>CM060928.1:152553421-155340921 GCA_030765085.1 Allium cepa
AGAGAAATGTACTAGCATAAACTACTTATTGTACATGCCACAAAAATTCAAACATGGGTTACATTACTTGGGTCACATTGCTGAATTTGCAGAGAGAGATTTAAGAAACCATTCAAATCAATTGCAAAATATAGGAAACGTAACTATGCACATAAGCTCTTCACTGTATTCACTATGCTTTTACAGAATGCTAACGGTTATACATTTTTGCACTGCCTTATGTACAAATTAAGATGTTATCCATGATTATTAATTATTATTTTATTTTATAGCGTTATATAAATACCAGTATCAAAATGCTTCGTCATAACTGTTGGTCTTTTAAACTGAAAAAGAAGTGACAACAAAAGAAGTGACTGTACAGGTTTGTTCTCTGCATTTCGTGGTCATTGCATCCTTCTTTTATCTTATCCACAAATCATTTATTTATTTTTCCCAATGATAGGAATTGAGATGCTAATGCAGCAACAGTAGCAAAGCGAGCTGATCTCAGCATATCTAAAAGAGTGGACGCAGATGCTCACATTTATGACCCAATGGTCTGGGATCCAAACAATGAAATCCAATCAGGGTTGGTTTTTTTGTTTTCCTAATTTGTTTTCATTTCAATATATAACCATGCGATCTTTTAATAATTTAGTTTAATTTGTTATTATCTTTTGGTCCAGCGGGTCACAAAACATTCTAATTAATTTTGTAAGGTTCAAATATTGTTTCATTCACTGTAAGCTCCTTGGATCAGATTTAGAGAATATTTTGTGACCAGCTGAATATATTTAAAGTTCAGATTTAGATAACCTTACAGTGAAGAGCATATATTCTCTAAATCTGATCCGAGGAGCTTACAGTTCACATAACATTTTAAAGAAACAATATTTGAACGTTACAGTGCTATAGCAATGGAAAATGCTATATCAAAACCTTACAGTTCACAAAACATTTAATGCAGGGTTTTTTATTCACTGTAAGGTTTAGAGAATATTTAGAAAATATGTTCACTAAGGTTTTGTTATAGCACCGTCCATTGCTGTACTTACCACAACACATAATAGAGGACTTAAGTTTATACTGCTTCTATTATACAAGTGTGGGAGTTTATTGTAGAGCTGAACTATATTTTGGTGTCTGTGCCCCTACATTAAGCATATTTTATATCTTCACACAAATATTGCTCATTAAAAAGCTTCATCAATCATGTTTATATTTTATTTCATTTGGCAGGAAAATTGGTTTGCAAAATGGTAGAATTTGTGTGGTTGACTCATTGAGAAATGCAGTATAGCATAGGGATCAATTTTAGAGATTCAGTTTGAGCTACATAGAGTTGATGAAAATGGAAAATAAATTAAAGGTAACATCTGGCAATGAGTGCAAAATTGTAATTTGCTATATCTTTTTTCTCATTTCAGACGCACATTGATTCTTGAACGGTGGCATTTTTGGTGTTGATTGCTGACGATTCTAATCTATATTTGATGAAGAAATGATAGAATTTATTGACTGATCAGAATTAGCAAGCTTCTTAATTGCATGTCCTTTTTATAATCCAAGGGAGATGTTTTTTGTTCACCTGCAAGCTACTAGATTACATTGTAATATGACTATTTTTAGTGCTTCCACTATTTTTTTATAGTTAAATTTTTTATTTCATTTAATTACCTCACATATTACTTTTTCCACTATCAATTATTTAAAATTTTCATGGATAGTAGATGATGTTTGGTAATTTTTCTGGAAACTTATGCATGGCCAGTAGCATAACATTACTATACACACATAAGCTTTTGCTTCTCACTTAGCGGATGAAGATGTGCACAAAGTGTAATAATTGAAACTAAAAATGAGAACAAGTTCATTTATATAGGCATTTATTTTTACTTTCTCATAATGAATGTGGATTAATTATTTTCAAATAAAATAATATTGTTGTTTTCTGTTGCCTTAATTGGAACTCAAAATATTATATATGTCGTTTAAATGCGAATCAAATTAGAATCATTAAGGTAATAGTAAATTTGACTTATTGGAAATAAAGCACAAAATTGAATTAACATTGATCGCAAAGTAAATATATTATCCTACTTAGTGAATTGGTGCAAAACTATCATATCAAGAAGTAAAATAAGTTGAGTTTCATTTACAAAATAAGTATGAAGGCTACTCACATGATATTTCAAAAATACATTCACCGAATAATAAAAACTAAGCATCTAATTCATAAATATGCTGATTGTCTGTACCTTTTATGTAACAACAACCATCTATATTTACTCTACACCTCATACAATTGTGTTGTTGAATTAATGCATGACATTGTGATTAGAGCAGGCCCATTTGGCGTGCATATACACTCGTAACAAATAACTTTGAAATAAAATAATAAACTTTAAAATATAAAATAATTATAAATAATCAACTTTAAATAATAATTTTACTTTAATATAATAATTACTTTTAAAATAATAAATAACTTTAAAACAAATTATTATAAATAATTTTAAATATTATTAAAGTATAAAATAACTTTAAACCATATTTAGAATATAATTTAATAATTTAAACAATATTTATAATATAAATAAATTAACTTTAAAACATCGTCAATAAATTACTTATTATATAAACACTTTACTCAAATAATAATTATATAAAACATTTATAATTGTTTGAAATTGAAGATGATTTAAATCCATAGCTTCCAAATTTGGAAAGAGACTAAACGATCATAATAATACTTAAACAAGCTACGATATCAGTTAGTTTAGCTTTCCAAGTTAATAACTGGCTTTTATATAATAAACATCCTTGTAAATACTGCCTTTCCATCTCTCAATCTAAAATACAAAATTATAAGAAATTCAACTGCTCTTCCTGTCTGATGATATTACTATCATATAACAATTCGTAATTACTCACAATGGTATGTTAATTTTTTTGTCGAAAATTGGCTTTTTATTCGCTGAATAATCTTCATCGATTGTTACACTGAAAAACCTTTAGATTGTAGTATGTAGCTAGTCACCAGAGTGGAGTTCTTCAGGTATTCTCTCTGAAGTTCCCTGTGTATTTTGAAAACCTCATCTAAAGTTACATGCTAATGAACTGTACAAAATATTTGGATAATACAGTATACAACTTATTCTTGAAGTTTCTCTTTTCATATAATTCCAGTGCCAAATTATTCCTTTTATTTGTTTCTTATATTTTCTGAGCTGTCTTCTATATGCCACTATTTGATTAATATTGTGATTAATCACCACTTAACTGATTAATATTGACATGTTTGTATTATAGTTGATTAACTATCTGCTTCTAAGCTATCGCCTTGGACATACTTATCCATATTTGTTCCTTTGCCTTGAAAATCAATTTACTTGTTTTCAGCATTTACCGGGTACCAGTTACGTTTCTGGAAGATTATATCCGTTTTAGGACAATGTGGCGACTGTTAATTATGATCGATATGTGCGTACTTTTTAATTTAGTTCAGATCAATCTATCAGTCAATATATTGCTTCTTCTTGTAGGTAATTAGTGCATTATATCTATAATATTTTTCGTATACAAAGAATGATAAATCCTAAGAGATCTAAATACCAACTTTCTGATAATGAATATATTATATTCTACAAATGTTTATTTTTGACTTGGTATCAACAATGACCTTCATAAAAGATAATATATTTTGGTTTTATAAAAAATTCCATGTTGGAGGAAGCTTTTCTTAGCGAGCAGTTTGCAAAATATGGAACTAGAAACAATAGAAGTAGCTCTGTTTATTGCACCCATCATTTTATCTTGGAAAATATTATTGGAAAAAACACTTGTATGAACGAGGTATGTGGAAAAGCAAGTAGGAATGTGCTTGGTTAAGTTTGATCATAGTAACTGCAGATGGAAGGGTCGCTAATTAAGAAAATCAACTGCGATGTTAATCCTAAATTTAAGACGCAGATAGTGGTAGCTGGTTACCAATAAAACATCAGTCAACAAAAACTTGACGAAATAGTGGTCCAAAGTAGTAGGCCCTTTTCTTTTCTTGCTAACTTAAAGAATGCCTTGAATGGTGTGATTTTTATGAAACTCGCGATTTAAATTTAATGAAAAAGAATTAATTTAGTGATGGACGTGAGTTCATGATCACGTATTACACACGCTCCTTTTGTAAATGTGTTGAATAATTCAACTCAATTTATCTCCAGATAGCATGGTTTGTCACCTAAAGTTCTAAACATGGTACGGTTTCTATCTCCAACTGTTGTGTTTAGTTTCCAGTGAAAAAACAGAGGAGAAAGTGAATTATAAATTTTAGTCAGCAGTTAGGGACTGACCTATTTACAAAAGAAGTTTCATAACATGAAACAAAACATATATTACCGCTATCAGTATTTCTTACATCAATTTGAACTGATATTGGTTTGTAGCTTTTGATTAGCATAATAACTCGTATAGTAGAAAGCCAAATTAACAAATACTTGGCTAAACATCAGTTTTTCTTTCACATTCTTCATTTTACATTTGTACAGTTCTACTATCATCGCAGTAGGGTGTAGGATAAATTAATTGTATCTTCGTACTCTGAGGAAATAACTAGATGCACTTTGTTCCGACATTAAATTAAAAATCGCAGACATCAGGAAACTTTATTGTTGTCTGTCAACTTCTATATCTTACTTAAAGTTACTTGCTACGTATACGTTTGTTGTATCATCAAGAAAAGGCAGGAACTGTGAACACTTTTGAGTCCGATCTTTCAAGTATGTACGGATGCAGTTTGTTTTGGCATAATATTTCATGCAGTTTATCAACTTAATTAGGTCACAAAAATGTCTGAAAAAACTATGTTTGACCTGATTTAACAATGATCCTTGGTTGCTTTTTATAACTTATCCAGCTGTTAACTATTATATTTGTATTTATCTATTACAAGGATTATGATAGTTGCTTATCATCATCTTAACGTTGCAAAGATCTGGTTCATCTACCCAAATTAATGCAAGTTGATAGTTAGGTACACATCAAGATATGATGTTTTTGGAAGAAAAAAACTCCACTTATTTGTTTTGCGGTCACCGGTTTATTTAACAATATGCTACTTGCATCTGTTTTTCAAAGAATATGATTCCGTAATTCCTTAAGTGGGTAATTCTTGTTAGCAAACAGAGAGTTTCTGAGGTAATTTTGAAGAAGTCCTTTCAAGTTTTGAAAGTTCGCTCCTGTCCTAGTTATCCTTCTTAATTTCTCACTATTTACACTACTAGAATCGGCCTGAATAGTGTACATGCCTTGCGTCGGCTAGAATCGGCTAAAAAACGCAGTTGATTCTAGCCGATGCAATATCGCATACAGAACCTTCCTCATTCTCTTCCCTCCCATTTTCTCTTCCAAACCCTCATCCTCGTCACCCGCCGTAGCCGTCTGCCGTCACCTCCCTCTCCAGTCAACATCTAGCCCCCGACGCTCTCCAACACTCTCCGGCATCTCCTTTCTTTCCGATTTCAGTTTGTTTGAGATATGATTTAAACCCTAAATTTTGAAATTAGTTGATGGTAAATTAAAAATTAATGATTGGTTGGTATTATTCGATGATATTACTGTTTTAGATTGGTTTGGAAATATAATTTTGACATTGTCGGCTTGAAATTAGGGAAAGGAGTTGATTATCAATTTGTAATTGTTAATTATTGCGTATGGATTGATGTTAATCATGTATATTAGTTGATGATAAAAGGTATTAGTTGATTTAGTATAAAAAAATCTATTTTTACCAATTATATGTGTGAACAACTTATTTTAGTTTACATAATCGGCAAGTTAAAAATTAAAATAGTTAAACGAAAGTTAAATTACGTTGTAAAATTTCAAATTCAGTTAATAAATATTTAAATATTTGAATGAATATTGTTAATTATAAAAGTTTAATTTTTTAAACCCTTTAAAGAATTTTTGGCTCCGTCTGACAAGTGTTATATATGATCGTTATATAGCTGTTCGGTTTTTCACAGAACGGACATTTATATTCATCTGATACAATATTTGTCGGATTTGTCCCTGTATTGGAAAAGTTACGAATACAATAAAGTATAATTACATTTTGCAAATCATATCATTTTAAACGGTTCACAAAATTTCGATAGCACTTCCGTTTTGTTCTCTATGTACACGTATTTGTGTACAATACATGGAACAAAGGGGAAGTGCTGCCGAAATTTTGTGAACCGTTTAAAATGATATGATTTACGAAATGTAATTAATTTATTGTATTTGTAATGGGAAGTAGGATGGTTGACCATCAAAGTTAAAACAATAAAGAAAAAAGCAAAAAATAAATCGAATTGATTATTTGGATTAATAAACGATAAACTTTATTGTGTTTCTAACATATATTTTCAAATCAGGAAAAATGTTCGATTATTTTCTCGACCGTAGTTGGATGTATGAAGTCAGAACTGGTATGAAAGGTTCAATAAAGAAACATTTCTGTAACGGTGTATACAAATTTATTAGATTCGCTAAATCTAATAATCGTAATAACGAAGAACTTCGTTGCCCGTGTAGTAAGTGCAAACATTTGAAGCATTGGAAAACATATATAGTTGAAGTACATTTGTATAAAAATGGTTTTCTGCCGAATTATTACTTGTGGGATCGTCATGGAGAACTTCTTGCACCCACACCTAATCCTATTGCGTTAAATGACAATAATGTAATGACGAATCCAATAGAAAATATGGTGGAAGATGCTGCACGATCAATGTTTGATTAAGATGACGATGAAGATGTAAATGTCGAAGAAGAACCGACCGTGGGAGCTAAAAATATATATGATTTATTGGACTCTGCTAAAAGGCCGTTGTAGGATGGTTGTAAAAGTGGAACCGAATTATCAGTAACTGCCGAATACATTATTATGAATTCAAAATTCAACCTTACAGAAGCTGGATTTATAGCAGTTGTACAAGTAGCAAAACGACACATGCCACCTAATAATCTGATGTGCGATAGTCATTATAAAGTGAAAAAACTTATGTTCGCTTTCAGTCTGCCGTACCAAAACATAGATACATGTGTAAAAGGTTGCATGTTGTTTTGGAAAGATGACGTCGAGCTTAGAAAATGCAGAATATGTAACGAAGAAAGATACAAACCAAAAAAAAGGAAAAGAAGTTCCATACAAGAGGATGCATTATTTACCCATCACTCTCAGACTTCAAAGGTTATATGCATCTTCTGCTATGGCGTGCCATATGCGATGGCACAGGGTGAGAACACTGGAAGAAGGAACTTTGATACATCCATCTGATGGAGAAGCATGAAAATATTTCGTAGGACTTATCCAGCATTTGCTGTCGAAAGCCATAATGTCAGACTCAATTTATGTATGGATGGATTTGCACCATTCTCTCAGTTTGGTAGTAAATATTCATCATGGCATATTATCGTCACTCCTTATAATTTACCTCCATGGATGTGTATGAAAACTCCATATATGTTTCTCACTACTGTCGTCCCTGGGCCCGATGATCCAACACAAGGAATCGATGTTTATTTACAACCATTGATCGAAGAGTTGAAAACGCTATGGAATGAAGGAGCTGAAACGTACGAGATTTCGAGAAAAAAGAATTTTCGTATGTTCGCTTCTTTGTTGTGGACTATTAGTGATTTTCCTGCATACAGGAAGCTTTCAGGTTGGAGTATGGCTGGTCGTCTAGCTTGTCCTTATTACATGGAAGAAACACGGACGTTTTCGCTATGGTATGGAAAGAAAATTTCTTGGTTTGATTGTCATCGGTGTTTTCTCCATCTTAATCATCATTTTAGAAAAGATAGAAAATCCTTTATAGCTAACAGAGAAGAGAGTATGCATCCACCGAAGTTTTGGTCAAGCGAAGAAATATATGAAATTGTAAAGGAGTATCCGAAGATACATGAAACTGGAGTGCAGACTGAAATTCCAAGTAAATCAGACATTTATAATTGGTGCAAACAAAGTATATTTTGGGAGTTACCCTATTGGAAAGATCTCCTACTCCGACATAATATTGACGTGATGCACAACGAAAAAAAGTGTTTGATAATGTGTTTAATATAGTTATGAATTTAAAGGGGAAAACAAAGGACGATTTGAATTCAAGACTTGATATAACAAACTTTTGTAAACATCCCGAACTTCATATGAAACCCAATGACAATAAAAAAAACCCAAAGCATGCTATGAGCTTGACAGTAAGCAAATAAAACTCGTGCTAAAGTGGGTAGAAGCACTAAGATGTCTGATGGGATTTCTTCTAATCTTCGTAGATGTGTTGACTTTAAAAACAATAAATTGAGTGGGATGAAAAGTCACGATTGCCATATTATGATGGAATATCTATTACCCATGATTCTCAAAGAACTGTTGCCCGTAAAAGTCTGGAGCGTTATAACAGAATTAAGTTTGTTTTATAAACAACTTTGTTCGACGACGTTAAAAGTCGACCGTATACGTAGACTTGAAGTAGAAATTCCTATACTGCTCTACAAGCTGGAAAAAATATTTCCGTCAAGTTTCTTTAATGTAATGGAGTATCTACCTGTTCATCTTCCATCCGAAGCACTTCTTAGAGGTCATGTTCAATATGGTTGGATGTATCCATTTGAGTGGTAATATTGAATATCGGCAATATTTATGTTAATTTAAAATTCAGTTTTATATACCTAAATTTAAAATAAATTTGTAATAGGTACTTGAATCATTTGAAGAAAAAATTAGGCAAAAATCACGAGTTGACGGTTCGATTTGCAAATCATATCTTGAAGAAGAAGCTTCATTCTTTTTCTCTCATTATTTTAGTGATTATGTGAACTTATCATTTCTAAGTGTTCCTCGTAATGAAGAAGTCGTTGAACATGATTCTTCTCAAGCAATGCTATCTATTTTTAGACAACATGGCCGACATGCTGAAAAATATGTGGAAATATGATTAGACGATAGAGATCACCATGTAGCACACACATATGTTCTTCTAAATTGTCCAGAAGTTGCACCATTTATCAGGTAATTATAAATTCATATATAATTCAATTATACTTACATATTAATTATATTAAAACATATTACATATTTGCAGTATATATGAACCACTGCATCCATCTGGCGATCTCAATGAAGAATTTGCTAAATGGTTTTCAAATTACGTTTATGATCCAATAAACTGTGTCGTTGACGAAGGATTGCGACATCTTGCGATCGGACCAAAAAGAAATGTCAAGACATATCCAATATTCTTCATCAATGGATTTAAATTCAACACCAAAGATTACGGTGCCGCAAAATTGGCATATAACATCGGTGTATTTGTCAAAGATAGTGACGATCCAGATGAACATTTATTTTTTTTACGGCGTCTTAACATAGGTTTTAGAGTTGACATATTACATACGATCTGTAGAAAAAGTTTTTTTATTCAAATGCAACTGGTTTAGCAATGTTCCTGGTACTGGAATCAACATGCACAAAGATTATAAAATTATTGAAATAAAACATACCTCACAGTACTATAAGTATGATCCTTTCGTATTGGCTAAGAAAGCGTTACAGGTTTATTTTACTCCGTATCCATCCTTGAAAAGAGATAAAGCGGAGTAGTCGGTTGTTTTTAAAACAAATACAAAATTTACATTTGACAGAAATAATATTCCAGACGAAACAGCGTATCAAGCGGATCTTGAGCCAAATACCGAAGTAATAATAACCGATGACATTGATGTAGGGTTGTTGAATGATGAATCAAATGTTTTGGTAGATGCATTTGAAAGTGCTGAAGAAAACGATATAGAATAGGAGACCGAGTCTGAATCAGAGAACGACGAAGATTGATAATTTTAAATATGTTCTGATATGATATGATATGTTCTGATATGACATACAATATATGATATGATATGTTTTGTGGTAGATATGTCTTACAGGAGACACGACAGTAGGTCTAAGCCTTCTCCTTCTTCCGACGCAGGTGCCAGTGGCAGTGCGTTGGATTTACGCCCCGTTGCTGAGTTAGTTCCGAAGACGGCATGGTAAGTATCAAATATATTTCAAGTATGTTATTTTAAATATATTAAATATGTACATCAAAATTTATACAGGGGCTTTGAGGTGGAGACAGGCATTTATGAGTAGGATGTCCAGCTATTGGCCACGGTGGGACGACATCCCAATGCCTGTAAAGAACGCAATATGGGCAAATTTGATGGTAATTAAGTATAAATTTTTATTTGATTTGAATGTCAAAAGAATGTTTATAATTCAAGTTAATTTCAATATGCAGGCTGCCGTACGTGTTGAGCCCCAGGATCTGGATGTGTTTAGAAATCACTGGAACCAAAAAATAAGAATTTTTTTATAGAAACACGATAATTAATGTAAACAGTGCGGGAAAAACGCCAAGTTGGATGAGCACTGACGTATATAGTGAGTTTCTTCGGCTCTGGGATACTCTTGAATTCAAAGTAAGCTATCCACTTTCGAATTGTAATTTAAAATTTTTAAGATTTCGTATATTAGTTGCATTAATATAGTTAACTTGTGTTTAAATGTATAGAAAATATCAGTGCGGAATCGTGAAAACAGGAATAAGAATCCTGCTGTACATCGTGGTGGCTCGAAAACCTTTCAGCAACATAAAAATGAATTGGTAAATTTATAAATTGTGTTTATAAATATCTGTAACATTATTTAATCATACTAGTAACATTGTTTATTCATATGTATATTTTCAGTCTAAGAAGTACAATCGCGAGCCTACGATGGCTGAGTTGTTTACTGCCACACATGCGGTGGAGGAGACAGACGAGGAAGGAAACGTTTTGTATAGATGGGCAGAGCCAAATCTCAATCTGTAATGGTAAACATGCTTATGCATAATGATAATGTTTAATAATACTTTATTTCATAGCTAAAAAATTTGTTAATTCCTCTTCATTAGCGACCTAAAACCTAAAGACATGGAGCGACCTAACTACAGGAATGGCATGGCAACTTAACTCATCAAGCGACCTAAAAGTATCTGCGACCTAAGGGAAGCACCGACTTACAGAGCTCTGCGACCTAAGGGAAGCACCGACCTATAGAATTCTGCGACCTATAGCACTCAAACGACCTAACTGTATGCTCAGACCTAAGGAAGGCCGCGACCTAGCGGAAACCAGCGACCTAAGAGTAGCTGCGACCTAAAGTGTTGCGACCTAAGATTGTCTCGACCTAAAGGCAGCAGCGACCCAAAAAGGCCGCGACTTAAAAGTGAGTGCGACCTGAAGATGGACTCGACCTATGGAACTCCGCGACCTAACTATCCACCGACCTAAGAAGCTCCGCGACCTAAGGAAGGTCGCGACCTAAGGGACTCAGCGACTTAAGATTAACTATGGCTGCAGGAAAGTACTCACGACCTAGGTTAGGTCGCTAACGACCTAAATACCAGAATACAGAAGACTATGCAATGCCACAAGGGGATAGGTCGCTCACGACCTAGGACTTGTGCAAATCAGCATGCGTGAGGAAGGAGGGGCCAATACTCTTCAGGTCGACTACAACCTTACTTAGGTCGGTCACGACCTACGACCTTACTTAGGTCGGTCACGACCTACGACCTTATTCTGAAAAATGCCTATAAGTATGATCCTAACTCCAACTAGAAGAGGACTTTGGCTCATTCTCCTCAAGCACCGTTACTCTGCTGCATTCCAAACCAATCCAACACTTGAAGCTCTCAAGACACGAAGAACGCTACAAACAACTTCGAGAAAAGATCACACACATCCAACATGGATTTGAAGACTCTAATCTCCATAAAAGTTTAGGCTATTTGTTCTAAGTGACTTGTAATCCAAAGTGTATTGTACTTGGAAAGAATTGTATCAGCTTGTAACGAGATCATCAATAAAAGTACTTAAAGTGGACGTAGGCTATACCCTTAAGCCGAACCACTATAAAATTGTTGTTGTTTACTGCTTTTCCGCTATTATCTGCTTGTAATCTGTTCCCGAGTTATCGGGTGGTGCTTTCACAACTATAACTCATACACCGGGGTGTTAGCGTTCAAATTCCAGCGTTAACATTTTTGGTGCTTTCACTGAGAACTTCAACTCAGGCGAGTTATCATCATTGCTTCACAGAGGTTTGTAGAGAGAATTTCCTTGAAAACCAGAAGTCTATCCGAGATTATGGCTCCTGGAAGGAAGAGTAGATCTGTCAGATCTGGGAATATTCAAGAGGGAACCTCCGCTTCCCCTATATCGAATCAAGCCACTCCAGCTGTCGGAGTTACAAAGGCAGAGCTGGATGCTGCAATTTTAGGGCTGAACCAACAAATCAATGCCCAAAATGCACAATTTGAGGCTCAGAATGCCCAGAATGCCCTAATTCTGAATAGGTTGAACGATTTGCTTGGGGCAAACCGCCAACCGGCAGATAATGAAAGGAATTTGGCTGGCAACATTCGTGATGCTGAAGAAAGAAGCGCTCCTGAAAGAGCTGCTAGCCCCTTTGAACGAACACTTCCAGAGGTTGGTGGATCTAGAACTCGACATGATGAGGGGTATCTTTCTGGAATGGTCCGACAAATTATGAAAGAAAGTATGCAGAGGGTTGAAGACGAGAAAGAATGGGGTTTCGCCCCAAGTAAAACTCCTTTTACCGAGAAAATCTTAAAGGCTGAATTCCCAAGGAAGTTTGTCCCACCAACCATTCCAGCTTACAAGGGGACGAGTGATCCGAACGAATTCTTATACAAGTATGATTGGCACATGACTGGTGCCAGAGCCTCTGATGAAATAAAGTGCCGATATTTTCCTGTGTATCTCGAAGGTGTAGCTCTGCTTTGGTTCACCAAACTTCCAGTCCGATCTATCGATCAGTTTTCTGACTTAACCCGGAAGTTCAAGGAGCAGTTCAGACTATACGCCTCAAAAGCTAAGGATATCATGTCAATGTCAAGTTTGGAACAGAATCCAGGGGAAACTATCAGATCTTTCTTAAACCGCTTTAATATAGCGCTAGCTGAGGTGGACAATGCAGAACCGCAAATGATATTGACTTATCTGATGAAGGGTATTGACAAGTCGAGCGAGTTTGGGAAATGGCTAAACATGAAAGAACCAAATTCCCTTGAAAAGTTCTATAAAAAAGCAGATGAATTCATACGCTTAGAAAGCCGTCCCGTACCGGTAAAGGCAGTGTTGGAAAAAGCCGAAGATAACACTGTTGTTCCACGCAAGAATGAATCTGTAGGGCAAAAAAGGGAAAATAACAATGGGAAGAAGCAGAGTAATCTGAAGAAGCCCCGATCCTTCAAGCCATCAGAATATACTCCTTTATCAGATACGCCGGAGCGCATCTACCTTGCCACTAAAGATTCTATTGACTTTCCTAAACCTCCTCCTCTAAGGACCGGGAAAAAGACTATACAGAGTGGGAAGTTCTGCCGCTTCCATAATCAAACCGGTCACGAAACCGACGAGTGCCGACAGTTGAAAAATCTAATTGAAGAGTTGCTAAGGGAAAACAAACTGCATCAATTTGTGAAAAAGAATAGCAACAATCCTGCTTCATCTAGTCAGGGGCAGCAGGCTCCTACTCATCAGCCTAGGACGATTGAGAAGGCTTCAGGACATGAATCTGGAAGGCCCATTATCAATGTCATTATAGGAGGACCTCACCCAGCGGGCAGAAGCTGGGGTGAGATGGAAAGGTATACCCGAGCTTTAAAGTATGTACCGACCGAGGAAGAGGTATTTGTTTTGGAAGGTGCTACGCCCTTGAAGCAACGAAGAACTCTTGATGATGATATTGTATTCAAAGCTAGGGATTCCGCAGGTATTGAAGCTCCTACCTTGGATCCCTTAGTCATCTCGGCTGGTATCGGGCCAGCTACTGTCAGAAGAGTTCTCATTGATTGTGGCGCATCCTGCAATATCCTCTTCAAGAAAACATTCGACCAAATGAAGATCCCTATGGCTGATGTGCAAGCTTCATCGCATAAAATTGCTGGCTTTACTGGGGAGCCAAAACAGCCAGTAGGAACCATTGATTTGTTTGTGGAACTTGGAGAAGGAGAGAGAAAAATGGTCCGCAAGCAAACTTTTGTGATTGTCGACGAATTTTCTGCTTACAATGCTTTCCTTGGTCATCCAACTCTGGCAGCGTTCAAAGCTGTTCTTGCCCCGTGGTGCCTCACCATTAAATTCCCTACAGACAATGGAGTAGGAGTTATAAAAGGGGATCAAAATGCTGGGCGAGAGTGTTATCTGATAGAGCTACAAGAAACCAGAAAAAGAGAGATGGGAAAGAATGCGGCAACCCCAGTCCGCATCAAAGAACCAGCCTTGTAGCAATTACAGGGCGGACCCTGCACTGGCGCGCACAGCGGAGCAAGGAAAGAGATGGACCCTAGAAAAGTCAGTGCAGGGGAAAATAGAGTGGTACCGGTGGAAACGACAATTCCAATACCTGTTGACCCAAAGGACCCAAACAAAGTGTTGAATGTGGGTTCACAACTTAATGCGTCAATTCAGAATATCTTAATATCTTTTTTAAAGGCAAATCTGGATGTTTTTGCTTGGACTCATGCCGATATGTGCGGAATATCCCCAGAAGTTGTAGTGCATGCTCTAAATATTGATCCAAAATTTACACCTGTGAAGCAGAAAAGGAGAACTCAAGGTCCAGAAAGGTCAGCGGCATTAAAAGAAGAAGTTGATCGACTCATGGAGAATAATTTTATCAAAGAATCTACCTATCCGAATTGGGTTTCAAATCCAGTGCTGGTTAAGAAAGCCAACGAAAAATGGAGAGTATGCATCGATTTTTCAGATCTAAACAAGGCCTGCCCCAAAGACTGCTTCCCATTACCCAGAATCGACCAACTGGTAGACGGAACAGCGGGACACGAATTGTTATCTTTTATGGATGCTACTCCGGATATAACCAGATCATGATGCATGAGCTAGATCAGGAGGACACGAGCTTTGTCACCGACACTGGTCTTTACTGCTACAGAGTTATGCCCTTCGGGTTGAAGAATGCAGGGGCGACATACCAAAGACTCGTTAATGCTATGTTCAAACCACAACTGGGCAAGACTATGGAAGTCTACGTCGATGACATGTTAGTAAAGTCTAAGAAAGCGGTGGATCACATAGAACACTTAGCAGACATGTTCGCAGTCCTCCGAAGATACGGAATGAAGCTCAATCCTTTAAAATGTTCATTTGGAGTGGAATCCGGCAAGTTTTTAGGTTTCATCGTGAGCGCTAGGGACATTGAGGCCAGTCCAGCTCAAATTACTGCATTGAAAGAAGTCAAAGCCCCTAGAACAAAGAAGGAATTGCAAAGTCTCAATGGAAAAGTCGCCGCCTTGAGTCGGTTCATTTCCAAAGCCACAGATAAATGCATCCCATTCTTTGACGCCCTAAAGAAAGGAAAGAAAAACTTTGATTGGACTCCCGAATGCCAAAAAGCATTCGATGAATTGATTCGCCATATGGAGACGCCTCCAATACTTTCTAGGCCTGGCGATGGCGAGGATCTTCTTATATACTTGGCAGTATCATCTCATGCTTTAAGTGCAGCGCTGATACGGGAAGACAAAAGGATTCAACATCCAGTTTACTATATCAGCAAAAGACTTACTGGGGCAGAGATGAATTACTCTAAGTTGGAAAAACTCGCCTATTGCTTACTAATTGCGTCTAGGAAGTTGAGGCAATATTTTCAAGCTCATCCTATCAGAGTCCTCACTGATCAACCTTTAAAGCAAGTCCTGTTTCGCCCTGAAACTTCGGGTCGTCTTCTAAAATGGAATATTGAACTCAGTCAGTATGACATCACTTATCATCCCCGAAAAGCAATCAATGGACAAGCTTTAGCAGATTTCATTGCAGAATTCACAGATAAGGGTAACAGTGAGGAGGAAACAGTCGACGATTCCCCAATCCAATGGAAGTTATATGTCGATGGTGCGAAAAACGACTACTGTTCTGGAGCCGGAGTCGTACTTGAGACCCCAGAAGGCCGATCATTATGCTATGCACTAAGATTGTAATTTCCTTCAACAAAACAACGAAGCAGAATACGAAGCCCTTATCGCTGGTTTAAGGATTGCTAAAGAATTAAACATCCGAGCGTTACAGATATTCAGTGATTCTCAGCTTATTGTATGCCAAGTCAAAAAGGAATTCCAAGCAAAAGGGGGGAATCTGCCCGCCTACTTGTCAAAGGCTTGGGAGCTCCTGGGTGATTTCGATCATTACATGATAAGTCACATTCCTCGAGAGGAAAACACGAAAGCAGATTCTCTTGCAAAGTATTCTAGCACAGGTGAAGCTCAATTTCTGGGGCTAACTCCAGTGGAGGTCCTGTCGACTCCTAGCATTGATGAGATGGACATTGATTGAATCATGAGCATGTCTCAAGAGCAAGAATCATGGATGGCTCCGATAACAGAATACCTGCTCAATGGATCCTTACCAGGGAACTCAAAAGAACGACAAAAGCTACTGTGAAAAGCCTCTCGATACATAATCCAGGATGGCCGATTATACAGACGGGGATTCTCAATGCCATTACTTCGATGTGTATCCAGGGAAGAGGCTAAAGCAATCCTAGCAGAGGTACACGGAGGAGAATGTGGTGATCATTCAGGTGGCCAAACATTAGCAAAGAAAATTCTCCGATACGGATATTTTTGGCCAGAAATTAATCGAGATGCAGCAGAGTATTCCCGAAAATGTGACAGATGTCAAAGATTCGCCAAAATTCCTAGAGCTCCTTCCACTGAACTCACACAGATGGTCAGTCCATGGCCGTTTGCAATATGGGGAATAGACCTTGTAGGACCGTTGCCAACTGCCAAATCTGAAATTAAATACGCCATTGTTGCTGTAGATTATTTTACTAAGTGGGCAGAAGCTGAACCACTGGCTACTATCACCTCAAAGAAGATGATAAGTTTTGTGACTAAAAACATCATTTGCAGATACGGTGTGCCTCAAAAAATAATTACAGACAATGGAACTCATTTTGAAAGTGAAGAATTCGAAGATTTTTGCAAACGATTCAAAATCCGGAAAAGCTTCTCAGCAGTGGCTCATCCGCAGGCAAACGGGCAAGTGGAAGCCGTGAACAAAATTATTAAGTCAACCATCAAGAAGCAACTTGAAAGAGCAAAAGGTGGTTGGGTCGATAAGCTACCACTGGCACTATGGGCATACAGAACCACTCATAAAACTGCGACTGGGCACACCCCGTTTTCATTGGCATACGGGTCAGAGGCAATGATTCCGGTAGAAATAGAGGTCCCTTCACACAGAAGAATCCATTTCAATCAAGCAGAAAACGAAAAACTACAGCTTGAAGCGCTAGATTTCCTTGATGAAAAAAGAGATGAGGCTAATCTCAGAATTGCAGCTCATCAGCAAAGAATAGCCAGACATTTCAATTCCAAAGTTCGCCAACGCAGCTTTGAGATTGGAGACCTAGTCCTGAAGAGAATTATGACAGCGACAGGTGTGTTTGGGCCAAATTGGGAAGGACTATATGTCATAGGTCAGAAGCTTCTTGACGGCACATTCAAACTCACCACTGTTGAAGGAGATCAAATTCCAAGGGCATGGAACAGCAACCATTTGCGTCCATACTATACTTGAAAATTTTGTTGAAATATTGTAAAAAGAATTATGAATGTATGATTCTTGTAATTGAAGGCAATTGTAAAACTGATGCAAGTAAATAATGAAAGAATATAAAGTGGATGTAGGCCCAATTTCCTGGCCGAACCACTATAAATCTTGTGTTCCTTATTATTATTACATGTTTGCTTTATTTTCGATATAAAAAGTACATAGAATGTATTGCTGAAATGTCAATTTAAATTTTTGCAGACAATGGAAGTAAAACTTGCACATAAAAAGACCAAGTGATTCTCGCCAAATTTCAAGTTACGAAAGCCCCGAATTCAAATCCTAGATAGGAAGTACTTCAATTGAACGGCCTATGATTTCGACAGAAACGGGTCTTTGCTAATAAATTGAGATCGTTTGAACAAACAAACATCCAATTAAGAAGCTAGTGCTCGTTCTCACGAAATTGCCTGACAATGAAGCACACTTCCTTGGATTAAACAAGTTACTTGTGAGAAAAGGGAATGAAAGCTAAAAAAAAAAAAAGGGCAGAGGATCATTGAAAAGGCATAAGCAAGTGGACAGAGGAACAACTAAAGCCATCATCGGCAGCACAAGTCCTCTCCGGAGGCACAACTCTTCGGAGGATAAAGACCTCTAATGGGTCATACGCCACAAAAAAGAAAGTTCTCTACTCAACAAAAAAGATTGGAGGAGTCATGACCCTCCAACCATGAGAGAGTAACTTCCAGGCGATGAAAACCCTCTCTGAGGCACATTTCACCAGGAGTTGAAGTGAAACAACCGCTCTTCGGAATTTCACTTCACCAGAGTTGAAATGCAAACAAAATAAAGACCTCTTCGGAGGCACATTTCACCAGGAGTTGAAGAGAAACAACCGCTCTTCGGAACTTCACTTCACCAGAGTTGAAATGCAAACAAAATAAAGACCTCTTCGGAGGCACATTTCACCAGGAGTTGAAGTGAAACAACCGCTCTTCGGAATTTCACTTCACCAAAGTTGAAATGCAAAACAAAAGAAAGACCTTCCTGGAAGCCCACATTTCACCGAGATTGAAATAAAACTTCCAAGTGTTGAAACGTGAAAAGGCTTTCCTCGAAGGCACAACTCTTTGGAGGTACACGTTTCACCAAGATTGAAATAAAACTTCCAAGTGTTGAAACGTGAAAAATCCCTCCTCAGAGGTACAACCCCCCTCTCCGGAAGCATAATCAAGAAGGAAGACCTCTTCGGAAGCCCACGTTTCACCGAGATTGAAATAAAACTTCCAAGTGTTGAAACGTGAAAAGGCTTTCTTCAAAGGCACAACTCTTTGGAGGTACACGTTTCACCAAGATTGAAATAAAACTTCCAAGTGTTGAAACGTGAAAAAATCCCTCCTCAGAGGTACAAATTTCTATTTAAAAGAAAAATCCTCATTAAGAGCATACTTTAACTTTCGAAGGAAGAGTGATTTACCTATTCTAAAAAAAAAAGGAAAAGAAAGTTAAAGTACATTCAGAGGTCCGCTTTACCACATAGAAGAATTCACTTGGCAAAATGTGTACATACGCAAAAGGAAAAAGTGACTTCTTCGAAGGACAAAGCGTAAAAACTTATATGAAAGGAGTTGTACTCTATGAAAAATCTTTTCACAAATGAAATAGTCATTCTACAGAAAATAAGAGTGCAAGTCCCCTCGAAGTATAGAAAATTGCAGTAAGCTTATGATATGGGGGCAGCACGGTATAGTTGTATACGATATGGTATAGCTACATCGGTAAAGTACGCTCAAACAACATACCATAAGCTCACTGCAATGTCATATAAATAAACTTGTGCAAAAATGAATAATAAATGCATTCTCAAATTCAAACAGGAGTTTATACAAAGAAAGAGGAATCATTTTATTCAACATTACTTTATATACAGGTACAAGTTTCAACAAAAGAAAAGCGGGGAGGCCGATACCCGCACAATTCTCGACCAATACATGCAAAAGACGAGAAGCTAAAAGCTGAAGCCTTCATTTCTTCTTGCCACCCTTGGACCCTTTGCCTGGCCGAATGATTAGTTTTTCAGGTCTATCTATAGGCATAAGGGAAGAAGGAGAGGGAGGTGCAACCGGTGCGACTTCCGGTTCCTCTTCAGTAATGATGATTTTCTTCCCCCTCCTCTTCGATGTTCCGTGCTTCTTTCTTCTCTTCGAAGAAGACTCACTCCCTGGAGTAACAAGAGCGGACAAAACTACGTCATCGGAGGGAGTCCGCTCCGGAGAGATCTCGCCTCCTTCAAGTCCCTCGTCCTTCTGCTCTTGCGAAGCGATAGGGTCATCCAAGCCATGAAGAGCCTCAATCTGTTCCTCTTGTGACCCGGGTTGTGAAGCAGAAGGAGGAGTCACCTGAAGAGACGGAGGAGGGATAACCGGAGGAAGTGAAGTCTGCACAGCACTTGGCGTCTCAACTGCAGAAGAAGAGAAATTAAAAATATTAGTATCTCCCCGAAAGAAGGGAGATATGGGTTCGTCGAGATTCAAGAAGTAATCGAGAAGCTCATCAAACTTTTGAGGAGTAAGCAAGCGATCCACCTGAATCGAACCAATATCAAAATTACCTGAAGATGTTTGCTTCGTAAGTTCAATCTCATAATTCTGAGCCCCGATATCCTCTAAAGCCTCATCATCAGTAGGGGTGATTACCCCGGTTCTTATAGGAGGCGGCGAATGAGCACTAGAGCCTGTAATGTCCACTTCGGGAGAAACTAAAGGACGTTCAGAAGTGGTAGGCGGTATTTCTTTCTCAAAACGTTCCACTTCCGCTATTCCGGCCCGTACCTTGGCGAGTTGCTCTTTTCCCTTGGCAAGAGCGGCGCGGGCATCATCGTCGAGATAATGCTCTTCAAGAGCTGTCTCAGCGTAGCCAGCACCTTTGCCACCTAGCATATCAAGTGCTGCCTCCCAAACTTCAGCTAATGTAATTTCGTATTTAGGGCCTAGAAAGGCAAGGCTGCCACGCCCCAAAATGCTATGCAGATAGAAATCAAATAATGTGGAGCTAATATCAGCTTTGGTTGCTTGATGGGCCTCTTCAGCCGCGAGTTTACCAGCAACAGCCTCGTCACGCTCCGTTTCGGCTATAGCAAGTCGAGCTTTTAGCATCTCTATCTCCAAGCTTTGAGAGCCGGCCTGTTCTCGCAGCTGTAAAGTTTCAGCACGATATTCTTCTATGACCTTCTCTTGGTATGTAAGCTTATCTTCGACCGCCCTTTGACTGGCATGCGCATCTCGTACTTGTTGCTGAAGCATGCTCTCCTTTTGAGAATGGAAAGTAGATGAAGTAGCTAATTCTTCCTTAAGCTTTTCTACTTCCGCTTCCAGCTTTTCATTATAGGAAGCAATACTTCTCATTTCGGCGTCATGCTGTTCGATAGTCTTCTGCCACTCAGCCTTATCGTTCTCCATTGTGAGCATGGCCTCGAGATTTGCTCGGTTAACCCTCTGAAGCTCGTCGACAAGTTTTTGCCAGTTCGACATTCTTTCAATATCGGTCCTGACAGTATCCAGATTTCGCAGCATAGCCGGTTTGTCGAGAGGAACCAAGTCGAGATCAAATCGAACCCCTCTCAAGCACCACTGAGGAAATCGACTTTGAAGAGTGGGAGGACCTTGCCCGACTTGGTATGCGGGCCGGTTGATGATTGCTTGAATATCGGAGCGAACGGGAGCAGGAGATTGAGCAGGAACATGTTCAGAAGCTGTCGGCATTGTTTCTTCGGTAAGTCTAGCCCGCTTGCTAGAAGAATCGTCTATGTGACCTTTACCTCTCTCATCGTGAGCTTTTCTCTTTTGAGTATCATCACCTCTGTGGGGAGGGTCATGTCTTTCTTGTTCCCTTCGGTGACGTTCTTCATATGCTCGTCTCTCGTCGGCTTTCCTGATGGCCCTCTCTTCATCCGATTCTCTGTAAGAAGGGAGGTAACGCCTGTAATCATACTGGCTACGCCTCCCGTAGCGCAGGAAATCATCATAATACGAGCCGCTGCGCCCCATAGGAGAATCTGGAATAAAAATAATAAGCTTTAGAAATCTTTAAAGTACAAGAAGATAAGTGCGTAGAGGTGATGAGAAATCCGAAGTGTCGTGCAACGTGTAAACTACACGCATTGAGTTACAAACCACTCTGTGGAATAGAGGTAGTGATAACTTGGGTAGGAGGAGTTGACATTTGTTGTAAAGAAGATGTCGCCTCGATTACAGAAGAGATAGTTTTGGAGACATCATCTTTGAAAAGTTCTTGAGAAGTCACAATTAAATCACTCAACCCCCCGAAAACATCATCACCATCATGTTTTTTGGGACTTGCTTTCTTGACTCCTTCGTTAGTAGATTTTTCGGAAGATCGTGGAGGTTCTTCCTCCTCGATAACTGGGGCAAGTACAGACTCGTCAGATGGCCCTGCAACATCTTTCGAAATTGAACACTTTACTAGTGAAGTTTCTGTAAAGGTTCCTCCCTGCAAGTGCTCTTTAGTGGAGACCGTGGCATCAGGAGTGTTCGTCGGAGAATCAGGGACCTCCATTGGAACTTCATGAATTTGAGTGGAACGAGAAGGATGTAGAAGCTCAAACTGATGAAGAAGTTCTTCTGTCAGTAGAAATTTTGCGCTTCTTTCTTCAGCAGCCACAGCACTTAGCCTTTCAAAAACTGACTTATGACTGGAATCTCTAGAAGGAGGAGGAAGTGCTGTAAAAATAAGGAATGGAATCAGCATCTAGCAATACGAACCAGGTAAAACTTAGAATAAAATTAAAGAAAGAAGAGAAAAAAGATCTCACTTCCTACTCTCCAGTCTGTGTAAAATTCTGCGGGGCAACGAATGTAGAAGTATTGATTCAAAAAACCATGTGCACTCTCCGGCAAATCCAAAATTAGTTTACAGTTTCTCGCACCTCTTACAAGTACAATCGAAGGGTGGTCCTTGTTCTTCGCAAAAGTGCACAGGTAACAGATTTCCTCAAAACTCGGAAGACGGTCAAGAGTTCTCCTGAACAGAACGCACAATCCCATCAAAATGGCATAGCCATTGGGATGCAGTTGGAAAGGAGAGATCGTCAGTCGAAGAAGGATTTGTTGAAGAAATTCATTAAAGGGAGGAATTGCTCCACTTAAGCACATTTGGCGATTAATGGCAACAAAACCGGAAGGTGGTCTATCAGCAAAATCATTTGGTCCAGGGAGTAAAACTTCTGCCTCGGCAATGCCAAATTGAATGCATAATTGATTAAGCACCCGCTGTTTCAGAAGGGTAGGAGTTCTTTCCGGAGGGTTCTCTAGTGGAATAGCAACCGGGAAAGCCCCTTCGACGTGTTCTATCATCTCTTCTTGTTGAGACGTCATTCTACATGAGTAACTGGATGTTCAAGTGTGAAGGTGCACGTTTCCTAAAAGTGTGAAGTGTTGTGCGAAACTGATAAAAATAACAAGCGAAATAACTGAAATTAAACTAATTGACAACTGGTCGATTGTGAGAATTCAGGACTTGTTAATTTAAAACTCAAGCACAGTGTTAATTCAAACAAAATTTTAGCTTTGCTTTAACACTTCATTTGAGTCGGTTGATTCACAGCATTTCACTCACACAGTTCATTTAAGTTGATTATTCTTTATCGACTAATCTGTCATTCGATGTGGGCGGTCAATGACAGTATATTCGTCCCATTTTTCTGCAAATATTATGTTTAAACAGGTTGTTAGCATTAGAGATAATCTGCAAAGAAATACGACAAAATCAAGTCCATATAGTTCAAAGTTCAAACAGTTCAATCAAAGTTGTCTCAGGATTTCACAAGTCCTAGGTCGTCCAGCGACCTAGCATAGGTCGGAGCCTTCTTAGGTCGCGCTGTGCAAAGTAAAGGATAAGGCTTTACAAATTCGTCCTAGTGTTAGCTCGGCCGCGACCTAAAGCCTATGTCGCAAGGAAGTTAGGTTGCGCAGTTCTTAGCTCGAGTAACTCTTAACTCATGCAAAGTCTTAGGTCACATGAATATTAGGTCGTTCAGCGACCTAGTATAGGTCGAAACTATTCCTTAGGTCGCAAGGATCATTAGATCGCGAATTATTTTAAGTCGTTCAAATCCGCTAGGTCACTAACTTCCTCTCCACGCAATGCTTCACCAGACCCAATAACCCGCCATCAACTACCCGAAGAGATTCATCATCCTCTCCATGAAATTTACCATCTCTTCATACCATCAGATCATTCCAAAAACTAACCAAAAAATCCTCAATCCATCATAAATTCAACGCATTGCCATGACTTCCTAAATCAACCAAATAACGACCGAAAAAAATCGATCGCAACAATCACTCGAGATAAAGCGTGATACATGGAGTTGAGCTAAGGTCAGAAAGTGAGAATTCATGATTTAACGGCGATTATGATGGGATGAAGACCAGGTTTACTTACGAGACGTAATGATGAAAGTGAATCGGTGACTGGATGGGTCGAATTCGCCTTTGGAAGCTCAGAGAATTGTTAATGGCAGTAGGAGGCTAGAGCAATGGAATGAGGAAGAAGTAGCGACCTAACAGTTTTATATGAGGCAAATATGGGAAAACAAATAGACACGCGTATTGGCACAAGTGTTAGGTCGCTCACGACCTAGCTAAGTCAGGTCGAAGCACGCGACCTACGACCTAGGCACGTACTTCGAGGGGCAAATGTTAATTCCTCTTCATTAGCGACCTAAAACCTAAAGACATGGAGCGACCTAACTACAGCAATGGCATGACAACTTAACTCATCAAGCGACCTAAAAGTATCTGCGACCTAAGGGAAGCACCGACTTACAGAGCTCTACGACCTAAGGGAAGCACCGACCTATAGAATTCTGCGACCTATAGCACTCAAACGACCTAACTGTGTGCTCAAACCTAAGGAAGGCCGCGACCTAGCGGAACCCAGCGACCTAAGAGTAGCTGCGACCTAAAGTGTTGCGACCTAAGATTGTCTCGACCTAAAGGTAGCAGCGACCCAAAAAGGCCGCGACTTAAAAGTGAGTGCGACCTGAAGATGGACTCGACCTATGGAACTCCGCGACCTAACTATCCACCGACCTAAGAAGCTCCGCGACCTAAGGAAGGTCGCGACCTAAGGGACTCAGCGACTTAAGATTAACTATGGCTGCAGGAAAGTACTCACGACCTAGGTTAGGTCGCTAACGACCTAAATACCAGAATACAGAAGACTATGCAATGCCACAAGGGGATAGGTCGCTCACGACCTAGGACTTGTGCAAATCAGCATGCGTGAGGAAGGAGGGGCCAATACTCTTCAGGTCGACTACAACCTTACTTAGGTCGGTCACGACCTACGACCTTACTTAGGTCGGTCACGACCTACGAGCTTATTCTGAAAAATGCCTATAAGTATGATCCTAACTCCAACTAGAAGAGGACTTTGGCTCATTCTCCTCAAGGACCGTTACTCTGCTGCATTCCAAACCAATCCAACACTTGAAGCTCTCAAGACACGAAGAACGCTACAAACAACTTCGAGAAAAGATCACACACATCCAACATGGATTTGAAGACTCTAATCTCCATAGAAGTTTAGGCTATTTGTTCTAAGTGACTTGTAATCCAAAGTGTATTGTACTTGGAAAGAATTGTATCAGCTTGTAACGAGATCATCAATAAAAGTACTTAAAGTGGACGTAGGCTATACCCTTAAGCCGAACCACTATAAAATTGTTGTTGTTTACTGCTTTTCCGCTATTATCTGCTTGTAATCTGTTCCCGAGTTATCGGGTGGTGCTTTCACAACTATAACTCATACACCGGGGTGTTAGCGTTCAAATTCCAGCGTTAACATTTTTGGTGCTTTCACTGAGAACTTCAACTCAGGCGAGTTATCATCATTGCTTCACGGAGGTTTGTAGAGAGAATTTCCTTGAAAACCAGAAGTCTATCCGAGATTATGGCTCCTGGAAGGAAGAGTAGATCTGTCAAATCTGGGAATATTCAAGAGGGAACCTCCGCTTCCCCTATATCGAATCAAGCCACTCCAGCTGTCGGAGTTACAAAGGCAGAGCTGGATGCTGCAATTTTAGGGCTGAACCAACAAATCAATGCCCAAAATGCACAATTTGAGGCTCAGAATGCCCAGAATGCCCTAATTCTGAATAGGTTGAACGATTTGCTTGGGGCAAACCGCCAACCGGCAGATAATGAAAGGAATTTGGCTGGCAACATTCGTGATGCTGAAGAAAGAAGCGCTCCTGAAAGAGCTGCTAGCCCCTTTGAACGAACACTTCCAGAGGTTGGTGGATCTAGAACTCGACATGATGAGGATTATCTTTCTGGAATGGTCCGACAAATTATGAAAGAAAGTATGCAGAGGGTTGAAGACGAGAAAGAATGGGGTTTCGCCCCAAGTAAAACTCCTTTTACCGAGAAAATCTTAAAGGCTGAATTCCCAAGGAAGTTTGTCCCACCAACCATTCCAGCTTACAAGGGGACAAGTGATCCGAACGAATTCTTATACAAGTATGATTGGCACATGACTGGTGCCAGAGCCTCTGATGAAATAAAGTGCCGATATTTTCCTGTGTATCTCGAAGGTGTAGCTCTGCTTTGGTTCACCAAACTTCCAGTCCGATCTATCGATCAGTTTTCTGACTTAACCCGGAAGTTCAAGGAGCAGTTCAGACTATACGCCTCAAAAGCTAAGGATATCATGTCACTGTCAAGTTTGGAACAGAATCCAGGGGAAACTATCAGATCTTTCTTAAACCGCTTTAATATAGCGCTAGCTGAGGTGGACAATGCAGAACCGCGAATGATATTGACTTATCTGATGAAGGGTATTGACAAGTCGAGCGAGTTTGGGAAATGGCTAAACATGAAAGAACCAAATTCCCTTGAAAAGTTCTATAAAAAAGCAGATGAATTCATACGCTTAGAAAGCCGTCCCGTACCGGTAAAGGCAGTGTTGGAAAAAGCCGAAGATAACACTGTTGTTCCACGCAAGAATGAATCTGTAGGGCAAAAAAGGGAAAATAACAATGGGAAGAAGCAGAGTAATCTGAAGAAGCCCCGATCCTTCAAGCCATCAGAATATACTCCTTTATCAGATACGCCGGAGCGCATCTACCTTGCCACTAAAGATTCTATTGACTTTCCTAAACCTCCTCCTCTAAGGACCGGGAAAAAGGCTATACAGAGTGGGAAGTTCTGCCGCTTCCATAATCAAACCGGTCACGAAACCGACGAGTGCCGACAGTTGAAAAATCTAATTGAAGAGTTGCTAAGGGAAAACAAACTGCAGCAATTTGTGAAAAAGAATAGCAACAATCCTGCTTCATCTAGTCAGGGGCAGCAGGCTCCTACCCATCAGCCTAGGACGATTGAGAAGGCTTCAGGACATGAATCTGGAAGGCCCATTATCAATGTCATTATAGGAGGACCTCACCCAGCGGGCAGAAGCTGGGGTGAGATGGAAAGGTATACCCGAGCTTTAAAGTATGTACCGACCGAGGAAGAGGTATTTGTTTTGGAAGGTGCTACGCCCTTGAAGCAACGAAGAACTCTTGATGATGATATTGTATTCAAAGCTAGGGATTCCGCAGGTATTGAAGCTCCTACCTTGGATCCCTTAGTCATCTCGGCTGGTATCGGGCCAGCTACTGTCAGAAGAGGTCTCATTGATTGTGGCGCATCCTGCAATATCCTCTTCAAGAAAACATTCGACCAAATGAAGATCCCTATGGCTGATGTGCAAGCTTCATCGCATAAAATTGCTGGCTTTACTGGGGAGCCAAAACAGCCAGTAGGAACCATTGATTTGTTTGTGGAACTTGGAGAAGGAGAGAGAAAAATGGTCCGCAAGCAAACTTTTGTGATTGTCGACGAATTTTCTGCTTACAATGCTTTCCTTGGTCATCCAACTCTGGCAGCGTTCAAAGCTGTTCTTGCCCCGTGGTGCCTCACCATTAAATTCCCTACAGACAATGGAGTAGGAGTTATAAAAGGGGATCAAAATGCTGGGCAAGAGTGTTATCTGATAGAGCTACGAGAAACCAGAAAAAGAGAGATGGGAAAGAATGCGGCAGCCCCAGTCCGCATCAAAGAACCAGCCTTGTAGCAATTACAGGGCGGACCCTGCACTGGCGCGCACAGCGGAGCAAGGAAAGAGATGGACCCTAGAAAAGTCAGTGCAGGGGAAAATAGAGTGGTACCGGTGGAAACGACAATTCCAATACCTGTTGACCCAAAGGACCCAAACAAAGTGTTGAATGTGGGTTCACAACTTAATGCGTCAATTCAGAATATCTTAATATCTTTTTTAAAAGGAAATCTGGATGTTTTTGCTTGGACTCATGCCGATATGTGCGGAATATCCCCAGAAGTTGCAGTGCATGCTCTAAATATTGATCCAAAATTTACACCTGTGAAGCAGAAAAGGAGAACTCAAGGTCCAGAAAGGTCAGCGGCATTAAAAGAAGAAGTTGATCGACTCATGGAGAATAATTTTATCAAAGAATCTACCTATCCGAATTGGGTTTCAAATCTAGTGCTGGTTAAGAAAGCCAACGAAAAATGGAGAGTATGCATCGATTTTTCAGGTCTAAACAAGGCCTGCCCCAAAGACTGCTTCCCATTACCCAGAATCGACCAACTGGTAGACGGAACAGCGGGACACGAATTGTTATCTTTTATGGATGCTTACTCCGGATATAACCAGATCATGATGCATGAGCCAGATCAGGAGGACACGAGCTTTGTCACCGACACTGGTCTTTACTGCTACAGAGTTATGCCCTTCGGGTTGAAGAATGCAGGGGCGACATACCAAAGACTCGTTAATGCTATGTTCAAACCACAACTGGGCAAGACTATGGAAGTCTACGTCGATGACATGTTAGTAAAGTCTAAGAAAGCGGTGGATCACATAGAACACTTAGCAGACATGTTCGCAGTCCTCCGAAGATACGGAATGAAGCTCAATCCTTTAAAATGTTCATTTGGAGTGGAATCCGGCAAGTTTTTAGGTTTCATCGTGAGCGCTAGGGACATTGAGGCCAGTCCAGCTCAAATTACTGCATTGAAAGAAGTCAAAGCCCCTAGAACAAAGAAGGAATTGCAAAGTCTCAATGGAAAAGTCGCCGCCTTGAGTCGGTTCATTTCCAAAGCCACAGATAAATGCATCCCATTCTTTGACGCCCTAAAGAAAGGAAAGAAAAACTTCGATTGGACTCCCGAATGCCAAAAAGCATTCGATGAATTGATTCGCCATATGGAGACGCCTCCAATACTTTCTAGGCCTGGCGATGGCAAGGATCTTCTTATATACTTGGCAGTATCATCTCATGCTTTAAGTGCAGCGCTGATACGGGAAGACAAAAGGATTCAACATCCAGTTTACTATATCAGCAAAAGACTTACTGGGGCAGAGATGAATTACTCTAAGTTGGAAAAACTCGCCTATTGCTTACTAATTGCGTCTAGGAAGTTGAGGCAATATTTTCAAGCTCATCCTATCAGAGTCCTCACTGATCAACCTTTAAAGCAAGTCCTGTTTCGCCCTGAAACTTCGGGTCGTCTTCTAAAATGGAATATTGAACTCAGTCAGTATGACATCACTTATCATCCCCGAAAAGCAATCAATGGACAAGCTTTAGCAGATTTCATTGCAGAATTCACAGATAAGGGTAACAGTGAGGAGGAAACAGTCGACGATTCCCCAATCCAATGGAAGTTATATGTCGATGGTGTGAAAAACGACTACTGTTCTGGAGCCGGAGTCGTACTTGAGACCCCAGAAGGCCGATCATTATGCTATGCACTAAGATTGGAATTTCCTTCAACAAACAACGAAGCAGAATACGAAGCCCTTATCGCTGGTTTAAGGATTGCTAAAGAATTAAACATCCGAGCGTTACAGATATTCAGTGATTCTCAGCTTATTGTATGCCAAGTCAAAAAGGAATTCCAAGCAAAAGGGAGGAATCTGCCCGCCTACTTGTCAAAGGCTTGGGAGCTCCTGGGTGATTTCGATCATTACATGATAAGTCACATTCCTCGAGAGGAAAACACGAAAGCAGATTCTCTTGCAAAGTATTCTAGCACAGGTGAAGCTCAATTTCTGGGGCTAACTCCAGTGGAGGTCCTGTCGACTCCTAGCATTGATGAGATGGACATTGATTGGATCATGAGCATGTCTCAAGAGCAAGAATCATGGATGGCTCCGATAACAGAATACCTGCTCAATGGATCCTTACCAGGGAACTCAAAAGAACGACAAAAGCTACTGTGAAAAGCCTCTCGATACATAATCCAGGATGGCCGATTATACAGACGGGGATTCTCAATGCCATTACTTCGATGTGTATCCAGGGAAGAGGCTAAAGCAATCCTAGCAGAGGTACACGGAGGAGAATGTGGTGATCATTCAGGTGGCCAAACATTAGCAAAGAAAATTCTCCGATGGAAATATGATTAGACGATAGAGATCACCATGTAGCACACACATATGTTCTTCTAAATTGTCCAGAAGTTGCACCATTTATCAGGTAATTATAAATTCATATATAATTCAATTATACTTACATATTAATTATATTAAAACATATTACATATTTGCAGTATATATGAACCACTGCATCCATCTGGCGATCTCAATGAAGAATTTGCTAAATGGTTTTCAAATTACGTTTATGATCCAATAAACTGTGTCGTTGACGAAGGATTGCGACATCTTGCGATCGGACCAAAAAGAAATGTCAAGACATATCCAATATTCTTCATCAATGGATTTAAATTCAACACCAAAGATTACGGTGCCGCAAAATTGGCATATAACATCGGTGTATTTGTCAAAGATAGTGACGATCCAGATAAACATTTTTTTTTACGGCGTCTTAACACAGGTTTTAGAGTTGACATATTACATACGATCTGTAGAAAAAGTTTTTTTATTCAAATGCAACTGGTTTAGCAATGTTCCTGGTACTGGAATCAACATGCACAAAGATTATAAAATTATTGAAATAAAACATACCTCACAGTACTATAAGTATGATCCTTTCGTATTGGCTAAGAAAGCGTTACAGGTTTATTTTACTCCGTATCCATCCTTGAAAAGAGATAAAGCGGAGTGGTCGGTTGTTTTTAAAACAAATACAAAATTTACATTTGACGGAAATAATATTCCAGACGAAACAGCGTATCAAGCGGATCTTGAGCCAAATACCGAAGTAATAATAACCGATGACATTGATGTAGGGTTGTTGAATGATGAATCAAATGTTTTGGTAGATGCATTTGAAAGTGCTGAAGAAAACGATGTAGAATAGGAGACCGAGTCTGAATCAGAGAACGACGAAGATTGATAATTTTAAATATGTTCTGATATGATATGATATGTTCTGATATGACATACAATATATGATATGATATGTTTTGTGGTAGATATGTCTTACAGGAGACACGACAGTAGGTCTAAGCCTTCTCCTTCTTTCGACGCAGGTGCCAGTGGCAGTGCGTTGGATTTACGCCCCGTTGCTGAGTTAGTTCCGAAGACGGCATGGTAAGTATCAAATATATTTCAAGTATGTTATTTTAAATATATTAAATATGTACATCAAAATTTATACAGGGGCTTTGAGGTGGAGACAGGCATTTATGAGTAGGATGTCCAGCTATTGGCCACGGTGGGACGACATCCCAATGCCTGTAAAGAACGCAATATGGGCAAATTTGATGGTAATTAAGTATAAATTTTTATTTGATTTGAATGTACAAAGAATGTTTATAATTCAAGTTAATTTCAATATGCAGGCTGCCGTACGTGTTGAGCCCCAGGATCTGGATGTGTTTAGAAATCACTGGAACCAAAAAATAAGAATTTTTTTTTATAGAAACACGATAATTAATGTAAACAGTGCGGGAAAAACGCCAAGTTGGATGAGCACTGACATATATAGTGAGTTTCTTCGGCTCTGGGATACTCTTGAATTCAAAGTAAGCTATCCACTTTCGAATTGTAATTTAAAATTTTTAAGATTTCGTATATTAGTTGCATTAATATAGTTAACTTGTGTTTAAATGTATAGAAAATATCAGTGCGGAATCGTGAAAACAGGAATAAGAATCCTGCTGTACATCGTGGTGGCTCGAAATCCTTTCAGCAACATAAAAATGAATTGGTAAATTTATAAATTGTGTTTATAAATATCTGTAACATTATTTAATCATACTAGTAACATTGTTTATTCATATGTATATTTTCAGTCTAAGAAGTACAATCGCGAGCCTACGATGGCTGAGTTGTTTACTGCCACACATGCGGTGGAGGAGACAGACGAGGAAGGAAATGTTTTGTATAGATGGGCAGAGCCAAATCTCAATCTGTAATGGTAAACATGCTTATGCATAATGATAATGTTTAATAATACTTTATTTCATAGCTAAAAAATTTGTTAATTCCTCTTCATTAGCGACCTAAAACCTAAAGACATGGAGCGACCTAACTACAGGAATGGCATGGCAACTTAACTCATCAAGCGACCTAAAAGTATCTGCGACCTAAGGGAAGCACCGACTTACAGAGCTCTGCGACCTAAGGGAAGCACCGACCTATAGAATTCTGCGACCTATAGCACTCAAACGACCTAACTGTGTGCTCAGACCTAAGGAAGGCCGCGACCTAGCGGAACCCAGCGACCTAAGAGTAGCTGCGACCTAAAGTGTTGCGACCTAAGATTGTCTCGACCTAAAGGCAGCAGCGACCCAAAAAGGCCGCGACTTAAAAGTGAGTGCGACCTGAAGATGGACTCGACCTATGGAACTCCGTGACCTAACTATCCACCGACCTAAGAAGCTCCGCGACCTAAGGAAGGTCGCGACCTAAGGGACTCAGCGACTTAAGATTAACTATGGCTGCAGGAAAGTACTCACGACCTAGGTTAGGTCGCTAACGACCTAAATACCAGAATACAGAAGACTATGCAATGCCACAAGGGGATAGGTCGCTCACGACCTAGGACTTGTGCAAATCAGCATGCGTGAGGAAGGAGGGGCCAATACTCTTCAGGTCGACTACAACCTTACTTAGGTCGGTCACGACCTACGACCTTACTTAGGTCGGTCACGACCTACGACCTTATTCTGAAAAATGCCTATAAGTATGATCCTAACTCCAACTAGAAGAGGACTTTGGCTCATTCTCCTAAAGCACCGTTACTCTGCTGCATTCCAAACCAATCCAACACTTGAAGCTCTCAAGACACGAAGAACGCTACAAACAACTTCGAGAAAAGATCACACACATCCAACATGGATTTGAAGACTCTAATCTCCATAGAAGTTTAGGCTATTTGTTCTAAGTGACTTGTAATCCAAAGTGTATTGTACTTGGAAAGAATTGTATCAGCTTGTAACGAGATCATCAATAAAAGTACTTAAAGTGGACGTAGGCTATACCCTTAAGCCGAACCACTATAAAATTGTTGTTGTTTACTGCTTTTCTGCTATTATCTGCTTGTAATCTGTTCCCGAGTTATCGGGTGGTGCTTTCACAACTATAACTCATACACCGGGGTGTTAGTGTTCAAATTCCAGCGTTAACAAAATTCATAAATTAATTTTTTTTTCGTGTCAAACTTTTATTTATAATCGCAGGAGTCATATGAATCGGAGCGGATACGTGTGGCACAGACCACCGGACGTGAGGAGTTGACCGTTGAGGCGTCAAACCATATTTGGGACGCCATTGTAGATCCGCCTACGCAAAATAGACTATAGAGTTATGGAAATAAGGAGGTAAACTACTTCATTAACTAATATATACATTTAATATGATATGAAGCATAAATTATAACTAGCCATTAACTATTTCACAAACAATATCGTCCCAGAGGACTTACAGGAGATCCCAGACAGAGGAGGAGATAGCTTTGTTGCATCAGCAGATTGCGGAGATCAATGACTGGCAGAAGAGCAATGACTTTGCACAGCAGCTCGATGTGCATATCGCAGCATACCTGGCAGAGCATGGAAGAATGCCTGAAGAGGATGCATCTGGAGATGATGAGTAGGTAAGGTTGTGTTGAACTTATTGTGTTGTTTTGTATTGAACTTATTGTTGTTTGATGTATGATGATGAGTACGATAATGATGTATGATTTGTTTGATAGTACTTATATGTATTGTTGAGTATGATGTATAATAGTGAACGTTGTGTTTGATTGATGAGTTTTTGGACATATAGCTGTTTTTTGATGGCAAATTGTGAATGTTATGTTTGATTGGTTAGAGGTTGGTGTTATACTTGTGTTGGAAGATTGAATGTTGTTATAGTTCGACGAAAATTGTTTATATTGTGGTTTGAAGGCGCAAACAGCAGCTGTTTGCAAACAGATGAACTCAGGCTTACGTCGGCTAGTGACGGCTTGCGTCAGTTCTTTGGTTACAGGATGGCGTCGGCTAGTGACGGCTAGAATCGGCTTTGTGGATACAGGATTGCGTCGGCTAGAATCGGCTTGTTACGGACAACAGAATTTTGAAAAAATGGCCATGTGGATATGGCCGTCACTTCCCGATACTAAAGTGGTGACGAAGCCAATGCAAAAGCCGATTCGAATGCTTGGTCGTGACGTCTACTTTTGCGTCGGTTTTTAGAATCGGCTTGCGTCGACTAGTGACGGTCGGCGTCGGTTATTAGCCGACGCATATGCCGGTTTTCCTTGTAGTATTATGGGTTTAAAATATAAAATTTTAACGTACTGTTGAAATACGATGGAGAAGTATTACATGTCACAACAACAATGAAGGTAATGAAGAAAATGTCAACCCAGGATTTTTGTGGCTGTGTATATTTCATTTAGCATGAACGAAAGAAAATATGTTATATTTGGTTATTCATTTCTTTCATGCCTGTGTTGGGTACGCTTCCATATAAAATCAAAATTTTGCTCCACACCTAAGCTAATAAAGTAAAAATAATTAAATTCTAAAACAAAAAATCAGCGACCAATAACATAAGCATATGAAAATGCAGATAAAAAGAATACGGCAAGTATTATGTTTATAAAGTTTTAGGGTGCAATGCAACAATATCACGTTCGTGTACAAGCCACGAACCAAATAAAAATAAAAATACGATCGCGCATAAAGCAATAACAAAATAGACAAGTTATCTTATTCCATGAAGTGTCAAAAATGCCTACATTTGCCACAAACGAAAATTTAAATATTTTCTAAATTAAAAGGTATGGAAAAATTATATAAATTAAATTAAAAATACGTCATCAAAAATTGGACAATTGTTTGAAACAGATTTTACAATAAAATATCCAAATCAAATATTTAAAACTAATTAAAAAATCCAAAAATCAAAGTGAAAATTCTTGGTCATATATTTAAAACTAATTAAAAAATCCAAAAATCAAAGTGAAAATTCTTAGTCATTACTTTCTCACCCCCTAAAAAGGATTTATCCTTGAAATTTCACTACATAAGCCCTAATACTATTCATAAGTACACGTGATGTTTATAGATAATTCATATACATTGATTCAATACTACTCGAACACTTAACTTCGCTTCAAAACTAGTATCACCTAACCAATTTACTAGTGCGGACTACGATTAGGCTTCTTGATTAGCAACCTCCATTCTTCTTACATAGTCATACACTATGATAGAAAACATTTTAGTTCCATATCAAAAACCTTCATGAAGTGCTCGCCATCAAAAATTTAGTAATAGATTCTAATTCAGAATGATGTTAAACATCTCAAAGCCATGTACTCAAATCGTAGATCACAACTATTTGGAAGAGAAATGATCTACATCCACCTAACGCAGTATTTAATTGGTTCCCACTAATACCCATTTCTATTTTACTTTCCAAAATTATTTATGAAAACGTTTTCATAAATCCAACTTAAGAATAAAAAATGGTATAACACCCTACTACATCATGAGTGTACACACCATTATCAGATTCAGACTTTATTTTGAATTCACTTAAAAATTTTAGCTCCCAAGTTTTATTCAAAACACTTTTTCAAACGACCATATATTTTAATCCATAGAAAGTATATATAAATGTTGTATATATAGCTCGAGGAACCCCAAAATTATACCAAGGAACTGGGTACTACCAAATAGTATCACATATTTCCCTACTAGTAGGATAATACTTACGAGAAGCGTTTACCATCCGAACACATCTGTGACGACCCGTCTTTCTCTCCACAGAAAGATGCATCATCTTTAAGAAAGAAAGGGATAGAAAAGAGAAAGATAGAGAAGAAGAAAGAAACAACATTAGAATCTCAATAGCGGAATGAGTAAGTAATTACATAATATCATATACATCAGAGTTACATAGATTATACATCACATACTAGACAATTATAAACACCTGTCTAGTTATTACAACTCAATACAATCACAGAGATACCAACACAGCGGAACACTATATATATCTACAACGCTGAAGCCTCCTGCTCCATTGCTCCTCCATAATTCATCAAAGCCAACCTGAATCCCTTGGTTACTCATAAAAATTTGAGTACCCAAGAGTTTAAGAAAACAGAAGATAAACTCCGGGTCAGACATGGGTCTGGTGTGAGTAACAGGTTAAGATTGCTTAATTTTAAAAATCCTTTAAAAAGAAAAGGTATCACGTAAGACTCTCCACACATTAACATGGGTAAGTTTTTACCTTACGCTAACCAAAACATTTGATAGGAAATCCAGTGATATTATAATAGGGTCTAGGATTTTCAAAGAAATAAGAAATAGCCGAAATTGTCACATTTATTAAATTCCAGCATACATAAAGTTTACAATCAAATCCGAGGGTACTTATTGGAGTTTGGGTTTCCATACAATGGCAGGGCTACTGGGGTACCGTCCGTCACAGTACGTAGCCTAGATCACCGTACCGAGGATCCACCCTAAATCCCATACAATACAAGTCCAGAACCATCCCTTACTGGATAGTCTCGAACAAGACAACCCCGTAGTTATTCACAACCAACTGCCCACACAACCGAATATAAAGGGACCTCTAGAGAGGGTAAATCTCGTCCTACTTGGGCATGACCCACTTAGCCTTACTGCACCTCCCATGTTTTAGCCATTCCCGGTTAATGAGGCTTGAAGCTACGATTACCTTTAGAGAACACATCTCTTAGAATGCTCATCATCCACCTGACGATGTTCTGAAAGCATTCAATCCACGCAAGTTCGTTTTGGGTTTGAACGAAACCGAAGGCATTATCTCGCTACACTTATTTCGGAATAACCCTCAGAGTTAACGACGATAACCCTTGCACTCTGAATCTTCATCTTCACTTGAGATTCACGACCTATCGTTAATTTGGATCGATGTGGTTTTCAGATATCCAAATCTGAAAAACCGATCCCAGTCTCATCGAAATCCAAAATGCCATCTTTTAGGTCCAAGTTGTTTTAAGGTTAAAACAATTCAGTTCATTATCTATATACACACAGATAGATAATTCGCAATCTCACAATAGATAATCCACATTATCATCATAAAGAGATAATTCACATTATTATCACAAATAGATAATTCACATTATCATCATAATTCAACCAAAGCATCCATATCACACAGTGTCAATTATCTCATATTTGAGATCTCAAACCATTCAAGGCAAGCAATATCATTCATCCATACATAAGCAATGATTTATTAATCACCATCTATAATTAATTTAAAATGAATTAAATTAATTACTTTATTTCTAATTAATTTAAAATAAATTAAATTAATCACATAAATCTTGCTTACATAACCATTAATTAATTACAAATCAATTAATTAATCACCATATAATCATTCATCTTAATTAATCATCCTTGATTAATTACTTTCTAATTACGTTCAAGCAATTAGCCTTTAGTTAATTTTACAGATTAATTATTCTAAACCAAATACAGTAATTAACCTTTAATTACTTCATTAATTAATTAAATATAATTAATTACATCAATCCTTAATTAATTACATTTAATTAATTAATCTATAATCACTTATTACTGATTAATTAGTCTTAATTAACTAACCCTTAATTACATCATTAATTACATTAATTAATGATCCTTAATTACTCCTTCAATTAATTATTAATCATTTTTAATAATTGATCTTTAATTAATCTTATTCATTAGTCCACCTTGATTAATCACAATTAATAATTAATTATCCTTAATTACTTCATGAAATAAATTGATTACTCCATAATTAATTACATTTAATAATTAATCTGTAATTAATTAAATTTATTAATCACTGTGATTAATCTCATTCAGTAATTAATTATCCTTAATTAATTACACCACTTAATTAACTTCCTATAACATTATTAGTATATTCTTAAATTAATTACACTAAGTTATTATCCTTTATATTAATTACATAAGCGATTAACCCTCCATACTTCAATTAATTACATCCAGTAATTTACCATCACCAATTACTTCACTAAGTAATTTCACTTCATTAATTACATTAAGTAATTATACTTAACCCATCATCCAGTGATTATCTTAAATTAACTAAACTTAATTAATTAACTTAAACTAATCACATTAAAATTAATTAATTACAATGAGTAATTAATTCCTTAATTACTTTCATTAAGCAATTATACTTAAATAATTCCATAAATGATTATCTTTAATTAATTAATCTAATTAATTATTAAAATTAGGCACATTAATTAATTGTTTAATAATCTCAAGTTAATGATCTTCATTAACTATTCTTTAATTACTTCTCTAAAGTAATTAATCATTATTAATTACAATTCAATTTATCTTTAATAACTCATTAATTAATCTCTAATTATTTAATTAATTAAGTGCTTAACTGTAACTTAATTAATCTTGATTGCTTGATTAATTAATTCTAATCATTAATTTAGTGAACCAATCTTATTTAATTAATGATTCTTAATTACAAGTTAATTATACCTTAAATAATTAATCTTAAACCTTAATTAATTAAACTTAAAACCCTTAATTACTTAATTAATTAATCCAAATCATTAACTAATTAAATTAATTAATTATTCTGTTTTATTTCCTTAATAATTAAATGAATCACAAATCATTAAATCCTAATTATCTTTAAGATAAAACATTTCTTACTTATGATATTATCATTAACAAAGCATTTAAAAAGAATTTACCTTCACATTTATTTTTAGATTTCATTTTAAATTAAGATTTAAAATGAATACAAATTTATCTTTAACAAAGTTTAAAAACCATTTAAAACCCCTTTTAAATCATATATTAAAAAAACTTATCTTATAAAAGGAATTACAAGAGTTTTAAACCAAATTCATTTCAAGTTCAAATCATTTTATAAAATATACTTTAACATTTTAAAGTTGGTTAAACATTTCATTTTTATAAAACTTATTTATTTTAAAACTAGAATCAAATTCATTTTGAGTCCATGCTTTAAAACTTATTTAAAACTTTGTTTAAATCTTTTTTAAATTTAAAAATCCATTTTTAAATTTAAATCCAGATAGGTTTTAAAGAAACCTGTAACCAAAACATGACCCGAACCAGACCTCAATTGCTTCGAGCCAAACTTCTCAAGTCTTCGAGTAATTCACACAAACTACTCGACAAAATTTCAAGTACCTCCTTAGCTTCAAACCCAAAATCACCAGATACAAGAAGATGCACCGTGCACATTCACGATGCCGCCGACCACCTCCGGTTGTCACCACACCCTCAAGCACGACGACGATCATCCACGAACCCTAACCCGACCATCAGACCTTCACCATCATCTCGAAATCAAGATCAAGCATTAAAGTACAAAACTAGAACATGAACCAAAACCTGGAAATCCCCTCGTCCTCTTCTCTCTGATCACTAGAAATGCTGAGCCACTGGCCACGACTGCATCAACCACCATGCTAACATTTCCCAGACCCTTATGCAACTCGATTCACCATAGATATCATGGTGATCGAATTTCTGACTATGTCTAAAAACTAGGGCTATAGGCTTAAAACCGTCGCCGCCGACACTACAACACTTTGATCATCATTCCGATAATTTTCCCTTACTCTCTGACCATCACTGCATCACCAGAGAAAACCCCGACCCTCCAGACCTCTGAGATCATCAGAAGCCACCTGATTTCTATTTTTCGTTCAACCCCAAACTGCTCTTACAATCTTAGTCTAAAAATTATGATTTTAGTTTTAAAAATCATGAATTTGAATAAACTTTCAGATTATATACTTAGATCAGTGTATTAATATGTTTGAAATTTAACATTTATCAAGCTTGCACTATCCTATTGAGTTTTCCAGAGCAGATTTAAATTTAATTTATGTAAATCAAATTTTAAACTTTACTTCTTGACCAAACAAACAAATTTTATTTGAATTATAAGTCCTAACAACAATTGGTTCAGGAGAACATAAATTTTGATCATAAAACTTGAGCATGGAACTGTAACAGAGATACACAAATACAACAACAATGCACTCATAAAACATCCAGATAATTCACTTATAAAAACACATAGAACATTCTTATTTCCAGAGAATTAACATGCAATCATATTTACTTTTAATAGAAATGTTACTCACCTTAAAAAGATGATGAAGAACAGAGCACTAATTTGAAGTTGCTTTTAACTCATAAAACTTGAATTGCCTTAAAACTGGAAACTTGCATTGCCATTGCTTTGAAAACTTTAAAACTTGAATTACCCTTTGCTTATAAAAACTGAGTTGCTTATCTCAGGTTGCATGCATGCTTGTTCTTGCTTTTTAAAATGAGTATACAGGGTTGAAACAAAAATAGGCTTTGGTTTGCAGAAATGCACAGAGATTGATTCCAGATTGGTTTTTGAAAACAAGATTACAGGTTTATGATTTTGATTTCAGGTTTGAATAAAAGTGCAAGCCTTTGAATTGAAAATGTATAGGATTAAAACATGCAGGTTTTTGATTTATATTTGGTTTGAGGAGAAATTTTCAGATTTTGATTTGAACATGATTTTTGGTTTGAGGTATTTTGGTTATTGATTTGTGAATGTTGTTACCAGATTTCATTTTTGAGAAGCTTGAGTTTTTCTTAGCTTTTGAAAATGAAGATTAAAAAAGAAATGAGAAGGAAGAAAACATGGTTTTGTAAGTATAAATGATTTACTTTAAAATAAAATAAAAAAAAATTAAAAACAAAAATGACACTTGTCTAATCTATTTACATTTGCTTAACACATGTTATTATGAGACCTTAGTATAATTACACTTGTCCATTAAGTAAATTTACTTATTTTTATTTATTTTAAAAGTAAATAAAAGCCCCTTTTTCTTATTTTTTAAATACTTATCTATATATTTGTAAATTACTTTTTAGAAAAATAAAATAAAACAATATATATATATATATATACAAATAAAAGATTATACCTATCTCTTTTAAAATCCGAAATATTTTTAAGTATCCATTTCTTTGAATTTCAAAATAAATTCCAAAATCAAATTCAAATTAAATATTTTAAAATCCAATTTTAAAATTCAAGTTACATATACGCATATATAACTACACATTAAATTTTGAAAATAACAAATTCTGTTTATATTAAAATCCATATATATTTATAAAAATAATACATTATAATTATTATTTGGAAATAACACTTTTATTCAATTTTAAATAATTTATAAAATAAATTATCTTGTTATATATAAATTAGTTATATTACTTAAATAAATTAATGTATCATTTGAAAATTGTATTTTAAACTTCTATATAAAATTTCAAATCATACTTACTAAGTAATATTTAAAAATAAAATAAAATAAACCTTATAAACATTTATCTTAAGTATTTTAAAACTATATAGTTATTTATTTAATAGTTTTGAAAAGCTTTATATTAAATTTAATCATAATTTTCCAAATTATCAAAATGTATATTAGAATTCTAAAACAAGATTTTATTTATTCATTAAATTTCAAATCAATGCTTTTTTTTTCTAATTTACAATATATACAAACATATATATATATATATATATATATATATATATATATATATATATATATATATATATATAAAACAATTTATTAGCTTTAAAAGATAAAATTCACCAATTAAATATTTATTAAAAGAAGATTATTAAATCGATTCAAATTTTATTAACAAAAATTATCAAATCAATTAAAATTTTAATACAGATTATTAAATTGATATAGCCCAAAATTCCGGGTCATCACATTCCTCCCCCTTATGTGACGACCCAGAAATTTTGAATATTTGAAATTAGAATATTTAATTGATTTTGAATATTTGATAGTTAGTTTTAATATGAATTTCAAATATCACTGTCTATTTGGCAATTAAATTATTGAATTTAATTATTGGAAATTGGGTAAAATGTTGAATCTAGAATTTTAAGCCTATTAAAAATAATTAAGGGTTTGTAAAATTTATATCGATAGTACTGGAGATAGTAAAAGTGTTGAAATTGAATTTGGAAATGTTTTGTTAAGTTTTGAAAATATATCGTTTAAATGACGTTTAAAAATAGCCTTCCGAGACATAGTCTCGGATTTTGACGAAACCAGTTCCATTAGATCCGTGATATTGTATTATTATCGAATTTCAATTTTCGTAGTGATTGGAGTTGTTGTGTGAGCGTACGATATATAAATGCGTTGAAATTTATATCGAAATTTAATATAATAACTAGGTTCAAAAAAAGTCATCTTCTCCATATGATTGAATTATAAGTTAAATTGGTTTAAGGTAATTTTTAGTTTAAGAATTTAAGTCAAATTATAAGTTAAATTAAATAAGTGAATGATAATAAATTGTTTGATTTAAAATTCAAGTGTTGATAAATTTATATAATATTTATACAAAGTCCGAATCCTGATGGAAACAAGCTGGTTTGTATTGGATTGCAAAAAAATTCAAAGGTGAGTTAATCTCACTCATTTGGGTTTGATTTAAATTTAAACAGTTAAATTTAAATAATTGGTTGAATTGATTGGATGTGATATATTATATAGTAGTATATAGTATATTGGAGTGATTGATTTCTCGCATTATATAGCAGATGAGACCCTATGCGCCGCATAATAGCGGATGATATTATATTTAAAACCCATATACCGTGATATTCCACCTCGAAGTGGAATTGGTATTGTGCTAACGTTTGTGGATGCAGGGAAACAGGTTGGAGGGATCCAACTGGATTCCTTAAAATTATTAGATTGTTTAATATTCTGTGTTATGATTATTTGATATTATGTGATGAATTATATGGGTAATTGGAAATGTTGGATGCTGGTCTGACTGAATATGTTTGGATTACTAAGTTATCAGAATAAATAGATTGGATTTATGAAAAGAAAATAAAAGAGTGAATTTTGAGTAAATAATAATAGAAATTTGAATAAAAAAATGAATTAAAAAAGAATAAAAAGTATTTTTGAATTCTGATAAATAAAATTCCAAGTTCGAGAAAATGAGATTTTGAATAAATGGGAATAAGTAATTTTATTTTTAATCTCAAGTGATATTATTTCAAGGAATAAATAATTTATTTAAAATTCAAGGTTTGAATTTATTTGAAAGGATAAAGAAGAAAATTTGGGAAATATGAAATTGGTATTTTCAATTAACAAGATTTTAAATCATAAAGAAGAAATAAAATCTGAAGTTAATGGATTTTGGAATAAATGGAGTAAGTAAGGAAATTTATTTAAAAAGTAAAGTAAATTGGAAATCAATTGGAGATTGATTTAAGTGTGTAAAACCGGGATTTTTAAAAGAGAAGTGTGACTTTGGAATTTATAAACTGGGTTTATAGAGGTGAAGTAGTATATCTGTGGATATTTGAAGAATAAATTCACGATGGGAATTTATTAAAGAAAGAAAATTTGTTTAAAAATAAACAGTGATTTATTTTTTTGAAGGATGTGAAGAGAAGTATATTTCCCTGGATAGCCAAGTACGTTTCCAACACAAATTTTAAATATAAGCTAAAAGTTTTAATGTTGTTTTAAAAAGCATGTTTTAGGAAATTTATTATTTCTAAATGTTTAAATTCTAAAGTAAGTATTTTTTTTAATCTATTATAGTGGTAATTATTTAAAGGTGGCTAGGAATTATGTTTAAAAGTTAGAAATTCAGTTTTATATTGTACAAAGTAGTTTTATTTTTAATATTCTTAAAAGTATATATTTTGAATAAGTATTAAAGTAATTTTTAATTTAAATATTTTAAAGGATATTTTATAATAAAGAGTTTTAAATTATTTAAAAAGTTAAAGTTTTGTGCTTGGTGTTTTCAGTGGAAATAAATATTTGGAAATTTATTTCATGGAAAAGTGTGGTTTGGAAACTACTTTCAAAAAGGGTTGAAAATTGAAATATATATTACGAAGATACTTTGAGGTTAATAAATAATTTGGTGAAATTATTTATGGTTAATGGTTGCTTGTGAATGTTAATTGATAGTTAAATAACCGACTATCAATATTGGACAATGCGATGATCGTTTCAAAGAGACCGGGATCGGGATTAATTTCTCGAAAACCACTTTGATCCGGTTTGAATGTTTTCGTACGGAAGACAAGTTTGGATTCGAAGGTGGACCAGTGAAGTGCAAGGGCTAGTCGCTACTAATCCTGAGGATGATTCCAAAATGGATGTAGTAGGAATAGTGCCTTCAGTTCTGTTTGAACCCGGGACGGACTTGTATGGATGAATGCTTTCAGAACATCGTCAGGTGGACGGTGAGCATTCTAAGTGAAACATTCCAAAAGGGTAATGCTTAGCCTCAAGCCTCAACAACCGGGAATGACTGAAAATCAGGGGTTATGCAGCAAGGCTAGGTGGGTAGCGCCCATTAGAGTGATGTCATCCCTGTCTAGATGTCCCTTTTTATTCGGCTTAGTGGTGCGGTTGCTGATCCCAACCGTGAGGTGATCTTACTCGGGATTATCCAGTAAGGGGTAGTCTCGATCTTGTGTTGCAGGGGATTGGGAGCAATCCTCGGTACGGTGATCTAGGCCACGTACTGTGATAGGTGGTACCCCAGTGCTTAGTCATTAGTTGGAAATCCATTCTCCCTACGTGCCTTTTACAGTTTTTGTTTGTAGAACCCACTTTGTGGCTAGTAGCTGGAATTTAATCATGTAACAATTTCGGCTATTTTAATAAGTATTTGTAATTAGACCCTATTATAATATCAGAGGATTTTGATATATAATGTTTTGGCTATCGCAAGGTAAAAACCCGATATCTTTATTTGTGGCGTGGTCTTACGAGATGCTTTTGATTTCGAAGGATTTTGAAACTTTAAAAATCAATTTGAGTGTGGTTTCCTCACGCTGGTATTCAAGACCGACTCGGGTGTTATCTATAATGCTCGGGTCAGACCGAGTATTATAGGATACAGGAAAGGATGTTGTAAAGCTCAAGGGACGAGCTGGATGGCGATACATACCTCCGTACTTGATTATTGTTCCGCTGTGTATTCAGTTTTGGGGATAAGTATATATGACTACCCAGTTGTATGTTGTTGATGTTGTTAAACTTTGATGATGTATATATATAAAATAGATATAGTTTCCTTTTGTGTAAAGATCTGTTATTATCTATTATATTTTATTCCGCTGCGATGGTTAGATTCTGATGTTGTTTCTATTTTCTTATTCTACCTCTTTCTTCTTTAACCCTCATGGTTCGTATTTCCGTTCATCTTGAGTTGAGTGATGGAGAATAGTGTCAACTCAAGGGGTATTGGTTTTCGTGTTATTACAGTTGGTATCAGAGCTGAAGGTTAAGCGAGAACCCTCTCTCTGGTGGGAATTACTCAAATAGAGTCCGTAGTACTCTAAAATGAGTTTGAGTATATTAATAGATATGAGCGTGTATTTATTAGTGGATATAAAAAAATGGTTTTATATTGTGTTCATTGATTTATGGAGTGGCATATGAACCTTCGTTAGCACAGTCTGGACAATTGTATCGAAGGGATTTTAAATACTTGAATAGAACAATTCGACACAATATTGTTTTCGGAAGCGGGTAAATGAAATAATTTTACCCAAAATATTTCGATATAACAGAAATATTTTCTTAAACTGTTATATAACTTGGATGTTTGAATGATAATATTTTAAATAAATAAGATTAAAAATATATAATTGGAATGACTTAAATAATCAAATGGAAATTGGTATGAGCATAAATTATACAAATGAATTATAGTTAAAATTTAATTTAAATCAAATCTGTAAATTTAAATCCCAGAAATTTTGGAAGTGTTTTTCGAAGAGTTTTGAAGATAAATAATAGCATTATTATTTTGGAGGTATTTCTAAAAGGAAATTGTTTCAAATAAATTTTGGAAAGGGATATAGCATCGAGTTCACTTCAGTTGCTGGAAAATAATCCTAGTGATGACTACGCAGCATCATTAGTATTCATTTTCGAGTTTCTAAGTGACGGATTGCTGCCAAATTGATTTGTTCAGAAGAACTAGATTGTTTTTGAAATTTCAAAGGGAATTTGTTGGGGATAAAAACCAGGATTGGTTTAAAATTTTGAGAAGTGTGATTTTGAGATAATGGTGATTTCGAAATGATTTGAAAACCAAAAGCCGGGTGTTTAAAATCCTGAATCCTTATTTGAATTGAAAATCCTGATGAGATAAGTAAACCTATAAATTGAGATGATTTTTAAATAAGAAAGGAAAATAGAGGATGTGAATGTTGGAATTAAAATTTAAAGTGAATAGGTTAAAAACATTTAATTTGGAGAAATTTAATTGAGGGAAAATTTAATTGATGGTGATTTGAAAGAAATAAAATTTAATTGGATTAGAATTAACTTAAGCTAAATAGCAGGAGGAGAGTTGAATTGAAGTCAACTTAAACTAAGTTTAATGATATTGGGTTGGATTTAAATCAAGTGAAAATAAAATTGAATTGAAATAAAATTCAGTTAAGTTATAGATAATATTTAATAGAATGAAATTAAACAAATAATTGTAAACAAATTAAGCATTGAATTGAAATAAATAAACTCCGATAGCTATAAAAGAAGTGAAAAAGCTTAAATAAAATTAGTAAGTAAACTAATTAATTTGAATAGGTAAGCAAATGAATATTGGAAGGATAATTAATTTATAGTGTGTTAAGTAAAGGTTTGGGAATAAACTTTTATTTGAAAATTAAAATAAATTGGTAAATGTAACTAATTTAAAATAAGTATGGAAATGAAATAAGTTAGAAGATAAGTTGAATTGGAGTTTATGAAATAAAAATGCATGCTTGGCTAAATAAGTGTATATTCTGGAGTAAAAATAAAATATGAATATAGTCGAGATTAAAATGGGTAGAAGTATGAAAAATATAAGTGTGAGACTTATAAGAAAAAAATGGTGAAGTAAAATAGCAAGCCAAAATAATTTTTTTTTTGTATTTTGGAAATAAAATAGAAATCCAAACTTGAATTACAAAGATAGAATTGAACTCAAGTAAAATAATGAAGTGATTTTTGAAGATAAAAACCAAATATTGAATTGGAAGTAGGAGCAAACTAATTTGGAATAAGTTAGTAAATTGAATATGTTGGCGAGATATGGGAGTGGAACCTAATTAGGTAAAAATAGAAGTTGAATTGTGAAATAAACTCGGTTATAAATAAAAATTCAACTTGGATTGGGAATGGATTAAATGTAAGTGGAAATGTTGTCAAATGGAATGGAATTGAATTAAAATAGAAATGTTTTGGGTTGCAAATAAATCCAATTCAAGTGTAAATGAGTTAAATATAAACTTGGATATTATTTTAACAAACTGAGAATGTGATTAAAATTAAAATGGATAAAGAGTGGAGTAATTGAATTTGATGAGAATCAAACTAAATAGAAGAGAGCTTAAGTTATGAAGTTGAAATAACTTGAAGAAAGTAAATTTACTTAAGTTTAAAATTAATAGAAGTTTGGGTTCGAGTGAAAATGAAAGTCCATTAAATGAAGGTCTGGGTTAAATCAACTTGGGAAATGGTTATTAATTTATAAGTATTGAATGTGCCAAGCTTAATAAAATGTTTTTTGGATGAAACAATTGCGGAAATGGAATGAAATGCAGGTGTATGGCTTGTAAATAAGTTAATATGTGAAGAGACTTTAATAAAAAAATTGATTTTGGATCAACTGAAGTGAATTGGGTTCGTTTGGATTAAAAAGAAATTGAATATAAGCGATTTAATAACAAACCATTCTAACTAAATAACAATTTGGTTGGAAGTTATTCGAATTAGGGTCAAAATCTTAAAATTATTTACAAAAAATGTTTAGTTTGCATTGCTTATTCCGTGTGTTAGCTATTGAAAATGAGTGAAATGTAAATAAACTCCCTATATTTTATACTTACATGTTTGAATTGAGTAAGTACAGGTACCGGGAAGTCGTTTGGTTGGATTTCATCATGCAAAATGCTAAAATAATAAGCCGCTTGCTTAAAAATGCTAAATAAAGGTACGCCTACGCAATAAAAATAGGAAATATGAACTGTTTTTGTTTTTCAGATTGTGTGGGTCGATGTATATATATTTATATCTCTTGTTAAATTGCAAAATCTCTCCGTATAAAGGTGACTCTGTCAAAAATTTTCGAAAATTTGGGAGTTAGAAATTTTTTGAAAATTTTTGGAAATTTTTTGTTAGCGACAAAACGATTTCAAATTGGAATTGAAATAAGGGATTTTGGAAATGGAAATTGAAACTAATTGTTTAGTTGGAATTAAAGGATTAGGAAAGTGAATTTGGGATTTTTGATTTTAGAGGATAAATTGAAATTTGATGGGCAAAGGTATGTATTTAAATTTCGGTATAAAATTTGATGGTTTTCTAGTCTTGCCACTTGGCTTTTGTTTTCTTTGAAATCTGAAGGCCCGTAGAGACATTTTGTAGTTGTACCGAGCTAGCCGCGAAAAGGAGACGCTGGCGAAATTTTTCGAAAATTTAGAGAGTTGGAATTTTTTTGAAAGAGTTTTGATAATTTAAATTTAAATTTGAATAAGTGGAGTAAATAATGTTGTTGGAAACTATGGAACGTTTTGGGAGATGGTTGAAGTAATAGTGGGTCTTTAAAAAAAAGACATGTTATGGCAAGTTGATAAATCTGTTTGGTTTTGGAAAATAGTAATGGATATTGGATTATTCTTCTGCCTTAGTAATTTCGGGGTCAAAATTCTTTTAAAGGGGAGGAATGCGACGACCCAGAAATTTTGAATATTTGAAATTAGAATATTTAATTGATTTTGAATATTTGACAGTTAGTTTTAATATGAATTTCAAATATCACTGTCTATTTGGCAATTAAATAATTGAATTTAATTATTGGAAATTGGGTAAAATGTTGAATCTGTAATTTTAAGCCTGTTAAAAATAATTTAAGGGTTTGTAAAATTTATATCGATAGTGCTGGAGATAGTAAAGGTGTTGAAATTGAATTTGGAAATGTTTTGTTAAGTTTTGAAAATATATCGTTTAAATTAACGTTTAAAAGTAGCCTTCCGAGGCACAGTCTCGGATTTCGAAGAAACCAGTTCCATTGGATCCATGATATTATATTATTGTCGGATTTCAATTTTCGTAGTGGTTGGAGTTGTTGTGTGAGCGTACGATTTATAAACGCGTTGAAATTTATATTAAAATTTAATATAATAACTAGGTTCAAAAAAGCTATCTTCTCCATACGATTGAATTAGGACTCGAAACCTTTTCCATTGCATTCGAAATAGGGGTATAACATTATAAACAACTAGCGGCACGCCTCGATAGGGCATCGAAATTTTAAGTTGCATTAAATAAGATATTTATAATTAAAAAAATATTTTAACCTGTCAACAATCAGGGCTTACCTTCTGCAACACGCCTTCCTCAACTTTATATCAAGTCTATACTTTATCCCTCTCGTCCAAAGTCAGAAAAAAAAATCTCAAAAGAAAATGGAAAAAAGGGGGAGAGGCCGATACTTTAAAACATTATATATGTATGTATGAACAAAAAAGGGATTCGGCCAACGAAATCAAGTGAAATCATGATTCTTCGTCCTCTCCTCTCCCTCTCTTTATGATTCATGATATCGAAATCAAGATTCAAAAAAATAAAAATAAAGAGAGCAGACACAAATCGAGTCGATCGGCCAGTGGCATCGTCGCCGTGTCACGATGAGGAGCGAGCTCGTCTTTGATCGAGGAGATGGGGGTAGGGTTAGGAAGTGGCCAACAACCGATTGATGGAAGGGTGGTGATTCGTTCGTAAGGCGAATGGAGGGACAAAGCGTTCGAGCCTTAGGGTTTCGACGCTTTTGATTCGTCTCTAGGGGAAGGGGTTTCGAGACGAACGTGGGTTTAGGTATCAGCTAGGGTCGACGGCGAGTTGTTGATGTCTGGGGTAGCGTTCGATCAGGCGAACGTGGAAGGGGGATCGCAAACTAGGGTTTTGTCGAGCGGCAGAGGGGGCAGCGTGGGTTCACGGTGAAAGCGGCGAAAACAAAGTTTGCGTGCGTGGGTAGCTGGAAAGAAGTAGGGTTCGAGGTAGTTGCTCGTGGTCGTGTGTCAGAGTGATGGTGAAGTCGAGAATGGTGGCTAGAATTTCGATCGACCGTGAGGTATATTCGTAAATTTATTCTTAGATTTAAAACTTTTATACATATACATAGACCGAAAGAAATGTTTCACAATGAAAATTATATACACAGTTTTTAGTTATATATATATATATATATATGCATGCAAAAAAACAGAGATATTTTATAAACAGTTAAGACAGAAAAAAATGTCGACAGTATGAAAACAGTGAGTTTAAATTTGTGATTTCAAAACAGTTTTGTTTTTATAAGGTTTAAACAGAAATATAGATGTGAATAAGAAAGAAAAACCATAGGATTGTAAATGCTATAGAGTTTATATGAATTTATATAATGTATATACATATTTAAGTAACAGAAGTTACTATAGATTTTGAAAATATAAGGATTTAAATGAAAAAATGATGGATGTGGTGGTTAAACTGTTTCAATTAACTTATTTAATTTTTGGACTAAAAATAATTGGTTTAAGGTAATTTTAGTTTAAGAATTTAAGTCAAATTGTAAGTTAAATTAAATAAGTGAATGATATAAATTGTTTGATTTAAAATTCAAGTGTTAATAAATTTATATAATATTTATACAAGGTCCGAATCCCGATGGAAACAAGCTCGTTTGTAGTGGAATGCAAAAAATCAAAGGTGAGTTAATCTCACTCATCTGCGTTTGATATAAATTTAAATAGTAAAATTTAAATAATTGGTTGAATGATTGAATTGATTGGATGTGATATATTATATAGTAGTATAGAGTATATTGGAGTGATTAATTTCCCGCATTATATAGCGGATGAGACCCTATGCGCCGCATAATAGCGGATGATATTATATTTAAAACCCATATACCGCGATATTCCACCTCGAAGTGGAATTGGTATTGTGCAAACGTCTGTGGATGCAGGGAAACAGGTTGGAGGGATCCAACTGGATTCCTCAAAATTATTAGATTGTTTAATATTTTGTGTTATGATTATTTGATATTCTGATGAATTATATGGGTAATTGGAAATGTTGGATGCTGGTCTGATTGAATATGTTTGGATTACTATGTTATCAAAATAAATAGATTGGATTTCTGAAAAGAAAATAAAAGAGTGAATTTTGAGTAAATAATCATAGAAATTTGAATAAAAAAATGAATTGGAAAAGAATAAAAAGTGATTTTTGAATTCTGATAAATAAAATTCCAAGTGCGGGAAAATGAGATTTTGACAAATGGGAATACGTAATTTTTTATTTAATCTCAAGTGATATTATTTCAAGGAATAAAGAACTTATTTAAAATTCAAGGTTTGAATTTATTTGAAAGGATAAAGAAGAAAATTAGGGAAATATAAAATTGGTATTTAACAAGATTTTAAATCATAAAGAAGAAATAAAATCTGAAGTTAATGGATTTTGGAATAAATGGATAAGGAAATTTATTTAAAAAGTAAAGTAAATGGGAATTCAATTGGAGATTGATTTAAGTGTGTAAAACCAGGATTTTTAAAAAAGAAGTGAGACTTTGGAATTTATAAACTGGGCTTATAGAGGTGAAGTAATATATCAGTGGATATTTGAAGAATTTATTAAAGAAATGGGAAATTTTTTTAAAAATAAATAGTGATTTATTTTTAAAGGATGTGAAGAGAAGTATATTTCCCTGGATAGCTAAGTACGTTTCCAACACAAATTTTAAATATAAGCTAAAAGTTTTAATGTTGTTTTAAAAAGCATGTTTTAGAAAATTTATTATTTCTAAATGTTTAAATTCCAAAGTAAGTATTTTCTTTTAATCTATTATAGCAGTAATTATTTAAAGGTGGCATGGAATTATGTATTAAAAGTTAGAAATTCAGTTTTATATTGTACAAAGTAGTTTTATTTTTGATATTCTTAAAAGTATATATTTTGAATAAGTATTAAAGTAGTTTCCAATTTAAATGTCTTAAAGGATATTTTATAACAAAGAGTTTTAAATTATTTAAAAAGTTAAATTTTTGTGCTTGGTGTTTTCAGTGGAAATAAATATTTGGAAATTTATTTCATGAGAAAAGTGTGATTTCGAAACTGTTTTCAAAAAGGGTTTAAAATGGAAATAAATCTTGCGAAGATACTTTGAGGTTAATAAATAATTTGGTGAAATTATTTATGGTTGATGGTTGTTTGTCAATGTTAATAGCTAGTTAAATAACCGACTATCAATATTGGACAATGCGATGATCGTTTCGAAGAGACCGGGATCAGGATTAATTTCTCGAAAACCACTTCGATCAGGTTTGAACGTTTTCGTGAGGAAGACGAGTTTGGATTTGAAGGTGGAGCAGTGAAGTGCAAGGGCTAGTCACTACTAATCTGAGGATGATTCCAAAATGGATGTAGTAGGAGTAGTGCCTTCGGTTCCGTTCGAACCCGGGACGGACTTATATGGATGAATGCTTTCAGAACATCGTCAGGTGGACGGTGAGCATTCTAAGTGAAACGTTCCAAAAAGGTAACGCTTAGTCTCAAGCCTCAACAACCGGGAATGACTGAAAATCAGGGGTTATGCAGCAAGGCTAGGTGGGTAGCGCCCATTAGGGTGATGTCATCCCTGTCTAGATGTCCCTTTTTATTCGGCTTAGTGGTGCGGTTGTTGATCCCAACCGTGGGGTGATCTTACTCGGGATTATCCAGTAAGGGATAGTCCCAATCTTGTGCTGCAGGGGATTGGGAGTAATCCTCAGTACGGTGATCTAAGCCTCGTACTGTGACAGGTGGTACCCCAGTGCATAGTCATTAGTTGGAAATCCATTCTCCCTAGGTGCCTTTTACGGTTTTTGTTTGTAGAACCCACTTTGTGGCTAGTAGTTGGAATTTAATCATGTAACAATTTCAGCTATTTTAATAAGTATTTGTAAATAGAACCTATTATAATATAAGAGGATTTTGATATGAAATGTTTTGGCTATCGTAAGGTAAAAACCCGACATGTTTATTTGTGGCGTGGTCTTACATGATGCTTTTGATTTCAAAGGATTTTGAAACTTTAATAATCAATTTGAGTATGGTTTCCTCACATTGGTATTCCTGACCGACTCAGGTGTTATTTAACTATAATGCTCGGGTCAGACCGAGTATTATAGGATACAAGAATGGATGTTGTAGAGCTCAGGAGACGAACTGGATGGCGATACGTACCTCCGTACTTGATTCTTGTTCCGCTGTGTATTCAGTTTTGAGGATAAGTTTATATGACTGTCTAGTTGTATGTTATTGATGTTGTTGAACTCTGATGATGTATATATATAAAACATATATAGTTTTCTTTTGTGTAAGGATCTGTTATTATCTATTATATTTTATTCCGCTGCGATGGTTAGATTCTGATGTTGTTTCTATTTTCTTCTTCTACCTCTTTCTTCTTTAACCCTCATGGTTCGTATTTCCATTCATCTTGAGTTGAGTGATGGCGAATAGTGTCGACTCAAGGGGTACATGTGAGTCATTACACCTTAAAAGAATTTCGTCCTCGAAATTTAAAAGCAAGGGTAATTTAATAATCTCATTAAAGATTTTAATTTTAAATCATAATCATATATTATCAACCATATGCTAACAACCATAAGATCAATTCACTCAATTAAACAAATCTTAACTATCCAGACAAAATTCTGGATAGTACTTTCTAGAGTTTCCAGGTATAAATACCGGGATACTCGCTCTACATAATCCAAACAGTCTACACTACTAGCTACAGAGCTCCTACTCATCTAGATCTATAAAACTGAACAGGATATCAGACCAAAGTCAAGTCCTGTTCAACAACCAAAACCTTTAGAACTGCTGGTTCTAAAACCAAAGATGGATCGCACATGTACTCCCTCAGAGGTACGTGAAACTCACTGAATTCCAATCTTCCAAACTGGAAATTCAAATCCGAAGATCAAAGCACTTATCCTAAACAAAACACAGAAGAGATCCAATACATCTTGGAGCTAGGTTTCCAGCCTTACCAAAACTTATGGCTCCTTTGATCGGAGAAACTTATCCAAATTCAAATCTCCATTTTCAAAATCCAAATTCCTTCGTCTCTTATTCATAAAAATCTTCAGACGATCCTGGGCTGTCTTCATCCTTCCTGGTCAGCTCAACCTTCGTTGATGCCTTTAGAAACAAACGGATCCAAAAACAACTCTTCCAAAATGATCCTCTCAAGATCAATCTAAAATCAAGAACACAATTCTATCCCACAAACATCAGTAGAAAACAACCTCTTCTATCCGGAAAAGACAAAATAGAAGCATCCCAAACTGCTTCCGCTGCACAACTTTGATCTGAAGTAGATGAAAACGTTAATGATGTACACGAGCACAAACGGGAAACACATCCCAGAGATATGGTTCAATACATCCATAAATGAAAACTCAGAAACTCCACCAAAACCCAAGCTGCTTCACCAAACCCTCTCTTTAGAAGCCATCTTCATATAAGCTAAACCACCGGTATAAATTCTAGAATCCTAGTCGATACAAAAACTCAACCTCCAAATGTATGACAAACCTCGACATATATGAAGACATCCGGAAAAATCTCTGACAATCCAAGAGAACACTTAACCATCGCAAGTCACTTTTGCGATCAACCCAGACCAATATCCAAGGATACTGTTCTCTCTTTACCAACCAGAACAACTTATGCTTATCTAACCAATTCATCAAAGAAATGGTTCCACTCTGCTGCTTCTGAACTTCACCTTTAGAAAACTGAGCCAGATGACCTTCTTGACGGCACATAGAACACTCCGAGTTGCACTGCTAACACAGATTCCAAAAAAATTCCTAATCCAAAGCTCCTTGAGATACTCGGACCTCAAAGCCATACATAAACACCCTGCTGAACACCGCTACAACACGAAAGCAGACACACTTCTTTACTCTTGTTTCGAAGAAACATCTTCGAACACTTCCACAATCACTGCGTCTCATCACGCAGCTATCACTTCCTGAGGTATCAAGATACCATCACTCGCTTCTGCCTAGCCGATAGATCCAACCTCCAAACTTGCACTTCATAGATTGACTCCGAACCTCTAAAAGGTTTCCTACAGAGATCGATGAAATCCTTACATCACAGCCAAAGCTCACTCGAGACGGTATTGGGTCTACAATCTCGACAGATACACTTCCAACCTCAACACTCGGACTCCATCCATTCGTAGTAATGTTACACACACCACAAGCCTATCTACCTCTTGGACTTATATTGGAAAAATCGAACAGGTAATCCAATCAAATAGGTAGAAATAAATATATATAAAAATTACAAATACGCTCTCTCAAGAAGAAATCACTCCAAATCCTAGGTATTCGCTCAACCTAGCGCTCTAATACCAACTGTGACGATTCGTCTTTCTCTCCACAGAAAGAAGCATCATCTTTAAGAAAGAAAGGGATAGAAAAGAGAAAGATAGAGAAGAAGAAAGAAACAACATTAGAATCTCAATAGCGGAACAGATAAATTATATTAATACATAAGTAATTACATAATATCATATACATCAGAGTTACATAGATTATACATCACATACTAGACAATTATAAAGGTCTGTCTAGTTATTACAACTCAATACAATCACTGAGATACCAACACAGCGGAACACTACTATATCTACAACGCTGAAGCCTCCTACTCCATAATTCGTCAAAGCCAACCTGAATCCCTTGGCTACTCGAAAAAATCGAGTACCCAAGAGTTTAAGAAAACAGAAGATAAACAACGGGTCAGACATGGGTCTGGTGTGAGTAACAAGTTAAGGTTGCTTAAATTTAAAAATCCTTTAAAAAGAAAAGGTATCACGTAAGACTTCCCACACACAAATATAGGTAACTTTTTACCTTACGCTAACCAATACATTTGAGAGGAAATCCAGTGATATTATAATAGGGTCTAGGGTTTTCAAATAAATAAGAAATAGCCGAAATTGATACATTTATTAAATTCCAGCATACATAAGTTTACAATCAAATCCGAGGGAACTTATTGGAGTTTGGGTTTCTATACAATGGCAGAGCTACTGAGGTACCGCCCGTCACAGTACGTGGCCTAAATCACCGTACTAAGGATCCACCCTAAATCCCCTGCAACACAATGCCGGAACCATCCCTTATTGGATTGTCCCAGACAAGACAACCCCGCAGTTGTTTGCAACCAACTGCCCACACAGCCAAATATAAAGGGACCTCTAGACAAGGGTAAATCTCGTCCTACTTGGGCATGACCCACTTAGCCTTGCTGCACCTCTCCTATTTTAGTAATTCTCGGTTGGCGAGGCTTGAGGCTATGATTACCTTTAGAGAACACATCTCTTAGAATGCTCATCGTCCACCTGACGATGTTCTAAAGGTATTCAATCCATACAAGCTCGTTCCGGGTTCGAACGAAACCGAAGGCATTATCTTCTTACACACATTTTGAAATCATCCTCAGAGTTAACGACGATAACCCTTGCACTCTGAATCTTCATCTTCACTTGAGATTCACGACCTATCGTTAATTTGGATCGATGTGGTTTTCGAATATCCAAATCTGGAAACCCGATCCCGGTCTCATCGAAAACCAAAATGCCATCTTTTAGGTCCAAGTTGTTTTAAGGTTAAAACAATTCAATTCATTATCTATATACACACAGATAGATAATTCCCAATCTCACAATAGATAATCTACATTATCATCACAAAGAGTTAATTCACATTATCATCACAAATATATAATTCACATTATCATCACAATTCTACCAAAGCATCCATATCACACAGCATCAATTATATCATATCTGAGATCTCAAACCATTCAAGGCAATCAATATCATTCATCCATACATAATCAATGATTTATTAATCACCATCTATAATTAATTTAAAATGAATTAAATTAATTACTTCATTTCTAATTAATTTAAAATAAATTAAATTAATCACATAAATCTTGCTTACATAACCATTAATTTAATACAAATCAATTAATTAATCACCATCTAATCATTCATCTTAATTAATCATCCTTGATTAATTACTTTCTAATTACATTCAAGTAATTAGCCTTTAGTTAACTTTACAAATTAATCATTCTTAGCCAAATACAATAATTAAGCTTTAATTACTTCATTAATTAATTAATTATAATAAATTACATTAATCCTTAATTAATTACATTTAATTAATTATTCTATAATCACTTATTATTGATTAATTAATCTTAATAAGCCAACCCTTAATTACATCATTAATTACATTAATTAATGATCCTTAATTACTCCTTCAATTAATTATTAATCATATTTAATAATTAATCTTTAATTAATCTTATTCATTAATCCACCTTGATTAATCACAATTAGTAATTAATTATCCTTAATTACTTCATTAAATAAATTAATTACACCTTAATTAATTACATTTAATAATTAATATTTATTTAATTAAATTTATTAATCACCCTTGATTAATCTCATTCAGTAATTAATTACCCTTAATTAATTACATCACTTAATTAACTTTCCATAACTTTATTACTCAATTCTTAAATTAATTACACTAAGTAGTTAATTATTAATTACTTACACTAAGTAATTATCCTTTATATTAATTACACAAGTAATTAACCCAAACTATTTCCTTACTTCAATTAATTACATCCAGTAATTTACCATCACCAATTACTTCACTAAGTAATTTCACTTCATTAATTACATTAAGTAACTATGCTTAACCCATCATCCAGTGATTATCTTAAATTAATTAATTAACTTAAACTAATCACATTAAGCTTAGTTAATTATAATGAGTAATTAATTCCTTAATTACTTTCATTAAGTAATTATACTTAAACAATTCCACAAATGATTATCTTTAATTAATTAATCTAATTAATTATTAAAATTAATCACATTAATTAATTATTTAATAATCTCAAGTTAATGATCTTCATTAACTATTCTTTAATTACTTCTCTAAAGTAATTAATCATTATTAATTACAATTTAATTTATCTTTAATAACCCATTAATTAATCTCTAATTATTTAATTAATTAAGTGCTTAACTGTAACTTAATTAATCTTAATTGCTTAATTAATTAATTATAATCATTAATTAATAAACTAATATTAGTTAATTAATGATTCTTAATTACAAGTTAATTATACTTTAAATAATTAATCTTAAACCTTAATTAATTAATTTAAAACCCTTAATTACTTAATTAATTAATCCAAATCATTAACTAATTAAATTAATTAATTATTCTTTTTAATTTCCTTAATAATTAAATGAATCACAAATAATTAAATCCTAGTTAACTTTAAGATAAAACATTTCTTACTTATGATATTATCATTAACAAAGCATTTAAAAACAATTTACCTTCACATTTACTTTTAAATTTCATTTTAAATTAAGATTTAAAACGAATACAAATTTGTCTTTAACAAAGTTTAAAAACAATTTAAAAACCCTTTTAAATCACATATTAAGAAAAATTTATCTTATAAAAGGAATTACAAGAGTTTTAAACCAAATTCATTTCAAGTTCAAATCATTTTATAAAATATACTTTAACATTTTAAAGTTGTTTAAACATTTCATTTTTATAAAACTTATTTATTTTAAAACTAGAGTCAAATTCATTTTGAATCCATGCTTTAAAACTTATTTAAAACTTTGTTTAAATCTTCTTTCAAATTTAAAAATCCATTTTAAAATCTAAATCCAGACATGTTTTAAAGAACCTCTAACCAAAACATGACCTGAACCAGACCTCAATTGCTTCGAGCCAAACTTCTCAATTCTTCAATTAATTCACACAAACTACTCGAGAAAACTTCAAGTGTAACGTCCCACCTTTTCGCACGCTTTAAATCGACACACTTGCCAATTCAAACCATACGGAAGGGCGGATTGTTATGGGGTAAATAAGAAAAACAAGAAAGAAATAAAAGAAAACAGAATCTCACAGTGGAAGGATAAAATATAATAATAAAATATACAGTTTATAAATCTGTTTACAAAACATTTATATAATACATATCAGAGTTACACATACCAATAACAATGCAGCGGAACCGTGCGTAGTGCACTAGTAAAATAATAATAATATACATCTTCGCCTTCGTCCTCCAGAGCTAAATCTTCAAATCCTGAAACGCTCGGACTGACCCGAGCGAATTTGAAAAGACAAAAACACTCGAGTCAGAACTAAAAGATCTTATGTGAGTTAAATTAACAGAAATAAATATGAGTGCAGTAAACTCAAGAGATGCTCGGGATTTACATCTCCTAAGGATCCGTTAAACTATTTACTATATAGTATATTGCACTATTATAATAGTGTCTAATTGTAAAATAAACTTACTTTTTAATAGCGTTAAGGGGTTACCCATATAGCCCTTAACACAAATAATGCCAATAGTCTATACAGTACCGTAATACCTCCTGATCGGGAAGCTACCAGAGGATACTCCATAGGTACGACACAAATAGAAACTCGTAGAAGGCGCGCTAGGGTAGGTGACATGACACAACTAGGCAATGCCAGGGTAGATATACCAATTGCTATCCGGGCTGATGGAAACGCGTAGCCGCAGCTACCGCCCACCTCGAACAAACTTCCCCAAAAATCAAAGTAAATGTGGCCACTGAAACAATCCAAAGTCAAAGTATAATATCGAAGAGGAGTGTCCGATAAGAGGAATGACCTCATTGGCCCGAGAATCGCTCCTGTTTTAGCTACCTTATGCCAACTCACGGGAGTCGGGTCCACGTATTTACCTTGCAGGAAACGCCTCCACCAGCCTACTTCATTCTGGAATCTCCACCGCGTACACGGTTGTTAAAGTGGTTTTCGGAGTTGGCAGAGAGTATGACAACTTCCGATCCCGGTCTCTTCAGCAACCAAACGTTATTATAACACTGCGGTCATTTAAAATAATTATACTTTAAAACCAGAATAAAATATCCATTTTAAACCCATATAAATACGATATCGTTTATATTTTAAAAAACCCAATTCAATACGATATCATTTAGGCCCAAACCCATATAATGTCATTTTATTTTCCAATATATATTCTTTCCAAACTCATAGGGTTTTCAAAGTAAAATATTTAGAAATCAAAACTCTGGAATATAATATTTCCAAATTATACTACCTTGAAAATCATAACTTTAAAACAAATTTCCATCTCTCAAATGGTTAAATATTAAATTTCCTTTATAAAACAAAATAGCTTCTTTACATTTCACAAATCAATTCCAAATATCGATTTAAACTTCCAAATACCATTTTTAATTCTTATGTTTCAAAGCTTTAAATATTTCACCATTTCAAAACAAACTCATTTGACAAACCCATATATATATATATATATATATATATATATATATATATATATATATCTCAAATTCATTTACTTATTATTTAGACTTGAAATGTTTACTTAATGAATTCAATATAATTTAAGTAAAACCTTTAACTTCACATAATTGGAAAATCTTTCAATTTATTAAACTTGATATATTCATTTAAATCAACCTGATATTCATTTAAATCACTTTAAAAAAAATCAAGTTATAAAAATCATATCCTTTAAAAAAAAATTTTTTTATTAAATTTCAATTTAACTTAATATTCATCTTCCAAATCTTATTCTCATTTAAGTCATAAAAGCTCCATAAATTAGATTTTAAATAAAGGCTTAATCGTATTTGATCTTAAAAATCAAACTTTATTTTATACTTCAAATCAAATTTATACAAAGCTTAAAAACCGAAAATTTACTATACATATATATAAATAACCAAATCAATATCCCATAAACCATATATATATATAGCTTTACAAAACCATAGTAAAACATTTCAAAAATAATTTTATATATTTACCGCGGTGTCTGTATAAAATTTTCTACCCTATGGTCAAGTGATACGGATGTTTATCATTTCAATCCGCAATTTAAAATAAAAACGCAGTTGTATATCATTTCAAACCGCAATCCCGAATGAAATAAAAATGCATGATGACTTGAAGTTTATACAATATAAATGTAGCATCCATTCATCCAAATATCAATCATCAACCATTATTTGCAATCATCATCCAATTTAAACAATCATCGATATAGAGCATATAAATTATAAAGGTAATAAATAACATGTATTAACCAACAGTTTATATTCAATAATAAATTTATTAACTATTAACTATCAGTTTATATAAAAATAAATAAATTCTTAACTGTCAATTCATATGCAATAATAAAATTAATTAACAGTTAAACTAAATAAATGCGATTTAACAGAGGTGATAAATAAAACATGCCAAACAGTCATAAATAACTTCCTACTCATATCTTAAGTCAAATTAACAAACATAATAAATTTTAGAAGTTGTGAGTGGGTTAAAACACTCACCTTTTGAATTTAAATTGAATTTAAATTCAATTTAAACCTAAAAATTTGACGGTCTCCAAATCTGTCCAAACCAGTGTCATCAGATCTGGAATTTTAATACGATCCTAACAAAAAAATCTCACGTGAAACGGATAACATATGTAAAAATTATTCGATTTAATTGTTTGAAAACAAAATTTAAAACTTAAAACAAAAGAAACTTGCCTCAATTATAATTGCCACGTCACTTTCCTTAATTCCTTGCGCACGCACATCTACTGGAAGAAGACGCGTTCGAACCCATTCCCACCCGTTGACCACTACTTTGACCGAAGACATCACCACCTACAAGCCGCCGCCGACCTAGGGACCCCCGCCATCTCGAAGCCCCTACCGAGCCGCCCCTATCCCCCTGATGCGCGCCACCCATATGGCCTGTAGAGGCTGCCGCCACCGATGAACAGTAGTGATTCGAAACCCTAATCGCAAAATTTCTCCGCATCCAACCGTCGATTCGACCCACAAACCATATAGATCTACTCTCTTTAGCTTCCTCTCCAAAACCCAGAAACCATTTCCCGATCCGACAATGTTGATTTCGATGATGATTAACGGTCGAAACTTCTCTGATTTTTACTGATTAGACGATGAACCAAAACGATAAAAGAATTATACCATTGAATTACGTTCGTCAATAGCATCAACATATATTTTTTTGAGAATTTTCTGAGGACTTTTAATTTTTAGCTTTGGATCTGATTTGAATTTTGAATTTGGATCTAGAATTGTTTGTTGCCATGAAGAAGAGGAATACATAAGTTTCTATACGTATAGAAGTGGGGAATAGAGGCTGCTAGGGTTTATAACTGTCTATTTATAGACAAACTGCAATAGAATAGGTGGGCACGAATTATAAACGTGCTAACTGATAGTTGGCCCAAAAAGCCCGCTCTGACCCCGGAACGAAATTGGATAAACCCATATATCAAAATAGGTATTTTAAAATATTCTGAACGCGATGGAAAAAGTTTCACGTCCAAATTCCTTCGTATGAAGAAGTTATGCTGAAAACAAAAATTTTCAAATTGATCTCAATTTATCGATTTCAAGGCGTTTCGCATCCGTACGATCAAACGACAGGTCCGATCGATACGAAACTTGAAACCCTACAATAATTCATCGATACGGATCCAATGAAACTGGTTCCGTCGAAATCCGAGTCAGTGGCCAAAATGGCTATTTTTATATTAATTTAATAAATTCAAAATAAACAAATAAAATCAAATTTTATATTTAGATTCTAAAATTGACCCATTTTATTACTTTTTAAAAATTCTAATCATTTACAAAAATTCCAACAAATTTAGATGTCAAATTAAAGAAGGTAAATTTATAATTTCAATATAAATCCTTAATTTCATTTAATTTACAAATTATAAATAATATCTTAAAATTCCGTTTAGTTAAATAAATTAATTAGTATCCCATTCATTCCTGTCAAACAGATGGATTAAATATTGGATTCCAAATTTTCACCCAAATTTCTCATATTATCTTTATTTCAAATAACGAATTATATAACTATATTCAATCTCATTTAATTGCAATTAAATTCAATTACTAGACTTTAAGTTTCCATATAAACAAATAATTCCTGATTCCCATTCTTAAATTCACTATTTATCATATTACCATCCTGGGTACCATTTATTTTAATATATATATATATATATATATATCCAGATACTTTAACCTTTTTCAATTGTTTATCTCAATTGCATAACATTAAATTTATATTTATTGCAATAGTTTCTGGTTTAATTGAACGAACTAAGTATATAACTCACATTTATAAGTTTTTATTTCCACTCACATATTATTATTAATTTTAATATACCCATTCCAACAACTCTTAACCCTTATCTTTACGTTTCACACACTTGTAATATTTAATTACATTTATAACAATTCAATGTTGACATTTATTCCTATTAATTTATTCAATGTTTACTGCCCCTTATTTCAATTTCTTCCATTTACAGTTGCGACTTCACTATTCACAGTTACTTTTGTATACTCCTTTCCTATTTAAACCAAATATAACAAATTCCGATTAAATCCGATTTTTTTACCTTTAAAATAAGTCATAACATTCGAATAACTCTATTAAATTGGAATGTTTCATTTAAGTTTATAAATGATCCACTTGCATTAACATAATTCTTTAAATTTATTCCCATTTATGGTTAATCAATGTTATATTACATTAATAAATTTAATATCTTCCTTTATTTGATAAATAACCTAGAATGCATTTACATTTATTCATTTCATTCATTTCATTCCATTCATTTATGGGTATTGCATTAAAATTAAATTTACTAACTAATACCAACATTGTTACCATTCATTACAATTAGATTTCAAATTTTTATTCAATACCCTGAATGAATAACATATATATTAACCAAATCCTTACATTTGTTTTTCTTCATATTAAAAATCAAATCATAACATTTAAATGATTTAATTGAATTGGAATTTCATCCAAGTCATAAATTTTAACTTGCATTAACATGATTGCTTAATTTATTCCAATTACCTTTACACTCTTTTATTGCCTTAATTTTGTTATTCAACTTATATCAAATGCACAATTTCCACTATTACTATTAGTTGCAATGTATAATTTAATTTGTAAATTTTAATTACCCTTAATACATCAAATTTCAACATTCTCTTTCATATAAATAAATAAGACTTCTGTTTCTTCCTAAATTTAAATTAGAAGTCCTATTAATTTAATTCATTTTAAACATCGAATTTACACGGGTCGTTACACTCTCCCCCACTCAAAACTTTTCGTCCCCGAAAAGGAAAAGAAGGGAAAAGAAGAATTAAATAACAAAACATCTTATTCAAAATATTTAACTTATAAACAATAATTTTCAAAAGTTATTACTTTAACTAAATATACCCATATAAATCCTTTATACATAAATTGTTAAAGTTTATAAACATTTTCAAATTTTCTAAGTCCAAAAGTACGAAAAGATTTTGGCAGAGTCTCCTTTGTACGGAGAGGATCGAAAGAAAATATAATATCAAAAATAACAGTATACAACATATATTTTTCAAATTAATATGTCCCCACATGGGAAAATATATAAAATAGCGCTATAAACTGTAATCCGAAACGTACCTATTTGTCAGGCAATTTACGCTTAATTTATGGAACCAAAAGCAGTAGCAATTGCTTCCATAACCTGCATTTCACTTATAAAATCTAAAAAGGTTAACAATTTATATAAAGTGAAATATTTAAGTGGTTTCAATCACTAACAACAAATCAATACAACAACCATCAATTTTCACAACAGCATACACAACAAATTCAAAGCAACCATTCAACCAAACAAATAAATAGTTGTTCGGGTTTAAAACTTTTAAATTGTACGGAATGAAGAATAAACCATCAAGTGCATCATTTACTCAACAGTCTTAGATTAGACCCAAATGGATTATTCATCCATCCCAACAAAGTTAAAGTTGCCTTACCCCACAACCACAAATAAACAATAACAATTCCAATCAACAAATCAAATTAACTTATTATAAATTTTATTTCATACCTTGGTTGTTGATTTTTTTTTCATATAACGGTTTATCTTTTTATTTTCATTTATTTCTTTCAATTTTATTTTCATTTTATTTTTTTCAATTTTATTTAGAAATAACTTCAACCCCTTTTCTTAAGTTTACAGTTTCTCTTTATTATATTACATCCATTTACTTTCACTTATTACTCACTATTATTCATTTACATTAACTCAGGTCATGCCATTAACTACTATAATTATTCATTCATTTATTATTGGATGACCTCATTTATTTACTCTTTAATTACTTAACTTGATAATCATCTATTTGAATTACTTACCTTTAATTATATTTACTTATAGGAAAGTTTCAATCATAACCTAAGTCTATAACATTAAATTCTCATTTATAATAGCAAATTCATGGAATACTTCATTACCTACTTTTACTTGTACAAATTTCTATTACATCTCTTATTAACCATTTCAACTTTTAATATTGGTAAGTTATATATGTTATTTAAGGGTATAATTGAAAGTTATACAAGTTTGTTCTATTTACTTAAATGAAATTAAAGTTCAATAATAATAATCTTTATTTCATAGGTTACAAATTTCAAATTTCATTTAATAACATTTATAACCTATCATTAAATCTCTTATTTCCTTTAGAGGTTTTAATTTATTAATTTCCTATGTTTCAATTCACTACAATAATTAAAACAATTTATTAATTGAAATTCTAAGAATTTAATACCGGGTTAAGTTTCAAATTATTTTAGTAATAGATAAATATATTCTTACAACTTATATATCTCTAATTATATTTAAAACAATTCAAAATTTGTATATTTTTCAAAAATAAATCTGCAGTAGAACTACTACAGTGGCCTTTCCCTTTCGAAACTCGAAAATGAAAGTTGATGATGCGGCCGCCATCACGGAAATTTATTTTCCAGCGAAAGAGTGGACAGTACAAACTTATTTTCTCAAAAATCCTTTTTAAACAATTCTTCCGAATTACATTGAAATATTTATATCAGAAGGTCCTCATAAACAATATTATTATATTCCAAAATTTATTCGAAAGAAATTTCAAAACCCCGGATCTTAAGTTCTAAATTTCTAGATTTCATTTGTTTTATTTTCAACTTAGTTTCAACTATTATTAATATTTTCATTACCTAACACCCAATCTATAGCAACCGAATATATATCATTTGAAATTTTTTATTTTATATAGAAAATATAATAGGCAAAATTATTTCATTCACCTATATAAAACAAATGTTATGTCGGTCTGTCCTATTAAGTGTTTAAAAATCCCTATTGATGTCATAGCGTCCCATGCATCATCCAGAATTCATAAATACAAAACGGAACAGATTAACACAATATAAAACTTTTTATAACACTAACAAATACGCTCTCTCATATATATACACTCAGCGACTCCCATAGGGTATTACTACCCTATTAGTAAAGAGTCAAACCCCACAAAGCTAAGGTTTATCGCTAAACCAAAGCTCTGATACCACATGTAACGTCCCACCTTTTCGCACGCTTTAAAACGACACACTTGCCAATTCAAACCATGCAGAAGGGCGGATTGTTATGGGGTAAATAAGAAAAACAAGAAAGAAATAAAAGAAAACAGAATCTCGCAGCGGAAGGATAAAATATAATAATAAAATATACAGTTTATAAATCTGTTTACAAAACATTTATATAATACATATCAGAGTTACACATACCAATAACAATGCAGCGGAACAGTGTGTAGTGCACTAGTAAAATAATAATAATATACGTCTTCGTCTTCGTCCTCCAGAGCTAAATCTTCAAATCCTGAAATGCTCGGACTGACCCGAGCGAATTTGAAAAGACAAAAACACTCGAGTCAGAACTAAAAGATCTTATGTGAGTTAAATTAACAGAAATAAATATGAGTGCAGTAAACTCAAGAGATGCTCGGGATTTACATCTCCTAGGGACCCGTTAAACTATTTACTATATAGTATATTGCGCTATTATAATAGTGTCTAATTGTAAAATAAACTTACTTTTTAATAGCGTTAAGGGGTTACCCATATAGCCCTTAACACAAATAATGCCAATAGTCTATACAGTACCGTAATACCTCCTGATCGGGAAGCTACCAGAGGATACTCCATAGGTACGACACAAATAGAAACTCGTAGAAGGCGAGCTAGGGTAGGTGACACGGCACAACAGGCAATGTCAGGGTAGATATACCAATTGCTATCCGGGCTGATGGAAACGCGTAGCCGCAGCTACCGCCCACCTCGAACAAACTTCCCCAAAAATCAAAGTAAAAGTGGCCACTGAAACAATCCAAAGTGAAAGTATAATATCGAAGAGGAGTGTCTGATCAGAGGAATGACCTCATTGGCCCGAGAATCGCTCCTATTTTAGCCACCTTATGCCAACTCACGGGAGTCGGGTCCACGTATTTACCTTGCAGGAAACGCCTCCACCAACCTACTTCATTCTGGAATCTCCACCGCGTACACCGGCTGTTAAAGTGGTTTTCGGAGTTGGCAGAGAGTATGATAACTTCCGATCCCGGTCTCTTCAACAACCAAACGTTATTATAACACTGCGGTCATTTAAAATAATTATACTTTAAAACCAAAATAAAATATCCATTTTAAACCCATATAAATACGATATCGTTTATATTTTTAAAACCCCAAATCAATACGATATCATTTAGGCCCAAACCCATATAATGTCATTTTATTTTCCAATATATATTCTTTCCAAACTCATAGGGTTTTCAAAGTAAAATATCTAGAAATCAAAACTCTGGAATATAATATTTCCAAATTATACTACCTTGAAAATCATAACTTTGAAACAAATTTCCATATCTCAAATGGTTAAATATTAAATTTCCTTTATAAAATAAAATACCTTCTTTACATTTCACAAATCAATTCCAAATATCAATTAAACTTCCAAATACCATTTTTAATTCTTTTGTTTCAAAGCTTTAAATATTTCACCATTTCAAAACAAACTCATTTGACAAACCCATATATATCAAATTCAATTACTTATTATTTAGACTTGAAATGTTTACTTAATGAATTCAATATAATTTAAGTAAAACCTTTAACTTCACATAATTGGAAAATCTTTCAATTTATTAAACTTGATATATTCATTTAAATCAACCTGATATTCATTTAAATCACTTTAAAAAAAATCAAGTTATAAAAATCATATCCTTTAAAATTTTTAATTTTTATTAAATTTCAATTTAACTTAATATTCATCTTCCAAATCTTATTCTCATTTAAGTCATAAAAGCTCCATAAATTAGATTTTAAATAAAGGCTTAATCGTATTTGATCTTAAAAATCAAACTTTATTTTATACTTCAAATCAAATTTATACAAAGCTTAAAAACCGAAAATTTACTATATATATATATATATATATATATATATATATAAATAACCAAATCAATATCACATAAAGCATATATATAGCTTTACAAAACCATAGTAAAACATTTCAAAAATAATTTTATATATTTTCCGCGGTGCCTGTATAATTTTTTTTATCCTATGGTCAAGTGATACAGATGTTTATCATTTCAATCTGCAATTTAAAATAAAAATGCGATTGTATATCATTTCAAACCGCAATCCCGAATGAAATAAAAATGCATGATGACTTGAAGTTTATACAATATAAATGTAGCATCCATTCATCCAAATATCAATCATCAACCATTATTTGCAATCATCATCCAATTTAAACAATCATTGATATAGAGCATATAAATTATACAGGTAATAAATAACATGTATTAACCAACAGTTTATCAATAATAAATTTATTAACTGTTAACTATCTGTTTATATGCAAATAAATAAATTCTTAACTGTCAATTCATATGCAATAATAAAATTAATTAACAGTTAAACTAAATAAATGCGATTTAACAGAGGTGATAAATAAAACATGCCAAACAGTCATAAATAACTTCCTACTCATATCTTAAGTCAAATTAACAAACATAATAAATTTTAGAAGTTGTGAGCGAGTTAAAACACTCACCTTTTGAATTTAAATTAAATTTAAATTCAATTTAAACCCAAAAATTTGACGGTCTCCAAATCTGTCCAAACCAGCGTCATCAGATCTGGAATTTTAATACGACCCTGAAAAAAAAAATCTCGCGTTAAACGGATAATGTATGTAAAAATTATTCGATTTAATTGTTTGAAAACAAAATTTAAAATTTAAAACAAAAGAAGCTTGCATCAGTTATAATTGCCACGTCACTTTCCTTAATTCCTAGCGCACGCACATCTACAGGAAGAAGACGCGTTCGAACCCATTCCCACCCGTTGACCACTACTTTGACCGAAGACATCACCACCTACAAGCCGCCGCCGACCTAGGGACCCCCGCCATCTCGAAGCCCCTGCCGAGCCGCCCCTACCCCCTGATGCGCGCCACCCATATGGCCTGTAGAGGCCGCCGCCGTCGATGAACATTAGTGATTCGAAACCCTAATCGCAAAATTTCTCCGCATCCAGCCATCGATTCGACCTACAAACCATATAGATCTACTCCACTTGGCTTCCTCTCCAAAACCCAGAAACCATTTCCCGATCCGACAATGTTGATTTCGATGATGATGAACGGTCGAAACTTCTCTGATTTTTACTGATCAGATGATGAACCAAAACGAAAAACGAATTATACCATTGAATTACGTTCGTCAATAGCATCAACATATATTTTTTAAGAATTTTCTGAGGACTTTTAATTTTTAGCTTTGGATCTTATTTGAATTTTGAATTTGGATCTAGAATTGTTTGTTGCCATGAAGAAGAGGAATACAGAAGTCTCTATACGTATAGAAGTAGGGAATAGAGGCTGCTAGGGTTTATAACAGTCTATTTATAGACAAACTGCAATAGAATAGGTGGGCAAGAATTATAAACGTGCTAACCGATAGTTGGCCCAAAAAGCCTGCTCTGACCCCGGAACGAAATTGGATAAACCCATATATCAAAATAGGTATTTTAAAATATTCTGAACGCGATGGAAAAAGTTTCACGTCCAAATTCCTTCGTATGAAGAAGTTATGCTGAAAACAAAAATTTTCAAATTGATTTCAAATTGATCTCAATTTATCGATTTCAAGGCGTTTCGCATCCGTACGATCAAACGACAGGTCTGATCGATACGAAACTTTAAACCCTACAATAATTCACCGATACGGATCCGATGAAACTGGTTCCGTCGAAATCCGAGTCAGTGGCAAAATGGAATTTTTATATTAATTTAATAAATTCAAAATAAATAAATAAAATCAAATTTTATATTTAGATTCCAAAATTGACCAATTTTATTACTTTTTAAAAATTCTTAATCATTTACAAAAATTCCAACAAGTTTAGATGTCAAATTAAAGAAGGTAAATTTATAATTTCAATATAAATCCTTAATTTCATTTAAATTACAAATTATAAATAATATCTTAAAATTCCATTTAGTTAAATAAATTAATTAGTATCCCATTCATTCTTGTCAAACAGATGGATTAAATATTGGATTCCAAATTTTCACCCAAATTTTTCATATTATCTTTATTTCAAATAACGAATTATATAACTATATTCAATCTCATTAAATTGCAATTAAATTCAATTATTAGACTTTAAGTTTCCATATAAACAAATAATTCCTGATTCCCATTCTTAAATTCACTATTTATCATATTACCATCCTGGGTACCATTTACTTTAATATATATATATATATATATATATATATATATATATATCCAGATACTTTAACCTTTTTCAATTGTTTATCTCAATTGCATAACATTAAATTTATGTTTATTGCAATAGTTTCTGGTTTAATTGAACGAACTAAGTATATAACTCACATTTATAAGTTTGTTATTTCCACTCACATATTATTATTAATTTTAATATACCCATTCCAATAACTCTTAACCCTTATCTTTACGTTTCACATACTTGTAATATTTAATTACATTTATAACAATTCAATGTTGGCATTTATTCCTCTTAATTTATTCAATCTTTACTACCCCTTATGTAACAACCCGCATATTTAACGAATTTATATTTAAATGGTTGATTTAAATATAGCGTCGTTATTCGGATTTTGGGGTCCGAAATGTTACTTTCTGCAAATGGCCGAATTGGAACTCGAAACTACCTCCATTGGTTCCAAAAGGGCGTTTGCGATCTTTTTGAGTATAATCTTTGATATATTTGGAGTAAGTTGAAATTTGACCCTTTTTCTACTTGGGCTTGAGTTTGGGTTCAGCCCATTGGCTAGCTAGCTCACTTAACCTTCTACTTCAGCCCCTTCCCCTCATCTCTCTTCATTTCATTTTATTTCTTAAGCTAAAAACTGAAATGGGGGAAAGGAAAGAGAAATAGAAATTAGCAAGCCCTAGTTTCTCCTTTGTAACTTGATTCTTGCTCCAAAATCAAAGAGAATCCATTGGTAAGTTCATCTCCACCTTCTCCATCTTTTCTCCCCTTCAATTTCAGTAATTTCCTAACCCTAACTTAGGAAATACTTGCTTTGATTCTAGATTGAAGCTTGTAGTGTTGAAGTGGAGTGTAGTTGGTTGATTCCTTGCAATTGTGCTTCTTCATCTTCTTTGTTTTGTGTACAAAGGTGAGTTTTGAACTCACATCTACTTCTCTTGATTTCATTGATGTTGGGTATGAATTCCTAACACCTTGTTCATATGCACTTGCATTTGGTTTGGGTTGAATTGGGGGATATTCCAATTTTTTAGTGTTTTGGGTTCAAATCTTTGAAATCCTAACTTTGATGTTTGATCATGTTTTGGTGATGCATCGAGGAACATATAGGGCCGGGTTGTCGATTGGCATAAGCCCTTAGAGCCAATGTTCGTCCAATTGCATTTTGCAAGAGTTTGCTCTTCATTTGAATAAGGCTGAAAAACAGCCCAGGTGTGATTCAGTCGACTTAAAACTCTGTTCAGTCGACTGAACCTGGAACCCGAAAGTTTCCAGGCATGATTCAGTCGACTGAAAACTCTGTTCAGTCGACTGAACCTGGAAACAGAAAGTTTCCTAAACCTGGAAAATTTCCAGGTATAGGGTCAGTCGACTGAAAACTCTGTTCAGTCGACTGAACCTGCTGTTTCAGCCCACTTTGCCTTTTGGGATTGAATTTCCAATTTGAATCGATTCATGATGCTCCTATGTATGATTATCAATTGTTTTGACTTTGATGGTTCCTTTTAATTTTAATCCACGGGTTTTTATAAAATAATCTCTCGAATCGCATTTAAAAAGTTTGTTTCTCTAATTTATAAATTCTATTTAAAACACACACTTTCGCACTTCGAACGAAGTGGAAGGGTGATTAAATGGTTGGGCAAAACACGGACCATGAATCTGTGCGTTTATCTTTCCGATTAATCCTCGACCTATTCGATTGATTGTTTTGACCTTCGGGTTTGGTTTATCGATGATATGAGGTAAACTTTGTACTGCTTTGAGTGTGAAAGGGACTGTCGGATGGTAAACCGTTTAGTGCGAACGAGTGGTTATGGGACATACGTTAACACTTTTCGGATTCCTTTTCGAGAGTTGTGACACATTCCGCCAATTAGTGGTGTCCAATACTGGGTCTTCGACCTTCACCACTACGGTTTGTTGCCTCTGGGATAGTGTCTTCGGACTGTCTCCCTAGGTTTGTTGCCTTCGGGTATGTTGCCTTCGGGTGTGTGCCTTCGGGTTTGTTGCCCTATATAGTTTCACTCTGATGTTGGCCATATGTGCCGCATGGGTGATACTTGGGTTTGGAGTCTTCGGGCTCATGGATCCTTGTTTGTACAGTACTGAGCTCGAGCAAATTTTATGATGTTTCATTGATATGTATATTCCCTTGGTATCGCCCTTCGGAGTTGGTCTTTTTGAGCCGCATGGAGTATAGCGATTACCTTGTGGAACTTGTATACCTTATGGGTGTTTGTTATTTGCCTTCTGGCTTGTTTTGGGATAATTGTATCCTTTGTTTCTAGATGTTGCCAATGATATGAGGCTTGTTCTATATGATTCATCTCTTGTTGATGATTGTGTTATCTCCCCTAGAGATATTTATTATACTGTATGACCTTGCAGGTTTATTATTGTTCAGTTTATCTAACTGCTTTGTTATCTAGACTGACCCGTGTATTTTATACTCGGGTCAGACCGAGATGTTTCAGCTTAGGTGCTTTTGGACTTAGCCTATTTTGCTTCCTCATGGACTATTCGCTAGCTTCTTTTTGTTATAGCGTCCTTTGTAGTCCTTATCTGTTGTAACTCTGATTTATACTCTTTCGTCTCGTCTGTATATGGTGGTCTCCTGTACCACTTGACATGTATTATTTTGTATACTCTGTTGTGTATCTGTGTATGTGTATATTATGATCGACTGTTCTGTGATGTGAATTACAATTGAGTTGTTATATTTTCTTCTGATAGATCCTATAGCCATTGTATTTTTGCTTTAAATATTTATTGAATAGGTCGAATTTTAATGTGATTCTACTTTTCTACGTATTTAGTGAATAGTTAAGGTAAGATTACACATGGTCGCTTCCATTATACTTTATTGTCCGCGTTAGCCGGCAGTATTATCTATGTAATACTCTTTGTTAACGAGGCTCTCGGAGTGGGGCGTCACAGCGTGGTATCAGAGCTGAGTTCAGAACAAAATATGATAAACACAGAATAGATGCACATATTATGGTACATCAAAGTGTACAAGTGATACAGATCCTTGAATCATCGTGTTTCTTTATTCCATCAAGGTTAGATAGAGTTTGGGAATACGTCTAGGATTATTCCGTAGTATCCCATATTGTAATATCTACCTTGTGAATAATCTTGTTCTTATCTTACTTTCAGCTTATGTCTGGAAGAGGCAGAGGTCGACGTTCGGATGCTGGGCAATCTAATGGCTCGCATCCGGATGGCGTTTATATGACTGCCGATCAGTTTTTGGAATTGTTTAGGAGCACTCAGCCTCCCGTTCCTCCTCGAGTGTCTCCACCTCGCAAGTCTGCTTTTGCACGTCAGTGTAGTGATTTTGCTCATCTTGGAGGAAAACCGTTTAAGGGCTCCGAGTCTGTTCTTGAAGTCCAAGCTTGGCTTCGCACGTGCGAGCGTATTTTCTCTCGCATGGATCTTTCTGACCGTGATAGAGTTCTTGTAACTTCTAGCTTATTACAAGAGCGTGCTCTTGACTGGTATGAGCTTCTTGTAGCTGAAATTGATGAGTCTACTCTTTCTTGGACTCAGTTTCGGGGACGATTTGAACTCAAGTTCGTTCCTGAATCTGAAAAAGTTTTATTGACCCGTCGCTTCCTTGAGTTGAAGCAAGGGAAAACTTCCGTTTCTGAGTATGTTGCATCATTCGAGGCTTTATCTCAGTATGGTCTTGAATTCATCAGCACTTCTTATAAGAAGAATTTGAAGTTTGTTTCTGGTCTTAAGAAATATCTTAAGAAGTCTTTGTTGCTTCAGCTTAAACTTTCTTTTGAGGAATTGGTTGATTCGGCGCTTCATCTCGAGACCGTCGAGAAGGAGTGCGATAGTGATGTTGATGTTGAGGTTTCCAGAAACCCCAACAAGAAGCAGTTTCCAATTCAGAAGAAGTCTTTTCCTTCTAAGAAGAAGAAGACTGGTGGTGATAATCCTCAGCCTCAGTCTTCCGGAACACCTTTTATCCGGAAGTGTTTCAATTGTGGTTCTCCGGATCATATTATTCGAGCTTGTCCAAAGCCTCTCTTCTGCCGTTATTGCAAGAAGGAAGGTCATCATGTTTCAGCTTGTCCTACTGCCCCTGCTAATGCAAAATCTGGCAAGCTCAATGTGGCTAATGCTTCTGGAGGTTCATCTCAATCCAAAGGTATGTCTCCATCTATTTTGGAGGGTTCAATTCTATTTCATGATCATAGTATACGAGTTCTTTTCGATACGGGTGCTTCACATTCTTTCGTATCGAAGAAGCTTGTAGATGATTTATCTTTGGATGTTTCTTGTATGGTTACTTCTTTAAGGATTGCGAATCCAATTGGGGGATCCGCGACCCTTAGTTTGCTTTGTGATGATATTGAGATTGTTTTATGTGGCTTTTCTTTCCGTGCGAATCTGCACGTTGTTTCTCATTTGGGTTTTGATATGATTTTTGGCATGGACTGGCTAGTGAGGTACGATGCCAGGATTATTTGTTCCGAGAGAATTTTATATCTTTGTCATCCTAATTCGCCTTCTCAGTTATCTCTTGTTCTTCGGGATGTGGACAATTCCGAAATGGCTTTATATTCTTTTGACTCGCGTGGTGAGGATGATATATCTTGTATTCCTATTGCTTGTGACTTTTCTGATGTTTTTGAACCTGTTTCGGGTTTGCCACCCAAACGGGCAATTGAGTTCCGCATTGATCTCATTCCAGGCGCGCAGCCAGTTAGTCGTCCTCCCACGAGGATGTCTACAAAGGAAAATGAGGAACTCAAGAAGCAGCTTTTAGAGCTTGAGTCCAAGCAGTTAATTCAGTCCAGTTTTTCTCCGTGGGGATCCACGGTCGATTTTATGAAGAAGTCTGATGGAACTCTTAGGCTTTGCATTGATTATCGCAAGCTTAACGAGTTAACCATCAGAAATAGGTATCCATTGCCTAGGATCGATGACATGTTTGATCTATTGAGTGGTGCTAAGGTCTTTTCTCAGCTTGACCTTGCCACAGGCTTTCATCAATTACGAGTCGCGGAGGATAGCATACCTCTTACTGCTTTCCGCACTCGTTATGGTTCTTTTGAGTGGCTCGTTATGCCGTTCGGTTTGACGAACGCTCCTGCTTTCTTTGTTGATCTCATGAATCGGGTATTCCGGGAATATCTCGATAAGTTCGTGATTGTCTTCATTGATGATATCCTTATTTATTCTAAGTCTGAAGCTGAGCATGCTAATCACTTGAGAATTGTCTTGAGTACTCTCCGTCGTCATCAGCTTAAAGCCAAATTCTCCAAGTGCCACTTTTGGGAGAATAAGGTTAAGTTCTTAGGCCATGTTGTATCTTCCGATGGCATTTCTGTCGATCCCTCAAAGATCGAAGCCATTCAGAATTAGAAGAGGCCTGAGAATGTTCATGAGATTCGTAGTTTCCTTGGATTGACGGGGTATTACCGTCGGTTCATTAAGGATTTTTCCCGTGTTGTGCTTCCTCTCACTTGCCTTACCCGGAAAGGCATTCGTTTTATTTGGTCCGACAAGTGTGAAGCTTCCTTTCAGACATTGAAAGAACTTCTCACTAATGCTCCTATTCTTGTGGTTCCCGAAGGGAATCATGATCTTGTTGTCTACACCGATGCTTGTGGTAGTGGTCTCGGTGCTGTGCTTATGCAGAGAGATCGGGTAGTTGCTTATGCTTCTAGGCAACTGCGTCCGAATGAAGTTCACTATGCCACTCATGATCTTGAGTTAGCCGCCATTGTCTTTGCCTTGAAGATTTGGCGACATTATTTATTGGGCGAGCGCTTCATTCTCTATACCGATCATAAATCTTTGAAGTATTTGTTCACTCAGAAGGAACTCAATATGAGACAACAGCGTTGGCTCGAATTTCTTGCTTCCTATGACTTTGATATCCAGTATACCCCTGGTAAGGGTAATCGTGTTGCAGATGCGCTTAGTCGCAAACATTCGGCTGTTATTTCTATGATGCTTGCCGAATGGAATGTTCTTGAGACTCTATCTTTTTGTGAAATTCATGATCGAGGTTCATCTTCTGATTCTCCTATTCTATTATTTAGTTTGGGAGCTCGACCTATTTTATTGGATCGTATTGCCGATGCTCAGCGGCGTGATCCTGATTTGTTGCATTTTATTCAGCTTTGTGAGTCTGGATCTTGTGATGAGGCGTTGCAAGATTTTAGCATTGATTCTCATGGGTGTCTTCGTAAGAAGAACCGTCTTTTTGTGCCTTCTGATTTTGCACTTAGGCATGACATTCTTGATGATTGCCATCGTTCTAAGTATACCATTCATCCCGGTAGTAGTAAGATGTATGCCGATATGCGTCGTCTTTATTATTGGGAAGGCATGAAGCACGATGTGGCGAGTTATGTGAGCAACTGCATGACATGTCAACGTGTGAAGGCCGAACATCAGCGTCCTTCTGGTCTTCTTCAACCTCTTGAGATTCCATTGCGGAAATGGGATCAAGTTTCTATGGATTTCATTGACGGCCTACCTCGTTCGAGATCAGGTCATTCTAGTATTTGGGTTATTGTTGATCGTCTCACCAAGTCTGCTCATTTTGTCCCTATTAAGTCTAATAGGACAGCTTCACATTTGGCTAAGTTGTATGTCAAGGAAATCGTGAGACTTCACGGTGTTCCTAGTTCTATTGTGAGTGATCGTGATCCTTTATTCACGAGTCATTTTTGGAAGAGTCTTCAGCAAGCTTTGGGAACAAAGCTTAATTTTTTTACAGCTTATCATCCGCAGTCTGACGGACAGACTGAACGGGTAAATCGTATCTTGGAAGATCTTCTCCGTATTTGTATCTTTGATTTTGGTGGTAGTTGGGAGGATCACCTACCTCTTGTAGAGTTCTCCTACAACAATAATTTTCAGTCTAGTATCGGTATGGCTCCTTTCGAAGCCTTATACGGAAGGTCATGTCGATCACCTTCATGTTGGTTGGAATCTGGAGAGAAGCTTATTCTTGGTCCAGATTTTGTTCGTGATTCTTCCGAGAAGATTGATCTTATCCGGTTGAGAATGAAAGAGCGCAGAGTCATCAAAAATCCTACGCAGACAACCGTAGGAAGCCTCTCGAGTTCTCAATTGGCGATCTTGTTTTTATTCGTGTTTCTCCTTTGAAAGGGGTTATGCGCTTCAGTACGACTGGGAAATTGGCTCCTCGTTATATAGGACCGTTTTCTATTACTGAACGTATTGGCCCTGTGGCTTATAGAGTTTCACTTCCAGCTCATTTATCTGGCATTCATGACGTGTTTCACGTCTCGCAACTTCGGAAGTGTCTTCGAGAATCGGATTCTGTAATTGATTCTCCTGATTTGCAAGAGCTTGAGGTCTCACCGGACTTATCTATTGTACAACAACCTATTCGCGTGCTTGACACGGAGGTGCGACACCTTCGGAATAAGGACGCGCCGCTCGTTAAAGTTCAATGGTCCGCTAATCCCAATGACTGTACTTGGGAAACCAGAGAGTATATCGAGCGATCTTATCTAGGTTTTCTATCCTTGCTTCGTAATGGTAAGTCTATTTCTGTGTCTCAAGTTTATTCTTTCTTTTGTATGTTGTATGTATGTAGTTGTTACAAATATCGTCTCTAGGAATTGCGGGGACGCAATTTTGTAAGGAGGGGAGATCTGTAACAACCCGCATATTTAACGAATTTATATTTAAATGGTTGATTTAAATATAGCGTCGTTATTCGGATTTTGGGGTCCGAAATGTTACTTTCTGCAAATGGCCGAATTGGAACTCGAAACTACCTCCATTGGTTCCAAAAGGGCGTTTGCGACTTTTTGAGTATAATCTTTGATATATTTGGAGTAAGTTGAAATTTGACCCTTTTTCTACTTGGGCTTGAGTTTGGGTTCAGCCCATTGGCTAGCTAACTCACTTAACCTTCTACTTCAGCCCTTTCCCCTCATCTCTCTTCATTTCATTTTATTTCTTAAGCTAAAAACTGAAATGGGGGAAAGGAAAGAGAAATAGAAATTAGCAAGCCCTAGTTTCTCCTTTGTAACTTGATTCTTGCTCCAAAATCAAAGAGAATCCATTGGTAAGTTCATCTCCACCTTCTCCATCTTTTCTCCTCTTCAATTTCAGTAATTTCCTAACCCTAACTTAGGAAATACTTGCTTTGATTCTAGATTGAAGCTTGTAGTGTTGAAGTGGAGTGTAGTTGGTTGATTCCTTGCAATTGTGCTTCTTCATCTTCTTTGTTTTGTGTACAAAGGTGAGTTTTGAACTCACATCTACTTCTCTTGATTTTATTGATGTTGGGTATGAATTCCTAACACCTTGTTCATATGCACTTGCATTTGGTTTGGGTTGAATTGGGGGATATTCCAATTTTTTAGTGTTTTGGGTTCAAATCTTTGAAATCCTAACTTTGATGTTTGATCATGTTTTGGTGATGCATCGAGGAACATATAGGGCCGGGTTGTCGATTGGCATAAGCCCTTAGAGCCAATGTTCGTCCGATTGCATTTTGGAAGAGTTTGCTCTTCATTTAAATAAGGCTGAAAAACAGCCCAGGCGTGATTCAGTCGATCGAAAACTCTGTTCAGTCGACTGAACCTGGAACCCGAAAGTTTCCAGGCATGATTCAGTCGACTGAAAACTCTGTTCAGTCGATTGAACCTGGAAACAGAAAGTTTCCTAAACCTGGAAAATTTCCAGGTATAGGGTCAGTCGACTGAAAATTCTGTTCAGTCGACTGAACCTGCTGTTTCAGCCCACTTTGCCTTTTGGGATTGAATTTCCAATTTGAATCGATTCATGATGATCCTATGTATGATTATCAATTGTTTTGACTTTGATGGTTCCTTTTAATTTTAATCCACGGGTTTTTATAAAATAATCTCTCGAATCGCATTTAAAAAGTTCGTTTCTCTAATTTATAAATTCTATTTAAAACACACACTTTTGCACTTCGAACGAAGTGGAAGGGTGATTAAATGGTTGGGCAAAACACGGACCATGAATCTGTGCGTTTATCTTTCCGATTAATCCTCGACCTATTCGATTGATTGTTTTGACCTTCGGGTTTGGTTTATCGATGATATGAGGTAAACTTTGTACTGCTTTGAGTGTGAAAGGGACTGACGGATAGTAAACCGTTTAGTGCGAACGAGTGGTTATGGGACATACGTTAACACTTTTCGGATTCCTTTTCGAGAGTTGTGACACATTCCGCCAGTTAGTGGTGTCCAGTACTGGGTCTTCGACCTTCACCACTACGGTTTGTTGCCTCTGGGATAGTGTCTTCGGACTGTCTCCCTAGGTTTGTTGCCTTCGGGTATGTTGCCTTCGGGTGTGTGCCTTCGGGTTTGTTGCCCTATATAGTTTCACTCTGATGTTGGCCTTATGTGCCGCATGGGTGATACTTGGGTTTGGAGTCTTCGGGCTCATGGATCCTTGTTTGTACAGTACTGAGCTCGAGCAAATTTTATGATGTTTCATTGATATGTATATTCCCTTGGTATCGCCCTTCGGAGTTGGTCTTTTTGAGCCGCATGGAGTATAGCGATTACCTTGTGGAACTTGTATACCTTATGGGTGTTTGTTATTTGCCTTCTGGCTTGTTTTGGGATAATTGTATCCTTTGTTTCTAGATGTTGCCAATGATATGAGGCTTGTTCTATATGATTCATCTCTTGTTGATGATTGTGTTATCTCCCCTAGAGATATTTATTATACTGTATGACCTTGCAGGTTTATTATTGTTCAGTTTATCTAACTGCTTTGTTATCTAGACTGACCCGTGTATTTTATACTCGGGTCAGACCGAGATGTTTCAGGTTAGGCGCTTTTGGACTTAGTCTATTTTTCTTCCTCATGGACTATTCGCTAGCTTCTTTTTGTTATAGCGTCTTTTGTAGTCCTTATCTGTTGTAACTCTGATTTATACTCTTTCGTCTCGTCTGTATATGGTGGTCTCCTGTACCACTTGACATGTATTATTTTGTATACTCTGTTGTGTATCTGTGTATGTGTATATTATGATCGACTGTTCTGTGATGTGAATTACAATTGAGTTGTTATATTTTCTTCTGATAGATCCTATAGCCATTGTAGTTTTGCTTTAAATATTTATTGAATAGGTCGAATTTTAATGTGATTCTACTTTTCGACGTATTTAGTGAATAGTTAAGGTAAGATTACACATGGTCGCTTCCATTATACTCTATTGTCCGCGTTAGCCGACAGTATTATCTATGTAATACTCTTTGTTAACGAGGCTCTCGGAGTGGGGCGTCACACCTTATTTCAATTTCTTCCATTTACAGTTGCGACTTCACTATTCACAGTTACTTTTGTATACTCCTTTCCTATTTAAGCCAAATATAACAAATTCCGATTAAATTCAATTTTTTTACCTTTAAAATAAGTCATAACATTCGAATAACTCTATTAAATTGGAATGTTTCATTTAAGTTTATAAATGATCCACTTGCATTAACATAATTCTTTAAATTTATTCCCATTTATGGTTAATCAATGTTATATTACATTAATAAATTTAATATCTTCCTTTATTTGATAAATAACCTAGAATGCATTTACATTTATTCATTTCATTCATTTCATTCCATTCATTTATGGGTATTGCATTAAAATTAAATTTATTAACTAATACCAACATTATTACCATTCATTACAATTAGATTTCAAATTTTTATTCAATACCCTGAATGAATAATATATATATTAACCAAATCCTTACATTTGTTTTTCTTCATATTAAAAATCAGATCATAACATTTAAATGATTTAATTGAATTGGAATTTCATCCAAGTCATAAATTATTAACTTGCATTAACATGATTGCTTAATTTATTCCAATTACCTTTACACTCTTTTATTGCCTTAATTTACTTATTCAACTTATATCAAATGCACAATTTCCACTATTACTATTAATTGCAATATATAATTTAATTTGTAAATTATAATTACCCTTGATACATCAAATTTCAACATTCTCTTTCATATAAATAATTAAGACTTCTGTTTCTTCCTAAATTTAAATTAGAAATCCTATTAATTTAATTCATTTTAAACATCGAATTTACACGGGTCGTTACATCAAGTACCTTCTTAGCTTCAAACCCAAAATCACCAGATACAAGAAGATGCACCATGCACATGCACGGTGCCGCCGACCACCTCCGGTCGTCACCACACCCTCAAGCACGACGACGATCATCCACGAACCCTAACCCGACCATCAGATCTTCACCATCATCTCGAAATCAAGATCGAGCATTAAAGCACAAAACTGGAACATGAACCAAAACCTGGAAATCCCCTCGTCCTCATCTCTCTGATCACCAGAAATGTTGAGCCACTGGCCACGACCGCGTCAACCACCATGCTAACATTTCCCAGACCCTTATGCAACTCGATTCACCATAGATATCATGGTGATCGAATTTCTGACTATGTCTAAAAAATAGGGTATAGGTTTAAAACCATCACCGCCAACACTACAGCACTTTGATCATCATTCCGATAATTTACCCTTACTCTCTGACCATCACTGCATCACCAAAGAAAATCCCGGCCCTCCAGACCTCTGATATCATCAAAAAGCACTAGATTTCCATTTTTCGTTAAACCCCAAATTGCTCTTACAATCTTAGTCTAAAAATTATGATTTTAGTTTTAAAAATCATGAATTTGAGTAAACTTTCAGATTATATACTTAGATCAGTGTATTAATATGTTTGCAATTCAACATTTATCAAGCTTGCACTGTCCTACTGAGTTTTTCAGAGCAGATTTAATTTTAATTTTTGTAAATCAAATTTTAAACTTTACTTCTTGACCAAAAAAACAAATTTTATTTGATCATAAAACTTGAGCATGGAACTGTAACAGAGATACACAAATACAACAACAATGCAGTCATAAAACATCTAGATAATTCACTAATAAAAACACATAGAATATTCCTATTTCCAGAGAATTAACATGCAATCATATTTACTTTTAATAAAAATGTTACTCACCTTAAAAAGATGATGAAGAATAGAGCACTATTTTGAAAGTTTCTTTTAACTCAGAAAACTTGAATTGCCTTAAAACTGGAAACTTGCATTGCCATTGCTTCGAAAACTTTAAAACTTGAATTGCCCTTTGCTTATAAAAACTGAGTTGCATGTCTCAGTTTGCATGCATGCTTGTTCTTGCTTTTAAAATATCAGTTTACAGGGTTGAAACAAAAATAGGCTTTGGTTTGCAGAAATGCATAGAGATTGATTCCAGATTGGTTTTTGAAAACAAGTTTACAGGTTTATGATTTTGATTTCAGGTTTGAATAAAAGTGCAAGCCTTTGAATTGAAAATGTACAGGATTAAAACATGCAGGCTTTTGATTTATATTTAGTTTGAGGAGAAATTTTTAGATTTTGATTTGAACATGATTTTTGGTTTAAGGTATTTTGGTTATTGATTTGTGAATGTTGTTACCAGATTTCATTTTTGAGAAGCTTGAGTTTTTTTTAGCTTTTGAAAATGAAGATTAGAAAAGAAATGAGAAGGAAGAAAATATGTTTTTGTAAGTATGAATGATTTACTTTAAAATAAAAGAAAAAAATTAAAAACAAAAATGACAGTTGTCTAATCTATTTACATTTGCTTAACACATGTTATTATGAGACTTTAGTATAATTACACTTGTCCATTAAGTAAATTTACTTATTTTTATTTATTTTAAAAGTAAATAAAATCCCCTTTTTCTTATTTTTTTAAATACTTATTTATATATTTGTAAACTACTTTTAGAAAAATAAAATAAAGCAAATTATATATATACAAATAAAAGCTTATACCTATCTCTTTTAAAATCCAAAATATTTTTAAGTATCTATTCCGTTGAATTTCAAAATAAATTCCAAATTCAAATTAAATATTTTAAAATCCAATTTTAAAATTCAAGTTACATATATGCATATATAACTACACATTAAATTTTGAAAATAAAAAAAATCTATTTATATTAAAATCCATATATATATTTATAAAAATAATACATTATAATTATTATTTGGAAATAATACTTTTATTCAATTTTAAATAATTTATAAAAGAAATTATCTTGTTATATATAAATTATTTATATTACTTAAATGAATTAATGTATCATCTGCAAATTGTATTTTAAACTTCTATATAAAATTTCAAATCATACTTATCAAGTAATATTTAAAAAGAAAAGAAAATAAACCTTATAAACATTTATCTTAAGTATTTTAAAACTATATAGTTATTTATTTAATAGCTTCGAAAAGCTTATATTCAATTTAATCATAATTTTCCAAATTATCAAAATGTATATTAGAATTTTAAAACAAGATTTTATTTATTTATTAAATTTCAAACCAAAGCTTTTTTCTTCTAATTTACAATATATACAAACATATAAATATAAATAGAAAACAATTTATTAGCTTTAAAAGATAAAATTCACCAATTAAATATTTATTAAAAGAAGATTATTATATCAATTCAAATTTTATTAACAAAGATTATCAAATCAATTAAGTTTTTAATACAAATTATTGAATTGTTATAGCCCAAAATTCCGGGTCATCATAACATCTCTTACCCATTTTTAGTTACTTTCAAGCCACTCGAACTAGTTAATTTGAATACACTTTCCTTCTTTATCAAACCTATTTTAAAACAACACCATGTATATTTCCAAATAAATAGTTTTTCCCCAAAAATATACAATTTGCCTTTGATTTTGTTCGGATTCGAACCCGTCTCGATCATACAATGACAAAAAGAATAATTTTCTAAGTGCGCCATATCGTTTGCCAAAGAAAACATTCGATCGTCACTTAGAAATTATTCCGATCACCATAAAAGAAATGAGGACACATTTCCTGAGACAAATCCAAAGGAACAACATTTCTTTAACATTCTCTTTCTTAAAATAATTTATACTAAAAATTATTTTAAGTAAATTGTCATTACTATTCCCAGAACCATTCGAAATAATAATATACACTATTTCCTTTTTAGTAAACCAAAACAAACCCTGTTTATTAAAACAATTCTATAGCGGATCCAAATAGTAGCAATCTCCTACTCGGAAACTCAAAAATGGACATTGACAATGTTGCAATCATCGTTAGAATTATTTATATCTTCTTGAAAATCCTTAAAAATATTTTCAAATATTGTTATTATCTTCTAAATCTGGTAAACCATTTTCCAAAACCACCGGGCTTTAAATTCTCAAATTTCTTTTATTTATGAAACATATTTTTATAAATCAAATTCTTATAAGATTAGCTTCTTATATAAATTATTTCTAAGTATTCATGTTAGAAATATTCTAGTTTTCTTTTAATAAACTACTTTTATTTATATCCAATTTTATACTACCAACTTTATATAAAATCATTTCTAAATTTTTTATTTCAAAATAATCTAAATTCCTTTTAATAAATAACTCTTATCAAACCTAATTTTATACCAATCCTATCAACGAACGCCTTATAGTCAAATTGTGAAACTGAATTCACAGCGTTCGTTTCTATGTTCCCAAAATTCCTATCAACCCAACTCGTGCTTTTAAAAGAAAGATTTTAGGTAGATCAACAAACAATAGTCTATGCTCAAAACTGGACGAGCATGACAAATCAAATCTTTGATGATAATGATGGAATATTATTATCCTTAACAAACAAGCACAACCAAGAATAACTATGATTTTGAAAAATGTTTCCTTTTATATATAAAATATAATCATAGGTAAAATTATTTCATTTACCCATTTTAAAACAATATTGTGCTGATTAGACATGTTTAAGTGTTTAGGAAATCTCTATCGATAGCGTTGGCCAAACACGTCAACTAGAATTCTTAAGCCACTCAACAAATCAAACAACACAATATAAAACAGTTTTATATCACTAACAAATACATGCTCTTATATATACACTCAGACTCATCATAGGGTCTTTCTTACCCTATTTCAAATGAGTTAACCACACCAAAGCCTAGGTGTTTGCTCAACCTAAGCTCTGATACCACACTGTAATGACCTACCTTTTCGAACCCCAAAAGTCGATACCATACATCCATGGTATTCATGTGTTGAACAATTAAGTACTGGAATGACAGATTGTTAGGAGAAAAAAGAAGTTAAGAAAAACTAAATAACACAGAATCTTACAACGTGATGAGAAGATCTATAACATACAAAAAATCTTTACAAAAAAATCATCTTTATTAAATATACATTTCACAAATTAGAGTATACTAACTTATCCTTAGCCCTGGACAGTTATAACAACCTATCCTTACAATTTTATAAATATAACAACAAACACCAAGAATACTAAACAGCGGAAGATATGTCTTGGAGAATCCAACTCATCTTCTGAAAGCTCTAAAGAATCAAGCTAAACCTAAAAAATATGCTCGGTCTGACCCGAACATTATAGAAAAACAACGCTTCGGTCAGTCTGGTAAAACAAGCATGAGAAACAAATTAAATGGATTCTTAATGTTTGAATAAACCTTTCAATAACAAAGCTATCTCGTATGACCATGCTACACATAATTATGGACGATTTTTACCTTACGATAACCAAAACCGTTTTATAGAAAATCTAGTGATAAAATAATTTCGTCTAGACGTGAAAATAATAATAATCAAGTAGGTGCGATGCTCATGTAGTGTACATCACAACAATACTAGGTATATAATCAAAAATAGATAAGGCGCGTTCGCTAATTGTGTAGGATTTCATGGAGGTGCCCTCAATACTTCGAGAAACGATCCACATGCATAAGGATCGGAGATATCCTTCCGAAGTAGCATACATCCCTAGTGATGTACCATAGAAAAAACATAGCTGATCTCGCTAAGGCCGAGTGCATCGCTCCAAGCATGCATAACAACTGTGGGTAACGTCTAGGTGGAGACGAATGCACCCTATGGGTTTGCCAATCCTACTGGCCATGCCTCATACCTCTGGTTTTAGTCATTACTGCTGATGAGGCTACGTTCGGCGATCCAGCTCACACACCGCCATCAAAACAGATCATGGAATCCCATATGGATTCCAATACCCCAACGAGTCTCGAAATCACACCTAGATTCCCATGTCTCTAATAGAACTTGGAATCACAAATGAATTTCCATACCCCAACGATTTCGGAACCACACATAGATTTAAAAAAATTAATATACCATGAAACTACTCCATAGAACCGTATATGGTTTTTGAAGTAGTTATGGTACGAATCATCTCTTACGAGTATACTCCCTCGCTTACCTGGCCCCCCAATCGTTGATTTTTTGGAATGCTCAATACCGTTCTTTAGGAAATAATTAGACAGTACATAAGAGCGGGGATCATCCCCTAACTGTTTAAGTGGACGGATCTCCTTATCATTTGCCCTAAAAGAACAAAACGAGTTTATACATATAATGTAGCACTACTGACGGTAACTGTACCATATAATTCTCGTGTTTCCCCAAGATATTTCTAGATTTAAAATCCATCGGTGTTATGTTGGGAATATTTTTGTATCACCAAAATTAAGAAGGATTACATATTTAGGCCAAGATTTGATAGTCAAATATTTAACTATCAAATAAACAAACATTCCAAATAAAGATTATATTTCCCATGGAAATCAATAAGCCTCTTTAAAATTAATCTTGGATTGATTAAATCAACTTTCAAATACTTGTTAAAATATCCATATACTTGTCTCATTGGAATAAGCATATTCATAAAACATTCTTTCCAAAACTTGGAAAAACTTTTTCACATACTTATAAAGTAGTATAAGCATATTCACCAACATTTAGAGAGATTTTCTATTTTAAAATCATATTAAATGGTCAAACCCAAAATTCAATAAAATGGAGATATAAATAACTCAAACACCATTCATAAATCTCCTTTCTGAAATCATTTAAAAACCAAACTCCTTTTTCCGATCCCAAAACCATTAAAAAAAACTTCTTTCCAACTTCCAAAATCCACTCCCACATTTATAAATTTCTTTAATAAATTCTTTTAACAAATCAAACCCTTTATGTAAACCTTTTCATTTAAAAATAATTTCGTTTTCAATGAACGGGTTACTACTTCTAAACATCTTTTGTAAAACAATTTATTATTTAAAAATACCTTTAAACAAACAGTTAATTCTCTTTAAACAACCTTAGTGAAATAATGACTTTGAACAATCACTAATAATAAATTTTGACACAAACAATATCACAATAATAATCTGTGAACACTTAATGTAGTATAATAATAATAAAACGCAATTATTAAAATATAATATAATAACTTAAACAATACTAGTATATTAATAAATTCACTTTTAAAACAATATGAACATAATAATAAACTATCTTTTAAATAATATTGATATAATAATAATAAATTTAAATAAACTTTAAAACAATATTATTATAGTAATAAACTTTTAAACAATATGATTATAATAACAAATAAACTTTTAAAATATTTATAATATAACAAATGACTTTGAAATAAAATATTCAACTTTAAACTATAAAATAATTAATTTTAAATAATCATCTTTAAATAATAACTTCACATTCATATAATAATTAATTTTAAACTTAACTTTAATATAATAATTAATTATATTAAGGTAATATAAACTTTATAATAAGAGCCTTAACAATGGGGACTAGGTTTCTCTTTCTTTTTCCTTCAGCCGCCTCTCTCCTTTTCCATTAGTTTCCGTCATTTGATTTCTTTCCTTCTCTATTGCCTTCGCATCTCTCCGATCTGCCATTCTTAGCTTTCCCTAGTATTACAAGTTCCACCCGTCTTTCTAGATTCCTAATTTTCCCATTTAGACCCGCTACCCCCCTTTTCTGTCGATTAAGCTGGAGTTCACCCACGTCTGGTCTCTGTACCCCGTACTTCCCTGTTAATTCCTAAACCTTTTTCCTCCCCACCTTCGTCTGTGTTGGCTGCTATTGTCCTCTGTGACCCTTGTATTCTCTGTATTGCGAAGCCTTTCCTCTTCAGAGCTTTAGGATTGACTTTCCGTTTGAGTTTTCTCGCTTTGCTTTGTTCGACTTCTGGCAGTTTGAGAGCTTGTTGCTTCTTCCTGGCGGGGTTTCTTGGTATTGTTTTGGGTTTTTTCGGTTGTTGTGCTATGGCTCTGCAGCGTCAAGTTCATTTTCTGGTCTCCTTCTATTTTTTCATCGTATTGCTTCCGGTCTTTTTGTTTGGATGCTGGTTAGAGGCTGTCAATTTTGCTTGCACCTCTCACGATCCAGTGCTTATGGTGAAGTCTTAAGGTCGCGTCTCCTTGTCGTTTCTCACCTTTTCAAGCCACCCCTTGACGATTGTCCTGCGACGGGAGGTTATTTATTATTAAAGATGGTTGTCGCGCTTGGTTATGAGGGTCTACTGCCTGCATGGTTTTGCTTGAGCTTTGTTCGTGGAGGTGATTTAGCTTTTTTTTGTAACTTCCTGGGTTTTGTATTTATAATGTCTATTCTTCAGCATGCGTTGTTCTGCTAACTTGAGTGTGAATGTGTTCTGCTTTCCTTCTGCATCTTGAGTGTGAATGTGTTCTACCTTTCGCGGCTATGGGATCTTCCATCTAAATATTTTATTAAATATTTTATCATTAGTCGGATTTTAGTTCGAAAAGTTAATTTTTGCATACGGTCGAATTAGGACTCGAGACCACTTCCATTGAGTTCAAAACACCGTTTGCGATCTTTTTGAGTATAAACTTTTAAATGTTTGGAGTTAGTGGAATTTTGCCACCTTTTCACTTTGGCCTTTGGGTTTGGTTTAGCCCATTAGCCTAAACTATTAACTCTAGCTCAACCCCTTCTTCCCTTCATTACTTCACTTTCATTTCCTAACACTCAAGCTTCATCAAAAATGGAGAGAGGAATGGGAAATTAAAACTCCAAGCCCTAGTTCTTTTGCAAATCCAACATCTAACTCCAAATCCATAGAGAAGCCATTGATTCAAGCTTCTTGTGTTGAGATTGAAGTGTGGTTGATTCTTCCTTTGCTTTTAAGCTTCTCCTTCATTGATTTTGTGAAAAGGTGAGATTTTTATGTCACATCTTTGTCTACAACTATCTTTGATTGTTGGGTATGAATTCCTAACACTTATTCATGTGCATTTGCTTTTGGTTTGGATTGAATTGGTGAAAATTCCAATTTTTAATGTTTTGGTTCAAATCTTAAAAATCCTAACTTTGATGATTGAACACGTTTTTGGTTATGCATCGAGGAGCCAATAGGACCGAGTAGCCGATGGGCGTAATCCCCTAGAGTCCATGCTCGATCGGTTGCAAATTGAGAGAGTTTTTGCATTTCTGTTGCTTAGGTCGTTCGGCCTGCACACATATCTTTCGGCCTGCAGTTAGGTCGCGCCATGCCTAGGTCGTCCTATCTTAAGTCGCTTGGCCATTTGGTCGTTCCACCACTTGGTCGCTCGCCTCGCAGTTTGGTCGCAACCCATAGGTCGCTCGGCATTGCTTAGGATTTCCAAAAGCCACAGTTGCCTTAGGCCGCTCGGCCTGTAAAGTCACTCGGCAAGTTAGGTCGCTCGGCCCGTTAAGTCGCACCTGCTATAGGTCGCAACCACTTAGGTCACTCGGCCTGTTTTAAGAAACATCTGCTGTTAGGTCGCGCCATGTTAGGTCGCACCATTTCCTAAGTCGCTCGGCCTGCTTTTCAACTTAGGTCGTTTTCGATTCTTAAGCTGCTTTTCAACTTAGGTCGTTTTCGATCCTTAAGCCGCTTGCATCTTAGGTCGTTTTCGACCCTTAAGTCGCTTCCAATTTAGGTCGCTCGGCCTGCTTTTATAGGTCGCGCCATGATTAAGTCGCAACCACTTAAGTCGTTCGGCCTGCTTGGTCGTGCCATGTTTAGTCGCAAGGGTATTTCCACTTTGATGGATTTGGAACCGAATTCTTTGGACATTATTCACGTCTTCGAATGTGAATTTTTGTGATTTATTGTTTCTACTATCACTTTTGTGATTTGACACTTTAAAAATATAAAGGTTTCAATACAAGTTGTAAATATCAAAATTCTTTCATCAAAACGATTTCAACACTATTTTATTACAAAGCTCGTTTCTTAAACCGTTTTCCAGTCTACTAGTATATACAAACCTTTACCTCACTCGTATGAGAAATCTAATTAAACGACTTAGTAAAACAAGTGGTATGAAATGCTTGCTTTTACTTTGCCGGTTAATTCTTGGACTTGTTCGATTGAATCTCTTGTGACAATTTTCTAGTGGAAACATATAATTTGTTCGTAAATATTTAAGTTAAGCTAGTGGATATGAGACATGAAGCTAAGCTTATATATTTACTAGCTTACTGTAATTGACACTTCTTGATGATCGTTAATGATCATTTTTGTGATTTAGGCTAGCAAATGTGCGATGTCTCTTTGTCTACGAAGGAGACTAAACCCCGTTTCTGTGGAGCTTTGGCTCAATTTGGTGGGGTAGCGACCCATAGTCTTCGGGCCGTTTTGTGGAGCTTCGGCTCAAAATTAATGGTTAGCAACCATGGAATAGCATTCCATTTTGTGATACACGTGTTGGTGAGTTTTCATGCTCCCGTTTTGTGATAGGCCTCCCCCTTTTTGTGATTTCTGGATTTCTATTGACGATTTCTAGAATTTGTGTTTCACCAATTTTCGTGATTTACATTGATGAGTCTTATCAATATTTATGCATTGGTGAATTTATGTGTCATTAACTTTTGTGATTGGCATTGATATAATGATCAATACTTATGGTTTCAGTGAATAAAAATAAAGAGTATGACATTATTTTTGATCTTTGAGAAGATTCTTATGATATTGATTAATCTCTTATTGATTTTCAATTACATACTTATCACAGTATGGTTTATGGTTATCATACGTTTTTGTCATATCTCTTATTCTATATCATTTCATATGATATTTATAGTTAGACTGATCCGTTTATTATTTTCTTATTAAATAATACTCGGGTCAGACCGACATGTTATAGGTGCTTCTGCTTGACTTCACATCTAGGATTATCACCCTGACTTTTGACTAACTACTTAAATTAGTAGTTTTTGTTATATATATTTCAGATATAGACTCATTGATGTATCCATATTCTTTTGTCTAGCACTTGTAGCTATTCTTTTGTGATATTATGGATCTTGTTTGACCACTACTCTGATGTACACTTTCATGTGTTATATTCATATCTATTTCCGCCTTTGTGATATGGATGTCTGTGACTGATTTGTGTTATGTTTATTTCTATGTTTGTTTCCAAAGATATTATAGCCACTGTATAGTAGCCTTGAGTTTGTATCGGTATGTCGGATTTCCTCCTGAAACCAAATGCATGTTGTACTATCTGACATACCGGTGCTCGCACAAAGCAATTACAGGATGGTCGCTCCTCAACAGCCTTATTCTCCTTGCTAGTTGATGGCATTACACCGTAGTGTCCTTGGCTAGCGTGGGTATAGAGGTGGGGCGTCACAGCTTGGTATCAGAGCCAAACTTCGGAACAATGTAGAATAATCTAGCAAGGATCATCGTTTTAAGTCCTTCTTAGGAGTCGTGCTTTAGGGTTTAATTCGAGTCTTCGTACCGATTCATCCTATTTTCTTTATGATTCCTTATTTTATCTATCAAGATTGCTTGATATTCATTTGGAGAATAACCTTTTCCTTCTTCTTTCTTTCTTTCTAAAGGAAGAGAAATGGTTAGACCTGGCCGTTCCAGCGCCGAACAATCTAGTGCTACTCCCCATGATGGAGTATTTATGTCTGCCCAGCAGCTTCTTGATCTCGTAAAGAATGCTCTGGCAACCGGTTCAAATCCGGAGTCTACTCACCCTAAGTCTGGATTTGCACATTTGTGCAACGATTATACCAATTTGGGTGGGAAGCCATTTAAAGGTTTTGAAACTATTATTGAAGTCCAGGCTTGGCTGAGAACGTGCGATCGAATCTTTTCTCCCATGAATCTTATTGATCTTCACCATGTTCAGGTGGCCTCTAGTATGCTCCAAGAAAGAGCATTAGATTGGTATGAGCTTCTGATTTCTGAAATAAATGAAGCAGATCTTACTTGGAAGAAAATTCCGGGAACGCTTCGAGTTAAAATTTGTGCCAGAAGCTGAGAAGTTGACTTTGGCTCGTCGTTTCATAGACCTTGTTCAAGGTAAATCTTCTGTGGCAGACTATGTCGCATAATTCGAGTCACTTTCTAAATACGGGGTCGAGTACATAAACACCCCATTGAAGAAAAACCAAAGATTTGTCTATGGCTTGAATAAAAATCTCAAGAAGCCATTACTTCTAAAATTAGAAGTTTCTTTTGATCAACTTATTGATATCGCTCTTCGTCTTGAAGAGGCAGATAGGGAGAGTGATGTTGAAGTTATGGGTGCTAAACCAAACTTCAACAATAAGAAAGGCCTAATAAGTTCAAAGATCCTTATCCCAATAAGAAAGGGAAGCAATCAACTTCGGTGGCAAAGACTTCTACCTCTAGTCGTGGACAATGCTACAATTGTGGTTCTACGGACCATTATGCAAACAAGTGTTCAAAGCCCCGTGCTTGTCGCTATTGCAAAATCCCGGATCATTATTTATCTTCTTGTCCCAAACTTCAAGGTAAGAAGGAGGGAAAGCTTAATGTTGCTCAAGCCCCTGGCAACACATCTCGTGGTCAAGGTATTTCTCATTCTATCCTTGATGGAATTATTTTATTTCGTGATCACCCTATTCGAGTTCTTTTTGGTACGGGTGCGTCCCACTCTTTTATTTCAAAAGAACTTGTTGATACTTTTCCTTTGGTTGTTTTGTGTTTAATGACTTCTTTGAGAATTGCGAATCCGGTTGGTGGATCCGCAACAATTAGTTTGCTTTGTAAAGATGTCAAGATTATTTTATGTGATTTTTCTTTCCGAGCTGATTTGCATGTTATGCGCTACTTAGGCTTTGGAATGATTTTGGGAATGGATTGGCTTAACCATTATGAAGCCTAAATCCTATGTCTTGAGCGGACTATTCATCTTCGACATCCTCAATCTGTTAAGCGGATTTCTATTGACCTAAAATATTCGGATTCCAGCTTGGTGGCATCTTTATATTCTTTAAATCCTCAAGATGACGATAATGATGATGAGGAAGATATTATTTCTCTTATTCACGTTGTTCGTGAATTTTCCGACATATTTGAGCCCGTTTTAGGATTAGCACCTAAGCGAGCAATTGAGTTCAAAATTAATCTCATCCCTGGAGCTCAACCTATTACTCGTCCTCCTTATCATATGTCTAATAAAGAAAACGAGGAGATGCGCAAAAAATTATCCGAATTGGAGACGAAGCAATTTATTCGCTCTAGTTTCTCTCCTTAGGGAGCTTCGGCTATTTTTGTGAAGAAATCCAATGGTACACTTAGGATTTTCGTTGACTACCGCAAGCTTAATGATCTTACTATCAAAAATAAATATCCTTTACCTCAGATTGATGATCTATTCGATCAACTTGGTGGTGCTAGAGTCTTTTCACAATTAGACTTAGCTACCGGTTTTCATCAGCTTCGTATTGCAAAGGATAGCATTCCTTTGACATCGTTCCGTACTCGTTATGGATCTTATGAATGGATTGTTATGCCATTTGGTTTACCGAATGCTCCGACTTATTTCGTTGACCTTATGAATAGAGTTTTCAAAGACTTTCTCGATCGGTTTGTTCTCATCTTTATTGATGATATTCTTGTGTATTCAAAAACCGAGGAGGAGCATGAAAAGCATCTTCGGATTGTGTTGGAAACTCTTAGGAGTAATCAACTAAAAGCAAAATTTTCTAAATGCCACTTTTGGCAATCTCTTGTGAAGTATCTCGGTCATATTATTTCCGAATCCGGAATTTCCGATTCAAAATTGGAAGAGACCGGAAAGTGTGACGGAGATCCGTAGCTTCCTTGGATTGGCGGGTTATTATTGTCGTTTTACAAAAGACTTTTCAAAAATTTCCATGCCTCTTACTAGTTTGACAAAGAAGGGAGTTAAATACTTTTGGTCGAACGAATGTGAAGCTTCTTTCCAGAAATTAAAAGAACTCCTTTCCGATGCTCCTATTCTTGTTATTCCCGAGGGGAATCAAGATTTTGTTGTTTATACCGATGCTAGTTGCGTTGGTTTGAGTGCCGTTCTCATGCAAAGAGAACGTGTAATTGCTTATGCTTCTAGGCAATTGAAGCCAGCCGAGACTAGATATGCCACTCATGATTTAGAGCTCGCGGCTATTGTTTTCGCCCTTCGTATTTGGCGTCATTATCTTTTGGGAGAGAAATTTGTTCTCTATACCGATCATAAATCTTAGAAGTATCTATTTTCCCAAAAGGAACTTAATCTGCGCCAACAACGTTGGCTCGAGTTCCTTGCACCTTATGATTTTGATATTCTTTATACTCCCGGAAAGGGAAATCGTATTGCCGATGCACTTAGTCGCGAGCAACAAGCGGTTGTATCTATGATGATATCCGAATGGAATGATCTCGAGGTTTAATCCACTTGTGAGATTCGAGATCGTGTTTCCGATTTATGTCCATCTCTTGTTTTATGTAGACTTGAGGCTCATCCTTCTCTTTTAGACCGCATTCTTGAAGCTCAAAAGCTAGATCCCGAATTGGCTCTTCTTGGCCAAAATTTAAGGGATAAAATTGATATTGAAGGTTTGAAAGACTTTGATATTGATCATCGTGGCGGCATTCGAAAATTTGGTAGACTTATCGTGCTAAATATTAGTGATCTTCGTAAAGATATTTTAGAAGATTCTCATCGTTCTAAATTTACCATTCATCCCGGTAGTAGTAAAATGTACGGGGATATGAAACGACTTTATTATTGACAGGGAATGAAATCTGATATTGCTAACGTTGTTAAGCGTTGCATGACTTGCCAACTTGTCAAGGCCGAACATCAAAGGCCCGGTGGGTTATTGCAACCTTTAGAAATTCCAATTTGGAAGTGGGACCAAATTTCCATGGATTTTATAGACGGCCTTCCCCGTTCTCGTTCGGGTCATGATAGCTTATGGGTGATAGTTGATAGACTCACTAAATCCGCCCATTTTATTCCCGTTCAGTCCAATCGAACCGTTCCTCTCTTGGCCAAACTCTTTATTAAATAAATTGTAAAATTGCATGGAGTTCCTACTTCTATTGCTAGTGATCGTGATCCATTGTTTACTAGTGGATTTTGGAAGAGTCTTCAAAAAGCTTTGGGAACGAAGCTTAATTTTAGCACCGCTTATCATCCCCAGTCCGATGGACAAACCGAGCTTGTGAATCAAACTCTTTAAGATCTTCTTCGTGCATGTGTTCTTGATTTTGGTGGAAGTTGGGAAGATCATATTTCTCTTGTTGAGTTTTCCTATAACAATAGCTTCCAATCTAGTATTGCTATGGCACCTTTCGAGGCACTCTATGGAAGGCCATGCCGTTCTCCTTCTTGCTGGCTTGAGGCCGGTGAGAGGCTGGGTTTAGGTCCAGATTTTATTCCTGATTCCACAGAGAAGATTGACCTTATTCGTCATAGGATGAAAGAAGCCCAAAGTAGACAAAAATCCTATGCCGATAACCAGAGAAGGAAATTAGAATTTTCAGTGGGAGATCTTGTGTTTATTCGTGTTTCACCTATGAAGCGTGTGGTATATTTCAGTCGATCGGGAAAGTTAGCACCTCGATATATTGGTCCATTTCCCATCACCAAACGTATTGGTCCCGTGGCTTATCGCCTTTTATTACCGGCTCAGTTTTCTGCAATTCATGACGTGTTTCACGTTTCTCAATTACGGAAATACCTTCGAGATTCCAATTCTATTCTTGAGCCCAGAGTTGTGGAAGAAATTGAAATTTCGCCTAATTTAACTTATGAGCAACATCCTATTCGTATTATTGCTTCGTAGGTCAAACGCCTTCGAAATAAAGATGTTCTGCTTGTTAAAGTTCAATGGTCCTCAGATCCTAAGAATTGTTCTTGGGAATCTAGAGAGTTCATCGAGCGAACACATTCGGACTTACTTTCCCGTGCTCTTTGAAGTGAATTTCTTATTTCAAATTTCTTTTGTGTTGATATGCTTTCATGGTTGTGACCTTATATTTTCTTCTTCAATATTGCGAGGACGCAATGTCTTTAAGGAGGGGAGTCTGTAACAACCCGCATATTTTACGATTGAATATCTAAATATTTTATTTAAATATTTTATCGTTAGTCGGATTTTAGTTCAAAAAGTTACTTTTTTCATACGGTCGAATTAGGACTCGGGACCACTTCCATTGAGTTCAAAACACCATTTGCGATCTTTTTGTGTATAAACTTTGAGATGTTTGGAGTTAGTGGAATTTTGCCACTTTTTCACTTTGGGCTTTGGGTTTGGTTTAGCCCATTAGCCTAAACTATTAATTCTAGCTCAACCCCCTCTTCCCTTCATTAATTCACTTTCATTTCCTAACACTCAAGCTTCATCAAAAATGGAGAGAGGAATGGGAAATTAAAACTCCAAGTCCTAGTTCATTTGCAAATCCAACATCTAACTCCAAATCCATAGAGAAGCCATTGATTCAAGCTTCTTGTGTTGAGATTGAAGCGTGGTTGATTCTTTCTTTGCTTTTAAGCTTCTCCTTCATTGATTTTGTGAAAAGGTGAGATTTTATCTCACATCTTTGTCTATAACTATCTTTGATTGTTGGGTATGAATTCCTAACACTTATTCATGTGCATTTGCTTTTGGTTTGGATTGAATTGGTGAAAAATCCAATTTTTAGTGTTCTGGTTCAAATCATTAAAAATCCTAACTTTGATGATTGAACACGTTTTTGGTGATGCATCGACGAGCCAATAGGACCGGGTAACCGATGGCCGTAATCCCTAGAGTCCGTGCTCGATCGTTTGCAAATTGAGAGAGTTTTTGCATTTCTGTTGCTTAGGTCGTTCGGCCTGCACACATATCTTTCGGCCTGCAGTTAGGTCGCGCCATGCCTAGGTCGTCCCATCTTAAGTCGCTTAGCCATTTGGTCGTTCCGCCACTTGGTCGTTCGCCTCGCAGTTAGGTCGCAACCCATAGGTCGCTCGACATTGCTTAGGATTTCCAAAAGCCACAACTGCCTTAGGTCGCTCGGCCTGTAAAGTCACTCGGCATGTTAGGTCGCTCGGCCCGTTAAGTCACACACACTATAGGTCGCAACCACTTGGGTCGCTCGGCTTGTTTTAAGAAACATCTGCCGTTAGGTCGCGCCATGTTAGGTCGCACCATTTCCTAAGTCGCTCGGCCTGCTTTTCAACTTAGATCATTTTCGGTCCTTAAGATGCTTTTCAACTTAGGTCGTTTTCGGTCCTTAAGCCGCTTGCATCTTACGTCATTTTCGGCCCTTAAGTCGCGTCCAATTTAGGTTGCTCGGCCTGCTTTTATAGGTCGCGCCATGATTAAGTCGCAACCACTTAAGTCGTTCGGCCTACTTGGTCGTGCCATGTTTAGTCGCAAGGGTATTTCCACTTTGATGGATTTGGAAACGAATTCTTTGGACATTATTCACGTCTTCGAATGTGAATTTTTGTGATTTATTGTTTCTACAATCATTTTTGTGATTTGTCACTTTAAAAATATAAAGGTTTCAATACTAGTAGTAAATATCAAAACTCTTTCATCAAAACGATTTCAACACTATTTTATTACAAAGCTCGTTTCTTAAACCGTTTTCCAATCTACTAGTATATACAAACCTTTACCTCGCTCGTGTGAGAAATCTAATTAAACGACTTAGTAAAACAAGTGGTATGAAACGCTTGCATTTACTTCGCCGGTTAATTCTTGGACTTGTTCGATTGAATCTCTTGTGACAATTTTCTAGTGGAAACTTACTATTTGTTCGTAAATATTTAAGTTAAGCTAGTGGTTATGGGACATGAAGCTAAGGTTATATATTTACTAGCTTACTGTAATTGACACTTCTTGATGATCGTTAATGATCATTTTGGTGATTTAGACTAGCAAATGTGCGATGTCTCTTTGTCTACGAGGAAGACTAAACCCCGTTTCTGTGGAGCTTCGGCTCAGTTTGGTGGGGTAGCGACCCATGGTGTTCGGGCCGTTTTGTGGAGCTTCGGCTCAAAATTAATGGTTAGCAACCATGGAATAGCATTCCATTTTGTGGTACACGTGTTGGTGAGTTTTCATGCTCCCGTTTTGTGACAGGCCTCCCCCTTTCTGTGATTTCTGGATTTCTATTGATGATTTCTAAAATTTGTGTTTCACCAATTTTCGTGATTTACATTGATAAGTCTTATCAATATTTGTGCATTGGTGAATTTGTGTGTCATTAGCTTTTATGATTGGCATTGATATAATGATCAATACTTATGGTTTTAGTGAATAAAAATAAAGAGCATGACATTCTTTTTTATCTTTGAGAATATTCTTGCGATATTGATTAATCTCTTGTTAATTTTCAATTACATACTTATCACAGTATGGTTTATGGTTATCATACGTTTTTGTCATATCTCTTATTGTATATCATTTCATCTGATATTTATAGTTAGACTGATCCGTTCATTATTTTCTTATTAAATAATACTCGGGTCAGACCGAGATGTTACAGGTGCTTCTGCTTGACTTCACATCTGAGATTATCACCCTGACTTTTGGCTAACTACTTAGATTAGTAGTTTTGTTGTATACATTTGAGATATAGACTCATTGATGTATCCATATTCTTTTGTCTAGCACTTGTAGCTATTCTTTATTGATATTGTGGATCTTGTTTGACCACTACTCTGATGTACACTTTCATGTGTTATATTCATATCTATTTCCGCCTTTGTGATATGGATGTTTGTGACTGATTTGTGTTATTTTTATTTCTATGTTTGTTTCCGAAGATATTATAGCCACTGTATAGTAGCTTTGAGTTTGTATCAGTATGTCGGATTTACTCCTGAAACCAAATGCATGTTGTACTATCTGACATATCGGTGCTCGCACAAAGCAATTACACGGATGGTCGCTCCTCAACAGCCTTATTCTCCGTGCTAGTTGACGACATTATACCGTAGTGTCCTTGGCTAGCATGTGCATAGAGGTGGGGCGTCACAGATTTTGCTTATGCTTTCGGTGTGCTGGCGGTTTATGCTTTGCTAGTGTCTGGTGTCATTGTGACTGCTTATGCAAAAGTTCTAATGTTAGTTGTTTAGTGGTCGGTCCACTCTAGTAAAGTCATTGTGATTGCATCTGCAACAGTTGTATTGTTAGTGGTAGTAGTCCTTCAACTCTAAAAGCCTTGTCTGTAGCTTAGGTAAATTTGTCTAACTCCGGTTCTTTAAGCTAGTTTAGTTGTTCTAATTAGTAGTTAGGCAATTGGTCTATCTCCTAGTTCTCAAATGTATTCATTACTTGTTGTAATAAAAAGTGGACGGTCCACTTTAAAATCGGTTGGCTATGCCAATTTTTTTAAAATAATAATTAACTTCAAAACAAATTATTATGGATAACTTTAAATATTATCGAAGTATAAAATAATTTTAAACCATATTAAGAATATAATTTGATAATTCAATCAATATGTATAATATAAATAAGTTAATTTTAAAACATTGTCAATAAATTAAGTATTATATAAATAATTTACTAAAATAATAATTATATAAAATATTTAAAATTGTTTAAAATTGAAGTTAATTTAAATCCATAGCTTTCTAAATTCTGAAAGGGGCTTAACGATCACAACGATACTTAAACAAGCTAACATATCATTTAATTTAACTTTCCAAGTTAATAACTGACTTTTACATAATCAACATCAATGTAAATAAATTCAACATATAACCATCACCGATTAACACATTACTTATTCATATTGGCATATCAATTAACGACATATAATCTGATGTACAAATCTATAAAATAGCAGAACGGAGATTTATTCTGCTAATTAAAGGGCCAATTAATTAATTAGCGGAACAATGTTTTATTCCGTGAAACAGATGTCCAAATTACTCTATTCAATTTACTTTAATAGAATAGTGTTTATTTGGCCAAATAGGTAGCACCCGTGAAGTATAATTAATTAAACTACCTTATTACCCAAATTAACATAATTATTATCAAGTGGATATTAATTTATCACTAAATTATGTTGCATCAAAATGGACAACAACTCTCAACCGTTTTGCTCGTCAATACAAACCCAACATATAAAGTCGCTTGTTAAACGTACTTAAAACAGGTGAGCAATACATTTTCAAATTAACATACTTAACTAATATAAATCAAAACAATTTAACAAATATGTTCCTCGCCAACCAAGGACCCAAAGCCAAAACGCATGCATGCAACAGGACCTCCCATTCATATTTTCATGAATTTGCAAGCTTCCTTGTCAGTTTCAAACCAAGGCCCAAACTTCCAAGCCCAACCAAAACTCGGCCTAGCACATAAACCTTCAACCCACTCCCCCCCTCCCCGGTTAACTACAGTACTTATTCCAATTTTTATGCGCTAGGCTATATTGTTTCCCTTCCTTTGCATGCACGATGGTTTTTTTACAAACCTGCTCACGGCAAACAAGAGAAGGCCCAACTTCCTTCATTCAAGTTCACACAAGCCTGTACACGGCCAGGTCCTACACATCCATGTATACTGAGAACACACACCGCTACACACACTTACACTCATGGCCAATAGTGGGTGTGGTTTCATCTTGAAATAGGATGGAGTAGTATTACGTGTGTCACAACAACAATAAAGGAAACGAAGAAAATGTCAACCCAGAATTTTTGTTGCTGTGTATATTTCATTTAGCATCAAGGAAAGAAAATATGTTATATTTGGTTATTCGTTTCTTTCATGCCTTGTTGTGTTGGGTAAGCTTCCATATACTAGTATAACCGCACGACTGTGGAGAAACCGACCGTTGATATCTGATATGAAAGAAAAACATTTTTGTTAATTTTTTTTATTTATTGTAAATTTGATAAAAAATTAAGTGCATTGTGAATTTTTTTTTCGAAACTATGTAAATTCAATCATATCAATGATTAAAAATGTAGGTCAACTTAATACTAAGGATGCGCTATTAATGTATTGATATGAACTATCCACAGACACACAGACATATATGTATTAAGAAGGTTCAATATACAGTTAATTTTGAGCTTATTTGTAGCTCTAATATATTAACGAATTTGGGAAGAAAAAATCAAAAAAATATCACTGTAATATACATCATCATATTTTTCAATAACTAATTAAAGAAGACTACTAATGCAAAAATTGATTTAGTAAATAAATCTCATGTTATTGAAATACAAAGTTTAAATAAATTACCTAAAAATACCATTACTATATGGAAAAAATAACACTGCTGAAGTAAAAACAAGAAATAAACTAAAATTATTGAAACTAAAAAAAACTAAACTTTGGATTCTTCCATTGTTGATATTTCTTCTAACAAGAAACTTGATTCCGCGACATAATCAATAACTAATTGAGACATAACATTGATTTGTTGATTTTTTTTCATTCATGTACTCAATTTGGGAAACACCAACTCTGAAAAGACGAGGGATCCATAATAACTCCTTTAGTTTTTGTTCGTATATATCTTCACCTTGATCATTCTTAATTTTATAAAGGTCATCAGCACTGCAACCTATGATTTCCTCTACTGGTTCATTAAAAGCAGTAATCCAAGCTTCAGCGGTTGGATCATTAATTTTCATTACCATAATATATCTGCATTAAACAAACATATTATTACATATAATAATGGTTACTATAAATAATTAACTCAACTTAGGTGCAAAGGGTGACAAGTTCGAAACTTGCGTAGCATGGTCCGAACATTTATTAATATGTGATATATTATCTCAATGATATATTGTATATAAAGTCCATTTCAAATAATAATAATAATAATTAGATCTTAAAATACAAGAGCTTTCATTCTGTTGACATGCTTCACACCAATAACCCGATTCTGCAGATTCAATTACTTTTTTCCTGCAACTCTTACAGGCTTGATACCATAATTTCTGACTCTTAATATAAGTTATGTAAGCAAAGACGCTAAAGAATACAGACCATGAATGCAATAAAAATAAATAGTTAATATGAAATTATTAACGTAGAATATATTACGAAATTATATGAACAAACCTTGTCATGACCCAATGTTGGATCATTTATTATGTGAGAAAGCGTAACTCTATCATAAGTGGTAAATGAAATTTTTGTATTTTTGCCTTCACAATTGTACCAACTTCTAAGCTTTTTAGCTTCTGGTATGTTTAGATTTATATATAAATTGCTTTTACTCAATGTTGATAAAGATAACCCTGCAGTAAAATTAAATAATCTTAAAAAATAATGGCTTGGTAACAACTTAAAAAATAGTACAATTATTTACCTTGAAAATCTCCAACTTTGGCATATTTAATCAACCATCTGTACCAGCTCAGCACCGACTTTCGTAGCAAGTTCTCCCCATAAAGTCACATTAACAGTTTTACTTCTGTAATTTAAATATAAGTATAAATATTTTGAGTAAACAAATTTATTGGTTTAGTATGTGTACTTACGAGTCGTCTGTAATGGTTATATCACGTTTTGGAATATTCTCATTGTTGATTTTTCTTCGAATGCCTTTGATTGGTGAGACACTTTGAACTAGGCCGATTACATCTAAAATAAACTTATGTTAAAGAAACACACAATGAATTCTAAAAAAAATTAATAATATGGATGCATTACCTACAACTTCCTTTCTTGCAATATATTTTTGAAGTTGGTCAATCTTTACAAAGTTGTATACGATATCAGGTATACTAGAGTTCGCATCATCCATCCATTCGACTAATGAGTACTCATTTATAATAATCTCGTACTCGTTTTTTATATTACTAAATTCTTTATTCGCAGGCTTAACGGTTCCTTTAGAAATATAATAAACTTTTCCACATTGAAATATATGATAGTACTTGTTTGCAGCTTTATTAAACATTGTACCTTGAATTTGCGTACCCTGTGAATTTGAAGAGAACAATTATTATAACAATAACTTAATGATAGCACAAATACAGAAAATTTTATTTAAAGCATTAATATTAAAAAAACTTACATCTTCATTGGTGAGTTTTATACTAAACACGCAACCTTCTCCTTTAATACTTTTATAAGATCTCAAATTGCCTTTATTTATCACTCGAACCTTGATGATCCAATTATGCTGGTATGGATTCAGTAGTGCAAGAGGAAGAACATTTGTACCCAAATCCATAAGAATAATAGTGCTATCATTGATTAATAAAATATTAGAAAACAGACATAATACAAATTTAAACAAAGTGAGCTCAACAAGATTATATAAATGATAATGCAATAATGACAGCTTAAGTGTATGAAATAATAAATTTAATAAGTGTTTGAAATAAATTAAATTTATTTACATATATTTAGAGGAAGAATACAACAATTGAATAGAAATGTGAGTTGTGTGATTAATGAACAAAATAAAGCACTAACTAGTTGCTTTATTCTGTTATTCGTAGTATAAGTAACACATAAATCGGTTGGCTACTACACCGTTTTAATACTGGTTGACGTCTACCTATTTCTTTTACTTTGAACACACATGATTTAAAATGGCTTTTTACATATAATTTTGAGTAAAAAGGGTTGAAGTTATATGAATTATTAGAAACAAAATCATATTTTACCGTTGAATCATATACATAATACCAGATAAGGACTGTTGTCATCATACTTAATATAATGTGTAAAGTCATCATACTTAATATAATGTAAAGTTAATAAGATACAATTATTGGTATTCCTTCAATCAACATTTTTACACTATTGTTTCAAATAATTGAAATTGTTTACCGATGTCTAATTAAAGAATGGTGTGTATTGTAGTGAAAATTTATCTCTGCAGTTATCTCTGCAATAAGTCTATCTCTGCAGTTTTATTTATGACTATGCTATTTATGCATTATTTATCTTCACCAGAAGTTTGACATCATACCAAGCCACAGACACAACTTGTAAGTATATCCATGTAGTTGTAAAATATTATTAACAAATTATGAGTCACTCTAGCATAGCAGCTTTGAACGCTGGGTTATGATATTTTTATATCTGTTGTAATATTATATATTTATAAATACATATTATCCTTTTCCATTCTTATAAGCCAAACACAAACCAATGTCTTATTCCTTCTTCAAATATATCAAAGCCATGACTCTCGAGCTCTATGAAGAAATTAGAAAATAATTAGAAAAGAAAGGAGTTACCTGGAGCGAGACTAGAGGCGCAGTCGAACAACCAGGGGAGACTCGAGAGGAGTAGCGTTCGAGTAGAGGAGCGAGTGATGTAGTTGCGGTAAAATAAAGAGGAGGAGCGAGACAAAAGGCGTAGTTGAACAACTAGAGGAGACTCGAGAGGAGTAGCGTTCGAGTAGAGGAGCGTGTCAATCTATATCGGGCATTGGATTAGGGTTTTATTTGGTTTAGGTCAAATTAAATAGGAGATGGATGGGTGAAATTGAACGGAGAAAATGGAGGGGAAAGTTTCAAAGGGAGAATACGAGGTCATGAGGAGAAAATTATGGGGAGAAGAACATTGGAAATTAAAACGAAACCGATGAAAACGGAATTGAAAATTTGGAAGGTGGAATACGCGGTCAAGAAGATAAGGTATGCATTTTTCGTTTCATTGTTAATGATGAAACAGTTCACACTTTTTTTGCATTGATCTGTTGGTTTTGGCATTTATAGTTTATCTCTAGTTATGCTGCGACTTTCTTTTTTCAAAATATAAATGTTAATCTATACTTAGTTGCTGGGACAGAATCAGTAAAACAGGAGAGTTGTGGTTTGGCTTAAAATCCATAGAGTTCAAACTGATTAAAGGAGAATATATATTTAAGGAAATTCAATAGCGAACTTAAATTTCAATTTAAGTAATAACTACGGGTTCTAATGAACAACTATCCAACTCTTTCGTCGATGAAAAACTACTTCTTTAATGTTTTCTTGTCACTGCAGTTGCCCATGCAGTCCATTAAGTGCAGGTTTCCTGAAAACTGGGAAGAATTTTGTTTAGATTAGAAATGTAACACAAACGGAAATGAATTCAAATGCCTAAATTAGCAATTTGTACATTCTCATTGCTAGCACTCAAAAGCATTTACTGAAGGTAGTTAAACATTTCCTTTGCGTGAAATTTAAATGATGAGTTGATAGCTGCAGAATGTGAGATACAGAGGAAATAATTAGAAACCTGCTTAAGCAGTTAAGAAAATATTATTTGACTTAAACAACACACAAATTAAATAAATTAATTAATTAAAATGTTGGAGAATTAATGAAAGAAATATGTACACAGTAGAGGAAATAAGTTATTGTTATAATTATTTTTGTTTTTCTGCTATTTGATGAATTAATGAAAGAAATATGGACATTCGATAGTGACAGTGAAGTATGGACAACTTACCCCCGGCTACTGGAAAGAAATCTTGACAACATGTTTTTTTATAGTTGAACTCAGATATTTTCTTTCAATACGATTGTGATTAAAATCCATTTACCATCCTATGTCAAAATACTCTTTTGGATAATGTTACTTCTTGTAGTTTAACTTTGTAAATCAGTTCATAGTTAACTTACAAAAATGCAAACACCTATTTTTTCAACCAAATATTATTTAACTTTGTAAATCAGTTCATAGTCAACTTTATTGTACAAAACTAGAATGGTCATCTTCTTCACGATTTTATCAGCTTCTGTGACTTAATAAAATGTGTACATGTCTAAAATGTACACAGCAGTTATAATACTTAAATATAATACAGATATTTTACTTATTTCAGTTAATTCTTTTGTTTTTGATGGTACAAAAAAGGGAACCTCATCGTGCATCATACATTGAACTGTACACAACAGATATAATGTTTATTTTCTCATCTTTTCAATAGGTTATTCATGAGTTCTTTGGAGAAGTCTCTGTATAGGTTGGGAAAACATTGATTTTACTGATGATGAATTGGGTGTTTGCTGAAGTGGAACTGATATGCGGCAGTTGTATGTACAGGTACTAAGAGTATTTTGGAGCAGAGGATGTCTCACTTCTAAATATAATATTCACTACTAGGCTATTAAAAAAATTGTTTGAATGGTTCACCAAGTGCCATGTTCACAAGTTTATGGTGCAAAAGAGACAAATTCATTTATTTTGAAAGCAGGTGATTTTTACGTTTTTACTTAACCGTAAACTTGCTATTAATAAAATTTAGTTAGCTTATTTCTTTTTATGATTGGATGTCACACATATAACCACCATTTTCTTTACAAGAATTACATTCTCAGCTGGCAGGATGTATAATACTTAATGGTAGAGGTTGTTCATATCTTATTTACCAACATCATAACTTTAAATCTAATAATATATGCATATAGTTATGCTTCAAGTTATTGCAATTTTTAAAATCAGAATTAAATTGTTTGGTCAATGATGATATCTAGACAAGAATGATGTTACAATGTTAATAACCAAAAATACATAAATTGGAAAAAGGGGTTTCACTTTACTTTATAATTATCAAACGGGGAACCAAAGTGAGTAAAATATTATATTTAATGATATAGATATTTTAAAAAGTAGTTTCATTGATAATAAGATTATGGGCAGCCTTTTATGAAACATTGTGGTGATGAATATTCATAAAACTTTTATGGCTGTTAGATTACAAACATCAACCTTTCATGTTGTAGTTCCACCCCTCATAGGTATACATGTAGTAGTGGGGCTTAACGTACTAGAGTTTACACCTACACAAATGAACTTGATTACAAGGTTACTATTACTAATAAACTGACTTTGTATCCAGTGCTTTGATATGTAAAGATGAAGTTCACTCATCTAGAAGAACGAATGCAATAACATGGTTGTTGTTAATATAAATTTTACCTATAAAAAAATTCATATTTGTATTGGGTTAATGATTACTGGATCCACAAAAAACCGTACTGAGTTAAGGGTCTACTTTTGGATGTATCATCTATAAAATATCGAGATTGCATACTTCATTTACTATTTTTTGATGTTTTTACACCTCTGTCTGTGATTTGCTGATTGATTAAAACATTCCTTAGGTATAATGTACAAATTTCTCTTCTGGTTTGCAATTTCTTCGAATTTGTTTCTATAAGAATACGTTAGATAAATTGTATATGCATGATTAAAACATCGTCGTACTTTATTGCATTTTGCTATGTATGGTACACAACATCAGTTTATTACTATGAAACCACCAATGTAATAATGCTCTGTTCTACATTTCGCCGTTTTTTCTCAGGCTCATTTGATGTACTAGCAGCATTCTCCAAAGCTACACTGCCTGAGGTAGCACCTCCAGAAGTAGTAGGTTTGTTTTATTGATTACATGTAAACTTAGTACTACATACACACACAATTAAATTTACTATTTTAAGCCACAATTGAATCAATATAACTATTACTTGAATTTTTGTGGAGATTATTGGATTATGTGGTCAGTCAAGAATAGGTAAAGAACTGAAACCACAATTTTTAGCTTTTGTTCTCTATTGCTTGGAATAATTTCTTACTATAATTATATGATAACTAGTGTTTTTGTACTCATAATATAGACTTTACAATTTAGTTCAGTTTATATATTCTATGCTCATAATATACTGTTTTTCGTGTATACAGGAGTGTATCGATAAATTCCCAAAAGCGGTATGCTTGAATTAAAATTGTGTAACTTAGTGTACATTAGTAGATTAAATGTTGGGATATGCACTTAACCATGTCTATGGAATATGCGGTCGTGCTAACTTTTCATTGTTTTATTAATTTCAAAATTCCCAATCCCCTGGTTTGTATGCCCATGCAAGTTGATAAATACAGTTTTACCTCAAAAATTTAGTTGATACGTGTAGATTGACTTCCATTTACTTTATTTTTTTTAATGTGATTTCATGTTATTCAGCTTAACATACCTCTCTAAAATATATACTCTGTGATATATATGCACTAAGCTCTTTACTCAAAATATTATGTGCATAAAAGCTTTTCACTGGTTTTTCCTTCTTTTTTTGCCAAAAAAATTCACTGGTTCTTGTAAATAAAATTGTTAATGAATGATTTTTTGACCTGCAGTGAATATTTATTAACATTGTGGTTGAGAAAGAAACTATATTAAATCACTTTCCATTTGCTATTTTATCACATTTTTCACAGGAGAGGTGGTTCAGGGAGAAAACCGATAACAAACAGATTAAAGATCAGATGTTATATCCGAAGACACCCTAACCTACATAGTTAACTCTCTTGAATTGAATAATCTCTTTTTCCATATTGTAAACTTCCAAAATTTTCATATTCGTGCTCTTGGGACTTTTATATTGCACGCTTAACTCTATGATGGTTAAGTAGCTATACTATTTTAGTGGACTGAACTCTGCATATTGCTTATCTGTATTTTAGATGTAATTTAATTGTTTTTGAGTAACATTTAATACTGCACTTGTAGAATAAATCGGTCCTTTTATAAGCCAGGCATGCTTTTTACTAAGATTTTGAGCTAACATGAATTAGAAACTGACAAAAAATATATGCAGTTTACTCAAGCATCAAGAAGCTGTAATAAGTTGTCCATAAAATATAGCATGCGCTCAGATAGACAATTATGAGCATGTAATTATGAAGTATGCAGGTAGTCTGGAGCCTTGCACCGTCTACTGAACGAATTGAAATAGTAGTTTGGGTTTGCTGTCTGAAGTCTGAAGCATGTGGCATGTCGTACTTAAGCCAGTATCTGAAGCCAAGGCAACAGAATGCAACATGAATGATCATTACAACAGAAATGTTGCATCTGTCATCATTCGAAAAATATTGGAATACTATTTTTCCTAATACTTTATTACAGTTGTACGTTTGTTCTGTAACATATGATGGCCTGCGTTTTTACAATCTTTTATATATTGTAATGTACCATAATCAATGAATGCTATTATTGAATAACTATGACGCTTGTTTCTCAAGTACAGCAGATTAGCAATTGGTCTCAACATATACGATTATGAAAATACAAGAGATATAATATTTGCATTTGATTTTTGACAAGAACTCATATCAAGGTTAAATGCTATGTTTAGTTGCAATCTATACAGGTTGAAATTTTCTGTTTTGTTTTTGTTTTTCCTCTAAATCATAATCCAAACATAATCTCAGAAGACATCTATACATTTCAGATTTTCTTATAAACACAATGGCTGAAGCATAAAAATTTGGTGAATAACTGAGGGAATATGCATTTGTCATGGGAAAAAGAATAACTGAACACTAATTCGATAGAAGTTTGTAAACCGGCTCTTGAGCATAGTGGATTCCATCACCTGAAACCCTAAAAATATTAAAACAATACAGAAATACCAAGCTAACTGACTTTAGTACAAACAAAATTACCGTTGCAAAAACTTATAATCAATAGTTGACATATTCCTCTACGTTCAAGCATATACATATTTTATTCAACCAATTGACTGGCTGAGTGTTTTATAACAGAATATACACCCATACATTTGAGTGATTTTGATTTTTGATTTGAGATATGACAAAAAATCACAAAAGACAAATATAACATCAATAAATTGCAAAGATTGGAAGAATCTTCTTCTTAATTATTGGCTCAAAAGCTGACCACACTGCAATTACTCCGATATACATAGGATGAATTAAACTGCGACATAAAATAGTTCACAAATGAGAAAAAGAAGAAAAAATATATATAAGTCATACTTGCTGCTCATCAAATGATACAAATACGAAAAAAGATACATCGAATGCAATGGCATCCCTCTTTGGTTCTGCTGTTATTCAACTATATTGGAGCGACTACACAACAATTAACACTCATTTAAAGAATTGCTACAACTACAAAAATGGATGATTGATGTTACATTTGCGACATTGGAGATATATATTAGTACATGGTCAGCCCTTGGTTACATTCTTATTGTATCGCGAAAGCCCAAGCATGCAGACAAGCAATTAAACCTCTTGCTATTTATTTCAATGCCAAAGTCTACATTTTATCCTCAAATTCATCTGGTAGATTCAATTTCTCCATCGCCGACTGTAAAAAATAACATACAGTTAGAAACAAAAATCAAAGCCACTAAAATTTTATCATACATATATTAGATACCTTGATGGTAGTAATATCAGTAGCAGGTGGCTTCAAATCCACGGCAATTCCAAAGTAGAACATTGCTTTATCATGCATATTAAGCCTCTTGTATATCTTAGCAATAAGAGTGTATATGCCACTCTCATGAGGAGCAAACTCTTTCACCTGCTCCAAATTTTCTAAAGCTTCTTCGCATCTTCCAAGGATTAACAATATGCTAGCCTTTTGATAAACTGGCAAATGATTTTTCAAACTATCATTTGATCAAATATTTGCCTTGGCTTGTTGTCATTTGGAAACAACGAAAAAAAACCTTCATATTAAATCACACTGTCCATATTTTCGCAAAATAGGTTATAATAAAATTCTTGTATAAAAGTTTCACTTTAAAAGCAGCTATTCCTAGATACCCATTTCTGAAATGTACTCAATCCAGAAATTACAAATATTGAAAAAAGAACCAACTTACTAAATTTCTAGGTTTGTCAGGTTGGCAAGTTGATCAGGAAAGCCTCCACCAAGCAAATTATTGTCCAAGTATCCGAGTAATTATATAACAGACCTTTCTAGAGTGAGAAAAACATATATTTTAGTTAATCAATATGAAACATATGATTAGAACGCAACTTACAAGTTACGAAGAGAAGGAAGCCATCCCCAGACCGTATATAATCTCTCAACGTACCAGTCAAGCGATTGTTGCTGACATCCTTACAAATTAAAGGTAGCACTTGGCATGTTATTAGGTAGTATGCATGTGAATGCATATAATACATTCATCATAATTATCATCAATGGTGTAAGTTATTATCTGACAGTAAGTTGGCAATCACATAAAATATGAGCTAGCATTAAAGCACCATCGATAAAGATAATATACAGGGAAATGAAAAAGAAATAGCAGCCGTATTTTTTTGGCTTCAGAGAAATTGGTTTTGGCTAGTGACAGAATATTACATGATATATAATAATAAATTAATTTCCACTTTGAAAAAAATGCAAGTTATACCATGATATTGAGCAATACAAAAAATTGTGATGATAATAGTGGTTTTTACTTACCATTTATTCAACAGACATTGCAGTTAAACGTTCTTCCTCTAATAATCTAGAAGGCAGACCTTTGGATCTTCCAATTTGTGCAAGTCTTTCAAAAGTAAACATAGGATTGAAAGCAAGATCCTCTAAATTTCTAGTTCTTGATAACGCAACAAACGTTAAACCAAGACTTTCTCGATCGCCGATATTAATGATTGCTTGATCAACTGTCATTCCTTGACTTTTTTGTATTGTTATTCCCCAACACAGAACTAAAGGTAACTGAGTTCTCATACATGTTGTACCAGATGAAGTTTTCCAATTTACTGTGTGTGGAGTTACTGGAATAATATTTGTTCCCTCACGAAATGGAATACCACGGTATTTATCAAAATCGACTATGACCGCTAGTGGTAGATCGTTAGGAGAACTTGATGACTGTGAATATACAATATCCATAACAATACCGATTGCACCATTAACCAATCCATTTTGCACTGAAAGATTAGATCGTAACATCACTCGAGCACCTACACAAAGATAAATCCATTGTTCTAAACCTTTTACATCATCAACAGAAGCATTAGATGCTGCTTCACAGTTATTGAAAGAAGGAATGCGTGCAATAGGTTTTCCAAACTGAATCAAATGGTTTTTATTATGTTCATTAGCAGCATTTCTTGTTGGAAAAAAACAAAGAGCATTCTTAAAGGTTTCCTTCTCTTTGTTCGATAAAATTGACCAATCTCTGGTTTTGAAAAGTTTCCAATCATCTAAAGTAGATGCACCTCTACTCAGTCTTTCTAAAGCTCCTCTTAAAGGTGCTTGCTCATCTCCTACTTGACGGAATATACATGATAGTCTTACACACTTATCAAAACTCATATATGCAAGTCCACCAGCTGTTGTAAGAGATTACCACCTTTCAAGTATAACGAACTATCACAAACAGGAGGTAGTTGTCGCATATCACCAACTAAGACAATCGAAATGCTACCGAATAAGTCATTTATTGAATAAATATCACGACACCGTAAATCAATATTTTCCATCATTGTTCTACCAAGCATACTATATTCATCTATTATAATCAACTTTGTATTTTTAAATTCATCTTGCATACGATGACATTGCTCTGATGATAGTTCTTTGTAAGATGATTTTCTTACCGTGGAGATTAGAAGTTCATGATGAATTGTGCTACCACCAATATTAAATGCAGCCACTCCTGTTGGAACCATAATGCGAACTGCTTTGTTGATTCCAAAATGAGTAACAATTGTTCGAACAATGGCATTTACAAGCGTTTATTTTCCTGTACCAGCACCACCGCAAATAATCATTCGAATTGATTTACCTTTAGGTATTGCTTTAAATATCACATTATGTGCAATCCTCTGTTCTGTAGACAAGCTCTCAAAAGGAACAATAGTTGAACTATTTATAGTATCACTTCATGTTCCATAATTGAACGTAAATTGGTATATATAAAATTACGTTCAATATCTATATTAGGGTATCTCTGAATTGCTTCATTCCAATTATTCAAAGCATCAAATTCTCTTAAGCCCATTTCTGTTTCCTCTCCTGAAACAAACATTGGACCCATCGCGGCTACTATCATCCATTCTTCTTTTTTATTTTCTTCTACATCATTGTTTATACTATCATCTTCGAAATCATCTTCTACAACATCTGGGAGCGATTGATGTTGAATCAATCCTAAATTAATATATCTCTCAGACTAAGCATCGAAGTTTCCTTTTGCTTCATCAAGATTTCTATAGTGATGGTGTAGTAGTACCTGTATTCATATTAAAAACAAGTTTACTTATAATTTCAATTTTTAAATATAATTTAAATAAACATAGTTTTTAATTATCACAATTTATCGTTAATATTTGTAAAATTTGATCTAGTAAAAAACAAAGAAGTTGCATTACCTGTTGTTCACAATAAAATTCCCACTTTTCACCCAATGGAGGAATATTGGTGCTTAGATCCGGTACTATTCGTACAATTGCCTCATTTCGAAACTTATGCCATCCTTTATTATAGTAACTGAAGTTTTTTGCCATATCAAGTAGTGAAAGGTTTTCAAGTTTGCTTGGTCGATCCATATACCTTGTAATAAAATTTGGGTCTGAATCAACGATATCTTCAACTATTGTTGTATTTCGACGTCGAATTATTGTTGATAACATGTTTTTTTTCAGTTACGTTAAGTTGCACTATTGTTCTAGATGAACTTACTAGAGGGTAAGACATGAGAAGATGGCATACCTCTTGTGCAGAAATGTCTCGTTCGGATACACTCTTGAGAAGTAGTTTCTTGATGGCGGAAGTTGATGTTTGACAAGGTCGATGGCTATTTTCAACTATTGTTCTGAATGTGTCTGTAAAGCTCTTTGAAACTGGTTCACATTTTGCTGCATATTTTCCAATATAATTTACCACAGCATGCACAGATAACACAGGAGACCAATCAATATTAGCACGCCAAACCTGAAGTAGTTTCTATTATGTGAGCAGATCAGAGGATCGTTGCGTTTTGAAATAAATCGAAAGATTTTACTATTTGGCGGATTTTCTACAATTTTAGATTGTGGAAGCACATCAAACAGATATTTAAAGCGACATGTCAATTGTTTGGTTGTTATATGTACTCGCAAACAGTAGTTTCCACACCTGGAATGACGCATGACCCAAGTAACTAGATTTCCATAATCGTCGTCGTCCGTATCCAAATTTGCATCGGGTGGAATAACTTGTGCGCATGGATGCTCTTGTTCCCGTGAAGGTCCACCCATATTTGTGTTTATTGTACAAACAAGACGATCAAAATATTCAATAATTCTAGAATTTTCATATGAATTTTAGGTAACAAAAGATAAATCTGGTGCATCATGTAACCACAAAAAGCCATGGACTAATTCCACGATTTTGCCATTCAAAACGATACCAATAGTCCTTAACAGAAAATTCTGGTGTCAAAAAATCTAGTACAAAAGTTTTAACCCTTGCTTGGAAAAACCATGCAGCAACAAGTGGATTTTCATTTAGTAACTTTGCCTTTCTTTTTATTTGTTCACTGTAGCTTAATGTTTGCAATTCATTTGATTGATCAAGAAGTTTATAAAGTTCTGGCTATTGCAAATCTGTTGAACTTAATATGAAAAATATAGTTGGCGCACCTAATTGTTTGACCATAGTTGTAAGCTCTTTTAATCTTGCAGACCAGTAAGAACGGCTTCTACGAATGCCTTTTGCATAATAAGAAATGCGTTGGGTTAACTGCTTATCTCCCCATTTTAACATTTCACAGATATCATTTATAGATAAATTCCCATCATCTGGTTTTTTTTGTACGTATATGCTACCAATATCTAACGCATGCCACCTACTAATTGAATTGTATGCAAAATATCTAAATCTAGAATCTTGTGCAAACCTTTGATCATGATATTTCATTAAATATTGAAAATATTCTAAGGGTCTAATTTTTCGTGGTCGTGCTTGTCGTAAATCAGCATTACCTACTGGAAATAATGTTGGAAATGCCATCGAGATATATCCAGGAGTATTAAACTCATCAATAGCAACAGAAGAAATAGGCATCTGAACAATTGTTTCATTTATTTCTTTATTTTCCAAAAAAGATAATAGATAGGATTGGTGGTTCGGTTGTACTGCAGCCGTGGCTGCACCTGATATCTCAAATTCACCGATGTGAGTTATTTCCCTTTCAAATTCTGGAGGTCCATGAAAATCGTCGCTGTGAATTTGAGTTTGCGAATTATCTTGAATATGAGGAAGATTTAAAGGTACACCGTCCTCTGGTAACTCATAGAGAGATACTTCATTAATGTGCACATCGGAATAAAATATATTATTAGATTTAAGTCAAAGTAGTGCCTTTCTTACATGTTCACGTTTTACGCGAAACTCTTGACTTTCATTTGTTCCACTTCTATTGACAACTAATACTGCCGATAATTCATTTGGTCTGAAAGGGAGAGAACATGCTATAACATTGATATCCTGAGGAAAATTAATAATATTTCCACTATATTTATATTGTTGTCCTTTAAAACGACAAACTGACATAACTGGATGAATGCGCGCAATGAGGATTCGCTCCAAGTTAGCAAGGCAGGATAATTCAGGTGGAACAGGATCGAGTTCCATTAGATTTTGAGAACTAAACTTGTAAGGAAGGCCATGATGTGGTTTATCAGTACGACAATTAGAGCATGTACTTGATATAGCAATTAAATCCGTAAAAAATCGAGAACAAGTCTGACAACTTGCCCAATTAATATTTTGGCATGAGCTTATAAATTTGTGAGCATTTGTAACTGGAGATATTAGCATTGTAGTGTTGATGTTTGAGGATTTGACATGAGTTCCTTTTTCTTTATATCTTGCTGCATCAATTGCTCTTCTACGTTGTTTTTGTTGATCAGTTTCTCTCAAACGTCTAGCTCGTTGGTTGGATGACCGATTTTCACTATATTTAGCCATCATTTTTTCATATTGACGAAATATAGGCGAGTCTCTAGTATAAAAATATGTACATCCAATTAGAAAATAAGTCAAAAATAGTAGGAGTAGTAATCTTTTATTTGCATGTTATAAGTAAATGTAGCATTATATACCTTTGTAAATTGCATGATAAGTCTAAAGGACAAATTGCATCAACGGACACTTTTAAAACATCATGTGAAATAGAACCGGAAGGGGTTAATAAATCAACCTTGTTGGATGCATCAAAAGGAACAAGATCTCTATTCAAAGCATCAGATAACGACAATGGATCTTCTACGAGGATAGGTTGACGTAGTAAATCATGTGACATCTATGCAAGTATAGAGCAATTTAAAAAGTAAGGAAAAGGATAATATGGGACATAAACTAGAAAATTGTCATTAAATATTTATACTATATTATTATGTTTGATTACTGTAAAAATTAAACATTAAAATTAAAATAATGGTAAATGTAGAAAAAAATAAAATATGGAAGTTCACCTTTACGTTTGTCATTGACACTGCTTGCATATTAAAGACATAACCTGAAATTGATTGCTCCTCATTGTCAAGCAAAGGTGATGCATTCAGATCAATACAGTGCATTTCAACTGCAGAGGTGAAGATAAATAATATTATTCGTCATTAATTTAAAAACATCACAAAAACTTATAATAAAAGTGATAAAAAATAATCTGTACTGATATATTATACAATTGTACATTATGGTAAACGAGTTACCTTTATCGTTAGTTTGTGTCTTTTTGAAGTTTCTTCAAATTGTGTAGCACCTACTGATGATCTTAGATGTTCTTTACATATTGCTTCAACCGGATTCTAAACATGTTAGTGCAAATATCATCAGAAAATTAATCATCTGACCGTCGAATAATCTTGTATCGTAATAATTAAAAATGAAACATAAATTTGACAAAAAGACAAATTAAATAACATTGTAGAGAAATTTACCGTATCGAAGTTTGACTGCGATGTTGATACCATTTGTTCATGATCAACATGATCTTCATATAGTTGCTTCTCATTACTACACAACGGCGGTGCATTCAAATCAATAGGACATATATTTTGCATCCCATTTTTCTGAATATGTGAAATAAATTAGTGAGCACGATTGATCATAGTATAATTATCATTAGTAAAAAAATAATATCTTTATCCATTATTTTATATGAAAATGATTACCATATCAAAGATTGACGTTAATACCACATGCTTATTATCATCATGATCTTCAAATGGTTCTTCATCATCGATCATTGAAGGTGATTTATTTAAATCAATATGATACATATTATTTGACATATATGCCTGAACATGGTAAAAGGTAGTGAGTATTCAAATGAAATAAGTACTTTAACTCGGTTAAGCAAACAATGGAGTTAGAGTGATAAACTAAAAATGTCATCATGTCTATTTTTAGCCATTTTAAATAAACTAAATACTCAAGACAGAACAAGCAGATGAAGCAACGTTCAAAGCACTACATTTAAGCTGTGTAATTTGTAGATGGAAACAAGCCATCATCTGTTCTTTCAATATGTTTACTCTAGCAGAATATGGGAACAAATCAGAAACAGATTACTCATGCAATCAACACACGATAACAGCTCAAAAATCTTTTAGGTCATACAAGTCAATCATTTAAGTAATGACTTTATAATAGATTCAATTGATGCAAGCATAGTTGGAAATCTTTATCCAAAAATAGAGGAGCATCACTATTGGAAAAATAATGACTCAAATACTCCATTAGCATTGCTCTGTTCTAAACTTCTTTGAGGGACAACATATACAAGCTAATGAGACTGCGCTTGATGAGTTTACTCAAAAGAACCTTCATAAGACCAACAATGAACAAGATTGTGATTATGAACTAGATGCAAATGAAAGCATTTTTGCTAGATTGTGTCTCTAAGCATGATGAGACTGCTCTTGGAAATATGAATATACAGATTAAATGAATTCAATCTGTTGACTATGTGTATTGAGATTATATATTAAATGATATCTTCTTCATTACAATACGTATAGTAAGTATTATAAGACCAACAATGAACAAGATTGTGGTTATGAATTAGTTGCAAATGAAAGCATTTTTGCTGGATTGTGTCTCTAAGCATGATGAGACTGCTCTGTATCTACAGATTAAATGAATTCAATTTGTTGACTATATGTACTCAGATTATATATTAAATGGTATCTTCTTCATTATAATATGTATAGTAAGTAATACATCACTTTAATTATCTCCATATATAGAAAATACTGGTTTATAACTAGGAATTGGAAATTATGCAGGAGATTTTTAAAAACCCAAAGTATTAAAAAAGTATTTAAAAGTAATAATGGAATTATAAAGGCAAAATAAATTAGTATTAGCAAAAGCACTCTAAAGTTAATCCTACGAAGATATAAATATTCATTAACACAAATAATCATAATAAAAACTAAGTAGTAGACAATTTAGTTCATAAAATTGTAAAAAAAATGAATGGAGCTAAATTAGAAGCAATCAATTTAAGTGATATATGTTAACTTCCATTTTTGGAAATCAATTCTGTCATATATATTAGCTAATAATATATGTTGCTGCAAATTTGTATTGAAATCTGGAAAATCATTTGCATTGAGTAATACATCACTTTAATCTGAGAAATTTACCGGGAGAGGAGGAGTAAACAAACTAGATATGCCGTACTCTAATCCAGTGAGTGCCGTGAAGGAGAAATTTACCTAGAGAGGAGGAGCGTTCGACAAGAGGAGGATGTGGAACGATCTTTCGTACTGGGTTAGGGTTTTATTTGGGGGAGAAGAGGAGTACGTGGAAGAGAGGATTGACAGGAAAGAACGGCGTTGAAAGTGTCAAAGTGAGCGCGGTGAGGAAGAGAAAATTCAGGAAGAAGGAAACGGAAAAAAAAAACACGGTGAGGAAGAGAAAATTCAGGGAGAAGGAAACGGAAAAAAAAACACGGGGAAGGTTTTTTTGGCTTCAGGAAAATTGATTTTGGCCAGTGGAAGTAGGCAAACCTCCCTACGGTCGGTTTGATAATCAAAATTTTGCTTCACACCTAAGCTAAAAGAGGTAGTACAAACAATTAAATGTTAAAACCCAAAATCAGCAACCCAAAGACATAAGCACGTGAAAATGCAAATAAAAAGAATACGGCAAATATTATGTTTATAAAGTTTTAGGGTACCACCTACACAATATACCGTTCACATACAAGACCCGAATGAAAAAGTAAAATACGATAGCGCACAACAATGTAAAATTATCATAAAATAATAATAAAATAGACAAGTTATCTTATTCCGTGTAGTGTCAAAAATGCCCACTTTTGTTGTAAAATACATAAAACGAAAATTTAAATGTTTTCTAAATTAAAAATTATGAAATTTTTTTATAAGTTAAACTAAAAATAATCATCAAAAATTAGACAATTGTTTAAAACAGATTTTACTATAAAAACCTCAAATCGAATAATTAAAACTAATTAAATATTCCAAAAATCAAAGTGACAAAATTTTGGGTCGTTACTGGAGCGTTATGCAAATGCGATCAAGCATGTTAATTTTGAATGCTGCTCGAATGGCAAAACAATAGCGTACTATGGCAGACGATATTTTAGTTTCGAAGTAGAGATGCTAATAAAGTGGAGGCCCCTACGATCGATCTGATGGTTATCTCGGTCATTATCGACCCTGCCTTGGTAAGGAAGATTCTGATCGATTGTGGAAGTTTTGCAAACATAATTTTCAAAAAGGGTTATAAATGATGAGGATAAGCCAAAGATCTGAAATTGTGTAAAGCCCGCATTCATGATTTAAACAGTATTGCAATGGAAGCGGTTGGCTATGTCAATCAACTGGTGGAGTTAGGAGAAGGCGACCGTTGGAGAGTACAGATGTTTTTATTTGTTATGTCAGATGTAGGCTCTCCACATAATCTTATTCTAGGCCAACCGGTCCTTGCTGAATTTCGGGCAGCCGTTGCTCCTTGGCGTCTTACCGTAAAATTCCCAACTGATAATGGCGTAGGAGTTGTGCATGGAGATTAAGCGATCGGACGTGACTGCTATGTGGCTGAGTTGAGAGACGCTCAACGGAAAGAGAAAGGTAAGGGTATGGGCAAGTCTCTCCACACCCAAGCCACCAAAGATTAACAACCAGCTCATGTGCCTTGGCTCAGGCGCCACAGTTGGTTCTATGAAAATATAGATCCAAGGAATGAAGAGAATGGAGGAGCCTAAAAAACCAAGGCTTCACCGGCTCAGCTGACGATTGACATCACCGTCAGCCAAGATGACCCATCGCGGGTCCTAAAGATCGGATCACAGCTCAGCCCTTTGATGATGAAGGAAGTTTATGGTTTTCTCCAAGCAAATTTTGATGTGTTCGGTTGGACCGGTCCTGATACGTATAGGATCTCACCTGCCATTGCAATCCGTGCATTAAATATCAATCCGAGGCATGTCTCGGTGAAATAGAAAAGGCGCGGCACGGATACATAGAGATTTTTCACCCTTAAAGAGAAGGTGGATAGAATCAAAAGCAGTGAGTTTACTCGCGATGCCCTCTACCCCAAAATGGGTATCTAATCATGCACTTGTGAGAAAGGAAAATGAAAAATGGTAGACATGTGTTGATTATTTGGACCTAAATAAGGCATGCCCTAAAGACAGCTTTCCCTTTCCAAGGATCGATCAACTAGTGGGCTCAATCATAGGATATGAGTTACTATCTTTCATGGATGTGCACTCTGGATATAATCAAATCCCAAAGCATATACCCAACCATGAACACACAAGTTTTATTACGGACATTGGATTGTGTTACTATGTGATAATGCCTTTCAGGTTGAAGAATTCCGGAGCAACCTATCAACCCCTAGTTAACCGAATGTTTAAAGATCGGTTGAAAAGACGACAGAGGTTTATGTGGATGATATGCTCGTGAAGTCATGATGGTCAAGCGATCACACTAAGGACTTAGCGGAAATGTTCGATACCTCTGATATTACAAAATGAAGATCAATCCTCTAAAATTCTCCTTTGGCATTGCATCGAAAAAATTCTTGGGTTTCATTGTCAACGCTCGTGAAATCAAGGTTAATCTCGAGAAATTCGAGCAATTCGCAACATCCAAGCGCTAAAGACTATCAAACAAGTACAGAGCCTAAATGGAGAGGTTTCCCTCTTAAGTTGCTTTACTTCCAGAACCATCGATAAATGTATTCCTTTCTTCGACCTTATCAGAAGAGGGAACGCAGTAGTGTGAAGTTGCATTCCAAGCTATGGTGAACCACTTAGAGAGACCTTCCACCTTGTCAAAGCCGGTGGATCATGAAGACTTGTTATTTACTTGGTCGTGTCGGTAGACGTATAAGTGTCGCACTATTTCGCAAGGAGAATCGAATCCAAAGGCCGATCTATTATGTTAGCAAGCGATTAATATGAGCTAAAAGAAACTATCTGAAGAAATAAAATTGGTATTCTGCCTGTTGATTGCGTCATGAACCTATTTTCAGGGTCATCCCATCAATATCTACATCGGCCAGCCATTACAACATGTCCTATACCGACCTGAGACGTCTAGAAGGTTAATCAAATGGAACATCGAGCTAAGGCAATTTGACATTACCTATCTCCCTTGGAGAGCCATTCAGGGATTGGCACTGGCGAACTTTATAGCCACACGGGATGATCTCCCAAAGAGCAGTGAATCCCCTACCATTCGATAGAAAATGTATATGGATGGAGCCTTCAACGACGTTATTCTGGAGCTAGAGTCGTACTACTAACTCCGAAGGATCGATCAATTTGCCGTGCTTTGAAGCTTGACTTCCCTGCAACGAATAACTAAGCTGGATATGAAGCTTTGGTTGCTGGACTCAAACTTTCCAGAGAACTAGGAATAAAATCTTTTGCAATTACCAATTGGCGGTATACCAAGTTAGGGGAGATTACCGGGCTAAAGGATAATGTCTCGCTTCGTACCTTATCTAAGTTCAAGAGCAATTGACTGGATTTGAGTATTATGACATCATGCACATTCCCTAGGATAAAAACAAAGAGGCCGACTCAATGGAAAAAGTTTGCTAGCATTAGGGATGCATCACAAATGGGCTTGGCTCTAGTCGAAGTGCTAGATGCTTTGAGGATAAACCAGATGGAAATTGGCTAGGTACTAGAGACGAAGCATAAGAAGCAGTCATGGATGCCTCCGATTAAAGATTATTTACTACGGGGAGTCCTTCCTGAACAGAGGAATGAAAGACGACAAATCCTCCAAAAAGATTCACGATATATCATTCAGGAAGGAGTCATGTATAGAGAGGGTTTTTTCATTCCCTAGCTCCAATGTTTCGCTCGTGAGGAAATTAAACTAGTTCTAAGGGAAGCTTATGAAGGGGAATGTGGTGATCACACTAGGGGCAAACCCTAGTAAAGAAAATACTCCGTTATGGGTATTACTGGCGGACGGTCAACCGAGATGTTATTGATTATGCTAAGCAACGTGGCAGTGCTTGATGTATGCAAAAGATCCAAGAACTTCATTGATGGAAATTACACAAATGGTCAATCCATGGCTTTTTTCCATATGGGGCATAGATATTATTGGCACCTTACAGATCTCTGAAGGTGGTGCGAAGTACGCCATCGCATCAGTTGATTACTTCACCAAATGAGCTGAAGCGGAACCTTTAGCCACGATCATAATGAAGAAAGTAATTAACTTCAGTATCCGAAACATTATCTTTCATTTTGGCCTTCAATGAAACACTGTAACTGATAGTGGAACCCAAATCGACAGCGTTGAATTCAAAGACTTCCGTCGTCGGCATCATATTGAAAAGAGCTTTGCAGCAGTTGCTCACCCTCAAGCAAATGGACACATTGAAGCTGTGAACAAAATCACAAAGTCCATTCTGAATAAACATTTCGAAGCTAGAGGCAAGTGGGTGGATGAACTCTCAATAGCATTATGGGCTTATAGAACCACTACAAGTCCATGACTAGCCATACTCCATTCGCCCTTGCTTACGGCTCCGAAGCCATCATTCCTGTTGAACTTGAAGTACCTTCTCATCGAGTGACCTACTATGACCCTATAACGAATAGATATTCCCTCTTAGAATCTCTAGACTTAGTAGATGGGAAGCGCGAAGAATCTGATTTGAAGGCACTTGCACATCGATACTGAGTCGCCCAATACTACAACACTAAAGTCCAACCTAGGATCTTTGAAATTGGCGATCTTGTCTTGAAATCCCATCATATATGAATCCTACTTGGGAAGGACCGCATGTCATTGAACAGAGGCTTAAAGAAGGAACTTTCAAGTTAGTGACTTTTGATGATGTCAGTCCCATTGGCATGAAATAACAAACATTTATGACGCTATTTCACTTAGTTTATCCTTTTTCATTAAGTTGTGTATAATTTCCCAATTTGCTTTAGCATTTGATTTTCTAGATATATAATAAGACAAATTATGTCATTTCTTTCCATTTCGCAAATAAAGTTTGAAATTTCTTTCATATCTGTAATTGCTATAGCATTGCATGTTAGTTATGATACCCGACTAACTAATATTGACATGTCCTAGCAGGTTCCTAAAGTTTAGAGCCGGCTGATTACACGAGTTCATAATTGGGCTAAATAAAATGAATGTGTATGACTGGTCATTTGATGATTCTCGCTCACAACCCGATGGGAATAATACCTAACGAGAAATAGATTTGACTTAACCATTCGATAATCAAATTAACCCCACCAAGCGATGGGACAGACATGAATCAAAAAATGATTGTAACATGACTAATCACTCTCCAAGTTAAACCCCAGGCTTGGAGCAAATCAGTTAATTAAGGAAAGTACGGCTCGTTTTTTTCCAAAATAACTCTAGGTCTCTAGAGTGTGGACTAGAGTATAAACACAAATTAGGCATGACTCGACCACCCACCAACAAAATCTTATCCCCAGAGTGCGGATATGAGTATAAACAAATAGATGAGTGCAGTTCGACTAGTCATTATTCCATAAACTCTGACCTGAAATTGACATTAGGAGTATAAAGTCGCTAAGGATGGACTTCGACCATCCACTATTTAACTCCTCTAACCCGAGAATGGAGCCAGGAGTATAATCACTTAAGCCGCTGAATTCGACAATGTAGCACTAAGGCTTGAGCTTAGTGTTTGGTAAAACTTGAAGCCACGACTAGATGGAGGCCTTAAGTAAAATTAATGGATGATTATTCGAATCAACGAGCAACGAATTACAAGTACATTGAATGGGAAAGTAATAGCTTGATTACTCAAACAGAATTCATATAAAAATTCAACAGAACCAAATAATTTTTATTTACATATTCAATTTAGAAGTCGTAGTACAAGTTTATCTAAAAGCGGGGGCTTTACCTGCAAAAACACGGCCAATAAAAAGAAAAATAGCTACAAAAGCTATATACAAACTAAGCTGACATGATGGCTACTTCTTAAATTCTTCTCCCTTTTGATTTTCTTAGGTGTAGACCCACTCGAGCCTCCGCTTATTCCTCTCTTTGATCCCTTATCACTGCCTTTACCACCTTTGGTAGGAGAGCTTTCAGATGTTAGAGGAAGTCCTTCAGGAACTGACCTGTCAAAGGGAATGATTTGCAGTGGGATGAAGTTTGGATCATCAACGTTCACATCAACAGACTCAGCTTTAGCTTTCTTTTTCAACAACTCGTCTGTCTCGATGCGTTCCTTCAAGCTAAGCTTATCAGTATTTTTAGAGGCGCCTATAATCATAACATCATTAGATTCATCATGCAGCGGCTGATCATTGGCCTTTACTTCAATAAGACCTCCATTAACTTAAGCATCGGGCCCTTGAATGTCAGTAGCCACTGGAATGTCAGTAATGTCAGTTTTTGGTCCACAGTGGCACCACTTCCTAGAGTTTGACTGGGAGCTAGGTGACCGGCAAATTTGCAAGAACGAGTGAATAAGCCCAGAAATATTGGGCATGAAAAATGGAACCTCTCGAGTAATAAAGAATAGAGCGGGATACATACATCCACTTGCCTTTCATTGTTTCCAGAGTGCTCCCTTCTTTAATAGGAGTCGACGATTTTGATTTGTGACCAAGTCTGTCTGGATCATAGCTCGGGTCCTGTCCCAGGCCAAGTGAAACTAATGCGTCCACCAATAAAACTAAAGAGGAATCCTTGGGCTCAGACCCTGAAGCTTCAGTGATGTATTTTCTTTTGCCAAAGGTGCCAAAATATCGAAGTATCTTAGCCTTGTAGCAGCGAGATCTAAAGGTTCGAATCCACATAGAATTTCTCGCATCAGTTTCTCCTCATTAAAATTGGCTTTGCCGAGATCCTCTTCTTCATATTGATGATATAGTCCCAAGCCTCACCAAGCGATTCATGGTAACCCTCTCCCAAAAAGCTTAAGTCACGATGGATAAGGACCTTAGCATTATATTCAACAATCAAAGGATCAAACATGTCCTTAATCCCATTATGTCTAGCCTCTTTAGCATCCTCCAACTAGGCCTCAATTTACTCTCTAACTTCATTACGACAGCTTCCCTTGCCTCTTCCTTGAAGGCTTTAATTTGAGTGAGCTGCTCATCAAATTTAATTTTCAACTCCTGAGCCTCTAGGACCTCTTCACAATATTTTTGGGATTCCACCTGAGCGGTGTATTTATCATTGTTCTCCTTTTAAAGTAATTTTTTGAGCCCTTTAACGAGAAGGGCCAGAGCGTCTTTCTCTTTCCAAAGAGCGTCTTTCCCTAAGGCGTGTTCATTGCTACATTGAATAGCAGCGTCTAGTTCCTTCTTGTGAGCCATTTCCAGATAATTAACCACTTCAGACGTTTCTTTAGCACTTTTCTTTGCTGTGGATAACTTCATTGTCAAATCTGTAATCTAGTCATCTTGATGTTTAATCATATCTTTATCATGGGTCGTCTCTAGCTTAAGGGGATCAATTTCATGTTGCCTTTCAACAGACACCTCATAGGTTTTCTCAACTAAATGTTGGAATGTTTTATGCTACATAAACACATCATTGATGCATGCAAGCAAACTCGCTTTAATATTTTTTGAGATTGTGTGGATAGAAGGAAGAAACTTTAGTCCATCAAAGAAGATTTTTGGAAATTTGACCTTAAGTTCAGCCAATCGTTCTACCGTAGAGGCCTCTAGATCTGTAGTAGTCAAAGCTGGATCAGAAGTAACCATAGGACATTTGTTTGACCAGCGATCGCGAAGCTGTCGAGAACCAGATGAACCTAGATGGTGCTCGGGTGGAACAGTTGTGGGAGGAACACGAGAAGAAGTCTGATCTCCGCTATATGCAGAAGGATTGGGCTGAACTTCTTGGCGATGAGATGATTGAGATTTTGACTTGTTCTTAGAGGATAAAGAATCCCTTGAGTGATGGCTTCTTTCCCGGCTGTCATCCCATTCTCATCGCCTTCCCAAGTCCAGACCACGACTTGATCCATAATGTGTTGAGGAGCCCCACAGGAAATCAAAAGCACAAGAATGAGACATAGCACCTGTAGACCAAACAAAAGCAAATAAGTGACAATCAAATAAAAGACAGGAAAAAATTGTGCAGTAAAATGCGTGTGATTGTGAGTGTCTTAGAGTCCCTCCGATGGACTATCTACTGTTTCTTTTCTCATGGGACTAATTTCTCTTCTGCCAGTAGGAGGAATGTCATCACCAGTCCTGGTGGAAGAATTAAGTACCCACAGACCAATGTTAGGAAAGTCAAAAGTCTTGATGTCGTCTGGAATCGGTAGACAGAAGAATCCTTCCATCGAACTTTCTAAAGGCAGAGAGGAAGATTCTTCTTCAACAGAGGTGATGGTGAATTTGATCTTCTTAGCAATCTTTCTCCTTTAGAGTTTGTACACGATCATTTTCCTTTTTCTTGTTGGCATATGAGATTGCATGCCCTGTGATGATTCGACCACAGGCGCGTTGCCCGTACCTACATCATCATTGTCACACTCGTTGGCTTCATCACCTCTAATTTTTTTCCGTCTTTCGTCTTGAGCCTCCTTGAATGGGGGCATGGCAGGGCTATCAGTTTTGCCTTCTTATTCCACAATATTACTTCATGGCGCAATGTTTCTTGAAATTCTAATGCCGCAACCCTCTTCTAGCAACCCGAAAAGAGAACCACTCATTAGTTACGAGTGATCTAATGTCCCTGTATTCGACTGGGATAACATGGATCGCGGAGACCTCCCTTGAATAATAATCGACTTCGGGTCGTGGATGGACACCTGTATATTTTCAAAGTATTTGTAAGTTCAGAATATGACATGGGTTAAGAATTTAAAAAAAAGTGAAGGCAACACTTACGTTCTTCCAACCATCGCCTCGCAAAGCCGGGCGGACAATGAACATAGAATCATTCATGCTTAAAGACACTGAACTTGTTCCAAGCACCAGTAAGAAATTGAAAGTTGGGAATGTGATCAAGGAAAATATGAGAAGGACTTCTCATCCGTCGCTTAAAATTTTAGATGAACTGGATGTCTTCAGGAGATGGCGGTCGGAATAGAAAATCCATAAATAATAAAAAGATGAAATGAAGGAAAGCGTGGCTGTTCAGATGCTGCTAAGCAGGATCTATTCCTAAATAATTTAGCATTTCTCGGATAAATGAATTAAAAGGCGAAACACATGGCAATGCACATAAATTTATTACATGTCATATAACCCTCGGGGGGCAACTGGACCCTATCACTTTTTGACAGGACTGATACCTCTCTAAACGGGATTCTGTGTTTAAAGCACAGCCTACGGAGAGTGGCCTCACCAATTCTAGAGGCTTAGGAATCCACCGGGTCATCCAAAAATACAGCACCTTATAAAGTATCAGAGGCAGGATCTATCTCTTCCACTGGAAGGATGGGAACGTCAGAGAAAAGGTCAACTAACGGACCAGGACTCTTCGATTGCCCAGCTTGGTGATCGGGAGAAAGACTACCAGACATAGTCGTGGAGCTCGATTCGGCACCTGGATTGTTATGCTATGAAGGTTGACTGGAAGAAATTGCGGCTAAATGCCTAAATCGTCCAGAGCCCATATCAACTAATCAAGATTATAAAAATTAAAATGTCCCTCATGTTAAGTGTAAACTAGTTCCATGCGGTGCAGAGATAAATGGTTCAGAATTTAAAAGCAGAAAGTAATAACAAGACTTTGGTTTCTAACCAGAGTGATCGTCATCGCTGACCGTCTCAACTAGCGTTCACATTGATCAATCGTGAAAGCTTTGGAATTGACCATCGACATGTTAAAGTATGAAGTTTATTGTTGAAGTCCATATTGAATTTTGGTTCATATTCAAGTTTAAAGTCGGATATGCAAGTCCTGTTGTCTGTTAAAACTTCATACGTTCAAGTTCATTAAGATGGGATTGGTTCTAATTATATGTACAAGTCTACATGGATTGATTTGTTTAAGTGTTCGAGCTCGGTTCAAGGGCCTAAAATCGGCTAAGTCCCCATAGCCGATCCCTCTCATAAAGTAAACAACTAATCTCTCTTAACCAACATGACAGATCCCTCCATGCTCCAATAACACCGATGCGTATGTCATGAATGAAAATAACCGACCCCTATGACACAAATCGACATAACTGGTCCCTCTACGCAATGGCTAACTACCGATCCTTTAAAGCAAACCTGACTGATCCCTCTCAATGGTTGTTGCACCAATCCCTCTTTCACACTTCACTACCGATCCATACACTTGAGTGTTTTCTTCCCTCCATTAACTCCTTCCTTTCGATCCCTTAGTTAACTGTAACAAAACTCTTACTCAATCCATCTTCTTAGCAACCACCACTTGCATCCCAAACCGATCCCTCCTACATCGTCATCGTTCTTCGTTTCCATTGGTTAAGCAAGGTTCGAATCCATTAACATGAACAGATCCATCATCTCATCATGAAATAAAATCATATGAAAATCAAAACCTACCTATATGTATATGAGTGTGGATTTCACATATGAGATGGGCTGAATTTCAATTCAAGTTGAGGGCTAGGTGATGTTCTTGAATTCAAGGGAGTGGCGGATTAAATGACAGACATATGGATAGTTTCAAAGGAAGGAGGAAAGGGTTTGGCTCTAAGGTAGGGGAGAAGGGTTTGGTGTCGAAGGAAATAAAAGCAAATGAAACTAGAATGAATAAGTGAAGAGATGTAGGGGTGGAGCATCGGTTTATATATGAAGGCTCATAGTAATCGGCTTGCTTTAGATTCTCCATGAAGCTAAAAATATTAAGTTCTCAACGTTGAAAGGAATCGAGTACGATCCTTATCCAAGGAGGATCCATTTGATCCCCATAAACATAAAAAAGATAGGAGAGAAAGGGACCGGCTATAAGAATTCCAATCCTTATTTTGAAATATATATAATAAACTAATATAAATGCAATGAAATTGTATCCGATTCAACGAAAACTGGCGATGACCTATGAGCCTGCAAACGCATCCGGGAGCCAACGACAAGAACGTGTACCTGAACGTGTAAATTCTATTTTTTTTTGAAATTGACTTCAAGCTTTCAAAGACGAAACTGGATCAAATAGCCAAAGTTTACTAGCCCCACAAAACCGGATATAGATAGAAAATGGTGGGATACCATCCTGAATTTATACTATTGGAAATCAACCAAGCGCCATGATGATCAAAGAGAGACATGATGCTTTGGAAAAATAATTCAATGGAAGGATGGCGACTATTCAAAAAACTAAATGGATTTCTTTTCGATGAATTTAACTTACTTTAATTCAAAGCACGTCATGTTCAACATGAGAGATACTTTGAGGGGTAAGTGTTAACTGGCATTTTGACCCGGCTATATCCAAACTGATTGGACAAGTTAGACTCGATTATCATCAAGGCAAATAGCCCAGGGCGATGAATGTAGAGTCCAAAAATCGAGTGTTGATGATAATATGAAGTCATGATCAAACAGAATCAAGAGATATGCTGACAGAAGGTTCTAAGTATGAAATATAGTCTAATCTAAAAAAGGGATCGGGTATGGTCCCTCTCTACCAAAAAGATCGGATTACTACAACTAAATAAGTGCAACTCAATGGAAAAAGATTGATATCTCAAAATCCAAAATTCAGATACATATGGAACTTTGGAAACAACATAAGAAGACCCTAGAGAGTCCATCCTAGAGAGCGCACACCAAAAAAGCACAAACAATAGGGATCAACCCTCTTCCCTCTAGAAGGATCGGCCAGAATTAGTCAACATCACATATTGCAACAACGATTGATCATAACTCAAGTTCTACTAATCCAATTGGCATGAAACTTGGAGAAAAATATAACATGGAGAAGCCTTCATAGAGATCGCACCCCTAAAGTTACCAATCATGAGGATCGGCCTCGATCCCTATTTCTTGGGATTTGGGCCATGCGATCCCTCATGAGGGGCCATAATTTTGGAGATCCTTATGTCAAATTTTCAGGAAGATATTTCACTGTCTCGCTCTATAAATACAGACTTGATCGTTCATTTTTAGGACCTTAATGTTGTTTGTTGCTTTGTACTCTTTGGTAACGAAGGATTCTAATCTGATCCCTATTGTACTAAGTTTACAAAGTGATTAATAAAGCCACCTCTTCAAAGTGGACGTAGGAAAACAACGTCGAACCACTATAAACTGTTCTCTCTATTATTTGCTTATTTCTTATCGCTTTACCGCTATATTCTCTCTATTTACATTTATTATTCTTCATATATTCCTCTACAAAATCTTTGTTGGGTATTTATGCCAATTTTTGGTGCAAACATTTGGTGATATACAATAATATGTGAAGTGTGAGGTATTATATGCATAGACAAGCTTGTCAATAACTGAAATGCTAACTATATATGCGGTTGCTATTATTGATTAATATGTGGTAAATAAAGTGAGGTGATGCTTGAAGATTTGGAGTGTGTACATATAGTTGTGTTAGTGGATAGTGGTACATGATAATTTTTCTTAAGAGACATGATTTGGTGAAATAAATAGAAATAAATTATTTTTATAGAATACATGTGTGAGTATAAGACTAAAATTAATAGGCATCTTTAATGGGGTATTGAACCATTTTAGGGTTGTAAGCGATGAGTGCTGTGAAGTTAGACTATGTTTGTGTTAGAAAATTGGTGAGGTCGAGCAGTCACCTCGGCGGTAATGCTTGTTATCTGGTATTTTAACCCAGCTATATTAAACTAATTGCACAAGTCAGATTCGATTGACATCAAGGTCGATGACTCTAGAGTGTTGATTGTGTGGCCCAAAAGTCAAGTAAAGAAGGTAATATGAAGTAAGGATTGAATGGATTGATAGATGTGCAATGTACAATGTTCAAAGTATGGAATATGGTTCAATGCATAGGAGGGATCGGCGTAGATTGGCTCCAACAAGAGGGATCGACATACTTTAAAATACAAAAGCATTCTTGTGAAAAATAATCAATATCTCAAGATCTACAAGTCCAATCCCTATGGGATTTGAGGAGCAAGATATAAGGACCCTATAGAATCCACCCTAGGGGCCGCACATCAAAAGGACAAGTTTGGAGGAATTGGTATACATCCCTTGGAAGGGATCGGTAGAGAGCAGTATGCAAGAAATGTTGAAAAAAATATCAAACAATAACTCGAGCTCCAATGATTCAAATGACATGAAAATTGGAGGCTAAACATATTTTTGCATGAGTAAGCCACCATAGGGGTTGCTCCCTAAATTTCAACAAAAGAAGGGATCCACTTTCGGATTTGGCCTTAGCGATCCCTCTAGTAGGCCCATGTGGTTTACAAGGTCCTTTAGTCGAGATTTCAGAGAGATATTTGGTCATCTTCATCCATAAATACTGACTTAATGGGTCATCATGAGGATTTTTGTATTCGTTGTTACTCTAGACTCTATTATAATCAAGTACTTGTTATTTTCTACTGCTGTAATCAGATTTAAAAGTGATTTGGATAATCTTCAAGGTGGACGTAATCATACAACACCGAACCGCTATAAATTTCTGTGTCTCTGATTATTGCTTATTTTATGCTGCTTACTAATCCATTTACTCAATTTAATTTTGTTTTTCTTCACTTACTTCTCTACAAAAACTATTTTTAGGTGTTTGTGACCATTTTAGATGCAAACATTTTGGTGCTTTCACTGAGAACCTTGATTCTCAGCATACTAGGATCCCTTAGTTGCAACTAGATTGGATAAATCCCCTAAAGGAGATCTGTAGTTATCTTCAAGAAGTTACTCATGCTACTCAGATTTTTCGAAATCTAAGCACTATCAATAATGATGAGGAATACTATATCTACTTCTCAACGCATGGAAGGAAATAAGAACGTTAGCATCTAGCAAGGAGGCCCAAACAATCAAACAACAGATGTGAATGTTGAACCAGTTGTAGTTCAAAATCCCACTGATTTTGTTATAAGAGCTTAATTTCATAATCTAATGAGAGAACTGATGGAGAGCCGTCGATAATTAAATTAATAGATTCAGACCAATATCAACTTGATGAACCAATTCAATCAGCAGCAGCGAGGGAAAGCTAGGAAGGACCCCATTCCTTGCTCAGCATCGGAGAGTTCTAGCTCATCAGACGAGTATCACAAGCATAGGCATCGCAGAACAGACAAATATTGTACAAAAACTTTGGGGCATCAACCGGTAGACCATCATGGACTGCCATGATCTAGCGATGACGATCCCTCCATAGGGATCAATACCGATCCCTCCCACAGAAGAGGGACTCAACCCATACATCATGGGGATCAGGCTGGAGCCACTTTAGTTGGTTTGAATGCTGGAGTTTAATTAAATGCTGACCAAGTGCTTCGTTGGAATGATGGTGAAGCGTTACAAGATATACATCAGAAGATGGTGAACCAAGAAGGCATGGAACGGCCCGCGGACATCGATCAGACCATTCACATAAGGTGGAACACGACCACTGCTTGGCCTTAACTATCCAAACGCTGGACTTATCAACAATGGTCAAAAAATTAGTGAGAGAGAGCTAGGTCTTGACTAACGGTGACTGGGTAATCTCGAGAAGCCATACCCCATTCACTAATAATGTTCTACATGTAGAGTATCCGAGGAGGTTCAATATGCCATCGACGTCCACTTATGAGCGAAAAACAGACCCCGTGCAGCATATTATGAGATACGAATGGCTGATGAATTCCACAGGAGTGGATGATGCAACCAAGCGTAAATGCTTCCCCATAACTCTCTCTGGAATAGCAACGATGTGGTTCCCACGATCAATATCTAAATTCAATGATTTTGTAACAAAGTTTGTGGAGCAATTTCGAATGCATGCAACTCGTCACTAGTACGTAATATTCATGTCCATCGTGATCCAGGATCCAAGAGAATCGTAAAAAGATTATTTAGAGAGCTTTCATACAGCTATTACAAAAATCAGTAAACCGAATGACCATGCGATATTGATGGCCGTGATGAGAGGGATAGATCTAGAATCTGATTTCAGCGATTGGTTAGCTGGCAAACCAACCGTAATGTTGGAATGTTTTTACGCAAAGGCGGCTCAGTATTTGAGAAAGGAGGAAATCAAGTCTTCTAGGAAGAAGAAGTTGCGGGACCGAGTGGAGTGGGCGTACAGAGTAATATTGTAGTAAAGCAATCTGATGATAGCTTCGAAAAGTTCAACTGAATGTCCAAAACAAGCCGAATCAGCGAAAGAAACATAGAGAAGGATGCCGAGAATGAAAGAGGGATTCTACAAGAGGGAATCCTAGGATTTCGATGTACGATACCTATGCAACATTGAATACGTCCTTGGAGAATATCTATTTGTCTACCTGCAATACCATGCAATACAGGAAGCCGCCTCATAAAGAATCAATTAAGAAGTACAAACAAACTGGAAAATAATGTCGGTTCCACGAATGTTGTGGATATGGCATGAATGGATGCTGGAATCTCTAGGACATTATCAAAAAGATGATTCGATAAAGGAAGTTGCAGCAATTTGTAAAAACCCCGTAGGATAATGGACAGGGGACATTCGACCACAACCGAGGGCAAGTACCATGTAGGGTTGAGGAGCCTGCATAAACTGGTGAAAGATTGGTAATAAATACAATAGTCGGAGTACCTCACCAAGCAGATAAGAGTTGGCATGAGATGGAGCTCTATGCTTGCGTGATTAAGCATGTAGATTTTGAATATTGTTCGATTACTGAAGATAGAGCTCTGGAAAAATAGTTAATGTGAACATAAATGTGCATATACTTACATTCACATTTTATCTATTTTTATTTAAATAAAATTCATATTTGGGAATTTTAACATGCTTAAAACCAAAATTCAGTTATTTTCAAATCATCATATATTCATCTTCATTCATGGGCAAAATCGTCATTTTTGTGCATGTGTCAATTTGAGAATTTTTACTTGGATATCTTTATGATTTTTATAGGAAATTTCGATGCATATGGAAGAGGGATTCATGAAGATATATGCATGCATAAGGAAATACAAAGGAATGAAGAGGAAATAATTCAAGTTCATGATCATGGATGACCCTACCCACTTACCTAAAACTATATTTAGAAGCTAATGGACAACTAAGTGGAGGTTAAAGCTTCATGCACATTAAAGATGGATTAATTAGTGGATAATGATTACTTGGTGGCCATACTTCCTAAAGGGCATTTTAGGAAGCATCCTAAAAATTGAATTAGGATTTTATGCATCTATAAACAGCCCTCTTATGTACATGTAAATATCTTCTACTCTTTCACATTAATTAGGAAATTAAAATGCAAGTTGTAAGCTCCATGTTTCATGAAATAAAAATTGCTTCCTAGCCTCTTTCTCTTCTCTTTTCTACTTGTTTTTATTTACTTTTATGCTCATTTTTATTCTTATGCTCTCTTTTATTTCATGTTCATAGTTTAGATTTACATTTATGCACTAGTTTAGTTCATTTCCTTCTTGTAGTTAATCTTCTTTTTCTTTGTTTATTCTCTACTTTATTTTATTTTCAATGTTCAAATCTCTTTGTTGAAATGATAACACAAATGAGAGGCTAAATCCCTACAGTATAGGAGTGATGAAGCTTTCTTTTATGATGTAGATTCAACATAATTTTCTATGTATGATCTCTTTTGTGCTTCATGAGAAATAGATGTTTATGTTTGTTTATGATTTATGTTGAATTTGATAGCCTAATTTGTTCATAACAAATGGGTTATGCTTATCTCATTAATCACAAATTGCCTCTTTATGTAAAAATATGATCGTCGCAATGAAGTGAAGTTTAAATCAAAATTTGATGATCTATGTTACCAAATAATAGTACATAGATCATGCTTAACTAGATTTTGGTTTCATTTTCTATGCTTGTCATATGAGAATTGAAAAATAGGATTAGATTTGTATTATAGTTTCATGGTTTGATTTTGTGTTAATTAATAACTCAAATAGGCCATGTTTATGATAAATACATAACTAATCCTACTTAAAAAAAGATCATCACTTGATTTTATGTTGATTTATGTGAAAAATATAAGAAAGTGGGTTTTCCTCTAAATTGAATTTTAGTCACATAATTTTTAATCTCAACATTAGCTAAGCTTTCTAGTTTTCAAAACAATTTCCACTCTTGGTTTAATTTGATTGATTAGAAAATTTTAAAATCTTGAAAATTCCTAGCAGATTGACCCGTACTCACCATGTACTAACTTTTGTACACCATGCGCTTGCGGTTAAATTTTAATTTGAAATTTATCGACGTTTTCTAAACAGATAGAAACTCCGTCGTTAAACAAGTTTTTGGCGCCATTGCCGGGGAATTTGTTTTGATTTATTTTCTATTCTTTGAATTATTTTTCGTTTGATTATTATTTGTTTATTTTTTGTGTTTTTTTCAAATATAAAAAATATATGTTTGTGTGATTGTTGCTAGCATTTGTTGTGTTCTGGTTTGCATTTGTTGTTTGTCCATTTGCATTTGCATATTTTATTAAAAAAACACACAAAAACATACATAAAAAAAACTTTTATTTCATTTTCAAGTTAAAATTTTCATTGTTTTACATTCTTCTACAGACAGCACTATGCATTTCCTTTATATACCACCTTTGGTTATTGCATATACCACGGTTCAAACCATTACCACTCACAGTTCAAACCACACAACCCCTTTGAAACTTCATAACTACCTCTGCCCACGACTCCAATTCACCTGCTCATATCATTCACCTCCCCATACCATCACTTCAACCAATGCATATTCCACTTTATATGATAGTAATAACACAACCCAACAACCACTTCCCAACCATCAGTGCTTGTAATGACCCGCTATTTTGGACCATTCAAATCGACAATAAAACCATACATATCTGACGTGAATAATTCAAAATACCGAATTGTTAATTAAAATTTGGCAAAACTTAAAATATATAATAAATAAATCAATCACAGATCACAGAATAATATAATGCAGCGGAATAGATAAAGAATAGTAGTTCATGAAGCTACTATATACAACAGAATTAGAAATAAAATACAATCGAATAGTTCAAATGCAGTGAAGTCTCCAATGCAACAGATGACTTCTCTGAACCAATCAACTGGAAAGGCTGGAATCTGAATCGATAGTTGGATCTCCAAATGAAACTCTGAACTCCAAAGGTGAGTCTTTAATGCTGTATCACTCAGTCTGACCCGAGCATAAAGCCAAACACAAAACACTCCAGTCAGGATTAACATTCTTATATCAATAAATCCAACTCAAGTAAAATATCAACTGAAATACAAATAACTTAAAGGATGTTTGAGATAACCATCCTCTAAGGGTCCATGGAACTATCTACAAGGTAGAAATATACACTATAACACCGTGGTCATTTCAGCTAAATTAATACTTCAAAACCAAATATCATTTCACTTCAAATATCTCTATATTTCCAAAAATAGTATTTATATATATATATATATATATATATATTAATAATTTATACAATAAAGTATTTTCAATTCCCTCAACTTAACAAATCGTTCAACATCAACCCGACCTTCCCATTTAAATTTAATTCAATCTCAATTTATCAATTTAAATTCAACTCAATTCCTAAAATAAACACTTCAATTTTTCGATCTCAAATTCGGATTTGTAATCACAAAAATACCCCTTTATATTTCAATATATTTCAAAACTTTAAGTATTCAACGTTTCAACTAAATTTTTATTCAATTTAGTTTTCTAAATAATAAATTCAAATTTGGTTCAACCTAAATTTCACTTTAATTCAATTTATTTGCTAAATAACAAATTCAACTACGTTGATTTCAAATACAGATCCGAATCTCAACATAAACCATTTAAATTCCAAAATAGTTCAAGGCTCTAATATTTAAATGTTCTATATAATAGTTTCATATAGATCTCGATTTAACCTCATTATTATTTAGTTTTGAAATACTCCCTTATTAGATTCGATATCATTTAAGTAACCTTAAATTACACTTTACTCAATATTTTCTTTAATTTTATTAAACGTGAAATATTCATTAAATCACTTAAATCAAAAATCCAGTTACAAAATCATACCTTTAAATTTTTCATTCAATAATTTCAAATCGATTTAATTAAATAAATCCTCATTTAAATACCATTTTTAATAAACCCAAATTTATCTCCCAATCTTAATTATTCAACTTTTTACAACGGTAAATTTTGAAATATAAATCTTAAATAATACTCTCAAACATATTATATGGATTAAATCAATCTCAATAATAATATTATTAAATCTATATATAAAATTTCCATTTATATATATAATATTTTAAGAACCAATATTTAATAAATCCTATATATTTCTTTTCAAATGTAGAAATTTATTTTCAAAATATTTATATGGACCAATGGTGTCTGTATATATTTCATATCATATAGTCAAGTGCTACGGATATTTATCATTTCAACCCGTACACTAAATATATATGGGTGGATATCATTTCAACTCGTAATCACAAATTCAATTAAATGAAAATTGCTTGGGTTTATCATTTTAACCCATAACGATTTTCTCCTATTCTAAACTCCGATCGGGTATGTATCATTTCAACCCATAATGATTTCTATACTAACAGGGAACTTGCAGAGTGATAACAGATATGAAAATAATAATAACAACAGGCATATATCATCAAAATAAATATAAACAATAGGATATGGTGTCATATCCCATAAGTGAACAGTTATAGATAATAACATATATAACAATTTAAATAACTACAGCCTCATATTTCAATTGTCGTTTCAATTGAAATCAAATTTAATAAATAAAAGAACGTTAATCGTGGGTGATTGCTCACCTTTCGAAGCTATAAAAACGATAATGAGGTCAGTTATGGATCCCAATACGAACTTTGAAGCAAAGCAAAAATTGGCACAAATTTGATGACAAAGCTGATAGATAGAAATAGATGATGTCTAATCAGTTTTTGATATAAACTGAAATTATATAATCATTATTATTATATTCTGAATATATTATACTTAAGACCCTATGAAATTTAAGATAAAATAATAATGTTTATGACTTATGTGACGCCCCACCTCTATACCCACACTAGCCAAGAACACTACGGAGTAATGCTGTCGACTAGCACGGAGAATAAGGCTGTTGAGGAGCGACCATCCATGTAATTGCTTTGCGCGAGCACCGATATGTCAGATAGTATAACATGCATTTTATTTCAAGTGGAAATCCGACATACCGATACAAACACAAAGCTACTACACAGTGGCTATAATAATCTTCGGAAACAAATATAGAAACAAGCATAACACAAATCAGTCACAGATAATTCATATCACAAAGGCGTAAGAAGATATGAATATATAACTAACACATGAAAGTGTATATCAGAGTGGTGGTCAAAAAGATCCTCCATAATACAAAAGGATAGCAACACGTGCTATACAAAAGAATACATCTATGAGTCCATATCTCAAGTGTATACAACAAAATAAACTACTAATCTAAGTAGTTAGCCAAAAGATCATATGATAACCCCAGAAGAGAAGTCAAGCAGAAGCACCTGTAACATCTCGGTCTGACCCGAGTATTATTTAAGAAGAAAATAATAAACGGATTAGTCTAGCTATAAATATCAGATGAAATGATATAGAATAAGAGATATGACTAAACGTATAATAATCACCATGCCAAGCTGTGATAAATAAATAATTGAAAAATCAATAAGAGATTAATCAATATCGCAAAGATCTACACAAGAATCAAAGGAAATGTCATACTCCTAATTTCATTCACCAAGCCACAATAAATGACATACATATCCATGCCAATCGTAAAAGTTGGTGAAACATAAATTCCAGAATTCAACACACGAAATCCAGAAATCACAATCAAAGGGGACAACGACGTCGTACAGCGTGACATCCGATGAACCAAATCACAATCGAAGGGAACAACGACGTCGTACAGCGTGACATCCGATGAACCAAAACACAATCAAAGGGAACAACGACGTCGTATAACGTGACATCCGATGAACCAAATCACAATCAAAGGGAACAACGACGTCGTACAGCGTGACATCCGATGAACCAAAACACAATCAAAGGGAACAACGACGTCGTACAGCGTGACATCCGATGAACCAAAACACAATCAAAGGGAACAACGACGTCGTACAGCGTGACATCCGATGAACCAAAACACAATCAAAGGGAACAACGACGTCGTACAGCGTGACATCCGATGAACCAAAACACAATCAAAGGGAACAACGACGTCGTACAGCATGACATCCGATGAACCAAATCACAATCAAAGGGAACAACGACGTCGTACAGCGTGACATCCGATGAACCAAAACACAATCAAAGGGAACAACGACGTCGTACAGCGTGACATCCGATGAACCAAAACACAAAGACATTGCACAATGCTAGTCTAAAACATAAAATGATCGTCATGATCAAAGAGAAGTGTCGATTACAGTAAGCTAGTAAATATATGAGCTTAGCTTCATGTCCCATGACCACTAGCTTAACTTAAATATTTACGAACAAATTGTAGATCTCCACTAGAAAATTGTCACAAGAGTTTCAATCGAACAAGTCCAAGAATTAACCGACGAAGTAAACGCAAGCGTTTCATACCACTTGTTTTACTAAGTCGTTTAATTAGATTTCTCATACGAGTGAGGTAAAGGTTTGTATATACTAATAAATTGGAAAATGGTTTTATAAACGAGTTTGGTATTGAAAATAGAGTTGAAATCGTTTTGAGGAAAGAGTTTTGATATTTACTACTAGTATAAAAAACCTTTATATTTTAAAGTGACAAATCATAGAAGTGATTGTAGAAACAATCAATCCTAAAAATTCACATCCGAAGACGTGAATAAAATCCAAAGAAATCGATACGAATCCGTCAAAAAGGGTATTCCCAAAAATTCCAAAAATAGGAGTCATTAAAGTCGTAGCAACAACAAGTGGGAAATAACACGAATCGGTGAAATTTGGAAACCGTGCAAAAATAGGCTCTCAAGTAGGCATAGAAGACAACTAGGTCCAGGTCAGTCGACTGGCTCATTGAGTTCAGTCGACTGAACTCAATACCCAAAAATCCGTGGGATACTGGTCAGTCGACTGAACTCAGTGGGTCAGTCGACTGACTGCAGTAAACAGATCCCCAAGGCTCTGCAGGAAGCCTTCAAACTGCATTTTAGCTTCAGCCAGTCGACTGACTTGGAAGTCCAGTCGACTGACTGGAGCTAAGGCAGTTTTCTCTGCCTAAAAATGGAAGGTGAAACCCTTTTAATTCGCAACTGGTGAAGCTTCGGGCACTAAGGGATTACGCCAATCAGCAACCCAGCCCAATAGGCTCTTCGATGCGTCACCAAAAACATGTTCAAACATCCATAAAAGGATTTTCATAGATTTTGATTTCGAAACACTAAAAATTAGAATATATACCAAATAAATTCAAACCAAAATCAAATGCACACGAATAAGTATTAGGAATTCATACCTAATAATCAAAGATAATCATAGACTTAGATGTGAGATAAAAATCTCACCTTTGAACCCAAATTAATGAAGGAGAAGCTTTTAAAACAAGCTAAGATCAATTCCTCTTCAATAACAACTCAAGAAGCTTCAATCTAAGCTTACAAGTAAAATATTTCCTAAATTAGGTTTAGGAAATTTCTGAAATTGAATGGAGAAAGAGTTGGAGAAGATGAAGGAGGTGCTTACCAATGGGTTCACTTGAGTTTGGAGCTAGAAGTTGGATTTGCAAAGAAAGCTAGGGCTTAGGAATTTCCTTTTCCCATCTCTTCCACCATTTTTACTTTAGCTTGAAATGTTTTAATTAAAGAGGAGAAGTTATGAAAAGAAGGGGTTGGGCTGAGCTAATAAGGGTGCAGTCCAAACCAAAGTCATAAGCGGAAAAAAGTAGCAAAAATCAACTTTCTCCAAACATATCGAAGCTTATACTCAAAAAGGTCGAAAACGGCATTTTGAACTCAATGGGGGTGGTCTCAAGTCCCAATTCGACTGTTTGCAAAAAGTAGCTTTTCGGACCAAAATCCGACGAACGATAAAATATTTAAATAAAATATTTAAATATAAAATTGATAGATACGCGGGTTGTTACAACTTATATATATTTATATTTATAAAATAAGTAAATCTATAGTTCATATTTATATACTTACAACAACCACTTATTTTATTAATGTTTTCGCACTATAACATAGATCAATTATAACTAAACTGTTAAGTATATACTTACAGTACTTTATTCTACATGTATAAACAAACAGTCTTGCTTTATATAATACATGCTTATAAATATATATATATAGCTTACTTTGTAAATATTTTAACATAGACTCAAAGAAAAAAAAATTCTTCATAATACTGACTTATAGAAAATAAAATAAAACACATATATATGCAGAGACCAACAGCATATCATAAGTGAAGTACTTACCTATACATAAACCATCAGTTTCATATACAAACTGTTATAAACTGGATATTTAGATACAAGTATAAGCCGACTTAATATGTATAAACAACTCATCTATCATTTCATTCAACGGGCCATATATGTATAAATTGTTATACTATGTATATAGCTTACAAATCAGTATACATAAATATATACATACTTGTACAGATTAAAATCAATTTTTAAAATTTATATATATATATATACATAGCAACAAAACTGTATAAGGCCTATATTTAAAACTCACAGTGACAAATATATAGATATATACATAAATACAACTTTGTAAATTTATAAGTTTTAAAATTGTATCCAATCTGTTATGAACTAATATATTTATAAACTTTGTAACCCAGGAACTTATATATTTATAAACAAATATACTAATATATATTAGCTAACATACATATAAACTATATGTATTTATATAAATATAACCTGCACTCGGCTTACAAGGAGGAGGCAAGGCTCGAAAGGGTGGTGACAGAGGCTGCTCGCCGGGAATCGGTGGTGGGTACACGTGAGCAGATTTGCACGAAGGAGTGGTGCGGGTAATGGACGACCCACTTACCTAAATCTACAAAGGAATCAAAGAGAAAATAATTCAAGTTCATGATCATGGAGGACCCCACCCACTTACCTAAATCTACAATAAGAAGCTAATGGACAACTAAGTGGAGGTTAAAGCTTTATGCACATTAAATGATGGATTAATTAGTGGCGAATGGTTACTTGGTGGCCACACTTCCTAAAAGTCATTTTCGGAAGCATCCTAAAAATTGCATTAGGATTTTATGCATATATAAACAGCCCTCTTATGTATATGTAAATATCTTCTACTCTTTCACATTAGTTAGGAAATTAAAATGCAAGTTGTAAGCTCTATGTTTTATGAAATAAAAATGGCTTCCTAGCCTCTTTTCCTTCTCTTTTCTACTTGTTTTTATTTACTTTTATGCTCATTTTCATTCTTATGCTCTCTTTTATTTCAAGTTCATAGTTTAGATTTACATTTGTGCACTAGTTTAGTTCATTTCCTTCTATTAGTTAATCTTCTTTTTCTTTGTTTATTCTCTACTTTATTTTATTTTCAATGTTGAAATCTCTATGTGTTGAAATGATAACACAAATGAGAGGCTAAATCCCTACAATATAGGGGTAACGAAGCTTTCTTTTATGATGTAGATTCAACATAATTTTCTATGTATGATCTCTTTTGTGCTTCATGAGAAATAGATGTTTATGTTTGTTTATGATTTATGTTGAATTTGATAGCCTAATTTGTTCATAACAAATGGGCTATGCATATCTCATTACCCACAAATTGCCTCTTTATGTGAAAATATGATCGTGGCAATGAAGTGAAGTTTAAATCAAAATTTTATGATCTATGTTACTTATTAATAGTAAATAGATCATGCTTAACTAGATTTGGTTTCATTTTCTATGGCTTGTTTTATGAGAATTGAAAAGGTAGGACTATATTTGTATTATAGTTTAATAGTTTGATTTGTGTTAATTAATAACTCAAATGGGCCATGTTTATGATAAATACATAACTAATCCTACTTAAAAAAAGAGATCATTAGTTTATTTATATTAATTTATGTGAAAAATATAAGAAAGTGGATTTGCCTCTAAATTGAATTTTAATGACATAGTTTTCAATATCAACATTTACATAATTTTCTAGTTTTCAACACAATTTCCACTCTTGGTTTAATTTGATTGATTAGAAAATTTAAAAATCTTAAAAATTCCCTACGGATTAACCCGTACTCGCCACATACTAACTTTTGTATGTTGTGCACTTGCGGTTAAATTTTAATTTAAAATTTATCGACGGTTTTCTGAACCGATAGAAATTTCGTCATTAAACAATAGCAACGTACAATGACAGATGATATCATGTTTGGAAACAGAGATTCAGACAAGATGGAGGCTCTGACGATCAACCCAATGGTCATTTCGGCTACGATGGGCCCCGCTTTGGTGAGAATGATATTGATTGATTGTGGAAATTCAATAAATATAATTTTCAAAAAACTTATATCCATATGAAAATGCAAGCCAAGAATGTAAAGTCGTCAAAAGCCCGCATACACGGTTTTAATGGTGTTGTGAAGCCGATGGTTATGTTGAATTACCTGTAGAATTGGGAGAAGGTGACCATAGGAGAATGCGGATCTTTCCATTTGTTTTTTTACATGTTGAATCTCCTTACAACATTTTTCCAGGCCGATCGAGCCTAGTTGAAATTTGGGCAGCTCTTGACCCATGGTGTTTGACTTTGAAGTTTCCGACAAATAATGGTGTTGGAGTTGTTCAAGGAAATCAAGCAACTGGACATGTCTGTTATGTAGCTGAGTTGAGGGATGCTCAACGCAAAGAGAAATGTAAGGACGTGGATAAGACTTTCCGCATCCAAGCTACCGAAGATTGAAAACTAGCTCCTGAGCCTTAGCTGGGGCACCACAGTCGGTAATATAGAGATATAGACCCGAGAGATGATAGGGAGGAGTCTAAAGAGACCAAGGCTACACTAGTTGCGCTAAAGATTGACAACACAGTCAGCCACGATGACCTGTCACTGGTCCTAAAGATTGGACCATAGCTCAGCCCCCGATGATGAAAGAACTTGCTAGATTTCTTCAAGCAAATCTAGACGTATTCGATTGGACTCACTCTGACATGAGTGGAATCTTGCCTGCCATTGCGAACCATGCATTGAATATCAACTCAAGGCATGTCCTGGTGGAACAAAAAAGATGCGACATAAATCCAGAGAGATCTGCGACTCTTAAAAAGGAGATGGATAAACTCAAAGACAACGGGTTTATTCGCAATGCCCTCTACCCTAAGTGGATATCTAATCCTATGCTTGTGAAAAATGCGAATGAGAAATGGTGAACATGCATTGATTACTCAGATTTAAACAAGGCGTGTCCAAAAGGCAGTTTTCCCCTTTCAAGAATTGACTGGTTGGTGGACTCAACCGCGAGACACGAATTGCTATCTTTCATGGATGCATACTCAAGATATAACTAAATTCTGATGCATATTACTGATCAAGAGCATACCAATTTCATTACCGATGATGGATTATATTGCTATTTGGTGATGTCATTTAGACTAAAGAATGCGGGAGCGAATTGCTGAATATTCTAGTATATGATTTTTGTTTGATGATAATAAACATTTATTTTCACATAATTAAATAAATATTTGCTGAATAAAATAAATAACATGGAATTTAAATTCAAACAGATATTTTATTCAAACGAATATTTTATTACAATTTTTGAATAGTACGAAATTTATGCTTTCACTATATATACAGAATTTCAACACAATTTTCACTATACAATTGTCACATACATTTGCACCTCACTACATATCACTCATTCAATCATGATTGTTAATCAACTATATTCCAATTTGTATCTAGCATTCGAATTATCTGTAAAATAAACACTGATGCAGTAAAAGAATATTTTTTCACTGTAAAATAAAACGTGTTTTTGAAAATATTATTTGTCTCGGTTATTTGGGTTGTTCGTCATCACATTTATTTTGAATTTATCTTACACGAACAAGTTGTGACATGCATAGTGTATCACTGTACATGCCACAAGGTCGTGCGCACTAATATACACTTGATAAAACTGCAGGAACATGTGAGCACAAGGTCAAACCCGAGCCGAGGCTGGATTCAACTCAGGTGCACGCAATACAACACGCAACACCTCAAATATACACATGAGAGCAAACAAGTATGGCTCGAACAATACAAAACTGAGGTCAACACAAACTAAACTGCAGCAACCAAAATATAGTACACAAAGCATGAGATGAAGTCTACACACATGTATACATATATATGTAGTGCACAACAATCAAATATGCAGTTCAATATGCAAGCAATCAAGCTACAATAAGGCTACTGCTTCAAGATACTACAAGTAAACAATGAACTGGCTCGAAGCAACAGAGGCTACAACCCAGTACACACACAAATGAGTATGATATGATCAAGCATAGTATCTGTAAAAAGTTCAATGAAATGATCAAAGAGGAACAGCTCAGTATACATGAAGAACTGCTCCAGACTACATGAGAAACTATATAAAGACCATGCTAACGAGTATACAAGTGGTTCTAGTCAAATGAAGAAAGACCAAAACAGGTAAGTAAAACAAGAATGCAATAACCAGTACACATGAGGGATTAACCAAAACTAGACCAATGCAAAAGTGAAGCTTTCAAACATAAAATAGAGCTCAATGCAACACAGACCAGAGGCACACATGCATACAACACAAAACAAACAATTATGGACAGCAGCCCATACATGAATATGAAACCAAGTTTAAAGCAGGTTACATGATGTGCATGTAAATATGCATATTTTTACCACCATATTTAATCCATTTTAATTAAATAAATGATCATATCAGGTATTTTGACTTGTTTAAACCAAAATTCAAAGTATTTTCAAATTGTAACATATTCATTTTCATACAGGGGTAAAATGGTCATATTTGTACATTTAATAAATTGTGAAATTTACTTGGAATTTTCTATGTTGTTTTGTAGGAAATTTGGTGAATTTTACAAGTAGTTTTATGATATATATACACACACACACACACACACACACACACACATATATATATATATATATGCATGCACAAGAGTGAAGAGAACAAATGAAGATGGAAATAATTCAAAGTGATGAACATGGAGGATCTCACCTACCCATTTACCTTGATTTTCAATTAGGAGCTAATGCACATGCTAAAAGGCCATTATAGCTTCATGTACATTTAAAAGGGGGACTAAGACATGCTAATAATTACTTGGTGGTCACACTACCTCAAGGGCGATTTCGACATTCCCCAAAAATATGTATTAAGGTCTAACACATGTATAAATACCCCTTATGTTTCATGTAACCCTCTTCTTCCTTAGTCTCTCTTAGGCATTCTTCCTCTTAATTTAGTTTTAGGCTCAAAAATAAAGAAAGCTTCTCTTTCCTTTTTCCATGGCTATTTAGCCATTTTTTATTTTCATGTAACTTCATTTTTTATGCAATGTTAATTAGTGCACTCTTTCTTTTGCATACTTCTTTTGTTTATTTACTTTCATGTAGCTGTAACGTCCCGCCTTTTTGTACGTTTTAAATCGATGATAAACCACACACATCAGACTTAAACCATACAGAAGGGCGGATTATTATGGGGTAAATAAGAAAAGGGAAGAAAGAAATAAAACAAAACAGAATCTTACAGCGGAACGATGAAATACAATAATCAAATATACAGTTCATGAAGCTGTTCTACAAAATATTCGATTATACTTACACAATACGTATCAGAGTTACACATACCAGAGAACAATAGGTAATGCAGCAGAACAGTATGAATGTAGTGGAATACAATAATAAATAATAATAAATCTTCGTCTTCGTCCTCCAGAATACGGTCTTCCAAATCCTAAAATGCTCAGGTTGACCCGAGCGAATTGAAAAGACAAAACACTCGAGTCAGAACTAAAAGACCTTATGTAAGTTAAATCAACAGTACATAATATGAGTGGAAATGCGTCAGAGATGTTTATGGGATTTGACATCTCCTATCTAGTGTCTACGTGAGTGCAGTAACTCAAGAGATGCTCGGGATTCACATCTCCTAAGGATACGTTAAACTATTTACCATGTAGTAATATTTCGCTATTATAAAAGCGTCTAATAGTAAAACAAACTTACTTTTAAATAGCGTTAAGGGGTTACCCATATAGCCCTTAACACGTAATAGTGCCAATAATCTATACAGTACCATAATACCTCCTGATTGGGAGGCTACCAGAGGATACTCCATAGGTACGACACAAATCAAACTCCTACAAGGCGCGATAGGGTAGGTGTGACGACCCAGAATTTTTAAGCCTTTAAAATTGGAATATTTAATTGATTTAAATATTCAATGGAATAATTTTAACTTGAATTCAAATATCACTATTAATTGTTAATTAAATTACTGAATTAAATAATTTAAAATCGGGTAAAATATGAAATCTAGGATTTTAAGCCTGTTAAAATAATTTGAAGGCTCGTAAAATTTATATTGATAACACTGAAAATAATAGAAGTTGTAAAATTGAAATTAACAGTGGTTTGTTCAGTTTTAAAATTTTATAGTTTAAATTGAATTTAAAAATAGCCTTTCGAGGCGCGGTCTCGGAATTCGACGAAACCAGTTCCATTGGGTCCATAATATTGAATTATTATCGGATTTTAATTTCCGTAGTGATTGGAGTTATTATGTGAGCGTACGATATATAAATGCATAGAAATTGATATTGAGACAAACTGAATCTAAATAAAATATAATTGCCTTTCTTTTATCCGACAATAAATACAACCCGCTACCAGTATGTTCCCTTCGTACCCCTCCTTTTCTTTTCTCTTCCCCTCTTCCCAAAAATCGCCGTTCGAACAAAAGAAAGAAAAAACAAAAAGAACTCGATCGCGTTGGAACCGATTTAAGACCTCGACCCGAAATCTCTCTAAATCGAATCGAGCGAAAATTTATATATTAAGTTCTGGTCGTGATTCGAGCAAGTTGTATTCGAGGAAGTTGAAGATGCGATCGAGAATTGGAAGTGGGCTCGAGTGATTCGTAGATGGATGTTGTGGGTGTAGCGATTTTTATTTGGGATGCTGGAGGTTATCGTGAGGAGAGGAAGCGGCGAGTGGAGTCGCGTACGTGTGGTCGTGTTGCTGGGAACAGCCGGCGACGCACTGATGCTGTCGCGATCTGGAGTTGGTCGAGAGTAGCGAGCCTAGGGTTTTGATCTTTGCAACGCGAAGATGGTGGTAATTTAAGGCTGTGTAACAGTAAGGCTTGGTCGTCGAGGAGGTAACAATTCATGTTTTGAAATCCAAACTGAATAAATAAATATTTATATATATGCGGGAAGAAAGATGGAAAACAAAAATTTTCAATTAATTACTGTTTTTATTTCACAGATAAGAATAATAATATTTTACTATTAGAGATATATATATAAAACAATTGTGCTTTAATTTAATACATATAGATTTGAAGGATTTTTATTTTATTAAAATTTAAATGTATATAGGCAAGGTTTGGAAATATAGAAATTTTGAAATTGTGGAAGTTCATAGAAAACTTTGATTTTGAAATTTATAAATTGGTTTAAATTATGAATTATTAATTAATTAAATTATAAAATGATAACAAATTGTTCAACTCGTTCGAATATTAATAAATCATATAAATTGTTTATTCAAGGTCAAATTTGAAAAGAAACCAAATCGGGATTGGATTGGGTTGCAGTAAAATCAAACATGAGTTAATCTCACTCAGTTAAATTTAAATTTAAATGATTAAATTTAAATAATTGTTTGAATGGTTGAAATTGATTGATGTGCTATAGTATGGTATATTCTGGAATTGGCATATTATTGTGCTAACATCTGTGGATGCAGGGAAAACAGGTTGGAGGGATCCAACTGGACCCCTCAACATTTATTATTTAATATTCTCTATTGTGATCACTTGATATTCTATGATGAATATATTGAAATATTGAATGTTATGATTTGATTGGATATATTTGAGTATAATGAATTACCAAAAATATATAAATTGGATTTTTGAAAGAAAATAAAGGAAGTAAATTGTAAACGAGATAATTAGAGAAAACTGAATAAATTAAGAATGAATTGAAAAAGAAATGGAAGTATGTTAAATACTAATAAATAACTTCGAGTATGAAAAGAAAAGGGTTGAATAAACAGTAATTAATGAATTGTAGAATTATGTGATTTTAATTTAAATGGACAAAGAATTATTTTAAAACTTAAAGTTTTAAATTTATTTAAAGGAATTAAGAAGTAAATTAAGAAATCTAAATTGGTATTTCAATTAAAAGTATTTTAAATCATAATTAAGGAATAAAATATGAATTTAAAAGATTTTTGAATAAATGAAGTGAATTGGAAATCAATTTGGAAATTTATTTAAGTGTTTGAAATTGGATATTTGGAAGAATAAATGTAACGACCCGCTATTTTGGACCATTCAAATCGACAATAAAACCATACATATCCGACTTGAATAATTCAAAATACCGAATTGTTAATTTAAATTTGGAAAAACTTAAAATATACATTAAATAAATCAATCACAGATCACAGAGTAATATAGTGCAGCGGAATAGATAAAGAATCGTAGTTCATGAAGCTACTATATATATCAGAGTTAGAAAAATACAACTGAATATTTCAAATGCAGTGAAGTCTCCAATGCAACAGATGACTTCTCTGAACCAATCAACTGGAAAGGCTGGAATCTAAATCGATAGTTGGATTTCCAAACGAAGCTCCGAACTCCAAAGGTGAGTCCCAAATGCTGTATCACTCAGTCTGACCCGAGCGTAAAGCAAAACACAAAACACTCGAGTCAGGATTAGCATTCTTATATAAATAAATCCAACTCAAGTGAAATATCAGCTGAAATACAAATAACTTAAAGGATGTTTGGGATAACCATCCTCTAAGAGTCCATGGAACTTTCTACAAGGTAGAAATATACACTATAACACCGTGGTCATTTCAGCTTAATTTATACTTCAAAACCAAATCTCATTTTCACTTCAAATATCTCTATATTTCCCAAAATAGTATTTATATATATTAAATAATTTATATAGTAAAGTATTTTCAATTTCCTCAACTTAACAAAACGTTCCAACATCAACCCGACCTTCCCATTCAAATTAGATTCAACTCAATTTAAATCAAATATTACTACTAAATCTATATATACAATTTCCATTTATATAATATCTTAAGAATCAAATTTATTAAACCATATATTTCTTTCCAAAATTATAGAAATTATTTTCAAAATATTTATATGGACCAACGGTGTCTGTATATATTTCCTATCATATAGTCAAGTGCTACGGATATTTATCATTTCAATCCGTATACTAAATATAAATGGGTGGATATCATTTCAACCCGTAATCCCAAATTCAATTAAATGAAAATTGCTTGGGTTTGTCATTTCAACCCATAACGATTTTCTCCTATTCTAAAGTCTATTCGGGTATGTATCATTTCAACCCATAGTGATTTCTAAACTACAGGGAACTTGCAGAGTGATAACAGAAAATACAATAAAATAAAAGGAATATATCATCAATAACAATATAATATAAACAACAGGATATGGTGTCATATCCCGCAGGTGAACAGTTACAGATAATAGCATATATAACAAATTTAAATAACTACAGCAGCATATTTCAATTGTCGTTTCAACTGAAATCAAATTTAATGAATAAAAATATGTTAATCGTGAGTGACTGATCACCTCTCGAGCCTAGAGAATACAGAAGATGACACGGATATGCATACTACTACAGACACTGAAATTTGAATTATGAATCGAAGCAAAGCAAAATTGGCACGAATTCAACGATCAAAGCTGATAACAAGAATTGATGGAACAAGTCAGAACGGGATCGGCGAAGATAATGGTATGAGTGGACTCATATATATATAACTATATATAACTATATATATAAAGTCATATTCTAAATTCAAAACATATTAAATTAAATTAAATATATATGTATTTGTATTTTCCAAAATCATTGTTTTTATTTATTTAAAACACATAAATTAGAATCAAGCATATATACAATATGAAATAAATACTGATATAAACAGACTAATATAAATCATGTGCTAGGTTACAATACTGACATATTTTAGCTGTAAGAAAGAGTATAATGAAAGAAGTCAACATCAGTTATAATATATTTATATAAACCAATTGTAACATATATTTAGTTGACATAACGAATGAATTCTTTTATAAAATAATGTACATTGGGCGCTATTTCATAAAAATGCACATACAATACCATTTATATACGAACAACAAAAGTAGCTTATATATATAGATATACTATTTAAAAATCAATATTTATATTTCAACTAACATCAGAAAACAAATATAAACTTTATACTTTATATATGTTTTATGGAAAAAGAGGAAAAAAAAACATAACGCAAAGTGGATCCAACGTTTGGAATTCAGGGATTAGTCCTGAAGGATAATACACCGTCGGATCATTTTTATTAAATTTTTGGATAAATTTCAGTAGAAGAGTAGCAATTTATTTAAGATAACGTGGTGTGAAATGAATTGATGGAATGAATAAAGTAACGTATTATTAGTACCCAAATAATCAAATGACACAATACGTTGATTTCTTAATAACGACAGTAACGTTCAATTTGCTAAAAGTTAATTTAGGACGTTATCTTCATCTTATTTGTATGCGATTAATATATCATACCTCTTTTAAATTTAAGATCAGCTCATGGCACGGCGTATGAAAATTAAAATTCCATCGCATCATATATTTATATTTTCAGTTTAGAAATGTATGAACTATCAAAATTTTTTTAGCTATAAATGATGTAAAACACCACTGCTTATTAAATTTGTCGTATACCGCGTTTAAATACTTCCAAAGCGTTTGTCAATTTATTTAAAAGCTATAAAATGAAAGAAGTGAAAAGATAAAATAAAAAAAAAGGATATATATAATAATAAAACATGGGGAGAGAGACGAAGATACAGATGGTGGTACATATCTTGTTCTATTCATAAGTAAATATCACCACGTTAAATTCCTTTGCATATTTTTAATTGCTATAACCAATACTTTCATATATAACAGGCCCAATCTTATATACATAGCTACATATTAAAAAAGGCTATGAAAACTTATATATATACACCTTATAGTATAATATTTATAACTAGATAAAATGTATATATTAGATAATAGAATACAATAATATTGATGAAAAAGAATTGCAGCAAGCTAAAATTTGTAATAAAAAAACAAAGTGTTGCAGGAAGTTGAAAACAACAACTAATGCAATAATATTTATTATAAGTTTCGAAATCCACTAGACAAAAGAAAACACAGCTTGTATAACATATCCATTAAACAAAATAGACTATATATAGTACTAGTACATATTCATGCTATATGTAAACATTTAAAAACGAAACATATATTGCAATATGATACGCATACCGTTTATAAAAATATGGATGACGAGGGAAGGAGGCATGGAGTGGGTTGTGGCTCTTGATAGGTGGTTCGAGCTGTGGTGGAGGAGGCTTGACGAAGCTATAGGAAGGAGAACCGGTCCTTTTTCATTTTTCCATCATATGTGTTTTAGCATTATAATGAGAAAAAATCTCTTTTTTTTAAGCAACAGAGAGGAAGAAAAACGAAGCTAAATAGGCTCATTGACTACACGTTATAAATATTTAATATAGTTGAACGGTAGGAATGAGTAATCCAGCAACTAAAATTGGAACCACGGAAATAGAGGGGTCAATCGCTAGAATTTAGGAGGTATGAATGGTAACGGTTGTTTGAATTGTATACCAAATGTATAACTTTATATTCCATTATTAATTGAATAAGAGAAATGAATGGGTGGAGAATGAGCTGTCCATTTATGATATACCGTTACATATAATTTATTTAAGAAGAAACGGTAGAATAATGATAGATTTGAATTATATACTGGTTTGATAACGGTCAAGTTGATAAGGTGGATATTTAAACAATTTATTGCTTGATTGGAAAGCACGTGAGTATGGAAATGCAAGGATATTAAAATGGAAAAAGGAATGGACAGAGAAATTTAAGCGAAGATAAAACGTACAGGAATAAATATAGAGTAGTGGGATGGTCACGATAATTCAGTGGATAATTAAAGCAACTTTTTAATGCCACCAGCTGCACGTTCAAATTTGAAAAGGCAGAGTAACAGACCATAAAATAAATTGAAACGATGGATTTATAAAAGGAGCCATGATGTGTATAACAATTGAAACGAAAACGTACATAAATAAATGAATATGAGACAAACGAAGATGAAGGGGGAAAAAAATAAACTATTTATGGGCGATGAATTTATAAAAGGAACCATGATGTGCACAATAATTAAAACGAAAACGTACACAAATAAATGAAAATGAGACAAATGAAGATGAAGGTAACCTTATATATAAAATAAAGTAAAAAATAAATATTCATTTAGTATTATGTATATTCTTTCAAAATGTAAAGGCTACGTATGAATGAATTCATATATGCTTATCTTTGTACATAACAAACATGCAGACTACTAATTTTAATGCAGACCTTAAATCAACCCTTAAACATATACTTCGTATATGTAGTTAAATATAGTATATACTTCTCTTCTTCTTCGGTTCATATGATATATGAAACCCTTAACTATCGTATTTATAGCTGACGACATATGTATAGATATACTAAATATGCACTAAAATAAACTGGAAATGGTGACACAAAAACCCAAAATCAAATATATATATTTAACATGACTAGAAATCAAACTTCAGTAAAACTATATATTAGTATCAAGACTAACATTTATATATATAGCTATTATAACACATATAAATAAAATAAAACTCGGTTTAAATATGCTTTACTATATATACACTTCAAATAGACCATCATACATATACAGTGGTTTTCCAAAATAAATATATATGGAACGTACTCAATATACTTAAAATTTACACACCTTGCTGAAAAGCAAAAAGGAGACCGTAAATTTATTACCCACACTATTGATATTTATACCCAACAGAAATAAACTATGCTATCCAGTTTACATCAAACTTAACTTATATTATAGTATAAATAAATAAATAATAGTTTATAAAGTTTTTGTACTAGATCTTATAGGTATAACCACAACCAAACTTTAAAATATATGTACACAGCTAGCACTACAAATAATTAATATACGTAACATATTTTCTTTTTCTTTTTCAAAATTTTATTATTTATAATTTCTCAAAATCCAATTCAATATGTTAAATACCAATTAAAAATTGCTAAAATTTTATGAGTCGTTACACTCTCCCCCACTCAAAACTTTTCGTCCCCGAAAAGGAATAAAGTAGGAGAATAGAAACAACCAAATGAAAATTTTATACTTTGAAAAAAAAAATTAAACAATTTATTTAAAACCATATACTTTTTATTATTATTATTTAAATTAATTAATATTTAATCGATTACTCATTTTATTAAATCCATTCAATTAATTATGAGATCAATTATTTATAAAACACTAAAAAAAAATTACTATTAAACTAGGTAGAATATAAATAAACAATATTTTAAAGGATATATTCAAAAGAAGGAAAGAAGATAGATTCGAAAAAGAGAATATAGGTGAATAAATAAAGCATGGCAGTTAAGGTAGATTCAAAAGAATAGTATCGGGCTCGAATGGTTAATTTCAATCCAAAAAAAAATTCAATTTCAAATATTAACACAAATTTATATTTCAAATAATTTGGATACATTGAGGTTAGGAAGATAAATTGGGATTTAGTTGAAATGGTATTAAATTAAGAATTTTATTTGTTGGAAATACCTTTGTAATAAAATACTTTTATATCGAAACCAATTTTCCTTTCGAAAATACTTTTATAACTCGATATTTCAACAAGTTTATCCTCGTTCTTGCAGACTCTGGCCATGCGTTGATCACGCGCAAAGCTAGAATTTTTCAAGTACTTAGTAGACTTGTTTCAACAACGTGTGAAAATACTTGAAAAATCTTCAAAACAGATATGGAAAGGACAATCCAAACAAAACAACCAAACCAAAACCTTTGTCCGACCATGGTTCGCAGATACACAATGGTTACGCCTGGATCCCCCAGGAAAAAATCTGTATCCGTAAGCTTTCTCAGCCCTGCGAGTTACGCCATGATGACTAGTAGAGTGCAGGATACACAATGGTTATGCCTGGATCCCCTAGGAAACAATCCGTACCCCTAGGCTATCTCAGCCAGGCAATTTCGCTACTATTCGTGACCTACACAGATTGCAGGATACACAATGGTTACGCCTGGATCCCCCAGGAAACAATCCGTACCCCTAGGCCAGACTCACCCAGGCAATTGCGCTATGCAGTCGCGAGAGAAAAAAACCATGGGTTACGCCACGGTGGGAACACTCGAGTATTACATCAGGAAAACCAAAAATCAGAGAGAATAATATCGATAGAATGAATCCATGATGTGGCCACAAAACGGATATCAAGTAGAAGGCACTTTCCATATCTTTACTTCGAAAATATATATCATATAGTACCTTTTCAAATCACTTTCAAATATCGTACTTATATAAAGTCCATATAGGATTCCATTTTTCCCAAATCGAATACTTTCCAAAATCAATAGTAGATCAAATCATACTTATATAGACTTCGATTATATAAAATCGCTTTCCAAATTGAGTACCTTTCAAATCAACTTCATACTTATACAATCCATTTTATATAAGTTCGACCACTCCCAAATCAAGTGCTTAATAATATAAGGTTCTCAAATTTCAAATCATTTCAATATCAATGCAGTCTCAAAATCATATATGATTTCACTAAATTTTCTTCCAAATTAAATATCTAAATTTCAAAGTTCCCAAAATAATAGGTTTAGAAAATTATCCCATTTTCCAAATTAAAATAATTCAAGTCAAACAAATTCATTTCCAAAATCACCATATAAGTACTGGTTTTTTAATTCCAATTTAATTTCAAAACCAAATATTTTCCCAAAATCAATTATACTCAAAATGGTTTCCAAATTTATAATTATCCCTTTTTTTAAACGTTTAAACTATCTATTTCTATTTGAAATATCCAATTTACCTTTCTGAAAACCATTATTCAAAACTATTTTTTTTCAAAACATTTCAAAACCAAATTTATATTCTTTATCAAACATATACTCTTCGAAATTTCTTAGCTTTGAAATTTTAATCTCAATTTGGAAGTGTTCGAACATTCAAAATAGTTAGGGAAATCAAATTTCCAAATTCAAGACTTGAAAATCAATAATAAATAGATAGGATTATACCAAATCAAATCCGAAACTCGAGGACTGAATACCGATTTCCTTTAAATCATTTTAAATATATATACATATATCTTTCGAATATCGAATTATTCTTCGGAATTTGAAATCAAAATTTATTTCACAATATCACTCGCATAGCAATGCTACTAGAGTGGCCTCTCCCTCACTCTGAAACTCGAAAATCAATGTCGATGATGCGTGCACTCATCATCGAAATTATTTTCCAGCGGCAAAGTGAGTTCTGGACTTCTATTTTCTTAAAACTTACTTGAAATTTCATTAAAATCGTTGGAACTCATTTGAGTCATTTGAAACACTTCTTATTCAGAAAATACTTTCAAATCATATTATTATATAATTTAAAAAATCTTAAAACCAATTTCAAAACACTGGAATTCAATTCTCGAATTTCAAATTTAGCACTTCAGTTATAAATCATTTTTATATAAATCAATTTCTTATATTTTTCAAAATTTCAAATCCTTTCAAGACCTTTTTATATAGAATAACATTTCTTATTTGTTTTATATATAGGTATATAATCCTTATAAAAAACATTTTCACTTTTATATATAGAATAAAATCATAGTTATCAAAATAATGATTTCGATATATAAAACAATTTCAAAAATGCAAACATACCTGATTTTCAAAGGATAATTTTGAGAATGGATTTTAAAACAAAGATAGAGATTTGAATTAGAGGAACTCAAATCTATAGAATTCTGATTCGAAGATAGAATCGATCGAAGATGCGATAATTAAATTACAAAATAGAAGATGGATATACTTCTATAAATCATGGGCAACCTTTACCGGTCAACCGTGATTCCAAAATTAGATCGGTGTAGAATTCTGAGGCAATTCGACATTCGATCGCTAGAGATATAGAATTCGGCATAACAAGATATAGCAGCATCGTAAACCGAGGATACAAAAATCTTCGGTGAGGAAATGCCAAATGAAAAGGAGTTTTCACCCCCTTTACAAATCATTCAGTGGAGTTACGGGATACTCCGGAATCAAACGAATATAAATAGGGAGAGACAGAATGAATTTCGGAACTGAGGGACATTCCAAAATTCAAAGGAAATCGAGTCAAAAGGAAGTGATTCAACTCGAGCGAAAGTGATTCTGTAAATAAATTTACCATATATGCTAAGTTTTTCCTAGAGCCAAAGTTCTGTACCAACTGTAACGACCCGCTATTTTGGACCATTCAAATCGACAATAAAACCATACATATCTGACTTGGATAATTCAAAATACCGAATTGTTAATTTAAATTTGGCAAAACTTAAAATATACATTAAATCAATCACAGAGTAATACAGTGCGGCAGAATAGATAAAGAATCGTAGTTCATGAAGCTACTATATATATCAAAGTTAGAAAAATACAACCGAATAGTTCAAATGCAGTGAAGTCTCCAATGCAACAGATGACTTCTCCGAACCAATCAACTGGAAAGGCTGGAATCTAAATAGATAGTTGGATTTCCAAACGAAGCTCTGAACTCCAAAGGTGAGTCTCAAATGCTGTATCACTCAGTCTGACCTGAGCGTAAAGCAAAACACAAAACACTCGAGTCAGGATTAACATTCTTATATCAATAAATCCAACTCAAGTGAAATATCAGCTGAAATACAAATAACTTAAAGGATGTTTGGGATAACCATCCTCTAAGAGGTCCATGGAACTTTCTACAAGGTAGAAATATACACTATAACACCGTGGTCATTTCAGCTTAATTTATACTTCAAAACCAAATCTTATTTTCACTTCAAATATCTCTATATTTCCCAAAATAGTATTTATATATATTAAATAATTTATACAGTAAAGTATTTTCAATTTCCTCAACTTAACAAAATGTTCCAACATCAACCCGACCTTCCCATTCAAATTAGATTCAACTCAAGTTAAATCAAATATTACTACTAAATCTATATATACAATTTCCATTTAAATAATATCTTAAGAATCAAATTTATTAAACCATATATTTCTTTCCAAAATTATAGAAATTATTTTCAAAATATTTATATGGACCAACGGTGTCTGTATATATTTCCTATCATATAGTCAAGTGCTACGGATATTTATCATTTCAATCCGTATACTAAATATATACGGGTGGATATCATTTCAACCCGTAATCCCAAATTCAATTAAATGAAAATTGCTTGGGTTTGTCATTTCAACCCATAACGATTTTCTCCTATTCTAAAGTCTATTCGGGTATGTATCATTTCAACCCATAGTGATTTCTAAACTACAGGGAACTTGCAGAGTGATAACAGAAAATACAATAAAATAATAGGCATATATCATCAATAACAATATAATATAAACAACAGGATATGGTGTCATATCCCGTAGGTGAACAGTTACAGATAATAGCATATATAACAAATTTAAATAACTACAGCAACATATTACAATTGTCATTTCAATTGAAATCAAATTTAATGAATAAAAATATGTTAATCGTGAGTGATTGCTCACCTCTCGAGCCTAGAGAATACAGAAGATGACAAGGATATGCATACTGCTACAGACACTGAAATTTGAATTATGCATCGAAGCAAAGCAAAATTGGCACGAATTCAACGATCAAAGCTGATAACAAGAATTGATGGAACAAGTCAGAACGGGATCGGCGAAGATAATGGTATGAGTGGACTTATATATATATATATAACTATATATAACTATATATATACTGTCATATTCTAAATTCAACACATATTAAATTAAATTAAATATATATGTATTTATATTTTCCAAAATCATTTTTTTATTTAAAACACATAAATTAGAATCAAGCATAGATACAATATGAAATTTGAAATAAATACTTATATAAACAGACTAATATAAATCATGTGCTAGGTTACAATACTGACATATTTTAGCTGTAAGAAAGAGTATAATGAAAGAAGTCACCATCAGTTATAATATATTTATATAAACCAATTGTAACATATATTTAGTTGACATAACAAATGAATTCTTTTATAAAATAATGTACATTGGGCGCTATTTCATAAAAATGCACATACAATACCATTTATATACGAACAACAAAAGTAGCTTATATATATATATATACTATTTAAAAATCAATATTTATATTTGAACTAACATCAGAAAACAAATATAAACTTTATACTTTATATATGTTTTATGGAAAAAGAGAAGAAAAAAACAGAACGCAAAGTGGATCCAATGTTTGGAATTCAAGGATTCGTCCTGAAGGCTAATACACCGTCGGATCATTTTTATTAAATTTTTGGATAAATTTCAGTATAAGAGTAGCATTTTATTTAAAATAACGTGGTGTGAAATGAATTGATGGAATGAATAAAGCAACGTATAATCAAATGACACAATACGTTGATTTCTTAATAACGACAGTAACGTTCAATTTGCTAAAAGTTAATTTAGGACATTATATTCGTCTTATTTGTAAGCGATTGATATATCATACCTCTTTTAAATTTAAGATCAGCTCATGGCACGACGTATGAAAACTCAAATTCCATGGCATCATATATTTATATTTTCAGTTTAGAAATGTATGAACTTATCAAAAAATTTTTGGCTATAAATGATGTAAAACACCACTGCTTATTAAATTTGTCATGTGCTGCTTTAAATACTTCCAAAGCGTTTGTCAATTTGTTTAAAAGATATAAAATGAAAGGAGTGAAAAGAGAAAAAAAAGAAAGAAAGAATATATATATATAATAAAAAACATGGGGAGAGAGACGAAGATACAGATGATGGTACGTATCTTGTTCTATACATAAGTAAATATCACCACGTTAAATTCATTTGCATATTTTTAATTGCTATAACCAATGCTTTCATATATAACAGGCCTAATCTTATATACATAGCTACATATTAAAAAGGGCTATGAAAACTTATATATATACACCTTATAATATAATATATATAACTAGATAAAATGTATATATTAGATAATAGAATACAATAATATAGATGAAAAAGAATTGCAGCAAGCTAAAATTTATAATAAAAAAACAAAGTGTTGCAGGAAGTTGAAAACAACAACGAATGCAATAATATTTATTATAAGTTTCGAAATCCACTAGACAAAAGAAAACACAGCTTGTATAACATATCCATTAAACTAAATAGACTATATATAGTACTAGTACATATTCATGCTATATGTAAACATTTAAAAACGAAACATATATTGCAATATGATAAGCATACCATTTATAAAAATATGGATGACGAGGGAAGGAGGCATGGAGTGGGTTGTGGCTCTTGATAGGTGGTTCGAGCTGTGGTGGAGGAGGCTTGACGAAGCTATAGGAAGGAGAACTGGTCCTTTTTCATTTTTCCATCATATGTGTTTTAGCATTATAATGAGAAAAATCTCTTTTTTTTAAGCAACAGAAAGGAAGAAAAAACGAAGCTAAATAGGCTCATTGACTACACGTTATAAATATTTAAAATAGTTGAACGATAGAAATGAGTAATCCAGCAACTAAAATTGGAACCACGGAAATAGAAGGGTCAATCGCTAGAATTTAGGAGGTATGAATGGTAACGGTTGTTTGAATTGTATACCAAATATATAACTTTATATTCCATTATTAATTGAATAGGAGAAATGAATCGGTGGAGAATAAGCTGTCCATTTATGATATACTGTTACATATAATTTATGTAACGACCCAGAAATTTTAGTAATTAAAATTTGAATATTTTATTAATTTTAAATATTAATAAGTGAAATTATAAGTCGAATAAATTTTATTTCGAATAATTGGATTTAATTGAATGATTAAATCAATAATTTGATATGTTAAATTTTGGAAATAATTGAAAATTGGGTTAAATATGATTGAAAATGATTTGTAAAATTTTATTTTATCATATTGAAGTTAGAATGATATTTTAGAACTTTTAAAATCGAATTAAGAGTTAATTTGTGAAAATTGAATATTTTAATATTTAAATCGACTAGTGAAAATAGTCAATTTTTGAACAGTCTCAGAATTGAACGAAACTAGTTCCATTGGATCCGTAATAGTTAGTTATTACCGGATTTCAATTTTCGTGTCAATCGGAGTTATCGTTTGAGCGTGGCAGCTCGAAACGCATCTAATTGTTTTTAATATTAATTTGGCGTGTTAAAATAGCCATTTTTCAAAAAGTCTCGGATTTCGACGAAACCAGTTTCATCGGATCCGTAATGTGATATTATTGTAAGGTTTCAAATTTCGTGTCAATTGGATTTACCGTTTGTCCGGTACAAATTAAGACGCCTAGAAAATCGTTTAAATCGGTTTAATTTAAATCGAACGTTTATTGCCATAACTTGCATAGATGACCGAATTAGCTTCCGAAACCTGTTCCATTGTGTCCGGAACGCGGGGTAAACCCTAGAAACGCTGGTTTCGGCGCGTAAATCGGAGTTTGGAAAACCCGGATGAATAGTGTTCGTTCAAAACTCTATAAATAGCCCACCATTCTCACAATTAAAAAAAAAAACCTAAACCCTAACTATATGCAGCCGCCACCAACAGACCAAAGGCCGAAAATTGTCCATCTTCATCCCTCCAAATCTTCAAATCCAAGCATTAATTCAACAATCTTCCAACATGAAAGTGGTAGAGGGTAGTGAGATCTACGATGTGTACGGTGGAGATCGCGAATGGAGTTGTAATTTGTGAGAAAATTGCCCGCGTTCCCTAGGGCTTGCGCACGCATTTCTAGGCTCATGGGGCAGCCGAGCTTCTCATGCTTATGGCCGAAGATAGAGCTCGTGACGAGCTTCGACGTGGTGGCGACGTGATGAAGTTTCATCGAGTACAAATGGTGAAAATTTAAACCCTAAATATCAAATGTTGGGTTCGGCATGTGTGTGTTGTACTGGAGCAATTTGCGTGAGTTTGGGAAGAAGGTGTATGCGGCTGTGATGAGGGGAGACCAGATCCAATGGCTCTGAATGAAGCTAGGTTTAAAATTTATTTATAAAGGTTGTAAATTGTTTATAAAAAATTAGTATAAACTTTGATAAATCATAACTTTTTCATACGAGGTCGAAAATGCGCGAAACCAGTTGCGTTGGAATCGTATGGACGAGCACTACGCGATGAAATTGGATTGGAGTCGTTTGGAGTTAGTGAGAATTTTGGGTAAAATTAAACGCCCGTTTAATTTTATTCGAAATAAATCGCTAAAACGAAATTGAAATCAAGGTGAGAACTTCTCACTCAATCGAATCAGTTTCGATTTTATTTTAAATAGTTAGATTTAAAATATTTGAATGCATGTTTGAATGATGATTGTTATCTATTGACTGTTAAAATAGACATTATGCGCCGTTAGTAAGCGGATGTTATTTAATAAAAACATATACCGCGAATATTTCATAAACAGTGAAATTGGTATTATATATAATATCAATATATATATATTGGCATATGTATATATTGCAGTTGTTGATTTCCCCGCATTTTTTTAGCGGATGAGACCTTATTGCGCCGTTATTAAGTGGATAATATTTAAATCCCATATACCGCGATAATTTCGTACTGGAGCGAAATTGGTATTGTGCTAATGTTTGTGGATGCAGGAAAACAGGTTGGAGGGATCCAACTGGATTCCTCAACAGTTTTTATTTGATTTCAGATATTTTGATATTTGATGGATTATCATATCGATATATGATATCGTTGTTGTCGTGATTGACTATTTGGTATGTAGCATCATTGGACCAAACTTTGGAATTTTAAAATGGATTTTAAAGAGATTTTTGAAAGTATACGTTTATAAAATATTTTTCGGAATTTATCCATTTTAAATAAATAAACGTATAAATTTTTAATGTTACAAAAATTATGATTTTTGAGAAATACGGTTAAAGATTGATTTTTGAGAAATATGGATTAATGATTTTATAAACGAATTTAAATCGGGATTAATTGAATTTATTATGAAAAGTTGAAATATAGGATTTATGAATTGAATTATTTTATAAATCAGAATGATGAAATTATAAAAGGGATTAAAGATGTTTTAAAAGAATAATATAAATTGATTGATATAAGATTTATAAATTGATATTTATAAATTAAAAATATTTGAGTTATAAAACGAGTTTTTATAAGTGTTAGAATGAATTGTGAATGAATTTCATAAACGAATGAAATTTATAGAATTTTAAACGGTGAAGTTATAAATGGAATTTTATAAGCAGTAGGTTTATAAAATTTATAAAGTTATTGAAAGAATAGATTTGGATAAATAATTGAATCTTATAAGTTATAAGATTTATAATTATGAAGTTCAAAGGAACGATTTTGCAAACAAATAAATTATAAGCATTTAACTTATAATATGAACTTTTAGTTTATAATTGAGTTATAAACTGGAATAGGTTAATAAAGGATTTTATAAAAGGAAGTTGTTATAAAATAAATAGAAAAGGAATTTATAAACGTTGTTTTATAAATTCGCAAACGACTTATTTTGATAAGTAAATTGTTGAAACTTAGTAATGGAGTTATATTCACGTTTAGACTGTGAATAATCCTTTAAATAAAATGAATAGAAGGATGGAATTGATTAACGTAGTATATTCACGTTTTTGAATAGTGAATAATATGTTAAAGAAATTATTTTAGATTTGATGTTTTAAATAGAATTAAAACGATCTAACGATGTTTTAAAATGTGTTGAGATTCGAAACCATAGATTTCAACATTTATTGTTGAAATAGACGTTTTCGAGAAATAAAAGGAAATGGTGGACTATAACACTGTTGTTATAGTAAATGATTTCCGAAAGGAAATGTTTTGTATAGTATTGGGATTTATATATCTATTTTAATTTCGAATCCCTATACTAGTGATTTTGGGACGTCGTAACGATGTTTTACGTAACATTCATTTTGGCCCAAATAAATATGTTTAAGAGAATGATTTCCTTAAAGAATGAAATATATACTTAATCTCGATGTAAGTATATTGAATATTTTCCAAGTGTTGAAAATAAATAGGTTCGTGAATTACTTATTTAATAAGTATGGAAATGTTTTCCAATATAAAGTGAATATTATGAGAATTTGTCTTTTTGAAGATAAATTGAAATGAATAATTGAAATCGAATATTCATAGATATTTTGGATTATAAATTCACTATGGGATTCATAAAAGAAAAGGAAATTTGTTTAAAAATAAATATTGATTTGTTTTTGAAGTATTGAAATTATATATCTTGTAAAGATATGATTTTTGGAAAATAAATAATTTGGAAAATTATTTGGAATCTGGTGATGTGTGCATATTCATTGATAGTTCAATAACCGACTATCAATACTTCCCTTTGAATGGGTAATTGATGTGATTTGTTTGAATTTGAATGCCACACTTATTTTTGAATAAGCGCTCACTATTCGGGTTAACCGGGAAAGGACCATGGGGTCGTATAACCCATTCCGAATATGTGATACGTCGTTATGAATTGCATTTGATGACCGGTGTTGAAGACCGAGTATTTGCGAAAGCGATAGGATGACCTATCGATTGTCTCTGCACTGGGTAGCTCCTGGTATAGAGATTCCCTAAGTGATGGGAAATTCGATCGGGATTGTGAATACCCGGATTGCAAGGGCTTCGTGAGAAGTGCCTTCGGTTCTGTTCGAGCCCGGAACAGACTTGTATGGATTGTATGTTTGACGTTACAAATTGAGATATAAAGCAGATTTCTTTCAAATATATTTCTGTTGGTGGCGGAGAATTTATTCTTTTAGCTTAACACCCTTCTCTGAGACATACGAGCTCAGAGGTTATGTAGTTGAAGGTTATCAGCGATATATTCCCAATTTGGTAATGTGACATGCTGAGTGTTGCTGTAAATGATCATTGTGTTGATTATTTGTGATAGGATCATTTGTTTGATCGTCTATCTTGGTGATCATTTCTATGATCATTTGTTGACCCAAAGCATGGCTTTTGTATAAAGTATGTTTTTGTGGACGTGACTTCGTCGAGCCTCACACCCCGTGAATGGTCAAAACAGGAAAGATGCGGCAAGGTTATGAGGGGTAGCGCCCTTTAGGATATATGCATTTCCTTCTGGAAAAGGGTGGTATCATGGTATGGAGCCCAGATACTTACTCATGTTGAAAACACTTTATGATTGTGTGAATTGATTGCGAGCGCTCGGTGAAAGGTCCCACAGGACCGGGGGATAGCATATTCGGTCAGTTGTTACTCAGTTATGGGTAATCCGGCCTTGTGTTGGTAGAGATCCGGTTTGGTTCTCGGGGATGTCCATCCAGAGGCATTCTCATGTGGCAATGGGAAGTTCCTTGGCCTGATCATTCATTAGAAATCCAATTCCCAATACGAAACTTGTACGGTATTAGTTGTAGAACCTATCATTCACTTATGGTGGCGCCCCACTGTTTGGATGGTAGCTAAAGTAGGCATAGTTCGAAATGTCTATGTTGGCTAAGATTTATATTCTACTTTCGAAATAAATTTTTCCTACACTATGCACTAGTAATAATATAAAATGTTCTTTTAAATGCGTATCAAGCATCTTTGACTATCATAAGGAGAAATCTCCTCCGATTCTGCGTTTGCATTGTGTGTGTGTGCGGGAGGCCTTATGGTAGTCTCATTTTTAAAAGCATTGCGAATTAACTTTAAAAAATATTCCTCTATTTTTGATTTTAAAGATAAATAAACTGTTTTGAGTTCCCACACCAGTCACATGACTGACTAGGAGTTTATTGTTTTCCTTCCTAAACTCTGGGTGCCCACCAATTTCCACACGGGCAGTCAAGAGTTAGGTTTATCAGGATATTCTGGAGTTGCTGGAGGCAAGATGGATGGCATGGCATAATTACTAGTATATAGTATTTCTTTTTCCGCTGCACTATTTGATGTTGTTTGTTGTTGTACACTCTGATGATATGATGTAATGAAATGTAATGTATAAAATGTAATAACTGATATAGCTCTTTGTTTAAAGATTATTCATTTATCTATTATATGTTGTTCCGCTGCGAATTATGAGATTCTGATGTTGTTCTGTTATTTTCTGTTCCGTTCTGTTTTCTTTTCTTTCTATTCTCTTTCCTCTCCATCTTCTATCTTTTTCTCTCCTCTTTTCTTCTTTTTATTTTTCTTAAACCCTCAGTGTTCGGTTTTCCGTCGTTCGATTGCACGGCAGTCGATAAAGTGAGTATCGATGTTGAATTTTCGGAAGACGAAGAATCGGGTCCTGACAATGTATTTAAGAAGAAACGGTAGAATAATGATAGATTTGAATTATATACTGGTTTGATAACGGTCAAGTTGATAAGGTGGATATTTAAACAATTTATTGCTTGATTGGAAAGCACGTGAGTATGGAAAGGCAAGGATATTAAAATGGAAAAAGGAATGGACAGAGAAATTTAAGCGAAGATAAAACGTACAGGAATAAATATAGAGTAGTGGGATGGTCACGATAATTCAGTGGATAATAAAGCAACTTTTTAATGCCACCAGCTGCACGTTCAAATTTGAAAAGGCAGAGTAACGGACCATAAAATAAACTGAAACGTTGGATTTATAAAAGAAACCATGATGTGTACAATAATTGAAACGGAAATGTACATAAATAAATGAATATGAGACAAATGAAGATGAAGGGGGGAAAGAAATAAACTATTTATGGGCGATGAATTTATAAAAGGAACCATGATGTGCACAATAATTAAAACGAAAACGTACACAAATAAATGAAAATGAGACAAATGAAGATGAAGGTAACCTTATATATAAAATAAAGTAAAAACTCAATATTCATTTAATATTATGTATATTCTGTCAAAATGTAAAGGCTACGTATGAATGAATTCATATATGCTTATCTTTGTACATAACAAACATGCAGACTACTAATTTTAATGCAGACCTTAAATCAACCCTCAAACATATACTTCATATATGTAGTTAAATATAGTATATACTTCTCTTCTTCTTCGGTTCATATGATATATGAAACCCTTAACTATCGTATTTATAGCTGACGACGTATGTATAGATATACTAAATATGCACTAAAATAAACTGGAAATGGTGACATAAAAACCCAAAATCAAATATATATATTTAACATGACTAGAAATCAAACTTCAGTAAAACATATACTAGTATAAAGACTAACATTTATATATATAGCTATTATAACACATATAAATAAAATAAAACTCGGTTTAAATATGCTTTACTATATATACACTTCAAATAGACCATCATACATATACAGTGGTTTTCCAAAAAAAAAATATGGAACGTACTCAATATACTTAAAATTTACACACCTTGCTGAAAAGCAAAAGGAGATCGTAAATTTATTACCCACACTATTTATATTTATACCCAACAGAAATGAACTATGCTATCCAATTTACATCAAACTTAACTTATATTATAGTATAAATAATAGTTTATAAAGTTTTTGCACTAGATCTTATAGGTATAACCACAACCAAACTTTAAAATATATGTACACAGCTCGCACTACAAATCATTAATATACATAACATATTTTCTTCTTTTTTTCAAAATTTTATTATTAATAATTTCTCCAAATCCAATTCAATACATTAAATACCAATTAAAAATTGCTAAAATTTTATGGGTCATTACAATAAATTCAAAGTGGGAATTTATTAAAGGAATGAGAAAAAAAAATTAAAAATAAATAGTGATTTATTTTTAAAGGCTGTGAAGAGAAGTATATTTCTCTGGATAGCCAAGTACGTTTTAAGTAAATTTTTAAATATAAGATAAAAGTTTAATGTTGTTTTAAAAAGCATGTTTTAGAAAATTTATTATTTCTGAACGTTTAAAATTGTAAAGTAAATATTTTTCAAACCTATTATTGTAATAATTATTTAAAAGATGAGTTAGTGTTTGTTTTAAAAAGTGAAAACTTAGTTTTGTATTTCATACATTAACCTTATTTTCAAATATTCGTGTGTGTGTGTGTATATATATATTTAACAAATTATTGAAATAGTTTTTAACTTAAAGGTTTTAAAGTATATTTCAAAGCAAAGCGTTTTAAATTATTTTAAAAATCTAAAGTTTTATGCTTGGTGATTCCAGTGGAAATAGAAATACTTGGAATTGATTCTGAGAAAGGAAGATAATTTTGAAAACTATTTTCAAAGGGTTTTGAGAATAGAAATATATCTTGTGAAGATATTTTTGAGGTTAGTAATATTTTGAGAAATTATTTATTGGTTGATGGTTGTTAGTGAATATTAATTGATAGTTAAATCACCGACTATCAATATTGGCCAAATGCGTTGATCGTTTCGAAGAGACCGGGATTGAGATTAATTTTTCGAAAACCACTTCGATCCGGTCTGTACGTTTCGTGAAAACGATTTTGGATTCGAAGATGGAGCAGAGAAGTGCAAGGGCTAGTCGCTACTAATCCTGAGGATATTTCCAAAATGGATGTAGTAGGAATAATGCCTTCGGTTCCGTTCGGACCCGGGACAGACTTGTATGGATGAATGCTTGCGAAACATCGTCAGGTGGACGATGGGCATTCTAAGGGATATGTTCTAAAAAAGGTAACGCTTAGCCTCAAGCTTCATCAAATAGGAATGACTGAAAATCAGGGGTTATGCAGCAAGGCTAGGTGGGTAGCACCCAAGCAGGGTGAGGTCATTCCTGTCTAGATGTTCCTTTTATTTCGGCTTAGTGGGCGGTTGTTGATCCCTACCGCGGGGTGATCTCACTCGGGATTATCCAGTAAGGGGTAGTCCCGGCCTTGTGTTGCAGGGGAGCGGGCGTACTCCTCGGTACTGTGATCTAGGCCACGTACTGTGACAGGTGGTACCCCAGTGCCTAGTCATTAGTTGGAAATCCATTCTCCCTACGAGCCTTGTACGAGTTTTTTTTGTATTACCCACTTTGTGGCTAGTAGCTAGAATTTAATAATGTAACAATTTCGGCTATTTTATAAATATTTGTATATAGACCCTATTATAATATCAGAGGATTTCTATAAAATTGTTTTAGCTATCGTAAGGTAAGAACCCGACATGTTTATTTGTGGCGTGGTCTTACGAGATGCTTTTGTTTTCAAAAGGATTTTTGAAACTTTAATAATCAATTGAGTGTGATTTTCTCACACTGGTATTCCAGACTGTCTCGGGTGTTATTTAATTGTAATGCTCGGGTCAGACCGAGTATTATAGGATACAAGAATTGATGCTGTGGAGCTCAGGAGACGAGCTGGATGACGTTAGGTACTCCCGTACTTGTTTATATATATGTTCCGCTGTGTTGTTTAGTTGTGTATTCAGTTGTATGTTATTGATGTTGAGCTATGATTGATGTACTCTGATGATGTAATATATATACAAACAGATATATTTGATTTGAGTAAAGATCATTTATTATCTATTATATTTTATTCCGCTGCGATGGTTAGATTCTGTTATTGATTTCTATTTTCTTCTTCTACCTCTTCTTCTTTAACCCAAATGGTTCGTATTTCTGTACAACTTGAGTTGATTTTAGTTAGAATAGTGATGACTCAAGGGGTACTGATTTGTGGGTCGTTACAATAGGCGACATGGCACACAAGGCAATGGCAGGGTAGATATACCAATTACGCACAGGGCTGGTGGTAACGCGTAGCGCGCAGCTACTGCCCACCATGAGCCACATCCCCAAATCAAAAATCAAAAGTGGCCACTGAGTCAATCCAAAAGTTAGAGTATAATATCAAAGGGATGTGTACGTTAAGAGGGGCTACCTCCTTGGCCCGAGATCGCTCCTATTTTAGCCACCTTATGCCAACTCCTGGAAGTCAGGTCCTCGTATATACTTTAATAGAATGTCGACACCATCCTACTTCATTCTGGAATCTCCACCTCGTACACAGTTGTTAAAGTGGTTTTCGGAGTTGGCGGAGAGTATGACAATTTCCGATCCCGGTCTCTTCAACAACCCAATGTTATTATAACACCGCGGTCATTTCAAAATAATTTATACTTCAAAACCAGAATATAATATCCCTTTCAAAACCATATAATTACGATATCTTTTCATTTTAAAAACCAAATCAATATGATATCATTTTAAAATCATAGTATTTCAAAGTTATAAAATTTCGAAACCAAAGATTTAAAACTATAACACTTCCAAAACATAATACTTTGAAATTTATAACTTTGAAACATAACTTCCACCTCTTACATGGTTTAAATATTTTATAAAATAAACTAGCTCTTAAATTTCACAAATCAATTCCAAAACAACCCGAATTTCCAAATTTAAATTTAACCAAATCCCCAAATCATAAATTTCCATTCAATTCGATTTTCAAATAGACCATTCCAAATTATATCGATTTCAAAACAGATTTGATCCACAAAATAAACCATGTCAAATTCAATATATTTCAAAGCTTAAATATTCAATAATTCAGAACTAAATTTAATAATTCATATATATATACACACACACACATACCAAATTTACTTTACTATTATTTAGTTTCGAAATATTTGCTTAATAAATCCAATATCCTTTAAATAAACTTAAAATTTCAATAATTGAATTTTCCTCAATTTATTTAGACTTGATATATTCACTTAAATCACCTTAAATCCGAAATAAGTTATAAAATCATACTCTTCTAAAATCTCAATTTCAATAAGTTCCAAATGGTTTCTTATTAAATATAACTCTTAATTACATAAAATATCAAATCAATTTTAAAATTATCTTCTCAACCTTTATTTATAAAAATCAATATAAACTCTATATTAAAATATAATTTAAGTAAATACTTATCCATATTATATTTTAAATAAAATCAAACTTTATCATTAAACTTATTTTATACTTTAAACAATTTTATTCATAGCTTAAAACCTAGAATTTAACTATATATAAAATAACATTTATAAAATATCCAAATCAATATCTCATAAAATCATGTATTTCTTTACAACGCCATAGAAAATATTTTTATATATAGACCGTGTTTGTATATAATTTTCTACCCTATGGTCAAGTGATACAGATATTTATCATTTCAATCCGTAATTTAAAATAAAAAAATACGGTTATATATCATTTCAAACCGCAATCCCGAATGAATTAAAAATGCATAATAACTTGCAGTTTATAACAATATAAAATACAGCATCCGTTCACCCAATATCAATCATCAACCATTTATCACAATCATCATCCAGTTCAAACAATAACATCAATATATAACAGATAATAAATAACAGGTATTTACTGGTAGTTTATATCCAATAATAATAAATTAAATAACAATTTAACTCAATAAATTCAATTTAAGTGGAATGATGATAAAAATATACCAAACAATTATAAATAAATTTCTAATCACATCAGAAATTAATTTAAGACACATAAGAAATTTTAGAAGTTGTGAGTGGGTTGAAACATCACCTTTTGAATTTAAATCCAATTTAAACCCAAAATTCCAACAGTCTTAGAATCCTCCCAAATTAGAGCTAAAATGTTCGGAATTCCAATACGAACCTAGCGGAGAAAACCGCGTGTAATTTCGACGTCGTATATAAAAGTTAAGCTGATTAGTGAGTTTGAATTTCTATTTTAAAAATTAAAATAGAAGAAAAAATTTACCTCCACTCACTACCACGTCATTAGTCAAAGCACGCACTCCTTCTTAGACATTATATCATACGCGCAGAAACCCTAACCCACAGCACCATCGCGACTCGTATCACAGTCGCCACTCGCGATGATCGCACTTGCGCGTCGCCCTGCGTTCGCCGTAGCCTCGCCAGCGTCAGGCGACCCCACATGCCTCGTCTCGACTGACCTCGGCCATCCATATGACAGCCACCGCCACCCATATTTCGAACCCTAATCGTCCAAACGACTACGATCTTGCCGTCTATTCCTCTGATGAACCACAACGATGGACAGCGCACATGGATCTCTACGAAACCAATAATTTGATTTGACGATCGGACAAATTTAGTTGCATTGTGATGAACGGCCGAGACTTGTTCCTCGAATTTCGGCAACACAAAAATTTAGAAAGAAAAACGGACAGAAGAATTGACATGCGCTCTTCGAGAGCTTGGAATCCATATAAAATTTGATATTACTTGGAGAGTTTGAATTTTTGGCTTTGGATTTGATTTGGAATTGTATTTGGAATTAGGGTTTGCAGCCATTGAAAAGAGGATCTAATAAAACGTATAGAAATGAGGAACAAGAAATGAATCAGGGTTTATAACAGGGTATATATGGGCAGAGTTGAAAAAGAATAGATGGACACGATTGATTTATGCGTTGAACGATAAAATGGCCCGAAAAGCCCGTTCTGACTACGGAACGAAATTGGGTCAACCCACATATCAAAATAGATGTTTTTAAATATTTTAAACGCGATGGAATAGGTTTCAAGTCCAAATTCTATCGTATGAAGAAGTTATACTAAAATCATTTTTTTCAAATTGATTTCAATTTCATTGATTTCAAGGCGTTTCGAGTCCGTACGATCAAAGGACAAGTCCGATCGTTACGAAACTTGAAACCCTGCAATAATCCACCAATACAAATCCGATAAAACTAGTTTCGTCAAAATCCGAGTCAGTAGCCAAAATGGCTATTTTTACATTAATTAATTAAATTAATAACTTAACTAATTAAATCAAATTTTCAATTTCAATTCTTTAATTGACAAATTTCATCCTTTTTGATTTCCAATCATTTACAATGATTTAAACAAATTTAAATGTTAATTTAGAGTTGATTAATTTATCAATTTCCATATTAACCTCAATTTATTAAGTTCAAAATTATAAATTAAGTTTCCAATAATTCTATTTAATTTACTTTTCAATCTATTATTCAATTCATTATTATCAAACGGAAGAAATTAAAATTGGATTCAAAATCTATTACATTAATATTCTCATATTCCATCTTCATTTCAATTAACGTAATGTTTATATATTTAATTTCACTTATTTGCAATTACTCTAATAACTACGGTTCAAATCTCAATAAATTGATAGATCTTTATTCCTGTAACGACCGTGATTTTATTACCGTCGTAATAAATATTTAAAAAAAATCTGTAACGACCGTGATTTTTAAATTACTGTTAGAGTAAATAATTTAAGTGGAAATTTTAAATTTAAATTAGAAATATATATATAAGTTTTTCCAAGATTTTTTTTTGAGTGCAATTCCTTCATGAACTTCAGTTACTTGTGTTCAATAATTTTCATGCGTGTGTACGTAAATCTTTCATTTCCAGGCATTTCAATTCTTTGCGTGCATATGAGTTATGTTGTATATCCAGGCATTGTGTAATCAAAGTTTGGATGCCACCTTTATTTATAACTTATATTCGTATGTGAATATAAATGTGACCAGGTCATTTCAATTGTGTACAAGCATTTATTTTTGGGTGCAAAGTTTTGCATGCGTGAGTGCATATTTAGCATTGCTGTGAACAAAAAATTTAAAACCAAGTGTGAACGCATGTTCTAATTCCAAAAGCTAACATAAATGTTTTTGCCATCATTATGTTGTGCAGTGGTCCTTTTTGTTTACTTTATACATGTTTCATTAAATGCAAGAGTAGACTAGCACGTTCAAAGTTAATGCAATTGTAAGAGTTAGCTTTTCATTACCCTTTTTTTCAAAAATTAAAATCCAGTGGTCGAGTAAACATATTAATGGCAGAGAGAAGCATTTGCATTTGACATTCTTTGTTGGTACGGGTTGGAGGCAAAAATTTTGAAGGTGAGTTCACACTCACTTCTCTAGTTTATTCCCCTTAATTCTTGCGTGCAACTATACGAGTGTGCATGTATCATCAGGGGACATCATGCGTGCATTGTTGCATATTTCATATTGTTGCTCAGGGGACAACATGCGTGCGTTTTATTTATAAAGTGGAAAAAAATAGTGTAAACCCAGATTTTGCTTCCTACTTCAACATTTTCATCACCAACTCTGATTTTTGGGTTCACCATTATTTGTGAGGATGATAATCTTTCATACATTGGTGCATGAACACGTCCAGATAAATTGTGTGAGGTTGTTTGCATGAAAAAGTTTGGCATCATCATCATTTTTTTCTCTCCTGTGCATGCGTAAATTACTGGCCCACAAAAATTTTAGCCAGGTTAAAGTTTTATAAAAAAATTTGCATGAAAATTTTGTACACACCTTGTTGTACATGCTTGCCGTGTGTATACATGTAGTAGTATTTTTATTTGTGTATAAAGAAGCAAAGTGCAACTTTCTTTCTTTTGTTTGTAAGTGCTTGAAATTTACAGGAGAGTAAAATCCAGATTTTTATACAAGCAAGTTCAAATAAATTTTGTACGTGGTTATCCCTTCATGTTGAAGTTGCGTGCATGTCCTCCTCTAGGTGCTGCTTGTAATTCATGTATTACTTGTTTTGAGGAAGTGGGGGCCAGTTACACTACAGTTAGCATATTTTGGGAAAATGCATATACGTGTATTCAAGAAACAGTTTGCAAAATAGGCCATCACTTTTATCAATAAAACAAGTATATAATTCGAGTTTGCATGCTATGCGTCTGTTTCAAACTCTGATTTTTGGGTGAAAACTTTTGCAGGCGTGAGTAAAAAATTCTACAAGTTGCATGCGTGTTGCATGCTTTGTATTTGTGGTGTGAAAGAAAAATATGGTTCAAGTTTCTTTGTTGTTATGCGTGTGTTTCAAACTTTGATTTGGGGTGAAAGTTTTTGCAAGCGTGAGCAATTTTTTAAAAGTTGCATGCTATTAGTGTATCCAAGCATAGATTTTTGGGTGCAAATTTTTACTTACGTTGGTGCATATTTAATTTATCCAAGCCGTTAAAATGAAAACCAAGTCCAGGTGTATACATTACAACTTCGTACAGAGTATAAATGTTTGAAGCTCTGACATATTTCAGTTGCATGTGTATGTATTGTAGGTTGTAATTCACTAAGAATATGGTAGTGTAGTCCACTATTTAAATTTTGTTGAATGATGTTACGTTTTAAAAACATATTTTGCACCATTATTTTTATAACGGAATTTTTACACTGGTATTACATTTTTGAAACGTGTTGTTTTGACGAATATAAATTACTATTATTTAACGTCGGTAACCGTTAATTTAAAGTGAATTTTTAAGCGGTTACCCTGCAACGCTGATTTGATATCTGTTTTTACGGTGTTTTGTGAAGCGCAATTTCTTTGTCGAAATTGCTATAGATGTTGCTGTTTTAATCACATGTTTTCAAAAATTGTTTTAAAATAAAATTGTTTTCAAATTTTTTACAGTTTACGCTTTCAAAAGAATGAGGAATCGATTTAAACGTTTCAGCAAAATTAAGGACTATGAACCTTACTTTTACTGATTCGGTTAATTCCGGACTTGTCCGTTTGAGAATGTAAAATGTTATTTATATAAAATACACCATTTTGCACTTTCAAGGAAACGATGAAGAGATTTAAACGAGTTAGCGAAAGTGCGGAGTATGGAACCACACTTTTACTATTTCTGTTAATTCCGGACTCGTTAATTGAAATATTCATCGTTGTTTGATGATTTTGTTGGGCTTTCGAGCCACTAAGTTGGACCTTCGGGTCATATGATGGACCTGCGGGTCAAATACCAGTACTAGACCTTCGGGCCATATGTTGGACCTTCGGGTCATTTGTTGGGTGCCAAAAATTATGATGACGGTACTTGGTAGGCTTCGGCCATATGTTGATGCACGTGCGGCGTAGCTTAGACTTGCCATATGCTGGGATCGATCCACTTTTATGTTGATTTTTCTAGTTATCTATTTTTGATTTCTAGATTTTGTGAATTGCGGTTTTGAATTCAGTTGTGAATCTGAAAGTTGATTTTGATGGAGTTTGATGTGATTTCTTCATTTAAACTATGTTGATTTCTTATGTTGAATAGTCTCATTCGAGATTATTATTATTTTGCTTGATGTTATTTATGATGTATTCACTTCTAAGAATAAATTAGACTGATCCGTTTACTATTTTCTTTAAATAATACTTGGGTCAGACCGAGTTATTTCAGGATAGTCGCTATCTCTGATTCAGTAGCAGCTTCAGCTTTGGGGATTTCATTCCATCTTTTGCCTAGCCTTCAAGAAGTACTTTTGGTTTATTAGTTCTCATCTCATGTATGTTATGATGTGCATGTATATGTGTATTTGGTTCATGTGAACTATCGATTGTTGTAGCATGTATTCCAGACTTGTCTTCCGCTATATATCTGATATTTCTGTTCTGATGTGATTATACTATCAGTGTTGTTGTTGTTATGAGTTGTTCTGGATTTTTCTTAAGCCACCGTAGTTTTGTTTTAGATTTGGATTAAATATATATGTTTGGGGAGTAATTTACACAACTCCTATCGATGTAATCAATACTCGTCCAAGGCATAACTTACGAATGGTCGCTTCTAACAAGCCTTATTCTTCGCAGTAGTAGACATTATTCCTTATAATAACCCTTGTTATTGTGAGCATAGAGGTGGGGCATCACAACTTGGTATTAGAGCTCAAATTCAAAAAAAATTATAATAAACACAGAACAGAACATATTGGAACATGCGTTACAACTATTCGAGGGTTTATTCGTGCTTTTCTAATATATTCCTCCCACTTTAACATGTGGAGTATGTCTAGGAATAAATCTCATATTCCGCAGTATTCCATTTGTTAAATTTCTTATCAATTGTGTATTGTTTTAACTAATCTTTACCTTCTCTTGTCTCTCAGCCTATGGCTAGAAGAGGTAGAGGGAAGCATTCTTCTGCAGGCCCGTCTAGTGGATCTCATCCAGACGGAGTCTATATGTCAGTTGATCAGTTTATAGAGCTATTTCAGGGTACTCAGCCTTCTGTTGCTACTCCCGCAGCTCCTACTCAGAAGTCTGCCTTCGTTCGCATGTGTAGTGACTATTCCCACCTTGGAGGTCAGCCTTTCAAGGGAACAGAAAGTGTAACGGAGGTGCAGACTTGGTTGCGCACTTGTGAGCGCATATTTTATCGGATGGATCTTTCTGATCGCCATCGCGTTCTCGTAGCATCTAGTATGTTGCAAGAGCATGCGCTTGATTGGTATAAGCTTTTTATTGCGGAAGTTGATGAGTCCTCTTTCTCTTGGATTCGGTTTAAAGAACATTTCGAACTTAACTTCGTTCCTGAATCAGAAAAGGCTAATCTTGCTTGTAGTTTCCTTGAGTTGAAGCAAGGAAAGTCCTCTGTTTCTGATTATGTTGCTTCTTTCGAGGCCGTATCCAAATACGGAGTTGAGTTCATTAATACTCCGCGTAAGAAGAATCTTCGTTTTGTTGATGGTTTGAAGAAGTATTTAAAGAAAGTTCTTTTGCTTCAGCTTAAGCTCTCTTTTGAGGAGCTTGTTGATTCGGCTCTTTGTCTTGAAGCTATTGAAAAGGAACGTGATAGTTGTGATGATGTTGAGGTTTCTAAGAACCCCAATAAGAAGAGGTTTCCATTTCGTAAGCCTAATTCTTCCAACCAGAAGAAGAAGAAGCTAGCAACCTCTAGTTCTGAGCCTAGTAGTGCATCTTCTATTCAGAGGGCATGCTATAATTGTGGTTCTTTGGATCATTTTCTCCGTAGCTGTCCTGAGCCACGCATTTGTCGTTATTGCAAGAAAGAGGATCATTGGGTTTCTGATTGTCCTATTGCTCGGTTTCAAATCTGGAAAGCTTAATGTTGCCAAAGCTTCTGGTGATTCTTCTAAGCCCAAAGGTATTACTCCTTCTGTTTTGGAAGGTTTTATTTTATTTCATGGCCGTTCTGTTAGAGTTCTTTTCGATACGGGTGCATCGCATTCATTCGTGTCAAATGAGCTTGTTGATATTATTCATTTGGATGTTATTACTTTTTCGACCCTTTGAGGATCGTAAATCCTATTGGTGGATCTGCTACTCTTGGTTTGTTATGTGTTGGTGTTGAGATTATTCTTTGTGATTTTACCTTTCATGCGAATCTGCATGTTATGGATCATCTTGGTTTTGATATGATATTGGGTATGGATTGGCTCATCCGTTATGAAGTTCAAATCCTATGTCCTGAAAGAACTTTATATCTCAAGCGTCCCAATGCTATCGAGCAGTTATCTATTATATTTCGAAGTATGGACCATGATTCGAATGCTCTTTTTTCTTCCTTTGAATCGGAGGATGTCATAGATAATATACCAGTTGTTTGTGGTTTTTCTGATGTTTTTGAGCCTATTTCGAGATTACCGCCGAAGCGGGCAATTGAGTTCCGTATTGATCTTATATCTGATGTTCATCCTGTCAGTCGTCCTCCCACGAGGATGTCTGCTAAGGAAAATGAGGAACTCAAGCAACAATTATCTGAGTTAGAAGCCAAGCATTTTATCCGTTCTAGCTCGTCTCCTTGGGGAGCCGCCGTTGTCTTCGTTAAGAAGCCAGATGGTACTCTTAGGCTTTGCATTGATTATCGCAAGCTTAATGAGCTTACTATCAAAAATAGGTATCCATTACTAGGATCGATGACATGTTCGATCAATTATGTAGCTCTAAACTGTTCTCCCAACTCGATCTTGCTACCGGTTTTCATCAGTTACGAGTGGCAGAAGATAGTATTCCTCTTACAGCATTCCGTACTCGTTATGGTTCTTACGAATGGCTTGTTATGCCGTTCGGTTTGACGAATGCTCCAGCGTATTTTGTTGATCTTATGAATCGAATATTCCGGGAATATCTCGATAAGTTCGTCTTGGTTTTCATTGATGAAATTTTTTATTTATTCCAAATCTGAAGCCGATTATATTCAGCATTTGGAGATTGTTTTGAGCACTCTTCGTCAGCATCAGCTTTATGCCAAATTCTCCAAGTGTCACTTCTGGGAGAGTAGGGTGAAGTTTCTCGGTCATATTGTTTCTTCCGATGGTATTTCTGTCGATCCTTCCAAGATCAAATCTATTCAGAATTGAAAGAGTCCCGAGACCATTACTGAGATCGGTAGTTTTCTTGGATTGGCGGGTTATTATCGCCGGTTTATTAAAGACTTTTCTCGTATTGCTTTACCGCTTACCACTCTCACGAGAAAAGTTGTTCCTTTTATTTGGTCGGATAAGTGTGAGAATTCTTTCTTGAAGTTAAAAGATCTCCTTACTCATGCCCCTATCTTAGTGGCTCCTGAAGGGAATCATGATCTTGTTGTTTATACCGATGCCAGTGGTTTTGGGCTTGGTGCAGTTCTCATGCAAAAGGATAAAGTAGTTGCCTATGCTTCTAGACAACTAAAGCCTAACGAGATTCGTTATGCTACCCATGATTTGGAGTTGGCCGCCATAGTCTTTGCTCTAAAGATTTGGCGACATTATTTATTGGGTGAGCATTTTTTTCTCTTCACTGATCACAAATCTCTGAAGTATTTATTTACTCAGAAAGAGCTTAATATGAGGCAACAACGTTGGCTCGAATTTCTTGCTTCATATGATTTCGATATTCAGTATACCCCTAGTAAGGGTAATCGAGTTGCTGATGCGCTTAGTCGCAAGCAGCAGGTTGTTGTTTCCATGATGTTAGCGGAGTGGAATATTTTGAAAGCTTTATCTCTTTGTGATATTAGAGACCATCCTTCAGTTTCTAATTCTCCCGTGCTTTTATTTAGCATGGAAGCTCGTCCTAGTTTGTTGGATCATATTGCCGATGCTCAGAAACAAGATCCACATATTGCTTTTCTTATTCAGAGTTGTAAATCGAAATCCCAAAGTGATGATCTTAAGGATTTCGATATTGATATTCATTGTTGTATTCGGAAGAAGGGTAGGTTGATCGTGCCTTATGTTTCCAATCTTAGAAATGACATTCTTGAGGACTATCATCGTTCTAAGTATACTATCCATCCGGGTAGTAGTAAGATGTATGCTGATATGAAACGCTTATACTATTGGGAGGGTATGAAGCGTGATATTGCAAATTATGTAAGTCGTTGCATGACTTGTCAACTTGTTAAAGTAGAACACCAGCGTCCTAGTGGTCTTTTGCAGCCTCTTGTGATTCCATTATGGAAATGGGATCAAATTTCCATGGAGTTCATTGATGGTCTACCTCGTTCGAGGTCGAGCCATACTAGTATTTGGGTGATTGTTGACCAATTGACTAAATCAGCCCATTTTATTCCTATCAAGTCCAATCAGACTGCTTCTTTGTTGGATAAGTTGTTTATTAAAGAAGCCGTTCGACTTCATGGTGTGCTTAGTTCTATTGTTAGTGATAGAGATCCGCTTTTTATTAGTGGTTTTTGGCAGAGCCTTCAGAAAGCTTTGGGCACTAGGCTCAATCTCAATACAGCTTATCATCCACAGTCTGACGGTTAGACTGAAAGGGTGAATCGAGTCTTAGAAGATCTCCTTCGAGCTTGCATTCTTGATTTTGGTGGTAGTTGGGAAGACCACATATCTCTTGTTGAGTTCTCTTATAACAACAATTTTCAATCCAGTATCGGTATGGCTCCTTTCGATGCTCTTTACGGAAGGCCGTATCGATCACCATCTTGTTGGTTGGAATCGGGGGAAAAGTTAGTTCTCGACCCCGATTATATTCGCGATTCTTCTGAGAGGATTGATATTATTAGACAGAGAATAAAGGAGGCTCAGAATAGGTAGAAATCTTATGTCGATCATCGTAGGAAGCCTTTGGCATTTTCTATTGGCGATCTCGTATTCATTCGTGTTTCCCCGATGAAGGGTGTGGTGCGTTTCAGTAGCTCCGAGAAATTGGCTCCTCGTTATATTGGACCGTGTCCTATTATGGAACGCATTGGCCCTGTTGCTTATCGTGTATCGCCACCTATTCAGTTTTCGGAAATTCATGACGAATTTCATGTATCCCAGCTTCGTCGATGCCTTCGAGATTCGGATTCTATTATTGATCCTCATATGCTGTAAGATCTTGTGATCTCACCCGACTTGTCTATTGTGCAAAATCCTATTCGTGTGCTAGCTTTGGAGGTTAAACGTCTTCGGAATAAAGAAGTTCCGCTTGTGAAAATTCAATGGTCCGCAAACCCCAAAGATTGCACTTGGGAAACCAGAGAATTCATCGAGCGTTCTTATTCGGGTTTTCTCTCCTTTTCAGGTGGGGGTGAGCAATCTTGATCTATCTTTTGTATTTTGAATCTTTGTTGTGATGTATTATTTACGTTATTGACTGCTTCTAGTATGAAAATTGCGGGGACGCAATTTTTATAAGGGTGGAGTCTGCAATGACCATGATTTTATTACCGTCGTAATAAATATTTTTAAAAAAAATCTATAACGACTGTGATTGTGACGACCCGCCCTTCTCACTACTAGAAAGACGCATCATCATTAAGAAAGAAGGGATAGAAATAGAAAAGAATAGAAAAGAAAGAAACAAAACATCAGAATCTTACAGCGGAACGGAACAAATTAAAATATATCACATAACTATTACATATATTTCATATATCAGAGTTATAAAATATCAATACACATGACAATCATACATACATCTGTCACTATATACATCGGAGATACAGTATACATCAAATAACACAGCGGAACTAGATGGATATCTACATACGTCTGGAAACTCCTGCTCCAAGCTCCTCCAGAATCAAAAATCCAAACCTGTCACCTGGCTACTCGTAAAAATTTGAGTACCCAAGAGTTTATGAAAAACAAAATATAAACTCAGGGTCAGACATGGGTCTGGTATGAGTAAACGGTTTAAATTGTTTAATTTTGAAAACCTTTTAAAACAAAGGTATCACGTAAGACTCCCCACAAATAAATACGAGTAAGTTTTTACCTTACGCTAACCAAAACATTTTATAGGAAATCCAGTGATATTATAATAGTGTCTAGGGTTTTCAAGTAAAATACAGAAATAGCTGAAATGCTTACATCTCACATTCCAACGTAGTTGGGCACAATCAAAACGTACGACGCTTATTGGAAATTGGATCCCATCCAATGGCAGGGTTACTGGGGTACCGCCCGTCACAGTACGTGATCTAGATCACTGTACCGAGGAGCCACCTTAACTCCCCTGCAACACAAGGCCAGAACCATTCCTTACTGAACAGTCCCGAACAAGATAACCCCGCAGTTGGTGCGCATATCCAACCGCCCACACAACCGAAATAAAAGGACATCTAGACAGGGGTATATCTCGTCCTGCTTGGGCATGACCCACCTAACCTTGTTGCGCCTCCCCTGTTTTAGCCATTCTCGGTTGATGAGGCTTGAGGCTGCGATTGCCTTTCAGGACATATTTCTTAGAATGCTCATCGTCCGCCTGACGATGTGTTGAAAGCATTCAATCCATACAAGTTCGTTCCGGGTTCGAATGAAACCAAAGGCATTATCTCGTTACACTCATTTTGGAATCACCCTCAGAGTCAATGACGATAACCCTTGCATTCTGAAAACACCATCTCGATCTTCACTTGAGAATTCACGACCTAACGTTTAATTTGGATCGATGTGGTTTTCGGAATATCAAATTGACACCCGATCCCGGTCTCATCGAAATCCAAACGCCATTTTAAAGGCCAAGTTGTCTAATTAACTTAACAGTTTAATTAAATAATTAAATTCATATAACATTTACCCAGATAAATCATACACAATTGCCATGGATATATATTACAGCACATCAGTGAGCATCACAGAATATCATCAATAAACATCACAAGCAAATATACAATACATACAACATCCATAAGCAATCATCTTAAATCCTTATTGTGATGAATTTAATTACTTGAGAGTTAACCTCTTAACCCTGTTTAAACACTTATTTCCCTTCATATTATTTAATCAACAAATCATTTCTTAATTAATATTTATGTCTTAATTGCTTAATTACTTAATTACTTTATTCACATCATTTACTTAATTACTTCCTTAATTAAGTTATCTAACTTGACTACTCAAGCAATTATTTCCCAATCACTATTCTTCGACCTAAATAGAACTTAATTCCCTGATTATTTATTTATTGCTAATTGCTTCATTAATCATTTCTCAATTCTTAGTTAAATCACTTGATTAATTAACTCTTACTCGTTCATTAATTAATTAAGTGGTTAATTACAATTTCACTTATTTTTTTTATAATACACTACTAATTAAAATTACAAAGTAATTACTCTTAATTATTTCTGAATCCAATCAATCACTATCGCTTATTCACTTAATTAACAATCGAGTCTTCTTGAAATTTGTTATCAATTATATTACTATTATTTGTTGATTTACTTAATTTGTTACTTAATATTAACAAGATTTTAAAAACAAGGTTAAGCTTAACAAAAGAAATCAGTTGCTTTAAAATAAATAATCACGAGTTAACTTGTTAATAGACCTTAACTATGATAATCAAACTTGAATTAAATTTTTACTTAAACTTTGAACAGTATTCAATTTAGTGTGATATTTGCTGAAACATTTAATATTAACAAATTTCATAAAATCTTACACGCGGATATAAGAACCCGAGACCTCCCCTGTAACACTCAACCGCTGCTTCGAGTTGTTCGCTCCTTCACCCGAGTTCCCACCCCAGTAACGCGAATTCCATCTTCTTCCTTTTTTTAATTTACAGCAAGTTTTCATGTGAACTTAATTATAAGATACACGACAGAGGATTCTCGCACTCAAACTCACAAGAAACCCGAAGCAAACATTCAATCTTCTCGAGATTGACTCGAGACAGTGCCCCTTCTCCCCAACTTCAAACACTGATACACCTCAGTGTTGTACACGTGTACAGCGCCGCTAGTGGCTTCGGTGATCTTCTGATACTTCGCGCAAATCCCAAATTACTCAAACACAAGAAAACTAAAGTCTAAATACCTCTAAAGATTCGAATACGAAAATATGCAGTTCGAATGAAAGAAATGGTCGACCACTCTGAACCAAAACGTCACGCCACCCAAGCACGGTTCACCGTAGGTGATGGAAACTCGACCACACCTTGTCAACGTCCCCAGCAATCTTCCCACTAAGCCTCAAATCACTCGATCATAGATACGAGTCGAATCTCATATTTTACAGGCATGTACATAAACCTGCGGTAAAACCCTATGTCGATCTCGTATTCAATTTCTATGCAATGGAAAAATCATTCAATATTTTTCCTAAGATCACTGACCTTTGCACTTGCTTCAGTAAGAATTTCAGCATTTTATATTGGATCAAATTCGTGAATTTGATAAAATTTCAATTTTCATTCAACATCGAACTGCTCGTGAAATACTTAAGTAAAAGACTTCTTTTTTGTTTCAAAAATCATGAATTCCAGTAATATTTCAAATTATAAACATGAATTAACTTATTTCATCAGTAGGATTTATTAAAAAAAAAATTTACTAATTTCCTGTAAACATGGTTTCAGGGTTACTGTTCTTGCAACATGCTTAAACAAATTTAAAAAAATCTTGGTTTAGGTTTTAAACATCTTGTTTGTAAAAACAAAAACTCTAAGTTTTACATAATTAGATGAGAATAATTTGAGTTTTGATGAGAATGTACAAACTGCAACACACAGATAAGTACAGAGCATCACATAATACACACAGAATTATATTCCAGTCCAAAAGGATACAATACCACATAAATAATGAATTATCTTTACTAATTTTAATTAAACTTAAACTTAAAATTGATGTTTACTCACCTCAAATAATTGTTGAATAGAAAACTCTTTTGATATCTTGAAAATTGCAGATGGAACAACCTGAGTTTATTCATGAATCTGCATTTTCCTTTTAGATTTGAATGTGTTCATTCTCTTGTTTTAGTTTCTTCTGGTTTCACTTTTTTTCTTTTTGTTTTTGTAGTTATGACTGAACTAAATGGTAAGAACAGATGCATACATATTTATAACTTTGAACAATATGTCTTCTTGAACAAGCTTTAACATAATATAATATTTGCTTTATTTTTATTTGTACTAAGACCTGAAATGAAAGGCATATTTCGGCTGAAAGGTATTTTGTTTCAGATTTAAGGTGGCTAATTAATGTTTATGTCTTTACTTATGTTAACACAATCCATATTTACCGACACAAATATTTGTATAAAGATATTGCAGGCTTAGTTTGCACTAATGTGTTTTCATTTAGGTTTACACTCATTAGTATTTACTGACCTAGACATTTTGTCTTCATACTTATGTTAACATATAGATTAATGTTTGCTTGCAGGTTTGATTTCTTATGCATATACAGTTTACACTTATAATGCTTTGCTGACAAGCTTGTTTTGATACTTGCAGATTTTGTGTTGCATATTATTAATGTTTGCTGTTAACTTTGGTTTGTCTTATTATCTTGAACACAAATTTATACACTGATTTTGACTAATTATATATGTTTTTTTTAGCATAGTTAACATTTTATTTATATCTTATATTCATCATATCTTGTACTTATGTTTATGTATACTTATGTTTATAATTATAATTTATGTTATACTTATTTTTTTTATGTTGATTGAGTTAAATTTCATTTCAAACATTATTATTCATTTGTATACTTACCAAATATAAACAAAGTAAGATATTTTAATTCAATCATAAAAGAAAATTTTTATTATGAATGTTATTTAGATAATTTATTTAAATTTTCAAATCAATTTCCCCTTTAAAAATACCATTTATATAAACAATGGCAATTATTTCAAAATCACATCCGTTCAAATGAATAAATATACATTTTATTTAAATTGATTTAAATATTTATTAAAATATATAGGGCCAAAATCCAAGGTCGTTACATTCTTCCCCCCTTAAAAGAATTTCGTCCCCAAAATTTAAAACAAAGATAATTTAAAAGTTGTCATATCAACCATTCAAACATATATTTCATTCATATATTAACAAACAACCAACATTTATCCTAACAAACATCGCTAGCTACCCGGACAAAAATCTAGATAAGCTTTCTTAAACTATCCAGAGTTTCCCGGGTGAAATCCCTGGGATCCTCGCTCCACTATACTATGACAAGCTACACTACTATACTCCTAAGTTGCCTCTCACCTTAACTAACAATCCGATCTGAATTTCTATCCACAGTCACATTCGGCTCATCTTTCAAGTCTTCCTGTACTATTGATTCTACAGCTAATACTGAATCAAGAACAAATTTCTTTAGATGGGACACACAGAATACACTATGAATTCCAGACATCCATTCTGACAATTCGACTCTGCAAGCTACAGTTCCAGTCTTTACAATATCCGACATAGTCCAATATATCCTGAGTCAAGTTTTCCCGCCTTCCGAATCTAATAGTTCCTTTAATCGGGAGACTTTGGTCAAAACAAATTACAATCTCAAATTCCAATTGTCTCCTTCTTATCTGCGTACTTCTTCTAACGGTCTTGAGAAGCTCTCATCTTATCCTTTGATAAGCCTAACCTAAGCAAAAACTTCACAAAACAAAACTGGTCCAAACACAAGATAATCTTCCACAATCTACCAAAATTCAAAACTCAAACTTACCGCATATCCTCTAAAATACGGTTCAGTCTCTCTATTCGTCCATCTGAGGATGATAGGCTATACTAAATTTCAAACTCGATCCCAAAGGCAATTGTAGAACCTTCGAGAATTTTGCTGGTGAAAAATAGGGTCACGACCACTTATTATGCTAACAGGAATACCAAACAATTTTACTATTTTCTTCAAGAAAAATTTCGGCCAGAAACTGTAGTCCGAGTTATCTAACTCGTATAGAATGAGCATTCTTATTTAATCGATCCACAATAATCCATATTCCATCGTTTCTTTTCTTGGCTCTTGGCAAACCGTCGATGAAATCCATCGAAATCATCGCCCACTTCCATCTGAGATTTCTAAAGATTACAATAATCCTAGACAACTTCTAATGATCACCTTAACTTGCTGATAGAAAGTACAACTATAAACGAAAGCAGCTACAACCCTCTTCATGCTCGATCTTTAGAAAATTCTTCTCATATCTTTATACATCTTAAAGATTCCGGGTGAATATTCAGTCTGGAGTGATGTCATTCAGCTAAAACTTATTGCCTCAATTCATCCATATCAAGCACACAAACGGCCACTAATCCTTTAAGCACCTTGATCATCTACCTTAAAATCTGAACACCTTCCATCCTTATTTAAGAATCAATTCCTCAAAAGATCTATCCTCCCTTTGCTTACTTATAATTCTACCCTGGAGATAAGGAATAACTTCCCAAAAGAAACAAAACTGCATTCCTGTTAAGAGCATCAACTACCACATTCGCTTATCCTGGGTACACAGAATATCCATATCATATGAGGCCAGAAATTCAACTCACCATGGCTGCCTCAGATTAACATTCCCTTAGAGAAAAAAAATATTTCAATAGTTTATGATCCGTTAATAACCCAACTTCTCTTCCAACAGATTAAGCCTCCAAATCTTCAAAAACAAACACCATGGATAACGACTCAAGGTCATGCGTAGGGTAGTTCCCTTCATGTTGCTTTAATTACTGACACGCATACGCAGTTACTCTTTTATCTTGCATCAACACTGCTTCCTAAATCAATATACAAGCATCCGTATAAATTCCAAATCTGCCCTTTCCTTCCGGAGTAACAATCACTGGAGCACTGGTTAGCCTCGTCTTCCATTCTTAGAAAGCTTCTTCACACCGGGTGCCCATTTGAACTTAGTTCTTTTTCTTGTGAACTTAGTCAGATGTGAAGAAATCTTGGAATAGTCTCTGATAAATTTCCTGTAATAGCCAGTTAAACCAGAAAATTATGAATTTTCCATCGGTTGCTTCGGTTGCTTCCATTCTAGAATAGATTCTCCCTTTTCTGGGTCTACAGAGATATCTTCACCCAAAATAATGTGCCCCAAAAATAACTTTCGATTTCCAAAAATGGCACTTAAAAAAAACTCACCTTCAAAACATGTTCCCTCAGTGTCTCCAACACTATCTTCAAATGTTGCTTGAGCTCTTCTTCAAACTTAGAATATACCAAAGCAAACTTATTCATACTCTTATCGATCCTTCCGCTTTAGCGACAACACCGTCACAGAACCCTAACAAGAAAAACTAGACTTGATGTGATCAACTCCTTCCCCAAAAGATCCTGAATCTGCTCAACTAACTTTACTTCCTTTCTCGGAGCCATTCTCCAACTAGGCTGAATCACTAGCACTACCCTGAAATCAAATCAACACGAAACTCTGTCTCTCGATGGGAAGACAAACAATTAACTTCTCGAATACATCAGGAAAAACTTGGTTCACATCAATACCTAAAAAAAATCTCAACTCCATGAAAAAAAATTACAAAAATAAATTCCAGAATTGTTTACACGACACTCTGGCAATTCTACCCAAATAAATTTGCAACAAAACTGTTCTCCCTTCACAATCCAGAACAGTCATATACTATTCGGTAATGAATCCACTCTGCTACTTCTGAAATTACCTCACTAAAACTGCTAATCAACAAACCTTCTCGACCGCACACAGAACACTTCAAGCTATATGGCTAAGCTCGATGACCAAAGACTTCTATTCAAAGCTCTTTGAGAAACTCGGGCCTCAATCAAACAAAAATACCCTACTGAACTTAGTCACAATTCCGAAACGGACATACTTCCTTAACTTGTTCCAAAGAAACATCTTCGGAGACATCCAAACTCACTGAGTCTTATTACACATCTACTACACCCTGAGATATCAAGATATCATGACTTGGTCATCTCCATCCGATAGATCCATACTCAACCTCATCAAAGTTACATTCCAACAATGAAATCCTCACATCACCCAAAGCTCACTCGAGACGGTAATAGGTCTGCAGTCTCGACAAATACACTCCAATTACAAATATTCAAAACTCCAACCATCGGTAGTCGTGTTTCACACACCACTATCTTATCTACCTTTATAACTTATATTGGAAAACTCGAACAGGTAACCCAATAAATAGGTAGAAATAAATAAATAAATATATTTATATATATATCAAAATTACAAATACGCTCTCTCAAAAAAGAATCACTCAAGAGCCTAGGTATTCACTCAACCTAGTGCTCTGATGCCAAGTGTGACGACCCGCCCTTCTCACTACCAGAAAGACACATCATCATTAAGAAAGAAGGGATAGAAATAGAAAAGAAAGAAATAAAACATCAGAATCTCACAGCGGAATGGAACAAATTATAATATATCACATAACTATTACATAGATTTCATATATCAGAGTTATACAATATCAATACACATGACAATCATACATACATCTGTCACTATATACATCAGAGATACATTATACATCAACTAACACAAGGGAACTAGATAGATATCTACATACGTCTTGAAACTCCTGCTCTAAGCTCCTCCAGAATCAAAAATCCAAACCTATCACTTGGCTACTCGTAAAAATTTGAGTACCCAAGAGTTTATGAAAAACAAAATATAAACTCCGGGTCAGACATGTGTCCGGTATGAGTAAACGGTTTAAATTGTTTAATTTTGAAAACCTTTTAAAACAAAGGTATCACGTAAGACTCCCCACAAATAAATACGGGTAAGTTTTTACCTTACGCTAACCAAAACATTTTATAGGAAATCCAGTGATATTATAATAGTGTCTAGGGTTTTCAAGTAAAATACAGAAATAGCTGAAACGCTTACATCTCACATTCCAACGTAGTTGGGCACAATCAAAACGTACGGCGCTTATTGGAAATTGGATCCCATCCAATGGCAGGGCTACTGGGGTACCGCCCATCACAGTACGTAGTCTAGATCACTGTACCGAGGAGCCACCCTGACTCCCCTGCAACACAAGGCCGGAACCATTCCTTACTGAACAGTCCCGAACAAGATAACCCCGTAGTTGGTGCGCATATCCAATCGCCCACACAGCCGAAATAAAGGGACATCTAGACAGGGGTATATCTCGTCCTTCTTGGGCATGAACCACCTAACCTTGCTGCACCTCCCCTGTTTTAGCCATTCCCGGTTGATGAGGCTTGAGGCTACGATCACCTTTCAGGACATATTTCTTAGAATGCTCATCGTCCGCCTGACGATATGTTGAAAGCATTCAATCCATACAAGTTCGTTCCGGGTTCGAACGAAACCAAAGGCATTATCTCGTTACACTCATTTTGGAATCACCCTCAGAGTCAACGACGATAACCCTTGCATTCTGAAAACACCATCTCGATCTTCACTTGAGAATTCATGACCTAACGTTTAATTTGGATCGATGTGGTTTTCGGAATATCAAATTGACACCCGATCCCGGTCTCATCGAAATCCAAACGCCATTTTAAAGGACAAGTTGTCTAATTAACTTAACAGTTTAATTCGATGATTAAATTCATATAACATTTACCCAGATAAATCACACACAATTGTCATGGATATATATTACAGCATATCAGTGAGCATCACAGAATATCATCAATAAACATCACAAGCAAATATACAATACATACAACATCCATAAGCAATCATCTTAAATCCTTATTGTGATGAATTTAATTACTTGAGAGTTAATCTCTTAACCCTGTTTAATCTCTTATTTCCCTTCATATTATTTAATCAACAAATCATTTCTTAATTAATATTTATGTCTTAATTGCTTAATTACTTAATTACTTTATTCACATCATTTACCTAATTACTTCCTTAATTAAGTTATCTAACTTGACTACTCAAGCAATTATTTCCCAATCACTATTCTTTGACCTAAATAGAACTTAATTCCCTGATTATTTATTTATTGCTAATTGCTTCATTAATCATTTCTCAATTCTTAGTTAAATCACTTGATTAATTAACTCTTACTCGTTCATTAATTAATTAAGTGGTTAATTACAATTTCACTTATTTTTTTTATAATACACTACTAATTAAAATTACAAAGTAATTACTCTTAATTACTTCTGAATCCAATCAATCACTATTGCTTATTCACTTAATTAACAATCAAGTCTTCTTGAAATTTGTTATCAATTATATTACTATTATTTGTTGATTTACTTAATTTATTACTTAATATTAACAAGATTTTAAAATCAAGGTTAAGCTTAACAAAAGAAATCAGTTACTTTAAAATAATTAATCACGAGTTAACTTGTTAATAGACCTTAACTATGATAATCAAACTTGAATTAAATTTTTACTTAAACTTTGAACAGTATTCATTTTACTGTGATACTTGCTGAAACATTTAATCATTAACAAATTTCGTAAAATCTTACACGTAGATATAAGAACCCGAGACCTCCCCTGTAACACTCAACCGCTGCTTCGAGTTGTTCGCTCCTTCACCCAAGTTCCCACCCCAGTAACGCGAATTCCATCTTCTTCCTTTTTTTAATTTACAGCAAGTTTTCGTGTGAACTTAATTATAAGATACACAACAGAGGATTCTCGCACTCAAACTCACAAGAAACCCGAAGCAAACATTCAATCTTCTCGAGATTGACTCAAGACAGCGCCCATTCTCCCCAACTTCAAACACTGATACACCTCAGTGATGTACACGTGTACAGCGCCGCTCGTGGCTCCGGTGATCTTCTAATACTTCGCGCAAATCCCAAATTACTCAAACACAAGAAAACTAAAGTCTAAATACCTCCAAAGATTCGAATACGAAAATATGCAGTTCGAATGAAAGAAACGGTCGACCGCTCTGAACCAAAACGTCACGTCACCCAAGCATGGTTCACCGTAGGTGATGGAAACTCGACCACACCTTGTCAACGTCCCCAGCAATCTTACCACTAAGCCTCGAATCACTCGATCATAAGTACGAGTCGAATCTCATATTTTACAGGCAAGTACATAAACCTGCGGTAAAACCCTATGTCGATCTCGTATTCAATTTCTATGCAATGGAAAAAGCATTCAATATTTTTCCTAAGATCACTGACCTTTGCACTTGCTTCAGTAAGAATTTCAGCATTTTATATTGGATCAAATTCGTGAATTTGATAAAATTTCAATTTTCATTCAACATCGAACTGCTCGTGAAATACTTAAGTAAAAGACTTCGTTTTTGTTTCAAAAATCATGAATTCCAGTAATATTTCAAATTATAAACATGAATTAACTTATTTCATCAGTAGGATTTATCAAAAAAATTTTTTACTAATTTCCTGTAAACATGGTTTCAGGGTTACTGTTCTTGCAACATGCTTAAACAAATTTAAAAAAAATCTTGGTTTAGGTTTTAAACATCTTGTTTGTAAAAACAAAAACTCTAAGTTTTACATAATTAGATGAGAATAATTTGAGTTTTGATGAGAATGTACAAACTGCAACACACAGATAAGTACAGAGCATCACATAATACACACAGAATTATATTACAGTCCAAAAAGATACAATACCACATAAATAATGAATTATCTTTACTAATTTTAATTAAACTTAAACTTAAAATTGATGTTTACTCACCTCAAATAATTGTTGAATAGAAAACTCTTTTGATATCTTGAAAACTGCAAATGGAACAACCTGAGTTTATTCATGAATCTGCTTTTTCCTTTTAGATTTGAATGTGTTCATTCTCTTGTTTTAGTTTCTTCTGGTTTCACTTTTTTTTCTTTTTGTTTTTGTAGTTATGACTGAACTAAATGGTAAGAACAGATGCATACATATTTATAACTTTGAACAATGTGTCTTCTTGAACAAGCTTTAACATAATATAATATTTGCTTTATTTTTATTTGTACTAAGACCTGAAATGAAAGGCATATTTCGGCTGAAAGGTATTTTGTTTCCGATTTAAGGTGGCTAATTAATGTTTATGTCTTTACTTATGTTAACACAATCCATGTTTACTGACACAAATATTTGTATAAAGATATTGCAGGCTTAGTTTGTACTAATGTGTTTTCATTTCATTAGTATTTACTGACCTAGACATTTTGTCTTCATACTTATGTTAACATATAGATTAATGTTTGCTTGCAGGTTTGATTTCTTATGCATATACAGTTTACACTTATAATGCTTTGCTGACAAGCTTGTTTTGATACTTACAGATTTTGTGTTGCATATTATTAATGTTTGTTGTTAACTTTGGTTTGTCTTATTATCTTGAACACAAATTTACACACTGATTTTGACCAATTATATATGTTTTGTTTTAGCATAGTTAACATTTTATTTATACCTTATATTCATCATATTTTGTACTTATGTTTATGTATACTTATGTTTATAATTATATTTTATGTTATACTTATTTTTTTTTTATGTTGATAGAGTTAAATTTCATTTCAAACATTATTATTCATTTGTATACTTACCAAATATAAACAAAGTAAGATATTTTAATTCAATCATAAAAGACAAATTTTATTATGAATATTATTTAGATAATTTATTTAAATTTTCAAATCAATTTCCCCTTTAAAAATACCATTTATATAAACAATGGCAATTATTTCAAAATCACATCCGTTTCAAATGAATAAGTATACATTTTATTTAAATTGATTTAAATATTTATTAAAATATATAGGGCCAAAATCCAGGGTCGTTACAGTAATTTTTAAATTACTGTCAAAGTAAATAATTTAAGTGGAAATTTTAATTTAAATTAGAAATATATATAAGTTTGTCCAAGATTTTTTTTGAGTGCAATTCCTTCATGAACTTCAGTTACTTGTGTTCAATAATTTTCATGCGTGTGTACATAAATCTTTCATTTCCAGGCATTTCAATTCTTTGCGTGCATATGAATTATGTTGTATATCCAGGCATTGTGTAATCAAAGTTTGGATGCCACCTTTCTTTTATAACTTATATTCGTATGTGAATATAAATGTGACCAAGTCATTTCAATTATGTTCAAGCATTTATTTTTGGGTACAAAGTTTTGCATGCGTGAGTGCATATTTAGCATTTGCTGTGAACAAATTTTTTAAAACCAAGTGTGAACGCATGTTCTAATTCCAAAAGCTAACATAAACATTTTTGCCATCATTATGTTGTGCAGTGGTCCTTTTTGTTTACTTTATACACGTTTCATTGAATGTAAGAGTGGACTAGCATGTTCAAAGTTAATGCAATTGTACGAGTTAGCTTTTCATTTCCATTTTTTTTTCAAAAATTAAAATCCAGTTGCCGAGTAAACATATTAATGGCAGAGAGAAGCATTTGCATTTGACATTCTTTGTTGGTACGGGTTGGAGGCAAAAATTTTGAAGGTGAGTTCACACTCACTTCTCTAGTTTATTCCCCTTAATTCTTGCGTGCAACTATACGAGTGTGCATGTATCATCAGGGGACATCATGCGTGCATTGTTGCATATTTCATATTGTTGCTCAGGGGACAACATGCGTGCGTTTTATTTATAAAGTGGAAAAAAATAGTGTAAACCCAGATTTTGCTTCCTACTTCAACATTTTCATCACCAACTCTGATTTTTGGGTTCACCATTATTTGTGAGGATGATAATCTTTCATACATTGGTGCATGAACACGTCCAGATAAATTGTGTGAGGTTGTTTGCATGAAAAAGTTTGGCATCATCATCATTTTTTTCTCTCCTGTGCATGCGTAAATTACTGGCCCACAAAAATTTTAGCCAGGTTAAAGTTTTATAAAAAAATTTGCATGAAAATTTTGTACACACCTTGTTGTACATGCTTGCCGTGTGTATACATGTAGTAGTATTTTTATTTGTGTATAAAGAAGCAAAGTGCAACTTTCTTTCTTTTGTTTGTAAGTGCTTGAAATTTACAGGAGAGTAAAATCCAGATTTTTATACAAGCAAGTTCAAATAAATTTTGTACGTGGTTATCCCTTCATGTTGAAGTTGCGTGCATGTCCTCCTCTAGGTGCTGCTTGTAATTCATGTATTACTTGTTTTGAGGAAGTGGGGGCCAGTTACACTACAGTTAGCATATTTTGGGAAAATGCATATACGTGTATTCAAGAAACAGTTTGCAAAATAGGCCATCACTTTTATCAATAAAACAAGTATATAATTCGAGTTTGCATGCTATGCGTCTGTTTCAAACTCTGATTTTTGGGTGAAAACTTTTGCAGGCGTGAGTAAAAAATTCTACAAGTTGCATGCGTGTTGCATGCTTTGTATTTGTGGTGTGAAAGAAAAATATGGTTCAAGTTTCTTTGTTGTTATGCGTGTGTTTCAAACTTTGATTTGGGGTGAAAGTTTTTGCAAGCGTGAGCAATTTTTTAAAAGTTGCATGCTATTAGTGTATCCAAGCATAGATTTTTGGGTGCAAATTTTTACTTACGTTGGTGCATATTTAATTTATCCAAGCCGTTAAAATGAAAACCAAGTCCAGGTGTATACATTACAACTTCGTACAGAGTATAAATGTTTGAAGCTCTGACATATTTCAGTTGCATGTGTATGTATTGTAGGTTGTAATTCACTAAGAATATGGTAGTGTAGTCCACTATTTAAATTTTGTTGAATGATGTTACGTTTTAAAAACATATTTTGCACCATTATTTTTATAACGGAATTTTTACACTGGTATTACATTTTTGAAACGTGTTGTTTTGACGAATATAAATTACTATTATTTAACGTCGGTAACCGTTAATTTAAAGTGAATTTTTAAGCGGTTACCCTGCAACGCTGATTTGATATCTGTTTTTACGGTGTTTTGTGAAGCGCAATTTCTTTGTCGAAATTGCTATAGATGTTGCTGTTTTAATCACATGTTTTCAAAAATTGTTTTAAAATAAAATTGTTTTCAAATTTTTTACAGTTTACGCTTTCAAAAGAATGAGGAATCGATTTAAACGTTTCAGCAAAATTAAGGACTATGAACCTTACTTTTACTGATTCGGTTAATTCCGGACTTGTCCGTTTGAGAATGTAAAATGTTATTTATATAAAATACACCATTTTGCACTTTCAAGGAAACGATGAAGAGATTTAAACGAGTTAGCGAAAGTGCGGAGTATGGAACCACACTTTTACTATTTCTGTTAATTCCGGACTCGTTAATTGAAATATTCATCGTTGTTTGATGATTTTGTTGGGCTTTCGAGCCACTAAGTTGGACCTTCGGGTCATATGATGGACCTGCGGGTCAAATACCAGTACTAGACCTTCGGGCCATATGTTGGACCTTCGGGTCATTTGTTGGGTGCCAAAAATTATGATGACGGTACTTGGTAGGCTTCGGCCATATGTTGATGCACGTGCGGCGTAGCTTAGACTTGCCATATGCTGGGATCGATCCACTTTTATGTTGATTTTTCTAGTTATCTATTTTTGATTTCTAGATTTTGTGAATTGCGGTTTTGAATTCAGTTGTGAATCTGAAAGTTGATTTTGATGGAGTTTGATGTGATTTCTTCATTTAAACTATGTTGATTTCTTATGTTGAATAGTCTCATTCGAGATTATTATTATTTTGCTTGATGTTATTTATGATGTATTCACTTCTAAGAATAAATTAGACTGATCCGTTTACTATTTTCTTTAAATAATACTTGGGTCAGACCGAGTTATTTCAGGATAGTCGCTATCTCTGATTCAGTAGCAGCTTCAGCTTTGGGGATTTCATTCCATCTTTTGCCTAGCCTTCAAGAAGTACTTTTGGTTTATTAGTTCTCATCTCATGTATGTTATGATGTGCATGTATATGTGTATTTGGTTCATGTGAACTATCGATTGTTGTAGCATGTATTCCAGACTTGTCTTCCGCTATATATCTGATATTTCTGTTCTGATGTGATTATACTATCAGTGTTGTTGTTGTTATGAGTTGTTCTGGATTTTTCTTAAGCCACCGTAGTTTTGTTTTAGATTTGGATTAAATATATATGTTTGGGGAGTAATTTACACAACTCCTATCGATGTAATCAATACTCGTCCAAGGCATAACTTACGAATGGTCGCTTCTAACAAGCCTTATTCTTCGCAGTAGTAGACATTATTCCTTATAATAACCCTTGTTATTGTGAGCATAGAGGTGGGGCATCACAACTTGGTATTAGAGCTCAAATTCAAAAAAAATTATAATAAACACAGAACAGAACATATTGGAACATGCGTTACAACTATTCGAGGGTTTATTCGTGCTTTTCTAATATATTCCTCCCACTTTAACATGTGGAGTATGTCTAGGAATAAATCTCATATTCCGCAGTATTCCATTTGTTAAATTTCTTATCAATTGTGTATTGTTTTAACTAATCTTTACCTTCTCTTGTCTCTCAGCCTATGGCTAGAAGAGGTAGAGGGAAGCATTCTTCTGCAGGCCCGTCTAGTGGATCTCATCCAGACGGAGTCTATATGTCAGTTGATCAGTTTATAGAGCTATTTCAGGGTACTCAGCCTTCTGTTGCTACTCCCGCAGCTCCTACTCAGAAGTCTGCCTTCGTTCGCATGTGTAGTGACTATTCCCACCTTGGAGGTCAGCCTTTCAAGGGAACAGAAAGTGTAACGGAGGTGCAGACTTGGTTGCGCACTTGTGAGCGCATATTTTATCGGATGGATCTTTCTGATCGCCATCGCGTTCTCGTAGCATCTAGTATGTTGCAAGAGCATGCGCTTGATTGGTATAAGCTTTTTATTGCGGAAGTTGATGAGTCCTCTTTCTCTTGGATTCGGTTTAAAGAACATTTCGAACTTAACTTCGTTCCTGAATCAGAAAAGGCTAATCTTGCTTGTAGTTTCCTTGAGTTGAAGCAAGGAAAGTCCTCTGTTTCTGATTATGTTGCTTCTTTCGAGGCCGTATCCAAATACGGAGTTGAGTTCATTAATACTCCGCGTAAGAAGAATCTTCGTTTTGTTGATGGTTTGAAGAAGTATTTAAAGAAAGTTCTTTTGCTTCAGCTTAAGCTCTCTTTTGAGGAGCTTGTTGATTCGGCTCTTTGTCTTGAAGCTATTGAAAAGGAACGTGATAGTTGTGATGATGTTGAGGTTTCTAAGAACCCCAATAAGAAGAGGTTTCCATTTCGTAAGCCTAATTCTTCCAACCAGAAGAAGAAGAAGCTAGCAACCTCTAGTTCTGAGCCTAGTAGTGCATCTTCTATTCAGAGGGCATGCTATAATTGTGGTTCTTTGGATCATTTTCTCCGTAGCTGTCCTGAGCCACGCATTTGTCGTTATTGCAAGAAAGAGGATCATTGGGTTTCTGATTGTCCTATTGCTCGGTTTCAAATCTGGAAAGCTTAATGTTGCCAAAGCTTCTGGTGATTCTTCTAAGCCCAAAGGTATTACTCCTTCTGTTTTGGAAGGTTTTATTTTATTTCATGGCCGTTCTGTTAGAGTTCTTTTCGATACGGGTGCATCGCATTCATTCGTGTCAAATGAGCTTGTTGATATTATTCATTTGGATGTTATTACTTTTTCGACCCTTTGAGGATCGTAAATCCTATTGGTGGATCTGCTACTCTTGGTTTGTTATGTGTTGGTGTTGAGATTATTCTTTGTGATTTTACCTTTCATGCGAATCTGCATGTTATGGATCATCTTGGTTTTGATATGATATTGGGTATGGATTGGCTCATCCGTTATGAAGTTCAAATCCTATGTCCTGAAAGAACTTTATATCTCAAGCGTCCCAATGCTATCGAGCAGTTATCTATTATATTTCGAAGTATGGACCATGATTCGAATGCTCTTTTTTCTTCCTTTGAATCGGAGGATGTCATAGATAATATACCAGTTGTTTGTGGTTTTTCTGATGTTTTTGAGCCTATTTCGAGATTACCGCCGAAGCGGGCAATTGAGTTCCGTATTGATCTTATATCTGATGTTCATCCTGTCAGTCGTCCTCCCACGAGGATGTCTGCTAAGGAAAATGAGGAACTCAAGCAACAATTATCTGAGTTAGAAGCCAAGCATTTTATCCGTTCTAGCTCGTCTCCTTGGGGAGCCGCCGTTGTCTTCGTTAAGAAGCCAGATGGTACTCTTAGGCTTTGCATTGATTATCGCAAGCTTAATGAGCTTACTATCAAAAATAGGTATCCATTACTAGGATCGATGACATGTTCGATCAATTATGTAGCTCTAAACTGTTCTCCCAACTCGATCTTGCTACCGGTTTTCATCAGTTACGAGTGGCAGAAGATAGTATTCCTCTTACAGCATTCCGTACTCGTTATGGTTCTTACGAATGGCTTGTTATGCCGTTCGGTTTGACGAATGCTCCAGCGTATTTTGTTGATCTTATGAATCGAATATTCCGGGAATATCTCGATAAGTTCGTCTTGGTTTTCATTGATGAAATTTTTTATTTATTCCAAATCTGAAGCCGATTATATTCAGCATTTGGAGATTGTTTTGAGCACTCTTCGTCAGCATCAGCTTTATGCCAAATTCTCCAAGTGTCACTTCTGGGAGAGTAGGGTGAAGTTTCTCGGTCATATTGTTTCTTCCGATGGTATTTCTGTCGATCCTTCCAAGATCAAATCTATTCAGAATTGAAAGAGTCCCGAGACCATTACTGAGATCGGTAGTTTTCTTGGATTGGCGGGTTATTATCGCCGGTTTATTAAAGACTTTTCTCGTATTGCTTTACCGCTTACCACTCTCACGAGAAAAGTTGTTCCTTTTATTTGGTCGGATAAGTGTGAGAATTCTTTCTTGAAGTTAAAAGATCTCCTTACTCATGCCCCTATCTTAGTGGCTCCTGAAGGGAATCATGATCTTGTTGTTTATACCGATGCCAGTGGTTTTGGGCTTGGTGCAGTTCTCATGCAAAAGGATAAAGTAGTTGCCTATGCTTCTAGACAACTAAAGCCTAACGAGATTCGTTATGCTACCCATGATTTGGAGTTGGCCGCCATAGTCTTTGCTCTAAAGATTTGGCGACATTATTTATTGGGTGAGCATTTTTTTCTCTTCACTGATCACAAATCTCTGAAGTATTTATTTACTCAGAAAGAGCTTAATATGAGGCAACAACGTTGGCTCGAATTTCTTGCTTCATATGATTTCGATATTCAGTATACCCCTAGTAAGGGTAATCGAGTTGCTGATGCGCTTAGTCGCAAGCAGCAGGTTGTTGTTTCCATGATGTTAGCGGAGTGGAATATTTTGAAAGCTTTATCTCTTTGTGATATTAGAGACCATCCTTCAGTTTCTAATTCTCCCGTGCTTTTATTTAGCATGGAAGCTCGTCCTAGTTTGTTGGATCATATTGCCGATGCTCAGAAACAAGATCCACATATTGCTTTTCTTATTCAGAGTTGTAAATCGAAATCCCAAAGTGATGATCTTAAGGATTTCGATATTGATATTCATTGTTGTATTCGGAAGAAGGGTAGGTTGATCGTGCCTTATGTTTCCAATCTTAGAAATGACATTCTTGAGGACTATCATCGTTCTAAGTATACTATCCATCCGGGTAGTAGTAAGATGTATGCTGATATGAAACGCTTATACTATTGGGAGGGTATGAAGCGTGATATTGCAAATTATGTAAGTCGTTGCATGACTTGTCAACTTGTTAAAGTAGAACACCAGCGTCCTAGTGGTCTTTTGCAGCCTCTTGTGATTCCATTATGGAAATGGGATCAAATTTCCATGGAGTTCATTGATGGTCTACCTCGTTCGAGGTCGAGCCATACTAGTATTTGGGTGATTGTTGACCAATTGACTAAATCAGCCCATTTTATTCCTATCAAGTCCAATCAGACTGCTTCTTTGTTGGATAAGTTGTTTATTAAAGAAGCCGTTCGACTTCATGGTGTGCTTAGTTCTATTGTTAGTGATAGAGATCCGCTTTTTATTAGTGGTTTTTGGCAGAGCCTTCAGAAAGCTTTGGGCACTAGGCTCAATCTCAATACAGCTTATCATCCACAGTCTGACGGTTAGACTGAAAGGGTGAATCGAGTCTTAGAAGATCTCCTTCGAGCTTGCATTCTTGATTTTGGTGGTAGTTGGGAAGACCACATATCTCTTGTTGAGTTCTCTTATAACAACAATTTTCAATCCAGTATCGGTATGGCTCCTTTCGATGCTCTTTACGGAAGGCCGTATCGATCACCATCTTGTTGGTTGGAATCGGGGGAAAAGTTAGTTCTCGACCCCGATTATATTCGCGATTCTTCTGAGAGGATTGATATTATTAGACAGAGAATAAAGGAGGCTCAGAATAGGTAGAAATCTTATGTCGATCATCGTAGGAAGCCTTTGGCATTTTCTATTGGCGATCTCGTATTCATTCGTGTTTCCCCGATGAAGGGTGTGGTGCGTTTCAGTAGCTCCGAGAAATTGGCTCCTCGTTATATTGGACCGTGTCCTATTATGGAACGCATTGGCCCTGTTGCTTATCGTGTATCGCCACCTATTCAGTTTTCGGAAATTCATGACGAATTTCATGTATCCCAGCTTCGTCGATGCCTTCGAGATTCGGATTCTATTATTGATCCTCATATGCTGTAAGATCTTGTGATCTCACCCGACTTGTCTATTGTGCAAAATCCTATTCGTGTGCTAGCTTTGGAGGTTAAACGTCTTCGGAATAAAGAAGTTCCGCTTGTGAAAATTCAATGGTCCGCAAACCCCAAAGATTGCACTTGGGAAACCAGAGAATTCATCGAGCGTTCTTATTCGGGTTTTCTCTCCTTTTCAGGTGGGGGTGAGCAATCTTGATCTATCTTTTGTATTTTGAATCTTTGTTGTGATGTATTATTTACGTTATTGACTGCTTCTAGTATGAAAATTGCGGGGACGCAATTTTTATAAGGGTGGAGTCTGCAATGACCATGATTTTATTACCGTCGTAATAAATATTTTTAAAAAAAATCTATAACGACTGTGATTGTGACGACCCGCCCTTCTCACTACTAGAAAGACGCATCATCATTAAGAAAGAAGGGATAGAAATAGAAAAGAATAGAAAAGAAAGAAACAAAACATCAGAATCTTACAGCGGAACGGAACAAATTAAAATATATCACATAACTATTACATATATTTCATATATCAGAGTTATAAAATATCAATACACATGACAATCATACATACATCTGTCACTATATACATCGGAGATACAGTATACATCAAATAACACAGCGGAACTAGATGGATATCTACATACGTCTGGAAACTCCTGCTCCAAGCTCCTCCAGAATCAAAAATCCAAACCTGTCACCTGGCTACTCGTAAAAATTTGAGTACCCAAGAGTTTATGAAAAACAAAATATAAACTCAGGGTCAGACATGGGTCTGGTATGAGTAAACGGTTTAAATTGTTTAATTTTGAAAACCTTTTAAAACAAAGGTATCACGTAAGACTCCCCACAAATAAATACGAGTAAGTTTTTACCTTACGCTAACCAAAACATTTTATAGGAAATCCAGTGATATTATAATAGTGTCTAGGGTTTTCAAGTAAAATACAGAAATAGCTGAAATGCTTACATCTCACATTCCAACGTAGTTGGGCACAATCAAAACGTACGACGCTTATTGGAAATTGGATCCCATCCAATGGCAGGGTTACTGGGGTACCGCCCGTCACAGTACGTGATCTAGATCACTGTACCGAGGAGCCACCTTAACTCCCCTGCAACACAAGGCCAGAACCATTCCTTACTGAACAGTCCCGAACAAGATAACCCCGCAGTTGGTGCGCATATCCAACCGCCCACACAACCGAAATAAAAGGACATCTAGACAGGGGTATATCTCGTCCTGCTTGGGCATGACCCACCTAACCTTGTTGCGCCTCCCCTGTTTTAGCCATTCTCGGTTGATGAGGCTTGAGGCTGCGATTGCCTTTCAGGACATATTTCTTAGAATGCTCATCGTCCGCCTGACGATGTGTTGAAAGCATTCAATCCATACAAGTTCGTTCCGGGTTCGAATGAAACCAAAGGCATTATCTCGTTACACTCATTTTGGAATCACCCTCAGAGTCAATGACGATAACCCTTGCATTCTGAAAACACCATCTCGATCTTCACTTGAGAATTCACGACCTAACGTTTAATTTGGATCGATGTGGTTTTCGGAATATCAAATTGACACCCGATCCCGGTCTCATCGAAATCCAAACGCCATTTTAAAGGCCAAGTTGTCTAATTAACTTAACAGTTTAATTAAATAATTAAATTCATATAACATTTACCCAGATAAATCATACACAATTGCCATGGATATATATTACAGCACATCAGTGAGCATCACAGAATATCATCAATAAACATCACAAGCAAATATACAATACATACAACATCCATAAGCAATCATCTTAAATCCTTATTGTGATGAATTTAATTACTTGAGAGTTAACCTCTTAACCCTGTTTAAACACTTATTTCCCTTCATATTATTTAATCAACAAATCATTTCTTAATTAATATTTATGTCTTAATTGCTTAATTACTTAATTACTTTATTCACATCATTTACTTAATTACTTCCTTAATTAAGTTATCTAACTTGACTACTCAAGCAATTATTTCCCAATCACTATTCTTCGACCTAAATAGAACTTAATTCCCTGATTATTTATTTATTGCTAATTGCTTCATTAATCATTTCTCAATTCTTAGTTAAATCACTTGATTAATTAACTCTTACTCGTTCATTAATTAATTAAGTGGTTAATTACAATTTCACTTATTTTTTTTATAATACACTACTAATTAAAATTACAAAGTAATTACTCTTAATTATTTCTGAATCCAATCAATCACTATCGCTTATTCACTTAATTAACAATCGAGTCTTCTTGAAATTTGTTATCAATTATATTACTATTATTTGTTGATTTACTTAATTTGTTACTTAATATTAACAAGATTTTAAAAACAAGGTTAAGCTTAACAAAAGAAATCAGTTGCTTTAAAATAAATAATCACGAGTTAACTTGTTAATAGACCTTAACTATGATAATCAAACTTGAATTAAATTTTTACTTAAACTTTGAACAGTATTCAATTTAGTGTGATATTTGCTGAAACATTTAATATTAACAAATTTCATAAAATCTTACACGCGGATATAAGAACCCGAGACCTCCCCTGTAACACTCAACCGCTGCTTCGAGTTGTTCGCTCCTTCACCCGAGTTCCCACCCCAGTAACGCGAATTCCATCTTCTTCCTTTTTTTAATTTACAGCAAGTTTTCATGTGAACTTAATTATAAGATACACGACAGAGGATTCTCGCACTCAAACTCACAAGAAACCCGAAGCAAACATTCAATCTTCTCGAGATTGACTCGAGACAGTGCCCCTTCTCCCCAACTTCAAACACTGATACACCTCAGTGTTGTACACGTGTACAGCGCCGCTAGTGGCTTCGGTGATCTTCTGATACTTCGCGCAAATCCCAAATTACTCAAACACAAGAAAACTAAAGTCTAAATACCTCTAAAGATTCGAATACGAAAATATGCAGTTCGAATGAAAGAAATGGTCGACCACTCTGAACCAAAACGTCACGCCACCCAAGCACGGTTCACCGTAGGTGATGGAAACTCGACCACACCTTGTCAACGTCCCCAGCAATCTTCCCACTAAGCCTCAAATCACTCGATCATAGATACGAGTCGAATCTCATATTTTACAGGCATGTACATAAACCTGCGGTAAAACCCTATGTCGATCTCGTATTCAATTTCTATGCAATGGAAAAATCATTCAATATTTTTCCTAAGATCACTGACCTTTGCACTTGCTTCAGTAAGAATTTCAGCATTTTATATTGGATCAAATTCGTGAATTTGATAAAATTTCAATTTTCATTCAACATCGAACTGCTCGTGAAATACTTAAGTAAAAGACTTCTTTTTTGTTTCAAAAATCATGAATTCCAGTAATATTTCAAATTATAAACATGAATTAACTTATTTCATCAGTAGGATTTATTAAAAAAAAAATTTACTAATTTCCTGTAAACATGGTTTCAGGGTTACTGTTCTTGCAACATGCTTAAACAAATTTAAAAAAATCTTGGTTTAGGTTTTAAACATCTTGTTTGTAAAAACAAAAACTCTAAGTTTTACATAATTAGATGAGAATAATTTGAGTTTTGATGAGAATGTACAAACTGCAACACACAGATAAGTACAGAGCATCACATAATACACACAGAATTATATTCCAGTCCAAAAGGATACAATACCACATAAATAATGAATTATCTTTACTAATTTTAATTAAACTTAAACTTAAAATTGATGTTTACTCACCTCAAATAATTGTTGAATAGAAAACTCTTTTGATATCTTGAAAATTGCAGATGGAACAACCTGAGTTTATTCATGAATCTGCATTTTCCTTTTAGATTTGAATGTGTTCATTCTCTTGTTTTAGTTTCTTCTGGTTTCACTTTTTTTCTTTTTGTTTTTGTAGTTATGACTGAACTAAATGGTAAGAACAGATGCATACATATTTATAACTTTGAACAATATGTCTTCTTGAACAAGCTTTAACATAATATAATATTTGCTTTATTTTTATTTGTACTAAGACCTGAAATGAAAGGCATATTTCGGCTGAAAGGTATTTTGTTTCAGATTTAAGGTGGCTAATTAATGTTTATGTCTTTACTTATGTTAACACAATCCATATTTACCGACACAAATATTTGTATAAAGATATTGCAGGCTTAGTTTGCACTAATGTGTTTTCATTTAGGTTTACACTCATTAGTATTTACTGACCTAGACATTTTGTCTTCATACTTATGTTAACATATAGATTAATGTTTGCTTGCAGGTTTGATTTCTTATGCATATACAGTTTACACTTATAATGCTTTGCTGACAAGCTTGTTTTGATACTTGCAGATTTTGTGTTGCATATTATTAATGTTTGCTGTTAACTTTGGTTTGTCTTATTATCTTGAACACAAATTTATACACTGATTTTGACTAATTATATATGTTTTTTTTAGCATAGTTAACATTTTATTTATATCTTATATTCATCATATCTTGTACTTATGTTTATGTATACTTATGTTTATAATTATAATTTATGTTATACTTATTTTTTTTATGTTGATTGAGTTAAATTTCATTTCAAACATTATTATTCATTTGTATACTTACCAAATATAAACAAAGTAAGATATTTTAATTCAATCATAAAAGAAAATTTTTATTATGAATGTTATTTAGATAATTTATTTAAATTTTCAAATCAATTTCCCCTTTAAAAATACCATTTATATAAACAATGGCAATTATTTCAAAATCACATCCGTTCAAATGAATAAATATACATTTTATTTAAATTGATTTAAATATTTATTAAAATATATAGGGCCAAAATCCAAGGTCGTTACATTCTTCCCCCCTTAAAAGAATTTCGTCCCCAAAATTTAAAACAAAGATAATTTAAAAGTTGTCATATCAACCATTCAAACATATATTTCATTCATATATTAACAAACAACCAACATTTATCCTAACAAACATCGCTAGCTACCCGGACAAAAATCTAGATAAGCTTTCTTAAACTATCCAGAGTTTCCCGGGTGAAATCCCTGGGATCCTCGCTCCACTATACTATGACAAGCTACACTACTATACTCCTAAGTTGCCTCTCACCTTAACTAACAATCCGATCTGAATTTCTATCCACAGTCACATTCGGCTCATCTTTCAAGTCTTCCTGTACTATTGATTCTACAGCTAATACTGAATCAAGAACAAATTTCTTTAGATGGGACACACAGAATACACTATGAATTCCAGACATCCATTCTGACAATTCGACTCTGCAAGCTACAGTTCCAGTCTTTACAATATCCGACATAGTCCAATATATCCTGAGTCAAGTTTTCCCGCCTTCCGAATCTAATAGTTCCTTTAATCGGGAGACTTTGGTCAAAACAAATTACAATCTCAAATTCCAATTGTCTCCTTCTTATCTGCGTACTTCTTCTAACGGTCTTGAGAAGCTCTCATCTTATCCTTTGATAAGCCTAACCTAAGCAAAAACTTCACAAAACAAAACTGGTCCAAACACAAGATAATCTTCCACAATCTACCAAAATTCAAAACTCAAACTTACCGCATATCCTCTAAAATACGGTTCAGTCTCTCTATTCGTCCATCTGAGGATGATAGGCTATACTAAATTTCAAACTCGATCCCAAAGGCAATTGTAGAACCTTCGAGAATTTTGCTGGTGAAAAATAGGGTCACGACCACTTATTATGCTAACAGGAATACCAAACAATTTTACTATTTTCTTCAAGAAAAATTTCGGCCAGAAACTGTAGTCCGAGTTATCTAACTCGTATAGAATGAGCATTCTTATTTAATCGATCCACAATAATCCATATTCCATCGTTTCTTTTCTTGGCTCTTGGCAAACCGTCGATGAAATCCATCGAAATCATCGCCCACTTCCATCTGAGATTTCTAAAGATTACAATAATCCTAGACAACTTCTAATGATCACCTTAACTTGCTGATAGAAAGTACAACTATAAACGAAAGCAGCTACAACCCTCTTCATGCTCGATCTTTAGAAAATTCTTCTCATATCTTTATACATCTTAAAGATTCCGGGTGAATATTCAGTCTGGAGTGATGTCATTCAGCTAAAACTTATTGCCTCAATTCATCCATATCAAGCACACAAACGGCCACTAATCCTTTAAGCACCTTGATCATCTACCTTAAAATCTGAACACCTTCCATCCTTATTTAAGAATCAATTCCTCAAAAGATCTATCCTCCCTTTGCTTACTTATAATTCTACCCTGGAGATAAGGAATAACTTCCCAAAAGAAACAAAACTGCATTCCTGTTAAGAGCATCAACTACCACATTCGCTTATCCTGGGTACACAGAATATCCATATCATATGAGGCCAGAAATTCAACTCACCATGGCTGCCTCAGATTAACATTCCCTTAGAGAAAAAAAATATTTCAATAGTTTATGATCCGTTAATAACCCAACTTCTCTTCCAACAGATTAAGCCTCCAAATCTTCAAAAACAAACACCATGGATAACGACTCAAGGTCATGCGTAGGGTAGTTCCCTTCATGTTGCTTTAATTACTGACACGCATACGCAGTTACTCTTTTATCTTGCATCAACACTGCTTCCTAAATCAATATACAAGCATCCGTATAAATTCCAAATCTGCCCTTTCCTTCCGGAGTAACAATCACTGGAGCACTGGTTAGCCTCGTCTTCCATTCTTAGAAAGCTTCTTCACACCGGGTGCCCATTTGAACTTAGTTCTTTTTCTTGTGAACTTAGTCAGATGTGAAGAAATCTTGGAATAGTCTCTGATAAATTTCCTGTAATAGCCAGTTAAACCAGAAAATTATGAATTTTCCATCGGTTGCTTCGGTTGCTTCCATTCTAGAATAGATTCTCCCTTTTCTGGGTCTACAGAGATATCTTCACCCAAAATAATGTGCCCCAAAAATAACTTTCGATTTCCAAAAATGGCACTTAAAAAAAACTCACCTTCAAAACATGTTCCCTCAGTGTCTCCAACACTATCTTCAAATGTTGCTTGAGCTCTTCTTCAAACTTAGAATATACCAAAGCAAACTTATTCATACTCTTATCGATCCTTCCGCTTTAGCGACAACACCGTCACAGAACCCTAACAAGAAAAACTAGACTTGATGTGATCAACTCCTTCCCCAAAAGATCCTGAATCTGCTCAACTAACTTTACTTCCTTTCTCGGAGCCATTCTCCAACTAGGCTGAATCACTAGCACTACCCTGAAATCAAATCAACACGAAACTCTGTCTCTCGATGGGAAGACAAACAATTAACTTCTCGAATACATCAGGAAAAACTTGGTTCACATCAATACCTAAAAAAAATCTCAACTCCATGAAAAAAAATTACAAAAATAAATTCCAGAATTGTTTACACGACACTCTGGCAATTCTACCCAAATAAATTTGCAACAAAACTGTTCTCCCTTCACAATCCAGAACAGTCATATACTATTCGGTAATGAATCCACTCTGCTACTTCTGAAATTACCTCACTAAAACTGCTAATCAACAAACCTTCTCGACCGCACACAGAACACTTCAAGCTATATGGCTAAGCTCGATGACCAAAGACTTCTATTCAAAGCTCTTTGAGAAACTCGGGCCTCAATCAAACAAAAATACCCTACTGAACTTAGTCACAATTCCGAAACGGACATACTTCCTTAACTTGTTCCAAAGAAACATCTTCGGAGACATCCAAACTCACTGAGTCTTATTACACATCTACTACACCCTGAGATATCAAGATATCATGACTTGGTCATCTCCATCCGATAGATCCATACTCAACCTCATCAAAGTTACATTCCAACAATGAAATCCTCACATCACCCAAAGCTCACTCGAGACGGTAATAGGTCTGCAGTCTCGACAAATACACTCCAATTACAAATATTCAAAACTCCAACCATCGGTAGTCGTGTTTCACACACCACTATCTTATCTACCTTTATAACTTATATTGGAAAACTCGAACAGGTAACCCAATAAATAGGTAGAAATAAATAAATAAATATATTTATATATATATCAAAATTACAAATACGCTCTCTCAAAAAAGAATCACTCAAGAGCCTAGGTATTCACTCAACCTAGTGCTCTGATGCCAAGTGTGACGACCCGCCCTTCTCACTACCAGAAAGACACATCATCATTAAGAAAGAAGGGATAGAAATAGAAAAGAAAGAAATAAAACATCAGAATCTCACAGCGGAATGGAACAAATTATAATATATCACATAACTATTACATAGATTTCATATATCAGAGTTATACAATATCAATACACATGACAATCATACATACATCTGTCACTATATACATCAGAGATACATTATACATCAACTAACACAAGGGAACTAGATAGATATCTACATACGTCTTGAAACTCCTGCTCTAAGCTCCTCCAGAATCAAAAATCCAAACCTATCACTTGGCTACTCGTAAAAATTTGAGTACCCAAGAGTTTATGAAAAACAAAATATAAACTCCGGGTCAGACATGTGTCCGGTATGAGTAAACGGTTTAAATTGTTTAATTTTGAAAACCTTTTAAAACAAAGGTATCACGTAAGACTCCCCACAAATAAATACGGGTAAGTTTTTACCTTACGCTAACCAAAACATTTTATAGGAAATCCAGTGATATTATAATAGTGTCTAGGGTTTTCAAGTAAAATACAGAAATAGCTGAAACGCTTACATCTCACATTCCAACGTAGTTGGGCACAATCAAAACGTACGGCGCTTATTGGAAATTGGATCCCATCCAATGGCAGGGCTACTGGGGTACCGCCCATCACAGTACGTAGTCTAGATCACTGTACCGAGGAGCCACCCTGACTCCCCTGCAACACAAGGCCGGAACCATTCCTTACTGAACAGTCCCGAACAAGATAACCCCGTAGTTGGTGCGCATATCCAATCGCCCACACAGCCGAAATAAAGGGACATCTAGACAGGGGTATATCTCGTCCTTCTTGGGCATGAACCACCTAACCTTGCTGCACCTCCCCTGTTTTAGCCATTCCCGGTTGATGAGGCTTGAGGCTACGATCACCTTTCAGGACATATTTCTTAGAATGCTCATCGTCCGCCTGACGATATGTTGAAAGCATTCAATCCATACAAGTTCGTTCCGGGTTCGAACGAAACCAAAGGCATTATCTCGTTACACTCATTTTGGAATCACCCTCAGAGTCAACGACGATAACCCTTGCATTCTGAAAACACCATCTCGATCTTCACTTGAGAATTCATGACCTAACGTTTAATTTGGATCGATGTGGTTTTCGGAATATCAAATTGACACCCGATCCCGGTCTCATCGAAATCCAAACGCCATTTTAAAGGACAAGTTGTCTAATTAACTTAACAGTTTAATTCGATGATTAAATTCATATAACATTTACCCAGATAAATCACACACAATTGTCATGGATATATATTACAGCATATCAGTGAGCATCACAGAATATCATCAATAAACATCACAAGCAAATATACAATACATACAACATCCATAAGCAATCATCTTAAATCCTTATTGTGATGAATTTAATTACTTGAGAGTTAATCTCTTAACCCTGTTTAATCTCTTATTTCCCTTCATATTATTTAATCAACAAATCATTTCTTAATTAATATTTATGTCTTAATTGCTTAATTACTTAATTACTTTATTCACATCATTTACCTAATTACTTCCTTAATTAAGTTATCTAACTTGACTACTCAAGCAATTATTTCCCAATCACTATTCTTTGACCTAAATAGAACTTAATTCCCTGATTATTTATTTATTGCTAATTGCTTCATTAATCATTTCTCAATTCTTAGTTAAATCACTTGATTAATTAACTCTTACTCGTTCATTAATTAATTAAGTGGTTAATTACAATTTCACTTATTTTTTTTATAATACACTACTAATTAAAATTACAAAGTAATTACTCTTAATTACTTCTGAATCCAATCAATCACTATTGCTTATTCACTTAATTAACAATCAAGTCTTCTTGAAATTTGTTATCAATTATATTACTATTATTTGTTGATTTACTTAATTTATTACTTAATATTAACAAGATTTTAAAATCAAGGTTAAGCTTAACAAAAGAAATCAGTTACTTTAAAATAATTAATCACGAGTTAACTTGTTAATAGACCTTAACTATGATAATCAAACTTGAATTAAATTTTTACTTAAACTTTGAACAGTATTCATTTTACTGTGATACTTGCTGAAACATTTAATCATTAACAAATTTCGTAAAATCTTACACGTAGATATAAGAACCCGAGACCTCCCCTGTAACACTCAACCGCTGCTTCGAGTTGTTCGCTCCTTCACCCAAGTTCCCACCCCAGTAACGCGAATTCCATCTTCTTCCTTTTTTTAATTTACAGCAAGTTTTCGTGTGAACTTAATTATAAGATACACAACAGAGGATTCTCGCACTCAAACTCACAAGAAACCCGAAGCAAACATTCAATCTTCTCGAGATTGACTCAAGACAGCGCCCATTCTCCCCAACTTCAAACACTGATACACCTCAGTGATGTACACGTGTACAGCGCCGCTCGTGGCTCCGGTGATCTTCTAATACTTCGCGCAAATCCCAAATTACTCAAACACAAGAAAACTAAAGTCTAAATACCTCCAAAGATTCGAATACGAAAATATGCAGTTCGAATGAAAGAAACGGTCGACCGCTCTGAACCAAAACGTCACGTCACCCAAGCATGGTTCACCGTAGGTGATGGAAACTCGACCACACCTTGTCAACGTCCCCAGCAATCTTACCACTAAGCCTCGAATCACTCGATCATAAGTACGAGTCGAATCTCATATTTTACAGGCAAGTACATAAACCTGCGGTAAAACCCTATGTCGATCTCGTATTCAATTTCTATGCAATGGAAAAAGCATTCAATATTTTTCCTAAGATCACTGACCTTTGCACTTGCTTCAGTAAGAATTTCAGCATTTTATATTGGATCAAATTCGTGAATTTGATAAAATTTCAATTTTCATTCAACATCGAACTGCTCGTGAAATACTTAAGTAAAAGACTTCGTTTTTGTTTCAAAAATCATGAATTCCAGTAATATTTCAAATTATAAACATGAATTAACTTATTTCATCAGTAGGATTTATCAAAAAAAATTTTTACTAATTTCCTGTAAACATGGTTTCAGGGTTACTGTTCTTGCAACATGCTTAAACAAATTTAAAAAAAATCTTGGTTTAGGTTTTAAACATCTTGTTTGTAAAAACAAAAACTCTAAGTTTTACATAATTAGATGAGAATAATTTGAGTTTTGATGAGAATGTACAAACTGCAACACACAGATAAGTACAGAGCATCACATAATACACACAGAATTATATTACAGTCCAAAAAGATACAATACCACATAAATAATGAATTATCTTTACTAATTTTAATTAAACTTAAACTTAAAATTGATGTTTACTCACCTCAAATAATTGTTGAATAGAAAACTCTTTTGATATCTTGAAAACTGCAAATGGAACAACCTGAGTTTATTCATGAATCTGCTTTTTCCTTTTAGATTTGAATGTGTTCATTCTCTTGTTTTAGTTTCTTCTGGTTTCACTTTTTTTTCTTTTTGTTTTTGTAGTTATGACTGAACTAAATGGTAAGAACAGATGCATACATATTTATAACTTTGAACAATGTGTCTTCTTGAACAAGCTTTAACATAATATAATATTTGCTTTATTTTTATTTGTACTAAGACCTGAAATGAAAGGCATATTTCGGCTGAAAGGTATTTTGTTTCCGATTTAAGGTGGCTAATTAATGTTTATGTCTTTACTTATGTTAACACAATCCATGTTTACTGACACAAATATTTGTATAAAGATATTGCAGGCTTAGTTTGTACTAATGTGTTTTCATTTCATTAGTATTTACTGACCTAGACATTTTGTCTTCATACTTATGTTAACATATAGATTAATGTTTGCTTGCAGGTTTGATTTCTTATGCATATACAGTTTACACTTATAATGCTTTGCTGACAAGCTTGTTTTGATACTTACAGATTTTGTGTTGCATATTATTAATGTTTGTTGTTAACTTTGGTTTGTCTTATTATCTTGAACACAAATTTACACACTGATTTTGACCAATTATATATGTTTTGTTTTAGCATAGTTAACATTTTATTTATACCTTATATTCATCATATTTTGTACTTATGTTTATGTATACTTATGTTTATAATTATATTTTATGTTATACTTATTTTTTTTTTATGTTGATAGAGTTAAATTTCATTTCAAACATTATTATTCATTTGTATACTTACCAAATATAAACAAAGTAAGATATTTTAATTCAATCATAAAAGACAAATTTTATTATGAATATTATTTAGATAATTTATTTAAATTTTCAAATCAATTTCCCCTTTAAAAATACCATTTATATAAACAATGGCAATTATTTCAAAATCACATCCGTTTCAAATGAATAAGTATACATTTTATTTAAATTGATTTAAATATTTATTAAAATATATAGGTCCAAAATCCAGGGTCGTTACAGTAATTTTTAAATTACTGTCAAAGTAAATAATTTAAGTGGAAATTTTAATTTAAATTAGAAATATATATAAGTTTGTCCAAGATTTTTTTTGAGTGCAATTCCTTCATGAACTTCAGTTACTTGTGTTCAATAATTTTCATGCGTGTGTACATAAATCTTTCATTTCCAGGCATTTCAATTCTTTGCGTGCATATGAATTATGTTGTATATCCAGGCATTGTGTAATCAAAGTTTGGATGCCACCTTTCTTTTATAACTTATATTCGTATGTGAATATAAATGTGACCAAGTCATTTCAATTATGTTCAAGCATTTATTTTTGGGTACAAAGTTTTGCATGCGTGAGTGCATATTTAGCATTTGCTGTGAACAAATTTTTTAAAACCAAGTGTGAACGCATGTTCTAATTCCAAAAGCTAACATAAACATTTTTGCCATCATTATGTTGTGCAGTGGTCCTTTTTGTTTACTTTATACACGTTTCATTGAATGTAAGAGTGGACTAGCATGTTCAAAGTTAATGCAATTGTACGAGTTAGCTTTTCATTTCCATTTTTTTTTCAAAAATTAAAATCCAGTTGCCGAGTAAACATATTAATGGCAGAGAGAAGCATTTGCATCTGACATTCTTTGTTGCTACGGATTGGAGGAAAAAAATTTAAAGGCGAGTTCACACTCACTTCTCTAGTTTATTCCCCTTAATTCTTGCGTGCAACTATATGAGTGTTCATGTATCATCAGGGGACATCATGCGTGCATTGTTGCATATTTCATATTGTTGCTCGGGGGACAACATGCGTGCATTTTATTTATAAAGTGGAAAAAAAATAGTGTAAACCCAGATTTTGCTTCCTGCTTCAACATTTTCATCACCTACTCTGATTTTTGGGTTCACCATTATTTGTGAGGATGAAAATCTTTCATGCATTTGTGCATGAACACGTCCAGATAAATTGTGTGAGGTTGTTTTCATGAAAAAGTTTGGCATCATCATCATTTTTTTCCCTTGTGCATGCGTAAGTTACTGGCCCATGAAAATTTTAGCCAGGTTATAGTTTTATAAAAAAAATTGCATGAAAATTTTGTACAGACCTTGTTGTACACGCTTGCCGTGTGTATATATGTAGTATTATTTTTATTTGTGTATAAAGAAGCAAAGTGCAACTTTCTTTCTTTTGTTTGTAAGTGCTTGAAATTTACAGGAGAGTAAAATCCAGATTTTTATACAAGCAAGTTCAAATAAATTTTGCACGCGGTTATCCCTTCATGTTGAAGTTGCGTGCATGTCCTCCTCTAGGTGCTGCTTGTAATTCATGTATTACTTGTTTTGAGGAAGTGGGGGCCGGTTACACTACAGTTAGCATATTTTGGGAAAATGCATATACGTGTATTCAAGAAACAATTTGCAAAATAGGCCATCACTTTTATCAATAAAACAAGTATATAATTCGAGTTTGCATGCTATGCGTCTGTTTCATACTCTGATTTTTGGGTGAAAACTTTTGCAGGCATGAGTAAAAAATTCTACAAGTTGCATGCGTGTTGCATGCTTTGTATTTGTGGTGTGAAAGAAAAATATGGTTCAAGTTTCTTTGCTGTTATGCGTGTGTTTCTAACTTTGATTTGGGGTGAAAGTTTTTGCAAGCGTGAGCAATTTTTTAAAAGTTGCATGCTATGAGTGTATCCAAGCTTGGATTTTTGGGTGCAAAGTTTTACTTACGTTAGTGCATATTTAATTATATCCAAGCCTTTAAAATGAAAACCAAATCCAGGTGTATACATTGCAACTTCGTACAGAGTATAAATGTTTGAAGCTCTGACATATTTCAGTTGCATGTGTATGTATTGTAGGTTGTAATTCACTAAGAATATGGTAGTGTAGTCCACTATTTAAATTTTGTTGAACCGGTGTTACGTTTTAAAAATGTATTTTGCACCATTATTTTTATAACGGAATTTTTACACCGGTATTATATTTTTTGAAACGTGTTGTTTTGACGAATATAAATTACTATTATTTAACGTCAATAACCGTTAATTTAAAGTGAATTTTTAAGCGGTTACCCCGCAACGCTGATTTGATATCCGTTTTTACGGTGTTTTGTGAAGCGCAATTTCTTTGTAAAAATTGCTATAGATGTTGCTGTTTTATTCACGTGTTTTCAAAAATCATTTCAAAATAAAATTGTTTCCAAATTTTATACAGTTTACGCTTCCAAAAGAATGAGGAATCGATTTAAACGTTTTAGCAAAATTAAGGACTTTGAACCCTTACTTTTACTGATTCGGTTAATTCCGGACTTGTCCGTTTGAGAACGTAAAATGTTATTTATATAAAATACACAATTTTGCACTTTCAAGGAAACGATGAAGAGATTTAAACGATTTTGCAAAAGTGTGGAGTATGGAGCCACACTTTTACTATTTCGGTTAATTATGGACTCGTTAATTGAAATATTCGTTGCTGTTTGATGATTTTGTTGGGCTTTCGAGCCACTATGTTGGACCTTCGAGTCATATAATGGACCTTCGGGTCAAATACCAGTACTAGACCTTTGGGTCATATGTTGGACCTACGGGTCATTTGTTGGGCGCCAAAAATTATGATGACAGTACTTGGTAGGCTTCGGCTATATGTTGATGCACGTGCTGCATAGCTTAGACTCGCCATATATTGGGATCGATCCAATTTTATCTTGTTTTTTCTAGTTGTCTATTTTTGATTTCTAGATTTTGTGAATTGTGGTTTTGAATTCAATTGTGAATTTGAAAGTTGATTTTGACGGAGTTTGATGTGATTTCTTCATTTAAACTATGTTGATTTCTTATGTTGAATAGTCTCATTCGAGATTATTATTATTTTGCTTGATGTTATTTATGATGCATTCACTTCTAAGAATAAATTAGACTGATCCGTTTATTATTGTCTTTTAAATAATACTCGGGTCAGACCGAGTTATTTCAGGATAGTTGCTATCTCTGATTCAGTAGCAGCTTCAGCTTTTGGGATTTCATTCCATCTTTTGCCTAGCCTTCGAGAAGTGCTTTTGGTTTATTAGTTCTCATCTCATGTATGTTATGATGTACATGTATATGTGTATTTGGTTCATGTGAACTATTGATTTTTGTAGCATGTATTCCAGACTTGTCTTCCACTATATATCTGGTATTTCTGTTCTGATGTGATTATACTATCAGTGTTGTTGTTATTATTAGTTGTTCTGGATTTTTCTTAAGCCACCGTAGTTTCGTTTTAGATTTGGATTGAATATATACCTTTGGGAGTAATTTACACAACTCCTATCGATGTAATCAATACTCGTCTAAGGCATAACTTACGAATGGTCGCTTCTAACAAGCTTTATTCTTCGCAATAACATACGTTATTCCTTATAATAACCTTTGTTATTGTAAGCATAGAGGTGGGGCGTCACAATTCCCATTCTTAAAATTCAACAAATTGTCCAATTATGAATAACATTAACATTATTTCCAAATATTTCCACAATTTACACTAACATAACATTGAATTGAGATTCATTGCAATTGATAACAAATTTTAATTTAATATACTAAATAAATGGTTAACTTATAATAATTGTTACCATTAACGTTTAATTTCACTTATAAGCTATTATTAACAAACAAATGTTGCCATTGATTTAGATCTAATTCAATAAATTAAATGAATGGGTAAACAATTAATAATTATTACTATTGCCAAATTTACTCACATTCATACTTAATTATCAACTAACTTACTTATCTAGCATTTGATTATATCAATTTCAATTTATTACGTATTATTTCATCAGTTAATATAACTTTGAATTCACTCCCCAGTTTACTAATTTCAATCAATTATAACTTTACAATTTTAATAAATGAATTAATTATCAATTGTCATTCCAATAAATCCATTTATTATACATTGAATACCAATTAATTAGTTTCAAATAAATGGACGGACTCAATTCAACTCTTTTATTAAGTCTATTATTGATCAATATAACGTTTCATTGGTTAATTCCATGCTTACTTTTATTTACTAAATTTCAATTTTGAACCCAAGTGCAACAATTTACACTATTTCATTATAAATTATAAAAAAATTATTTCTTTCTAGATTTTATTACAAAAATCTTATTAAATTAACCAATTTTAATTATCGAAAATTTACGAGTCGTTGCACTCTCCCCCACTGAAAACTTTTCGCCCCCGAAAAGAAAAAAGGAGGTAAAAAAGAATTAGGAAATCAATATATCTTACTTAGAACAATAATTTTATAAACAAATAAATTTACAAAATTAATTAATTTAAATAAAATATACTAATTTATAACCATTAAATCTTTTTTTATACTCAAATAAATAAAGTCTGGAAAACCTTTTCAAAATTTTCTAAGTCCAAAATTTACGGAAAATTTCGACAGAGTCTCCTTTGTACGGAGAGGCTCGGGAGAAAATATAATATTAAATATAACAATATACAACATATATCTTCCAAAATAATATATCCCAACACAGGAAAAATAGTATAATAACGCTATAGATTGTAATCCGAAAACATACCTATTTGTCGGGAAATTTACGCTTATTTTATGAAACCAAAAGCAGTAGCAATTGGTTTCATAACCTGTATTTCACTTATATAAACCAAAAAGTTAACAATTATATAAAATGAAATATTTAAAGCGGTTTCAACCATAAACAAACAAATCAATACGACAACAATCACTTGCAATAAGGCATATAACCATCACATAGAATCAATACAAACCAATCATTCATTCATATCAAACAAAATAAATAGTTGTTCGGGTTAAAAAACTTTAAATTGTACAAAATGGAGAGTAAACTATTAAGTGCACCATTTACTCAACATTCTTAGATGAAACTAAATAGATTATTCATACATCCAAACAAATTTAAAATATCCTTACCAAACAACCATAAACCAAAACAAACAACAAATCCAAACAATAAATTAAGTTCATTCTTATTAATTTCATTTCATACTATTTGTTATTTGATTCTATTTTTATTCATATAATGATTTATCTTTTAATTTACATTTATTTCTTGCAAATTTTCATTTTCTATTCATTCATTTTTTTACCTTTTTTACTTAATTTCATTTATTTGCAGTATTCATCTTTCTATTTATTTTTATTATAAATAACTTCAACAATAACTCCAGTTTATTATCATTTCTTTATACCTTTCTATTATATTTAATTAGTGGCCCTTCAGTCAGGCTTATGTTTATAACAATTATAACCTTAAATTCTTATTTATAAAAGCAAATTCATTGAATACTTTCATTACTTCAAGTTTTACTTGTAAAACTTCCCATTACATTTCTTTTAACATTTTAACCTTTTTATAATTGGTAAGTTATATATATATATATATATATATATATATATATATGTGTTAAAGAATGCAAATGAAACTTACACAAGTTTTACCTCATTTCTTTTAATTTAATCTAATATTCAATAATTATAACTTTGGTTTATAAGTTACAAATTCAACTTTCTCATAGTATCATTTATAACTCAACATTTAATATCTTATTTCATTTAGGGTTTCAATTATTAGTTAAATTCCATTTCACTACACTAATTGAAACTATCAATTAATGGAAACTTAAGAACTAAATATCGTGTTAAATTTCAAATCATTTTAAATTAACAGATAAATATATACTTACAATTTATATATCAAATTATATTTGAAATAATTTAAAATTTATATTTGTTTATCAAAATAAATCCGTAGTAAAACTACTATAGTGGCCTTCCCACTTCGAAACTCGAAATTGAATGTCGATGATGCGTGCACTCATCATCGAAATTATTTTCCAACGACAGAGAGGAGAGTACAGAACTTATTTTGTTTCCAACATTTCTTTAAAATAGTTCTTTCAAATCATATTGAAATATTTATATCAAAAAATACTTCTAATAATATTATTACTGTATTCCAAAATCATTCGAAAGAAATTTTCAGAAATCCCAGAACTTAAGTTCTAAATTTTCATTTTATTTTATTTTCTTCAACTCTAGTTTCCGATCAATGTTTATAAATTTCATTACCTAACACCCAATACATTACAACCAAATATAACTTTTATAAAATTTATTACTTTATATACAGAAAATAGAATAGGTAAAATTATTTCGTTCACATATATTCAAAACAAATATTGTGTCGGTCTGTCCTATTAAGTGTTTAGAAATCTCTATTGATGTTATAGCGTCTCATGCACCAACCAGAATTTATAAATACAAAACTAAACAAATTAACACAATATTAAAACCTTTTTATAACACTAACAAATATGCTCTCTCATATATATACACTCAGCGACTCATCATAGGGTATTACTACCCTATTGATAAAGAGTCAAACCCCACAAAGCTAAGGTTTATCACTAAACCAAAGCTCTGATACTAGATGTAACGTCCTGCCTTTTTGTACGCTTTAAATCGACGATAAACCACACACGTCAGACTAAAACCATACAAAAGGGCGGATTGTTATGGGGTAAATAAGAAAAGGAAAGAAAGAAATAAAACAAAACAGAATCTTGCAACGGAACGATAAAATATAATAATCAAATATACAGTTCATGAAGCTGTTTTACAAAATATTCGATTATACTTACACATTACATATCAGAAAAACACATACCACAGAACAATACGTAATGCAGCAGAACAGTTTGAATGTAGTGGAATACTATAATAAATAATAATAAACCTTTGTCTTCGTCCTCCAGAATACGGTCTTCCAAATCCTGAAATGCTCAAGCTGACCCGAGCGAATTGAAAAGACAAAACACTCAAGTTAAAACTAAAAGATCTTATGTAAGTTAAATCAACAGTAAATAATATGAGTGGAGCGGCGTCAGAGATGTTTACGGGATTTGACATCTCCTATCCAGTGTCTACGTGAGTGCAGTAACTCAAGAGATGCTTGAGATTCACTTCTCCTAAGGATCCGTTATACTATTTACTATGTAGTAAGATTTCGCTATTATAATAGTGTCTAATAGTAAAATAAACTTACTTTTAAATAGCGTTAAGGGGTTACCCATATAGCCCTTAACACGTAATAGTGCCAATAGTCTATATAGTACCGTAATACCTCCTGATCGAGAGGCTACCAGAGGATACTCTATAGGTACGACACAAATCAAACTAGTACAAGGCGCGATAGGGTAGGTGACACGGCACACAAGGCAATGCCATGGTAGATATACCAATTACGCACACGGGCTGGTGGTAACGAGTAGCGTGCAGCTGCCGCCAACCTCGAGCCACACCCCCAAATCAAAAATCAAAAGTGGCAAATGAATCGATCCAAAAGTCAGAGTATAATATCGAAGGGATGTGTCCGATAAGAGGGGCTACTTCCTTGGCCCGAGATCGCTCCTGTTTTAGCCACCTTATGCCAACCCATGGGAATCGGGTCCTCGTATATACCTTAATAGAATGTCGCCACCATCCTACTTCATTCTGGAATCTCCACCGCATACACAGTTGTTAAAGTGGTTTTCGGAGTTGGCAGAGAGCATGACAACTTCCGATCCCGGTCTCTTCAACAACCCAACGTTATTATAACACCACGATCATTTCAAATAATTCATACTTCAAAACCAGAATATAACATCCCTTTCAAAACCATATAATTACGATATCATTTTCGTTTTAAAAACCAAATCAATATGATATCATTTTAAAATCATAGTATTTCAAAGTTATAAAATTCCGAAACCAAAGATTTAAAACTTGAACACTTTCAAAACGTAATACTTTAAAATTTATAACTTTGAAACATAACTTCCACTCCTTACATGGTTTAAATATTTAAATATTTTATAAAATAAACTAGCTTCTTAAATTTCACAAATTAATTCCAAAACAACCCGAATTTCCAAATTTAAATTTAACCAAATCCCCAAATCATAAATTTCCATTTAATTCGGTTTTCAAATAGACCATTCCAAATTATATCGATTTCAAAACAGATTTGATCCACAAAATAAACCATTTCAAATTCAATATATTTCAAAGCTTAAATATTCAATAATTCAAAACTAAATTTTATAATTCATATACATATACCAAATTTACTTTACTATTATTTAGTTTTGAAATATTTGCTTAATAAATCCAATATCCTTTAAAATAAAACTTCAAATTTCAATAATTGAATATTCCTCAATTTATTTAGACTTTATATATTCACTTAAATCACCTTAAATCCGAATTAAGTTATAAAATCATATTCTTTTAAAATCTCAATTTCAATAAGTCCCAAATGGATTCTTATTAAATATAACTCTTAATTAAATAAAATCTCAAATCAATTTTAAAATTATCTTCTCAACCTTGATTTATAAAAATCAATATAAACTCTATATTAAAATATAACTTAAGTAAATACTTATCCGTATTATATTTTAAATAAAATCAAACTTTATTATTAAACTTATTTTATACTTTAAACAATTTTATTCATAGCTTAAAACCAAGAATTTAACTATATATAAAATAACATTTATAAAATATCCAAATCAATATCTCATAAAATCGTATATTTCTTTACAACGCCACAGAAAATCATTTAAAAATATTTTTATATATGGACCACGGTGTCTGTATATAATTTTCTACCCTATGGTCAAGTGGTACTGATATTTATCATTTCAATCCGTAATTTAAAATAAAAAATACGGTTATGTATCCTTTCAAACCGCAATCCCGAATGAATTAAAAATGCATAACAACTTCCAGTTTATAACAATATAAAATACAGAATCCATTCACCAAATATCAATCATCAACCATTTATCACAATCATCATCCAATTCAAAAAATAACATCAATATATAACAGATAATAAATAACAAGTATTTACTGGTAGTTTATATTCAATAATAATAAATTAAATAACAATTTAACTCAATAAATTCAATTTAACTGGAATGATGATAAAAATATACCAAACAGCTATAAATAAATTTATAATCACATCAGAAATTAATTTAACACACATAAGAAATTTTAGAAGTTGTGAGTGGGTTAAAGCACTCACCTTTTGAATTTAAATCCAATTTAAACCCAAAATTCCAACAGTCTCAGAATCCACCCAAACCAGAGCCAAAATGTTCAGAATTCTAATACGAACCTATGGAGAAAACAGCACAAAATTTCGACCTAGTATGTAAAAGTTATGCTAATAAGTGTGTTTGAATTTCAATTTTAAAAATTAAAATAGAAGAAACAATTTACCTCCCCCTTACTACCACGTCATTAGTCAAAGCACGCACTCCTTCTCTGACCTTATATCGTATGTGCAAAAACCCTAACCCACAGCACTATCGCGATTCGTATCGCCACTCGCGATGATCGCACTCGAGCCTCGCCCTACGTTCGCCGTAGCCTCGCCAGCGTCAGGTGACCCCACACGCCTCGTCTCGACCGACCTCGGCCACCTAGATGACAGCTCCCGCCTCATATATTTCAAACCCTGATCATCTAAATGACGACGATCTAGCCGTCTATTCCTTTGATGAACCACACCGATGAACAGCGCACAAGGCTCTCTACAAAACCCATAATTTGATTTGACGATCGGACAAATTTGGTTACAGTGTGATGAATGACCGAGATTTGTTCCTCGAATTATGGCCACACAAAAATTCAGATTGAAAAACAAACAGCAGAATTGACATGCGCTCTTCGAGAGCTTCGAATCCACATAAATTTGATATTGCTTGGAGAGTTTGAATTTTTGGCTTTGGATTTGATTTGGAATTGTATTTGGGAATTAGGATTTGCAGCCATTAGAGAGAGGAGCTAATAGAACGTACAAAAATGAGGAATAAGAAATGAATCAGGGTTTATAACAGGGTATATATAGGCAGAGTTGAAAAAGAATAGATGGACACGATTGGTTTACGCGTTGAACGATAAAATGGCCCGAAAGGCCCGTTCTGACTTCGGAACGAAATTGGGTCACCCCATTTATCAAAATAGATGTTTTTAAATATTTTAAATGCAATGGAACAGGTTTTAAGTCCAAATTCCATCGTATGAAGAAGTTATGCTAAAATTATTATTATTTTCAAATTGATTTCAATTTCATTGATTCCAAGGCGTTTCGAGTCCGTACGATCAAACGACAAGTCCAATCGTTACGAAACTTGAAACCCTACAATAATTCACCGTTACAAATCCGATGAAACTGGTTTCATCGAAATCTGAGTCAGTGGTCAAAATGGTTATTTTTACATTAATTAATTAAATTAATAAATTAACTAATTAAATAAAATTTTCAATTTTAATTCTTTAATTGACAAATTTCATCCTTTTTGACTTCCCAATCATTTACAATGATTTAAATATATTTAAATGTCAATTTAGAGTTGATTAATTTATCAATTTTCGTAGTAACCTCAATTTCATTAAATTCAAAATTATAAATTAAATTTCCAATAATTCTATTATTCAATCCGTTATTATCAAAAGGATGAAATTAACATTGGATTCAGAATCTATTACATTAATATTCTCACATTCCATCTTCATTTCAATTAACATAATATTTATATATTTAATTTCACTTATTTACAATTACTCCAATTATTACGGTTCAAATCCCAATAAATTGATAAATCTTTATTCCCATTCTTAAAATTCAACAAATTGTCCAATTATGAATAACATAAACATTATTTCCAAATATTTCCATAATTTACACTAACATAACATTGAATTGAGATTCATTGCAATTGATTACAAAATTTAATTTAATATACTAAATAAATGGTTAACTTATAATAATTGTTACCATTAGCGTTTAATTTCACTTATAAGCTATTATTAACAAACAAATGTTGCCATTGATTTCGATCTAATTCAATAAATTAAATGAATGGGTAAACAATTAATAATTATCACTATTGCCAAATTTACTCACATTCATACTTAATTATCAACTAACTTACTTATCTAGCATTTGATTCTATCAATTTCAATTTATTACGTATTATTTAATTAGTTAATATAACTTTGAATTCACTCCCCAATTTACTAATTTCAATCATTATAACTTTATAATTTTAATACATTCATTAATTGTCAATTGCCATTCCAATAAATCCATTTATTATAAATTGAATACCAATTAATTAGTTTCAAATATAGACTGACTCAATTCAACTCTTTTATTAAGTCTATTATTAATCAATATAATATTTCATTGGTTAATTCAATGCTTACTTTTATTTACTAAATTTTAATTTTATACCCAAGTGCAACAATTTACACTATTTCATTATAAATTATAAAAAAATTATTTCTTTCTAGATTTTATTGCAAAAATCTTATTAAATTAACCAATTTTAATTATTGAAAATTTACGGGTCGTTACATTATTAGTGTAGATTTATTTTTCATTCAAGTAGAATAGTTTTTTTCTCTTTACTTTGCTTTCTTTTTCCTTTTCTTTTCATTCATGTTACAAGTTATATTTTGTAACGACCCAGGATTTTTAATAATTAAAATTTAATATTTAATTAATTTTAAATATTAATATGTGAATTTATAAGTCGAATAAATTTTTATTTTGAATTTTTGGATTTTTGGATTTAATTGGATAATTAAATCGATAATTTAATATGTTAAATTATGGAAATAATTGAAAATTGAGTTAAATCTGATTGTAAATGATTTGTAAAATTTTATTTTATCATATGGAAGTTAGAACGATATTTTAGAACTTTTAAAATCGAATTAAAAGTTAATTTGTGAAAATTGAATATTTTAATATTAAAAATCGACTAGTGAAAATAGTCAATTTTTGAACAGTCTCAGAATTGAAAGAAACCAGTTCCATTGGATCCGTAATAGTTAGTTATTACCGGATTTCAATTTTCGTGTCAATCGGAGCTATCGTTTGATCGTGGCAGCTCGAAACGCATCGATTTATTTTTAATTTTAATTTGGCGAGTTAAAATAGCCATTTTTCAAAAAGTCTCGGATTTCGACGAAACCAGTTTCATCGGATCCGTAATGTGATATTATTGTAAGGTTTCAAATTTCGTGTCAATTGGATTTACCGTTTGTCCGGTACAAATTAAAACGCCTAGAAAATCGCTTAAATCGGTTTAATTTAAATTGAGCGTTTACAGCCATAACTCACACAGATATCTGAATTAGCTTTCGAAACCTTTTCCATTGTGTCCGGAACGCGGGATAAACCCTAGGAACGTCAGTTTCGGCGCGTAAATCGGAGTTTGGAATTTCCGGAATGAATAGTGTTTCGTTTTTCTCTATAAATAGCACCCAACACCTTCATAAATTAAAAAAAAAAAAAAAACCTAAAACCCTAGCCGCCACTTTTAGGTTCAATGGCCAGTATTTCTCCTCTTTCTTCCCTCAATCACTCACAATCCGTTGACATTCACGCGAAGTGTTCAACAGCAACATTGTAGAGCAAGGCGAGAGCTAGAGATCCATACGGTGATGATCATGTTTGGAGCGACGTGGAGGGAGCAATTGGGGCCGAAACCTGCAGATTTTGCATGCATTTCGAGGAGTTTAGAGCAGGCTGAACTTCAAGTGGTTGCAGCTGAGCATAGCATAGGTGATGTGCTTCGAGATGGCGGTGGTTTGATGAAGTTTCGTCGAGTATTGATTGTGCAAAGTTTAACCCTAGTTTTCTATGTATGGGTTTCTTTTGCGCGTGTATTATCTGGAGAAGGAGACCGTGATTTGGGAAGGAGGTGCGTGCGGTCTTGATGGAGTGGTAGGAGATCTCACGGCTAGTAATGAATTGGGTTTTAAAAAAATAAAGTTTGTTGTAATTGTTTATATAAAAATTCGTAGAAACTTGTAAAATTGATATCTTTTTCATACGAGGTCGAAAACGCGCGAAACCAGTTGCGTTGGAATCGTATGGACGAGCACTACGCGATGGAGTTGGATTGGAGTCGTTTGGAGTTAGTGAGAATTTTGGGTAAAATTAAACGTATTCGAAATAAATCGCTAAAACAGAATTAAAATCAAGGTGAGAACTTCTCACTCAATCAAATCAGTTTCGATTTTTATTTTAAATAGCTAGATTAAAAATATTTGAATGCATGTTTGAATGATGATTGTTATCTATTGATTGTTAAAATAGACATTATACGCCGTTAGTAAGCGGATGTTATTTATTAAAAACATATACCGCGAATATTTCATAAACAGTGAAATTGGTATTATATATAATAGCAATATATATATATTGGCATATGTATATATTGGAGTTATTGATTTCCTGCATTTTTTGTTTAGCGGATGAGACCCTATTGCGCCGTTATTAAGCGGATAATATTTTAAATCCCATATACCGCGATAATTTCGTACTGGAGCGAAATTGGTATTGTGCTAATGTTTGTGGATGCAGGAAAACAGGTTGGAGGGATCCAACTGGATTCCTCAACAGTATTTATTTGATTTCAGATATTTTGATATCTGATGGATTTTCATATCGATATATGATATCGTTGTTGTCGTGATTGACTATTTGGTGTGTAGCATCATTGGACCCAGATTTTGGAATTTTAAAGTGATTTCAAAGTGATTTTTTGAAAGTATACGTTTATAAAATATTTTTGGAATTGATTTATTTTAAATAAATAAACGTTATAATTTTAATGTTACAAAGTTATGATTTTTGAGAAATATAGTTAAAAACTGATTTTTGAGAATATGATGCTAATGATTTTATAAAATAGTTTAATCGGGATTTTAGAATTTATTGTAAAAAGTTTACAAATAGGATTTATTAAATTTGATTATTTTTATAAATCAAAATGGTGAAATTATAAAAGACTTTAAAGACGTTTTGAAATATTAATATAAATTGATTTATATTAAGAGATTTATAAATTGAAATATGGACATTATAAAACGAGTTTTTATAAGTGTTTGAATGAAGTGAAAATGAATTTCATAATTGAATGGAATTCATAGAATTATAAACGGTGAAGTTATAAATGGAATTTTATAAGCAGTAGGTTTATAAAATTTATAAAGTTATTAAAAGAATGGTTTTGGATAAATAATTGAATCTTATAAGTTATAAGATTTATAATTATGAAATTCAAAGGAACGATGGTGCAAACAAATAAATTATAAGTATTTTACTTATAATATAAACTTTTGGTTTATAATTGAGTTATGAATTGAATAGGTTAATAATGGAATTTATAAACGATGTTTTATAAATTCGCAAACGACTTATTTTGATAAGTAAATTGTTGAAACCTATTAATGGAGTTATATTCACGTTTTTGACTGTGAATAATCCTTTGAAATAAATTGTACAGAAAGGATGAAATGTGTTAACGTCGTATATTCACGTTTTTGAATAGTGAATAATATGTTAAAGAAATTGTTTTGAATGTGATGTTTTAAATAGAATTAAAACGATCTAAAGATGTTTTAAAAGGCGTTGAGATTCGAAACCATAGATTTCAACATCTATTGTTGAAATAGACGTTTTCGAGAAATAAAAGGAAATAGTGGACTATAACACTGTTGTTATAGTAAATGATTTCCGAAAGGAAATGTTTTGTATAGTATTGGGATTTATATATCTATTTTAATTTCGAATCCCTATACTAGTGATTTTGGGTTGTCGTAACGATGTTTTACGCAACATTCGTTTTGGCCCAAATAAATATGTTAAAGTGAATGATTTTCTTAAAAGAATGAAATATATACTTAATTTCGATTGAAGTATATTGAATATTTTCCAAGTGTTGAAAATAAATAAAAATTGTGAATTACTTATGAATAAATAAGTATGGAAATGTTTTCCAATATAAAGTGAATATTTTGAGAATTTATCTTTTTGAAGATAAATTGAAATGAATAATTGAAATCGAATATTCATAGATATTTTGGATTATAAATTCGCTAAAGAATTTATGAATGAAAAGGAGAATTTGTTAAAAAAATAAATGTTGATTTATTTTTGAAGTAGTGAAATTTAATATCTAGTGAAGATATTTTGGAAAATAAATAATTTGGAAAATTATTTGGAATCTGGTGATGTATGCATATCAATTGATAGTTCAATAACCGACTATCAATATTTCCCTTTTGAATGGGTAATTGATGTGATTTGTTTGAATTGGAATGCCACACTTATTTTTGAATAAGCGCTCACTATTCGGGTTAACCGGGAAAGGACCATGGGGTCGTATAACCCATTCCGAATATGTGATACGTCGTTGTGAATTGCATTGAAGATCGGTGTTGAAGACCGAGTATTTGTGAAAGCGATAGGATGACCTATCGATTGTCTCTGCACTGGGTAGCTCCTGGTATAGAGATTTCCTTAAGTGATGGGAAATTCGATCGGGATTGTGAATACCCGGATTGCAAGGGCTTCGTAAGAAGTGCCTTCGGTTTTGTTCGAGCCCGGAACAGACTTGTATGGATTGTATGTCTGACATTACAAGTTGAGATATAAAGCCGATTTCTTTCAAATATATTTCTGTTGGTGGCGGAGAATTTATTCTTTTAGCTTAACACCCTTCTCTGAGACGTACGAGCTCAGAGGTTATATAGTTGAAGTTATCAGCGATGTATTCCCAATTTGGTAATGTGACATGCTGAGTGTTGCTGTAAATGATCATTGTGTTGATTATTTGTGATAGGATCATTTACTTGATCGTCTATCTTTGTGATCATTTCTATGATCATTTGTTGACCCAAAGCATGGCTTTTGTATAAAGTATGTTTTTGTGGACGTGACTTCGTCGAGCCTCACACCCCGTGAATGGTCAAAACAGGAAAGATGCGGCAAGGTTATGAGGGGTAGCGCCCTTTAGGATGTGTGCATTTCCTTCTGGAAAAGGGTGGTATCATGGTATGGAGCCCAGATACTTACTCATGTTGAAAACACTTTGTTATGATTGTGTGAATTGATTACGAGCGCTCGGTTAAAAGGTCCCAAAGGACCGGGGGATGGCATATTCGGTCAGTTGTTACTCAGTTAGGGGTAACCCGGCCTTGTGTTGGTAGAGATCCGGTTTGGTTCTCGGGGATGTCCATCCAGAGGCATTCTCATGTGGCAATGGGAAGTTCCTTGGCCTGATCATTCGTTGGAAATCCAAAGAAACAATACGAAACTTGTACGGTTTTAGTTGTATAACCTGCTATGGAATGTGGCGGTAACCTGCTATTGAACATAGTTAGCTATAGTAGGCATACGATAATGGTCGTATGTTGGCTAAGATTTATATTCTACTTTCGAAATGAATTTTTCCTACACTATGCACTAATAATAATATCAAATGTTCTTTTTAATGCGTATCAAGCATCTTTGACTATCATAAGGAGAAATCTCCTCTGATTCTGCGTTTGCATTGTGTGTGTGTGCGGGAGGCCTTATGGTAGTCTCATTTTTAAAAGCATTGCGAATTGACTTAAAAATATTCCTCTACTTTTGATTTTTAAAGATAAATAAAATGTTTTGAGTTCTCACACCAGTCTTGCTAAGCTTTGGGCTATGTGATGGGGGGTTCTCGCTTCGCGGTTTGGTGGCGAACGGGAGACTCTTACCCCTACACGTCCTCTTTTAGGGGGTTGGTTAGGTGTAACCTGAGACAGTCGAGAGGCTGGCCGTAAAAGCAAGTTTGGGATACCAGTTGTTGCCACGGTGGGGCTGGGATGGTTGAAAAGCCTACCGGTTGTGACTGCTGTCGACGGTTGAAAAGCCTAGATCTGACAATGTGGTATCAGAGCATATGGTTAAGCGACAACCATGGTTCTGTTGGGTATTACTCATTAGAGATAGAGTCAGTAGTACTCTAGAATGAGTTTGAGTGTAATAATAGCTATGAGAGCGTATTTGTTAATGAATATAAAATTGTTTTATATTGTGATGATTGGTTTATTGAGTGGCATATGAACTTTCGTCAGCGTGGTCCACAAGACTATGCCGAAGGGGTTTCTAAACACTTGAATAGAACAATTCGACATAATATTGTTTTAAAATTGGGTAAATGAAATAATTTTATCTTGATTATATTTTATATATAAAGAAATAATTTTTCAGAATTATTTAAAGTGTATATAAATTGATTGTTTAGTTGTTTGAATAATCTAAATAAAAGAATAATTGTATAAGTAAAGAATTATAAGAATTGAATTATAATTAAAGTGATTTACAATTGTGAAATAAACTAATATATATAAAAAGTGAAACTTTATGAATATGTTTATGAATATGAGAAGTATATAAAAATGAATTTAAAGTTAAAAGGAATATAACTTAAGTGTTGTTGAATGGAATTGATATTAGTATCAAAGTAAAATAATAAGGTGAAGTAATAGATATGAACTTAAGTTATATAAATGAAATGCAACTTTGAAATTGAATTGAATGAATGGATTGAATGTAAATCAATTGAATGTGAATAATTGATATGAAATAATGAATATAAGTGTTAATTCATTAAAATCTAATGTTATTTGAAAGTTGAATAGTTGAATGAAGATCAATTTAATTAAACCAATTGAAAGTGATGGTGTTGAAACTAAATTAAATGAATATAAGCAAAGTAATTTGGTTGTAATTAATATACTTTGGTTGTTATATGATTGTTAGTTGATTGTATATAATTCATTAAGTATTAATGAAATTGAAAGCTAAAGTAATTGAAATTTAATTTGAAGTTAAGTGAATCTTAAATAAAATTGAATTTGATTTGGAAGTGAACCAACTTGAATATGAATTAGTGAATATAAACTGATTGAGAATGAATGTTAGTAAGAACATCCACTGTTAATGAATCAAATGTGATTTGATATTGAAAACCTATTTCATTGAATATTAATGAGAATATAAATGAATATTGATTTGATAGTTGGATGATAGTTGGTTGATATTGCATTTGTTGTTTTACTACATTTGCTATGTTGACATACATAGTTATTATGTTGCTATATGTTGTATATTGATACTATTGTCTATATACATGATTCTGTTTGTTGAGTGATTAGTAGGTGCGGATCGCGTTTGCTTCGCATTTGGAGCTCGCTTTCGCGCTATATTAGCCGTATATGCTCGCTAATAAAATATAAGGTACATATCTCGGATTACATACCGTACTTTTATACTTTTTTCCCTTCGGGATGCCTCATTACTTGATGAGATGTATATTTGTGATATATATACTGTCATTTTTTTTCGGATCGAGCCGCGCAAAGGAGACTATGGCGAATTTTAACGGAGATTTAAGGCGTTAGAAAAAATTTGAGAAAATTGGAAAATTTTGAAAACTTTAACTTTGATTTTGGAATTGAAAGTTAAATAATAGTAGTTGTTTTTGAAAGGATAACTAAGTATGATTTGAAAACTTAGTAAAAGATTTATAAGAAGTTTAACTATGAATTTTGGAAAATTAATGGATTCTGTAACTTTTCTTACTTATAATTTCGAGGACGAAATTCTTTTAAGGGGGGAAGATGGTAACGACCCAGGATTTTTAATAATTAAAATTTAATATTTAATTAATTTTAAATATTAATATGTGAATTTATAAGTCGAATAAATTTTTATTTTGAATTTTTGGATTTAATTGGATAATTAAATCGATAATTTAATATGTTAAATTATGGAAATAATTGAAAATTGAGTTAAATATGATTGTAAATGATTTGTAAAATTTTAGTTTATCATATGGAAGTTAGAACGATATTTTAGAACTTTTAAAATCGAATTAAAAGTTAATTTGTGAAAATTGAATATTTTAATATTAAAAATCGACTAGTGAAAATAGTCAATTTTTGAACAGTCTCAGAATTGAACGAAACCAGTTCCATTGGATCCGTAATAGTTAGTTATTACCGGATTTCAATTTTCGTGTCAATCGGAGCTATCGTTTGATCGTGGCAGCTCGAAACGCATCGATTTATTTTTAATTTTAATTTGGCGAGTTAAAATAGCCATTTTTCAAAAAGTCTCGGATTTCGACGAAACCAGTTTCATCGGATCCGTAATGTGATATTATTGTAAGGTTTAAAATTTCGTGTCAATTGGATTTACCGTTTGTCCGGTACAAATTAAAACGCCTAGAAAATCGCTTAAATCGGTTTAATTTAAATTGAGCGTTTACAGCCATAACTCGCACAGTTGTCCGAATTAGCTTTCGAAACCTGTTCCATTGTGTCCGAAACGCGGGATAAACCCTAGGAACGTCAGTTTCGGCGCGTAAATCGGAGTTCGGAATTTCCGGAATGAAAAGTGTTTCGTTTTTCTCTATAAATAGCACCCAACACCTTCATAAATTAAAAAAAAAAAAAACCTAAAACCCTAGCCGCCACTTTTAGGTTCAATGGCTAGTATTTCTCCTCTTTCTTCCCTCAATCACTCACAATCCGTTGACATTCACGCAAAGTGTTCAACAACAACATTGTAGAGCAAGGCGAGAGCTAGAGATCCATACGGTGATGATCGTGTTTGGAGCGACGTGGAGGGAGCAATTGGGGCCGAAACCTGCAGATTTCACACGCATTTCGAGGAGTTTAGAGCAGGCCGAACTTCAAGTGGTTGCAGCCGAGCATAGCATAGGTGATGTGCTTCGAGATGGCGGTGGTTTGATGAAGTTTCGTCGAGTATTGATTGTGCAAAGTTTAACCCTAGTTTTCTATGTATGGGTTTCTTTTGCGCGTGTATTATCTGGAGAAGGAGAACGTGATTTGGGAAGGAGGTGCGTGCGGTCTTGATGGAGTGGTAGGAGATCTCACGGCTAGTAATGAATTGGGTTTTAAAAAAAATAAAGTTTGTTGTAATTGTTTATATAAAAATTCGTAGAAACTTGTAAAATTGATATCTTTTTCATACGAGGTCGAAAACGCGCGAAACCAGTTGCGTTGGAATCGTATGGACGAGCACTACGCGATGGAGTTGGATTGGAGTCGTTTGGAGTTAGTGAGAATTTTGGGTAAAATTAAACGTATTCGAAATAAATCGCTAAAACAGAATTAAAATCAAGGTGAGAACTTCTCACTCAATCAAATCAGTTTCGATTTTTATTTTAAATAGCTAGATTAAAAATATTTGAATGCATGTTTGAATGATGATTGTTATCTATTGATTGTTAAAATAGACATTATACGCCGTTAGTAAGCGGATGTTATTTATTAAAAACATATACCGCGAATATTTCATAAACAGTGAAATTGGTATTATATATAATAGCAATATATATATATTGGCATATGTATATATTGGAGTTATTGATTTCCTGCATTTTTTGTTTAGCGGATGAGACCCTATTGCGCCGTTATTAAGCGGATAATATTTTAAATCCCATATACCGCGATAATTTCGTACTGGAGCGAAATTGGTATTGTGCTAATGTTTGTGGATGCAGGAAAACAGGTTGGAGGGATCCAACTGGATTCCTCAACAGTATTTATTTGATTTCAGATATTTTGATATCTGATGGATTTTCATATCGATATATGATATCGTTGTTGTCGTGATTGACTATTTGGTGTGTAGCATCATTGGACCCAGATTTTGGAATTTTAAAGTGATTTCAAAGTGATTTTTTGAAAGTATACGTTTATAAAATATTTTTGGAATTGATTTATTTTAAATAAATAAACGTTATAATTTTAATGTTACAAAGTTATGATTTTTGAGAAATATAGTTAAAAACTGATTTTTGAGAATATGATGCTAATGATTTTATAAAATAGTTTAATCGGGATTTTAGAATTTATTGTAAAAAGTTTACAAATAGGATTTATAAAATTTGATTATTTTTATAAATCAAAATGGTGAAATTATAAAAGACTTTAAAGACGTTTTGAAATATTAATATAAATTGATTTATATTAAGAGATTTATAAATTGAAATATGGACATTATAAAACGAGTTTTTATAAGTGTTTGAATGAAGTGAAAATGAATTTCATAATTGAATGGAATTCATAGAATTATAAACGGTGAAGTTATAAATGGAATTTTATAAGCAGTAGGTTTATAAAATTTATAAAGTTATTAAAAGAATGGTTTTGGATAAATAATTGAATCTTATAAGTTATAAGATTTATAATTATGAAATTCAAAGGAACGATGGTGCAAACAAATAAATTATAAGTATTTTACTTATAATATAAACTTTTGGTTTATAATTGAGTTATGAATTGAATAGGTTAATAATGGAATTTATAAACGATGTTTTATAAATTCGCAAACGACTTATTTTGATAAGTAAATTGTTGAAACCTATTAATGGAGTTATATTCACGTTTTTGACTGTGAATAATCCTTTGAAATAAATTGTATAGAAAGGATGAAATGTGTTAACGTGGTATATTCACGTTTTTGAATAGTGAATAATATGTTAAAGAAATTGTTTTGAATGTGATGTTTTGAATAGAATTAAAACGATCTAACGATGTTTTAAAAGGCGTTGAGATTCGAAACCATAGATTTCAACATCTATTGTTGAAATAGACGTTTTCGAGAAATAAAAGGAAATAGTGGACTATAACACTGTTGTTATAGTAAATGATTTCCGAAAGGAAATGTTTTGTATAGTATTGGGATTTATATATCTATTTTAATTTCGAATCCCTATACTAGTGATTTTGGGTTGTCGTAACGATGTTTTACGCAACATTCGTTTTGGCCCAAATAAATATGTTAAAGTGAATGATTTTCTTAAAAGAATGATATATATACTTAATTTCGATTGAAGTATATTGAATATTTTCCAAGTGTTGAAAATAAATAAAAATTGTGAATTACTTATGAATAAATAAGTATGGAAATGTTTTCCAATATAAAGTGAATATTTTGAGAATTTATCTTTTTGAAGATAAATTGAAATGAATAATTGAAATCGAATATTCATAGATATTTTGGATTATAAATTCGCTAAAGAATTTATGAATGAAAAGGAGAATTTGTTAAAAAAATAAATGTTGATTTATTTTTGAAGTAGTGAAATTTAATATCTAGTGAAGATATTTTGGAAAATAAATAATTTGGAAAATTATTTGGAATCTGGTGATGTATGCATATCAATTGATAGTTCAATAACCGACTATCAATATTTCCCTTTTGAATGGGTAATTGATGTGATTTGTTTGAATTGGAATGTCACACTTATTTTTGAATAAGCGCTCACTATTCGGGTTAACCGGGAAAGGACCATGGGGTCGTATAACCCATTCTGAATATGTGATACGTCGTTGTGAATTGCATTGAAGATCGGTGTTGAAGACCGAGTATTTGTGAAAGCGATAGGATGACCTATCGATTGTCTCTGCACTGGGTAGCTCCTGGTATAGAGATTTCCTTAAGTGATGGGAAATTCGATCGGGATTGTGAATACCCGGATTGCAAGGGCTTCGTAAGAAGTGCCTTCGGTTTTGTTCGAGCCCGGAACAGACTTGTATGGATTGTATGTCTGACATTACAAGTTGAGATATAAAGCCGATTTCTTTCAAATATATTTCTGTTGGTGGCGGAGAATTTATTCTTTTAGCTTAACACCCTTCTCTGAGACGTACGAGCTCAGAGGTTATATAGTTGAAGTTATCAGCGATGTATTCCCAATTTGGTAATGTGACATGCTGAGTGTTGCTGTAAATGATCATTGTGTTGATTATTTGTGATAGGATCATTTACTTGATCGTCTATCTTTGTGATCATTTCTATGATCATTTGTTGACCCAAAGCATGGCTTTTGTATAAAGTATGTTTTTGTGGACGTGACTTCGTCGAGCCTCACACCCCGTGAATGGTCAAAACAGGAAAGATGCGGCAAGGTTATGAGGGGTAGCGCCCTTTAGGATGTGTGCATTTCCTTCTGGAAAAGGGTGGTATCATGGTATGGAGCCCAGATACTTACTCATGTTGAAAACACTTTGTTATGATTGTGTGAATTGATTACGAGCGCTCGGTTAAAAGGTCCCAAAGGACCGGGGGATGACATACTCGGTCAGTTGTTACTCAGTTAGGGGTAACCCGGCCTTGTGTTGGTAGAGATCCGGTTTGGTTCTCGGGGATGTCCATCCAGAGGCATTCTCATGTGGCAATGGGAAGTTCCTTGGCCTGATCATTCGTTGGAAATCCAAAGAAACAATACGAAACTTGTACGGTTTTAGTTGTATAACCTGCTATGGAATGTGGCGGTAACCTGCTATTGAACAAAGTTAGCTATAGTAGGCATACGATAATGGTCGTATGTTGGCTAAGATTTATATTCTACTTTCGAAATGAATTTTTCCTACACTATGCACTAATAATAATATCAAATGTTCTTTTTAATGCGTATCAAGCATCTTTGACTATCATAAGGAGAAATCTCCTCCGATTCTGCGTTTGCATTGTGTGTGTGTGTGCGGGAGGCCTTATGGTAGTCTCATTTTTAAAAGCATTGCGAATTGACTTAAAAATATTCCTCCATTTTTGATTTTTAAAGATAAATAAACTGTTTTGAGTTCTCACACCAGTCACATGACTGACTTGGAGTTTATTGTTTTCCTTCCTAAACTCTGGGTGCCCACCAATTTCCACACGGGCAGTCAAGAGTTAGGTTTATCAGGATATTCTGGATATTCTGGAGTTGCAGGAGGCAAGCTGGATGGCATGGCGTATTACTAGTTTATATAGTATTTCTTTTTCCGCTGCACTGCTTGTTGTTGTTATTGTTGTACACTCTGATGATATGATGTAATGAAATGAAATGTATGAAATGTAATAATTGATATAGTTCTTTGTTTAAAGATTATTCATTTATTATTATATGTTGTTCCGCTGCGAATTGTGAGATTCTGATGTGATTCTGTTGTTTTCTATTCCGTTCTATTCTCTTTTCTTTCTATTTTAAAATGATCTATTTTCTTTCTGTTCTATTTTCTACTCTATTTTTATGTTCTCTTTTCCCTCCATCTTCTATCTTCTTTTCTCTCTAATTTCCATCTTTTTCTCTCTTCTTCTGTCTTTTTCTTCTTTCTTAAAACCCTCAGTGTTCGGTTTTCCGTCATTCGATTGCTCGGCAGTCGATAAAGCGAGTATCGATGTTGAATTTTCGGAAGACGAAGAATCGTGTCCTGACATATTTGTTGATTTGTAACAAATATGAGAGGTTAAACCCCTTCAATTTAGGGGTAATGAAGCTCTTTAATTATATAGCTTCAACATTTTGATAATTATTGCTCTCTATTTGTGCTTAATTGAAGAATGAATGTTGATGTGATTTATTGTTTTATGTTGAATTTGACAGTCTATGTTGTTCGTAACAAATAGGCTATGCTTAAACAATCACAAACAATGATTACCTCTTCATCAACATATAATGATGGTAATGAAGTGAATGTGAAATTAAAATTTTAATGGCTTATATTTCTAAACAATAGTTAATAGGTCATGCTTAAAATAGATTTCATTTTCAACTTTGTTGTTGTTTTCATGAGAGTTAGTAAGTGGTTTAAGGGGTGTGTTATAGTTTGATGACTTATGTTGAGCTAATTAATAGTACAAATAAGCCATACTTATGATAAACACATCATTTAAATTCACTAATGACCAAAAAAGAGAGATCGTAATTTCACTTTTGTTGAACTATGTGATCAATGGAGTGAATTTATCTCTAAATTGTTTTTTTCTACTCTCGTATTTTTGTCACTTTCTTTTTGTAATTTTTGTTACATTAGCTAATTACTTTCAATCTTTGGTTAATTTTATTGAATATAATTTTAATATCAATAATTCCCTACGGATCGACTGTACTCGCATACATGCTACATTCGTACGCCGTGCGCTTACGGTAAATTTTAATTTGAAGATTTTCAACAATTTTCTAATTCAATATAATTTCCGTCGTTAAACATTACATATTGCAATGCAGAAGACAACTATACCAACTAGACTCAAATCAATATGAAAGTCACACAATCCACCAGATAAGTGAAGCAGCAAGCAAAGTGACATATGTATGCACATATGCATATAAATACATACATCTGTATCGGTCAAAGACATGAAAAATAGAGAACGGAATGCAATGCTCATGAAGACATAATGCAACAGAGGTGACAACAGAGCATCAAGCAGAACAAGGCATCATAAGCATACATATATACATGCACAAACACGCATGTATAAATGTATATATATGCAATGACATTATGGGATGCAATAAAGTAGAAGTGCGAACATGTGCTAGCAATCAAGCAACAGAGCATTTAATAAATTTTAACAAAGTCAAGAAAGAGATAAAAATCAATTAGATGATCAAGTGATGCAGTTCGAACAAGAATCAAGGCAGCAGTTTCAAACCAAGTGAGGTTTAAATACCAAAGTCATAGCCAGGAGATAACAAGTTCGAAATTGAACAAGTCGAAGTCTAATTTTCATCTCAAAATATTATCATAAAATCAAAGTGGTCGAAGTCAAAGAAGAAAAGATCGAAACCAACTCAGAGAAAATCAAATAATAGAATGAAAAATCAGAAAACCAAATAAGCCGTGGTAATCAAGCAAAGTACATCAGAAAAATATTTGAATTGAACCAGTCTAAACGAATCACATGTATTCAAGCAAAATCGAATGGTCGAGCAAAATTAACAGACTTCAAATAAAATATTTGAATGGAAATTAAGGGAATCGATCCCTATAAATTCCCATATCATCATGGGTAGAAAGACACATCGAGTTCAAGCTTATCAATGAGATTAAATAAAGCAGATCACATACCAATATTATTCGATTCGAACTCGACAAATTGGAGCAGCCGAAGACGCTCAAGCCAGAAGTGGTTTGACAAAGCAACGCAAAGATAATTCCTCAAATCGATTGATCATAAAGCGATGGCTTCTTCACAAAGCCTTAGTTTTTTGAAAAAGGAACGACTGTTCTCGAGCAAAGGAAAAAGAGGCGGACATTAGTTTCACGAAGTAAAGGATGTGGGCCAAAGAAAATAAAGGGAGATATCATTTACAAATTATATTTGTTCAATAGGGCCGGTTTCCTTATATTTTATTTTTGGCTTAATTTATTAAATAGGTTTTGAGTTGTTATTAATTGGTAATTTTTTTAAACTTTCATAATTTTCTAGTTGTGCGACTAGGGACAAACTATGGGGCGTAGTTTGAGAATTCGCAACTCAGTGACTGAGTTGTGGCAGGGTTTTGAGCGTAGAGTTTGGTTAGTCAGTAGCGGATGTCGTAAGTTTATGTGTGTAAGCGTCTGACTATTTAATTTCTAGTAGAAACCTCGGGGGCAGCACATAGGCAGGGTTTTGCCGAAGCTGGGTAAATCTGTGTTGTTTTATTTCTACTTTTATTATTCTGCTATTATTTGTGCTACAATTATTTTATATATATCTGCATTAATTTTTATTATTATTAGTATCACCCAATTCACCTCCCCTTTAGGGTGAAATCGATCCTACAAGTGGTATCAGAGCGAGGAACAAAACCAATCTTTGCTTTAAAATTTCGATTTTTCAAAAACAATTTTTTGTTCTAAAAAATTTGATTTTTTAAAATGGCTTCTTTTAATAATGCTTTGCTGAGGGTCAGTCCATAGTTAGACCATCTATGTTTAAAGGTGAGTATGCTTACTGGAAAAATAGAATGAAAATTTTCTGAAAACCATTGATGCTTGGAATATTATTGAGACAGGATATAGGACACCAACTACAGTGGTAGATAATCAAATAATTGACCGATGGATCAATGGATAGATCTTGAAAATAAACTACAGAATGCTAATGCTAAAGCTATGAGTTCTATTATTTGTTCATTGGATCAAATTGAAATTAATTATGTCTCGCATTGTCTAACTGCGCAGGAAATTTGGCATACACTTGAAGTGACTCACGAAGGAACATCTCAAGTCGAGGAATCTCGCCTTTACATGCTTAGTAGCAAATATGAGAACTTCACAATGGCCAAGGATGAGAATGTCAAAGAGATGTATGAACGACTTTCTAATCTCGTATACAAATCAAAACGCTATTGGAAAACCATACACAGAATTGGAAATAGTCCGAAAATCCTCGGAGTCCTTCCACGAAATTTTGAAGCAAAAGTTACTGCCATTCAAGAATCAAAAGACCTGAAACAAATCAAAGTTGAAGAACTCATTGGAAATGTCACCACTTATGAGCTAGAAATGAAATTCAAGGAAGAACACAAAGGAGGTGATACGCGAAAGAAAACGATAGCTCTCAAAGGAACAACCGAAGGTAAAGATGATGATGGTGCATCAGAACCGGTGCTGTTAATAAAGAGATTCAAAAGGTGGAACCACAAATACGAAAATCCATCTCTAAATCAAAAATTGAAAAGCAGAATAGTCAAAGTGCTAGACAATTCAGAAAAGTAGGAGATCATTTGTCACAAGTGCAACAAACCTGGTCATATCAAGCCCAATTGTCCTCAGAATCAACCCAGCCAAGAAAAGAAACAAAAAAGGAGAAGTTTTACAGCCACTTGAGATGAAACTGATGAATATGATAAGAGCACTGGCAGTGAGAGTGAAAAAGAAAATCTGTGCCTTCAAGGAGAAACAAAGTCAAGAAAGAGCACTTTCTTTTAAATGATTTAGGGAAAAGTATGCTAAAATTGAATAACAAAGAGATGTTTCATAGAATTAAATAAACATCTTGATCAACTGGTTAAAAACTATCAAATCAAGAGCCCTAAGTGTGAAAAGTGTCCATCATTTGAAAGGAAATTAAAATAAAATCACTTGAAAATGAAATTCTGATTTTAAAAGAAAGTGAAAACACTAGGAGAGAAAATTCTACTAAAAACCGCACATTGCTATTAAATGAAAATGAATCACTCAAAACACAAGTCCAACAATTGTCTACGACTTTATGAAAATTTTCAACACGAGAAAGATCGTTAAATATGATATTAGGGAATCAAACAGTCAATATTGTTAGACAAGGACGTGGGTATACTCGATCTAAACGTGTTGGTAGCAAATTAATCAAGTAAATTCCAAGTGCACAATTTATGAAAAAACTGGACACAATCACAATAAGTGTTGGTATAGACCCAAACACATGAAAACTATACCAATTTGGGTTCCAAAAGACACAAATATAAATCTCTTAAAGTCAAACAAATTTGTATGCCAAAAGGAACAAATATAGATTATCTAGGGTCCATGAAAACATATTTTTCAAAATCTTCTGTCACTAACAATCGTGGACCTATAATAAAAAATAGGTCACTAAATTCTTTTCTTGCGTAGGTATGTTGGCAGGCTAAGGAACAATAACAATGGTATCTGAATTCTAGCTGTTCCAGGCACATGACAGCCGACAAATCAAAGTTCCTTAGCCTAGAAAAGTACAAAGGTAGCAGAGTCACAATTGGTAACAATGACAAATGTAGAATTATCGATAAAGGTTAAATAGGTAACGGTACATTTACCTTAAATGACGTATTATATATTGAAAATCTGCACCATAATTTGATTTCAATCAGCCAGCTATGTGATAAGGGAATGAATGTTATTTTTGGCTCTAACTTGTGCCAAATTGTTGACCAATCATCGAAAGAAATATTTTTTTCAGGTAAAAGGAAAGGTAATATATATTCTCTAACTTTTGATGATCTCACTCTTTCAAAATGTCTAATAGCTAAAGATCTAGAAGTAAACTTATGGCACAGACGATTAGGACATGCTACTATGAATCTGTTAAACAGATTAAAAAGAAAAGACTTAGTAAGAAGTTTACCAACTCATGATTTCAAAACATAAAGTCCATGTAAAGCACGTACTATGGGAAAACTTAAAAAATCATCTTTTCATGCAAAGAACACTGTAAGTACTTCTAGAATCCTTGAACTTGTTCATATGGATCTGTTTGGACCTAACGATATTGCAAGTATAGGTGGTAAGAAATATTGTTTTGCGTTGGTTGATGATTATTCAAGATATACATGGGTATACTTCTTAGCTAAAAATCAAAAACTTTCTCATACTTCAATAAATTCACAAAATTGGTTCAAAATGAAAAAGGTGTTTCTATCATTTCGCTAAGAAGTGATCATGGTGGAGAATTTGAAAATTTTTGTGATGAAAATGGATTTAACATGAATTCTCTGCTCCACGTACTCCACAACAAAATGGCGTAGTCGAGAGAAAGAATCGAACATTACAAGAGTTCGCTAGATCTATGATAAATGAGTATGAACAACCCTTGTTCTTTTAGGCAGGGGCAGTAAATACAGCCTGTTATATAATGAATAGAGTTATGATTAGACCAATTCTTAAGAAAAAACCTATGAGCTATTGTTCAAAAATAAGCCAAACATTGCACTTCAAAGTTTTTAGGTGTCATGTGTTATATTCTCAATACAGGGGATCAAACAGGAAAATTTGAAACAAAAGCTGACGAGGGCATGTTCATGGGATACTCTTCTAGAAGCAAAGCTTATAAGTTTACAACAAAAGGACAAAAACAATTGTGGAGTCAATCAATGTGAAATTTATTGAAGGTATTGATGATCAAATAAAAAGCAATGTCGAAGAGAAGAACAAAAAGGATGAAAGTGAAAATCCAAAAGAAATTTCAACCACAGACGAAATCCAAAGAAATCTAGAACCACAGAGATTGAAATTGAAAGCAGATCATCCTCTTGAATTGATAATAGGTAACCCTACCGAAGGTATTCAAACTCATTCCTCCTTTAGAAACTTATGTAATTTATGCATATACAGCGGATTTATTTCAGAAACTGAACACAAAGATATAGATATAGCTCTAAATGATGAAAATTGGTTTAGGGCTATGCAAGAAGAGTTAAATTAATTTGAATGAAATAATGTTTGGACTCTAGCACCTAGACCTAATGATTATCCATTTGTAGGAACCAAACGAATTTTTAAAAATATATTTGATGTATCCGGTAATGTGATTAGAAATAAAGCTCGGTTAATTGCTAAATGTTATAATCAAATTGAAGGAATTGACTTTGATGAAACTTTTGCACCAGTAGCTGGACTAGAATATATTAGAATACTATTAGCTTTTGCTTGTTATAAAAGATTAAACTGAGGCAAATGGATATTAAAAGTGCTTTTCTGAATGGAATTTTAAAAGAAGATGTATTTGTTGAACAACTCGAAGGATTTGAAAGCCATGAATACCCTAACCATGTTTATAAACTTAAGAAAGCTCTATGTGGATTAAAACAATCCCCTAGGACATGGTATGAATGTCTTAGCACCTATCTTCTTGAAAATGTTTCAAAAGAGGCTGTTAGACACCACATTATTTCTATTGTATGAAAATAATTATCTTTCGATTGTTCAAATATATGTTGGTGACATTATTTATGGTGCCATTAACAACTTGTTGTGTAAGAAATTTGGAAAGTCATGCAGGAGAAGTTTGATATGAGCTGGGTTGGAGAGTTAAAATTCCTTTTTGGATTTCAAATCAAACAAAGTGATAAAGGTATATTTATCTCTCAAAAGAAGTATATCAGGGAACTTGTCAACAAATTTGGATTAAAAAATGCTAAACCTGCAAAAAAAACCATGAGCACAACAATTAAACTTGAAAAGGATGAAAAAGATAAGGCAGTTGATCAAAAGCAATATCGAGGTATGATTGGATCACTTCTTTATCTTACTGCTTCTAGACCTGACATCATGTTTTCAGTCTGCCTATGTGCACGATTTTAATCAAGTTCAAAAGAATCTCATTTAAAAGCTGTTAGAAGGATTATATGATATCTGTTGCACACCCCCATATTTTGCTCTTTGGTATCCAAACTAACGATAACTTTGAATTAAAAGGATATTCAGATGCAGATTATGCTGGAAGTCTAGTTGATAGAAAAAGTACTAGTGGAACGTACTTTATGTTAGGACATTCGTTAGTTGCATGGTAAGTAGAAAACAGAATTGTATTACATTATCCACCACTGAGGCAGAGTATAGTGCTCTAAGTGGTTGCTCTGCTCAAATTTTATGGATGATACAAACTTTGCAAGACTATGGTCCAAATTTTAAACGTGTACCACTAATGTATGATAGCAAAAGTGCAATTGATCTCACAAATAATCACGTACATCACTCACGGACAAAACATATAGATGTTAGACATCATTTTATTAGAGATCATATTTCCAAAGAAAATATCTGCATAAAATTCATTTCAACCGATTCTTAATTGGTAGACATTTTTACAAAACACCTTCTAGAAAATAGTTTTTGCCGACTTCATCTCAGTTTAGGCATTTTAGAAATTTGATTCTATATTTTTGATTTTGATCTTAAGTGCCTATGTTAACTATTAACTCCCTAGTGATTATCATAAGATAAATAGTGACTGAAATATAAATGATGAGTGTTGATATTAATCATATATTATGACTTGAGAAAGTATAGTAAATTTCTTTAAAAATTTAAACAAGATCTATAATAATTTTTGTTGGTAAAATTTCCATGACCATCTCTATTTCTAACGACCATCACTCATCAAAATTCAATATAGTATGTCAAAATGTGGTATTTTAAATAGGAAATTATCCGGTTTTATTTTATTTATTTTCTAAAAACATCCAAAGCATTCAATCTCATTTAAAAGTCCTTACGGTTATGCATGGGTGAATTATTTGGAATATTTATTTATGTGCTTTCATGCTCATTTAAAAGTCCTCAAGGTTATGCATGTATGGAACACATATCAAAATTGATTATTAAATAGACAAGTTAATTTTAATCACATTTAAAAGTCCTTACGGTTATGCGTGGTTAGAAGATACTTGACATTCATTTTTTAATAAATTGGGAATACTACTAATCTCATTTAAAAGTCCTGATGGTTATGTATGATTAGTATATATTCAAATTCCTGATATAAATATACCACAAATAGACAGAACTATACGGTTTTGTATGCTGACATCACCCCTTTCACTCTAAAGTGGAATATGCGCCTAATAGAGTATTTATGATTTTTGTTTGATTTTTTTATTGAAATCTAATATTTATACACGATTGGGTATTAATGTTGTATTAATGTCTATCACTTTATCTCTATTTTTCAAACAATATTACTCTTTTGTTGATAACAAAAGGGGGAGAGAAAAGTTAAGATTTTGGCAAATAAAGGTCAAATATTTTATTTATTTTACTTTTTATTTTCATATTCCCATATAGGTTCATTTGCATTTTTTTATTTACTTTCATGCATATATGAAGGGGGGCTTTGTTGTAGAGAGGGAGCATTCGAATAGGGGAAGAAAATACAGTTCATCAATGACCAAATACATTTGATAAATTCTGAATCTTACATATATGTTTGTTATCGTTAAAAGGGGGAGATTGTTGAATATGCTAGTATATGACTTTTGTTTGATGATAATAAACATATACATATTCATTTAAATGTATTTGTTATTGTACTATTTTATTTTCACATGATTAATAAATATTTGCTGAATAAAATAAATAACACGGAATTTAAATTCAAACAGATATTTTATCCAAACAAATATTTTATTACAATTTTTGAATAGTACAAAATTTGTGCTTTCACTATATATACAAAATTTCAACACAATTTCAAACTACAACACAATTTTCACTATACAATTGTTACATACATTTGCACCTCACTACATATCACTCATTCACTTATATTTGTTCTTCAACTATATTCCAATTTGTATCCAGCATCCGAATTATCTGCAAAATAAACACTGACATAGTAAAATTGAAAAAGAAATATTTTTGCAGTGTAAAATAAAATGTGTTTTTGTAAATATTATTTGCCTCGGTTATTTGGGTTGTTCGTCATCATATTTATTTTGAATTTATCTTACATGAACAACTTGTGACATGCATAGTGTATCACAGAACATGCCATAAGGTTGTGCGCACTAACATACACTTGATAAAACTGCAGGAACAGGTGAGCACAAGGTCAAACCCGAGCCGAGGCTGGATTCAACTCAGGTGCACGCAATACAACATACAACACCTCAAATATACACATGAGAGCAAACAAGTATGGCTCGAACAATACATAACTAATGTCAACACAGACCAAACCGCAGCAACTAAAATGTAGTACACAAAGCATGAGATGAAGGCTACACACATGTATACATATATATGTAGTGCATAGCACTCAATTATGCAGTTCAATATGAAAGAAATCAAGCTACAACAAGACTACAACTTCAAGATACTACAAGCAAACAATGAACTGGCTCGAAGCAACAGAGGCTACAACCTAGTACGCACACAAATGAGTATGATATGATCAAGCATAGTATCTCTAAGAAGTTCAATGAAATGATCAAAGAGGAACAGTTCAGTATACATGAAGAACCCCTCCAGACTACATGAGAAACTATATAAAGACCTTGCTTACGAGTATACAAGTGGTTCCAGTCAAATGGTGAAAGAACAAAACAGATAAGTAAAACTGAATGCAACAACCAGTACACATGAGGGATTAAACAAAAATAGACCAGTGCACAAGTGAAGCTTTCAAACACCAACCAGAGCTCAATGCAACACAGACCAGAGGCACACATGCATGCAACACAAAATAAACAATTGTGGCCAGCAGTCCAAATATTAATATGAAACCAAGTTTAAAGCAGGTTACATATTGCAATGCAGAAGACAACTATACCAACTAGACTCAAATCGATATGAATGCAAAGTCACACAATCCACCAGATAAGTGAAGCAGCAAGCAAAGTGACATATGTATGCACATATGCATATAAGTACATACATAGTATCAGGTCAAAGGCATGAATACCCGAGTACCGATGCAATGCTCATGAAGACACAATTCAACAGAGGTGACAACAGAGCATCAAGCAAAATAAGGCATCACAAGCATACGTATATACATGCGCAAACACACATGTATACATGTATATATATGCCGTGACAATTGGGATGCAATAAAGTAGCAGTGTGAACATGTACTAGTAATCAAGCAACATAGCATTTAACAAATTTTAACAAAGTCAAGATGGAGATAAAAATCAATCAGATGATCAAGTGATGCAGTTCGAACAAGAATCAAGATAGGAGTTTCAAACCAAGTCAAGTTCAAATACCAAAGTCAAAGCCAGATGATAACAAGTTCGAAATTGAACAAGTCGAAGTCAAATTTTCATCTCAAAATATTATCAAAAAATCAAAGTAGCCGAAGTCAAAGGAGAAAAGATCAAAACCAACTCAGAGAAAATCAAATAATTGAACAAAAAATTAGAAAACCAACAAGCCATGGCAATCAAGCAAAGCACATCAGAAAAATATTAGAATTGAACCAGTCTAAACAAATCACATGTATTCAAGCAAAATCGAACGGTCAAGCAAAATTAATGGATGAATTCAAATGAAATATTCGAATGGAAATTAAGGGAATCGATCCCTATAAATTCCCATATCATCATCGGCAAAGAGACGCATCGAGTTCAAGCATATCAATAAGAGTAAATAAAGGAAATCGCATACCAATATTATTCGAATCGAACTCAACAAATTGGAGCAGCCGAAGACACTCAGGCCAGAAGTGGATTGACAAAGCAACGCAAAGGTAATTCCTCAAATCAAACGATCATAAAGCGGCGGCTTCTTCACAAAGCCCTAATTTTTTGAAAAAGGAACGACTATTCTCGAGCAAAGGAAAAGGAGGTAGACAATAATTTCACGAAGTAAAGGATACAGGCCGAAGAAAATAAAGGGAGATATCATTTACAAATTATATTTGTTCAATTAGGTCAGTTTCCTTATATTTTATTTTGGGCTTAATTATTTAATAGGGTTTTGAGTTGTTACAAATTGGTAATTTTTTTTGAACTTTTTTAATTTTCTAGTCGTGTGACTAGGGACAAACTACGGGGCGTAGTTTGAGAATTCGCAACACAGTGGCTGAGTTGTGGCAGAGTTTTGAGCGTAGAGTTAGGTTATTCAATTGTAGATGTCGCAAGTTTACGTATGTAAGGGTTTAACTACTTAATTTCTAGTAGAAACCTTGAGGGCAACACGTAGGCAGGGTTTTGCCAAAGCTGGGCAAATATGTGTTGTTTTATTTCTGCTTTTATTATTCCGCTATGATCTGTGCTGCAATTATTTTATACATATTTCCATATTAATTTTTATTATTATTAGTATTGCACTATTCACCCTCCCCCCTCAAGGGTGAAATCGATCCTACAAGAAATACCAGCGCTTAGTCAATGGGATGTTTAAAGATCGGATTGGAAAAATGATGGAAGTATATATGAATGATATGCTAGAAAAGAATATATTAAAAGATTGATGTACTATAAGTAAAAGCTCTACATAGATGGGTAGGAGATGATCCAATACGGATTTACTTTGATCGATGTCGTCATGACGATGAACATTGTTATGACAATGGTAGAAGTAGAGATTGTGAAGTAAGCCTTATTAAAGGTAGAACTAGAAAAAATCTTGAGGGAAACTCCCCCGAGAGAGATCAGTCTTATGGACATAGTCAGGAAATAAAGTATGAAAGGACTAAGAGGCCAAGACTGTTGAACTACTTAGAAATAGGGAGACCTAGGCATCAAGCTATTAACCGTGAACCCTCGGCCATCAATCATCATCGCTATTCATGGAACCAAGCACACAATGATGCAATTGATGAAAGTCATCAAGGGTGAAACAAAGGAAATGATGACATTATAAATGATGTTATAAGGTGATTTCTATAAATAAAGAATCACATAGTTAATTAGGAGACTAACTTTAGTAACAATATGTTCATAGTGAAGGTTAGTGGGTGTAGTATCTGTGAGATTTATAATGCCACTCATGCTCATGTATAATGGCGTAACTGATTCTATAAAACATTTTCTTAGGTATGAATGGAATATGGATGGTGGAAGAGCGTATGACTTGTGAAGTGTAGGTTTTTTCTCGTTGTCTCTAAAGGGATTGACGATTATGTAGTTTGCAGGCTAGACCTAGGATCCATAGATCTCAGATCAATTGGCTAACAAATTTTTGAACCAATTTAAGGTACATATTATACAACCCAAGGATGCAATTTTGTTGGTTAATGTGAAACAAAGGTGTAACAATCTTCTCTTTGGCAACCCTCAACTTTTCTCTATCGAATGATAGTGATCGAACACAAGTTCCGTAATGACAGGCCGCCGGGGTTTAATTTAAAGTCTTAATATTAATCTAAGTTAATTTAACTATAGTGTAACGGTAGTGCCACACATGGAAAATAAAAATGTATAAAATATAAAGATATATAACCAGAACATGATATACATATATGAGACATAATAATATGGAAGTAACTGGTGGAAATAGAATCAATTAGAATACATCGACTCCATACATACGGAGTACTGAATATAACACCTAATAATACATGTCTCGTGCATATAAATACAGGTTTATCATGTACTATAAAATATACATCTACGTGTATAACAAAATATCACCATCATACATCTATCCAAAATAGTGCGATCCTAAGCTATCCCTAAAAGCCACCCGCCTCTCAGCCAACTCAATCAAGTACCGAGAGTTGTCATAAAATAAACCGAGACAAAACGTAGGTCAGACTTAAAGACTAGTGTAAGGAAAAAATAATGTAAAAGTGTTGTATATAAAATATGGATATACATAAGAGATTGTAGTAAAGATAAGAGTATATTACTAATGATATACCTCAACTTGTTCTTCCCCTTCAATCAACAAGTCAGCATAACTAACAGGATGTGACTGTTACGCAATAGTATACAATAATGGTGGTAGTCCATTATGCAATGCAGGGGTAATATAGATATCATACTATAGTTTTATCCCTAAACACACAAATAACAACACCAACCAATGATATACATGTATCATTCATAACGTAAGGAAATACATCTGATAATATGTGTATAAATGGATAATGATCATTGTTAAGGAGTAGGATTCACGGTGGACATCCGCCGTGATCCAATGATTCACGTCGAGGGTCCAAAATAAATAGAGTCAGTGCCTCAATACGATAGACCCCAAGCCCCATCTTCAATGATTGAACTTGTGTTAGCCTCATCGTATCCCTCATCGAGTATAGGTGATGTATGACATACTCTATTCACTTGAAACCTATGTGGACCTCATATTACCCCATAGTGAGTATAAGTGATATGTGATCCACTTGTAGATGATCGTCATCATCTCCCCCTTCTTAGTCATCATGGATTTCTTAACAAATTCACGTTACATCTCTAGAAAAGAGAACAATATGTGTGTCCCATATAACACGCAATCGAAAACCAATAAGGAACACCAAAGTTGTATAACATCACATAGCACGCATGTAATAACCCTGTTTTGAAGCTGTAATATTAAACTAATTCAATTAAAATAGAAGGGTGTGAATTCAACTTTTATAATTATTAGTTTAAAATCATTTTAAAGTGGAAATAATTTTATTTACTTAAAATAGACAAAAAGGAGTTTTATTTGATATTCAATGAAATCAATAAATATGAAGACGAATAAATTTATTTATATCGGTACAACAGATAATTAAAAAAATTTATGGCGATACATTGAACAAGTAAATAAGGCGAACTAATATTGAATTGAACAGAATTGTGTAGTTGAAATGAAATATAAATCGATATTGAAATAAATTAAAGTTGACTTACAAAGAATGAAGGGGCAGCTTTAACAAAAAAAAGAATCTGTTAGATTAAATTGAAAACTTAACCCATAATCAAACAGCCACACTTTAGTTCCCAAGCCCACATCCTTATTCTCAGTAAAATATAATCTCCATCCATCGTTATTTCTCAATAGCCCTAAAATTTAAATCGATTCAAATCGAACGAAAGAAGAAGAAAAAAAGAAGGCAGCAAATGAACCACGAAGGCGATCGGAAGCAGTAGTGGCTGAAGAAGGTGGTGTGGTGACGGTGGGTACAAGGGCGATGCACGAGCAAGCCGAAAGCGGCTGCAACTAGGTCATGGCGACCTAGGGTGATACAACAGGGCTTAGGTGCGTGCGAGGGAGGTCGAAGCGACATCATTGAAGAAGCCAATGGCAGGAATCTTGTGCACATCGACTTCAAGTAGATGCTGGTAATGATGAAGAGTTGAACATGGTGAGCTAGCGGTTATTCGACAAGCTATAGTTAAGGTGAAATTTCCATCTCACAAAACTATATCTAGTAATTGATATTGGAATGATTGTTAGTGTATATTGACATCTGAATAGTTATGTAAGGATCCGTAAGATTCGATAATTAAATTTGTTAATTTAATGAATCTTGTTATTTAATACTGAATGAAATTCCAATTAAATAAAATAATTTAAATGCTATGATTTGGTTATAAATGGAATATGAGAAAGCAAAGGTAAATAGTGAATTAATTAATCAATTAATAATAATAAATAGTAATTGAATAAAATCAATGTCCTGTAAGTAATTATAATATTGTTTGGAAATGATAACCTATAAAAGTATGAAAAAGAGTAAGAGTATTGAATCAACCAATGGAATAATATATTGATTAATAGTAACTGAATGTAAATTAACATAATAAGGTATATACAAGTTGATAAGTAACTAATTTAGTGCAATACCTATTAATTGAAACAATTGTAAGGTTATAATTGACTGAAATTAGGGAATTGGGAAATAAATTCAAAAGTTATATTAATTAATGAAATAATACGTAATAAATTGCAATTTGATAGAATCAATGCTAGATAAGTAATTATAATAATTGTTAGTTGATAATTAAGTATGAATGTGAGTAAATTTGACAATAGTGATAATTATTAATTGTTTTTACCCATTCATTTAATTTATTAAATTAGATCTAAATCAATTGCAACATTTGTTTGTTAAAAATAGCTTATGAGTGAAATTAAACGTTAATGGTAACAATTATTATAAGTTAACCATTTATTTAGTATATTTAATTAAAACCGGTAATCAATTGCAATAAATCTTAATTAAAAGTTATGTTAGCGTAGATTTAGGGAAATAATTGGAAATAATGTCAATTCTATTTATAATATGACAGCTGGTTGAATAAAAGGAATGGAAATAAAGTTTTATTAATATATTGGAATTTAATTTATGATAATTGGATTAATTGCAATTAAATGAAATTAAATATTTAAATGTTACGTTAGTGGAGATTAAAATGAAATTTGGGAATAATAATGTAATAAGCCATGAACCAATGTTAAATTTATTTATTTGGTGATAATGGATTGAATAGCAAGTTTTAAAATCAAATAAATGGATTTATTGAAATTTCAATTGATAATTTGTGAATTTATTTGAAACTGAAATTAATAGGGTAATGGGTAAAATAATTAACTTAAAATTGATGTCTGAACTTGTCTAAATGATGGTGAAGATTTAAGAAATCAAAAGTGATAAAGATTGCTAATTATAGAATTATAATTGAAAATTTGATTTAATTAATTCAATATTAAATAATTTAATAATGTGAAAATAGCCATTTTGGCCACTGACTCGGATTTCGACGAAACTAGTTTCATCGGATCCGAAACAGTGAATTATTGTAGGATTTTAAGTTTCGTAATGATCGGACTTGTCGTTTGATCGTACGGACTCGAAATGCCTAGAAATCAATTAAATTAAAATCAATTGAAATCAACTTAAATTAACTTGATTTTAGCATAACTTCTTCATACGATGGAATTTGAACCTGAAACCTGTTCCATTGATTTTAAAATATTTTAAAACATCTATTTTGATATATGGGTTGACCCAATTTCGTTCCGGAGTCAAAACGGGCTTTTCGGGTCATTTATCGTTCAAAGGTCCAAATCAATCGTGTCCATCTATCCTATTTTCAGCCTTACCTATATATACCTCGTTATAAACCCTAATTGTTCCTTATTCTCGTTTGTCTGTACGTACAATCCATTCTGTTCCTCCTCTTTCTCAATGGAAGACAAACCAAAATTCCAATTGCAATTTCAAATAAAATTCAAAGCCAAAAATTTAATCTCTTCAAACTATATCGAACTATATATGATTTGAAGCTCTCGACGAGCGCAAGTTAAATATATGATTCGTTTTTTGATCTGGGTTGTTGTGTGGCCAGAACTGGGTAATTTAGTCTCGGCTGTTCATTGGCGTTTGATGATCTTTGACGGATCGTCGATTGGGGGTACCGTTGGGTAGAGGAGGCCGAGGGGACTTCATTGGCATGTCTTGTCCTTGGTTTCAACGGCTCGATTGGCCTCAAAAATTCACTAGGGTTTTGAAAATTTCAGGCGGCTGCTCAAACTTTTCGTGCGCTATCATTGACGTGGTATGGGCGTGTGGTCTTGGAGACGAGGGCAACGCCTCTGGCGCGATGGCGTGGCGTAGTTGGGCGTGCGGTTTGGAATACGGGTGGGGGCCGTTGATGGTGCAGTGCACGTACAAGATGAAGAAGCTTTTAGATTTGGCTGTAGATCTGTGATTCGCGTGTAGAAGGCGTGATGTGGCGCTGCGTGATAAGTGAGTTTTTTTTTTTAACCTTGAAATTCAATTGTTCTAATGAGCACAACTTTCACATACGAGGTCGAATTTACGCGCGGTTTACTCTGCTAGGTTCATATTGGAATTCCAGACATTTTGACGCCAGTTTGAACGAATTCTGAGACTATTTAAATTTTAATTTAAATTGGATTTAAATTCAATTTAAATTCAAAATGTGAGTGTTATAACCCACTCACAACTCCTAAAATTTCTTATGTTTGTTAAATTGATTTATGATGTGATTAGAAATTTATTTATGACTGTTTGGCATATTTTAATCATCATCTCAGTTAAATTGAATTTATTTAAATTAATTTGTTATTCAAATTATTATTGCATATAAACTACCAGTAAATGTGTGTGATTTATTATCTGTTATATATTGATGCTATTGTTTGAATTGGATGATGATTGTGAAAAATGGTTGATGATTGATATTGGATGAATGGATGTTGTATTTCATATTGTTATAAACTGCAAGTTGTTATGCATTTTTATTTCATTCGTGGTTGCAGTTTGAAATGATATATAACCATATTTTATTTTAAATTTCGGATTGAAATGATGAATATCCGTATCACTTGACCATAGGGTAGAAAATTATATACAGACACCGTGGTCTATATATATAAAAATATTTTAAAGTGATTTCTATGGTTTTGTAAAGAAATATATGGTTTTATATAAATATTGATACTAGATATTTTATAAATGATATTTTATTCTTGATTATTAAGCTATGTATAAATTTGTTTTAATATCGAATAAGCTTAATAATAAGTTGGTTTTATTGAAGATAATACGGTTAAGCATTTAAATTATATTTTAATACGGAGTTTATAGTTATTTAGATAAAATAAAGGTTGAAAGGTAAATTGGAAATTTATTTGAAATTGAATTTATTTTCGAATTAAACACAAATAAGTTGATGTAAAATTATTAAATTTGGAACTTTATAAGCTATGATTTTATAACTTGATCTTGGTTTAGGGTGAATTAAATGAATATTTCAAGTATAAATAAATTTATTTGCAATTTGAGTTTTATTAGATGATAATGGATTTATTATGTAAAATATTTCAAACTAAATAACAGTAAAGTGAATTGTTGAATCATAATTACCAAACTCAGCTTGAAATTGTGAATGCTTAAAGTTTGAAATATATTAAATTTGAAATGGTTTATTCTATGGATCAAATCTGTTTTGAAATCAATATAATTTGAAATAGTTTATTTGAAAACTGAATTGCATCGAAATTTATGATTCAAGATTTGATAAAATTTAAAATCGAGAAATTCGAGTTGTTTTGCAATTGATTGTTAAAATTTAAGAAGCTAGTTTATTATATAAAGTATTTTAATATTTAAACTGTTTAAGTGATGGAAGTTATGTTTCAAAGTTACGAATTTCAAAGTACTATGATTTGAAAATGTTATAATTTCAAGTATTTGTTTCGATGTGTTATAACATTGAAAGTGTTATGATTTTGGGAAAGAGGATATATTTGTAATAAAAATGATATTATATTGATTTGGGTTTTTATAAAAATGATATCATATTGATTTGGGTTTTCAAAATGAAAATGATATCAATTTATATGGTTTTGAAATGGATATAATATTCTGGTTTTAAAAGTACAAACTATTTTGAAAAGACAGTGGTGTAATAATAACGTTTGGTTATTAAAGAGACCGGGATCGGAAGTTGTCATACTCTCTGCCAACTCCAAAAATCACTTTAACAATTGTGTACGCGGTGGAGATTCCAAAATGAAGTAGGATGGTGGCGGCGTTTCCTTTGAGGTAAATACGTGGACCCGACTCCCGTGAGTTGGCATAAGGTGGCTAAAACATGAGCGATTGACGGGCTAATGAGATAGCACCTTTGATCGGACACATCCCTTCGATATTATACTTTGACTTTTGGATTGATTCAGTGGCCACTTTTGATTTTTTATTATTTAGGGGTGTGGCTCGAGGTGGGCGGTAGTTGCGGCTATGCATTACCATCGGCCCGGAAGCGTAATTGGTATATCTACCCTGGCATTCCTAGTTGTGCCGTGTCACCTACCATAGCGCGCCTTGTACGAGTTTGGTTTTCTCTCGTAGCCTGTGGAGTATTTAGGGTAGTCTCCCGATCTGGAGATGCGCTGATACTGGATGGGCTACTAGGACTATTACGTTTTAAGGTGGAAAATGTAAAGCCTTAATGCTATTTAAAAGTAAGTTTATTTTACTATAGACATTATTATAATAGCGAAATATTACTACATAGTAAATAGCTTAACGGATCCTTAGGAGATGTGAATCCCAAGCATCTCTTAAGTTACTGCACTCATGTTCGACACTGCATAGGAGATGTCAAATCACATAAACATCTCTGACGCCGTTCGACTCATATTATTTACCGTTGATTCAACTTACATAAGATCTTTTAGTTCTGACTCGAGTGTTTTGTCTTTTCAATTCGCTCGGGTCAGCCTGAGCATTTCAGGGTTTGAAGGCCTTACTTTTGGAGGACGAAGACAAAGATTTTATTACTATTATATACTATATTGTTCCGCTGCATCACATTTATTCCGCTGCATTATTTATTATTCTCTGGTATGTGTAACTCTGATATTTATTGTATAAGTAAAATCGAATATTTTTGTAAAACAGCTTCATGAACTGTATATTTGATTATTATATTTTATCGTTCCGCTGCAAGATTCTATTTTGTTTTATTTCTTTCTTCCTTTTTCTTATTCACCCCAATAACAATTCGCCATTTCGTGTGGTTTGAATCTGACGTTTGTGGATTATCGTCGATTTAAAACGTACAAAAAGGCGGGATGTTACAAGTTAAGTTGTTTAGTTAAACAAGAATTGGTAAAAATCAAAATTCGAGAAACTAAATACTGTTAGTTTTCAAATTTGACACAGTTATTTCTTGTTTGATCAAAACTCCTTTTTGTATATTTATGGTATGATACTGATAGTGTTTGAATGTTTGGTTAGGCCTGATATTGCATCTATTATCATTTACAACTGACTTGAACCAATGACAACTCAACCATCTGAGTTAAACCAACGATCACCTGGGCAATTGACGCCCAGGAATGTGCGACGACCGGTCGACCGGTCCATTACCACCGGATAACCGTTGATAATTAAAACTGGCAGTTTTACCCAGTTCTTGCAAATTTGTTGTTAGTTTAATTGTTTGCTTTGCTAAGTTTTAGAGCTTGTTTTAGAATGTGTTATCTACTGATTTCCAGTAGTAACCGATTGTTAAATATTAAACCCTATTTTATGTAAAATTTAAAGAAAACGTGTGTTTAAAAAGTTTTAAATCTTGAAAAGGGTTTATAATGGTTAAACTTGTGAATTTCTTTTAGTATTATTAAATCTATATACACATACAAAGATTTTTATTTTTTAAAATATAGTCAAATAAGATTGAAAGCTTTTAAGATTTTGTGAAAAATACTTGTGTATATATATATATATATTAAGAATAACGAAAATTATCGATTTTAGAAAATAATAGTTTGATTTTTGATTTTAAATAAAGAAATTCCTTTTTGATTAGAAGTCTTTTAACTCTCATCTTTTAAAATATAAGAGAACAAGCTAGAATTGAATTTCTATTGAATTTCACGATTTTCTATGAAATGAATTTTTTTAATAAACGATTAAATTGTTGGATTGGTATGGGATATTTTCTATAATTATTTCGCTTATTATTATAATTTATTAAATAGAGTTTGAGTGAAAATTACTGGCTTTTAGTAAATACTTGAATTTACTATCTGGTATTGGTCAGTTGATTAAATTCTTATGATTACTTAGGTGACAATAATTAGCACTTAGAGTTTAATTATCTAAGATGTTTGGATTTCAAGTCGATAGATCTTCGAGAGACGATGACTTATTTTACATTGACTTAAGAGTCATTACCATTTTCGATTTGGGTAGGCAGACCTATTTCTTTCAGTTAGGTTTGTTATGGTATGACATGGATGCACTTTCGTTCTTAGGCAAGTGTTATAAACAGGCTTATTAGTTTATTTCACAGCTGGACAATGTTTACCTATTTATTTTCATTAGATAAATTCACACAGTTTTGTCATAAACACGGCTACCTGCTTCTTTTCATTAGGAGTCGAAGTTTATACCTGGTAGTCTATTTCTTTTCGCTAGACTATTGGCTATGTAGCAGGGTTTATTTATTTTAGTTACGCCTTGTGTCCAAATGAGTCACATTGATAGTATACTACCATTATTATTTCATTAGAAACGATTGTTCTTCTGAGATTTTATGATGTATATTTAGTATCTTTTGGCTCGAAAGAATTTTGAATTGTTATCACCATATTTTTTATGATAATCCATTTGAGAATTGATATGGATTTGTGAATGGTGATTTTGGATTAACAAGCCTTATTATAGTTGATTGGTTTTTAGATATATTTTAAGATGACTTATTTTAATGGTTAACTCATAAATGGATTTATGAAATAGTGATTTTATGGATATGCCTTATTCTGATCTTTTGTTCTAGCATGTTTTATTATGACTTAGCTACTATAAGTCACATGTTTATGATTCACTATCTCACTTTTCACTTAGATATAGTCTGATCCATTTATTTCTATAATATTCAGGTCAGGCCGAGACTTTATAGGTATAGGGAATCGTTGACTATTGTATTTTGTGCTAGCATTGGAATAGACCTTTTTTGACTGTTTCAGTTTACCTCATTATTGTGTATACCAGCAATTAAGATGATATGTAATGTATATTATTTAGTAGTCATTTTGTACTTGTTATAGTATTCGAGCCTATGTATAACTTTTTTTAATATCGAATAAGCTTAATAATAAGTTGATTTTATTGAAGATAATACGGTTAAGCATTTAAATTATATTTTAATACGGAGTTTATAGTTATTTAGATAAAATAAAGGTTGAAAGGTAAATTGGAAATTTATTTGAAATTGAATTTATTTTAGAATTAAACACAAATAAGTTGATGTAAAATTATTAAATTTGGAACTTTATAAGCTATGATTTTATAACTTGATCTTGGTTTAGGGTGAATTAAATGAATATTTCAAGTATAAATAAATTTATTTTCAATTTGAGTTTTATTAGATGATAATGGATTTATTATGTAAAATATTTCAAACTAAATAACAGTAAAGTGAATTGTTGAATCGTAATTACCAAACTCAGCTTGAAATTGTGAATGCTTAAAGTTTGAAATATATTAAATTTGAAATGGTTTATTCTATGGATCAAATCTGTTTTGAAATCAATATAATTTGAAATAGTTTATTTGAAAACTGAATTGCATCGAAATTTATGATTTAGGATTTGATAAAATTTAAAATCGAGAAATTCGAGTTGTTTTGCAATTGATTGTTAAAATTTAAGAAGCTAGTTTATTATATAAAGTAGTTTAATATTTAAACTGTTTAAGTGATGGAAGTTATGTTTCAAAGTTACGAATTTCAAAGTACTATGATTTGAAAATGTTATAATTTCAAGTATTTGTTTCGATGTGTTATAACATTGAAAGTTCTATGATTTTGGGAAAGAGGATATATTTGTAATAAAAATGATATTATATTGATTTGGGTTTTTATAAAAATGATATCATATTGATTTGGGTTTTCAAAACGAAAATGATATCAATTTATATGGTTTTGAAATGGATATAATATTCTGGTTTTAAAAGTATAAACTATTTTGAAAAGACAGTGGTGTAATAATAACGTTTGGTTATTAAAGAGACCGGGATCGGAAGTTGTCATACTCTCTGCCAACTCCGAAAATCATTTTAACAATTGTGTACGCGGTGGAGATTCCAAAATGAAGTAGGATGGTGGCGGCGTTTCCTTTGTGGTAAATACATGGACCCGACTCCCGTGAGTTGGCATAAGGTGGCTAAAACATGAGCGATTGACAGGCTAATGAGATAGCACCTTTGATCGGACACATCCCTTCGATATTATACTTTGACTTTTGGATTGATTCAGTGGCCACTTTTGATTTTTTATTATTTAGGGGTGTGGCTCTAGGTGGGCGGTAGTTGCGGCTATGCATTACCATCGACCCGGAAGCGTAATTGGTATATCTGCCCTGGCATTCCTAGTTGTGCTGTGTCACCTACCATAGCGCGCCTTGTACGAGTTTGGTTTTCTCTCGTAGCCTGTGGAGTATTTAGGGTAGTCTCCCGATCTGGAGATGCGCTGATACTGGATGGGCTACTGGGACTAATACGTGTTAAGGTGGAAAATGTAAAGCCTTAATGCTATTTAAAAGTAAGTTTATTTTACTATAGACATTATTATAATAGCGAAATATTACTGCATAGTAAATAGCTTAACGGATCCTTAGGAGATGTGAATCCCAAGCATCTCTTAAGTTACTGCACTCATGTTAGACACTGGATAGGAGATGTCAAATCACGTAAACATCTCTGACGCCATTCGACTCATATTATTTACCGTTGATTTAACTTACATAAGATCTTTTAGTTCTGACTCGAGTGTTTTGTCTTTTCAATTCGCTCGGGTCAGCCTGAGCATTTCAGGGTTTGAAGGCCTTACTTTTGGAGGACGAAGACAAAGATTTTATTACTATTATATACTATATTGTTCCGCTGCATCACATTTATTCCGCTGCATTATTTATTATTCTCTGATATGTGTAACTCTGATATTTATTGTATAAGTAAAATCGAATATTTTTGTAAAACAGCTTCATGAACTGTATATTTGATTATTATATTTTATCGTTCCACTGCAAGATTCTATTTTGTTTTATTTCTTTCTTCCTTTTTCTTATTCACCCCAATAACAATTCGCCCTTTTGTATGGTTTGAATCTGACATTTGTGGATTATCGTCGATTTAAAACGTACAAAAAGGCGGGATGTTACAAGTTAAGTTGTTTAGTTAAACAAGAATTGGTAAAAATCAAAATTCGAGAAACTAAATACTGTTAGTTTCCAAATTTGACACAGTTATTTCTTGTTTGATTAAAACTCCTTTTTCTATATTTATGGTATGATACTGATGGTGTTTGAATGTTTGGTTAGGCCCGATATTGCATCTATTATCATTTACAACTGACTTGAACCAATGACAACTCAACCAACTGAGTTAAACCAACGATCACCTGGGCAATTGACGCCCAGGAATGTGCGACGACCGGTCGAACGGTCCATTACCACCGGATGACCGTTGATAATTAAAACTGGCAGTTTTACCCAGTTCTTGCAAATTTGTTGTTAGTTTAATTGTTTGCTTTGCTAAGTTTTCGAGCTTGTTTTAGAATGTGTTATCTACTGATTTCCAGTAGTAACCGATTGTTAAATATTAAACCCTATTTTATGTAAAATTTAAAGAAAACGTGTGTTTAAAAAGTTTTAAATCTTGAAAAGGGTTTATAATGGTTAAACTTGTGAATTTCTTTTAGTATTATTAAATCTATATACACATAAAAAGATTTTTATTTTTTAATATATAGTCAAATAAGATTGAAAGCTTTTAAGATTTTGTGAAAAATACTTGTGTATATATATATATATATATATTAAGAATAAAGAAAATTATCGATTTTACAAAATAATAGTTTGATTTTTGATTTTAAATAAAGAAATTCCTTTTTGATTAGAAGTCTTTTAACTCTCATCTTTTAAAATATAAGAGAACAAGCTAGAATTGAATTTCTATTGAATTTCACGATTTTCTATGAAATGAAAAATTTTAATAAACGATTAAATTTTTGGATTGGTATGGGATATTTTCTATAATTATTTCGCTTATTATTATAATTTATTAAATAGAGTTTGAGTGAAAATTACTGGCTTTTAGTAAATACTTGAATTTACTATCTAGTATTGGTCAGTTGATTAAATTCTTATGATTACTTAGGTGACAATAATTAGCACTTAGAGTTTAATTATCTAAGATGTTTGGATTTCAAGTCGATAGATCTTCGAGAGACGATGACTTATTTTACATCGACTTAAGAGTCATTACCATTTTCGATTTGGGTAGGCAGACCTATTTCTTTCAGTTAGGTTTGTTATGGTATGACATGGATGCCCTTTCGTTCTTAGGCAAGTGTTATAAAAAGGCCTATTAGTTTTTTCACAGCTGGACAATGTTTACCTATTTATTTTCGTTAGATAAATTCACACAGTTTTGTCATAAACACGGCTACCTGCTTCTTTTCATTAGGAGTCGAAGTTTATACCTGGTAGTCTATTTCTTTTCGCTAGACTATTGGCTATGTAGCAGGGTTTACTTATTTTAGTTACGCCTTGTGTCCAAATGAGTCACATTGATAGTTGACTACCATTATTATTTCATTAGAAACGATTGTTCTTCTGAGATTTTATGATGTATATTTAGTATCTTTTGGCTCGAAAGAATTTTGAATTGTTATCGCCATATTTTTTATGATAATCCATTTGAGAATTGATATGGATTTGTGAATGGTGATTTTGGATTAACAAGCCTTATTATAGTTGATTGGTTTTTAGATATATTTTAAGATGACTTATTTTAATGGTTAACTCATAAATGGATTTATGAAATAGTGATTTTATGGATATTCCTTATTCTGATCTTTTGTTCTAGCATGTTTTATTATGACTTAGCTACTATAAGTCACATGTTTATGATTCACTATCTCACTTTTCACTTAGATATAGTCTGATCCATTTATTTCTATAATATTCAGGTCAGGCCGAGACTTTATAGGTATAGGGAATCGTTGACTATTGTATTTTGTGCTAGCATTGGAATAGACCTTTTTTGACTGTTTCAGTTTACCTCATTATTGTGTATACCAGCAATTAAGATGATATGTAATGTATATTATTTAGTAGTCATTTTGTACTTGTTATAGTATTCGAGATATGATAAATATATTGATATGGGCCTAGTATTGATATTTGGTTCACATTCTACTATGTATATGAAGCATATTATTTCATTGTCATATGTGACTCTAACTCTAAATTATTCATATTATATACTATTTTGAATATTTTTAAACCAATATGTTTACTACTTTGCATTAATATTGTACACGTCATATATTTTCAGTTTAGATCCTCAAAAAGGTAATAAAAATGTGTCAGTGTTAATATAAAGATATATTCATATACGATCACTCTTAACCAGCCATATTCTTTGTATTATTAGATGATATTACTTGTAATGTTCTTTAATAATATGGGTGTAACGATGGGTCGTTGGTGATGACTCGGATTTTTTTAGCTAATTAAAACTTGCCAAAAAACCGCCCGTCCAAAACTACTAGTGAAAACTACCAATTTACTACAAAATATTATTTGATAAAATTCAATATTACTAAGTGTATAGTTCACACTTGCAATTAATACCAATTACCACAGTATTTATTTACGCATATACATGACGTGCTTTAATATATACCAAAATCATAACAATAAACTTTACCGTTGTGCAATACTAACGTGAGAAACAACAATAGCCATTCCTGTAAATTCAATAAACATGTCAATGCATATTAAACGGAATGCAGGAAAGAAACATCAACACAAAGCGAACAACAAACAGGGAAAATGTTATATTATTATTGAGGCTACATCACTACCACTGGTGACTGCCTACGTACCTCTATCTAATTAGGAAACTAATTAGATACAGGATCAAGCCAACGTAGTTCTCCTTAAAGCATTCAAAATCAACATTTATTTCCAAAATATCTTTTTAAAATAGATATGGGTGAAACACTTTTACAATATTCATTTCAAAAGATATCTATGTAGCTCTTGAAAAACATTTCATTAGAAAGACAAATACCTTTTATTTTTAGGTAATAATAGAATCCATCTACTATACTCACTTCCGTAACCCATTTCGTATTAAAACATCGTATAATTAGATAATTTTAAGATGTCCGTTCCCAATTAATATGCAACTATCATCTACCATAACCAATTGTTGTAGTTAAACACCTTATAGTCTAATTGAGAACTTCTAATCACAAGGGGTTGGTTGTTAAATACTTGCAATATTTATCATTTTACCCAAACCAAGCATGTAAAAGGATTTCCCCTACAAATTACCGAGCATATGTCCAATAATTGCGCATAAAATACAACCACAAATGATGATTAGCACTTCAATCTATCAAACATTTGCAAATACTCTACTAACTTCATATGTAATTTCAGCCAAGAAATCATGTACTGAACATAGACCATGTCACTTTTTTCAAACAGGCATACAAGCGATACTAATAACTTTTAGAGCTAGTTAATGGCTTTTAAAAGCCAAGGGTTTCAAACTTAACTTTTTAATGTGTTAAGTTTACTATATGATATTATATCATTTAAATAAATTGGAAAGATCTACCATCATCTAACGAAGACCTAAAATCCAAGGCCAAGCCCTCCTAAGTGAAAGCAAGAACCCTAGAGGCTTCCTATCGTCACCAAAAGCAAAGCATCGAAGACAAGCTCCACCTTTCCCTCTCATGCTCATGGTCGTACTCCTTTTATCTTATTTTCTATATATTATCCAATAAGTGTTATGCCACTTTCTTCAACGTGGATAATGGATTAAACAAGGATGGTTTTGGTGAAAATTCGAGGTCAATCGGATCTTTTTCCAATTTTTTTATGATTTTTGGAAGTTGACATATCAAATCCGCCTTTAAAAAGTTGGACCAGAAAATAATATATCTTCCAACCCAAATTCAACAACGAACACTCGAATTAGAGCATGTGATACAAATAGAATTTGTTACTTTTCGAATCACCTTTCCAACAAATAAAGAATCAATTAATTTGGATAATAATTTCTAAAGTTATAGCTCAAAAAACCGAGGGTATGCATCTCAGGGTATTAGAAGCTGCGCCAGAAAATAGTTCCACTTCCATATGATTTTCGAAAATCCTATCCTTCGAATCTTGCATAGTGGTCTAAATTAAAATTCTTCCTTTTTGAGGTATATTTCCAACAAAAAAAAGAATCACTTCATTTGGACTAAAGGTTTGAGAGATATGGCCGAATAAAGGAAGTGGATTTTTCTTAAGATCCTTTCAAACTAAAGAATTGTTTTCCTCTTATAAAAAGGCAAAGCTTCTTTTGAAAGCTTATTTGTTTTATTATATTTGGAGGCTTATATTAGAAGCCTCTTTTATTTATTTATATTCATTATATTATGGTGGAATCTCTCTTATGTTTAATATATATTAGCTTATCTTGGAAGCTTTCTTTCCTTTAATATATATATTAACTTTTTAGTAATAAAATCTATCTTATTTATACATATACATATTTAACTATACATACATGTACATATATGCACTTCCATGCCAAAATATTTATAAATATATGTATACACCAAAGTGCTATGACATACCCGACAACTTTTAGCCGAGGAAACATCAAAAATTCGGAAAACGACTTCCAGTCACATTTTCAATTTTACATCGAACTAAATATTTTTCTAAACTGAATTTAAAAACTATTTCACCATCACTCATTATTATTTAAAAGATTTTTATTTTAGTTACAAACTCATCATTTTGATATTTAAAATTAATTAAATATTCGCAAATTCAAGCAGTAAATTTTCGAATTGTTACATTCTTCCCCCTTTAAAGAATTTCGTCCCCAAAATTACACCTCAACCAAGCCTAGAAAACACTAAGTATTGTACATATGATCATATGTTGTACATAGATTATTCTTATACAAATTTTATTCAATATTTATACAAATACATAACTTCACTTCCGTACTAGTATCGCTCACCCTATTTTCTAGTGCGGACTCCAATCAAGCTCATTGATTTGAAACCTTCGTTCTTTTTACATAACCATATATTATGGCAAAAACATTTCTCCCATACCAAAAATCATTATCAAGTGCTTATCGTCAAAATTTGAGTGACAAATTAGTTTTCTTTCATTTTTTTAGAATGATGCAAAACACCTCAAAGTCACGTACTCAAAACTTAGATCATAACTATATGAAAAGGAGAAATGAATTACATCCACCTTATGCACTTATTTAATTGGTTCTCTCCAATACCAATTTATTTTCACCAAATTATTTGGGAAAACATTTTATAAACTTTTCTTAGGTTCAACCTCTATAATACTCTGCTACATCCTGAGATTATATGCCCTTATCTGATTCAACTATTCCATTTTTTTTCATTTATCCTCCTTAAAACTCAAGATCCAAGTACCCAAGTTTTATTCAAAAACTTTTTTTGAGGTGAAACTATACAATCTAACCATAGAAAGTGTATATGTATAGCCCCAGTGACTCCAAAATGATACCTAGGAACTGGTTACTACCAAACAGTATCATACATTCCCTTACCAAGAATGGCAATAATGAAGAGAAGTGTTTACCATCCGAACACATCTCTTTCCCAGTTTTAGGTTATTTTCGAGCCACTCAAACTATTAAACTTAAAATATTCCTTCTGTTTCAAATCCTAGTTTTAAACAATATTATACATTTTCTAATAAAACATTTATCACCACGATGTTTAGGTTTGTCCAGGTTGAACTTATTTCGTTTATATAATGATAATAGAATAATTTACTAAGTGTACTACACTGTTCACCTAGGCAAACATCCAATCATCATTAAGAAGATTTTTTAGATTATCATAAAATAAGGAAGACTCATTTTTCTAAACCAATCCAAAGAAAATACTTTTTACTTTCATTTCTCATTTCTAAATTTGTATATTTGAACAAAAATTACATTTAAACATTATTACTATTTTCTAAAACCTTGGAAACCATTTTTTTTAAAAACACCGGGATTTAGGTCCTCAAATTTCCACCTAAATTATTTTTTAACCAAGGGCACATTTTGATAAATCAACTTTTATAAAATTATTTTAAAATGTTCTAACTTCTATCACATCTTTTATTAAATTAGATTTTAATCCAATATTAATAATCGAATGCTTTATAGTAAATTGTGAAACTTAACTCATAAGGTGTTCGTTTTCATATTTTCCATATCCTTATTATTTCCCAACAATCGCATATGTATCATCAAGATAGGCATTTCTTAAAAAATAAAAGGATTCAAAAATGATAATATCGGTTTAGTCAATATCATACCTGAACATCGGAGTGGTGAATAGTTATTGTTTAATCCAATATATTCTAATCATCTTGTAATACAACGTCATAAGAAATATTCCCAAAGGTATTTCCTGGTTATTATTTCCTAATTTTTAGTTCAATCATCCACATGTCCTGTAGTATGATTATGTAGAGAAATATGTATATACAAAAGAATGTATAACTGCAAAGTGGACTATGTCACAGTACCAATGTGACTGCCAATGTACCTATTATAGGATTAGGCTTGACGTAGTTCTTTTCTTAGGCCAAAAGCCAAGATCATATGGATACCAATCCATATTGACATCCAGTTTACTTCACATTAATATAACCGCACACTTAGTTTGGAGGAGATCTTCATACCAATCCACGTCGACATCTAGTTCACTTCACTTGTATTTAAACCACACACTCGGTTTAGAGTAGATCTTCTTAGTCTGCTTCATTTGAATCTAAACCGCAAACTCAATTTAGATTAGATTTGTTTATATTTCTTCACATGGATCTAAACCGTACACTCAGCTTGGGTTAGTCCTCTTAATTCTCTTTACTTGATCTAAACGGCACTGTCAGTTTGGATTAGATTCTATTACGGTCGGCGTCCAAACATCAAGTAGGGATATACTCTCCTTGTTGCAGTACCGATATGTACTAGAGAGCAACAATGTACTATCCAAGATCTATTGTTTTATACTGCACTAACACTCAGTCAACTCCACATGAATCTAAACCGCATACTAGGTTTGGACTAGATACTTTTGCGGTCGGCGTCCGAATGCCAAGTTGGGACGTACTCTACTTGTTGCAGTGCAGATTTGTACCTAGAGTAATAGGGCAATACCCAAGATCTATTGTCTTATACTGCACTTTCATAGGTAACCATAATTACTAATCTTACTCAAAAGTTCTTTAACATGTAAAGTTGTTTCAAAAAATACCAAATATTTTATAAGCGTTTTCAATATGTTTAATCGCATTTCTATTAAAGATCCAAACCTTCAATTTAGAAAATAATTTAGAGGGGTATTATTCATAATAGTAGTAGCTAATAAAATAATATTTTCAAATCATTTATTGGACTCGAAAGGTATTACATAAGTAAATAGTTATGGTGTTTGCATTGAAAGGTGTAAATTATATCTAAAACATGTATCTGTTTGTGATAAGTTTTTGGGAAAACATTCGAAATTGGACAAGTGTATAAAGTAAAACTTGTAGGTAATTGTACTAGCTTTCTAGCAAGACAAATTTTTACAAAATCCATTTATGGAATCAAAAGTTATGGTCAGTATACCACAGGGTGTTTTTTTATTGGCCTTCTTCTTCATTTCGGCCTATGTACATACCCTAACTTGCACCACGTTTTCAGTTATTAAAATTTCAGAATTTGGAAAATTCATAGAAATGAAAGTTATAGCCATATGAGTTATATTTCGATATCATCAATAAAATCCAAATTTAGATAAGAATTGCAGAATTTATGAGCTAATTATAGAAGGGTGTTTTATAATTTCGGACATCAATATTATTGATGTCTAAACAACTTGATTACCACATCATGGAATGACTTAAACACATAAATTAAGTAGCATTTCTCACCTCGATGGATGTGGCCTTTAACTCCTCTTGATTCTCTTTGCTTTTCATGCATTCGCTCTTAAGCTAATTCATGCTTTTCTTCATAAGCCACTTCATTTCTTCCTTTTCAAATTATTTAATATGACAAATATATGCATAAGTAAAATTCAAATAATACACTAGCTTATTTACAATTGTCATTTTATATTTAAGAACATTCCTTTCTTTATTACTTCATGACCCAACCATTATGTTCATGAACATAAATGTATATATTTATACATATATCATTTGTTTTGGGTAAAGTAAAAGAAAATATGTAAATAAATGTATGAACATAGATATATATACTTAAAGTTTCATTTGGCCTCTCTATATGGGGCTCGATAATGGATCAACACATTACACCTATTAGTGTAAACACTAAATAAAAATTAAACACACCAAGATAATATTACCCATAACCCCAGTCGGAGGTGCCTTAACATATCCAATTTACTTATCAAATAAATGTAGTTTCATTTAAAATTCCTCGGTTGATTTACCAATCTAAGATGAAATTTCACTTAGGCACCTAACCTAAGCTATGATACCATAACTATGACGACCTAGATTTTTTTAACTAATTAAAACTTGCCAAAAATCCACTCGTCCAAAACTACTTCTGAAAACTACCAATTTACTACAAAATATTATTTGATAAAACTTAACATTACTAAGTGTATAGCAAACACTTACAATTAATACCGCTTAACAGAGTATTTATTTGCATACATGACGTGCATTAATATATACCAAAATCATAACCATAACTTTACCATTGTGCAATACTAATGTGAGAGACAACAATAGCCATTCCTGCAAACTCAATAAACATGTCAATGCATAATAAAATGGAAAGCGAGAAAGGTACATCAACACAAAACAATTATAGCAAACAATAAATAGGAAAAGTGTTATATTATTGTTGAGGCTGCATCACTACCACTTGTGATTGCATGTGTACCTATATCTAATCAGGAAGCTAATTAGATATAGAATCAAGCCAACGTAGTTCTCCTTAAAGCATTCAGAATTAACATTTATTTCCAAAATGTCTTTTATATATGATGTGGATGAAACACTTTTACAATATTTATTTCAAAAGATATCTATGTAGCTCTTAAAAAACGTTTCATTAGAAAGATAAATACCTTTTATTTTAGGTAATAATAGATTCCATCTGTTATACTCATTTCCTTAACCCATCTCTATTCAAACATCGTATAGTTAGATAATTGTAAGATGTCTATTACCAATTCATATGCAATTATCATCTACTATAACCAATTGTTTTAGTTAAACACCTTACAGTCAAATTGTGAACTTCTAATCACAAGGGATTGGTTGTTAAATACTTTCAATAGTTACTATTTTTACCCAAACCAAGTCATGTAAAAGGATTTCCCCTACAAATGGTCGAGCATATGTCCAACAATCGCGCATAAAATATATACAACCACAAACGATGATTAGCACTTCAATCTATCAAACATTTACAAATACTCTACAAACTTAACATATAATTTTAGCCAAGCATTCATGTACTAAAAATAGACCATGTCTCTTTTCTAAAGGCATAGAAGTGATAGTAATAACTTTTAAAGCTAGTTAATAACTTTTAAAAGCCAAGGATTTCAAACTTAACTTTTTGATGTGTTAAGTTTACTATACTTGTGTTAAATTTGCATATATGACATTATATCATTCAAATAAATTATAAAGATCTCACCATCATCTAGCCAAGACCTAAAATCCACGGTCAAGCCCTCCTAAGTGAAATCAAGAACCCTAGAGCCTTCCTACCATCATCAAAAGTAAAGCATCGGAAACAAGCTCCACCTTTCCCTCTCATGCTCACGGTCGTACTCCTTTTTTCCTATTTTTTATAAATTATTCCAAATAAGTGCGATGCCAGTTTCACGAACATGGATAGTAGATTAATAAAGGATGGTTTTGAGGAAAATTTGAGGTTAATTGGATATTTTTCCAATTTGTTTTGATTTTTGAAAGTTGACATATAAAATCTGCCTTTAAAAACTTGGACCAGAAAATGATCTGTCTTCCAACCCAAATTCAACAATGAAAACTCTCGAATTAGAAAATGTGATACAAATAAAATTCGTTACTTTTCGAATCACATTTCCAACAAATAAAGAATCAATCAATTGGATAAGAAATTCGAAAGTTATGGTTCAAAAACCAAGGGTATGTATCTCTAGGTATTAGAAGCTGCGCCAGAAAATAGTTCCACTTCCATGTGATTTTCAAAAAGCATGTCCTTTGAATCTTGCATAGTGGTCTAAACAAAAGTTTTTCCTTTTTGAGATAGGTTTCCAACAAAAAAAAATCCATTTGGACTAACAGTTTGAGAGATATCGCCGAATTAAGTAGGTGGAATTTTCTTAGGATCTTTTCAAACTAAAGAAATTGTTTTCTTCATATAAAAAGGCAAACTTCCTTTGAAAGATTATTTATTTTATTATATTTGAAGGCTTATATTAGAAGCCTCTTTTATTTATTTATATTCATTATCTTGTGGTGGAAGCTCTCATATATTTAATATATATTAGCTTATCTTGAAAGCTTTCTTTTCTTTAATATATATATTAACTTTTTAATAATAAAATCTATCTTATATATACATATACATACTTAAGTGTACATACATGTACATATATGAACTTCCTTGCCAAAATAATTATAAATATATGCATACACCAAAGTGCTATGACATACCCGACAACTTTTAACCGACGAAACATCGAAAATTCAAAAAACGAATTTCGGTCACATTTTCAATTTTACATCGAACTAAATACTTTTGTAAACTAAATTTAAAAACTATTGAACCATCACTCATTATTATTTAAAAGAGTTTTATTTTAGTTAAAAACTCATCATTTTGATATTTAAAATTAACTAAATATTCGCAAATTCAAGCAGTGAATTTTCGAGTTGTTACATCATTACAGCTTGGTATCAAAGCTGGGTTCAGAACGTTATATAATATAATTAACATAGAGTTGAGATCTAAATCTAGATAGATTTAGATTTCCGTCCCTTGGGTGTGCAAGGAAGAATAAGCGTTTATATCCCTAATTAGGATGTGTAGATATAAATGATTATTAGGAATAATCATTGGGACGTATTTGTTAAAAAAGAATTTGAATTTCTATACCAATTATTGTTATGAGAATGATTCTAAAGTTAGAACTCACTTCGATAAAAAGTGAAATTAAAGAGATATTATAAATGAGATCTTAGATGGCTTAGAATTGAATTGTTGTGTGCTGATATGTTAGTGACCAGAGTGCGCAGGGGAGGCTGGAAAATAGCTTTCCGCTGAAGGTGATAGTTTGTTTGTTTGATTAAAATGTACGTTGTTTGTATCGATATTTGTTTTGTTTATTCTTAGTTTAAAATGTGGAATTTAATAAGACATCCTTGCTTATAGAATTTGTAATCTCAATTTAATCTAGACGAATCAAATTATTAATAAAGGCTAGTGGTCTCTACAAAAATAGATTCGTTGGGGAATAATGAAAATGCCCAAGTAATTAATAGTTATAAAACATAAAATGATAAATAATATGACTCTAATTCAATTTGGATTTGGAAAATGTACTTAATAAATAAATAAGATATAATGAAAATTTATTGGTTAATGGATGCTTGGTAGTTTCAAAATTGTAAGTGATTGTCAAAAAATTAGCGTTGAGTAGGAATCACCATTGAGAATTTAAACCTACTCAATAGTAATAATGAGAACATGTAGTGTTTGCATGATGTGCTTACTGTAAGAAATATTACAAATTTAAATTAGTATAAAATAAAGTTTTAATTCATATTTATAATTAATTGAGCGTTAAAGTGAATTTAAACTTCGATGTTTAAATGAAATAATTATGGGTTTACGAATATGTTATGAAATTGTTATTTTGAATTAATTTTATATATAAATAGTGGAATTGGTCGAAAGAAATTTTAATAAAAGCAAGCATCTATTTAAATTAAAACCTTTTTGGATAAAAGATATACTTATGGGTGAAATTTTGATTAGGTTTATTATAGATAAACAAATATTTGAATAGGCAGAAGCTATTAAAGGGTACCTGTATATCTTATAGAAAATTAATTTTTGTGTTAAATTGCCCGTTGAGTGCCTTAAGAATTCTGGTTGATGCATCTGATTCATGTTATCGATAGAGTTTCCTAAACACAAGTACAAGACATTCAGAAACAATGTTTTGGACAATAAAATGTTTTCAGAAATAATATTTAGTAAGTATATAATATTTTAAAAAGAAGATAGAATTTAGAAACATGTTGTATGTTACACAGAATAAAGAGGATAATTTGGAAAAGTTTTTTTGAAGATAAAATAATATTTTATAAAAGTGGATAAATATTTTTCTCAAATACGATTTTGCAAAATAAACGAGATTTAAACGTACTTTTATGAAATAAAGACAGAAGAGAATTCTTTTTGGTTTTATATATACATAATTTCTTGCTAAACGTTAGCTTTTCCAAGTTACTAAATTTCCAAAATATGAGTTTAATTTAATCTAAAGAAAAGCAATGATTGGATTTTCTTGATTTTTCATTTTTATAGAAAATGGTTCTTTGAGAAATGAATTTTGTGTTAAAATAAATTAGAGTATGAAATAATAGTATTTAAATAAGAGGAATCTTTTGAATTTGAAGATGATAATGTGATAAACTATAGCTTAATCTTTTACAAGAATGAGAGAGGGTAGAACAGTCTATTATCCAAATACAAGAATCACTTCGAAATTAAAATCATAGCTGGTATTTTCCTTAAGATTTTCATTATGTTTCCTTGCTTGCTACCAACTATTTTAACTTCTTCAAAATTAACAATAGGAACTGGCTTAGAAGCATTTGAATTTAGGTTTTTCTTATGTAGTAGAGATTGTTAAATTTGGTGTGCTATGAAGTATGCCTCACCATTCAAGTAAGCATAGATCTCAAGTATGTGTGCTTAACATCAAGCCTGTATGTACTTTTGCGCTTGTAAGAAACATAATTAATTGGTAGCTTAATTTTTCTGTCTCCTTCCAAACATGCTTCTCTAAACTAAAAGGTACTATGAGAAAATTATGAAATCTTTTCTTGTTCACTCAATAGAGTATTGCACCAATAGAATAATACGTCTTGATTTTGATTTTAAAATGATTCAGGTATATCAGAATTCCCAAATTCTACAAATCAATATTTTTTGATCTATACCAGTGATAATTATTTTTAGTTTATTCGATTGAATTACGTTTGCTTGATTTTTAATTTATTGCTAGTTAAACGATATCCCTTTCACATTATAGAAGAATTTAGAAGAAAACGAAATATACAGATCATTTGTTTCGATCAAAAAGCTTATATGCATCTATATTTCTTACATATAGAATTGTTCCAACCATTGCTTTATATAAATGATGATACTTTTGTTGATCAAGGAAGTCAATAATTTGGGACAAGTTGATAGGTGGTATCCTATGTAGGTTGTTTAGAATGAAACATTATTGGGATAATTATACAAAATTTAGATGCATTTATGGTTGGCTTTTCAGCATATAAGAATAATACTAAGAAAGTGGAAGGAAAAGAATTATAAATACCAAGAAAAGAAAAGCCTAAGTTTAGTTTTTCTACTTTATATAAGCATTCTTTGCAGTCCAAACTCTTATAAGATGCATATGGAAATTACAGTTATAAAATCAAATGCTACTTATATTGTCGCATTGATCAATTTTAGACGTATGGTTATATAAAAAGGAAAAAACATCTAGGATTATGATCTGTTCATCTTTGATTTGCACTTTAGTTGGAAAGTAACTAAACTTATAATGCTATTGTGTAGATGGATATAAGAATGCAAACTACCTTATGTTTATAAAATATAATCATATATGGCTTCTTTAAGTCAAGCACAGGTACACGAAGATGTCGTAGGATGAGTGCATGCTCTCTTATTTATGCTTAAAAGCTAAAAAAACAAATTTAAAATGCTAAAATAAAGGCACACTTTCGAATTAAATACAGAATGTTAAAGATATTGCTATATACCGTGTTTCCAACCATGTGGTTGATGTATATTATATATTTTATATTTATGAAATTGCAAACGGTTTTTCATATAGAGGAGACTTTGTTGAAATTTTCCAAAAATTCCAACACTTAGAAAAATTTTGATAATTTTTCACGTGTAAATTTTTTTTCATTAGCTTTAGTATTAATTAGAGAACTGAGCGAAATTCAATTCGATTGTAGGATTCAGAAGAAAGTGTTTGAATTGCATGTGACGTCTCCTTATAAGAAATTACAAGGACACAATTTTCAAAAGAGGGAAGTCTGTAGCAACTCTGTTTTGAAGATGTAATTTAAATTAATTTAATTAAAATAGAAAGATTTGAATTCAATTTTCAAACTTTTTAGTTTGAAATCATTTAATGTGCAAATAATTCTATTTACTTAAAATAGATGAAAAGAAGTTTTATTTGATATTCAATGAAATCGATGGATACGAAGATGAATAAATTTATTTATATCGGTACAAAAGATAATTGAAAAATAAATATATTTGTGGCGGTATATTAAATAAGTAAATAGGGTGAACTAATATTGAATTGAATAGAATTGTATAGTTGAAATGAAATATAAATCGATATTGAATTAAAATAAAGTTAATTTACAAAGAATGAAGGGGCAATTTTTAACCAAAAAATAATAATTTGTTGCCTTGAATTGAAAACATAGCCCATAACCAAACAACCACACTTTAGTTCCTAACCTCACACCCATATTCTCAATAACATGTAATTTCTATCAATTGTTATTTCTCAATAGCCCTAAAATAGAAATTGATCTGAAATCGAATGGAAGAAGAAGAAAAAGGCAGCATTTGAATCGCGAAGGTGACCGGAAGCAACAACGGCTGAAGAAGGTGGTGTGGCGATGGCAGGTATAGGGGCAACACACGAGTAGGCCGAAGGTAGCTGTAGCTTGGTCGTAGCGACTTGGTGTGACACATCAGGGCTTAGGTGCATGCAAGGGAGGTCGAGGTGATGTCGTCGAGGAAGCCGATGGCAGGAATCTTATGCACGTCGACTTCAGGTAGACACTGGTAATGATAAAGAGGAAAATGTGGTGAGTTTGCGGTTGTTTGACAAGCAAATGGTTAAGGTGAGATTTCTGTAACAGCCCGCAAATCCGTACCCCTTGAATCAACATTATTCTACCTCTATTAACTCAAGTGGCACAGGATTACGAACCATTAGGGTTAAAGAAGAAGAGATAGAAGAAGAAGAAACTAATCAATATCAGAATCTCACAGTCGCAGCAGAATAAAATATAATAGTAAATATAGAACTTTACACAAAATGAAATCTATTACTGTTTTATACATCATATCATCAGAGTATCTCATACATCAAAAATCAGACCTACCATACAATCACAGCAGCGGAAATATATAAATAAATATATATATATATAGGTACATATATACGTCTCGGATTCCAGCTCCTCTCCTGCTCCATAGCATCCTGACCTGAACATATAATACTCGGTCTGACCCGAGCATTATAATGAAATAACACCCGAGTCAGTCTGGAATACCAGCTGATACTAAATATGCATCCAACTTGATTATTAAAGTTTCAAAAATCCTTTGAAAACAAAAGCATCTCGTAAGACCACGCCACAAATAAACATGTCGGGTTTTTACCTTACGATAGCTAAAACACTTTTCATTGAAAATTCTCTGATATTATAATAGTGTCTATTTACAAATACTTATAAAATAGCCGAAATTGTTACATCTATTAAATTCCAGCTACTAGCCACCGAAGTGGGTAATACAAACAAAACTCGTAAAAAGGCTCATAGGGAAAATGGATTTCCAACAATGACTAGGCACTGGGGTACCACCTGTCACAGTAGGGGCCTAGATCACCGTACCGAGGACTACTCCCTTCATCCCCTGCAACACAAGGCCGGAACCATTCCTTACTGAACAGTCCCGAACAAGATAAACCCCGTGGTTGGCGCGACCAACCACCCACTAAGTCGAAATATATATAAGGGACATCTAGACAGGGGAAATATCTTGTCCTGCTTGGGCATGACCCACCTAACCTTGCTGCATATCCCCTGATTTTCAGTCATTCTCGGTTGATGAGGCTTGAGGCTAAGCGTTACCTTTAGAACGTTTTCACTCAGAATGCCCATCGTCCACCTGACGATGTTTCGCAAGCATTCGTCCATACAAGTCCGTCCCGGGTTCGAACGGAACCGAAGACACTATTCCTACTACATCATTTTGGAAATATCCCCAGGATTAGTAGCGACTGGCCCTTGTACTTCACTGCTCCATCTTCGACTCCGAACACGTTTTTCGCACGAAACGTACAAACCGGATCGAAGTGGTTTTCGAGAAATAAATCTCGATCCCGGTCTCTTCGAAACGATCAACGCATTTGTCCAATATTGATAGTCGGTGATTTAACTATCAATTATATTCACAAACATCCATAAGCATCCATCACACAATAAATAATATTCCATATTATTTATTTTCCTCAAATATCTTTAAAAGATATATTTTCAAATTTCCAAAAATCCATTTGAAAACAATTCCCAAAATTCTTCCTTTACAAGGTAAATCCTTTACCCTATATTCCCATTAGAAATAACCAAGTTCAAAACAATTTAAATTTAAAACAGTTAAAATATTTTATACTGAAATATACTTTAAAATATATAAATTTACTTCTAATTATTTACTCAAAATACAATTTCGAAATATTTAGAGTAAAACTATTTTATAAGATATAACTTGATTTAAAATAAGGTTTTAGTTAAACTAAATTTAAAAAAAAATAGAGTTTGAAAGGGATTAATAATAATTTTCAAATAACTTTATTCAAAACTAGCCTTTAAATAAATCCATTTGTAAAAATAATTACTAAGGTATCCATAAAATTTACTATTGCTAATTTATTAATAATTTCTTTAAAATAATAATTTCCAAAACACTCTTTTAACAAGTTTGAATTTTAAAACTTTCTTCTAATAAAATCTGTTTAAAACTCGAACTTAGTTTTCCCAGGGAAACTCATTTCCACTCAAACATCCCAGAAAATCGTTCTTATAAATTCTGTCGTTTATTTCAATTCAGGTTTATGGTTTAATAATATAAATTTACTTTCAATTTATTAACTAATAACTTTTCTCTTTATTTATTATTCCAAATTTTACCAATTTCCAATCTTATTCCAACAGATTTCAATTTTTTATTCTTTTAAATTCATCATTTAACCATATCCTTTATTTATCAATTTCTTGATTTCTTTTTAAAACCCAATTTATTTTCTTTATAATTAACATTCTGAGTTTATAGTTTATCCAACAACATCACGATATAATTAAATTCCAAATTTATCAATCACAATATATAAACAGGCATCATTATCAATTATAAAAATAATTACTACATTGTGAGGAATCCAGTTGGATCCCTCCAACCTATTTTCCCTGCATCCACAAATATTAGCACAACACTATAAATATATCAATCCAGGCTGATATAAAGAAACATTTCAACCAATCACATAGATATTTAAATATTAACTATTTAAATCAGCTAACATTCCAGATGTGAGTGAGATTAACTCACCTTGAGTTTCGACGAGCGTTCGAAATTTAAATTAAAACGAACGACGTTTGATTTAACTCAAATTTCTACTTGCCCGGAATGACTCCAGATCTGCACCATCTCGTAGTACGCGTCTCTACGAGTCCAACGTTTCCAGTTTCGTCTGAATCTGACAACGTATGTGACATATATGAATTTTATAAGTTTCGATTTTGAATATAAACAAATTTATTTTTTTTAATTTACCAAAACACGGACGAAAGCTTCTTCCCCCAATCCCCTTCACGCACGCTAGCTACAGGCCGAGAAATCCAACGCACACGATATAGGGTTAGAAATCGCGACCCTCATGATGCTTTCCACCACGATCGGAGACCGCCACTGCAAGCGCCTACGCCAGCTCCACCTACGTCCAGATCGCAGTTGAACTTGGCTTCACCGTTACCTCGAAAAGCACGCCTAAAACGACAGCGAACGTTGCCTCCTAGCTCCCTCCTCGCGACAGTACAATCCATCATAACCGTTGATTATGTAGAGCTTCTCGAGCTCTACGATTTTCATTTAGATAGTTCAGAAAATTATTGAGTGGATAGGCAGGAAATTGGAGAAGAAAACGGAAGCACACCTGCCATTGAAAGGAAACGAGCGACGGCCTGGAATATGCTAGGGTTTAGGAGATTTATATATATATATATATATATAATAGTTTAATATTATATAATTAATATAATTTCTCAATATAATAGTTTATGCAAACGACCACCAATCTACGCGTTTGACAGGCGATCCTAGAGTTTTTCCGCGTTCCGGACACAATGGAATGGGTTTCGGAAGCTAATTTGATCGTATGCGTGAGTTACGGAATTAAACGATCAATTTTAAATTAAATCGATTAAAACGATTTCGATGCGTTTCGAGCTGTCACGGTCAAACGACAACTCCGATTGCTACGAAAATTGAAATCCGATAATAACTAACTATTACGGATCCAATGAAACTTGTTTCATCGAATTCCGAGAGTGTGCCCTGGAAGGCTATTTTACCTCGTCTATTAAATCGAACGATTTTCTGCAATAATCAAAAACGCTCAAAATTTCATCTTTAAAATTTTAATAACTTAACAATAAATCATATAAAATTTATAAACAAAATAAAAATCATTCTGGCTCATTCCGGACTAAAATCTGATCAATTGCATTTTAATAACATTAAATTCATTTTTAAATTAATATAAAATCCCAAATATTAATTTATCAAGTATAAAATTCTTCTATAGTTCTCATCACGCTATACACACTCAAATAACTCAAAATAGATTATTATTTTTTTAAACCATTTTTATCACTATTTACGTCCAGATTTATTTTTATTTCAATTCTGAGTATTTAAATTACTATTTTCCCATTATTCAAATTCAACCGGAATTACTATAATTAAAATTATAGCTTATTTCATTGATTGAACCTGAATCCACTCATTTCAAAATCAATTAAGAATCCACATTAAACATTTAAAACGAATTAAATGTTCAAATTCAATGGCTTAAAAATACGGGATGTTACATTCCTCCCCCCTTATAGAAATTTCGTCCCCGAAATTTGCTAAGATAGAAAATACTCTCCAACCCATTTGCTTACCCAATTAGCTTAGTTAAAAGCTTATATTTACTCTCCCAAAATCCTTTAGCTTAATCCCAAACTCAATTGCTTTACTTATTCTAAAGCTTTAATTTTAACTTGTAACTTTCAAAGTTAATTACAAATTTTCAAAATTCCCAAAAATTTTCTAACTCCCAAAATTTCCGGAAAATTTTGGCAGAGTCTCCCCTGTACGGAGGAGCTTTCGCGATATCGCGATACAAACAAATATATATACATCGACCCACACGGTCGGAAACCAAAATATTTCACAATATATATATCATTTCCCAATTTTATTTGCGTAGGCGTACCTTTTTGGCAAATTTTTAATAGCAAGCGGCTATTATTTTAGCATATACGCGCTCCAACTCTCTCGAACGCCTTCCGCACCTGTACTAAACTCAAACAAACTCATCAGTTTCAAGATATGAGCATTTTAACAACATTTCCAATATAAATGTAAGCCAAACATATCCATTTCATAGCCAAACCAAGTAATTTCATAATTATGCATGCTAACCACTTTTATAAACAATTTCACAATTCCGACATCGTTTTAAATTCTCTTTACAAACTCAAACTTCATAGTTTAACAACGTTACCATACATTATTAACAATTCAAAGATGTCAATCACTTTTCAAATCTCTTATTCAAGTCCAACTTCATTTTTATTTCACTTGAATGATTTATACTCAAGTCCACTATATACAATTCATATTGATTTCAACCAATTCATTGGTACTTTACATATGGTTAACATGTGCTTCACTAACATCTTTCTATATCATCTCAATATCAAGTTGATTCACAAACCAAATTCTTATTTCAAATTTGAAGCATTTGCATTTCTTTTATAATCAATTTCCATTCATATCCAAAATCACTTAATTAGATTGCATTTATCTAATTAATTTAAAACCATCTTTATTTGCTTCTTCAAATCTATTCACTTGCATCAAAATACAAACTCTTTGAATTAGATTCTAATTCAGTTTAATTTATTTTAAAAAAATCAATTTCAATTGCTTGTTAAACAACTCGATTCCGAATACACGCAATTTTCATGTCATTCAAGCAATTAATCATCACTTCAGCCTACACCCATTTAACATGAATTCCAGTTTAGATTTATATTAATTTTATTCAATTCTGCGTGGTTTACAATCCAAGCATTCTTATTCCATTCCAATTATCAAATCAATCCTTATTCTCACCTTTCAAATTTATTAATCATCTTAAGTTTATTCTTATTATATTACTATTATTATTATTATTACTATTATTATATATATAGTTTTTTTTATATAGTTATATATATCATTCCATTCTTATTTACAACTCATATATTCTTTCTTTCTCACAATTACAATCTTAAAAGTCATGTGCTTGGATCCAAATTTTATTTTGCAAACAAATTTCATTTAAAGCTATTTTCATAAGCTTAAAAATAACCATCTCATCATCCTCTTAAATGATTATAATTCCATAATATCTCAATTTATTTCCATTTTAATTGATTCTTACCAAATCAAACCCTTTACAAATTTTAATCCAACTAGCTTATACATTCAGCTTAAGTACAAATTAATATCATCTCATTTTATATTATTTACAACTCTCCCTATTCATATCACTTCTCAATACCCAACTAAAATTCATTTCACTTGCATTTCACTTTTATTATCTAAACCAGTTTCATTCAAGATTACTTAATAAAGCTTATCCACGATTAAGTTTTGTCTTTCTTACAATTTGATTTCATTTTCATTTAATTCTCATTAAATCAAATTCCAATTTCATTAAACTTGATTAGTATATTCATCCAATTAGTTTCCCAATTTATTTTATCCACAACAGGACCCCTTCACATTATTTCACCAACTTGAATTTAGTTACAATTCAAGCCATCTCTATTATAATCTAATACTAATATTCCTTCACATTTCCAATATTTGTTACCAAAATTAAATCCCATTCTACAGTTGGATTTCTATTTACTTTCCAAATTTTGATCAATTATCAAAATTCTATCCATTACAATACAAATCCCATTTAATTGTAATTCAATTAGTCTCTAACCTAATCCATATTAGGTTTTAATTCATTTTCCCAATTCATACTGAACTTATTTACAATACGACCATTTTCAAATGTTCTAAACAAGAACTAAGTTCCATTTTACCCTTCAATTATTAACAAGCTTCCAAAATTGTACCCATTCCAGTACTATTTTCATTTAATTTAGCTTATACTAAATTCATCTTCAAGCTTCTCTTGATTTAATTCAGCTAATGCTAAATTCATTCTCAAATAATCCCTTTGAATTTAGTTGAGTCAAATTTTTTTTTTTCATACAATATTCTTTCAGCACAATTAGATTTCTTCCAATTCAATTCTTTCCAAATTTAGATTCAAATTTTAACTAAATTTATTTAGCCATCTTGAATTCATTTCATTTTCCCTTACCACCCTAAATAAGAATTTAATTCCATTCACTTTTATTCATAACACAATTGAATCTTGTTTTTAATTAATCCAAATTCAACTCAATTCCATTTAATCAGTTTACAACAAAACAATTTCAAATCCAAATTTTAATTCTCTATGTACAAGTTCAAAACTTGTTTACTAACTGAAGTTCATTCACTTCCTTTATCTCACTTTACCTTATTTAAATTTACATTTCATTAGAGATTAAATTTGAATTTACCATACCATTCCACTCTTTCCCATTTGTGAGCATAATTTCATTTCTATTTATATAAGTTCACCAACTTATTTATTTTAAAGCTCATATTGCTCATTTGAGTTATCTTCATCTTATAATCACAATTTCATATTTTACATATATATATAAATATATATATATGTATATGTATATGTATGTATGTATGTATCACTGGATTCTTAAGATTACCAATCTTCTTTCACCTTAATCCTTTACAAATTTTAAATTCATAATCCCAGCAAAAGCATAACACTTACTAGCTTGTGGGTATAATCCATTACACAATGACCCACAATTTCAAAGCCAACTTACATTTCAATCTAACCCAAATCCATTAATTCTAAGTTCAATTTATTTAACTTGTCCAAGTTAAATTCAAATTTTCTATTTACTTCAATATATTTCATTCATTTCCAATTACTCAAGTTAAGTTTTAATTCCAAGATTAAAATTTTCATTCCTTCTTTCTTATAAATATCAACTTCACTTAACAAGTTCAATAGTTGATTCATTCCAATTTTACACATTATTTGATTAGAATTTTCCTAGAATTCTATTTACCCGGTTTTATTGTAAAACAATTTTGAAATATGACAAATATATGCCTATGTGGTGTATCAAAGATTTCCAAAACAATTTGTTTATACCAAAACAAATTTCCCCATTTTGAAATTTCCAAACAACCGCTATACCCACAAGTCCCAAACAATACCATAACCAAGTACTAGAGAAGCAATCCATCACTTTAGAAACTCGAAAATAGATTCTAATGATGTGGCCAGCATCATCAGAATTATTTTCCAGCGACTGAAGTAAGTTCTATGCTTCTTACTTTCCCAAATTCATTTCAAACAGTTTTCCATTCAAAAATATTACCCAAAACAATATTCCAACATTGCCTTCAAATACATGGGAAAACATTTCAAACATTACAAAGATTTTAAATTTCCAAACCTTTATTTTCAATCTATTTAAAATCTTTTTCAAAACTTCCAGGATTTAAATCCTGGTTTAATTTAAGTTTAGTTATCCTCTTTTGTATAATTTATACTCATAGAATTTATTTCGTTATAACCATTTCAAATCTAAGATCAAATTTTAGATTCTTATTTGATTATAGTATCCACATCCAAACAATCAAACATATATAATATTTCAGAAAATTATTTCTCTTATATCAAAATATAATTTTTGGGTAAAATTATTTCATTTACCCACCTTTAAAAACAATACTATGTCGATTTATCTTGTTTAAGAGTTTAGAAACCCCTATCGATACGGTTGTACTTCCCGCACCGACCAGAATTCATAAACACTCAACCGATAAGTCAACACAGTATAGAAACAATTTTATATTCACTAACAAGTACGCTCTCATATCTATTAATACGCTCAACTCATTATAGAGTACTATGGACTCTATTTAATGAGTAATTTCCCCACCAAAGCCTAGGTTGTCGCCAACCTAAGCACTGATACCAAGTGTAACAGCCCGCAAATCCGTACCCCTTGAATCAACATTATTCTACCTCTATTAACTCAAGTGGCACAGGATTACGAACCATTAGGGTTAAAGAAGAAGAGATAGAAGAAGAAGAAACTAATCAATATCAGAATCTTACAGTCGCAGCAGAATAAAATATAATAGTAAATATAGAACTTTACACAAAATGAAATCTATTACTGTTTTATACATCATATCATCAGAGTATCTCATACATCAACAATCAAAAATCAGACCTACCATACAATCACAGCAGCGGAAATATATATATATATATATATAGGTACATATATACGTCTCGGATTCCAGCTCCTCTCCTGCTCCATAGCATCCTGACCTGAACATATAATACTCGGTCTGACCCGAGCATTATAATGAAATAACACCCGAGTCAGTCTGGAATACCAGCTGATACTAAATATGCATCCAACTTGATTATTGCAGTTTCAAAAATCCTTTGAAAACAAAAGCATCTCGTAAGACCACGCCACAAATAAACATGTCGGGTTTTTACCTTACGATAGCTAAAACACTTTTTATAGAAAATTCTCTGATATTATAATAGTGTCTATTTACAAATACTTATAAAATAGCCGAAATTGTTACATCTATTAAATTCCTGCTACTAGCCACCGAAGTGGGTAATACAAACAAAACTCGTAAAAAGGCTCGTAGGGAAAATGGATTTCGAACAATGACTAGGCACTGGGGTACCACCTGTCACAGTACGGGGCCTAGATCACCGTACCGAGGACTACTCCCTTCATCCCCTGCAACACAAGGCCGAAACCATTCCTTACTGAATAGTCCCGAACAAGATAAACCCCGTGGTTGGCGTGACCAACCACCCACTAAGCCGAAATATATATAAGGGACATCTAGACAACGGAAATATCTTGTCCTGCTTGGGCATGACCCACCTAACCTTGCTGCATATCCCCTGATTTTCAGTCATTCCCGGTTGATGAGGCTTGAGGCCAAGCGTTACCTTTAGAATGTTTTCACTCAGAATGCCCATCGTCCACCTGACGATGTTTCGCAAGCATTCGTCCATACAAGTCCGTCCCTGGTTCGAACGGAACCAAAGGCACTATTCCTACTACATCCATTTTGGAAATATCCTCAGGATTAGTAGCGACTAGCCCTTGCACTTCACTGTTCCATCTTCGACTCCGAACACGTTTTTCGCACGAAACGTACAAACCGGATCGAAGTGGTTTTCGAGAAATAAATCTCGATCCCGGTCTCTTCGAAACGATCAACGCATTTGTCCAATATTGATAGTCGGTGATTTAACTATCAATTATATTCACAAACATCCATAAGCATCCATCACACAATAAATAATATTCCATATTATTTATTTGCCTCAAATATCTTTAAAAGATATATTTTCAAATTTCCAAAAATCCATTTGAAAACAATTCCCAAAATTCTTCCTTTACAAGGTAAATCCTTTACCCTATATTCCCATTAGAAATAACCAAGTTCAAAACAATTTAAATTTAAAACAGTTAAAATATTTTATACTGAAATATACTTTAAAATATATAAATTTACTTCTAGTTATTTACTCAAAATACAATTTCGAAATATTTAGAGTAAAACTATTTTATAAGATATAACTTGATTTAAAATAAGGTTTTAGTTAAACTAAATTTAAAAAAAAATAGAGTTTGAAAGGGATTAATAATAATTTTCAAATAACTTTATTCAAAACTAGCCTTTAAATAAATCCATTTGTAAAAATAATTACTAAGGTATCCATAAAATTTACTATTGCTAATTTATTAATAATTTCTTTAAAATAATAATTTCCAAAACACTCTTTTAACAAGTTTGAATTTTAAAACTTTCTTCTAATAAAATCTGTTTAAAACTCGAACTTAGTTTTCCCAGGGAAACTCATTTCCACTCAAACATCCCAGAAAATCCTTCTTATAAATTCTGTCGTTTATTTCAATTCAGGTTTATGGTTTAATAATATAAATTTACTTTCAATTTATTAACTAATAACTTTTCTCTTTTTTTATTATTCCAAATTTTACCAATTTCCAATCTTATTCCAACAGATTTCAATTTTTTATTCTTTTAAATTCATTATTTAACCATATCCATTATTTATCAATTTCTTGATTTCTTTTTAAAACCCAATTTATTTTCTTTATAATTAACATTCTGAGTTTATAGTTTATCCAACAACATCACGATATAATTAAATTCCAAATTTATCAATCACAATATATAAACAGGCATCATTATCAATTATAAAAATAATTACTACATTGTGAGGAATCCAGTTGGATCCCTCCAACCTATTTTCCCTGCATCCACAAATATTAGCACAACACTATAAATATATCAATCCAGGCTGATATAAAGAAACATTTCAACCAATCACATAGATATTTAAATATTAACTATTTAAATCAGCTAACATTCCAGATGTGAGTGAGATTAACTCACCTTGAGTTTCGACGAGCGTTCGAAATTTAAATTAAAACGAACGACGTTCGATTTAACTCAAATTTCTACTTGCCCGGAATGACTCCAGATCTGCACCATCTCGTAGTACGCGTCTCTACGAGTCCAACGTTTCCAGTTTCGTCTGAATCTGACAACGTATGTGACATATATGAATTTTATAAGTTTCGATTTTGAATATAAACAAATTTTTTTTTTAAATTTACCAAAACACGGACGAAAGCTTCTTCCCCCAATCCCCTTCACGCACGCTAGCTACAGGCCGAGAAACCCAACGCACGCGATATAGGGTAAGAAATCGCGACCCTCATGATGCTTTCCACCACGATCGGAGACCGCCACTGCAAGCGCCTACGCCAGCTCCACCTACGTCCAGATCGCAGTTGAACTCGGCTTCACCGTTACCTCGAAAAGCACGCCTAAAACGACAGCGAACGTTGCCTCCTAGCTCCCTCCTCGCGACAGTACAATCCATCATAACCGTTGATTATGTAGAGCTTCTCGAGCTCTACGATTTTCATTTAGATAGTTCAGAAAATTATTGAGTGGATAGGCAGGAAATTGGAGAAGAAAACGGAAGCACACCTGCCATTGAAAGGAAACGAGCGACGACCTGGAATATGCTAGGGTTTAGGAGATTTATATATATATAATAGTTTAATATTATTTAATTAATATAATTTCTCAATATAATAGTTTATGCAAACGACCACCAATCTACGAGTTTCGACAGGCGATCCTAGGGTTTTTCCGCGTTCCGGACACAATGGAATAGGTTTTGGAAGCTAATTTGATCGTATGCGCGAGTTACGAAATTAAACGATCAATTTTAAATTAAATCGATTAAAACGATTTCGATGCGTTTCGAGCTGTCACGGTCAAACGACAACTCCGATTGCTACGAAAATTGATATCCGATAATAACTAACTATTACGGATCCAATAAAACTGGTTTCATCGAATTCCGAGACTGTGCCCCGGAAGGCTATTTTACCTCGTCTATTAAATCGAGCGATTTTCTGCAATAATAAAAAACGCTCAAAATTTCATCTTTAAAATTTTATTAACTTAACAATAAATCATATAAAATTTATAAACACAATAAAAAATCATTCTGGCTCATTCCGGACTAAAATCTGATCAATTGCATTTTGATAACATTAAATTCATTTTTAAATTAATATAAAATCCCAAATATTAATTTATCAACTTTAAAATTCTTCTAAAATTCTCATCACGCTATTCACACTCAAATAACTCAAAATAGATTTTTTTTTTAACCATTTTTATCACTATTTACGTCCAGATTTATTTTTATTTCAATTTCGAGTATTTAAATTACTATTTTCCCATTATTCAAATTCAACCGGAATTACAATAATTATAATTATAGCTTATTTCATTGATTGAACCTGAATCCACTCATTTCAAAATCAATTAAGAATCCACATTAAACATTTAAAACGAATTAAATGTTCAAATTCAATGGCTTAAAAATACGGGATGTTACAATTTCCATCTCACACAACTATATCTAGTAATTGACGTTGGAATGATTGTTAGTGTATAATGATTTCTGAATAAGTAAGTTGTTTGGTTAAATAAGAATTGGTAAAAATCGATTCGAGAATTAAATACTATTAGTTTTAGAATTTGACACTGTTATTTCTTGTTTGGACAAAAAACCTTTTTGTACGATTATTGTGTGAGATTGATGGTGATTGAATGTTTAGTTAGACTTTATATTGCATCTATTATCATTTACCACTGACCTGAACTAAAGACAACCCGACCATCAGAGTTAACCGACAATCACCTGGGCAATTAATGCTCAGGAATGTGCGATGATCGGTCGACCGGTCCATTACCACTGTTCGACTGGTGATAATTAAAACTGGGCAGTTTTACCCAGTTCTTGCTTGCAAATTTGTTGTTAGTTTAATTGTTTGATTTGCTAAGTTTTCAAGCATGTTTTGGACTGTGTTATCTTCTGATTTCCCGTAACAATTGATTGTTAAAGTATTAAACCATTTTTGATGTAAAATCTAAAGAAAACATGTGTTTAAAAGGTTTTAAATCTTGAAAAGGGTTTATAAGTGATTTGTTTAAACTTGCAAGTTTCTTTTAGTATTATTAAATCTATATACACACGAAAAGATTTTTATTTTCTAAAATATAGTTAAATAAGATTAAAAGCTTTTAAGATTTTATGAAAAATACTTATATATATCTATATAAATTTTAAGAATAAAGAAAATCATTGATTTGAAAAATAATAGTTTGATTTATGATTTCAAATAAAGAAATTCATTTTTATTAGAAATCTTTTAACTCTCATCTTTTAAAATATAAGAGAACAAGCTTGAATTGAATTACATGATTTTCTATGAAATGAAATTTTCTAATAAACGATTGAAATGTCGGATTGGTATGGGATATTTCATACAATTCTTTTGCTTATTATTATAATTTGTCTAATAGAGTTTGAGTGGAATTTAATAGTTTTTAGTAAATACTTGAATTTACTATCTGTTATAGGACAATTAGTTAAATTCGTATGATTACCTTAGTCATGGTAATTAACACTTAGATTTGTATTATCTTAGGATGTTCGGATTTTAAGCCGATAGATCCTTGAGAGATAATGTCTTATTTTACATCGACTTGTGAGTCGTTACCATTTTTGATTTGGGTAGGCAGACGCATTTCCTTTAGTTAAGTTTGTTATGATACAATATGGCTGCCCTTTCTTTTCTTGCGTAGGTGTTATATGCAGATTTATCAGTTCATTTAATAGCTGGACAATCTTTACCTATTTATTTTCGTTAGGTAAATTCACATAGTTTTGTCATAAACACGGCTACTTACTTCTTTTCGTTAGGAGTCCTGGTTTATACCTGGTAGCCTATTTCTTTTCATTAGACTATTGTGCTATATGGAGGGGTTCATATATTTTAGTTAGGCCCTGTGTCCAATTGTATCACACTGATGATTGACTACCATTATTATTTCATTAGTAATAAATGTTCTTCCGAGATTTTGGGAAGTATATTTAGTATCTTTTGGCTCTGAAGAATTTTGAATTGTAAATAGTCCATTTGAGACTTGATATGGATCTGTGAAATGGTGATTTTGGATTAACATGCCTAATTATAATTGGTTGGTTTTTAGGTATATTTTGAGATGATTATTTTAATGGTTAAGTCATAAATGGATTTATGAAATAGTGATTTTATGATTATGCCTTATTCTGATCTTTTGTTCTTTCATGTTTTATTATGACTTAGTTATTGTAAGTCATATGTTTATGATATCACTATCTCACCTTTCTCTTAGATATATTCTGACACGTTTATTTCTATTATACTCGGGTCAGGCCGAGACTCTACAGGTAGATGGACTCGTTGACTTTTGGATTTTGTGCTAGCATTAGAGTAGACTATTTTTAATGTTTCGATTTACTCCATTATTGTGTATACCGACGATTAAGATGATATGCATGTATATCATTTAGTAGTCATTTAGTACCTGTTATAGCATACGGGATATGATGAATATATTTATGTGGGTCTAGTACTGAAATTTTGTTGACTCACATTCCATTAGGTATAATGAAGTATATTATTTTGTTGTGATACATGACTCTAATTCTGATTTATTTATATTATATACCGTTCTGAATATTTCAAATATGTGTGTTTATTACTTTCATTAATATTATATATGTCATAAATGTGTCACTGTTAATATAAAGATATATTCACAAACGATCGTCCTTAACCAGCCATATTCTCTGTATTATTGACGACATTACTTGTAATGTTCTTTAATAATATAGGTATAGCAGTGGGGTTGTTACAGTATATGTCTATTACAAACAAACATGATATTATGTCATCATCTCATCATCGGAATGCCACACTAAGGTGCCTCAACACCATCATCAAGCGTCCCCGAAGACGGTTGGGTAAAATGGGTTTCGGTCCGAAGCAAAATGCTCTGAATTTGGGCATTATTGCCCGGTTCAAATGCTGACCGTGGGTCGGTCAACATCATCGGTCCATCATGCATGCACGAACTGGGCAATGAAGCATAGTTCAGAGCATAGTCCGATGTCAGTTTGTGCACCATCCTCGCAACACCTCCTCTAATGAGCCACCGACTCCTTTAGCTGTGTTCCCCTCGTCACATGGTCGATATTTGGTGTCATTTGCTCTAATATCCAATTTGATTTCTTAAAGTGTTTGATTATAGGTCACGTTGTCACGAATTCATCTTTGTTCGTTTAGTCACTGAATCGTGATTATGCACTTTCGGACTACACTTTACTACATTGCCCTACATCGTGCCAAAAGCATGCAAATGCATTCAAATTCACCATGCATGTATACACATATGTACATATATAATTATAACATCGTTTCCTAAATTTCATCAAAATATTTAGTTTTCTCTATAAACTCTTTATATTTTGATTCTAACCTTTATGAACATTATATATACATATGTGTGTGTAATTAAACAGTTTTACCTTATTATTGCATTTATTAAGTATAAAATCATGTTATTCACTACATTCATTTCATACAACAATCAACAAACATGTAATTTAAAAACATCAAATAACTAACAATAATTTCCACCATTCAATAATCATATACTACACTACTTAAGCAATCAATCTGCCATTTCCAAATAATTTATTTATCACCATTTAGTTTATATTTAAATTCTCAAATTCAAGCCTTTCCATTCAAAATTTATAACTCTACAAATCTTGTTAAAAAATTCCCAAATAATTTTTATAAGATTATATATTCACTTATTCATTATTTAATAAATTTTCATTAACTTATTTTATTATTTAATTAATAATTTGAACCCTAAATTCTTACTTACTTTCTTTAATTACTATTATAAATCTCCAAGTTGATTCTTTCGATGTATGTTTTGGTTTAGTATGCTCATACATGCCCAATGAAGCCACATGCAACATCCTAACAAATTCCAACTTCATTCAATAAATCACATAATTTAAATAAATGAAAATAAATTCCATAATAATTATAGGACTACGCCCACTCACTTGCTAAGAAGAAGAAACAAGGAAATCCAACATTTGCTTCTTTTGAAAAATTGAATGAAGCACTCCTCTTCAAATCATACTAAAATCACAATAATTCTAATTATAGCAAGAAGCACAAACCCAACTCAATAAATAAATTCAGAGTATCAGTTCCACTCACTTGAGCTATAATTCCTCAAGTGTTTGGATCCAGCCTAAGCTAATATTATATCGTCGATAACCTCACAACAATTTCAATGATGAAGACGCATATTGATTGCACCTCATATGCAAGATATACATATTTCATAAGAATATGAATTATATATATTAATTAATTAACTTCATCAATTAATTAACAAACTTAAGTACCTTTATAATCCTTCTTCCCTGATCCCTTTTTTCTCCCTCCTACACATGTGCACGCATATGAATATACATCCATAATGAAGGAAGACGATATGGTAAAGTGTAGTTGGATTGCCTAGATGCATATCACATTTTGGTAGCAAAACGGTCGGGAAAAGGATTCATGATGACACGAACATCCCTCCTAAACACTCGAAGGAATCGGTATGTAGACTCAACCATAAGGCTCCAAACTTTAACCACATGATGAAGACAACATGGCAGGATGGGCAGGTGACTTGATGGAGAAGACGACATGATAAAACGAATGAAAACCAAGCCTTGGGTCATGCTCCGAGCTAGGCATTATTTCCTAGCTCAAAGAATGGACCGGTGATAGATCCATCGATCAGTGGCTAGAGAAGACAATAATTCCCAAATTTGGATTTTTTTCACTTCCGAATTGAACTAATTTCTTTCGTACGGCTTCAGGATGACTTTTGGGCTACTTGAAGAAGTAGCATGCAAGCCTATACCTCTTGGCATCGACCTTGGGTAGATGTTTTGATGAATGGTATTGATCTTATATTAGTGATCATATATTGTATTAGCCTTAAATTAGTGGCCATGTATATTACTGGTCTTTTAATAGTGACCATGCATATAGATATATGATGACATGATATCGTCTTCATTTATAGTATGTGTATATGATTAGTTAATCTTATATTTGATGTATACACACACACCTGACATCGACGTTCCATTGTCGTCCTGATTGCATGTTTTGTAGGTGCGCCCGTCATTCTTTTTTTTTTTTTGCAGAGACGTGACACGAGTTATATGAGAAATCCATGATGTCTAAGGGGGAGATGATGACGATCATCTACGAGTGGACCATATATCACTTATGCTCAGTATGGGGTAAGGTAAGATGGCTTAGATCCACGTAGGTTTCAAGTAAACAGAGTAGGTTGGATGTCACCTATGCTCACTAGGGGTATGGTGAGGCTTGTACGAGTTTGATCACTGAGGATGCAGCTCAGGATGGATGGTACATTGAGGTACTAACTCTATTTATTTTGGACTCTTAATAGGAATAATTGGATCACGATAATTTGAATTATAGATCGATATCCAATGTGGACTCAGGTTCAGATATATAGTGTGGGTTGTATATAATGTATGCTCACAGAGGGGTATGGTGAGAACTGCATAAGTTCGATCACTGAGGTTGTGGCTCTGGGTATATAGTACATTTAGATAATTACTCTATTTATCTTAGGCACGAGTCTCCTATAGACTCCACTCTTCAACAATGATGAGTATCAACTTATATTCTCTATTTGTCTCTTATCATTATATCGTGTGTTATACTAACTGGTTGATAACATTTTTGTGAATTCTAGGATATGCTTGAATTATGATATTTGTATTATCTCTACATTCGTATATTGGGTTACCCTATCATGGTATATTGTTACATATCATACTCTGTTACGTATCAATCACGTTATATTATTTGTGTTGATTCGTTGATTATAGGAGAAGAGCAGGTTACTGTATGATTTTCTACTTTTGTGATGGGTTTAACATACTTGTTTATTGGTAGTCTGGATTATCCCTGAGCCATATTTGTGGAAGGGGAGTGGCTATACCTTAGTAGTCCCTGAGCCGAAAATTAGCAATTTCTTCTCGATCGTCATTATAGAGTTTTCCATTCAACGGCAAAATTGTGATTATTGGTTTATTAGAGGGTGCAAGCTTACAGAGGACAACGGGGGGAGTTCAACTGTATGGTTGGATAACCAAATAGGGCGAAAAATTGGTCGGAAATTATGTGAGAATGGCTAGAATTCATTCATGATGACAGATCTTAAGGGGTTGCGGAGGATGGTTGTGAGGTGGCGTGTAACATCCCACTACTTGGAGGCCCAAGACTAACGGCTATGGATGTTGCAGTCATCCAAAGTTATTAATCCTCGACGACCAAATACGGCAATGTTAGATACATTGATACACAGAAACACATGAATATGAAAAAAAAACATCAAACAAATTCCACAGTCCATTTCAAACATTTCAAAATTCATACATAATCCCACGGTTGTTAACCACGTTCAGAGAAAATATATTTATTACAACATACGCCAATAACAACATATGAAGATTCCCCCTTGGATGACCAAAGTATATACATAGGCAATTTAACAACTTTTCATTTACAATAGCAACACTACAGAATCAAAATAAAAGAGAACTCTAGATGGCTATCATGCCTCATGCACGTCTCCGAAAGCTTTATTCATCTAAGAGGTACCTGAAAACCTCAACTCTCAACCGTAGTGGATTGGAGGAAAGGCGGAAGGCATGGTGTCGAAAGCATTTCTTCCAATTGGGTCGATACCTTTGTTTGTTTTAAAAAGTTAAGCGTCTGCCTTTGTTATACTGAGGATTACAACGAAGTAGAAACATATGTTGTCGAAAGGAGTTTTCTAATGGCTTTCGAAGGGGTTGCCATTTGATGTTTTAAAAGTAAAGGCTTTCGAATGAGTTCCTTTAGTTGTAAAATAATGGTTTCGAAAGAAGGGGTTCCAACCTATTTGAAGCCATGTTGCCGTTCTTTTTTCCTTTCGAGTATATTGAAGTCATCAATGCCTTCAAAGGGTAGTTTTGTTTGAAAGATGTTTTAAGCCACTTCATAAATGCTTTCGAAAGAGTCCAAGGGTTCTGTAGGAAATGGCTTCGAAAGGGGGTTTCAACGCTATCCTTTAAAGTTTTGTTTAAATGATTTTAAGCTTTCGAAATGGATGGTGCCGACGCCATCAATTTTTTCCTAATATTTTTATATGATAAAGAATGGTTTCAAAAGAGATACTTCCATTTATGTTCATTTTGACCCAAATAATATTTTAAGTATAAATCCAATGGTTTCAAAAGAGGGACCTTCAATGGTTTCGGAAGGGACACTCCCAGAAGTTTCAAAAGGGGGTACTTTCACTGGTTTCGAAGCTATACTTCCAAAAGTTAATAAGTAATACTTTATTACATTCGAAAGGTTTCAAAAGAGAGGTTTTAAAGTTTCAAAAGGCAGGGGCCTAATGTTTTGAAAAGAGATTTATATATTTTCGAAGGAGGATATCAAGTGAGGTCGAAAGCAAGGTTTTGAAAGAGGTTCATAGTTAGCTAATGAAAACTATGATTTGACATTTGTAGAGGCCAATAGGTTTATACTAAGCACATAAAAACTATAGCCGGATTAAGATATAGACGGATGTCAATAAGTTCCTAGTCAGCCCATGAAAACTAGGATTAGAAGGAAGGATATTGAAGTTAACAATAGGTTCCTAGTCATCCCATGAAAACTAATATATTGGAGTTACCAATAGGTTCATAGTGATCCCATGAAAACTATGTAATTAGACAGGGAGTCCTTAAAAATTTAATCGGTTATTAGTGACCCGTGAAAACTATTAGGTTAATAGTAATCCTAGAAACTATTACTGAGACAGATTGTAAAAATGAATGGGGATGGATAATCCAGAATTAGTTCACTTATTTTGCATATCATCATATCATATGGTTTTGAATTGTTTTAACCATTGTGTATGCATGAGCATAATATATGGTTTATAAAGGTTATAGGATACTAGTGACAGGAAAACTCGTTCCGCTAAGTGGCGTGGTCTTGCTAGATATTTAATGGTTTGAGATGGTATATTATTATTCATATCATGCTTTATGTCTGACTCGAAGTTTTTATTTTCCTCTTAAACTCTCGGGTACTCAATTGATTTTGAGTGGTTTGAGAGTTGAAATTTTCAGGTACCTTTTTAGACGAGTAAGCTTTCGGAGACATGCATGAGGCATGATAGCAGTCTAGAGTTCTCTTTATTTTTGGTTTCGTGGTGTTGTTATAAAGGAGAAGTTGTTAAATTGCATATATATACTTTGATCATCCAAGGAGGCATCTTCATGTGTCACTCTTGGCATATGTTGTAATAATATATTTTCTCTAAACGTGGCTAACGATTGTGGGATAGTGTAATGAATTGGAAATGTTTTGAAATGAAATGTGATCTCGTTTGATGTTTTAAAAATTTTCCATATTCATGTATTTCTGTGTATCAATGTATTTAACACCACCGTATTTAGTCACCGAGGATTAATAACCATGGATGACTGCAGCATCCATAGCTGTTAGTTTTGGACCTCCAAGTAAGGGGATGTTGCAAGGTCCCTGCCTTTCAAAACTATAAAACTTCTCTTCGAAACCTTTCGAATATAATAAAGCATTACTTATTATCTCTTCGAAGCATAGTTTTGAAACCATTGAAAGTACCCCTTACGAAACCTTTGGAAGTATCCCTTCCGAAACTATTGGGTTATATTTAAAAATATCATTTGATTCGAAGTGAATATAAAAGAAAGTATCTCTTTTAAAACTATCCTTTATCATATAAAAGTATTGGAGAAAACTTGATGGCGTTGACACCATCCCTTTCGAAAGCTTCAAAACACTTAAACAGAATATTGAAGGATATCATCAAAACCCCCTTTCAAAGCCATTACTTTCGAAAACCTTAGACCCTTTCAAAGGCATTTAGAAAGTGGCTTAAAAAAAATCTGTAGAAAAAACAAACCTTCATAGGCATTGATGACCTCAATATAACCGAAAGGCAAAAGAACGGCATTGTAACGACCCAGAATTTTTAATAATTTAAATTTGAATATTTAATTAATTTTAAATATTAATAAGTGAATTTATAAGTCAAATAAATTTTTATTTGAATTTTTGGATTTAATTGGATAATTAAATCGATAATTTAATACGTTAAATTATGGAAATAATTGGAAATAGAGTTAAATATGATTGAAAATGATTTGTAAAATTTTATTTAATCATACTGGAGTTATAGAAATATTTTAGAACTTTTAAAATTGAATTAAAAGTTAATTTGTGAAAATTGAATATTTTAATATTTTATAATCGACTGTAAAATAGCCAATTTTTGAACAGTCTCAGAATTGAACGAAACCAGTTTCATTGGATCCGTAATAGTTAGTTATTACCGGATTTCAATTTTCGTGTCAATCGGAGTTATCGTTTGATCGTGGCAGCTCGAAACGCATCGAATTATTTTTAATTTAAATTTGGCGAGTCAAAATAGCCATTTTTCAAAAAGTCTCGGATTTCGACGAAACCAGTTTCATCGGATCCGTAATGTGATATTATTGTAAGATTTCAAATTTCAAGTCAATTGGATTTACCGTTTGTCCGGTACGAATTAAAACGCCTAGAAATCGATTTAAATCGGTTTAATTCAAATTGAACGTTTTCAGCCATAACTCGCACATACTTCCGAATTAGCTTCCGAAACTTGTTCCATTGTGTCCGGAACGCGGGATAAACCCTAGGAGCGTCAGTTTCGGCGCGTAAATCGGAGTTCTGGAAAGCCGGATAAATAGTGTCGTTGATTTTCTATAAATAGGCATTAAAAATCACAAAAACAAGATAAAAAGAAACTAGGGTTTCTCAAGCGTTCGTGGCCGCCATATACAGTATCAATGGCCGAAATCTTCAATTCATCTTCCTCTAATATCTTCGAATCCACAAACAATTGACTGAAGCTTCCAACTAGAAAGTTATAGAGCACGTTGCGAACTTCAGATCCAACGGTGGAGATCATCATCGGAGCGGCGAGGTGGCCACGATTTGGTCGAGATGTCCCGTAGTTCGTGCACGTTTTCTGGAGTGAGGGAGCAACCGAGCTCCACGAAATCATGGCCGGTGGTGGCTCGTGTGGTGGCGCTTCAAGTGTTGGCGTTCGATCGATGCCAAAGTCGAGGAGTGGGTCGCGTGAATTTGCCCTAGGGGGGCGGCCGTGGGTTCTCTGATGCGTGAAGGGGAACGAGAGATAGAAGATGAGGTTGGCGGCCGCGATTGTGCAAAGGGAAATCAACGGCCCTGATTAGTCTAGGTTTAAAAATAAATAGTTTTGTAAATTAATTTATATTTAAATTGTGTAATGTTTAAATTAATGTAACTTCTTGCTGCGAGGTCGAAAACACACGAGAATTTTTGCGTTGGGATCGTATTGACGAGCTCTTCGCGATGGAGCTGGATTGGGAATTTTAGGAGCTAGCGAAAATTTCGGGTATAATTAAACGCGCGTTTAATTTTATTCGAAATAAAAGCTAAAACGGAAATTAAAACCAAGGTGAGAATTTCTCACTCAATCGAATCAGTTTCGATTTTATTTTAAATAGTTAGATTTAAAATATTTGAATGCATGTTTGAATGATGACTGTAAATTATTGATTGTTAAAATAGACATTATACGCCGTTAGTAAGCGGATGTTATTTATTAAAAACATATACCGCGAATATTTCATAAACAGTGAAATTGGTATTATATATAATATCAATATATATATATTGGCATATGTATATATTGCAGTTGTTGATTTCCCGCATTTTTTGTTTAGCGGATGAGACCCTATTACGCCGTTATTAAGCGGATAATATTTAATAAGAACATATACCGCGATAATTTCGTACTGGAGCGAAATTGGTATTGTGCTAATGTTTTTGGATGCAGGAAACAGGTTGGAGGGATCCAACTGGATTCCTCAACAGTATTTATTTTATTTCAGATATTTTGATATTTGATGGATTATCATATCGATATATGATATCGTTGTTAGTCGTGATTGACTATTTGGTGTGTAGCATCATTGGACCCAAATTTTGGGATTTTAAAATGATTTTAAAAGTGATTTTGAAAATATACTTTATTTTTGGAATTGATCCATTATAAATAAATAAACGTTATAATTTTTAAAGTTATAAAAATTATGGTTTTTGTGAAATATAGTTAAAAAGCTGATTTTTAGAAATACGATTAAAAGTCGATTTTTGAGAAATATGAACCAATGATTTTATAAAATAGTTTAAACTGGATTCTTGAGTTTATTATTAGAAGTTTGAATATAAGATTTATAAAATTTGATTATTTTATAAATCAAGAGAACGGTGAAATTTTAAAGGAATTTAATGACGTTTAAAAGAATAATATAAATTAATTTATATTAAGAGATTTATAAATGGATATTTATAAATTGAAATATGGACGTTATAAAACGAGTTTTTATAAGTGTTTGAATGTAGTGAAAATGAATTTCCTAAATGAATGAAATTTATGAAATTTTAAACTGTGAAGTTATAAATGAAATTTTATAAGCAATAGGTTTATAAAATTTATAAAGTTATCGAAAGAATGAATTTTGGATAAATAAACAATCTTATAAGTTAAGATTAATAATTTGGGAAGTTAAATGAACGATTTTGTAAAATAATCGTTTTATAAGTAATTAACTTATAATATGAACGTTTAGTTTATAATTTAGTTATAAACTGGAATATGTTAATAAAGGAATTTATAAAAAGGAAGTTTTTATAAATAAATAGAAATGGAATTTATAAACGTTGTTTTATGAATTCGCAAACGACTTATTTTGATAAGTTATTTGTTATAACTTATAAATGGAGTTATATTCACGTTTTAGACTGTGAATAATCCTTTAAGTTAAAAAGTATAAAAAAAGATGAAATTTGTAAACATAGTATATTCACGTTTTTAAATAGTGAATAACATGTTAAAGAAATTGTTTTGAATGAGATGTTTAAATTGAATTAAAACGATCTAACGATGTTTTAAAGGTGTTGAGATTCGAAACCATAGATTTCAACATTCATTGTTGAAATAGATGTTTCGTGAAATAAAAGGAAATAGTGGACTATAACACTGTTGTTATAGTAAATGATTTCCGAAAGGAAATGTTTCGTATAATATTGGGATTTATATATCTATTTAATTTCGAATCCCTATACTAGTGATTTTGGGACGTTGTAACGATGTTTTACGCAACATTCATTTTGGCCCAAATAAATATGTTTAAGTAAATGATTTCCTTAAAGAATGAAATATATACTTAATTCGATTTAAGTATATTGAATATTTTCTAAGTGTTGAAAATAAAAAGATTTGTGAATTACTTATTTTTAATAAGTATGGAATTGTTTCCAATATGAAGTGAATAATTAGAATTTATCTTTTTGAAGATAAATTGAAAATGGATAATTGAAATCGTATATTCATGAATATTTTGAAATATAAATTCATTATGGAATTTATAAATGAAAAGAAGAATTTGTTTAAAAATAAATGTTGATTTATTTTTGAGGTATTGAAATTTAATATCTAGTGAAGATATTTTGGAAAATAAATAATTTGGAAAATTATTTGGAAACTGGTGATGTGTGCATATCCAGTGATAGTTCAATAACCGACTATCAATATTTCCCTTTGAATGGGTATTTGATGTGATTTGTTTGAATGTGAATGCTACACTTATTTTTGAATAAGCGCTCACTATTCGGGTTAACCGGGAAAGGACCATGGGGTCGTATAACCCATTCCGAATATGTGATACGTCGTTGTGAATCGCATTTGAAGATCGGTGTTGAAGACCGGTATTTGCGAGAGTGATAGGATGAACTATCGATTGACTCTGCACCGAGTTGCTCCGGTATTGAGTTCTCAATATGTGATGGTGAATCCGATCAGGATTGTGAATATCCGGATTGCAAGGACTTCTTTGTAAGTGCCTTCGGTTCTGTTCGATCCCGGAACAGACTTGTATGGATTGTATGCCTGACATTACAAGTTGAGATATAAAGCCGATTTCTTTCAAATATATTTCTGTTGGTGGCGAAGAATTTATTCTTTGCTTAACACCCTTCTTTGAGACGTACGAGCTCAAAGGTTATATAGTTGAAGTTATCAGCGATATATTCCCAGTTTGGTAATGTGACATGCTGAGTGATGCTGAAATGATCATTGTGTTGATTATTGTGATAGGATCATTTATTTGATCGTCTATCTTAGTGATCATTGTGTTGATCATTTGTTGACCCAAAGCACGGCTTTTTGTACAAAGTGTGTTTTTGTGGACGTGACTTCGTCGAGCCTCACATCCCGGAAATGGTCAAAACAGGAAAGATGCGGCAAGGTTATTAGGGGTTGCTGTAGCTCCCCTTAGGGTATGTGCATTTCCTTCTGGAAAGGGGTGGTATCATGGTATGGAGCCCAGATACTTACTCATGTTGAAAACACTTTATGATTGTGTGAATTGGATATCGAGCGCTCGGTTGAAAAGGTCCTAAAGGACCGGGGAATGGCGTGCTCGTGTCAGTAGTTACCCAGTTAGGGGTAACCCGGCCTTGTGTTGGCAGAGATCCGGTTTGGTTCTCGGGGATGTCTTTCCAGAGGCATTCTCAGTGGCAATGGGAAGTTCCTTGGCCTGACCATTTGTTGGAAATCCAATTCCCAATACGAAACTTGTACGGTATTAGTTGTAGAACCTGCTATTCACTTATGGTGGTCACCACTGTTTGGATGGTAGCTATAGTAGGCATAGTTCGAAATGTCTATGCTGGCTAAGATTTATATTCTACTTTCGAAATGAATTTTTTCTACACTATACACTAATAATAATATCAAATGTTATTTTAAATGCGTATCAAGCATCTTTGACTATCATAAGGAGAAATCTCCTCCGATTCTGCGTTTGCATGTGTGTGTGTGCGGGAGGCCTTATGGTAGTCTCATTTTTAAAAGCATTGCGAATTGAATTAAAAATATTCCTCTATTTTGATTTTAAAGATAAATAAACTGTTTTGAGTTCTCACACCAGTCACATGACTGACTTGGAGTTTATTGTTTTCCTTCCTAAACTCTGGGTGCCCACCAATTTCCACACGGGCAGTTAAGAGTTAGGTTTATCAGGATATTCTGGATATTCTGGAGTTGCTGGAGGCAAGCTGGATGACATGGCGTATTACTTATATAGTATTTCTTTTTCCGCTGCACTGTTTGATGTATGTTGTTGTACACTCTGATGATATGATGTAATGTAATGAAATGTAATGTAATAACTGATATAGTTCTTTGTTTAAAGATTATTCATTTATTATTATATGTTGTTCCGCTGCGAATTGTGAGATTCTGTTGTTGTTCTGTTGTTTCCTTTCTGTCCGTTCTATTTTTAAAATTCTTCTACCTTCTGTTTTTCTAATTCTCTGTTTTCTAAAAATCGTCTATCTTCTTTCCTCTCTATTTTCTATCTTTTCTCTCTTTTTCTTTTCTTAAATTCTTTTTAAAACCCATAACTATTCGGTTTTTCGGCAACGAAAATCCGCAGTCGTTACATTTGGTATCAGAGCTGATGGTTAAGCGACAACCATGGTTCTGTTGGGTATTACTCATTAGAGATAGAGTCAGTAGTACTCTAGAATGAGTTTGAGTGTAATAATAGCTATGAGAGCGTATTTGTTAGTGAATATAAAATTGTTTTATATTGTGATGATTGGTTTATTGAGTGGCATATGAACTTTCGTCAGCGTGGTCCGCAAGACTATGCCGAAGGGGTTTCTAAACACTTGAATAGAACAATTCGGCACAATATTGTTTTAAATTGGGTGAATGAAATAATTTTACCTTAAGTATATTTTATATATGAAGGAATAATTTTTCAGAATTATTAAATAGTATATAAGTTGATTGTTAGGTTGTTTGAATAATCTAAATAAAAGAATAATTGTATAAGCAAATGAATTATAAGAATTGAATTATAATTAAAGTGTTTACAATTGTGAAATAAACTTATATATATAAGAAGTGAAACTATATAAAATATGAGTTGTAAATAAAGGATGTATAAATGGAATATAACTTAAGTTATGTAAATGAAATTCAACTTTGTAATTGAATTGAATAAATGGATTGAATGTTAATCAATTGAATGTAATTTAAGTTGATATGGAATAATGAATGAAAGTATTAATTCATTGAAATCTAATGTTATTAGAAGTTGAAAGATTGAATGAAAATCAATTAAAATTAAACCAAATTGAATGAATATAAGCAAAGGAATTTGGTTGTAACTAATATACATTGGTTGTTATATGATTGTTAGTTGATTGTATATAATTCATTAAGTAGTTAATGAAATGGAAAGCTATGTAATTGAATTCAAATTAAAAGCAAATAAATTTGAATAGAATTGAATGTGAATTGGATTTAATTAGTGAATGCAAACTAATTAAAATTGAATAAGAATGAAAGTTGATAAAATCCAATGTAATAAATCAAATATGATTTAAAGTGAAAACCAATTCATTGAATATTAATGAGAATATGAATGAAAATTCATTTGATTATGAATGGTAGTTGGTTGATATTTGCATTTGTTGTTTGGTTGCATTTGCTATGTTGGCATATATAGTTGATATGGAGATATATGTTGTATATTGAGATTATTTTCATATATGCATGTTCTCATGTTGTTTGTTGAGTGTTTAGTAGGTGCGGATCGCGTTTGCTTCGCATTTGGAGTTCGCTTTAGCGCTATATTAGCCGTATATGCTCGCTAATAAAATATAAGGTACATATCTCGGATTAAATATCGTACTTTTACACTTTTTTCCCTGCGGGATGCCTCATTACTTGATGAGATGTATATTTGTGATATATATACTGTCATTTTTTTTTTCGGATCGAGCCGCGCAAAGGAGACTATGGCGAATTTTTCCGGAAATTTAAGGCGTTAGAAAAAAATTTGAGAAAATTGGAAAATTTTGAAAACTTTAAACTTTGATTTGGAATTGAAAGTTAAACAATAGATAGTTGTTTTGAAAAGAATAACTAAGTATGATTTGGAAAACTTAGTAAAGTATTGTAAGAAGTTTAATTATGAATTTTGGAAAAGTTAATAGATTTTGTAACTTTTCTTACTTGTAATTTCGAGGACGAAATTCTTTTAAGGGGGGAAGATTGTAACGACCCAGAATTTTTAATAATTTAAATTTGAATATTTAATTAATTTTAAATATTAATAAGTGAATTTATAAGTCAAATAAATTTTTATTTGAATTTTTGGATTTAATTGGATAATTAAATCGATAATTTAATACGTTAAATTATGGAAATAATTGGAAATAGAGTTAAATATGATTGAAAATGATTTGTAAAATTTTATTTAATCATACTGGAGTTATAGAAATATTTTAGAACTTTTAAAATTGAATTAAAAGTTAATTTGTGAAAATTGAATATTTTAATATTTTATAATCGACTGTAAAATAGCCAATTTTTGAACAGTCTCAGAATTGAACGAAACCAGTTTCATTGGATCCGTAATAGTTAGTTATTACCGGATTTCAATTTTCGTGTCAATCGGAGTTATCGTTTGATCGTGGCAGCTCGAAACGCATCGAATTATTTTTAATTTAAATTTGGCGAGTCAAAATAGCCATTTTTCAAAAAGTCTCGGATTTCGACGAAACCAGTTTCATCGGATCCGTAATGTGATATTATTGTAAGATTTCAAATTTCAAGTCAATTGGATTTACCGTTTGTCCGGTACGAATTAAAACGCCTAGAAATCGATTTAAATCGGTTTAATTCAAATTGAACGTTTTCAGCCATAACTCGCACATACTTCCGAATTAGCTTCCGAAACTTGTTCCATTGTGTCCGGAACGCGGGATAAACCCTAGGAGCGTCAGTTTCGGCGCGTAAATCGGAGTTCTGGAAAGCCGGATAAATAGTGTCGTTGATTTTCTATAAATAGGCATTAAAAATCACAAAAACAAGATAAAAAGAAACTAGGGTTTCTCAAGCGTTCGTGGCCGCCATATACAGTATCAATGGCCGAAATCTTCAATTCATCTTCCTCTAATATCTTCGAATCCACAAACAATTGACTGAAGCTTCCAACTAGAAAGTTATAGAGCACGTTGCGAACTTCAGATCCAACGGTGGAGATCATCATCGGAGCGGCGAGGTGGCCACGATTTGGTCGAGATGTCCCGTAGTTCGTGCACGTTTTCTGGAGTGAGGGAGCAACCGAGCTCCACGAAATCATGGCCGGTGGTGGCTCGTGTGGTGGCGCTTCAAGTGTTGGCGTTCGATCGATGCCAAAGTCGAGGAGTGGGTCGCGTGAATTTGCCCTAGGGGGGCGGCCGTGGGTTCTCTGATGCGTGAAGGGGAACGAGAGATAGAAGATGAGGTTGGCGGCCGCGATTGTGCAAAGGGAAATCAACGGCCCTGATTAGTCTAGGTTTAAAAATAAATAGTTTTGTAAATTAATTTATATTTAAATTGTGTAATGTTTAAATTAATGTAACTTCTTGCTGCGAGGTCGAAAACACACGAGAATTTTTGCGTTGGGATCGTATTGACGAGCTCTTCGCGATGGAGCTGGATTGGGAATTTTAGGAGCTAGCGAAAATTTCGGGTATAATTAAACGCGCGTTTAATTTTATTCGAAATAAAAGCTAAAACGGAAATTAAAACCAAGGTGAGAATTTCTCACTCAATCGAATCAGTTTCGATTTTATTTTAAATAGTTAGATTTAAAATATTTGAATGCATGTTTGAATGATGACTGTAAATTATTGATTGTTAAAATAGACATTATACGCCGTTAGTAAGCGGATGTTATTTATTAAAAACATATACCGCGAATATTTCATAAACAGTGAAATTGGTATTATATATAATATCAATATATATATATTGGCATATGTATATATTGCAGTTGTTGATTTCCCGCATTTTTTGTTTAGCGGATGAGACCCTATTACGCCGTTATTAAGCGGATAATATTTAATAAGAACATATACCGCGATAATTTCGTACTGGAGCGAAATTGGTATTGTGCTAATGTTTTTGGATGCAGGAAACAGGTTGGAGGGATCCAACTGGATTCCTCAACAGTATTTATTTTATTTCAGATATTTTGATATTTGATGGATTATCATATCGATATATGATATCGTTGTTAGTCGTGATTGACTATTTGGTGTGTAGCATCATTGGACCCAAATTTTGGGATTTTAAAATGATTTTAAAAGTGATTTTGAAAATATACTTTATTTTTGGAATTGATCCATTATAAATAAATAAACGTTATAATTTTTAAAGTTATAAAAATTATGGTTTTTGTGAAATATAGTTAAAAAGCTGATTTTTAGAAATACGATTAAAAGTCGATTTTTGAGAAATATGAACCAATGATTTTATAAAATAGTTTAAACTGGATTCTTGAGTTTATTATTAGAAGTTTGAATATAAGATTTATAAAATTTGATTATTTTATAAATCAAGAGAACGGTGAAATTTTAAAGGAATTTAATGACGTTTAAAAGAATAATATAAATTAATTTATATTAAGAGATTTATAAATGGATATTTATAAATTGAAATATGGACGTTATAAAACGAGTTTTTATAAGTGTTTGAATGTAGTGAAAATGAATTTCCTAAATGAATGAAATTTATGAAATTTTAAACTGTGAAGTTATAAATGAAATTTTATAAGCAATAGGTTTATAAAATTTATAAAGTTATCGAAAGAATGAATTTTGGATAAATAAACAATCTTATAAGTTAAGATTAATAATTTGGGAAGTTAAATGAACGATTTTGTAAAATAATCGTTTTATAAGTAATTAACTTATAATATGAACGTTTAGTTTATAATTTAGTTATAAACTGGAATATGTTAATAAAGGAATTTATAAAAAGGAAGTTTTTATAAATAAATAGAAATGGAATTTATAAACGTTGTTTTATGAATTCGCAAACGACTTATTTTGATAAGTTATTTGTTATAACTTATAAATGGAGTTATATTCACGTTTTAGACTGTGAATAATCCTTTAAGTTAAAAAGTATAAAAAAAGATGAAATTTGTAAACATAGTATATTCACGTTTTTAAATAGTGAATAACATGTTAAAGAAATTGTTTTGAATGAGATGTTTAAATTGAATTAAAACGATCTAACGATGTTTTAAAGGTGTTGAGATTCGAAACCATAGATTTCAACATTCATTGTTGAAATAGATGTTTCGTGAAATAAAAGGAAATAGTGGACTATAACACTGTTGTTATAGTAAATGATTTCCGAAAGGAAATGTTTCGTATAATATTGGGATTTATATATCTATTTAATTTCGAATCCCTATACTAGTGATTTTGGGACGTTGTAACGATGTTTTACGCAACATTCGTTTTGGCCCAAATAAATATGTTTAAGTAAATGATTTCCTTAAAGAATGAAATATATACTTAATTCGATTTAAGTATATTGAATATTTTCTAAGTGTTGAAAATAAAAAGATTTGTGAATTACTTATTTTTAATAAGTATGGAATTGTTTCCAATATGAAGTGAATAATTAGAATTTATCTTTTTGAAGATAAATTGAAAATGGATAATTGAAATCGTATATTCATGAATATTTTGAAATATAAATTCATTATGGAATTTATAAATGAAAAGAAGAATTTGTTTAAAAATAAATGTTGATTTATTTTTGAGGTATTGAAATTTAATATCTAGTGAAGATATTTTGGAAAATAAATAATTTGGAAAATTATTTGGAAACTGGTGATGTGTGCATATCCAGTGATAGTTCAATAACCGACTATCAATATTTCCCTTTGAATGGGTATTTGATGTGATTTGTTTGAATGTGAATGCTACACTTATTTTTGAATAAGCGCTCACTATTCGGGTTAACCGGGAAAGGACCATGGGGTCGTATAACCCATTCCGAATATGTGATACGTCGTTGTGAATCGCATTTGAAGATCGGTGTTGAAGACCGGTATTTGCGAGAGTGATAGGATGAACTATCGATTGACTCTGCACCGAGTTGCTCCGGTATTGAGTTCTCCATATGTGATGGTGAATCCGATCAGGATTGTGAATATCCGGATTGCAAGGACTTCTTTGTAAGTGCCTTCGGTTCTGTTCGATCCCGGAACAGACTTGTATGGATTGTATGCCTGACATTACAAGTTGAGATATAAAGCCGATTTCTTTCAAATATATTTCTGTTGGTGGCGGAGAATTTATTCTTTGCTTAACACCCTTCTTTGAGACGTACGAGCTCAAAGGTTATATAGTTGAAGTTATCAGCGATATATTCCCAGTTTGGTAATGTGACATGCTGAGTGATGCTGAAATGATCATTGTGTTGATTATTGTGATAGGATCATTTATTTGATCGTCTATCTTAGTGATCATTGTGTTGATCATTTGTTGACCCAAAGCACGGCTTTTTGTACAAAGTGTGTTTTTGTGGACGTGACTTCGTCGAGCCTCACATCCCGGAAATGGTCAAAACAGGAAAGATGCGGCAAGGTTATTAGGGGTTGCTGTAGCTCCCCTTAGGGTATGTGCATTTCCTTCTGGAAAGGGGTGGTATCATGGTATGGAGCCCAGATACTTACTCATGTTGAAAACACTTTATGATTGTGTGAATTGGATATCGAGCGCTCGGTTGAAAAGGTCCTAAAGGACCGGGGAATGGCGTGCTCGTGTCAGTAGTTACCCAGTTAGGGGTAACCCGGCCTTGTGTTGGCAGAGATCCGGTTTGGTTCTCGGGGATGTCTTTCCAGAGGCATTCTCAGTGGCAATGGGAAGTTCCTTGGCCTGACCATTTGTTGGAAATCCAATTCCCAATACGAAACTTGTACGGTATTAGTTGTAGAACCTGCTATTCACTTATGGTGGTCACCACTGTTTGGATGGTAGCTATAGTAGGCATAGTTCGAAATGTCTATGCTGGCTAAGATTTATATTCTACTTTCGAAATGAATTTTTTCTACACTATACACTAATAATAATATCAAATGTTATTTTAAATGCGTATCAAGCATCTTTGACTATCATAAGGAGAAATCTCCTCCGATTCTGCGTTTGCATGTGTGTGTGTGCGGGAGGCCTTATGGTAGTCTCATTTTTAAAAGCATTGCGAATTGAATTAAAAATATTCCTCTATTTTAATTTTAAAGATAAATAAACTGTTTTGAGTTCTCACACCAGTCACATGACTGACTTGGAGTTTATTGTTTTCCTTCCTAAACTCTGGGTGCCCACCAATTTCCACACGGGCAGTTAAGAGTTAGGTTTATCAGGATATTCTGGATATTCTGGAGTTGCTGGAGGCAAGCTGGATGACATGGCGTATTACTTATATAGTATTTCTTTTTCCGCTGCACTGTTTGATGTATGTTGTTGTACACTCTGATGATATGATGTAATGTAATGAAATGTAATGTAATAACTGATATAGTTCTTTGTTTAAAGATTATTCATTTATTATTATATGTTGTTCCGCTGCGAATTGTGAGATTCTGTTGTTGTTCTGTTGTTTCCTTTCTGTCCGTTCTATTTTTAAAATTCTTCTACCTTCTGTTTTTCTAATTCTCTGTTTTCTAAAAATCGTCTATCTTCTTTCCTCTCTATTTTCTATCTTTTCTCTCTTTTTCTTTTCTTAAATTCTTTTTAAAACCCATAACTATTCGGTTTTTCGGCAACGAAAATCCGCAGTCGTTACAGGCAGCAGGGCTTCGGCTAGGTCGGAACCCCTACTTTCGAAAGCATTATTCTCATAAGTAAAGAAACCTATTCGAAAGCTTATTCTTTAAAACATAAGTTGGCAACTCCTTCGAAAGCCTTTGGAAAACCTCTTCAAAAACATATGCTTCAACACCTTTGACGGCTTTAATAAAGCAAAGGCGGACGCTTCACTTTTTAAAACAAATAAAGGTATCGACCCCATCGGAAGCAATGCTTTCGACACCATGCCTTCCGCCTTTCACCAATCCACTACGTACCATCTAAGTGATACCTTGTGTATTGGTTTCAGCTTAGTGGGGTTTCGAATTGATTGAAGGCGGAAGCTCTGAGTCGAAAGGTATTTCTATCAGAGGCGGAACTTGCTTTTTCTAGTAAATGCTGATTAATGCCAATTAAAGCAAATTTTTATCTAACTAACCAGTCACGTGTAAATTTATGATTGTTTGCCTTAACTTTTCAAATTCTTTACTAAAATAACTACCGCTTAATTTCAGATCTAAATCAATGTTAATTTAGCAAATAAGCCCTTCCATTGAACAAAATCAATATTGCAAATAAGTCCTTCTAAAATAGTTTGATTTGCATAGCAAATCACTTAGGAAAAATCCCCAAAAATTATAGAAATTCACTTTCATCATTTTCTCTAACATATCAAAATTTCAGACCAAATTCTCGATATAATTTTCGAAATAAATTTCTAAACCCAATTAACCATATTTTCCTTTGAAAATTCATAACAATATTTCCAAAGCTTGGAAAATTATCAAAATTAAAACCCAACTCCAAAATCTTGTTTTATATAACATAAATTTTTTCCATGGCATTTAAACGTCAATTTCATTTAGTTTTTCCCTAAAACCGCATATACTCTAATTTATACATTCTTGTTCAAATCAAACAAATTGTAATTCAAGCAAATCATCATCCAAATCATCATAGAAATGAATTTACCCATAAATCCAACAATATATAATATAAATCAAATAGAGATGGTATAAATTATTATTCACCTTAATTAAGATATGGAGATTGGATTGAGATTAAGATTGATCCCCTTCTTTAATTCATTAGCTTTACTTTGATTTGAATTCTCTTCTCTCTTTTTCCTCCTAACTATAGCCAACTCCTCTTTGCGTTTGTGTGTTGCGTTTTTGTGAAATGAGAAATAAATGGAGAGTGTAGCTGTGAATATATATAAGGGTAAGGGTTATGTGCGGCAATTCCCAATATACCCTTATGTTAATTAATTAACTTTAAGCCCATTTAATTAATTAAGCATGGCCACTTTATTATTTATTCAAATCTAAATCCCTTTATCCCTTAGCATTTACATTATTCTATTTAATTTATCTAATTGTATCTCCTGAATAATGTTATCAAAAACTAGGGGTGTTACAGCCTCCCCTCCTTAAAGAATTTCGTCCTCGAAATTCGGTAAGGACTAAATACTAAATATAGCAATTATCTATAACGAATTCTAACAACCATATTACTTTACCTGACTAGCAATTATCTATAAAAATCTAATATAGACACACCCTTAAAGCATATCAGGATAAGTATCTCAAATCTCGTTCTCTGTCTCCCAAGTACGGTCCTTCTCGTTGTCGCTTCGTTGAACTTTCACCAATTTGACTGTCTTGTTCCTCAATCTTTTCTCATCTCTTGCTACAACCCAAACTAGTTGTCTAACAAAAGTCAAATTAGGTTCTACTACCAAATCTTCTAACCCTGTCGGAGTAATGGTAGTCTTTGGATCGTGCACATAATTGCGAAGATGAGACACATGAAATACATTATGGACACATTCCATACTGCTCGACAACTCTACTCTATATGCGAGCTTTCCAACCTTTTCTATAATCTGGAATAGACCAACATATCTTGGTGCCAGTTTCCCTGACTTCCTGAATCGTACCACACCCTTCATCGGTGATATCTTAATGAAAACATTGTCTCCAACTGAGAACTCGAGGTCTTTACACCTCTTATCTGCGTAATTCTTTTGTCTGCATTGAGCTTCCTTTGTCCTCTCTTAGATCAACTCAATCTTCTCTGATTCCTCCCTGACCAAATCTGGACCTAAGACCAATCTATCTCCAGTCTCCAACCAACATGTTGATGATTTGCATAGCCTTTCACACAAAGCTTCAAAAAGGCATCATTCATATACTAGTCTGATAACTATTATTATAGGAAAAATCAACTAAATATAGTCGATCTTCCCAAGATCCATCACAGTCCAACACATAAGCTCTCAATAAATGCTCAAGTACATTATCGACTCTCTCTGTCTGCCCATCCAATTGAGGATGATATGCGGTACTCATCTTGAGCTTAGTGCCTCACATATCCTATAGACTCTTCCCAAAGTTGCTAGTGAACAAAGCATCTCTGTCACTGACTATGCTACTAGGAAATCCATGAAGTCTAACTATGTTCTTCATGAACAACTTTGCTAAAAAAAGTGACGTCCTGGTTGACTTAACTGGAATAAAATAGGCACTCTTGGTCAACCTATCCACTATAACCCATATACTTTCATTACCTCTGTTTGACCTTAGCAACCCGTCTACCATGGATATCGAATCCCATTTCCAAACTGGAATCTTTAAAGGTTAAAGCAACCCACTCGACTTTTGATATTCGGTTTTCACTTGTTGATAGTTGGTACACTGCCTAACCCATAAGCTAACATCCCTCTTCATACCTTCCGAATGGAAACTCCTCTTTATATCTTGATACATCTTGGTCCCTCCAGGATGAATTGTAAACTTGAACCGATGACATTCTCCAAGAATTTCTTCCCTCAAGTTCTCAACATCTAGAACACATAATCGTCCCTTCTTTCTCAACCATCCCTTCTGGTCAAGATTAAAGTCCTTTAGATCATCGTTCTCAGTTCCAGCCTCAAGCCTTCTAATCTTCTTGGCTAATATTGGATCCTCCTTCTGCTTAGAAGCTATCTTCTGATCAATACTGGTCGAACTTCTAAACAGAACAACATGACAGTGCTCTGATTAGAACTAGCAGTCGATCTTAACTGCACACTACAGGCACTCAAAGCTTCCAAATTCCTCCATTCTGCCAAAATAGCTAACATCACATTCTGATGTCTTCTGCTAAGAGCATCTGCTACTTTATTACCTTTTCCTGGTGTATACTCTATACCAAAATCATAAGCATGCAAAAACTCCAGCCACCTCTACTGTCTCTTATTCAACTCCTTCTGAGAGAATAAGTACCTTAAATACTTATGATCTGTGTATAGCTCAAATCTCTCCCCTAGAGATAATTCTTCCAAACCTTCAATGCAAAGATCACCATAGCCAACTCCAAATCATGCGTATGATATCTCACCCCAAGCGGTCTAAGCTATCATGAAGCGTAGGAAATCACTTTACCCTTCTGCATCAACACAGCTTCCAATCCAGTTCCAATGCATTAGACTACACCACCAACCCTTGATTTCCATCTAGAACTACAAATACAGGTGCATTGGTCAATAAATGCTCTAACTTAAGGAATGCTTCCTCACATTTGTCGGACCAGATAAACTTCACCACCTTCCTGTTTAGCTTTGTCAAAGGCGATGCAAGTCCAAGAAAACCTCTAATCTCAATCATCATCTCTTATATCTTCCAATTATTAACAGCTTTGATCTTATGTGGATCGACTGACAAACCCTTCTCAGAAACCATATGACCAAGAAACTTAACGTCATTCTTCCAAAAATGATACATGGAAAACTTCGCTTTTAGCTGATGCTAACTCAGCGTCTCAAGCACAACTCTAAGATGATCTTCATGCTCCCTTTCATCCTTAGAGTATAAAAAATATCACCTATAAACACTAACACGAACTTATCCAAATACTCTTGGAAGACTCGATTCACTAAATCCACAAAGAAAGCAGGTACATTCATCAACCCGAATGGAATTACTATCCACTCGTACGATCCATACCCGTCCGAAATGCCGTCAAAGGAATATTGTCCTCTACCACTCTTAACTGATGGAAATCAATCGCCAAATCCAACTGGGAAAACACTCTAGCTCCACACAACTGATCGAACATATCATCGATTCTTAGAAAAGGATACTTATTCTTTATCATCCTCTCGTTCAACTTACAATAGTCGATACACATCCTCAATGACCCATTTGGTTTCTTCACTAATACCACGGCAGTAGCCTAAGGCAAACTACTTGGTCTAATAAAATTCCTTCCTTCTAGATCCACTAGCTGCACCTTCAATTCCTTCGTATCAGTAGGTGTCATCCCGCTAGGTGGTCTACTCGAAGGTTCAGCTCTTGGCACAAGATCTATTCGAAACTCAACAGCTCGTTTCGGTTGTAGTCCTGTAACCGGCTCAATGACATCTGCAAACTCTCTTGCTACCCAAACCCGACTTAGCTCTTCTCCTACTTCCATTGCACTTAACAAAGCACAATTACTCGGGTCAGAATTCTCCATTGAGAATATAATTCAGTTATGACTATCATGATGTCTTAGTGATATCTTCCCATCTGGCAAAATATCTTGGCCTCATACCTTCTCAACTATTCCATACCTAAAATGATTCTAAAATCTACGAAATTGAAAACATAAAGACTGCATGCAAACTTATAACCTAACAAATCAAGTTCAAACTGGTCACATCTCATCCCCAGGGTTGCATACCCTCCTATTGGATTCATAACCCTTAAGGAAGTAATAAGGTATGTGGGTTCTAAGCATAACTTATCAACCAAACACTGCGATACAAATGAATGTGATGCACCGGAATCAAATAGTATCCTAACTACTATACTCCAAATCAAAAACATACCTTCCATAACGTACCTTCCATCACAGTCTTTCCTTTTTCAGCTGTTGTTGGCTTAGTAGATGATGGTCTAACAGCAAAAACTTTCCCCTTGTCTGCCCTAACCGGTTCTGGATACTGGTTCTTATAATGCCCAAATTGACCACAGTTAAAGCACTTCACAATCTTTTTATCTACAGCCTTCTTCCCCTGGACTGACCAGCACTTATTAGCATAATGACCTTTTTTTCACACTTGTAGCAAACTAAATTAGCCTTTGCCTTCATGACAGTTTCTCCCTTCTAGGCTCCCTTCTTCTTAAAGAACTTTCTTTTCTTTCTCTGAGAACTCTGGGTTTCAACTAGCTTCACTCTAGCACAAACAACAATCATCTCTTTATGGTGGATTTCCATCTCCACAATCACATTACAAGGATCACAGATATGTGTTAGATTCACCCTAGCAAGCTCGGGTCTCAATCCCCGAATGAGCCTTTCATTTCTCTTGATGTAGTGTCTATAGTAGCATATCCATAACGAGACAGCTCATCAAACTTAATTTCATACGTGATAACGGACCTTTCTCCCTGAACTAAATCCATAAACTGTCTCATCAATGCCGACTTAGCAACCTCAGATAAAAACCTCTATTTAAATCTCCTTTTGAATTCAGCCCATGTCAATTCTACCTTCGGAACTCCGGCAGTAACAATATTCCACCAATGAAGCGCCGACCCTTGCAACTGGCTAGAGGCCAACCTTCTCTTCTGCTTGTTATCTAAACTCAAATCAGCAAAGATACATGCACAATGCAACTGCCAATTCTCAACTTCTATGGCATCCTCCGTTCCCATAAACGGTTTTCCACCTAGACTGGTGTAGTCTCTACTCAACTTAACATAGATATTTGCAACTGGAGCCACAAGATTAGCTCCTCCAACATTTTCAGCAACCCCAACAGCAACTCCTGCTTGCATCACATTAACGGAGAACAGATACATTGCCTCCATATCTACTGGTGGATTTCCAACACCCACATTGGCATTAGCATTTTGGTTAGCATTTGCCTATCGACCTTGGTTCCTCTTGGTATTAGATCTAGCATTTCCATTGGTTATGGTGCTTCCTCCACCAAGATTTCCTCTTCGTTTCCTGCTTCCATATCTTCTTTCTCGTAAATTTGCATACGAGCCTTAGTAAGATACAGGAGAACGGTCTAAGAGAGAGGGGAATATGTACTTATATATATATCAAATACAAGTACGTTACTATAGAATTATCCCAAACCCCAATCATATTTCTAATTCGTTGGATTATGTTTCAAAAAGCTTTTAGGTTTAATTTTCTTTTAAAGTTTCATAAACCTATTCTTTGATACCAACTTGTAACACCCCCTTACTTGGAGACCCAAAACTAACGGCTACGGATGTTATAGTCATCCATAGTTATTAATCCTCGACGACCAAATACGGCAATGTTAAATATGTTGATACATAGAAATACATATGGAAAGAATTTAAAACATCAAAAAAATTCAACATTCGATCTCAAAACATTTCAAATTCATACATAATCCCACAGTCGTTAACCACATTCAAAAAATATATATTTATTACAACATACGCCAAGAGCAACATATGAAGAAACCCCCCCTGGATGGTCAGAGTATATACATAAGAAATTTAACAACCTGGCCTTTATAATAGAAACACAGTGGAATCAAAATAAAAGAGAACTCTAGATAGCTATCATGCCTCTTGCACGTCTCCGTAAGCTTTATTCATCTAAAAGGCACCTGAAAACCTAAACTCTCAAACTACTCAAAATCAGTTGAGTACCCCAAGAGTTTAAGAGGAAAACATAAAATTTAAGTCAGACATAAAGCCTGATATAAATAGTAATCTACCACCTCAAACAATTTAGATATCTAGTGATACCATGCATCTTAGCGGAACAGGTTTTCCCCTCACTGGTATCTTAAAACTTTTATAAAACCATATACTGTGCTTTTGCATCCACAATGGTTAAAACGATTCAAAACATTATGATACGATGATAAGCAAAACAAGTGAACCATTTTTGGATTATCCATCGCCATTCATTTTGACGATCTGTCGCGGTTATAGTTTTTAGGGTTACTATTGACCTAATAATTTTCATGACCTGACTAATAACCAGTTAAATGTTTAAAGACTCCCTGTCCAATTACACAGTTTTCATGGAATCACTAAGAACCTATTGGTACCTCCAATATCTTTAAACTTATCCTAGTTTTTATAGGCTGACTAGGAACCATTGGTAACTCCAATGTATTTTCTTCTTATCCTAGTTTTCATGGGTTAACTAGGAACCTATTGGCGTTTGTCAATATCTCTATTCGGGTACAGTTTTCATGGGTTTGCTATAAACCTATTGGCCCCTGCCAATGTCAAATCATAGTTCTCATGGGCTAACTATGAACCTTTCTTTCTGACATCTTCAATTATACATAGTTTTCATATGCTTACTACGAACCTATTAACCACTGCCAATATCTTTTCCCATGTATAGTTATCATAGGATTACTGAGAACCATTGGCCTTTGCCAATATCTTCCTTTAATATTTTAGCATCCTATATTCATGTCTTCCTGACTCCTGGATGCAATTCTACATATTCAGGAGTTAACTTAATTAATATTTACTACTGGATCAACCTAGCTGGTTATTCTGCCCTTCCCCAAAATATGGTTATGGGTTCATTACAATGTGAATATATACATATATGAAGAAGAAAACACAATAACTTGGTAAATCCCTTTAACCTTATAATCAAAGGAAACTTCTTCAAAAACTCCTTTTCAAAACACTTTATTTATTTATGCCATAGTTATCCTTTAAAATGAGATTGGATTATTTGTTTTGAAAAACTAAGGCTTTCGAAACCATCAAAACTTTGTTTTCGACCTTACTGGAAAACCTCCTTCGAAAGCATATAAATCTCTTTTCAAAACATTAGGCCTGTAACACCCTTAATTTTTAATAATATTATTCAGGAGATTTAATTAGATAAATTAAATAGAATAATGTAAATGTTAAGTGATAAGAGGATTGAGAGATGAAAATAAATTAAGGCGATACTCAATTAATTATTTAAATGAGCTTACGAATAGGATAAAGTTAATTAATTTACATAAGGGCATAATGGGTATTAGCCACACATAACCCTTCCCTTATATATATCCATGGCTTGCTTACCATTCCCTTTTATTTCTCATTTTCACAAAAATGTGAAATGCAAATATAAGAAGAAGAGCCGACCATTGCTAGGAAGATAAGAGAAGAATACAACTAAAAGCTAAGGAATTAAAGAAGGGGAATCAATCTTAATCTCAATCCAATCTCCTTATCTTAATCAAGGTAAAAAAATAATTCTATCTCTGTTCTTATGAATATATGTTTCCGGGTTTAAGATTAAATTCGTTTATATGATGATTTGGATGATGATATGCTTGTTTAAATGAGGATTTATACGGTTTTAGGATAAAACCGATTGAAACTGATATTTGAATGCCATGGAAAAACATGAATTTGGAGTTGGGTTTTAATTTTGATAACTTTCTAAGCTATGAAAATATTTTTATGAATTTTCAAAGAGAAAATATGATTAATTGGGTTTAGAAATTTATTTTAGAAATCATATTAAGAATTTGGGTCTGAAATTTTGACATGTTAGATAACATGATGAAAGTGAATTTATGTAATTTTTTGGGATTTTTCCTAAGTGATTTGCTAAGGAAATTAAATTATTTTAGAAGAAGGGCTTATTTGCAAAATTACTTTTTGCTTAATGGAAGGGCTTATTTGCTAAGTTAACCTTGGTTTAGATCTGAAATTAAGTGGCGGTTATTTTCGTAAAGAATTTGAAAAGTTGAGGCAACCAATCACATGTTTACGTGGCAGTTTAGTTAGACAAAATTTGCTTCAAATGGCATTAATCAGCTTTTACTCAGAAAAGCGGGTTCCGCCTCTGATAGAAGTATTTTTCGACTTAGAGCATCTACCTTCAATCAGGTTGAAATCCTACTAAGCGGAAATAATAACATAAGGTATCACTTAGATAGTACGTAGTGGATTGGAGGAATGGCGGAAGGCATGGTGTCGAAAGCATTGCTTCCGATTGGGTCGATACCTTTGTTTGTTTTAAAAAGTTAAGCGTCTGCCTTTGTTACACTAAAGCTTTCGATGAAATCAAAACATATGTCGTCAAAAGGAGTTTTCTAATAGCTTTCGAAGGGGTTTCCATTTGATGTTTTAAAAGTAAAGACTTTCGAATGAGTTCCTTTATTTGTAAAATAATGGTTTCGAAAGAAGGGTTTCCGACCTAGTCGAAGCCTTGTTGCCGTTCTTTTTCCTTTCAAGTATATTGAAGTCATCAATGCCTTCAAAGGGTAGTTTTGTTTGAAAGATATTTTAAGCCGCTTCCAAAATGCTTTCGAAAGAGTCCAAGGGTTCTATAGGAAATGGCATCGAAAGGGGGTTTCGACGCTATCCTTCAAAGTTTTGTTTATATGATTTAAAGCTTTTGAAATGGATGGTGCCGACGCCATTAAGTTTTCCTAATATTTTTATACGATAAAAAATGGTTTCAAAAGAGATACTTTTGTTTATATTCACTTTGACCCAAATGATATTTTAAGTATAAACCCAATGGTTTCAAAAGAGGGACTTTCAATGGTTTCGAAAGGGACACTCCCAGAGGTATCAAAAGGGGGTACTTTCATCGGTTTCGAAGCTACACTTCCAAGAGTTAATAAGTAATACTTTATTACATTTGAAAGGTTTTAAATGATAGGTTTTAAAGTTTCAAAAGGCAGGGGCCTACTGTTTTGAAAAGAGATTTATCTGTTTTCGAAGGAGGTTATCTAGTGAGGTCGAAAGCAAGGTTTTGAAGGAGGTTCATACTTAGCTCATGAAAACTGTGATTTGATATTGGTAGGGGTCAATAGGTTTATTATAAGCCCATAAAAACTATAACCGGATTAAGATATAGATAGATGTCAATAGGTTCCTAGTCAGCCCATGAAAACTAGGATAAGAAGGAAGGATATTGGAGATACCAATAGGTTCCTAGTCATCCTATGAAAACTAAGATATGCGTAAAGATATTGGAGTTATCAATAGGTTCATAGTGATCCCATGAAAACTATGTAATTGGACAGGGAGTCCTTAAACATTTAATCGGTTATCAGTCAGCCCATGAAAACTATTAGGTTAATAGTAATCCTAGAAATTATAACTGAGACAGATTGTCAAAATGAATGAGGATGGGCAAACTAGAATTAATTCACTTGTTTTGCATATCATTATGTCATATTGTTTTGAATTGTTTTAACCATTGTGTATGCATGAGCATAATATATGGTTTATAATGGTTTTAAGATACTAGTGAGCGGAAAACCCATTCCACTAAGTGGCATGGTCTCATTAGATATCTAAATGGTTTGAGATGGTAGATTATTATTCATACCAGGCTTTATAACTGACTCGAAGTTTTTGTTTTCCCCTTAAACTCTTGGGTACTCAATTGATTTTGAGTGCTTTGAGAGTTGAGATTTTCAGGTACCTCTTTAGACGAATAAGCTTCCGGAGAGGTGCAGGAGGCATGATAGCTATCTAGAGTTCTCTTTATTTTTGATTCCGCTATGTTGTTGTAAAGAAAAAGTTGTTAAATTGCATATGTATACTCTGATCATACAAGGGGGCATATTCATATGTCGCTCTTGTCATACGTTGTAATAAATATATTTTCTCTGAACATGGCTTACAATTGTGGGATTATGTAATGAATTGGAAATGTTTTGAAATGAAATGTGATCTCGTTTGATGTTTTAAATTTTTTTTCCATATTCATGTATTTCTGTGTATCAATGTATTTAACACCGCTGTATTTGGCCACCGAGGATTAATAACTATGGATGACAGCAGCATCCATAGCTGTTAGTTTTGAACCTCCAAGTAGGGGGATGTTGCAAGGCCCCTGCCTTTCAAAACTATAAAACTTCTCTTTCGGAACCTTTCAAATATAATAAAGCATTACTTATTATCTCTTAGAAGCATAGCTTCGAAACCATTGAAAGTACCCCTTTTGAAACCTTTGGAAGTATCCCTTCCGAAACTATTGGGTTATATTTAAAATTATAATTTGGGTTGAAGTGAATATAAAAGAAAGTATCTATTTTGAAACTATCCTTTATCATATAAAAGTATTGGGGAAAACTTGATGGCGTTGGCACCATCCCTTTCGAAAGCTTCAAAATACTTAAACAAAATATTGAAGGATATCACCAATACCCCCTTTCTAAGCCATTGCTTTCGAAAACCTTAGACCCTTTCAAAAGAATTTAGGAAGTGTCTTAAAACATCTTTAAAACAAAACAAACCTTCAAAGGCATTGATGACTTCAATATAACCAAAAGGCAAAAGAACGGCAGCAGGCCTTCGGCTAGGTCGAAACCCCTACTTTCGAAAGCATTATTCTCATAATTAAAGAAACCTATTCGAAAGCTTATTCTTTAAAAAATAAATTGGCAACCCCTTCGAAAGCCTTTGGAAAGCCTCTTCAAAAACCTATGTTTTAACTCCTTTGAAGGCTTTAATAAAACAAAGGTAGACGCTTCACTTTTTAAAACAAACAATGGTATCGACCCCATTGGAAGCAATGCTTTCGACACCATGCCTTCCGCCTTTCTCCAACCCACTACGTACCATCTAGGTGATACCTTGTGTATTGGTTTCGAGTTGTTTTCGACTTTATTGAAGGCGGAAGCTCTGAGTCGTAACGTACTTCTATCAGACGCAGAACTTTCTTTTTTAGTAAAAGCTGATTAATGCCAACTAAAGAAATTTTTTATCTAACTAACCTGTCACGTGTAAACTTATGATTGGTTGCCTTAACATTTCAAATTCTTTACTTAAATAACTATCGCTTAATTTCAGATCTAAATCAAGGTTAATTTAGCAAATAAGCCTCCCATTATAAAAACCAATATTGCAAATAAGTCCTTCTTCTAAAATTATTTGATTTGCATAGAAAACCACTTAGGGAAAATCCCCAAAAATTACAGAAATTCATTTCATCATTTTATCTAACATATCTAAATTTCAAACCCAAATTCTTAATATAATTTCTGCAATAAATTTCTAAATCCGATTAACCATATTTTCCTTTGAAAATTTATAATAATCTTTCCATAGCTTGGAAAATTATCAAAATTATAAGCCAACTCCAAAATCTTGTCTTACATAACATAAAATTTTTCCATGGTATAAACATCAATTTCAATTGATTTTGCACTAAAACTGCATATATTCTTATTTAAACACTCTTGTTTAAATCAAACAAATTGTAATTCAAGCATAAATCATTCAAATCATCAAAAAAACGAACTTACCCTTAAATCTGAAAACATATGATTATAAATCTAATAAAAATAATATAAATTATTATTTACCTTGATTAAGATAAGGAGATTGGATTAAGATTAAGATTGATTCTCCTTCTTTAATTCCTTAGCTTTACTTTGATTTGAATTCTCTTTTATCTTTTTTTCGCCTAGCTATGGCCGGCTCCTCTTTATGTTTGATTGTGCGGTAATTCCTAATATACCCTTATGTTAATTAATTAACTTAAGCCCATCAATTAATTAAGCGTGGCCACTTTATTATTTATTCAAATCTCAATCCTCTTATCACTTAACATTTACATTATTCTATTTAATTTATCTAATTAAATATCTTGAATAATGTTATCAAAAACTAGGGGTGTTACACGGCGAGTGGTGCGACTTGGCTTGGTAGGGCCATTGGATGTATCGGATATAGTGGAAGTATGCATGGCGGCGGTGGCAGGTCGTAGAACCTAGTGGCAAGGGTAGGGCTGCTCAATCTGGAAACATGGAGGAGGGGTTAAATCTTTCAATGAAACCTTTATTAATTAATTAATTAATTATATTTTAAAACTTTTAACTTCTAACCTTTCTACTTCGATTCACACGCGTTTTCTTTTGTTGGACTCGTGGTAGAATTTTGTATGTTTTGGCATTAGTTCTACTAAGTTAGAGACTATTGAAAAAAGTGCATTAATGTGATTTATTTAATTTAATTTTGTAATATGAAATATATATCTATTGATGAAAAATCATATTTGAGATATACTGTGTTTATTGGATGTTTATTTGGATTGATGACATTTTGGACGTCTTGTGCCTTACTTGGATAATATTGTTGATTGTCGTATTTTGGGTGTTTAATTATAATTAATTGTTAATTTAAATTAGAAAATAATTAATTGAAATTAGGTTGGTAAAATTGTGTAATAAGGTGAGAATTAGATAAATATATAATAAAAATGAATGTTTAATATTTGTGTGAAATATTTGTAATAATAGTGTTTGAATGAAATAGAATAGAACAAATGGAATAGATTTAATAGGGTTATTATTTATGGATTTCTTGGAAAGTTCATAAATAATAACAAAAAATATATATTTATACTAAGATTGGCATGTTTATCACTATTATTTAGTAAAATGATGCTTAATAAATAACAATATGTTTTGATGAAACCTACTATTTTTGAGATAAAAAATGATGTTTGGAGAGATTTGAAGTAATGAGAGTACAATGAAATATTTTGAAGTGTATCATTGACTTAGAGGAATTATTATTGTTTTGAGATAAAGAAAGGACGCTTTTATGATAAAAAATAATAAAATGATTTCGTACTTAGGAGAAAACAGTGATAGTGAATATGATTTTTAGATAAATGTAATTTCTGATTAACGGTTGATTTTATTTATTATACATGTTGTTTTATGACGAGAGATCGTATTTGGATGTATATGCTACATTTTTCCATTATTACAACGTGTATGTTGTTAACTATGGTTTGTTAGTGTTTGTGTTACTAATATAGTGGTTTAGTATAGATTTGGTTGATTTATACTTACTTTGTTGACGTATTACTAATGGCTGACAAATTTTTATATATAAGTGTGTATATATATGTTTCGATTATCTTGTTTAATGTTTGGGATTGTCATTGTGTGTTTTCAAGTGATTTTATTATTTAATGGTTAAGTGTGTTATTATTGTTATTACTCCATATTTATGATGATTAATTGGAATGGTTTAGTAAGAATAGTATTTCCTACTTGCATTGATTGTGTTGGTGGTAGTAGTTTCATTGATTGCATTGGTTGTATAGTTGTGTTGATTATGTTGGTTGTAGTAGTTGCATTGATTGCATTGGTTGTAGTAGTTGCATCGATTGCATTGGTCGTAGTGATTGTGAGGATGTTATGGTTTCTATGTTCTAACGACTATTTGGATGCAGGGGAAGAGCGAAAAATAGAACTACGTGGGCTTTATCCAAAAGAGGTACATAAACAGTCTTTTCCTATGCAGTAGCCGCTGGAACACTTAGATTGGGCTAGGGAATATAGGGTTACACGCAGTCCAAACATAGCCGAAACATATTTTTTTCTTTCTATTTCATATGTCTATATAGGTGCGAAGTTGCACGTAAAAGCAGAGAGAGAATGGAAAGTGAATGCATGTTATGTCATAAGTAGTTAATTGATGATATACCAAAAAGTTCTTAACAGTAAGTCCAACGCTCTGTATCCATATGTATTGCAAGGGTTACGATGCTGAAGTATTTAAAGAATGAATGGGTTGAGCCCATCTTGAAAGAATAATACCATAGGCCAAAAGAAATAGCCCATTAGCGGATCCAAAGCCTAAAGCACCAATCTATAGAAAATAGAGTCAATGGTTGAAATGACTAATAAGACATTACGTGGCTTGGATGCAAGAGGCCATTTAGGCGGGAAGACAATTCATCAATCCACACTCCTTAAGTAGCAATGATAAATGTATAAAACAAGCTCCAATCATAGTGGTACAACAAGCAACCTCAGCACTCTAAGGAGAAAATTCTTCACCGACATCACTACAACATACTGGCTATAAATAGGCGACAATCCCAAAGCATAGGGGACCTTTTTTGGTGCATAAAGAACTTACACAACATATAGTACATTGCTATATTGGTGCTCAATGTATACATTCAATGTAATAAGCCTCTCCGCTAAACAAGTGTAAGTAATTAAGGAAAGGACGGTGGATGTAGGGACTTTTAGCCTGAACAACTATAAAAGTCTCGGTATTATTTACTTTATGCAGTTTATCTTCTCCTTGTTTACCATCATGATTTTATAGCTCAACCTTCTGTAACTCCAAACTGTTTACTTCAAGTCTTGGCAACCTCATACTCGGGACCTATAACTCAAGTAACTTTTAGAGTTATATCTTCGAATCTCGAGGTGTTAGTGTAGATGACATTTTGCACTAACAGTTGGTATATTCTTTTATACCATTATTTTATTGTTAATGTGTTAGTGTTAATTAATGTATTGGAATGTAAATTATTGTGATGATATTGTAAGAAAATCATATTATTAAGTCAATGTATATTTATATTGATGTTTGATCAACTGTAAGGTTTTCTTTTATTTTCGTAGTTTTGAAAAGTTTAAAATTATAATATGAATGATGCACTATTTTTAATGCAAATTATAATTTAAATGAATATCGAGCAAAGAGAAAAGGTTTATTTAAGCCCCGGGGCCAACGTTAGAGATTATTTTGTCATTAAAATCCTAATTGCTGAGATAAACATGGCAGTATCAGAACACAAATCATCATGGGAGAAGTAAAAGGAGGCACTTTTCCAGAGAAACCAATAGAATCGTGACAGTTGGCAAAGACATTTAATGCAAAAGCAAGATCGCTTGACACTTGGTCTAGATTTTGCCTTTCAACATGACAAGTATCTCCTAGACCTCACAGTTTCAAGTTAGATTTTGCCTTTCGGCACCAAAATGGTTTCGCTTGACATAGTCTAGACGGCTTCAAGTGTCAATCATGATTTTCAAAAGTTTAGACCTTATGGTCTCAAGTTAGGTTTTTCCTTTCGACATTGAAACAGTTTCACTTGACACTTAGTCAAGATGGCTTTAAGTGTCTAGCATGATTTTCAAAAGTTTAGACCATACGGTGTTAAATTAGATTTTTCCTTTTGACACCAAAATAGTATTGTTTAATACTTAGTCTAGATGGCTTCAAGTGTTAACCATGATTTCCAAAAAGTTTAGACCTTGCAGTCTCAAATTAGATTTTTCCTTTTGGCACCGAAATAGTTTCGCTTGGCACTTAGTCTATATGGCTTCAAGTGTCAAGCGTGATTTTCAAAGTTTAGACCTCACGGTCTCAAATTATATTTTATCTTTCGGCACCAAAACAGTTTCGCTTGACACTTAGTGTAATGCTTCACCTCGAGACCCACACTAATAAAGAATATTATTAAGAAATACCATCTACTAGTGAAGAGAATAAGGCTGGTTAGGAGTGACCGTCTGTAAACTTTGCTTTAAGCGAGTATCAATACGTTGAATTAAATGCTAGAGATTTTTTTCCAATGTGGATTAGGTGTATCCAATCCAGGCTTAAAACAAAATCTATAGTGGCTTATATTTATGAATCAAAACAATATGCAATACGTCAATACACATAATCTCAGAGTACATAATAGGATAACACATTTATACAATTAAGGAGAACAAATATACACACACACACACAAGGAAATGTCTACAAAGTTGGAGGCGTGATTACAAATAATTGTATATAACCCTACTTGATAGCATATACATAGCTAGGGCTTTAGTCCCACTATACACGAACAAAATACGTAGTCCAAGTCGAGCAAAATTATGCAACTAGAGTACAAGTATGAACTTGAGAGATAGGCTTCAATCTAAGCTGTTAAATGAGAAATGGATACCTAAGACTGTTTAATCTGACCTGAATATTATTATAAAATAATAAATGGGTCAGTCTCGTACTAATTCTAAATAGTTAGAGGTGCGGTAAAAGAAAGAGGGTATAACATAGATTTGACGGCATGTATGCATAAAGATAATATGTCTTAATATGGTAACTTATAAGATAGTTCCGCAAGTCAAGAAATTTCTAAAATAGAATGAATAACATCCCTAAATTAAAATCATCAAATCCAAATCAACAAATCCCTATACTAGGAATGATTAGTATTCTAAAATGGGAATCAACAAATCCCAAATCAATAAAATTCCCTATAATCAGGGTGAATGGCATCCTTAAATCGAAATCCCCAAATCAAAATATCCAAATATTAGCCTATCATAAGAAGAAATAGAAAAGATTGGGAAATCCTAAAATTAAAGCTCAAACTCAAAGAAGGCACCATGTCATAAAAGAAAATCAAGTCTCTCATGGACTATCATCTCAAATATGGTGCTAACTTATCAATAATCTTCAAATCCATAAAAGAAAGGGAATAGTATTCACGAGTGCGTTGATCAGGTTGCTGACACCTCTCCAAAGTAGTTTGGTATTGGTCGCAAACACCTCCCCAAAGCAGTTCGGTCCTGGTCTCTAACACCTACTCCCAGTAGTTCGGGCTTGGTCGCTAACACCTCCCAATGCATTTCAGGCCGGGTCGCTTACACCTCCCAAAGCAGTTCAGGGAAGTTGCAACCCCAAATGATAAGCTAAAAGCTATGTCTCCCAAATGACTAGCACGAAGGCTTTGTTTGCCCCAAAGGTGTTACTTACTACCAGTTAGTAATCAAATGAATTTTGCTAATGCGTCTCATACCTCCCGGCGAAACCCAAATGTTTACTAATGGATAGTAAACTCCACCGAATAAGTGTAATATACTTCCTTATGGTAATTATCCAAGTAACGATCGTGCGTCTTATACCACATAGGTTTACTTAAACATTCACTATAAGTTAGTAAACTCCACTCGTGTGTTAAGAATGGTTCAATTAAATAAGTCCAAGAATTAACCAATAAAGTATATGCAAGCATTTCATACCACTTGCTTTGCTAAACCATTTAATTCAATTCCTCACTCGATCGAGGACGTGCAATTCTTTATATATAAAACAGTTTTTGTCTGTAAAACCATTTTGAAAAATATAGATTTAGGAAAAGCTAGTAATAAATATTAGAAAATATGGTCATAGAATTGTGCATTGAATTGTATCCATAGAATGGTTTATATGGAAATAAAATACTAAATAAAATTATTGAGGCATGATTGTTAAATCTTAGAAATTGTTATTGAAAACCCCAAGAAATCAATATTAGAACAACATAAGAAGTTTGGAATCAAGTATTATAAGTCCATAAAACATTTCAAACTATAACACAAATTAGAGAATCGAAATATCATAGTCCGGAAATCCTTTGGAAATGTTAAAAGCATTAAAATACTACAAGAAACAAGAGCAAGCATTGCAAGTAAGAACGAGAACTAAATCTGGCGGGATAGCAGCTACTTGGAGCACATTGTGCTCTAGCTACTAGGTCAGGTTCAGTCGACTGGATATATGCCCTGGAGCAATAATTCTCCAGATCGTCGTGTCCAGTCGACTGAATGCGAATTCTTGAAGCTATATGCTTCATGTTTTCTCTTCCAGTCGATGGCCAGAGCAATCTCCGGTAATGTGCATGATTTTGGCAATATTATATGATAAGTAACAACAAAATGCTTGCATGCAAAACGAAAAACAAGCATATAGAAGCAACTATAGCAATTTATGATGATTCCATATAAGAACAACGAGCATTTTATTGGATTTAAGCGATAGTTTTCTTTCCTTGCAATTTCAAGAATGGCGTTTTTAGGATCTCCCCACTGAAGAATGTTGTTTGATTCGGTACCAAGGGTAAGTTGGTGTCGAGATTCATTGGTACTTTTCTGATACTTGAGAGGATTAGGAACTGCTATACGAAATAGACTTACCTTAGAAGATGGCAGGCGTACACAACGTGTTCCATGTTTCTCACTTGCAAAAGTTTGTGTGTAACTTAAGTGTAATGGACCGAATCAACTTGATGATATCACGATTGAACTAGATGCATTGGGACCTTGTAGGCTTATTCACATCATCGGACGTGATATGAAGCAGATTAGGAGGAAGACGATAGAGCTGGTGAAGGTTCATTGGAGTGAGAGTGAAGGCGATAGTGCTTGAAACACTGGGGAAAGCACGAGGAATACTTATCCAGAGTCTTTACTTGGTGAAACTTCTGTTTGTCACATTAACTTTCACTTTCGACATCATATAGGGTAGTTTAGTATCCTGCATGCCGGTTAGGCGTAGATATCATTTATTGCTTTTATGTAGATGGCTAACTTTTAAGATGGTTGCTGATGGATTGTATAATATATTTTTTATTTATATGAGGTCGTATGACTTTGGGAAATGCCAATTAATGACATTTCCTATATTCAGAATTTTTTTGGATGATTTTACCCCTAAAAACTAGTATCGACTATATCTTTTGATAGAAGCTGAATTAGCATCCAATAAAACTTCCACTGGAAAGATATGATGGTTTCCTTTTGCATAAAGTGGTTGTATTAGCGACTTGGATTTTCTGGCTAGGAGATATGACTATTTGAAGATTAACAATTTTGAAGCAACTTGGTGGGTAATTAGTGAGTTTGGGGGCAGTAGTAAAGCTCCGCCATTTCTTCCTCTCCACTTTCTTTCTAAATTATAAAGATAAGACATTTGTACCTATATTCACACAAATCGGAGAAGAGCGGAAATCTAATAAAAGGGAGAAGAGAATCGATCATATGCGTATATGAGGTAATTTATATATTTGTATCTATTTTTTCTTCCAATCCCAAATCTCTTCTCGGATCTATAATTCTAATGTATATGTATACCTTTTATACATATCTCTTGGATTAAAAGGGATTTGGAGATGAGTAAATGGTTCTACGTTAGATCTGGAGATTTGGGTTGCTTTTAAAAGGTTGGTGGGAATTTTTTTAGATTATCATAGTATGAAAATTATTCCGTTGGTGTTTATTTAATTTTTATGCCTAATCGGATAATTATATATGAGTTGTAGAAAAAGAATTGAATACAATCAGAATATAATAAATATCGCCTACATATTCCTGTTTTTAAATTGATTTTGCATTGTATGCAACAAGATTTGAAAATCTGTCCCAAAAGTATGAATTTAGAATATTGATTTAAATGAAATTTATTCCAGATCTGAAATAGATTGTATAAGAATGTTGTAAATTTGCATTATTACCCTAATCTTGTTAGAATATAAACTTTTCTACATTTGGAATTGCTGGAAGATCCGTTTAGCATTTGTAAATTAGTTTGATTTCTTTCCCTTTTAAGTAGATGCAGCGTTTGATCTAACAAGGAATAGATGCAAATAGAAAGAGAAAAGATGTGTAAGTATGAATTCGTTGTAGTTTACACTATCTTTTTCAATAATAACAAGGAATGATTATTCCCCATAATTTCGAACAATGCAGTCTTTCATATTTTAAAGTTAAATCTTTTATTTTGGACTAATTTATGGAAATTACAGCGGATAATCTATTAAATATGATTAAAACAATTTAACATGGAAAAGTATATTCTAGTGAAGGTATATAACTAGAACATATTTAATAAATATAAATATTTTTATGTAATTGCTGCACTTATAGTAATTAAATAAAAAGTTAAAACAACGCTTGCACATAATATTCACATTTAGGATAATTAACTAATAAGAAAAGAATTTAAAAGGTTGTAACTCCAATAAATGGTAATAAATATGGAAGGTGCAATAAATTAATAGGTAAATGGATTAATGGGACTGATAAAAATTGAATAGCTATAAAACATTACTAATTTGAAATTAGTAATCATATATAAATGTTTTAAGGAATTTCCATTAGGATTTTACGAGCAGATTGACATTTATGAGCATTATACAGTGATTTATGGGTAGATTAATATTTAACGTAAATCCTATTGCCTTAAATATAAAGGGAATCGGTAAGCTAAGTCCAGTGCCTAACTAAGCTAATATAAAAAAGACTTAGGATGGTAAATTGGACTTAGTGGGTTAGTGATGCGAGGTCAGTAGAGTCACTCAATGGAAGACTGCCCCTCACTTCGAGGCCACCATCCGTCGAGTGTACTTACAATAGATGTGAGATATCACTAATTCAATGACTCGTGACGATGTGAGAGATGGTATTTTATTAATTGGAAATTATTAAATGGTCCAAAATTGAAATTAGGAGCTTTGAGAGATATCTCCGTAGGGGTTCGCCTCTAGTTTGAGGTCTTAAGTGGCCGAAGGGTCCACCCCTCCTAAATGGAAGTATTAACTAATCTAGTGAGATTTCAAATAAATAAATAAGGATGTCCCTAAAAAGGGTACTTCGATGTTGAGGTCTTAAGTGGTTGAAGGATCCGCCTCCGTACCGAAAGAAGTAACCTAACAAGATGCCATATTTATGATTAAAGAGTCAGAATGGATATCTGGAGAAGGGTTCGCTTCAGGTTTGGGGTCTTAAGTGACTATAAAGTCCTCCTCTTTCCTATAAAAGAAGTATTAAGTAGCCCAATGAGATTTTCAAGCAATAATAGCTAGATAGTACCATTGAGGACCACGCTTTTGGAATTTGGTCTTAAATGACGAGGTCTACCTATTTTCCACCGAGAAGTATTCAGTGGCTTGGGTATAGTCCTTATATTTCTGAAGATGAAATACCAACAGTATCATTTAGGAGCACGCCTTGGGGATAAGTATCAAATGATAGGGTCCGTCTTAAGGTCTTAAATGACCCGAGTCTACCTATTTTCTAATAAAAGGTATTAAGTGGCTTGGGTACTATTTATTATATGACTATGGTTTTATCAGTGATAAATACGGTAATAGTTAGACATTAAATGTCAGAAGCTTTAGATAGTGGATAAAGGTCTTGTAGCTACGACACACTGACCATTGACAACATTGTTAGGAAAACTACTTTGGGAATAAGTCTTAAATGATGGGGTCTACCTCAATTAAGGTCCTAAATGACAGAGTCTGCCTATTTCTCCTTTAAACGTATTATAGAATCTCGCTTCATATCTAGAAGTATTAAGTGGCCAATGGATTTGGAAGTATTGGGTGGTTAATATGGATTCATTAATATTTCGTACCTTGGGAAGGGGTAAGTATGTAATCGCATGTGTAATGCAAGGTTAGATTAGAATTTCTAACTTTGATGGATATAACAATTAAATGGAGGCCTAAGTTTATGTTATTGACACTTTATTTTTCCAATCACCAGAACTTGTTCTGAACCTCTCCTCATTACAACCCATATGATAGATTTAGAGAAACAGGTCACTGGAGCTGGATGTGCTTTATTGTTGGAGAGTTTTATTGTTGGAGAGTCTTCTTTCTCTCATGCTCGATTCTGATGTGACAATCTGCTATACAAGAAATATCATTAATTCAAAGGTAGTAGTCATAGTCAGTATTCTTATCCTGTTATTGTTTTCGTCGTCAGTTTAGATTCTATTAATCTATTATAATGCTCATGCTTATTTCCTAGTACCAAATCCAAGGATCTATGTATGACGGACTTGGGTTTCGATTTTTGTTAAAATTTAGGTACATCAAGGTGTGGGTTGTTACATTTGGCATCAGAGCACTAGGTTAGTAGATTAGAGGGGTTAGGATAAATTGAGAGAACGTATTCATACTTTCCTATCTAGTAATATTACATTTTTATGTTAGATTCAAAAAGTTCCACTCCAAAGGAATGGGCAATGCCATTATGAGTTTGGAAATATCTTAGAGTTAAGATTTTCATGTCGACTTTAAGTACCACATAGTATGCTGGCAATGCATAAAGCGATGTTGATAAAGAGCACGTGTACAACATATGGCTAAATCCCGAAGACTGGAGGTGTTCGCCCTGACATACAGTTCATTCTCTAACTTATTTCCTTCTCACCAGAATGGGTTAGGCCCAAAATGAATTATCATTAGTTAATTATGGATAAATGTAAACTTATGTTTACATTTCTAAGCAATTAAGTCCCATTGTCTACATTTTAAAACATAATTGAAGAAATATTAATTTGTCAATAAAACACGCAAATTCAATTCAATTTATTTTGCTAACCTTTAATTAATTACAATGAAAAATCATATATTTTTGAAATTTAACTTTAACCAAAAGACTTTTATCTTATAACAAAAATTCTTTTATTATTCAATACAAGAGTTAAACCATTTCATCTCAATATTTCATTTATGAATCTCCAAGTGTTAGTTCACTGAAAACTCTTATGTAAATTCTTTTGGTAAATAAATTTAAATTCCCTTTAATTTCCAAAAAGAATTAAATAAAATTTCTATATCCTCATTTTAATTAATTATTATTTTAAATTAAATTATATTTAATTTCATTTCAGGTATACCTTAACTCAGGGTTGTTACACTTAGTCTAGATGGCTTTAAGTGCCAAGAATGATTTTCAAAAAGTTTAGACCTCACGGTCTCAAATTAGATTTTGCCTTTAAGCACCAAAATAGTTTTTCTTGTCACTTGTCTAGATGGCATCACGTGTCAAGCATGATTTTCAAAAGTTTAGACCATACGGTTTTAAGTAAGATTTTGCCTTTCGACCCCAAAATAGTTTCGCTTGTCACTTAGTCAAGATGGCTTCAGGTGTCAAGCATGATTTTCAAAATTTTAGACCTCACATCCTTAAGGTAGTTTTTTCCTTTTGGCACCAAAACGGTTTTGCTTACCACTTAGTTCAGGTGACTTCAAGTGGAACGCCCGATTTTCTAAAGTTTTGACCTTACGGTCTAAGTTTAGACTTCGCTCTTCGACGTTCAAATAATTTTTACTCATCATCTAGCCTAGATGGCTTCACATAACTAATATGATTTTGAAAGTTTTTGACCTCTTAATCTAAATGCAGATTTACCTCAGGAGATAATCAAGAAAAATAAACCAAACTTACAAACTTCAAACTTCACTCCATATTTCGCATATGAACTAAACTTCAAGGGGCATGTGTTATACCAAAAAATTCTCAATAGTAAAAACAATAATTATCTTCCTAAGGAAAGTCCAACCCTCCATATCTATATTGAGACCGTATTGAAAGAATAATATCGCAGGCCAAACAGAATAACCCATTAGCAGATCCAATGCCCGAAGCACCAATTTATAGCAAAAGAAATCAACGGTTGAAACGACAATAAGATAATATGTGGTTCGGATGCAAGAGGCTATTTAGGCAAGAAGACAATTTATCAATCTGCAGTCCTTAAGCAGCAATACTATATGTCTAGAACAAGTTCCAATCGTTGTCGTACAACAAACAACCTTAGCAATCCTAGGAGTAGTTTCTTCACCAATGGAACTACAACATGCTAGCTATAAATAGGCAACAATCCCAAGGCACAAGGGATCTTTTTGGCACCTTGGCTAAACAAGAGTAACTAAGTAAGAAAAGGACAGTGGATGTAGGAGCTTTCGGCCTAAACCACTATAAAAAGTCTCGGTGTTATTTACTTTATGCACTTTATCTTCTTCTCGTTTACCATCACATCTTTATAGTTAACCTTATGTAACTCAATCCTATTTACTTTAAGTCTCGGTAAGCTCATACTTGAGACCCATAACTCAGGTAACTTTCAAAGCTATATCTTCGAACATCGGGGTGTTGGTGTAGATGAAATTATGCACCAAAAATTGGTATATTCTTTCATACCATTATTTAATTGTTAACGAGTTAACGTTAATTAATATATTGGAATGTAAATTATTGTAATGATATTGTAAGATAATTGTATTATTAAGTTAATGTATATTCATATTGATTTGATTCTGCTATTAGATTTACTTATAGTTTCCTAGTTTTGAAAAGTTTAAAATTGTAATATAAACAATCCACTATTTTTAATATTGGAAATTAGTTACAGCATATTTTATGGTATTTGAAATTGGTTTATGACACTAAAAAAGTGTGGTGTTACATTTGATATCAAGCTTAGGTTTAGCAACTCTTAGAGGCTTTGGTAGACTTAACCACTTAAGGTAGGTTAATTTACACTTTTGGTTTGGTTAGAAGTATAAAATGAGAAAGCATTCTTATTGATGGTTTTATGTTTTGTGTGCATAAGTTGTGTGCGTAACAACCATTACATCACCTTAAGATGTTAGTTATTTATACTGATCTTTGAGTAGAAAACAAATACTATAAGAGTGTGGTAGGATGAACACTTTTAGGAGGGGTTAAGTGTTGGTTTTAACTCAAGTGACACACATCTGACATTAAAACCTAACCTTTAAAAGTGAGCCTATTTTTATAGAATTTAACTCAAGAAGTTATTTTGATAAAGAAAATATTTGAAAGTATTTTTTTGAGAAATGTTTTGAAAAATATATTTATATGTAAAGAGAGAGAAACACTTTTATTTGAAGAAAAAAAAAGTGAAAAGAAGTTTTTTTGTTTAAAAGAACATCCTCGAAATTTGAAAGACTTTTATGTTAAAGCAAATTTTCATTGTAGTTATTTTTATATAAAGTACACTTTTGATAAACATGAGAAGAAAACATTTTTTCAAAAGGATGTTGATTTGGGGAGTACCCAATTTTTAAAAGAGAATGTTTTATCCCTATAACAAAACGACCCTTTAATAACATTTAAAAAATGCTACAAAAGGCTTTTATTGCCTTGTTATAGACGCTGTAAATCAACAAGTTGTAATAAGTCGATGACCTATTAGCAACATAAGAAACACTATAAAAAACACATCTTTTATACGGTTTTAAAAATGCTAAAAAAAGTCTTATCAACGGTGTTCTTAAAATGCTATGAAAAACCCTATATTATAATGACATGTTGGTGTACAATGGTCATAAAACGCTATTATTAGCTGTAACAGCGTTTCATAAACACCATTATAGGCTTTGATAGCATTTTAAAAACGCTATCAAATCCTTCAACAGTGTTTTAAAAAATCATTTTTTCAGTACGTACATAACAATGATCACACTATAATCGACAAATTTACATAAACATAATATAATATTTCACACAATCATACAGATCAAATTAAACGAAAAATAACTAACCATTCAACATTCACATAGAATAATATATAATATGTCATAATATTTAATGAACATTACATTAAAAGTGTATACAATACAAGTGATAAAAGATCGTACTACACATGGCGATTAAATGTGCAAACCAAAAAATTTGTTATTTCAAAAGAACTTCAAATCGCTAATATACGACGGCATGTTGCCATTTGTATGCACCATATATGGGTAATTACCTATGAAAAAGAAATTCAACAATTAGCAATTATAATTATACATACATACGTGTATATGTGTGTGAGTGAAACTTAATTATATAAATTTAATTAATTTATATAGAACTTAATTAATTTATATGAAACTTGATTAACTTAGTTATTTTTTATAAAATTAAATTGATTTATATAAACTTTAGTTAATTTATTAAATTGAGTTAATTTATATAGTCATAAGGAAACGATATCAATAACGTATGGAATTTCTTGAAATGGATGTAAGTTTTGTTTAAAATACTTTATTCAACAATTGCATGTATATTATTATAAACTTATTAATTTCTATAAAACTTAATTAAATTTTATAAACTTATTTGACTTTAGAAAAACGGTTGGCTTATTTAATTACTATAAAACTTAATTAACTTAGTTACTTATTTTAAACTTCGTTAATTTGTTATTAATAATAATATTATTATTAGATTTTTATTATTATTTTATTTTATTTTATTTTATTACTATTATTACTATATTACTATTATTCTTCTAATTTAGTTAATTTTTATAAACTTAATTAACTTTTATAAAACTTAGTTAAATTAGTTAATCTAATTTTTATAAAACTTAGTCAATATTTATAACAATTTAACAAAAAGTTCAAATTAGAGAACATGATTTTTATAAAACTAATTTTTATAAAACTTAATTAAATTTTGTAAACTTATTTAATTTTAAAAAAACAGTTAGCATATTTAATTATTATAAAACTTAATTAACTTTGTTACTTATTTTAAACTTAGTTAATTTATTATTATTATTATATTATTTTATTGCTACTACTACTACTATTATTATACTATATTATCATTCTTCTTTTAAATTTAATTAATTTTTATAAACTTAATTAATTTTTATAAAACTTAGTTAACTTGGTTAATTTTATAAAATAAGATAATTTTTATAAAACTTAGTTAATTTTTATAACAATTTAACAAAGATTTCAAAATAGATAACATGATTTTTATAAAACAAAATTAATTTTCATAAATTTTAGTTAATTTAATTAAACAAATTTAAATTTTGTTGATTTCTATAAAACTCAATTAACTTAGTTAATTTTTATATAACTTAGCTACTTTTTATATCCTTTAATTAATTTTTATAAAACACACTTAATTAACGTAGTTGAATATTTATAAGACTTAGTTTATAAATTAGTTAAATAATTTAATTAATTTTTATATAACTTAGTTAAATTTTATGAGAAATAGTTAATTTTTATAAACATTTAGTTAATCTAGTTAAATTTGTATAAAACTTGATAACTATAAAAATTAGTTAATTTCTATAAATTAAGTAATTTTTTAATTTTAGTTATTTTTTATATAACTTAGTTATCTTAGTTAAATTTTTATTTTAGTTAATTTTCATAAATTTATTTAAATTTTGTAAAATTTTATTAATATTAGTTTAATTTTATAAAACTTAGTTAATTTTTAGAAAATTAGTTTTATAAAATTATTTAATTTTTATATAACTTGGTTAACTTAGTTAATTCTTATAAACTTTGTTGATTTTTACAAATTTATCGAATTTCATGAATTTTCGACAGCACCTCTTTTGCGCAATTAGAGCTTTCCCGCACATCCCAATTCAATATACATTTACACGATCAAAGCAAGATCGGATTTATATCATATATAACAAAATATACTTCATAATAACGTATACCTTCAAATGAATAAAAATATACCTTATTTTAGCAATTTTAGCCAGCAATCTTCCATATAGCAAAGGAATGTTTTGTGTACCTATATAGCAAAGTAGAGGGAATAATTACATGCAGTATAGCAATAGTCTCTGGATACACCAAAATAAATACTATTGTACCAAAATACAATAAAATAATACACCCTTTGACCAACCTATTTATTTCTCATCATAATTTGGGTTGTAGCCTGAAAAATAGAGATGTTTATTCATAGAACTACAAAGAAATTGAACTTGCATCAATAGTTTAAAACTGCATTAACTATAAGCAGACGGAAAACTGAACATAGTAGCCAAAAACTATTATAGTGATGGTTGACTTTTTGTAACTTGGCTCCTATATAGTAATATAATATTAAAACTAGCTTTTGATCCCTATGTGCTGCCATCTTGGGATTAATCTAAACAAAAAGCAAATGGACTTGGATATTAATGGACTTACATATTAATGAGTCTCTATATACCTGTAGCAGCAAAGCTCGGTTGCTTAACTGAGTTGAGCTCAGTTCGTTAAAATTAAGCTGAGCTCGGTTTTTAAACTGTGCATAGCTCGGTTCTTGATTTTAATTGAGCTAAGCTCAGTTCGTAAACTAAGCTAAGCTCAGTTGTTAAAACAGAGCATAGCTCATCCTTAATTTTAACCAGCTAAGCTCAGTTTTAAAAACCATGCAAAATGTGAAATGGACTAGATCTAGGTACTAATTGATCATGCAAAATGTGAAACGGGCTAGATCTAGGTACTAATTGGTCATGCAAAAGTGAGATGTGTTTGTCATTAACCTGACTTCAAATACGATATGACTTTTGTTAACATAAAGTATACTAATTGGTCATGCAATAATCTAACCAAATCCATAATCGCAATCAAAGTTTTTAGATCTCTGTAATTGTGCTGGAACTGATGATATAATATAGCTTCTGAATTAAGCAGTAAATGAGTCGGCAATTATACACTAAAACAAATATAACATAAAAACGGGAACATGTGAAATTGATGACTTAAATAATAAATTCCAACACTGTAAAAATCAGCCATTTTACTACTTTTTTCAAATGCTTTCAAATTAGTTATCTCCATTTCTAAACATTATCTACTTTGAAATAAAAGTAAATCCAAAGCTTCATTTGGAAGAACTTTCTAGTTATAGAAGATTTTTTTTCTTTCTATTTTAACCAAAATTTATTCAAAGTAACATCAGTTTATCATCAATAATTCCTAATTTTGTAACTTTTTATGATTGGTTTAATTCCAGGAATTCATAATGATGTTTATAAGATAACAAGAACATCAATAAAGCACCTATTGCGATCTTCAGATTTTATTTTTAGTTGTCTCATCGCTTGAAGCCCTGACCATTTCTGTTTTGCCTCCATGTTAGCGGTGTCAACGTAGCTCCAACTTATTTCTGCAAAAAGTTGAACAAGGCTAAAACTCAAATAAGACATGTATATACAAATAAATAACATTTAGATGAAATAATCCGTCTGTAGTGTACAAGCTGATATAATCCGGTTTACTTTCCAACCATAAGACCGCTGGGCAGACTTTCTAAGTTAATAAAGTAACAGGCCCTAACTTTAGCAACTACATTTTGTGGAAAAATAAATCGAAGTTAGCATTTATAACCCAATGATGAACCTGAGATGCACAAGTTGTTGTTAAAGGGTTTCATTGACTAGCTCTTGCCCCTTGAAAAGGATTTGATAGCCCTATCTATGCCAGAATCAGAATGAATGCTTATAGGAATAGGAGCCACTTGCGAACATTGATGTTTGACTACTTTAGATCCACCACCTCCCACACACTCAATCAGAACCAGGGGCGCCTGAAAATAATCATTAGAAAAGTGGCAGCTTTTACATTAATCAAGCTCGCAGTTGATGATAGGGATTGACCAAAGTAGTCACATAGGTGTCAAAAGAAACATAAAGTCTCTAACAAACCACATCAAATGTTCTTATATCTAACCACTTGACGTCATTGCCTTGGCCTTTTGCAACTTGAGTTTTTATTCCAAAGAAACGACTTCCTCTCCAACTTTTAATTTTTTTTCCCTTCAACATTACAACTTCACTTGAGTGGGTACTTGCACAAAATTGTGTGTACATCTCTTTCATTTCTTCTCTAGTTTGAAATTACCAATAATATGTGACATAAACATATGATTTTTTAATCGAGTGCACCTTTTAATGGAATTTTCTCTCCTAGTGTTTTCACTTTCTTCAAAATCATAATTTCATTTTCAAGTGATTTAATTTTAATTTCTAATTTTAAATTTTTTCTTCAAATGACGGACACTTGTCACACTTAGGGCTTTTGGTTTGACAGTTTTTAACTAATTGATCAAGCTGTTGGTTTAAATCTATCAAAGTATCTCTTTGTGATTCAATTTTAACGTATTTCTCCCCAATTCATTCAAAACAGCCATTTACTTCGTGAAAATATTTAAGTAATTCTGAGTGAGTAAGTTTTGATACCTCGCTTAGCTCATCATCATCACTATCAGTTATATCACCTCGAAGGTACAATCTGCTTTTTCACTCTCACTACTAGTGCTTTTATTATCTTCATCAGTTTCATTCCAAGTGGTTGCAAAACTCCTCCTTTTCTGTTTCTTTCAATGGCAAAGTCGATTCTATGGACAATTGGGTTTGATATGACCAGGTTTATTGCACTTGTGACAGATGATCTCCCACTCTTCTGGTGTAACATCCAGCCTTTTAGTACGTTTTAAATCGACGATAAACCACACACGTCAGACTCAAACCATATAAAAGAGCGAATTGTTATTGGGATGAATAAGAAAAACAGAGAAAGAAATAAAACAAAACATAATCTCACAACAGAATGACAAAATATAATAATCAAATAATAGTTCATGAAGCTGTTTTACAAAACATTTGATTTTACTCATACAACACATAATAGAGTTACACATACCAGAGAATAATAAATAATGCAATGGAACATTATGAGTGCAGTGGAATAATATAATAAATAATAGTAATACAGTCTTCGTCCTTCAAAAATAAAGTCTTCAAATCCTGAAAAGCTCAGGCTGACCCGAGCGAATTGAAAAAACAAAACACTCGAGTCAGGACTAAAAGATCTTATGTGAGTTAAATCAACAGAAATAAATATGAGTGGAACGGCGTCAGAGATGTTTACGGGATTTGACATCTCCTATCCAGTGTCTAACTTGAGTGCAGTAACATAATATATGCTCGAGATTCACATCTCCTGAGGATCCGTTAAACTATCTACTATGCGGTAATATACGCTATTATAATAGTGTCTACAGTATAGTATAATATAAATTAAAATAGCGTCAAGGCTTTACATTTTCCACCTTAACACATTTTTATATTCCCATAGTCTACATAGTACCGTAATCTCCACCGTACTGGGCGTCGTCAAAGGGCACTCCATAGGTATGGTACAAAACAAAATTATATAAGGCGCAATAGGGTGGGTGACACGACACAACTAGGAAATGTCAGGATAGATATACCAATTACGCTTTCGGACCGGTGGTAACGCGTAGCAGCTACTACCGCCCACCTCGAGTCACACCCCCAAAATCAAAAAGGGCCTCAATCAATCACAAAGTAATAGAATGGTATCGAAGGAGTGTGTCCGATAAATGGTGCTACCTTCTTAGCCCGTCGATCGCTCATGTTTTAGCCACCTTATGTCAACTCACGGGAGTCGGGTCCACGTATATAACTCAATAGAACGTCGCCACTATCCTACTTCATTCTAGAATCTTCGCCGCGTACACGGTTGTTAAAGTGGTTTTCGGAGTTGGCAGAGAGTATGACAACTTCTAATCCCAGTCTCTTTAACCACTAAACGTTATTATAATACGTGGTCATTTCAAAATAATTTATACTTTTAAGACCAAATATCGTTGCTCTTTTCAAAACCAAATCAATACGATATCATTTTCATTTCAAATATATCCTTTTCTAAAATCATAACACTTTCAAAGTTATAACATTTCAAAATCAAAACACTTGAATATAATACTTTCAAATTATAATGCCTTGAAACTCATAACTTTGAAACATAGCTTCCACAACTTAAATGGTTTAAATATTTAAAATACTTTATATAATAAAATAGCTTCTTCAATTTCACAAATCAAATCCAACACAACTAGAATTTCTACATTTTATATTTAACTAAATCCTAAATCATACATTCCTTTACAAAACCATAGAAATCAATTCAAAATATTTTTATATATATAGACCACGGTGTCTGTATATAATTTTCTATCCTATGGTCAAGTGATACGAATATTTATCGTTTCAACTCATAATTTAAAATATAAATACGGTTATATATCATTTCAAACCGCAATCCCGAATGAAATAAAATCCATAACAACTTGCCGTTATAACAGTATATGATAACAACATCCATTCATTCAATATCAATCATCAAACATTTATCACAATCATCATCCAATTCAATCAATAGCATCAACATAGAACAGATAATAAATAACAGGCATTTACTGGCAGTTTATATTCAATAATAAATTAAATAATTATTTAACTGGCAGTTTATATGCAATAATAAACTAAATAACAATTTAATTTAATAAATTCAATTTAACCGAGATGATGATTAAAAATATGCCAAACAGTCATAAATTTCAAATCACATCATAAATCAATTTAATAAACATAAAAAAATTTAGAAGTTGTGAGTGGGTTAAAACACTCACCTTTTGAATTTAAGTTGAATTTAACTCCAATTAAACCCAAAATTCAAAAAGTTTCAGAATCCTTCCAAACCAGCGTCAAAATGTTTGGAATTTCAATAAGATCCTAACACAAGAAACCGCATCCAAAACGGACCTCGTATGTGAAAGTTACGCGCATTAGAACATTCGTACGATTTGTAATATAAATTTTTAAATTAAAAGATAATAAACGTTACCCACGTCAGCATCTTCCTCACGTTAATCCCTGCTCTACAGTTTCTTCACGAACTGAACCCTAGCCGCCTGAATGCACGAACGCGCTCAACCCTTCCATGCCGTACGACGTCGGCTGCCACCACCGATCGCGCGTAACACCTCCTACGCCGCTTCGCCAAGCTTCCCAGACCACTCGCGACGACGAGCGGACCCCACATTTCGCCCAGCCGCCACCGAGGACGCTTAACCCTAATCGAATTTTCACCGACGATCTAGCCGTGATCAACCCGAACGAGCACCGCTGATGTGCAGCGCGTGGTTCTCTCTACGCACTGGTAACTTCAATTTGGTGTTCCATCAAGGTTGATCGTCGCATGATGAACGGTCGAGGATTGATCATCAATTTCTGGGCAACCGATGATTCTAATTGAAAACGAATCTCAAATATGAGATGTGCTCATTGATAGCTTCGGATCGATATAAAATTTGATATTATTTGAGGAGTTTGAAATTTTGGCTTTGAATTTGATTTGAAATTGCAATTGGAAATTTTTGTTTTGTCTTCCATTGGAAATGAGGAGGAACAGAAATTTCTATACGTGCAGAAATGAGAAATGGAAAGGCTGCTAGGGTTTATAACATGATATATATAGGTATAGCTAAGAAATAGAGGAACGGATACGATTGGTTTGGACCGTTGAACGATAAATATCCTGAAAAGCCCATTCTGACTCCGGAACGAAATTGGGTCAACCCATATATCAAAATAGATGTTTTTAAATATTTTAAACGCAATGGAATAGGTTTCAAATCCAAATTCCACCATATGAAGAAGTTACGCTAAAATCAAGTTATTTCAAATTGATTTCAATTAAATTGATTTCTAGGCGTTTCGAGTCCGTACGATCAAATGACAAGCCCGATCGCTACAAAACTTGAAATCCTACAATAATTCACCGTTACGGATCCGATGAAACTAGTTTCATCGAAATCCGAGTCAGTGCCCAGAATGGCTATTTTTACATTGATTAAATAAATTAATTAATTAAATCAAATTTCAATTCTATAATTGACAATTTTTATCATTTTTAAATTTCTTAATCATTTACACTAATTTAAACAAATATAACTGTTGATTTAAAATTGATTAATTCCTCAATTTTAGTGTTATATTTCAATTTCATTAAATTCAGAAATTTACAAATTTAAAATTCAAAAATCCATTTATTAACTTTTAAACCTTGTTATTCAAGTCTTTTATTACAATAAGGAAGCATTAACATTGGTTCATGATTTATTACATTGAAATCTTCAAATTTCATCTTAATTTCCCATTAACGTAATGCCTAAATATTCAATTCCATTTATTTGCAATAAACCCAATTACTATAATTTAAATTCAAATAAATCTTGATTTCCATTCTTTAAATCAACCAATTGTCGTATTATAAATGGAGTTGACATTATTTTCAAATATTATCTTAATTTACATTAACATAATATTTAATTACACTTATTGAAATTTATTTCCCAATTTACTAAATACAATCAATTATGACCTTACAATTGCTTTAATTAATTGGGATTGCACTAAATTAGTTATCAACTTGCATTAACATTATTACCTTTATTTTAGTGATTTCATTATTAAATTACAAATTTTTATTTTCTTTCTGAATTAAATTACCAAAACTTATTAAATTAACAAAAGTTAATTATCGAAAATTATGGGTCGTTACACTCTCCCCCACTCAAAAAATTTCGTCCCCAAAAAGGAAAAATAAGGGAAAAGAAGAATTAAGAAATCAATATATCTTACTTAAAATATTAAATTTATAAACAATTAAACTTACAAAGTTAATAATTTAAATAAAATATACCAATTTTACAACCGTTAAATCTTTTTATACTCGAATTAATAAAGTTTGGAAAAACATTTTCCAAAAATTTTTGAAGTCCAAAACTTAGGGAAAATTTCGACAGACTCCCTTGTACGGAGAGGCCCGGGAGAAAATATAATATCAAATATAACAGTATATATCACAATGTCTCAAAATAATATATCCCAACAACGGGAAAAACAATATAATAGCGCTATAAAACCGTAATCCGAAATTTGTCGGGCAAACAAACGCTTATTTTATGAAACCAAAAGTAGTAGCAATTGCTTCCATAACCTGTATTTCACTTATATAATCCAAAAGAGTTAATAGTTATGTAAAATGAAATATTAAAGTTGTTTCAATCACTAACAATCAAGTCAATAATAAACAATAATCATTCGCAGCCAACAACATACAATCATCATACAGAGTCAGCACAATTCAATTATCCATCCATATCAACCAAAACAAATAGTTGTTCGGGTTTAAAAACTTTAAATTTTATAGAATGGTAAATAAACTATTAAGTGCACCATTTACTCAACAGTCTTAGATGAAACTAAATAGATTATTCATACATCTAAACAATTTTAAAGTATCTTTCCTAAACAGATATAAGTCAAACAAACAACAATTTCAATCAATAGACCAAGTTCATTCTTATTAATTTCATTTCATAATATTTGTTGTTTAATTTCCTTTCTTTCATATAATGATTTATCTTTTTAATTTACATTTATTTCTTGCAAATTTTCAATTTCCATTCATTCACTTATTACTTAATTTCATTTATTCATTTATTTATGATACTTACATTTCTATTACATTAAATTAGTAGCCTTTCAATTATACTTAAGCTTATAACACTACAACATCGAATTCTTATTTATTAAAGAATTTCATTGAATACTTTCATTACTTCAAGTTTACTAGTATAATATCCTAATACATTTCTTATAAGCATTAGAACTTATATTACTTGGTAAGTTATATATATGCTTTTAAGGATGTAATTGAATTTATACAAGTTTATCTCATTTCTTTAAATTAATTTAATGTTCAATGCTTGTAATTTCATTTAGAGGTTTCAATTATTAATTAGTTACATTCCCTTTCACTACAATAATTAAAACTATTAATTAACGGAAACTTAAGAACTAAATGTCGGGTTTACTTCCAAATCATTTTAAAATATTAGATGAATGTATACACTTACAATTTATATATCCGATTATATTTAAAACAATTTGAAATTTATATTTATTTATCAAAATAAATCTGCAGTACAACTACTACAGTGGCCTTCCCACTTAGAAACTCGAAAATAAATGTCAATGATGCGTGCGCTCATCACCGAAATTATTTCCCAGCGACAGAGAGGCGAGTACATAACTTATTTCTTTCCAAAATTCTTTGAAAATAATTCTTTCAAATCTCATTGAAATATTTATATCAGAAAATACTTCTAAATAACATTACTATATTCCAAATCATTTAAAAGAAATTTTCCAAAATCCCGAAACTCAAGTTCTAAGTTTCCAGTCTTCATTTATTTTATTTGCACGTCTATATTTTAACCAATATTTTTAATTTCCAGTACCTAAAAAACAAATATATAATAGCCAAATATAACCTTTATAAAATTTATTACTTCATATACAGAAAATATAATAGGCAAAATTATTTCATTCACCTATATTCAAAACAAATATTATGTCGGTCTGTCCTATTAAGTGTTTAGAAATCCCTATTGATGTCATAGCGTCCTATGCTCCAACCATAATTTATAAATACAAACGGAACAAACTAACATGATATAAAACCTTTTTATAACTCTAACAAATACGCTCTCTCATGTACATAATCTCAGTGACTCATCATAGGGTATTACTACCCTATTAATAAAGAGTCAGATCCCACAAAGCTAAGGTTTATCACTAAACCAAAGCTCTGATACCAGATGTAACATCCAGCCTTCTTGTTTGTTTTAAATCGACGATAAACTACACACGTCAGACTCAAACCATACAAAAGGGCGAATTGATATTGGGTTGAATAAGAAGAACGGAGAAAGAAATAAAACAAAACAGAATCTCACATCGGAATGACAAAATATAATAATCAAACAATAGTTCATGAAGTTGTTTTACAAAACATTTGATTTTACTTATACAACACATAATAGAGTTATACATACCAGAGAATAGTAAATAATGCAGCGGAACAGTATGAAAGTAGTGGAACAATATAATAAACAATAGTAATATAATCTTCTTCTTCATCGTCCAGAAATAAAGCCTTCAAATCCTGAAATGCTCAGGCTGACCTGAGCAAATTGAAAAGACAAAACACTCGAGTCAGGACTAAAATATCTTATGTGAGTTAAATCAACAGAAATAAATATGAGTCTAACAGCGTCAGAGATGTTTACGGGATTTGGCATCTCCGATCCGGTGTCTAACGTGAGTGCAGTAACTTAAGAGATGCTCGGGATTCACATTTCCTAAGGATCCGTTAAACTATCTACTATGTAGTAACATACGCTATTATAATAGTGTTTACAGTAAAGTATAATATAAATTAAAATAGTGTTAAGGCTTTACATTTTCCACCTTAACACACTTTTATATTCCCATAGTCTATACAGTACCGTAATCTCCCCCGTACTGGGCATCGGCAGAGGGCACAACATGGGTATGGTACAAAACAAAATTGTATAAGGCGCGCTAGGGTAGGTGACACGGCACAACTAGGCAATGCCAGGGTAGATATACCAATTACGCTTTCGGACCGTTGGTAATGTGTAGCAGCTACTACCACCCACCTCGAGCCACACCCCTAGAATCTAAAAGGGCCCCAATCAATCACAAAGTAATAGAATGGTATCGAAGGAGTGTGTCTGATAAAAGGTGCTACCTTCTTAGCCCGTTGATTGCTCCTGTTTTAGCCACCTTATGCCAACTCACGGGAGTCGGGTCCACGTATATAACTCAATAGAACGTCGCCACCATCCTACTTTATTATGTAATCTCCACCATGTACACGGTTGTTAAAGTGGTTTTCAGAGTTGGCAGAGAGTATGAAAACTTTCGATCCCGGTCTCTTTAACCACCAAACGTTATTATAACACTGTGGTCATTTCAAAATAATTTGTACTTTTGAGACCAAATATCATTGCCCTTTTCCAAACCAAATCAATACGATATCATTTTCATTTCAAATATATCCTTTTCTAAAATCATAACACTTTCAAAGTTATGACATTTCAAAATCAAAACACTTGAATATAACACTTTCAAATTATAATGCCTTGAAACTCATAACTTTGAAACATAGCTTCCGCCACTTAAATGGTTTAAATATTTAAAATACTTCATATAATAAAATAGCTTCTTCAATTTCACAAATAAAATCCAACATAACTCGAATTTCTACATTTGATATTTAACTAAATCCCAAATCACAGATTTCAATTCAATTCAGTTTCTAAATAAACTATTCCAAATTTATCGATTTCAAAACAGATTTGATCCATAAAATAAACCATTTAAAATTCAATATATTTCAAACTAAGTATTCAACAATTTCAAAACTGAGTTTGGTAATTACGATTCAACAATTAAATTTTCTATTATCTAGTTTTGAAATATTTTACATAATAAATCCATTATCATTTAAATAAAACACAAATTACAAATAACTAAATATTTCTTTCAATTTATACTTGAAATACTCATTTAATTCACCTTAAACCAAAATCAAGTTATAAAATCATGCCCTTTACAATTTCAAATTTAATAAATTTCACATCAAACTTATTTGAGTTTAATTATTAAATAAATTCAATTTCAAATAAATTCTCAATTTATCTTCCAACCTTAATTTATTTAAATCATTATAAACACTATATTAAAATATAATTTAAATACTTAAACATACTATCTTCAATAAAAATCAAATTTATTATTAAGCTTATTTTATATTAAAACAAAATTATACATTGCTTAAACATCAAAAATAAAATAACATTTATATAATATCTAAAATCAATATTTATATAAAACCATACATTCCTTTACTAAACCATAGAAATCATTTCGAAATATTTTTATATATATAGACCACGGTGTCTGTATATAATTTTCTATCCTATGGTCAAGTGATACAAATATTTATCATTTCAATCCATAATTTAAAATATAAATGCGGTTATATATCATTTCAAATTACAATCCCGAATGAAATAAAATCCATAACAACTTGCAGTTATAACGGTATAACATACAACATCCATTCAACCAATATCAATCAATAACATCAATATAGAATAGATAATAAATAACAGGCATTTACTGGCAGTTTACATTCAGTAATAAATTAAATAACTATTTAACTGGCAGTTTATATGCAATAATAAATTAAATAACAATTTAATTCAATACATTCAATTTAATTAAGATGATGATTAAAAATATGCCAAACAGTCATAAATAAATTTCTAATCATAAATAAATCAATTTAACAAACATAAAAAAATTTAGAAGTTGTGAGTGGATTAAAACACTCACCTTTTGAATTTAAATCCAATTAAACCCAAACTTCAAACAGTCTTAGAATCCACCCAAACTAGCGTCAAAATGTCCGGAATTTCAATATGATCCTAACGTAAGAAACCACACCCAAAACGGACCTCGTATGTGAAAGTTACGCGCGTTAGAACATTCATATGATTTATAATATAATTTTTTAAATTAAAAGATAATAAACGTTACCTACGTCAGAATCTTCCTCACGTGAATCCCTGCTCCACAGTTTCTTCACGAACCGAACCCTAGTCGCCTGAATGCACAAACGCGCTCAACTCCTCCACGCCGTACGATGTCGGCACTGCCACCACCGATCGCACGTAACCCATCTTATGCCGCGCCACTTCGCCAAGCTTCCCAGACCACTTGCGGCGACGAGCAGACCCCACATTTTGCCCAGCCGCCACTGAAGATGCTTAACCCTAATCGAATTTTCGTCGACGATCTAGCCGTGATCAACCCAAACGAACATCGTTGATGTGCAGCGCGTGGTTCTCTCTACGCACCAGTAACTTCAATTTGGCGTTCCATCGAGGTTGATCGTCGCGTGATGAACGATCAAGGATTGATTATCAATTTCTGAGCAATCAATGATTTAAATTGAAAAACGAATCTCAAATCTGAGATGCGCTCGTTGAGAGCTTCAGATCGATATAAAATTTGATATTATTTGAGGAGTTTGAAATTTTATCTTTGAATTTGATTTGAAATTGCAATTGGAAATTTTTGTTTTGTCTGCCATTGGAAATAAGGAGGAACAGAAGTTTCTGTACATACAGAAATGAGAAATAGAAAGGCTGCTAGAGTTTATAACAGGATATATATAGGTAAAGCTGAGAAATAGAGGAACGGATACGATTGGTTTGGGCCATTGAACGATAAATAGCCCGAAAAGCCCGTTCTGACTCCGGAACGAAATTGAATCAACCCATATATCAAAATAGATGTTTTTAAATATTTTAAACGCAATGGAACATGTTTCAAGTCCAAATTCCATCATATGAAGAAGTTATGCTAAAATCAAGTTATTTCAAATTGATTTCAATTAAATTGATTTCTAGGCGTTTCGAGTCCGTACGATCAAACGACAAGTCCGATCGCTACGAAACTTGAAATCCTACAATAATTCACCGTTACGGATTGGATGAAACCGGTTTCGTCGAAATCTGAGTCAGTAGCCAAAATGGCTATTTTTACATTGATTAATAAATTAATAATTAATCAATTAAACCAAATTTCAATTTCAATTCTATAATTGACAATTTTTATCATTTTTAAATTTCTTAATAATTTACACTAATTTAAACAAATTTAACTATCGATTTAAAATTGATTAATTCCTCAATTTCAGTGCTAAATTTCAATTTCATTAAATTCAGAAATTTATAAAATTAAAATTCAAAAATCCATTTATTAACTTTTAAACCTTATTATTCAAGTCTTTTACTACAATAAGATGCACTAACATTGGTTCATGATTTATTACATTAAACTCTTCAAATTTCATCTTAATTTTCCATTAACGTAATACCTAAATATTTAATTCCATTTATTTGCAATAAACCCAATCACTTTAATTTAAATTCAAATAAATTAATAAATCTCGATTTCCATTCTTTAAATCAACCAATTGTCATATTATAAATGGAATTGACATTATTTTCAAATATTATCTCAATTTACATTAACATAATATTTAATTACACTTATTGCAATTTATTTCCCAATTTACTAAATACAATCAATTAGACCTTACAATTGCTTTAATTAATTGGGATTGCACTAAATTAGTTATCAACTTGCATTAACATTATTACCTTTATTTTAGTGATTTCATTATTAAATTACATATTTTTATTTTCTTTCCAAATTAAATTACCAAAACTTATTAAATTAACAAAAGTTAATTATCGAAAATTACGGGTCGTTAACATCTGGGTTGTCTAGAACTTTAACTATTTTGCTTTTCAGTTGTTGATTTAGAGTTGGATTTCCGTATCCGCGATTCCACCTTTTGAATTTCTTTATTATCAGTGCCAATTCAGCTGCTCCATCATCATCTTCATCATCATCGCTTTCCATTGTTCCTTTAAGTGCTATTGACTTCTTTCGAGTATCACTTCCTTCTCGTTCTTCCTTGAATTTTATTTCTAGATCATAAGTTGTGAGATTTCCGATGAGTTCTTCAACTTTGATTTGTTTTAAACCTTTTGATTCTTGAATGGCAGTAACTTTTGCCTCAAAATTCCATAGAAGGACTCTGAGGATTTTTTGGACTGTTTCCAATTCTATGTATGGTTTTTCAAGAGCTTATGATTTGTATACGATATTGGAAAGTCATCCATACATCCCTTTGACATTTTCATCCTTGGCCATTGTGAAGTTCTCGTATTCGCTACTAAGCATGGAAAGGCGAGATTCTTTGACTTGAGATATTCCTTCATGAGTCACTTCAAGTGTGTGCATTATTTCTTGCACAGATAAACAATGTGAGACACGATTAAATGCAATTTGATCTAGCGAACAAATAATAGAATTCGTAGCTTTATCATTAGCATTTTGTAGTTTATTTTCTAGACCTGTCTATTGATCCATCGGTTTATCTATTTCTTGATTATCTCCCACTATAGTTGGCGCTCTATAATCAGTCTCAACAACATTCCAAGCACAATGGTTTTCAAAAAAAAATTCATCCTATTTTTCCGGCAAGCATATTCACCAACGAACAGTGGTGGTCCAACTATGGACCGTCCCTCAGCAAAAGCATAATTAGAAGAATCCATTTAAAAAAAATTAAAAAGAATTTGTTCTTCGAAAATCAAAATTTTTTAAAACAAAAATTTGACTTTTGTTCCTGGCTCCGATACCACTTGAAGGATCGATTTCACCCTAGAGGGAAGGGGTGAATATGATGATATTAATAATTATAAAAATTTGATGCGGAAGTATATAAAATAATCGCAGCATTGATAATAGAAGAATAATAACCATATGGATAATAGCGGAATATAAAAAACAGAAATAGAACAACATAGATTTACCCAGCTTCGGCAAAACCCTGCCTACATGATGCCCCCAAGGTTTCTGCTAGAAATTAAGTAGTCATACGCTTACACTCATAAACTCAAGATACCCGTTATCGATTAACCTAACTCTATGCTCAAAACCCTGCCACAATTCAGCCACTGAGATTCTCGAACTACACCACCGTAGTTCATTCCCTAGTAACACGACTAGAAAATTATAAAAGTTTTAAAAAGAATTACAATATAAAAACTAACTAAAAACAAAAACCCTAACTTAAATAAAATAAAGCCCAAAAGAATTGCCAGCCCAAAATAAAATAGAAGGGGATTCCATTTTTCCTTTTGTAATATCGGTCGTAACCCTGTGTTTTTATTTGTTCGGCCTTGAATCCTTTGAGTTAAAAATGGCTTCTTCTTCGTTATTTCCTCTTTCAAAACTTTAGGGTTTCTGGAAGCTGAAAACTGTTGATACTAGTTTATCAATTGAATGAATGTTTAGTGTCGATTGCTTCGTCAATCGATCATTTCTTCGATTCACACACGAATACTTCAATTTGTCAAGTTCTATATGAATTGGTATGTAATTTCCTTTTTGCTTTTTTGGTTAATTTTCTTGAACTCGAATGAATCTTAATGCCAATGATGTTCACGGTATTTATAGGGTTTCATTCCCTAAGTATTCGTTTAAATACATTTATTTGAATTCGTCAATTAATATGCTTGGCCGTTCGATTTAACTCGATTGTTTGTGATTGATCCTGACCGATTCAATTTCGTATATTTGCTGTTATGGTTGCTTGGTCACCACGGCTTTGATTTTGACTTGTAATTTGGTTCCATTCTTTTCTCTATTGACTTCAGCCATTTGTGAATTTTGATTGTATTTTGATTTCGGCACTGACTTGTTCAATTGGATTTGACTTTGGCACTTGACATGTTCAAATTTGAAATTCCTGATATGCTTTGATTTTTTTTCATCTGTATTACTCTCTCATTTTTGTAACTGCAAATTGACTTCGGCCACTTTTGAAAGCATTCGAATTTATTTCACTTGAGTCTCCATGCACCTGTTATGTCCTTGTTGCATTGCATTTGAGTTCTATTATACATATACTTTAATTTTGTGAACTTGCATATATTTTTGAGTGTGGTCTGCACTTTTACATTCTCTGGCATAGCTTTGTATTTGCTTCTGGTTGCACTGCTTGATCACATTCACTTGTTTAGTGGTCTTGCCCTTGCTCTATTCACTTCGAGTTGTTTATGTATATACATGATGCACTTGTCTTGAACTTGTGAGCATGTTATGTTTTTATTTAAAATCTGGTTTGAGCTAGTGCATTTGTGTCATTATGTGTAGTCTACTTTGAAGCTTGTTGATGGTTTGGGTTGCTCTGACTAGTTGAACCATTGACTGTGCAGTCTGTACTTGTATTATTGAGCCGCGATCTCATTGTGATCTGGTTTGTGGTTCACTTTGTGTTGAGTTGCCTTGTTGGATGTGTTATTCATGTAGTCTGCACTGTGCATTGATTTAAGTGTTGCATTCACCACTTTGTACATTTCCTTGAGTTTGGATCCATTGGTCATTGTTAGACTTCAAGTAGTCTGGTGGCTTCACTTTGGTATTTGCAGTCTTCATTTCTGTTTGGCTGCCACTGCATACATGACTGGTTTGTTTCGTGCATGTACGTATGCTTGTTGCTGTGATGTTGTATATGGTCTTGTTCTCGTGTCATGTATAATGTGGTCTGGCTTTGTATGGAGCTTGCTTGAGTTGTTGCTTCGAGCTAGTTTATGCACCCTACTATATACATGTCGACGTTGCATATATATCTTATTGAACTGTTGAGTTGTATGCATGTATATAAGTTTGGTGACATGTTGCATTATGGTTTTCTCTGACCATTCCGGGTTGTACATTTTGATTTTTTGGTTTTTGTACCATGCCACTATCCTGAGTAGTCGAACTATATTCAGTTGAGTTTCATATTAATTGAAAGTCTGGGTTGCATTGAGCTCTTATGTGTAGAGCTGTTGTCTTGGTGCACTTGCTCATTCTAGCTTATATATGCACTTGTATTCAATGGTAATTCATCATGTGCTTTGAGTCACTAGTGTTCATTATGCTTAACACACTCGTGTTTATACCTAATCTTGTTTCACTGGCGCACTAACTTGAGTTTTATTCATGTGTACACAATTGTGTTTGTGTATTGCACCCGAGTTGAACCTATCTTTTGATTGGGCTTGACCTTATGCTCACATGTCTCTGCAGTTTCGTCAAGTGTATATCGCTATGCACGGCCTTGTGGCATGTACAGTGATACACTGTGCATGTCACAAGCTGTTCGTGTACGATGAATTCAAAATAAATATGATGACAAACAACCCAAATAACTGAGGCAAATAATATTTTCAAAAACACATTTTATTTTACACTGCAAAAATATTTCCTTTTCAATTTTACCGCGTCAGTGTGTATTTTGCAGATAACTCAGATGTTGGATTCAGACTGGAATAGATTTGAAGATAAATACGAGTGAATGCGTGATATGTAGTGAGGTGTATGTAAATATTTTATAGTGAAAAAATTGTGATGTAATTGAAATTTTCTTGTAACGGAAATTTGTGTATATATATGGTGAGAGCTCAAATTTATACTATTCAAAATTGTAATAAAATATTAGTTTCAATAAAATATCTTTTTGAATCTAAATTCTATGTTATTTATTTTATTCAGAAAATATTTATTTAACTATGTGAAAAATAAAATAGTACATTAACAAATACATGTAATTGAGTATATATATGTTTGTTATCATCAAATAAAAATCATATACCAGCATATTCAACAATAACCTATGTAACGACCTAGAATTTGACCACTTTAAAATATACTATTTAAAGTAATTTTAAATATAAAATAGGTAAGATTATATGATTTAAATAATATTAGATAGGATTTGGAAAGAAAAGTATACACAAAAATAGTAACATTTGTCTATATTGACAAAAGTGGCAAGATGCTGATTTCAAAAAAGTAAGTTTTAATGGTTAAATAAATTATTTTAATTTATTAATGAGTTTTTATATTTTTAAATAACATTATACAAATTTATTTTTAAATTTGGTTTACATAAATAAATAGTTTAACTAAAACGTCAAAATGTGACCGTAAAACATTTTGTCGAAAATCAACGTTTTGTCGATTAAAAGTTATCTCAACGTTGTCCCACCTTTATTTTCTTACATAGGAACATATATTCAAATAGTGTAAGTATTAATTAATTCACTAATTAAATTCACTTTTACTTAATAATATTGGGAAATTCTAGAATGTCATTAAGAAAAGTAAGCAAGTTTAAGAAAAGTCAAAAGTAAACATCAAATCATAATCACACCAAATCCAAATCACATCAAAATCCAACAAAATAATTACCTTTCTTTACTTAATATTCAAGTGACTAAGACATAAAGTAAGAAGTGAAAGGATGATGTTAAGAGTTGAAAAGGTGGAGTTTTCTTTAAGCTGAAGTAAGGTTGGTTTGGTAATTTGGCAAGAGGTTATTTTGGTAAATTTACCACCTCTTTCTTTTTCTATAAATACCCACCACCTTCTTCACTTTCGTTCACATTTCTTCTTATTCTTTTCTCAAGCTTCTTCACCTTCTTCCTCTCCTCTTTAATGGCTTTCAAGCCATAGGAAAAAATTAATAAGAAATAATGTCAAAATATTTACAAAATATTCAAAAGAAATCAATGTTCATTCTCTTCAAATCAAACTCATCTTTTCTCCATAATTTACCTCTTCTTCTCTTGGCCATAACTTCTTCAAAACAGAACCAAAATACAAAATTATTTTTTCAAATCGTGTATTTTTCAGTGGCTACAACTTTCATGTTGACTTTTTGTCTCATTCTAAACTTAACTATATCAAAAATCTACTTCTTTCCAGTGCATTCTCTGGCCCAGTTTTTAAGATAGAGAATAATACATTTTGTTTTGATCATAACTTGATCATAGAAGATCCAAATTAAGAAATTATTTTTTTCAAATCATATTAAATTCTAGTGGATAAAACTTTTATGTTGATCACTTTTTCCATTTTTGAGGTTTTCTATGCCTAAAACTCAATTCTTTGAAGTGCATATTTGGTCTTCATTGTTGCCAATCCGACAATATCTCTTCTTAATTCTATCATATCTTCCTCAAAAAAATTTGGATTCAAATGATTCTTTTTTTCACATTCAAGATAAAATAATTTTCAACGACTTTTTAGTTGAAAACATTTTTGAATTTTAAAATTTAGATGGCCTAAAATTAGATACAAGATAATCTATTTTTTGGATCTAAATCGTAGAAATTCAAGTTCAAAACTCTGTCGCTTCTTCTCTATCCTTTCAGCCAACCTCCATCTCAAGCCTTGGCCAAGCTATTGGAAGGGGAAAGGTGTTTTTCTCTAGTGTTCAATGGAGTAGGAAGTAGTTAGTGAAGTGTTGGTTAATTAGAATGTTGGGAGGAAGTTTATTGCTTTGGTTTTTGGTGTGAAACTATATTTGATATCTATATTTGTATACGTGTTTGATGATGTGTTACGATTTTTATGGATGCTTATATATGCTTTGATCATCAATTATTGATTGTTTGATGGGACTGTTAAATTTTTTTACCAAGTCACATTAAAACACGTCGATAAGCACAAAGGAAATCACTTTCTTTTTGAAATTGAAATAGTGTATATGGAATGCTCAAACGTTTTGAAAATAGTTTTAAAATGATTTAGAAATGTATATGTTAAAGAAATAAAGAAAGAAAATCAATATTTCATCTTGTATATTTTAAATATGTCGAAAACAATTTTTCAAAAAAAATCGCGCTAATACAGTTAAGTGACCATGACGGAAAATTTGTTTAAATGAATGTTTTTAATTATGGAAAAATATGGAATAAATTTGATAAATATATTAAATAATTTAGAAGATATTTGGAACGGAAAATATGAATTTTCAAATATTAAAAAGTTGTTTAAATCAAATAAGTTTTTAAAGCACTTTCCACCGCACTTTTCTGCTGCCGTTTCCACGGCTTTTTAAAAGAAGGTTTAAACTTAACGATTTTTCCTAGAATCTATTATGAATGTTTTTAAAAGGAAAATTAAGTATTTAAAAGATAATTTAGAATCTTTATAGTCAATTACAAAATAAAGCCAATATCTAAGTATGCGGAAACGACTAGTACATTTGTCCTGCGTGTGAGATCTGGGAAGATAAAACAAGGTGTTTAACAAAGGTTAGGGATGGAGCAACCAGTGCCCTGAACTTACCTGGCCTATGTTTTCTCTTTTTATCTGAGAGATAGAACAGATCGAAAGGAAAGCCCAGATGCTCTAAAAGATTATAGTTAAAGTTTTCCATGATATAAAGAATTTTTTTTATAATGTTAATTAACCACTTAATGTCTTTTATCGATGATTAGTACGAAGGAACCAAGATCGGATTTGGGTGATTCCTACGCAAAAAATCGGGTATCAGATTCGCTTGATTATGTTCAGCATGATAGGGGTTTCTTGCTTTATGAACAATGACAAAGCTTAGACTCTTATCCCTACATGTCCCTAGTGTGAAAGGGTTGGTTGGTAGTCGAGGGGCTTGTCGTAAAAGCAGTTTCGAGGTACCATATGTAGTCACATCCATGTTGAAAACCAGGAGTGCCCCGATGTTGAAAAGCAGAAGGGTAGCGGGATAGTTGAAAAGCCTACCGGGGAGGGTTCGAAAAACACATTCGTTACATTTATCAAAGCTGAAGTTTAAGCGAGAATCTTGGCTTTGATGGAGGTAAAGACTCATCAGAGATAGGGTTAGTAATACCCTAGGATGACTAACTCATTAGAGATATGTTTAGTATCATCCTAGAATGAGTTTGAGTGTATTATATATGAGCGCGTATTTGTTATTGGATATTAAAATGTTTTGTGTTGATTAATCTATTGAGTGGTATATGAATTCTGATCGATGCATGAGAGCTCCATGTAATCGATAGGGATTCCTAAACACTTGAATAAGGCGAATCAACACACTGATTTGAAAATTTGGTAAATGAAATAATTTTACAGAGGATTATATTTTGAATATAAAGTGCATATTTTGAAAAGTTGTATAGTTAGAAATGAAGATTAGTAAAATTTAAATATGAACATCTTGCGATTAAAATTTCACAGTTTGATTATAAGATGTTTCATAAAGATAATCGATAAGTAATAATTCTGATAAGGTAATTAAGATCTTTAATAGTTATTCCAAAATAATAAATTAAGAAATGATAATGTTATGTTACTATCATAAATCGATCAGTTTTTTGATTTAAAAGTTTAAGTACAGTTACCTTGTAAATTAAGTTTCACGATTTGACTATAAGGTGTTTGATAAAAAGATTTGTTTTAAGGAATGGACATATTAGATAAAAAGTATTTAAATAATAGAAAATAATTATGTAAAATAACAAAATATATAAAAGGAAAAAGAATTTAAATTCGAGTAATTTAAAGAGTTGTGGAAATTTAAATGAAGTTAATTAATATAAGATAAAATGTATTTATAAAGTCGGTTTTATAAAGTAATCTCTAAAGGATTTTGAAAATAGTATTATTTCAAATAAAAAGAGGTATTTTATGATAACTAATTTGATTGGCTCGAAAATAAACTAAAAACGAGCAAGAGATGTGTTCGTATGGTAAACACTTCTCATAAGTATTACTCTTCTTGTTAAGAGGATATATGATACTATTGGTAGTATCTAGTTCCATGGATTGTTTTGGAGTTACTCATTCTATATAATTTTCTTAAGCTAAATAAACAATGTGAATCATTGATTGGTAATTTTTATAAAAGTGTTCAAATTAAAAATAAATTGGGATCGCTAATTGCTAAAATAAAGCGAAATTTCCAACGATTTTGCACAGTCGAAAATTTTCGAATCATACCTAACTAAGAGCTAAGAAATTTGTGAAAACTTTTGGTAAAGGATTGTGAAATACTTTGAGTAAATGAAATAAGATAAGGATAATTTATAAATCTAACTTATAAAGCGAAAAAAAAGATTTAAGAGTTTGAGGATATAAATACGGGTGGTTTTAAAATTTATTTTTTCAAAGCTAGAAAATTAGTAATATTATTAAAGAAGAAATATATTTATAACTTATGACTTTGAGATAATAGAAAATTAGAACAGTCTAAATTTGTTAAACAGACGGATTTAAGTAAAACTAATTTGAAATTTGAGATTTGTATATACGCTTAAGTCTTTAGATTAATTAAGATATGGACTTAAGTCTTTAAAATGTGATTGATTTACATAAGTTATAAGATGAAATAAACTTAAGTAATAGTTTTACGAAATGATAAAAATATTACGAAATAAATAATTAAAGGGATTATATAAAGAAGCACCTTTATAAAATGTTTAAACTTAAGATAAAGTTTTTATGAAAGTTTTGAGGGTTAATAAATACATATGTTATATGTAGATCATCTCAGCACACAATTTTGATCTACGTTTCGAGTTTGGAACTTTGAGCTGTTTACACTGGTCCGAAAAAGGATTTATCACTTGATTCTTAACGGTGAATATTGATTAGGGAATGTGGTTAGGTACTTTAGTTTTTTATCATAGTTGAGAACTATGCAAGGAAAGCAAAGGTTCTAATCTAGAAGCCTGATCAGAGTCCACACTAGAAAATCAAAGGATTAATACTAGTTTGGAAAATAAATTTATGTATTCGAATAGGAGATTGAATAAGATATTTTACATGGATGATCTGTGTATAGTATATGGAATTAATTTTGAAGATAAATGTTTTGGGCAAACTTTTGTTTTGGATAATTTCGAGGACGAAATTCTTTTACGTAGGGGAGAATGTAACGATCCAGAATTTGACCACTTTAAAATATACTATTTAAAGTGATTTTAAATATAAAATAGGTAAGGTTATATGAAACAATATTAGGTTTGGAAAGAAAAGTATACAAAAAAATAGTACTATTTGCCTATATCGACAAAAGTGACAAAATGTCGATTGTAGAAAAGTAAGTTTCAATGGTTAAATAAATTATTTTGATTTATTTATGAATTTTTATATTTTTAGACAACATTATACAAATTTATTTTTAAATTTTGTTTACATAAATAAATAGTTTAACTAAAACGTCAAAATGTGACCGTAAAACATTTTGTCGAAAATCAACGTTTTGTCGATTAAAAGTTGTCGCAACGTTGTCGCACCTTTATTTTCTTATATAGGAACATATATTAAAATAGTGTAAGTATTAATTAATTCACCAATCAAGTTCACTTTTACTAAACAAGATTAGGAAATTCTGGAATGTCATTAAGAAAAGTAAGTAAGTTTAAGAAAAGTCAGAAGTAAGCATTAAATCCAAATCACATCAAAATCCAAAAAAATAATTATTTTTCTTTACTTAATTTTCAAGTGAATAAGACATAAGTAAGAATTGAAACGATGATTTTAAGTGTTGAAAAAGTGGAGTTTGCTTTAGGTTGAAGTAAGGTTAGTTTGGTAATCTGGCAAGAGGTATTCTTAAGAAAAAACAGAAAATGATTTGGAATTATTCCATGATCTAAAGAGGTTTAATAAATTAAATGATTTGATAAATGAGCCTTAATGATTCCATATATTCTTGGGAAAAAAATGAAATAAATTGAAAAGAGTATATCTAAGAAAGATATTTGATTTAAATAAAAGATGAAGTAATTGATTGATGACTAATATTCATATATGAACTTAACATCTTTTAAATCGATAATTGACTTCGAAGGAACCGAGGTAGGATTTCGGTGATCCATATCTGAAAACCGCTTCGAACCAATGTGTACGTTCGAAAGTGAAGACATGTTGAAGATGATGATTATTGAAGAACGAGGATCTTCATAGCGTGAGGACTGCTTGTTGACATGCCTTGGGTCGCTCCCATTATAGATTTATTTATAGTAGTGGTCTCCTCGTTGTGGAGATTTATTGAATTGCAAGAGCTTCTCGCCTAGTAATAGCCGAGGAAAGTGTCTTCGGTTTCGTTCAGTCCTAGAAAGAATTTGTATGGATGTTTGTCTGACATTATATTTTAAATCACATTTAAGTGGTTTCTATAAATGTATATCAGTTGGTAGTGGAGAAGGCACTTTCTCTTAGCTTAACACCCTTTCCCAAGACATACGAGCTTAGGAAGTTATACTTTTTTAGAAATCAGTCATGTGACGTGGAATGAAAATGTGGCATTCAAAGTGGAACCTGTTATGATCAAAGCGTGGTTTTTATGAAAAGCTTGGCTTTGAAGAAATTGAGCGTAGCCTCACTAGCCTCATGTCTCGAAAGATGATATGGGATACTATATGGTCTGACAGACACAAATTTGGAATAAATGAGTATGTATGGTGGTGTCTAATACGTCGGGCCCTTTGGGGGAAACATCCCTTAAGGCATTTATTGCCCCATTTTGATAAAGTGGTTAGCTTGAGAAAAGCAGGGAACTACCAGTTATCACTGGTAGTATAGCAAGTACAGTTCCAAGCGATTAGCTTAAGAAAGGCGATTTAGGCACCGCGAGAACTATGTTTCTTATGCGTGGATCGAAGAAAAGGCTATTAGTTTCCAATCAAGTTGGAAATCCAATCCCAATACGAGATTTACGGTTTTGATTGTATTCCCAAAATAACTATAATGCTTTGCAAACATTTCAGCTACCCCTTTTGGTATCATATATTTCATTCGGTATATTCCGTTGACCTAGTCCGGATATATTCCCTTAAATTTAGTCCAGGTATTGATACCTTATTTGAATAAGTTTATTTGAAAGTTTTTTTCAAAAGAATGTCATTAAAAATAATATCAAGTGTATTTTGGTATAAAGTGTTTTGGTTATCATAAGGTAAAAACTTGTCCGTGCTTATGTGTGAATGTGGCCTTATGAGATACCATTCTTTTCAAAGGTTTTGATAATATAGTCATTTTAAATTTCAAGTATCTCACGCTGGTTTACCAAGCCTGGTCCGAGTATTTTTAATACTCGGGTAGATCCGAGTAGTTTTAGGTTTAGTTGAAGACGGTTAGAGTTTCCAGAGGAAAGCTGGAGATCTTCATCATCGTATGGACGTATTCTATTATCCGCTACATCTGTTGCATTTGTTTTGTTGTTTTCAGCATTTGTAAGGACATGGGTTTATAACCGTCCAAGCTGAATCTAGGTTAGAATCTGATATTGTATATTAAAATTTTCCGCTGCAAAGATTATTATTGAAATAATATATATTATTCCATTCATGTGAGATTCTATTCTGTCTTTATTTTCTTTCTACCCTTAATGATGCGCTTATTCGCGCAATTTGGGTTGGACATGTGTGGTTTATTGTCGATTCAAATGGTATGGAAAACTGGTTTGTGACAACCTATTTCAAGCATCGATATCAATTATTTCATCTACATACCATCATTAAGCTAAGTAAAAGTTTGAATAAACAATAAAGAAGTTTCCTTTCAATTAGCAGCATAACAAATGCTCATGCTAACCATATGTTGATCTAGATAATCAACGTACGTCATTTAAATAATATCTCAATTCACTTTACTATAACATAATGCCTCGACATATCTCAAATAAAATCAACGGCTCCAATATTAGCTTTTACCTTGAAAATTACTTATTGATGTGATAGCAGGTTGACATTGGAGGCTGGGCACCAAACAACGTACTGGAATAATTTAATGTAGGTTGGAGGCGTTATTTAGTTTGTCGATGCAGGGTTTCAATTTATCAAATATAGGAAGGGGTTTTAAAAGTGTAAAAGTACAAATCGCGAAGTCATCATGTTGTAGATGTGGGATGAGTGTGTGGGATTGATTCCTAAAATTGCTAGAATTAATTGGAATAATTTAATGAAGTCATGATGTTAGGGCACGATAAGGATTTCTGATAAAGTCACTACTCTGGATGTTTGGAAAAATCCACAGAGACCGACGACAAATTTGAGATTTTGGGTTTGTTGTTACGGGGAAGAAGAGGACATGCTTTAAGCAGTGAATGGAAACAAGGAGGGAACTTAGGCGGGCTTGGAAATTTACTGGACAGCGCGCTTAACACAGCGTTGTATGTTTTGTTTTGTTTTTTAAATTTATAAAAGGATTTTCAGTTGCAGTAGGCATCCAAACATTAAGCTTCGGTGCTATTATAAATAACTTTTCTTGTAGTGTATTGACAATATGTGTGAAAATATTTCTCTTTTTGAAAAAAGGCGTATTGTAAAATGTCGCTAAATATTTTGAGAAAATATTTTAGGGAAAAGTATTTTAGAAGAATAGAAATAATTTGATAAAATTTGATATAAAAGTTGATTTCTGAAATGAAAAGAATAAAAATATTTGGTTTGAATAAAAGTCAATTTGAAGATCGTAAAACTAGGCTGTGTGACATGAGATATGGGATGCTAAGTGGTGTGAGTTTTAAGTTTGTCCAAAACCCTTTTTGATGTATAGGGTTGAGATATTTTACTTTAATAGTGCTTGTTCGTTTTATATAATCGTTTTCACCTTAGAGGGAGGGTGAATAGGGTGATACTTATAATAATAAAAATTAATTGAAACAAAAGCAATCACATATAATAAAACAAAATGATAATGCAGAAGAGATCACACACAAATTTACCCAGCTTCGGCAAAACCCTGCCTACGTACTGCCCTCAAGGTTTTTACTAGAAATTAAGAAGCTAGACGCTTACATACTTAAACTTGCGACACCCGATAATGACTAACCTAAATCTACGCTCATAACCTTACCACAACTCAACCATCAAGTTATGAATTCTCAAAATTAAGCCCCATAGTTCGTACCTAGTCACACAACTAGAAGGTTACGCTATTTTAAAAAAAAATTGTAAATAAAAAACAAGACTAAAACAAAACAAAAACCGAAACCCTATTATTTAATTAAAGCCAATAAAAAAAATTAGACCGACCCACTAATAAAAATAAAAACATCTTCCTCCTTTTCCTTTTCACTTCATAGCTCTAGCCGTTCCTTTTTGTTCCTCTTCTCAAATTTAGGGTTTTAAAGATTTCCTTAAAGCCGACACTTGATTTTCTTTCGTTCTTCAATTTGATTCACTTGCTTCTTTAATTTGCTTATTACTATTTCAATGCCGAGTTCGAATCTGTATTGTATCGATATGTTATTTTTGTGCCTTTTGATTTTGATTATGCCCGACTTTATGCTCTGTTTGTTTACTATTTATTTACTAGGGCTCAAACTCGATTGTTTTTTATGTCGATGATGAATTTGCGTTAAATAGGGATTAAAACCCTATATTTTCGTTCGTATTTTTTGTTTGAATTCTTGCGTGATTTGCACTTGTCCATTCGATCTTTGCTTGAGTGCTTGTGGTTATTCTGATTTGCTCATCTCATACGTATTTCACCACGGATTTAAATTTTGCTCCGTTTATTTCTCTTATGACCTGTTCATTATTTTATCAACTGCGAGTTCCATTTCTGGCTTTGACTTTGGCATTAAATTTGTGATAAACTAGACTTTGATTTGTCCAATTCGTATGACCATTCTCTGCTTTTGCTGCCTTGAATTTGTTAGAAACGCAACTTATAGAAATTTTGAACACTGTTGCACTATCATACTATGTTTGCGTATGTGTCTTATCTCCATGTATATACATATATAATATATATGTGTGTGTGTGTATATATGGGTGATGGCTTGGCATTAATTCTGGTTTCATTTCGAATTGTCCATTGTTCTATTGCTTTGCACTTTGCTACATGGTTTTGTTCATGTCTCTGAAACTGATACACACACACTCTGGGTTGATACATCTGGTTCTGGTCTGAATTGTTGTATGTGTGGTGGTGTTCATGTTGCACTTAGTTCGGGTTGGAATCTGTTATCACGTGATCTGGTTTAGTTCATCTTGCTCATTCATGCTTGAATTGTGACTGGAAGGACTGAAGTCTTGTTGCAGTTGAAGCATTTTGTAATCTGGTTGCATTCCATGTCCAGTTATGTGGTCTGAAGCTTTTTGAGGTCTGAGCCTTGTATATGCCTATGGTATGTGTTTCCTGAGTTGTTTCGAGTTAAAAACTACCTGATCACGTTATTGTGTTGTAGACTGGTTCTATGTTGCATTGGTGGTTGCTTTTCTGGTTTCATTGTCCATCGTTTGTTGCACTACTTAGTTATATTGTCTTCGAGTTAAATTAAATGTATGTTGTATTGTGACTGGAAGGTCTAATTTGGTTGAGTCATTTCATATGTACATGTGTGGGTTGTTGCAGCCACTTGAGTCTGGTTTCATTGGAGATCATGTTTGTCGAACCATTGAACTTGAGTATGGTTATGTTGATTTGATCGAGACTCATATGCACTTGAGTTGAATCTAGTTTTTGCTTGGGCTTGACCTTGCGCTCACCTATCTTTGTGGTTTTAACAAGCAAGTGTATATCTGCGTGCACGGCCTTGTGACATGTACGGTGATACACTGTGCATGTTACAAGCTGTTCGTGTAAAATGAATTCAAAAGAAAAATGATGACGAACAACCCAAATACTAAGGCAAATAATATTTTCAAAACACACATTTCATTGTACACTGCAAAAATATTTCTTTTTCAATTTTGCTACGTTAGTGTTTATTTTGTAGATAATTCAAATGCTGGATACAAACTGGAATAGAGTTGAAGATCAAATACGAGTGATGAGTGAATGTAGTGAGGTGAAAATGTATGTAAAAATTGTATATTGAAAATTGTGCACTAAATATTATGTTGTAAATCGAAGTTGTATTGTAATTGAAAATTGTGTAAATGTATAGTGAGGGCTTAAATTTGTACTATTTGAATTTGTAATAAAATATTTGTTTGAATATAAATTCTTTGTTATTTATTTTACTCAACAAATATTTATTTAATTATGTGAAAAATAAAATAGTACAATAACAAATAAATTTAAACAAATATATATGTATGTATGTATTATCAAAAAAATCACAGGTTGTTGTATTCTACACGTTTTGGTTGAATTGGTTGTGTTGTTCTATTGCTTGTTGATATTAGTTCTATTAACTTGACTGTTTCATTTGAATACATTTTTTATATGATCTACTGCATGATTGTTTGAATTAAATTAATTATTCCATTTGTATTGTGTTATTATTGTTTACTTATTTAATAATGATTGTTCATTGGTTATGATATGCATTTTTTGGAGTTAATTATTTTTCTTGCATAATATTTTTGATGATTGTTTATTTTGCTTCAATGTGCTTAATTGTTGATTGCTTGTTGTTTATCTTGTTATGACTGAGTACATTGTATGGTAGGATGCATGCATGTTTATATTAATAATCTTATGATGAGGTAGTTATCCAATGTTAACTTTCCGAGAGATGTGCATTTGAAAAACTAATGAGATGATAAGGGATATGTTTGTATCAATTATGGTGGATGACATGAGATTTTCTCTAATTGACTTTGGGGCTTGAATAGGGATAATGGGGGATAAAGTCCAAGGAAATCCTACGAACCAAATGAAGTGTTCTAAACTTTGATGAATAAATGATGCAAGTCGTTTGATCGAGTACTTCAAGTGGGAACTGAATGTACGTGACTAGAATAGTCCGAAAAAGAATGTTCGATGAGGTAAAGCGATATAGAAGGGCATGAGATGTTCCGAATCAAGTTGGATACTCAAGGGATCATTGATAACTCTGGATAGGATGATTATTCCTAAGGGCAAGGTTATGTGAGGATGCTCACATGTGTACCCAGGACCATGAGACCACCTGGCTAATCTTAAGAGGAAAATACCTATGAGATGGGTATCTAAGAGAATGTCGGATCCGATTATGGCATAAGATGCCACCAGCCTAAGAGGTTATAGAGTGAGTTATCATGTACCCAAGAGACAAGGTCGTGATGATGGAGGACTATGAAAAAGTCATACAGGAGTGAGACTCCGGAAATGATCATGATGGGTTGAGACTCTGAAAATGATTTGGGTGAGACTTTGAGGACACCATGAGAAGGTTGTGGTGAAGGGTGACTTTGAGAAAGTCAAAATGGAGTGAGACTTTGGAGATGACCATGTTTAAGTGAGACTTTGTAGGTCTTGGAGAAGCGAGGCTTTAGTGAGGATCGTTGCGAAGTAGGACTCCGGTGATGTTATGTGGCAAGGTAAGACCTTGGTAATAGCTAAAATGATGTAAAGACTTGATGATGGTCTAACTCACCTTAGTGATGCCATATATTCCCTGCTATAAGTGAGGAATCGAGGATTGATGCTATTCCCTACTACAAGTGAGGAATTGAGAAATCGAGGATTGATGCAAGTGCAACATTATTTTAAGGAATTAACTATAAGTGGACACAAATATTATTTTGGAAAGTGTAGGTATGAGATGGTACACGGATTGGTATAGATGAGACCATGAAGAAGTTCATCGTTAGGTTGGGATATATACATATTATAGTAAACGGGTAATCAGATTAGGGATTAGCACACATGTGTTATTTATTGATATGACGATGTGATGATTACCATTTTTGGGGCGTGTGCATGCTTTACTTTGATGGGCAATGCTGTTTATTGATTTATGTATATTCTTATGCGTGTATGTTTGGACCAACCTAAATTTTGTTGTGCATTTGTGCTATAGGTGATTGCATTTGAATTGCTAAGATATATGTTATGATTTGTATATAGAATTTATGTATGGGTAGGATTGTTTCACCCTTTATTGATGGAGTGTTATTATTATATACTATAATTTAGATGCATGATTAAGTAATTCAAGGTATTACAATAGTATGTTTTTTGAATTCATTATTGTGAAATAATTATTTGGTCAAAATTGGTTGTATTGTCCGGATTTCATGTACTACAATTAAAGATGGTTTATTTTGATTAATATGCTTCTCTATTTTTTGTGATTAAACCCATGATGAGACTCTATTGATTTGGCTGATGGTTGTATTTGAGAGTTTGCGATGGCGCAATTTTTTATGGGTGGGAAAATGTAGCGACCCGCAAATTTGAGACTATAACATATTAAAGTAGTTTAAAATGAATTTTTTAATAAAAGAGTGAACTGAGTATCATATTTATAACCTTGCGAAGGTCTTTCCAAGACGATCAATTTGATATATAATGTTGATATATTTGGAGTTATAGTTTGTGAAATAGAGATGTTATATTGTTTAAATAACATTCGTTTATTTCAGGCCAAAACGAACAAACAACCCATAACCCAGCCTACAACTATATAAGTGAGGCTATGGAACCTTAGCCATCATATTTATTTCTCATGTTTCTTCCATAATCCCTAAATTTTTGGTGGTAAGAAAATTAATTAAAAAGTGGTTAAAACCCGAAGTGGCCAAGCCCCATTAAATTATATATTGTTGGAAAGCTCTCGATAAGGCGAAGAGGTATCAAAAATTCATTTTCCACCCAAGGCTCCATTTGACAAGAGAATTACAATTTCTTTTTGACTGTCCACTTTAGGGGTTTAAATTCAACGACGAAATGGTAATTATTGGTCGATAGAAGGGGCGTGTAGAGGATGATGGGGGGAGTTCATACGTACGGTTGGATTAGCGAATAAGGCGATAAATTGGTTGGAAATTGCATGAGAATGGTTTAAATTCGTTCATGGCAATGGGTCCTAAATGATAGCAAGGGATGGTTCATGGTGGATGGTGATGCGACTTGGCTTGGTGGGGCTAATGGCAATGTTCGATCTAGGTGGAAGCGTGCATGGCGGCAATGGCAGGTCATTGAACTTTACGGCTAGGGTACGGTTGCTCGATCTGGAAGCGAGGAGGAGGAGGTCATATTTAAATTAATCCCTGATTAATTAGTTAATTATATTTTAAAATTTTCAACTTCTAACCTTCTAACCTTCGTATCTTCCACATACGAACCCCGATAAACGTGTTGTTTCTTCCATTGGACTCATGGCGGAATTTCAGACGTTTTGACACTAGTTTTACTATGTTTCGAGACCGTTGAAAAATGTACATTGGTATGATTTATTCAATTTAATTAATTGAATTTTGGAACATGAAATATATATATATATATATATATATGATGAAAAATTATATTTATTGAGATATGTTGTGTTTATTGGATATTTGTTATTGAGGAGATTTTGGATGTGTTGTGCCTTAATTGGATAGTTATTGTTGATTATTGTATTTTGGGTGTTTAGTTTCAATTAATTGTAAATTTTAAATAGAAAACAATTAATTAAAATTATGTGGGTATAATTATATAATAAGGTGAGAATTAGATAAATAGATGATAAACATGATTATTTGCAGTTTATGTGAAATGTTTCTAAATAATAGTGTTTGAATGAATAATGGGGTAGATTTAATAAGGTTATGATTTATGGATTTTTGGGGAAATTTATAAATAATAATAGGAAATATATTTTTAAACTAAGATTGGGAGATTTATTATTACTTAGTAAACTGAGATTTTATAAACAATAATATGATTTTCATGAAAACTACTATCTTTTAGATAAAATTTGATGTTTGGAGAGATTTGAAGTAATGAAATTACAATGAAATATTTTGAAGTATATCATTAGCTTGGAAGAATTGTTATTGTTTCGAGATAAATGTAATGTCCTTTTATAATAAACAATAAATGACAGTGAATATGATGTTTTGGATGGATGTAATATGTGATTTATGATTAATTTTAGTTATCACATACGTTGTTTTATGAAGATGAGATCTCATTTGGACGTGTTGTAATATTTTTCCATTTTACTATGTGTATGTAGTTAACTATGGTTTTATTATCAGTGTTTGTGTTACAAATATAATGGTTTAGTACATATTTGGTCGACTATTACTTATATTGATAGTGTATTACTAATGGTTGATAAATTGGGGTGTGCGAGTGTCTATATATAACAATAATAACACTTTTAGCCATTAAATATTACAATCATTTGACAACACACAATGCCAATCCTAAACATCAAACAAGCCATTCACAACATACACAAACACACTCTTTCTCTCTCTCATATATATATATATATATATATGTAACAGCCCGCAAATCCGTACCCCTTGAGTCTACACTATTCTACAACAATCAACTCAAGTTGCACAGAAATACGAACCATTTGGGTTTAAGAAGAAGAGGTAGAAGAAGAGGAAACAAAATCAACATCAGAATCTAACCATCGCAGCGGAATAAAATATAATAGATAATAAATAATCTTTACTAAAAATCAAATATATCAGTTTACATATATTACATCATCAGAGTACATCAGTCACAGCTCACATCAATAACATACAATAAATACACAACAACTCAAACAGCGGAATATATATATAACAAGTACGACTATACGTATCGTCATCCAGCTCGTCTCCTGAGCTCCACAGCATCATATCCTGTATCCTATAATACTCGGTCTGACCCGAGCATTACAGTTAAATAATACCCGAGTCAGTCTGGAATACCAGCGTGAGAAAATCACACCCAATTGATTATTAAAGTTTCAAAAATCCTTTGAAAACAAAAGCATCTCGTAAGACCACGCCACAAATAAACATGTCGGGTTTTTACCTTACGATAGTTAAAACAATTTTTATAGAAATCCTCTGATATTATAATAGGGTCTATATACAAATACTTATAAAATAGCCGAAATTGTTACATGATTAAATTCCAGCAACTAGCCACCGAAGTGGGTAATACAAACAAAACTCGTACAAGGCTCGTAGGGAAAATGGATTTCCAACAATGACTAGGCACTGGGGTACCACCTGTCACAGTACGGGGCCTAGATCACCGTACCGAGGATTACTCCCTTCATCCCCTACAACACAAGGCCGGAACCATTCCTTACTGAACAATCCCGAACAAGATAAACCCCGTGGTTGGCGCGACCAACCACCCACTAAGCCGAAATATAAAAAGGGACATCTAGACAGGGGAATTATCTTGTCCTGCTTGGGCATGACCCACCTAACCTTGCTGCATATCCCCTGATTTTCAGTCATTCCCATTTGATGAGGCTTGAGGCTAAGCGTTACCTTTTAGAACGTTTCACTTAGAATGCCCATCGCCCACCTGACGATGTTTCGCAAGCATTCATCCATACAAGTCCGTCCCGGGTTCGAACGGAACCGAAGGCACTATTCCTACTACATCCATTTTGGAAATATTCTCAGGATTAGTAGCGACTAGCCCTTGCACTTCACTGCTCCATCTTCGATTCCAAAATCGTTTACACGAATCGTACAAACCGGATCGAAGTGGTTTTCGAGAAATAAATCTCGATCCCGGTCTCTTCGAAACGATCAGCGCATTTGTCCAATATTGATAGTCGGTTATTTAACTATCAATTAATATTCACAAACATCCATCACACAATAAAAAAAAATTTCCAAATTATTTATTTATCTCAAAATATCTTCGCAAGATATATTTTCACCTTTTAAGCCCCTTTGAAAGCAGTTTCAAATTTATCTTCCTTTCGGAATAAACTTTCCCAAATATTTTCTATCTCCACTGAAATCACCAAGTACAAAACTAGAATTTAAAATAATTTAAAACACTTTACTTTGAAATATATTTTAAAACATTTAAATTAAAACTACTTTAAAATACATACTATATAAATATTTGAAAATAAGGTTACTTAATAAATATAAAACAAGATTTCTTCTTTTAAAAATACAAAATACTAAGTTACTTCTTAATAATTACTACTAAAATAGATTAAAAGAAAATACTTACTTAGATTTTAAATATTAGAAATAATAAATTTTACAAAACTTGCTTTCTTTAAAAACAACTTTCAATCTTTTAATTTATATTTAAAAATTTTACTTTTTTAAAAACATGTGCTTGGCTATCCAGAGAAAATTCCAACTTCAATTACTTAAATCAATTTTTCCCAAATTGATTTCCAATCTATTTTATTTGAAATAAATTTCTTTACTTCCTTAATTCATTTTAAAATTCATCAATTATGGACTTATTATTAATGTTATTACTTCCCGTTTGTTTTTAAACCTTTTTAAGTGAAATATACGGATTTCAGTTTTTCCCAACTTCTTCTTTTATTCCTTTTAATAATTTAAATCTTAAATTTTAAATAAATATTTTATTCTTTTAATTAATATCACTTAAGATTAAAATTCATTAACTCTTTGTTTATTCACATTTCCATTCTATACTCAAGATTTATTAATTAAAATTTTAAAGTCACTTTATTTCTTTCCAATTCATTTAAAAATTTATTCAAATTTCTATAATCATTTTACTTCTTTTATTATCTTACAAAAATCCAATTTATATATCTTTGGTAATTCATCATACCCAATTATATCCAATCGAACCATAGCATTCAATATTCCAATAAAGATCATCATAGGATATCAAATAAACCACAACAGAGGGTATTAAATAATTTAAATAAATATTGAGGGGTCCAGTTGGATCCCTCCAACCTGTTTTCCCTGCATCCACAGACGTTAGCACAACATAAGTACCAATCCAAAATATATCATACTACAGCACATCAATCGATTCAGCCATTCAAACAATTATTTAAATTTAATCATTTAAATTTAAATTAACCGAGTGAGATTAACTCACCTTTGCTTTTGTTTGCAACCCATATCCATCACGCCTTGCGTATTCAAAGTTTTAGACCTTAAACAACATCATATGATTTATTAATATTCGAACAATTTGATTAATTAATCGCCATTTGATAAATTTTAGTTTAATTAATATTATAACAAAATGAACAATTCAATTTCCATTTAATCAAGAATTTAAATTGAACTAATACTTTAATTCTAAACTAGTAATTAAATTTTTTTTTACTGAAAATTTTACCTTTTAAAACTTACTGTTATAAATTTTTTTCTCTGTACATAAATCTTATATACCTTCAGTTTAATACTATAAAACAATATAATATTCCGTCTAGAGATTTCCCTCTGTACCAAACCATTTCTATTATAAAACTTCACTGTTATATACCTGATTTTTTTTTTTTGCATAAATGTATTAACTCAATGGAGAGAACAATTCTGTTAATATTTTTTTTTTTTTTCGTTTTCTGTATATATGTTGAAACCAAACTACTTTCCCGTAAAGGTTTATATAAATAAAAAAAATTGAAAGTAATTAAGTAAATATACCTCACAAAACTGCTCAACTTGACCCACTGCAAACTCGATGTCGCGATTTCCACCTGAGAACCACCCAGGCCCACCGTGTTCGACGCCTCGCGTACGACCCCACTCCGCCACAAGAACCACCTCCGATCCTCCTTGAACGCCGGCCCTACGCGAGCAGCCCTAAACCCTAATCGCGAATCCCTAGCCCACGCGTGCTCGACTCACTGTTCGCAATCCCCAAATCGAACCAACTCCGGACATGCCCTCAATTCAACCACCCAACACGACATCGCGACCTCAGCCACTCGAACGTTGGCGCCGTTGCACCTCATTGAGACGACTCATACTCGAGATTTCCCCCGTAAGCGTAACTGCGCGTGCGACTCCTCCGAGTCGAATCGATTCACCTGGAAGTTGGGGTGAGTATGCGAGCGGCCATGATGATAACTCGATTTCCTCGCGTTCGAGTACGCGAGTTCCCCCATTTTTTTTTTTAACTTCGATTGATTTGAGAATAAGGATTCTAAAGAATTCGTCCCTTAATTATAATTCTCTTTGAAAAGCTTGAACAAGACGCTAAAGCATGAACCTGCATAGAGAATAGAGGGAACATGAAGAGATATTCGCGTGTACGATGGTTTCCTCATGTCGGCTTTACAGAGTTAGGTTGGGTGCTGATAGAAATTTATATTTTTATATTCAATCGTTGAGGTACCTAGTTATTAAATTTGATTCGATAAAGATTTCAGCGCGTTTATATAACGTACGCTCACACAACAACCCCAAACACTCCGAAAATTGAAATCCGACAATAATACAATATTACGGATCAAATGAAACAGGTTTCGCCAAATTCCGAGACGGTGCTTCGAAAGGCTATTTTAAATTCAATTTAAACGATATAAATTTTAAAATTGAACAACCCACTGTTATTTCAATTTTACAACTTCTATTATCCTCAGTAATACGAATATAAATTTTATAAGCCTTCAAATTATGTTTAATAAGCTTAAAATTCTGGAATTCAACATTTCATCCAATTTTAAATTATTTAAATCTAATAATTAAATTATCAAATGAATTGTGATATTCGTAATTCAAGTTAAAATTGCTACATTGAATACTTACAAATATTCAGGTTTTAAATACTCAAAAATTCTGGGTCATCGCATTCCTCCCCCCTTAAAAGAATTTCGTCCCCGAAATTACTAACTAGGAAGAATGATCTAATACCCGTTTACTATTTCCTAAAACCAAACAGTTTCTAACAATTTATCATCTTACCAACTTTTTTTTTTCTTTATAAAAGATCCATTATCATTCTTATTAACTTCCAAATCCTTCCATATTTCCCAAACAACTCTATTTACTCAACCATTCCAGTTTTAATCTTAAAACCAATTTTGAATTATCAAAATTTCTCAAAATTTTTCTAACTCTCTAAATTTCCGAAAATTTTTGCCAGCGTCTCCTTTGCGCGGCTAGCTCGGTACAACTACAAAATGGCTCTACGGCCTCCCAAATCCAAAAAGAAAACAAAAGGCCAAGTGGCTCAATCCAAGTCCAAATCCCAATCAAATTTCATACAAAATTTAAATACATACCTTTTTGTCGGGCAATTTAATTTATCATCTTAAATCAAAAACCCAGTTCTTTATCCCCTTTTTATAATACCTGCATATCCTGCTTAGCACTGATATCCAAACACAATATTCCTAAACATTTTATCGACTTTCTCACAAAATGACAACATCTATTCATTTCGTTATTGACTTAAACTACATTGGTAGTATCAATTTCCATTTAAGACTTCTCCATTCCTTCTTATTATTTATTTTCATCTTGCCATTTTAGTTTATATCCATTTCTATTCACAATAATTCTTTCATTTTCATACGAATTCAATTTATTTTCAACTCGGAATATATAAATTTTATTTGTCATTTATTACTAATTCATGTCATTTTTTTAATTCGTTTCATTGACTAACTAATTTTAGTATCCAATTCTAAATAGTTTTGTCATTAACAAAATTTTCCAAAATTTTCAAAAATTTTCTAATCCCCAAATTTCTGAAAATTTTTGGCAGAGTCCCCTTTGTACGGAGGAGCTTTTGCAATTTGACAAAAGAGATAAATATATATACATCGACCCACACGGTCGGAAAAACCAAAAACAATTCATATTTCCTAATTAATTGCATAGGCGTACCTTATTTAGCATTTTTAAGCAAGCGGCTTATTATTTTTAGCAAATAGCACAACCCAAATCCAGCCATACGGCTTCCAGGTACTTGTACTTACTCAATTTAAACATGTAAGTGCCAAATATATGAAGTTTAACAGCATATCACTTATTTGTAATAGTTAAAACATATGAATTCTAAAAGAAACTCATACCAAACATTTTCCTGTAAGCAATTTATTTAGTTACATGCTAATTCAACTGTTTCAATTAATTTATAACCCATTCTCATCCAATGTGAATGTTTTTCAATCCATTTGTATATAACTTCATTAATCTGAATGGTTTAAAACTCAATTGCTTACATTTAATTTATTAACCCAACTAGTTCCATTATTCAAACAAGTTCCATTCAAAACCATTAACAATTTAGGTCCATCTTATTTACCAATTAAACTTCCCTTTTTTTTTAATCCATTCACAATTATTTATTTAGCTCGACACATTCCATTTAAATTTTATTTACAATTCATTTATTCACATTTCATTCCAAATTTATTTATTCCAAACTATTTTATTTAGCTCAAAAACAATCCAAGCTATTTCATTCAATAACCATTTCTCAACTTATTTAAACCACATTTCATTTGATACTTATTTATTCCATCATTTATTTATTCAATATAATTAGTTTATCCATATTCACTTAAACCATTCTAATACCCTCGAAACATTCTATTTTCCTTATTGTCCCAAGTTATTTCAATTTCTTAATAATTTTAAATGGTTTACAATCATTTATTCTAGAATTTCATTCCATTAAATATTATCGGCAACTCATCGAATTTTATTACAATTAAAATTTATTTTTACTTGATTTAAATCCAATTCACTATTATTAATCTAAATTTTAAGTTGAATTCAATCTAACTCCTTTCATTCTTTAGCTTAAGTTTATTCACTCCAATTTTATACTTAAGCTCATTTTATTTTCAAGTAAATCTTCCTCTTTCACTCAATTTAACTTGGTTCTATTTCAGTTAAATCTCATTTTAAAATTTACAATTTCACTTGATTCGTTATTATCAAATTTACCTTTCAGATTCAGTTCTTCCAATTTATTACGTGGCCATCTCCAATTTATTCCCACTTATTTGGATTTTTATTTGCAATTCATACCATCGCTATTTAAATCCATTTCATTTTTATTCTATTCTTTTCAAATTATATTTATTTTGTTAACACTTCAAGTCAAATTTTGATTAATAACTCAAGTTCTGATTTTACCATTCACAATTTAATTTACCATCCAATTTATTAACTTACATTGCAATTTGGTTCACAAATCAATTAATTAATTGCAAGGCCACTTTCCAATATATTTTATTCATTGACAATGTAAGTCGAATTTAATTATAACTTGAGTTTTATTTTCAAACCTCATCATAAATTCACAATTCAATTCCATTAACTAATTTATTATCCAATTAGTTCTCCCCTTATTCATAATCCAACACTTGAATTTTTATTCCAAATATCACTCCATTTAATTTTCTTAAGTTCAATATACTTTATAATTCAAGTTTGGATTTTCTTCTCATTTTTTTCTCAATTCATCACAATATTGATTTTGGGCTTTTCATTCCATTTTAAATTTTATAAGCCACAACTTATATGTCATACAATCACACTCATTCTAGGCTTAAATATATTCATCCATTATTTTTAACTCAAGTTTGCTATTTATTTATAGTCCAAGCATATTTTTATTTCTATGGATTTTAAATTCTCTTATAAGTTATTCTGGTTTATTTATTTAAATTCTCATGTCTTATCCAATTTATTTTTCATTTATCCAGGTAAGAACTTAATTCCATTCTACATCTTAATTGATTTCCTATTCCAATTCAATTTAATTTTAACTCAGATTTATTTAATCCAATTCGATTTCAACTTAATTCGAATACAACTGGATATTCTTTCAGCTTATTCAATTAATTTCAATCCAGTAAAATTTTTATTTTCCAATCCATGTTAATTCCATTTTTAACTTTTCTCTTTAAATTTTAATTCCAACATTCAAAGCCTATATTTCCTTCCTGATTTAAAACTCAACTCAATTTTATAAGCTTACAATTTATCTCATCGGGATTTTTAAACTCCCGGCTTTGGCTTCAAATCATTTTGAAATCTCCAATATCTCAAACCACATTTCTCAAAAATTTTAATCCAATCCTGGCTTTTATTTCCAACAAATTTCTCTTGAGATTTTCAAAAACAACCAGTTTTTCTGAACAAATCAATTTTCTGGCAGCAATCCATCACTTAGAAATTCGAAAATGAATACTGATGATGCGGCCATCATCATCAGAATTATTCTCCAATAATCCAAGTGATTTCAATGCTATATCACTTCCAACATCCATTTAAAACAGATTTCCAATCAGAAATAACCCAAAAACAAAAATACTATCATTTATCTTTAAAACACTTCCAAATCTCCGGGATTTAAATTTCCAAATCCTGCTTAAATCAATTTTACTATAAATCATTTGCATAGCTTATGCTCATCAAAATTCTTATTTGATTATATTTCAATTTAGAAATTACAATTATAATTCATATTTATATGTTTCATTTTATAATGAATTTATTGTCTTCAAACTTTGGGTATTTTTTTTTTCCAATTTCTAGTTAAATTTTCATTTAACAATGATAATACTTTAATATTATCTTTTCTAACATCTAAGCAACCATATATTAGCTAAATAGCTTACAAAAATTTTCTTTATATCGAAAACATATTTTTGGGTAAAATTATTTCATTTACCCACATTTAAAACAATACTGTGTCAATTGCTCTATTCAAGTGTTTAGAAACCCCTTCGATACAGTTGCGCAGACTGTGTCGACGAAGGTTCATATGCCACTCAATAAACCAAATCAACACAATATTAAAACAATTTATATTCACTAACAAATACGCGCTCATATCTATTAATACGCTCAAACTCATTTTAGAGTACTATAGACTCTATTTTAAATGAGTAATTCCCACCAGAGCAAGGTTATCTCCAACCTATGCTCTGATACCAAATGTAACAGCCCGCAAATCCGTACCCCTTGAGTCTACACTATTCTACAACAATCAACTCAAGTTGCACAGAAATACGAACCATTTGGGTTTAAGAAGAAGAGGTAGAAGAAGAGGAAACAAAATCAACATCAGAATCTAACCATCGCAGCGGAATAAAATATAACAGATAATAAATAATCTTTACTAAAAATCAAATATATCAGTTTACATATATTACATCATCAGAGTACATCAGTCACAGCTCACATCAATAACATACAATAAATACACAACAACTCAAACAGCGGAATATATATATAACAAGTACGACTATACGTATCGTCATCCAGCTCGTCTCCTGAGCTCCACAGCATCATATCCTGTATCCTATAATACTCGGTCTGACCCGAGCATTACAGTTAAATAATACCCCGAGTCAGTCTGGAATACCAGCGTGAGAAAATCACACCCAATTGATTATTAAAGTTTCAAAAATCCTTTGAAAACAAAAGCATCTCGTAAGACCACGCCACAAATAAACATGTCGGGTTTTTACCTTACGATAGTTAAAACAATTTTTATAGAAATCCTCTGATATTATAATAGGGTCTATATACAAATACTTATAAAATAGCCGAAATTGTTACATGATTAAATTCCAGCAACTAGCCACCGAAGTGGGTAATACAAACAAAACTCGTACAAGGCTCGTAGGGAAAATGGATTTCCAACAATGACTAGGCACTGGGGTACCACCTGTCACAGTACGGGGCCTAGATCACCGTACCGAGGATTACTCCCTTCATCCCCTACAACACAAGGCCGGAACCATTCCTTACTGAACAATCCCGAACAAGATAAACCCCGTGGTTGGCGCGACCAACCACCCACTAAGCCGAAATATAAAAAGGGACATCTAGACAGGGGAATTATCTTGTCCTGCTTGGGCATGACCCACCTAACCTTGCTGCATATCCCCTGATTTTCAGTCATTCCCATTTGATGAGGCTTGAGGCTAAGCGTTACCTTTTAGAACGTTTCACTTAGAATGCCCATCGCCCACCTGACGATGTTTCGCAAGCATTCATCCATACAAGTCCGTCCCGGGTTCGAACGGAACCGAAGGCACTATTCCTACTACATCCATTTTGGAAATATCCTCAGGATTAGTAGCGACTAGCCCTTGCACTTCACTGCTCCATCTTCGATTCCAAAATCGTTTACACGAATCGTACAAACCGGATCGAAGTGGTTTTCGAGAAATAAATCTCGATCCCGGTCTCTTCGAAACGATCAGCGCATTTGTCCAATATTGATAGTCGGTTATTTAACTATCAATTAATATTCACAAACATCCATCACACAATAAAAAAAATTTTCCAAATTATTTATTTATCTCAAAATATCTTCGCAAGATATATTTTCACCTTTTAAGCCCCTTTGAAAGCAGTTTCAAATTTATCTTCCTTTCGGAATAAACTTTCCCAAATATTTTCTATCTCCACTGAAATCACCAAGTACAAAACTAGAATTTAAAATAATTTAAAACACTTTACTTTGAAATATATTTTAAAACATTTAAATTAAAACTACTTTAAAATACATACTATATAAATATTTGAAAATAAGGTTACTTAATAAATATAAAACAAGATTTCTTCTTTTAAAAATACAAAATACTAAGTTACTTCTTAATAATTACTACTAAAATAGATTAAAAGAAAATACTTACTTAGATTTTAAATATTAGAAATAATAAATTTTACAAAACTTGCTTTCTTTAAAAACAACTTTCAATCTTTTAATTTATATTTAAAAATTTTACTTTTTTAAAAACATGTGCTTGGCTATCCAGAGAAAATTCCAACTTCAATTACTTAAATCAATTTTTCCCAAATTGATTTCCAATCTATTTTATTTGAAATAAATTTCTTTACTTCCTTAATTCATTTTAAAATTCATCAATTATGGACTTATTATTAATGTTATTACTTCCCGTTTGTTTTTAAACCTTTTTAAGTGAAATATACGGATTTCAGTTTTTCCCAACTTCTTCTTTTATTCCTTTTAATAATTTAAATCTTAAATTTTAAATAAATATTTTATTCTTTTAATTAATATCACTTAAGATTAAAATTCATTAACTCTTTGTTTATTCACATTTCCATTCTATACTCAAGATTTATTAATTAAAATTTTAAAGTCACTTTATTTCTTTCCAATTCATTTAAAAATTTATTCAAATTTCTATAATCATTTTACTTCTTTTATTATCTTACAAAAATCCAATTTATATATCTTTAGTAATTCATCATACCCAATTATATCCAATCGAACCATAGCATTCAATATTCCAATAAAGATCATCATAGGATATCAAATAAACCACAACAGAGGGTATTAAATAATTTAAATAAATATTGAGGGGTCCAGTTGGATCCCTCCAACCTGTTTTCCCTGCATCCACAGACGTTAGCACAACATAAGTACCAATCCAAAATATATCATACTACAGCACATCAATCGATTCAGCCATTCAAACAATTATTTAAATTTAATCATTTAAATTTAAATTAACTGAGTGAGATTAACTCACCTTTGCTTTTGTTTGCAACCCATATCCATCACGCCTTGCGTATTCACAGTTTTAGACCTTAAACAACATCATATGATTTATTAATATTCGAACAATTTGATTAATTAATCGCCATTTGATAAATTTTAGTTTAATTAATATTATAACAAAATGAACAATTCAATTTCCATTTAATCAAGAATTTAAATTGAACTAATACTTTAATTCTAAACTAGTAATTAAATTTTTTTTTACTGAAAATTTTACCCTTTAAAACTTACTGTTATAAATTTTTTTCTCTGTACATAAATCTTATATACCTTCAGTTTAATACTATAAAACAATATAATATTCCGTCTAGAGATTTCCCTCTGTACCAAACCATTTCTATTATAAAACTTCACTGTTATATACCTGATTTTTTTTTTTTTGCATAAATGTATTAACTCAATGGAGAGAACAATTCTGTTAATATATTTTTTTTTTTTCGTTTTCTGTATATATGTTGAAACCAAACTACTTTCCCGTAAAGGTTTATATAAATAAAAAAAATTGAAAGTAATTAAGTAAATATACCTCACAAAACTGCTCAACTTGACCCACTGCAAACTCGATGTCGCGATTTCCACCTGAGAACCACCCAGGCCCACCGTGTTCGACGCCTCGCGTACGACCCCACTCCGCCACAAGAACCACCTCCGATCCTCCTTGAACGCCGGCCCTACGCGAGCAGCCCTAAACCCTAATCGCGAATCCCTATCCCACGCGTGCTCGACTCACTGTTCGCAATCCCCAAATCGAACCAACTCCGGACATGCCCTCAATTCAACCACCCAACACGACATCGCGACCTCAGCCACTCGAACGTTGGCGCCGTTGCACCTCATTGAGACGACTCATACTCGAGATTTCCCCCGTAAGCGTAACTGCGCGTGCGACTCCTCCGAGTCGAATCGATTCACCTGGAAGTTGGGGTAAGTATGCGAGCGGCCATGATGATAACTCGATTTCCTCGCGTTCGAGTACGCGAGTTCCCCCTTTTTTTTTAACTTCGATTGATTTGAAAATAAGGATTCTAAAGAATTCGGCCCTTAATTATAATTCTCTTTGAAAAGCTTGAACAAGACGCTAAAGCACGAACCTGCAGAGTGAAAAGAGGGAACATGAAGAGATATTCGCGTGTACGATGGTTTCCTCATGTCGGCTTTACAGAGTAAGGTTGGGTGCTGATAGAAATTTATATTTTTATATTCAAAAATATCTCGTTGAGGTACCTAGTTATTAAATTTGATTCGATATAGATTTCAGCACGTTTATATAACGTACGCTCACACAACAACCCCAAACACTCCGAAAATTGAAATCCGACAATAATACAATATTACGGATCAAATGAAACAGGTTTCGCCAAATTCCGAGACGGTGCTTCGAAAGGCTATTTTAAATTCAATTTAAACGATATAAATTTTAAAATTGAACAACCCACTGTTATTTCAATTTTACAACTTCTATTATCCTCAGTAATACGAATATAAATTTTATAAGCCTTCAAATTATGTTTAATAAGCTTAAAATTCAGGAATTCAACATTTCATCCAATTTTAAATTATTTAAATCTAATAATTAAATTATCAAATGAATTGTGATATTCGTAATTCAATTTAAAATTGCTACATTGAATACTTAAAATCAATCAAATATTCAGGTTTTAAATACTCGAAAATTCCGGGTCGTCACAATATATATATATATATATATATATATATATATATATATATATATATATATGATTGATTAGAATGGTTTAGTTGGAGTAGTGTTTCCTGCTTGCGTTGATTACGTTAGCTGCAATATTTGCATTGATTGTGTTTGTTGTAGTAGTGTAGTTGTATTGATTGCGTTGGTTGCAGTAGTTGCATTGATTGTGTTATTTGCAGAAGCTGCATTGGTTGCGATGGTTACATGGATGCTATAGTTGTTATGTGCTATAACAACTATTTTCATACAGGAGAGGAGTCGGAAATAGAACTACATTGGCTTGATCTCCAAAAGGGATATGTAGGCAGTCTTTTCCTATGCAATAGCCATCGAATCCTATAGGTTGGGTTGGGGTGTTTAGTGTTAGATGCAGTCCAAACATAGTTGAAACATTATCCGTTTCTAATTTATATATCTATACATGTACGAAGTCGTAGATAGGAGTAGAAGATGGAATGTAAAGTGAATGTAGGCTATGTCATGGGTAGTTGATTGGTATATTCTTTTATACCATAGTTTTAATGTTAATGAGTTAATTGTAAATTGATGTATTGGGACGTAAATTATTGTGCGGATATTGTAAGGTAATTTCATTATTCAGTTGATGTACATTCACATTGAAGTTTGATTCTGTAACAACCCGCATATTTGTCGATTTTTATATTTAAATATTTTATTTAAATATTTTATCGATACTCGGAATTTAGTCCGAAAAGCTACTTTTTGCATACGGTCGAATTAGGAATCGGGACCACTCCCATTGAGTTTAAAATGCCGTTTGCGACCTTTTTGAGTATAAGCTTCGATATGTTTGGAGTAAGTTGATTTTTGCTACTTTTTCACTTTGGGTTTGGGTTTGGGTTCAGCCCTATGATTAACTTACTCAAATATGAGCCACTCCTCCCCATTCACCCTCACTTTCTCCTCTTTTCAGTTCTAAAGCATCAATGGTGGGAGAGATGGGAAATTAAAACTCCAAAACCCTAGTTTGCTTTTGCAAATCAAACTCTAGCTCCAAACTAATAGAAGAACCCATTGGTAAGCTTCTCTTCTTCTTCTCCAACTCTTTCTCTCTTTGATTTCAGAAAATTCCTAAACCTAATTTGGGAAATGTTTCTCTTTTTAGCTTAGAATCAAGCTTCTTGAGTTAGATTTGAAGAGTGGTTGATTCCCATTTTGCTTTCAAGCTTCTTCTTTAATTGCTTGGGTTCAAAAGTGAGATTTTTATCTCACATCTATGCTTATATTTATCTTCGATTGTTAGGTATAAATTCCTAACACTTATTCTTGTGCAATTGATATGGATTTGGATTGGTTTTGTGAATATTCTAATTTTTGGTGTTTTGGGTTCAATTCTTTAAAAATCATGGCTTTGATGTTCAAATGTGTTTTGGTGATGCAACGAGGAGCTCATAGGGCTGGTAGTCGATTGGCATAAATCCTTAGTGTCGATGCTCGTTCGGTTGCGAATTGGTGGAGTTTGCACATTAATTAAATGGGTTTCAATTTGCAGAACATCAGGATCGGCCGATCGAACCCCTGGGTCAGTCGACCGACCTTCTACTAAGGTGCATAAGCACCTTTCTGTCTCTGGTCCGGTCGACTGGCTACAGGGCTCAGCCGACCGACCTGCTTCCCGAGAAAATTTCTGAAACAGGGTCCGGTCGACCGAGCTCTGTAGCCGGCCGACCGACCTGATGCAATTTCGCCTATTTCGCATAGTTGCTTGAATTTCCAACTTTAATCGATTCGTGTTGTTTCCTATTTGTTGTTATCATTTATTATGCCTTTGATGACTCCTTTTTAGGGATTTTGAATATCCATTTCGATGGATTTCTTTATCGGTTTCGTTGGATTTTTATTCACATCTTCGTGTGTGAATTTTTGTGATTGATTGTTCCTACAATCTTCTTCGTTATTTGTCACTTTAAAAATATAAAGGTTTTGAATACTAGTAGTAAATATCAAAACTCTTTTTCAAATGATTTCAACACTATTTTAGTACAAATCTCGTTTCTTAAGCCGTTTTCCAATCTATTAGTATATACAAACCTCTACCTCACTCGTATGAGAAATCTAATTAAACGACTTAGTAAAACGAGTGGTAGAAACGCTTGCGTTTACTTCGTCGGTTAATTCATGGACTTGTTCGATTGAATCTCTTGTGACAATTTTATAGTGGAGATCTACAATTTGTTCGTAAATATTTAAGTTAAGCAAGTGGTTATAGGACACGAAGCTAAACTCATATATTTACTAGCTTAGTGTAATTGACACTTCTCGTTGATCATGACGATCATCTTTGTGGTTTAGACTTGCAATGTGCGATGTCTCTTTGTCTGCGAGGGAGACTAAACCCCGTTTTGTGGAGTTTCGACTCAAATTGGTGGGGTAGCTCCCCATGGCCTTTGGGTCGTTCGTGTGTCAAAAATTAATGGCTAGCTACCATGAGATAGCTTCTCGTTCGTGTGATACATATGTTGGTGAGCTTTAATGCTCCCGTTCGTGTGATAAGCCTCCCCCCCTTATTTTTGTGATTTCAGGATTTCGTGTGTCGAATTCTGGAATTTCTTCTTCACCTATTTTTGTGATTTCTATTGATATGATTTATCAACTTTTGTGCATAGGTGAATTCGTGTGTAATTGACTGGATTTCTTGAGATGATTTCTAGAATTTGTGTTTCACCAATTTTCGTGATTTCCATTGATAAGTTTTATCAATATTTGTGCATTGGTGAATTTGTGTGTCATTGACTTTTGTGATTGACATTGATATAATCGTCAATATTTATGGTTTGGTGAACGAAATAAGGAGTATGACATTTCTTTGATTCTTGTGTAGATTTGGTGATATTGATTAATCTCTTGTTGATTTTCATTTACTTATATATATCACAGCTTGGCATTGTGATTATAATGTTTTTAGTCATATCTCTTATTCTATATCGTTTCATCTGATATTTATAGTTAGACTGATCCGTTTATTATTTTCTTATTAAATAATACTCGGGTCAGACCGAGATGTTACAGGTGCTTCAGCTTGACTTCTCACTTGGGATTGATTTCTCTGACTTTTGGTTAACTACTTAGATTAGTAGTTTTTGGATTGTATACAATTGAGATATAGACTCCATGTTGTATACTTATTCTTTTGTGTAGTTCTTGTAACTATTCTTTTGCGTTATTGCGGATCTTTTTAGACCGCTACTCTGAAATACACTTTCATGTGTTAGTTATATATTTATATCTTCTTCCGCCTTTGTGATATGAATTATCTGTGACTGATTTGTGTTATGTTTATTTCTATATTTGTTTCTGAAGATTATTATAGCCACTGTGTAGCAGCTTTGTGTTTGTATCGGTATGTCGGATTTCCTACATGTTACACTATCTGACATATCGATGCTCGCGCAAAGCAATTACACGGATGGTCGCTCCTCAACAGCCTTATTCTCCGTGCTAGTTGACAGCATTACACCGTAGTATTCTTGGCTGGCGTGGGTTTAGAGGTGGGGCGTCACAGCTTGGTATCAGAGCCAAACTTTGGAACAATGTAGAATAATTTAACAAGAATCATAGTCCTAAGTCCTTCTTAGGAGTCGTGCCTTAGGATTTAATTCGAGTCTTCGTACCGATTCATCCTATTTTCTTTATGATTCCTTGTTTTATCTATCAAGATTGCTTGATATTCATTTTGTGAATAACCTTTTTCTTCTTCCTTATTTCTTTCTAAGGGAAGAGAAATGGTTAGACCTGTCGTCCGAGCACCGGTCAATCTAGTGCTACTCCCCAAGATGGAGTTTTTATGACTACCCAACAACTTCTTGACCTTGTCACGAATGCTAAAGCAGCTGGTTCTAACCCGGTACCTACTCACCGAAAGTCGGGATTTGCACGCTTGTGCAACGATTACACTAATTTGGGTGGGAAGCCATTTAAAGGTTCTGAAACTATTATTGAAGTCCAGGCTTGGTTAAGGACATGCGATCGAATCTTTTCTCGCATGAACCTCATTGATCTTCACCAAGTTCAGGTGGCTTCTAGTATGCTCCAAGAAAGAGCATTGGACTGGTACGAGCTTCTGATTTCTGAGATTAATGAAGCGGATATCACTTGGGAGAAATTCCGAGAGCGCTTCGAGTTAAAATTAGTACCAAAAGCTGAGAAAGTGACTTTGGCTCGCCGTTTTATTGACCTTGTTCAAGGTGAATCTTCCGTGGAAGATTATGTCGCGTCTTTTGAATCTCTCTTTAAATATGGGGTTGAATATATCAACACCCCATTGAAGAAGAACCAGAGGTTCGTCTAAGGCTTAAACAAAAATCTCAAGAAGCCATTACTTCTAAAATTAGAAGTTCCTTTCGACCAACTCATTGATATCGCTCTTCGTCTTGAAGAGGCTGATAGGGAGAGTGATGTTGAAGTGGTGGCTTCCAAACCAAACTTCAACAACAAGAAGAGGCCAAACAAATTTAAAGGTCCTTATCCCAATAAGAAAGGGAGGCAAGCAACTCCTGCTGCAAAGACCTTTTCCTCTACTGAAGGGAAATGCTTTAACTGTGGTTCCAGAGACTATTTTGCGAACAAGTGTTCAAAGCCTCGTACTTGTCGCTATTGCAAAAGCCCGGATCATTATTTATCTTCTTGCCCCAAGCTTCAGGGAAGGAAGGAGGGAAAGCTTAATGTTGCTCAAGCCCCTGGCAACACATCTCGTGGTCAAGGTATTTCTCATTCTATCCTTGATGGCATTATTATATTTCGTGATCAACCTATTCGAGTTCTTTTTGATACGAGAGCATCCCATTCTTTTATATCAAAAGAGCTTGTTGATACTTTTTCTTTAAGTGTTGTTGCTTTAATGACTTCTTTGAGAATTGCGAATCCGGTTGGTGGATCCGCAACTCTTAGTTTGTTGTGTAAAGATGTCGAGATTATTTTGTGTGATTTTCCTTTCCTAGCCGATTTGCATGTCATGCGTTGTTTAGGCTTTGGAATGATTTTGGGAATGGATTGGCTTAACCATTATGAAGCTCACATCCTATGTCCCGAGCGGACTATTTATCTCCGACACCCTCAATCTGTTAAGCAGATTTCTATTAATCTTAAAATTCGGATTCCAGCTTGGTTGCATCTTTATATTCTTTAAATCCTCGTGATGATGATAATGATGATGAGGAAGATATAATTTCTCTTATTCACGTTGTTCGTGAATTTTCTGACATATTTGAGCCCATTTTAGGATTACCGCCTAAGCGAGCAATTGAGTTCGGAATTAATCTTATCCCTGAACCTCAACCTATTACTCGTCCTCCTTATCGTATGTCGAATAAAGAAAACGAGGAGATGCGTAAACAATTATCCGAATTGGAGACCAAGCAATTTATTCGCTCTAGTTCCTCGCCTTGGGGAGCTTCAGCTATTTTTGTGAAGAAATCCGATGGAATACTTAGGCTTTGTGTTGACTACCGCAAGCTTAATGATCTTACTATGAAGAATAAATACCCTTTACCTCGGATTGATGATCTATTCGATCAACTTAGTGGTGCTAGAGTTTTTTCGCAATTGGACTTGGCTACCGGTTTTCACCAGCTTCGTATCGAAGAGGATAGCATTCCTTTGACATCGTTCCGTACGCGTTATGGATCTTATGAATGGCTTGTTATGCCATTTGGTCTAACGAATGCTCCGGCTTATTTCGTTGACCTTATGAATAAAGTTTTCAAAGACTTCCTCAGCCGGTTTGTTCTCATCTTTATTGATGATATTCTTGTGTATTCAAAAACCGAGGAGGAACATGAGAAGCATCTTCGGATTATGTTGGAAACTCTTAGGAGTAATCATTTAAAGGCAAAATTTTCTAAATGCCATTTTTGGCAATCTCGTGTGAAGTTTCTCGGTCGTATTATTTCCGAATCCGGAATTTCCGTGGATCCTTCAAAGATTGAAGCGATTCAAGATTGGATGAGACCGGAGAGTGTGACAGAGATTCGTAGTTTTCTTGGATTGGCAGGTTATTACCGCCGTTTTATCAAAGACTTTTCCAAGATTGTTGTGCCTCTCACCGGCTTAACGAAGAAAGGTGTTAAATACATTTGGTCGGACAAATGTGAAACTTCTTTTCAGAAACTTAAGGAACTTCTTTCTGATGCTCCTATTCTTGTTATTCCCGAGGGGAATCAAGATTTCGTTGTTTATACCGATGCTAGTCGTGTTGGTTTGGGTGCCGTTCTTATGCAAAAAGAACGTGTTATTGCTTATGCTTCTAGGCAATTAAAGCCTACTAAGACTAGATATGCCACTCATGATTTAGAGCTCGCGGCTATTGTTTTTGCTCTTCGGATTTGGCGTCATTTTCTTTTAGGAGAGAAATTTGTTCTTCATACCGATCATAAATCCTTGAAGTATTTATTCTCTCAAAAGGAACTTAATTTGCGTCAACAGCGTTGGCTCGAATTTCTTGCACCATATGATCTTGATATTCTTTATACCCCCGGTAAGGGTAATCGTGTTGCCGATGCTCTTAGCCGTAAACAACAAGCTATTGTTTCTATGATGATATCCGAATGGAACGATCTCGAAATTTTATCCACTTGCGAAATTCGAGACCGTGTTTCCGAATTATGCTCATCTCTTGTTTTATGTAGCCTTGAGGCTCATCCTTCTCTTTTGGACCGCATTCTTGAAGCTCAAGGGCTAGATCCTGAATTGGCTCTTCTTGGCAAAATATTGAGGATAAGATTGATATTGATGGTTTGAAAGACTTTGATATCGATTCTCGTGGCGGCATTCGGAAATTTGGTAGACTTATCGTACCAAATATTAGTGATCTTCGTAAAGATATTTTAGAAGATTCTCATCATTCTAAATTTACCATTCATCCCGGTAGTAGTAAAATGTACGCGGATATGAAGCGACTTTATTATTGGGAGGGAATGAAACTTGACATCGCTAACTTCGTTAAGCGTTGCATGACTTGCCAACTCGCTAAGGCCGAACATCAAAGGCCCGGTGGGTTATTGCAACCTTTGGAAATTCCAATTTGGAAGTGGGACCAAATTTCCATGAATTTTATAGATGGCCTTCCCCGTTCTCATTTGGGTCATGATAGCTTATGGGTGATCGTTGATAGACTTACTAAATCTACCCATTTTATTCCCGTTCGGTCTAACCGAACCGTAGCTCTTTTGGCCAAACTTTTTATTAAAGAGATTGTTAAATTACATTCTATAGTTAGTGATCGTGATCCATTGTTTACTAGTGGATGTTGGAAGAGTCTTCAAAAAGCTTAGGGAACGAAGCTTAATTTTAGCACCGCTTATCATCCCCAGTCTGATGGACAAACCGAGCGTCTGAATCAAACTCTTGAAGATCTTCTCCGTGCTTGTGTGCTTGATTTTGGTGGAAGTTGGGAAGATCATATTTCTCTTGTTGAGTTTTCCTATAATAATAGCTTTCAATCTAGTATTGGTATGGCACCTTTCGAGGCACTCTATGGAAGGCCATCCCGATCTCCTTCTTGTTGGCTTGAGGCTGGTGAGAAGCTGATTTTAGGTCCAAATTTTATTCGTGATTCCACAGAAAAGATTGATCTTATTCGTCATAGGATGAAAGAAGCCCAGAGCAGACAAAAATCCGATGCCGATAACCGGAGAAGGAAGTTAGAATTTTCTGTGGGAGATCTTGTGTTCATTCGTGTTTCACCTATGAAAGGTGCTGTACGTTTCAGTCGATCGGGAAAGTTAGCGCCTCGATATATTGGGCCATTCCCTATCACTGAACGTATTGGTTCCATGGCTTATCGCCTATCATTACCGGCTCAGTTTTCTGCCATGCATGACGTGTTTCACGTTTCTCAATTACGGAAGTGCCTTCGTGATTCCGATTCTATTCTTGAGCCCGGTGTTGTGGAAGAAATTAAAGTTTCACCTAATTTAACTTATGAGCAACATCCTATTCGTATTATTGCTTCGGAGGTCAAGCGCATTCGAAATAAAGATGTTCCCCTTGTGAAAGTTCAATGGTCTTCAAATACTAAGGATTGTTCTTGGGAATCTAGAGAATTCATCGAGCGATCACATCCGGACTTGCTTTCCCGTGCTCTTTAAGGTGAACCTTTTATTTCAAAGTTCTTTTGTGTTGAATATGCTTTTATGGTTGTTACTATATATCTTCTTCTTAAATATTGCGAGGACGCAATTTCTTTAAGGAGGGGAGTCTGTAACAACCCGCATATTTGTCGATTTTTATATTTAAATATTTTATTTAAATATTTTATCGATACTCGGAATTTAGTCCGAAAAGCTACTTTTTTCATACGGTCGAATTAGGACTCGGGACCACTCCCATTGAGTTTAAAATGCCGTTTGCGACCTTTTTGAGTATAAGCTTCGATATGTTTAGAGTAAGTTGATTTTTGCTACTTTTTCACTTTGGGTTTGGGTTTGGGTTCAGCCCAATGTTTAACTTATGCTCAAATATAAGCCACTCCTCCCCATTCACCCTCACTTTCTCCTCTTTTCAGTTCTAAAGCATCAATGGTGGGAGATATGGGAAATTAAAACTCCAAAACCCTAGTTTTCTTTTGCAAATCAAACTCTAGCTCCAAACTAATAGAAGAACCCATTGGTAAGCTTCTCTTCTTCTTCTCCAACTTGTTTTCTCTTTAATTTCAAGAAAATTCCTAAACCTAATTTGGGAAATGTTTCTCTTTTTAGCTTAGAATCAAGCTTCTTGAGTTGGATTTGAAGAGTGGTTGATTCCCCTTTTGCTTTCAAGCTTCTTCTTCAATTGCTTGGGTTCAAAGGTGAGACTTTTATCTCACATCTATGCTTATATTTATCTTCGATTGTTAGGTATGAATTCCTAACACTTATTCTTGTGCAATTGATATGGATTTGGATTAGTTTTGTGAATATTCTAATTTTTGGTGTTTTGGGTTTAATTCTTTAAAAATCATGGCTTTGATGTTCAAATGTGTTTTGGTGATGCAACGAGGAGCTCATAGGGCCGGGTAGTCGATTGGCATAAATCCTTAGTGCCGATGCTCGTTCGGTTGCGAATTGGTGGAGTTTGCACATCAATTAAATGGGTTTCAATTTGCAGAACATCAGGGTCGGCCGACCGAACCCCTGGGTCAGTCGACCGACCTGCTACTAAGGTGCATAGGCACCTTTCTGTCTCTGGTCCGGTCGACTGGCTACAGGGCTCAGCCGACCAACTTGCTTCCCGAGAAAATTTCTGAAATAGGGTCCGGTCGACCGAGATCTGTAGCCGGCCGACCGACCTGATGCAATTTCACCTATTTCGCCTAGTTGCTTGAATTTCCAACTTTAATCGATTCATGTTGTTTCTTATTTGTTGTTATCATTTATTATGACTTTGATGACTCCTTTTTAGGGATTTTGAATATCCATTTCCATGGATTTCTTTATCGGTTTCGTTGGATTTTTATTCACATCTTCGTGTGTGAATTTTTGTGATTGATTGTTCCTACAATCTTCTTCGTGATTTGTCACTTTAAAAATATAAAGGTTTTATACTAGTACTAAATATCAAAACTCTTTTTCAAATGATTTCAACACTATTTTAGTACAAAGCTCGTTTCTTAAACCGTTTTCCAATCTATTAGTATATACAAACCTCTACCTCACTCGTATGAGAAATCTAATTAAACGACTTAGTAAAATGAGTGGTATGAAACGCTTGCGTTTACTTCGTCGGTTAATTCTCGGACTTGTTCGATTGAATCTCTTGTGACAATTTTATAGTGGAGATCTACAATTTGTTCGTAAATATTTAAGTTAAGCAAGTGGTTATGGGACATGAAGCTAAACTCATATATTTACTAGCTAAGTGTAATTGAGACTTCTCGTTGATCATGACGATCATCTTTGTGGTTTAGACTAGCAATGTGCGATGTCTCTTTGTCTGCGAGGGAGACTAAACCCCGTTTTGTGGAGTTTCGACTCAAATTGGTGGGGTAGCTCCCTATGGCCTTCGGGCCATTCGTGTGTTAAAAATTAATGGCTAGCTACCATGAGATAGCTTCTCGTTCGTGTGATACATATGTTGGTGAGCTTTAATGCTCCCGTTCGTGTGATAGGCCTCCCCCTCTTATTTTTGTGATTTCAGGATTTCGTGTGTCGAATTCTGGAATTTCTTTTTCACCTATTTTTGTGATTTCTATTGATATGATTTATCAATTTTTGTGCATAGGTGAATTCGTGTGTAATTGACTGGATTTCTTGAGATGATTTCTAGAATTTGTGTTTCACCAATTTTCGTGATTTCCATTGATAAGTTTTATCAATATTTGTGCATTGGTGAATTTGTGTGTCATTGACTTTTGTGATTGACATTGATATAATCGTCAATATTTATGGTTTGGTGAACGAAATAAGGAGTATGACATTTCTTTGATTCTTGTGTAGATTTGGTGATATTGATTAATCTCTTGTTGATTTTCATTTACTTATATATATCACGGCTTGGCATTGTGATTATAATGTTTTTAGTCATATCTCTTATTCTATATCGTTTCATCTGATATTTATAGTTAGACTGATCCGTTTATTATTTTCTTATTAAATAATACTCGGGTCAGACCGAGATGTTACAGGTGCTTCAGCTTGACTTCTCACTTGGGATTGATTTCTCTGACTTTTGGTTAACTACTTAGATTAGTAGTTTTTGGATTGTATACAATTGAGATATAGACTCCATGTTGTATACTTATTCTTTTGTGTAGTTCTTGTAACTATTCTTTTGCGTTATTGCGGATCATTTTAGACCGCTACTCTGAAATACACTTTCATGTGTTAGTTATATATTCATATCTTCTTCCGCCTTTGTGATATGAATTATCTGTGACTGATTTGTGTTATGTTTATTTCTATATTTGTTTCCGAAGATTATTATAGCCACTGTGTAGTAGCTTTGTATTTGTATCGGTATGTCGGATTTCCTGCATGTTACACTATCTGACATATCGGTGCTCGCGCAAAGCAATTACACGGATGGTCGCTCCTTAACAGCCTTATTCTCCGTGCTAGTTGACAGCATTACACCGTAGTGTTCTTGGCTAGCGTGGGTATAGAGGTGGGGCGTCACAGATTCATCTGTGAGGTTTTCTTTTATTTTCATAGTTTTGAAAAGTATAAAATTATAATATAAACAACCAATGTTTTTAATATTGGAAATTAGTTGCAGTGTATTTTGTGGCATTTGTAATTGATTTCCAACTTAAAAATAGTTGGACGTTGCAGTTAGGAAGCTAAATAAAATTGGTGGACATGAATCAATTATTTGAACTTGAATAAAGCATGCCCGAAGGACTACTTTACAGTTCCAAAGACAGAATAATTCATGGATGAAACATGGGACATGAAGTGTAATCTTTTATGGATGCGTATATGGCTACGTGTTATAGCTACAACCAAATTGCAGGGTATGTTCCAAATCAGGAAACTTCAAGTTTTATCAAAGATATGGGATTGTATAAAAAGAAATGTCATTTAGTTTGAAGAACCGAAGCTACTTACCAATGATAAGCCAATAATTTTTTTGAAACAAATCAAACGGACAGTAGAGGTGTACATGGATAATATACTTGTAAGTCAAGAAGATCGACATACCACGTGGAACACCTACAAAAGATATTTGACATGCTTCAGAAGTATGGAATGAAGCTGAATCCACTTAAGTGTTCGTTTTGAGTTGCATTGGGGAAGTTTTTAGGGTTCACTGTGAATTCTATGGGGATAGAAACTAATTTACAGCAGATTGAAGTGCTGAAACAAGTTATGGTCATTTGGATAAGGAGAGAAATGCAGAGCTCTAATTCTAACACTGTACTTCGAGTAGATTCACCTCAAAAGAAATCTCAAGTGAATCTCATTCTTTGATGCCCAACCGAAGGAAAATGGAAAGATTCGATGGATGAACGAATGTGAAGTTGCATTTAAGCTATTTTTGGAACATCTCCAAAAAAGTTGATATTTACGAAGCTTTGGAAGGCAAAGACTTATGCATCTACTTGTAGTACCAACTCATGCATTGACAACAACATTGGTGTATGGGTGTGTGTGTGTGTGGGGGGGGGGTGAAATCCAAAGGCCGATGTATTATATCAAGAAGTGTTTTATAGGAGTGGAAAAACATTATCCTAAATAAGACAAGCTAGCCTATTGTGAACACCCCCACCTTTATACCCATGCTATTCATGAGTATTATGGAGTAATAATGTCAGATAATACGAAAAATAAGGTAATATGGCATACACACGTGAATATTCCCTTAGGCTAACATTGGTGCATATTAAAACTCGAATATAACTCATCAACAAACGTACACAGTATAAACACAAAGCAGTAAACATGTATGCCTCCAGGATAGAACAATACATAATATAAAGTAAATATTAAAGAACATGGAGTCATAATCACAGCGATAAAATATTATATAAAATATACAATATGTGTTCAATATACATCACAATAATACACAGACAAGGGAGTATACAATATAATATATTAATTTACAATACAAAATATCTGATCCCCACTATGCCCAGAAAATAAATGAGCTGGTCTCATAGTCCCTGTATCTCAAAAGTCTCGGACTGACCAGGGTATTATATAAATAACACACTGATTAAACTATATCTAAATCAACAGTATAATAATATGATGTCATCCATAATATCAAAAATACACGATAACGTATGCATGGTGTATATATACATATACACATAATTAAGGGGATTTTCACTCAAAGAGCTTTTTTATATAGGGTAATAAGTATTAAGGACATCACTTCTGAAAAATTAGTTTTAAGGATAATTTTCAATAAAAAGATAAATGAAGTTATCATTTTCGGTTATACTAAAATAATGATAAATGAATTTACCATTTTCCTATATAACTTAAAAAGATAAATGAATTTATCATTTTTCTGAAATTGTCTTTAAATTAATTATTCAGAAATATTGTTCTTAAACTTATTACCCTGGAACGAGAAGCCATTCAACCTAATTTCCGCTATAATTGAAATATCATTAATAATAAAAAATGCATCACATAATCTCAAATATCACAGAACCATTAATAAAGATGTCTTCGCCTATATGAAATCAAATCAAATTTTATCTAATTAAAAAATATCAAATGGGTAAATCATCCATATCCAGAATCAACATTTAAGACTAGAAATCGTCAAATGGAAGATGTCATCAAGTATAATTAGGCTAGCAAACCGCACTGCCCAAGTATATCTCTCTATCTCAAATAATAAATACCATCATTAAACAATTAAAACATACTATTTGACTGTAAAATATAGGGCACCTACCCATCAGTCAAATATAATAAAAGACTTGAGAATCCACTATACCCTGGACACTTATCCGAATAAAACCCCATCTCCTCATATATAAATAAATCTGTATAAATCATGACGCAGAATGACTGTACGATAAGCATAAAGTCCCAAATAGAATCATATATACATCAATATGTGGGCGGTGAATCCTGGGTCGCCAAACCCATATCTATACTTAAGTATGGTGTATCAATATTATATGTCAATCTATCACTCCATTATAACCAAAAGGAGACTGATGGCTATTTGTTTGTTCCAAAAGCCCAATGTCACCTAATCGGATCTGCTTTTACCGTCTTCAGTTACCTCGATGGACATCGTGAAACATATCCACCATTGGCTTGTTAACGGGTATCCTTTTATTCATGACCCTGCTTTACCCCGACATGTAATAGACTACTGGCCTATGTGACATAAATGGGGCTATATGGCACCTACCATATGGGTCACTTAACCCAAATCATATGATGCACATCAAAAATAATATCTAATACAATGTCGTGGATTTGTGGCGTGACCCCAAGATCAGTCCACTAGAGTGGATTCTAGCCATTTGGTTCACAAAAATACCAATAAAAGGAGCACATCATGATAGTCACATACAATATCAATATATAGAAGGGCACCCGCCCTGCTCGCACCTATGAGCATCACCTCACGTAAGTACAATCTCGTAATATTATTTTTGTCTCGTGGACGCTATCAACTTACAATGAATAACCGAATAAATATCACAACATCGTCCTATACCACTACGTGATATTCAAACGTTTATCCACTGCTTATAAATTACACTTAACCTCCATGATATTCTATATAACAATTCCAAAGAACAACATGAGAAATATTATCGAATGCCTCATCCCAAATAGTATTATAACTCTGTTTATTCATATTTCTCGTCACGCAGAATTAAATATCACAAAATCAAATAGCGGAATGTCATCACCGTATCATCTCAAAATCACCAATCAAATCTATATCAATGGTGAATCATTCACAATATCAAAATCTAAATAGGAAAATGAGAAATTAGAAGTCAGATCATAAATGGAATACCAAATTTTTAACTCGAAAAAAAATGAAATAACAAAAAAGTTGAATAAAATATTTTTTAAACCAATTATATAAAATATTCAAATATGTATATAAAATATTCAAAAATTGCTTTATATCCAAAACACTGGTATTTAATATTGTAAATTACTTAATAGTATTTATAAATTAGTTTTATAAAATTATTTAGATCTCCAACTCATTTAAAAAGAGACAAATATTTCTTTTCCAAAGGCATAAACCACCTTTTTAGAACTCTCTCAAAAGTATAAAATAGCAATATATTATTTTTCCTTCAAAAAAATTCTAACATTTACAACATATTACAATATTAATTTTAAACAAAATTTCATATAATGAAAAGAAAACTATATTTATATTTATGATTAAAATGATATTTGTAAATATAAAATAGCTAATTTGAAGTAAAATTTAATAAATTATTAATAAAGTACTTTTAATAAAATTTTAGAGCCCTTAATTAATTTTCAAAGCATTTCAAACATCTTTTTAATATAAGAAAGTAAATAAATATCAAAATATATAAAGTATGGAGTACAATTACTCCAAAAATATTTATCAACCCACCAGCATAAGGAATTTATCGTGTGACCTGAATGAGTTCTGTCAAAGTCTTGTCATTCATAAAATATACACATCGACATACAAATTAATATTTATTTCAATTTGCAAGCGAATGGAGTTCCGTTTCTAAATAGACTCTTCCAACTTACATGGTCAACCAATATCAACCAAACATCAATCAGTCTCAAACAATCCAATTCAACAAAGCATTTCAAACAATAAAAAGGATGAATATATATTAACAAGTGATATTAGATATAGATGATGTGGGTTATGACTTATCGAATTGCCAAGCGAAAACCTATTGCCTTTGCCTTATTTCATGCACAAGAATTCACGCACTCTTCCTTACTCATGGTTGCCCATCACCAAAGCTCACTTTCCTATAAATTCCATGCTGCATCTCACCACATTTCAACTCACAACACCACCATCAGCCTGTAGTGCTGCTCCTTCACGTAACACATATCAGTTCACCATGCTTCCTCACAACCGCGTCACATGGGCCAATGTCCGTGTTCATGTGCCTCAACGTCGACCAGCTCACAAACTTTAAAGTCACATCGTCGGTTCACCTTCATCGCCTAGGTTGCGGCTCCCCAATCAGCTGCCTTCCTAAAATCAAATTGCCTGATACCACGATGTCATGCATGCTTCGTTCATCTTCTTCTTTTCACGAACACGATTTTGATTTTTTTTCCATGTAAGGTTGCGCATTCAGGGCACCGTTTGTTCAATAGGATTCGGGCTTGCAAAAACGTAGTAGCTAAGGAAATTTCTAAAAAGAAAAGGAGAGAAGGAAAGAATTAGAAATGGGCTTGGGCCGAAATAGGTTTAGGACTTGATTTAATTTAATTAATTTCCTTTGCATCAAAATTTATAATTTTAACCGTTGAAATAAATTTCAATCTAATATAAATTGATTTACACCTTATTCTACGTATTATATTTCAACAATCGGACTAATTCATTCAATTCGACGCTCATCTATTTTTATTTAAACATTCATTGTACCAGTACAAAATATATTTCTTTTCCAACTATTTCAATCTCATAAAAATTATTTACACTTCATAATATTTCTTATTAATTAAAATATTTGATTTAATTCCAATAATTTGTTTGAAAATAATTTATAATTAATTTTCCAATTTATTAAACGAAATCTTTTATTAGGTCGAAGTAAAATTTTATTTATTTATATGGCGTAAAAAGCGGGGTTATCAAGACCCCCTAATAAAAATTGCATCCTCCTAGTTTCTTATAGGAAGACGTCATACAACACATACCCTGACTTTCTTCGTATCTACAATCAGCTATCAAACTTAGCTATTCAATCCTTTATGCGACTCTTTCACAAACTTCTCTTATTGTATAGTACTATTTTTAAGTAGATTCAAATCAAAGACTTTCTATTTCCGTACATGACAAAAGTTTTGTTGAAATTTTCTAAGTATCGGATTTTTCGAAAAAATTCGGCAGAGTCTTCTTTGTACGAAGAGCGCTCCGAAAAATCAAAACATATAAATAATTACATGGCATACATCTCTAAAACGCATCCCAATAATGGGGCATCCTAACATGGGAAACAATAGAATACAAAAGCTCTTTTTACTCGCATGAAAGCTAAATAAAAATCACTTAAAATGAAAGGAAAAGGTTTGTTTTATGAATTTGGTGATACACACACCCATTTTCCTTTCATTTAAGCGATTTTTATTTAGTTTTCATGCAAGTAAAATGAGCTCGCGCTTAACTCAACCCAAATAGCCATCTTCATGTACCTAAGCTCAACTCGAATAGCTCATGTGAGATCATATAAAAATGTAAAGTGATATTTCATTCATATAACAAAAGAATAAAATTGTATTCTAAATTAAATCACTTTTGGACTAACTTTAACATGTCAAAAGCACATAATTATGTAATGCTTTCAAATGAGAAATTGTAGCATGATGAATTATGTCTCCGATCGAAACCTTAAAATGTGCTCTACATCAAAAGTTATGTTAATCTTACAAACCAATATAAATTCTAAAATGGAATTTAAAATGCAGCCCACTTGTTTAATTAAAAGTTTTTGCATCGAAAATGTCAAAATTTCACTCTACACTCTAAATAAAAGTTGCTACATATGTTTTAAATGGGCAAGACCGTCGAAATCGGACAAACCGTTTGAAAGTTACGATCAAAGTAGTTCAATGCTATTTTGAGTGGTTTCACTTTCGGGACAGCGATATACAATGTTTTGATTCGTATTTTAATCATTGTTTCTTCAAAATTCCGCATCGCATTTCAAACAAAAGGTGATCTCTAATAGCATTGCTTTCTAACAAATTTAAAATCATTAGAAATATATAAACAGTTTGAGATTTATGGATAAAGAAAACCTATACACTATCAACACACTTCATTGCTTTGGCTAGAAATTTTTTCTATATATCGTTTAGTTTTTTTTCTAAAACATATTTTACCTTACCAAATAATATACAATTTTATTTCATACTATTTTATTATTCTTTATCAAAATACCATAAGATATTTTCTTTTCAAAAATATAACTCAATTTACTCTTTTAAAATATTATTTTATACACACACATACCTTCACAAATGCTAAAAGACATTTCATTAGACCCATTCACACGATAACACCAAACTCCAAAAATAATTAACTTCTACCTTCTCATCGTTTTCTCCCTCAATAATTTTTTAAATGTTCGGTAGATGAATTTGTGCTTGCAAATCACCACTCATATTTTATAATGTAGGTAAAACAACTTAGATACATACATTTCATTTTCACTTCTTCCAACTTAGCACATTGTATGCTTTTTGGGTACACAAGTACCAATCTAAGATGATATTAGAATTGCAAAATAATTGCCCAAAGTTTTCAATACTAACAACAAGCTGTTACCATATATTTCTGAATATTATAATTTTCCCCCTTTATTGGTAATACTAGTCCAGTAATTGCACATAGCGAACATATCTTGACTTGATAGCAACACGGGATAAAATAGTAATTAGGATAAGGTCCATTTCATCTCATATCAGTAGTTTTTCCATATATTTCCTAAAGTGGCAATATTCCTGATACTGTGTTATATCATAATGTCATGGTTAGCGGTGATACAACATGTGTTTCTGCGTACCAGCATGTGTGCACATGCTTATATATGCTTACACGATGTTTTCAAACTATGATTTGAATTATAAATCGTGAAGTTCAAATGTTATAAATCATGGATTCGAAATATTTTTATTTTATTATGTATACGTCCTTGTATGCAAATATTTCTGCTTTATATTATTTATCATGCGACGTTTGAGTATGTAAAAGCATCAGTTTTTCTTTTAATGGCAATGATTTATACATTTAAAATTGTTTTTGATGTTTCAGTTTTTACACCGAAACCCAAAAACTTAAGGGTCTATTTGATTAAAAACTAGTTTTTGATATTTCTCAAACAAATAAGAAAAATAAATTAATTTTATATGTTATATCCATTATTCAAATTGACGATTTTTTCATCATCTTCTCCTCTTCCTTGCATTTCAGAACACATGCCGAAAGAGGAAAACACAAATATTATTTTTATTTTATCTCTAGAACTACATTTTCGAAATCATTACTAACATTTATTTTCCAAAATTTCTATTTATTTCAGATTTATATTCAGTTTATCTTAATCAGTTATTCACTTTCGATATTAATAAGTCCATTTCAAAAACATTATTTTTATTTCAAATATTCTAAGAACATCCTCCTTTCCAAAAGCTTGACATTATTAAAATATAATTTCCATAACATTAGCTTTCTCTTTTTTTCAAAGCATTTTATTCTTTTCAAACCATTATGTCGAAATGTCTCACCCTAGTGTTTAGGAATGCCAATCTGTAACATTGAGTCAGCGCATCGACCAGAATTCTTAAAGCACTCAACAGATAAATTAATTAAAATATTAAAATATTTTAAATCACTTTACAAAAATCATATTTATATGCTTGCTTTCAATAGATTCACATATTAAGGGTGATTGCATTAATACCCAAATAATTTAGCACTATCAACATGCAATTAATTTAATTTTTTTTAAATATCTATATATAGTCAATTTTTAAACCCACAACTGACATTGCAATTCATCACACATAAATTAAAAACAACAAATAAACAAATGAACGCCTTCAGCGGAAACTTTTCTATCAGCATCCGCTATGCACTCTTATCTCTACTAGATCGAACTACTATATACAAAGCCACACAATGGTTTATTCATCTTCACTAATGCCGACATTACTGGTCTAGTTAACAACTCTTTATTTTACTACCTCCATCACAACTTAAATTCCACATGGATTCAAACACACAAATGTAATAGAGATAAAATAATATATATATATATATAATAGGGAAAAAAACAAGTACATCCCAAATTATTACTCCGGTAATCATCGTATACTGCTGCCATCCCTTTAATACAGAGTAACTACCCACACACCTAGCGGAATAGGGGCTCTAAGTCTCTCTAAGGTCTTAACTCGTGTCTCTTATATACAATGTATTATTGTAATCCTACTCTGATACCAAATGTAAACACCCACACCTCTATACCCGTACTATCCAATAGTATTATGAAGTAATATTGTCAGATAATACGGAGAATGAGGCGATATGACGTATACACGTGAATATTCTCTTTGGCTAATACTGGTACGTATTAAAACATCGAATATAACTCACCAACAAATGTATATAGTATCAACACAAAGCAATAAACACATGTGCTACAGGATAGAACAATAGACAATATAAAGTAAATATCAAAGAACACAGAGTCATAATTGCAGCGATAAAATATAATATAAAGTATACAACATATGTCCAATATACATCACAAAAATATACACACAAGGGATTAAAATACAAGATATTAATTTATAATACAAAATATCTAATCTCCTCTATGCCTAGAAAATACATGAGCTGGTCTCATAGTCCTTGTACCTCAAAATTATCGGACTGACCTTAGTATTATATGATTAACACATGGGTCAGACTATATCTAAATCATGGGTATAATAACATGATAACATCCATAATATCAAAAGTATACGATAATGTATACATGAGGGTGTGTGTGTGATTAATTAAAATATCATTGGCAATCACAAATGCATCACATAATCTCAAATATCACAAAATCATGCATAAAGGTGTCATTACACACATAAAATAAAATTGGTTATTATCCACTATCAATTCAGATCCAAATTCGTTTTCGATTCATTTGAAAAGTGGCTAGCCCAGAGGAGGAAGTTGGCACCTACCTGGCTTCAATCATAACAGCTTCAAGATACACTCTTTCTTTTGTGTTATTTAAAGGGCCTATCGCTTTGATTTAAAAGTTGCTCAAGGTGAAGGTGCGTATTATTCCATCGGTACACCAGTCCTGAAAGATCGCTCTTTCATCTAAGTATGCCTAATTGGTGCACCGGTCATTCGCCGAGGGAGGGGGAGGGGACAAATGCTATCAATAGGCTGTGATGCCCACTTTGGATGAATAGGAACAGAATTCCCAAATGTATTATATTGAACCTATCTCTTATTTTGACGCCCTAGCTCATGTGCTGTTATCTCCTCCTCCAGTTTGGACTGCTTCCAGACCCCTCTTCAAAGAAGTAACTAATTTCACCAATGAGAAAGGAATTTCATAAGCCAAACAATATCAAACGGGATAATTATCCATATCCAGAATCAACACCTAAGACTAGAAATCATCAAATAGGAGATGCCATCAAGTATAGTCAAGCTAGCAAACAAACTTCCTAAATATATCTCTCCATCTTAAATAATAAAATATCATCATCACATAATGAAAAATAGACCATTTGAATGTAAAATAGATGTCGCCTACCCATTGATTAGATATAATAAAAGATACGAGAATCCATTATACTTTGGACACTGTAACATCCCCATGCTTGGAGGCCCAAAACTAACGGCTATGGGTGCTGCAGTCATCCATAGTTATTAATCTTCGACAACCAAATACAGCGGTTTTAGATTCATCGATATACAGAAACACATGAATATGGAAAAAAATTAAAGTTCAAACCAAATCACATTTTATTCCAAAATATTTCCAATTCATTACATAATCATAAATTCGCAAATCACGTTCGGAGAAAATATATTTATTACAACATACCCTTAGAGCGACATATGAAGAAGCCCATTGGGATGATTAGAGTATACACAGACAATATAACAAATTTGCCATTACAATCTGTTAGTCCTTGAGATGATGGTCTTAATGACAACAATCTTAGAATAAGATTATAAAACATAAATACTAACATTATAGTTTAGATATATATGTATATGTAGGATTTAACCATGCAGGTACTAAGAAGGAAGACTGTACAGTATAGAGATTCAAGATATCAAGATTGAAGACTCATGAGTATCAAGATTATAAAGAGTTCAAGATTTCAATAATAGGTAATTTAATTAGGAATTTTGTTAAAACTCCTAGAAAAGCACCGGCATCTTAAAATCAAAGTTATTCATGGAATGGAATCCACTTCGAGCCCGTTAAAGGGATGGAACCCTAAGTAGGATGGAACCTACGAAAAATTTAGTGGAACATTGTTTTGTATCCGCTAATTTTTCTTCAAAATGTTTTACAAAATTATATCTTGTTTTCAAAATGTTTTCAAAATCTTCCTTTTAAAAGAATCAAAAACATCTACCCTGGTTTTAATACTTTTAGCCTCAAAATAATCTTTATTTTCAAAATCAAATTATCCTTGGTTTTAAACTATCTTTTAATTTAACTTTTAAATATTTATACTTAAATTTAAATATAAAATTATAGTAAAATTTTATATATATTATTCTCTATATTTATTGATGCGACGACCCAGAATTTTGACAATTTAGATTGGAATATTTAATTGATTTTAAATATTTGAAAGGTTAATTTTAACTTAAATTCCAAATATCACTATTTACTTGATAATAAAATTATTGAATTATATAATTTGAAATTGGGTAAAATGTTGAGTCTGGAGTTTTAAGCTTGTTAAAAATAATTTGAAGGCTTGTAAAAATTTATATTGATAGTGTTGAGGATAATAAAAGTTTTAAAATTGAATTTAACACTCATTTGTTCAGTTTTGAAATTTAATTGTTTAAATTGAATTTAAAAATAAACCTTCCGAGGCACAGTCTCGGAATTCAACGAAAACAGTTCCATTGGATCAGTAATATTGTATTATTATCGGATTTCAATCTTCGTAGCATTTGGAGTTGTTGTATGAGCGTACGATATATAAACGCGCTGAAATTTATATCGAAAATTTAATATATTGGCTAATCAAATTTCCTTCAGCTGAAATCCTTTTCCATTAAAACTTTTTCAAAAATCACTGTAGCTATTCCTTCTTCAACACGCCAACCTTCCATCTTTTCTTAAAACAGAGCTCGACATCTCCTTTTTCAATCAAACAACCGAAAGGATAAAAATCTCAAACGAAAAAAGGGGGGCCGAGCTCCTCATAAATTTAAATTCCAAAATCAAAATAGATCGCTCCCTTCCTATCTCTAAATTCGTGATCTGGTGTCCATCCTTGGGTAGCGTGTGCGACTCTGGTTGCGACATGGTGGCAAGGGTGTGCGGTGGAAGGTGTGCGCGTGCGGAGGCGATGTAGGGGTTGCGTCTCCTATTTGCCGAATGCGAGCTCGCGAACAACTCGGAGGCGAGTCGTGTTGTCGGCAGGAAGCGCAATCGATGGTGGGAAGGGTCTCGACCTGGAAGAGGCTGGCGAATGCAACTTGAAGCGATCGAAGTCGAGTTTCAGGGTGGGTGCATGTTAGGGTTTGATCACAGTAAGGTAATTAATTTTTATTTTAGTTAAATAAGTTTAAAACTCTTTGAATTCGATTTGTTCATTATTAATTATCAGGATATATATATATATATATATATATATATATATATATATATGTATGTATGTATATAACTCAGTATATTGTTTTTCAGTAAAGTATGTTTATCATTTAGTTTTTAAATGCCAGAGTTTAAATTTATATATATACATATATAAAGGCACAAGAAATTTATATAAGATTTTGGAAAAAAAATTATATAAGGGATTTGGTGATAAAATTGTTCGACTACCCTATTTAATTTATTTTAGTTACTAATGATTTTAAAGGGGAATTATTGGTTTAAATTAAATTAAATTAAATTATTAGAAAATTAAATTTTGTTAATGGTAATAAAATGTGTAGTTTCAAAAGAAAATTAAATATACACATATACGGTTGAAAGTTACTAATTTTCTTTAGAATAAAGTTTTGTGATGACTAGCTTGTTTAATTAACCTATTTAATTATTATAGTTACTAAAATATATTATGACTAGCTTGTTTAATTAACCTATTTAATTATTATAGTTACTAAAATATATATTTTTATGGGAAAATTATTAGTTTAAGTTAAGGTGGTAGTTAATTAAATTTATTAAAAAAAAGTAACAGATTGTTTGATTATTTCAAATATTGATAAACCGTATAAATGTTTATACAAGGTCAAAGATAAAGAAACAAGCCGGAATGGGAATGGATTGCGAAAAAAAATCAAATGTGAGTTAATCTCACTCAACTGGTTTTTCATTTAAATTTAAATGGTTAAATTTAAATGACTGGTTGAATTGAATTGATGTGATATATTATACATAATGGTATATAGTATATATTGGAGTAATTGATTTCCCGCATTTTATAGCGGATGAGACCCTATGCGCCTCATAATAGTGGATGATATTATATAAATCTCATATACCGTGATATTCCATCTCGAAGTGGAATTGGTATTGTGCTAACATCTGTGGATGCAGGGAAGCGGGTTGGAGGAATCCAACTGGATTCCTCACAATATAGAAATTATTTTCATAATTGATGATGCATTTTATTTATATACTGTGAAATATTGATTTGGGAATTAGATTGTGCTGTGTATGATTGGATAAGTATAATTTGGGATTCTAAAATATAAATAGAATAAATTGGGTGGTTTGATAGGTAATTACTTAATGTAATTAATAAAATATAATTACGTAGGGAAGTAATTAATAAATAATTACTGGATGTAGTTAGTTGAATGATGATTTGTTAATAGAAGTAAATTGGGTATAATTACTTGTGTAATTAATTAAGAGATTAATTAAGATAATAAATTAAGAAGTAATTAATTCATTTAATGAAGTAAATAAAAAGGTAGATAATTACAGGATGAGATAAATCAAGAGTGATTAATATTTGTAGTTTAATTAATGATTAACTATTTAATATAATTAAATTAGATTAGGATAAATTGAAATGTAAATAAGAAATCATTAATTTATATAATCAATGATGTAATTAAAGATTGATTAATTAAGATTAATTAATTAATACTAAGTGATTTATGAGAAATTAATTAATATAAGTAATTAAGGATCAATGTAATTAATATAGTTAATTAATTTGTGAAGCAATTAAAGATTAATTATTGATTTAGTTAAGAATAATTAATTTGTGAAAATTAATTAAAGATAATTACTTGAAATTCAAGGATAATTAATCCAGGGTGATTGATTAAGATGGATAATTAAGGGATGATTAATTAATTGATTTGAATTTAATTAATGTTAAATGAAGGAATCTAAGTGATCGAGGTTAGTAATTCAATTAGAATTAATTAAATAAATTTGGAAGTGATCAAGTTTGCTAATGGATGAATGAATGGTATTGGATGCCTTGAATGAGACTCAAAGAGACCGGGGTCGGGTATTGGAAAATATCCGAAACTACTTCTAATTTTTATTGATTGATATATGAAGTCAATAGGCTGGAATGAAATAATTTAAGTGAATTGGACTATTTAATCTAAATTTTGGTACTTAGAAAATTGATGTGTGAAATAAGTGATGTCTATAACAAATTGTGAATTTGTAAATTAATACAAGTTACCCCGGGTTTTATTTAAGTTGTATGCTTTGTATTACATGATAGAAGGGTTTACTCACGCTGGTTTCCAGCCTGACCTGGGTGTTACTTTGATGTAATGCTTGGGTCAGACCAAGTATTACAGATTTTAGGTAAGGACGTTCTGGAGCTCAGGAGACGGGCTGGACGACAGGAACGTAGGGAGAGTTCCCTCTGTATTATATTGTTGTATATACCTAAGACATGTTGATTGTATATGTATATATGTTGTAACTCTGATGTATTAAAGAGAAATTTGACAAGTACAGTTTTCCTTTGTATAACTATTATTATTTGTTATTATATTTTATCCACTGCGAATGTGAGATGTTGGTGTTTCTGTTCTTCTTATTATTCTATCTCTTTCTTCTTTTTCATAACTATCTGAAATTTTCGGAATCGAAAATTTCGGATCGTTACAATTGATGTATTTTAACTATAGTCAAGTATATTTATAAAGTTTAAAATATTTTTAATATAAGATAGAAGTTATTTTCAAAGAAAAACAAATCTCCAAAATTTCCTTTGGCATGTCGACATACTCAAGTACCTCATGTCAACATGGAAGCAGTTAATTTCAAAATTTTGAATTTCGAAGGAAGTGTCTATCGTCATATCCTTTCACGAATGGACATGGCTGTTGTTTTACTATAAATAGGGGTAGTTTTGAACAAATTTCTGATCATGATTTTCTAGTTTTCACTCCTCTTCTTCTTCCACATTTCTTTATACACATTCTTACCATTACTCTACCGAAATCAACATTGAATCTAACTAGATCGTTTCTGGTTTGATTCTCTATCACTATCTCAACAAGATCTCAGTGCTATTCAGAGTTATAGACTTCTTTGTAATCAATTTAGCGAGAAAAGGTGTGATTGTAGCCTTGGAAATCAATCGAGCGAGAAAAGGTGTGATTATGGCCTTGGAAATCAATCAAGTTAGAAAAGGTGTGATTGTAGCCTTGGAAATCAATTGGGTGAACTTATTGCCCTTGAAATCAAGTATCTCTACCTAGAGGATTGTGAATCTGGAGTGGTGTACCTCATGGCCTTGAAATCGAGGGTGTAATTGTACAATTACTTTTAAAAGGAAATCTGTACTTGTGTGCGGGACTGGATGTAGGGTAACTCCGAACCAGTATTGTAACAGGCCACCTTTTTGGATAGTTCAAATCCACAATAAACACACATGTCAGAATCAAACCATTCAAAAGGGAGGATTGTTAATGGAGTAAATAAGAAAAAAAAGAAAAAGGAAAGAAAAACAAAATACAGAATCTCGCAGCGTAACGACAAAATATAATAATCAAATAAACAGTTCATGAAGCTGTTTTACAGATAACATGTCATTACACTTTCACAAATTCAAATCAGAGTTATACATATATCATAAATAACCAAATAATGCAGCGGAACACAGAATGTAGTGGAATAATAAATAGCAATAATATAGTGAATCTTCGTCTTCGTCCACCAGAAATGGTCTTCAATGCTGAATAACTCAGGCTGACCCGAGCATAAAGGAAAATAATACACTCGAGTCAGAACTAAAATTCTTATGCAAATTAAATCAAAAGTATATGAAGTAAGGAATGCAGATAACTACATTTTTGAAGGTTCAAATTTCTGGAAATGTTATTGCTTCCACATTCAAAATAAAATGGATTTCACAATAGATCCATTCTAGTAAATTACAAACTTACAGAATAATTCCCAGTTAAATTTCATATGTTCCAAAGTTTCAATATTCGCTTTTTTTTGGAAACTTCCCAACGTTTCAAAATTTAATTTCGAAAACTTTCAAGTAAGGTAACGACGGTTTACTTCCCAAAATCATTTTTATGGTGCAAATAGTAAATCTAAACATACTATTTTTCTCTAATGTAAATACTTGAAATTCATGAGTTTTACATCCTTATTCAGTGTGCAAATAATCAATATGGAATTTAAATAATTACAATAAACTATAGGGTGATAACAAAGATATATCAAATAAATGAACAAATATACATTCAATCACAATAGCATCCATCACAATATACAATCAACATTCAAATCAATCAATTCAACAAATCAACCAATTCAATAATATGTCACAGTAATTATTAGTCATTACATATTGGAATTTAGCTATTCAAATTAAATATTAATAAATATTCCAAACCAACAATCAAAAAATTATCACTATATGGCCTGGTTTAACTTGCAATAAAATTTTAGTATTTCGTGAGTGAGTTTAAACACTCACCTTCTGGATTTCCCTTTTCTAGTCGGATTTGGATCCGCTACTACTTCCTTCTTATGAGTTGTTTCCTTCTATCTTAATCTTTTTTTTACAATGTTTTGGAAAAGATAAAGAAGTTGTTATAGATCTGGATTTAAAGAAAAAGATTTGGAGAAAAGAAGAATGTTTGAAAAAGAAGAAGAAAATTTAAAGAAGATGAAGAATTGAAAAAGAAAAGGAAGCTTTCAAAAAGAAGAAGATTTGAAGAAGAAGAAACAAAAAGACAAAGAATGAAGTAAAAAAAAAAGAGAAGATGGAGATTTAAAGAAGAAAAAATGAAAACGAAAGGAGGAAGGTGAAGAGAGAGAAAAATGAGATGGAAGTTTTATTTGGAAAATGAAGCTATAGAAGATGAGATTAGAAAATGAAATATGACTAAAGGAATGAAGATGGAAACAAATGAAAAGCTAATAAGGTACATATGAACAAACTAGGAACTGAAATACGGTAAAATATGAACAGCCCTAAAACGTAGTACTGAAAGATGTGAACTAAATGAATATGAGGTGATAGAAGAAATAAAATGCAAATGAAGAAATAAAATTATAGATTATTTAATAATAAGGAAATAAAGGTGGAGGGACAAAATGCACGTTTAGTTGTAAATGCTTTAGGCATTAATGATGCATAAGGAAATGTATGTAGGAATGAGAAAATTTGCAAACCAAAGGAAAATAAAAAAATTTATAACCAAAAATGAGATGGAAAGAATTAAATATAGCCTAAAAGCTTAGACTTAGGTATTAAACCGAAGGAGAAATGAACGGGCCAAGTTTTAATAATGAGGTAACTATTTTAAAACGTACATGCAATAAATAAAAAGAAATGAAGGGACCACATACACATTTTAAAATCCAATTTCTTTCGAAACGTAACCAAATTAATTTCATTCACTCAAATAATACTCAATTTGTACACATACAAATTTTTATCTACGCACAATTAATAAAATTATACCTACCTTGAAAATGAGAACGTTCAATTCTTTTATTTCCATTAAAGCACCATTTCTGTTTAACACAAAATGTACGTTTCTTTTATTTCCATTAAAGCACCATTTCAAGGCAAGGCTCGCGTGTAAATAAATAAAACTTACTGGAAGACCAAAAGAGGCATGTATTTAATGGAAGAAAGTAGTAATAAAATAAAATAAATGAAAGTGATAGATTTAAATTTGAGAATGTAGTCCGTACATAGAAATCACAAATCAAATATACTAAAAAAACAATTCATTTTAACATATTTTATTAATCCTAATACGCTCAAATTTACACACATATATGTATTTTTATTTAGTAAACAGTAAATAAAATTAAACACTACAATTAACATAATGAGGACCGCCACCTCACACATTAAAAGATGAACCGAGACCCCAAAGTCAAATTTGAAACGGAATAAATCTCCTATGTTAATATGCTAACTATTCCAAATCAAAAACTTAACCAAACCTTCAAGTTGTTTTCTTACCATTTTATTATTGTATATATATTTTTTAATTAAATTCAAATTAAGGAATATTTAGATAAATCAAATATTCCAACTACAAACATACAACAAAATTCAATTCTTTGTTTTAATGAAATTAAATTAACATTCATAGATGAAATATTCACTTTATTTGATAAGAATATTCTTATCAAGAAACCATTCTTTTCTTTTATTTATATCAAAACATATTTCTTTTTATTACACATTCATTTACAATTAACACTTCCCCCTTTAAAACCAACTTATATTTAAAGATTATCCCATTAAAGAGTTACAGAAATAATACTTCGTACAACCACATCATTTCTTTATCAATTAATTTCATGTAATCGTTATATTTGTACCAAATTTAAGTGCTTATAATTTGAACGTAATATTTCTGAATGAAATTCTCAATATATTTTAACACAAAACATATGTTGCACATATCATTAATTAATTACCATTTACTTCTATCTCTTATTAATGGCAAGATATAATTACTATTACTTACAATGATTAAATCTCAAAACATACCCTAATACAGGGAAGATAATTAATCCAATTGTTTCCTTTGAAATCCAATTTTCTATGTTAAACCCAATATCAATATACTAATTTAATTCCAACATTTAATTACAAATGTAATAAAACCTGTTCATTATATATTTAAATTTCAAACAAATCCTTTTATTCTGATTTACATTCTTATTATCAAATCAACTATTCCCTTATGCAATTGATTAATATAAGTTTTACACTCACCACTCAACAGTTAACGTTTCTTCTCATATCAATTATAATATTTCAATTACATTAATTCCCCATTAATTACCAAATAAATTTCTAACGAATTTAATTATAAGAAAATAAATAAAACAATGGTTACACGTTAATAATCCATATCTATTAACTTATTATTTACAAACAAAGGTTAATAAATTTACGTACAAAATAATTGATTTCATACTCCATATTAAAACAATTGCAATTAATAACATAAGATTACATCAAGTTATACATCGTTTATTATATTCCTTATTAACCTTTATTGTTTAAGTTGATTGAAATTATGTCAACATAGTATAGTAGTCAATTACATTCAATCAATATTAGCCAATTATATCTTTTATCTCATTAAATTATTTGTTTTAAGATTTATGTTAAAGTCAAAATTTCTAATCTAATAAGATTCAATTTAATAAATCATAAATTTTAATTTCGGACAATATTAAAGCCCAAAACCTTACTAAATTTAATATTTTTAATTATCAAAATATGGGTTGTTACAAGTATAAAATCCAATGTGTTCTTTCCTTTATTGCTTTTACTTTATTTCTACATTTGTATTTGATTCTGTGATCATATCTGTGTCTGAATATTACATACATTTGTGTTCAAATTAACAAAAACTTAAAAAAGATTTAATAATTCCTTTAAACACTATTCACCTCCCTCTAATGTTAATTATATCCTTAAGATTCGTATTCCGCATTTCTCACATAATCAACACAACAGAATCAAAATAAAGAGAACTCTATATAGCTATTATGCCTCATGCATGTCTCAGAAAGCTTATTCGTCTTAGATGTACCTGAAAACCTCAACTCTCAAACTAGTCAAAATCAACTGAGTACCCGAGAGTTTAAGGGAAAAACATAAACTTCGAATTAGAGATAAAGCCTGGTGTGAATAATAATCTACCATCTCAATCATTTAGATATCTGGTGAGACCACGCCGCTTAGCAAAATGGGTTTCCCCTCACTAGTATCGCAAAACCTTTTACAAAACCATATACTGTGCTCCTACATCCACAATGGTTAAAACAATTCTAAACAGTATAATATAGTGATATGTAGAACAACTGAATTAATTAAATTACCCATCCCCATTCAATTTAGACTATCTATCTCAGTTATAGTTTCTAGGATTACTATTAAACTAATAGCTTTCATGACTAATAACCAGTTAAATGTTCAAGGACTCCTTGTCAAATTACATAGTTTTCATGGGATCACTATGAACCTATTGATAACTCTAATATCTTTACCTTTATCCTAGTTTTCATAGGTTGACTAGGAACCTATTGGTAACCCCAATATCCTTTTCGTTTACCTTAGTTTTCATGGGTGGACTAGGAACCTATTGACATCTGTCAATATTTCATCTGGATATAGTTTTCATGGGCTAACTGCAAACCTTTGACCATGCCAGTATCCAATCATAGATTTCATGGGCTTACTATGAACATGTCTATCTGACATTTTCCTTTACACAGTTTTCATGGGCTAACTATAAACTTGTCTATCTGACATCTTCCTTTACACATAGTTTTCATGGGCTAACTATGAACCTATTGGCCCCGGCCAATATCATACAGTTTCCTATGAACCCATTGGCCCTGTAACATCCCGCCTTTTTGCACGCTTTAAACCGACACACATGCCGATTCACCATACGAAAGAGCGGATTGTTATGGGGTAAATAAGAAAAATAGAGAAGAGAAAAAAAAACTAAACAGAATCTCACAGCGGAAGAATAAAATATAATAATCAAATATACAGTTCATGAAGCTGTTTTACAAAAAAAATCATTTGATTATATTTATATAACACACATCAGAGTTACACATACCAATAACAATGCAGCGGAATTAAATGGTGTAGTTGAATAATATACTGGATAATAGTAATATAAATCTTCGTCTTCGTCCTCCAGAGTTAAATCTTCAAATCCTGAAACGCTCGGACTGACCCGAGCAAATTTGAAAAGACAAAAACACTCGAGTCAGAACTAAAAGATCTTATGTGAGTTAAATTAACAGAAATAAATATGAGTGCAGTAACTCAAGAGACGTTCGGGATTTACATCTCCTAAGGATCTGTTAAACTATTTACTATGTATTATATTGCGCTATTAGAATAGTGTCTAATTGTAAAATAAACTTACTTTTTAATAGCGTTAAGGGGTTACCCATATAGCCCTTAACACAAATAATGCCAATAGTTTATACAGTACCGTAATACCTCCTGATCGGGAGGCTACCAGAGGATACTCCATAGGTACGACACAAATAGAAACTCGTACAAGGCATGCTAGGGTAGGTGATACGGCACAACTAGGCAATGCCAGGATAGATATACGAATTGCTATCCGGGCTGGTGGAAACGCGCAGCGCGCAGCTACCGCCCACCTCGAACAAACACCCCCAAAATCAAAGAAATCAATAGTGGCCACCGAATCAATCCAAAGTCATAGTATAGTATCGAAAGAGTGCGTTCGATCAGAGAATGACCTCATTGGTCCGAGAATCGCTCATGTTTTAGCCACCTTATGCCAACTCACGGGAGTCGGGTCCACGTATTTACCTTACTGGAAACGCCTCCATCAACCTACTTCATTCTGGAATCTCCACCGCGTACACGGTTGTTAAAGTGGTTTCGGAGTTGGTAGAGAGTATGACAACTTCCGATCCCGGTCTCTTCAACAATCAAACGTTATTATAACACCGCGGTCCTTTAAAATAATTTATACTTTAAAACCAGAATATAATATCCCTTTCAAAACCATATAAATATGATATCATTTCCTTTTAAAACCCAAAACAATATGATATCATCTTTATTTTCCAATATATTCTTTCCAAAAATCATAGTGGTTTTAAAGTAAAATATTTAGAAATCAAAACTCTGGAATATAATATTTCCAAATTATACTACCTTGAAAATCATAACTTTGAAACAAATTTCCATCTCTCAAATGGTTAAATATTAAATTTCCTTTATAAAACAAAATAGTTTCTTTACATTTCACAAATCAATTCCAAATATCGATTTAAACTTCCAAATACCATTTTTAATTCTTATGTTTCAAAGCTTTAAATATTTCACCATTTCAAAACAAACTCATTTGACAAACCCATATATATCAAATTCAATTACTTATTATTTAGACTTGAAATGTTTGCTTAATGAATTCAATATAATTTAAGTAAAACCTTTAACTTCACATAATTGGAAAATCTTTCAATTTATTAAACTTGATATATTCATTAAAATCAACCTGATATTCATTTAAATCACTTTACAAAAAATCAAGTTATAAAAATCATATTCTTTAAAATTTTAATTTTTATTAAATTTCAATTTAACTTAATGTTCATCTTCAAAATCTTATCCTCATTTTAGTCATAAAAACTCCAGAAATTAGATTTTAAATAAAGGCTTAATCGTATTTGATCTTTAAAAATCAAACTTTATTTTATACTTCAAATCAAATTTATACAAAGCTTAAAAAAACCGAAAATTTACTATATATATATATATATATATATATATAAATAACCAAATCAATATCCCATAAACCATATATATATATAGCTTTACAAAACCATAGTAAAACATTTCAAAAATAATTTTATATATTACCGCGGTGCATGTATAAAATTTTCTACCCTATGGCCAAGTGATACGGATGTTTATCATTTCAATCCGTAATTTAAAATAAAAAATGCGGTTGTATATCATTTCAAACCGCAATCCTGAATAAAATGAAAATGCATGATGACTTGAAGTTTATACAATATAAATGTAGCATCCATTCATCCTAATATCAATCATCAACCATTATTTGCAATCATCATCCAATTTAAACAATCATCGACATAGAGCATATAAATTATACAGGAAATAAATAACATGTATTAACCAACAGTTTATATTCAATAATAAATTCAATAACTGTTAAACTAGCAGTTTATATGCAAACAAATAAATTTAACTGGTAGTAAATATGAAATGAAAATAAATATAATCATGACAGGCAGTTAATATGCAAATAAATAAATTCTAACTGTCAAATTATATGAAATAAATAAAATTAATTAACAGTCAAATTAAATAAATGCGATTTAACCGAGATGACAAATAAACATGCCAAACAGTCATAAATAAATTTCTACTCATATCTAAAGTCAATTTAACAGACATAGGAAATTTTAGAAATTGTGAGTGGGTTAAAACACTCACCTTTTGAATTTAAATCCGATTTAAACCCAAAAATTCGACGGTCTCCAAATCTGTGCAAACCAGCGTCAAAAGATCTGGAATTTAATCACGATCCTAACAAAAAAAATCGCATGAAACGGAGTTCGTATGTGAAAGTTATCACAATTAAACGATTTGCAATTGAAATTAAAAATAAACAAACAAAAACAAAATAACCCACATGGCCACGTCATCATGCATCTCCCAGAACCCTCATACGCGCGCATCAGGTCGCACTGCTGCTTGCCGCCCTAACTTCCACCTTTGACCAAAAAATACGAACGCCTCCGACGCCTATAGGTCACGCCGCCATCGTCAGCATGTCCATCACCCTCGGCCGCACCTCTCTGCCCCATGCGCACGACCCACGACGTCGACCGCCGCCGCCTAAAACCCTAAGGTTTCGAACCCTAAGTCGCCGAATTACGCCTCCTCAGGTCGAGCTAGGCCACGAGACCACCACCAATAGCCTCCCCTCGTCGATCTCTACGATACCCATATTTCAATTTCTGTGATTGAGGCCGAAATCAAAAACCCCCAACGTCGCGTAGGGTTCGCGAATTTCGATCTTTGACTGAGTTTTCCGAATGATTCGTGCATCGATTGCAAAAATGGAAACTACGTGCAGATTCGTGTCGATGAAATCTACAACATACATTTTTTTGGAATTTTTTTGAGAACTTTGAATTTTAACTTTGATTTTGGATTGTAATTGGATCTGAAATTATGATGTTTGCCATTGAGGAGGAGAGTGTTGAGATATATGTACAGACAAATGAAATTAGATGGAGGCTAGGGTTTTTAACTGGATTTATATAGGTAGTTTAGAAAATAGTGTAGATGGATCCGATAAACAAACGTGCTGAACGATAATTGGCCCAAAAAGCCCGTTCTGACCCCGGAATGAAATTGGGTAAACCCATATATCGAAATAGGTATTTTAAAATATTCTGAATGCGATGGAAAAAGTTTCACGTCCAAATTCGATCGTATGATGAAGTTATGCTGAAATCAATATTTCCAAATTGATTTCAAATTGATTTCAATTAAATCGATTTCAGGGCATTTCGAGTCCGTACGATCAAACGACAAGTCCGATCGCTACGAAACTTGAAACCCTACAATAATTCACTATTACGTATCCGATGAAACTGGTTTCGTCGAAATCCGAGTCCGTGATCAAAATGGCTATTTTATATAAATTAAATAATTTAATAATTAATTAACAAAATTTCAAATTTTTATTTTCAATCTTAAATTTGACCAATCTTATCACTTTATATTTCTCAAACCAATTACAATGGTTCAACCAATTTAAAAGTAAATTTACAGTTGACAAATATAACAATCTTAAGTGCTTATCTCAAATTCATTGAATTTAGAATTTGTAAATTAAATTTTCAAAAATTTCATTTTCATTCTGTTATTCAATCTATTATATCAAAGAGAGGAAATTTTTCATTAGTTCACTATTGTCTTCGTTTGTTTCTTTAGATTTCATCTACTTTTCCTTTTAGGCAATATTCTATATATTAAATTTTCATTTAATGGTAATAAATCATACTATCGTAGTTAAATCCAATTAAATAAATGTTAGTTCCTATTCTTTTTATTCAACATGTGTTCCGTTTTATTCCATTAATACTTCTACATACATCCTGGATTTGTATAAATGGTTATGATGTGAAATCTTGTCTACTTCACATTTTAAATTAAGGTTTCTAAAACCAATTAATATTATTTCCTTGGTCCAACACCTTTTTACCCAAATTTATATTAATATAACCTTAAATTAGATTAATCCCTATTGATTTTCCCTTTTAATTTATTAGACCCTCTTAACGTAATAGTAATTTCACTTATTTGCAATAAATCCACAAATTTGATTTCAAATTTCAAATAAATAAATGAATCTTGGTTTTTCACTTCTTAAATCACCCAAAACGTCATATAAAAAGTAAAGTTAACATTGATTGCATTTTATAGAATTAAGAAACTACAATGACAAATCAAAACTACACTAACTACCCAAATTGCTATCTTATAATGGTAACTATTCAACTTTTAATTACCTTTAAGTTTTATTTCAATTGTTCTCATTTATTCCTTACCAATGTTCATTATCACTTATAAATATTATGTCAGTTTCCTATTTTATTGCAATATTTTTATTTATTCATTCATTACTGCATAACTTCATTTATTCCATTTACATTTTCGAACAAATTTGAATTCCCTTCAATTAATATAACCAATCAAATTTTTGTTCGCACTTTATTATTATTTTAATATACCCATTCCAACAACTCTTAACCCTTGTCTTTACGTTTCACACACTTGTAATATTTAATTACATTTATAACAATTCAATGTTGCATTTATTCCTATTAATTTATTCAATGTTTACTGCCCCTTATTTCAATTTCTTCCATTTACAGTTGCGACTTCACTATTCACAGTTACTTTTGTATTACTCCTTTCCTATTTAAACCAAATATAACAAATTCCAATTAAATCCAATTTTTACCTTTAAAATAAGTCATAACATTCGAATAACTCTATTAAATTGGAATGTTTCATTTAAGTTTATAAATAATCCACTTGCATTAGCATAATTTCTTAATTTATTCCAATTACCGTTTACACTCTTTTATTGCTTTAAAATAATTTCATTAATTTCTAATATTAAATTTTATATCCAGGTAAAAATCCTTTCCTACTTAATTCATTTGGATTTTATTACAATTTCTATAAATAGGTCTTAAGTCACCATTTACATAATTTAATTTAGCGTTTATTTCAATATTTGTTTATAATTTAAAGTTTCTACTAAATTAAATTACAAAACTTATAAATTTTAACCAATTTTAATCCACTAAATTTACGGGTCGTTACACTCTCCTCCACTCAAAACTTTTCGTCCCCGAAAAGGAAAAGAAGGGAAAAGAAGAATTAAATAACACTACATCATATTCAAAATATTTAACTTATAACCAATAATTTTCTAAATTTATTTCCTTAAATGAAATATACCCGTTTTATAATCGTTATATCTTTTTACACTTAAATTACTAAAGTTTAGTAAACATTTTCAAAAAAAAAATTCTAAGTCCAAAACTTACGGAAAAATTTGGCAGAGTCTCCTTTGTACGGAGAGGCTCGGGAGAAAATATAATATCAAAATATAACAATATACACAAATATTTCCCAAAATAATATATATCCCTACATGGGAAAATATATAAAATATCGCTATAAATCGTAATCCGAAAACGTACCTATTTGTCGGGCAATTTACGCTAAATTTATGGAACCAAAAGCAGTATCAATTGCTTCCATAACCTGCATTTCACTTATAAAATCTAAAGGGTTAAAAATTTATATAAAGTGAAATATTTAAGTGGGTTCCATCACTAACAACAAATCAATACACAACCACCCATTTCTACAAACAACATACACAAGAAACAAAACACCCATTCAATCAACAAGCAAATAGTAGTTCAGGTTCAAAACTTGAAATTGTATGGAGTGAAAAATAACTATCAAGTGCATCCTTTACTCAACAGTCTTAGATGGAACAAAATAAATTATTTATTCATTCACCAATTTCGAATTTCCTTACCTGACCAACCATGAATCAAACAATAACATTTCAACCCAACAAATCAAATTAACTTATCATAAAATTTATTTCATACTTTAGTTGTTTGATTTCCTTTCTTTCATTCATTGAGTGATTACCTCATTTATTTTTATTTATTACTTACAATATTCATCTTTCATTTTAATGTCATGTAATTTCTTTTTATTGCATTCCATTTATGCATTTCTAAATTTTATTCATTTATTCCTCACAGTTTCATTTATTATAGAATTTCATTCTATTTACTTAAGTTTTAAAATCATCTAATTATAATACTTACCTTTAATTATGGTAAAATTTCAATTTACAACTTAAGTTTATAACATTAAATTCCCATTTATAACAGCAAATTCATTGAATACTTTCATTACCTCAAGCTTTACTTGTAAGATTTCCCCCTTACATTTTCTTACTAACACTGTACTTTTATTATATGGTAAGTTATATATGCTTTAAGAATGTAAGTGAAAATTATACAAGTTTCTCCTCAATTCCTTTAATTAATTAATGGTTCATTAATTATATATTCGTTTTATAAGTTATAATTTCAACTCACTTTTAAGTTCATTCATTTATTTAATGATAATATTTCTATTATATTTAATAATAGTAACATTTTAATTACACCAAATTTGTAACCTTATAACATCAATTTTTATAAATAAAGAATTTCCTTTATCCATTTACTAAGGTTTACAATCGTTTATTTACATTACTTCTCTTCCTATTGTATTAAATTTTTACTTTAATTAAATGTTCAAATTGGCTACACTTAATTGTACTATTAATTAAATGGAACTTAAGAACCAAATTCCGGGTTTAATTTTAAATCATTTAAAATAATAGATAGATATCTACACTTAACATATATATCCAATTATAATTAAAACGATAAAATTTTCTTAACAATTCTGCAGTAAATTACTACAGTGGCCTTCCCACTTCGAAACTCGAAAATAAATGTCGATGATGCATGCACTCATCACCGAAATTATTTTCCAGTGACAAAGAGGGTAGTACAGAAATTTTTTCTTTTCAATATTCCTTTTTAAAACAATTCTTTCAAATTACATCAAATATTCATATCCAAAAATACTTCTAATAGTATTATTATTATATTCCAAAATCAATTGAAAGAATTTCCAAAACCCCGGAACTTAATTTATAAATTCCCATTTCTTTTATTTTATTTTTCAAATCTTATTTCTATTATTATTTATACACTTTATTACCTAACATCCCATCTATTGCAGCCAAATATAGATATCTTTTGAAAAATTTATTTTATATAGAAAAATATAATAGGAAAAATTATTTCATACACCTATATAAAAACAAATATTATGTCGGTCTGTCCTATTAAGTGTTTAGAAATTCCTATTGATGTCATAGCGTCTCATGCACCAACCAGAATTTATAAATACAAAACGGAACAGATTAACACAATATAAAAACCTTTTTATGACACTAACAAATACGCTCTCTCATATATATACACACGGCGACTCCCATAGGGTATTACTACCTAATTAGCAAAGACTCAAACCCCACAAAGCTAAGGTTTATCGCCAAACCAAAGCTCTGATACCAGATGTAACATCCCGCCTTTTCGCATGCTTTAGACCGACACGCATGCCGATTCAAACCATACGGAAGGGCGGATTGTTATGGGGTAAATAAGAAAAACAGAGAAGAGAAAAAAAAACTAAACAGAATCTCACAGTGGAAGAATAAAATATAATAATCAAATATACAGTTCATGAAGCTGTTTTACAAAAAAAATCATTTGATTATATTTATATAACACATATCAGAGTTACACATACCAATAACAATGCAGCGGAATTAGATGGTGTAGTTGAATAATATACTAGATAATAGTAATACAAATTTTCGTCTTCATCCTCCAAAGTTAAATTTTCAAATCTTGAAACGCTCGGACTGACCCGAGCGAATTTGAAAAGACAAAAACACTCGACTAAAAGATCTTATGTGAGTTAAATTAACAGAAATAAATATAAGTGCAGTAACTCAAGAGATGTTCGGGATTTACATCTCCTAAGGATCCGTTAAACTATTTACTATGTAGTATATTGCGCTATTATAATAGTGTCTAATTGTAAAATAAACTTACTTTTTAATAGCGTTAAGGGGTTACCCATATAGCCATTAACACAAATAATGCCAATAGTCTATATAGTACCGTAATACCTCCTGATCGGGAGGCTACCAGAAGATACTCCATAGGTACGACACAAATAGAAACTCGTACAAGGCGCGCTAGGGTAGGTGACACGGTACAACTAGGCAATGCTAGGGTAGATATACGAATTGCTATCCGAGCTGGTGGAAACGCGCAGCGCGCAGCTACCGCCCACCTCGAACAAACACCCCCAAAATCAAAAATATCAATAGTGGCCACAGAATCAATCCAAAGTTAGAGTATAGTATCGAAGGAGTGCGTTCGATCAGAGGAATGACCTCATTGGCCCGAGAATCGCTCCTGTTTTAGACACCTTATGCCAACTCACGGGAGTCTGGTCCACGTATTTACCTTGCGGGAAATGCCTCCACCAACCTACTTCATTATGGAATCTCCACCGCGTACACGGTGGTTAAAGTGGTTTCGGAGTTGGCGGAGAGTATGACAACTTCCGATCCCGGTCTCTTCAACAACCAAACGTTATTATAACACCGCGGTCCTTTAAAATAATTTATACTTTTAAAACCAGAATATAATATCCCTTTCAAAACCATATAAATATGATATCATTTCCTTTTAAAACCCAAAACAATATGATATCATCTTTATTTTCCAATATATTCTTTCCAAAAATCATAGTGGTTTCAAAGTAAAATATTTAGAAATCAAAACTCTGGAATATAATATTTCCAAATTATACTACCTTGAAAATCATAACTTTGAAACAAATTTCCATCTCTCAAATGGTTAAATATTAAATTTCCTTTATAAAACAAAATAGCTTCTTTACATTTCACAAATCAATTCCAAATATCGATTTAAACTTCCAAATACCATTTTTAATTCTTATGTTTCAAAGCTTTAAATATTTCACCATTTCAAAACAAACTCATTTGACAAACCCATATATATCAAATTCAATTACTTATTATTTAGACTTGAAATGTTTACTTAATGAATTCAATATAATTTAAGTAAAACCTTTAACTTCACATAATTGGAAAATCTTTCAATTTATTAAACTTGATATATTCATTAAAATCAACCTGATATTCATTTAAATCACTTTACTAAAAATCAAGTTATAAAAATCATATCCTTTAAAATTTTAATTTTTATTAAATTTCAATTTAGCTTAATATTCATCTTCCAAATCTTATCCTTATTTAAGTCATAAAAACTCCAGAAATTAGATTTTAAATAAAGGGTTAATCGTATTTGATCTTTAAAAATCAAACTTTATTTTAAACTTCAAATCAAATTTATACAAAGCTTAAAAAAACCAAAAATTTACTATATATATAAATAACCAAATCATTATCCCATAAACCATATATATATATATATATATATATATATATATATATAGCTTTACAAAACCATAGTAAAACATTTCAAAAATAATTTTATATATTTACCGCGGTGCTTGTATAAAATTTTCTACCCTATGGTCAAGTGATACGGATGTTTATCATTTCAATCCGTAATTTAAAATAAAAAATGTGGTTGTATATCATTTCAAACCGCAATCCCGAATGAAATGAAAGTGCATGATGACTTGAAGTTTATACAATATAAATGTAGCATCCATTCATCCTAATATCAATCATCAACCGTTATTTGCAATCATCATCCAATTTAAACAATCATTGAATAGAGCATATAAATTATACAGGAAATAAATAACATGTATTAACCAACAGTTTATATTCAATAATAAATTCAATAACTGTTAAACTAGCAGTTTATATGCAAATAAATAAACTTAACTGGCAGTAAATATGAAATGAAAATAAATATAATCATGACAGGCAGTTAATATGCAAATAAATAAATTCTAACTGTCAAATTATATGAAATAAATAAAATTAATTAACAGTTAAATTAAATAAATGCGATTTAACTGAGATGACAAATAAACATGCCAAACAGTCATAAATAAATTTCTACTCATATCTAAAGTCAATTTAACAAACATAGGAAATTTTAGAAATTGTGAGTGGGTTAAAACACTCACCTTTTGAATTTAAATCGAATTTAAATCCGATTTAAACCCAAAAATTCGACGGTCTCCAAATCTGTGCAAACCAGCGTCAAAAGATCTGGAATTTAATCACGATCCTAACAAAAAAAATCGCGTGAAACGGAGTTCGTATGTGAAAGTTATCACAATTAAACGATTTGCAATTGAAATTAAAAATAAACAAACAAAAACAAAATAACCCACATGGCCACGTCATCATGCATCTCCCAGAACCCTCATACGCGCGCATCAGGTCGCACTGCTGCTTGCCGCCCTAACTTCCACCTTTGACCACAAAATACGAACGCCTCCGACGCCTATAGGCCACGCCACCATCGTCAACACGTCCATCACCCTCGGCCGCACCTCCCTGCCCCATGCACACAACCCACGACGTCGACCGCCGCCGCCTAAAACCCTAGGGTTTCGAACCCTAAGTCGCCGAATTACGCCTCCTCAGGTCGAGCTAGGCCACGAGACCACCACCAATAGCCTCCCCTCGTCGATCTCTACGATACCCATATTTCAATTTCTGTGATTGAGGCCGAAATCAAAAACCCCCAACGTCGCGTAGGGTTCGCGAATTTTGATCTTTGACTGAGTTTTCCGGATGATTCGTGCATCGATTGCAAAAATAGAAACTACGTGCAGATTTGTGTCGATGAAATCTACAACATAATTTTTTTGGAATTTTTTTGAGAACTTTGAATTTTGACTTTGATTTTGGATTGTAATTGGATCTGAAAATATGATGTTTGCCATTGAGGAGGAGAGTGTTGAGATATACGTACAGACAAATGAAATTAGATGGAGGCTAGGGTTTTTAACTGGATTTATATAGGTAGTTTAGAAAATAGTGTAGATGGATCCGATAAACAAACGTGCAGAACGACAATTGGCCCAAAAAGCCCGTGCTGACCCCGAAACGAAATTGGGTAAACCCATATATCGAAATAGGTATTTTAAAATATTCTGAACGCGATGGAAAAAGTTTCACGTCCAAATTCGATCGTATGAAGAAGTTATACTGAAATCAATATTTCCAAATTGATTTCAAATTGATTTCAATTAAATCGATTTCAGGGCGTTTCGAGTCCGTACGATCAAACGACAAGTCCGATCGCTACGAAACTTGAAATCCTACAATAATTCACTATTACGTATCCGATGAAACTGGTTTCGTCGAAATCCGAGTCCATGATCAAAATGGCTATTTTATATAAATTGAATAATTTAATAATTAATTAACAAAATTTCAAAATTTTATTTTCAATCTTAAATTTGACCAATCTTATCACTTCATATTTCTCAAACCAATTACAATGGTTCAACCAATTTAAAAGTAAATTTACAGTTGACGAATATAACAATCTTCAGTGCTTATCTCAAATTCATTGAATTTAGAATTTGTAAATTAAATTTTCAAAAATTTCATTTTCATTCTGTTATTCAGTCTATTATTATCAAAGAGAGGAAATTTTTCATTAGTTCACTATTATCTTCGTTTATTTCTTTAGATTTCATCTACTTTTCCTTTTAGGCAATATTCTATATATTAAATTTTCATTTAATGGCAATAAATCATACTATCGTAGTTAAATCCAATTAAATAAATAAATGTTAATTCCTATTCTTTTTATTCAACATGTGTTTCCGTTTTATTCCATTAATACTTCTACATACATCCTGGATTTGTATAAATGGTTATGATGTGAAATCTTGTCTACTTCACATTTTAAATTAAGGTTTCTAAAACCAATAAATATTATTTCCTTGGTCCAACACCTTTTTACCCAAATTTATATTAATATAACCTTAAATTAGATTAATCCCTATTGATTTCCCCTTTTAATTTATTAGACCCTCTTAACGTAATATTAATTTCACTTATTTGCAATAAATCCACAAATTTGATTTCAAATTTCAAATAAATAAATAAATCTTGGTTTTTCACTTCTTAAATCACCCAAAACGTCATATAAAAAGTAAAGTTAACATTGATTGCATCTTATAGAATTAAGAAACTACAATGACAAATCAAAACTACACTAACTACCCAAATTGGTATCTTACAATGGTAACTATTCAACTTTTAATTACCTTTAAGTTTTATTTCAATTGTTCTCATTTATTCCTTACCAATGTTCGTTATCACTTATAAATGTTATGTCAGTTTCCTATTTTATTGCCATATTTTTATTTATTCATTCATTACTGCATACTTCATTTATTCCATTTACATTTCTGAAAAAATTTGAATTCCCTTCAATTAATATAACCAATCAAATTTTTATTCACACTTTATTATTATTTTAATATACCCATTCCAACAACTCTTAACCCCTGTCTTTACGTTTCACACACTTGTAATATTTAATTACATTTATAACAATTCAATTTTGGCATTTATTCCTATTAATTTATTCAATGTTTACTGCCCCTTATTTCAATTTCTTCCATTTACAGTTGCGACTTCACTATTCACAGTTACTTTTGTATTACTCCTTTCCTATTTAAACCAAATATAACAAATTCCAATTAAATCCAATTTTTACCTTTAAAATAAGTCATAACATTCGAATAACTCTATTAAATTGGAATGTTTCATTTAAGTTTATAAATGATCCACTTGCATTAACATAATTTCTCAATTTATTCCAATTACCGTTTACACTCTTTTATTGCTTTAAAATAATTTCATTAATTTCTCATATTAAATTTTATATCCAGGTAAAAATCCTTTCCCACTTAATTCATTTGGATTTTATTACAATTTCTATAAATAGGTCTTAAGTCACCATTTACATAATTTAATTTAGCGTTTATTTCAATATTTGTTTATAATTTAAAGTTTCTACTAAATTAAATTACAAAACTTATAAATTTTAACTAATTTTAATCCACTAAATTTACGGGTCGTTACAAGCCCCTGCCAAAAGCTTTCCTTTATATTTTAGCATCCTATATTCTGGTCTTCCTGACCTCCTAGATGCAATTCTACCCATTTGGGACTTTTTTCAATTTATATTCATTACTCGGTTAACCTAACTGGTTCTCCTACCCTTTGTTCCTAAAATGCAGTTATGGGTCCATTATAAAGTGAATATATTCATATTAGAAGAAGCAATATAAAACATAGCAATACACTTTTGTGGGTTTAATATATAACTTGGTTAATCCCCTTAACCTATTTCTTTATCAGATAGCATATTCTCAAAACCATTATAAAAACTCCTTTAATATAGCCATGGGTTTTTCCTTTAAAAATAGAGTTTGGGTCATAAAACCTTTCGATACCTTCGAAACTTAGCTTTCGACTTCAGAGGATAGCCTCCTTCGAAAGTTCTTAAAAACATTAGGCTCATGCCTTATAATACTTTATATTCTACCTTTCGAAACCTTTCGAATATATTAAAGTATTAGCATTTAACTTTAGAAGCTTTAGCTTCGAAACCAATTGATAGTATCCCTCTCGACACTTATGGAAGTAACCCTTCCGAAACCATTGAAGGCACCCCTTTCGAAAGCGTTAGGTTTATACTTAAAATATAATTTGGGTCAAAGTGAATACGGTCAAAAACATCTATTTCGAAACCATCTTTATCATTGATAAAACATTGGGGAATCATGATGGCATTGGCACCATCTCTTTCGAAAGCATAAAACATCCAGGTTAAGCATAAGAAGGTTGGTGTCGAAACCCCTTCCGAAACCATCACCTTCGAAACCCAAACCAATTTCGAAAGCTTTAGGAAGTGGCTTGAACTTAGAAAAAAACACCTTTCGACGGCATTGATATCTTCATTACCATTGAAAGGTTATAAAACGGTAGAAGGGTATCGACTAGGTTGGAGCCCCTTCTTTCTAAATATTCTTTTATAAGTAAGGAACCGAGTAGAAAGCAATTATAAGTTAATGGCAACCCCTTTCAAAACCCTTTTAAACCTCTTTCAAAACCTTATGCTTCGACTCTGTCAAAGTCTTAAATCAAAAGTAGGCGCTTTCCTTTTTAAAAACAAACCAAGGTTTCGACCCCATCGGAAGCTATGCTTTCTACACCCTACCTTCCGCCTATCTCCAATCCACTGTGTGCCATCATTGTGATACCTTGTGTATTAGTTTTGGCATAGTTGGGTTCGACAAGGATGAAGGCGGAAGCTATTATGTCGAAAGGAGGTTTCCTAAGTAGGCGGAACCACTTTTCTGAGCAAAACTAGGTTTAATTCTTGTTTAAGTAAACTTTTTTTCTTCTAACTAACCTGCCACGTGCCAAAACCAGATTGGTTGCCTTAACTTTTTCAATATTTTTCAAAAATAACTGCCGCTAATTCAATTCTAAACCATGGTTAAGTTAATCAAACCAGCCCTTCCAATTTTTACAGAGATGTCCCTCTTCTAAAACAATTTATTTTGCATAGCAAACCACTTTGGAAAAATCCCTAAAAATTCCAGAAATTCACTTTAATCATGTTATCTAACATATCAGAATTTCGGACCCAAATTCTCAGTATATTTTCCAAAATAAATTGTAAACCCAAATAAACATATTTTCCTTTGAAAATTCATAAAAATCTTTCGATAGCTTCGAAAACTATCAAAACTGAAACCAAACTCCAAAATCATGTTTCTCATAACATAAATTTCCCATGGCATTTAAACAACATTTAATCTCGGTTTTGATCTAAAACCGTATAAAACCCCTTTAAACAATCTTGTTTAATCAAATAAATCATGAATCAAGCCTATCATCATCCAATATATCATAAAAATGAATTTATCCCTTAAATCCAAAAATATATTATTTAATCCAAAATACAAATGGAATTATTATTCACCTTTCTCTTGATAAGGAGATTAGGTTGAGATTGACTTCCTTAAGCTTGAATCTCTAGCTATAATTTGAATTCTCTCTTTCTCTTAACGGTCGACCGTTCTGTTTGTTTTTGTTTGCATTTTAAAATGACGTGAATGGGAAGTAAGAAGGTGGGAACAAAATATATATAAGGGTGAAAGCTAGGGGTGGCAATTCTCAATATACCCTTATGTGACTTAATTAACCGAAACTCATTCTTAAGCCCATTAATTAGTTCATTAGGCATGGCATTAATTCATTATTTCACGTCTCAATCCCCTTATCACTTACATTTACATTATTCTATTTAATCTATCTAACTAAATCTCCTGAATAATGTCATCAAAAATTAGAAGTGTTAATGGCTCCTCTCCTTAAAGAATTTCGTCCTTGAAATTCAATAAGGACTAAATATCGAACACAACAATCATCTGTAACGACTCCTAATAACCATACCAGTCTACCTGACAAGGAAATATCTATATAAATCTAATATAGACATACCCTCAAAGCAAATCAGGATAAGTATCTCGAATCTCGTCCTCTGTCTCCCAGGTACATCCCTTCTCATTTTCACTCCACTGAACTTTCACTAACTTGACTATCTTTGTGACGGTCCAGATTTTCGCGCTCGAAAATCGACATCCATACTTCAACTGTATTTGAATGCCGCAGATTAGACAGTTCAAATCCGATTCGCCGGAGCTTATAACACATTAAGTACAATAACACAGCGGAAGAAAAAAAGAATAATATCATATACAACTCCAACGATACAATATCCAAATATACAACAATGATCAAAATCAGAGATACAATGAAATGCTACAGCGGAAACAACCACAACTTCAAACTCCAGAAGAAACACCAATATCAGCAATCTTCATAGATAGCTCGAACCACCATCAAGTTGTACCAAGCTAAGCAAGGTCAGTCGTCCTAACCGAAGACTTCAATATCCAAAGTCTCCAAAGAATTTCAAAGAGAAAGCTGAAAGCTACTGAATCGATATCTACTATCTGAAAAACCCAACTCTAGACTGCCCGTGTGGAAAATTGTGGGCACCCAGAGTTTAGGAAGGGAACAATAAACTCCGGGTCAGTCATGAGACTGGTATGAGCAAACAAAAACAGTTTATCTTTAAAACAACAACAAAAGATTTTAAAACATTGAAAACCGCAATGCTTTTTGGAAAACGAAACTGCCATAAGGCCTCCCGCCACACACACAATGCAAGCGCACACTTGGAGGAGATTTCTTCTTATGATAGTCAAAAATGCTTGATACGCGAAAACCATTTGATATTATTATTAGTGCATAGTGCAGAAAACATTTCGAAAATATAATATCAATCTTAGATAGCATACCACAATTTGTCATATGTCTACTATAGCTACCATTTAAGAATGGCAGGTTATACAATTGAAATCATAAAGGCGCATATTGGATGATTGGATTTCCAACAAATGGTCAGGCTAAAGAACTTCCCTGTCGAAATGGGAACGCCTCTGGAAGGACGCCCCAGAGAACCTAACCGGATCTCTGCTAACACAACGCCGACGCTACCTCACGCTTTAACCTAGCTATAACATAGGTAACTAACACAAAAGTATGCCATCCTCCGTCGTTACCAACCTTTATTCGAGAGCTCTCAATACCAACAACCGCAAAGTAATAAATTTGCAGTAACCACATAGGTCAAATATCTGGGATCCATACCATGATACCACCTTTTATCCAGAAGGAAATGGACATACCCTAGGGGCACGACCCCTAAAAACCTTGCTGGAACATTCCTGTTTCGACCATTTCCGGGTTGTGAGACTCGACGAAGTCACGTCCACAAAGCAACGCTTTTCCACAGAGCCATGCTTCGATCAACAAATGATCAGCAGCACTTCATGTGCCACATTACCAAAATAGGAATGTATCACTAGAAACCATCAACTATATAACCTCTGAGCTTGTACGTCTCAGAGAAGGGTGTTAAGCTAAGAGAATAAATCTCCGCCACCAAACAGAAATGTATTTGATAGAGACCAGCTTTACATCTCAAAGTGTAATGTCAGACACACATCCATACAAGTCTATTCCGGGTTCGAACAGAACCGAAGGCACTTTATAAAGACGCCCTTGCAAATTCGGATAATCCCTAATCACGTCCAGACTCCCCATTACAAAGGGTGCTCAAATCTCTATACCGGGGGGCATTCGGTGCAGAGACATTCGACGGGTTATCCTTTCGCTTTCGAAAATATCCGCTCTTCATCACCGGTCTTCAAATGTTATCCATAACGTCGTATCATTATTCGGAATGGGTTATATGACACAAGGTCCTCTCCTGGCTAAATCGAATAATGAGCGCAACATTTAAAAACATATGGATATGAGATCTCAGTTAAGCCATAATTTATTACCCAAAACTTTTCTTTCAAATGGTTAAACAAATTACCATTTACAAATCTTTTTGAACAAAAGATTCACTTCACAAACTTCACAAAGTTTACCAATCTTTCACAAAGATTCATTAATATCTTTCCAATTCAAATCTTTTATACAAAAGATACGCTTTTCAGATCCCTTTCAATTTGAAAACAAATTCACCAATCTTTAACAAAGATTCATTCATAGCCTTTTTCAAAACAATTTTCCATTCAATTTGGATTAACTCATCCAATCTTTAAATCAAAGATTCAATTCATAGCTTTCAAAATCATTCCCACAAAACACAATTCCATTCCAAATCTTTTATATAAAAAATACACCATTTAAAATCCTCTTCAATTTCAAAACAAGATTTAATAATCTTTCACAGAGATTCATTCACAGCTTTCAGAAGTATTTCAATTTCATTTCAAACTTGAAATCTTTCAATACAAATTGGAAATCCTTTCTTTATATGAAATCTATTATTATTTGAAAACAAATAGTTTCCGTTTTGAAAAAATCCGATTACAATCGCACGAGTTAAAGCCCTTCAAGTATAAAACTTGGGTTGAATTCAAATTCTCAAAACAATATATTTAAAATGGTTTAAAACCCATATAAACACATTTATAATTTGTATAACCTTTTTAAACCATAATTTCGAAACATAGAATTTCCAAATCTTGAATTTAAATTCAAACCAAACTATTTAAATTTCAAAATTTTATCCAGTTTTAAAATAACTTTTATCTTTAAAATTCCTTTTAAAAAGACTTTCAAATTCAACCCTATTCCATTTCCAAAATCATTTGAATTTAAAAATTCAATTTTTTAAACCATTTCATTAAATTCAAATATCTATGACTTAACCGATTTCCTCGTGAAATCCATATTTGTGTGTGTATGGTGTAGTCCAAGGGTTTAACACAATAGTGCAACATTATCAATCATTACAGATTCAATCATATCAATATCGATAAGCGGTATAATCTATAACGCTTATCTTCATTTACAGATTCACAGATAAAGTAAATTTATCAATTATTCACCATTACGATTCGATGTGGGTTTCGGATAACCAACTGGAACCCGATTCCCTGTCACATCGAAATTCAAATGTTGTTTTATAGGCCAAAGGGTTTTCACATTTACACAGCAATATATTCATTACAGATATCACAGCTCAGCACAAAGCAATTCATTTTACATAGCATCATAAGCACATAGCAGAGATATCAAACAATTCAATATTCAATAGAATCCAAACATCCATAAATAAGACCAATTAATTATCTGATTAATTGTTGGGTAAAGGTATGTTTTGATTTAATAAAAAAATGGCGATAATAATAGCGACTGCGTCTTCGTTTTCGTTTTTGAAGGCATCCACGTTCTTGCTATCTTCTCCATGACTTCTTCCTTCGCTTCCTCCCCTTTCTTCCTGCCTCTTCCCCCTCATCTCCAATCTCCTATGCCTTCTCTCCTCAGCCATCCTTGCTCTTCCTTTCTCCCTCGTCGACCAGATCTGGTCGTTTCTTCAAGGTCATGTCCTCTGGTTTCACTTCTCTGATTCCCCTATCGAACTCCTAGTTTCCTCCTCTGTTGTGTTTTAAGCAGTCCAAGCTTGTAGCTGTCGCTCGTCCTTGCTCGAGTGGTGAGGATGATGCCGCAACTGCTGCCCACGAATCCCAATCGGCGGCGAATGAAGTTCCTGTCGCATTTTCAGTCAGCAATCGACCTTTGTTTGCAACTGCTAACCGTGTTCTGCCTTTGACGCTGTCTGGTGAGTGTCAGCATACCTCTGATGTTGAAAATAATGCGAGTTCTAATGTGAATTCTGCTAGTGGTTTGGATAAATCTGGATTGGACGTAGTGTTTGATGATCAGCGTTCTGGTCGTACGTCCGGTCGTAATGTTGGATTGGATTCGACTTTAAATTCCGGTTTGTTCCATTGCACTCCTGTTGGTTGTGCTAATGCGTCAGTGAATACTATGAATATTGCTCCAAATTTCAGTGGTAAATCACCAAGTGAGCCCAGACCTCTTGAATTCGCTGGTCTCCCTAATGTTGTGGAGCGACCTAGCCTATCTTCTCCGTCATCGCCTCGCCCCAAATCTTGGTCTTCTCTGTTCAAATCACTGCCACGTAATGCGGGTGTCTTCACACCTATTGATTTCGAAATTGCTGAGGATAATGGAGTGATGATCCCCCCTCCAATTGTTATGCAAGCCGGGGTGGATTTTTGGTCTGATTATTTGGTTGGTTTCTTTTTGGATCCAAACCATCGCCTTCGTGATGTGTCTTCTGTTTGTAGACGGGCTTGGAAACTGAGTGGTAATTTACACGTTAAGATTTTCGACTCCATGTATTATCTCAAGTTTTCCTCTTCCGAAGAACGTCGGCGTGTTCTTGAGGCTGAGCCATCTTTTTTTGATGGAAGTCCTTTTATTATTACTCCATGGTCTCCTACGGTGGCGAGAGCTCGTGAGCAGGTTCTCTCTATCCCTGTTTGGGTTTATTTTTCGCATATTCCGTCTGCACTTCAGCCTCTGATTGGGTTGAATTGGCTAGCCTATAATGTTGGTAAACTGAAATGTTTTGATACTAATACGGTAGCACGTGATAAATTGATGTTTGCTAAGGCTCTTATTGAGATATCTCCCTCTAAGCCTCTCCCTGCTTCTATTCCTGTTCAGCTTGCTGTCGGGCATGTAGAGGTTGTTCGTGTTCGTTATGGTTGGGTTCCAGATATATGCTCCACCCGTCACTCCTTTGGTCATCTTGCTATCTCCTGCCACCATTCTACTGTGTCTGCGGCTGCCCCAAAGATCCCTCTGCCACGTCCCCCGATTAGGAAATGGTTTCCTAAGGTTTCTACCCCTCAGACTGCCCCTTCTCCTACCTTTCCTCTTTCCGACCTGGGTCCTCCTCCTGATTCTAGCTCTGTTCCTAGACCTGCCCCTCCGTCTATTCCTGTTGTCCCTTGTGATGCCTCTGCAGCTCCCTTAGTTGCTCCAGTTTCTGATCTGCCGCTTTTGCCTATTATATGGGATGAGTCCGAGAGGTGTTGGGTTGATCACATTTTCGATGTGAGATTTAACCCGGTTGCTGATTCCTACTTTAGATTTGTTTCTGGTGATCATTTGGATCTTAGATGCCTTTACTACAAACCATCAGGTGATTCCTTAGTTCTTGATATGGATGGTTTGTATGCGAGTAAGAATTCCGTCATGCTTGCTGATTCTTCTTGGGACCGATCTTTCATTTACTCTTCTGATACGATGGGTTACGATCCTTGTCTTGCTATCCGTTTTCGCCCCTATGTTGGTCATTGTGGGAAAGTTCCTTTTGTTTCTTTCCAGGTGTCTGTGGAGGATGATGACTCTTCCTCTTTGGAGGAAACAGAGTTTTGGTGATTTATTTAGTTACTGTGACATTTCTGTCACATACCTGTGTTGTATTTTCTTTATTCTTACTAGTTAAGGTGCTTTAACCTTACTCCTGTACTTCATTTTATTACTTTCGTAATAAAAGTGGACGGTCCACTATAAAACCGGCTGGCCTTACCAAAAATTATGTGATTAATTTAAATCAGATAAATTACTTATGAATAAACTACTAATCCTGGTTAATTAATATTAATTAATTACAAATCATTTTGATTAATTATCCTTTAATCACTTATTAATTAACCATTAATAATAAATTAATTAACATTTAATTATTAAATAATTAACCTTTAATTAACTAATTATTCTTTAATTAAAAATTCTTAATTAATTTCATTCATTAATCAACCCTTAATTAATTAACATTTAATTAATTACAATAGGCGATTATCCTTAATCACTTGATTAGCTTTAACCATTAATTAATTACTTGTACTTAAGTAATTATTTTTAAGCAAGTATCATCTTTGATTACTGATTTATAAATTAGGCAATCTTTAATTAAAATAATCAACCTTTAAGAAGTCACATTAATTAATACTTTGAAATAAATTATCATTATCATATAATTTAACTTAAAAACTTTTAAGTTAACTAATGATTTAAAATATTATTTTAAGATAAACCATTTATCTATTAAATCAACTATTTAATTAAGCTATTAAAAATTTATTTCAAAACAACTTAAGAAAATAAAACTTACTTAATTTTAAGTTGAAAAACTACACAACTTTTATCAACCAACGATTAATTAAACTTTTATCATATAAAAGAAATTGTTTTTAAGAGTATGATTTTAAAACTTGTTTATTTTTAAATTTCAAAACTCTTTCAATATCCACCCGAGTCAACGTTTAGAAACTCTTGAGTGTAAACCCGAGCCAGATGTACACAATCCCGGGCTCGAACCCGAGTCGTTTCCCCTATTTTTTTTACTTTGTTTTATTAAAACATACCACTATTATATTTACACGAATAAACCCGGCAACCCACTCGAGCCATGATCCCATTTACCCGAGATCTTCTTCGAGACCACCCAACACCAAGGTCATCTGACACAAATGGTAATTCGTGCACGTGCACACGAGTTTGCCAGCGTTTTGATCATCGAGGTTGACGATTACAGGTCATCGATGACCTGCCCAAACCACCTATCCATCTAGATTCGTCTAAGGGTCTGAGATTCGAAATCGAGTTTGTTTGAATCAAGCTGGAACCCAACACAAATTGACTAACCACCAGAAACTTCCCAACACCACCACCACAGACCTCCGGAGGCCACGCGACCACAACCGCAACTGCTTTGATGACCCACGACCCCTTTCCCCTGGTCCGATCATCTATAACCCACCATGGTCAACAAATTTGTTTTACAAAACCCTGCCGAACAACCCATACCCAAACCCTATTTCACCAATTTCCGATCATATGAAAACTCCCCTCCATTTTTTCCTAGCCTCGACAACTCTCCAGCTACACCCAGACTCGAAATCGACGAACAGTTCATCGTCATTGGTCGGAGTTTGACGAAAATGCTAATTTTAATCAATTTGAGATAACTCGCCAATTACTTGCTTAAAAATCTAGAAACAGTTATCAAAAATCATTGATTTGTGATTCGAATCTAATTGAATAATCAAAAAACGGAAATTAAGATACTTGATTTTCTGATGATTTTGGGTTATTACTGATTTTTATCATTTTTGAGAAAGTTGTTCAACCTTAACACTTGCAGTGATTTTTAAAAATAATATTACACTATAACTACCCTTTTTCATTCGAAAATCTTAGTCTGATAATGTTTCTTTAGGAAGAGTAGATTAAATTTATGTTGTTCTTTTGTATGTGTTCAAACAGGAATATTTATACCTGTAAACAGACATGCTCAGATATATATACATATCTGTATACATTCAACACATTCACATAAATCCAAACATTTTTTCCACAATTTCATTTCATAAATAATCTATTAGAGGTCAGAAAAAGGAGTTTGCTCACCTTGTTTAAAGAAGAGGAAAAGTTTAGCTTAATTGCTTTGATTTCAGTTTGATCTCTGGCTCATAAGCTTCCAGGTTTGATTATTGATCTGGAGATGATTTCCTAAGTTTGATCTGAAGCTTGAATATTAAGTTGATCTTGAACTAGCTGAATTCTACTTGCTTTTAACTCCTTCAGTTTGCATTTGACTTTGATTATTGACTTGCTACTTTGATTTTGATTTTGATGTAATCCATAGGCTTCAGGTTGAAGCTTTAAACTTTAAATTTTGATTTACTTTTCCAGGTTGAAATTGCTTTGCTTGATCAACTTGCACTTGAATATTTTGTTTTAGATTTTCATTTCTTTCTTTGATCTATATATCTTTCTTCTTCAGATTTGAAAATGTATGGAAGAAGAAAACGTGGCCTATTTTTCTTTTCTATACATAGATCTATTCCTTTTGAATAATATGATGTGCCACTTGTACAATCAAGTTACACTTGTAATCCTATATTCTATCTCTTTAACAAATGTCGTTTGTTAAAATTTTATACTTAAATCCCTTACTAAAATTTCATTTAAATCTTATATATGCATAAGCTTGTGTGTTTATTTTTTATTTATAAATTTATAAACTATGTTTTGTAAAGGTATGCATATATATACAACTATATTATCTAATGTTACATCTTTTTAAAAGAAAACGTATAGAAATCTTTTTATCAAATTCAACTTAAGCTATTATACTTATTTAATGTCTATCTTATATTTATACAACATTCAAAGAGAAATGATTTGAAAACAAATTATACACTTAATAAATAATTATACATATATATTAGTTTCTTTAATTAAAAACTTTTTAGATCCAATTAATTTTATAACATATTTATAAAATTTCAAAATCACACTTATCTTCGAATTTCAAACCAAAATTCTAAATTAATTCACCATTTAACCCTTATTTTAATCCAAAAAAACCAAATTAGTTCACAATTCAATTCTAAAATTGAAATTAATTACCAATTAAATTTGACTCAAAAATCGGGATCGTTACAGTCTTGTTCCTTAATCTTTTCTTATCACTCACAATAACCCAACCTGGTTGTCTAAAAAAGTCAAATCAGGCTCTACCACCAAGTCCTCTAACTCTGTCTGAGGAATAATGGCCTCTAGATCATGCACATACTTACAAAGATGAGACACATGAAACACATCATGGACACCTACCATATTGCTTGGCAACTCAACTCTGTACGCGAGCTTTCCAATCCTCTCTATAATCTGGAATGGACCAACATATCTCGGGGCTAACTTTCTCGACTTTCCAAACCGTACCACACCCTTCATATGTGACACCTTAATGAAAACCCTGTCTTCCATTGAGAACTCTAGGTCTTTACGCCTCTTATATGCATAACTCTTTTGTCTGGATTGAGCTTCCTTCATCCGTTCTTGGATTAACTCAATCTTCTTTGATGCCTCCCTTACCAAATCTAGACCTAAAACCAATCTGTCTCCAATCTCCAATCAACATGCAAGGGATTTGCATGGCCTTCCATACAAAGCTTCAAAAGGTGTCATTCCTATATTAGTCTGATAATTGTTATTATAGGAAAACTCAATAAAATGAAGGTGATCCTTCCAAGAACCACCAAAGTCCAACACACAAGCACTCAACAAGTCCTCGAGCACCTTATTGACTCTCTCTGTCTGCACATCCGTCTGTGGGTGATATGCAATACTCATCTTGAGCTGATTGCCTAACACATCTTGTAGACTCTTTCAGAATTGACTAGTGAATAAAGCATCTCTGTCATTGACTGTGCTACTAGGAACTCCATGAAGTCTAACTATGTTCTTCATGAACAACCTTGTCAAAACTGGTGCCGTCCTGGTCGACTTTACTGGAATGAAATGGGGACTCTTGGTCAGCCTATCCATAATAACCCATATACTTTTGATTCCTCTCCTTGACCTTAGCAATCCATCAATAAAATCCATGGATATCGAATCTCATTTCCACACTGGAATATCTAGAGGCTGAAGTAACCCATTCGGCTTCTGATGTTCGGCCTTCACTTGTTGACAATTTACACACTGCCTAACCCACAAGCCAACATCTCTCTTCATGCCTTCCTAATAGAAGCTCCTTTTCATATCTTGATACATCTTGGTCCCTTCAAGATGAATCGTAAACTTGAATCGATGACATTCCTTAAGAACTTCTCTTCTCAAGCTATCCACATCTAGAACATATAACCGTCCTTTCTTTCTCAACCGTCCACTCTAGTCAAGACAAAAAAATTTCAAATCATCGACCTCAGTTCCAACCTCAAGCCTTCTGATCCTCTCAGCTAATAACGGATCCTCCTTTTGTTAAAAAGAATTTCTCTCGATCAACACTTGTCGAACTTCTAAACATGACAACATGGCAGTACTCTAACTAGAACTAGCAGTCAATCTTAAATGCACACCACAACTGGCTAAAACTTCTAGATCTTTCCATTCTGCCAACATAGCTAGCACAATATTTTGATGTCTTATGCTGAGAGCATCTGCTACTTTATTACCTTTCCCTGGGTATACTTTATACTAAAATCATAAGCAGCCAAAAATTCCAACCACCTCTGCTGTTGCATATTCAACTCCTTCTGAGAGAATAGATATCTTAAAGACTTATGATCGGTATATAACTCAAATTTCTCCCCAAAAAGATAATGTCTCTAAATCTTCACGAAAAAAATCACCGCCATTAACTCCAAGTCACGGGTAGGATATCTTACTTCGTGTGGTCCAAGCTGCCTGGATGCATAAGCAATGACTTTAACCTTCTACATCAACACTGCTCCCAATCCAGTTCCACACGCATCTGTGTATACTACCAACCCTTGGTTACCATCTGGAACTACTAAGGCTGGAACATTGGTCGACAAATGCTTCAACTTAAGGAATGCTTCCTCACATTTGTCGGACCAAACAAACTTCACTTCCTTCCTGCTAAGCTTAGTCAAAGGCGCTGCTATCCGTGAGAAATCCTTGACAAATCTCCGGTAATAGCTAGGAAGTCCAAGAAAACTTCTAATCTCGATCACTGTTTTTGGTCTCTGGTAATTGTTCATAGCTTCAATCTTATCTGGATCGAATGACAATCCCTTCTCTAAAACCACATGACCAAGAAATTTAACCTCTTTCTTTCAAAAATGACACTTGGAAAACTTCGCCTTTAGCTGATTCTGCCTCAATGTCCATAGTACAAATCTAAGATGATCTGCATGCTCTCTCTCATCCTTAGAGTATACCAAAATGTCATATATAAACACCATACGAATTTGTCCAAATACTCTCGGTAGACTTGATTCATCAAATCCACAAAGAAAGCAGGTGCATTCGTCAACCCAAATGGCATCACTAACCACTCATACGAACCATATCTAGTCCGAAATGCAGTCAAAGCAATGTTGTCCTCTGCCACTCTCAACTGATGGAACCCCATCGCCAAATCTAACTGGAAAAACACCTTGGCTCCACTCAACTGATCAAACAGATCATCAATTCTCGGAAAAGGATACTTATTATTTATCATCCTTTTGTTCAGCTTACGATAGTTGATACATATCCTTAACGACCCATCTGGTTTCTTTACGAATACCACGGCTGCTCCCCAAGGCGAACTGCTTGTTCTAATAAAATTCCTTCCTTCAAGATCCACTAGCTGCACCTTAACTTCCTTCATCTATGTCGGTGTCATCCTACTAGGTGGTCTACTTACAAGTTCAGCTCTTGGCTCAAGATCTATTTGAAACTCAACAGCTCATTTCAGTGGTAGCCCCTATAACTGGCTCAAACACATCTGCATACTCTCTAGCTATCCGAACCTGACTTAACTCTTCACCCACTTCCATTGCACTTAAAAAAGCACAATAACTCTGGTCGAAATTCTCTATTGGGAATATAATTCGGTTATGACTATCTGGGTATCTCAAAGATATCTCACCATCCTGGCAGAATATCCTGGCATCATACCTCCTCAACCAATCCATACCTAATATGATTATAAAATCTACGAAATCGTACATATACAAACTGCATATAAACTTATGACCTAACAAATCAAGTTCTAACTGGCCACATCTTATCCCCAGAGTTGCATACCATCCTACTAGATTCGCAACCCTTAAGGAAGTAACAAGGTATGTGGGCTCTAAGCATAACCTATCAACCAAACACTAAGATAAAATGAATATGATGTATCGATATCAAAAAGTAACCTAACAGGTATACTCTGAATCAAAAACGTACCTTCCATGTGATATTGGAGAACCTACCCTATAAGTCACCTAACCCAAATCATGCGATGCGCATCAAAATAATATCCAATACACTTTCGCATATCTGGAGCAACCCCAAGATCAAGCCACTAAGGTGGATTCTAGCCATCGGGTTCATTCCAACGCCAATAAAAGAAGTACATCATAATAGTCACATACAATATCAATAAGTATAAGGCACCTAACCCACTCGCACCTACGAGTATCACCTCATGTATATACAATCTCATAATATTATTTTCAAGTTAGGGCCATCTACTTATAATGAATAATTGAATAAATATCACAAAAACGTCTTATACTACTATGTGATACTCAAAGGTTTATTCACTACTTATAAACTACAATCAGCCTCCATAATATTCTATATACTAAGTCCAAAGAATAACCGAAGAAACATTACCGAATGCCCATCCCAAGTGGTATTATAACTCTGTTTATTTAGATTTGTCATCACACATAATTAAACATCAAAAAATCAAACAGCAGAATGTCATCATCGTATCATATCAAAACCACTAATCAAATCTATATCAATGATGAATCATTAACAATATCGAAATCTGAATAGGAAAATGAGAAATTAAATGACGTAGGGATCATACATGGAATCCTAAATTTTTGACTCAAAAAAATATGAAATAATAATAAAGTTCAATAAAATATTTCTTTGAACAATTAAATCAAATATTCAAATACGTATATAAAACAACCAAAATACTTTATATTCAAAATATTAATATTTAATATTGTAAATTACTTAATAGCATTTAGGAATCAATTTTTTAAAATTATTCAAATTTTCCAACTCATTTTAAAAGAGATAAATATTTCTTTTTTCAGAGGCATAAACTACCAAACAACCTTTTTAGAACTCTTTTAAAAGAATTTAAATAACCTTTATAATATAATCGCTTGAAATAATATTATCATTTTCATTTTATATTTTATAAAATAGCAATATATTATATTTTCCTTAAAAAAATTCCAAAATGTATAACATATTATAATATTGATAAGAATTTTATATAACCAAAATAAAACTATGTTTATATTTATAATTGCAATGATATTTGTAAATATAAAATAGATAATTTGAAGTAAAATTTAATAAGTTATTTATAAAATACTATTAATAAAATTTTAATACCATTGGTTAATTTTCAAAACATTTTCAAGCATCCTTTTAAAAAAAGAAAGTAAATAAATATCTAAATATATAAAGCATGGAGTAAATTACTCTAATATATTTATCAACCCATCGACACTAGGAATTTATCAAATGACCCGAGTCGAGTTCTGTCAGACTCCGTTCGTTCGTAAAATATATACATCGACATACAAATAAATATTTATTTTAATTCGCCAATGGATGAAGTTCCGCTTGTAAATTGATTCTTCTAAGTAACACAATTAACCAATATTAATCAAACAACAATCAATCTCAAACAATCCAATTCAACAAACCATTTCAAAAAATAAAAGGGAGGAATATATATTAAGCAATGATACTGGATATAGATGATGTGAGTTATGAAAACTCATCGAATTGCCAAGCGAAAACCTGCCTTCACCTTATTCTTCGTCTCCATTTTCCAATTGTCATGCATAAGAATTCATGCATGCTTCCTTACTCGTGGCTTCCCATCACCAAAGCTCACTTTCCCATCAATCCCAAGCTACATCTCTCCCCACTTCAACTCACAGTGCCACCATTAGCCTGTAGTGCTGCCCCCTCATGCAATCAACCAGGTCACACATCGGTTCACCACGCTACCTCACAACTGTGTCGCTACCACTTGAGCCAAGGTCTATGCTCCTGCGCTTCATTGTCGACTAGCTCGCAAACCCTAAAGTCGCATCGTTATTCTACCTTTATCGCCCAGGCACAGCTCCTCAATCGACCGCCTTCATAAATCAAGTCGCCTGATACCATGATGCCACGCGTGCTTCTTTCATCATCTTCTTTTCGCGAGCGTGTTTTTGATTATTTTTCCATGCGAGTTTGAGAATTTAAGGCATGGTTGGTTCAATAGGGGTTGGGCTTGCAAAAATGTAGTGGTCAAGGAAATTTCTAGAAAGAAAAGGAGAGAAGGAAAGAATTAGAAATGGGCTTAGGCCAAAATAGGTTTAGGCTTTGGCCTTGATTTAATTCAGTTAATTTCTGTTGCATTTAAATTTTAAATTTATTCATTGAAATAAATTTCAATCTAATATAAATTGATTTACACCTCATTATACAAACTATATTTCAATAATCGACCAATTTTATTCAATTCAACGCTCGTCTATTTTTATTTAAACATTCATTGTACTATTACAAAATAAATTTCTTTTCCGACTACTTCAATCTCATAAAAATTATTTACACTTCAAAACATTTCTTATTGATTAGAACATTTTCTTTAATTTCAATAAATTATCCAAAAAGAATTTATTAATTAATTTTCCAATTTATCAAACAAAATCTTTTATTAAGTCGAATTTAACTAAGTAAAAATTTATTTATTTATACGACGTAGAAAACAAGATTGTTACACCTAATACTTACCGATAGCATCGAGGAAGCTGCAACCTTACTTCCAAACTCATCCAATAAGAGCATTAAATGATCGACTTCTTAGGCAGGTTGTCATGCATTGCATTGAGACTTTAGGTTGATTATTATAGTGAAATATTGAGATGAGTCAAAAATACTTATCATCTTCTAAAGGTGATTTATGGACAAGAATTGATAGATTTCATTGTAGAATTTCTACTTGGGATGACAAAACAGAAGAAGAAATGGTTGAACTTTAATTATGGAAATCGTAGGTGGACAATGCATCCAATGAATATGATTATGGAGTGTGGTGGTCATGGTAACTTCAAAAGATCAAAGGGTGTGCTCTGCATTGAACATTGAGGTTCGTGCTACGAGCAATGAAGCGGCATACGAAGCATTGATTGTGGGTCTTAAGATGTAATGACCTGTATTTTACATGTTAGAGGATCGTAAAATATATTTTTTAATTTTAAATTGGTCATATGATGTTATAACTTCGGAGAATGTTGCATAATGGCATTTCTAACCCAAGCAATTTTATGGACGATTTTGACCTAGAAAATTTGTAAGGCCTATACCTTTTGATAAAAGCCAAGTTATGTCTAAAATTATTTCCATATGAAAGATATGAGGATGCATCTTTTCGTAAAGTGGCCATAATAGATTTCTGGCTTTACCATTTAGAAGATATAGCTATTTGAAGTTAGATATTTTTTAGACTATTTAGGAGATATTGCCATACTTAGCCCACCAATCCGTTTCGGGATTTGAGCTAATAGGAGCCGATGAGACATCACCTAATCATTATCCCACTTCTCACAATCTATTCTAAACCTCCACTAATCATCTTCTTAGTGAAAAAGCAACTCAAATCCTTACTTTAATTAGTCAAATCAACCAATTAAGAAGAGCTTAACAAGGGGATTGGCAAGAAATTCATTAACTACCGTTTAAGTGCCTTGAATTCGTGTTGGTTACTGTTCATCTCAGATTCACCTTGATCTTTGTGTATTTTGGACTCCAGGCGAGTGATTCGAGTATCTCACTATATTGTTATTGCTAATATAATATTAAATGATGTTTTTGAAATGATTTTAAAGTCAAAAACATGATTTTTACTAAAACTAAACTCATCCATGTTTTGGAAATGAATTCAAATGATTTAAAAAGGGTTAGATCTAAATATTGCATGTATGTTTATATGGATATGTTATCTTATGCTTTGACATGCTCTGGATGATATAATGATTGTATTGTTTGTAATGTTGGTATAATGCTTGTTTGTTAGTGTGTTTATGTTTGTTTACTTAGCTTAGGATACGAAGTATCAATATGCATTTTGAAGTATCGATCAGTTAAAGCGTATTGGAGCAATTTTGATACGAACAAATTGCATAGGAAGATAAAAAATTGGAGTAGAGAAACTAACTGAGAAAGTGTTGAAAAGAAGACAAGTTTTCTGGAGTGATCGATCACCAAAGATCAATCAAAATTCACCAAAATGATTTACAATTGATAGAAGAGGTTCTTGATGGCTTGGAGATGCACCATGACCGGTCACATAAAATTTGGGCTAAGGTACGTGGAGTAATGAGCAATAACCGATCCATGTAGGAGTTATAAAGTGATGAGTTTTCTAATAGGATCGATTTGGATCAAAATAAGAGTTGGGTTGAATAAAACATTGCGCATATGATGTACATACCTTGTGTGGTCTCAGGAAAATATCAGGTAGCGTTTGGTTTGAAATGAATTTTATGTTTTGAGTTTTCAACAATAATTAGAAAAAACGAAAGAAATGGAGGGACGACCAATATGATGAAAAAAAAGATGAAGGGGAACATGGAAGGAATGATTATTTTTCGTGCTTATCTTATTTCTCATAATATGAAAAATAAAAATAAAAATTGCTTTTTGTTTTTTTTGTTAACTTTGTCTTTTAGAACGGTCGTTTTCCTTCCGCAATATATACAGGTCTTCCTTGTTTTTTTTTGTACGTAACCTCGAAACTAAACAACGTGGATAAAATACTGCCTTAACATTGCGCATTGAAGCATCCACATCCGCTTGGTACGGATGAACCAAGCTCCATAAATTCTTTCATCTGACCTGAGTCAGCCATCTTTAAATATAGCTGCATATTTCTTATTTGCTTCCATCGTGTGCCATCAGGTTCATCAATTTTACCATTTGAGAAAATTGGTTCAAAATAGATCTTCGATTGATTCTAGCTGTTTACAAATCGAAATGCATCGATGGCGTCAGGTTGCCATCCAAATCCTTTTAAATTGTTTATTTATTTTCTGCTAATTGATTTTATTCGGGTTTTCTTGATCCTAGTAAATATAAGTTGTCGAACCGCTGGAATTGTGCGTGTTTTGTTGATTTGGATCTGCTTTCATATTACGATGGCTCCTGAGGTAATCTTTTTGGACTAAAAAGCTTTCATTACGTTCTATTTAGGTAGAGCAATGAATGGATCTTTAATAATTGTATTATTTGTTTGTTTCAGTTGCTTGTGGTTTGTTAATTGGTCGATTTAGATTGGTTTGTCTAAAAACATGTGGTTTTCCTTTTTTTTTTTTGTGTGTGTGTTGTTATTTTTGTTTTGTTTCTTCAAATCTTGTGCATTTAGCTCTCTTCAATCACTCTTTTTGGATCATGAGATATGAATCTTTAAGTTTTGGAAGTAATTGTGAATGTGCAATGCCCTTTTTTGGCATCATTTTTTTTAACATTACTTGCAATTAGTTGGGTCGCTGCGTATATGTGACATTTGGTTTCTTATTAACTTAGAGCAGCGTTTAATACACCCAATCTTTTCTTCTTTTATACATAAAAAATGTTCAGATCAATGCTGTATGTTGACCTTTATATTAACGGTCGAATGCTGATCGATAGTAGGGAAAATAATGTTGACCATATATTTTATATAATAAAATGAATCAACAATGCATTATGTGTTGGTATTTCATTACCGATTGGATAAGATGAAGTGGGAAAAGAGCTGGGTAATATAAAAGATTATTGAGGTGAATATATAATTCAGTGAAATATACATATTTTGAACAGATTAATTGAATGTTGTCAAGGCGCGTGCCTAGGCATAGAAAAGCTCTAGACACAGCCGCTGCTTCAGCGCAAATAAAACACATAAAGCTCAAAAGATGCACAAAGCAAAAACTCCAAAAAAGCACGCTTCAATTAATTATACAGAAATTTCCTTGTTGTTGTAGACTTAAATTATATCTTTGTGATTTCTTATTTTGATTCGTGTTGAATTAATAATGTTTATTTTCAAAATTGCATGTATGTGGTCAATGACCACTAGCTTAGATGGTAAGATCTCTAGATGGTGGTTCTAGATGTCTTGGGTTTGAGCTCTCGAGACACTAAAAGTAAGTGCTCTACTTGAATAAATAATATCACTTTTATTATATATTAAAAAAAGCGTGTATATACAGTTTTATAAAGCTCAAAATTTAATTTTAATAGCAGTTTTAAATCTATTTTTCTGTTCAGAGAATACAAAAAATGATGCTAAAGGTGAATCAAAACTTAATTTTAATAACATAGGCCTTGCGCCTTTTTGCCATGCCACTTTGGATTCCAAGTATGATTTTTCATAACTGACATAATTTCATTTAAAAGAAAAAAAAAGAGGAATATGAATCTGCACCTTGGTGTAGACTCTTTGCTACACCATAGGTGGATATCAGGTGTTTTGTGTAAATATACACATTAAATGATATGTAAATTTGCACAATACTCCTAATGTGTACCCATGGTGCAGCTAATAATCTGCATCATGGGCTCAGAATATTCCTTTTGGTGTTAAAAAATTCCACATTTTTTGTCATGATCTTGGTCAAACCTAAATCTCTTCCATCATACCTATATCCTACAAGTGATTATATTTAACTTCAAAATCTGTGGTCTTCTTTTCTTATTTCTTCCCGTCGACTGCGTTATGCTTCACAAATCATCCCTTGTCATACATGATATATCTATAGTATGAAATTTGCACCATGACATATGGTGTGACACGGCGTAGTGCATTGCTGTCAAAAATATTAAAATCTTACAATTTAAATCCCGATTCAGATTGAATATCTCCGTTTACGATTTAATTTATATTTCGATTCAAACTTAGTTAAAATCACAATTAAACAAAACATTCAAAGCGTGATAATATATTTAACATACTTATTTGGATCTACAATTTCAATTATAATGTTCTCAAAATAGAATAAAAATAGAATATGAGAGAAAATTGAGTTTTAAGTTTAGTTGTACATGTTCAAACATCAAAATCAATTTTCAAATGCGTACAATCCTTAAAATATGGATCTTTCGAATTTATGATTTGAATCGCGTGTCGATTTAAGGTTTGGGCTTTACGATTTACAATTTAGAAAACCTTGGCGTGGTGGTTGCGGCTTTTGCACCTATAGCACGATGCATATGAAAAAATGCAGTGAATGGCATACAACGCGCATGTACGTGCAAAGTGCACACGGAAAACAAGGCACGTATAGCGCATGGAAATAAAGGCATTTTTTATTTTGTTAGATTTTTTCCGGTTTAGTTTTGTTATTCTATTTCCCTGATTCAAAAATTCATAAATATTAGTATTCATTATAGTATAAAATATTTAATGCTTTTCCTCAAGTTCTGAAGGACCTTTTAATTATTGAACCCTCTTTCCTTCAAGACAAACCTTTTTCTCACTTAAGATATACAAAATTAGCTTTAAGCTGATAACATGAAATTTAATTGCTATAAAATATCTATACGCTTTTACATTGAATTTAACTTCTAAACAAATGATTAAACATTCAAAGAATTTTGAATTGATTATTGGGATGCTTATAACATTGTGTTTAATCTTTAATGATATTTTTTCGAAATGATGAAATTTTTTTGTTCGATATATATAAGTAAAAGAAATATAAATTATATTAGCATTTTTAAATGATTATGATGTATAATAAATTTTATCAAATGAATGTGCTGTAATTCAAAAGTTACACTTTTTTTGTTATGCCATCCCCTGGGGCTCCAGAAAGGTTATACACCTTTGTGCATCGTGTGTCGTACATAACTATGCATACATCCGTACATCTTCCCTTTCCCTACATCAAACTTGTTTTTTATCCATTCTTCCTTCTAAAAGCTTTGTCATGTTGGCAAAATTTCAAATTAATGATATCACACAACTCGCTCATATCTTTCGTAGATCTCAGAATCATGAAAGATGGTCAGTTTCATTTGAAAACAAAGGTACAAACCCCAAAGACTTGAACTTCATGTAAGAACTGAACTATAAAAAGCAATCTTAACTAACGAGTGTGTGGATATTGGAACAGTAATAAGAAAACGTATGTAAGTTGGTTAATCATCCTCACTATTAATAAATAGGTTTCACCAGTGTTGTCATTCCAACAGCCTTCAAATTTACACAAATATCCATTCAATTTTTCATATTCTATCATATGTGTACGTCATGTGCATGCATGTCATAAACTAGTACGATATAACATAAATTTTAACTTGTATTAGTGCCTTTCATAAAACAGTGTGCAGTAATACATTCACATCTGACCCTTTATGGTGTATAAATAAAAATAATAATGAAAACAAAGACTAATAATCTGGAAAACATGCCAAAACTCTAAAAAAAAAAAAGATAAAAACTAAGTGCATTCAGGCTATTAAAAAAAAGTTGTGTACATAGAAAACTAACATATAATTAAATTCCGAACGCAAAAGATAAAACGATATTAATAATGCTAAATTTTTGTTAATTTAAAGAAAATACGTTGAAAAACCATCAATGTACTTTATTATATAGTTGTAATATAGTATCAATAGGAAGTGATCAACGGCATTTATTCCCCTTCATTTTTGTTGTTGTTGTGATAACTTTTTGTACAGAGTTCTCAACTAAAAAGTGGAAACAAAAACTACAAAAACCAACTTTTTTGCTAGTGAAATATGTAATAACATATTGCGGACTAAATGAAGAAAGTGAAATATGAATTTCAAATTGCATTGCCTTCTAATAAAAATAGATGTGTTGTGCAATGAAATGCTAGGAACTTCGTAGTATGTGCATCTCTTTAAAACATGTGTGACTTGCTGCAGTATTTTTGCCTTCTAATAGTGAGGATTTTCACCGTGTCCTTTGAATTCCGAATATACCCTTGATGGCATTTTCTTCCTGACCAACCATCAACGGATCTCACTATCGATTTGCAACATTTACCACCAGCAAGACTGCTTGAAATAAAGGCACTGTGATCACCAAAGCTTTTACACTTATAGCACACACATAATACAATATTGTTGTAATAAAATTATTTCCCCGCATTAATTTTTTCTTAGATAATAAGTAAATACTTTAGTTATTAGACGCACATAGACATGCATTTACACTAGTATACATAAAGAAAATAAGCAACGCTAGATAATAATTATTTTCAAAACCCTTTTTCAATCAATAATGGACTTGTTTATTGTTTTTTTTTTAAGGCCGTCGTAACTTATATTCTTTTTTATCTCTTAATTTTGTGCTGTAATATTCCTCGCAAGCCCAACAAATTAACAAATGAGAATATATAATCTCTCAAGTAATCATAGAATCTAATACAAAATGTACACGCATCTTCTGAAATGCTTAAGAGTTGAATGGTCTAGACGCAATTTTCTCACCTAATCAATCGGCGTTATTTTTCATTTAACTTTAATCCAATCTTGCTAACTTTTACTATGTCGTTTAGTGCCATGGTTAATGTGATGCAAAAGGCTAAAATCAAACTAAAAATCCATCACATAAAAACACAGAATTTAACAAGGTCAGTACAGATATAAGTTAAGCAAATAGCGGGAAGAAAAATATAATGGCAACATGATAGTACATTGATCCAAATTTCAACTATAATAGAAATATGAAACATGCTATAAGCTTTTCTAAATTCAAACCCATATGATACATAAAATGAAGGAATAAATGAGCAAAAAGAAAGCCAAATATTATATTATACCAGTTGAAAAAGTAGCTTGCATATGAGACAATAGTACTAAATTGTTTGGATACACGATACCATAAGATATGAGAAGAAGCATGAAGAATATAAACATTTGGTCCATTGATCAAACCAACTTCAATATGATTTAAGTCTTCTAATTCTTTAAGATGGGATACACCGACTTTCTTGGAACGAATTTGCAAATCTTTCCCATCTATCAAGGGTTGAAGATAATAATATGCATGGACGCATTCTCAATTGTCTTGTTTTCTTCCTCAATTTTTTCTTAGATTTTCCCACTGAAAATCCAAACATAATAAATTAAAAGAAACGTGTGGAAATAAACATCACGTACATTGAATAATCAAGAATACATAGTCGGTCAGCACAAAAATAATGTTTGTGGTAGTATTTGTGTGGTTGGAAGGTTGCAGAAAGATTAACTGTGACGCCCCACCTCTATGCTCACAATAATAAAGAGTATTAAAAGAAATACTGTCTGTTATTATGAAGAATAAGGCTGGATAGGAGCGGCCATCCGTAGTTAGGCCTTACACTAGTATTGGTTATCTCGATAGGAGTGGTATATATTTTTATTTTTCATCTCTTATTTATTTACTCCCATCGACATACCCAATTCTAGTATAAAACGAACTACGATGGTTCATAATAGTTTAGGAAAATATATATAATACTAACACAGATAAAGTAAATGCGGGACACAAATATAACAGAAGTCTCATATATATATAACTGATGTCAGTTGATATACATGTGATACAATACATATGATACAACTACACTGTCGACTCTGGAAGTTACATATACAAGTACATTATCGTGAATAATATACATGAATATACACCATCCTATACAAATTCACTGACTACTAAAATGACAACGACTACTTCAAAAGATATGAAGAGACTTTATAGCTCTAGCAGCAATCCAAAGTAAGATATCAACAACCTGTAAATACTCGGTCTGACCCGAGTATTAAATTCAAAAGAAAATAATACACGGGTCAGTCTAATTCAAACTCAGTTATTAGTGCACAGAAGCAATAATAATTAAATAATGAATAGACGACTGTCACAGTAAATTCCGTCTATCCGACCCTTCTAGAAGAGAATCGGATAACGGTAAATATAACACGTAATAGTGTTAAACATCAAATCAGCAGATTCAAAATATCAACAAAGATGAATGAACAGAATATCAATGAAGATATATTTAAAAGAAAACATCAGAATTGCCTAATAGGCAATTAACACAAAATGATTAAATTAAATCAAATCAATTTAATAATTGAAATGTCACTTAACAACATCAAAACCGATTGGCTGCAGTACACGCACGCGTGCACTGCCTCGCCAATACGGCATATAAAATACGCAAAGGATCAATGGATCAAAAGTAATTGAAATATCAATAAAAGCAATACCGTGTGGTTGCAGTTCACGCTTGCGTGCACTGCCTTGCCACTACAGTGATGATGTACCCAATGAATACCGTGTGGCTGCAGTTCACGCTTGCGTGCACTGCCTTGCCACTACAGTATATGATGTCGTCGCAACTCCAAAAATTAACAGCCAATCAAGACTGCAAAGCCCAATCAATACAAAATGCAGAGGTCAAGTCAGTGACTCAACGCAACTGCAGCACCAAAGCACAAAGCAGTGGTACGCTACAACATAAAGGAATCAGACCACAAAGGCAAATAAAGTGGTCAGGCAATCCAAATATAAATCAATGCTCAATGCACGGCATAAATATGAATCAAACTTATATATACTGCAATAATACAAGTAGCAGCATGCAAACATAAGGCACTACAGTACAACTGGTCAAGGGTGTATACCAAAATGAAATATACAAGTAGCATTTCAAAATGGCAAACGACAGAGACAAGTGCATCTCTCATAAATGTATATGAATACTTGCAACAATGGTACAAATACAACCTGCAGCTATACACAATGGCATATGACCAGAAGCAATGCAAATGGGACTAAACAAACAAGAATTCATAATGCAAACTAATGCACTAAGCAAAGCACTAGTACCACTACATGAAAAAAATGTGCAGCAGTAACTTATATACATGAACATGAAGGCAAGTCTCAAGTACCACTACATGAAACTGGATAATATGCGGCAGTAACTTCATATTAATGAACACAAAACTAGGTAACTGCATAGGACAGCAATAGCCAAATATTGTGCAACAGGTCAGGAAGCAAGCATATTCAAAAGTGATCATTGAATCCCAAGACTACATGAAATAGGTAGACAAACTGTCTCAAATGGTCAAGACAGCTGTAATTCTTCAAATGACTCAAGTGATACAAGGAATTACATGATTAACAAGTATGCTAGTGAAGATAACACGTGTGCAAACATTTACACCCAAGAGCTAAGAAACACTACAGGCATGTAGAGGATCAAAGTATGCAAGCTTGACTACAGATGCAAATATCGACAGTAGCAACATTGTTTTAACAAACTGCAACAATGTCTGAGCATTGATACAAAGCACACTGCTATGCACATATCAAAACATATAACCCAGCCAAACGAATGAACTAGTCTAAATAAGTAACAAGACCAATTACAGAAGCAAGTCAAAATGCTTCTACGTGCCTTATGCAATAAAAGGTACATATGTCTGTATGTCGTGCATATGTATGCAAACTAATTCAAGTTAGAGAAGGATACAGGCAGTTAACACGGAATAGAACCAACATGTACAACATCAATGCAGTGAGGACATAGTTGGAATCCTCCACTTAAGCATGCAAATGTATATATACTATCACCCAAGTGCAATTTCGTAACTACTGTATGAAGTTGTAGTGCAAAAGCATAAAACAAAGATGTGAAATTTTATAACAACATAGGATTCGAAAATCATAAGAAAACAGTGTTTCATAACACTGTCAGAGGCTTGATATTGTAAAAATGTCAACTAACTGAGGCTAGAAGCAAATATACATACACAGTGAAGTACAACATCAAACTCAATGAAACAGACATCACAAAATCAAGTTATTCGATATGATCAAGGAAACCAGACCAGCTACTACCAAGAACAAGGCACAGTGCAGTTTCAATTAATGCCAATAAAATGCAAAGGCCGACAACACGCAAGTCAATGCCAAAGTCGGACTAGCAAATTCGAAACAATGACGAGTAAGGCAATTCAAAGCCGTAAGTATCAAGGAAGCAAACAAAAATCAGAAATCAATACCATGATAACCCAGAAACCATAAAATATACGAATTTGGTTAAGTCAGAAAAATCATCCATATCTAAACAAAATCAAATGATCGAAGTCACCAAAAATCAGCAAAGATGATTCAACCACATTTCATACGAATGAAAATCACAGAGTTCAAAACCCTACAAATCCATGCTTGAACTGGATGTGAGTAATTAAAATTACTCACCTTTTGAAGAGCACAAATCCACTCCAATTCGCATCCGAAGTCGACAACGGACTTCATCAGATAAATCGCCACTGAACAAAAAGTCGACGCCGCGAGCAACTCTGGTCGATCGACAAGCAAGGGCCTTCGATCGAGCAACCCAAGGTCGGCATCCTCAATTTTTATACAAGCCCTAATTTGTGAAAGAGGGACGAACGACAGAATCACGAGGCCGCCATTTTCAATTTTTTTTTTCTTTTTCCGTTCACTCTGTTTATTTTTTAGGGTTCGAATGAATGAAAAATGAAAAGGGGGGAAACAGGTATACTCGAGATAACATGGCACAAAATCCCCATGGCCCAACATTCAATTTAAAGCCCGCATAATTCCTTTAACCAATTACTTAAAAGAATTATTATTTAAACCGAATTTAAAAACTTCAATTAGCAATCAGTCAACAGATTAATCGTTTAACAATGATTATAAATTGGGTAAAAACCCCGGGTTGTTACAGACTCCCCTCCTTATAAAAATTGCGTCCCCGCAATTTTCATAATTAAGATCGTCACTAACAATAAATTTTCTAACATAAACTGGTTAAGCTAGAAAATGAAGGCAGAGAATTCAAACATCAAAGAAATCTTTTAATTTCATAAAAGAAATTCACCAATTCTCAACAAAACTAATTATCAAATAGATAATCAGAAAACAGAAATCACAAAACATCAATATCTAATTATCGATACGATAATTAGAAAACAGCAAAATCTAATTATCAACAAAGATAATTAGAAAACAGCAATTCATTAAAATCAACATAATCCAGAATCAATTAGAGACTAGAAAATCTTATAATTCGCAAAATCAGCAATTACCTAATTATCAAAACGATAATCAAAAATCTCAGTTCGTCAAATCAACAGATCAACAAATATTTAATTATCTCAAGCAATAATCAAATCTCAAATCAACGAATATTTAATTATCACAATCGATAATTAAATTTCAAAAATCTAATTATCACAAGCGATAATCAGAAATCTCAAACCATCAAATCAACAAATCAACAATTATTCGATTATCAAAAACGATAATCAATTCAACAAATATTGGATTATCAAAAACGATAATCAGATCAACAAATCAACAATTATTCGATTATCAAAAACGATAATCAAATCAACAAATATTCGATTATCAAAAACGATAATCAAATCAACAAATATCCGATTATCAAAAACGATAATCAAAACTCATATCAACAAATATTCGATTATCAAAAACGATAATCAAATCAACAAATATCTGATTATCAAAAACAATAATCAGAACTCATATCAACAAATATTCGATTATCAAAAACGATAATCAAATCAACAAATATCTGATTATCAAAAACGATAATCAGAACTCATATCAACAAATATTCGATTATCAAAAACGATAATCAAATCAACAAATATTCGATTATCAAAAACGATAATCAAATCAACAATTATTCGATTATCAAAAACGATAATCAAATCAACAAATATCCGATTATCAAAAACGATAATCAAATCAACAAATATCCGATTATCAAAAACGATAATCAAATCAACAAATATCCGATTATCAAAAACGATAATCAGAACTCATATCAACAAATATTCGATTATCAAAAACGATAATCAAATCAACAAATATCTGATTATCAAAAACGATAATCAGAACTCATATCAACAAATAATCGATTATCAAAAACGATAATCAAATCAACAAATATTCGATTATCAAAAACGATAATCAAATCAACAATTATTCGATTATCAAAAACGATAATCAAATCAACAAATATCCGATTATCAAAAACGATAATCAAATCAACAAATATCCGATTATCAAAAACGATAATCAGAACTCATATCAACAAATATTCGATTATCAAAAACGATAATCAAATCAACAAATATCTGATTATCAAAAACGATAATCAGAACTCATATCAACAATTATTCGATTATCAAAAACGATAACCAAATCAACAAATATTCGATTATCAAAAACGATAATCAAATCAATAATTATTCGATTATCAAAAACGATAATCAAATCAACAAATATCCGATTATCAAAAACGATAATCAGAACTCATATCAACAAATATTCGATTATCAAAAACGATAATCAAATCAACAAATATCTGATTATCAAAAATGATAATCAGAACTCATATCAACAAATATCCAATTACCTGCAGATAATTGGATGCAACAAATATCTAGAATCAATTAAGATAACTAGAAAATCAACATAAAAGGTTGGATCGATCCCATCAGATGACGAGTTTTAGCTACGCCGCACGTGCATCAACATATGGCCGAAGCCTACCAAGTACCCAACATAATTTTTGGCGCCCAACATATGACCCGAAGGTCCAACATATGACCCGAAGGTCCGGTACTGGTATTGATCCGAAGGTCCAACATATGACCCGAAGGTCCAACATAGTGGCTCGAAAGCACACGAAAATCATTATATATTCAATTAACGAGTCCGGAATTAACCGAAATAGCAAACGCACATGTCCCATACCACGTGTTTTACTAAATCGTTTGATTCTCTTCATCGTTTCCTTGAACGTGTAAAATCATCAAACAACAAATGTTTCAATTAACGAGTCCGGAATTAACCGAAATAGTAAAAGTGTGATTCCATACTCCGCACTTTTGCTACATCGTTTAAATCTCTTTATCGTTTCCTTGAAAGTGCAAATTGTGTATTCCAAAAATAACATTTCACATTCTCAAACGGACAAGTCCGGAATTAAGCGAATCAGTAAAAGAAAGGGGTCATAATTCTCGATTTTTCTGAAACGTTTAAGTCACTTTCTCATTCTTCTGAAAACGCAAACTGTAAAATTTTTGAAAACAATTTCATTTATTTCATAAAAGTAATAATTTACATTCTCAAACGGACAAGTCCGGAATTAAGCGAATCAGTAAAAGAAAGGGGTCATAATCCTCGATTTTTCTGAAACGTTTAAGTCACTTTCTCATTATTCTGAAAACGCAAACTGTAAAAATTCTGAAAACAATTTCATTTATTTCATAAAAGTAATAATTTACATTCTCAAACGAACAAGTCCGGAATTAAGCGAATCAGTAAAAGAAAGGGTTCATAGTCCTCGATTTTGCTGAATCGTTTAAATCGCTTTCTCATTCTTTTGAAAGCATAAACTATAAAAATTTTGAAAAACAATTTTTTTTTAAAATGATTTGAAATCCGTGATAAAAACAGCAACATTAGTGACAATTTCAATAAGAAAATTGTACTTCTCAAAACACCGTAGAAACGGATCTCAAAATCAGCATTGCGGGATAACCGCTTGAAAATCCACTTTAAAATTTGACTGTTACTGAAGTCAAAGCGACAGTAAATTTTAAACGTCAAAATCTCATCAAAATAATTCGCATCAAAATAAAATACCAGTGAATTTTCATTCATTCAAAAACGTCAACAAAACACCGCGCTTCAAAATATAGCATTGGTGTAAAACTCCCGTTATAATAATAACGGCAACAAAATACGTTTCATAACCAAGCATCGATTCAACGTAAAATTAGTGCAGTAACGTGCAACTCAAATTTGCACGTATACTACAAAATGAACAAAGAAATCATTCAATTATATCTTCAATGAAGATATTTTAAATCAGCAAAAATCTAATCAACATGTGATTAGCATCAAAGGAAACCAGCAAAAATTTCAACAAAATCATATAGCTGCAATCGCTTCGAATCCTCAAATCGGATTCGAATTTTTTTAAAGAAAACAAAATAAACACAGCTATGTAAACAACAAATGAAATTTATTTCAATTTCATATTTTGATTTTTAAATCAAAATAATTATCATATGTATTCAGCAAAGCAGTCACACTGCATTCGCTGCGCACTCTGATAAACAAAGCACAAATCAATCAATCATCAAATCTCAAATCAACCTTTATTTTTAAATAAAGCTATTTAAAAATTTCATCAAAATTTCAAAACTTTAGTTTTGACTCAAAGCACATATAAAACATCGACTAATAGTTGTAACACATGTTCCATCTAAGTTATGTTTTATATTATGTCCATAAAGCCCAAGCTCTGATACCAACTGTGACGCCCCACCTCCATGCTCACAATAATAAAGAGTATTAAAAGAAATACTGTCTGTTATTATGAAGAATAAGGCTGGATAGGAGCGACCATCCGTAGTTAGGCCTTACACTAGTATTGGTTATCTCGATAGGAGTGGTATATATTTTTATTTTTCATCTCTTATTTATTTACTCCCATCGACATACCCAATTCTAGTATAAAACGAACTACGATGGTTCATAATAGTTTAGGACAATATATATAATACTAACACAGATAAAGTAAATGCGGAACACAAATATAACAGAAAGTCTCATATGTATATAACTGATGTCAGTTGATATACATGTGATACAATACATATGATACAACTACACTGTCGACTATGGAAGTTACATATATAAGTACATTATCGTGAATAATATACATGAATATACACCATCCTATACAAATTCACTGACTACTAAAATGACAACGACTACTCCAAAAGATATGAAGAGACTTCATAGCTCTAGCAGCAATCCAAAGTAAGATATCAACAACCTGTAAATACTCGGTCTGACCCGAGTATTAAATTCAAAAGAAAATAATACACGGGTCAGTCTAATTCAAACTCAGTTATTAGTGCACAGAAGCAATAATAATTAAATAATGAATAGACGACTGTCACAGTAAATTCCGTCTATCCGACCCTTCTAGAAGAGAATCGGATAACGGTAAATATAACATGTAATAGTGTTAAACATCAAATCAGCAGATTCAAAATATCAACAAAGATGAATGAACAGAATATCAATGAAGATATATTTAAAAGAAAACATCGAATTGCCTAATAGGCAATTAACACAAAATGATTAGAAGTTACATATATAAGTACATTATCGTGAATAATATACATGAATATACACCATCCTATACAAATTCACTGACTACTAAAATGACAACGACTACTCCAAAAGATATGAAGAGACTTCATACCTCTAGCAGCAATCCAAAGTAAGATATCAACAACCTGTAAATACTCGGTCTGACCCGAGTATTAAATTCAAAAGAAAATAATACACGGGTCAGTCTAATTCAAACTCAGTTATTAGTGCACAGAAGCAATAATAATTAAATAATGAATAGACGACTGTCACAGTAAATTCCGTCTATCCGACCCTTCTAGAAGAGAATCGGATAACGGTAAATATAACACGTAATAGTGTTAAACATCAAATCAGCAGATTCAAAATATCAACAAAGATGAATGAACAGAATATCAATGAAGATATATTTAAAAGAAAACATCGAATTGCCTAATAGGCAATTAACACAAAATGATTAAATTAAATCAAATCAATTTAATAATTGAAATGTCACTTAACAACATCAAAACCGATTGGCTGCAGTACACGCACGCGTGCACTGCCTCGCCAATACGGCATATAAAATACGCAAAGGATCAATGGATCAAAAGTAATTGAAATATCAATAAAAGCAATACCGTGTGGTTGCAGTTCACGCTTGCGTGCACTGCCTTGCCACTACAGTGATGATGTACCCAATGAATACCGTGTGGCTGCAGTTCACGCTTGCGTGCACTGCCTTGCCACTACAGTATATGATGTCATCGCAACTCCAAAAATTAACAGCCAATCAAGACTGCAAAGCCCAATCAATACAAAATGCAGAGGTCAAGTCAGTGACTCAACGCAACTGCAGCACCAAAGCACAAAGCAGTGGTACGCTACAACATAAAGGAATCAGACCACAAAGGCAAATAAAGTGGTCAGGCAATCCAAATATAAATCAATGCTCAATGCACGGCATAAATATGAATCAAACTTATATATACTGCAATAATACAAGTAGCAGCATGCAAACATAAGGCACTACAGTACAACTGGTCAAGGGTGTATACCAAAATGAAATATACAAGTAGCATTTCAAAATGACAAACGACAGAGACAAGTGCATCTCTCATAAATGTATATGAATACTTGCAACAATGGTACAAATACAACCTGCAGCTATACACAATGGCATATGACCAGAAGCAATGCAAATGGGACTAAACAAACAAGAATTCATAATGCAAACTAATGCACTAAGCAAAGCACTAGTACCACTACATGAAAAAAATGTGCAGCAGTAACTTATATACATGAACATGAAGGCAAGTCTCAAGTACCACTACATGAAACTGGATAATATGCGGCAGTAACTTCATATTAATGAACACAAAACTAGGTAACTGCATAGGACAGCAATAGCCAAATATTGTGCAACAGGTCAGGAAGCAAGCATATTCAAAAGTGATCATTGAATCCCAAGACTACATGAAATAGGTAGGCAAACTGTCTCAAATGGTCAAGACAGCTGTAATTCTTCAAATGACTCAAGTGATACAAGGAATTACATGATTAACAAGTATGCTAGTGAAGATAACACGTGTGCAAACATTTACACCCAAGAGCTAAGAAACACTACAGGCATGTAGAGGATCAAAGTATGCAAGCTTGACTACAGATGCAAATATCGACAGTAGCAACATTGTTTTAACAAACTGCAACAATGTCTGAGCATTGATACAAAGCACACTGCTATGCACATATCAAAACATATAACCCAGCCAAACGAATGAACTAGTCTAAAAAGTAACAAGACCAATTACAGAAGCAAGTCAAAATGCTTCTACGTGCCTTATGCAATAAAAGGTACATATGTCTGTATGTCGTGCATATGTATGCAAACTAATTCAAGTTAGAGAAGGATACAGGCAGTTAACACGGAATAGAACCAACATGTACAACATCAATGCAGTGAGGACATAGTTGGAATCCTCCACTTAAGCATGCAAATGTATATATACTATCACCCAAGTGCAATTTCGTAACTACTGTATGAAGTTGTAGTGCAAAGCATGAAACAAAGATATGAAATTTTATAACAACATAGGATTCGAAAATCATAAGAAAACAGTGTTTCATAACACTGTCAGAGGCTTGATGTTGTAAAAATGTCAACTAACTGAGGCTAGAAGCAAATACACATACACAGTGAAGTACAACATCAAACTCAATGAAACAGACATCACAAAATCAAGTTATTCGATATGATCAAGGAAACCAGACCAGCTACTACCAAGAACAAGGCACAGTGCAGTTTCAATTAGTGCCAATAAAATGCAAAGGCCAACAGCACGCAAGTCAATGCCAAAGTCGGACTAGCAAATTCGAAACAATGACGAGTAAGGCAATTCAAAGCCGTAAGTATCAAGGAAGCAAACAAAAATCAGAAATCAATACCATGATAACCCAGAAACCATAAAATATACGAATTTGGTTAAGTCAGAAAAATCATCCATATCTAAACAAAATCAAATGATCGAAGTCACCAAAAATCAGCAAAGATGATTCAACCACATTTCATACGAATGAAAATCACAGAGTTCAAAACCCTACAAATCCATGCTTGAACTGGATGTGAGTAATTAAAATTACTCTCCTTTTGAAGAGCACAAATCCACTCCAATTCGCAACCGAAGTCGACAACGGACTTCATCAGATAAATCGCCACTGAACAAAAAGTCGACGCCACGAGCAACTCTGGTCGATCGACAAGCAAGGGCCTTCGATCGAGCAACCCAAGGTCGGCATCCTCAATTTTTATACAAGCCCTAATTTGTGAAAGAGGGACGAACGACAGAATCACGAGGCCGTCATTTTCAATTTTTTTTCTTCCGTTCACTCTGTTTATTTTTTAGGGTTCGAATGAATGAAAAATGAAAAGGGGGGAAACAGGTATACTCGAGATAACATGGCACAAAATCCCCATGGCCCAACATTCAATTTAAAGCCCACATAATTCCTTTAACCAATTACTTAAAAGAATTATTATTTAAACCGAATTTAAAAACTTCAATTAGCAATCAGTCAACAGATTAATCGTTTAACAATGATTATAAATTGGGTAAAAACCCCGGGTTGTTACATTAACGATCAACTTTGTCTGACTTGGAATATGCTAAATTAAAGTTGCAATAGATGTTTTAGTCTCTGTGTGTGTGTGGAATGCAGCTGCACTTTTTAGAGGCATTACCGACTTATGTTCATGTAATCACAGAAAATAAATGCATATGGTAAGTTTTACTGATTTGATAAACCTAATGATCACACATTGTAGTTTTATATGTAATATAAACACAGTAAAGTCTTCCAATTGTAGAATATGACTTCGACTCTGGTTTCTTTAAGGCCTTTAAGGCATTATTTAAAGTATTATGTTTTTGCACGTAAATAAGACAATGTATATAACATTTTTAGAATTTAATGTTAAATATAATATGAAACGACAGGATCGACAATCATTTGAATCACTTCATAATGTAATACAAAACCATTGAATGGTACTGGAGAGGATCTGCGGGCATGAAAGAACTCTGTGTTGTCTCCAATTCACAACAGTCTGTAGATCTGTATCTGTGTTAGTTCAATTATTGTATGCATTTTGCTCAATTTGATCCATTTCCTTTCCCATTTCCTGAAAAGCCAGAAGATATTATTTTTACATTACCATTCACAAAGAATGTAAATGAAAGGGTTAATATGCAAAAAGAACCAACATTATTGCCAGCTTAGAGTTACTCACCTCCTTAGCATTTCAATACCAAAAATTAACAAACAATTTACTCGAAAAATATTTGGAAAAAAAAGTAAGAAACATTGCATTAAAGCAGATTTGTAGCATGCTAATTGACACCATTACTTATTGCTGTCATTTGATTTGACTTTGATAAATGTTAATTTGACCTTGGATCTATCGTTTTCTGTACACATTTGATTTTTTATTATATTTTCAGATTTCATTAGCATTATGTTTTCACTTTTTAGGGTATTCTAAATAGAATTTTGTGATTTTGAGTGTATGTTAGGAGAAACTTGATTTAACTAGAGGAATCTGAAAGATTAGCATGCATTGACGACCTAGGCAAAGATTTTTGACAAAGGACAGAAATAGAAACAAAAATCAATGAATGCTTGATTTGTGAAAATATAATGTCAATCCCTAGTCTTGTCACAAAATTTAAATTGGGGTTCTGGACTTATTTAATGGAGCAATTCCAACGCAACTCCAACGGAATCATCAAATGAAGCATCAAATTGTATAACTTTCATTTTGATGTCCGAAATTCATTTTAGGTGGTCCAACCCAAACACCAAATGAGGATGCAAAATTAGTTCCTCATCTTATTGGATGCAAATTTTATGTTTAATGAGAGAAATTTGATGTTTTAAAATGGTTTCTTTATTGTTGATTTAAGTGGCTATTTTTTAGGAAATTTAAAATGTTTACTTGTTTGATTAAATTTGGGTTGGAAGGAACATATTGATATTTGAGAAATCATATAGATAATCAAAGTAGTATAGGAGTAACCAAATGAGTGTTTTGATGTTTTGGATTGGAGTTGCTCTCAGTAAAAAAAAAGAAAAATAATCTTTAATGGTAACATAATATCTTTGCATTCGACTTTCCACAAGACTAACTTTTAATTATTATTGTTTTCAGCTTTTGTCTTACTGATACGAAGCTGTAAAAAATGTTTGACTGCGGATACAAGGCACAATATATAGATGGTCAGAGAGAGAAATTCGTAAGGTGGGTATGTTACCTTCACCATCCTCCATGTCATACATATAATGTTTTAATATATGGAATTCACATCGAATGTTGAAATCTTGGTGCTGTTGATGATTAGTTTTTTCTAAGCACTTTCAATGCATATACCCTTTACATGAAACTAGCAGCGGCTCTATGAGAATGCAGTTAAGAGTTTCCTTATCATGAAATAGCTGCCTTTTTCTTGGTTACAAATAGATAATTTTAGTCATAATTTACTGGCTGAAAGATACTATTGTTTATTTACTCTACTTATTTGAGCAGTTACAAAAGACTCTAACTCATGTTGACATTAACATTTTCCAAATTAGTTTCATCTCAACATTATACACACTCTCGTGCTCATGCGCACACATTTCTCTCTCTTTTGATACCCTAGATAGCAGTAAGTATTGGATCATGTCTGTAGACAACTTCCAAACATAGTAAAAGAAATAACTTAATCATAATTAAATGGTACAACAACAACAATAACTAAGCCATTATTTCCAAACAAGTTGGGGTTGGCTAGAAATGAAACACAAAACTAAATGACAAAGTCAATTTATTTAAAAGTAATAATAACAATAATATAATTAAATGGTACTGTACTGTAAATTATTTTTGAATGTGCACAGGCTAGAAGAATCCCCAAGACTGTCATATGCTTCTGACACAGGTGGAATGAACAGATGTGGATTCAGTGTAGAAGGGTTCAATCGTGGGTCCAATAACCCATCAAAATCATTTAGGAGAGGAGTGCTAAAAGGAGGCGAAAGGCTCAAGTCTCTAGGTCGAAATCTTCATTTTGGTGTCTCAAAAGCAGTTTTCCCAGAAGATCTTAAAGTTTCAAAAAAGAAGATATTTGATCCTCAGGACAAATTGCTTCTATTTATTAACAGGCTTCTTGCCATATCATGTCTACTTGCCGTGTCTGTAGATCCATTGTTTTTTTACCTTCCAGTTGTTGATAAAGATTCAAGTTGTCTCACAATAGACAGAAAGCTTGCAGTAACTTCAACAACAGCAAGAACATTATTCGATATTTTCTATTTAACAAGGATTTATCTTCAGTTTCATACCGCCTATATTGCTCCATCATCTCGAGTTTTTGGTAGAGGTGAACTTGTAATTGATCCAGGAATGATCGCTAAGAGATATTTGAGGCGATATTTCGTCGTAGACTTCCTTTCAGTTTTGCCTCTCCCTCAGGTTTGCACTTGTGATATTTCTATACCCTGGGTATTTTATTTGTTTTGCAGTTCTTGCTTGTTTGATGTTGTATCTTCAGTTCATCCACCGTAGCCTTGATCCCGTATTTTGGAGGCCGGTTATATCTTATATGAAAACTTGCAGTAAGGATGGATGCATACAAGTGCTTATTATCATTTTAGAAGAAAAATATATTTAATAAATGATTGTGAGTAGGATTTATGTTACGGCCATCTCTACTTTTCTACTATTAATAAAGAGAATTCAATGAATAGATTTTCATGGCGTCCTTTTGAAATTCCGAAAATTTCCTAGATCTATCAATGGAATCTCTCCATCGGTTTGCAACCTCCATCATCGTTCCCTTATCAACCATCCACCAACGGAATTGCACTCTCAGTTTGCTTGAAATGAGAGTGCCGTGACTAACAAAGCTTTTGCACTTATAGCACATATCCGTTCATAAATGTTTTTATTAAATAAAAAGTAAATATTTCTAGATATTAGATGCACGTACGCACGATTTACACTAGCAATGATAATGAAAATTAGAATGTTCTCAAATTGTGTATAATGTAGCAGTTATTATTTCTTATCTGTCCTGTAAATCAAAATGCTAAATCTTACCGCAATTCTAGCGTAGTCAATAGTAGCAACAAAGTTTGTGCTAACGATATGCCTCCACGTGTTAATGCCATCAGATACATCTTAATTAAAAGGTTTTACTGTAGAATCAACTCTGGCACATTTCATGCAAATCTAGACCTCCATATATCTCTACATGCTTCTTAAATGCAGCAGATACATCTCCTGCACCAAATACCACTATTAGTAACATCGCACTTGATGAACATTGTAGTAGGATGATCTATGTCAAGATGGTAACTTTTGTTCTCCTTTTTTAACAAGGAAACAATTTTAGTTCCTCTTTCTTTGGAAAAATAAGACGGCCATTTTTAGCAAGAGCCAACGCGATGGCTCTTTCCAAATTGGGCTGTCAATTAGGACCGAGAGCCGCAAAACCAAACCGACCTGAAAAGATCCAAACCCGAACTGAACCTGATGGGTCTCGGGTGAATTCTTGAACGATGAACAACCAGAGCCTATTACTCACTACATGAAAGAATTTCCATTAATGAAACCATGGAAATCCGTCGGAAAAGAAATAATACGCATGTTCGATTAAACGATTGTTGCTATCTGCTCCAATAACGAATCATTGGCCCGGTCGGGTCTGGATGATGAAAAATACAATAAAAACCTAATCAAACCCGACCCAAAATGATCTGATCCGAAAAACCTGATAAAAGAGACATTGGAATATTTGTATTTTTAGTGTTATTATCCAACCAGACCCGAACCGACCCGAACCGAACCGAAGCTCGGGTCGGGTCGGATTTATGTTTTTGAAATGTACAGTTTGGACCCGACAATACACGATCCGTCTAGAACTGAGACCCGCCGGGTCGGGTCCGGATCCATCGGGTCGGGTCTCAGTGCCACCCCTACCCATGAAACAGAAATAAATATCACGCAAGTATATGTACTGTAGTATCTTTTGAATTATGCATATAATAAGCATGTTTACTTGTGGCAACTATACATACAGTGAACTGCATTATTGTGTTAGTAACTGTTGCCTATTCCATTAGCAACTCCAGTGACTAGAGCAGGCATACCAGGAATTAGTTACAATTTTCTTACTATGTTGTAATTAATATTACAGAGGATTAGTTAGTAATTCCGAAACTAGAGCAGGCATACCAGGAATTAGTTCCATTTTTCTTACTATGTTGTAAATAATATTACAGAGGATTAGTTAGTAATTCGGAAATGCAGTAAGATTGGAATGATATTAGAGAGGTATGCATATTATATTGCATTTATAGCTGATGGTTTATAATACTTTATTGTTTAACATGGTCCATTCAGGCGCACGGTACACACGTAAGTATACAAATACATAACAGACGAGGATTTTCAAACATAAATAACTTAGTGTACTATTATATATCATAAAGAAATCAAGACGAGGATTTTCAAACATAAATAACTTAGTGTACTATTATATATCATAAAGAAATTAAGGCGTACATTGTTTACTTTCACTGTACCTTTGATTCAAAGATGTGATACATCATAAAAAGAATGCAGAGCATGTTTTCCATAGAAATTTGTGGGGAATTGAAACAGATTGAAGTAAAAGAATTGACAACAAGATTATTTATTTAACTTTTGCTCTTTTGCAGTAGAGCTTTTATTTATTAATTTGCTTGATTTTGCTTGGTTGATAAATGCTTACAATTGCTTGGCTATTTATAACCTAAATTTTTACATCAAAGAAATTCCTTAGAATCTTCTCCATAGTTCATAACATATATATTTCCTCAATTATCTCAATATTTATATTCCATATTTATTTAACAAATATCTTCAATATATCTCGATCCATCTTTGCATGATTCTCTATGATATTTTCCTTTATTTTTTAAATATATTTCCTTTACTTTACAGTAGCTTTCCATCACTATTTCAATAGGAAAATTACAAATTATATTTTAACAACCCTTCTTAATTTGTGATTTTCAAACATCTTCTGAAGTAGTTGGACTTGTCTGTCGAAATTGTCTTGGTGAAGATATCTGGAAGCTCATCATTTGTGAGGACATATTCCAATTGAATTTGTCCTATGTTCACACAATCATGGATAAAATGATGCCTTATCTCAATATGTTTTGAACAGCTATGAAATACTTGTGTATATGTAAAGGAATTTGGATATGGCTGTTTCAGTTAAAATAAACTTGGAGGTCAAATAGACAATATCGTGCAATTTGTGGAGATCCAAGTCCAACTGATTATGTGCGCAATTTATCTGTATTAATTATGTTTTTGAAAGCGATGAAAACCAAATCACATATACGTGCTTTGTTTTGTTATCCTATGTAAATTAATTTCTCTGCATAGTCTTATTATTTATAGCATTCTCACTCATCTCTTTTTGACGACTCTTGATATATCCTTCGCTATTTACAGATTATAATTTGGAAGTACCTTAAGAGTTCGAAAGGATATGATGTTCAAGTTACAAAAAATGCATTGCTTTTTCTTATCTTGATCCAATACATTCCTAGATTTTTTCGTATTTATCCGATAACAGCAGAGATGAAAAGAACCGCCGGTGTCTTTGCCGAAACTGCTTGGGCAGGGGCAGCGTACTATCTTTTGTGGTTCTTGCTTGCTAGTCATGTGAGTTTTGCTTTTCTTTATTTCTAATACTTACTACTACTAAATTATACATGTCACTTTCTTGAACCTGTCATTGCTATTATTTTGGCGTCAAAAAATTCAATTAGAGGTGTGCGCGCGCGCGTGCAGACGCGCACACACTAACAAAATTGTTATTTGATTTGCGGTGGGTGGAATTATATAGATAATCAAATATATTTATGGAAATAACAAGGTTTTGTTAGATTGCATTAATGTGGATAATTTATAGGATTCCAGATATTTAAACCCAAATTCAAAAGATGATCGTGATCCACAATAAGCTCTAGAGACATCAATATTTTTTATGTGGAAGGAAACCAATATCTTCATTGGTTTTTTGGACGGTATACAAAAATATATTTTATACTAATTAAACAACTAATTCACAGCTAAATATGTAAATAACTGATCAATTCTACTTTCTGATACAGACTATCTCAGATGCAGATAAACTAAACAATAAATTAAAATCTTACTGACCATCAATTACAGAATCCATCTGTATCACAATTTTGATTAACTCCAACTCTCCAAAGACAGGAAAAACCCCAATTTTAATATGCAGTTGGGTTTAAGTTAACACATTCAGATATCTAAAAAAAAAAAAAAAAAAAAAACGGAATGAGGCTTTTGTTGGTGAGTTCGTCGTCAAAATCATTTCGAATTTTTTAGCCCCTTCAAAATCGCAAGTGAATATGAAGTGTCAAAAGAAAAAAAAAACCGTTGTTTTAAAATATGGCTTTAAAGTGGTTAAAAAGTTCGAAATGATTTGAATTTTTGTTCGATGATGTTTGAAATTCTTCCCATATTTGCAGATTGTTGGTGCTTTTTGGTATATATTAGCTATCGAACGCCAAGATGATTGTTGGAAAAATGCTTGTACTTTAGTTCCTGACTGTGAATCACGCTATTTATATTGTGGAAATTTGAACCCTGATGAATTTGGTAAATGGAAAAATATTAGCAGTAAAACCCTTGATGACAATTGTCTTCTTGATTCTAATGGTGATGGCCCGTTTAAGTATGGAATATATGGACAAGCACTAACTTCAGGAGTTGTTGCATCTCAGAATTTTGTGTCCAAGTTATGCTATTGTTTGTGGTTTGGCTTGCAAAATTTGAGGTATTCTATCCTTTAATTTTAAATTATACGATAAACCTAAGGATTCTGAACTACAAACTTTTGGAAAATAAACGGGAGCCTTTATAACATATTATAATTAGATGCTTCAATTCTTCAACAAGTTATACGAAATAAATCCCATTTCAGTTTCCATTAAGCTGGAATTAATTTTTTTTTAATATCCAGTATGATTTGTACAATGTTGTTTGACATCTTATTAATCTTCTAACATGTATTTTGTTGTGAACAATTAGTACACTTGGACAAGGGTTTGTTACAACAACATATCCTGGAGAAGTTATCTTTTCAATATCACTGGCTATTCTTGGCCTCATTCTCTGTGCCCTCCTCATTGGCAATATGCAAGTAAAGAACTCACTGTGTCAATCAAAAAATTAGCGATTAACGGTAATACGTATACTGATTAAAATAAAAATGAATTTCAGACTTATCTACAATCGTTAACAATACGGCTTGAGGAAATGAGGGTTAAAAGGCGTGACTCAGAGCAGTGGATGCACCATCGGTTGCTGCCACCAGAACTTCGAGAGCGGGTCAGGAAGTATGATCAGTACAAGTGGTTGGAAACTCGAGGAGTAGATGAAGAAAGCTTGGTTCAAAGTCTTCCTAAGGATCTTAGAAGAGATATCAAACGGCATCTATGTTTAGCTTTAGTAAGAAGGGTAATAACCTCATTTTTCTTTTACTAACAGTGCATTTAGCAAATTCTAATTTGCCAATTGCTAACATGCATCATTGATTAAAACCACTAGAATTTTGATCTGATGACTAGTGTTTCTTTACTCTGGTTTCAACTGGAGCAGAGGGGCCAAGTACAGGTGGAACTGTGTGTAGTTCACTTTGGGACCAGTTTCGGTTTTTTGTAATTCCGCGAATTTTGGTTTTAGATTTCATTATTTATTTCTCATATAATTACACATGTATTTATTTAATTTATTAAAACAAATGCGTAATTTATCTCTAATTGAAAAATACGTTTAAAAAAGAATGCCTTAATTACAAATTTTTACAACACTAAAATATGTTTATTTCTTACTTCATTTTCAACTTCTTTTTAGTTACACCATTTATATATGTTGTGATTTTGTATGTTTCTTGAGTTAAAATTTAAAATTCTGAATACTCATATATATTTTAAACTAATTTTTTTGGGTTTTTTATGTAAAATTTGACATTTAGAAATTTTTTTGTATTGAACCGAAATATTGGTTTGGTTTCGTTTCCTTCTGAAATCAAAACAGAGCGACCAAAATCTTTATGTTTTGATCGTGTGTGTAGAGCTAGGATCCGCGGCCCCCTTATTTAGCACCATCACGCAATTTTGATATCGGAGGTTAGGTGATGGTGCTAAATAAGGGAGGCATACATATGTGTATATGCATGTATGTATATGTGTGTGTGTATATATATGTGTGTGTGTGTATATGTGTGTGTGCATACACGAATGGTGACACGATGATTTTCAACCACTAGATTGCCCCTGATTTGTGTGAACACAATGAGATCCTATGTTCTAGATCTATTGTGTCACTAATTGTGTTTAATGTTGTGTCCAAATAACCAGCTCATACATATATACACATATACATACATACATGCACTTCTTCATAAAAGTTTATAGAAAATTCCTGACTACAGATAGCTCTAGAGTCTAGACAAGATTTATTACTTGTTTCTAACCAACAGCTGGCATGTGTGTTCATTTTCTTTTGTATTTTTTGTAGAATATCATTTTGAGCCATTTTCTCAAAGTAATTACAGATATAAACACTTTTCTGAAACATATGACAAAGGACAAATTTTCCTTTTAGGCATTCGAGAAAAAACTTATTTCAAGTTTAGGTCTATTTCCAAACTTACTATTTTCACTATTCAGCCATTTTACACTTGCGCATTCTGAAAAGGAGCAATGCGCATATATAAAAATAACGTACATGTAAAAAGAGGCCTATTTTCATAATAAGTTCCGAATGGGGCCTAAATTTGAAATAAGTTTATTTTAGAGGCCCAAAATGAAAATTTGTCCTATGACAATTACATGTCACTTTTTTTATTAACATTGCAAAAGTGGCATATGTGTATTGTTTGATTTCAAATCACGCTATTACATCTCTCTCAAAAACAAGTTCCATGAAACACCCCAAGAATTATTTTCATCAATTTTTTCCGTATGTTTTTCACAACTTAAATTTACATTAAATCATAACTTAACTTGTGCAAGTATTAAATAAATAAATCAATATATGCACATTTAGGTGCAAATATATGCAATTTTTAGCGTAATATTTTCACTAAAAATTGCAAATTTTGTGTTTCTAGCATTGTGTTTTGTGTTTCAAATATTGTGTTTTTTGCAGGGTTTGGAAGTGGATTAAGTTTGGTAATAAATAGCCCTCTAATTCTAGGCCCATTAATGGATATTTTCGGATGCGGATAGTGCCGTATCCGTATCCGCATTTGAAATCATTTTTGGATATCGTATATCCGCATTCACGGATTCAAACGAATAACGGATGATTATTAACGATCGGTAAATCAAGAAATATAAACAGAGAATTTTGTTTTAACATTTTTTTTTTAAATTCCGTTGATTATAAAGTGTGAAAAACAAACAAATATAATGATAATGAATAGTTTTGAGCAACTTATATGCATTTATAATATAAATTACCAACTTAATAAAACAACAAACACACACGTTTCATCATACTAAAATACACGTAATATAAACTATAATCTTGACGAAACCGACCGGATAATTTTCGGATGCGTGCATCCATATCCATTTTTGGGGATCGGATCTTCATCCGCTTTTTGGATACTGATATAGATAGATTTCAAATTTTTCGGGTATCCATCGACCAACTTCTAATTTCCACCTTTTTTTTTTTTTTTTACTTTTTTCTTTTCCCAAAATTGACAGTGGAGCTATTATAAACGGAGGCAACGTTAATCCGAAATGAAAAATATATTGACTCCACTTGAAATACTGCCAGTGGGGGATTTTGATTTTTGTCCGGACTGGCACAGTTTGAAATACCTTCACTACAGATAGGTCACCTGGTGCCACACCAGTCAAAAGCGACATATATTTGTAAAAGTATCGAAAAATATCTCTTATAAGTTTCTAATCTTGGTCTATAACCAACAAAGGTCCTTTTTTTTGGGTTTATAGGTGCCATTATTCGAGAACATGGATGAAAGCATACTAGACGCGATATGCGAGCGGCTAAAACCAACCCTCTACACCGAAACAACCTACATAGTCCGGGAAGGCGATCCTGTAGACGAAATGCTCTTCATAATCCGCGGCAGGCTCGAAAGCGTAACGACTGACGGAGGCAGGAGTGGGTTCTTCAACCGTGGCTTCCTCAAAGAAGGCGACTTCTGCGGCGAGGAACTACTGACCTGGGCCCTCGACCCAAAAGCTGGAGCCAACCTTCCATCCTCCACCCGGACAGTCAAAGCCCTCACAGAAGTCGAAGCTTTTGCACTAATGGCAGATGAACTTAAGTTCGTGGCTAGTCAGTTCAGACGACTTCACAGCAGGCAAGTTCAGCACACGTTCAGGTTTTACTCTCAGCAGTGGAGGACTTGGGCTGCTTGCTTTATACAGGCGGCATGGAGGAGGTATATGAAGAGGAAAATAGCTGAACTGAGAAGGAGAGAAGAAGGAGAAGAAGAAATGGAAGATAAAGGAGAAGAAGAGGAAGAAGAAGAGTTGGTGGATGAAGAGGACGAACAAATGCAGAGTTTGATGAATTCGTCGACGCTTGGAGCTACTATATACGCTTCGAGATTTGCTACAAATGCGCTTAAGGGAGTTCAGAAGTTAAGGGAGGAGAAGAGCGGTAAAGATTTGGTTAAGTTGCAGAAGCCGCCTGAACCTGATTTCGGCGCTGATGGCTGAATGGTTTATGTTGGATGGATGTTGATAGATAGATTGGCTTTGTTTATACAAATTTGCACGTAAAGAGCGTGGTTAACATGTGTTTTGTACTGTAACAGTTTCTAACCAGAACCAAGACAACAGTGTGTTTTGTTCAAAATCATTCTTACTCTTGGACAAATAAATGTCCTGTTCAGTTTAAGAATTTTGTAGGTAAGATGATTTTGAATGCAGTGTAGAGCGCAGTTTCCCTCTTGTTCAATTAAGATGAGAGTTGTAAAACGGTTGAGGTGCACTTAAATTGGTTAAATATTTTCTTATGTGCCCACTTAGTTGCTATTAAATACAAAGGGTTGCTAAAAGCATCCAGAAATAGAAATATGCTTTGCTAATATCATATAATTTTTTTAATCAAATTTAATAAATAAACATGATATTTGATAACACTTCTATTTCTTTACTTAGTAATAAATTGTCAAAACGTTTCGCGGATGTTAAACATCATGGTCTAATCTAAAATATGTCAAACCTTAAAATTCAAAATTTCTTTATCAAAATTGATCAAAATTTCAATTTAGGATCATTGTTCTAAGGAGTATGGTAAACACTAAAAGATGGAAAACTAATTTTTTATTTTTTTGGGTCCACGAAATGGTTGAGAGCTTTGGTTTTGCTTGATGGCTCCGGCTGACTTTATCATTGTTGGGAATTATTAAACGTCATGGTTTATGGTTTTTTTTGGAAAAGGAGGGAGAACAAAAATTAGGATTTAGGAGTTTTTGGTGCCTCTTAATTATCTTCTATCGTATCATAGATCATAAGTTAATTATACACGGTGCTGTTTAGAAATGACATTAGAAGCGTTTTTCTAGATGCTTTTAGCTCTCAGTGTATTAAATTTTGGTTAAATATTTTGGTTGGAATTATTGATTACTTTATTTGTAATACGTATTTAAATAGGAGCGGTAGTCTAATAGATAGGAATATTAGCAATATGGACAATTTGACATAGGTCCCTAATAAGTTTCAAAATACATAAAAATTTCAGTAAAAAAAAGTTTGTAAATTAGATCATAAGAATTATGTTACTGAATAATGAATACACGTATGCAATTATTCACAGACATTTATGCAATTATATCAAAAAATTGCAGACATTTTCACAATTATTCACTGAAAAATTACAGAAAATCCCGCAATTATTCATTAAAAAAATTGTGAAAATTTCGGCAATTATTCACCGAAAAAACTGCATAAATTTATGCAATTTTTGGATATAATTGCATAAATGTCCGTAATTATTTAATGAATAATTGCATAACTATATGCAATTACTTAATAATTTAATTCTACGGATCTAATTTACACACTTTTTTTACTGGGGTTTTCGTATATTCTGAACCTGTGCCTAATATTCACTTAGGAATATAAGTTCTGGAACAGAACATTGAATCTAAACATAATCAATTAATGTCATGGTTACATAGTAATAAAATTAGCAAAGGCGGCGAATTACTATGCAGTTTTTCCATAAGATGTACGTCAGTGTCAGTACGTGTGAATCTTCATGCGATCTATATTGTTAAAGAGTCATGCATCAAGATGTATAGTCAAGATAATAAAGGTATGAACATGATTGACGACCAAATGGTTTAAATAAAAAATGAAATCAAGCTTCATGATTAGACATTGCAATTTTTATTTTTTGTTATCAGCTCTCCCACATATTAAATGTTTAAACGTATGGTTAAGTCAAAAACACCAGGTTTAAACTCGAATGTACAGTCTATTACTTTAAATAAAATGAGAGAACTAATTTGATGATGAAACATCACATATTTTCTCCATTTTTCTATTATACTTCTCTAGTTAATTAACTATTTAAATATGCGATTCCAAATTTTAACATGAGCTATCAGTTGTATAAAAAAGTGAAATTTCGCTAGCATATTTGAGTAGTTAAGTGTACATCGCTCTTGCATGTATCGTCTTCATCATCATCATAATAATGGAGAGAGAGCTTGCATAAATGCCACTTGAAATTGCCCTATGTCACATCCTAGATCAAGCAAGAGCTTCCGTTAATTTTAGGCCTGCCTCATAAACATATTTCAAGTTTGACCTTCGCTCGAAAATTATTAACAAAATATGTCTTTTTATTCCATATTCCGCATCCGTTGCTTTGAAAATGTGCACTTACAAAATTTTAATTTGTAGATTCGTAAACCTATGTAGTTAATATCAGATAATGTGACGCTGCACGTCTATGCTCACAATAACAAAAAGTATTAAAAAGAAATACTGTCTGTTATTACGAAGAATAAGGCTGGATAGGAGCGGCCATCCGTAGTTAGGTCTTACACTAGTATTGATTAACTCGATATGAGTGGTATATATTCTTTTCTCATCTCTCTGTTTATTTACTCCCATCGACATATTCAATTCAAGTATAAAAACGAACTACGATGGTTCATAATAGTTTAGGACAACATATATAATAATAACACAGATAAGTTAAACACAGAACACGAAAATATAAAATCTCATATATATATATAACTGAAATCAGTTACAATACATGTGATACTATACATATGATACAACTACAACTGTGGCTAAAGCAAAACCTAAGCCAGTGAGCAACATAAACAACAAAATCTAATTATCGATACGATAATTAGAAAACACATAATCTAATTATCTAGTAGATAATTAGATAGCAACAAAATAATCAAATTAAACTAAATCAAAATACAATTTCAAAGTATTGAATTGAACATACGAAACAATTCAAACGCTTGGAATATCACTTAAAAAGTCAATACTATTTTGGCTGCAGTACACGCTCGCGTGCACTGCCTCGCCACTACAGTGATGAATTACACAAAAGCCCAATGAATCAAAATGCAAAAGAAATATCAATAAAATCAATACTGTGTGGCTGCAGTACACGCTCGCGTGCACTGCCTCGCCACTACAGTATATGATGTCATCACAACTCCAAATATTAACAGCAAGTCGAAACTGCAAATGTCAAGTCACGGCTATCATGACTCAACACAACTGCAAAGCAACTCAACTCGAATGACCAATTGCACAAAGGTAGTGGTACAACTACATGAAGACAACAGAATGATGGTGAAAGCACCAAAGATATGACAACACAGCACATAGCATTGTCAATGAAACAAGCAACAATGTAGATGATCAAAGGAGTAAATTAAACAGTAGAACGAGTATGGTAAAGCAACTGAACTACACAACATCTATATGTACAGCTCCAATGAAACTGCACAAATGATCACTGTGACACAAATACACAGTGGATCCATCACCAGACCAGCCATGATTAGAGAGAAGCAAAAGCAAGTGAACGAGGTGCACATAAATGCACAGTGCAAACTACTGCACTCCAGAGCAACATAAATGACACAAAATATGAAGACAACAAATATAACATGCAGTTTGCTGTGATACAAGGCAAGACTCAACAGAGGCAACTGGCAACAACATTTCAAAGTTAAAAGTGAATCAATACAAGATGAATCAGATCAGGCAGCAAGCTCCAGATGGATATTACAAGTACAGACTCAAGTGTACAACTCAAAGCAATGCTTAGTGTACAACATACAAGTTCATATGTACAACAAACACAAAGCTAATGAAGACTACAGACCGAACCAAGATATGCAGAGTCAAGGCAATATGAAGTGAATCACAAACCAAAGGAGTGACATGACCAACAAAACAACTCAACTGTATGCAACAGTAACACGAAGTGGACAATGCACCAACACTAAACAGAAGAATACATGAACACAATATCCACAACTGTCACTCATGAATGCAGCATATACAAGGATAATATGAGTGCAGTGAAGACTGTAGCTCATGGCTACAGCGATAGAACATCAATGGCACTACACAGCAATGTGCGGCCACAAACAATCAAGCACATGAAATCTCAAGCCAAGGCCAAAGCCAGCAGAAACATGAATTCAAAAATCAAAATCAAAGTTGACCAAGTCAGAAATCAAGCGTATGTACAAATTGAAAAAGTCAGTGCCAAAGTTGAACCAGCAAATCAAAACCGTGTCAACCAAGTAACACGAAAAGAACGAACTGAATAAGTCAGAGAAATCAACAACATTCAAACAAAATCAAGTGGTAGCCGAAGACAACAAGAAATCTGACCAAGACAAAAATCATCAACAACAAAGTAAAATCGAACTACAGCGCATAGTACTAAGAGTGAATTAAAGATGTGAGTGAAATCACTCACCTTGATCGAAGCAAAGACGAACACAATAAAGCGGTCGAATCCCTCAAGAGACGATCAACAACCAGGCAAGGAAATCAAGTTGAATCGAGCATTTGTAATCGACATCAACGAATACCGAAAACCCTAATTTGAAGAAGAGGAACGAAAAAGAACAAGCCGCCATTATCTCGTTTATTTTAGGTTAGGGCTTGCGATGAAAAATGAATAAAGGAACCGGTTATTAGCTTTAATAATATCACAGCCCCAAGCAAAAGAAACGTGAGCCAAAATTAAATTTTAAAGCCTGCATACCCTTAACAATTTTTAAAAGAATTTAAAACTGATTTAAAAACTCCCACAACAATTAGTTATCAACATTAATCATTTAATGACGATCATTAATTGATGTGAAACCCCGGGTTGTTACAGATAATATCGCTGATATATCGTAGATATATTTCATATCGCTCCTAAACCGATACTTTTTAAAATATCTTTTAAAATATCATTACCGATATATCATTCTATATTTGCCGATATATCACTTCGGTATTTAGTGTAAAATACCCGATATTTTTTAAGAATATCGTTCATTATTGTATTGGATAAAATGTATCTACCAATAAATATCTTCACATTCTCAATATTTGTTTTTTGTATAAGGTGAATGAAAATATCTTGACCATATTAAAAATCCCAATGTATTAATTTTCTATTTTAACCATTCAGTTTTAGTCTCTTCATTAGTCTTTCAATAAAGAAAATTCTACATTTCCATAATTTTATATGCTATATTTTTCATTTTCTGTTGTTTTTTGTTCCCACCAAAAACAAGATCACGTAAGAGTCGCTTCTCTTTTTAGTTGTTTTTTGTTTACTATTTTTAATTAGTAAGTTAGCTTATGAAAATTTATTTTATTAGTTATTATCATGGACCAAGTACCAAAAGTTGAAGAGCGATAAAGTAGTAACTGGTATCAGATTAACATTTCTTATTCGATAAATTAAGTGAATATGAAAATGATGAAACAATAGATATGAAAATTTTGTGAAAGTAATATAGATGAATGAAGAAACAATAAATATAATAAAGAAACTAATAAAGATGTACAATATTGTTATAAAATGAAGAAAACAGAAGTCATTAAAGAGAGAAACATTTTATTCATTTTTGAGATACACATACAATACATTTGGTTCTCTATTTATAGACTCCATATGTAATGGAGATTACAATAATGTCCTTTGACAATTAGCATATTCACCCTTATAACTGATATATATTACAACACCATCCTTGAAATACGCCTATGTAAAAATGATAAGAGTAATTGCCTCATTAAAAACTTTGTTATGGAAAACCCAATGAGAAAAATCATAAACAAGGAAAAGAGTGTAACTTGGTTTCATCTTTAGGTAACAAATGTTACCATGAGGGTTGATACTTCTAGATCAAGATAATGCATCACTAAAACCTTACTAATAAAACCTAGTGAGAAAAATATTGGTGAAGGAAAAATAGTACATTATAGCATACTTTTATATGCTTCAACTGATTCATAACGCGTTATTCAATTAGTCTGCTGATGCATCCGACGCATACCAATTTTATACACCATCTTTTGAAATGTTGATTTCGAAAGTGCCTTTGTGAATAGATCAGCCGGATTTTCTTGGGACTGGATTTATTTCACCTCTATCTTATTATCATTTTGTAGTTTATGTGTGAAGAAAAATTTAGGAGAAACGTGTTTCATCCTATCACCCTTAATGTAACCCGCCTGAATCTGAGCTACACAAGCTGCATTGTCTTCATAAATAATAGTTAATTCTTCTGTAATTGAAGGGAGTTGACAACTATTTCGAATATGCTCAATTAGTGATCTCAACCAAATACATTCTCGACTTGCTTCATATTGTGCTAGCATTTCAGAGTGATTGAATGATGTTGCTACCAACGTTTGCTTTGTAAATCGCCATGAAATAGCTGCATTGCTGTTATTAAACGCATATCCAGTTTGTGATCTTGCTTTATGTGGATCAGAAAGATAACCTGCATCAGCATAGCCAACTAGATTTGGGTTATTACCTATGTCAGAATAAAACAAGTCTAAATTTTTCGTTCCATGAAGATATCTCATGATATGTTTTATACCATTCCAGCGTCTTTTTGTTGGTGTTGAACTGTATCTTGCTAGAAGATTTACTGATAATGCAATATCTGATCTCGTGCATTGGGCTAAATATAATGATGCACCAATGGCACCGAGATATGGTACTTCTGGACTAAGCCCATTTTCATCTTCGTCTTTCGGGCGGTAAGGGTCATTTTTAATGTCCAAAGATCCGACAACCATAGACGTACTGAGTGGATATGCTTTATCCATTTGAAAACGCTTGAGGATTTTCTCAATGTAGTTTGACTGATGGATTAGTATGCCATTAGTACTATGCTCGATTTGTAGACTGAGAGAATATTTTGTTTTGCCAAGATCTTTCATTTCAAATTCTTTCTTTAAGTAATTTATTGTTTCATCAATCTCTTATGGAGTTCCAATCAAATTTATTTCACCAACATAAACTGCTAAAATAGCAAATCCCTTTACCAATTTCTTTATGAAGACATATAGACAAATGAGATTGTTTTTATATCCTTCTTTAACCAAGTATTCACTAAGACGGTTATACCACATTCTTCCAGATTGTTTTAAACCATACAGTGAACATCTCAATTTTAATGAGTACATGGTTTTTGATTTTGCTTCAGGCAACTTATATCCTTCTGGGATTTTCATGTAAATATTGGTATCTAATTCACCATAAAGATAAGATGTCACATCTTTAGTTAATCTCATATCAAGTTTTTCAGAAACTACAAGGCTTATCAATCGAAATGTTATGATATCCATAATAGGGGAGTATGTTTCTTTAAAGTCAAAACCTGATCTTCGCAGGAAACCTTGTGCGACAAGTCATGCCTTGTATCTCACAATTTCATTTTTGTCATTTCATTTTTTAACGAATACCCATTTATAACCTGCTGGTTTAACATTTTTCGGTGTTTTCCCTATCGGTCCAAACACACCATGTTTTTGAAGTGAATCTAGCTCAACTTATATAGCATCTTTCCATTTTGGCCAATCATGTCTTTTTCGAAATTCATTTATGCTAGTTGGTTCATTATCATTATTCTCATTATAGTCATGACTTTCATTCATTTCAGTAGCTAATGCGAATGAGAATACATTATCAATTATTATTTTATTCGATCCCACATTTCTCCATAGTTTGTATAAAATATTGAGATCTTATTATTGTTAGGTACCATTTTATTTTTGGAAGTGTCTATTATTTTTTCTAGGATAATAGTTCTTTCAGCACTTTTAGGAGAATTGAGATTTTCATTTAAGTTATCTTTTAGATCATTTATAAACTCTTCGGAAGGTATATCAATCGATGATTTTTCGTTAGACCTTCGTTTTCTAGGCGTCAAGTCATTTGAACCAATTGGTCTTCCACATTTTTGTCTTGTTTTAGATTCATTTGTTGCTTTTGATTCTTCTGGGATTTCAATTCTACCTGGTGCATTTGCTGCTGGAATGTGGGATTTAGTTAATTTTGCGGCATCACTAAATGCATTAGGCATTTGATTTACGATATTTCGAAGATGAAAAATTCTTTGTACCTCATATTGGCATTGTTTGGTATATGGATCCAAATGAGACATAGATGGATTATTCCATGATAATTCGCGCCATTCTATTGGAACGATCTTTCCTTCCCCTAACGGCGGAAAAATTATCTCATCAAATTTACAATTTGAAAATCTTACAGTGAAGACATCATTCGTGAGAGATTCAAGATAACAAATTATCGAGGGTGAATCAAATCCCACATAAATTCCCAACCTAAGTTGAGGACCCATTTTAGTACGAAGAGGGGGACTAATTGGCACGTGCACAGCGCAACCAAAATTTCGTAATTGGTTGGGATCCGGTTAAAAGCTGTGATGGTGAAAATTGATAATAAGCCATTGGTCTAATTTTAATCAATTTTGATGCATGTAGAATTGCACGTCCCCAAGCTGAAACAGGTAGCTTTGATTGCATAAGCAATGGTCTTGCAATAAGTTGCAAATTCTTAATTAATGATTCTGCCAAACCATTTTGAGCATGAACATGAGCTACTGGATGTTCAACTTCAATTCCTAATGATATGCAATAATTATCAAGTACTTGAGAAGTAAATTATCCTGCATTATCCAATCGAATTGATTTAGTTTGATGATCAGGGAACTGTTCTCTCAATTCGATTATTTGAGCAAGTAGTTTGGAAAATGCCAAATTTCTCGTAGAAAATAAACATACATATGACCAATGAGTTGATGCATCAATTGATACCATAAATTATTTGAATGGTCCACATTTAGGATGGAGTGGACCATATATATCACCTTGAATTCTATGTAGAAATCTTGGAGATTCAGAAATGATTTTACTATATGAAGGTCGAGCGATTATTTTTCCTTATGCACATAGGGCACATAAATAATCACTTGGTAAATTCAATTGATTTGATAAATCATGCCCATTTGAGTTTTTGGCAATTTTACTCATCATAGTTGATCCATGATGACCCAAGCGATCATGCCAAGGAATCAATGTTTTTGTATTTATGAGCTTCTGGCTCATGCTTATAGAGTGGGATTCAACTATGCCAATTTTTTTGAAATATAATCCAGTTGAAATTGTACTAAATTTTTCTAAAATAAGCTTCTGGCTTTCAATTCTAGAAATAATGCAAAGATATTCTTTGTTGTTTTCATTTATAGTTTCAATATGATAGCCATTCATTCTTATATCTTTAAAACTCGACAAATTTCTTTTAGAGTTGCTTGAGTATAATGCATTTTGAATGAAAATATGTGTACCATTTGGTAATACTACATGGGCTCTTCCAGACCCTTCAATTATATTAGCAGATCCAACTATAATGGAAACTTTAGCTGAGAAATTTCCAGATAGTTCAGAGAAAAACTTCTGGTTTTTCAAAATCGTATGAGTAGTTGCACTATCTATTAAGCATATATCATCACTCAAATGGCGTTCCATACCTTAAGAATTGAAGACAATAATTAGTCAATTACTAAAAATTTGTAAGCATAAACAAATGCTAATATAAACAAACAAAATAATTTGATTAAAATAAACTACTGATTAAAAACAACATCCAGCAGTACATATTGTTTTCAACTAGTTCGAAAAGGAAAATACAGACAAACAAACACCAACAACAAACTGATTTATTAATGTGAGGTAATAAAACGAAAGTCACATAGCGATCTTGAAGCTATTTTTAGTCGATCAACTTGGTCATATCATTGATCATTGCACTTAGATTTTCATCATTAATGAAATTTCCATCATCATCTTCGAAGAAATCATATAACTTCAGGTTAGTGTTATCAAACAACCCTTCAGTATTGTTTGTCTCAATATTCTTAGAGCGTTGATATTCTTCAGCTGTTTTCTTTGATGATCTACATGTTTGTGACCAGTGACCAGAATGTCCACATCTATAACAAACTTCCTCATAGTGATTTTTATTTTCTGAAGCCGAGTCATTGTTCTCCATAGGCTCTTTTTTCTTTTATTGCTTTTTAAAGTTGGTGGTTTTGTTACTTCTAAAACCACCATAACCATCTGTGCTAGAGTGATATCTACGTCCTCGTCCATGACCACGTCCTCTACCTCGACCTCTTCCAGAGTGGGTAAAATTAGCATTAACTTCAGGTAATGCAGTTGAACCAGTTGGTCTTGAGGAATGATTTTTAATAAGAATTCATTATTTTGCTTAGTAATTAGTAAAAATTCTACAAGTTCGGAATATTTTGTAAAACGACGCTCTCAATATTACTACTGCAGGAGTATATTCGAGGCATAAAATTTTGAAAAAGTCTTTTCAAGCATTTGTGCATCATCCACCTTGTCTCCACATAATTTTAGTTTAGAAGTTGCGGAATTGTATTCCCTTACGGACTTAAAGTTTTGAAACCTCAAGTTCAACCATTCTTGCCTAGTGTTTGGAAGTATGACCGTCTTCAAGCGGTCATAATGTTCCTTCAGGGAGTTCCATAAGTGGAGAGGGTTTTTTTCAGTTAAATATTTCGTTTTTAGATCGTCATGGAGACGTCTTAAAAATATCAAAGCCTTTGCTTTGTCCTGTTACGACATAGTATTACCATTTTAATGGTATTTTCTGAGTATTGAGATTGCAAATGAATCTCCGCATTCAATGTCCATGATAAATAATTGACTCCAAATATGTCAAGAGCCTTAAATTCAAGTTTAGCGATGTTTTACATATTGCTATCTGTAAGTGAAAAAAAACATAAGTTTCAAATAGGATTCATGGTATATGAACATTGCGTTTTATTGAATAAAATAAGAATTCATGTGTGAGAGTGATGTCAACCCATATTATAATGCATGTCGATGGATAATCCTAATATAATAATTAGTTGAAGCAAACTCGTCACATGTATCATTATTATTATAAATATTTTTCAAGTATTGTAGAGACAGAATAAAACTAATAACAACTATAATGATATATATAAACACAATAACCACAACTCATTATCTAGTAAGGCATGAAATTTATTAATTCTATAAAAATACAAACAATGTGAATTTCCACTTTTAGATCCATACAACAACATAACCTATGCTGTACAAATAAATAAAAACTAATACTAAAACAAGTATGGCTTCCAAGCACTCAAAATTACCCGTTATGAATAAGAAGTATATTAATGTTGGGTCATGTGTTCAAGACATACATGATACATCCGACTCCATTATTTGTTTACTGACTCTCTCCTTCTAAAATCAAGTACAGATAGATAGATAACATAGAAATAAAAGCAACGTCAAAACATAGAAATAAAAACAACAGCAAATCCATTGGATGTCTATTAAATCAAATATGGTCGATGTTGACTTAGCAAAGCAAATACCTGGTCGGTCATAAACATACATAAGCAACTGATCTCAGCATGATATCAATCACATGCTCCTTAGAAAATTACTAAAAGAAATTATTGAAAGCACATACTTTTGTTTTGATAGTAATAAGTGGGATAACGAAAGCACATAATATTATATATTAAAGTAACTTGTTGAAAAGGGAATCCAGTTGCTAAAAAGATAAGAAATTTGTATGTGCTCGGTATTTGTGTGTGTGTGCGCACACACACACACACACACACACACACACACACACATATATATATATGTATATATATAAGTCTTTGAAGTGGAAGAGGCTTTGAAGTGGAATAGTCTAAAAATATTAAAAGCTAATGACTGTCTGTTTATACTACTTGTTCACGTTCAGATATTAAATGTAAGAGCCTGTAAGAAGTGAACTCTGTATAGCTTTTGGCAGCAAGAACAAAGATTCAATAAAATAAGAACATCTCGTGTTGATAATATGTTATAAAATAAAGAAAACAGAAGTCATTAGAGAGTGAAACATTTTATTCATTTTCGAGATACACATACAATACAATTGGGCTCTCTATTTATAGACTCCATATGTAGTGGAGATTACAATAATATCCTTTGACATTTAGCATATTCACCATTATAACTAATATATATTACAACATATGAATTTCTCAGTTTTTATAATATTATATTATGATTTGATAGTAATTTGGCATTATTTATCCAAATATTTCAGCACTTAACATCAATATAATATTAGAACACGTTACATATTGTTTATAACATGTTCTACACATGTCTGTTATTTTACCGATATTATTTGATATTATCACGATAATTTAAAACATATCGGTACTTGACCAATACATACTTGATACCGATTAACTACTTAGGCGTAAATTCGAAGTGCATAAGTATATTTTTTTGAAAAGAATTTTTTTTGTCCATGAGCATTTTCAAAGTGCGCATGTATAAAAAAACTGAATAGTGAAGAAGATGCATGTTTTCATAATAAGTTTTAAAGTAAGTCTAAACTTGAAATAAGTTTTTTCGATGGCATAAAACTAAAATTTGTCCTATTCTTAATCTTCTTTCTCATCTTAACACAATAGGAGTAGTTCTTCATGATAAAACTTATTTAGGAGATAAATTATTTACCATTTGTCTTGTGTCCTTCATCCAATATACATAATGAATTAAGTGGCATTTCATCCATCCATATGAAGATTATACATGGTTATCAAATTTGCGACACATGTCAAGTATCCAACCATTCTCAATATTCATGCCATCAATACACATCACCTCGAACTACTATAAATAAATGGTCATTGCCACCATAAAAGGAGACTTCTCTAGGCTTCTTCTCCTTCATGGTTCATTTAGTACTTGAAGCTTGACATTACAAGAAAATTGCGCATTTTCCAATGCCAACCTATCTCAGACATCATTTCGATCTCATTAGTGGCACTACAGAAACATGTGGGAGAATTATTTTCTGGCATCAATCTGATTACAAGCCTGCGGTGTTTTCCGACATCATTCCTGCGACACTCATGAGATATTTTCCGATGTCATTCCGACACTATACCAACAATATTATTTTTTGACAACATATTGATGCTATTCGATTTTTTTTTAATATTGCAAAACCCATATTTTCCAACATCATTCCGGCAATAATATATCACATACATACATATAAGCACAAAAATTTCAATAATAAAGGCATAATCAAAGCAATCACCAACATCAAACATGTTCAAATAACACATTATTCTATCAAAACAGTACACTTTCAAGTTTCTATATGTCTTAACTATACTACATCATATCCACAAATATACAACGTTTTATATGTACCTATAAACATAAACATATAACATCAATCCTTTCCCTGCTGATTCGACCCTTTAGAAAAGCATTGCTAAAGCACCTCTGTATTTGTTGGATTGTCTCATAATGTAACAACCCCCATTTTAGTGATAATATATTTAATTAATTAGTTTAAATATTGAATCGTTATTGAATTGAAGATCCAAAATATGACTTTTCACATATGATCGAATTAGGACTCGAGACCACCTCTGTTGAGTCCGGAGCAATGTTGCGAATCAAAATGACTACAAATATCGCTATATTTGGAATCAAACGATCCGATGGCCAAAGCTAGCTCGAATTGCATGAAATTATCATTTCGAAGCGCTCTGTCGGATAATGGAAAAATTTATACTATAGGGACCTGAAAAATGACGTAATGTATGCCGATGAGTTTCGTAACAATCCTATGTGTTGTGTGATCGTACGAGCTTAAAATGTGTGGCGATTTATTCGAGAAATCAGATTATATATATATATGTATATGTGTGTATGTATACATATGTTTGTGTGTGTATGTGTATATGTGTGTGTGTGTATAAACTCCACACAAAAACTATTCCTCATTTCAGTTCTTCCCCTTTTACTTTTCATTTTTCCTCATCACTCTCTTCCAGTAAATGAAAAAAGAGGCCACTCCTTTAAAAAATAAAATCAAGAGCTATAGACTATGATAAATCACGAGATCAGATTCATTGAGATCGAGGTAAGGAGAGCTTCAAATATATATAGGATTGGGGGGTGCCGTATTGATTAGGGAGGTGGTCGTACATTCATAGACTGCTAAAGGTAGAGTTAGGCGGAGTTTGGAGTGGAATTAGGCAAAACAGAACAAACCATCACTTTTCATTTGCCGAGGAGAATCATCCTCCAAAATTTCTTAAACTCCGACGGTCTATGGAAGATTGCAACATTTGATGGCGGCAAGGGAGGAGGTGTCATGATTTGTTTGGGGAGGTCGTACGTGGCGAGGGGTGCATTGCGGAGAGTGCCCATAGTGGAGCATGTTAGACCAAGTGATGCATCGTTTCGTCGACCATAGCTCCTTGGGGTTGGTGAACGTGCATGGTTATATGGGTGTACACGACCATGTGTGTGTGCAGGTGGGGATTAGTTGATTAGGGAAGAAGGATTCGAATGGTAATTATTGGTTAGTTAGTAAATAAATTATTTTAATTAATCTCATTTCTTATAAAATACATATCTCTTACATATGAGGTCTAATCGAGACGCGGTCTTCACCGTTGCACTCGTAATGAGATTATCTTCGACATGGTATGGGTTGGATTCAGACACTTGGTAATTTGCAGTTCAGGTAAGCACAATTATAATTCTGAACTATATCTTAATATAAATTCACATAATTTTACATATTGAAAATATTATCTTGGAGATATAGAAAAAATATGTATGAAATTATTTTTCCATTTGATTGGATTTATTTGAGTAGATATTTTCGATAATTAATTAAAATCCTTTATATTTATATTGTGTTCTATTCATATTGAATAGAGTTAGATAGCGATGATATTGGTTGACAGCATGATTATAGATTAATTAGACTCTAATTATCGTTACATTAGTGATAGAATTGTTATTAAACTTATTATTACTAACCAAAAATAAGCATACGACTTTAAAAAATAAGTTAAAGATCTTAAAAATGATTTATAAGCTAATTTGTATTTTATAAAATAATAGGACGGTTTTTATAAAATAATAGAAAACAGATTGGACTTTTATTTAAAAGTGTTAATAAATAAAAATAGGATTTTATTGTTAAACGATCGAGTTGCTTATATAAATATGAGTATATGTGTATGGAAATATCCATACGAGTATATCATCATTCAACAACTAGTCTTATATAGCCATAACGATCACCGGATACGCTAAGTTACGTGAGAAAGTACCGGGTCGAATAACCGCTCTGGTGAAGATCGAAGCGTGATTTGTGAAGTTTTCACGTGTTTGTGTACATGTATATGCTTATGCGTATACAAGTAAGTGCATTGACAAAAGTATGTGCATCACATAAAATGAGGGGTCGATTGAGTTTGTTTTAGTATATTAGAGAAGGCTAGGTCATCATATTTGCTCGTAGAACTCTATACATGAAAATGGTGGCTTTTGGTATCGAAATCTTTTTTTGATTACTTAAGAAACTACTCCCAAAGCGTCAACCTAGCGAAAGAAGACTATAAGAGCTAGAAAATTCATCGAGCAAAGTGAGGGAGAAGTTGAGGTACGAATCGATGAGAGATGGTCGACTTGGCTCATTGGCCAAGGCTTGCTGCCTAGGAATTTCCAGTATTAGTCAACTAGTGTGTGCCACCAATCAACCGAGGCCAGTCGACATGGGAGGTTTCCCAGTCGACTGAAGGTGCACCGACCTAGGAAATAAGCCCAGGTCAGGTGTAAGGCTTTAGGGATTTTTACCTTGTCTCATATGCGGTTCTTCATAGGGCTTAGGCACAACTTTGAGAAGGCTCTAGGCTACTCGAGGAAGTGGAAGACATGAAAAAGCCCAAGATTCAGACACTAGTGCAAAGTGAATTGTACGTAGTCAAAAATGATTCATAACGATTGGGCATGGGACCATTGCGATGATCGACCATGCGATCATGTCTTACGAGCATGTATGGTAGAGCGAAACAATCCGTATCCTTTGGCTTTGACCTCGGGGTACGTATAGTCTGATAAATTGTATTGGTCGTTTAGTAGAGACTGTCCGTAAAGATAGACGATGATGAGATATCGGTCTTTGTTGATGATAGGCGTTTTGATTACATGAATTTATATTTGATGTGTGCATATATTTATATGGCATCGGTGTTCCTTTATGGTCTCGAGGGAGTATTATCTGAAATACGAGCATCGTTCTCTTTTTAGATGGGGGCATACGCAAGGATGGAGGAGCACACAAGTTATTTGAGGTATCCTTAATCTCCTAGAGGGGGATGATGATAATCACTACTACGGGATCATAGAACACCTATGCTAATTATAGAAATACAGCGTGATTCGTAAAAGTCATAGGTATTTAGAATATATCACATAATACTTATGCTTATTATAGGGGTACGGTGACTCTATTTACTATTGCGACTAGGTTTGAAGTATATAGATGCATGTGTATGTTAGTGTATTGATTTTATTATCTCGAACTCTCGAAGGGAATCATTGGAACATGATAAATATCTAGGTGCGTTAGTGTACCGACTCTATTAATCATTGGAACGTAATAAATGTTTGGATGCGTAAGTGCACTGACTCTATTAATCATTTTATCATGCCAGATGTCTTGGTGGGTTAGTATACTAACTCTATTAATCATTGGACCGCAATATATCCTAGATACGTTAGTGTACAAACTCTATTTATCTTGAATCATTGGACCGTGATAGATGTCCGTAGTTGAATCCACTCATTAGTAATCATAGATATTGATTTGTAGTCCTTAGTTATCTTCCATTGTTATGTTGTGCGTGTTATTAGTTGGTTGTTGTTGTTGCTGTATCATTTACTATCATTATGTACGTTGCGATAGACTTATATTACGATCATCCTACTTTTGGACGTTGGGCTACCTTTATCATAGTATGGTTGTTGTGTTTCAGTCACATTATATTAGTTGTGCTAAACTATTGATTATTGAAGTGCAGGTTAAGGTATGATTTTCTATCTATTGGATAGGTTTACTTTACCTGTTTATGGATAGTTCGGATTACCCCTAAGCCACGATTGTGGAGTGGACCGGCCATGCCTTAGTAGTTCCTATTTATCGTATATAGTTTTAATATAAAGTACTTTTAGATAGATCTCCTCATACCAGGCTTTATCTATGATCCACATTTTGTCTTTTTTTTCTTTTTTTCCCCCTTTTTTCATGACAACTCCCGGGTATTCGATTGAGTAGTCTGGGAGCTAGTGCTTTTTGGGATGCGCTTTCAGGACAGCTAGAGCATTATGTGGAGACAAGGTTGAGACTTCATACACACACACACACACTCGAAATTATAGTAGTGCATGGAAGATGTTATTTATATATGAGACTTATTATATCAAATGTTCTATTTTGACTCTCTGTATTAGTATTTATTATTAGTTACTTTCACTAGCGTAGTCTCTTATGTATACTGTAATCCTGTTCTATTCATGTATATTTAGTATATAATATATTATCATTCCACTGTGAGAGTCTGTTGATATTCTTTAGTATAATGTTTGTTTGAAATTTTCTTTCCCAACAATCTATCTTTTGTGGTATTCGAAAGTCGGACATTTTCGTGTAGTACTGATTTCAGGACATGACAAAGGGCGGGTTGTTATAGTTGGTATCAAAGCCTAGGTTTAACACTTAGGGCTAGGTATACCAGTTTAGGTTAAACAAACGGGTAAAGGGAGATACGTTGAGAGAGCATACTTGTATTTTTTTTATATTATATTGTACTACATACACCATTGTCCTCTGGACTTTGATTTAATTTTTTGCTAGTTGCTAGGATACCTTCATTCCAGCTATCCTTATGAGCGAATGGAGTATAAGAGTAGCCACGAACAGGTAGTATGGGATGCTTGAATTGTCCCGAGACTATTTGACTATCGTGTGGGATGTTCCTTCACTTGTGAACATTCCAGTACCTACGGTATGTGATGAAGATGGTATAGCCCTAGAGGCACCGGTATTTCTATCTCCACCAACTTTTAACTTCCCAAAGTTATGCTAGGATTCCTTTAGCCCAGATGGAAAGCCATTTCTCAGTTTTGAGGCTATGCTATAACACCATCTAAGAGATTTGTTTGTGATATGGCTCTTGCCAATATGATTTATGGGATGTTATCTTATAGAAAGATAGTCTTCTAGTATCTTAATGGGGAGATTTTGGCTTGGTTGGATATAATACTAGAGGGAGCTGACGAGCAAGTCATTCCTTGTATTGATTTTGAGCATTGCCTTGAACTTTGCTTTAATTTTGAGATTGAGAGGAGCATACGATTTAAGTGTTTAATCCGTTAGAAGCAGAGCAGCTTGTCAGTGAAGGAGTATGTTGACTAACTCAATCTTTTGTATTTGGGGATTGAGATGGTTGGTACTCTATTTTTGTGGACAAAGGAGTTTGCTTTGGGTCTTAAAGCATCAGTTAAGGATTCATTGCTTAGTCTTGTCCCTATTTGAGGCCACTTTTGAAAGTCTCATTAGGATGGTTCTCCTCTGCAAGAAATACCACAAGATACCATTTGAAGTAGCGAAAGTGGAAAGCATTCGAAGCCCAACCGAAGTGAAGACCAAGATATAAGGAAGATCAAGCTTATGCGAAGAAGAAGTTGGTCTAATATGTCACTTCCATGGCACATGGGGGAATTTTTTCATGAGATATCATCCAGCTAAAGAGAAGCGTAAGTGATTCGATTGTGATTGAGTTGATCGCTTGAAGAAGGACTTTCCTACATTTTCAATAAGTGAGTAAGAAATGATGAATTATGCCTCGTAGGCATTGCATAGTCTAGCAAGCCTACTGCTTTGGAAAAGGAAAGAGGTTCACGTAGCAAGGTGTACTTTAAATTGTAAGTTACTTGCTTATGTTCTTTGTGATACTTGAGCGGTATATTTTTCCACTACTAGTTACTTGGTAGGTAAACTAAACTTATCTGCTATAATAGGTGAATTCTTCTACAATGCTAACTTTGTACAAATCACCTTAGTGTTAAACTGAGGAAAAAGAATCGAACTACTGCCATTCGAACTTGATGCACGAGTATCCAGATTAGTGGGGTCGGTTGGTGATGGCTCATTATCCATGTAAAGTTCGATAGTTGTCTAGTAATGGGCAAAGACCGATCGTGTGACTTACATTTTGCTTAGAGTCATTCGTATTGGAATTTTGTGTCCTTATGCTAATAAACCTTAGGTGATAGGTGTAACAACCTGGAATTTTATCTCTTCGATTGAGTATATTTAATTAATTTTAAATTTTTAAATAATTAATTTTATAAGCCTAAATAACTCATTTTTATTATTTATAATGATTGTAAACTCATTTTAAAAGTTTTTTTTACATAAAAAAATAGTTCGATGAAAAATTGAATATGTGATCGAAATTCGATTTTGTATTTTCGACTTATTATCGAGCGAAAGTTGTCGCAACTTTATTGCACACATATGCACACTTGTGTAACATACATATACATTTAATAAGAAATTAAAAAGTACAAAATGATTAACTAAAGTTAAAAGTCCTTAAGTACTTTTAAATTGTAATTAATTAAAGAATTATGAAAAAATGACTTTTCCTTTCTTATTTTAAGTACTAAAGTACTAAGTAGTATACTAATAGAGTGTGATGTGATGGAAGGCACATGGGTGATGAGGAATTGTGTGGCATAAGCTAATAAATGGTAGTAAAATAAAAAGGAAAGGTGTACCTTGATTTAAGAAAGGGTTTGTTGCTCCTTTTCCATCTTAAAATTTCTGTAAAAGAGCCACCTTCCACTTCATTTTTCATCATTACTTCATTTTTTTACTTAGTTCTCTTCACCTCCTCCCCTTCTTCACTTTTCTTTCATAAAAAGAACCAACATCAAAAACAACTTTCTTTCTCCTTAAACTTCTTCCTTAGCCTTGAAATAATATCATAAACACCACCACCACCACCTCAAAGATCCAAAATTTAGAGCACAACACCCCATTTTTTGCCATGGCCGTGAGCATTAGGAGGCTATGAGGCCTTATGCCATGAGTATAAGGAAAGGAGGGGAGAAGCTATGAGGCTTGGATGTGAGGGAAGGTGGTAGCTTTGGCATGTGGGTGGTAGTAGGAAGGAAGTGGTTGCTTTTGATTTTGAAATTCTGGACAAAACGAGACCCAAATCGAAAAACAAACTGCATATCTAGAATGCGCTTATTGAGAGCTTCGAAATGGTATACAATATGTTAGGGGTTTGAGGAGTTTGATTTTAGAAATTGAATTTGAAATTGAAATAGGGCTTTGAAATTGGAATATGTTTCTGCCATTGAGAAGGAGAACTAGACAAATGAAATTGTACGTATTATAATAAGGAATAGAAAGGCTGCTTGGTTTTAGAAACATCTATTTATATGAACAAAGCCCGATAAGAAAATGAACATGTATCGAATTGGTACGAACGACAATAACGGCCCGAAAAGCCCGTTTCGCTTTCGAAACGAAAATGGGTCGTCGACGTTTTCAATATTTTTAAACTCAATGGAATAGGTTTCAAGTCCTAATTCCATCGTATGAAGAAGTTAGCTTTTAAAATCAGCTTTTCAATCGAATTTAATTAAATCGATTTCTACACATTTCAAGCCCATACGATCAAATGACAACCCGATCGCTATGAAACTTGAAATCCTACAATAATTCACCGTTACGGATATAATGAAACTGGTTTTGTCGAAATAAGAGGAAGTGGCCAAAATGGCTATTTTCACATTAATTAGTTAAATTATTATTAAATTAATTAAATCACTTTTTCAATTCCAATTTTATAATTAACAAATTTTATCATTTTTGATTACTTAGTAACTTAAATTTTTTTTTAAAAACAAGTTTCCATATCAATTTAATTTTAAATATTGCACTAATTTACAACGTTCGATTTCAATTGCAATAAATTCATTAGTTATGATTTAAAACCCAATAAATTAATTTATTTTGATTTCGTTCTTATTATTCCATTAATCATTACTTTATGGATATAATTAACATTGGTTTGCATTTTGTTACACCAATATTCTACTATTATCATCTTAATTCACATTAACCGCAATATTTAATTGGATTAATTTCAATTTATTTACAATTTAATTTCAATAGATTAGATAATGCATTGATAATTAAACCATTATTGCAACGTACAATTTCGAACACATTTCTATGCTTATTGTTAGCAAACAAAACTAATAAATTCTCATACTGATTTATTATTCTATATTAACCAATTTCAATTAATTACATATAATTTCACCGTTTAATACACATTTGGGTTATTTCCTTATTTACACTTTATAACTAAATTTAACTTTACAATTATTTCAATTTCTTAGAATTACATTAAAATAGTTATCAATTACTTTAAAGTAACATTATTACATTTCATTCTGGTTATTTTCTTATTAACAAATCATAAATTTTTAATTTCATACAATATTAAATCCTAAAATCTTATTAAATTCAATATTTAATTTTCAAAAAAATATGAGTCGTTACACTCTCCCCCCTCAAAACTTTTCGTCATCGAAAAGGAAAAGAAGGAATTAATAAGTTTTATTCAAAGTATTCAATTTATAACAATTAATGTACATAATTAAATAATTTAAATAAAATGTATCAATTTGTAAAACAATTAAATCCTTTTGTATTCAATTTAATAAAAGTTTGAAAGTATCTTTACATTCACAAAAAATTTCTAAGTCTAAAATTCATGGAAAATTTCGGCAGAGTCTTCTTTGTACGGAGAGGTCTAAATAACATCAATAGTATATATATATATCTATGTGTATATATATATCATATTTCAAAATGAAATATCCCAAACCACGGTAAAATAATATAATATCGCGATTAACCATAATTTGAAAATGTACCTATTTTTCGGACGAACAAAGCTTATTTTATGGAACCAAAAGCAGTAGCTGTTGCTTCCATAAACCTGTATTTCACTTATATAATCCAAAAGATCTAGAATTATGTAAAAGAGAAATTATTTAAGTTGTTTCAATTGATAGCAAAACAATCAACACAACATAACAATAATCACTTGCAAACAAAACCATACAATCATCACATGCAGTCCAAGTATCAACCATCCATCCATAACAACCAAAACAAATGGTTTGTTTGGGTTCAGAACTTTAATCGTATAAAGTGATAAATAACTACTAAGTATACCATACACTCAACAGTCTTAGATAGAACTTAATAGACTATTTATACATCTTTATACGGTTAAAAGTATCCTTTTCAAACATCCCATAAGCCAAACAACCAATAATTTAGAATGTCATTAAGTTTATTCTTACAAATTTATTTTCATACCATTTACTGTTTGTCTATTTTCATTCATTCATACAAATCTTATTTTCATTAATTTACGTTCATTCTTACAAAAGTTCATTTCTCATTTATTCATATAATGCCATTTTCATTATATTTTCATTCAAATACTTACATAAGTTATTTTCATTCAATGATTTAAAATAATCAATGAATTCAATATTGAAGGAATACATACATTATATTTCAGTTTACTTCACAGTTATTATTTACTTTGATTTCCCTTTTATAGAAATATTCATTTGTGAAGCAACTCATACTTAAAATTTAATTCCTTTTCTTTTCACATTTATTCCTTTTATATATAGTTCACTCTTACTATATAAATGACTTCAATAATTGACTTAAGTTTATAATCATATACTTTCAGTATTTAACTTTTTTCTATTAAATAATTATTAGCACCTCAAATTATTAACTTAAGTTTACAATATTCTTATATATCTTAGTTCTTCATTTATAAACTTAATTCCGTTGAACACTTTCATTACTAAAGTTTTACTTGCATAAAATTCTCTTACATATTCTTATTAACATTTCAACTTTTAATATTTTGGTAAGTTTTATATATATATATATATATATATATGTTTTAAGAATGCAATTGAAAGTTACATAAGTTGTAACAACCCACAAATTTTGAACATATTTTAAATGAAAAATTATTTGAAACTTCGAATATAATTATTTTAAAAATTTAAAAATTTAGAAATTTAATGTATAATTTTTGGATTTGATGTGAAATGCTCTTCCAAATTCAATAAAATAAAGATTTTCCTTAAACTGTAAATTTTGGTCAACTTTGGTCAAAATTTGACTTTCTGTGAAAATTTTAAAATTTGAATTTTTAACTTTTAATTTTTTTATAAAGCTGGATTTAATTCTAACTTTTTTCTGCTTTTCGTTTCGTAAAATTCTGATTTTTACTTCTCCAAATTTGTTGTTTTCAGCGTATTACACGCAGTTGTTTTCTCTTAACCTCTGTCTTATTTATATTTTGATTTGGGCTTGTACTAATGGACTGAGAACCCCTGTAGTACATGAGAAGCCACCTGTTGAATAGCTTATATAACATCTCCTAGGATTTTAGTAGCCTCCACATCCATTCATTTGTGCCTCCATAGAAAATGTAAGTCTTCTTCTCCTTCATCTTCCTCCTCAAAAACCCTAGACCTTCTTCCTCTTTACCTCTACAAATTTTCCTCCTCCTCTCCATAGAAATTTCGGCCACACCTATTCCATCACCTTCCCATCACCAAACTCCAACCAAAACCCCTTTCTCTGCCTTCCTTTCCCCCTCTTCTCATGTAATAATATAATATCGCGATTAACCATAATTTGAAAATGTACCTATTTTTCGGACGAACAAAGCTTATTTTATGGAACCAAAAGCAGTAGCTGTTGCTTCCATAAACCTGTATTTCACTTATATAATCCAAAAGATCTAGAATTATGTAAAAGAGAAATTATTTAAGTTGTTTCAATTGATAGCAAAACAATCAACACAACATAACAATAATCACTTGCAAACAAAACCATACAATCATCACATGCAGTCCAAGTATCAACCATCCATCCATAACAACCAAAACAAATGGTTTGTTTGGGTTCAGAACTTTAATCGTATAAAGTGATAAATAACTACTAAGTATACCATACACTCAACAGTCTTAGATAGAACTTAATAGACTATTTATACATCTTTATACGGTTAAAAGTATCCTTTTCAAACATCCCATAAGCCAAACAACCAATAATTTAGAATGTCATTAAGTTTATTCTTACAAATTTATTTTCATACCATTTACTGTTTGTCTATTTTCATTCATTCATACAAATCTTATTTTCATTAATTTACGTTCATTCTTACAAAAGTTCATTTCTCATTTATTCATATAATGCCATTTTCATTATATTTTCATTCAAATACTTACATAAGTTATTTTCATTCAATGATTTAAAATAATCAATGAATTCAATATTGAAGGAATACATACATTATATTTCAGTTTACTTCACAGTTATTATTTACTTTGATTTCCCTTTTATAGAAATATTCATTTGTGAAGCAACTCATACTTAAAATTTAATTCCTTTTCTTTTCACATTTATTCCTTTTATATATAGTTCACTCTTACTATATAAATGACTTCAATAATTGACTTAAGTTTATAATCATATACTTTCAGTATTTAACTTTTTTCTATTAAATAATTATTAGCACCTCAAATTATTAACTTAAGTTTACAATATTCTTATATATCTTAGTTCTTCATTTATAAACTTAATTCCGTTGAACACTTTCATTACTAAAGTTTTACTTGCATAAAATTCTCTTACATATTCTTATTAACATTTCAACTTTTAATATTTTGGTAAGTTTTATATATATATATATATATATATATATGTTTTAAGAATGCAATTGAAAGTTACATAAGTTGTAACAACCCACAAATTTTGAACATATTTTAAATGAAAAATTATTTGAAACTTCGAATATAATTATTTTAAAAATTTAAAAATTTAGAAATTTAATGTATAATTTTTGGATTTGATGTGAAATGCTCTTCCAAATTCAATAAAATAAAGATTTTCCTTAAACTGTAAATTTTGGTCAACTTTGGTCAAAATTTGACTTTCTGTGAAAATTTTAAAATTTGAATTTTTAACTTTTAATTTTTTTATAAAGCTGGATTTAATTCTAACTTTTTTCTGCTTTTCGTTTCGTAAAATTCTGATTTTTACTTCTCCAAATTTGTTGTTTTCAGCGTATTACACGCAGTTGTTTTCTCTTAACCTCTGTCTTATTTATATTTTGATTTGGGCTTGTACTAATGGACTGAGAACCCCTGTAGTACATGAGAAGCCACCTGTTGAATAGCTTATATAACATCTCCTAGGATTTTAGTAGCCTCCACATCCATTCATTTGTGCCTCCATAGAAAATGTAAGTCTTCTTCTCCTTCATCTTCCTCCTCAAAAACCCTAGACCTTCTTCCTCTTTACCTCTACAAATTTTCCTCCTCCTCTCCATAGAAATTTCGGCCACACCTATTCCATCACCTTCCCATCACCAAACTCCAACCAAAACCCCTTTCTCTGCCTTCCTTTCCCCCTCTTCTCTTCACCAATTTCGGCCTCCATCTCCCTCTTTTATTTTCGACCGTCACCCCCTCACAAACCTTACCAAAGCCGAACCCACCTCACCACAAACCCTACCCAAACCGAGCCTACACCTCTCCAAAGCCCTAGCCTAGCAGAACCTACCCAAACTCGAGCCTTCTGTACCTAAAACCCTAGCCTATGCACCACAAAACCAAGTCCAAAAGCCCTAGGCCGAGCCTAACCTAACCCAAACCACTTCTAGACCAAGCCTATGCACCCCTTAGACGAGCCTCTTCTATTGGATTTTGCAAATATTTTTTTCTATTTATATTTTTTATGTGAATTATTTGTTTATGTATGGAATATATTTATTTTTCAATGTGTCGGATTTGGATTCTCCTCTCACTCAAGTTGTCCATAATTTGTTGATTGTTGTGTTGCGCTCTGAATCACTTTTCTAACCAAAGAAAGGTGAGTAATCACTCTTGACAATATAGTTATAATTTTGGTGAATTGATGACAATTGAATTGTGAGGATATGTATATGCAAGTTTGACATCTCACCTATGTTTATTTCATGTTATTTCATATGGTTATTTCATGTTATCTCATATGTTTATTTCATTGTTTATTTCATGTTTATTTCATGTTATTTCATATGTTTATATTATGTCATTCATATGATTCTATTATGCTATTTCATATCATATTATACCTGTTTGATCATATTCCATGATATGTTGACTATAGTTATCCATTTAATATTCTAACACTGCAAGTTCCTTCACTATGGGTTTAAATGATACATATCCGAATGATCTTTAGATTAAGGAAAATTGTTATGTGCTGAAATAATAGGCCTGAGCAATTTTGTTTGACTTGGGATTGTGGGTTTGAAATGATATAAAACCTGGAAAATTAATAAATTATGGATTGAAATGATATATGTCCGTATTTACTTGACCCTAGGGTAGAGAATTTTATATAGACTCCGTAGTTGATTTAAAATGATTTTTCTAAAAAAATTATTGAGTATTTTGGATTTTTATCTATGAATCTCAACTAAAATTTAATGTAATGATTTCTGTAAATTTGTTTATATGTGTTAAATTTTTTATAAGGAATAAAGAGTTGAAAATGTAAATTTTGGAATATAATTTACAGTATGAAGGTTAACTGAAATTTAATGATCCAATTTGACTTAACAATGGTATTTTATTCTAACCGATAAATTATAAGTTTTACTCATGTAATAGTGATTAAAATGACAAATGTTTTGTGTAAAAAATATAAGTTAAAACGTACATTTGACATGTAAGTCTGAACTAAGGCAAATGGTATAACTTGGGTAATAAGAAGAATAAAATGTTATTTATTGAAAGAAAATAAAGTGTAAGTTAAATTACTTTTAACTTAGCGTAAGGATTTCAGCTTTAAAATTTGATATTATAGTAAAAGTTATTTAACTAAAGATGTGGTTTCTTTAATGACCAAATATCTAAATTTGAGTAACATAACATAAATGCTAGAACAACCATGATAAAAACTGTAAATATATATACTAATTGATTGCATAAACTATGGTAGTAAGAAATATTACAGTAATGAATTCAAAATTGCTGCGATTTCTTACGGTAACAATTCAAAACTGCTGCGATTTCCTACTGTAACAATTCTGCACTACTGCGATTTCCTTTCTGCAACAATTCTGCATCGCTGCGGATTCTTACAGTGACAGTCCTGCACCGGTGCGGATTCTTACAGTAGTAACACTTCTGCACTGCTGTGAAATCCTACCGTAACAGTTCTGCACTGCTGCGAATTCTTAAAGCAGCACTTTTGTTATGCTGCGTTTTCTTAAAAGTGATATTTTCAGAATGGTACAATTTTCTAAAGGGTTATATGTTATGGTTAAAGGTTGTATTTTTAAAGTGTTATGATCTCTAAATTTTTATGTTTCGAGGGGTTATAATTTAATGAATTCGGAAGTGTTTCAACTTTTGAAAAATGAATATTATTTTAAAGGATTAATGATATGGAATTTATATTGTTTGAAAGGAATATATTTGATTTGAAATACAAATCATTTGAAATTTATATAACCACGAGTTATAATAACGATAGGTTGTTAAAGAGACCGGGATCGGACATGGGCATACTCTCTATCGATACCGAAAACCACTTCAACAACTGTGTACGCAGTGGAGGTTCCATAATGAAGTAGGATGGTGGCGACGATCCTAAAGATATATTTACGTGAACCTAACTCCGCTGATTTAGCATAAGGTGGATAAAACAGGATCAATTGACGGGCCAAGTGAGGTAGCTCCTCCAATCGGACACACTTCATCGTTAACCATTCTGTGACATTGTGATTGATTTGGTGCGCACCTTTGACTCAGGAGTGTGGATCAAGTTGGGCGGTAGTTGCGGCTATGCGTTACCAATAGTCTGGAAGTGTAATCGGTATATCTACCCTGGCATTACCTAGTTGTGTCGTGTCACTTACCCTAGCACGCCTTCTACGAGTTTGTTTGGTACCATACCTATGGAGTGCCCTCTGACGGCGTCTAATACGGGCATGATCACGGTACTGTATAGACTATGGGAATATATAAAATGTATTAAGGGGGATATGGGTAACGCCTTAACGCTATTTTTAAATAGTTTACTTGACTTTAGACATTATTATAATAGCGTATAATAAAACATAGTAGATAGTTTAACGGATCCTTAAAGGATGGGCGATCCCAAACATCCTTTAAGTTACTGATACATTTCTTTTGCAGTTCACTTGAGTTGATTTAGATTTTATAAGTATGTATGTCCTGACTCGAGTGTTTTGTGTTTTGCTTTACGCTCGGGTTAGCCTGAGTTTCACAGCTTTGGATTCATCCTCTTTTTGGAGCTAGAGATCCACCAGAGATTTAGCTGTCTACTTGATTTTTTCATTCCAGTTATTTCCACTTAGCTTTTGCTTTTGTAGTAGAGAACTTATGTATCTAAATTTCCAAGTATATTTGTTTCCAGACTTGGTATTGTGTATTAGTTTAGAGACTTTGTATCCAGGAGCTTCATGAACTCCTATGTTTATTTTATTCCGCTGCGAGTTATTCTGATATTCTGTGTCTGTGATTCTGTGATTGATTATATTTGCCCCAAATTTTAACAATCTGTTGTTTTGAATTATTCAAGTCTGATATGTGTGGTTTTATTGTTGATTTTAATGGTCCAAAATTGCGGGATGTTACAGTTGGTATCAGAGCTTTGGTTTTAAGCAAACCTTAGCCTAGAGGGTAAAAAAAACTCATTAGAGATAGGGTAGAAATACTCTAGAATGAGTAAAATCAATCTTAGAATCATTCTTTGCGAGAGAACGTATTTTCAAGTATAAAACGTTTGTTCAAATGATTTTAAAGATTATTTTGGATATAAAATTTTCTTGTTTTAAAATTCGTTTTCTTAGGATTTTCCTTTCTTTCAAATCCACCTTGTTTTGTAGAATTCTTTGATTAGGATTTCCTGTCTAGTTGGGCCTTTTCTTCTATCTTTTCCTTTATCTTTGCCTTAATATTCATTCTTGAATTTCCAGGATGAATCGTAGGAATGCTAGAGGTCAGGGTCGTGATGTTGCCCCAATTCCAGCACCAGTTGCACCTACTAAGTTTACCACCCTATGTAAGGAGTTCACTCAGCTAGGTGGTACTAAGTTTTCAGGATCAGAGACTATCATTGAGGCTCAGCAGTGTTTGAGAAACTTGGAAAGAATTTTTCGCCGGTTTGGAGACGATCAGAAGCGCCAGTTAGCAGCGTGGCAGTTGAAAGAGAAAGCACTGGATTGGTGGAGTCGGTTACAGCCAACACTATTGAGGTAGATATTTCTTGGGAACAGTTTAGGTAGGCTTTTCAGACGAAGTGGATGCCAGAAGCTGGGAAGTCTCAGCTATACAGGGAGTTCATGGATCTTCGGCAAGGAGATATGTCATTTGCTGAGTATGAGCGAAAGTTTGATGAACTTTCCAAATTTGGTCCTAGCTTGATAGATAGCCCTCTTAAGAAGAATGAGAAGTTTATAGCTGGAGCTCGCCTAGAGTTTTATGATCGTTTGATTTCTCATGTGCACGGCCCTTTTACTGGATTGGTGGATATAGCCATTAGATATGAGAACCCCACTTCTAAGGAATTATCTGTTGCTCATGCACCTTCATCTCAGCCGTCTTCTGGCAACTCTAAGAAGAGAAAGTCTAATTTCCAATGTCAGAAGCAGAATTGGCTTAAGAATCCAAGTTTAGGATCTTCTTCTTCTTCCCGGAAGCTGCCTATTGATCTTTCTTCCATCACTTGCTTCAGGTGTAACCAGAAGGGGCACTATGCCAATAGTTGTCCTACTTTAGCCGGAGCTGCTGTTTCTCCAGTTCAGATGACTAGGCGTGATCTTTGCCATATTTTCTTGGAGCCTGGCCACTTCAAGCAGGATGTCCTACTCAACGGAAGGGCAAGCCATCGGGTGTCTTTGCAGTTACCTCATCTACTCCACCTACTCCTAGTGATACCCAAGGTACTCTTTAGAGCACCTTTACCTTGTTCAAACTTCCCATTTGCGTTTTATTTGACACTAGAGCTTCACGTAGTTTCATTTCTATGGATCTTTGTGATAAGTTTGAGCATATCCTTCCACCTAAGTTTTCATCCGAATCTTGATATGTTACTAATCCTATCGGTGGCCCCGAAAACCTTAGTAGGATTTGTAACAATTTGAAACTCTGCCATTTCGACCGTCGCTTTTCTGAAAATTTCAATGTTCCTGGTTTCGATGCTTTTGATCTATTGTTTGGAGGAGATTGGCTGAAGACACATGAAGTTGTTATCTCTTGTAAACCCAGACGGTTTCTCTTGTTGATGATTTTGGAAACCCTTTGGTGATTCAGTGCCGTATGCCCCAGGAGTATGCAGGCGGTTTTATCTATTCTCTTGAGTCTTCCCCTAGTGAAATTGATTGTACTCCTGTGGTCAAACTCTATTTCGATGTATTTGGTGAAGTCACTTCTTTACCTCCTAAATGGGAAATTGAATTTTGTATTGATCTCATTCCTAGAGCTCGACCTGTAGTTCTTCCTTCCAGAAGAATGGCACCCCATGAGAAGGTTGAGTTGAGCAAGTAAATCAAAAACTTGTTCTCCAAGGTTTGATCAAACCCAGTCATTCTGAATGGGGAGCAACAATGGTTTTTGTCACTAAATCTGATGGTTCCTTGAGGATGTGTGTCGATTATAGGGAGCTGAACAAGCTCACTATGAAAAAAAGATCTCCAATGCCTCACATTAATGATATGTTCGGTCAGCTTTATGGAGCAATTGTATTCTCTTAGCTTGATCTTGCCACCAGTTTCCACCAGCTCAGAATTGCCGAGGAAAGTATTCCCAAACCTCTTTCCATTTTGAGGATGGTTTCTTTGAATGGTTAGTTATGCCTTTTGGTTTGACTAATGCCCTAGCTTTCTTTGTCCACCTTATGAATCGATTTTCCATGATGTTAATAAGTTTGTTCTAGTCTTCATCGATGATATCCTTGTTTTCTCTAAGTCTGAGAAGGAGCATGAATCTCATTTGAGCTTTAATCTAGGGACTCTCATAAGTCAACAGTTGAAAGCTAAATTCTTGAAATGCCATTTCTGGAAAGATGAAGTCCGATTTCTTGGACATATTGTTTCTAGTAATGGAGTTTTTGTTGATCCACTTAAGATCGCTGCGACCAATGTAAGTCTATCTTCTCTTCTTTCCTTTGTACATTAGTTATTCTATCACTTTCTCGGTTCTTATTCTACCTATTGTATTTTAGAATTGAGAAACTCTTAGGATTCCATCTAATATCCTTAGTTTTTTGGGCCTTGCCGGTTATCGGAGATTCATTGAGAATTTTTCTCGGATTGCTACAGCTCTCGTGGCTCTAACTCGTAAGAATGCTATGTTTAGGTGGAATGATAAGTGTGAAGCTTCATTCAATAAGTTGAAATGCAAGCTTACTTCCACTAGTTCTTACCGTTCCAAATGGAAATGAGGGATTAACGGTATACACTGATGCCAGTTGTAAAGGTTTGAGAGCCGTTCTGATGCAGGATAGGAAAGTTATCACTTATTCCAATCGACAGTTGAAGACTCATGAATAAAATTATGTAGCCCATGATTTGGAATTACTTGCCGTAGTTTTTGCTTTGAAGCTTTGGAGACATCATCTTTTGGGAACTAAGTTTGAGCTCTTTATGGATCATAAGTCTTTGAAATATATTTTCACACAGAAGGATTTAAATCCGAGGCAAGTTAGATGGCTTGAGTTTCTAGCTTCTTATGACCTCGACATTAACTATACCACAGGAAAAGCTAATGTTGTAGCCGATGCTTTGAGTCGGAAGAAGGCGATGTTATGTCAGCTTGTTGTTTCTTCTCCTCTTATGGACCGTATTGTTGCTAAGCAAGATGAGGATGAGATGCTTAGGCTCATTAAGGAGAATGTTCATAGCAGAGTTGGTGGTAGTAGCCAAGATGGAAGTGGAGCTCAGATTGATGATAAAGGGATTTTAAGGATTAATAATCGGATTTGCGTCCCGAATGTCGATGGATTAAGGCAAGAGTTACTTTAGGAAAATCATCTGTCCAGACTTTCTATTCATCCAGGTGTGACGAAGATGTAATATGATATAAAGATGCTATATTGGTGGAGTGGTATGAAATGTGATATCTCCCTTTTTGTTAGTAGATGTGCGACTTGTCAGCAAGTTAACGCTGATCCTCAGAAGGTTGCTGGATTATTGCAACCCCTTGAGATTTCCAATTGGAAATGGGAACAAGTTTCTATGGATTTTATTGATGGATTACCGAGGACTAGGAGAGGTAATGAGAGCATTTGGGTTATTGTGGATAGATTGACCAAGTCAGCTCATTTCATTTCAGTTAGATCTAACAATTCTACTTCTAGTTTAGCTGAGATTTATATGAGGGAGATTGTTCGACTTCATGGTGTTCCAGTCATTATTGTTTGTGATTGATACCCCATCTTTACTAGTCAGTTTTGGAAAGCTTTTCAAGAATCTTTAGGTACTCGTCTAAATCTGAGCACTGCTTACCATCCGCAGACCGATGGTCAAAAGAAAAGAGTGAATCAGATTCTGGAAGACCTTCTTGTTGCCTGTGTCCTTGATTATGGAGGATCTTAGGAAGAACATCTCCATCTCGTTGAATTCACCTATAAAAATAGTTATTAGGTATAATCTCAATTATCTGTTTAAGGTTGTCTTAACCATTTATCTATCTCATTCCATTTTTGAATTCAAGCTAGTATCAAAATGGCTCCTTTTGCTGCTCTTTATGGACGACCTTGCAAATCTCTATCTTATAGGATTGAATTCGGTAATCGTTTGGTTCTTGGTCCGGATATGATTCTAGAAGCATCTAAGAAGTTTGAGGAGATTAAGAGAAAGATGAGAATTGCTCAGGATAGACATAAGAAGTATGTTGACAGGCGCATGAGGAATTTGTAGTTTTTTGTTGGTGATTAGGTTTTCCTTAAGGTCTCTCCATTAAGGAATGTGATTCATTTTGGTCGGAGAGGGAAGCTCGCTCCTAGGTTTATAGGTCCTTTTCGCATCTTAGAGAGAATTGGGTCCTTAGCTTATCGCTTGGATTTGCCTCGGAAACTTTCTGGAGTGCGTAACATGTTCTATGTTTCGCATCTTCGTCGGTATTTTCATGATCCATCTTTGATTGTCCAGCCTTTTGCTCTCAAGAGTTTGGATGTTGAGCCAAATGTTACTGTCGAGAGGAAGCCACTTCGTATTATCGATAGAGGTACGAAGCAGCTTCGAAGAAAATCTGTCAACCTAGTCAAAGTGCAATGGAGCACTGATGATCGAGATTGTACTTGGGGAACGGAAGAAAGCATTCGTGCTTCAAATTTGGAATTGTTTGTTCCAGGTACTATTTGTTATCCTATCTTATTCTTCTTGGTTTTCTGTGTCTCGTTCCTTTTCGAGGACGAAAAGTTTTGAGTGGGGGAGAGTGTAACAACCCGCAAATTTTGAACATATTTTAAATGAAAATTTATTTGAAACTTTGAATATAATTATTTTAAAAATTGATAAATTTGGAAATTTAACGTATAATTTTGGGATTTGATGTGAAATGTTCTTCCAAATTTGATAAAATAAAGATTTTTCTTAAACTGCAAATTTTGGTCAACTTTGGTCAAAATTTGACTTTCTATGAAAATGTTAAAATTTTAATTTTTAACTTTTACTTTTTTTATGAAGCTGGATTTAATTCTAACTTTTTCTCTGCTTTTCGTTTCGTAAAATTCTGATTTTTACTTCTCCAAATTTGTTGTTTTAAGTGTATTACATGTAGTTGTTTTCGATTAACCTCTATCTTATTTATATTTTGATTTGGGCTTGTGCTAATGGACTGAGAACACCTGTAGTGGATGAGAAGCCACCTGTTGAATAGCCTATATAACATCTCCTAGGGTTTTAGTAGCCTCCACATCCATTGATTTGTGCCTCCACAGAAAATGTAAGTCTTCTTCTCCTTCATCTTCCTCCTCAAAAATCCTAGACCTTCTTCCTCTTCTCTTCTACAAATTTTCCTCCTCCTCTCCTTAGAAATTTCGTCCACACCTATTCCATCACCTTCCCCTCACCAAACTCCAACCAAAACTACTTTCTTCTCTTTCCTTTCCTCCTCTTCTCTTCACCAATTTTGGCCTCCATCTCCCTCTTCTATTTTCGGCCATCATCCCCTCACAAACCCTGCCAAAGCCAAACCCACCTCACCACAAACCCTACCCAAACCAAGCCTCCACCTCTATAAATCCCTAGCCTAGCCAAACCTACCCAAACCCGAGCCTTCTCCACCAAAAACCCTAGCCTATACACCACAAAACCAAGTCCAAAAGCCCTAGGCCGATCCTAACCCAAACCACTTCTAGACCAAGCATATGCACCCCTAAATATTTTTTTAATGTGAATTATTTGTTTACGTATGGAATTTATTTAGTTTCCAAAGTGTCGGATTTGGATTCTCCTCTCATTCAAGCTTGTCCATAATTTGTTGATTGTTGTGTTGCGCTTTGAATCACTTTTCTAACCAAAGAAAGGTGAGTAATCACTCTTGACAACATACTTATAATTTTGATGAATTGATGACAATTGAATTGTGAGGATATGCATATGCAACTTTAACATTTCACCTATGTTTATTTCATAAGTTTATTTCATGTTATCTCATACGTTTATTTCATATTATTTCATATGTTTATTTCATGTTTATATCATGTTGTTTGAAATGTTTATATTATGTCATTCATATGATTCTATTATGTTATTTCATATCATATTATACCTGTTTGATCATATGCCATGATATGTTGAATATTGTTATGCCATTTAATATTCTCACACTGTAAGTTCCTTCACTATGAGTTGAAATGATACATACCCGAACGATCTTAAAAATTGTTATGGGCTGAAATGATAGGCCTGAAAAATTTTATTTGATTTGGGATTGCAGGTTTGAAATGATATAAAACCTGGAAAATTAATAAATTGCGGATTGAAATGATATATGTCCGTACTTACTTGACCCCAGGGTAGAGAATTTTATATAGACTCCGTGGTTGATTTAAAATGATTTTGCTAAAAAAATTATTGAGTATTTTGGATTTTATATATGAATCTCATCTAAAATTTAATGTAATAATTTCTATAAATTTGTTTATATGTGTTAATTTTTTTATAAGGAATAAAGAGTTAAAAATGTAAATTTTGGAATATAATTTACAATATGAAGGTTAAATGAAATTTAATAATCCGATTTGACTTAATAATGGTATTTTATTCTAACCAATAAATTATATGTTTTATTCATGTAATAATGATTAAAATGATAAATGTTTTGTAGAAAAAATTGTAAGTTAAAACGTACATTTGACATGCAAGTCTTAACAAAGGCAAATGGTATAACTTGGGTAATAAGAAGAATAAAATGTTATTTATTGAAAGAAAATAAAGTGTAAGTTAAATTACTTTTAACTTAACGCAAGGATTTCAGCTTTAAAATTTGATATTATAGTAACAAAGTTATTTAACTAAAGATGTGGTTTATTTAATGACTAAATATCTAAATTTGAGTAACATAATAGGAATGATAGAACGACTATGATAAAAACTGTAAATATATATTTGCATAAACTATGGTAGTAGGAAGCATTACAGTAACGAATTCAAAACTGCTGTGATTTCTTACGGTAACAATCCAAAACTGCTACGATTTCCTACTGTAACAATTCTGCACTGCTGCGATTTCCTTACTGTAACAATTCTGCACTGCTACAGATTTTTACAGTAACAGTTCTGCACTTTGCGGATTCTTATAGTAGCACTTCTGCGCTGCTGCGAATTACTACTGTAACAGTTCTGCACTGCTGCAAATTCTTGCGGTAGCACTTCTGTTCTGCTGCATTTTCTTAAAAGTGACATTTTCAGAATGCTATAGTTTTCTAAATGTTATTGTTATGGTGAAAGGTTGCATTTTTAAAGTGTTATGACCTCTTGACTTTTATGTTTCAAAGGGTTATAATTAAATGAATTTGGAAGTGTTTCGACTTTTGAAAAATGAATATTATTTTAAAGGAATAATGGAATTTGTATGGTTTTGAAAGGAATATGTCTGATTTGAAATACAAACCATTTGAAATTTATACAACCACGGGTTATAATAACGATGGGTTGTTAAAGAGACCGAGATTGGATATGGGCATGCTCTCTGTCGATACCGAAAACCACTTTAACAACTATGTACGCAATGGAGGTTCCATAATGAAGTAGGATGGTGGCGACGATCCTTAAAGATATATTTACGTGAACCGAACTCCGCTGATTTAGCATAAGGTGGATAAAACAGGAGAAATTGACGGGCCAAGTGAGGTAGCTCCTCCGATCGGACACACTTCATCGTTAGACATTCTATGACATTGTGATTGATTTGGCGCGCACCTTTGATTCAGGAGTGTGGATCGATTTGGGCGGTAGTTGTGACTACGTATTACCAATAGTTCAGAAGTGTAATTGGTATAGCTACCCCGACATTGCCTAGTTGTGCCATGTCACCTACCTTAGCGCGCCTTCTACGAGTTTGTTTTGTACCATACCTATTGAGTGCCCTCTGACGGTGTCCAGTACGGGCAGGATTACGGTACTGTATAGACTGTGGGAATATATAAAATGTATTACGAGGGATATGGGTAACGCCTTAACGCTATTTTTAAATAGTTTACTTTACTTTAGACATTATTATAATAACATATAATACTACAGCGTAAATAGTTTAACGGATCCTCAAAGGACGTGCGATCCCAAGCATCCTTTAAGTTACCGATACATTTATTTTGCAGTTCACTTGAGTTGATTTACATTTATAAGTATGTATGTCCTGACTTGAGTGTTTTGTGCTTTGCTTTACACTCGAGTCAGCCTGAGTTTCACAGCTTTGGATTCATCCTCTTTTTGGAGCTAGAGATCCGCCGGATATTTAGATGTCTACTTGATATTTTCATTCTAGTTATTTCCACTCAGTTTTTTCTTTTGCAATAGAGAACTTATGTATCTAAATTTTGAAGTGTATTTGTTTCCATACTTGGTATTATGTATTAGTTTTGAGACTTTGTATCTGGGAGCTTCATGAACTCCTATGTTTATTTTATTCCGCTGTGAGTTATTCTGATATTCTGTGTCTGTGATTGATTTTATTTTCCCCAAATTTTATTAACAATATTTGTTTCGAATTATTAAAGTCCGACATGTGTGGTTTTATTGTCGATTTGAAGGGTCCAAAATGGCGGGATGTTACACAAGTTATCTCATTCATTTTAGTTAACAAATGTTTAATAATTACATCTTCTAAATTTTCACTATTCTTTAATTTACAAGTTTCCAATTTCATATATATTTCATTAATCACTTAGCATCTAGTTTCTAATTACACATTTTAGAAGTTTCCAATTAGCAAAATAGTTAAGATTTCATTCATTACAATAAATTGAAAACTACTAATTGTTAGAAATTTAAGAACTAAATCCCAGATTCATTTCAGTCAATTTGAAAATAATATATATATATATATATATATATATATATATATATATATTTATACTTTATTGATCAAATCATATTTAGGAATTCAAAATTAAGATTTTTCATCTAAACATATGTGTATGAAAATTACTACAGTAGTCTTCCCACTTTGCAACTCGAAAATGAACGTTGACGATGCGTGCACTGATCATCGAAATTATTTTCCGACGACAGAGAGGTGAGTACATAACTTATTTCCTTTAAAAATTCCTTTAAAACATTCTTTTCAAATCATATTGAAATATTTATGTCAGAAAATTCTTCCAAATAATACAAATATTATATTCAGAATCTTTTAAAATCAATTTTTCAAAATCCCGAAACTTAAATTCTTAAATTCCAATTTATTTTTACTTTACTTGTAAATCCTATTTTACAATCAATATTTATAAAAAATTTCTTCCTAACAAACAATTATATCACATCCAATCATATCATTTATAAAGTTTATCCACTTCTATATAAAATATAATACTAGTGCGACGACCCGGAATTTTAGACAATTCAAATTGAAATATTTAATTGATTTTAAATATTTAAAAGTTAATTTTTAACTTGAATTCAAATATTGTTATTATGCAGCAATTATGTTATTGGATTTAATAAACCGAAATTGGGTAAATTATTGAATCTTTAGTTTTAATCCTGTTAAAAATAATTCGAAGGCTTGTAAAATTTATATAGATAATGCTAAAGATAGTAAAATTTTTAAAATTGAATTTAACACTGATTTGTTCAGTTTTGAAATTTATCGTTTAAATCGATATTTGAAAATAGCCTTTCGAGACACAGTCTTGGAATTCGACAAAACTAGTTCCATTGGATCCGTAATAGTTAGTTATTATCGGATTTCAATTTTCGTAGCGTTTGGAGTTACCTTTTGTCCCTACGGGCGAGAAACGTGTTGAAATTAAAATCGATAACTTAATATTTAACTTGATTCAAAAAGCTATCTTCCACATATGACTGAATTAGGCTTCGAAACACGTTCCATTGTGTTCGGAATGCGGGTAAAACCTGATAAACGCCTGGCGGCATATCTGATTCGGAGTTCGAGTTATGCTAAACGAGATATTTTGGAAATTTAATAATATTAGAAATTGAAAAGTCAAACCAGCCACCCTATAATCGTACTCGAGCCACCCTACTATCTGAAACGCGCAGATCTACTTTCCCCTTCTCGTTTAAATCACGCTCAGCCCTCCTTCTGTAAATAAAAAAAGAAACCATCTCGTTCCAAATCTAAATGAAAATCAAAAATCAATTCGTCTTCGTTCTCAGATTTCATCGCGAAATCGATCTGTTGATAAAAAAGGGGGGCTACCGTAATAATTTGTATGTGAACAGAAAAGGGAAAGTAGGGATTTTAAAATCAGGTTCATATTTATATATTAAAGAGGAAGAAATTTTTAACAGTAAAGAAATTATTACTTCTAATTATTTACAGAAAAGGAAAGTAAACATATGAATATATAAGATTTTAAAAAAATATGGGTTTCTATAAAAAAATTTGATTTTTAAAAACCTATATGGACTATTTCTTTATGAAGTTTGAAAAATGGAAAAAATATAATAGTAATAAAATACAATTTAGTATAATTAACTTATGTAATTATTTTAGTGACAAGAAGATAATTTACTAAAAGAGATTAGTTTAAAATAAAATTTATTAGTTAAATTAAATAAATAAATGAATAATTGTTTGGTTAATTGAAGTGTTAATAAACCACATAATGTTTTACAAGGTCCAAAATCGTGGAGAAATAGTTGAGATGGGAATGGATTGAAAAATAGAAATCAAAGGTGAGTTAACCTCACTCATTTGGGTTTATTTAAATTTAAACGGTTAGATTTAAATAATTGGTTGAATGGTTGAATTGATTTGATGTGGTATATCATATAGTAATATATAGTATATATTGTGTGATTGATTTCCCGCATTATTTGGCGGATGAGACCATATGCGCCGCATAATAGCGGATGCTATTATATAAATCCCATATATCGCGATATTCCACCTCGAAGTGGAATTGGTAGTGTGCTAACGTCTGTGGATGCAGGGAAACAGGTTGGAGGGATCCAACTGGATTCCTTAAAATTATTTAGATTGTTTAATATTCTGTGTTTTGAATGTTTGATATGCTGTGATGAATTATATTGGTGATTGGAATATTGGTTACCATGGTTTGATTGGATATTCCGGTACACTGGGTTATCAAAATATATAGAATTGGATTTTTGAAAAGAAATATAAGAGTAAAATTTGGAAGTGAAATAATTATAGAATAAGAATAAGAATGAATTGGAAAGAAATAAAAGTGATATTTAAAATCTGAAATTAAATTGTAAAGTAGAGATTTAAAACAAGTTTTAAATAGAAAAATTAAATCTAGAATTCAAGTTAGTGAATCTCAGTTTTTAAGCGAATAAAATTTTTAAAATTCAAATTGCTTTAACACCTTTAATGTTAAAGTGCATTTTTAAATTTATTTGAATTTGAAAATGAATTTGGTTTTAAATTTCTTTAAACTTCTTTTATAAAATGAGTAATTAATTTATTTAATGAAGAAACTAAAAAGGTAGTTAATAACTGGTTGAGATTAATCAGGAGTGATTAATATTTGTGGCTTAATTAATGATTAGTTACTTAACGTAATTAAATTAGATTAGGACAAATTAATATGTAATTATAAATCATTAATTTATATAATTAATGATGTAATTAAAGGTTGATTAATTAAGATTAATTGATCAATAATAAGTGATTAATGAGAAATTAATTAATGTAAGTAATTAAGGATTAATGTAATTAATTATAGTTAATTAATTTGTGAAGTAATTAAAGATTAATTACTGATTTTGGTTAAGACTAATTAATTTGTGTAATTAATTAAAGATAATTACTTGAATGTAATCGAAGGATAATCAATCCAGGGTGATTAATTAAGATGGATAATTAAGGGATGATTAATTAATTGATTTGAAATTAATTAATGTCAAGTGAAGAAACCTAAGTGATTGAGGTTAGTAATTCAAATAGAAGTGATTAAATTTATTTTGGAAGTGATCAAGTTTGCTTATGGATGATTGAATGGTATTGGATGCCTTGAATGAGTTGATATCTCTGATATGAAATGTTTCGAAGTATCATATGTTTGGGCGGACATGATATTGTAGTTATCTATCAATGACGAATTGTTGTAAAACGGACATCCTGTATTTAAAAGTTTGAAGTGTAATTCATTTAGATAACTTGGGTTAGGATGACGTGAGACACGAAGGGACCGGGGTCGGGTATTAGAAAATACCCGAAACCACTTCAAATTTTTATAGATTGATATGTGAAATCTATAGGCTGTAATTGAAATGATTTAAGTGAATTGGACTATTTAATTTAAATTTTTGGTACTTAAATATTGACGTGTGAAATTAGGGAAGTCTACAACAAATTATGAATTTGTAAATTAATACGAGTTACCCCGGTTTTATTTAAGTTGTATGCTTTGTATTCCATGTTAGATGGGTTTACTCACGCTGGTTTCTAGCCCGACCCGGGTGTTACTTTGATGTAACGCTCGGGTCAGACCGAGTATTACAGATTTTCAGGTAAGGACGTTTTGGTGCTCAGGAGGCGAGATGGATGACAAGAACGTATGGAGTGTTCCAGCTGTATTATATTGTTGTATATCTGAGACATGATGATTGTAAATATCCAGTGTATGTATATATATGTGTAACTCTGATGTATTATAAATGTATTTGACAGATACAGAATTCTTTTGTAAACTGTTATTATTCGATATTATATTTTGATCCGCTGTGAATGTGAGAATCTTTGTGGTGTTTCCTTTTCTTCTTCTTCTATCTCTTTCTTCTTTCCCTTACTATCTTGAATTTTCGGGATCGAAAATTTCGGGTCGTTACAGTTGGTATCAGAGCTGAAAGGTTAAGCGAGAACCTTGCTCTGGTGGGATTACTCATTAAGGATAGGGACAATGGTACCCGAGAATGAGTTGAGTGTATATATATATATATATATGACGCGTACTTGTTATTTTCTTATATAAAGGTTTTAAATGATTTTATATAAGAATATATTTTGATGTATAAAGCAATATTTCTTTCTAATAAATATTAAAGTAATTGGTTGTTATATTATTTGAAAATTGAATAATGAGAATTAAGTGGTAATAGAAATACAACCAAATTAAAATTAAATGAAGATAAGTTTGAAATGGATTCAAAATTAAATGGTTTAAAGAGATAAGTTGATTTGATTTAAAGAATTTAATCAACATTTAAAAATTTAACTCGAATTTATATAATTCAGGATGGTTTAAATTTGAAATTTGAATTGAATTCGTTCAAATTGAATCTGATTTGAATTAGTTGGATTTGTGATTGGAGACGTATAAGTTAAAAAATGTAAATGAAAATTTTGAATTGGATTGAATTGAAAAGATTTGAAATTGAAGTTGGTTCAATTGATATTAGTCCAAATTGATTGGAATAATTTGGAATTGTAATTAAAGTTGAATAGGTTTAAAATCAAATGGAATTTGATTTGAATTTGAAAAGAAATCAAGATTGATTTAACTTGAATTGGGGTTAAATCAATTTCAATGGAAATTGAAGTTATTTAAATTGGAATTGAGTTAATTTAAATGGAAGTGGAAATTTAAATTGAATTGATGGGGAAGTGAACTATTTTGACTCTGGACTATTTTCAATATAAATTATTTTAATATAAACTTATTTTTCCAAGCTATTTAATATATACAACCTTTCTTTTTGAAGCTAAATTATTTTATATTTATTTTACAATTATTTTTGGAGCTATTTAACAAATTTTCAACTGTTTTATAAACTAATTACTATTTTTCAACTATTTACAACTTAATTATTACTTTACAACTATTTTGCAATTATCTGAAATTTCTGAAACTATTTAACTATTTTCCAACTATTTCACAATCACTTAACTATTTTACAGCTATTTTACAAACTAATAATTATTTTTCAACTACTTGTCTATTTTTAAAAATTTTCAAGCTATTTACTAAATATAAACGGGTCGGAGTTCAAACTATTATTGATTAAATACCCAACTGAGATAAGAATTAGAGTGATAATCCGAATGGAATTGAAACAATTGTGATTATGTGGGTTCTATGGCGTAATCGAGGGGCGCGGAGTGCCTACAGTTACATGGACTTTTGCTACGATGGCAACGTAACCCAGGATGTAACTGTGGCCATGGTTAGGGGTGATGATTTCCAGAGCATTCTCGCCAAAGATATTTCCTCTATTTTCAAAAACTGTTTTCTATAAAATTATTTTCCCTAGTATTTTCACTGGGTATTGAAATGGGTTTACCAAGTACTTATAGATTTTTAGTCCTACGCCTGATCAACATATGACCGAATTTCTGTGAGAACAAGGATGGACTGGTTGAGACATCGAGTTATAAGAAGTATTTTTATAAAAAGCTATTTTAATAGCATTATGTGAATTTAAAAGTATTTCTAAAATTTTAAAATAAAAGTGTTATAATTTTAGAAAAATGAAAGAAATCCAAACTGGAATTATGAAAAAACAAAATTTGAACTCAGAAAATTTAATGAAGTGATTTTTGTAATAAAATCGAATATTGATTTAAAAGTTGAAAAGTAAGCTAATTAGCTAAATAAATTATTTGATAGGGTATATTAATAAAATTTAATTCGGTTAAATAAAATGGATTGTAAGTTAATAATGAAGTTTGGAGATAAACTTGAATGATAATAGAATTCAACTTGGATTGATAATGAATTAAAATAAGCGGAGATGTAAAATAAAATGGAATTGGATTATAATAGAGATGATTTGAGTTACAAATAAATCCAATTCAAGTGTAAATGAGTTAAAAACAAACTTGGATTTTCTTTTGACAAACTGAGAATGGGATTAAAATTAAAATGGATAAAGAGTGGGATAATTGAATTTGATGAGAATCAAATTAAATAGAAGTGGGCTTAAGTTATGAAGTTGAAATAACCTGAAGAAAGTAATTAACTTAAGTTTAAAATTTTTAGAAGTTGGCTTCGAGTAAAAGTGAAAGTCCAGTAAATAAAAATCTAGGTTAAATTAATTTGGGAAATGATTATTAACTTATAAGTATTGAATGTGCCAAGCTTAATAAAATGTCTTTGAATGAAACAATTGCGGAAATGGAATGAAATGCAGGTGTATGGTTTGTAAATAAGTTAATATGTGAAGAGACTTTAATAAAAATTGATTTTGGAATCAACTGAAGTGAATTGGGTACGTTTGGATTAAAAAAAAGAATTGAATATAAGCGATTGAATAATAAACCATTCTAACTAAATAAAAATTTGGTTGGAAGCTATTCGAACTTGTGTCGAAGTCTTAGGAATTGTTTATAAGAATTGTTAATATGCATTGCTTATTCCATGTGTTAGCTATTGAAAATGAGTGAAATATAAATAAACTCCCTATATTTTATACTTACATGTTTGAATTAAGTAAGTACAGGTACCGGGAAGTCGTTTGGCTGGATTTGGACGCACTAATTGCTAAAATAATAAGCCGCTTGCTTAAAAATGCTAAATAAAGGTACGCCTACGCAATAAAAATAGGAAATATGAACCGTTTTTGTTTTTCCGACCGTGTGGGTCGATGTATATATATTTATATCTCTTGTCAAATTGCAAAAGCTCCTCCGTACAAAGGAGATTCTGCCAAAAAATTTGGATGTTAGAAAATTTTTGTTAGCGACAAAACGATTTCAAATTTGAAATTGAAATAAATTAGTGGATGAAACTAATTTAAAATAATGATACGAATCAGGTATAAATGGAAGATAAAATTCAATATTCAAAGTTGAAGATAAATTGAATTCATATGGAAATGGGAAAACTAATTTGAATAGAAGTAGATATGAAAACTTCTGTAAGGAAATGTATAAAATGATTTTAAAAGCTATGATTGGATATTATTGCTAAGTAGGATATGCAGGTACTATAAAGGGAAAGGAAAAATTAGTTTTGATTTCAGAAGATAAATTTGAATTGCTTGACAAAAACTATGTGTTTAAATTTCTGTATGAAATTTGATTGGGTTTTTGATCTAGCCACTTGGCTTTGTTTTCTTGTGGAATTTGGGAGCCTGTGGAGGCATTTTGTAGTTGTACCGAGCTAGCCATGCAAAGGAGACGCTGGCGAAATTTTTGAGAAATTTAGAGAGTTAGAAAAATTTTGAGAAAATTTTGATAATTCAAAATTTGGATTTGAATTGAAATTTGAACGATCGAGCAAATAATGTTGTTGGAAACTTTGGAAGGTTTTGGGAAGTTGGTTGAAGTAATAATGGGTCTTTAATAAAAGATATGTTATGTCAAGTTGATAAAACCGTTTGGTTTTGGGAAAATAGTAATGGGTATTGGAACATTTTTCTTAACTAGCAATTTCGGGGACGAAATTCTTTTAAGGGGAGAGGAATGCGACGACCAAGAATTTTGGACAATTCAAATTGGAATACTTAATTATTTTAAATATTTAAAAGTTAATTTTTAACTTGAATTCAAATATTGTTCTTATGCAGCAATTAAGTTATTGGATTTAATAAACTGAAATTGGGTAAATTATTGAATCTTCAGTTTTAAGCCTGTTAAAAATAATTTGAAGGCTTGTAAAATTTATATTGATAATGCTGAATATAGTAAAAGTTTTAAAATTGAATTTAACACTGATTTTTTCAGTTTTGAAATTTATCGTTTAAATTGATATTTAAAAATAGCCTTTCGAGGCACAGTCTCGGAATTCGACAAAACCATTTCCATTGGATCCATAATAGTTAGTTATTATTGGATTTCAATTTTCGTAGCGTTTGGAGTTACCATTTGTCTATACGGGTGAGAAATGTGTTGAAATTAAAATCGATAATTTAATATTTAACTCGATTCAAAAATCTATCTTCCACATATGAATGAATTAGGCTCCGAAACACGTTCCATTGTGTTTGAAAAGCGGGTAAAACCTTATAAACGCCTAGCGGCATGTCATGTCTGATTCGGAGTTTGAGATTTCGAGTTATGCTAAACGAGATATTTTGGAAATTTAATAATATTAAAAATTGGAAAGTCAAACCAGCCACCCTATAATCGTACTCGAGCCACCCTACCATCTGAAACACATAGATCTACTTTCCCCTTCTCGTTTAAATCACGCTCAACCCTCCTTCTGTAAATAAAAAAAGAAACCATCTCGTTCCAAATCTAAACGAAAATCGAAAATCAATTTGTCTTCGTTCTTAGATTTCATCGTGAAATCGATCTGTTGATAAAAAATGGGCTACTATAATAATTTGTATGTGAACAGAAAAGGGAAAGTAAGGATTTTAAAATCAGGTTCATATTTATATATTAAAGAGGAAGAAATTTTTAACAGTAAAGAAATTATTACTTCTAATTATTTACAGAAAAGGAAAGTAAACATATGAATATATAAGAATTTGAAAAATATAAGGGTTTATATAAAAATATTTGATTTTTAAAAACCTACATGGATTATTTCTTTATGCAGTTTGAAAAATGGAAAAAAATATAATAATAATAAAATACAATTTAGTATAATTAACTTATGTACTTATTTTAGTGACTAGAAGATAATTTATTAAAAGGGATTAGTTTAAAATAAAATTTATTAGTTAAATTAAATAAATAAATGTTAATTAATTGTTTGGTTAATTCAAGTGTTAATAAACCATATAATGTTTATACAAGGTCCGAAATCGCGGAGAAATAGTCGAGATGGAAATGGATTGCAAAACAGAAATCAAAGCTGAGTTAATCTCACTCATCTGGGTTTATTTAAATTTAAATGGTTAAGTTTAAATAATTGGTTGAATGATTGAATTGATTTGATGTGGTATATTATATAGTAATATATAGTATATATTGGGTGATTGATTTCCCCCGTTATTTAGCGGATGAGACCCTATACGCCGCATAATAGCGGAAGATATTATATAAATCCCATATACCGCGATATTCCACCTCGAAGTGGAATTGGTATTGTGCTAACGTCTGTGGTTGCAGGGAAACAGGTTAGAGGGATCCAACTGGATTCCTCAAAATTATTTAGATTGTTTAATATTCTGTGTTATTAATGTTTGATATGCTGTGATGAATTATATTGATAATTGGAATATTGGTTACCATGGTTTGATTGGATATTCCGGTACACTGGTTATCAAAATATATAGAATTGGATTTTTTAAAAGAAATATAAGAGTAAAATTTGGAAGTGAAATAATTATAGAATAAGAATAAGAATGAATTGGAAAGAATAAAAATGATATTTAAAATCTAAAGTTAAATTGTAAAGTAGAGATTTAAAACAAGCTTTGAATATAAAAAATTAAATCTAGAATTCAAGTTAGCGAATCTCAGTTTTTAAGCGAATAAAGTTTTTAAAATTTAAATTGCTTTAACACCTTTAATGTTAAAGTGCATTTTTAAATTGATTTGAATTTAAAAATGAATTTGGTTTTAAATTCCTTTAAACTTCTTTTATAAAATGAGTAATTAATTTATTTAATGAAGAAAATAAAAAGGTAGTTAATAACTGGTTGAAATTAATCAGGAGTGATTAATATTTGTGGTTTAATTAATGATTAATTACTTAAAGTAATTAAATTAGATTAGGATAAATTAAAATGTAATTAGAAATCATTAATTTATATAATTAATGATGTAATTAAAGGTTGATTAATTAATATTAATTAATTAATAGTAAGTGATTTATGAAAAATTAGTTAATGTAAGTAATTAAGGATTAATCTGTGAAGTAATTAAAGATTAATTACTGATTTTGGTTAAGAATAATTAATTTGTGTAATTAATTAAAGATAATTACTTGAATGTAATTGAAGGATAATTAATCCAGGGTGATTAATTAGGATGGATAATTAAGGGATGATTAATTAATTGATTTGAAATTAATTAATGTCAAGTGAAGAATCCTTAGTGATTGAGGTTAGTAATTCAAATAGAAGTGATTAAATTTATTTTGGATGTGATCAAGTTTGCTTATGGATGATTGAGTGGTATTGGATGCCTAGTATGAGTTGATATCTCTGATATGAAATGTTTTGAAGTATCATATGTTTGGGCGGACAGGATATTGTAGTTATCTATCAATGACGAATTGTTGTGAAAGGGACATCCTGTATTTAAAAGTTTGAAGTGTATTTCACTTGGATAACTTGGGTTAGGATGACGTGAGACTCGAAGGGACCGGGGTCGGGTATTAGAAAATACCCGAAACCACTTCAAATTTTTATAGATTGATATGTGAAATCTATAGGCTGAAACCGGAATGATTTGAGTGAATTGGACTATTTAATTTAAGTTTTTGGTACTTAAGTATTGACATGTGAAATTAGAGAAGTCTATAAAAAATTGTGAATTTGTAAATTAATAAGAGTTACCCTGAGTTTTATTTAAGTTGTATGCTTTGTATTCCATGTTGGATGGGTTTACTCACGCTGGTTTCCAGCCTGACCCGGGTGTTACTTTGATGTAATGCTTGGGTCAGACCAAGTATTACAGATTTTCAGGTAAGGACGTTCTGGAGCTCAGGAGGCGAGCTGGATGGCAAGAACGTATGGAGTGTTCCCGCTGTATTATATTGCTGTATATCTGAGACATGATGATTGTGAATATCCAGTGTATGTATATATATGTAACTCTGATGTATTATAAATGTATTTGACAAATACAGAATTCTTTTGTAAACTGTTATTATTTGATATTATATTTTGATCCGCTGCGAATGTGAGAATCTTTGTGGTGTTTCTTTTTTTTCTTCTTCTTCTTCTATCTCTTTCTTCTTTCACTAACTATCTGGAATTTTCGGGATCGAAAATTTTGGGTCGTTACGACTAGGTAAAGTTATTTCCTTTACCCATATTACAAAACAATATTGTGTCAGCCTGCTCTATTAAGCGTTTAGAAATACCTATCGATGTCATAACGTCCTATGTATCGACCAGAATTTATAAATACTAAAAAGAACAAATTAACACAATATAAAAACCTTTATAACACTAACAAATACGCTCTCATATATATATACACACACTCAATGACTCATTCCTGGGTATTACCACCATCCAACTTCATTTTGGAATCTCCACCACGTACACAGTTGTTAAAATGGTTTACGGTATGGGCAGAGAGTATGACAATATCCGATCCGGTCTCTGTAACAACCAAACGCTTATTACACACGGATGGTTCTTTAACATTTCCAACACCAATTCATAATTGATATCAAAATATCATATTCAATTCAGATCATATCACTTTCGAAATCATATACACTTTCAAAATCATATTCACAAAATAGGTTAAATCCTCATTTCAAAATCATCATATTTACTCAAATATGTCATTTCACTAGTAATTATTATTTCAAATCCCAACTTAGGTTAAAACACTATTCAATCATATTTGCTTTAAATAAAGGATTTAAATATGAACAATTCAACCTTGCGTCATTAGAAATTTTGAAATATAGTTTATGTAACGACTCGATATTTTCAACCATTCGCATCCGCATATGTCGGACTTTAATTGCTCAAAATATCATATTGTTAATTTAAATTTGGCGAAAATGAACATATACAGTAAATAAATCAATCACAGAATCACAGACATAGAGTAATCCAATAATACGCAGCGGAATAAATAAATAGTAGTTCATGAAGCTACTATACAAACATCAGAGTTAGAAATAAAATACAACGGAATTTCTCAACTACAGTGAAGTCTCCAATACAAACCGATGACTTCTCTGAACCAATCAACTGGAAAAGATGAAAGCTGAATCGATAGTTGGATCTCCAAACGAAGCTCCAAACTCCAAAGGCGAGTCTCGAATGTTGTATCACTCAGTCTGACCCGAGCGTAAAGCAAAACACAAAACACTCGATTCAGGATTAACATATTCTTATATCAATAAATCCAACTCAAGTGAAATATCAACTGAAATATAATTAACTTAAAGGATGTTTGGGATAACCATCCTCTAAGAATCCATGAAACTATCCACAATGTAGAAATATACACTATAACACCATGGTCATTTTAAATCAATTCATACTTCAAAACAAAAAATATCATTTACATTTCAAATAGATCTATTTCCCAAAATGGTATGTATATAGTAAATAATTTATAAAGTAAGGTATTTGCAATTTCCTCAAAAATCAACTCGACTTTCCCACTCAAATTAATTCAATCTCAATTTATCAATTTCCATTCAATTCAGTTTTCTAAATAATAAATACAAATTATATTGATTTCGAATACAGATCTGAATCACAATTTTACCATTTAATTTCCAATATATTTCAAAGCTTTAATATTCAGCATTTCGAAATTAAATCTAATAGTTTTCTACAGATCTCGATTTGACCTTATTTTTTTTAGTCTTGAAATATTCACTTAATAAACTCAGTATTATTAAATAACCTTACCCTTAGATTAAATATTCCTTCCGATTTGTTTAAACTTGAAATATCATTTCATCACTTTAAATCAAAAAAATCAACTTATAAAATCAAATCTTAAACTTCAAATTCAATTGTTCAAATCGATTTAATTAAGTAGAATTCTTAATTAGATACAATATTACTTAATTCAACTTTATCTTCCTTAACTTATACAAATCCTTGAAAATCTGTCCAAAGATATAATACTTAGACATATTATATCCCATAGGTGAACAATTACATATAAATGCATATCATGTATATAACAATTTAAACAATTAATATTTAAATTTTAGCAACATATTTCAATTGTCGTTCCAATTGAAATCGAATTTAATAAATAAAAGAACGTTAATCGTGAGTGATTGATCACCTTTCGATGTTAGAAATAATATACAATGAAGTTGAGTTACAAATTCCAAGGCAACGCTAGATAGACAAGATTCGATGAAGAAAACAGGCATGACGAACAAGCTGATAAATAGGAAAATCGGTGAGAACAAATCAGAATCAATCTTGATAGGGACAGAAACGAAATGTACGTTGCATTATTATTATAAATTTCAAATCAATTTTAATTTAAACACATATTAAATTAAATATATATGTATTTCAAAATCATTTCTTTTAAATAAAAACACATATAAAACAACATATATTTACATAGTAAAATTTGAAATAAATGAATATATATACTCATAACGATAAACAACATATTAAATGCATATATATAACATACACAAAATCTTATATAAACTACATATATATATACATACATTCTATTTTAAAACGATACTCATATATATAAACCGATAGGCAACTATATATAACAAACTTACATATCAAATTATTCAGTATTAAACATGTATGTTACCAGAACTAATACATTTATGTTATACGAACAAATACACTATATTATATGCTTTAAAAATGTAAGTTATTAAAATATCTATATTAACATATTTCATTATATTGTAAACAGCATACCAATATAGTAACACAAAATTTACTTCACCTATATTATCACATATAGTTAACAAAACTTTCATTATTGAATTTTACATACTATACAACATATAAGTATCAGTTTATATAAAATAATATATATAACTATTGTATAACATAACCTTTAAAAAAAAATAGAGACTGGTATAATATAATCTTTGAAATAAACAAACTTAGTATATAAACAACTTTGAATTTTTTATAAACTTTAAAACTATATAATAGAGGACGCATATATATACTTAACTTATGCAATCAAACTATAAATATAACTATATCTAGTAATACCCGGTATAATATAAACTAACATAATAATATAAAAATACATATTAGTAACCAAAATAACTTGTATTGCCTGCTTTATATGAATACACGCATATAAACATCAGAAAATAACTGGTATAGTATAATGTATATTAACATACCATTAATAACCGAAATCAGCAAAACAAAATATAATTTTTTTAAACAATTAAAGTAAAAGATATATATATATATATATATATATATATATATATATATATATAAATTAAAATTAATGTTTAAAACACATTTTAAAAATCAAAATCTCTAGATATTAAAATAGTATTCATTAAACATGTGTATTGGGACCAATATATTTGTAAATTATAAAAAAAAGGGATAAAAGACTAAAACCCAATGTATTTATATAACACGCGACCCAGAAAATGTAAAACATCTAATATATAACTGTATACTTTATATATAAATGTAATAAAAGAGCTGTAGGAAAGATAAACCATATGAAGTAATTTTGAAAGCTGTGGGAAAATTTGTACTTAAACAGTAATATATATATATATATATATATATATATATATATATTACTATCAACGGTCTTTAAACTTAAAAAAAACAAGAAAGAAGAACAAGAAAATACAAAGAAAAAAATATATGTGCGGCCATTACCTTCAGGAAGAAGCACGTGCGAGAAGATGAAGGCAATATGAGATGCGAATGCAATTGTGTACGTGGGTTTTTTATTTAACATAGGCTTGCATTGTGTGACGACGCGACTTTTCGACGCTCAAAAACCGACATCAATATGTCCACTGTATCAACTGCCGAGCAATCGAATGCCGAAAAACCGTACCGTTATGGTTAAAGAAGAAGAAAAAGTTAGAAGAAGAAAGAAAAAGATAGAACAAAACAGAAAGAAACAACAGAACAATATCAGAATCTCACAATCGCAGCGGAACAACATATAATAGATAAATGATTAATCTTTAAACAAAGAACTATATCAGTTATTACATTACATTACATTACATTACATCATCAGAGTGTACAACAACAAACAACAACAAACAGCGGAAAAGAAATACTATATACTAGTGAATACGCTATGCCATCCAGCTTGCCTCCAGCAACTCTTGAATTCCAGAGTATCCTGATAATCTAACTCTAGACTGCCCGTGTGGAAATTAGTGGGCACCGAGAGTTTAGGAAGGAAAACAATAAACTCCAAGTCAGTCATGTGACTGGTGTGAGAACTAAAACAGTTTATTTTTAAAACATAGAATAAGATAATTTTAAAATAAATTTGCAATGCTTTTTAGAAAATGAGACTACTATAAGGCCTCCCGCACACACACACAGTGCAAACGCAGAATCGGAGGAGATTTCTCCTTATGATAGTCAAAGATGCTTGATACGCATTAAAAAGAAACATTTGATATTATTACTAGTGCATAGTGTAGGAAAAATAATTTCGAAAGTAAAGATATAAATCTTAGCCAGCATAGGCATTCCACACTTATGCCTACTATAGCTACCATCCAAACAGTGGGGCGCCACCATAAGTGAGTGATAGGTTCTACAACTAAAATCGTACAAGATCATATTGTTTCTTTGGATTTTCAACAAATGGTCAGGCCAAGGAACCTCCCATTGCCACATGGGTACGCCTCTGAAAAGACGACTCGAGAACCTAACCGGATCTCTGCCAACACGAGGCCGGGTTACCTTTCAAACTAGGTAACTACTGACACGAATATGTCATTCCCCGATCGTAACCGATCTATATCCAAGGATCCTCGATTTCCAACAACTACAAAGAAATAAATTTGCAGCAACAACATAGGTTAAGTATCTGGGCTCCATACCATGATACCACCTCTATCCAGAAGGAATGACATACACTAATGGGGAGCTACCCCTAATAACCTTGCCGCATCCTTCCTGTTTTGACCATTACTGGGGTGTGAGGTCGGACGAAGTCTCGTCCACAAAGCCACGCTTTATATAAAAGCCTTGCTTTGATCATCAAATGCTCAACAGCACTTCGTATGCCACATTACCAATTTGGGAATGTATCACTAGTAACCATCAACTACATAACCTCTAGGGTGTTAAGCTAAGAGAATAAATTCTCCGCCACCAATGGAAATATATTTGATAGAAACGAGCTTTACATCTCAAATTGTAACGTCAGACACAAATCCATACTAGTCCGTTCCGGGATCGAACGGAACCGAAGGCACTTACAAAGAAGTCCTTGCAATCCGGATATTCACTAATCACGACCGGACTTCCCATCACAAAGGGTAATAAATTTCTATATCGGAGATCAGCCGATGCAGAAACATTCGACGGTAATCCTTCCGTTTTCACAAATATCCGGTCTTCAACACCGGTCATCAAATGCAATCCATAACGACATATCACATATTCAGAATGGGTTATACAACCCCAAGGTCCTTTCCCGGCTAACCCGAATAGTGAGCGCTTATTTTAAAAATAAGCGTGGCATTCAAATTCAAGCAAATCATAACAAATACCCATTTAAAGGTAAATATTAATAGTCGGTTATTTAACTATCAATAGGCATGCTCAACATCACCAGATTCCAAATAATTTCCCAAATTATTTATTTTCCAAAATATCTTTACTAGATATATATTTTCCATACTTCAACGTTTGAAAACAAATTTCAAATCACTTTTCACCTTTACCACTTTTGAAAACAAATTTCAAACATTTTCCCTACGCGGAAATACTTCCATTTCAATATGATTCATTTAAACCAATTAAATAAATCCTTACCGATTTACTTTATATTTACGTTCCAAATCCGTAAAATTCATTTCCACGCTTCAAAAATAAATCAACGTTTATTTTTAAACAAATTTCCCTTTATTTTATAAATTCCATAGTGAATTTACAATTCCAAAATATCTATGAATATATGATTTCCAAATCGATTTCTAATATTCATTTTCAATTTATCTTTAAAAGATAAAATCTCAAAATATTCACTTCACATTGGAAAACATTTCCATACTTATTTAATAATAAGTAATTCACAAATCTATTTATTTTTAACATTTGAAAAATATTCGATATACTTAAATCACAGTTAAGTATAGATTTCATTCTTTATGGAAAACATCATTTCAAACACATTTATTTGGGTCAAAACGAATGTTGCGTAAAACATCGCTACGACGACCCAAAATCACTAGTATAGGGATTCAAAATTAAAATAGATATATAAATCCCAATACTATACAAAATATTTCCTTTCGGAAATCATTTACTATAACAACAGTGTTATAGTCTACCATTTCCGTCTATTTCTCGAAAACGTCTATTTCAACAATGAATGTTGAAATCTACGGTTTCGATAGTTAATACATTTTAAAACATCTTTTAAAACAATTAACTTCATTTTAAAATTTCACTTCTCCTAATCATACCCGTTTTATTCAATAATATATACACTGTCAAAAATCGTGAATATACCTTATTTACCCAATTCAGTATTTCTACACTTTTATCAAAAAATTATCCACTGTCCAAAATCGTGGATATACATCGTTTACCAAATTCAACACTTCCACATATTTAATTAAAGGATTTTCCACAGTCTAAAATCGTGGATAAAATTCCTTTAATAATTTCTATGTTTACTTATCAAATTTATTTGATTACGGATTTATAAAACAACGTTTATAAATTCCATTTCTATTTCATAACTACTTCGATTTATAAATCTCCTTTAATAACCAATTCTATTTATATTTCGTTTACATGTCGAATCCAACTTATAAGTAAATTACTTATAATACATTTATTCACAAATCCATTCTTTTATATCATCATTAATTTATTAATCTAAAATTCTTATTTACTTATAAAACTAGGTACAACTTTATTTTAACACTTATAAAAGCTCGTTTTATAATTCAAATATCTTTAACTTATAAAATATCAATTTTATAAATCTTTTATATAAACCGTTTATAATAATTCAAAAATCCCAATTTAAACCATTTTATAATTTATCAACTATTTATTTCAAAAATCATGCTTTGGTTATATTTCACAAAAATCCTAATTTTTATAACATAAAAATTTATAACGTTTCAATTATTTAAAATGAATCAATTCGAAAATTTAATAAACGTATAATTTCAAAAATCACTTTAAAAATCCCTTAAAAATCAAAATCATTATCTTAAAACTTCAAAAATGGATCAGATGATGCAACAGCACCAAATAGTCAATCACGACATCCAAATATCATATATCGATATGATAATCAACAAACATCACAATATCTGTAATCAAATAAATACTGGTGAGGAATCCAGTTGGATCCCTCCAACCTGTTTCCCTGCATCCAAAGATGTTAGCACAATACCAATTCTGTTCCAATACAGAATATCGCGGTATATAGGATTTATAAAATATTATCCGCTATTATGCGGCGCAATAGGGACTCATCCGCTATATAGTGCGGGAAATCAACTCCAAGTACATAAATAATACCAATTTCACTTTGTAGTGAAATATTCGCGGTATATGTTTTTAATAAATAACCTCCGCTTACTAACGGCGTATAATGTCTATTTCAATCAATAACAGATAATAATTTATCATTCAGGCATACAATCAACAAATTTTAAATCTAACTATTTAAAATTTAAATCGAAACTATTCGATTGAGTGAGAAGTTTTCACCTTGCTTTCAATTCAGTTTTCGCGTTTTATTTCGAATAAAATTAAACACGCGTTTAATTTTACCCAAAATTTTCACTAACTCCAAACGACTCCAATCTAGTTCCATTGCGTAGTGCTCGTCTATACGAACCCGACGCAAGTTGTTTCGTAATTTTTCGACCTCGTATGAAGAAGTTACACTATTTTTAATATCACACGAATTTATAAAATAAAAATTTCAGTTTCTTTTATAATTTTAACCTCACTCCATCCTGGCCGTTCATTCCCTTTGACCCAGATCCATGCCGTTGCTTGCCTTCTTCCCCCAGACATATCTCATTCGAGCCGAACCCATTGCCGCCATATGCCCTAATTCACGCGACGTACTACGAACCCTCTTGCATCAATCTAAGACCATCATCCCAAAGACCATCACCAATGCTACACTCGGCTGGAATTTGGCCAAGCTCGGTCGAGCCCTCGGCCCAGAAAACATGCGTGAAGTCGCGGCCTTCATCTCAATTTTGCCGTCTATTCCTTGCTCCATTCACGATCTTAACCGTTGAATATGTCGATCCCTCGATGCTCTACAACTTTCATGTTGAAAGTTTCGCGAATTGGTTAGTGGATTGCAAGAAAATTGAGGGAGAAACGATGGAGATTCTCGGCCATTTATCTTTGAAGTGGCGGCTGAAGCATTTTGAAACCCTAGGATTGTTTATTTTTGCAAAAATGAATTGTTGATGTGCTTATATAGAAAAAAATATCGAAACACTATTCATCCCGGGTTTTCCAAACTCCAAATCTCACGCGGTGACCGACGTTTCTAGGGTTTACCCCGCGTTCCGGACATAATGGAATATGTTTCGGAGGCTAGTTCGATCATCGGTGCGAGTTACGGCAATAAATATTCGATTTTAAATTAAATAGATTTAAACTAATTTCTACGCGTTCTGGCTTGCCCTGGACAAACCGTAAATCCGATTGACACGAAATTTGAAACATTACAATAATATCACATTATGGATCCGATAAAACTGGTTTCGTCGAAATCCGAGGCTATTTGAAAAATGGCTATTTTAACTCGTCAATTAAATATTAAAATATTCAATTTTCACAAATTAACTTTAAATTCAATTTTGAAAGTTCACAAACATCATTCTAACTCCAATATGATATAATAAAATTTTAAAAATCAATTTCAATCATATTTAACCCAATTTTTGAATTATTTCTGTATTTTAACATATTAAATTATCGATTTAATTATCTAATTAAATCCAATTATTCGAAATAAAATTTATTCGACTTATAAATTTCACTTATTAATATTTAAAATCAATTAAATATACAAATTTTAATTAATAGAAATTCTAGGTCGTTACCCGTTGATTTGGTGTATGAAAGGCAAGAAATAAATGATTTGAAATAGTAGAGGAGTTAAATGATTTCATTCATATTAAATACAAATAAGAAAAAGGCAAGTGTAGAAGAGATGAAATAATTTACATGTGAAGTGTAAGGCAAGATTTTCCATTCCTTTTAAAATGCACGGCTGATAATTTTAACAGCTAAGGTAAGAAGTCAAAAGTGTGCGCATTAGAGAGGCAGTAATTAAATTAAAACGTACGCCCAAAATTTATAACAAAGTAACATACTTTGAATTTATTTGTTTCGTATTTATTTAGTAAAATATATGCTAAAGTATATTTCAGAAGATAACGTATCATTTATATAACGCCAAATAATTTAAACAAGAACGGATATAGAACGTACCAAATAAAACGTATAATTAAATAGCTATTTACACATTATTTATTTCTTAATTTAAAATTTGATTTGTTACATCCATTTGATTTGTTTATTACTTTACTAAGAAAACGGATGTATATACGTATAAAAGAAACGTATAAATTTATTTCTTTTTACACATTATTTATTACTTAATTTAAAAGTATATAACCAATTTAAAAGAAACAAAATTGGAACAAATGTTGTATAAATATATACAGTTTAAATAAAAGATTTGGAAGTTAAAATTTAAAATTTAAAATTTCAATTGAAGTTAAACTTTAACCCAAAATTAAAATTACAGAAATTGTTTATATTTATTACAATTTGGGCAAATTATTTATAATCAATTCAAGAAATTTCTAAAATTCAAATTTTTAAGTAATCAAACACCAAAGTTTTAAATAAGATGAATAAAAATACAGAAATTCAATTAAACATGTAAATAAAACCGTTCATAATTATTAAAATTTTATGGGTCATTACACTCTCCCCCATTCAAAACTTTTCGTCTCCGAAAAGGAAGGAGGTAGGTGAATAGAACAACCGGAAATAAAAGTAAATTGAAAGTCCAGATTTAAACAATTAATTTGAGATTATAGAAAAATTTTACTTGAAATATTCATTTGAAAACTTCATTTGCAATTCAATTATCTTTAATACTTTAAAACTTTTCAAAACCCATTTGTAAAATTTCTTGCTTCCTTTATAAATACCCTTTATATGTTTAAATACCACCTTTATAAATATATGAAAACTATTCGAAAACAATTAGTTACATCACTAGTTATATTCACAAAGAAGCTATTGAAACATTAAATCCATAATTCATAAATTTATTAATTTATCTCAAGATACTTTTCAAATATTATCAATAAATCAATAATAATTTTCTTTAAATATGTTTTATTTAATTAATAACTTCTAAAACATTAATTACACTAATAATTTACTACTAAACCATGCAATATATAAATAAACAATAATTTAAAAAGGATATATTCAAAAAGGGAAAAGAAGGTCGATTCGGAAAACAGAATATGGGTGAATAAATAAGCTGAGCAGATAGGGTAGATTCAAAAGAATAGTATCGGGCATGAATAGTTAATTCAAATCATAAGAATTTCAAATATTAATACAAAATTTCTTTGTTGGAAATACTTTTATAATAAAATACTTTTATATCGAAACCAAATTTTCCTTTCGAAAATACTTTTATAACTCGATGTTTCAACAAGTTTATTCTCGTTCTTGCAGACTCTGGCCATGCGTTGATCAGGCGTAAGCTAGAAATCTTCAAGTACTTAGTAGACCTATTTCAACACCTAGTGAAAATACTTGAAAAACCTTCAAAAGTGATGTGGAAAGTACAATCCAAACAAATCACCTGGATCGCAGGATACATAACAATGGTTACGCCTGGATCCCCCAGGAAACATCCGTACCTTTTAAGCAATCTTTGCCTTGCGAATTTCGCCATGATAACCAAAACTGTGGACCGTAGGATACATAACAATGGTTACGCCTGGATCCTCCAGAAAACATCCATACCCTTTAAGCATTCTCTGCCTTGTGGATTTCGCCACCACAATAAACCGTAGACCGCCGGATACATAACAATGGTTACGCCTAGATCCCCTAGGAAACATCCATACCCTTTAAGCAATCTCTGCCTTGCAAATTACGCTACCCAAAAAAAATGACCACGAGTTACGCCATGGTAGGACACTCGAGTATCAAATCCGAAAAACCAAAATCAGAGAGAATAATATCGATAGACTGAATCCACAATGTGGCCACAAAGCGGATATTAAGCAGAAGGCACTTTCCATATCTTTACTACGAAAATATATATCATATAGTACCTTTTCAAATCAATTTCAAATATCATGCTTATATAGAGTCCATTATACATAAGGTTTCATTTTCTAATCGAATACTTTCCAAAATCAATAGTATATCAAATCACACTTATATATACTTCGACTATATAAAATTACACCTTTTAGATTGTGTACCTTTCCAAATCAATAGTTTTCAAATCAACTTCATGCTTATACAAATCAATTTTATATAAGTTCGATAACTCCCAAATCAAGTATTTAGTCAAACAAGGTCCTCAATTTCAATTTGTTTCAATATCAGTTCAGTTTTGAAATCATATAAGCTTTCACCAAATTTCTTCCAATTTAAATATCTTCAGTTTCAAAGTTTCCAAGTTAATAGGTTTAAAAAGTCATCCTCATTTTCAAATAACTTAATTTATGTCCAAAAAATCCATTTTCAAAATCATCATATAAATACTGGGTTTGAATTCCAATCTATTTTCGAAACTAATAATTTTCTCAAAATCAATTATACCCAAAATGATTACCAGTTTAAAACACTCCCTTTTTACACCTTTAAACTATTTATTTCTATTTGAAAGATCATTTACCTTTCAAACTATTTAAAACTAAATTTTATTCAAAACAATCCAAACTAAATTCCATATCGGTGTAATTCAAAATAGTCTTATTCATTTACTTAACAAAATAGTTTCAACTCATTTACCTAATCAAATGATTTATATTTTTCTAGGATTACTTAGCTTTGAAAATTAAACCTTGATTTGGAAGTGCTCGAACCTTTAAAAATAGTCGAAGAAACCAAATTTTCAAATCCAAGAGTTGGAAATCAGCAACAAATCAATAAATCAATTCCAACAGATAGGATTATACCAAATCAAATCTGAAACTCGAGAACTGAACACCAGTTCACTTCAAATCATTTCAAATATCAATACATATATCTTTCGAATATCAAATCATACTTCGGCACTTGAAATCAAAATTTGGTTTCACAAAATCACTTACATAGCAAAGCTATTAGAGTGGCCTCTCCACCACTCTGAAACTCGAAAATCAATGTCGATGATGTGTGCACTCATCACCGAAATAATTTTCCAGCGAGATAAGCGAGTTCTGGACTTCTATTTTCTTGAAAGCTTCTTTGAAATTTCTTTCAAATCATTGGAAGTCATTTAAAGTCATTTGAAACATTTCTTATTCGAAATATACTTTCAAATCGTATTATTATATATTTTTCAAAGTCTTAAAACCAATTTCCAAAATACCGAAGTTCAACTCCTCGAATTTCCAACTTAAAATTCTTCAGTTATAAATCATTTTTAGATAAATCAAATTTCTTGTATGATTTCCAAAATTTCAAATCCTTTCGTGACTTTTATATATAGAATAAACATTTCTTATATATAGATAAATCCAAAATTTCTTATATAGGTATATAATCCTTATCGAAAACATTTTCACTTGTACTTATAAAATAAAATCATAGTTATCAAAGTATTATTTTAGTATATAAAACAATTTCTAAAATGCAAACAAACCCGATTTTCAAAGGATGATTCCAGAATGGATTTCAAAACAAAGATAGAGATTCAAATTAAAGGAACTCTAATCAAATAGAATTCTGATTCGAAGCTAGGCTCAAACGAAGATGAGATAATTAAATTTCAAAATAGAAGATGGATACAAATCGCAGGAGACCTTAACCGAGTCAGAACTACATTCCTACCAAATTCCATGTCATTTGGACTCTGTTTGCAGGTCCGAACCTGCTGTCGAACTTGGATTCACAGCGTGTTTTCACCGGTTTTTATACTTAGAATAATTTCCGGCTTTTTCTGATATTTTCCGATTTCTTTGAGATTTTTCTTTAGATTTCGTACACGGGTTTTATAAAGCATTTTAAAGTGTTTTCCAAACAAATTGGCTTATTAAATTATTATTTAGTATTATTTTAAGTATTAAATTATTTACTCCATAATAGGAGAATTTCAAAGGCAATTTCCAAAGTGTTTTCAAACGATTTCTAAACTTGTCCAGATTATTTTCTGAGTAAAATTACACTCTTTTGCACTTCGAACGAAGTGGGAAGGTAATTAAATGGTTGGGTATAGGAATATGATCGATGCGGAATTCCAAGGAAAATCGACATTCAATTGCCAAATATAGAATTCGGCATCACTAGAGATAGCAGCATCTAAACCGAGGATATATAAATCTTCCGTGAATCGATGCTATTGTAAAGGAGTTTCACCCCTTTACAATTCATTCAGTGGAGCTATGGGATACTCTGGAATTTAGAAAACACGAGTAGGGAAAGACAAGAATGGATTTGGAACCGAGGGGAATGTTCCAAGATTCAAAAGAAATTCGAATCAAAGAGGAAGAAATTCGAGCTCGAACGAAAGTGATTCTGTAACTAAATTTACCATATACGCTAAGTTTGCCTAGAGCCGAAGCTCTGATACCGATTGTAATGACTCGATATTTTCAACCATTCGCATCCGCACATGTCGGACTTGAATTGCTCAAAATATCAGATTGTTAATTTAAATTTGGCAAAACTGAAGATATACAGTAAATAAATCAATCACAGAATCACGGACATAGAGTAATCCAATAATACGCAGCGGAATAAATAAATAGTAGTTCATGAAGCTACTATACAAACATCAGAGTTAGAAATAAAATACAACGGAATATCTCAACTACAGTGAAGTCTCCAATACGAACCGATGACTTCTCTGAACCAATCAACCGAAAAAGCTGAAAGCTGAACCGAACGAAGCTCCAAACTCCAAAGGCGAGTCTCGAATGTTGTATCACTCAGTTTGACCCGAGCGTAAAGAAAAACACAAAACACTCGAGTCTAGATTAACATATTCTTATATCAATAAATCCAACTCAAGTGAAATATCAACTGAAATATAATTAACTTAAATGATGTTTGGGATAACCATCCTCTAAGGATCCATGAAACTATCTACAATGTGGAAATATACACTATAACACCGTGGTCATTTCAAATTAATTCATTCTTCAAAACCAAAAATATCATTTACATTTCAAATAGATATATTTCCCAAAATGGTATGTATATATTAAATAATTTATAAAGTAAGGTATTTGCAATTTCCTCAAAAATCAACTCGACTTTCCACTCAAATTAATTCAATCTCAATTTATCAATTTCCATTCAATTCAGTTTTCTAAATAACAAATTCAAATTATATTGATTTCGAATACAGATCTGAATCAAAATTTTACCATTTAATTTCCAGTATATTTCAAAGCTTTAATATTCAGCATTTCGAAGTTAAATTTAATAGTTTTCTACAGATCTCGATTTAACCTCATATTTTTAGTCTTGAAATATTCACTTACTAAACTCAGTATTATTAAATAACCTTAATTTACCCTTAGATTAAATATTCCTTCCGATTTGTTTAAACTTGAAATATCATTTAATCACTTTAAATCAAAAAAATCAACTTATAAAATCAAATCTTAAACTTCAAAATCAATAGTTCAAATTTATTTAATTAAGTAGAATTACAATTTTACTTAATTCAACTTTATCTTCCTTAACTTATACAAATCCTTGAAAATCTGTTCAAAGATATAATACTTAGACATATTATATTAATTAAATCAAACTTTATTAGATTAAAGTTTATTATTCAATCTACTTTATAAAAAAACTTAAAGATATTTCCAATATTAAGTAAAACCATATATATATATATATATATATTTCCTTTCAAAATAATAGAAATCATTTTTAAAATATTTATATATAGACCAACGGTGTTTGTATATAATTTCCTACCCTATGGTCAAGTGACACAGATATTTATCATTTCAACCCGTAATTTAAATATATACAGGTAGATATCATTTCCATCCGCAATCCCAAATTCAATTCAAATGAAAATCGCTTGGGTCTATCATTTCAACCCATAACGAAATTCTCCTATTCTAAAGTCCGTTCGGGTATGTATCATTTCAACCCATAGTGAGTTATATACTAACAGGGAACTTGCAGAGTGATAACAGATATGACAATAATAATAACAAGCATATATCATCAATAACAATATAATATAAACAACATGATATGGTGTCATATCCCATAGGTGAACAATTACATATAAATGCATATCATATATATAACAATTTAAACAATTAATAGTTAAATTTTAGCAACATATTTCAATTGTCGTTCCAATTGAAATCAAATTTAATAAATAAAAGAACGTTAATCGTGAGTGATTGCTCACCTTTCGATGCTAGAGAGAATAGACAATGAAGTTGAGTTACGAATTCAAAGCAACGCTAGATAGACACGATTCGATGAAGAAAACAGGCACGGCAAACAAGATGATAAATAGGAAAATCGGTGAGAACAAATCATAATCAATCTTGATAGAGACAGAAACGAAATGTACGTTGCATTATTATTATAAATTTCAAATCAATATTAATTTAAACACATATTAAATTAAATATATACATGTATTTCAAAATCAATTCTTTTAAATAAAAACACATATAAAACAACATATATTTACATAGTAAAATTTGAAATAAATGAATATATATATATATATATATATATATACTCATAACGATAAACAACATATTACATGTATATATATCACATACACAAAATCTTATATAAACTACACATATATATATACATTCTATTTTAAAACAATACTCATATATATATACTGATAGGTAGCAGCTATATATAACTAACTTACATATCAAATTATTCAGTATTAAACATGTATGTTACCAGAACTAATACATTTTATGTTATACGAACAAATACACTATATTATATGCTTTAAAAATGCAAGTTATTAAAATATCTACATTAACATATTCCATTATATTGTGAACAACATACCAATACAGTAACAAAAAATTTACTTCACCTATATTATCACATACAGTTAACAAAACTTTCATTATTAAATTTTATATACTATACAACATATAAGTATCAGTTTATATAAAATAATATATATAACTATTATATAACATAACCTTTAAAAAATCAGAGACTAGTATAATATAATCTTTAAAACAAACAAACTTAGTATATAAACGACTTTATAATTTTTATAAGCTTTAAAACTATACAATAGAGGACACATATATCTACTTAACTTATGCAATCAAACTGTAAATATAACTATAGCTAGTAATACCCAGCATAATATAAACTGACATAATAATATAATAATACATATTAGTAACCAAAATAACTTGTATTGCCTGCTTTATAAGAATACACACATATAAACATCAGAACATTACTGGTATAGTATAATGTATATTAACATACCATTAATAACCGAAATCAGCAAAACAAAATATAAATTTTTTAAACAACTAAAGTAAAAGATATATATATATATATATATATATATATATATATATAAATTAAAATTAGTATTTAAAACTCATTTTAAAAATCCAAATCTCTAGATATTAAAATCAGTATTCATTAAACATGTGTACTGGGACCAACATATTTGTAAGTTATAAAAGAAAGGGATCAAAGACTAAAACCCAATGTATATATATAACACACGGCCCAGAAAATGTAAAACAGCTAATATATAACTGTATACTTTATATATAAATGTAATAAAAGAGCTGTAGGAAAGGTAAACCATATGAAGTAATTTTGAAAGCTGTGTGAAAATTTGTACTTAAACAGTAATATATATATATTTTACTATCAACAGTCTTTAAACTTTAAAAAAACAAGAAAGAAGAACAAGAAAATACAAAGAAAAAAAATGTGCGGTCATTACCTTCAGGAAGAAGCACATGCGAGAAGATGAAGCAATATGAGATGCGGATGAAATTGTGTACGTGGGTTTTTGTATTTAACATCGGCTTGCGTTGATTCGGTGTATGAAAGGCAAGAAATAAATGATTTGAAACGGTAGAGGAATTTTAGGATTTCATTCCTATTAAATACAAATAAGAAAAAGGCAAGTGTAAAAGAGATGAAAAAATTTACACATGAAGTGTAAGGTAAGATTTTTCATTCCTTTTAAAATGCACGGCTAATGATTTTAACAGCTAAGGTAAGAAATCAAAAGTGTGCACATTAGAGAGGCAGTAATTAAATCGAAACGTACGCCCAAAATTTATAACAAAGTAACGTACTTTGAATTTATTTGTTTCGTATTTATTTAGTAAAATATATGCTAAAGTATATTTCAGAAGATAACGTATCATTTATATAACGCCAAATAATTTAAACAAGAACGGATATAAAACGTACCAAATAAAATGTATAATTAAATAGCTATTTACACATTATTTATTTCTTAATTTAAAATTTGATTTGTTACATCCATTTGATTTGTTTATTACTTTACTAAGAAAACGGATGTATTTACGTATAAAAGAAACGTATAAATTTATTTCTTTTTACACATTATTTATTACTTAATTTAAAAGTATATAACCAATTTAAAAGAAACAAAATTGGAACAAATTTTGTACAAATATATACAGTTTAAATAAAAGATTTGGAAGTTAAAATTTAAAATTTCAATTAAAGTTAAACTTTAACCCAAAATCAAAATTGCAGAAATATTTTATATTTATTACAATTTTGGCAAATGATTTATAATCAATTCAAGAAATTTCTAAAATTCAAATTTTTAAGTAATCAAACACCAAAGTTTTAAATAAGATGAATAAAAATACAGAAATTTAATTAAACATGTAAATAAAACCATTCAAAATTGTTAAAATTTTATGGGTCGAAATTATTAAAATTTTACGGGTCATTACAGCGTAAATAATCATAAATAATTTATTTTAAAAAGTTAAAATACTCTAAAATAATTTAAATATAGATTAAAATAGTTTAAATAGATTTAAGATAGTTAAAATAGATTTAGATTAAATAGATTTAAAATACATTAAATAGATTTAAAATAGATTAAATTGGATTAGATAGATTATAATAGATTAAAATAAGTTAAAATAGTTTAAATAAATTAAAATAGTTTAAATTAGTTTAATAGTTTGAAAATCTTAATATCAGGATTTTTAAAATAATGTATTTTTAAACAATTTATATTAAAATAATAGATCTGAAATTAATATCAAATTAAACTATTCCTTTCATTCAACACATCTGGACCATGTCCAACTTTCAGATCAACAAAATAAATTTTGTCTTTCAATCAAATTATCATAATAATCGTTTCAATTTATATCTATTTCAAACTTGTGTTAAACTAAAATTTAAAGCACTTCTTCATATATTTCAAAGTTTAAAACATTCAAACATTTTCAATAATTCAATTTTGATCAATTTCATTTATATTTAAAATTCCAACTTTGAAATCTCTATTTTTATTCTTCAAACAATTCATTACCAACTCCAATTTCAACATTCAAAGCTTGGATTTTCAAAATAATTCAGTTTATGTCAAAATATCATTTAATCGAATACAAAATTTAAGGATTTAAATCATTTAATTTAACTAATCTGGTGTCTGTATATAATTTTCTATCCTAAGGTCAAGTGATACGAATATATATCATTTCTACTCGCTATAATTTGAAATCTACGGGTATGTATTATTTCAACCTGCAATCCCGAATTTAAACTTGAAATCCATAAATTCGCTTGAGTCTATCATTTCAACCCAAAACGATTTTTCCCTAATCTATTAGATCGTTCGGGTGTGTATCATTTCAATGCATAGTGATTTTCTAGCAATAACCAAGGGAACTTGCAGTGTTATGACAATATGAATGTAATATCCAGTCATCCAATATCAACAACAAAACATCCATCACAATCACCATCAATCAACCAATAAACATCAATAATTAATTGATTATGATTAACAGGTACAAACCAGTAATTAAACTCCAACGTTAAAATATAATGACGAGTAAATTCAATAAAAGTCAAATATAACTAGAATGACTATTTAGATACACTGAACATCAACCAATCAATTTTTAATCACATCATAAATTGAATTCAACTAACATAACATAATCTAGTAGTTGTGAGTGAGTTAAAACACTCACCTTTGATTTCAAATCACTTTGAAATCCAAAACATGGCTCTAATTTCAACGGTCTTGGAATTCGTCTAAACCTGTTTCAAAATGTCTGCAATTTCGATACGATCGCAACGGAACAAACCATGCATGAATCCAAGCTCATATACAAAAGATATTAATATTTGAAGTTTCACAATTTATATTATAATATAAATAAAATAAAAAATATTATAATACACGTCACCTTATCCTCTTGCGAGTACGAACCCTAGCCCTCTTTGATACGTATGCAACCAGGTTGAAGGCGCCACCAATCGATCGATTAACGCCACAGATACACGATCCATTGCCCTGATCAAACTACTCCATCAAGAAGTCCTCATCACGCCGCCAAATACCTGGCCATGGGCAAGGCCCAGATGGTCGAAAAATGGAGCGCCGCTGCCGCCTTTTGCACACCGTTTGAGGCAACCCTAACCATCTAGGACCGAAACGAACTGTACAGATCTACTCCCCTCGATGCCCTCTCTGATGCATCGCCTTCCGATCATTCCTAAGATGAAGATCCACCGTCCAATCTCAAACCACCAATATGAACGGTCGGGAATAAATCTTCAAATTCTGGACACAAAAACCCAAATTGAAAAACAAACTGCAGATCTAGAATGCGCTCGTCGAGAGCTTCAAAATAGTATATAATATGTTAGGGTTTTGAGGAGTCTGATTTTTGAAATTGGAATAGGGTTTTGAAATTAGGATACGTTTATGCCATTGAGAAGGAGAAGTGGATAGATGAAATTGTATGTACTATAATAAGGAATAGAAAGGCTGCTAGGGTTTAGAAACATTTATTTATATGAACAAAGCCTGATAAGAAAATGAACATGTATCGAATTGGTACTAACGACAATAACGACCCAAAAAGCCTATCTCTTCCAATTTTGAATCGCTTCAATCTTTGAAGGATCCATGGAAATTTCGGATTCAGAAATAATATGTCCTAAAAATTTCACAGGGATTGCCAAAAGTGGCACTTAGAAAATTTTGCTTCTAATTGATTGCTTTAAGGGTTTCCAATACAATCCGAAGATGTTTATCATGCTCTTCCTCGGTTTTAGAATAAACAAGAATATCATCAATAAAGATGAGAGCAAATCGATCGAGGAAGTCTTAGAAAATTCGGTTTATAAGTTCAACGAAATAAGCTGGAGAATTCGTTAAACCAAATGGCATAACAAGACATTCATAAGATCCATAATGAGTACGGAATGATGTCAAAGGAATGATACCCTCTGCAATTCGAAGCTGATAAATCCGGTTGCTAAGTCTAACTATGAAAAGACTCTAGCTTCGCTAGTTAATCGAATAGATCATTAATCTGAGGCAAGGGATATTTAATCTTGATGGTGAGATTATTAAGCTTGCGGCAGTCAACGCAAAGCCTAAGTATACCATAGGATTTCTTTACAAAGGTAGCGGAAGCTCCCTAATGAGAGGAACTAGAATAAATAAACTGTTTTGCTTCCAATTCGGATAATTGTTTCTGCATCTCCTCATTTTCCTTATTGGACATACGATAAGGTGGACGTGTGATAGGCAGATCCCCAGGGATTAGATTAATTCTGAACTCAATTGCTCACTTAGGAGGTAATCCTAAAACGAGCTCAAATATATCGAGAAATTCACGAACAACGTGAATGAGGGAAATGACATCTTCCTCATCATCATCATCGTCATCATGTGGATTGAGAGAATATACTAATGCTACCGAATTGGAATCGAATGTTTAAGAATAATAGAAATCATCTTAACGGATTGAGGATGTCGAAGATGAATAATCCTCTCGGTACATGGGATGTGGGCTTCATAACTGTTAAGCCAATCCATTCCCAAAATCATTCAGAAACCTAAGTAGCACATAACATGCAAATCAGCTCAGAAAGCATAATCACATAAAATAATCTCGACATCTTTATAAAATAAAATGAGTGTTACGGATCCACTAACCGGGTTCGCTATTCTCAGTGAAGTCATCAAGCCATAACATTTAAAGAAGAAGTATCAACAATTTCTTTTGATATAAAAGAGTGAGATGCACCCGTATCAAAATGGACTCGAATAGGACGATCACGAAAAATAATAATGCCATTAAGGACAGAATAAGAAATACCTTGACCAAGAGAAGTGTCACTAGGGGCTTGCATAACATTTATCCTTCCCTCTTTCTTACTTTGAAGTTTGGGATATGAAGATATTAAATGACCCGAACTTTTGCAATAGCGACAATAAAGGGGTTTCAGACACCTATTTGCATAGTGCCCTTAGAACCACAACAGTAGCACTTTCCATGACTAGAGGTAGGAGTCTTTGCTACCAAATTTGCTTGCTTCCCCTTATTGTTGGGATTAGGGCCTTTGAACTTACCGTCGAGTTGCCTCTTCTTGTTAATGTTGAAGTTCTGTTTGGCACCCACAACTTCAACATCACTTTCTTTATCGGCTTCTTCAAGTCGAAGAGCACTGTCTACAAGCAGATCGAAAGAAACTTCTAGTTTAAGAAGTAAAGCCTTTTTGACGTTCTTATTCAACCCATAGACAAACCTATGATTTTTATTCAATGGGGTATTAATATACTCGACCCCATATTTAGAGAGCGATTCAAATAATGTGACATAATTTGTCACAGAAGATTCACCTTGAACAAGATCAAAAAACGTCGAGCTAAAGTTACTTTTTCAGCTTCCGGCATAAAATTTAACTCGAACCTTTTTCAGAATTGCTCCCAAGTAAGATCTGCTTCGATAATATCTGAAGTTAAAAGCTCATACCAATCTAATTCTCTCTCTTGGAGCATGCTAGAAGCCACTTAGACACGATGTAAATCCATAAGATTCATGTGAGAATAGGTGTGATCGCATGTTCTAAGCCAAGCTTGGACTTCTATAACGCTTTCGGAACCCTTGAATGGTCTTCCACCCAAATTGGTATAATCACTACACAAGCGTGGAAAAACGGATTTAGGATGAGTATGCTCAGGAATGGGTCCAGCAGCTTAGGCATTCTTTACAAGATCCAAAAGCTATTGAGCAGACATGAACAGCCATCCTGAGGAGTAGCACTGGATTGACCGACACTAGGATGGCCAGGTCTAACCATTTCTCTTCTTTAAGAAAGAAAGAAAGAAGAGGAAAAAGGTTATTCTTAGAATGAATATGAAACAAACTTGATTGATAAAACAAGGCATCATAAAAGAAAATAGGATAGGGTGGTACGAAGACTCGAATTAAATCCTAAGGCACGATTCCTAAGAGAGACTTAGGACAATGATCCTTGCTAGATTATACTACATTGTTCCGAAGTTTGGTTCTGATACCAAGTTGTGACGCCCCATCTCTATACTCACACTAAACAAGGACACTACTGGGTAATGCCATCAATTAGCATGAAGAATAAGGCTGTTGAGGAGCGATCATCTGTGTAACTGTTTTGTACGAGTACCGATATGTCAGATAGTATATCATGCACTTCATTTCAAGAGGAAATATGACATATCAAATATAGACTCGAAGCTACTACACAGTGGCTATGTGGCCTTCGGAAACAAATATAAAATAAGCACAACACAAAATCAATCACGTATATTCACATCACTAAGGCGGAAACAGATATAAATATAACACATAGAAGTGTACATCATAGTTGTGGTCATACAAGATCCACTACATCACAAAAGAATAGGTATACATCAAGGAGTCTCTATCTCAAATGTATAAAAGCAAAAAAACTACCGGGCTAAAGTAGTTAGCCAAAGTCAGATAACGATCCTTGATATGAAGTCAAGCGGAAGCACCTGAAACACCTCGGTCTGACCCGAGTATTATTTAAGAAGAAAAAAAATAAACGGGTTAGTCTAGCTATAAATATCATATAAGATGAAATAGGATAAGAGATATAACAAATATATATATGATAACAACAAAAATCATACAATATCTCAAATTTTCTCAAACACCAAAAGTAATTTCATATTCTTTAATTTTTTTACTCACAAAATCACAAATATTAATAGAGCTTATCAATGCAAATCACAAAAAATTGGTGAAACATATATTCTAGAAATCCATAATTAGAAATCCAGAAAACTTAAAAAGGGGGAAGGCCTATCATAAATGGGAGCATGAAAACTCACCAACACGTGTATCACAAATGGGCCGCTATCCCATGGGTCACTAACCCAAAGAGCCGGTGCACGACGTAGTACAAAGATACGCTCGAGGAACCAGAAACTCAAATAAGCCGGAACAACAACGTAGTACAATGATAAGCCCGATGAACCGAACTCCATAAAACCCATAGGTCGCTATCCTATAAAAAATGAGACGAAGCTCAACAGAACGGGGTACAGTCCCCCACGCGGACAAAGAGACATCGCATATCGCTAGTTTAAACCATAAAATGACCATCATAGATAAATAAGTGTAAATTACACCAAGCTAGTAAATAAATGAGTTTAGCTTCATGTCCCATGACCATTGGCTTAACTTAAATATATACGAACAAATTGTAGATTTCCACTCGAAAATTGTCACAAGATTTCAATTGAACAAGTCTAAGAATTAATCGACAAGGTAACACAAGCATTTCATACCACTTGTTTTGCTAAGTTGTTTAACTGGATTTCTCATACGAATGAGATAAAGGTTTTTATATACCAATAGACTGGAAAACGGTTTCAAAAACCAGCTTCGTATTAAAAGTAATGTTGAAATCATTTTTGTGAAAGAATTTGAGTATTTACTAGTAGTATAAAAACCTTTGTATTTTAAAGAGACAAATCATAGAAACAGTTGTAAAAACAATCTACCACCAAAAATTTACATTCGACGACGTGAATTAAAACCATAAAAATCGATATCTATTCCATCAAATGGATATTCCCAAAAATTCAAAAAAAGAAGTCATCAATGTCGATAATAAGTGACAACAAGTACCCGAATCAACAAAAATCGATAAAACGAAAACCTACATAAAAATAGGCTAGATGGCTACGCCAGACGTCTGGTGGCTTTCCCAGACGTCTGAGCTGAAGTTCTGGAAATTTTCTTCCAGATCGCCCAAATGTCTAGGAATAACCTCAGACGTCTGAGCAGTAAGCCTAGAATTTTTTATTCCTTTGCATCAGACGTCTGAGCATTATACGAGACGTCTAAGCTGTAGCTCAGGGCAAAATTTGTCTAGGCCATTGATGGCCAAATTATCTTGAAAGCGATCGAATGAGCGAATATAGCTAGGGATTTATGCCAAGTGACAACCCAGCCCTATAGGCTCTTCAATACACCCTAAACAACATGTCCACACATCCATAGTAGGATTTTCATAGATTTTGACTTCAAAATACTCAAAATTGGAAAATTAACCAAAACAATTCAATTCAAAAGCAAGTGGACATGAAATAGATGTTAGGAATTCATATCTAACAACAATGAAAGCTATAAACATAGATGTGAGTTTAAGAACTCACCTTTAAACTCAAAAACAAGGAATGAGAAGCTCTAAAATAAAGAAAGATCAACTCCACTTCAATCACAATTCTAGAAGCTCCAATCTATGATCATATGCAAATATTTCCTAAGTTAGATTATAGGAAATTATGAAAATTGGAGATGGATTGGGATGAAGAAGATGAAGAGAATGCTTGCCTAAGCTTCTCTTTGATTTTTAGAACTTGAGTTTGAATTTCCTAAGAACCTAGGGCTTAGGAATTTTGATTTCCCCTCTTTTCCCCAATTTTTTCTTTTGCATTGAACGTTTGGAAATAATGAGTGGAATGAATGAAGAGGAGAGGAGTTAGCGGTGTTCTGTAAAGGAGTTTGGGTTACCTTACTGGGTTAGTGGGCTAGAAAACAACCCAAACCCCAAATGAAAATACCAAAATCCTAATCAACTCCAAACATATCAATGTTTATATTCATACAAGTTTTAAACGTCATTTTGAACTCAATGAAAGTGGTCTCGAGTTCGGATTCGACAGTTTGTAAAAAGCCTCATTTCGGACTTTACATTCAACTAACGATGAGATATTTAAATAAAACATTTAAATATGTAATCGTAAAATATGCGGGTTCTTACTATACTTTTGGCTATCCTCTTCGTGTCATGGCCAAGCCTTCTTAAGGGTCTAAGGATCAATTCCAAAATCTTTCATGCGATCGTAGCGGAGCTATAGACCTTTTAGCAAAATTAGGAAGCAGTGATGCTGAGAACTCTAACTTTAAACCGTTATAAGTAGTTATAAATGTTTAACATCACTATTTGGATGCTAATGATGTCTGGATGTTGGTTGATGAATTGTTGATAAAGTAATTATGTGACGACCCATAATTTCTAGATATTTGAAATTGAAATATTTAATTGATTTTAAATATTTGAAAGTTAGTTTGACTTGAATTTCAAATACCACTATTTATTTGGAAATTAAAATTTTTGAATTTAATTATTGGAAGTCGGGTAAAATATTAAATCTTAGTTTTTAGAGCTTGTTAAAAATATTTCAAAGGCTTATAAAATCTATATTGATTTAACTGGAGATAATAAAAATTTTAAAAGTGAATTTAAAAGTGTTTTGTTCAGTTTTAAGAACATATCGTTTAAATTGACATTTAAAAACAGCCTTCCGAGGCATAGTCTCGGATTTCGATGAAACCAGTTCCATTGGATCCGTAACATTTTATTATTATCGAATTTCAATTTTCGTAGTGTTTGGAGTTGTCGTAAGGTCGCACGACATATAAACGCGCTGAAATTCGTATCGATAATCTAATATAATAACTGGTCCAAAAAGCTATCTTCCCCACACGATCGAATTAGGACTCGAAATCCATTGCGTTCGAAATATGGGTATAACATTAGGAATGCCTAGCGGCATACCTCGATAGAAGGTCAAGATTTTGAGTTGCATTTATCGAGACGATTTAAAATTTGAATTTAAATTTGATATATTTTATATTTTGAATAATGTTTTCACGATTTAACACGTTCTCTCCCTTATAACACATGTTTTCCCTTTTCTATTTTAATCACACGTGGATGAAAGAAAAGTAAAAATTATTAATAAAAAATGGAACGCAAGTTTCTTCAGTTCCAATTTAAAATCCTTGAACTCGAAGGAAGAAAATAAATGGCCGAGCATAAGAAATGGCAGCCGAATATAAAAAGAAATCATTAAAAATAAAGACAAAAATCTGAGCTCGTTCAAAATCGTAGCCTTTCTTTTGTTTTGCAAACTAGAAAGCAAAGCAGTTCGAATCGATTCATTCACAAAAAAATCGAACCATTTATTTTTGAAATCGAGTTCGTGAGTGCGATGATGGCCGCGATGCTGCAAAATGAAGAAGATGGCAGTAGGGATTGTACGAAAGGTCGAGGAAGAGGTCGCAGCATCGCGTGGTGATGTTGGCGAGTCGACTGAGTGGTGGTGTTCAAGCTCGAGCTAGGATTTTTGCGACTCGAGCTGAAGCCGAAGCAAAGTTAGGGTCGCGTTCCAAGGGGGCTGGTGGCTGCGAAGAGTTTTTGATCAGGCAGAGGTATTTGGCTTTTATTTTATTTTATTTTTCAATTAAATCTAATTAAATTTATATATGTCTATATAGTATAGTCAAATAGGAAATTATTTTTAAGTAAGGCATATATATGCATTTATTTTCAATATATATATAGGTAAATATACAGGAAAGAAAAATGTGCATACAAGTGTAAATATCTATATAAAAATACACATGCATATTTTAATTTAAAACAGATAATAAGTATATATATAGGGTCTTGGAAAATATAGGAATTTATGTAAAAGTTAGATTTTTAAAATCTATAACTTATTTTATAAATATATACGAAGTTTCAAATATATATATATATATATATACACGTATATAGATATAGATATACATATTTTTAAAAAATCTACTAGTTTAAATAATGTATTATGGAGATTAATTTATTGATAAACTTATTAAATTATTTTAGTCGCTAAAAATATTTTTGGAAGAAGTTAGTTTAAAATCAAATTGTTAGTCGAGTTAAATGAATAAATAATAATTAAATTGTTTGATCAATTAAGATATTAATAAACCATATGATGTCTATATAAGGTCTTAAATCATGGAGAGACAAGCCGGTAAAGATTGGATTGCAAACTAAAGGGCAAAAGTGAGTTAATCTCACTCATTTGGATTACCGTTTGAATTTAAATAGTTAAATTTAAATTATTGGTTGATTACTTGAATTGATGATGTGATATTATATATAGTAGTATATAAATTGGAGTGATTGATATTCCCGCATTATATAGCGGATGAGATCCTATGCGCCCCGCATAATAGCGGATGACCCTTTATATCGCGATATCCCCCTTGGGAATTTACAAGGAGATGGGAAATGTGTTTTAAAAATAAAAAGGTGGTTTTATTTTTAAAGTGTTAAAAGAAATTTATGGGATTGAGACGTAAATTAAATCGGGATAAAATCGAGAAGGATTTATAAATGGTTAGACGGGTTATGTTGGAAGAGAAGGTGTGTTTCTTGAAAAGCTAAGTATATATTCCAAAAGAAGATTTCTAAGTATAACTTACATGTTTTAAAATTGTTTTAAAAGAATGTTTTAGCGAAATTTAGTATTTAAATGATTTTAGAATTTTAAAGTAAGTATTGTTCAAATAAATTATAGTAGTAGTTATTTTAAAGGATAAATTAGTATTATGTTTTTAAACACAATTATTAAATATTTATACTTTACACAATAATTTTATATTAAAAATAGTTTGTGCCTAAAATTTTTATTTGGAAAATATTATAGAATTTCCTAACTATTATTTTGAATAAAGTCATTTAAGTAGTTTTATTTTAAAATGTTTTAAGTATATATTTTTGGATAAATGATTAATTTGTTTAAAAATCTAATTCAATAAGATTAGGGTTTTCTGCGGAAATAAACAAATGGTTGGAATTTGTTCCATTAGAATAAAAAGAGATTTGTAACTATTTTCAAAGTGTTGAAACGTGAATATAATATCTTGGGAAGATATTTTTGTGATAAATAATTCGAAAAATTATTTAAGTCTGATGGTTGCTTGTGGATGTTAAATGTTAGTTAAATAACCAACTATCAATATTGGCCAATGCGCTGATCCTTTCGAAGAGATCAGGATCAGGATAAATTTTACGAAATCCACTTCGATCTGGTTCGAACCTTTTCATGAGGAAGACGAGAGCTTGGAGTCAAAGATAGAGTAATGAAGTGCAAGGGCTAATTGCTACTAATCTTGAGGGTGATTCCAAAATGGACATAGTAGGAGTAGTGCCTTCGGTTTCGTTCGGACCGGGAACATACATGTATGGATAATGCTATCAGAACATCGTTAGGAGGGCGGTGAGTATTCTAAGCGAATGTGTGCTAAAAATGTAATGCATAACCTCGAACCTAATCAACCGAGAATGGCTAAAACAGGGGAAGTGCAATAAGGCTAAGTGGCTAGCAACTAATTAGGATAAGGTCATCCCTGTCCAGATGTCCCTTTTATTCGGCTGTGTGGGCAGTTGGTGATCCCAACCGCGGGGTGATCTTATTCGGACTATCCAGTAAAGGGTAGCTCCGGTCCTGTGTTGCAGGGGAGCAGGGTGGATCCTCGGTACGCTGATCTAGACCAGGTACTGTGACGGACGGTACCCTAGTAGCCCTGCCATTATATGAAATCCAATCTCCAGCAAGCGCCTATACGGTTTTGACTGTGCTTAACTATTGCTGGAACGTGAGATGCAAGCATTTCAGCTAGATTCTATTTTACTTTCAGTAGACACTATTATAATATCAGACGGATAAATGTTTTGGATACCTTTGATTTCAAAGGATTTTGAAAACTTTAATAATCCAATTGAGTGTGTTTTCTCACGTTGGTTTTCCAGACTAACTCGGGCATTGTTTTATTATAACGCTCGGGCCAGACCGAGTATTATAGAGTATAGATTCTGGATGGACTGCTATGGAGCTCAGGAGATGCGCTGGATGGCGAGATGTATCACACGTACTTGAAATATTTTCCGCTGTGCAGTAAAGCTGTAAAGACAGCGTTGGTGGGGACAAGTTAATATAACTGTCTAGTATTTTGCTATTGAGTGTGTTGTGCTTTGATGATGTAAATGTATAAGCCGATATAGTTCTGTTTGTGTAAAGATTAGCCATTTTCTATTATATATTGTTCCGCTGCGATTGTGAGAATATGATATTGTTTTTTTTCTATTTCTTCTTCTACCTCCTTCTTCTTTCCCTCAGCAATCTATCTTTTCAGCACTCGATCGTTGGCATATTATACAGTGGCGTATTTATGTCGATTTTCGAGGGTCGAGAAGGGTGGTGTAATAACCCGGGATTTCTGGACATCTGTAATTGATAATATAATTGGGTTAATTTATAAAAATACTGAATTGTAAATTGAATAAGTAAATCTGATAATAAATATTTATTTGAAATCTCCTAATATAGTTATATAGTGGGAAAACTTATAATGTTCAAACAAATTAGATATGTGTTTGTTTAAAAATAAATATATAAGATTTTAATTTAAAATTTGAATTTGAGATTGGAATCCAAAGATAAATATCTTAAAGTAAATTGGATTTAATAATAATGTGTGTTTGATTTTAAATGGTAGATAAGTAGTTATATAATATTTTCCTTATAAGAATTTTATAAGAATAAATTAAGAAAATGTATTTACCAAAAATAAAAAGATTTTCAAAATATTTAAAATAATAAATGCATTCAAAACATAAGTGTAAGCCTAGTATAGCATGCAAATTACAAATGGCAAATTTATTTACTCAAAATTGTAAGGCATGATTTAAATTATGAGAGGAAAATAATAATAATTTAAACCATAATTCATAAATAAATAAAAGTTTAGCTAGGGGTTTAGGCATGAAAATACCAGTTGTAACAAGTGTGAATTAAGTAAGGCATGAATTAACAAGTGTTGAGTTAGATTAACAAGTGGCATATTTTGTTCTCTTTCAAGATTGAATTACATGAAATAGAATGAATTAAGGAAAAAAATCTGGCTTTACTTTCAGATTTCTTTACCTTCCCAAATAAAACTGTAAACTGAAAAAAATGAAAGAGGGGATGCGGTAGGATCGTGTAATATGGAATAATATAGATAAATAACGATAATAAGTAAACTATACACCAAGACTTTATACTGGTTCAGACCTCTAGTCCTACGTCCAGTCCCTAAGCTTCGCTTAGCAATTTCACTAACTAACACCCTCACTTCACCCGGAGGAATAGGTTTACTACTTACCCGAACAACCGAACGGGATTTCTTGCCTCAACTACCGAAGAGGACTTCAACTCAATTACTAAAATACAATATTCGACTTGTTGTGTTCTTGTCAACATTAATGAGTCTAATGTAGTACAATATTCCTATAATCTTATCCTCGAGAGTATGCAACGTGTTTGTGAAGATTTAGGAAATGTGAATTGCTATGAATCAAAAGAATGTTATAAACAAAACAGTGATTCAAGCAATAGATTGGTGATTGCTTTGAGAATATCTAGAGAATATGAACAAGAGAATAGTAAGATTAAAGCAAGAGAATTCGGTGACTTGAATGATGTTAGAATCATGTATATATACTTGTAGAAGAGGTGCATTTGTTGTCAAAGGTTGCAAACAAAAGATGCTTCCATTTCCATTGGTGAATGGTTGCAACTCTTGGGAGGAAGAAGGTGTCTTTTCAGAGAAAATTCGCAGGTTCAAATTCAGTCGACTGAGCATGGAATTCAGTCAACTAAAAATATGAAGTAAAATTTTCGGGAACAAATTCAGTCGACTGTGCAGGAAATTCAGTCGACTGAAACTGTGCATGTTTATATTTTTGTTCCAGTTTCAGTCGACTGGCTATTCCTGTTCAGTCGACTGAACTTATAAAATATGCACAGTGAAAACTTAAATAAAAATGAAGTTTATAAAATGTTTTCTACTGTTCTGCAAGCCTCTTGAGGATAGATTTTAACAATAAATCTAGACTAAGACCTATATAAAAAACATACTTATGTTTGTTTGGTCTTCTTCGACCTTCCTTTAGCGTTGCATATATTTCTCCTTATTTGTTAAAGCACATTGTCATTGATCAAAATCTTCGCGTGTCAACATTCTCCCCTTTTTTGATTGATGACAATACTGATTTATTCTAGAGATGTATTTACTTATTTTCTCCCCCTGAATGTATGCACTATCTTTCCTACAAAACAAAGTTAGTACCATAGATTTTCTCCCCCTTTGTCATCGACAAAAAGGAAGAACTAACAGTAGAAATATTTTATCAAAACAATCACTGAAGCATAGAGAATAGAATATTCGCATAACCATGGCTTAAGAAAAAGTTAAAAATGTTGAGACGAACAAGCATAAAATGGCTATTTATACAAGCCACTAGAATGTTAGAAATAAACATCAAACCATACTAAAATTACTCATCTTTATCCCAGTCATATGAATCTTCTCTTCCTCCTTTTGGTTCACGTATGACGGGTCCTCCTGTTGGTGGTATGTATGCTCTTCCTCCTTGGCCACAACTAGCTCCGCTTGCGCTGCTACTTGTATGCTCTTCGGATGTCGTCCATGTAAACGTAGGTTCCGGACGTTTGCCGCGAGATGTCGAAGCAGTAGTGGTGCTTGAGCACGAGATTGCATCCCATAGCTTGTTGAAGAATCCTTTGATTTTGTCAAGCTTGTGATCTACCTTTTTAAGACGAGTGTCAAGAATTTGTTGATTTCTTGACAATATCCCCAAAGATTGGTTGGTAGTAAAGCTTGGGTCAACAAGACGAATTTCATCATCTTGCTCGAAATGTTCTTCATGGTGAGGTTGAGGAGGTTGTTGGTGTTGTTGTTGTTGTTGTTGTTGTTCTTGATGCCTTGCTTCCCATTCGGCGAGTGATATTATGCGAGGAGGTCGAGATGGGAGTTGCATTAGGCTTATGGTCCGATGGTTAATTTGATGGACCATTGTATTCTCTGACTCGGGTAATGGCGTATCGACATTGAGGAGAAGTCACATGATGTATTCTCCAAAATAGATAATGCGCATTTTTCCATTATTAAAAGTGAGAAACTCATCAAGGATAAGTGGTACCCAATTGACTTGTATATTGCCAAAAATAGCATATAGAGCTCGAAAGTTATTTGGGTAGACAATTTTGTACGAGCCCGTGCGAGGAGTAATTGTTCTCATTAGGGATTTGTGAAGGATTCTTGCCATAGGTCGAAGACAGGTAGATTTAAAATTTCTAAAGTTGATATTATCATCCATAAATCGATGGTTTATGTTATCGCGAATATGTGGATTGAATTCTATCTCTTCTAGCTTTCTCCCGACATTTGGTGATTCTAGAATGTGTGCTATTCTATCCAGGGAAAACCAAACTTTCTTTCCACATACCATACTCCAAACACTATTGTTTGGATTTCTTGGAGTTTGGTGTCCAAGATTAAGGTTAGCATAAAATAATTTGACCATTACATGATTTATGGCATGGTCATTTCTTTTCAAATCCAAAAGAGAAGTTAAACCTGCTTGATCGGTTAACGGTTGGATGTTGTAGGTTTGAAAGCTTTGGAAATCAACGAAGGAATGCTCGAAAATTCGAGAATTCTTCATCTTATTCCATCTAGTGACAGCGGTTCCATCGTAAAGCCATTGGGCTATTTGAGCATCAATTGGCTCAGAGGATGAAGAAGTGGAAGCTCTTGATCTCTTTGGTGCCATTTGAGTGAGATTTGAGTGGATTTTGAGGAATTGGGGGCTGGGGTTTCGAAATTTATTGGGGAAGAAAACTGTTTTGGAAGTAAAAAGTGAAAGGATAGGGTAAAAATTGGTGGTTAAAAGGGGAAAGTTGCCTGGGAATTGGCGTTCAGTCGACTGAATACACTATTCAATCGACTGAATTGAAGGCCGAAAATTTTCTGGGTTGAATTCAGTCGACTGAACAGGGGTTTTAGTCGACTGAATGTTTGCCTGAAAGTTTCTGTTAGTATTTCAGTCGACTATGCAGAGGATTCGGTCGACTGAATTATAATTTTTTTTGCTTTCTGCCTTAAGTCCAGTCGACTGAACAGGGGGTTTCAGTCGACTGACTCATGTATTTTGTTGTTCTTTGTTAATTTTGAAGGTAAATTTTTTATTCAAGCAAACAATTACAATTATATAGATGTAATACCATGAATAGATTTCAAAACTAACTATTTCTTAGTGGATGGAGTCGGAGTCTTTTTCCCTTCATTCTTCATATAATTTATATCCTATGAATTTGGACTATATTGAGGAGTCTTAGGAGATATCCAAGGATTCACAAGATCGACTGGTGTACGGTAAGATGAAGACGGATCAAGTGAACTAACGGGGCGAGGTAGGGGTTCAGCCACTTCGTTCTTTTTTGATCCACAAAAGCGTAAACCAATTTGCTCGAGGAAGCTTAATCGTCTAGCCGTAACCTTTTGTTCGAAGTATAATTCTTGTTGAAGATCTATTTGTTGTTGTTGAAAGTGATGAATTTCATCAATCTTTCTTTTTGTGTCCGGAGAAATAAAGAGTCCGCGTTTCGCTTTCTTGGATTCTGGTGTGTAACCAGTACGATAATTGTTCCATTTGTAAACTGGCTCATGTGTCGGTGTTGGAGTGGGAAGTTTTGGAGATGTTGGAGTGTTATCGACAGAAGAGGTGATGTTGATCGGGGAAAGAGAGTTGTTGGACGACATTTTTATAATGAATTTTTTCAAGCTTTTATTTGTGAGAATGAGTTATGAAAAAGTAATATTTTTAAGATATATTTAAAGTAGGAATTTTCTAAATATATAGTGGTTATAATTCTTTAAAGTTTTTCATCCACTTAATGGTTTAATGGTTACCATAATTCAGTTAAAAATGTATGGTGTTCAAATAACTGTTATTTAATAATATATTATGTAACATATTCGAAAAAATAAATTGAAAATCTCATTTTTCCTTTATTGAGTCGACTGAGCATATAGTGCTAGTCGACTGAATTATGTAGATTTTTCTAATTTTCTCTATATGATATCTTTGAAAGAAATTATTCCTTTTTGACAATCATCACAAAGATTATTTATTTTAAAGTTTATTTTGGGTAAACCTCTTACTAATTAATTTTTAGAAAGTTTTCTAATAGTTTTAAAATTTATATGACAAAATCTTTTGTGCCATAACTAAGGATCATTATCTTTGGCAAGTAAACACATACTTGTATTATGATTAATATTCATATTTAGAACATAAATATTTCTATCTCTATTTCTTTCAAAAACAAGATTTTGATTTTGATCAAAAATACTACATTTATTATCCGAGAAAGTTATTTTAAAACCTTTGTCACACAGTTGACTTATGCTAAGTAGATTATGTTTTAAAATTTCAACTAATGAAACATTTGTTATAAAAGGTTAATTTGATGTACTGTAATTGTTCACATCTCCTTTGCCAATGATATAGCCTTTTGAATTGTCTCCGAAGGTAACCGAGCCATCATCAAAGTATGTGATGTTTGTAAGCATATCTTTGTCTCCGGTCATGTGTTTTGAACAACCACTGTCTAATATCCATTTCTTCTTTTTGAGTGGACCTGAAAATAAATATGAAATTATTGGTACCCACCTTTTAATAGGGTCCTAAAAAGTTAGAATTTAGGAAACCAAACCCAATTTGGTTTAGTATCCTTTTTATAAATATAGTTTTCATTATGATGAACATTATCCATAAATGTTTTAATATATCTATTTCTTATTAATACATTGTTAGTCTTTGGTACCCAAATTTTAACTACCTTGTTTTCTACTTTGTTTTAAAAGGTTTCTTTAGCAATATTTGTTGTTTTGAATCAACATTCCTGTTAAGTTTTATATTTTTCTTATTAGGAATTTTTGACTCTGTTTTATAACCTAAACCTTGTTTGTTTGAAGATGTTTGAGAATTTTCTAATATCTTAGATAAATTTTCTCTTCCTTTATTAAAGTTAGAAACATTTTTAGTGATGTCATCTAATTTAGCTTGAAGACTATTATTTTCTAATTCAACATGTTTAATCTAAATATTTAACTCGTGATTTTCAGAAACAAGTACATCATTCTTTTTCTTTTGAGTTTCAATTTCTTGACTTAAAAGTGATAATTGAGTTTCCGAATTTGAATAAGATTCTTGAACTTTTTCAAGTTCTTCTTTAAGAATTTTCTTTTCATCATTTAACATATCTCTCTCAAACTCAGCTTTATTTTGATTTTCACAAATTTCTTTAATTTTCTTTTTAAGAATTTTTATTGTGCTTAAAAGTTCAGTGTTTACTTCAATTAAATCATCAAAAGTTAAATTACTTACCTCAGAATCTTGAGCCATGAAACATACATTTTCCTGTTCATTATCGCTATCACTATCATTTTCGGATGAAGATGAATCTGAATCATCCCATGTTACAGAAAATGCCTTCTTTTTGAATTTATCCTTCTTGTTTTTGTTGTTGAAGCTTTTCTGATTTTCCTTCATTTGTTCTTGACAATCTTTTTGCATGTGTCCTTTCTTGTGACAATTGAAGCATTCTATATTTGAGGATGAAGGTTTGTTCAAGAAATTCTTTTTGAATCCATTTTTGTTTCCTTTTCTATACTTTAAGAATTTCTTGAAATTTTTGGCTATAAATGCTAGATCCTCATCTTCAGACTCTGATTCTTCCTTTTCCGCATGAAAAGCAACATTCTTTCTTTCTTGAGCTTGATCTTTCTTAGCTTGCATATTTTTTTCATACGACATAAGATTTTCAATCAACTCTTCTGGTTTCATTGTAGATAGATCATTTGCTTCCTCGATTGCTAGTACTTTTCTCTCCCATTCATCAGTGAGTGAATTTAGAACTTTAGACACAATGTCAAAATCCGTGTATCTTTCTCCTAGTCCGATTAGAGCATGATGAATGTCTTGAAATCTTGAGTATATGTCATTGATGGATTCATTTTGTCGCATTCTAAAGTTTTGGAATTGATTCTTCAGCATGGATATCTTTGTTTGTTTAACCTTGTTTGTGCCTTCATGTATGACTTTAAGTGTTTCCCATATTTGACATGCACTAGTACGTATGCTAACACGGTTGAATTCATTTCTATCCAGGGTGCAAAATAGCATATTCATAGCTTTGGCATTTGCACTAGCTTCATTCTTCTGAGTTTGTGTCCATGTAGGATAATCGGTCGTGGGTACAACAAACTCTGCTTGAGTAGCATTCCACGCTTCAAAACTTGTTGCTTGCATATAAATCCTCATCCTTGTAGCCCAATAGTTGTAGTTTAGTCCATTGAATAGGGGGGGTCTTTGGGTAGTTTGTCCTTGCGCAAATGTAGAACTATAGGCAGATGTTGTGCTTGTACTTGCGTTATTTTCCATATTATCGATATGTCTAATAACGGTGTTATGGTTATAGGACGACCTTTCTCTGATACCAATTGAAAGAGGGGGTATAGTAGGATCGTGTAATATGGAATAATATAGATAAATAACGATAATAAGTAAAGTAGACACCAAGACCTGTGTTACATCCCACCTTTTTGCACACTTTAAACCGACACACGTGCCAATTAAAAGCATACGCAAGGGCGGATTGTTATGGGGTAAATAAGAAAAACAGAGAAGAAATAAAACGAAATAGAATCTCACAGCGGAAGGATAAAATATAATAATAAATATACAGTTCATAAACGGTTACAAAACAGTTAATTCTTCTTTATACAATAAATATTAGAGTTACACATACCAATGCAAACAATGCAGCGGAATAGAAAGAGTGTGGTGCAATACTATAAATAATAATAATACGGATTCTTCGTCTTCGTCCTCCAAAGCTAAAGTCTTCGATCCTGAAACGCTCGGACTGACCCGAGCGAATTTGAAAAGACAAAAACACTCGAGTCAGAACTAAAAGATCTTATGTGAGTTAAATTAACAGAAATAAATATGAGTACAGTAACTCAAGAGATGCTCGGGATTTACATCTCCTAAGGATCCGTTAAACTATTTACTATGTAGTATATTGCGCTATTATAATAGTGTCTATTTGTAAAATAAACTTACTTTTAAATAGCGTTAAGGCTTTACATTTTCCACCTTAACACGTAAAATGCCAATGGTCTATACAGTACCGTAATACCTCCTGATCGGGAGGCTACCAGAGGATACTCCATAGGTACGACACAAATAGAAACTCGTAGTAAAGGCTCGGTATGGTAGGTGACACGGCACAACTAGGCAATGCCAGGGTAGATATACCAATTGCTATGCAGGCTGGTGGAAACGCGTAGCCGCAGTTACCGCCCACCTCGGACTAACTCCCCCAAAATCAAAATATAGAAGTGGCCACTGAATCAATCCAAAATCAAAGTATAATATCGAAGAGGAGGGTCCGATCAGAGGAATGACCTCATTGGCCTGAGAATCGCTCCTGTTTTAGCCACCTTATGCCAACTCACGGGAGTCGGGTCCACGTATTTACCTTACAGGAAACGTCGCCACCACCTACTTCATTCTGGAATCTCCACCGCGTACACGGTTAGTCAAAGTGGTTTTCAGTATCGACAGAGAGTATGTCCATATCCGATCCCGGTCTCTTTGCCAACCCATCGTTATTATAACACCGCGGTCATTTAAAATAGTTTATACTTAAAAACCAGAATAAAATTTCCATTTCAAAAACTATGAGTACGATATCATTTTAAACCCAAAGCCATATTTTATCACTTATCCCAAATATAATTCTTTTCCAAAATCATAATGCTTTAACTTCATAACGTCTGAAAGTCAAATATTTCAAAGCATAATATTTTGAAAATCATAATTTAAAACCATAACTTCTAAAAACTTGAATGGTTTGGACATTCAACGGTATATGAATTAAATGGTTTAACTTAAATGTTACTTTGCAAAGAAAATAGTTCTCATGGCTTTACAAATACATTTCTTTATTAAAGTCTAAACCAAAATTTGTATTATCTCTCTCAAGTTCCAAAACCACTTCAATATATATATATATATATATATATATATATATATATATATATATATATATATATATGTATATCCATTTGGAGTATTAATATTTCAAACTAAAGTTGGATTTTATTCTTTCAAAAAATCGAATGTTCTATTAATTAGTCTTGAATATTCATATAAAATCCATAAATAATAAGACTTCAATTTCTAGTAATAAAATATATATATTTTTCCCAATCCAAATTATACTAGAATATTCATTTCAATTTATTTTGGGAAAAATCCAATTATAAATATCATATCTTAAAATTTCCAAACTTAACATTTAAACATATGATATAAATTATAAAACTCCATTTTCTAAATTTTCTTCCATTTTTAATAAAGATTTTTATAAACCTTTTAATTTCAAAATTTTCAACTTCATATGTATATATATATGGAAGAAAAATATTTATACAATATAAAATTTAAGATTATTATAAACCGTATTCCATCCACACCATAGAAATCACATTTAAATAGTTATATATATACCGCGGTGCCTGTATATAATTTTCTATCCTATGGTCAAGTGATACGGATATTTATCATTTCAATCCGCAATTTAAAAGATATAAAATTTTGCGGTTATATATCATTTCAAACCACAATCCCGAATGAAATGAAATATGCACGATAATTTGCAATTTAATGATATACAATAAACATCCATTTATCAACATCATCCATCATCCAAATCGCAATCATCAATCAATAACAATATTATTTTTGGTACTACATAACAGGTAATACTGGAAATTTTATTCAAACTAAATTTAACAGCTATTAATCTATAGTCTATATTCAGTAATAAATTATATAACTGTTAACTAGCAGTTCATATACAAACAAATAAATTTTAACTGTAAATTAATACGCAATAAATAAATTAAATTAACAGTTAAATTAATTAAATGCAATTTAACAGATATGATGAAATAAACATGCCAAATACTCATAAATAAATTTCTATTCATTTCTAAAATAAATTTAACAAACATAAAAAACTTTTAGTAGTTGTGAGTGGGTTAAAACACTCACCTTTTGAATTTAAATCGAATTTAAATTCGATTTAAACCCAAAAATTCGCCCGTCTCGGAATTCGTCCAAACCAGCGACATCAAGTCCGGAATTAAATTACGATCCTAACAAAAGAAATTTCGCGTGAAAATGAGGTCGTATGTGAAAGTTATGTCGAAATTTGCACATCGAAAACAAAATTAATTTAAAGCAAACTAAACAAACCTACCCTCCTCACTCATGCCACGTCACAAGACAAACAATCATCTTCCAGGTCATGCTACAGCAAAGTCGTATGCACAAAACACGCAGAGAACAACGAACCCAACTGTTGCTTTGACCCTGCCTTTGACCAACGAAGACCGTCGCCTCTGGCCATCTGAAGGCCGCCGACTCCTCCCCCACGTTCGCCAAGGCTTGCCGCTCCCTCCAGCCAAACGCGATCGCCCATAGACCCAGCAGCCGCCGCTTTTATTCAAACCCTAATCGAAAATTCCAGTCGATCTGACCGTTGATTCGATGCAAAAACCATATAGATGCAATCCCCATCGTCCACTCTACAAAACCCAGAAAAGGTTTGACGATCTGACGAAGTTTGTTACGGCGCTGATGAATGGCCACGAACTGTTTGAATTTATTCTGAGCAAACGATGACTCCATTCGAAAAACGAATTACACCATGAGATTACGTTTTCCGAGAACATTGACATATATTTTTAGGGAATTTTTTTGGAGATTTTGAATTTTCATTTTGTTTTTGAACTGACTGGATCTAGGGTTAACCCCCATTGAAGAAGAAGAGAAGCTTGAAGAAAATACGCGCAGATAAATGTAATTAGGCGGAGGCTAGGGCTGAATAGCTGGGTTTATATAGAGGGTTAGAGGTAGCGTAGATAGACCGTAGAATGAACGTGCAGAACAAACTATGGTCCAAAAAGCCCGCTATGTCTTCGGAACGAAATTTCGTAAATCTATATATCCAAATAGGTAATTTAAAATATTCTGAACGCGATGGAAAAAGTTTCATGTCCAAATTTGATCGTATGAAGAAGTTATGCTGAAAACAAAATTTCCAAATTGATTTCAAATTGATTTTAATAAAATTGATTTTCAAGGCGTTTCGCGTCCGTACGATCAAACGACAGGTCCGATCGATACGAAACTTGAAACCCTATAATAATTCACCGATACGGATTCGATGAAACTGGTTTCATCGAAATCCGAGTCCGTGACCAAAATGGCTATTTTCAATATTCATTAAATAAATTAAATAAATTATAAAAATCCAATTTTTACATCTAAATTCAAAAATTGACCAAATTTCTCCCTTTAAATTTTCTTAATTATTTACTCCAATTCTAAACAATTCAAGTGTCAATACATAGTTGTTCTATTCATCAATTTAGATGTTAATCCTTACTTAAAGGTTAAATTCCAATTTTTAATAAATTCAACATTATACGTTTGATTAAATTTATTAAATTCACTTTCTTTCTATTATTCAAAGTTATTGATGTCAATTTAATGAAACTAACATTGGCTCAATATCTATACATTAAAAATCTCAATTCTAAACTTAGATCTCAACTTATGAAATAGTTAAATAATAAATTCCATCTAAATCTACATCTTCCTACTATCTAAATATTTAGAAAAATTACTTACCACTTTTTATTGTAAATTTCTAAACTAGTAGATTTGTGTCATTTCTAGCCCTCTGGATATTTTATATTAACTAAAAGAAAATTTACATATAATTTCCATCGTCAATTATTTTAGTGAATAAATCTTCAAAGGTTACTGCAATTAATCCCCTAAATTGCAATAAATTCTAATAAATTTGTATCTATTTGATTACAACTCACAAATAAATCAATTATTCCCCAACTACAAAGTTACCGTTTCTTATATATATCACTACAGTAATACTTTCAAATGTTCATCTTTTGTTTGCATAAATTACTGTATTTCAATCTTATTGGAAATTTTGTTAACTTAACACTTGAATAAAACTTAAAACCTCAATTAATTCATTCCACTTCGGTTTCATTCTTAAGATTACACTAATTATTATATTATAAAAATGAAATTTTCCCTTGGTTACATCTTATTTATCCACTTACAAAAATTCCACACTAACTGAAATAATTTAGTGCATAAATTGAAATTGATTAAAATAAACTTAACAAACAAATAGAATAAATACGTACAATAATTATTGTCATAAATCTTTTTTATGAGTCTACACATAATTATTACCTTACAATACATTTTACGTTACTATAAAATTTATACACTTTTCCGTTACCATATTAATAATTACTAAAGTAACGTTCATTCTTAATAACAACGTTATACTATTCAACATATAAAAGGACTCCATTCCCCAAATACATTCATTTATATTTATTCCCTTAAAGTTCTCCTTTATTGACTAGACACATTAATTTAGATTCATTTACATCGAATGCCCTTCTTAGCTATATACTCAATACATGTTAAATCTACATAATTTTTACCCTTTTATTCAAATTCACTTATACCATCAATAACAAAATGTTGCCCTAAATTTAGATTAAATTATATACATTAGATAAATGGGTAAACTTTTGTAATTATCCCATATATGAAAATATTTTTATGCATACATTTCCACTTACTTACTATGCATTCATTTATTAAATTACTAATTGCCTTAGTCAACTTATCCCCTATTTACTACCAAATTTCAAATTTAATTATGGCTTATCAATACATAAAATTTACATAGGCAAAACAAATTTTATTACTATCTTAAGTCCGTTTATTATTGACAACATTCATTAAATTTCCTTATCAACACTTATTGCATTGATTTATTCAGCGGTCACCTTTTATTTAGTTACTATCCATTTTACAATCCAATGTAAGTCTTCCACTATTTATTTTATATTAAATGAATTCCATTCTACTTAATCTTTTTATTGATATTCACTAATTCAACCCTTATATCAGTTTCTTATATTTAACTTTAAATCAAATTGTGACAATCTACATTATCCAAATCTATTGTCATAAAATTTTATTGTTACACTAAATTACAACTACTATACCAAATTTCTACATTTATTCTCAATTAGATTAGAAATTATATTAATTCAATTCATTTAATATTATTAATTTAACGGGTCGTTACAACCTGATACTGGTTTGGACCTCTAGTCCTACGTCCAGTCCCTAAGCTTCACTTAGGAATTTCACTAACTAACACCCTCACTTCACCCAGAGGAATAGGTTTACAACTTACCTGAACAACCGAATGGGATTTCTTGCCTCAACTACCGAAGAGGACTTCAACTCAATTACTAAAATACAATATTCGACTTGTTGTGTTCTTGTCAACGCTAATGAGTCCAATGTAGTACAATATTCCTATAATCTTATCCTCGAGAGTATGCAATGTGTTTGTGAAGATTTAGGAAATGTGAATTGCTATGAATCAAAATAATGTTATAAACAAAAAAGTGATTCAAGCAATAGATTGGTGATTTCTTTGAGAATATCTAGAGAATATGAACAAGAGAATAGTAAGATTAAAGAAAGAGAATTCGGTGACTTGAATGATGTTAGAATCATGTATATATACTTGTAGAAGAGGTGCATTTGTTGTCAAAGGTTACAAACAATAGATGCTTCCATTTCCATTGGTGAATGGTTGCAACTCTTGGGAGGAAGAAGGTGTCTTTTTAGAGAAAATTCGCAGGTTCAAATTCAGTCGACTGAGCAGGGAATTCAGTCAGCTAAAAATATGAGGTAAATTTTCGGGAACAAATTCGGTCGACTGTGCAGGAAATTCAATCGACTGAAACTGTGCATGTTTATTTTTTTGTTCCAGTTTCAGTCGATTGGCTATTCCTGTTCAGTCGACTGAACTTATAAAATATGCAAAGTGAAAACTAAATAAAAATGAAGTTTATAAAATGTTTTCTAGTGTTCGTGCAAGCCTCTTGAGGATAGATTTTAACAGTAAATCTAGACTAAAACCTATATAAAAAACATACTTATGTTTATTTGGTCTTCATCGATCTTCCTTTAGCGTTGCATATATTTCTTCCTTGTTTGTTGAAGCACATTGTCATTGATCAAAATCTTTGCGTATCAAAAAAAAAGGAAAAGAAATACAAACTAGAGGAAATAATATTGCAAACAGAGCTTTCTTTATTTTAAACTCAGATCTGGTCAAAAGTAAAGATCACGCAGAAAAAAAAGAAAAGAAGAAGAGGAGCATTTCAACCCTGATTCAAAATATAAATCAAGGCCTGTACTAAAACAGTAAACAAGATCAAATTTCAAACTGGAATCATCTTGGCAATCTACAACTTGAAGCTCATCAACTTAAATTCAAGCTAATTCAACAAGGATTCAACAAGCAGCAGCTCTTAATTAGGAAATTCCAGATTTTGTAAAAAATACAATTAAGTCTGCTCCTTTGTTGTCCTAAAAAACAGGTGTGTTAATATTTAGTAACAAGTTTAAGTAGATAAATGTTATTGCATATGTGTTTCAGTGATGAATAATGAGTTGCATGAATATATGTGTCTAATCTAAAGTATGCATGTCTGATTAAATATCTCTGTTCTTGGTCCAGATTTAAAGTTTTGTTTTAAATTCAAATCTTTTTCTCTGATCTCTGATAGGCCGTAAATTTAAGTCAAATTAAAGTTATTTTAAACATAAATTAGGATCTGAAAATAGTTTAAACATGTTTAAAGATGTATAGTATCTGGAAAACAAGTTTACAGTGGAAAAATTATAAAGCATGTTAAAACCAAATTGTGGCAATTCTCTGAATTCAAGTATATAACTTGAATCAGCTTGGAAAATAATATTTTGTCTATGATAACAAGGAAATCGATTTTTTTAATATTTCCATGGAGATCTAAGATAGTTTTTACCAAAATAGGAAAATTTCAGTATATGCACGATTATATCAAAATCTTGATTTGAGTAAATCGTGAATTCAGGTATATAATCTGATGTATGGTATGAAATGATGATTTTTAAAAATAAATTCGTGAATTTTAAGTGGGTAGTTCGAGATGAATAGTATGTTGAACGAAATATGGGGTTCTTGCAAATTCGTTTGATCGGTGGCACATGAGTGGTCGGGCTTCTCGCTGAAGCTGGCTTGAAGGTCGAGGAACTCGGCAAAATTTGCTGGAGAATTTTTTGTTGCCTATGGTGGGGGGACAAGGGAACGGTAGGGTTTTAAAGGCCTGTTTAAGTTGAGGTGGTTCGTCGCTTAACTAAGGTGTCACGGGAGCATCGAGTGGCCTCGGAGGAGTGGTTGAGGGAAGGTGGAATCGTGGCGAAGGTTTGTGCGAGATTTCATGTTTTTCGGTGATCGAAAGAGATGGCAGGGATGATTTGCCTGATCGAAATTGGTTCCAGGTTTGGTCATGACAGCTTGATTTCGATTTAGGATTTGTGTTGAAATTGGGGTGGTCAAGTTTGTTAGTGGTGATGTTCGTGGTTGTGTGGGTGGTGTCGGCGATGATAACGTTGATCATCGGTGCATGTGCACAGCTTGTTGTTTGTGTCAGTTGTTTGGAGGAAGATGTTGTCTCAAAGGAAGACTCGGGGGGAATAGAGGACTGATCGGGTTGGACTTCGAGTATTGGCGCAAGTGTAAAGTTAGCAGGTTTTGAATTTTAAATTAAACTAAACGAACTGAAGGAGTGAGTGGAAGGTAACTCGGGTTAGACCCGAGTAAATCTTGGGGTTGACCCGAAGCAAGTCGTAAGCAAAGTATTAAAGATTTTAGAACAAAGTTTTTAAATTTTTTTAAAATACATTTTAGTCTAAACCTTCTTAGATAAATTACTTCATAAAATAATTGTTTTCCCCGATCATTGGTTGAGAAGTTGAAATTTGTTTTGATTTAAATTTTGTTTAGTGAATTTAAAGTTAGTTTAAACTTAAATTTGGAATGAGATTTTAAAGCAAGTTATTTGGGTTTAAATTGAAAATAGTTTTTACGGTTATTGGATAAATGTTTAAAGTTATTTAAAATTAGTTTAAAATTCATTTATTAAAGTTAAAGGATTATTTTATTTCAAACTTAATTAAAGTGATTTAATTTGGTTAAGTTAATTATTATGTTAAAATGTTAGGGGTAATCAACATATTAATAAGATAATGTTGTCTTAAGTTAATAAGTTTGTAAATTAATTAAAGAAGAGCACTTGATGATGGATTAAGCATACATGCTTAATGAATAAATAAGTGTAATTACTTAGTAAAAGTGAATGATAGAAATTTTGGAATGTAATTAATTAAAGAAATAATTACATAATGGGATGCAATCCGAGGGTAATTACTTAGTTGAAGTAATTAGTTAAATAATTACTCGGTGTAACTTATTTAAGGACTAATAAATTAATTTAGGAATTAATTTATTAAAGTAAGTAATGATAGAAAGTTAATTACTGTTTATGATTAATTATGGTTGATTAATCTTGCTCATAAAGGATTGAATGCGTTGGAATTAATGATATTTCATATATGAAATATCAATGATAGGATTTGGTTGGACGGTTATAAGGTGGTTACCTTTCTATGATGAATTTTTGTGTAAAAATTGACATCCTGTATATAAAGTGAATTGAATTTCACTTGAATAAGTTGGATTTGAATGATATTGAATTCGTAGTGACCAGGGTCGGGTATCAGTATTACCCAAAAACACTTCGATTCTATATGAACTTGATATGTGAAATCAATAGGCTGGAGTAGAATGAGTTAAGTGAAGTGAACCATTTAATCTAAGTTTTTGGTACTTAGAATTTGAAGTGTGAAATAAGTGATGTCTATAACAACTTGTGAAGTGAAAATTGATATAAGTTACCCGGGTTCTAAATAAGTTATATGTTTTGGTATTCCATGTTAGATGAGTTTACTCATGCTGGTTTCTAGCCTGACTCGGATGTTACTTTGATGTAATGCTCGGGTCAGACCGAGTATTACATATTTTCAGGTAAGGACGTGCTGGAGCTCAGGAGGCGAGTTGGAGAGCAGGAACGTATGGAGAGTTTCTATAGTGATATTATAGTATCTGAAATAGATTGATTTATCTGTCCTGTGTTTGTAAATATGTTGTAACTCTGATATTTATTAAAGTGTAATTTGACAAGTACAGTTTTCCTTTGTATAACTGTTATTATATGTGATATTATATTTTGATCTGTGAATGTGAGAATCTGTGTTCTTTTCTGTTTTCTTCTTCTTTCTCTTTTCTTCTTTTTCTAACTATCTGGAAGTTTTGGGATCGAAATTTCCGGGTCGTTACAGGTGGGTCGTCACAGTTGGTATCAGAGCTGGAGGTTAAGCGAGAACCTTGGCTCTGGTGGGGGTTACACATTAAAAATAGAGTCCGCAGTACTCTAGAATGAGTTTGAGTGTACTAATAGATATGAGCGTGTATTTTTTAGTGAATATAAAATTGTTTTATATTGTGTCGACTTATTGGTTGAGTGTTTATAAATTCTGGTCGGTGCAGTCTGGACAACTGTATCGATAGGGATTTCTAAACTCTTAAACTAGAAAAACCGACACAGTATTGTTTTTAAAAGTGGGTAAATGAAATAATTTTTCCCAAATTGTTTATATATATATAAAATGAAGTAATTTTCGTAAATTATTATAGTATATATGGTTGCTTGGTTGTTAGGAAATGATAATATTAAATTATTATCATTGTTAAGTGGAAATAGAATAAGGAATTGTAATTATAACTAAAAGTTAAGAAATAAATTTATATAACATAATGGAATTGGTAAATGTGAATTATAAATGTAGTTTATAATTGAAATAGAATAAAATTCCAGAGTAATGTTTGAATATAGATTGAAAGAATTTGAAAGTTGAAAATTAGAGAAAATTTAATTCCCTTTGGATTGGAAAATGATTTTTTTCAAAGGCTTTTGGAGGAATAATAGTGATATTATTCCAAAATATTTTTGATGTGGGGAATGAAATCTGATGGGATTTGGAACTAAAAATATTTGAAAATATTTTATAGAGTAAAATCACTAAATTCACTTCGATCGCTGGAAAATAACATCGGTGATGACTGCAACATCATCGATGTTCATTCGAGTTTCCAAGAGAGGGATTGCTACCTGAATGTTTTGAATGGTATTTGTTTGCAAAAATTGGGTTTGATTTGGAATGCAAGGAATAATTTGGTTTGGGTATATATGATTTCAAAAATGTTTTGAATGTTTAAGCAATTGTTTAAACTCTGGAAGTTTAATGAAAAATATTTATGGAATATAAACGGGTTTGCTAACTTATAAAAATTTAAAATTTGTTTGGGATAAAATTTAACTTAAGGAGAGTTAAATTACAATAAGGTGAAAACGAAATAAGTTAGAAAAGTAAGGCAATTAAATGAAGTAAATTAAAGAGATTAGTAAATGGAATAAATAAGTTGGAAACTTATAGAAGTTTAAAATTTAAAAGGAAATGGAAGGCAACTGAATCTAGTTAAATAAAAGTGAATTTTGAGGAAATGAATCTAAGTCAACTAATTGGAATGGTCGTTGAAATATAATTTATTTAGTTGGAAATAAATTTGTGAATGAACAAAATGAATTTACATTGTAAGTAAATGAAATTGAAATTGAATATTGGGATTAAATTTAAATTGTGTCAAGTAAAGTGAAGTTGAAGAATTAGTTCGAAGTTGACTAAAAGTAATAAAAGTTTGGAAATAAGAAAATTGTTTGAGATTTAGAAATAAATTAATAAGTGAAACTAATTAAAGAAAGGGTTAATTAAGTATGGTTTGAGGTAAGGAGAAATAGAATTCAATATTTAAAAATAAATTGAATTCATATGGAATTGGAGATCCAAATTTAAATGAAAATAAATATTAAAGCTTAAGTAGGGAAGTGAAATAAATATAAGAAGTGTATAAAATACTTATATTGAACTTAAGAAATGAATGGTGAAATTCTTAAATAAATTCGTAATTGAAAATATTCTAAGTTAATATTGGAATAAAGACTTAATAAAAGTGGTGAAAAAGGAAACTCTGGATAAGTAGATGAAAATAAAAAATAAAGGTGTATAAAAGAGAATTGATATTGCTAATAATCTATAGGGATAAATACATAGGTTGTACATATATTATTTTATTTGCATAGCGATTTGATCCAGATTTGAGCTCAGAATTTTGAGATAGTTATATCGATCCAAGTTGGGATTTTTCACTCGATTTTCGACGGCGAACCCTATATATGGATTTTTGATTGATTCTGGAAATTCTCTATCATAGTTAAGGCTATGCAAGGAAAGTGACGGTTTCTGATCAAGAAATCAGATCCGAATCCGCACTTGGAAGTCGGGTGGATGGTACTAGTTCGGAAGTGAAATTGTATGATCAAGTGAGCGTTCGAATTTGTTATTGCGTACAGATGATATGTGTGCATCGTACGACTTAAGTGAAGAAAAGGTTAAAATTGTGTAAAGGAAGTGAATAAAATGATTTTGAATGGTGATTGGGTATTATTGCTTAGTAGTATACAGGTATTTAAAAGAAAAAAAAGGAAATTATTGATTTTGGTTTCAGAAGATAAACTTGTATTGCCAACAAAAAGGTATATATTTAAATTGTCATATGAAATTTGATGGTTTTTTGATTTAGCCACTTGGATTTTGTTTTCTTTTTAAAATTCTAGGGGCTCGTAGAGGAATTTTGTAGTTGTACCAATCTAGCCACGCAAAGGAGATGTTGGCAAAAAATTTCGAAAATTTAGGGAGTTAGAAAAAATTTTGAGAAAATTTTGATAATTTAAAATTTGTTTTTAAATTTGAATTATTGAGCAAGTAATATTAATTGGAACTTATGGATAAGTTTGGAAAGTTAGAAAGAGGGTTAATGTGTCTTTGATAAAAAGATTTTTCTAGGAAGTTGTTTGAAACTATTTCGATTGGGGAAATAGTTAACGGGGTATAGATCATTCTTCTTAACTAGTAAATTTCGGGGACGAAATTCTTTTAAGGGGAGAGGAATGTAATGACCCAATTTTTTTGGATATTTGAAATTGAAATATTTAGTTGATTTTAAAAATTTTAAAGTTAGTTTAACTTGAATTTCAAATATCACTATTTATTTGGCAATTAAAATTTTTGAATTTAATTATTGGAAGTTGGGTAAAATATTAAATCTTAGTTTTTAAAGCCTGTTAAAAATATTTCAAAGGCTTATAAAATCATATTGATTTTATTGGAGATAATAAAAATGTTAAAAGTGAATTTAAAAGTGTTTTGTTCAGTTTTAAAAATATATTGTTTAAATTGACATTTAAAAATTGCCTTCCGAGTCACAGTCTCGAATTTCGACGAAACCAGTTCCATTAGATCCGTAATATTGTATGATTATCGGATTTCAATTTTCGTAGTGTTTGGAGTTGTCATGAGGTCGCATGATATATAAATGAGCTGAAATCTGTATCGATATTTTAATATAAGAACTGGTCAAAAAAGCTATCTTCTCCATACGATCGAATTATCGAAACCTTTTCCGTTGCGTTCGAAATAGGGGTATCACGCCTCGATAGGAAGTCAAGATTTTGGGTTGCATTTATCGAGGCGATTTAAAATTTGAGTTTAAATTTGATGTATTCTATATTCTGAATAATGTTTTCATGATTTAACACGTTCCCTCCCTTATAACATGTGTTTCCCCTTTTCTATTTTAATCACGCATGGAAGAAAGAAAAGTAAAAATTGCCAATAAAAATAGAGAACGCAAGTTTCTTCAGTTCCAATTTAAAATCCTTGAACTCGTAGGAAGAAAATAAATGGCCGACATAAGAATGGCAGCCGAATAAATAAAAAGAAATCATCAAAAAAAAAATCTGAGCTTGTCCAAAATCACAGCCTTCCTTTTATTTCGCAAACCAGAAAGCAAAGCATTTCGAATCGATTCATTCACGAAAAAAAACAACCGAATTGATTTATTTTTGAAATCGAGTGCCTGAGTGCGACGATGGTCGCGAGGCCTCAAAACGAAGGAGATGGCAGTAGGGATTGTACAAGAGGTCCATGAGGAGGTCGCGGCATCGCGTGGCAATGCTCGCGAGTCGACTGAGTGGTGGTGTTGAAGCTCGAGCTACGATTTTCCCGACTCGAGATGGAGGAGGGATATGGAATTGCTCGAGTGTGGACGACGTCGATGTTTTAGCTGGAGCCGAAGCAAAGGTTAGGGTCACGTTCGAAGGGGCTGGTGGCTGCGATGAGTTTTTGATCAGGCAGAGGTATTTGGCTTTTATTTTATTTTATTTTCCAATTAAATCTAATTTAAATTTATATATGTCTATATAGTTTAGATAAACGGAAAATTATTTCTACAGTAAGGCATATATATGCATTTATTTTCAATATATATATAGGTAAATATACAGGAAAGAAAAATTTATATACAAGTGTAAATATCTATATAAAAATACACATGCATATTTTGATTTAAAACAGATAATAAGAGTGTGTGTGTGTGTGTGTATAGGGTCTTGGAAAATATAGAAATTTATGTAAAAGTTAGATTTTTGAAATCTATAACTTATTATATATATATTTATGATGTTTCAAATAAATAAACACACACACACATGCATATTTTTTAAAAATCTACTAGTTTAATTTTAAATAACGTATTATGGAGATTAATTTGTTAATAAACTTATTTAATTATTTTAGTCGCTAAAAATATTTTTGGAAGAAATTAGTTTAAAATCAAATTGTTAGTTGAGTTAAATGAATAAATAGTAATTAAACTTTTCGATCAACTAAGATATTAATAAACCATATAATATCTATACAAGGTCTTAAATCATGGAGAGACAAGCCGGTATGGATTCGATTGCAAATTAAAGGGCAAAGGTGTATTAATCTCACTCATTTGGAATACCGTTTAAATTTAAATAGTTAAATTTAAATTATTGGTTGATTGCTTGAATTGATGATGTGATATTTTATATAGTCGTATATATATATATATATTGATGTGATTGATATTCCCACATTATATAGCGGATGAGACCCAATGCGCCCCGCGTAATAGCGGATGACCCTTTATACCGCGATATCCCCCTCGAAGTGGGATTGGTATTTTTATATTGTGCTAACATCTGTGGATGCAGGGAAACAGGTTGGAGGGATCTAACTGGATTCCTCAAATATTGAAATTTGTTTTCATAATCTGTGTTAGGATTGATTGATTATCTGTGATCGATTATATTGGAAATTGGAAGTAATAAATGCTATGGGTTTTGCTGAACATATTTTGGGTATTTAAAGATATCAAAATATAAAGATTAGATTTTGAAAGAGATATAAAGGAAGAAATTTAAGTAAAATAATTTTAGATAAATTAAAGGAATGAATTTGTGAAAGGATAAAAGTTTGATTTTAAAATCCTATCGAATAAATTATGTATATGGGAAAAGGATTTTTGAATAAATGGGAATAAATGAAATTTTGAAACTTAAGTGATATTGTTTAAAGAAATAAAGGATTTATTTTTTTAAATTCAAGATTTAAAATGGTTTGGGAAAAATTTAAAAAGGGGAAATTTTGAAATAAGTGTGAAGTTGATAATGTTAGATTTAAATAAGATTTTAAATCGTAATAAAAGGATGAATAAGAAATTAATGGGTTTTGAAATAAATTTGGATAAGTAAAGGAATTTATTTTAAATGGAGTTGGTTTTGGAAACCAATTTCAAAAACCGACTAAGTACTGAAAGTGTGATTAAAGGATAATGAGATTGTGAAATTTATAAACTGGGTTTATAAATAAAGAGAAATATTTATCAGTGGGTAAATTTGGAAGTATAAATTCACGATGGGAATTTATAAGGAGATAGGAAATGTGTTTTAAAAATAAAAGGGTGGTTTTATTTTTTAAAGTGTTAAAAGAAATTTACGGGATTGAGACGTAAATCAAATTGGGATAAAATCGAGAAGGATTTATAAATGGTTAGATGGGTTATGTTGGAAGAGAAGGTGTGCTTGTTGAAAAGCTAAGTATATTTTCCAAAAGAAGATTTCTATGTATAACTTACAATTTTTAAAATTGTTTTAAAAGAACGTTTTAGATAAATTTAGTATTTAAATGATTTTAGAATTTTAATGTAAGCATTGTTCAAATAAATTATAGTAGTAGTTATTTTAAAGGATAAATTAGTATTATGTAAAGACAATTATTAAATATTTACACTTTATACAATAATTTTATATTAAAAATAGTTTGTGCCTAAAATTTTTGTTTGGGAAATTATTATAGAATTTCCTAACTGTTATGAATAAAGTGATTTAAGTAGTTCTATTTTAAAATGTTTTAAGTATATATTTTTGGATAAATGATTAATTTGTTTAAAAATCTAATTCAATATGATTTGGGTTTTTGTGGAAATAAACAAATGGTTGGAATTTGATCCGTAAAAATAAAAGGAGATTTGTAACTATTTTCAAAGTGTTGAAACATGAATATAATATATTGGGAAGATATTTTTGTGATAAATAATTTGGAAAATTATTTAAATTTGATGGTTGCTTGTGGATGTTATATGATAGTTAAATAATCGACTATCAATATTGGCCAATGCGCTGATCATTTCAAAGAGACCGGGATCAGGATTAATTTCCCGAAAACTAATTTGATCCGGTTTGAATGTTTTCGTGAGGAAGACAAGGGCTTGGAGTCAAAGATGGAGCAGTGAAGTGCAAGGGCTAATCGCTACTAATCTTGAGGGTGGTTCCAAAATGGATGTAGTAGGAGTAATGCCTTCGGTTCCGTTCGGACCGAGAACAAACTTGTAAGGATGAATGCTATCAGAACATCGTTGGGAGGATGGTGAGTAGTCCAAGTGAATGTGTGCTAAAAAGGTAACGCATCGCCTCGAGCCTCATCAACCAGGAATGGCTAAAGCAGGGGAAGTGCAGCAAGGCTGAGTGGCTAGCAACCAATTAGGGTAAGGTCATCCCTGTCTAGTTGTCCCTTTTATTCGGCTGTGTGGGCGGTTGTTGATCCGAACCGTAGGGTGATCTTATTCGGACTATTTAGTAAGGGGTAGCTCCGGTTTTGTGTTGTAGGGGATAAGGGTGGATCCTCGGTACGCTGATTTAGACCTGGTACTATGACGGCCGGTACCCCAGTCGCACTGCTATTGTATGGAATCCAATCTCCAATAAGTGCCTGTACGGTTTTGATTGTGCCCAACTATTGCTGGAACGTGAGATGCAAGCATTTCAGTTAGATTCTATTTTACTTTCAATAGATACTATTATAATATCAGACGGATTTGATAAAAATGTTTTGGTTATCGTAAGGTAAAAACCTGGTATGTTAATGTGTGGCATGATCTTACGAGATACCTTTGATTTCAAAGGATTTTGAAAACTTTAATAATCCAATTGAGTGTGTTTTCTCACACTTGTTTTCCAAACTGACTCGGGTACTTTTTTTTATTATAATGCTTGGGTCATACCGAGTATTATAGAGTACAGATTCTGGATGGACTACTATAGAGCTCAGGGGGTGCGTTAGATGGCGAGACGTATCACAGCACTTGAAGTATTTTCCGTTGTGTAGTAAAGCTGTATAGACAACATTGGTGGGGACAAGTTAATATAACTGTCCAGTATTTTTCTATTAAGTGTGTTGTGCTCTGATGATGTAAATGTATAAACTGATATAGTTCTGTTTGTGTAAAGATAAGTCATTTTCTATTATATATTGTTCTGCTGTGATTGTGAGATTCTGATATTGTTTTTTTACTTTTCCTTCTTCTACCTCCTTCTTTCCCTCAGCAATCTGTCTTTTCCGGCAATCGATCGTCGGCATATTATAAAGTAGCGTATTTGTGTCGATTTTCGAGGGTCGAGAAGTGCGAGTCGTCACAAATTAGAGATATAAACTACAAGTGAGAAAATCTTACTTATATTATATTTTTGGATGATATGATGTTTGCAATGGATGTTTAATATGTTTTGATCATCAAGTATGGTTGTTTAATATGAATGTTGAATATATATGCAAGTTACGGAAATACACGTCGATAAGCACAAAGGAAATCACTTTCCTTTAATTAATGAAATGGTGTATATGGAATGTTAAACCTATTTAAAATGGTTTAATATTAGTTTGAAATGTTTTATAAACATATGAAAGAGTTTTGGTGAATTTTTAAAAGCAATTGAAAATTTAGTCAAAAATGGGTGCGTCAAGTAACGGCAGTTCGCGATTCGCGCCATAAAAGTCAAACAAGTATAAAGAATGGAAGTTGGTTAGGAATTCTTCAAGATAAGAATTTTATAAACTATTATATCCATAGTTTTCCAACAAAAAAATAAAATCAAGATTTTGATAATTATATTTCGAAATATGAGTAAAACAAGTTTTTTGAAAATTCGTTGTTTTGTAGTTCGGAATTCATAACTTGATTCTTTTGAAAATGATATTTTAGAATTATTTAAAAATATGAAATAAATTCTAGAAACCTATAAAATGTTTTAAAAAGTGATTTGAGTTATAAAAAGTAATTTCCAATTGGTAAAAACTTGTTTTGATCAATATAGCTCAAAAAAGCACTTTTTGCAGCACTTTCCGCAACACTTTTCTATAACCTTTGAAATATAGATTTTAACGCAACAATTCTTTTCCAAATCTTTTAAAAATGTTTATAAATAGATATTTAAGTGTTTAAACAATGTTTTGGGGGTTTTATAGCTTATTTAAAAGAGTTTAAATAAATGCTGTAAAGAAAAGCTAGTATAAATTAAGTAGTTTAATCTTGGCTCTAAAAGCCATCGTGTAAACTGGATTATTCTATTCGTGAGTTTCAGATGTAAGGTGCTCAAACTAAGGAGATGTTTAGGAGCAACCAGTCCTCTTTCTCACCTGGCCTCTTCCTTGGGTTAGGGATTGATAAGGTCGAAATGTCGAAAACGAGTTAAGTATAAAAACATTTTTAGTTTTCAAATTTAAATTAAATACAACTTTGATTGTATAGATGTAACGACCCAGAATTTCAGTCATTTGAAATTCGTATATTTAATTGATTTTGAATATTCATAAGTAAAATTTGTAAGGATAATTGAATTGTTAATTTAATATTTGAAATTACAGAAATCATTGAAATTTGGATTTAATGTGAATGAAAATGAATTGTAAAGTTAAATTTAATTCTATTCGAATTAGAATGATGCTAGTAAACTTTTGAAGCTGAATTAAAAGTTAATTTATAGAAACTGAATATTTTAATATTTAATTAATGAGTAAAAATAGTCATTTTTCAAACAATCACAAATTTTGACGAAAATAATTTCATTAGATCCGTAATGTTATATTATTGTAGGATTTCAAATTTCGTGACAATCAGCTTTATGGTTTAGTCGTGGCAAGCTAAAACACGTAGAAATTTGTTTAAGTAAATTTTAAATTTAAATAATTCGATTTGAAAACCTATCTTTCAAATATGATTGAATTGGCCCTCGATATATATTCCATTGTATTCGGAATAGGGGTAAAACATTATAAACGCCAGGCGGCATGCTTCTTTTGGAATTCGAAATTTTTTCGGTGAATAGTGTTTTGGAATTTTCTATAAAAGGCCACCTTTTCTTCGATTTTTCACACAAAATCCTAGCCTAGGGTTACAGCCACCACTTAACAATTTGATGGTCAAAAATGTTCAAAACTTCATCCCCTCCAATCCCCTCATCCATCCACTTTTATCGAAAACTTCCGACAACAAAAATGTCGATCTCGACGAGTACTATTTATCGAATGGTGGATTTTCCCCGTAGTGCCTTCGATTCGCCAAAATTTGGCAATGAAGGGAAGACATTCATGCACAGTTTTCAAGGCCAATACACGACCGAGCTTTGCGGTGTTCAAGACGGTGGCGCAGGTGGTGCGAGCTTTCAAACGATGGGGTTCGATCATCGGTTAGGTAATCGTGGGATGCACGATAATTCATTGATTATCGGCGGCTATGGATTCAAAACGAATGAAGGAGGAAGAAGAAAAGGCGCATGGCCTAGATCTGATGTGACAGATTGAACGGCCCAGATTGACTAGGTTTTAAAATAAATAAAATTGTGAAATATATATATATATATATATATATATACATATATATATATATATGTATATTGATATATGCTGTTATCTTGTGATATATGATGTTTTGGATGCCGTGATTGATGTATTTAGTGTTGCTGCAGCATAGACCGATTTTTGGTAATTTAAAAAATATTAAAGTAATGATTTCAAATTTAAAAGTATTTTCAAGTGATTTGGAAAATAGATGTTTCACTAATTTTTGAATTGTTAAGGAAATGAATTTATTTTAAATAAATAAAGGTTATAATTTTTATGTTACAAAAATTATGTTTTTTATGAAATATATTAAAATGTGATTTTTGAAATATGGAGTTAACTATTTTGTAAAATAGTTTAAATTGAGATTTTGAATTAATTATAATCAGTTTATATATAGGAATTATAAAATTGATATTTTATAAATAAAAATAATGGAATAATAAAGGAGTTTTAAAAGTGTTAGATTGAGGTTATAAATGGATTTTATAAGTAAATAAGATTTGTGAATTTTTGAAGTTATAAAATGAATGAGTTTGCAAATAAAGAGATTTATAAGTAATTAACTTATAATTTGGATTTTGGTACTTAAATAGATTAGTTAGTGAAGGAATTTTGTATATGGAAGTTTTATAATATATAAATGGAATTTATAAACATTGTTTTATAAATGTGAAATCAATTTAAATTTATAAACTAGATATAGAAGTTTATTAAAGGAATTTCATCCAGGATTTTGGATAGTGGGCAATCCTTTAATCAAAAGTGCAATAGTAATGAATTGGTTAGAAATTAAATCCATGATTTTGGACCGTGGATTGTCCTTCAATAAATGTGTAGAAGTATTGGATTTGATAAATGAATTATATTCACAATTTTGGATAGTGAATAATATTTTAAATTAAATAAATATTTTGAAAAGTGATCTTCTAAATGAAGTTAAATGATTTGAAAGATGTTTTAAAATGTCTTATGTATTGAATACATAGATTTAGCATTCATTATTGAAATAGAAGTTTCGAAAAGTAAGGAAATGATGGACTATAACACTGTTGTTGTAGTAAATGATTTTCGAAAGGAAATATTTAATATAGTATATGGGATTTATATATCTATCTTATTTTCGAATCCCTATACTAGTGATTTTGGATTGTCATAACGATGTTTTATGCAATATTCGTTTTGACCTAAATAAGTATGTTAAGAGAATGTTTTCTTTAAATAATGAAATATATACTTATTCATGATTTAAATATATGTAATATTTTCTAAGTTTTGAAAATAGATTGATTTGTGAATTACTTATTATTAAATAAGTATACGAAAATGTTTTCCAATATAGAAAGTTGAAATGGTTTGAGAACATATCTTTTAAAAGATATTTGAAGTGAATATTTGGAAAATGATTTAATAAATAAAAGATTAATTTAAAAGGCCTAGTGATTGCTTATGGTGCTAGATATTTGGATGTTTGCTTTGATAGTTAAATAACCGACTATCAAAATTGGTCATTTTAGTTCCTCCACTTGATGTGGGAACTATTTAGTCGTACACTTAGTACGTAGCCTTCTGCATAGGCTAGATTATCGTTTGTGTTGAGGATGTTGATTCGTGTAGTGCAGAGTATTATCCAATCTATCGAGCTTCCTTCTTGGCCCGAAGGATAGCAAGTTGAAAGTTGGAGACGTGATAAGTCTATGAGACTTAGTTTCTATGTGAGGTTGAGAAACGCTTTTGTGTTGTTGGTGCGAAAGGACCAGGATCAGATTTATCTAAAAACCACGTCGGGCCAACATTTATGCGACGATTGTGTAGGTTGGTTGTGATGATATTGATATTCAAGATTTTCATAGTGAAGGACTGCTTGTTGATCGTTTGGGGTTAAAATCCCAATATACATCCAGTAGCAGTAGTCTCTTCGTTATGAAATATCCAATGCAAGGACTATTCACTACTAATCCTAGGGATTTTCTGACAAGATGTCATAGGAAAGTATCTTCGGTTTGTCCAATTCCTGGACAACTTGTATGGTTGTTTGTCTGACATTGCATTTCTAAAGATTATGTACATTGTTTTTACAAACGTACATCAGTGGTGGCGAAGAAGACAACTTCTCTTAGATTAACACCCTCCTTGATACATATGAGCTTAATGGTTGTATTTTTGTGGAAGGCAATTAGTAGTCAACGGAAATGGTCGTGTGGCATTCAAAGTGATGTGATTTGTGATATGTGAAAGGTAATCGTTACCTCAGGCCTCATCAACCGAAAATGACCAAAATAGGGTTAGACGCGACAAGACAAAGTGGGTTGCTCCTAAGTAGGATATGAACATCTCTTCTAGATATATCTTTACATGTTATAATGTCGTGTATCTGATTATTGTGGTTTGTATGCTATGAGGGCCCTCGAAAAAGATCGGTAACGACCGGACGATGATATATTCGGTACTATCTAGTTATAGAGATATGCCGGTCTTGTGTTGGTCGAGGATCCTTTGTGATGGTCCTCGGTGCATTCCTCTAGAGATGTACTGCTGAAAGGTAGTCCCTTCATCTGGTCATTTGTATGGAAATCCAAACTCCACTACGTGCCTACTATTTTGATTGTATTACCCATTTTGGGCGTGTCTTTCATGATACTTTTGTTTTGAAAGGAAAAGTTTGGTAATTTAATAAATTCAGTTGAGTGTGTTTCTCATGCTAGTTTACCAGACTGATCCAGGTGTTCTTCCCTTTCAATGCTCGGGTTAGACAGAGTATATTTACAGGTTCAGATTTGGTGCTTTTGGAGCTTCAGTAGGAGAGCTGGAGATCTTCATTTTCATATACATATATCTGTTTATTATCCACTGCATAGTTATTCTATATTATCGGCAATTATGACGACAAGTTATTATAACTATCCACTGCTTAGTTATTGTATATTATCGGCAATTATGACGACAAGTTATTATAACTATCCAGGCTGATAACTAGTGATTGATGTTGAACTCTAATTGATTTGTGTATACACAATTTCTGTTTTGTAAAGATCATTAATATGATATTATATGTTTTTCAGCTGCGATGTAGATTATGTATTATTCTGTTCTGTTTTCTCTTCTCTCTTTCTTCTCTTCTCTTCTTCTCTCTTCTTTCGTTCTCTTGAATTTCCACCAGTCTGTGATTTTTGGATCGAACATGTGTGGTTTATTTTCGATTCGAAGGGTACAGATTTACGGGTTGTCACATTTGGTATCAGAGCATAGATTTTATATATTCCTAGGCTTTGATGTGTACTCAATATATATAGGGAAAGTAGCACCCTAGATTGAGTTTGAGTGTACTATATATATGAGCGCATATTTGTTAGTGATATAAAATGTTTTATATTGTGTTTACTTATCCGTTGAGCTGTTGTGAATTCTGGTCGGCATGTGGACGCCATGTTATCGATAGGGATTTCTAAACACTTAAACGAGGCAAGTCGACATAGTATCACTTTAGATTGGGTAAATGAAATAATTTTACCTCGATTATATTTTATATATAAAGGAAACAATTTTTTAAAATTTATTAAAGTGTATATAAATTGATTGTTGGTTGCTTGAAAATGTAAACATATATAAGTTAATAGAAGTTGTTTGAGTAATATAAATAAAAAACAATTGTAAAAGAAAATATTATAAAAGCCAATGAATTATAATATATGGAATTATAATTAAAATAATTTACAATTGTGAAATAATCTTATATATAAGAAGTGAAACTATATGAATATATTTATAGATATGAATTATAAATAAAAAATGAATTTAAACTAAGAATTTGAGAATATGAATCTTATTGATTTTGGAAGTTGTTTTTCAAGTTTAAAGAGGTTATATTATTATAAATCTAAATAAGATAAATAAATTTGGAATGATCTTATATAAGTAAAGTGAAATAAGTGAAATTATATAAGTAGGAAGAATTTTAAATATGTGACGACTCGAACTCGATGTCTGACAAACAACATCAAATTCGTATCGCTGGAGCTTGCAACACCCATTAGATGATAAATAACACAGCGGAATAAAAGATGATATCACTGATATAACCGAATACAATATCCAATACATCAATTTGATATAATGATAATCATCAACATCAGAGAATATACAACACAAAATACAGCGGAACGCGATACAATATGAGATAAGTCTTCAAAAGAATCCAATAATACAACTCCAATCCAAAAACTCCAAAACTTCAAGCTCGATCCACCATCAAGATTGCACCAAGATAAGCAAGGTCAGTCATCCACGGACTGAACTAGCTCCAAATAAACTACTAGACCTGACTGCCTGAAAAACCAAACTCTAAACTGCCCGTGTGGAAAATTGTAGGCATCCAGAGTTTAGGAAAGGAACAATAAACTCCGAGTCAGCCAGGGGACTGGTGTGAGAAAACAAAAACATTTGGTCTTTTAAAACATTCAAAAGATTTTTAGATTTGAAATCCGCAATGCTTTTGGAAAATGAAACTACCATAAGGCTTCCCGCCACACACACCTTTCAAACTTTTAATTTTTATGAGATTTCTCCTTATGATAGTAAAAAATGCTTACTACGTAAAAACCATTTTTTGATATTATTATTATTAGTGCATAGTGGAAAACATTTCGAAAGTATAATATCAATCTTAGCCAGCATATAACCATTATTTTATGCCTACTATAACTACCATGTTCAATAGCAGGTTACCCTTTTTAAACAATTAATAATAATTGTTTGTCTTAAAAATCTTCTTTAAACTTTAAAAACAAATTCTTATTAACTTGAAAACTTTAGTGGTAATTAAATTTCCACACTTGTTTTCCATTAACTACTTAATTAACATATTAATTTGATTTTAAAACTTTATTAAGTGCTGACTTAATTCGTTAGCTTGTAATAAAGGCTTGACTTATAATTGGCAAACATTGATTAGCCATTATCACTTAAATTTGTTTAAATAGTTTACATACTATTAGTAGGTTGCAGGTTTGGAAATTAACCCGAGCGAGATTTTGGTTTACTTGAGTAAACACTCGAGTCCATCTACTAATTTTCCCGAGACCTCTCCCTGTCTCATCGATTCTTCTTCTTCTCCCTTTTTTTTCAATTGAGTTAGTTTAAGTTTTAAACGATAGTAATAGGAACCAAGCCCGCGTACTCGAGTTCCCCACCGAAGCAATCACCATTTTTACTCGAGTAATAGCTCGAGTTGCTTACCACCATCGAACCTGACACCAAGGCGATAATATGCCCGTGCACATACACGGCGACGTGCAGCAACTTCGGCGAACTTCACGATCACCAGCAAGTCGCGAATCACTCCAAAATATGAAATCAAAACTTGACTCGACACAAAAACAACTAAATCAAAATTTAGCATGATCGTTCGAATCCTGGAACTCAACCACCCACTCAAAATGCTTCACCTCGGTCGCTCCCACCACCAGAAAATTCGAGACTCTGGCCAATCACTCGTTGCTATCCCCTCTACCATCCCCCAAATCCCTGTAGCGCTCGACGCCACGATGACGACGGGGCAATCTTGTTTTCTTCCTCGACCAAAATGGACCATAAAACCCTAAATTGCTCTTATCCCATCGATTCTTGCAACAGATAATTTTTTTCATTTTTCCTGAAATCATTGATGGCCGTACTTGCTTCATGCCAAATTTTACCATTCGAAAATTCTTCGGCCACCAGAATTTGATCAAAATGTATTTCCTGATTAACTACGAACTGCTAGTAAAATACTTAACTAAAAAATCCTATTTTTGTTTTGAAAATCTCATTTTTGAAGATAGATTTAGATTATATAATTGAATCAACAATTTATCATATTTGAATTTTAACATAATGATGCATATTGAATGTAAAACAATATTCCCAGTTGATATATTTTCACCAATATGTTTAAAACAAATTTTAAAGCCTTGATTTATGTTTGAACAAATTATTTTATTTTAAACTGTAGGCCTATGAATGATTTGATGAAGAAGTTTGAATTTTTGAATAACTATTTAATCCTGTAAATCCAAACAACAAAGAATAGTAGACAAGATTTCACAAAACAATTCATATATACAGGGCTAAAATTTACATATGTAACATAATATGATTTATGAATATCCTACACAGATTCAAATATACTCAAGTCTTTTTAAAATTATGTTTACTCACCTTGAGAAGTTTTGAAACAGAGAGAAATTGTTGTTTTGAAACTGCAGATTGATTTTTTTCTTTGAATCTGTTTTGTTCCCATTGAGTTGAATGATGTTCATATTTTCTTTCTTTTTCAAAATGCTTAGTTTTTTTCTTATTAAACGAAATAGAAATAAGTTGAAGTTGATGAACACATATATATAGAAAAAAAATAGTTTGTATATAAGGAGGTGTTTACTGGTAAAGCCTCAGATATTTTCTTTCATTGACTAAAGATTTTTTTATAACTGGATAACTTTAACATTTGTTTTTCGGCTGAAATGGTTTGCTATTTGTGCTTGAGAAGAAAACATTAAATGCATGTCTCTATTTTTGTTTACAAGCCTATGCTATTTGTTATTATGTATGTACAGTTTTTGTTAATAGATATTTTCTTTTGTTTCATTTCCTTCCTTTATAAGCCTTTGTGTTTTATAGATAAATTTTTCTTGTTTTATAATTATCTTCTTTTGTAAGCTTTATTACATAGATATTTTTGTTTTATTATTTCCTTTATTATTTTTTATATGTACATAACAACTTTGTTTATTTATTTTCTTGCTTGCCTATTATGCATTTCATTCGTTATCATTTTATAGTTTGATTTTTATGCTACCATATGACTATATACTTTTATCATTAACATTTATGCTTGAATTTATATTTCTATTTATAGTTTGATCAAACATTAAGTTTATAACATATGTTTTACTTTATATTTTACATTTATATTCAATATTGATAGGATAAATTCTATCTTACAGTTTTTAAATTTCATAAAGAAAATGGAGTAAAACATAATTTATACATTTAATAAATAATTATACGTATTATTTTTCCAAAGTATAATTTCTAAATCCAATTCATTTCGAATACATTTTGAATTTCCAAATCAAAATTTTATTTATAATCCAATTCAATTGAAAATATTTATTTTTGAGTTTCAAATCCAAAACTCTAAAATAAATAAATATATACATCTTATTAAATTTGAAAAAAATTCAAATAAATCTACGTTTCGACCCAAAAATTTAATTAAATTACAAATTTAAATTCGTCTCTTAAACTCTGATCGTTACAGATTCCCCCCTTAAGAAATTTCGTCCTCGAAATTTGCCAAGGAGATAACAAAGAACAGATAAATGAAAGATAGATAAATATCTTTCCAAATAAAACTAGATATCAATTTTGCATTTGGCTTACCAAATCAGAATATCGACAATAGATATGAGAACAAACTCAATCAACTACGAAACAATTGGGTTATCTAATCTACGAAGTATACAGGGGTATTGGTTAGTTCGAAGGGATAACTAACCATTCGTAAATTATATCGAAACCCAATGAAATAGATAGAAATAGATTCGATTACGATCTCAGATTCAAGATTTAACTCATTTACGATTTGCTGAGAAACAAAACCAAGGGTAGTTCTCATGTCGAACGAATTCGAACAATTTATTCATAAACGAGAAGATTACCTTATAAAATTTCATTTCCTTAATTAGCTTTTGAGTTTGAAGAATTTCCTTTGATTGCATACGCCCTCGCTGGTTGAGCTTGCTTCCGTGCTGGGCAATTCATGATCCTATGTCCCGGCTTGTGGCAGTAACAACATTCCCTAGATTCCTGTTCCGGCTTCATAAATGGCTCTCTTATTCCTTGTTTCCTGGGATTCTTACAATTGTTCAAGTAATGGCCTTTCTCCAAGTAGTTGAAACAAGTAACATGTTTCACCTTTTTCTTCTGTATATTCTTCTTTCCTTTATCTTTCCTCGTTTTCTTTCCACCAAATTTCCTTTTTCTCCAATTCAGATTGCTTGTATTTCCATTCTCCTCTGGATCTTTTCGTTTATCCAGAGTATCGTATCTATAGCCCATATCAATTAATTCAGAAAAAGGTTCCTTTACGTGAGTACTCATCCCTTCCTGAAACTCCTTGTTCATTTTCGAATAAACTTTCCATTCTTCTTTAACGGTGTATTCACCAATTCGGGACCAAATCGAGATAATTCATTAAATTTGTTTAAGTACTCCTCAAATGATAAGCTTCCTTGCTTCCAATCCATAAACTCTTGGTACATTCTAGAGATACCAGCAGACGGCATATATCGCTTCCCGAACACTTCCTTGAAACGACTCCAAGTTAATTCATCCGCCGGCTCATCCAATGTAACTGTTTCCCACCAAGCTAAAGCCTTTTCCTGGAGTTGCCAAGAAGCTATCAATCGCATCTGATCATCTTCTAATTTTAGTCCTTTGAAAATTCTTTTCACACGATCGAATCCAGGCTTGTGCTTCGATAACGGATTCTTTTCCTGTGAATGGTTTTCCCCCAAGTCTAGAAAAGCTTCGATATAAATCAGTCAAATTTGGTTGAGACTGAATGAGAATATCTATTGTTGCAGGGCTTTGACCTGTTAAAGTGGTACTTCCCTGTCCCCTATCTCGTCCTCTTCTTCCACTCGTTCTTACTATCTGTAAATAGTAAGAAGACCGATTTAGGCATTCGGACAAAATATCTTAGAGAATAACAACAGATAAAGAAAATAGATTGAGAAATTTGGATTTTTGGTTCCGCTGGTTGTACTCATTCCAAAGTATACTTCACCCTATCTCTAATGAGCCATCTAATGTATTACACTTCGTAGCTAAAGTTCTTACTCAACCTTTAGCTCTGATACCAAATTGTTACGATCCGAACTCAATGTCCGACAAACAAAATCAAATTCGTATCGCCGGAGCTTGCAATACCCATTAGATGATAAATAACACAACGGAATAAAAGATGATATCACTGATATAACCGAATACAATATCCAATACATCAATTTGATACAATGATAATCATTAACATAAGAGAATATACAACACAAAATACAGCGGAACCCGATACAATATGAGATAAGTCTTCAAAAGAATCCAATACTGCAACACCAATCCAAAAACTCCAAAACTTCAAGCTCGATCCACCATCAAGATTTCATCAAGATAAGCAAGGTCAGTCGTCCACGGACTGAGCTAGCTTCAGATAAACTACTAGACCAGACTATCTGAAAGACCAAACTCTAGACTGCCCATGTGGAAAATTGTGGGCACCCAGAGTTTAAGAAAGGAACAATAAACTCCGAGTCAGTCATGGGACTGGTGTGAGCAAACAAAAACATTTGGTCTTTTAAAACATTCAAAAGATTTTTAAATTTGAAATCCTTTTGGAAAATGAAACTACCATAAGGTCTCCCGCCACAGACACCATGCAAACGTAGAATTGGAGGAGATTTCTCCTTATGATCGTCAAAAATGCTTACTGCGCAAAAACGATTTTTTGATATTATTATTATTAGTGCATAGTGGAAAACATTTCAAAAGTATAATATCAATCTTAGCCAGCATACAACCATTATTGTATGTCTACTATAGCTACCATGTTCAATAGCAGGTTACCCTTTTTAAACAATTAATAATAATTGCTTGTCTTAAAAATCTTCTTTAAACTTTAAAAACAAATTCTTACTAACTTGAAAACTTTAGTGGTAATTAAATTTCCACACTTGTTTTCCATTAACTACTTAATTAACATATTAATTTGATTTTAAAACTTTGTAAATTACTGACTTAATTCGTTAGTTTGTAATAAAGGGTTGACTTATAATTGGCATACATTAATTAGCCATTATCACTTAAATTTGTTTAAATAGTTTAAATACTATTAGTAGGCTGCAGGTTTGGAAATTAACCCAAGCGAGATTTTGGTTTACTCGAGTAAACACTCGAGTTCATCTACTATTTTTCCGGACACCTCTCGCTGTCGCATCGATTCTTCTTCTTCTCCCTTTTTTTAATTGAGTTAGTTTAAGTTTTAAACGATAGTAACAGGAATCAAGCCCGCGTACTCGAGTTCCCCACCGAAGCAATCACCATTTTTACTCGAGTGACGGCTCGAGTTGCTTACCACCATCGAACCTGAAACCAAGGCAGTAACGTGCCCGTACACATGCACGGCAACTCGCAGCAACTTCAGCGAACTTCACGATCACCAGCAAGTCACGAATCACTCCAAAATATGAAATCAAAACTCGACTCGACACAAAAACGACCAAATCAAAATTTAGCATGATCGTTCGAATCCTGGAACTCAACCACCCACTCAAAATGCTTTGCCTCGGTCGCTCCCACCACCATAAAATTCGAGACTCCAGCCAATCACTCATCGCTATCCCCTCTACCATCCCCCAAATCCCTGTAGCGCTCGATGATGACGTGACAATCTTGTTTTCTTCCTCGACCAAAATGGACCATTAAACCCGAAAGTGCTCTCATCCCATCGATTCTTGCAACAGATAATTTTTTTTCATTTTTCCTGAAATCATTGATGGCCGTACTTGCTTCATGCCAAATTTTACCATTCGAAAATTCTTCGGCTACCAGAATTTGATCAAAATGTATTTCCTGATCAACTACGAACTGCTAGTAAAATACTTAACTATAAAATCCTATTTTTGTTTTAAAAATCTCATTTTCGAAGGTAGATTTAGATTATATAATTGAATCAACAATTTATCATATTCAAATTTTAACATAATGATGCATATTGACTGTAAAACAAGATTCCCAGTTGATATGTTTTCACCAATATGTTTAAAACAAATTTTAAAGCCTTGATTTATGTTTGAACAACTTATTTTATTTTAAACTGCAGGCCTATGAATGATTTGATGAAGAAGTTTGAATTTTTGAATAACTATTTAACCCTATAAATCCAAACAGCAAAGAACAGTAGACAAGATTTCACAAAACAATTCATATATACAAGGCTAAAATCTACATATGTAACATAATATGATTTATGAATATCCTACACAGATTCAAATATACTCAAGTCATTTTAAAATTATGTTTACTCACCTTGAGAAGTTTTGAAACAGAGAGAAATTGTTGTTTTGAAACTACAGATTGATTTTTTTCTTTGAATCTGTTTTGTTCCCTTTGAGTTGAATGATGTTTATATTTTCTTTCTTTTCTGAAATGCTTAGACTTTTCCTTACTGAACGAAATAGAAATAAGTTGAAGTTTATGAACACATATATACAGAAAAAAATAGTTTGTATATAAGGGAGGTGTTTACTGGTAATGCCTCAGATATTTTCTTTCATTGACTAAAGATTTTTTTTATAACTGAATAACTTTAACATTTTTTTCGGCTGAAATGATTTGCTATTTGTGCTTGAGAAGAAAACATTAAATGCATGTCTCTATTTTTGTTTACAAGCCTATGCTATTTGTTATTATGTATGTACAGTTTTTGTTAGTAGATATTTTCTTTTGTTTCATTTCCTTCCTTTATAAGCCTTTGTGCTTTATAGATAAATTTTCTTGTTTTATAATTATCTTCTTTTGTAAGCTTTATTACATAGATATTTTTGTTTTATTATTTGCTTTATTTTTTTATATGTACATAACAACTTAGTTTATTTATTTTCATGCTTGCCTATTCTATATGCCCTTCATTCGTTATCATTTTATAGTTTGATTTTTATGCTGCCATATGACTATATACTTTTATCATTAACATCTATGCTTGAATTTTTATTTCTATTTATAGTTTGATCAAACATTAAGTTTATAACATATGTTTTACTTTATGTTTTAAAACTTATATTCAATATTGATAGCATAAATTCTATCTTACAGTTTTTATAATTTCATATAGAAAATGGATTAAAACACAATTTATACATTTAATAAATAATTATACGTATTATTTTTCCAAAGTATAATTTCTAAATCCAATTCATTTCGAATACATTTTGAATTTCCAAATCAGAATTTTATTTACAATCCAATTCAATTGAAAATATTTATTTTTGAGTTTCAAATCCAAAATTCTAAAATAAATAAATATATACATCTTATTAAATTTGAAAAAAATTCAAATAAATCTACGATTTAAACCAAAAATTAAATTAAATTACAACTTTAAATTCGTCTTTTAAACTGGGATCGTTACAGATTCCCCCTTAAGAAATTTCGTCCCCGAAATTTGCCGAGGAGATAACAAAGAACAGATAAATGAAAGGTAGAGAAATATCTTTCCAAATCAAACTGGATATCAATTCTGCATTTGGCTTACCAAATCAGAATATCAACAATAGATATGAGAACAAACTCGATCAACTACGAAACAATTGGGTTATCTAATCTACGAAGTATACAGGGGTATTGGTTAGTTCGAAGGGATAACTTACCATTCATAAATTATATCGAAATCCAATGAAATAGGTAGAAATAGATTCGATTACGATCTCAGATTCAAGATTTAACTCATTTACGATTTGCTGAGAAACAAAACCAAGGGTAGTTCTCATGTCGAACGAATTCGAACAATTTATTCATAAACGAGAAGATTACCTTATAAAATTTCATTTCCTTAATTAGCTTTTGAGTTTGAAGAATTACCTTTGATTGCATACGCCCTCGCTGGTTGAGCTTGCTTCCGTGCTGGGCAATTCATGATCCTATGTCCTGGCTTGTGGCAGTAACAACATTCCCTAGATTCCTGTTCCGGCTTCATAAATGGCTCTCTCATTCCTTGTTTCTTGGGACTCTTACAATTGTTCAAGTAATGGCCTTTCTCCAAGCAGTTGAAACAAGTAACATGTTTCACCTTTTTCTTCTGTATATTCTTCTTTCCTTTATCTTTCCTCGATTTCTTTCCACCAAATTTCCTTTTTCTCCAATTCAGATTGCTTGTATTTCCATTCTCCTCCGTATCTTTCGTTTATCCATAATATCGTATCTATAACCCATATCAATTAATTCAGAAAAAGATTCCTTTACGTGAGTAGTCATCCTTTCCCGAAACTCCTTGTTCATTCCCCGAATAAACTTTCCATTCTTCATTAACGGTGTATTCAACAATTCTAGACCAAATCGAGATAATTCATTAAATTTGTTTAAGTACTCCTCAAATGATAAGCTTCCTTGCTTCAAATCCATAAAATCTTGGTACATTCTAGAGATACCAGCAGACGGCATATATCGCTGCCGAACACTTCCTTGAAACGACTCCAAGTTAATTCATCCGTCGGCTCATCCAATGTAACTATTTCCCACCAAGCTAAAGCCTCTTCCTGGAGTTGCCAAGAAGCTATCAATCGCATCTGATCATCTTCTAATTTTAGTCCTTTGAAAATTCTTTTCACACGATCGAATCCAGGCTTGTGCTTCGATAACGGATTCTTTGCCTGTGAATGGTTTTCCCCCAAGTCTAGAAAAGCTTCGATATAAATCAGTCAAATTTGGTTGAGACTGAATGAGAATATCTATCATTGCAGGGCTTTGACCAGTTAAAGTGGTACTTCCCTGTCCCCTATCTCGTCCTCTTCTTCCACTCATTCTTACCATCTGTAAATAGTAAGAAGACCGATTTAGGCATTCAGATGAAATATCTTAGAGAATAACAACAGATAAAGAGAAAAGACTGAGAAATTTGGATTTTTGGTTCCACTGGTTGTACTCATTCTAGGGTATACTTCACTCTATCTCTAATGAGCCATCTAATGTGTTACACTCCGTAGCTAAAGTTCTTACTCAACCTTTAGCTTTGATGCCAAATTTTCATGACCCAAACTCGATGTCCGACAAACAACATCAAATTCGTATCGCCGGAGCTTGCAATGCCCATTAGATGACAAATTACACAGCGGAATAAAAGATGATATACTAATATAACCGAATACAATATCCAATACATCAATTTGATACAATGATAATCATCAACATCAGAGAATATACAACATAAGATACAGCGGAACCCGATACAATATGAGATAAGTCTTCAAAAGAATCCAATACTGCAACTCTAATCCAAAAACTCCAAAACTTCAAGCTCGATCCACCATCAAGATTGCACCAAAATAAGCAAGGTAAGTCGTCCACGGACTGAACTAGCTCCAGATAAACTACTAGACCCAACTATCTGAAAAACCAAACTCTAGACTGCCCGTACGGAAAATTGTGGGCACCCAGAGTTTAGGAAAGGAACAATAAACTCCGAGTCAGTCATGGGACTGGTGTGAGCAAACAAAAACATTAGGTCTTTCAAAACATTCAAAAGATTTTTAAATTTGAAATCCGCAATGCTTTTGGAAAATGAAACTACCATAAGGCCTCCCGCCACACACACCATGCAAACGTAGAATTAGAGGAGATTTCTCCTTATGATAGTAAAAAATGCTTACTACGCAAAAAACATTTTTTGATATTATTATTATTAGTGCATAGTGGAAAACATTTCGAAAGTATAATATCAATCTTAGCCAGCATACAACCATTATTGTATGCCTACTATAGCTACCATGTTCAATAGCAGGTTACCCTTTTTAAACAATTAATAATAATTGTTTGTCTTAAAAGTCTTCTTTAAACTTTAAAAACAAATTCTTACTAACTTGAAAACTTTAGTGGTAATTAAATTTCAACACTTGTTTTCCATTAACTACTTAATTAACATTTTAGTTTGATTTTAAAACTTTGTTAAGTACTGACTTAATTCGTTAGCTTGTAATAAAAGGCTTGACTTATAATTGGCATACATTAATTAGCCATTGTCACTTAAATTTGTTTAAATAGTTTACATACTATTAGTAGGTTGCAAGTTTGGAAATTAACCCGAGCAAGATTTTGGCTTACTCGAGTAAACACTCGAGTCCATCTACTAATTTTCCCAAGACCTCTCCCTGTCGCATCAATTCTTCTTCTTCTCCCTTTTTTTCTTCAATTGAGTTAGTTTAAGTTTTAAACGATAGTAACAGGAACCAAGCCCACGTACTCGAGTTCCCCACCAAAGCAATCACCATTTTTACTCGAGTACAGCTCGAGTTGCTTACCACCATCGTACCTGACACCAAGGCGATAACGTGCCCGTGCACATACACGGCGACGCGCAGCAACTTTGGCGAACTTCACGATCACCAGCAAGTCGCGAATCACTCCAAAATATGAAATCAAAACTCAACTCGACACAAAAATGACCAAATCAAAATTTAGCATGATCGTTCGAATCCTGGAACTCAACCACCCACTCAAAATGCTTCGCCTCGGTCGCTCCCACCACCAGAAAATTCGAGACTCCGGCCAATCACTCGTCGCTATCCCCTCTACCATCCCCAAATCTCTGTAGCACTCGATGCCGCGATGACGATGCGGCAATCTTGTTTTCTTCCTCGACCAAATGGACCATTAAACCCTAAAGTGCTCTCATCCCATCGATTCTTGCAACAAATATTTTTTTTCAGTTTTCCTGAAATCATTGATGGCCGTACTTGCTTCATGCCAAATTTTACCATTCGAAAATTCTTCGGCCACCAGAATTTGATCAAAATGTATTTCCTGATCAACTACAAACTGCTAGTAAAATACTTAACTAAAAAATAAATAAATCATATTTTGGTTTTAAAAATCTCATTTTCGAAGGTAGATTCAGATTATATAATTGAATCAACAATTTATTATATTCATTTTTTAACATAATGATGCATATTGACTGTAAAACAAGATTCCCAGTTGATATGTTTTCACCAGTATGTTTAAAACAAATTTTAAAGGCTTGATTTATGTTTGAACAACTTATGTTATTTTAAACTGTAGGCCTATGAATGATTTGATGAAGAAGTTTGAATTTTTGAATAACTATTTAACCCTGTAAATCCAAACAGCAAAGAACAGTAGACAAGATTTCACAAAACAATTCATATATACAGGGCTAAAACTTACATATGTAACATAATATGATTTATGAATAGCCTACACGGATTCAAATATACTCAAGTCTTTTTAAAATTATGTTTACTCGCCTTGAGAAGTTTTGAAACAGAGAGAAATTGTTGTTTTGAAACTGTAGATTGATTTTTTTCTTTGAATCTGTTTTGTTCCCTTTAAGTTGAATGATGTTTATATTTTCTTTCTTTTCTGAAATGCTTAGTTTTTTCTTACTAAACGAAATAGAAATAAGTTGAAGTTGATGAACACATATATATAGAAAAAAAAACAGTTTGTATATAATGGAGGTGTTTCCTGGTAAAGCCTCAGATATATACTTTCATTGACTAAAGATTTTTTTTATAACTGAATAACTTTATCATTTTTTTTCGGCTGAAATGATTTGCTATTTGTGCTTGAGAAGAAAACATTAAATGCATGTCTCTATTTTTGTTTACAAGCCTATGCTATTTGTTATTATGTATGTACACTTTTTGTTAGTAGATATTTTCTTTTGTTTCGTTTCCTTCCTTCATAAGCCTTTGTGTTTTGTAGATAATTTTTTCTTGTTTTATAATTATCTTCTTTTGTAAGCTTTATTACATAGATATTTTTGTTTTATTATTTCCTTTATTTTTTTATATGTACATAACAACTTTGTTTATTTATTTTCTTGCTTGCCTATTCTATATGCATTTCATTCATTATCATTTCATTCATTATCATTTTATAGTTTGATTTTTATGCCTCCATATGACTATGTACTTTTATCATTAACATCTATGCTTGAATTTTTATTTTGTTTGTAATTTGATCAAACATTAAGTTTATAACATATGTTTTACTTTATATTTTACACTTATATTCAATATTGATAGGATAAATTCTATCTTACACTTTTTATAATTTCATAAAGAAAATGGAGTAAACACAATTTATACATTTAATAAATAATTATACGTATTATTTTTCCAAAGTATAATTTCTAAATCCAATTCATTTCGAATACATTTTGAATTTCCAAATCAAAATTTTATTTACAATCCAATTCAATTGAAAATATTTATTTTTGAGTTTCAAATCCAAAATTCTAAAATAAATAAATATATACATCTTATTAAATTTGAAAAAAATTCATATAAATCTACGATTTAACCCAAAAATTTAACTAAATTACAAATTTAAATTCGTCTTTTAAACTGGGATCGTTACAAAATGTAATTTATGAATAAAAAAATAAAAAAAAGAATATAAAGCACGGAATTCACTACTGTTGCTAGAAAATAATAAGGGTGATGACTGCAGCATCATCAGTATCATTTTCGAGTTTCCGTGTGATTGATTTGCTACCTATAGTAAATTGAAAATTTAAGTTTTGTTTTGATAAACGAATTTGAATTTAAAATCCAAGATGAAATGCATGAATATAAGAAAAAATGAGTTTTAGACTTACAATATAAAATAATAAATTTGAGTTAGCATAATAAAATATATGATTTGAAATATATCTAAAAGAGGTTAAATAAATTGAATTGTATTTGAACTGGACTAGATAAGTTATTGAAACAGAAATTAAATTTTGGTGATAAGTGATTATATAATATGAATTTGGAAGTTTAAATAGTTGTATAACATATAAAATGTGAAATGGTAGGTAAAACCAATTATTAAAATGGTAAAACAATCTTGTTAAGCAAAATAAAATAGAATCTGAATCAAATTAGTAGTGAACCTAAGTTGTATAGTGAAAGTGAATGTAAGTAAGAACGAAATGAAACATAACTTAAGTAATTTGAATGAAGTTTGATTAGATATCAAAATAAATTAATAAAGTGAACTAATGCACCAAAGTTGTTAAATGAATATGAATTTGAGCTATAAAATGAAATTCAACTTTAGTTTTTAAATGAATTAGCAATCGAATTAGTGAATGAATATGAATTAAATGTAAATCAGTCGAATGTAAATGAATTAATATGGAATAAATGGATGTAAGTGTTAATTCATTAAAAGCTAATGAAATTGGGGATTTAATGAAAGTCAATGGAATATAAATAAATTGGAAATTAAAAATGTTAAACCAAATTGAAGGTAAACAAGTAAATATGAACGATGGAGTGTAAATTAAATAAATTTGGTAATGTTGGTTACACATCGGTTGTTAGATGAATGTTAGTTGATTGTATAGAAATTCATATGAAATTGAAGGCTAAATAATTGAATCCAAATTGGTAGTAAGTGAATCTAAGTAGAACTGATTTCGATTTGAATTGAAAGAGAACAAACTTGAATGTATACTAGTGAATGTAAACTAATTGAATTTGAATAAAACTTAAAAATTTAACAATCAAGGTTTCGACTTGAGTTGATTTCATTGAAATTTTTCTTTTTCCAGTAAAAATAACTTACTGATGTACTTATAAATATTTTTAAAAATATTATTTGTCTAAAACAAACAAATCTCTTTCAAAGATCATGACCTAATATTGTTTATGTGAAGTGATTTGAATTTATTTGGATTTAGTTAAACCTGAAACTTAAGAACAGAGCTTAAATTATATGTATCCACAGACATGGACATCATTATTTACATGTATATATATACATGTAGGCATAACAAACAAACCATTTTCATATCATACTTCCAGTGTCAATTACAAAAATCAAGATATATAAATAGGTTCAAGTGAGTTTGCTCACGTGGAACATGTTGACAGAGAACAGAGAAAAAACTTGAGCTTGGAAAATGTTTTGAGTTTGATACTTTGATCTTTGATGTTTGTTGTTTACCTAATTGTTGAATTGAATCTTGTACTGGAAAGTGATCTTTAACGCGATGTATTTGATTTGATCTGAAGCTTTGATTCTTGCTTGTTGTTTTTAGGGTTGAATCTGATCTTTGATTTCCACAGGCTACAGCTTGATTTTAAATAAATTTAAATCTTGCTTGTTTTTTATTGCTTTATCTTCTCTCTAGTTTTGATCTTTGAAAACTAGAGCTTATTTTCAGGTTTGTTTTCAAACTTTGCTTTTGATCTTTATTTTTTTTGGTTTATAGCCTTTAAATTTTGTTTTCTTTGATTTAGATTTTCTTTGTTTTGAATGCATGAAACAAATGAGAAGAGAAAGGGAATGGATGTATATATATAAAATCTTATAATCCTTTTTTAAAAATAAAAAGAAAATTTAAAAAGAATGACACTTGTAATATTTCATTCTACATGTCTTACACTTGTTTAATCCTAAGTTATATAGTTTACATTTGTTCATTACATGTTTAAAATCTTTACATATGCCCTTTACATGTAATTAAATGCTCTTAAAATTTTTATATTCTATTTACCTTATGTTTAAAATATTTACATATGTATAATACATGTATTAATATATTTTTTATATTATTTTCTATTTTTTTATTAAACACATTTCCTTTATATATATATATATATATTAGAAATTAACCTTTTGAAAATTTATTATATTAAATAACTTTCAAATCATAATGTGTATATATATACATATTAGAATTAGAAAACAAATTTACCATTAGTTTTAAATTACAGAGTTTTTCAAATCTAAATTTATTTCCAAGATAATTTTATTTTGAATTTTGAATCCAAATTTCTATTTACAATCTATATAAAATAAACACATATTTTATTTAAATGGATTTTTTTTCAAATTAATTCAAAATTTAATCCAAAATTTTATATTAATTACCAAATTAAATTTGATTCAAAACCGGGATCGTTACAGATTCCCCCTTAAGAAAATTTCGTCCCGAAATTTGCTAGACAGAGAGACAATCAAAGAATATAGAAAGATAGAGAGATGGTTTATCATATCAATTTGAAACATCTATTCTACATTTCTCTTACCAAATCAGAATATCAATAAATATGAGAACAAACTCATTCTACACTTCACGAAGTACTCAGGTCATCCGGTTTATGAAATATGCAAGGGCACTGGTTAGTCTAAAGGGATAAGTAACCATTTGTAGGATGTATCGGGACCCTCCCAATGAACAGACAAATGGACATAATCTTCCACAATTCTCAAACACTATGAATGAATTCCATACTTAGGTCGGAATACCCCAAAGAATTGACAAATGGGTTCAATCCAATTTAACTTCATATTTTGTTAATCAATTTATTTCAATTAAACTTTCAAATTCATTAAAGTTAAAATGAAAAGTTGAGGGAAATTGGTGAAGAGAATACGAAATAGGAACTTCTCTACAACGATTCGCAGGGCCACCACCACACCAAAGCTTCTTCTTGCAGCTGTCAGGAAACCATCAAAGAATCGAAATTGGATGATGATCAAAAGAGATTGATAGTGAAAAATGTTTCCTTTTTGTTGCAGGGTATCGAACAATTGTAGTGGTACTCTCCTGTCCCCTATCTAGTCCTCTTCTTGCACTCATACTAACTATCAGTGAATAGTAAGAGAATTTTCTAAGGCATACGGACGGATATCTTAGGGATACACTCATTCTAGGGCATTTATATCCCTATCTCTAACGAGTCACCTAATGTGTTATACTCCTGAGCTAAAGTTCTTATTCATCAATCAACTCTGATACCAATTCTAACGACCCTGACTCGACCTTCGAAAGTCGACATCCAAATACATCACCTATATTCGAATGCCGCAGATTCAAACATTGAGTCTGGTTCGCTGGAGCTTATAACAACATTAGGCGATAAAAACACAGCGGAAATAGAATGAAATTTTATTGATATACAGCATCTGATACAACAATGTTACAAATGGAATGATCAACATTATCAAAGATAGATACAATAGCGGAAAGAAACAAAAGTAGAAGACAAACGACAGCAGCAGAAAGATAATATCTCCAATGCCAAAGCTCTAAAGACTCCAATCCAATAAGCTCGAACCACCATCAATGATGAAGTTAAGAAAACTCGATCCACAATGCGATTGCCAAAATCCAAAGACTTCAAAGATTGAAGGCTATCGAATCTACGCCTACTAGCTGGCTATCTGAACCTGACTCTAGGCTGCCCGCGTGGAAAATTATGCACACCCATAGTTTAGAAAGGAAACAATAAACTCCAGGTCAGTCATGAGACTGGTGTGAGCAGACAAAAACAGTTTATATTGAACAAAAAGAAACAACAAGAAGAAAATAAAAAGAAATCCGCTATGCTTTTTGGAAAATGAAACTACCATAAGGCCTCCTCGCACACAAACAGTGCAAGCGCACAATTGGAGGAGATTTCTCCTTATGATAGTCAAACGTGCTTGATACGCAAGAACCTTTTGACATTATTATTAGTCTTAGTGCAGAAAACATTTGCAAGTATAATATTAATCTTAGCCAGCGTACGTGCCATTATAGCATGCCTACTATAGATACCATATTAGATGGAAGGTTCTACAACTAAAACCGTACATGGCTCGTATTGGGTGATTGGATTTCCAACAAATGGTAAGGCTAAAGTTCCTCACCACATAGGTACGCCTTTGGAGGGACGCCTCGAGAACTTAACCAGCTCTCTGCCAACACAAGGCCGGGTTACCTCTGTAACTGGGTAACTATCACGAGTATGCCATCCCTCCGTCGTCACCGACCTTTATCCGAGAACTCTCAATACCAACAAATTGCAACAACCACATAATTTAAATATCTGGGCTCCATACCATGATATCACTTTTTATCCAGAAGGAAATGCACATACCCTAAAGGGCGCAATCCTCATAACCTTGCTGCGTTCTTCCTGTTTTGATCATTTCCGAGGTGTGAGGTTCGACGAAGTCTCGTCCACAAAGCTACGCTTTTCACAAAATCCATGCTTTGATCAACAAATAATCAAGAACACTGGTATGCCACATTACCAAATTGGGAATGTATCACTAGTAAATATAATCTACATAACCTCTGAGCTCGTACGTCTCAGAGAAGGGTGTTAAGCTAAGAGAATAAATTCTCCACCACCAATAGAAATGTATTTGATAGAAATCATCTTTACATCTCAAAGCGTAATGTTAAACATACATCCATACAAGTCCTTTCCGGGTTCGAATGGAACCGAAGGCACTTCAAAGAAGCCCTTCCAAATACGGGTATTCACAATCCCGATCAGACTCCCCATCACATATGGAGATCTCTATACCGGGGCGACTTAGTGCAGAGACATTCGACAGGTAATCCTTTCATTTTCGAAAATACCCGGTCTTCACCGTCGTCTTCGAATGCTATCCATTTCGTCGTATCATTATTCTAAATGGGTTTTATGACGTAAAGTCCTCTCCCGGCTAAACCGAATTATGAGCGCTAATTTTAAAACCATATGGATATATTGAGATCTTAGTTAAGTCACTAATTTAAGCCCAAAACCATTCCTTTTGAATGGTTTAAACAAATTTCCACTTTTAATCTTTTAAATAAAAAATTCACCCTTGAAGATCGTCTTCAATTTGAAAACAAAGTTCACCAATCTTTAAAAAGATTCATTCATAGCTTTCAAAATAATTTCCAATCCAAATTTGATTTACACCCAACTTGAAATCTTTTCAACAAAAAATGGAAGTTCTTTTGTTATATGAAAGTCATTATCATTTTAAAACAAATGCTCTTTATTTCGGGAAAATCCGTTTAAAATTTCTCAAGATATAGCCTTTCAAAGTATTCATTGGAAAATCAGCGAACTGCCATTTTCTCGGCAAGTTCGATTTGAATTAAATTCAGATCTCCAAAATAATTTATTCAGTAGACTTCAAAAATGGCTTAAAATCAATATATATATATATATATATATATATATATATATATATATTGTATAAATTGTATAACCTCCTTCAAACCATAATTTCCAAAATAATTTCAAAACTTAAACAAGATATATTATATTCAAACTAAATTTCAATTTCAAACTTCCTTTTCAAAAGTTTTTCATATTTAACTCAATTTTACTTCCAAACCAATTGGATTCAAAATTCAACTTTCAAACAAAGTAATATTTAAATTCAAAATATCTATGACTTAACCAATTCCTCGTGAAATCCATATTTGTGTGTGTGTGTGGTGTAGTCCAGGGGTTTTACACACAACAATAACATATCACAGCCAACATCAATTCAAGCACAACAATATCGATAAGCGGTATAATCCTATAACGCTTATCTTCATTCACATATTCATAGATAAATATGTAAATTCATCATGGATAAACAAATCACAGTTCACAGCTCAATTCACACAATTCATATCACAAAACATCACACATAATGGATATCAACAATTCAAACATTCAATACAATCCAAACATTCATAAGTAAGATCAATTAATCACTTGATTATAATCAATTTAACTAGATTAATTACTTATGAATGAATTTCTAATCCTGGTTAATTAGCATTAATTAATTACAAACCATTTTAATTAATTATCCTTTAATCATTTATTAATTAATTTAATTATTAATTAATCAACCTTAATTAATAAATCAATCAACCTTTAATTATTAAATAATTAACCTTTAATTGTTTAATTATCCTTTAATTAATTATCCTTTATTAATTATATTAATTAATTAACCCTTAATTAATTAACAAATTAATTCTTTAATCAGGTAAATAGGCACAAGGAAGAAGTTGCAAAAAAATTTAGTCTAAGGGACAACAAGTTTACTTTTTAGCTTGAAGGACACTTTTTAGTGTAAAATGTAAATGATAGTTACAACTATCATTCTGTGATTTACACTAAAAAGTGTTCTTAAGCCTAAAAAATAAACTTCTTGTCCCTGAAACTAATTGTTTTTTAACATTTTCCTTTAGCCTAAAAACCCCTTCTTTAATTATTTACCTTAAGTAATTATCCTTTAATCACTTGATTATTCAACCTTAATCATTAAATAATTACTTTTTAATTAAGTAATTATCTTTAAGTAATTAATTACCTTTAATGTAGCAGCCCAAATTTTTGTAAATTATTTTTTTATTTAATTTATTTGAAGACTTAGATTTTTATTCATTGAAATTTGAATTTTTTGAGTTTTTCCAATAAAATTTGGATTTTTGTTTGTAATTTCCTTTCCAAATATAATAAAATAAACAATTTCTGAAAATTTACATCAAATTTTGACTTTCATTTGAAAATTTGAAAATTTTAAATTTTAAATTCTAACCTTTTTGTTTGAAGCTGGATATAAATTTTATATTGGTTCTGCTTTTCATTTCAAGAAATTCCGATTTATATTTTTATATTCGGATAAATTACAGCGTTTTGCATGCAATAAATTTCTGTACTTTTATTATATATATATATATTATAATTTTTCTTTATCAAACTCTATTTTATCTTTTTATTTTTATTTTGTCTAGGCAGTAATGTTTATTTATTGGATTGTTGCTTGTTTATATCTTTTACTTATGGCTTGGAAAAAATCAAAGGGTATACGTTATATTGTCTTAATTGCTTGCCTTTTTAAATTGCCTACTCTTTGTTCCTTTTTAGCCTTTCCCACCATTATTTGGCCATGCATTACTCTATCAAATCACATAATAATCATATTAATATCTCACTTCCTTATTTGCCTCTTCTGATTGAAAGATTTTACAGTAAATTTCTTTTATTAAATAGGAAATAAATCCTATTCATTCACTAGCCTCTTTATTTCTAGCCATTTCTTTCTTTTGTCCGTGTATTTCCTAAACTCTAGCCATGATTACCTCCTATCAATCATGCAAAAAAGTTTCTCAAAACTCCTCATCTCCATTTGCGTGAGAGAAAAAATATTCAAGCTCTAGATCCATGGCTTCCTCCTTCTCTCTTCTATTTTTCTTTTATTTTTCTCTTTGGTTTCCTTCATAACTTGCTCGGCCATACCATGATCTAGCCTTGCCGACCATCTCACCACCACCATGACCACCTCCAAAACCTCCTCCTCACCACAAAACCCAAGCCGTGACCACCTAGTTGCCATACATCACCAAAGTTAATAAAAACCCTAGCCTGGATCACATATTCACCTTCCTCTTCCTTTGTTTGCTCGGCCACAACACCTTTCCACACCTCCTCCTTGCCTTGCTATGACCACTAACCCATCTTTTGCCGCGCATAGACTCAAGCATCACCATGGACAAGCCGAACAAACCTAGGGCCAAACCAAAATTGTTGCAAGCCTTGACCTTTTGCCTTCCTATCAATTGTAACTTGCCAAACTTCATTTCCATGACCTTAGCCGTGCATTAGCTTGCTTTAGATCATTTTTGCCGAGCAACAAACATGATATGGCCAAGCCACATGATGATGGTCTAGCCCACTTGACCATGGCCGAGCCCACTTGGTGTTTTAAGCAAGGTTATGTCCTATTTGATTCATATTATCATTGTTTAATTCGTCTACTGTTTCATGTATTTTCATATATGTTGTATTTGTTTGCATACAAGATTTGGATCTGACTCGTCATTCACTCAAAAATATAGTCGTGCCTGGTCGTGCTTTTCGAGGTTTGTTGTGTATCTCTAGTTTGTCAAATTCTGGCTTTAAAAAGGTGACTTATCACTCTAGACTTACGTACTTATATAATTGTGAAATGATGACAAGTGAATCTGTATAAACTGATATGTTATTCATATATGCTTGTGATGTGATAATATGATGTTAAATGTTGTTTATTTTTTTGTTACATCATCTGATATGCTAGGTTATATTATATTGTTCGTTTTATTTACTGTATCACACTGCAAGTTTCCTATCACTATGGGTTGAAATGATACATAACGAATGGACATTAGAATAAGGAAAATAATTATGAGCTGAAATGATAGGCTCGAGTGATTTTTATTTGTATTTATTTTACATGGGATTGCGGGTTTGAAATGATAGAACTCGGATTTTCTTTTTAAATTACGGATTGAAATAATACATATTCGTATCACTTGACCTAGGTTAGAAAATATTATACAGGCCCATGGTTAAATTTTTAATAGTTTTTTGTAAAAAATTTATTAAGTATTTTTAAATAGTATTTTCCTAAAGGATTATTAAGTATTTTGAGTTTCGTAAATGTATGAAATTTTTACTTAAAATTTGACTTAATGCTTTAATTATAAAGGTGTATTGGTTTTTCCATAAGTTAACTTTTTATAAAGTTAATAATTGGTTTTAAGTTGAATTAAAGATCTTTATTAATGATAAATGACTTAATAATTTTATTTGACTTAATATGGAAGTTTTAAATCTAAATTAGAAATTGTTATAAATTTTACTTTGTGAAATAGACATATTTGTATAATAAATAATGTATTTTGAACTGATAAAATGGAATACAATATTAATTGGATTTGTAATAAAATTTATTTAACTAGAAAATCATAGTTAATCGATATCTAAATGAATAGATCTATAAGGAAAATTTGATTGTTATATTAACTATGATAAAATGTTCTTATGTGAAATGTTATGTTTTGTAAAATAATAGTTATGATTTTAAAATGGAAAAATATGACTTAACTTGATAACTGGGAATTGGGTTTTAAATAAAATTATTAAGTTAAGTAAATAAATGAAATTTTAGTTTCATTTATGAAGTGAGTATTTTAAAATAAAGGGTTAAGTTATTTGTTAAAGTAGAGTTAAGAAAGAATGTACTTTTGACTTAACAAATGAATCTTAGTTTAAATTGGATATTTATTGATAAATTTTATTTTATTAAATCATAAGTTGAACGGTTTCCAAATGAATATTTTTGAAGCGAAAAATATGATTTTTTTAAGTTAAAATGGTTAAAGTTAAAGTTTTAATGTTGTTGAAATTTTCTAGTAAATCTGGAATTAGCATTGGTAGCACTTCAGAAATGTTGTGGTTCTAAGACAGCATTTGCTAAGTGTTGTCATTTCTGGAAATAAACTAAGTTTTGAATAAGAAGAGCTATCGCAGCACTTTGTAAGTGCTGTTGTTTCTGAAATTAAACTGTTTTGAAATAATAACTAAATATCTACTGTAGCACTTTGTAAGTGCTGTTGTTTCTAAACTTGACAATATTTTTGAAATATTACCATATATACCGTAACATTTAATAATTGCTGTTGTACCTGAAATTTACAATGTTTTGGAAAATTTGTAATTGAATGAGTGAACTTAGAAATACCACAACTTTGAAATGAATATTATTAGACATTGGATTTAAATGGTTTAAATAAATTTGTTTCAAAGTGTTTGGTTTTAGAGTTGTTATAAATTGAAGTAATATGCTTGGAAATGAAATTATTAGAAATTGTATTTAATTAAGAATTGTCTTTGAATATATTAATTTGAACTTATTGAAATTGAAGATTTAAGAATATGACTTTATAAAGTGGTTTGGATTTAAGATGATTTAAAGGAATCTTTCAAGTAAATTAATTGAAGGAATATTCAATGATTTGAAAATTTGGGTTTTATTTAAATGATATATTGATTCAGTTTTGGAATGAAATAATATAGTATTTAGTTTGGAATGGATATGATGTTTTAGTTTTAAAGTATAAATGATTTTGAAATAAATATCCATGGGTTATAATAACGTTGTGTCGTTAAAGAGACCGGGATCGGAAGTTGTCATACTCTTTGCCAACTCCGAAAACCGCTTTAACAACCGTGTACACGGTGGAGATTCCAGAATGAAGTAGGATGGTGGCGACGTTCTATTAAGGTATATACCAGCCCATGTGCGTAATTGGTATATCTACCCAGGCATTGCCTTGTGTGCTGTGTTACCTTCCCTAGCGCACCTTGTACGAGTTTGATTTGTGTCGTACCTATGGAGTATCCTCTGCTAGCCTCCCGATCAGGAGGTATTACGGTACTGTATGGACTACTGGCACTGTTATGTGTTAAGGTGGAAAATGTAAAGCCTTAACGCTATTTAAAAGTAAGTTTATTTTACTATAAAAATTATTATAATAGTGAAATATTGCTACATAGTAAATAGTTTAGTGGATCCTTAGAGGATGGGCGATCTCAAGCATCCTTTAAGTTACTTGCACTTTATATTTCAATTCACTTGAGTTGGTTTACATTATATAAGTATGTATATCCCGACTCGAGTGTTTTGTGTTTTGCTTTACGCCCGGGTCAGATTAAGTGATACAACATTTGAGACTCACTTTCGGAATTGGAGCTTTGCTTGAAGATCTAGCTATCTATTTTTATTTCATTTGTTCAGTTAATTCAAGTTATCCGGATGATTCCAGTGATGTATTCTGATTTGTACTTGATTATCATATTGAGACTTCTGTTGTATCTTGTCTGATGTATTTATATAGTAGATTCATGAGCTACTATTTATTTACTTCCGCTGTGTTATATTACTTTGTGTATGTGATTCTGTGATTTATTTATTTGCTGTATATTCTGAGATTTGCCAAATTTATTTTACAATTCGGTATTTTAAGCAATTCAAGTCCGACATGTGCAGATGCGAATGGTTGAAAATATCGGGTGGTTACATTTGGTATCAGAGCTTTGGCTCTAGGAAAAACTTAGCATATATGGTAAATTTATTTATAGAATCAATTTCATTCGAGCTTGAATCTCTTCCTCTTTGACTCGGTTTCCTTTGAATTTGGAACGTTCCCTACGGTTCCAAAATTCATTCTTGTCCCCCACAATTCATCTTCTTTTGATTTTGGAGTATCTCATAACTCCACTTCGAATGAGCTTTATAACGAGTTGACGGTTTCTCCAATCTTCGATTTATTTGTAAAGGGGTGAAACTCCTTTATAATAGGCATTGATTCACCGGAGATTTTATATATCCTCGGTTTAGATGCTGATATCTTTTGTCAAACTTGAATTCTATCTTTTGAGATCGAATGTTGACTTGCCCATAATTCTACATCGATCTTATTCTTTAAATCAAGGTTGACCCGGTTAAGGTTGCCCGCGATTTATATAAGCTTATCCATCCACCTACTTTATTATTTATCATCTTATCTTTTCTTTCCAACTTATCCTCAAACCAAGACTTTCTTTGATTTTGGGTTAATCAAATTTGAATCTCTATCCTTGCTTTAAAAAAAGATTTCATGTATAATGACTGTAAATCTATATTTAAAATGTTTATATATTGTGTTGTTGAGTTGTTGATGCTGATTTGGGTTTCGATCAATTCGTCTGATCAACGCTATCGATAGGATCTCCAAAACACTTGAATAGAGCAAAACGACACAATATGGTTTCAAATTTAGCAAATGAAATAAATTTTGTATAATTATATTGTATATGTATATAAGTATAATTTTTCTAAACTTTGTTAGTTAATTGAATTTGATGTTAAGAAATAATATTTGACTTTACATATAGCTTGTAACCATTGGCTTTTGTTTCAAATATAAATAATTAAACTATAAAACATGGTTATAGATTAATTTGGAAATTTGAATGATTTTAAAACAAGAAACTAAGAATTTAATTTTCGATGGTTTAAAAACTTTGTGTTTAAAGTTTTAAAGGATATATTATTTAAAGTATTTCAAGTAGAGATTGTTTCAAAGAATTTTAATTGGTTAAATCAGTGCTCTTTTCTTTGTCGCTGGAAATAGTTTCGGAGATGACTTTAGCATCATCGACATTCATTATCGAGTTTCAAAGTGAAGAGACCATTCTGTAGTCTTGCTACAGTCTTGCTTTAGAGAATTAAATTGATTTGGATTTATAAAATATGACTTGATTTATAATATATGTGATATATGATTTAAGATTTGATTTGATATATATTGTGTATGTTTATTTGTCTCTAAAATAGTGCGAAGCTGATCGGAAATTTAATTCCAAATTTTTTTTATCTTAAAGGATGTTTTCAATTTATAAAGTGAAACCAAAATTTTGAATAAATATGTAAACTTGAATAATTGAACTGGAATTTTTTTTGTATAATATTCAATTGCATTCCAATATAAATTACCATAATTATTAGAAGTTAACAATATAATTGGATAATATACAATATAAAAAGGATTTTATAAACAAAATTTGAGTGTTCATAATAAATGTTATACACTTAAATTTTAGTTATAAAAGATTAATAAAGGTAAATAGAATGAAAAGTTTACTGAATAAAATACAATATAAATGGTGTTAAAGGAATTTATAAATAAATTAGAGTAGTTAGAATAAAATGTAAATACACTTAATATATGTGATTAGATATATATTAAGTGGAATAAATTTAATAATAATTTGGAATAAAGAAGAATTAAATTTATCGAATAAATTATGAGCATAATAAATGATTTTCAAATTCATTGACTTTATAAATTGTAAATTTAAGATGATTGGATGATAAAATAATGAAATTAGAAAATAGATAAGATTTATTTAACTTAGATGGAATTAATTATTAACTTAAGTTGAAACTTTCATGGTTTTAAATTTGTTATCTCATCTTGTTTTCCAATCTATCTTTCTTTTGGATTGTTCCTATTCTCCTGCATCCTAAGCGGGAAATTGACTTCCGAATTGATCTTATTCCTGAAGTTCAACTTGTAGTTCTTCCTCCCAGAAGAACTTATCTTTATCTATCTATTTGGAAACTTTTCAAGGATCTTCTTCGTGCTTGTATTCTTGATTATGGAGGATATGGAAAGATCATATCCATCTTGTTCAATTTACCTAAACAACAGTTATCAGGATAATTTCAATCTTCTCTTCATCTTGTTTAATCCTTTATTTTCTATCTTCTATTCTATCTTGTTTAACTCTGATGTATATTATATAGTAGCTTCATGAACTACTATCTCTTTGCTTCCGCTGCATACTACTCTGTGTATGTGATTCTATGATTGATTCATTTGCTATATATTCTGAGATTTGCAAATTTATTTTACAATTCGGTATTTTGAGCAATTCAAGTCTGATACATGCGGATGCGAATGGTTGAAAATATCGGGTCGTTACATTTTCTCCCGAAAAGGAACGAGACAGGGAGAACAAGGAAAAAAATTTAAAATTTAAAATTTAAAATTCGAACCTTTTTATTTGAAGCTGGATATAAATTTTATACTGATTCGCTTTTCGTTTCGTGAAATTTCGATTTATACTTTTATATTTGGATAAATTACAGTGTTCTACACGCAATGAATTTTTGTACTTTTATTATATATATATATATATTATATTTTTCCTATATCCATCTCTATTTTATCTTTCTATTTTTATTTTGTCTAGATAGTCATGTTTATTTATTGGATTTTTGCTTATTTATATCTTTTATTTATGGCTTGGAAAAAAATCAAAGGGTATACGTTATATTGTCTTAATTGCTTGCCTTTTTTAAATTGCCTACTCTTTATTTCTTTTTAGCCTTTCCCACCATTGTTTGGCCGTGCATTACTCTATCAAATCGCATAAAAATCTTCTCAATATCTCACTTCCTCATTTGCCTCTTCTGATTGAAAGATTTTACAGTAAGTTTCTTTTATTAAATAGGAAATAAATCCCACTCATTCACTAGCCTCTTTATTTCTTGTCGTTTCTTTCTTTTGTCCGTGTATTTCCTAAACTCTAGCCATGATTACCTTCTACCAGTCACGCACAAAAATTTCTCAAAACTCCTCATCTCCATTTGCATGAGAGAAAAAAAAATTCAAGCTCTAGATCCATTGCTTCCTCCTTCTCTCTTATATTTTTCTCTTTGGTTTCTTCATACCTTGCTCGGCCATACCATGATGTAGTCTTGCCGACCACCTCACCACCACCATGACCACCTCCACAACCTCCTCCTCACTACAAAACCCAAGCCGTGACCACCTAGTTGCCATACATCACCAAAACTTAATAAAAACCCTAGCCTAGATCACATATTCACCTTCCTCTTCCTTTGTTTGCTCGGCCACAACACCTTTCCACACCTCCTCCTTGCCTCGCTATGAGTACTAACTCACCTTTTGTCGCGCCTAGACTCAAGCATCACCATGGCCGAGCCAAACAAACCATAGGGCCAAACCAAAATTGTTGCAAGCCTTGACCTTTTTCCTTCCTATCAATTGTAACTTGCCACCACTTCATTTCCATGACCTTAGCCATGCATTGGCTTGCTTTAGATCATCTTGGCTGAGCAACAAACATGATGTGGCCGAGCCACATGGTGATGATCTAGCCCACTTGATCATGGCCGAGCCCACTTGGTGTTTTAAGCAAGGTTATGTTCTCTTTGATTCATATTTTCATTATCTAATTCATCTCTTGTTTCATGTATTTTCATTATTTAATCCATCCTTTCTTTGTGTTGAATTATATTCTTATTTGTTGTATTTGTTTGCATACAAGATTTGGATCTGACTCTTTATTCACTCAGAAATATGGTCGTGCCTTGTCGTGCTTTTCGAGGTTTGTTGTGTATCTCTAGTTTGTCAAATTCTAGCTTTAAAAGGTGAGTTATCACTCTAGACTTACATACTTATATAATTGTGAAATGATGATAAGTGAATCTGTATAAACTGACATGTCATTGATATATGCTGATGTGATAACATGATGTTAAATGCTGTTTATATATTTGTTACATCATCTGATAAGCTAGGTTATATTATATTGTTCGTTTTATTTACTGTATCACACTGCAAGTACCCTATCACTATGGGTTGAAATGATACATAACCGAATCGACATTAGAATAAGGAAAATCATTATGAGCTGAAATGATAGGCTCGAGTGATTTTTATTTGTATTTATTTTACTTGGGATTGCGGGTTTGAAATGATAGAACCTGGATTTTCTTTTTAAATTACGAATTGAAATGATACATATCTGTATCACTTGACCTAGATTAGAAAATATTATACAGGCTCATGGTTATATTTTTAATAACATTTTCCTAAAAGTTTTATTAAGTATTTTTAAATAATATTTTTCCCAAAGGATTATTAAGTATTTTGAGTTTCATAAATGTACGAAATTTTTACTTAAAATTTTATTTAATGCTTTAATTATAAAGGTGTATTGGTTTTTCTATAAGTTAAATTTTTATAAAGTTAATAATTGGTTTTAAGTTGAATTAAAGATCTTTATTAATGATAAATAACTTAATAATTGAATTTGACTTAATATGGAAGTTTTAAATCTAATCTAGTAATTGTTATAAATTTTACTTTGTGAAATGGACAATGTATTTTGAACTGATAAAATGGAATACAGTATTAATTGGACATTTGTAATAAAATTTATTTAACTAGAAAATCATAGTTAATCAATGTCTAATTGAATAGATCTATAAGGAAAATTTGATTGTTATATTAACTATGATAAAATGTTCTTGCGTGAAATGTTATGTTTTGTAAAATAAATATTTATAATTTTAAAATGGAAAAATACGAATTAACTTGATAATTGGGAATTGGGTTTTTAAATAAAATATTAAGTTATGTAAATAAATGAAAATTTTGTTTCATTTATGAAGTGGGTATTTTAAAATAAAGGGTTAAGTTATTTGTTAAAGTAGAGTTAAGAAAGAATGTACTTTTGACTTAACAAATGATTTAGTTTAAATTGGATATTTATTGATAAAATTTTATTTTATTAAATCATAAGTTGAATGATATACAAATGAATATTTTTGAAGCGAAAAATATGATTGTTATAAGTTAAAATGGTTAAAATTGAAGTTTTAATGTTGCTGAAATTTTATAGTAAATCTGGAATTGGCATAGGTAGCACATCAGAAATGCTATGGTTCTAAGACAACACTTGTTAAGTGTTGTCATTTCTGAAAATAAACTATGTTTTGAATAATAAGAGCTACCGCAGCACTTTGTAAGTGCTGTTGCTGCTGAAAATAAACTGTTTTGAAATAATAACTAAATACCTACTGTAGCACTTTGTAAGTGCTGTTTCTGAACTTGACAATGTTTTTGAAATATTACTATATATACCGTAACATTTAATAAGTGCTGTTGTACCTGAAATTTATAATGTTTTGAAAATTTTATAATTGAATGAGTGAACTTAGAAATACCATAACTTTGAAATAAATATTATTTGACATTGAATTTAAATGGTTTAAACAAAAATGTTTCAAAGTGTTTGGTTTTAGAGTTGTTATAACATGAAGTAATACGGCTTTGGAAATGAAATTATTAGAAATTGTATTTAATTAAGAATTGTCTTTAAATATATTAATTTGAACTTATTGAAATTGAAGGTTTAAGAATATGACTTTATAAAGTAGTTTGGATTTAAGATGATTTAAAGTAATCTTTCAAGTAAATAAATTGAATGAATATTCAATGATTTGGAAATTTGGGTTTTATTTAAATGATATATTGATTCGGTTTTGGAATGAAATAATATAGTAATTAGTTTGGAATGGATATGATATTTTGGCTTTAAAGTATAAATGATTTTGAAATAAATATCCATGGGTTTTAATAATGTTGGGTTGTTAAAGAGACCGGGATCGGAAGTTGTCATACTTTCTGCCAACTCCGAAAACCACTTTAACAACCGTGCACGTGGTGATGATTCCATAATGAAGTAGGATGGTGGCGACGTTCTATTAAGGTATATATGTGGACCCGACTCCCGTGAGTTGGCTTAAGGTGGCTAAAACAGGAGCGATCTCGGGCCAATGAGGTAGCTCCTCTGATCGGACACACTCCTTCGATATTATATTCTGACTTGGAGATTTATTTGGTGGCCACTTTTGATTCTTTTGATTTTGGGGGTGTGGCTCGAGGTGGGCGGTAGCTGCGCGCTATATGTTACCACCAGCCCGTGTGCATGATTGGTATATCTAACCTGGCATTGCCTTGTGTGCCGTGTCACCTACCATAGCGCGCCTTGTACGAGTTTGATTTGTGTCGTACCTATGGAGTATCCTCTGGTAGCCTCCCGATCAGGAGGTATTACGTTACTGTATAGACTACTGGCACTATTACGTGTTAAGGTGGAAAATGTGATGCCTTAACGCTATTTAAAAGTCAGTTTATTTTACTGTAGACATTATTATAATAGCGAAATATTACTACATAGTAAATAATTTAGCGGATCCTTGGAGGATGGGCGGTCCCAAGCATCCTTTACGTTACTTATACTTTATATTACGGTTCACTTGAGTTGTTTTACATTGTATAGGTATGTATATCCTGACTCAAGTGTTTTGTATTTTGCTTTACGCTCGGGTTAGACTGAGTGTACAACATTTGAGACTCACTTTTGGAGTTGGAGCTTTGCTTGAAGATCCAGCTATCCATTTCTCTTTCATTTTTTCAGTTGATTCCAGTTATCTAGTTGATTCTAGTGATGTATTCTTATTTGTACTTGATTATCATATTGAGACTTCTGCTATATCTTGTTGAACTATGATGTATTTATATAGTAGCTTCATGAACTACTATTTCTTTACTTCTGCTGCATTATATTACTCTATGTCTATGATTATGTGATTTATTCATTTGTTGTATATTCTAAGATTTGCTAAATTTATTTTACAATTCGGTATTTTGAGCAATTCAAGTCCGACATGAGCGGATGCGAATGGTTGAAAATATTGGGTCGTTACATTTAATTACTTGCATTAATTAATCTTAATTAATTAATTATCATTTAACGTGTTCACAAAGTAATTATTCCTTAATTACATTAGTAATAATATTTATTACTTACATTAATTTCATTTTGTAATCATCCTTTACTTACTTACATTAATAATCAATCTTCAATTAATTACATTATGTAATTGTCATTAATAAATCAATAATGATCCTTTAATTAAGACCTTAATTAATCAAGATAAATTCTCATCTTAACCGATCACTTAATTATAACATTTTAATCTCATTAAATAAAATAAATTATCAAATAATTTAATTTTAAAATTAATAATCAAAATATTATTTAAGATAAGCCATTTATCTTTTTAAAATCTTATTTAAATAATCCTTGAAAATTAAATTAACATATGAGTTAACTTAAAATTCTTAAGTTAATTAAAACCATCATCTTTTAACTACTTAAATATATCATTTAAGTTTATTTCAAATAACTTAAGAATTCATTTTAAAAATTTAGAATTAAAACACTTTAACTTAATTTATTTTAAATAATTATTTTAAAACTTTAACTAATTTACAAAACTAGTATAGAACAATTATCATCAATTAAGAAAGTGTTTAAAAATTTGATTTTATTTAAATTAGAAAAAACTTTTTTTATTTTAAAAAAATAAAGAACTATTTCAATACTAACCCGAGACCACTTCGGGTTTTCACCCGAGCCAGATTTCAAACTCCCCGAGCAAACCTTCGAGTATATTTTTTTTCTTTAATTCTTAAAACCCTGTTATCATTATAAAAATACCAGAGCCACCAGACCGAACTTCCCGAACACTTACACGAGCCAAATCTTCATTTACCCATGCCCATCCCTGAGTAATCTTCTTCTTCCCGAAACTTTGATCAACCCAGATACATAAGTGCACATGTGCACGTGTACGATCATTCCGACCATCTTCGGTCGATGCTGCAATCCCCAACATGTCGTCACCGACCTCGCCGACCAATACAACTTCCAGCTTCGACGAACTCACAAGGAAAACGAAATCGAGCAACTTGATCACCATCTGGAACTAACTCAGTCACCAAAAACTACCTTGTGCCGGCGATCCCAACCACCAGACATCTCTCCATCACACCCATAGCTGCATCACGACACCAAGCGACGATCCCTCCCGGTGCGAACACTTCTAGTTCACCCATGAAGATGTACGAACCCGATTTTTGACATCAACTTAAAAACTAGGTTAAAACCCTACTATACTGTCGACCAGCCACCACGGTCATCTGGAAACCCAGCGAGTATTTTTTCGATGATCTCCAACCTTTATTCTTCCTCCAGTAACGAACATGACAACCCTCCCTCCACCGATCGTCAAGAATCGACTAAAAAGCATTTTTCGTTCATCTCTCGAATTCTCATCACCCAAGATTTTAAATATTTTGATATGTATTTTAAAAATCATGATTTCCCAATATGAATCCAGATATACGATCAAAACCTAAAAATTTAACAATCAAGATTTCGACTTGAGTTGATTTCACTGAAATTTTTCTTTTTCCAATAAAAATAACTTACTAATATACTTATGAATATTTTTAAAAATAGTATTTGTCTAAAACAAACAAATCTCTTTCAAAGATCATGACCTAATATTGTTTATGTGAAGAGATTTGAGTTTATTTGGATTTAGTTAAACCTGAAACTAAAGAACAGAGCTTAAATTATATGTATCCATATACATGCACATCATCATTTACATGTATATATGTGCATGAAGGCATAATAAAAAACCATTTTCGTATCATACTTCCAGTGTCAATTACAAAAATCAAGATATATAAATAGGTTCAAGTGAGTTTGCTCACCTGGAACATCTTGACAGAGAACAGAGAAAAAACTTAAGCCTGGAAAATGTTTTGAGTTTGAAACTTTGATCTTTGATGTTTGTTGTTTACCTGATTGTTGAATTGAATCTTGAACTGGAAAGTGATCTTTAACTTGATGTATTTGATTTGATCTGAAGCTTTGAGTCTTGCTTGTTGTTTTTAGAGTTGAATCTGATCATCGATTTCCACAGGCTTCAGCTTGATTTTAACAAAATTTAAATCTTGCTTGTTTTTGATTGCTTTATCATCTCTGTGGTTTTGATCTTTGAAAACTAGAGCTTGTTCTCAGGTTTGATTTTAAACTTTGCTTTTGCTCTTTATTTTTTTCTTCTGGTTTATAGCTTTTGAATTTTGTTTTCTTTGATTTAGATTTTCTTTGTTTTGAATGCATGAAACAAATGAGAAGAGAAAGGGAATGGATGTAGATGTATATATAAAATCTTATAATCTTTTTTTAAAAATAAAAAGAAAATTTAAAAAGAATGACACTTGTAATATTTCATACATGTCTTACACTTGTTTAATTCTTTGTTATATAGTTTACATTTGTTTATTTGCATGTTTAAAATCTTTACATATGTCTTTTACATGTAATTAAATTCTCTAAATTTTTTTATATTCTATTTACCTTATGTTTAAAATATTTGCATATGTATAATGCATGTATTTATATTTTTTTAATATTTTTTCTATTTTTTTTATTAAACACATTTCCTTTTTATTTATTTATTTACATATATATATTAGAAATAAACATTTTGAAAATTTATTATATTAAATAATTTTCAAATCATAATGTGTGTATATATATATTAAAAATAGAAAGCAAATTTTCCATTAGTTTCAAATTATAGAGTTTTTCAAATCCAAATTTATTTCCAAGATATTTTGATTTTGAATTTTAAATCCAAAATTTTATTTACAATCTATATAAAATAAATACATATTTTATTTATTTGGAAAAATTTTCAAATTAATTCACAATTTAATCCAAAATTTTATATTAATTACCAAATTAAATTTGACTCAAAACCGGGATCGTTACAGTAATTGAGTGATCCGATGGCCAAAACGGTCGAGATACGTGAAATTACCATCTCAAAGCATTGTCTTGGATAGCGGCGAAATTTATACCATAGGGATAACAAAAACGAGGCGATGTATGCCAACGAATTTCGTAGCAATCTGATGTGTTTTGTAATCGTACAAGCCTAAAACGTGTGGCGATTTATTCGAGATATCGTATAATATATGTATGTATTGATACATATTGTGACGCCCCACCTCTATACCCACGCTAGCCAAGAACACTACGGAGAATGCTGTCGACTAGCACGGAGAATAAGGCTGTTGAGGAGCGACCATCCGTGTAATTGCTTTGTGCGAGCATCGATATGTCGGATAGTATAACATGCATTTCTTTATCAAGAAGGAAATCCGACATACCGACACAAACTCAAAGATACCACACAGTGGCTATAATATCTTCAGAAACAAATATAGAAATAAACATAACATAAATCAGTCACAGACAATTCATATCACAAAGGCGGAAATAGATATGAATACTACGCTAGGAAGTGTACATCAGAGTAGTGGTCTAAAAAGATCCACAATATCACAAAAGAATAGTTACATGAACTACACAAAAGAATAAGTATACATTATGGAGTCTATATCTCAAATGTATACAACAAAAACTACTAATCTAAGTAGTTAACCAAAAGTCAAGGAGGTAATCCTGGATGTAAAGTCAAGCAGAAGGACCTGTAACATCTCGGTCTGACCCGAGTATTATTTAACAAGAAAAATAATAAACGGATCAGTCTAACCATAAATATCAGATGAAACGATATAGAGTAAGAGATATGACGAAACACATAATAATCACAATGCCAAACTGTGATATATATAAGTAATTGAAAATCAACAAGAGATTAATCAATATCACAAAATCTACACAAGAATCAAAGAAATGCCATTCTCCTTATTTCGTTCATCAAACCACAAATATTGACGATTATATCAATGTCAATCACAAAAGTCAATGACACACAAATTCACCAATGCACAAATATTAATAAAACTTATCAATGGAAATCACGAAAATTGGTGAAACACAAATTCTAGAAATCATCTCAAGAAATCCAGAAATCACAAAAAGGAGGGGGGGGAGGCCTATCACAAACGGGAGCATAAAGCTCACCAACACATGTATCACAAACGGAACGCTAATTCCATGGTTGCTAACCATCACAAATTGAGCCGAAGCTCCACAAACGGCCCGAAGACCATGGGTTGCTACCCCACCAATTTGAGTCGAAACTCCACAAAACGGGGTTTAGTCTCCTTCGCAGACAAAGAGACATCGCATATTGCTAGTCTAAATCACAAAGATGATCATCATGATCAACGAGAAGTGTCAATTACACTAAGCTAGTAAATATATGAGTTCAGCTTCATGTCCCATAACCACTTGCTTAACTTAAATATTTACGAACAAACTGTAGATCTCCACTATAAAATTGTCACAACAGATTCAATCGAACAAGTTCAAGAATTAACCGACGAAGTAAACGCAAGCATTTCATACCACTCGTTTTACTAAGTCGTTTAATTAGATTTCTCATACGAGTGAGGTAAAGGTTTGTATATACTAATAGATTGGAAAACGGTTTAAGAAACGAGCTTTGTACTAAAATAGTGTTGAAATCATTTGAAGAAAGAGTTTTGATATTTACTATTAGTATAGAAAACCTTTATATTTTTAAAGTGACAAATCACAAAGAAGATTGTAGGAACAATCAATCACTAAAATTCACATTCGAAGACGTGAATGAAAATCCAAAGAAACCGATAAAGAATCCATCGAAATGGATATTCAAAAATCCCTAAATAGGAGTCATCAAAGGCATAATAAATGATAACAACAAATAGGATCATCACGAATCGATTTAAGTTGGAATTCTCTAGCGAATAGGCAAATAGGCAAAATAGTGCTGATTCAGACGTCTGAAATCAAGGATTCAGACGTCTGAATCTGGAAAATAAATATTTTCCAAAGACAGAATTTAGTCGTCTGAATCCTTGAATCCAGACGTCTGAAATAGGCACTTTTTAGCCTATTTCCTTTCTGGTTCCAAATGAACCAATTCAGACGTCTGAAACTGGGATAGAAATCTTCCCAGAACAATATTCAGACGTCTGAATATTACGTTTCAGACGTCTGAATGAAGGGTTCAGGGCATTCCCTGAACCTAGGCAAAAATGGCCAGACGAATATCGGAAACGATCGAACGAGCAAATGGCGATGGCTAAGGAATTACGTCAAACGACAACCCAGCCTAACGGCTCTTCGATACGCCTCAAATATCAATGTCCAAATATCCATAATAGGATTTTCATAAATTGGACCAAAACACCAAAAATTGGAATATACACGAAATCGATCCAAACCAAAATCAATTGCACACGAATAAACGTTAGGAATTCATACCTAACAATCGAAGATAATTATAGACTAAGATGTGAGATAAAAATCTCACCTTTGAACCCAAACGATTGAAGAAGAAGCTATAGAGCAATGGTAAGAACAATCACTCTTCAATTCCAACCCAACAAGCTTGAATCTAAGCTTAAAGGAGAAACATTTCCTAAATTAGGTTTAGGAAATTTCTGAAATTGAATGGAGAAAGAGTTGGAGAAGATGAAGGAGATGCTTACCAATGGGTTCTCTTGAATTTGGAGCTAGAAGTTGGATTTGCAAAGCAAGCTAGGGCTTAGGAATTTCTATTTCCCATTCTCTTCCACCATTGTTGCTAAAGCTTGAGTGTTTAAGAAAAGAGGAGAAGTTATGAAGAGAAGGGGGTTGGGCTGAGCTAATAAGGGTGCAGCCCAAACCAAAGTCATAAGCGGGAAAAAGAAGCAAAAATCAACTATCTCCAAACATATCGAAGCTTATACTCAAAAAGGTCGCAAACGACATTTTAAACTCAATGGGGGTGGTCTCGAGTCCTAATTCGACTGTTTGCAAAAAGTAGGTTTTCGGACTAAAATCCGACGAACGATGAAATATTTAAATAAAATATTTAAATATAAAATCGATAAATATGCGGGTTGTTACAGACTCCCCTCCTTAAAGAAATTGCGTCCTCGCAATATTTAAGAAGAAGATATGTAGTAACAACCATAAAAGCATATTCAACACAAAAGAAATTTGAAATAAGAAGTTCACCTCAAAGAGCACGAGAAAGCAAGTCCGGATGTGTTCGCTCGATGAACTCTTTAGATTCCCAACAACAATCCTTAGGATTTGAAGACCATTGGACTTTAACAAGTGGGACATCTTTATTTCGAAGGCGTTTGACCTCCGAAGCAATGATACGAATAGGATGTTGCTCATAAGTTAAATTAGGTGAAACTTCAATCTCTTCCACAACACCGGGCTCAAGAATAGAATCGGAATCTCGAAGACATTTCCGAAGTTGAGAAACGTGAAACACGTCATGCATAACAGAAAACTGAGCCGGTAATGATAGGCGATAAGCCATGGAACCAATACGTTTAGTGATAGGAAATGGCCCAATATATCGAGGCTCCAATTTTCTCGATTGACTGAAACGTACAACACCTTTCACTGGTGAAACACGAATAAAAATAGAATCTCCAACAGAAAATTCTAATTTCCTTCTTCGATTATCGGCATAGGATTTTTGTCTACTCTGGGCTTCTTTCATCCTATGACGAATAAGATCAATCTTTTCTATGGAATCACGAATAAAATCTGGACCTAAAACCAGCTTCTCACCGGCCTCAAGCCAACAAGAAGGAGATCGGCATGGCCATCCATAGAGTGCCTCGAAAGGTGCCATACCAATACTAGATTGGAAGCTATTATTATAGGAAAATTCAACAAGTGAAATATAATCTTCCCAACTTCCACCAAAATCAAGAACACAAGCACGAAGAAGATCTTCAAGAGTTTGATTCACACGCTCGGTTTGTCCATCGGACTGAGGATGATAAGCGGTGCTTAATTAAGCTTCGTTCCCAAAGCTTTTTGAAGACTCTTCCAAAATCCACTAGTAAACAATGGATCGCGATCACTAACAATAGAAGTAGGAACACCATGTAATTTAACAATCTCTTTAACAAAGAGTTTGGCCAAAAGAGGAACGGTTCGGTTAGACCGAACGGGAATAAAATGGGCGGATTTAGTAAGTCTATCAACAATCACCCATAAGCTATCATGACCCAATCGAGAACGGGGAAGGCCATCTATAAAATCCATGGAAATCTGGTCCCACTTCCAAATTGGAATTTCTAAAGGTTGCAATAACCCACTGGGCCTTTGATGTTCAGCCATAACGAGTTGGCAAGTCATGCAACGCTTAACGAAGTTAGCGATGTCAAGTTTCATTCCCTCCCAATAATAAAGTCGCTTCATATCTGCGTACATTTTACTACTACCGGGATGAATGGTGAATTTAGAACGATGAGAATCTTCTAAAATATCCTTACGAAGATCAATAATATTTGGTACGATAAGTCTACCAAATTTTCGAATGCCGCCACGAGAATCGATATCAAAGTCTTTCAAGCCTTCAATATCAATTTTATCTTTAATATTTTGGCCAAGAAGAGCCAATTCAGGATCCAACCCTTGAGCTTCAAGAATGCGGTCTAAAAGAGAAGGATGAGCCTCAAGGCTACATAAAACAAGAGATGAACATAAAACGGTAACACGGTCTCGAATTTCACAAGTGGATAAAATCTCGAGATCGTTCCATTCGGATATCATCATAGAAACAACCACTTGTTGCTTTCGACTAAGTGCATCCGCAACGCGATTCCCCTTTCCGGGAGTATAAAGGATATCAAGATCATATGGTGCAAGAAATTCGAGCCAACGCTGTTGACGCAAATTAAGTTCCTTTTGAGAGAATAAATACTTCAAGGACTTATGATCGGTATAAAGAACAAATTTCTCTCCTAAAAGATAATGACGCCAAATACGAAGGGCGAAAACAATGGCCGCGAGCTCTAAATCATGTGTGGCATATCTAGTCTCGGCTTGGTTCAATTGCCTAGAAGCATAAGCAATAACACGTTCTTTTTGCATAAGAACGGCACCCAAACCAACGCGACTAGCATCGGTATAAACAACGAAATCAGATTCCCCTCAGGAATAACGAGAATAGGAGCATCAGAAAGAAGTTCTTTTAATTTCTGAAAAGAAGCTTCACATTTGTCCGACCAAATGTATTTAACACCTTTCTTCGTCAAGCTAGTGAGAGGCACAACAATCTTAGAAAAGTCTTTGATAAATCGGCGGTAATAACCTGCCAATCCCAGAAAACTACGAATCTCCGTCACACTCTCCGGTCTCTTCCAATTCTGAATCGCTTCAATCTTTGAAGGATCTACTGATATTCCGGACTCGCAAATAATATGGCCTAGAAACTTCACACGAGATTGCCAAAAATGGCATTTAGAAAATTTTGCTTTTAATTGATTACTCCTAAGAGTTTCCAATACAATTCGAAGATGTTTTTCATGCTCCTCCTTGGTTTTAGAATACACAAGAATATCATCAATAAAGATGAGAACAAATTGATCGGGGAAGTCTTTAAAAACTCGATTCATTAAGTCAACGAAATAAGCCGGGGCATTCGTTAACCCAAATGGCATAACAAGCCATTCATAAGATCCATACCGAGTACGAAACGATGTCAAAGGAATGCTATCCTCTGCAACACGAAGCTGATGAAAACCGGTAGCCAAGTCCAATTGTGAAAAGACTCTAGCACCACTAAGTTGGTCAAATAAATCATCAATCCGAGGTACGGGATATTTATTTTTGATAGTAAAATCATTAAGCTTGCGGTAGTCAACGCAAAGCATAAGTGTTCCATCGGATTTCTTCACGAAAATAGCCGAAGCTCCCCAAGGCGAGGAACTAGAGCGAATAAATTGCCTCGTCTCCAATTTGGATAATTGTTTACGCATCTCCTCGTTTTCTTTATTGGACATACGATACGGAGGACGAGTGATAGGTTGAGCTCCAGGAATAAGATTAATTCTGAACTCAATTGCTCGCTTAGGTGGTAATCCTAAAACGGGCTCGAATATGTCGGAAAATTCACAAACGACGTGAATAAGAGAAATAATATCACCCTCATTATCATCATCGTCATCACGAGGATTTAAAGAATATAAAGATGCAACCAAGCTGGAATCTGAATCTTTAAGATTAATAGAAATCTGCTTAACAGATTGAGGATGTCGAAGATGAATAGTCCGCTCAGGACATAGGATATGAGCTTCATAACGGTTAAGCCAATCCATTCCCAAAATCATTCCAAATCCTAAATAACGCATGACATGCAAATCGGCTCGGAAAGAAAAATCACACAAAATAATCTCGACATCTTTACATAATAAACTGATTGTCGCGGATCCACCAACCGGATTCGCAATTCTCAAAGAAGTCATTAAACACAAAACATCCAAAGAAAAAGTGTCAACAAGTTCTTTTGATATAAAAGAATGGGACGCACCCGTATCAAAAAGAACTCGAATAGGATGATCACGAAATAAAATAATTCCATCCAGAATAGAATGAGAAATACCTTGGCCACGAGATGTGTTGCCAGGGGCTTGAGCAACATTAAGCTTTCCCTCTTTCCTGCCCTGAAGCTTGGGGCATGAAGATATAACATGACCGGGACCTTTGCAGTAGCAACAAGAGATATACTTGGGACACTTGTTCACATAATGGTCCTTCGAACCACAATTATAGCACTCCCCACGACCAAAGGAAGAAGTCTTTGCCACGGAGGTTGCTTGCTTCCCTTTCTTATTAGGATAGGGGCCTTTGAATTTGTTTGGCCTCTTCTTGTTGTTGTTGAAGCTTAGTTTGGAACCCACCACTTCAACATCATTCTCCCTATCCGCCTCTTCAAGACGAAGAGCGATATCAACGAGTTGGTCGAAAGAAACTTCTAATTTTAGAAGTAATGGCTTCTTGAGATTTTTGTTTAAGCCATAGACGAACCTCTGGTTCTTCTTTAAAGGGGTGTTGATGTATTCAACCCCATATTTGGAAAGCAACTCGAAGGAGGCGACGTAATCAGTCACGGAGGACTCACCTTGAACAAGGTCTATAAATCGTCGAGCCAATGTCACTTTCTCTGCTTCTGGTACAAATTTCAACTCGAAGCATTCTCGGAATTGCTTCCAGGTGAGATCCGCTTCATTAATCTCAGAAATAAGAAGCTCGTACCAGTCCAATGCTCTTTCTCTGAGCATACTAGAGGCCACCTGAACTCGGTGAAGGTCAATAAGATTCATGCGAGAAAAGATTCGATCGCATGACCTTAGCCAAGCCTGTACTTCAATAACAGTTTCGGAACCTTTGAATGGCTCCCTACCCAAATTAGTGTAATCGCTGCACAAGCGTGCAAATCCCGACTTTGGGTGAGTAGGTTCCGGGTTAGCTCCAGCTGCTTGAGCATTTGTCACTAAATCAAGAAGCTGTTGAGCAGTCATAAAAACTCCATCCTGGGGTGGAGTGCTAGATGGCACGACTCTGGGGCAGCCTGGTCTAGACATTTCTCTTCCTTAGAAAGAAAGAAGAAGAAGAAAAAGGTTATCCACCAAATTGAATATCAAGCAATCTTGATAGACAAAACAAAGAATCATAAAAGAAAATAGGATAGGACGGTACGTAGACCCGAATAAAATCCTAAAGCACGACTCCTAAGGTAGACTTAGGACGATGATCCTTGTTATATTATTCCATATTGTTCCGAAGTTTGGCTCGGATATCAAGCTGTGACGCCCCACCTCTATACCCACGCTAGCCAAGAACACTATGGAGAATGCTGTTGACTAACACGGAGAATAAGGTTGTTGAGGAGCGACCATCCGTGTAATTGCTTTGTGCGAGCATCGATATGTCGGATAGTATAACATGCATTTCTTTATCAAGAGGGAAATCCGACATACCAACACAAACTCAAAGCTACTACACAGTGGCTATAATATCTTCAGAAACAAATATAGAAATAAACATAATATAAATCAGTCACAGACAATTCATATCACAAAGGCGGAAATAGATATGAATACTACGCTAGGAAGTGTACATCAGAGTAGTGGTCTAAAAAGATCCACAATATCACAAAAGAATAGTTACATGAACTACACAAAAGAATAAGTATACATTATGGAGTCTATATCTCAAATGTATACAACAAAAACTACTAATCTAAGTAGTTAACCAAAAGTCAAGGAGGTAATCCTGGATGTAAAGTCAAGCAGAAGCACCTGTAACATCTTGGTCTGACCCGAGTATTATTTAACAAGAAAATAATAAATGGATCAGTCTAACCATAAATATCAGATGAAACGATATAGAGTAAGAGATATGACTAAACACATAATAATCACAATGCCAAACTGTGATATATATATAAGTAATTGAAAATCAACAAGAGATTAATCAATATCACAAAATCTACACAAGAATCAAAGAAATGCCATTCTCCTTATTTCGTTCATCAAACCACAAATATTGACGATTATATCAATGTCAATCACAAAAGTCAATGACACACAAATTCACCAATGCACAAATATTGATAAAACTTATCAATGAAAATCACGAAAATTGGTGAAACACAAATTCTAGAAATCATCTCAAGAAATCCAGAAATCACAAAAAGGGGGGGGAGGCCTATCACAAACGGGAGCATAAAGCTCACCAACACGTGTATCACAAACGGAACGCTAATTCCATGGTTGCTAACCATCACAAATTGAGCCGAAGCTCCACAAACGGCCCGAAGACCATGGGTCGCTACCCCACCAATTTGAGTCGAAACTCCACAAAATGGGGTTTAGTCTCCCTCGCAGACAAAGAGACATCGCACATTGCTAGTCTAAATCACAAAGATGATCGTCATGATCAACGAGAAGTGTCAATTACACTAAGCTAGTAAATATATGAGTTTAGCTTCATGTCCCATAACCACTTGCTTAACTTAAATATTTACGAACAAACTGTAGATCTCCACTATAAAATTGTCACAAGAGATTCAATCGAACAAGTCCAAGAATTAACCGATGAAGTAAACGCAAGCGTTTCATACCACTCGTTTTACTAATTCGTTCAATTAGATTTCTCATACGAGTGAGGTAAAGGTTTGTATATACTAATAGATTGGAAAACGGTTTAAGAAACGAGCTTTGTACTAAAATAGTGTTGAAATCATTTGAAGAAAGAGTTTTGATATTTACTACTAGTATAGAAAACCTTTATATTTTTAAAGTGACAAATCACAAAGAAGATTGTAGGAACAATCAATCACTAAAATTCACATTCGAAGACGTGAATGAAAATCCAAAGAAACCGATAAAGAATCCATTGAAGTGGATATTCAAAAATCCCTAAATAGGAGTCATCAAAGGCATAATAAATGATAACAACAAATAGGATCATCACGAATCGATTTAAATTGGAATTCTCAAGCGAATAGGCAAACAGGCAAAATAGTGCTGATTCAGACGTCTGAAATCAAGGATTCAGACGTCTGAAATCAAGGATTCAGACGTCTGAATCTGGAAAATAAACATTTTCCAAAGACAGAATTCAGACGCCTGAATCCTTGAATCCAGACGTCTGAAATAGGCACTTTTTAGCCTATTTCCTTTTTGGTTCCAAATGAACCAATTCAGACGTCTGAAACCATATATTCAGACGTCAGAAACTGGGAATAGAGATCTTCCAAGAACAATATTCAGACGTCTAAATATTACGTTTCAGACGTCTGAATGAAGGGTTCAGGGCATTCCCTGAACCAAGGCCAAAAATGGCCAAACGAATATCGGAAACGATCAAACGAGCAAATGGCGATGACTAAGGAATTACGTCAAACGACAACCCAGCCTAAACGGCTCTTCGATACGCCTCAAATATCAATGTCCCAATATCCATAATAGGATTTTCATAAATTGGACCAAAACACCAAAAATTGGAATATACACGAAATCGATCCAAACCAAAATCAATTGCGCACGAATAAACGTTAGGAATTCATACCTAACAATCGAAGATAATTATAGACTAAGATGTGAGATAAAAATCTCACCTTTGAACCCAAACGATTGAAGAAGAAGCTATAGAGCAATGGTAAGAACAATCACTCTTCAATTCCAACCCAACAAGCTTGAATCTAAGCTTAAAGGAGAAACATTTCCTAAATTAGGTTTAAGAAATTTCTGAAATTGAATGGAGAAAGAGTTGGAGAAGATGAAGGAGATGCTTACCAATGGGTTCTCTTGAATTTGGAGCTAGAAGTTGGATTTGCAAAGCAAGCTAGGGCTTTGGAATTTCTATTTCCCATTCTCTTCCACCATTGTTGCTAAAGCTTGAGTGTTTAAGCAAAGAGGAGAAGTTATGAAGAGAAGGGGGTTGGGCTGAGCTAATAAGGGTGCAGACCAAACCAAAGTCATAAGCGGGAAAAAGTAGCAAAAATCAACTATCTGCAAACATATCGAAGCTTATACTCAAAAAGGTCGCAAACGACATTTTAAACTCAATGGGGGTGGTCTCGAGTCCTAATTCGACTGTTTGCAAAAAGTAGGTTTTCGGACTAAAATCCGACGAACGATGAAATATTTAAATAAAATATTTAAATATAAAATCGATAAATATGCGGGTTGTTACACACACACACACACACACACACACACACACACACACAGATATATATATATATATAAACCCCGCACTTAAACTATCCTAATTTTCAATTCTTCCCCTCTACTTTTCATTTTTCCTCTTTGCTCTCTCCCAGTAAACAAAAAAAGATGCCACTCCTTTAAAACATAAAATCAAGAGCTATTGAGCACGATAAATCACGAGATTGGGTACGTTGAGGTCGAGGAAAAGAGAGCTTCAAATCCATATGGGATTTGGGGGGTGTAGCATCTATTGGGGAAGTGGCCATACATTCATTGATGGATAGAGTTAGATCTAGGTGGAGTTTGTGGTGGAACACACCATCATTTTTCTCTTGCCGAGGAGCATCATCCCCTAAAATTTCTTAAACTCCCGCAACCTATGGAAGATTGCAACCTTTGATGGCGGTTATGGAGAAGCATGTGTCATGATTTGCCAGGGGAGGCCAGACGTAATGGCAAGGGGTGCATTGTAGAGAGCGTTCGTAGTGGGGGAAGTTTGAGCAAGCGGTGCGTCATTTCGTCGATTGTAGCTCCTTGGGGTTAGTGAACGTGCACGGTGATATGGGTATACATGGATGTATGTGTCCAGGTATGGTTTAGTTGATTGGGGAAGATGGATTTGAATGGTAATTAGTGGGTTAGTTAGTAAACTAATTATTTTATTTAATTCAATTTCTTATAAAGTCCATATCTCTTCCACACGAGGTCCAATCGAGACAAGGTCTTCACCATTGCACTTGTAATGAGATTATCTACATGATATAGGCTTGGACTGGATTCATGCACTTGAGAATTTGTAGTTCAGGTGAGCGAAATTATAACTCTGAATTTATATCTTAGTATAAACCCCATAATTTTCTACATTGAAAATATTACCAGGACGAGGTAGAATATATATATATATATATATATATATATATATATGGAATCGTTTCCCCATTTGATTGGATTTATTTAAATAGATATTTGGGATAATTGATTAAAATTTCATATATTTATATTATGTCCTATTTGTATTGAATAGAGTTAGATTGCGATAATATTAATTTATAACGTGATTATATGTAACAACCCGTAATTTTTTATAATTAAAAAATTTGATCTTAAATAAATGATAGAATAACTAATTTTAATGAGGTGAAAGATTATAATGCATTAGAATATGATCTAATGATATTGATTTGAATATAATTTATTTAATAATCATTTGAACGTAAATCTTAATTGATGTTAGTACAAGGATGGAATAATTTAAAAAGTAAATGTTGGAAAATATAAAATGAACATTTGAATAAGAAATTACATTTTAAATTAAATTAAAATTAACATTTGAATGAAATCAAGCCTTGACTTGAAAAGAATAAATTGAATGTTTATCTCTAACTGGAATATAATTGTAAAGTTAATTTGGTTATAATTGTAAAGTAATAAGGAATAAATTAATTGATGTGTTGATGGTGAAATTATATGTTATTTAGTCGAAATTAGTAATGAAACGAATTGGAATTACATTAATTGAAATGTTTCAATTAAGGAAACATAAATGAAATTGTAGTGGATGAGTTAATAGAGAAACTTGCATTTTTGTATCGAAATGGAATGAACCTTTTAATTAAAATAATTGCATGTTTTGAGACATATAAAAATAAAATTTTCATTTTGAATAAGTATGAAGTATGATTTTGGAAAAAAGTGAATTTTAGAATAATATATATGAACATACTTAACAGTAATCAAATTTTAGAATTTACCAGAGGGTTCTTGGTTGTAAAAATGTTGTTGAATCAATTAAAAATTACCTTTTATTAACAGTTGTACATTAATTACACATGTTTACATATATTTACTTTCCATTTTATATATGGTTAAAACTTGTATATTGGTTGCATTAATGTAACCGTACAGTAATTAAAAAAGTAAAGTAAATCATTTTATAATGTATAGATAGATATATATTCATGAATTAATAAAACTAATTGGGTAACATTAATAAATATATAGATTGACTGGTTGATTAATTGATTGACTGATTGTTAATTGATTGACTAAGTTAATGGAGTGTGCATATATACTAACATAAAATGAATGTTTTAATAAAATATTAAATGATAAATATGTGTATATTTGAGTTTGTTGAAATGAATTAATAGGAGTTAGTTTTGGAACTTGGATCACAAAGGTTTGTTTATAGTATATAAGTGGTCCATTCATTTACTTTACATTTATTATCACATCCACATTCTCTTTCTTTTCATTTTCAAGTTCTCCATGTTGGTTTTGTTTGAGCGTCCATTTAATTGTTAGATTACTCATTCATTTATTATTAATTAATAGTTGCCTCATTTGATTTATTCATAATTAATAATTTCCGCATTCCTTTCATTTGTTTCTCATTTGTTCGTTTGCTCCTTTCAAGTGCTTTACTTGAATTTTTTTCCTTTTTTTTCCATTTTTAATGTGAACATCCAAACTAATATTCATGCTACCTCATTAGCATTTACTATTCTCCATTTCTGAAATTTATTTTTCTTATGCATTATTAGTTATTGTAGCTTCCTTTCATTGGCAATTCTTTCTCTTGAAGCTTCATATTTAAAATGGAAGATATATTTTTATCTTTATTGATATATTTATTCCTTTATTTCACCTCTTTCAAATAGGGCTGTTCATATTTTTACTCTGTTTCAATTCCTAATTTGTTTATATATACCTTATTAGCTTTTCATTTGTTTCCATCTTCATTCATGTAGCCTCACTTCATTTTCAAATCTCATCTTATGTAGCTTCATTTTTACAAATAAAACTTCCATCTCATTTTTTTTCTCTCTTCACCTTCCTCCTTCCTTTTTCATTTTCTTCTTCTTCAAATCTCCTTCTTCTCTTTTTTTTTAGCTTTATTTTTTTATTCTTTTTTATCTTGTTCTTCAAATCTTCTTCTTCTTTTTTCAAAGCTTCCTTTTCCTTTTCAATTCTTATTCTTCTTTAAATTTTCTTCTTCTTTTCCAAACATTCTTCTTCTTCTAAATCCTTTTCTTCAAATCTAGATCTATACAAACTTCTCTCTTTTCCATAACACTCTATAAAAAAAGATTAAGATCCAAATCCGAATAGAAAGGAAAATTACAAAAGGTGAGTGTTTTAACCCACTCACAAATACTAAATCATCTTATGTTGGTAAAATTAAATTTATGACGTGGTTAGAAATTTATTGATTGTTGTTTGGTTTTTTAAATTGTCATTTAAATTTAATTTGAATTTATATTGAACTGAATTACCATTTAATTAATATTGAATATAAATTGCTAGTTACATGCTTGATAATGATAACCAATTAATTTTTGCGATTTATCGGCTGATTTGGATGTTGAATTGTGATGGATGTTATTGGTTGACATTTTGGATGATTGGATGTTTATTTTTGTCTATATCTCTGTTATCACTATGGGTGGAAATGATACATATCCGAACGATCTTATAAATTTGGAAATTTTGATTTTTGATACTGGTTGAAATGATATATATATATATATATCCATACAGTTCTTAAATTTGGATGATTGATATTATTTTAATTAAAGCAGTTAAAATTAGTATTTTGAATTCTTTAAATCTCATAAATAATTATTCACATTGTACACTTGATAGGAGATGGAAAATCATGTAACATCTCTGAAGCATTCCACTCATATTTTATTTTAGATTAATTTGACTTACATAAGATCTTTTAGTTCTGACTCGAATGTTTTGTTTTTTTATTAAGCTCGAGTTAGTATGAGGTTTTTAGTGAATCACAGACCGTTTTATTTAGAGGATGAAGATAGAGATGAGGCTACTATTTATTGTTTTAAGTATTCCACTGCATCATGTGTTCCGCTGCGTTATTTGTTTATTTCTGCTCTATGTATAACTCTGATTTGAATTGTAAATGTGTAATCAAATGTTATTTGTAAAACAGCTTCATGAACTGTTTATTTGATTATTATATTTTATCATTCCACTGCAAGATTCTATGTTTTGTTTTTACTTCGTTTTCTCTTCTTTTTCTTATTTACCCCCATAACAATCCTTCCTTTTGAATGGTTTGAGTCTGACATGTGTGGTTTATTGTCGATTTGAACCATCCAAAAAGCGAGGGTCGTTACAGTTGGTATCAGAGCCAGGTTTAGACACACCTTAGCCTTTTGGGGTTAACTCATTAGGGATAGGGTAGTAATATCCTAGATTGAGTTTGTGTGGGTGCAGAAACACACACACACACACAAGAGCACGTATATATTAGTGTTATAAAATGTTTTATATAAGTTTTGAAATGAAATAAATTTTCCTAATATTATATTTTATATTTAAAGGAATAAATTTTTGTAACTATTATATTTATTTGTAATGTGTTTGATTTAGAAAATGATAATATTTAATAATTATCAATTATTGTTGATTTGTTGTATTTAGTCAGTTTATAAGCATCAGCTATTATTTTTGATTGAATTTATGAACTAAACACTAGTTTAATAAAGGTGCATTAAAGGAAATAAAGCGAATGATTATATGAACATGATTTCTAAGTTTACTCTTAATAAAGAGAATTTAAACTGACAATTTAGAACTAAACTCTGTGTCTTAGAAATTGATTTCCTAATATTTTGTAAATAATAGTAGTATTATACAAAATTGGATAATTAGGATTCTTTATGAAATTGAAGTGTTTTGTTGTGAATTTTGTTGTTTGTTGATTTATTGTTTCAGAATGCAATAAAATGGAATATATGGATGTTTGGATAGTCAAAAATTTCTGAATTAATATATGAGTTGAAAAATAGAAACTGTGTTGAATTATGCAATTGAATTTGATAACCTTAATTTGAAAGGAAGAGGAACAAGGTTTAATTTGTTATATGTATGTTTAGTAAATGATGAATCGTTGTATGCATTCTAAATTAATTAACATTTATGAAATTTGTTATAAATAAATTTGATAGTAAACTTGAATACTAATTGGATAAACAACTATGAACTAAGTGAAATGATTATAAATAAAGCCATAACTTGTAAATTTTATAAAATAAATGGATGTTGCAATAAATAGTTAGAATTAAAGTTGTGATAACTTTAACTCAAACAATGTCTTATAAAAAGGAATTAAGCTTTTACAAATGGTTATTAACTTAAGGAAATACCTTATGATATGATTTGCAAACAAATGTAGTATTAAATGAGAAATATTACATGTGAAATGAATGTAACTAAAATTGAAAAGAAATATAAGCAATATTATGAGAATGAATATATTAATGTTTTATATTAAATGGACAAATTCTGTAAAAAATATATTAAAGGATGAAGGGATATTTATGTTAATTAATGAGATTAATAATGAATTTAAATTAAAATATAATTGTGACGAAACAAATTGGAATAATTACGTACGTTGTACATATATTGTTTTATTCGCATAATTAATTTGATCCGAATTTGAGACACAAGTTCAAGATGAAACCATTTCATGTTAGGATTTTTCATTTGATTCTTGATGGCGAATATTTGATATGCATTTTTGGTTTGATTCTAAAATTCTCAATCATGGTATATGACTATGAAAGGAGAATGATGGTTTCCAGTCAAGAAACCTTATCGAAGTCCGCATTAGGGAAGTGGAATGAACAATACTAGTTCGAAAAAGAACTTGTGTGACTGAGCGAGCGATCAAATATGATTTTGCGTGATAATGTCATATGTACATCTTATGTTGTAATATTATTGATATGCTTTGACGTTGAAATTGAAAGTTGTTAGGTTGGATATCTTTGTAATTCAAATTGGAATTTTTATTTTTATGCAAAACTATTGTTAATTTAAAACCATATTACAAACTATTTTTATTTTACTTTATACTATTCAAACTATTTTTATTCTATTTTATATATACAAAACTATTTTACAAACTATTTTATGTACAAACTATTTTATATATAAACTATTTTAGAAACAAATTTTTCATATAAAACTGATTTTGTATATATAAAATTGATTTTGAAACTGATTTTATATATACAAACTATTTCCCATATGGCTCTTCATGCAGTGAAATTGATTTTGAAGAAATTTTTTGATTCTTGTATAAGACGGACTTTATATAAGTATAAGGTGATTTTGAAAACTTTTGATTTTGGAAGGTATTTGATCTGAAGAGATAAATCTTATATGTAACAGAATTTATATAAGAATGATTTGATATATTCAAGACTATTGATTTTGGAAACACCCTATCTAAAAAATGAAATCTTATAAATAATGGAATTTATATAAGTGTGATATTTGAAGTTATGATTTTGAAAGGGTGCTATATATGGTATGGTATATTTTGAAGCAAACGATATGGGATGTACCTTCCATAGGATCCCTTTGGTGGGTCATTTATCGGATCTCTTTAGTGGGTCATTTATCGGATCCCTTTGGTGGGTCACTTATCTTATTCATTTAATATTGTTGGATAGCATAAATCGAGGGGCAGGATGCCTACAGCTATAAGTGATTCCGTTGGGATAGCGACGTAACCATTGCGTAGCAGTGATCTACCAACCATGGCGTAAGTCGAGGGATGGGATGCCTACAGTTACAAGAGATTCCGCTGGGATAATGGCGTAACCATTGCGTAACTATGATCCATGGGGGAATGGGTTTTCCATATCTATTTTTAATGTTTTTAAGTATTTTCACTTGGTGTTGAAACATGTATACTAAATACTTGGAGAATTCTAGCCTTGCGCCTGGTCAACGCATGGCCAGAGTATGCAAGAACAAGGATAAACTTGTTAGGACATCGAGTTATAAAAGTATTTTGAAAAAGTATTATATAAACATAAAGGATATTTTAGTCGTTTTTCATTTTCTATATGCCTTTAAATTGTTTAAAATATTATTTATTTTTTTACAACTTAGTTTAATAGTTAATTATCAATGTTGTAAATATTGTGAGAAGTTATTAATTCAATAAAACATATTTAAAGTTAATGATTATTGATTTATAAATAATATTTGAAAAGTATTTTAGATTTAAAACTAATAAAATTTGTAAATAATGGATTTATGGTTTCCTATAACCCCTTTTAAAAATAAGTAATGATGTAAATAATTATTTTCTAATCATTACATATATTTATAAAGATGTTATTTAAGATCTTAAATGGTGTTTATAAACAAAGCAACTTTTAATGATGAGTTTTGTAAAGTTTTAAAGATGATTAATTTACAAATGAAGTTTTCAAATGAATATTTCGAGTAAAATTTATGTAAGTTTCTTTGAATGTATAATTATAAAGATATTAAGTGATTTAGGAATTTATTATAATAATATGCTTGAAACGATAAAGTGGAATAGTTATATTGAAGTATGGTTTGAAATATTTACTTGATTTTGAAGTACTAATAGTTATATGTGATATTTTTTTAATAGTAAGTGAAATTTTATAAATATTGATTTTAAATAGGATTTATAAATAAACTGAACTTAAATGGAAATTTGAAAACTTAAATTCTGGGATTTTTACATTGTTTTCAAAGGATTTTGGAATATAATACTAAGTACTACTTGGAAGTAATTTGGAATAAATGTTCTCAAACATGATTTGAAAGAAATGTTTTAAAGGAATCTTTAAAAGAAAATAAGTCCTGTACTCCCCTCTCTGTCGCTGGAAAATAATTTCGGTGATGAGTGCACACATCATCGACGTTCATTTTCGAGGCACATTTGTTTGATAAACGAATCTTAATTTAAATTTCAAAATGCGATCTGACATATATAAAAGTCATGAGTGTGTCTATATATATATATTATTTCATACGATTCGAAGTGGACCTGGAATTTAGTTCTTAAAACTTTATGATAATTAGTAGTTTTTAGTTGTTGTAATGTAATGAAATCTTGGCTATATTAATAATTGGAAACTTCTAAAATGAAAATAAGAAAATATTTGCTAAGTGATTAATGAAATATATAAGATATTTGAAATTTGTAACTTGTAAATCGGAAGATATGAAATATTGAACATTTTGTTAACTAAAATGAATAAAATAAACTTTGTAACATTCAGTTGCATTCTATAAACATATATATAACTTACCTGAAGCATTTAAAAAGATGTCATGTTAAATAGGAACATGTAATGGAATATTATACAAGTAAAACTTGAGTAATGGAAGTGTTCAATGGAATTATTTATATAAATAAAAAATTTGATGTATAAGAAATGTTATGAATGCAAGTTAATATTGTGAAGTAATTTATATAAGTACATGAAAGAAAGAAAAAGACATTGTATGAATGAATGAAAATAAATAAAAGGCAAATAATGATGTGAAAAGAAATCAATTGAATAAACGTAAGTAATATTTGAAATTCTTGGTTGTTTTGGCTTATGGGATGTTTGGGAATGGATACTTCTAATTGTTTAAGGTTGCATGGAAAATCTATTAAATAATTATCCAAGGCTGTTGAGCGTAGAGTACACTTGATAGTTTATTTATCACCTTGCACGATTAAATGTTTCTAAACTAAATAAACCATTGGTTTTGATTGCTATGGATGTATGAATGATTACTTTGGTCGCATATAATGATTGTATGGTTTTGTTTGCAAGTGACTATTGTTATGTTTTTTTTTGAAAAGCCAGGAGAACCCAATAGGCCGGTAAACTCCTGAGGAGGGTACATTAAAGTCGTCCGCTGATCCAAGCCCCCATACCCCCGGGTAAATTTATATAGGATATGGAAGCGCATGGTAGGAATTGAACTTGGGTCTTTTTACCAGAACCTAAGCCTCCTTTCCACTGCACCCGTGGACGACTATTGTTATATTGTGTTGGTCTGTTTTGCTATTGATTGCAACAAATTAAATATTTCTCTTGTACATAATTCTCACTATTCTGGATTATATAAGTGAAATACAGGTTTATGGAAGCAATAACTACTACATTTGGTTTCATAAATTAAACGTTGTTTGCCCGACAAATAGGTACGTTCTTGGACTACGGTTTTATAACGTTATATATTGTTTTTCTTGTGGTTTGGGACATTTATTTTGAAATACGATATATATTTGATATTATTAATATTTTTTTTTCCAGACCTATCCGTACAAAGGAGACTGTGCCCAAATGTTTCATAAATTTAAGACTTAGAAAATTTTGTGAAGTCAAAATATTTTCAAACTTCAGTAAACTTGAATATGAAGATTTAATTGTTTATTAATTAGTATATTTTATTTAAAATAATTAATTATGTAAATTAATTGTTTATAAATTAAATACTTTGAATAAAATATATTAATTCCTCAATTCCTACTTTTTCCTTTTCGAGGACGAAAAGTTTTGAGTGGGGGAAAGTGTAACGACCCGTAATTTTTTATAATTAAAAATATTCAATTTAATAAGATTTTGGAACTTAATATGGTTAGAAATAAAGATTTAATGGTTTATTAATGTAAAAAAAATTGTTAGAATATACAAACTTGATATTAAATAAATGATAGAACAACTAATTTTAATGAGGTAAATTTTTTAGAATATGATCAAATGATATTGATTTGAATATAATTTATTTAATAAATGTTTGAATGTAAGTTTCAATGAATGTAGTAATAGATGTAAATACGAGAATGGAATAATTTTAGAAGTAAATGTTCGAAAATATAAAATGAACATTTTAATAAGAAATTACATTTCAAATTAAATTAAAATGAACATTGGAATGAAATCAAGCCTTGACTTGAAAAGAATAAATTGAATGTTTATCCCTAACTGGAATATAATTGTGAAGTTAATTTGGTTATAATTGTAAAGTAATAAGGAATAAATTAAATGATGTGTTGATGGTGAAATTATATGCTATTTATTTGAAATTAGTGATGAAATGAATTAGAATTACATTAATTATGTTTCAACTGAAAGGAAACATGAAGAAATTGTAATGGATGAGTTAATATAGGAACTTGCATTTTTGTGTCGAAATGGAATGGACATTTTAATTAAAATAATTGCATGTTTTGAGACGTATAAAAATATAATTTTCATTTTGAATAAGTATGAAGTATGATTTTTAGAAAAAAATAATTTTAGAATAATATATATGAACACACTTATTAGTAATCAAAATTTAAAATATATCAGAGCATTCATGGTTGTATAAATGTTGTTGAATCAATTAGAAATTACATTTTATTAACAATTGTACATTAATTACACATGTTCACATATTTTTATTTTCCATTTTATATATGGTTAAAACTTGTAAATTGGTTGCATTAATGTGACCGTTACAGTAATTAAAAAAGTAAAGTAAATCATTTTATAATGCATATATAAATATATATTCATGAATTAATAAAACTGATTTGGGTAACATTAATAAATATATAGATTGACTGGTCGATTAATTGATTGATTGATTGTTAATTGATTGAATGAGTTAATGGAATGTGCACATATACTGTGATATCCTGGAATTTTAGGCAAATAATAATGTGATAATCTTCTTTTATAAATTATTCAAATGTGCCAATTTTTTCTTTTTCAAACAAATAAATTATGTGTTGTTTATGTATGTATATCTATAAGTAGATTTTAAGTAGAATTTGAACTTGAATTTGAAATTCTAAAGATAAATATTTTAAAAATCAGTTGGATTTAAAAACTAGTGTGTGTATATATATATGATTATTTATTAGTATAATTAGTTTTAAATCGTTTTTCTTAAAGATTTTATAAATATAAACAAAGGTAAAGTTTAAATATAAAAACATAAAAACACATATTAATATTAAACTAAATAGAAAATAAAATATAAAATTATACAAAAACATATTAAAAATAATTAACACATGTAAAATAACAAATGTAAGATTAGTAGCATGCAATTTTACAAGTGTCACCTTATTTATTTTCTTTTCTTTTAAATAAAATTAAAATCAGGTTATATATCTCATCCCTTCTTTACACCTTCATTTTTCTTTTCCTATCTTCCATTTTTCAAATTCTTTCAAAACCACGAAACAAACTTGAGATAAAATCTAAAAGCAAGAACTCTTTGCAAACCTAAAACCTGAAACATCAAGCAAATTCAACTAGATCAAAGCAAAGATCATCTCAACAAGCTAAAGTAATTTCCAGTTTATAAAGTTTCAAAAGATCAAGCATCTCCTGTTCAAAGCCCCTCTGATCAAACATCTGGTGAGTAAACAACCTGTATAAATGCTTTAACCTATTTAAACTTGATGCATGTGAATAATATTTGAAATAATGTTGCGATAGATGTTTGGATGAATGAAATTATGCTTACATGTTTATAAATATGCAGATGGTTGAGTGTGCATGTATGTGTATGTCTATATATATATATATGTATGTATGTATGTATGTATGTATGTATGTATGTATGTATATGTATATATCCCTGTTTTTGTATTTATAGGCTAAAACCTGGATCAAAAATCAAATTCTCTTCACATATGCTCTTATAGGCTTTGATATTTAAACAAGTTATGTTTGTTTTAACATAAACTAAGTTTTAAAAATATTTTTAAGTAAAATTAGTTTGATTATTTCTTGGAAATTAGAAAATATACAGTAAAAACCCAAAGTATGTAAAAATTTGATTTCAAATTTATTGTTTCATGTATATAATATGATTTGTCTTTGAAAACTATGATTTTTAGAAGGAAAATCATGATTTTTAAGTATGTAATTCGAAAGAACTTGTGAGTTGAATGAGAATGGGATTTTGGGCTTTTTCTGGTGATTGGAGTGAGCTGGGTGGTCGAGATCACTACTGAAGGTGGCGGGGAGGTTGACGATCTCGGGAAAAATGGTAGGTGGCTCTATCGACCAACAGCATGGCGACACGGTGTCGATGTAGGGTTTAAGCCCAGGTTTTAGTTGAGGTTGGAGTTTAGGCTACTGCATCGTCATCGAGGCACATGAGTTGATCGGAGGTGGGGGAATAGGTTCATGGTTGGTCGGCGAAGCTATGGACGGAGTTTCGAAGGTTCTGGTAGTCGGAGGCGTCGGGTCGAGATGGTTCTTGGACAATAGTTTTTGTTCCAGTTAGTTCACGCTTACTCGATTTCGATTTAGTGTATATGTTGAAGAGTAATTGGTCGGAATCGAAGGTGGAGGTGGTCGTCGATGTGCTGGAAGTAGCATCGATGGTCGGAGTTGTTTCGTTCACCGGTGCACGTGCACGAAGTTCTGTTGTCAGTGTGTTTGGAAAAGAGTGGGCTCGGGGTTTGACTCGAGAAAGGGTTGATCTGGCCCGGGTTTGGGTTCGAGTCATCGTGAGTGTTTTGCATGTTAAAAGTTTAAATTTTTTAAAGCATTTTTTAAAAAAGAAAAAAAAAGAAAAGAGGGATGATTTTCTTTGGTCTGGGCTCGGGTTGTTGCTGGGTTTAGCTCGGGTAATTTGTATTAGCAGTTTAATTTTTTTAAATGAATCAAGTTAAACATTTTCTTTACTAATTGTTTAAATAATTAATGTTTTAATTAAGTTTGGGATTAGTTAAAAGTTATAAATTGTTTTAAATTAATTAAGCTTAAGATATTTTATTTAAATGTCTTTTATTTGTAATTAGTTCTTAAGTTTATCTTAAATTAAAATAGTGTAATTAAGTAGTTAATTAAAAAGGTAAAATGATTTTAATTATTAATTAACTTTAAGGTCTTAAGTTGATTTATATGTTAATGATAATTAATTTCAAGATTTATTAAATAAGATTTTAATGATAATTAAGTATTTAATAAAGATAAATGGTTTATCTTAAAATTAATTAAGGTCTTGGGTAATTAAAGATTAATTAAATTAATGAAATAATTAAAGAGAAATTAAGTAATTCGTAATTAAGGATTATCTAATTAGTAATTAAGATTAATTATTTAGTAATTAAAGGATAATTAATTAATAATTAAAGGGATTAATTAGTTAATAATTATGAGATAATTAATTAATGTAAGTAATTAAGGATAATTAATTAATTTCATAATTAATTAGATAATAACAAATGGTTTGTAATTAATTAATGTTGATTAAGAAGAGTTAGGTGATTAATTCATAAGTAATTAATTTATTTTGAGTTAATTAAATTAATTATAGTTATGGATTAATAAGTCTTACTTATGGATGATTGATTTTATAGAATGTTTGGATTGATTAATATTTATAGAATGTTAATCTGTGATGTTCTATGATGTGCAATACTTTGGATATAGCTGTGATAATTATAAGTTATTTATCTATGATGAGATGTTGTATAAATACAATGTTTTGAATTGAACTAATTTTTTTTTCTTCACTTAAACAACTTGGTCTTTAAGAAACGTTAGGATTTCGGTGAGACTGGGATCGGATATCAAGATTTGTTATCCTAAAACCACACCGATCCAAGTTAAATGGTAGGTCACGAAATCTCAATTGAAGATCGAGATGAAATTTCAGAGTGCAAGGGCTATTTGTCATTAACTCTAAGGTTGATTCCAAAACGAGTATAACGGAGATAGTGCCTTCGGTTTCGTTCGAACCCGGAACGAACTTGAATGGATGGATGCTATCAGACCATCGTCAACGGAGGACGACGAGCATTCTAACATATGTATTCTAAAAAGGTAATCGTAGCCTCAAGCCTCATCATCCGGGAATGGCTAAAATAAGGGAGGTTCACGCTAGGCTAAGTGGGTAGCACCCAAGTAGGATAAATTTCCCCCTGCCTAGAGGTCCCTTTATTCGGCTTTGTGGGCGGTTGTTGGCCACAACCGTGGCGTTGTCTTATTCGGACTATCCAGTAAGGGGTAGCTCCGATTTTGTATTGCTGGGGATCAGGGTGGATCCTCGATACAGTGATCTAGATCACGTACTGTGATGGGCGGTACCCCAGTAGCCCTGCCATTGTATGGAATCCAATCTCCAATAAATGATCTCAGACTTGATTGTATACCTATGTATGCTGGAATTTAATAATGTAACAATTTCGGCTATGTGAATATTTATTTGAAAACCTTAGACACTATTATAATATAACCAGATTTCCTATCAAATATTTTGGTTACCGTAAGAGAAAAATTGTCCGTGTTTATTTACGGAGAGTCTTACGAGATACCTTTTGTTTCAATGGTTTTTCAAGTTAAACAACTTAACCGTTTACTCACAACAAACCCATGGCTGACCTGGAGTTCATTTCTGTTTTTCTTAAACTCTTGGGTACTCAAATTTTTATGAGTAGCCAAGTGATCAGGTTGGCTTGTCGAATTTTGGGAAAGCTTAGAGCAGGAGACTTGGTGTATCTTTATATATATTTCCCCTGTGTTGATATCATTTGTATGTTTTTATTTTGGAACGTAATGGATAGATAGGTCTTCACGACTGTCTACTGTGATGTTGTAACTGTATTGACTCTGATGTGTAATGAATATGTAATATCTATGTGAAGTAATATAATTTTTTCATTTCTGCTGTGAGACTCTGAAATTGTTTAGTTCTTTCTTTTTATCTATTCCTTTTCTACCTATTTCTTTCTCAAAGATGATACGTCTTTCTATGGAATGAAAGGCAGATCGTCACATATACTAACATAAAACAAATGTTTAAAAAAAAATATTAAGTGATAAATATGTGTATATTTGAGTTTGTTGAAATGAATTAATAGGAGTAAGTTCTGGAATTTGGATCCCAAAGGTTTGTTTATAGTATATAAGTGGTCCATTCATTTACTTTACATTTATTATCACATCCACATTCTCTTTCTTTTCATTTTCAAGTTCTCCATGTAGGTTTCATTTGAGCATCCATTTAATTGTTAGATTACTCATTCGTTTCTTATTAAATAATAGTTGCTTCATTTGATTTATTCATAATTAATAATTTTCGTATTCTTTTCATTTGTTTCTCATTTGTTCGTTTTCTCCTTTCAAGTGCTTTACTTGGAAAAAAATTTCCTTTTTTTTCCATTTTTAATGTGAACATCCAAATTAATATTCATGCCACCTTATTAGCATTTACTATTCTCTGTTTTTGAAGTTTATTTTGCTTATATTATTAGTTCTTGTAGGTTCCTTTCATTGGCAATTCTTTCTCTTGAAACTTCATATTCAATACGGAAGATTTACTTTTATCATTATTGATATATTTATTCCTTTATTTCACCTCTTTCAATATTACCATTTTAGGGCTGTTCATATTTTTACTTTATTTCAATTCCTAGTTTTTTTATATATACATGATTAGCTTTTCATTTGTTTCCATTTTCATTCATGTAGCCTCATTTCATTTTCAAATCTCATCTTTTGTGGCTTCGATTTTCCAAATAAAACTTTCATCTCATTTTTTTCCCTCTTCACCTTCCTCCTTCCCTTTTCATTTTTTTTCTTCAAATCTACTTCTTCTCTTTTTTGAGCTTCATTTTTTTTATTCCTTTTTTTTTTCTTATTCTTCAAATCTTCTTCTCCTTTTTCAAAGTTTCTTTTTCCTTTTCAATTCTTCATCTTCTTTAAATTTTCTTCTTCTTTTCCAAACATTCATCTTTTTTCCAAATTCTTTTCTTCAAATCCAGATCTATACAAACTTCTCTGTCTCTTTCAAAACATTTTATAAAAAAAAGATTAAGATCCAAATCCAACTAGAAAGGCAAATTCCAAAAGGTGAGTGTTTTAGCCTACTCACAAATACTAAATCATCTTATGTTAATTAAATTAAATTTATGATGTGGTTAGAAATTAACTTATTACTGTTTGGTATTTTAAATTGTCATTTAAATTTAATTTGAATTTATATTGATTAAATTGCCATTTAATTAATATTGAATATAAATTGCTAGTTAAACGCTTGATAATGATAACCAATTAATTGTTGTGATTTATCGACAGATTTGGATGTTGAATTGTGATGGATGTTAATGGTTGACATTTTGGATGAATGGATGCTTATCTATGTCTATATCTTCGTTATCACTATGGGTTGAAATGATACATACCTGAACTGTGATAACCTAGATTTTTGGATAGCTGTTAATTTGTAATTAATAGGATTAAATTTATTAAAACATTAATTTACAAATTGAATAAATAAACCTGATAATATATATATATATATATATATATCCGGATATGTATATAGATGAATTAGAACTATAATAAATGCTGAATTATAAATATATGGACAAATATTCATTTGATAATCTCCTGAAATAATTATTGAAATTTGATAGTATTTGTTTAATGATCTTCTTTATAATTATTCAATTTGGCAAAATTTATCTTTTACAAATAAATATGTTTTCTATTATAGTGTGTATATATATATTGTAAATGGTTAGCTATAGTTTAAATTCAAAATTTATTTTCGAGGTTATTAAAAATAAATTCTATATTTTTACAAAAATAAAGATAGTATATGTATATATTTACTTGTTAAAGTATTAAAGCTTGAAGTTTAAAATAGAATTTAGTAAGATTCATACTTTCTTTAAATATATAAGTATACGATGTATATGTATAAAAGTATTAAACATATAAAATTATAAATTTCATGTAGATTAACAAGTTTAGATATTAAATTAAGACTTTAAACCATTTGTAAGCATGATATACATGCACATAACAATTTTAACTTGAGTTAACATGCAAATTAACATGTGGCACTTCTGTTTTCTTTTAAAAAATTTAATGTAATTAATTATGAAAGAATTAAACCAGGTTTTATACAATTAAAAGCATCTTCATCTTCTTTCATTCACTAAAATTAGAACTGAAAATTAAATCAAAGGAAAAAGAAAAATCAAAAGCTAAATCAATAACTTCTTTCAAATAAACTGAAGCAAGATAAGCAAGCTTCAGATCCAAATCCAAAACTCAAACTTGAAGCAAAGATCATCTCAACAAGATCAGATTCAAGTTTTAGTTCTAAACCAAAGGCAGTACAAATAAAATTCAAATACAGATCATCAAAAGAAATTTCCAGATAAAAGTCAGAAGAACGGTTCTCTCAAAAACAAATTGGTGAGTGAATCTTTCAGAAATTTGGATTATACTTGCTGTTTGAAATCATGTTTGAAGTAAAGTGATAAGTGTTGTATGTATACAAATATGAATGTGTGTGTGTGTATTTATATATATATATATATATATATATATATTATTGTGACCGTGCATGTCAAGAAACTGACATATGTATCTCTGTTCCCAAGTTATATAGGTTTCAAACCTGTTAAAAATCAAAATCTCATCATCAGATCATCTATTGACTTGGATATCTAAATGAAACAAGTTCGAATTGGCAAGATCAAAATTTTAAAAATATTTTTAAGTATTAAAAAGGAATGATTTTACTGGAAAATTTAAAAATACAGTAAAATCAGATTTTGTTCAAAAATTTAGTTGATTTAAATTTGGATTTTGATTGCGTGATCCTGTTCGTCTTCTTAAATCATGAATTTTAAAGGAAGAATCGAGATTTTAGTTTTGTATCGTTTGAGAAATTAGAAGTTGAACGTGAAGTGGATTTTTGGCAATTGCCGACAATCGGGGGAGTCGTGGTCGAGGCTAGAGGTGGCTTGTGAAGTGAGGATCATCGGAAAAATAGTCTAGAATTTTCTGGAATGTCGTGGTGAGTGGGCGATGGCCATCTAAGGTTTTTAGGTAGCTCGGCAAGGATAGGATCGCGAGGGGTTTGTGAAGCGAATATGCAACCGGCGGTTGTATTTTGGCTCGAAGGTAGCTACATGATAGGGCCTTCATCGGAGGTAGGTGGCATGTGCTATAAAGGTTGGTCGACAATGCGATAGGTCGATCAGTGGTGTGACGACCCAAACTCGATGTTCGATAAACAACACCAAATTCGCATCGCCGGAGCTTATAACAACAATTAGATGAATATAAAACAACGGAACAGAATCAATATCATAAAGATCATCACAGTTACAACATTAACATAATATCCATACTACAACAGAGTATATAATACATACATCATAACTCCTAGTACAACATCATAATCATACAACAGAGATCATATATCCAAAAATCCTCAAATGAAAGAGGTGATAACGAACTCCCAAGAGCTAAACACCTGTAATCTCCAAAAGCTCCTAAGATATCTCCAAGATAAGAGCTCCAAAATACTGCTACTCCAAAATACAGAAACCTGCTACTAGGTTGCCCGTGTGGAAATAATGGGCACCCAGAGTTTAGGAAAGAAAACAATAAACTCCGGATCAGTCATGGGACTGGTATGAGTAAACAAAAAAACAGTTGCATTTACTTAAAACAAGATTTATAAAAGAATTTTCGGTATGCCTTTAAAAATGGAACTACCATAAGACCTCCCGCCACACACACAATGCAAACGCAGAATTGGAGGAGATTTCTTCTTATGATAGTTAAATATGCTTGGTAACGAGAAGAAGAATTCTTTGATATCATTACTAGTGCATAGTGAAGTAAATCATTTCGAAAATAGAATATTAATCTTAGCCAGCATAGGTACCATTATATTATGCCTACTATAGCTACCATATTAAATGGCAGGTTCTACAACTAAAACCGTATAGGGCTCGTATTGTTTCTTTGGATTTCCAACAAATGGTCAGGCCAAGGAACTTCCCATTGCCACATGAGAACGCCTCTGGAAGGACGTCCCCGAGAACCAAACCGGATCTCTACCAACACAAGGCCGGGTTACCCCTAACTGGGTAACTACTGACACGAGTATGCCATCTCCCGGTTGTAACCAACCTTTAACCGGGACCCCAGCAACAAATCACAAAATCATATATATATATCTGCGATATCAACATAAGTCAAGTATCTGGGCTCCATACCATGATACCACTTCTATCCAGAAGGAAATGCACATACCCTAAGGGGTGCTACCCCCAATAACCTTGCTGCATCTTTCCTGTTTTGACCATTTCGGGGTGTGAGGTCCGACGAAGTCTCGTCCACAAAAACACGCTTTATACAAAAGCTGTGCTTTGGGTCAACAAATGATCATAGAAATGATCACCAAGATAGACGATCAAACAAATGATCCTATCACAAATGATCAACACAATGATCATTTCACAGCAACACTCAGCATGTCACATTACCAAATTGGGAATATATCGCTGATAACCTTCAACTACATAACCTCTGAGCTCGTACATCTCAGAGAAGGGTGTTAAGCTAAGAGAATAAATTCTCCGCCACCAACAGAAATATATTTGAAAGAAATCGGCTTTATATCTCAATTTGTAATGTCAGACATACTATCCATACAAGTCTGTTCCGGGCTCGAACAGAACCGAAGGCACTTCCAAAGAAGTCCTTGCAATCCGGATATCCACAATCCTGATTGGATTTCCCATCACATATGGAGAACTCTATACCGGAGCAACTCGGTGCAGAGTCAATCGACAGATCATCCTATCGCTCTCGCAAATACCCGGTCTTCAACACCGGTCTTCAATTGCTATCCATAACGTCGAATCACATATTCGAAATGGGTTATATGACACAAATGTCCTTTCCCGGCTAATTCGAATAGTGAGTGTCAAATTTTAAAACATGTGGATGTCATTCACAAATATTCACAGGTTCGATGTGGGTTTCGGATAACCAACTGAAATCCGATTCCCTGTCGCATCGAAGTTTAAATGCCATTTTACGGGCACAAGGTTTTCACATCAATACAGAACAAATCATAATCACAGTGCAATAACATGGCAATTACATCATACAGAATTACAAACAGAACAGAGATATCAATATAAGTTAACAACAATAGTTAATTACTTTCCAATGTGATTTAAATAAATTTACCACTAAATTAATTTAATTTAATGATAAGAATTTGGATAAATAAACTAAATTTTGATTACTCAATTTATTGTTTCAAAATTTACAAATTCTTACTTACAAATTTATTTAAACACTTAATTGTTTATAAATCAATTTAATTACAAGTTTGTAAATCATTCTTAATTTCTTTTCAAAATCATTGATTAATAACAATTATTTACCTTAATTATCTTTTTAAACTACATTATTTATTTATTAAACAATTTTGTAAAATAATGTATCTGGATTAAATAAATTTAAAACTTAATCATTTTGAAAATCCTTTATTTAAACTTTAATTATTTAAAACTTAAATCATCTCCTTATTTTAAAACTTGGGTTTTATTTAAAATTGTTGAAAAGTAGAAAACTTCAAAATACAAACTGTTTTTGAGTGGCTCCTGTAACTACTCCGAGTCACCCCCGAGAAATACTTGCCTTTGCTTCGGGTTACTCAGAAATTTAACCCGAGGGAAAATATTTTCCTTTATTTTTTCTAAGTCCAGAAAACTACTCGACATTCCACTAAAACGACGCGAGTCATCCTTCGAGTCTAACCCTAGTTCCCCCCGAGAAATACTTCGAGTCTTCCTCCATGCCACTTCTTCCACAACCCACAATTGTTCAGATACGCGATGATACGCGTATACGTGTACGCCTGAACGGTGACGCTCCGACCTTCCTCGCGACCATCAGCAAGTCGATGACGACTATCTCAACCTAGCCGACCACCCAGAAGTTTTGATACCACCGTGGTTCAACTTCAGGTGGTTCAATCGAATAAACCCAACGGAACACCACCACTAAATCATCTCGTCTTCCCACGTATGGCCATCAGAAGCCACAAAAATCTTACCGAAGCTTCATCGAGATGTGACGCCTCGACTGGCACCGGAGACGTGAATTCCGATCACCCATAGGTGGAGCGGCGATCCCATTTACAACGCGAACTGGAAACAGTTCTTAAACCCTAGTTTAGATTCGAATTCAAAATTTATGCAACAGAAAAAAATTTCAACATTTTTCCCGAACTCAACGATGATCAATCTTGCTTTAACCAAAATCTTAGCATACGATTTCGATTCTATCACTAGATAATGATCAAATTGCTATTTTTGTTCATATTCAAACTGTCCCTTAAATACAAATCTAAAAATCTTCATTTTCGTTTTGAAAATCATTTATTGCAATGTGGATTCAAGTTATATAAGTGAATCAAGGTTTCGTGACATTTGAATTTGGCACTTTGTATCATTTTGCTCTGTAAAACAATGTTTCTTACTGTAATATTTCACCAACCTCTTTAAAACCAAGCTTTAGCTCTTGTTCTATGTTTTAACAACCAGGTTTGTTTAAGAATTTAAGCCTAATGGTAATTGGATGCAGAGGTATTTAGTTTTATATATAGTCTATTTCACTCTGAAACCAGGAAAAACAAAAAAAAACAAAACAAGGTTTGCAATCCTATGGATATTCACAGAGAGTTGTCTTTATTTCAAAATTATTCAGCAAGCATATATCATTGTAAAGCAATACACAAGTTTTAGACTTTGAAAAAGAACAGATGTGTACTCACATGTAAAATGGATAAGCAGAGACTACTTTGCAACTGCAGTTTGAATTTCCTCTGTTCTTCTTTCTTCCTTCAGCAACTAGTTTTGAACTTGTATATTTTTTTTTTAGGTTTATTTTCTATCCTTTGTTAGGGTTTTTCTTTGAACAAATAGAACTATGGTCATGTATATAAAGAGGTGTGCAGGCTTTACTTGAGTGCTGCTGAGGCAAGACTCCTCTTTTTATTTTTATTTTTTATTTTTTTTGTTGTACTTATGTATGGCTGAATATGAAAGCATTTAATGAAGCATTAAATGTTACATGCTTCCTATCCTTGCATGTTTACAGATCATGCTGTTTGATCTTTATAAGTACAGATTATATTCTTTTTGTTCTTTTCATACACTCTCGTTCCTTGTTGTTTTAATCTTTTGCTAAGTGTTATTTTGTTTCATTTTCTTATTTATATGTATAGTTTATATACTTTTATTTTTTTGTTTGTTCACTTCCTATTCAACTTGTTTGTTGACTTTGCTAAAATGAAAGTGTTTTGTTTTATTATTATTTTTTTCCTTTTACAGTTTTATATTCCTTCATATTCTTTTGTTAGTTGTTGTTTGTAGTTACTTTGCTAATTTCAGCATGTTATGTTTTGTTTTAGTTTCTTACACTTACCTGATTTGATTTATTAACATGTTTATTTGTTTAGATGTTACATTATTTGTTTATTTGTTTAATTATTTGTTTATTTGTTTAAATGTTAGATTATAATGATGTGATTTAAATTTTAAAATTTTATCATAACTTACATTAACAATTTTTATTTCTATTAAAAGATCATCTATCAATATCTCTTTTTTTATTTAATTCTATATTAATGTGTAATATTAATATCAACAATATTAAATTTAGATTGAATTTAACTAGTTAAATCCCAAAGTTCAAACAATTTATCGAATTTTAAAATTCAAAAATTTCGGGATGTTACAAGTGGAGAGTGTTGGTTTTTGGATTGAGTTTGGGTTTCGCTGGAGGTTGAATTTCGATAGGAGATGATTATTGTTTGGCGAAGGGGAAAATCTAGATCGGGTGATGATGGGTGACTGAGTGGTGGTGTCGCGGTGGTGAGATGGTTAGTGACGGAGGCATACACATGCATGCATGTCATCGTGCACGACGATTTCAGGCAGGATGGGTTGTTAGTCGATGAGGTAGATGGTGCGAATCGGATGGCTCGACGATGGTCTCAATTGAATCACTAGAGTATTGATTTTCAAGTGGGGATGTTGTGTCGTTCGATTCTGTGTTACATGCTTGGAGATGGAACTGGAGTGGGATTCAGTCGAGGATTTGGAGGAAGATGATAGGCGGGTATCGGGTTTGGGCTTTGGCCGCCTTAAATTTAATTGAGATTTTAGATAAGTTTCCAATATAGATTATTAATCAAGTTCTTTAAAGCATAAAAGAAATTTGTTAAACAAGCTTTCCAAAGTAAAGTGTAATCAAGATTTCAAATAATTTGCAATATAAATTATAGAGAAAAGATTTGAAATTTAATTTGATTAACTTGAATAATTATGTATAAGGATGATTATTTAGTGAAATTTATAAAGGATGATTATTTAAAATAAATAGATTAAAGATTAATTAAATTATGAAATTAATATATGTAAACAACTGAAGATTAATTAATAAGAATAATTTAAGGATGGTTAATTAATCTCACCAATTAATTTAAATAATAACCAATGGATTATAATTAATTAAGGTAAATTAAGCGAGTCATAGGAACTTAATTTATGTAATTAATTAATGTAATTAATTATAATTAATTAATTAATGAGAGTAATTAAAGGTTTATTAATGTGGATGGTTAAGGATAATTAATCTATGGCTAATTACTTAATGTAATTATAGGATAATTAATTAAGGAAGATTAATTAAGATGGATAGTTAACGGTTGAGTTATTTATTAGTTTGTAATTAACTAATGTTGAGTAAGCAAGATTTGAGGTATCAAAGTTATCAATTTAATTTAATTGGAGAGTAATTAAATTAATTAGGAATTATTCAACTTATAAGTCTTGCTTACGAATAGATAAGTTGTATTGAATGATTAGATAAATATATGTGTGATAATTTGTAATATTCTATGATATGATGTGTTAGGATTAAACTGTGAGGTATGGGTTATCTTTTAATGATGAATTACTATGTAAATGTGGCAACCTATATTTTAAATTGAATTGAATTCAGTTAAATAATTTGAATTAAAGAAGATATTGGATTCGAAGAGATCGTGGTCGGGTATCGGTAAATACCCTGTAACGACCCGTAATTTTTGACAATTAAAAATAGTAAATTTAATAAGATTTTGTAGTTAAATGGTGGAATAAATTAAAATTTAAGATTTATAACTGGAATAATACTAAAATGAAATGCAACAATATTAATTAAAGCAAATTATTAACAATTTGGATGGAATTCCAATTAATTGAAATAGAGTAAGGTTATATTTGGTTATAAAGTGAACATAGGAAAAATAATGTAAATATTGAATTCATTAATGAAATGATACACTGTTAATGGAAATTGAATAATATTCGTGTTATGAAAGAAATGGTAACATTTGTTTGTAAGTAATAAACTTATAAATGTAATTAAAAGCTAAATGGTGCGACTATTATATATATTACCTATTTATTTGGTCTATTAAATTTATTTGGATATAAATGTCAATTAATTCCTTTAATTAGTGCAATTAATGTATGTTTAATTGATAATGGTAAAAAGGTAATTATATACAGTGCAACCAACGTCATAGTATGACCTTTGATTTGAATAAAAGGATGGAATCAGTTTACTCAAATTTATTGGAATTGGAAATTTTAATAAGTGAATTTATTACAATCAATGAAATAAAAGGTTACGTAAACGAATGGTAAGATGAAATGGTAAAATATTGATGTAATGGAAGATATAACAATGTTGACTATGCATATGGTAATCATTGATTTAGTAAGAGAATGAAACCAAGGTAAATTAATTAACTGAGACTTTAATTATAATTAATGTGTGAAATTGACCAAAGTTCAATAAAATGGAAATATAGTAGCTAATGCAAATAAAGATGGAAATTGAGGTATATTAACGCAATGAAATGTAGAACAAATGTCAACTTTGTCATTAGATCTTAAGTTTGGACCATAAATAAAATTCTAAAAAACAACAAAACTACAATGAAGCAATGAACTGGAAGGTTCTAACGCGTATTAGAATATAATTTAATAACAGGAATTGGAATACTAAATGTCAGTTTTAATGATGAGTTAAATAAATATTGATTGATAGAGAAAAAGATTTATTTAGTATGTAATTTAATGCTTGTTGGAAACTGTAATTTTATAAACATGTTTGCTTGACTATAAATAAGGATTACAATGTTCACGTATTTATTTAATTGATTTCATCAATTAGGGTCTGTTTTGAAGTGGAAGATTAAAATTAATTGGAAATAAATTTATTATAATCTTTCAAATTGAAAAAGGAAAAGAAACAAAGTGCAATTAATAAAATTAATTAAGAATGTTTCCATTATGAATGTACATTATTTGGAAATATAAGAATGGATTTAATATTGTATAAGTTGATCATTTTAGAATATAAGAATGTTTACATTTATGAATTGCAAGTAACGAATAAGCATTTTAAGGAATATAAAAGAATGTTGAGGAAATAAAGTGAACGTTTCCATTCTGAATATAAATATAACGTTGTAAAAAGAGAAAATTGAATTTTTAAAACAACATTTTACGGTAGTTAAATAGCAGGCATAGGTTGCACGGAAGTGATTTTATTACTAACCTTGAAATTTAAAATAAATCAAATAATTGAGTTCATAATTACGTGTCGAGAAAAATGTTATTTTTAAATTTGAATTTTTAAATCATGGTTCATATTTTATTTATGTATCCGCTGTCCCCGTTATGTAAATTGGTCTTTTTAAATTTAGTTATGTTGTTGTAATTAAATCTTTAATGAATGTCAAATTTGGTATGTTTGGGGTAAAAAAAAATTAATTGGGTGAACAAATGTTTTGAAATTTGCATTCTAAAAGTTTGTTTGTAGAGTAGAGTTGGTCCATTCATTCCCTTTCTAATTAATAATTGTCACACTTTTTTTTTCATTATTTCCTCATTTGTTCCATTACTCATTTCCATTTACATGGTCTAAATCCTTTTCATTTCATGAACGTTACATACTTTTCATATTTTTAATTCTTCCTTTCACCTCTTTTAATATCTACCATTTTTATTAGGTTGTTCATATTTTTACTTTATTTCAATTCCTACTTTGTTTATATTTAGCTTTATTAGCTTTTCACTAGTTTCATTCCTCATTCTTGTAGCTTCATTTTATTTTTTTTAAATTTCATCTTCTATAGCTTCATTTTTTGTCACTCTTCACCTTCCTCCTTCCTTTTTTCATGTTTCTTCTTCAAATCTCCTTTCTCTTTTTTTTTTCCCAAAGCTTTTTTTCCTCTTTCTTCTTCTTATTCTTCAAATCTTCTTCTTTTTCAAAGTTTCCTTTTCTTTTTTTTGTTCTTCTTCTTCTTTAAATTTTTTTCTCTTTTAAACCTTCTCTTCTTTCCATGTCTTTTTCTTCAAATCCAGATTTATATAATCATCTCTTCAAGACTTTCTATAAAAAATAATATTAAGATAGCAAGGAAACAAAACAAAATGAGAAAGTAGTTGCAAATCCAAATCTGGCTAAGCAAAAATGTACGCAATACTAAAAATTCCATTGCAAGTTAAATAAAATATATGATGCGATATATAATTTCTTTTTTCTTTTTTTTGAAATTTCAATCACCATTAATGCGTATAACTTTCTCCTACGAACTCAGTTTCACACGCGGTTTTCTCCGCTTGGTTCGCATTGGAATTCCAGACATTTAGACGCTGGTTTGGACGAATTCTGAGACCGTTGAATTTTTGGGTTTAAATCAGATTTAAATTCGATTTAGATCCCAAAGGTGAGTGTTATAACCCACACATAATTTCTAAAATTTCCTATGTCTTTTAAATTGATTTTAGATATGATTAGAAATTTATTTATGACTGTTTGGCATGTTTTATTCATCATCTCTGTTAAATCGCATTTATTTAATATAACTGTTAATTAATTTTATTATTGCATATAAATTGACAGTTAAATTTATTTATTTGCATATAAACTGATAGTTAAACAGTAAATAAATTTATTTTGAATATAAACTGTTAGTTCATAACTGTCATTTATTTCCTGTTATATTGTATATGCCATATATTGATGTTTATTTAAATTGATGATGATTGAAATAAATTGATGATGATTATAATTAATAATTGATGATTGATGTTTGGTGAATGGATGATGTGTACTATATTTTAAAATCTGCAAGTTATCATGTATTTCATTCATTCGGGATTGCGGTTTGAAATGATATACAACCACATTTTTTATTTTTAAATTGCGGATTGAAATGATAAATATCCGTATCACTTGACCATAGGATAGAAAATTTTATACAGGCACCGCGGTATATATATATATAAATTATTTTTGAAATGATTTTTCTATGGTTTGGATAGGACACGGTTAATAAATATAGATTTTGATATTTTATAAAATCTTATTTTATATATACATCTACAGTTAAAGTATTGAAGATAAGCTATGTATGGATTTGTTAAATAAACTAAATAAGTTGAATGACGGGGTTTGATTTTCTTTATATTATATGGTTAAGTACATGTTAAGATATTGAATTACATATAATTTTAAAGGATTTAATTTAATTAAGATTTGGAGTTAAATTGGAAAATTTATTTGGAATTGAGCTTAATTAATTAGTTAACTTCAAGTTGATGTAAAATTTATTAACTTGAAATTTTAAAAAAGGGTATGATATTTATAACTGAATTCTATTCAAGGTGAATTAAATGAATATTTCTAGTATAAAAATTTAAGGAAATTTTATTTTATAAGTAATTTGAGTTTTACTTAAATGATTACGGGTTTATTATGCAATTATCATTTCAAACTAAATAATAGGACTTTAAATTGGTGAAATAGAAATTTCCAACCTTATTTCCGATTGTTTAATATTCAAAGTTTGAAATATATTGAAACTGAAGTAGTTTATTTGAACTAAAAGCGATTTTAAAATTTATGGATTTTGATTTAATCTTAAATGAAATACATTGTAAGTCGCGGAAATTATTTTATTTTATAAAGAAAGCTATATACTGTTTGAATATCCAAACCATTTAAGTTTTAGAATTATGGTTTAAAGATATGAATTTTCGAAGTATTATAGTTTGAAAGTTATAATTCAATGTTTGGTTTTCGATTATTATAAGTTTGAAAACAATATGATTTTGGAAAAGAAATATATATTTGAAATAAAATGATAGTATATTAATTTGGGTTTTTATAAAATAATATCAAATGAGTTTGTTTTGGAATGAAAATGTTATCGTATTTATGGGTTTTGAAATGGATAATTATGTTCTGGTTTTTGAAAGTATAATTAATTTTTAAATGACCGCGGTGTTATAATAACGTTTGGTTGTTGAAGAGACCGGGATCGGAAGTTGTCATACTCTCTGCCAACTCCGAAAACCACTTTAACAACCGTGTACGCGGTGGAGATTCCAGAATGAAGTAGGTTGGTGGCGGCGTTTCCTGTATGGTAAATACGTGGACCCAACTCCCGTGAGTTGGCATAGGGTAGCTAAAACAGGAGCGATTGACGGGTTAATAAGGTAGCACCTTTGATCGGACACATCCCTTCGATATTATACTTTGACTCTTGGATTGATTCGGTGGCCACTTTTGATTTTATTTGGGGGTGTGGCTCGAGGTGGGCGGTAGCTGCGCGCTACGCGTTACCACCGACCCGGAAGCGTAATTGGTATATCTACCATGGCATTGCCTAGTTGTGCCGTGTCACCTACCCTATCGCGCCTTGTACGAGTTTCTATTTGTGTCGTACCTATGGAGTGTCTTCTCGTAGTCTCCCGATCAGGAGATATGCAGTCATTGTATAGACTATTGGCATTATTTGTGTTAAGGGCTATAGGGGCAACCCCTTAACGCTATTAAAAAGTAAGTTTATTTTACAATTAGACACTATTATAATAGCGAAATATACTATATAGTAAATAGTTTAACGGATCCTTAGGAGATGTAAATCCCGAGCATCTCTTGAGCTACTGCACTCATATCTATTTCTGTTAATTTAACTCACATAAGATCTTTTAGTTCTGACTCGAGTGTTTTTGTCTTTTCAAATTCGCTCGGGTCAGTCCGAGCGTTTCAGGATCGAAGACTTTAGCTTTGGAGGACGAAGACGGAGAATTCAATTATTATTATTAATTATATTCCACTACACTCATATTGTTCCGCTGCATTGTTATATGGTATGTGTACTCTGATATGTATCGTATAGATAAAATCAAAGGTTTTGTAAAACAGCTTCATGAACTGTATATTTTGATTATTATATTTTATCCTTCCGCTGTGAGATTCTGTTTAGTTTTCTTTCTTCTCTGTTTTCTTATTTATCCCATAACAATTCGCCCTTCCGTATGCTTTGAATTGGCACGTGTGTCGATTTGAAGCGTGCGGAAAGGTGGATGCTACATAACCGAATCCACTTTAATTTTTAATCTAGATTCTTTATAAATTTGATATGTGGAATTAAACAGGCTGGAATGGAGAAAATTGAGTAACATAGACATTAAGTCTGAGATCTGCTGTGTGATAAATGATTTACTAAAATAAAGTAAGAACTCGTAGAAAGTACGAGTTACCCTGGTTTTCACTATAGTTTTTTTAGCTTGGTATTTCATTATATGGGTTTACTCATGCTGGTTTCCAGCATGACCCAAGTGTTACTTTGTTGTAATGGTCGAGTCAGACCAATTATTGCATGTTTTCAGGTAAGGACGTTCTGGTGCTCAGGAGGCGAGCTGGATGGCAAGAATGTATGGAGTATATTCCGCTGTGATATATTGTTATTTATCTGGGATAAGTTATTTTAACTTTCCAGTGACTGTGAAATGTTGTAGCTCTGATGTATTGATGTAAAGTAACTGATATAGTTTTTCCTTGTATAACTGTTATTTTATTTGACATTATATTTTGATCCGCTGCGAATGTGAGATTCTGTTTTCATTTCTGTTTCTTCTTCTATCTCTTTTCTTCTTTTCATAACTATCTGGAATTTTCGAGATCAAAAATTCCAGGTCGTTACAGTTGGTATCAGAGCTAAAGGTTAAGTGAGAACCTTGGCTCTGGTGGGTTTACTCATTAAGGATGGGATCAATAGTTTCCTAGAATGAGTTGAGTGTAATATATATGAGAGAGCGTACTTGTTATTTTCTTGTATAAAGGTTTTAGAATGGTTTTAAAAAGCAAATGATTTTTATATAAGTCTATATATAAAGCAATCATTCTTCTGACCACTATATATTAAGATAAATTGGTTGTTGTATTATTTGAATTAAAAGTAATAATGAGAATTAAAAGGTAATAGAAATACAACCAAATTGAAATTGAATGAGGATAAGTTTGAAATGAATCCAAACTAAAACTAAAATCCTGAATTAGTAGAAGTGTTTTCAGAATAAGATAATAATGAATTGGTATCCAAATATGATAATCTTGGTTATTATCATAAATGGTTGATGTGTTTAATAATGAAATACTTGTTAATGAGAAGCAAAAATGAAATGTTTTAAGGAAGTAAACATTTAGGTGAGTATGACTTATAAATTGAAATTGAAAAAGGGTTTAAATTGTGAAGCTTTAAATCTAAGTCCAGAAAATTTGCAAATTGTTTCAAAGTGATAAAGAAATAATAAATAATATTATTTAATGTAGTTGAAGGAAGGGTCCTGTTTCAAACAAAAGTTGTTTGAAAATTTAAAGAAATTTGTTTTGAATTCAAAACCAAAGGTGGTTTAAAATTTAAAGTAACTTGGTGTGTAAAGGAAATAAATATCTATATTTGAAATAAACTCTAAGGTTGAGTTTTGAATACTCCTTGGAATGGGATGTGAAAACCCAAAGTGAAATAAGTTTTAAAACTTAAGTGGGAAGATTATTAATATGAAGTTTAAAATTTGAAATGGGAATTCAAATTTGGGTAAAGTTGTTTGGATTAAATTGAAGTGAATTTAACTTAAGGGAAGTAAAATAAGTCTAGAACAAAAAACCTGAATTGGAAACTTCAAGATGAAATTGAGATTTAACTTGGGAAGTTAAATGGTTGATTAATTGGGAGTTTGTGTGATTTCAAAATGGATTTGAGATCTGGAAATTTGAAATGGATGGATGTTTTAAAATAATTTGGATGATATCATCCTGTTGTTAATAATAATCTTTAAACTGTGAATTGGATTTGTTTAAATGAATGAAGAAATGGATTGCGGTAATATATCCATTATAGAGATAAATAAAAAATAATGTTTAATTTGAAATTATTCAAGTAATTTTGGTTTTTGAAGATAAAAGTTGAACTTGTGAAAGTGAAATCATTTTAAACTTAAGTTTTGAACGTTTAAGATAAAATTGCAACTGAAATTGCTGAAAATTGGTTTCAAAATTGAATTTGTAATAAATTGGTTTTTGAAAGATTAAATTGTTTAAAAAGGATTTGAACTATGATTTGAGCTTAGAAATAAGTTTATAAAGAAGTATAGGTAAATTTAAATGGAATTTTGAAATTTGGACTCCGAATTTAATTATTTAAAAATTTTAATTGTTAAATTAAAGTAAAGATTAATTTGATTTAAGGGAAGTAAATCAGCAATTGAAAATTTAACTTGAATTTATATAATTCGAGAAGATTTAAAGTGGAGATTGGAATTGGGATTAATTCAAACTGGAATTGAAATGAATTGAAATTGATTCAATTTGAAATAATTGGAATTCTGATTGAAGATGGATAAGCATAAAATTCAAATGGAAAATTTGAATTAAATTAATTTGAAGTGAAATTGAAGATTGGATGAGTTCAAATTCAACTGGGAATTGATTTAAATTTGGGAAAGGAATTGAGGTTAATTCAATTGAATTGGAATTGAATCAATTTAATGGGACGAGAAATTGATTTGAAATTGAGATTGGGAATTGAACCTCTGAAACTATTTTCAAATAGACTATTTTAATATAAACTGTTTTAAATCCATTTTTCCAGGCTATTTACTATATACAACCTTCCTTTTTAAAGCCAAACTATTTTATACTTATTTTACAACTATTTTTGGAACTATTTAACTATTTTGCAACTGTTTTATAAACTAATTTCTATGTTTCAACTACTTATAATTAATTACTATTTTAAACTATTTTTTTAATTATCTAACTATTTTATAACCATTTGACTATTTTATGACTATTTTACAATTACTTAACTGTTTTACAGCTATTTTACATACTAATAATTATTTTTCAACTACTTATCCATTTTTAACATTTCAAGCTATTTTCTAAATATAAGCTGTGTCAGGACCCGATTCTTCGTCTTCCGAAAATTCGACATTGATACTCACTTTATCGACTGCCGAGCAATCGAACGACGGAAAACCGAACACTGAGGGTTTTAAGAAAAATTTAAGAAAAGAAAAAGGCAGAAGAAGAGATAAGAAGGTAGAAAAATAGAGAGAAAAGAAAAATAGAAGATAGAACAGAAAGAAAACAGAACATTTTAAAATAGAAGAAAAAGAGAATAGAAAATGGAGGGGAAAGAAAAGAAACAACAAAGAACAACATCAGAATCTCACAGTTCGCAGCGGAACAACATATAATAGATAGATGAATAATCTTTAAACAAAGAACTATATCAGTTATTACATTTTATACATTTCATCATATCATCAGAGTATACAACAACAAACAAGCAGTGCAGCGGAAAAAGAAATACTATATAAACTAGTAATACGCCATGCCATCCATCTTGCCTCCAGCAACTCCAGAATATCCTGATAAACCTAACTCTTAACTGCCCGTGTGAAAATTGGTGGGCACCCAGAGTTTAGGAAGGGAAACAATAAACTCCAAGTCAGTCATGTGACTGGTGTGAGAACTCAAAACAGTTTATTTATCTTTGAAAACAAAATAGAGGAATATTTTTAATTCAATTCGCAATGCTTTTAAAAATGAGACTACCATAAGGCCTCCCGCACACACACACATGCAAACGCAGAATCGGAGGAGATTTCTCCTTATGATAGTCAAAGATGCTTGATACGCATTTAAAATAACATTTGATATTATTATTAGTGCATAGAGTAGGAAAAATTTATTTCGAAAGTAGAATATAAATCTTAGCCAACATACGACCATTATCGTATGCCTACTATAGCTACCATCTAAACAGTGGTGACCACCATAAGTAAATGGCAGGTTCTACAACTAATACCGTAAAAGTTTCGTATTGGGAATTGGATTTCCAACGAATGATCAGGCCAAGGAACTTCCCATTGCCACATGAGAATGCCTCTGGATGGACATCCCCGAGAACCAAACCGGATCTCTACCAACACAAGGTCGGGTTACCCCTAACTGAGTAACAACTGACCAAATATGCCATCCCCTGGTCCTTTGGGACCTTTTCACCGAGCGCTCGTAATCAATTCACACAATCATAACAAAGTGTTTTCAACATGAGTAAGTATCTGGGCTCCATACCATGATACCACCCTTTTCCAGAAGGAAATGCACACATCCTAAAGGGCGCTACCCCTCATAACCTTGCCGCATCTTTCCTGTTTTGACCATTCACGGGGTGTGAGGCTCGACGAAGTCACGTCCACAAAAACATACTTTATACAAAAGCCATGCTTTGGGTCAACAAATGATCAACACAATGATCACAAGGATAGACGATCAAATAAACGATCCTATCACAAATAATCAACACAATGATCATTTCAGCATCACTCAGCATGTCACATTACCAAATTGGGAATATATCGCTGATAACATTCAACTACATAACCTCTGAGCTCGTACGTCTCAGAGAAGGGTGTTAAGCTAAAAGAATAAATTCTCCGCCACCAACAGAAATATATTTGAAAGAAATCGGCTTTACATCTCACTTTGTAATGTCAGACATACAATCCATACAAGTCTGTTCCGGGCTCGAACAAAACTGAAGGCACTTCTTACGAAGCCCTTGCAATCCGGGTATTCACAATCCCGATCGAATTTCCCATCACTTAGGAGATCTCTATACCAGGAGCTACCCAGTGCAGAGACAATCGATAGGTCATCCTATCGCTTTCACAAATACTCGGTCTTCAACACCGATCTTCAAATGCAATTCATAACGACGTATCACATATTCGGAATGGGTTATACGACCCCATGGTCCTTTCCCGGTTAACCCGAATAGTGAGCGCTTATTCAAAAATAAGTGTGGCATTCACATTCAATCAAATCACATCAAATACCCATTCAAAGGGAAATATTGATAGTCGGTTATTGAACTATCAATAGATATGCACACATCACCAGTTTCCAAAAAAATTTCCAAATTATTTATTTTCCAGAATATCTTTACTAGATATATAATTTTCACACTTCAAAAATAAATCAATATTTATTTTTCTAAACTAATCCCACTTTCTTTTATAAATTCCTTAGTGAATTTACCTTTCAAAATATCCATGCATATGATTTCAATAATTCATTTCAATTTATCTTCAAAAAGATAAATTCTCAAAACGTTTCATTTCACATTGGAAAAACATTTCCATACTTATTTATTCATAAGTAATTCACAAATTTTATTTATTTTCAACACTTGGAAAATATTCAATATACTCAAATCGAAATTTAGTATATATTTCATTCTTTAAGGAAATCATTCTCTTAAACATATTTATTTGGGTCTAAACGAATGTTGCGTAAAACATCGTTACGACAACCCAAAATCACTAGTATAGGGATTCGAAATTAAAATAGATATATATAAATCCCAATACTATACAAAACATTTCCTTTCGGAAATCATTTACTATAACAACAGTGTTATAGTCTACTATTTCCTTTTATTTCTAGAAAACGTCTATTTCAACAATAAATGTTGAAATCTATGGTTTCGAATCTCAACACATTTTAAAACATCGTTAGATCGTTTTAATTCAATTTAAACATCTCATTCAAACATTTTCTTTAACATATTATTCACTATTCAAAAACGTGAATATTCTTTGTTAACAAATTTCATCCTTTTATTCATTTTATTTCAAAGGATTATTCACAGTTCAAAAACGTGAATATAACTCCATTAATAGGGTTCAGCAATTTACTTATCAAAATAAGTCGTTTGCGAATTTATAAAACAACGTTTACAAATTCCATTTCTATTTATTTTATAAAAACTTCTTTTTATAAATTCCTTTATTAACCTATTCCAGTTTATAACTCAATTATAAACTAAAAGTTCATATTATAAGTCAAATGCTTATAAAACGATTATTTTACAAAATCGTTCTTTTAAAGACTTTCCAATTTATAAATCTTATAACTTATAAGATCCATTTATTTAACCAATCTATTCTTCAAATAATTTCACCAAATTTATAAATCTTACTATTTATAAATTTCTTTTATAACTTCACAGTTTATAATTCCATAAATTTCATTCATTTATGAAATTCATTTCCACTTCATTCAAACACTTATAAAAACTCGTTTTATAATGTCAACATTTCAATTTATAAATATCCATTTATAAATCTCTTAATATAAATCAAATTATATTATTATTCTAAAACGACTTTAATCTCCTTTATAATTTCACCATTTTGATTTATAAAATAATCAAATTTTATAAATCCTTTATTTAAACTTTTCACAATAAATTCTAAAATCCCGATTAACTATTTTATAAAATCATTAATCCATATTTCTCAAAAATCAATCTTTTAACTATATTTCTCAAAAACATAATTTTATAACTTTTAAAAGTATAACGTTTATTTATTTAAAATGGATCAATTCCAAAATTATTTTATAAAACGTATACTTTTCAAAAAATCACTTTGAAATCACTTTAAAATTCCAAAATTTGGTCCAATGATGCTACACACCAAATAGTCAATCACGACAACAACGATATCATATATCGATATGATAATCCATCAAATATCAAAATATCTGAAATCAAATAAATACTGTTGAGGAATCCAGTTGGATCCCTCCAACCTGTTTTCCTGCATTCACAAACATTAGCACAAACCAATTTCGCTCCAGTACGAAATTATCGCGGTATATGTTCTTATTAAATATTATCTGCTTAATAACGGCGCAATAGGGTCTCATCCGCTAAAAAAATACGGGAAATCAACAACTGCAATATATACATATGCCAATATATATATATTGATATTATATATAATACCAATTTCACTGTTTATGAAATATTCGCGGTATATGTTTTTATTAAATAACATCCGCTTACTAACGGCGTATAATGTCTATTTTAACAATCAATAGATATCAATCATCATTCAAACATGCATTCAAATATTTTAAATCTAACTATTTAAAATAAAATTGAAACTAATTCGATTGAGTGAGAAGTTCTCACCTTGATTTTATTTTCCGTTTTAGCGATTTATTTCGAATATACCCAAAATTCTCACTAACTCCAAATGACTCCAAACAAACTCCATCGCGTAGTGCTCGTCCATACGATTCCAACGCAACTGGTTTCGCGCGTTTTCGACCTCGTATGAAAAAGTTATGAATTTTTAAAGATTGTACACGATTTATATAAACTTTTTACAACATAAACTAACTAATTTTATACCAAAGCAAATCTTGGCCGTGTGATCTGCATCTAAGGCCTCTCCCCCTTCTTCCCAAATCACGTTATCCATCTCCAGTACACTAATCCAAGGCCGAACCCATATTAGAAAACTAGGGTTAGCATTTGCTCCTCCATCACTCGACTATACTTCATCAAACCACTGCCATGTCGAAGCCCTTCGCGAGAGCTACCTCCACCACCAACCACCTGAAGCTCGGCCTGCTCTAGACCCCTCGAAATGCATGCGAAATCTGCAGGTTTCGGCCCCAATTGCTCCCTCCACGTCGCTCCAAACACGATCATCACCGTATGGATCTCTAGCTCTCGCCTTGCTCTTCGACTTTCGTGTTGAACACTTTGGCTAATTCTTTGTAGATTGAGAGTGATTGAGGGGGAAAGGAGATTAATTTCTGGCCATGCATTTCGAGGGCCGGCTGCAGTTTTAGATTAGGTTATTTTTTTTTTAATTTTATGAAGAGAAGGGTGCTATTTATAGAGTTTTGAACGACACTATTCATCCCGGAAATTCCGAACTCCGATTTACGTGCCGTAACTAGCGTTTCTAGGGTTTACCCCGCGTTCCGGACACAATGGAACAGGTTTCGAAAGCTAATTCGGAAGTATGTGCGAGTTATGGCTGTAAACGCTCAATTTGAATTAAACCGATTTAAACGATTTTCTAGGCGTTTTAATTTGTACCGGACAAACGGTAAATCCAATTGACTTGAAATTTGAAACCTTACAATAATATCACATTATGGATCCGATGAAACTGGTTTCGTCGAAATCCGAGACTTTTTGAAAAATGGCTATTTTCACTCGTCAAATTTAAATTAAAAACAATTCGATGCGTTTCGAGCTGCCACGATCAAACAGTAACTCTGATTGACACGAAAATTGAAATCCAGTAATAACTAACTATTACGGATCCAATGGAACTGGTTTCGTTCAATTCTAAGACTGTTCAAAAATTGGCTATTTTCACTAGTCGATTTAATATTAAAATATTCAATTTTCACAAATAAACTTTTAATTCGATTTTAAAAGTTCTAAAATATCTTCCTAACTTCAATATGATAAAATAAAATTTTACAAATCATTTTCAATCATATTTAACTCAATTTTCCATTATTTCCATAATTTAACATATTAAATTATCGATTAAATTATCCAATTAAATCCAAAAATTCAAATAAAAATTTATTTGACTTATAAATTCACTTATTAATATTTAAAATAAATTAAATATTAATATTTTAATTACTAAAAATTCTGGGTCGTTACAAGCTGGTCAGAGTACAAACTGTTTATGATTAAATACCAGTTGAGATAAGAATTGAAGTGATAATCCAAATGAGGATTAAAGCAACTGTGAATAAGTAAATAGAATCATAAATGAATGTGAATAGAAAGGGAATTGTTTTTGCTAATAATTAATGAAGATAAATACGTAAGATGTACGTATATTAATCTATTCGCATAACGAGTGGATTCAGATTCGAGCACAGAATTTCGAGATAGTATATAGATCCGATTTGGGATTTTTCACTCGATTTTCGATGGCGAACCTGGACATAGATTTTTGATTGGTTCTGGAAATTCTCTATCATAGTTATGGCTATGCAAGGAGAATGACGGTTTCTGATTAAGAAACCAAATCTGAGTTTGCACTAGGAAGTTAGGTGGATGATACTAGTTCGAATGAGAAATTGGGTGATCGAGTGAGCGATTAGATTGATATTACGTACGGATGATATGTATACATCGTATGGGTTTGAATGAATTGATAATGGAAATTTGTGGATAAGAACTGTAAAATGATTTTGGAAATGAAAAGGAATATTTGAAAAATAAATGATGAAATAAAATTGGAGTTGGATAGTCTATGATTAGAACTCATTTTATAGAAAAGCGATGTGGTTAATAACTTTATAAAAGAGTAATAAAATTTGAATATTTGATTTGGAATAAACAAAGTTACATATCTTTGTTATATATGGTAAACTTCCCTTGTTGGATCTATAGCAGAATAAAAAGGGTTTTTGAAAGCATTTGAAGTATAAAAAGGGAATTTATACAAGTATGATGCGATCCAAAGATTTTTTAAGTTATATATATATATATATATATATATATATATATATATATATATGAAGGATTTTATGAGAATGATTTTGGAAAAAAGGTTTTAAAACCTATGGATATTGAAAGGCTTTCGATTTTTGGGAAAAATCAATTTTGGAAATTTGGTAAGCCTAATTTGAGAATTATCGATTTTGGGATAATCGATTTTGAGAAAGGAGATTTATTTGGGATTAATACTAGGTGATTGATTTGGAAAATACTATATGTGTATAGATGATTTGGAAAATACTATATGTGTATAGTATAAAGTGTTTTGAAAATGGCTCTGGGAAAAAAGGCGCTCGCTTGAAATGAACTTCTTAGGAGTACCATGGTTGGTACTGCCTTGAGACCCAAGGGCGAAGCTCTAAAGTGGATCCTGGGAGGAAGTCCGAACATACTGAAGGTCCTGAGGATTATTGGGTAGCGAAAGTCGAGGGCGCTGATGCCTACAAAGGCATTTGGGTTATGCTGTGATGACTGGTTAACTCGATGTCGCTGCGATCTACTGTGGACCATAGCGGAAATCGTGTGGAGGTGAGTGTCAACGGTCTACATTTGATTTTGCCAGGATGGCAATGTAACAACGGTAGACTGCGATCTATGGTCGAGTGGAGAAGTTTCATTTTTTAGCAGCGAAATTCGAGGGCGTTGATTGCTACAGTTACATGGGTTTTTGCTGTGATAGCAACATAAATCCCGGGTGTAGATGCGATTTGTAATCGGTTCCATGGTGTAATTGAGGGGCGTGGAGGCCTACAGTTATCTATGGATTTTGCCGGAATGGCAACGTAACCATCGGGTTAACTGCGACCATTGACGGGGTGATGATTTCCAAAGCATTCTCACCAAAAATGTTCCTTCTACTTCCAAAAATGTTTTCTATATTTTCAATAAAATTATTTTTCAAGTATTTTCACTGAGTTTTGAAACGGGTTTACCAAGTACTTACAGGTTTTCAGTCCTAGCCTGATCAACGCATGACCGAATTTCTATTAGAACAAGGATGGACTTGTTGAGACATCGAGTTATAAAAGTTTTTCTATAAAACTATTTTGGTAATATTATATAGATATAAAGTGTTTTAATAGAGATCAAAGAGTACTTTTTCTGATATTAAGCATTTTAACAAATTCTGGCTCCGTTCCTTTTTGAGGACGAAAAGATGCAAAGAGGGAGGAATGTGATAACCTGGATTTTTGGACCACTGTTAGTTTGTAATCAAGAGGATTAAATTTATTAAAACACTGATTTATAAATTGAACGAATAAACTTGATAATATATATATATATATATATATATATCGGATATGTATATAGATGAATTAGAATTATAATAAATGATTAATTACAAATATCTGGATAAATATTCATTTGATAATCTCCTAATATAATTATTGAAATTTGATAATATTTGTTTAATGATCTTCTTTATAATTATTCAATTTGGCAAAATTTATCTTTTACAAATAAATATGTTTTCTATTATAATGTGTATATATATTGTAAATGGTTAGCTATGGTTCAAAGTCAAAATTAATTTTCGAGGTTATTAAAAATAAATTCTATATTTTTACAAAAATAAAGACAGTATATGTACATATTTACTTGTTAAAGTATTAAAGCTCAAAGTTTAAAATATAATTTAATAAGATTCATACTTTATTTAAATATATATGTATAAGATGCATATGTATAAAAGTATTAAACATATAAAATTATAAATTTCATGTAGATTAACAAGTGTGGATATTAAATTAAGACTTTAAACCATATGTAAGCTTGATATACATACACTTAACAATTGTAACTTGAGGGCACTTTTGTTTTCTTTTTAAAAAATTTAATGTAATTAAAAATGAAAGAATTAAACCGGGTTTTATACAATTAAAAGCATCTTAATCTTCTTTCATTCTCTAAAAATAGAACTGAAAAGTAAATCAAAGGAAAAAGAAAAATCAAAAGCTAAATCAACAACTTCTTTCAAAAAAAACCTGAAGCAAGATAAGCAAGCTTCAGATCCAAATCCAACAACTTAAACTTGAAGCAAAGATCATCTCAACAAGATCAGATTCAAGTTCCAGTTCTGAATCCAAGGTAGTACAAATAAAATTCAAATACAGATTATCAAAACAAATTTCCAAATAAAAGTAAGAAGCAGGGTTCTCTCAAAAAATTTTTGGTGAGTAAGTCTTTCAGAAATTTGGATTTTACTTGCTGTTTGAAATCATATTTGAAGTAAAGTGGTAAGTGTTGTATGTATACAAATATGAATGTGTGTGTGTGTGTGTGTATATATGAATGTGACTGTGCATGTCTGGAAATAGACATATGTATCTCTGTTCCCAAGTTATATAGGTTTCAAACCTGTTAAAAATCAAAATCTCATCATCAAATCATCTATTGACTTGGATATCTAAATGAAACAAGTTCGAATTGGCAAGATCAAAATTTTAAATATATTTTTAAGTATTAAAAATGAATGGATTTATTGGAAAATTTAAAAACACAGTAAAATCAAATTTTGTTCAAAAATTTAGTTGATATAAATTTGGATTTTGATTGCATGATTCTGTTCGTCTTCTTAAATCATGAATTTTAAAGGAAGAATCGAGATTTTAGTTTTTTATCGTTTGAGAAATTGGAAGTTGAACGGGAAGTTGATTTTTGACAATTGCCAGCGATCTGGGGGAAGTGGTTGTCGTGGTCGAGGCTAGCGGTGGCTTGTGAAGTGAGGATCATCGGAAAATTAGTCCAAAATTTTCTAGAATGTCATGGTGAGCGAGCGATGGCAATCTAGGGTATTTAGGTAGCTCCGCAAGGATAGAACCGCGAGGGGTTTATGAAGCGAATATGCAACCAGAGGTTGGGTGTTTTGTCTCGAAGGTAGCTGCATGATAGGGCCTTCATCGGAGGTAGGTGGCATGTGCTGCAAAGGTCGGTTGACGATGCAATGGGTCGATCAGTGGAGAATGTTGGTTTCTGGGTTGAGTTTGGGTTGCGCTGGAGGTTGAATTTTGATAAGAGATGATTATTGTTTGGTGAAGGGGAAAATCTGCATCGGGTGATGATGGGTGATTGAGTGGTAGTGTCGCGTTGGTGAGATGGTCAATGACGGAGGCGTACATGTGCACAGATGTCATCGTGCACGATGATTTCAGGCAGGATGGGTTGTTCGTCGATGAGGTAGATGGTGCGAATCGGATGGCTCAATGATGGTCTCAATTGAATCGCGAGAGTATTGATTTTCAAGTGGGGATGTTGTGTCGTTGGATTTTGTGTCACGTGCCTGGAGATGGAACTGAAGCGGGATTCAATAGAGTATTTGGGGGAAGATGATAGGCGGGTATTGGGTTTGGGCTTCGGCCCCCTTAAGTTTAATTGAGATTTTAGATAAGTTTCCAATATAGATTATTAATCAAGTTCTTTAAAGCATAAAAGAAATTTGTTAAACAAGCTTTCTAAAGTAAAGTTTAATCAAGATTTCAAATAATTTGCAATATAAATTATAGAGACAAAGATTTGAAATTTAATTTGATTAACTTGAATAATTATGTATAAGGATGATTATTTAATGAAATCTATAAAGGATGATTGTAACATCCCGCCTTTTTGCACACTTTAAACCGACACACGTGCCAATTCAAAGCATACGCAAGGGCGGATTGTTATGGGGTAAGTAAGAAAAACAGAGAAGAAATAAAACAAAAACAGAATCTCACAGCGGAAGGATAAAATATAATAACAAATATACAGTTCATAAACAGTTTACAAAAGCTTGATTCTTCTTTTACAATAAATATCAGAGTTACACATACCAATACAAGCAATGCAGCGGAATAGAAAGAGTGTGGTGTAATACTATATATAACATAATACTTATTCTTCGTCTTCGTCCTCCAAAGCTAAAATCTGCTATCCTGAAATGCTCGGACTGACCCGAGCGAATTTGAATAGACAAAAACACCCGAGTCAGACTAGAATATCTTAAGTGAGTTAAATAAACAGAATATATATATGAGTACAGTAACTCAAGAGATGTTCGGGATTTACATCTCCTAAGGATCCGTTAAACTATTTACTATGTAGTATATTGCGCTATTATAATAGTGTCTATTTATAAAATAAACTTACTTTTAAATAGCGTTAAGGCTTTACATTTTCCACCTTAACACGTAATAGTCCCAGTAGTCCGTCCAATATCATAGCCCCTCCTGATCGGGAAGCCACTAGAGGATACCACACGGGCTACGGGAGAAAACCAAACTCGTACAAGGCGCGATATGGTAGGTGACACGGCACAACTAGGCAATGCCAGGGTAGATATACCAATTGCTATCCAGGCTGGTGGAAACGCGTAGCCGCAGTTACCGCCCACCTCGGACTAACTCCCCAAAATCAAAATATAGAAGTGGCCACTGAATCAAATCCAAGTCAAATTATAATATCGAAGAGGAGCGTCCGATCAGAGGAATGACCTCATTGGCCTGAGAATCGCTCCTGTTTTAGCCACCTTATGCCAACTCACGGGAGTTGGGTCCACGTATTTACCTTACAGGAAACGTCGCCACCACCTACTTCATTCTGGAATCTCCACCGCGTACACGGTTAGTCAAAGTGGTTTTCGGTATCGACAGAGAGTATGTCCATATCCGATCCCGGTCTCTTTGCCAACCAATCGTTATTATAACACCGCGGTCATTTAAAAATAGTTTATACTTTTAAAACCAGAATATAATCCATTTCAAACCGTAATATTACGATATCATTTCTTCTTTTAAAACCCAAAACAATATGATATCGTTTATCCCAAATAAAATTATTCCTTTCCAAAAAATTATGTCACTTTTTATTATTTAATATCCCATGTAACCAATATTCTGTTTGTAACTTTCAACATAATTCTTCGAAAATCCATAGCATTTTAAAACCATTATTTTCAAAACTAAATGGTTTGGATATTCAACGGTATGCGAATAAAAAAAAAAGTTTAACTTTACTGTTGCTTTATAAAGAAATAAATTACATGGCTTTCCAAATATTTCTTCTTTTAAAGTTAAACCAAAATCCAAAATATTACTTCAAGTCGCAAAACCATTTCAATTTTATATATATTTATATCCATTTTGGAGCATTAATATTTCAACTAAAGTTGGATTTTTATCCTTTCAAAAATCAATATTCTATTAATTAATCTTGACCATTCACATAAAATCCATAATTAATAAGACTTCAATTTCTAGTAAAATATATATATATATATTTCCAAATTCAATTTTTACTAGAATATTCATTTCAAAATATTTTGGGAAAAAAATCCAATTATAAATATCATATCTTTAAAATTTCCAACTTAATATTTAAACATAGGATATAATCATCAAACTCCATTTTCTTAATTTTCTTCCATTTTTAATAAAGAAATTTATTCACCTTTTAATTTCAAAATTTCAACTTCATATGCATATAACTATGGAAGAAAACATTTATTCAGTATAAAATTTAAGATTTTTATAAACCGTATTCCATCCAAACCATAGAAATCACATTAAAAATAGTTATATATAGACCACGGTGTCTGTATATAGTTTTCTATCCTATGGTCAAGTGATACGGATATTTATCATTTCAATCCGCAATTTAAAAAATAAAACTGCGGTTGTATATCATTTCAAACCGCAATCCCGAATGAAATGAAAAATGCATACTAACTTGCAGTTTAATGATATCAAATAAAACATCCCTTCAATAACACATCCATCATCCAATCACAAACATCAAGCAATATCAATCAATAACAATTATATATATGATCATATATAACAGGTGATAACTGGCAGTTTATTCAAATTAAATTTTTCAACTATTAATCTAACAATTTATATTCAGTGATAATTGACATAACTGTTAACTAGCAGTTCATATGCAACCAAAAATTTCTAACAGCCAATTAACACGCAATAAATCAATTAAATTAACAGTTACATTCAATAAAATGCAATTCAACAGATATGAATGAAATAACATGCCAAAAGCTCATAAATAAATTTCTATTCATTTCTAAAATTTATTTAACAAACATAAAAGCTTCTAGTAGTTGTGAGTGGGTTAAAACACTCACCTTTTGAATTTAAATTGAATTCAAATCCAATTTAAACCCAAAAATTGGACAGTCTCCAAATTCATCCAAACCAGTGCCAAAACGTCAGAAATTCCGATACGATCCCAGCAAAACAAACCGCGCGTGAATCCGAGCTCGTATGCAAAAGTTATGAAAATTTGAAAAATGAAAAATTCTGGTCCTGGGTCAACTTCGGGTTCGACTTCGGGGCGCCGCCTCATTTTCCCGATGCTTGCTTGGAGTTTTCGCCAAAACGACCCGGAGCGACCCGAGTCATTTTCTTCCTGACCCGAAGTTGCTCTAGGGTTTTCTCCTCTGAAACCCGAAGCGCGACCAGAAGCTGCTGCAGATCCACAAAAATTTTTTTTTTTTTTTTTTTTTTTGAAATAAAATTTTGGAATTTGGGAATTAGGTTTTCTGCCATTGGAATGAGGAGTTGAGAAGGAGATGTACGTATAGAAAAATGAAAATAAGGAGTGGCTAGGGTTTATAATCGCAAATATATAGACAGATAAAAGAAGGCTAGGTGGGTACGGATAACGAACGTGCTAAACGATAGTTGGCCCAAAAAGCCCGTTCTGCCTCCGGAGTCGAATTTGTTAAAACTATATATCCAAATAGGTGTTTCAAAATATTCTGAACGCGATGGAAAAAGTTTCGCGACCAAATTCGATCGTATGAAGAAGTTATGCTAAAAAAATAAAAATTTCAAATTGATTTCAAAATGCGTAAATTTCAAGGCGTTTCGAGTCCGTACGATCAAACGACAAGTCCGATCGCAACGAAACTTGAAACATTATTATAATTCACCGTTACGGATCCGATGAAACTAGTTTCGTCGAAATCCGAGTCCGTGACAAAAATGGCTATTTTTAATATTTATTAAATAAATTAAAATAAATCATAAAATCCAAATTTTCTTTCAACTTTAAATATTGGCCAAATTTCATTACTTATATAATCCAATCAATTCCAAATAATTTAGCAAGCTTGGATGTGAATTAAAATTTATAAGTATATAAATTTTGCAGTGTTAACCTCTGCGTTTTCTTATTATTTGGGGATTATAAATTTTATTCGCAAAACCCAATTATTTAATCATATACTTATACTCTCATCTTAAATCTAATTATATAAATAACTTGATTTCTATTATCCAACTCAAAATATATCAATTATTCTCCAACTACATAGTTAACGTTTCTTTTATATATCACTGTGGTAATATTTCAAAATGTTCATCTTTTGTTTGCATAAATTACTGTATTTAGATAAAATTATAATTTTGGTAACTTATCACATAAATAACTTAAAACCTCAACTAATACATTCCACCTTTGTTTCATCTTATTCATTCACTCATCAATATTCCGTACTAACTACAAAATTTAGTGTATTCCTTTAAATTGATCAAAATAAGACTTATCAACTAATAGAAAGATTTACGTACAAAATTTATTGTCATACATCTAATTTACAAGCCTATACTTAATTATTATCCTACAATACGTTTTACGTTACTATAATGTTCATTCTTCCGTTCCTACGTTTCTATAAATTTATTCCTTTATAATTTATTTAACGCAACACTTAATCTACACCTATTGCGATGTTTCAAATTTACTTGAATGAACAATTTCTTTACTTAAAATAGTTGTTGTAAACTCTTAATTCCACATTTATAAGTGTATTATTATTTTCACTCAAATATTATACATATATATAGAGTATTGGGTTTTTATTTAATCATCATTTATCATATATATTAATTAATTAAATTCAATACTTAAGTCTGACTAAATTTATTCCCCAAATACACATTTACATTTCTCAACCAATAAATATAACCAATCAAATTCTCATTTTATTGAACCTTGGTCAATTCCACACGTTAATTTTACTTAAAGTCTCAATTAATTAATTTACCTCGGTTTCATTACCTTATTACCTTATATGCATAATTGACATGGTTATATCTTCCATTACATCAATAATTTATCATTTCATTTCTATGCAATATATACTCATCTTATTCCATTTATTTGGTTACTGCATTGAAATCTATTTATTAACCAATACTAACGTTATTATCATAAAAAAAAAAATTTGATTCCCAATTTTATTCAATACTTAGAACAAAAATTTTCACATTAAATCAAATCCTTCTATTCAAACCAAGTATCATGCTATGATAATATTTTACGTTGGTTACACTGAAAAAAATCAACTTTTTATCGTTATCAATTAAACATACATTAATTGCACAAATTAAAGGAATTAATTGCCATTTATCAAATTAAATTTTTCATACATCAATCTATTTCATCTAAATCCTTACCTATGAATATTGCAACCTTTAATTCCATTAAATACCAATTAACCCAAATTATTTCATTTATTCTAAGTCATATCACTAAAATAATTCATCATAATAAACTTAAAATCTATACGTTTATTGATTTATTTCTATTTGTCTTATGTTAAATTCTAAATTTAGTAAGACAACCTAAAGTACTCCACTCAATCGACAGTCCCTTTCAATTGTTAATACGTACTTAAATTTCTACAGTTGCCTTCCATCTGCACTTCCGTTACTATGATAAAAATTAGTAACGTTTATGCCATCAATCCATCATAATTACTTACCCTTAATTGAGTTTGATTTCCAAATAAATTTGCTGACCCTTAATTAGACAATTTATAAAAGTTTGTCATCATACCTATAGTTCTACGCTTATGCTATGTCTTAAATTTCAATAAATTTATAAATTTTGAGATGTTCATTAGGGTTTACAAATTTATTGACTTGCAATAACAGGGTTTCTTAATCTATTCAATTTATCGTTCACAATCTTTTATTGCATTAAATTGGTTTAATATTCCCATATTAAATTTTATGTACAGGTAAGAATTTTTCTTTCTTTCTCTACTTAATTCATTTGAATTTTATTCAAATGTCTTTAAATAGGTTTCTAAGTCACTTCTATATAATTTATTCTAGCCTTCATTTTAATACTTATCTACCACCTTTATTCTTTCAACTAAAATAAATTACAAAATCCTATTAAACAAACAATTTTAAATGGTCGAGCTTAACGGGTCGTTACACTCTCCCCCACTCAAAACTTTTCGTCCCCGAAAAGGGAAAGGAAGGGAGAAGGAAGAATAAAACAGTATATCTAATTTCAAATATTAACTTATAACAATAATTTACTAAATTAATTTCCTTTAATGAAATACACTTGTTTTATAATCATTATGTCTTTTAATACTTGAACTATTAAAGTTGGAAAAATATCTTTAACCAAATTCTAAGTCCAAAATTTACGAAAATTTTTGGCAGAGTCTCCTTTGTACGGAGGGACTCTGGAGAAAATATAATATCCAAATATACAAATATATTACATATATTATCCAAAATAAAATATCCCAACACGGGAAAATATATAAAATAGCGCTTTATACGTAATCCGGAAACGTACCTATTTGTCGGGCAATACGCTTATTATTTTGGAACCAAAAGCAGTAGCAGTTGCTTCCAACCCCTGTATTCACTTATAAAATCTAAAAGTTAAATATCTATATTACAGTGAAATGTTTGGGTAGATTCAATCATTCATATCCAAATCAAATGCAACAACCATACATTTTAACAAACGGCACACACCACAAACCACAATCATTCAATCAACAACCGTTAGTTGTTCGGGTTCAAATTATGAAATTTTACGGAGTGAGAAATAACTATCAAGTGCATCCGTTACTCAACAGTCTTAGATGGAATAGAGATAGATTATTGTTCCTCCAACAACTCCAAAATTCCTTACCCAACAACCATACATCAACCAAACAATTCAAATCAACACCACAATAGCTTATTATACATTTATTTCATGCTTCAGTGGTTTTATTTTCTTTCTTTCATTTATGGAGGGATTTCTTTGTTTCTTACAATTTTCATTTTCCATTTGTTACAAAATTCATTATATTGTATTCCAATTTATTGACTAAGGTTTATATCATCTATTTATACTACTTACCCTTTCTTATATAGTAAAATTTCCAATTTAACTTAAGTTTATACAATTAATTCTCATTTATAACAGCAAATTTATTGAATACCTTAATTACCTCAAGCTTCACTTGTAAGATTTCCCCTTACATTTTCTTACTAACATTGCAACTTTTATTATATGGTAAGTTATGTATGTTTAAGAATGCAAGTGAAAATTTACAAGTTTCTTCTCAATTCCTTTTTATTTATTAATGGTTCAATAAATATATATTCGTTTTATAAATTACAATTTCAACTTACCCTTAATTTCATTCCTTTATTTAATGTTTACGTTTTATTATATTTAATTACAGTAACCCTCTACTTACACTTAAATTATTAACCTTAAAACCTCCATTTTTATAAATAAAGGATCTTATTAATTCATTATCTAGGGTTTACAGACATTTATTTATATTACCTACTTTTTATTATATTACTAGTAGCATTTTAAAACATACTTAAGTTTATAACCGTACACATCAATCTTTATTTATTAAAGAATTTCATTTTATTTACTTAAGTTAAAATCACCTATTAATAATACTCACCTTTAATTTGGGTAAAATTTCAATTATCACTTAAGTTTATACCAATAAATTCTTATTATAACAGTAATTTATTGAATACTTCATTTTTCCTAAATTCCTACTTGTAAAATATTCAATTCCAGTTTCTCATTTAACACTTCAACTTTTATATTTGGGTAAGTTATTTATGTTAAGGAAATTGCAATTGAACTTATACAAGTTTAATCTCCATTCTTTTAATTAAATTTAATGTTTATTCATATTACCCTTTGTCTCATATGTATGCAAATTCCTCTTTATAGCTTTGCAGTTATTCTCTTATTTCAATTAGAGGTTTCAATTCATTCATTCTTCAATAAATCTTTTTCATTATTTATCAGTTAAAAACTTTTACTTCCCTTATCCCTAGCATTAACTTTCTTACTTAATATTTCACTAACAAAGTTTAAACAATTAATTAACGGAAAAATTTAGAATTAAATACCGGGTCAAATTTTAATCTATTTCAAAATAATAGATAAATAAGTTCTTACAACTTTTATATCTCTAATTATATTTAGAACAATAAAAGAAAATTTTTAGAAAATTTCAAAAATAAATCTGCAGTAGAATTTACTACAGTGGTCTTTCCCCTTCGAAACTCGAAAATGAAAGTCGATGATGCGGCCGTCATCACCGAATTTATTTTCCAGCGACAGAGAGGAAAGTACAGAATTTAATTCTTTTCCAAAATCTTCTTTAAAACAATTCTTCCAATTTATACGAAATATTTATATAAGAAAATACTTATAAACCAAATCAATAAATTTCACAAATTCTTTGGAAGCAAATTTTCAAAAATCCCGGACTTAAGTTCTAAATCTCCAAATTTGGTTTATTATAATTTCACTTAGCTTCAGTTATTATAAATATTTTTATTGCCTAACATCCAATCTATAGCAACCAAATATATATATATCTTTATAAAACTATTTTTATATATAGAAATATAATAGGCAAATTATTTCATTCACCTATATTAAAAACAAATATTATGTCGGTCTGTCCTATTAAGTGTTTAGAAATCCCTATTGATGACATAGCGTCCCATGCATCAACCAGAATTTATAAATACAAAGCGGAACAGATTAACACAATATTAAAATCTTTTTATTAATACTAACAAGTACGCTCTCTCTTATATATACACTCAGCGACTCCCATAGGATATTTCTACCCTATTAACAAAGAGTCAAACCCCACAAAGCCAAAGTTTATCGCTAAACCAAAGCTCTGATACCAACTGTAACATCCCGCCTTTTTGCACACTTTAAACCGACACACGTGCCAATTCAAAGCATACGCAAGGGCGGATTGTTATGGGGTAAGTAAGAAAAACAGAGAAGAAATAAAACAAAAACAGAATCTCACAGCGGAAGGATAAAATATAATAACAAATATACAGTTCATAAACAGTTTACAAAAGCTTGATTCTTCTTTTACAATAAATATCAGAGTTACACATACCAATACAAGCAATGCAGCGGAATAGGAAGAGTGTGGTGTAATACTATATATAACATAATACTTATTCTTCGTCTTCGTCCTCCAAAGCTAAAATCTGCTATCCTGAAATGCTCGGACTGACCCGAGCGAATTTGAATAGACAAAAACACCCGAGTCAGACTAGAATATCTTAAGTGAGTTAAATAAACAGAATATAAATATGAGTACAGTAACTCAAGAGATGTTCGGGATTTACATCTCCTAAGGATCCGTTAAACTATTTACTATGTAGTATATTGCGCTATTATAATAGTGTCTATTTATAAAATAAACTTACTTTTAAATAGCGTTAAGGCTTTACATTTTCCACCTTAACACGTAATAGTCCCAGTAGTCCGTCCAATATCATAGCCCCTCCTGATCGGGAAGCCACTAGAGGATACCACACGGGCTACGGGAGAAAACCAAACTCGTACAAGGCGCGATATGGTAGGTGACACGGCACAACTAGGCAATGCCAGGGTAGATATACCAATTGCTATCCAGGCTGGTGGAAACGCGTAGCTGCAGTTACCGCCCACCTCGGACTAACTCCCCAAAATCAAAATATAGAAGTGGCCACTGAATCAAATCCAAGTCAAATTATAATATCGAAGAGGAGCGTCCGATCAGAGGAATGACCTCATTGGCCTGAGAATCGCTCCTGTTTTAGCCACCTTATGCCAACTCACGGGAGTTGGGTCCACGTATTTACCTTACAGGAAACGTCGCCACCACCTACTTCATTCTGGAATCTCCACCGCGTACACGGTTAGTCAAAGTGGTTTTCGGTATCGACAGAGAGTATGTCCATATCCGATCCCGGTCTCTTTGCCAACCAATCGTTATTATAACACCGCGGTCATTTAAAAATAGTTTATACTTTTAAAACCAGAATATAATCCATTTCAAACCGTAATATTACGATATCATTTCTTCTTTTAAAACCCAAAACAATATGATATCGTTTATCCCAAATAAAATTATTCCTTTCCAAAAAATTATGTCACTTTTTATTATTTAATATCCCATGTAACCAATATTCTGTTTGTAACTTTCAACATAATTCTTCGAAAATCCATAGCATTTTAAAACCATTATTTTCAAAACTAAATGGTTTGGATATTCAACGGTATGCGAATAAAAAAAAAAAGTTTAACTTTACTGTTGCTTTATAAAGAAATAAATTACATGGCTTTCCAAATATTTCTTCTTTTAAAGTTAAACCAAAATCCAAAATATTACTTCAAGTCGCAAAACCATTTCAATTTTATATATATTTATATCCATTTTGGAGCATTAATATTTCAACTAAAGTTGGATTTTTATCCTTTCAAAAATCAATATTCTATTAATTAATCTTGACCATTCACATAAAATCCATAATTAATAAGACTTCAATTTCTAGTAAAATATATATATATATATTTCCAAATTCAATTTTTACTAGAATATTCATTTCAAAATATTTTGGGAAAAAAATCCAATTATAAATATCATATCTTTAAAATTTCCAACTTAATATTTAAACATAGGATATAATCATCAAACTCCATTTTCTTAATTTTCTTCCATTTTTAATAAAGAAATTTATTCACCTTTTAATTTCAAAATTTCAACTTCATATGCATATAACTATGGAAGAAAACATTTATTCAGTATAAAATTTAAGATTTTTATAAACCGTATTCCATCCAAACCATAGAAATCACATTAAAAATAGTTATATATAGACCACGGTGTCTGTATATAGTTTTCTATCCTATGGTCAAGTGATACGGATATTTATCATTTCAATCCGCAATTTAAAAAATAAAACTGCGGTTGTATATCATTTCAAACCGCAATCCCGAATGAAATGAAAAATGCATACTAACTTGCAGTTTAATGATATCAAATAAAACATCCCTTCAATAACACATCCATCATCCAATCACAAACATCAAGCAATATCAATCAATAACAATTATATATATGATCATATATAACAGGTGATAACTGGCAGTTTATTCAAATTAAATTTTTCAACTATTAATCTAACAATTTATATTCAGTGATAATTGACATAACTGTTAACTAGCAGTTCATATGCAACCAAAAATTTCTAACAGCCAATTAACACGCAATAAATCAATTAAATTAACAGTTACATTCAATAAAATGCAATTCAACAGATATGAATGAAATAACATGCCAAAAGCTCATAAATAAATTTCTATTCATTTCTAAAATTTATTTAACAAACATAAAAGCTTCTAGTAGTTGTGAGTGGGTTAAAACACTCACCTTTTGAATTTAAATTGAATTCAAATCCAATTTAAACCCAAAAATTGGACAGTCTCCAAATTCATCCAAACCAGTGCCAAAACGTCAGAAATTCCGATACGATCCCAGCAAAACAAACCGCGCGTGAATCCGAGCTCGTATGCAAAAGTTATGAAAATTTGAAAAATGAAAAATTCTGGTCCTGGGTCAACTTCGGGTTCGACTTCGGGGCGCCGCCTCATTTTCCCGATGCTTGCTTGGAGTTTTCGCCAAAACGACCCGGAGCGACCCGAGTCATTTTCTTCCTGACCCGAAGTTGCTCTAGGGTTTTCTCCTCTGAAACCCGAAGCGCGACCAGAAGCTGCTGCAGATCCACAAAAAATTTTTTTTTTTTTTTTTTTTTTTTTTGAAATAAAATTTTGGAATTTGGGAATTAGGTTTTCTGCCATTGGAATGAGGAGTTGAGAAGGAGATGTACGTATAGAAAAATGAAAATAAGGAGTGGCTAGGGTTTATAATCGCAAATATATAGACAGATAAAAGAAGGCTAGGTGGGTACGGATAACGAACGTGCTAAACGATAGTTGGCCCAAAAAGCCCGTTCTGCCTCCGGAGTCGAATTTGTTAAAACTATATATCCAAATAGGTGTTTCAAAATATTCTGAACGCGATGGAAAAAGTTTCGCGACCAAATTCGATCGTATGAAGAAGTTATGCTAAAAAAATAAAAATTTCAAATTGATTTCAAAATGCGTAAATTTCAAGGCGTTTCGAGTCCGTACGATCAAACGACAAGTCCGATCGCAACGAAACTTGAAACATTATTATAATTCACCGTTACGGATCCGATGAAACTAGTTTCGTCGAAATCCGAGTCCGTGACAAAAATGGCTATTTTTAATATTTATTAAATAAATTAAAATAAATCATAAAATCCAAATTTTCTTTCAACTTTAAATATTGGCCAAATTTCATTACTTATATAATCCAATCAATTCCAAATAATTTAGCAAGCTTGGATGTGAATTAAAATTTATAAGTATATAAATTTTGCAGTGTTAACCTCTGCGTTTTCTTATTATTTGGGGATTATAAATTTTATTCGCAAAACCCAATTATTTAATCATATACTTATACTCTCATCTTAAATCTAATTATATAAATAACTTGATTTCTATTATCCAACTCAAAATATATCAATTATTCTCCAACTACATAGTTAACGTTTCTTTTATATATCACTGTGGTAATATTTCAAAATGTTCATCTTTTGTTTGCATAAATTACTGTATTTAGATAAAATTATAATTTTGGTAACTTATCACATAAATAACTTAAAACCTCAACTAATACATTCCACCTTTGTTTCATCTTATTCATTCACTCATCAATATTCCGTACTAACTACAAAATTTAGTGTATTCCTTTAAATTGATCAAAATAAGACTTATCAACTAATAGAAAGATTTACGTACAAAATTTATTGTCATACATCTAATTTACAAGCCTATACTTAATTATTATCCTACAATACGTTTTACGTTACTATAATGTTCATTCTTCCGTTCCTACGTTTCTATAAATTTATTCCTTTATAATTTATTTAACGCAACACTTAATCTACACCTATTGCGATGTTTCAAATTTACTTGAATGAACAATTTCTTTACTTAAAATAGTTGTTGTAAACTCTTAATTCCACATTTATAAGTGTATTATTATTTTCACTCAAATATTATACATATATATAGAGTATTGGGTTTTTATTTAATCATCATTTATCATATATATTAATTAATTAAATTCAATACTTAAGTCTGACTAAATTTATTCCCCAAATACACATTTACATTTCTCAACCAATAAATATAACCAATCAAATTCTCATTTTATTGAACCTTGGTCAATTCCACACGTTAATTTTACTTAAAGTCTCAATTAATTAATTTACCTCGGTTTCATTACCTTATTACCTTATATGCATAATTGACATGGTTATATCTTCCATTACATCAATAATTTATCATTTCATTTCTATGCAATATATACTCATCTTATTCCATTTATTTGGTTACTGCATTGAAATCTATTTATTAACCAATACTAACGTTATTATCATAAAAAAAAAAATTTGATTCCCAATTTTATTCAATACTTAGAACAAAAATTTTCACATTAAATCAAATCCTTCTATTCAAACCAAGTATCATGCTATGATAATATTTTACGTTGGTTACACTGAAAAAAATCAACTTTTTATCGTTATCAATTAAACATACATTAATTGCACAAATTAAAGGAATTAATTGCCATTTATCAAATTAAATTTTTCATACATCAATCTATTTCATCTAAATCCTTACCTATGAATATTGCAACCTTTAATTCCATTAAATACCAATTAACCCAAATTATTTCATTTATTCTAAGTCATATCACTAAAATAATTCATCATAATAAACTTAAAATCTATACGTTTATTGATTTATTTCTATTTGTCTTATGTTAAATTCTAAATTTAGTAAGACAACCTAAAGTACTCCACTCAATCGACAGTCCCTTTCAATTGTTAATACGTACTTAAATTTCTACAGTTGCCTTCCATCTGCACTTCCGTTACTATGATAAAAATTAGTAACGTTTATGCCATCAATCCATCATAATTACTTACCCTTAATTGAGTTTGATTTCCAAATAAATTTGCTGACCCTTAATTAGACAATTTATAAAAGTTTGTCATCATACCTATAGTTCTACGCTTATGCTATGTCTTAAATTTCAATAAATTTATAAATTTTGAGATGTTCATTAGGGTTTACAAATTTATTGACTTGCAATAACAGGGTTTCTTAATCTATTCAATTTATCGTTCACAATCTTTTATTGCATTAAATTGGTTTAATATTCCCATATTAAATTTTATGTACAGGTAAGAATTTTTCTTTCTTTCTCTACTTAATTCATTTGAATTTTATTCAAATGTCTTTAAATAGGTTTCTAAGTCACTTCTATATAATTTATTCTAGCCTTCATTTTAATACTTATCTACCACCTTTATTCTTTCAACTAAAATAAATTACAAAATCCTATTAAACAAACAATTTTAAATGGTCGAGCTTAACGGGTCGTTACAATGATTATTTAAAATAAATAGATTAAAGATTAATTAAATTATGAAATTAATTGATGTAAACAACTGAAGATCAATTAATAAGAATAATTTAAGGATGGTTAATTAATCTCATTAATTAATTTAAATAATAACCAATGGATTATAATTAATTAAGGTAAACTTAGCGAGTCATAGGAACTTAATTTATGTAATTAATTAATGTAATTATTATAATTAATTAATTAATGAGAGTAATTAAAGGCTAATTAATGTGGATGGTTAAGGATAATTAATCTATGGCTAATTACTTAATGTAACTAGAGGATAATTAATTAAGGAAGATTAATTAAGATGGATAGTTAAAGGTTGAGTTATTTATTGGTTTGTAATTAACTAATGTTGAGTAAGCAAGATTTGAGGTAATTAGAGTAATTAATTTAATTTAATTAGAGAATAATTAAATTAATTAGTAATTTTTCAACTTATAAGTCTTGCTTATGAATAGATAAGTTGTATTGAATGATTAGATAAATATCTGTCAGATAATTTGTAATATTCTGTGATATGATGTGTTGGGATTAAACTGTGAGGTGTGGGTTATATGATAATGATGAATTACTATGTAAATGTGGCAACCTATATTTTAAATTGAATTGAATTCAGTTAAATAATTTGAATTAAGGAAGATATTGGATTCGAAGAGACAGGGTCGGATATCGGTAAGTACCCGAAACCATTTCGATTTGTAATCTAAATTCTTTATAAATTTGATATGTGGAATTAAATAGGCTGGAATGGAAACAATTGAGTAACATACACATTAAGTCTGAGATCTACTGTGTGATAAATGATTTACTAAAATAAAGTAAGAACTCGTAGAAAGTACGAGTTACCCTGGTATTCAATAGTTTTTTTTAGCTTGGTATTTCATATTACATGAGTTTACTCACACTGATTTCTAGCCTGACCCGGGTGTTACTTTTTTGTAATGCTTGGGTCAGACCGATTATTACAGATTTTCAGGTAAGGACGTTCTGCAGCTCAGGAGGCGAGCTGGATGGCAGGAACGTATGGAGTGTATTCCGCTGTGATATATTGTTATTTATCTGGGAAAAGTTATTTTAACTTTCCAGTGATTGTTAAATGTTGTAACTCTGATGTATTGATGCAAATTAACTGATACAGTTTTTCCTTGTATAACTGTTATTTTATTTGATATTTTATTTTGATCCGCTGCGAATGTGAGATTCTGTGTTTCATTTCTGATTCTTCTTCTATCTCTTTTCTTCTTTTCCTAACTATCTGGAATTTTCGAGATCGAAAATTTCGGGTCGTTACATGAACGATCTTATAGAGAGGAAAAATCGTTATGGGTTGAAATGATAAACCAAGCGATTTTCATTGATTTGGAAATTTTGAATTGGAAATTTTGACTTTTGATACTGGCTGAATTGATATATATGTATATATATCTCTCTGTGTGTGTGTGTATATCCATACTATTCTTAAATTTGGATGTGTAACGACCCACCCTTTTAGATAGTTTAAATCGACAATAAACCAAACATGTCAACTCAAACCATTCAAATGGGTGAATTGTTAATGGGGTTAAATAAGAAATAAGAGAAGAAGAAAAACAACAAACACAGAATCTCATAACAGAATGATAAAATATAATAATCAAATAAAAAGTCCATGAAGCAGTTTACTATGTAAATTTGATTATAATCTATACAGCATTTATCAGGGTTATATATGTACATCAGAATAAAAATATAATGCAGCAGACACCATAATGCAGGAATAATAATAGTAATAATATACCAAATCTTCATCTTCGTCGTCCAGAATAAATTTTCAATAAGCTAAAAAACTCAGGACTGACCCGAGCATAATGAAAAGACAAAACACTCGAGTCAGGACTGAACTATCGTTATGTAAGTCAAATCAATATCACATATAACATGAGTGTAACGGCATCAGAGATGTTTATGAGATTTTACATCTCCTATCCAAAGTATAATGTGCATGAAATAACTCAAGAGATGTTATGGGTTTTTCTATCTCCTAAGGATCCATCAAAATATTTATCTGTAGTAGAATACGCTATATATATTGTGAGAAATGCGGATTACGGATCTTAAGGCTAGGATTAACACTAGAGGGGGGTGAATAGTGTTTATAAAGAATTACTAAATCTTTTTGAGTTTATGTTAATTTAGACACAGATGTATGCAATCTACAGATACAGGGATAATCACAGAAACAAACACAGAGCAGAAATGAAATAAAAGCAGTAAAGGAAAGAACACGTCGGATTTTATACTGGTTCGGAGTTACCCTACATCCAGTCCCGCAACACAAGTACGGATTTCCTTTCAAAAGCAATTTAACAATTACACCCTCGGTTTCAAGGCTACGAGGTACACCCTCTAGAATTTCTGTCCTCTGGGTAGAGATACTTTATTTCCGGGCCACAAGTTTACCCAATTGATTTACCAAGGCTACAATCACACCTTTTCTATCATGATTGATTTCCAAGGCTACAATCACACCTTTTCTCGCTTAATAGATTACAAAGAAGTCTGTAACTCTTAGTAGCGCTGAGAACCTTATAGAGATAGTGATAGAGAATCAAACTAGAAGTAATCGAGTTTGATTCAATGTTGATTTCGGCAGAGTAATGGTAAGAATATGTATTAAGAAATGTGGAAGAAGAAGAGGAGTGAAAAACCAGAAAATCTGATCTCACATTCGTTGAAATTAACCCCTATTTATAGAAGAACTACAATCATGTCCATTCATGAAGAGTTATGGCGAATAGACACTTCTTTTGAAATTTAAATTTTGAATTCAACTGACGCCATGTCGACATGGTTACCCCAGGCATGTCGACATCCCAAAGCAATTTTTGGTGATTTGATTTTCTTTGAAAATAACCTTTATTATTAAAACTATTTTAAACTTTACAAATATACTTGACTATAGTTAAAATTCATAAGTAAATATAGAGAATAATATATATATATATATATATATATATATTAACTATAATTTTATATTTAAATATAAATATAAAAGTTAAATATATAATTCAAAAAGATAGTTTAAAATCAGGAGTAACATGACTTTGAAATTAAAGATAATTTTGAGGCTAAAATTATTTAAAATCAGGATAGAGGGTTTTGATGTTTTTAAAAGGAAAGTTTTGAAATCATTTTGAAAACAAGATAATTTTGTAAAATCATTTGAATTAAAATTAGTGGGTACAAAACAATGTTCCACTAGATTTTCGTAGGTTCCATCCTATTTAGGGTTCCATCCCTTTAAAAGGCTCGAAGAGGATTCCATTCCATGAATAAATTAGATTTTAAGACGATGGAGCTTTTCTACGAGTTTTAACAAAAATTCCTAATAAAAATACTTATGCTTGAAATCTTGAACTCTTGATAATCTTGATACTCATGAGTCTTCTATCTCGATATCTTAAATCTCTATACCGTACAGTCTTCATTCTTGGTACCTGCATGGTTAAATCCTGCATATACATATATATCTAAACTTATAATGTCGGTATTTATATTTTATAATCTATTCTAAGGTTGTTGTCATCAAAACCATCATCTCATGGACTAACAATCTCCCTCTTTTTAATGATGACAACCTTTGTTTATAAAATATTATTTCTATCCTAATAACTCCCCCTAAAACTAATAACTCCCCCTTAATTTATGCCTAACTACCCTTTTTTATATTTCTTCCCCTTTGTCATCAACAAAAACTAACTCCAAACTATATAACTCCCCCTTAATCTAATACTATATGACATGTGATTATAATGATAGTGTTATCATAAATAATCAACACTTAACTCTAAAAACTAAAACTTAATCCTAAATTACTAACTATCCTAACTAAGAATCTATTATAATACTTATAATAGTTTGAAAAATATAAGAACATAAATTATTTATTAAGTATATTCAATACACTCATCAAAACCAATCATGTCAGACAAGTCAAACAAATCAATCAAGTCAAACAAGTCAATCAAGTCAATCAAGTCAAACAAGTCAATCAAGTCAATCAAAACATACCAAACAAATCAAAAACTAATAATCCTATATTATAAAACAATACTACAAACTCCTCCTAAATAAAATACACTCGTTATGTATACATGTATACAATATGTAGTTTGAAATGCAGCATGAAATGTATGACATATGCAATGTAGCATGAGATAATATGCAGAATGAAGTGCAACTTGTGATGCAAATAATTATGATATGCATTGTAATTTATAATGTAATATGCAATAAAATGAGATATGAAATAGGATGCATAATGATATGTAATATGAAACAAAATGATAATGAAGTAAAAATAATAATACGCAGAATGATATGATGATATATATACTACGGTAAGTGACATCCAGATTATAAGATAAACATGAGTAATAACTAATATCTAATTGACAAGCATATATATATATATATCAAATTATTTATTATAAATTACTTCAACCAAACAAAGGTAATACACACCAATTACTAGACTTAAGTTAAGGAAACTAATGAATGAGACTGAAAGAGTAGTAAAGAAAAGAGTTTAAAGGTAATAAATGATATTAACATTATAACATATTTATGAAAGGTAATAATCAAACTCAATATCAAAATTAAATTGCTAAGAAATATGGACCTAAACTATATATATATATATATATATATATATATATATATATATATGATCGAATGTATTTTTAGAAACATGTTTATACATCTTTTAAATTTATAAAATATCATAATGAAATATTAAATAAAATGACAAAGATTGAAAAACTAAAATAAACATGTGTTATATTAAGGCCTCTTATATATATATATATTTTTAAATTTAATTAATTATGAAGAATATATTTAAACATGAAATTTAGTTTAAAATATTCTAATATAAGTTCGAAAATAACTTCTAAAAAGAATAGAGAAAAATTCTTAATTTAAATGTTATTTTTACATAGTTTAAAGCTTCATAAAGAAAAAAATAGTATTTAAAGAATGCTAAAAAAAGCTTTTGTAGTAAAAAAATATTCGAATCTTTATAAAACTGAAACTGTAGCTTTAACTAAATGCTGTGTAAAGTTTCTGAAACTCTACAGCATTTCAAAGCACAGAAATGCTATAAAAACGAACTTGCAGTACTTACAAAACATTGCAGAAGAAAAGAAGCATTTTAGAAATGCTATCTAAAATTCCGGTCATGTGATGTGATGCTATCTTATTTATTGAAGAACTATATAAATTGAGCCTTATTCTATCATTCTAAATTCATTCTATTAATTTCTTAAAGATATAAAATTAGTATCTTAAAAGATATAGAGTATGAGAAGTAAAAAAATAACATTAGAAAAGTTGAAATCATGAATGAAGGTATGTTTTTCTACTTAGTATAGTTGCAATAAATTAGTTGTAGATTTTATTTGAAAGAAAACGCATTTTAAAAGACTTTTAAAAAAAATTTAGACTTGTACATCGATATTTATACTATAGTGTGTTGATATGTGGACCAATATATCAAAACTTATAAAAGAGATAAATTTCTATACCTAACTAAATGCATAGATATATATTCCTAAATGCAACAATAAAGATGAAATAATAGTAAAGCGTACCAATTTTTGCACTCCATCTTTCTAACTTTGTTGTTCTTCCATTGTCGTGAGTCACACATTTATATCTTTCAGAATTTGATGACGAGATCTGCTCTATTGCGACAGGCTTGTTTTTCTGATTATCGTAGTATATTCATTTGGAGACCGTATGAGAATGATATAGATAATTTAGTAGATCGACCAACTTGGCGCCAAAACTTTGAATTTGAATTTTGAATGAATGGACACTTCAAACACTATAAATAGGCCTAACGGTCACCATTTTTCATTTTAATTGCTTTTCTTCTTCTTCCCGTTTTTCTATATACTATCAAACTTCTAGAGGGCATATCTCATTCGTTTCTTAACGAAATTGGATGAAACCAGCGACAAATCGAAGAAGAAGGAAAGGGCTACGATCTAATAATAGTTTGGTGTCGAATTTGGACAGTATTGTGATGCAACAGGCCGAACAGTAAAAGAAATGTAGAAGATCCCGTACACAGTTTTTCAGTTTTGGATAGCCAACATCAAACTGTCATATTTCACTCAATTTTAATCAGAATTTGATGATACGCCCATAAAAACGACCGCGAGAACATGAACTACAATCTGGAAACGCAGTGGGAACAAAATACGCAAATCTATGGTTGCAATTTGAAGAATACCTTTGACAGTTTTGCCTTCTTTTTCTCTTTGTTAACCAAAAATTCATTTGACCACAACTTGGTCATTTCTTGACGGGTTCGCACGAAACCAGTGGCATTGCGAAGCAGATGGAGAGAAGAACAGTATCAAATCAAGTTGTAGATGAGAACCAAAAGTTTTGAATTGATCTGGTACCCATTTCTTTGTCGATTTCCGTTATATATCCATTTGTTCTTCTTGATCGATGAATGATTATCTGGTATCTTTTAACCAAAAGTCATTAGACATAATTCTTCTCCTGTAAAACAACATAACCTTTTTAAGAATCAAGTGGCTTTTCAAAATAATTAAATATTTTTTTTTAAAAATATATCATGATGATTCTGTGACATATTCATATGAAAATAGTGTTAATAGAATCCGGTAAAATATCCATTTAAAAACTTTTTCACAATTCAGATTATGAAAACTTGGAAAACCTCTCTTTTATACCAATTGTGAGAAATGCGGATTACGGATCTTAAGGCTAGGATTAACACTAGAGGGGGGGGGGTGAATAGTGTTTATAAAGAACTACTAAATCTTGTTGAGTTTATGTTAATTTAGACACAGATGTATGCAATCTACAGATACAGGGATAATCACAGAAACAAACATAGATGAGAAATAAAATAAAAGCAGTAAAGGAAAGCACACACCGAATTTTATAGTGGTTCGGAGTTACCCTACATCCAGTCCCGCAACACAAGTACGGATTTCCTTTCAAAAGCAATTGTACAATTACACCCTCGGTTTCAAGGCTACGAGGTACACCCTTCAGAATTTCTATCCTCTGTGTAGAGATACTTGATTTCCGGGCCACAAGTTTACCCAATTGATTTACCAAGGCTACAATCACACCTTCTCTCTCTTGATTGATTTCCAAGGCTACAATCACACCTTTTCTTGCTTAATAGATTACAAAGAAGTCAATAACTCTGAATAGCTGAGAATCTTGTAGAGATAGTGATAGAGAATCAAACTAGAAGTAATCGGTTTGATTCAATGTTGATTTCGGCAGAGTAATGGTAAGAATATGTATTAAGAAATGTGGAAGAAGAAGAGGAGTGAAAAACCAGAAAATCTGATTTCAAATTCGTTGAAACTAACCCCTATTTATAGAAGAACAACAGCCATGTCCATTCATGAAGTGTTATGGCGAATAGACACTTCTTTTGAAATTTAATTTTTGAATTCAACTGACATCATGTCGACATCCCAAAGCAATTTTTGGTGATTTTATTTTCTTTGAAAATAACCTTTATCTTATATTAAAACTATTTTAAACATTACAAATATACTTGACTATAGTTAAAATTCATTAGTAAATACAGAGAATAATATATATAGATTTTAACTATAATTCTATATTTAAATCTAAGTATAAAAGTTAAATATATAATTCAAAAAGATAGTTTAATATCAGAAGTAATTTGACTTTGAAATTAAAGATAATTTTGAGGCTAAAATTATTTAAAATCAGGATAGAGGGTTTTGATGTTTTTAAAAGGAAAGTTTTGAAATCATTTTGAAAACAAGATAATTATGAAAAATCATTTGAATTAAAATTAGTGGATACAAAACAATGTTCCACTAAATTTTCGTAGGTTTTATCCTACTTAGGGTTCCATCCCTTAACAGGCTCGAAGTGGATTCCTTTCCACAAATAAATTGGATTTTAAGATGTCAGTGTTTTTCTATGAGTTTTAACAAAAATTCCTAATAAAAATACTTATGATTGAAATCTTGACCTCTTGATAATCTTGATACTCATGAGTCTTCTATCTCGATATCTTGAATCTCTATACTGTACAGTCTTCATTCTTGGTACCTGCATGGTTAAATCCTGCATATACATATATATCTAAACTTATAATGTCTGTATTTATATTTTATAATCTATTTGTCATCAAAATCATCATCTCACGGACTAACATATGTAATGTCTAATCAATAAAATAAATATTTTTCTTAGCGTTAAGGCTTTACATTGATCCTCCTTAACGCGATTTTAAGCATTGTCATATAGTTTGTGTTGAATATGCGCTTATATGATTTTTGTTTGATGATAATAAACATATATATATTCATTTAAATGTATTTGTTAATGTACTATTTTAATTTTTCATAGATTAAATAAATATTTGCTAAATAAAATTAAATAACAAAGAATTTGAATTCAAACAGAATTTTTATTCAAACAAATATTTACAATTTATTTGAATTCAAACAGAATTTTTATTCAAATAAATATTTATTACAATTTTGAATAATACAAATTCGAGCTCTCACTATACATATACAATTTTGATTACAATACATCACAATTTCATATTTACATTTAACCTCACTACACATCACTCATTCACTCAATTCGTATTTTATCTTCAACTTCATTCCAGTTCGAATCCAGCATCTGAGCAATCTGCAAAAATATTCACTAACGCAGTAAAATTGAAAAAGAAATATTTTTGCAATATAAAATAAAATATGGATTTTGAAAATATTATTTGCCTCAGTTATGTGGGTTGTTCGTCATCATTTAAATTTGAATTCATCATACACGAACAGCTTGTGACATACACAGTGTATCACTGTATATGCCACAAGGCCGTGCACACTGAAATATACACTTGATCGATTTACAGGGACAAGTGAGCACAGGTCAAACCCAAATACGGGATTCAACTCAAGTGCAATAAAACAATGTCATTCAGCACAAGGTCAAATCAAGCCGGATTCAACTCAGGTGAAAATTAGAAAAATAAGCAAAATGCAAAGGTCAAGTCACTACTCAACTCAATGCATCAACAAAAGTCAAGGCCGCAAAAAAATGCAACAAAAGAAAGCCGAGGCTCAGTGGTGAACCAACAACAAAACTACATTTTAGACTAGTTTAGAATGACACAAAGACACAGCAGTAACAAAACATAACAGTGTACAACATCAAGCCATGCACAGCAGCGACCGAAGACAACAAATACAACTTTAATGCAAACAACAAAATGACAGTGCAAACAAGTACCAGATATAACATGAAACAACCCAATATATACATGCAATTTCGACAAGCAATTGAAGGCAATAGGTCCAGTTACAACAAAGACCAAGTGTAGCATCAAGTCGGGCATGAAGGAATGTGAAAGAACAGAATTACTCACATATACGCAACATTATTTTATGTACCAATAAACTATGCAGTGAAGACAGCTACTACCACAATGAACCAGTGACAACAAAGTGACTCAAGACTGCAACAAACATTAGCAGGTACAAGATGCCCAACCCAAATGAATATCAATGCAAATCAGCAGGTACAAATGCATGCACAAGTATGATCAGTGGTACACATGCAAGCTCGATTAACAGTGTTTCAGTAATGCACAAAGACAGAGCTACATCACTAGGCCGAAGCGGTGCAATGACTTAACAGTATCAATATCAAGATTCGTACCAAATCAAAACAATATCGAGCAACAAACTTTCCAAAAGAAGCAACAGGAAAATCAAGCAACAGTTCAAACAATATCCATAAGGTTCCAAATTACAAAAGTCGTAGTGAACAAAGCAAGGTGTAACCAAAGTCACAGTGAAATCAACGTCATCAGAAAAGATCAAGACCGAAGTCAGATGAAAATTAAACTGCAGTAACCAAACCAAGTCAAGATCAGCAACGTGAAACCATGAGAATAAAGTCAATAGAAAAATGATCGGAGGTGAAGCCGTGGCTATCGACAAGCCGTGGATATAATGAACAAGTCAAATTGACCACGATATTAATTCAAAACCGTGTCAACCGAGAAACGTGAAAGATACGAATTTGACAAAGTCAGATTAATCATCAATCATTCAAGCATCATCAAGTGGCCGAGGAGAATTATTGACAAATTCAAATGATTTTATACGAACGCAAGAATAGGATTTCGAAACCTATATAAACCCACTCATCATCGGCTTTCAATATCATCGAGTTCAAGCAAGCCAAATCCAGAAAAGCAAAAGGAATAAAGTACTTACCGAAATTGTAATTGAACTCGATCAATTCAAGAGCCGTGAGCAAAACAGTGAGGCAAACGATCGACAAAAGCAAGCAACGAGAAAACATATATTCGATCGAACAAAAGTCTGCTCTTCGAAATCCCTAATTTGGATCAAGGAGGAAAGCCCTAATTTCGCAAGGAGGAACGAACGAGAGAACAACGGCCGCCATCTCCAAATAAAGGAACGGGTTAAAATATAAAAGGGAGTCCGGCCTGTTATTTTAAGGGCTTGTGTATTTTATTAATTAGGGTTTTTGAGTTTAGATTGTTTTAAATTATTTTTAATTTGTATTTTCTTTTTAAACCGTTTAAATTTCTAGTCGTGTGACTAGGGGACAAGCTACGTGGCGTAGCTTGAGAATTCGCAACTCAGCGGATGAGTTGTGGCAGGCTTTTGAGCGTAGAATTAGATTTAGTCGATAGCGGGTGTCGCGAGTTTACGTGTGTAAGCGAGGGACTATCTAATTTCTAGTAGAAACCTTGGGGGCAGCACGTAGGCAGGGTTTTGCCGAAGCTAGGTAAATTCTGTGTCGTTCTATTTCTGCATTTATTATTCTGCTATTATCTGTGCTGCTATTGTTTTGTGATCTGTGTTAAAATTATTTTATAAGCTTCCGCGATTAATTTTTATAATTTATACCATCATCCTATTCACCCCCCTCTAGAGTGAAAATGATCCTACAAGTGGTATCAGAGCTAGGAATAGAAGTCAATTTTTTTAAAAATTCGTGTTTCAAAAATCAATTTTTGTTTAATAAAATTTGAATTTTTAAAATGGCTTCTTTTAACACCGCTTTTGCTGAGGGTCAATCCATAGTTAGACCACCAATGTTCAATGGTGAATATGCTTACTGGAAAAATAGGATGGAAATCTTTCTGAAAACCATTGACGCTTGGAATATTGTTGAGACGGGTTATTGAACACCGACTATAACTGTGGATAATCAGGGAGTAGATAAACCAAAGGAACAATGGACAGAACTAGAAAATAAATTACAAAATACAAATGCTAAAGCTATGAATTCTATTATCTGTTTATTGGATCAATTTGAATTTAATCGTGTCTCACATTGTCTAACTGCGCAGGAAATATGACACACACTAGAAGTGACTCACGAAGGAACATCTCAAGTCAAAGAATCTCGCCTTGCCATGCTAAGCAGCGAATACGAGAACTTCACAATGGCGAAGGAAGAAAATGTTAAAGAGATGCATGGATGACTTTCCAATATCGTATATAAATCAAAAGCTCTTGGAAAATCATACACAGAGTTGGAGGTAGTCCGAAAAATCCTCAGAGTCCTTCCACGAAAATTTGAAGCGAAAGTGACTGCCATTCAAGAATCAAAAGACTTAAAACAAATGAAAGTTGAAGAACTCATTAGAAATCTCACCACTTATGAGCTAGAAATGAAATTAAAGGAAGAGCGTGAAGGAGGAGATACTCGAAAGAAATAGATAGCGCTCAAAAGAACAATCGAAAGTGATGATGATAACGATGATGATGATGGAGCAGCAGAGCTGGCGCTACTAATAAAGAAATTCAAAAGGTGGAATCGCAAATACGGAAATCTAGCTTAAAATCAGGAATTGAAAAGCAGAATAGGCAAAGCACTTGACTACTCAGAAGAACATGAGATCATCTGTCATAAGTGCAACCAACCCGGACACATCAAGCCCAATTGTCCTCGAAATCGACGCGACTTTGGAAAGAAACAGAAAAAGAAAAGTTTTGCAGCCACTTGGGATTAAATGGATGAGAATGATAAAAGTACTAGCAGTGAGAGTGAGAAAGCAGATATGTGCCTTCAAGTAAATATAACTAGCGACGATGACGAGCCAAGCGAGGTATCAAAACTTACTCACTCTGAATTACTTATTTATTTCCACGAAGTAAATGGCTGTTTCGAACGACTTAGGGAGAAATATGCTAAACTAGAATCACAAAAAGTTACTTTGATAGAATTAAATGAACAACTTGACCAATTAGTTAAAACCTATCAAAGTAGGATCCCTAAGTGTGATAAGTGTCCAACATTTGAAGAAGAAATTAAAAAATCAGAAACTAAAATAAAATCACTTGAAAATGAAATTCTGATTTTGAAAGAAAATGAAAACACTAGGAGAGAAAATTCTATTAAAAAGTGCACACAATTGTTGAACGAAAATGAATCTCTCAAAACACAAATCCAACAATTGTCAACGACTTTAGATAAATTTTCAAAAAGTGAAAAATCGTTGAATATGCTATTAGGAAAGCAAACTGTTAATACGGTTAGAAAAGGACTTGGATATAATCAATCTAAAATTGTTGAAAACAAGATTAATCAAGAAAATTCAACGTGCACAATTTGTAGAAAATATGGACATAGTCACAATAATTGTTGGTATAGACCCAAACATGTGAAAACTATACCGATTTGGGTTCCTAAAGGCACAAATATAAAATCTCTCAAAGTTAAACAAATTTGGGTGCCGAAGGGAACAATTATAAATAGTTTTGGGTCTTTACAAAATTGTTTTTCAAAATTTTCTGCCACTAACAACCATGGACCTATAAAAACAAATAGGTGACATAAATCTTTCATCGTGTAGGTGTTGTGGCAGGCTAAGGAACAACAATAGTGTTCTCTGGATTTTTGGCTGTTCCAGAAACACAACGGACGACAAAGAAAAGTTCCTTAGCCTAGTTCAAAGTTTACAGAATCACAATAGACAACCATGAAAAATATCGTAAAGGTAAAACTGGTAAAGGTATATTAATTTGAGCGATATATTAAATGTGATAATCTGCACCATATTCTGGATTAAAATCAGCCAATATTGAGATGATGAAAAGATGATGATTTTGACTCTGACTTATTCAACATAGTTGGCCAATTATATTCTTATGCCAAAAACACCATAATAATATCTAGATTCTTTGAATTACTTCATATATATCATTTTGGATTAAAAATAGTGTTTTGTTGGATAATAATACATTTGGTTATAATTCGGCTAACTCTATATTCACGGTTTTTGATTATTTACACGGCTTCATTTCAAATTCAAGCGAATGTCATTTAAATTGCCGTTAAAATTGAGTTTGAAATTTTTGATGCACACTTCATGGTTTGGTCGATCAAATTCAATTAATGATAACTTTTGAGTGAAAAAGAAATTCAGATGCAGATTACACTGGTAATCTAGTTGATAGAAAAATTACTAGTTGAACGTTATTTTTGAGACATTTAGTAACTGCATCGTTTTTCAAAGAAAATGTCTGCATATTTTTCATTTCAAATAATTTTCAAATAGCAGAAATTTTCTTATAAAACCCCTCGAGAAAATCATTTTTGACCATATTTTCAGATTAGTCATCTTGAAAAATTGGTTTCATAATTATGTTTGAATTTGATTTTAAATGACTATTTTGACTAATCTGACTCCCTAATGATTATCGAAAAGAAAAATAGTGATTGAAAAAGTGATGAGTGTTGATATTGATCATATATTATGACTCGAGACGGTATAATTAGTAAATTTCTTTAGAAATTTAAACAAGAGTTATAAAAAAATTTGTTGGTAAAAATTCCATGACCATCTCTATCTCTATCATATTTCTAACGACCATCACTCATCAAAATTCTATATAGTTTGTCGATATGTGGTACTTTAAGCAGGAATCGTTCGTTTTTCATTTTACATCTTTTTTCTTCAAAAAAAAGAAAAAGAGGTTATAATAATAATAAATAAATAAATAAATACCAAAGTATTCACTCTCATTTAAAAGTCCTCACGGTTATGCATGGGTGAATTACTTGGAATTTGTTTTGTGCTTCCATGCTCATTTAAAAGTCCTCGCGGTTATGCATGTATGGAACGCATATCAAAAGTTGATTTTTAAAATAAACAAGTTGATTCTAATCCCATTTAAAAGTCCTCACGGTTATGCGTGGTTAGAAGATACTTGAATTCATTTTTTTAAATAAAATTGGAATACTATTAATCTCATTTAAAAGTCCTAACGGTTATGCATGGTTAGTAGATATTCAAATTCCTGATATAAATATACCACAAATAGACACAATTGTATGGTTTTATATGATGACATCATTCCTATCATTCTAAAAGTGGAATATGGCCTAACAAAATATTTATGATTTATGACTTTTTATTGAAATTTAATATTTATATTCGATTGAGTTTTAATATTGGATTAATATCGATCATTTTATCTCTATTTTCTCTAACACTATCATTCTTTTGCTGATAACAAAAGGGGGAGAGAAAAGTTAAGATTTTTTCAAATACAATCAAGTAAAGGTCAAATATTTTCCATTTGCATCTAGGCTCATTTGCATATTATTTAATTGTATGCATATTTGTAGGGGGAGCTTTGTGTAGAGAGGAAGCATTTAAATAGGGGGAGCAATTAGAGCATATCAATGATCAAATACATTTAATATATTCAAAATCTTAAATATATGTTTGTTATCATCAAAAGGGGGAGATTGTTGAATATGCGCTTATATGATTTTGGTTTGATGATAATAAACATATATATATATATATATTCATTTAAATGTATTTTTTAATGTACTATTTTAATTTTTCATAGATTAAATAAATATTTGCTGAATAAAATTAAATAACAAAGAATTTGAATTCAAACAGAATTTTTATTCAAACAAATATTTATTACAATTTATTTGAATTCAAACAGAATTTTTATTCAAACAAATATTTATTACAATTTTGAATAGTACAAATACAAGCTCTCACAAAACATATACAATTTTGATTACAATACATCACAATTTCATATTTACATTTAACCTCACTACACATCACTCATTCACTCAATTCGTATTTTATCTTCAACTTCATTCCAGTTAGAATCCAGCATCTGAGCAATCTGCAAAAATATTCACTAACGCAGTAAAATTGAAAAAGAAATATTTTTGCAATATAAAATAAAATATGGATTTTGAAAATATTATTTACCTCAGTTATTTGGGTTGTTCGTCATCATTTAAATTTGAATTCATCATACACGAACAGCTTGTGACATACACAGTGTATCACTGTATATGCCACAAGGCCGTGCACACCGAAATATACACTTGATCGATTTACAGGGACAAGTGAGCACAGGTCAAACCCAAATACGAGATTCAACTCAAGTGCAATAAAACAATGTCATTCAGCACATGGTCAAATCCAAGCCGGATTCAACTCAGGTGAAAATTAGAAAAATAAACAAAATGCAAAGGTCAAGTCACTACTCAACTCAATGCATCAACAAAAGTCAAGGCCGCAACAAAATGCAACAAAAGCAAGCCGAGGCTCAGTGGTGAACCAACAACAAAACTACATTGCAGACTAGTTCAGAATGACACAAAGACACAGCAGTAGCAAAACATGACAATGTACAACATCAAGCCATGCACAGCAGCACCGAAGACAGCAAATACAACTTTAAAGCAAACAGCATAATGACAGTGCAAGCAAGTACTAGATATAACATGAAACAACCCAATACATGCAAATTCGACAAGCAACTGAAGGCAATAGGTCCAGTTACAACAAAGACCAAGTGCAGCATCAGGTCGGGCACGAAGTAATGTGAAAGAACAGAATTACTCACATATATGCAACATTTTTTTATGTACCAATAAACTATGCAACGAAGACAGCTACTACCACAATGAACCAGTGACAACAAAGTGACTCAAGACTGCAACAAACATTAGCAGGTACAAGATGCCCAACCCAAATGAATATCAATGCAAATCAGCAGGTACAAATGCATGCACAAGTATGATCAGTGGTACACATGCAAGCTCGATTAACAGTGTTTCAGTAATGCACAAAGACAGAGCTACATCACTAGGCCGAAGCGGTGCAATGACTTAACAGTATCAATATCAAGATTCGTACCAAATCAAAACAATATCGAGCAACAAACTTTCCAAAAGAAGCAACAGGAAAATCAAGCAACAGTTCAAACAATATCCATAAGGTTCCAAATTACAAAAGTCGTAGTGAACAAAGCAAGGTGTAACCAAATTCACAGTGAAATCAACATCATCAGAAAAGATCAAGACCGAAGTCAGATGAAAATTAAACTACAGTAACCAAACCAAGTCAAGATCAACAACGTGAAACCATGAGAATAAAGTCAACAGAAAAATGATCGGAGCTGAAGCCGTGGCAATCAACAAGCCGTGGATATGATGAACAAGTCAAATTGACCACGATATTAATTCAAAACCGTGTCAACCAAGAAACGTGAAAGATACGAATTTGACAAAGTCAGATTAATCATCAATCGTTCAAGCATCATCAAGTGGCCGAGGAGAATTATTGACAAATTCAAATGATTTTATACGAACGCAAGAATAGGATTTCGAAACCTATATAAACCCACTCATCATCGGCTTTCAATATCATTGAGTTCAAGCAAGCCAAATCTAGAAAAGAAAAAGGAATAAAGTAATTACCGAAATTGTAATCGAACTCGATCAATTCAAGAGCCGTGAGCAAAATAGTGAGGCAAACGATTGACGAAAGCAAGCAACGAGAAAACATATATTCGATCGAACAAAAGTCGGCTCTTCGAAAGCCCTAATTTGGATCAAGGAGGAAAGCCCTAATTTCGCAAAGAGGAACGAACGAGAGAACAACGGCCGCCATCTCCAAATAAAGGAACGGGTTAAAATATAAAAGGGGGGCCGGCCTGTTATTTTAAGGGCTTGTGTATTTTATTAATTAGGGTTTTTGAGTTTAGATTGTTTTAAATTGTTTTTAATTTGTATTTTCTTTTTAAACCGTTTAAATTTCTAGTCGTGTGACAAGGGGACAAGCTACGTGGCGTATCTTGAGAATTCGCAACTCAGTAGCTGAGTTGTGGCAGGGTTTTGAGCATAGAGTTAGATTTAGTCGATAGCGGGTGTCGCGAGTTTACGTGTGGAAGCGAGGGACTATCTAATTTCTAGTAGAAACCTTAGGGGCAGCATGTAGGCAGGGTTTTGCCGAAGCTGGGTAAATTCTGTGTCGTTCTATTTCTGCATTTATTGTTCTGCTATTATCTGTGCTGCTATTATTCTGTGTTCTGTGTTAAAATTATTTTATAAGCTTCCGCGATTAATTTTTATAATTTATACCATCACCATATTCACCACACCTCTAGGGTGAAATCGATCCTACAGTTTGCATATAAAAACCAGTTAAACGGTCAGTGGAAAAGGATGCACCGTGATACGATAACACTAAACCAAAATCATATGGGTCTCATTTAAGGATAAAAATATGACAAGGCACGTGACGCAATGCCCAAGGTAGGATACTTCCAGTTCGGGTCACAGAGCTGGTAGTAATGCATCACAACCATGACCGCCCACCGCGTCCATCCATCCTATATCGAGTAAAAGGGAGGCTATCCCAAATCAAGAAGCACCAATCGAAACCAACATCAAGAGCAATAATATGGACCGAGTCCAAGAAAATCAACGAATGGATGTCCGCTCGGGGTACTTAGCCTATATGGCCCTGTCAAGCCGTCCTGTTTTAGTCATTTCAAATTGGTACAAGTGCCGGGGTCTATCCATCATCGTTCTCTTTCTTCAAATCTAGAAATCGTCGCCAAATCCAACCACTTCATTCTGGATTGCCCTCCGTGTACACAGTTGTTAAAGTGGTTTTGGTATCGACAGAGAGTATGCCCATATCCGGCCCCGGTCTCTTTAACAACCAAACGTCATTTTTCACACCGGTTAGTACTTTTACATTTCGAAAATAGTTCATACTTGATATCAAAATATCATATTCACTTCAAAACAAAATCCATTTCAAAATCATCATATTTACTCAAAATATACAATTTCAATTCAAATCCTTTTCGTCTTGACATCTCAATTTCGATTCCAAAATTGTTTCGAATTTCAACTCTGATTATAACTTCAATTTAACACAATTCGTTTTTAAATCCATGATTTAAAATAAACATTCCACTTCTGACCAGTTTGAATTTTTGAAAAATAGTTTGAATAGTTTAAAATAATATAAATAATTAAAATAGGTAAAAATAGTTTAAATAGTTAAAATAGACAAAAATAGTTTAAATTGTTAAAATAGTTAAAAATAATTTAAATGGTTGAAATAGTTTAATAAAATGGTTTGAGTATTTAAAATGGTTTATATAGAAAGATAACTTGGAAAACCAAAATAACTTGTATATTTAAAAAATAGGTTTTAAATAGTGTTATATTAGATAATTTATTTGAAAATTGTTTAAAGTCAAATCGATCTTCCTAATTCAAATCAATTCCAATTCTCTTTAATCGATTCAATTTCGATTTCGATTCAAATCAATTTCGACCTTGATTTCAAATTAATTCAATTCCACATTCAAATACAACTAATTCAATTTCAATTCCAATTCATCGATTTCGATCTCGATTTTCAAAATATCGATTAAAATACTTAAATTAAATTAATCTTCGGTATCCAATTTGAAATCCGAATTCTCAAATACTTTTACTTAGTAAAATTCAAAATTCGAATAAGAGTCCCTCCTTTAAATAAAATCAAACTCTGAAATTCAAATCATAATTCGATTATAACTTAAAAGTCCCAACTTCGATTATTTAAAACATTCATTTTATCAAATTCAAGTTTTCAAGACTTAAATCATATTATCCTTCAATATTCAGTTTAAAATCTCAATCTACAAATATAATTCAATTCCAAGCTCAATTTCAAAATACCGTTTTTGTATCACTTTTACTTAGTAATATTCAAGATTAGATAAAGTTCAATCTTTTAAAAACAAATCAGTTTCCAAAAATTCAAATTATATTTCGATTATAACTTTAATATCTCAACTTTTGTTATTTAAACAATTTCGATTACCAAATTTAAATTTCAATATTCAGAGCTCTAGTTCAAAAATAATTTGATTTCTATAAATATGATCTTTATTTCTTTTAAATCAAAAGCATTTAAATAATTTCAAATCAATTTTTTTTAAAATCATTTAATTTAACCAATCCGGTGTCCATATATAATTTTCTATCCTATGGCCAAGTGATCAGTTATTTCAATTTAATTTCAGGGATGGATATATATCATTTCAATTCAAATCACAATGTCATAGGTATATATCATTTCAACCTATTTCTTAATTTATTCGACATAATTCAATTTACAGTTTTTTACACTATAAATAATATACAGGCTGATAGCATGATATATATATAAACAAATAAACATCCAAACATCCAAATATCTACTAATTTGCATCCATCACAATCAATCATAAAAACAGACAATATAATTCACAACAATTTCATAGTTGTCAATTTCAGGTAATTTACTAAATATTAAATCCCAATTTCAATTTGAATATCAATTTTAATTTTTAGCAGTTAATTCAATGACAATCTGATGACAATTAAATTTATCAAACAACGATCAATATAATTGATATCACTTCATAATACCAAATTTAACTAGCACAAAAATATTTTAGTACGTTATGAGTGTTATAAAACACTCACCTTGAGTTTTCAATGTTAAATCAAATCTAATGATATTCGATTTAACCTAAAATTTTAATTAGCTCCAAATGACTCTAAATTGGTTCTAAGACGTAGCATCGCCACGATTCCAACGCCGCTAGTTTCGTCCAATTCCGACCCTGTATGACCAAGATATGATATTTACAAGTTTATACGATTTAATATATAATTAAATTACCAATTTCCTTTTAATTTTTATACCGAACCAATCCTAGCCGCTTGTTAATCTCTAGCAAGATCTGGTCGCATGCTATGCTTCCGTCTTCCCCAGTAGATGCACGCAACCTAACCCATCATATGCCGAAAAAAAATGATGGTCGCTCCACTTAGATCGTCGAGAGGACGATCCGCTTCCTTCGTTTCGAAGCCCTTGGGCTAATGCACCACCGCCCAAAGCCCTGTAGAACTCGGCCGCCATCTCTTCTCGAACAACGTGCGAGGACGCCATGCCTTCGAACCCAGACGTCGACCACCACGAAGCTCCGTTGCCGATCTCAACCGTATGGTTTTGTAGATCTTGTTGTCCTCTTCGATTTACTGGTTGAAGATTTCTTCTAATAATCGATGGATTGATCAGAAACCGAGGAAGAAGGGAGGCCATTTTCGGCCATTGAAGAAATGGAGGCGCGGCTACGTTATCCTAGGGTTTACTGTTGTGAACACGTATATATACGCATATAACCATATTATTTTAATATTATTTTGACTTTTCACATATTTTCTGGACGAACTCCAAACAAAGCGTGCCACCTGACGTTTATAATTTTTTACCCCTATTCCAAACACAATGGGACATGTTTTGAGGCTTAATTCGATCGTATGCGGAAGATAGCTTTTCAAATCGATATAAAATATTAAATTTTCTATATTTAATTCAACGCGTTTCTATTCCATATGACCAAACGTTAACTGCAAATGATATGAAATTTGAAATCCAATAATTATACACAATTATGGATCCAATGGACATGGTTTCGTCGAAATTCGAGACTGTACGTCGGAAGGCTATTTTAACGTCTCGGTTATAATATAAAGTTTTCAATTTCTAATTATTTTCTTTTAAATCCAATTTTAAATGTTAACAATCTTCATTATTGTTTAAATAAAATTTACAACAACTTTCAATAACATTTTCAATCATATTAACCTCAGAATTCAATTATTGAAATAATTACGATATCAAGTGTAATCAATTTGGATAATTCAATAAATCAATATCTTTTGAAATATTGGTTAATGAACTTATAAGATTTAACTTTCAAAAAATTTCAAATTATAGAACAACTGTTTTCATTTTATAGTTATTCAATTTCCGTTATTGAGTTATTCAAATAATTTCCAATATTAGATTTTAAACAGATTAATTTTTCAATAAATCAATAAATTCCAATATTAGGTTTTAAATGAATTTTAGTTAACAATCAATTACTCTATTGACATCCAATGAATTCAAATTTATTATCTAATCCAACTATTGATTTTTTTTTGGCAAAGCCAGCGGGGTTAACTGGTCCCCTACCAGTTTATTGCAAACCAATAAAAGTTACAGATGAAGGACAAAGTTAAACATAGAAAAGAAAGAACAAAACAAAACCAAACACAAAGAGCTAAAAAAAATAAAATAAAAAGGGACTTAGTCTCTTTCCCAGAGATGTAACATTTCAACTGAATAACCAGATTGACAGTTCTTTATTTGGCAAAGAATAGCATTCTTCACCTCTTGCCAAAGAGCATCACCATTTTTTCTCTGATTTTCAAAAAATATAGTATTCCTCTCTCTCCAGATAACAGACATATAAATCTTCAAGCAGTTAGCAAGCATCCTTCCTTTTACATCTTTCTTCTTGCCAGATTTTAAGAAAACTCCCCACACTTCAGTAGTGCTAACTGGCAGTAACCTAATGCCAGCTTTATTCCAAATACCAGTGATGATATATAGGAGAGCAGGGCATTCAAAATAAATGTGATGAGCAGACTCATCAAAATTATCACAAAACAGACACTTCAGTGAGCAACTCATGCCATACTTGTTCAGTACATTTCTAGTGAGCAATGCTTGGTTTATCACTTTCCAAAGCATCAAGTTATGGTTAGGTTGAGTATCAGAAGTCCAAATGACTCTGTTCCAAATAGCAGAAGGCAGTGGGGCTGTGTCAGTGATCTGATTGAAAACACCTTTAATTGTATGTTTCTTCTTGTTCCATGTCACATAGTCGTGATGTGCATCAGGCTTGTAAAGTTGTTTCATTTTTTCCCACAGCTGTCTTATATGTAAATTGCTGTTATAAGGAAGCACCAGTTTCCCATCAAGTATGTAATCACTTGCCTTAGCATTCATTTGTATACCAGTCTGCACAATCTGGTTATAATCACACAGGCTGGATAGAATAATACCTTCACTTACCCAAGGATCATACCAGAATTTGACAGTAGAATTTTGATTGACTGGGTATTTGATCATTTTTAGTACCACATTCCTCAACTTAAGTATATTTCTCCATATCCAGCTACTATTCTGAGGAATATCCATGCACCAAAAAAACTTTCCTTTTAAATTGTACTGCCTAGCCCATTGTACCCATAAACTTTCCCTATTGCTGATTATATCATCAATATGCTTGCTCATAGCTGCTGTATTCCAAGTCTTGACATTTTTAACTCCAAGTCCTCCCAAATATTTAGGAACTTCAAATTTAGAAAAAGAAACTGGCAAAACTTTTTTGTTATGTATGCTACCAGTCCAGAAAAATCTGCTCATGGCAGACCTGACCTGATGTAGTAGTCTAGAAGGAAGTATCATTGCACGTGCCCAGTAAACAAGGGAGGCAAATACAGTAGCTTTTATTAGCACTAGCCTACCACTTTGAGATAACTTCCTATTTTCCCAAGCTTTCAACACAGAAGTGATTTTGTTGTAGAGAGGAAAGCAGTCAGCTCTTGTAATTCTTTTTGTTATCAATGGTAACCCAAGGTACTTCATATCTGAGCTCATAGCAGAGAAACCACTTGCAGTTTGTAATTCAGAAACATGTGTGTCACTAGCACCAGATACTAACAAGGAGGATTTCTGTTGATTGATTTTGAGACCAGTCATAGCATAAAAATCAAGTAGTGCCTTAGAGATGGCATTAAATGAAGGAAGCTCAGGCTTGGTAAACAACAACACATCATCAGCAAACATGATAGAGGTGATATTAAGTTTAGCACACTTCGGATGATACTTGATAGCTTTCTGCTCATATTTAATTCGTAGAATAACAGTGAAAACTTCCATGACTAGTAAGAATAAGTAAGAAGAAATGGGGTGTCCCTGACGTATTCCTTTACAACTTCTGAAATTTCCAACTGGTCTACCATTTATCACTATAGAGAATGAAGGAGTAGATATGCACACATAAACCCAGGAAACAAAAATTTTGGGAAATCCCATTTGTGCCATTACCCTGACTAATGAAGACCAGTGGATGGTATCATAAGCCTTAGAAATATCAATTTTGATAGCTGCCGCTTTGGTTACTTTGTTTTGGCCATATCCTTTCAAGAGTTCTTGAGCCAGCAGTAAGTTGTCAATTATACTTCTACTAGGAATGAAGGCAGCCTGATTTCTAGAAACTACAGAAGGAAGGACTTTATCAAGTCGTGAAGCAAGAATTTTAGTGATGCATTTGTAGACCACATTACAGCAAGAGATGGGTCTGAATTCAGTGACAGTAGAGGGATTATTGACTTTGGGAATAAGTGCAATGTTAGTGCAATTCACTTCACCCAACATCTTACACTTATTAAAGAAATTGTGGACAGCATTACAGAACTCACTGCCCAATATACTCCAAGTTGCTATAAAGAAAACCACATTCAAACCATCAGGCCCTCCAGATGATTGTTGGTTCATAGCAAATAGGTTATTTTTAATTTCTTCATCAGTAACTGGAGCAATTAGTGACACAGCTTCAAGGGAAGTAATGGTAGGTAGAGGTAGGGATGAAATAAGATCAAGGTCAGGGGTGAACCCATCAGAGTTACCAAGCAATGTAGTGAAATAATCAATAAATGCTCTATCAACAGTATCTGCAGTAGTACATGCTGTTCCTTGTTCATCATATATGTTATGTATATTCTCAGTAGCATGTTTTACCTTTATAGAATCATGGAAAAATTTTGTGTTTTTATCTCCTTCTGCTATCCATTTTTTGTGTAACTGCTGTCTCTTCATACTTGCTTCCATGTACAGAGCATTGTTAACCTCTTTAAAAAGTTTGCATTCCTCTTCAGCAGCTTGAACATCAAGAGGGTGCTCCATCAAGTACTCCTGTTGTTTCTTTAGCTTTTCCTTGAGATCAGTAGATAATAATGCACCAGTGCCAAAAGTTGATTTAGCCCAAAGTTTAATCTGCAGCTTAATGAATTTGAGCTTCCTGCAAAACTTGTACATTTTATTACCATAACAATTAAAATCAGAGCTTAATTTAGTTACTAAAGGAATGAATTGTTCATGTTTTGCCCAAGCATTGTAAAATTTAAAGCTTCTCTTTTCCTTATTAAAATGTTGACCAAAAGATAATATTAGAGGGGAGTGGTCAGATAAGATAGGCTGGGGGAGGAAAACAGATAATGAGGGCCAGGAAGATATAGCTTGAAGGTTGCAAAATGTATGATCAATAGTAGTGAAAGTGCGTATGCCACTACGACTCCTGTTATTCCAAGAAAACTTTGCACCAGATTTATTGACCATGATTAAGTCAGACTCAAAAATGGCTTGATTGATAGGATCAAGATCATTAGCAGTTAGTGGAACTCCACCAGATTTGTCAGTATAATCAAAGCAGGAGTTAAAGTCTCCCATCACAATCCAAGGGTGGGTGGATTGTCTTAATGGTGGCAAAGCATCAAAAAAAAATTTCCTTGAATTTGCAGAGTTATCAGCATATACAAAAGTAACATAGAATGAAGAACGGGTATTTATGTCTTGGACGTGAAGGTGAATGTATTGCCTAGTAGAAAGAAGTGGGGATATAGAGAAAATAGTAGGGTCATAGATTACTAATATTCTACCATAAGATGCATTGTCAAGGTTGTGGTGAAAGGACCAAGTTGGATTGATGTAAGAAACAGCTCTGGAAGATAAAGCTGAATTTAGTTTAGTTTCAAGAAGACCAAAAAGAGAAATATTGTACTCACTGATTATGTTTCTAACTTGGTCAAGCTTCAAGTTGCTGTGAGCACCCCTAATGTTCCATGATGCAATTTTTTTAAACATTAACAAGATTGAGGTTTGGTTTTGTTGTGTCTTCTCTTAGCAGATAGAGATCTCGTTTCAATGGTTCTAATGGGCTGAGATGATGGAGAAGGAGACTGAGAGAAAGAATTGGTTGGTTTTGTGACAGGAGGAGGAGCAAAAGATGAAGTGTGGGAGGTAGGATTTGAAGGCCATCCAGGCAGATCAATGGAAAAGTTGTATGGGATTGTTTGTGAGTTTGGTTCAACCACTGAGTTTACATACATTTGCTGTATTAAATTATTTACTTGTTTCTCAAAATTGGTGCACCATTCTCTATCCATGTCTGTTTCATTTGTGTCAGTGGTGTCATGCAGAACTTGTTTTCCAGAATCATTTGTTAGTTCAAGTTCAAAGCTATTTTCTTCAATGCAGACTTCATATGTGTTCTCATCAATAGTCTTATGTTTATTTTCCATTGTGCCTTCTCCATCACAATGTTCAACAACAACATTAGAGGTAACACTTACTATGTTTCCAATAGAACACTGTTTTCCTGCATTTACTTCAGTTGTTATTTCTCCAACCTCAACTTCATTTATTTCCAGTACTTCTACCTCTTCAATTTCAGTTTGTAACAATTGGAACTTATTAGTAGTAGTAACAGAACAAGCTTGAGCATCATTTTTAGATTTATTCACTTCAAGTTGCAGACTTTTATTTGCCTCATTTGCATCTTTCTCAGTAACCTCTTTTTCCACTTGCTTCATCATGATATTTCGTGCCACTTCCTCACTTCCATTTCTTTTATTTACTTTGTTTTTGTTAACCTTCTGCCACACTTGCTTAATGCAATCTTGTTTCTCTTTTTCTTTCCCCTTATTCAGCCTGTTCATTTTATCTTCAGAATAACTATGCTGTTTTTTTTCTTCACATTTCTCTTCATTCTTCTCACCTTCATATTTCTTGCAGTTCTTGCTATTGTGCCCAAACTCTTTACAAAAACAACAAATTTCCGGTTTCCACAAATACTCCACTTTCACAACTTGTTCTGCCCCATCTAGCATCTTCACATTGAAACTGTCTGGCAGTTCTTTGTATGGAGTAACTTCAACTAAACATTTAGCATAGGATAGGCGCTCAAATCTTTCAGTTGATGTATCCATACATAGGAGTTTTCCAACTCTGGCAGATAACCAATTTATTCCCAATGGTGACCAAGCATACAAGGGAATATTAGTTAATTTAATCCACACTGGCACTGCTTTTATACTACTACAGGAGTTGCCTATATTTTCATCCCACTTTTTCACAATAAATAACTTGTTTCTCATAACTACCGGATCTGCCTCAGAAATCTTTTTCCTATCCTCATCATTAGAGAACTTAAATAAGAAAAGGAATCCATCTGATTTAACAGTTATCATCCCCTTAAGTTTCCACGCACGCTTGAGATAGTACAGGACAGTAGAGTATGGCAGTGGTTTATCTAGGAAAAACCCAACGAGATAATCACTCCACAAAGAACTGCCTGCCCTGACTACTTCAGCAGGTGGCACAATTGCATCCCCTTGAAATTCAAGTAGAATTTCACGTGGAACATAGGAACCAGCATTAGTTGGTCTGGCTTTGAAAAGAGTGGTCCAAGCTTTCGGCTGATTGTCATGAGCAAGGGAAGAAGCTGAAGAGATTAAAGGAGGTGGGGTTGGTGATGGCAGGGATGTTTTGGTCAAAACACAGACAGAAATGGGTTGGGAAAGCTGAATATTGTCAGTGGCAGAGACAGGAAGAGGAGGAATGGGTGAAACAGTGTTGGTACGGGGAAGACCAGACTGTGAAGAAGGAGAAGCTGGGTTAACAGAGACAGGGGGAGGTACAAGGTACGACAGAGGGAGTAAGGGAGGAGCAGAAGGTGGCACAAGAATCGGGGAGGAAGGACAGGGCTGTAGAGAAGATAGGGGAAGTGATGGATTAGCGGGAAGGGAGAGAAGGATAGGGGCGGTCCCCATTTTTAAAAGAAAAGAGAAGAGAAATCAAATCTACCACATCTAATGCATAGCATTCCTTTTAATACTTGTTATTACTTAAATCTTCAAAATCTATTTATTTCAAAAATTTGTTCAAGTACATATCCTATAACTTACATTCAAAATCATTAAATCTTTGTTTTTAACCATTTTTATTCGTTAATTATGTTAAATCTAAAAATTTAAAATAGCTAAAAATACGGATCGCTACGGGATGATTGATATTATTTTAATTAAAGTGGTTAAAATTAGTATTTCGAATTATTTAACTCCCTAAAATAATTATATTCACATTGTAAAATTCATAGGAGATGGAAAATCCCGTAACATCTTTGAAGCCATTGCACTCATATTTTATTTTAGATTAGATCTTTTAGTTCTAACTCGAGTGTTTTATTTTTTTCATTACGCTCGGGTCAGTTTGAGCTTTTCAGTGTATCAGAGACCATTTTATTTGGAGAATGAAGATGGAGATGAGTCTACTATTTATTATTTTAATTATTCCACTGCATCATGTCTTCCGTGCAATATTTTTTTATTTCTTATATATATAACTCTGATTTGAATTGTAAAAGTGGAATCAAATGTTATTTGTAAAATAGCTTCATGAACTGTTTATTTGATTATTACATTTTATCATTCCGCCGCGAGATTCTACGTTTTATTTTTACTTCTTTTCCTCTTTTTTTTATTTACCCTATAACAATCCTCGATTTTGAATGGTTTGAGTTTGACAAGTGTGGTTTACTGTCGATTTGAACTGTCCAAAAAGGTGGGTCGTTACAGTATAAATCAATTAGACTATACATTATCGTCATATTAGTGATATAAATATTATTTTATATTTTATTACTAATTGAAAATAAGAATACGACTTTGAAAATATGTTAAAGGGCTTTAAAATGATTTATAAGCTAATTTGTGTTTTATAAATAATAGGGTGGTTTTTGTAAAATAATAAAATAGTGATTGGACTTTTATTCAGAAGAGTTAACAAATAAAAGTAGGATTTGATTGTTAATCAATTTATTATTTATGTAAATATGAGTATACATGTATAGAAATATCCAATATGGGTATATCATAATGTAACGACCAATCATATGTAGCCATAATGACCACCAAGTGTGCTAAGCTACGTGAGAGAGTACCGGATCGAAAAATCGCTCCATGATGGTCGAAGCGTGATTTGTGAAGTTTTGACATGTTTGTGTACAGGTTGCACCTATGCATACATAAGTCATTGCATTGACTATCGCATCACATGAAGTGAGGGATCAATTATGTTTGTTTTAGCATGTTAAAGAAGTTTGAGTTGCATATTCGCCCGCAAAACTCTATATGTGCAAAGGGAGGATTTTGGTACTAAAATCGATTTTCGAATACTTAAGAAACCACTTCCAAAACATCAACCAATGAGCTCCATTGCAGTGAAGGCGGACTACGGGAGCTAGATGACTCATCGGGTGAAGCAATAGAGACGACGAGGTTCAAATCAACGAGCGATAGCCGACTTGGTTTGCTATCTTAGGCTTACTGCCCAAGGTTGCAATTTCAATCGACCGGCGTACACCACCGTTGACCGAGATCAGTTGACTGGGGAGGTTTCCCTGTCGAATGAAGGTGCACTGACGTAGGCAATAAACCCAAGTATCGCCCAGGTCAGGTATAAGGTTTCTAGGATTTTTACCTCGTCTCGTTTGTGGTTCTTCATAAAGCTTTGGCGTAACTTGGAAAAGGCTCTAGGCTACTCGATGAAGTGGAAGACATGACAGAGCTTGAGATTCGGACATGAGTGAAAAGCGAATTATACGTAGTCAAAAATGATTGATAACGATCGGGAGAGGATCAGTACGATCATCGATGTAACATCCCTCTTCTAGGAGGTACAAAACTAACGGTAACAGATGCTGCAGTCATCCATAGTTATTAATCATCGACGACCAAATACGGCGGGGTTAGATTCATTGATATAGGAAACACATGATTATGGAAAACATTAAAACTTCAAACAAAACCATAATTCATTTCAAAATATTTTTAGATTCATTACATAATCCCCTATTCGCAAATCACATTTAGAGAAAATATATTTATTACAACATACGGCTGGAGCGACAAATGAAAATGCCCCCTTGGATGATCAGAGAATATATATAGGAAATATAACAAATTTTCCATTACATCAACACAGTGAAATCAAAAGAAAAGAGAACTATAAATAGCTGTCACGCCTCCTGCACGTCTCTGGAAGCTTATTCGTATTAAGAGGTACCTGAAACCCTTAAATCTCAAACTATTCAAAATCAATTGAGTACCCAAGAGTTTACGGGAAAAACATAAACTTCGAGTCAGACATAAAGCTTGGTATGAATAATAATCTACCATCTTAAATCATTTAGATATCTAGTGAGACCATGCCGCTTAGCAGAATGGTTTTCCCTCACTAGTATCCCAAAACCTTTTATAAAACCATATACTGTGCTCCTACATCCACAATGGTTAAAACAATTGAAAATAGTATAATGATGATATGCAAAACAAAATGAATCAATTTTGGATTACCCATCCCGTTCATTTTAGACTATCTGTCTCAATTATAGTTTCTAGGGATACAATTAACCTATTAGTTTTCATGAGCTGACTAATAATTAGTTAACTACAAACCTACTGGCCCATGCCAGTATCCAACCATAGTTTTCACAGGCTTGCTATAAGCCTGTCTATTTGACATCTTCCTTTAGACATATTTTTCATGGGCTAACTATGAACCTATCTTTTTGACATCTTCATTTATATATAGTTTTCATGGGCTAATTATGAACCTATTGGCCACTGCAAGTATCTTTACCTATAGAGAGTTTTTATGGGCTTACTGAGAACCTATTGGCGCCTGCCAATATCTTTCTTTTATATTTTATCAACTTATATTCTGGTCTACCTGACCTCTTGGATGAAATTCTACTCATTTAGGAGTTTAATCAATTTTATTCACTAATGGGTTAATATAACTAGTTCTCCTACCCTTTATCCTCAAAATGCAGTTATGGGTCCATTATAAAGTGAATATATTCATATTAGAAGAAGCAATATAACAACGGAGTGGGTTTAAAATAAAACATGGTTAATCCCTTTAACCTATTACTTTGTTAAAGATAGCTTCTTCAAAAAACCATTATAAAAAATCCTTTGATGTTGCCATGGGTTTTCCTTTAAAAATAGAGTTGGGTCATAAAACCTCTGATACCTTTGAAACCTAGCTTTCGACTTCATAGGATAGCCTCCTTTGAAAGCCTTAAAAATCTATCTTCAAAACATTAGGCTCCTTCCTTTTTAATACTTTAAAATCTACTTTTCAAAACCTTTTGATTATAATATAGCATTATTATTTAACCTTTGGAAGCTTAGCTTTGAAACCAGTTGAAAGTACCCCTTTCGACACTTATGGAAGTGACCTTTCTGAACCATTGAAAGTACCTCTTTCGATAGCATTAGGTTTATACTCAAGAAATAATTTAGGTCAAAGTGAATATAGGTGCAAGCATCTATTTGAAACCATCCTTTATTATATAAAAATATTGGGGGAATACTTGATGGCGTCGGCACCATCATTTTGAAAGCATTTATCATTTGGGTAAAAACAGTAGAAAGTTGGCGTTGAAACCCCTTTCGAAACCGTCACCTTCGAGACCCCCTAGCCCCTTTTGAAAGCTATAGAAAGCGGCTTGAACTTATAAACCAAAATACCTTCCGTCAGCATTGATATCCGCAACACCACCGGAAGGCTATAGAACGGCAGTAGGGTTTCATCTAGGTCGAAACCCTTTCTTTTATAAGTAAGGAACCCATTCGAATGCAATCGTAAGTTAATGGCAACCCCTTTTGACACCTTATAAATCCTCTTTCGAGATCAAAGCTTCGACTTTGTCGAAGGCTAAATCAAAACAAAGGTAGGCGCTTTATAATTTAATTACAAACCAAGGTTTCAACTCTTTCGGAAGCTATGCTTTCAACACCTTACCTTTCGCCTTCCTCCTATCCACTACGTACCATCTTTTTGATACCCTGTGTATTGGTTTCGACATGGTCGGTTTCGACTAAGATAAAGGCGGAAGCTTTCGTGTCGAAAAGTGCTTTCCTAAGTAGGCAGAACCAATTTTCTAGAGTAAACATGGTTTTTACTACTTTAAGTAAACTTTTCTCTAACTAGCCTGCCATGTGTCAACACCAGATTGGTTGCCTTAACTTTTTTTAATTATTTTTCAAAAACAACAGCGCTAATTCAGATCTAAACCATGGTTAAGTTAATCAATTAAGCCCTTCTAATTTTTGCACAGAAGCCCTCTTTTAAAACAATTTATTTTGCATAGCAAATCACTTTGGAAAAATCCCCAAAAATTCATTTTAATCATGTTATCTAACATATCAAAATTCCAGACCCAGATTCTCAATATATTTTCCAAAATAAATTATAAACCCAAATAACCATATTTTACTTTGATAATTTATAATAACCTTTCCATAGCTTGGAAAATTATTAAAATTGAAATCGAACTCCAAAATCATGTTTCGCATAACATAAATTTTCCCATGGAATTTAAACAACATTAAATCTCGGTTTTGACCTAAAACCGTGCAAAACCTTTTTTAAGCAATCTTGCTTAGATCAAATAAATCATGAATCAAGCATATCCTCATCCAATGTATCATAAAAACGAATTTACCCTTAAATCCAAAATTATATGATTTAAAACAAAATAGAGGTGGAATTATTATTCACCCTGCTCTAGATAAGGAGATTGGATTGAGATTGATTTCCCCTAAGCTTGATTTTCTAAATTTATTTTGAATTTCTCTTGATCTCTTAATGGCTGGCCTTTCCTTTCTCTTGCGTTTAATTTTTTTCTTTCAAAATGACGCGAATAAGAAGAAAGATGGGAATATATATATATGTAAGGGTGGAAGCTATGGATGACAATTCCTGATATGCCCTTATGTGACTTAACTAACGAAAAACCCATTCTTTATCCCATTAATTATTATATTAGGCATGACCTTAATTAATTAATTCAAGTCTCAATCCCCTTACCAATTAACATTCACATTATTCTATTTAATTTATCTAATCAAATCTCTTGAATAATGTTATCAAAAATTAGGGGTGTTACAGCCTCCCCTCCTTAAAGAATTTCATCCTCGAAATTCAGTGAGGACCAAATACTAAACACAACGGTCATTTGTAAGGACTCCTAACAAGCGCAATAGTCTACATGAATAGGAATTATCAATATAAATCTAATATAGACATACCCTCAAAGCAGATCGGGATTGGTATCTCGAATCATATCCTCTGTCTCCCAAGTACAGTCCTTCTCGTTGTTGCTTGACTAAAATTTCACCAACTCGACTGCCTTGTTTCTCAATCTTTTCTCATCTCTCGCTACAACCCAAACTGGTTGTCTAACAAAAGTCAAATCAAGATCTACTACTAGGTACTTTAACTCCGTCTGAGGAATAATAGCCTTTGGATCATGCACGTACTTGCAAAGATGAGACAAATGGAATACATTATAGACACCTACCATACTGCTCGGCAACTCAACTCTGTATGCGAGCTTTCCAATCCTCTCTATAATCTAGAATGGACCAACATATCTCGGGACCAACTTTCTCGATTTCCCAAATCGTACCACACCCTTCATCGATGATACCTTTAAGAAAACCCTATCTCCAATTAAGAACTCTAGGTCTTTACATCTCTTATCTACCTAACTCTTCTATCTAGATTGAATGTGATGATCTGCTAATCCGTACCCTTTAAATCGACAATAAATAACACATGTCCGACCCAAAAAGCACAAACTGGCGAAAAGTCAAGAGAAAGAAAAGAAGAGAGAAGAAGAGAAGAGAAGAAAGAGAGAAGAGAGAACCAAACAGAACAATACAGAATCTCACATCGCAGCGGAAAACATATAATATCGTATCAATGATCTTTACAAAACAGAAAATGTTTAAATATACATCCATCAATCAGAGTTCAACAAGTAATCATCAATTACCAGCCTGAACAGTTATAATAATCTATCCTCACAATTGCTGATAATACACAATGACAATGTGCAAAGCGGATAATCAAAACTGATACGTGTATACAAAAATTAAGATCTCAGGCTCCCCTACTGAAGCTCCAAAAGCACCAAATATAAACTTGTAAATATACTCGGTCTAACCCGAGCATTGAAAGGGAAGAACGCCCGGATTAGCCTGGTAAAACAGCGTGAGAAACACACTCAACTGAATTTATCAAATTACCAAATTTTTCCTTTTCAAAACAAAAGTATCTTGTAAGACACACCCACACATAAACACGGACATTTTTTTACCTTACGATAACCAAAATATTTCATATCAAATCATCTTATATTATGCTAGTGTCCAGTATACAAATAACAATCGAAATAGCCAAAATTGTTACCATTATTAAATTTCAGTATATAGTCCAAAATGGGTAATACAATTAAAATGGCAGGCACGTAGTGAAGTTTGAATTTCCATACAAATGACCAAGTGAAGGAACTACCTTCCAATGGGGACACCACTAGATGAATGTCCCGAGGCACAGAATTTCTACCCTCTACCAACACAAGACCGGCCTACCTATGTAACTAGGTTGTACCGAATATGTCATCCTCCGTCGTTACCAACCTTTTACAAGGGCCCTTAAAGCATATAAACCACAATAATCAGATACATGATGTCATAGCGTGTAAAGATATATCTAGAAGAGGATGATTATATCCTACTTGGAAGCGACCCACTAAGCCTTATTGCATCTAATCCTATATAGGTCATTTCCGGTTGATGAGGCTCAAGGTAACGATTACCTTTCACATATCACATGTCACATCACTTTAAATGCCACATGGCCATTTCCATTGACTACCAATTGCCTTCCGCAAAAATCCAACCCTTAAGCTTATATGCCTCAAGGAGGGTGTTAAGCTAAGAGAAATTGCCTTCTCCGCCACCACTGATGTATGTTTGTAAAAACCAACGTACGTAATCTTTAGAAACGCAATGTCAGACAAACATCCATACAAGCTGCCTAGGAACATGACAACTAAAGGTACTTTCCTACCACATCCTGTCGGGAAATCCCTATAGTCCCAACCTTTTGAGATATGAAGTTAACTATTTCATAAAGAAGAGACTATTGCTACTGGATGTATATTGGGATTTTAACCCCAAACGATCAACAAGTAGTCCTCCACTATGAAAATCCTGAATATCAATATCATCATAACCAACCTACACAATCGTCACATAAATGTTGGTACTGAAGTGGTTTTCGGATAAAACGATTCCAGTCTCTTCGCACCAACAATGCAAAAGCGTTTCTCAACCTCACACAGAAACTAAGTCTCATAAACTTATCACTTCTCCAACTTTCAACTTGCTATCCTTAGCCAAGAAGGAAACTCGAGAGATCGGAGTAATACTCCGCACTACGTGAATCAATATCCTCAACACAAACGATAATCAAGCCTACACAGAAGGCTACGTACTATGTGTACGACAAAATAGTTCCTACATCAAGTCGAGGAACTCAAAATGGCCAAATTTTATAGTCGGTTATTTAACTACCAAAGCAAACAAATATTTAGCACCATAAGCAATCACTAGGCCCTTTTAATTAATCTTTCATTAATTAAATCACTTTCCAAATCATTCACTTCAAATTATCTTTTAAAAAGATATAATCTCAAACCCATTTCAATATTGGAAAACATTTCCATATGCTTATTTAATAATAAGTAATTCACAATTCAATTTATTTTCAACACTTAGAAAATATTATATATACTTAAATCAAGATTAAGTATTTATTTTATTCTTTAAGGAAAAATAACTCTTAAACATATTTATTTGGGTCAAAATGAATGTTGCATAAAACATCGTTACGACAACCCAACGTCATTAGTATAAGGATCCGAAAATAAGATAGATGTATAAATCCTATATACTATATAACATATCTCCTTTCGAAAATCATTTACTATAACAACAGGGTTATAGTCCATCATTTCCTAACTTCTCGAAAACGTCTATTTCAAAAATAAATGTTGAAATCTATGTATTCAATACTTAACACATTTTAAAAACATCTTCAAACCATTTAACTCCATTTAAAAATATCACTTTCCAAAAATATCCATCTACTAATTGATTATCCACTATCCAAAATCGTGAATATAATCCTCTTATCCAAATTCAATACTTCTACACGTTTATTAAAGGATTATCCACTGTCCGAAATTGAGAATATAATTCCTTTAATAAAAATATTAATAAATCACATTTATATTTTATAAAAACTTTAATTTATAAAATCCCTTTATTTAACAATTCTATATATAACTCATTTACATGCTAAAATCTAAATTATAAGTTAATTACTTATAAATCTCTTTATTTACAAATTCATTCATTTTATAATTTCATAAATTATAAATCTTATTCACGTGTAAAATCCGTTTATAACTTCATTTTAACACTTACAAAACTCCTTTATAATTCTGGTATATTGATTTATAAAAATATCAATTTTATAAATCTTATATACATATCGTTTATAATGATTCAAAATCTCGATTTAACTATTTACAAATAGTTAACTTCATATCTCCAAAATCACATTTTGATTATAATTCACAAAATCATAAGTTTTATAACATAAAAATTATAACATTCATTTATTTAAAATAAATAAATTCATTCCTTTAACCATTCAAAAATTAATAAAACATTTATTTTCAAAATCACTTGGAAATCCTTTTAAATTGAAATCATCTCTTTAATTTTTTTTTAAATTCCAAAATATAGGCCCAATGCTGCAATAGCACTAGATGCATCAATCACCATCAAAAACATCATATTTCATATGATAACAGCATATATCACAATATCTATAAATAAAACCAATACTGGTGAGGCATCCAGTTGGATACCTCCAACCAGTCGCCTACAACAAATATACATATTAGAATATGTGTGCAATGTCCGCTTCGAGGCAGACGCACGTACAAAGGATCATCCACTCATACACGAGAATGTATAGGTCTTATCTGCTCCAATAGGCAGGAATATATCCAAATACCAATCAATATAAAGATTATATATCATATATCATCCAAACAATCATCAACCAGCATAAAATAAATTTATTCTCACATATATAGAAATATCAGTGAGTCAGAAAGAGTGAGTTGTACTCACTTTGATTCCAATAGCAGTTGCAGTATTTTATTTCGAATAAAATTAAACAGGCGTTTAATTTTACCCAAAATTTACACTAGCTCCAATTAACTCCAAACCAGCTCTAAAATGTAGAAAAAAGAAAAGGAAGCTTTGAAAAAGAAGATTTGAAGAATAAGAAGAAGAAAAGAGGAAAAAAAGCTTTGGAAAAAGGAGAGAAAGGATATTTGAAGAAGAAACATGAAAAAAAGGAAGGAGGAAGGTGAAGAGAGACAAAAATGAAGCTATAGAAGATGATATTTAAAAAAAATGAAATGAAGCTACAAGAATGAAGATTGAAAAAATTGAAAAGTTAATCAAGATAAATATAAACAAAGTAGGAATTAAAATAAAGTAAAAATATGAACAACTCTAAAAAATGGTAGGTATTAAAAGTGGTGAAGGAAAAAATTAAAAGTATGAAAAGTAGGTAACGTTCATGAAATGAAAAGGCTTCAGAAAATGTAAATGAAAATGTGTAACAACCCGGAATTTTTGATCCTGAAAATTCCAGATAGTTAGGAAAAGAAGAAAATAAGCAGAAGAAGAAACAGAAACACCAAAAACACAGGTTCTCACATTTGCAGCGATAAAATATAATATCAAATAATAGCATTTTTATAAAGAAAGCTGTAATAGTTACTTTACAAACAATTCATCAGAACTACAACATTTACACATAATTGGACAGTTATACAACTTGTCCCAGACTATCAATACAAATCTTTACACAACGGTATACTCCATAATATCCTGCCATCCAGCTTGCCTCCTGAGCTCCAGAATGTCCTAACCCGAAAAGCTGTAATACTTGGTCTGACCCGAGCATTACATCAGAGTAACACCCGGGTCAGGCTGGAAACCAGCATGAGTAAACCCATCTAACATGAAAAACTAATTCATAAAACTTATTTAAAACCCGGGGTAACTTGTACTTCACTACGAGTTCTCAATTTATTATAGTCAACATTTTTTTTTCACACATCAATATCAATGTACGTCTACATAGTTTAAAGGGTCCAATTAGTTAGATCATTCCATTCTAGCACATTGATTTCGCAGATCAAATCCATAAGGAATTTATAGAAGATTACAAATCGAAGTGTTTTCGGGTATTTACTGATACCCGACTCCGGTCTCTTCGAATCCAATGTCATCTTAACCCAAGTTATTTCAAGTGAAATACAATTCAAACTTTAAATACAGGGTGTCACTTTTACACAACAATTCATAATCGATAGATAACCATATTATCACTGTCCACCCAAACATATCATATCACAAAACATTTCATAACAGAGATACTAACCAATTCAAGGCATTTAACATTATTCAATCATTCACAAGAAAGATTGATCACTTCCAAAATTAATTTAATTTATCTCTAATTAAACTAATTACTAACCTTTAATAACTTATATTAACTTTGCTTAACATTAATTAATTACAAACAAATTAATTAATCATCTATTAATAATCCATCTTACTTAACCACCCTTGATTATATATCCTTTAATTACAACAAGTAATTAACTCTTAATTAATTACACAAATTAATAACCTTTACCTGTCCATATTAATTACATTGATCCTTAAATAATTACTTAAAATAATTATCTTATAATCACTTAAATTGATTAATTATCCTTTAATTAATCACACTTATTAATTAACTAACCCTTAATTAATTTCTTTAATTAATCAATCCTTTAATTAATCACAACTAAGTAATTAATCCATAATTACTTACATTAATTAAATAAATCACATTTAGTAATTACCCATTAATTACCCTTCTAAATTAATGATGTTAAGTAACTACTTTCATTATTATCACTAATTTATTTCATTAAGTAATTAACCTCTAATAAAAGTAATCATCTTTTAAATTAATTACCTTAGTTAATTAATCATATTAATAAATCAATCTTTGAAATTGATTACCCAAATTAAAATAAAAATCTAAAAGCAATCAATTTTTTTTCAAATTCCTTTGACTATATAAATTTTTTGAATAACAAATTCATTAAAGGAAATATTTACTAAAAAAACAACATGCTCGTTAAAACTTTTGGAAAGTAAATTGATTTTGGTTTCGTTATATTTCAAAATCCAAATTTCCTCCATTAACAAAATCTAGCTTTTTATTAAAACAAAACCTATTGGGCCGAAGCCCACAACCCATCAAAACAACCCGCACTAACTACGTTCTGACCAATCGAAAATAATTTGGACCGAAATCCAAATCGAGAACGTATCGGGATGAACCCGTAGTCCCAAAGCATCGAACACGAAACAAAACTCCATCTTCTTCTAACACCCCACACTACTACCAGGCATCATCCCCAAATCCACATGGTCAATCATCTTCGAACTATTCCAGGAATCAAATCTCACCTTCACTCACCAACGATCATTACTTCGATCATAATCCTAAACCACGAACTAACCCTACTAGTCGAAACCCATCTTCCTGCTACTTCCTCACTTAAACGAACGACAACGGAAATGTATGTGCACCGTGCACTTGCACAACCATGCCGACCATCGATGACCTATGCCACGATCGCCGCCAAGTTAACGTCAACCTCATTAGTCTCCCTGACCATCCCGATCACCGATAACATTAGCAGATCGAAATCGAACCAAAATGACCAAGGCTGAAACCCACACCTCGATCGGAATTCACCCCTCGCTGTCAAATTCGACCACGATGAACCTCGCCTATCTCACCGGAGCACCGCCTTGACCTCCAGTACCGACTCCTCTTATCGTGATGAACCTGGTCCCTCGCCTATGTCGGAAACAACCCGTTAATCATGACAAACAAAACCCATCACTAAACCCTAAATTGCCTCAGCCCGACCACCATGGCCATTGCTAAAATATCTTAGCATTTTTCCAGAGACCTCCTTGCTACCACCTACCTTCCGACCAAACCCCGATGTCGATCTCGTCTCCGTTCGTCGGAATTCAACAAATGCCCAAATACGCTCATCTTCGAATATCACCACAATTCTCCATTCTCCATCTAAAAATCAAGATTTTTATATCTAAATTCATAATTTGGTACAACGTTTCAGATTGCATGATCAAAATTTAATTTTAACTCGTATTATTTTAACCCATTTCTTTGATATCCACTGTAATTTATAAATTTTAAGTTAAATACTTAATACAAATCCTTGAATCTATTTTTAAAATTTATATTACATTGCTAGAGACCTTTTTCATTTACAAGGCGAAGCCTAAAGTCAAATGTATTGGGAAATAAGAATTTTTTTTCTAATAAACTTGAAGCCTAAACTAAGAACAGAGAACAATTTGTACAAATTTATAGATTTTTCACAAACACTCCACTATGAATATATACATTCAGATATACATCCATACAAACATAATATACTATACTATCTTAACATTCTATCACATGCATCAAACACATTAATGAGGTTTCAAACTGTTTCTTTAAAGAAAATTTACTCACCTGGAAATCAGTTGAACAGAGCTTGAACAGTTTTTGAAATTTAAAAACTTGAAATGCTTTATTATTGGAAACTTGATGCTGGTAATCTATTGTTGTTGAGATTGGACCCGAGGCTTGATCTTTGAACTTGTATTTTGATTTTTAGTTTGCTTTTAAGTTTATTAAGCAGATCATGTTTGATTACCAGATTGTTATTTCTATTGAATTCTTTGGCTATGTTATTTTTTTCCTGGTTTATAATTCAGGCTTTAGCTTTTGATCTGTTTTTCTTAGTTTTGTTTTAGGAAATGAATTGTTAAAAGAAATGATAAAGAAAAATGAAGAGGATTATATAACCTAGTTTTATCCTTTTAACAAAAAGAAAATACAATTTAGACACTTGTACCATTTAGTTTACACTTGTAATTAGATAAAATCCTAGGCTTACACTTGTAATTCTTGTATATAAATCCTTACATTTGTAATTGGGTATGCATATTTTTTAACACTTGTAATTTCATTTTATTAAGAGGTTTTTAATATATATTTATTATATGACTATTACATTTTAATTTAGTATCATATTAACAAAAATATCTAAAGGATATTATATTTAAACTATCTCCTTATTAATCAATATATAATTTAAAGGAAAATGATAAAAACTCCAATAATACATTTAGAAATAATCATACTATATCTTTTATAAAATCTTTTAAAGAGAATGTTATAAACCAATCATATATACATGTTATTTTAAACTCAATTTATTTTTAAAAATGATATATTTGAATTTCAAATTCAAACTCTCTTTTAAAACTACTTATATATATACATGTTCGAATTAATACTTATTTTATTTATTTAGGAAAGAAGAATAAATATTATATTATTATAAATGATTATTACATTATTTATTTACCTAGAAATTTCCGAGATACCACATTCCTCCTCTCTTAGAATCTTTTCGTCCTTGAAAAGGAACAAAGCCAGAATTTATTAAAATACTTACATGAGATAAATTATTCTTTGAACATTTTTAAACTATTAACTCCCTTTTATTTAAATGTTTTAAAACATTTTTAAAACCTACATAATATTATAAAATAGTTTATGTAAAAATACTTTTTATAACTCGATGTCTCACCAGTCCATCCTTGTTCTCATAGAAATTCGGTCATACATTGATCAGGCGTACGACTGAAAATCTATAAGTACTTAGTAGACCCATTTTCAACACCCAATGAAAATACTTGGAAAACATTTTGTTGAAAATATAGAAAACATTTTTGAAAATAGAGGAAATATCTTTGGTGAGAATGCTCTGGTAATCATCACCCCCATCCATGGTTGCAGTTAACCTGTAACAACCCGGTATTTCGCATCTGTTTATAATCGACATTTAAACGATTAATATTCTCGCGAATTACCAATTGAAATTTTTAAATTTTAAATTAAAATTCTTTTCATAAATTTGTTTAAGAATTTTAGTGGGCTTTAAAAATTGTTTTGGCCCCTTTCTTTTGTTGCCGTGATGGGTAACAAAGCAAAATACCGATCCCCCCTCTCTCATTTTCATTTTTTTTCCGAAACCCCAAACAAAAAGAAAAATGGCGGCCTTCTTTGTCGAATTAGGGCTTCGGCTTCTTTCTCGAATTAGGGCTTCGTTCTGATGATTGATTAAGCTCTTGCTCGCACTTGTTCTCTGACGATTGATTCGCGTTGCTCCTCTGTTGATTGATTCTCGTGCTTGGCTCGCTCGTTCTCTGATGATCGAGTTCGCAAATCAGGTAAGTGATTCCTTCACTTACATCTAATTCAGACCCTAGTTTGATTTTTCGTATGCTCGCTTGTTGTGTGCTAAAGTGGCTTTGATTCTTTGCTACTTGAATTACACGGCCGTGACTTTCCTCTTTTAATTTGTGACTTTTTTCAAAGATACGTTCACGAATTTTCTTGTTGACTTCTATATGCTTCCACATGATTTCGACTTCGAACATGTTATTCACTGTTTCCTTATGAACTTCTTTGATTTCATGTGCATTGAGCTTTGACCCTGTGTTGTTCATCTGCATGTAACTGTTGGCCTAGTTTCTGTTGGTCGTGGCTTAGTTTGTGTTGTTGTCACTATATCTGTAGCTTGCATACTGCCATACTTGATATTGTAGTCTCTATTTTGATTTGCATTGGTGCAGTTTCCATATTGATGCCTGTTCGGACTTGTTCCTTCACTTTGCTTGAGCAGTTAGCATTGAAACTGTATGATTCATTGTGTACTATGGTATCACTTGCAGTTTCACACAACCTTGAGTTTACACTGTGCATTTACATATGTAATTTTTAGTGCAGTGCCACTGTTGTGAACTGTGTCTTGGTCTTTGAGTATTTTTGAGCTTGTTCTTCTTCTACCTGTTGCACTTGCAGTGTCACTGCTTGTAGTCTGGTATCTGATCATTTGTCTCAGTGTTGTTTTTATTGCTGTTGCATTTCTTTGCTTGTTGTCCAGTTGCACTTCTTTGACTTCACTGCATATTATTGCAGTTGCCACTGCCTTCACTTGTACATGTTCATTGAATTTGAATATGTTGCATTGGTCTGTGTACACTTCCGTTGCCACTGTGTACACTTCTGTTGCCACGGTGTTCATTTATGGTTATTCAAAACCATTTCATTGTTGGGAATTGTTACCTTGCATTGATGCCTTGTCCTCATTTCAATTGGTCACCATTGCATACATGTTTATGCACTTTCCTCCTGTAGCTTGTGTTAGCTGCAACTTCGACTTTGCTCTGAACTGCAGTCCGCCCTTGTGCTGTGTTCTGTGGTGCCACATCAGTGGTGCTCTCACCTTCATTCGGTTGTGTCTTCATGTTGTACACTGCCTTGTGCACTTGCTCATTTGGGTTGTACTGTCTCTCGTTGTACATTTTTTTGCCCCGGTAAGTGTTGATGTTCTACATATATGTAATGCCCTTGTGCATGCTTCATTGCATCTTCTTCTATTTGTTAACTTGCATATTTGTGGTGGCTGTAATATTGTTGCAGTTTGCCCTTGATTGTTGCCGTTGCGTTGAGTCACTGACTTGACCTTAGCATTTTGTGGTTTTCAAATTCACTTGAGTTGAATCGGGTACTTCGGGTTTGACCTTGTGCTCGTTTGTGAATTTTCTTTGTGTACATATCACCGTAGTGGCACGGCAGTGCACGCAAGCGTGAACTGCAGCCACACGGTATTCAATGGGTACATCATCACTGTAGTGGCACGGCAGTGCACGCAAGCGTGAACTGCAGCCACACGGTATTGATTTTATTATTATTTATTTTGCTTTTGAATTATGGATATATTTCGTACTCCATATGTTGTAGTGGCGAGGTAGTACACGCGTGCGTATACTGCAGCCCTACTCGAGTTGACGTTTTAATTGATGTTTCCCATTACTTGATTGTTTCCTTTGTCCAATTCATCCTTTTTAGTGATTGGATAGACGAGATTTATTGTGATTGTCATCTATTCGTTACTTAATTATTATTGCTTCTGCGCACTAATAACTGAGTTTGAATTAGACTGACCCGGGTATTATTTTCTTTTGAATGTAATACTCGGGTCAGACCGAATATTTACAGGTTGTAGATATTCTGCTTTGAGATGCTGCTTGAGCTATGAAGACTTTTCATATCTTTTGGAGTTGTCGAGTCATAGTATAGGTTGATATGTATTCATGTATATTATAACCGTTAATGTACTTGTATATATAACTTCCTGAGTCGACTGTTGTAGTTGTATCACATGTACCGTGTCAAATGTATTGTAACTGACATCAGTTATTATATATATATATATATATATATATATATATATATATATATATATATATATGAGACTTACTGTTTTATCTGTGTTCCGCATTTATATTTATCTGTGTTATTCGTTTATATTTTGTCCTAGACTATTATAGCCACTGTGTAGTAGCTTTGAGTTTGCATCGGCATGTCGGATTTCCTCCTGAAATGAAATGCACGTTTTTACTATCTGGCATATCGGTGCTCGCACAAAGCAATTACATGAATGGTCGCTCCTCAACAGCCTTATTCTCCGTGCTAGTCGACAGCACTACACCGTAGTGTTCTTGGCTAGCGTGGGTATAGAGGTGGGGCGTCACATCTTGGTATCAGAGCCTGGGGTTTAGAACAAATATAAAACATAACCTAGATAGTACATGTGTTACAACTATTTGTCGATGTTTTATCTCACATCTTTATCTAAAATCATCTTTGATTTGTTAGGTATGAATTCCTAACTCTTATTCATGAGCATTGCTGCTATTCTCTGTTGCACTTGCTCATTTCAGTATGCACTGCTAAGTATCATTGTGTATATGCTTTACCAAGTTGCATATTGCTGCAACTTGTACCCACTTCAATTTGAACTCGCATTGTTTATTCGAACTGCTGTATATATGCATTCTTGTCTCTGATTCGTGTACTTAATGCAGTCTCCATACAATTGGGTTGTGAGCATCAATTTTTGAGACAAATTGCATTTCAATTGTCGACTCTGTCTGTTTGTCCATGGTTTGTTGGTTTTCATGTGCCTCTCTCTGATAGTTTTAAAATTTCTTTGGTATAAAAGTAATTGTCTTGGACTTTGCCTTGTCGATATCGACATTGACTTGACTTTTACTTTTGCTAAAGTCATTCAAGCATTTATGCTCGTTCTGCTTTGTTTTTCCAATTGCTGATCGATTCTTCTTTTCGATTAGTTGTTACCACCTTTGTCGACTTTGATAACTTCTATTTCAGGAATTTTTGGGTATTCCTATCTTGATGGATTGGAATCGAATTCTTTGGATTTTATTCACGTCTTCGAATGCGAATCTTAGTGAATTGATTTGGTTTTTGAATTTAATCGATTCTTGATTATTTCCCGATTTGTTGCTATCATTTATTAGCAACTTCGATGACCTTTTTTTCGGGATTTTTGTGAACATACCTTTCGATGAATTCGGTATCGATTTCTTTGGATTCTATTCACGTCTTCGTATGTGAATTCTTGTGATTGATTGTTTCTACAATCATTTTTGTGATTTGTCACTTTAAAAATATAAAGGTTTCAATACTAGTAGTAAATATTGAAACTCTTTTATCAAAATGTTTTCAACTCTATTTTCAATATCAAACTCTTTTCCTAAACCATTTTCCAATCTATTAGTGTATACAAGCCTTTACCTCACTCGGATGAGAAATCTAATTAAACGGCTTAGTAAAACAAGTGGTATGAAACGCTTGCGTTTGCTTCGTCGGTTAATTCTTGGACTTGTTCGATTGAACCTCATGTGACAATTTTCTAATGAAGATTTACAATTTGTTCGTAAATATTTAAGTTAAGCAAGTGGTTATGGGACATGAAGCTAAACTTTTATATTTACTAACTTAGTGTAATTGACACTTCTCGTTGATCATGACGATCATTTTTACGGTTAGACTAGGCCTCATCGGTGTGATTTTGTCTCACACATATCTCTTGGGCTTTGAGGATTGTCTAGACACCATTTGTGTGATTTCGTTCACACATACCTTTTCGGTTAGACTAGGCCTCATCGGTGTGATTTCGTCTCACACATATCTCTTGGGCTTTGAGGATTGTCTAGACACCATTTGTGTGATTTCATTCACACATACTTTCCTTTTGTTTGCGAGGTTGGACTAGACACCATTTGTGTGATTCCACTCACACATACCTTTTTGAATTTTGGTTAGTCTAGACCTCAATCTGTGTGATTCTGACTCACACATGTGGGGTAGCGCCCCACGGTCTTCGGGCCATTCGTGTGTCAAAATTAATGGCTTGCAACCATGAGATAACGTCTCGTTTTGCGTTGCACGTGTTGGTGATTTTCATGCTCACGTGTAGGTGAGATTTCGTGCTCCCGTTCTCGCTTTGCGTTGCACGTGTTGATGATTTTCCATGCTCGCGTGTAGGTGAGATTCCGTGCTCCCGTTATCGCTTTGCGTTGCACGTGTTGGTGATTTTCATGCTCACGTGTAGGTGAGATTCCGTGCTCCCGTTCTCGCTTTGCATCGCACGTGTTGGTGAGTTTTCATGCTCGCATGTAGGTGAGTTTTCATGCTCCCGTTCTCGTTATGCGTTGCACGTGCTGCTGAATTTTCATGCTCGCATGTAGGTGAGTTTTCGTGCTCCCGTTCTCGCTTTGCGTTACATGTGCTGATGAGTTTTCATGCTCGCGTGTAGGTGAGTTTTCGTGCTCCCATTCTCGTTATGCGTTACATGTGTTGATGAATTTTCATGCTCGCGTGTAGGTGAGTTTTCATACTCTCCTTCGAGTTTTCATACTCCGTTTGAGTTTTCATACTCTCCTTCGAGTTTTCATACTCCGTTCGAGTTTTCATACTCCGTTCGAGTTTTCATACTCCGTTCAAGTTTTCATACTCTCCTTCGAGTTTTCATACTCCGTTCGAGTTTTCATACTCCGTTCGAGTTTCCATACTCCCGTTCGAGTTTTCATACTCTCATCTTGTGATTTTCTGGATTTCTTGTATAGAGAATTTGTGCTTCACCAATTTTCGTGATTTCTATTGATAAGTTTTATCAATTTTTGTGCATTGGTGAATTCGTGTGTTATTGACTTGTTATGAATACAAGTCTAGTGTATGATACCCCTTTCCATCTTTGAGAAGATTCTTGTGATATTGATTATCTCTTATCGGTTGATCTCCTGTTGATCATTATTTACATACTTATAGTAGTATGTCATTATGGATATTTTATGTTATGCCATATCTTTTATTCTATGCCATACTCCCGCTGGAGTTTTCGTACTCCCGTTTGAGTTTTCATACTCATTTTGTAATTTCTGATTATCATTTTTGATAATCAGATATTTCTTGTTTCTGATTTATCGCTTGTGATAATCAGATATTTGAGGTTTAATTACCGTTTGGGATAATTAAATATTTGTGATTTGAAATTTCCGATTATCGTTTTTGATAATCTTGTTGATTTGAAATTTGATTATCGTTTGTGATAATTGAATATTACTGATAATTGCATTTATTCAGTTTATTTCATCCATTTTTAGAAGATGATTTTGTGCTTGTATTGCCCATCGAGTGCTTTAAGAATTCTGGTCGATGCGCTTGATCAACGTTATCGATAGGAATCTCTTAGACTCTTTGATGAGACAATCAGTCACAGTAAATTGAATTTTAAAATGAAAATTTTTCTGAAAAGATAATTACATAAAGTAAATCGTAAATTTCGAAAGTTTTAACTTTTCGAGAAAAAATATTATTTAAAACAACTCTTTTCCGATATTTCTATTCTTGGGATTCCCGAGGGAACCAAGACTTTATCGTTTGTACCAATGCTAATCGTATTGGTTTGCATGCCATTCTCTTGCATAAGAGAACGTGCTGTCTCTTGATTTTCTAAATCATAAATGCCTATTGAGACTAGATATGCCACACTTGATCTAGTGCTCTTGGCTATTGATTTCGTACTTAAAATTTGGCATCATTAATTTGGGTGAGAAATTTGTTCTCTACCCTGATCATGAATCTTGGGAATATTTATTTTCTCATAAGGAACATGATTCGCGTCAACCACGTTGACTCGAGCTCCATACATCTTATGATCTTGAAATTATTTACCACTCCCGGATGGGAAATCGTGTTGTCGATGCACTTAGTCGTAGGCAACAAGTGGTTGTTTCTTTGATGATGTCCGTATGGAATCATCTTTTTACCAAGTTCATCAGACGTTTAGATGTACTTCGTTTTATTGAGCTCCGTCTCATTCCTTTTATGGACTTACGCCTGATGTTCTTTTATGTTGATCGGTTCATTGGACGTACCGTTTTTGTACTACAACGATGTTTCGAATTAATGAAGCTTTGATGCATCTGGCGTATCGTTATTGTACTACGCTGTTGTTCCAAATTATTCGTGTTTCACCTATGATAGGTGTTGTGCGTTTCAGTTGGTCGGGAAAGTTAGTGCCTCGATATATTGGGCCATTTCCTATCACTAAACGTATTGGTTTCTTGGCTTATCACCTCTTATTATCGGCTCAATTTTTCTGTTATTAATGACGTGTTTCACGCGTCTTCCTTCTACGGAAATGCCTTAGGGATTTCGATTTTATTCTTGAGCCCGGTATTATTGAAGAAATTGAAGTTTCACTAGTTTTGACTTTGAGCAAACACGTTCAGGCTTGCTCCTTCATGCTCTTTATGGTGAACTTCCTATTTCGAATTTCTTCATCTTGTGATGATATGCTCTTATGGTTGTTACCTTATGTCCATTTATTACTTACGATTGCGAGGACGCAATTTCTTTAAGGAGGGGAGTCTGTAACAACCCGGTATTTTGCGTCTGTTTATAATCGACATTTAAACGATTAATATTCTCGCAAATTACCAATTGAAATTTTTAATTTTTAAATTAAAATTCTTTTCATAAATTTGTTTAAGAATTTTAGTGGGCTTTAAAAATTGTTTTGGCCCCTTTCTTTTGTTGCCGTGATGGGTAACAAAGCAAAATACCGATCCCCCCTCTCTCATTTTCATTTTTTTTCCGAAACCCCAAACGAAAAGAAAAATGGCGGCCTTCTTTGTCGAATTAGGGCTTCGGCTTCTTTCTCGAATTAGGGCTTCGTTCTGATGATTGATTAAGCTCTTGCTCGCGCTTCTTCTCTGACGATTGATTCGCGTTGCTCCTTTGTTGATTGATTCTCATGCTTGGCTCGCTCGTTCTCTGATGATCGAGTTCGCAAATCAGGTAAGTGATTCCTTCACTTACATCTAATTCAGACCCTAGTTTGATTTTTCGTATGCTCGCTTGTTGTGTGCTAAAGTGGCTTTGATTCTTTGCTACTTGAATTACACGGCCGTGACTTTCCTCTTTTAATTTGTGACTTTTTTCAAAGATACGTTCACGAATTTTCTTGTTGACTTCTATATGCTTCCACATGATTTCGACTTCGAACATGTTATTCACTGTTTCCTTATGAACTTCTTTGATTTCATGTGCATTGAGCTTTGACCCTGTGTTGTTCATCTGCATGTAACTGTTGGCCTAGTTTCTGTTGGTCGTGGCTTAGTTTGTGTTGTTGTCACTATATCTGTAGCTTGCATACTGCCATACTTGATATTGTAGTCTCTATTTTGATTTGCATTGGTGCAGTTTCCATATTGATGCCTGTTCGGACTTGTTCCTTCACTTTGCTTGAGCAGTTAGCATTGAAACTGTATGATTCATTGTGTACTATGGTATCACTTGCAGTTTCACACAACCTTGAGTTTACACTGTGCATTTACATATGCAATTTTTAGTGCAGTGCCACTGTTGTGAACTGTGTCTTGGTCTTTGAGTATTTTTGAGCTTGTTCTTCTTCTACCTGTTGCACTTGCAGTGTCACTGCTTGTAGTCTGGTATCTGATCATTTGTCTCAGTGTTGTTTTTATTGCTGTTGCATTTCTTTGCTTGTTGTCCAGTTGCACTTCTTTGACTTCACTGCATATTATTGCAGTTGCCACTGCCTTCACTTGTACATGTTCATTGAATTTGAATATGTTGCATTGGTCTGTGTACACTTCCGTTGCCACTGTGTACACTTCTGTTGCCACGGTGTTCATTTATGGTTATTCAAAACCATTTCATTGTTGGGAATTGTTACCTTGCATTGATGCCTTGTCCTCATTTCAATTGGTCACCATTGCATACATGTTTATGCACTTTCCTCCTGTAGCTTGTGTTAGCTGCAGCTTCGACTTTGCTCTGAACTGCAGTCCGCCCTTGTGCTGTGTTCTGTGGTGCCACATCAGTGGTGCTCTCACCTTCATTCGGTTGTGTCTTCATGTTGTACACTGCCTTGTGCACTTGCTCATTTGGGTTGTACTGTATCTCGTTGTACATTTTTTTGCCCCGGTAAGTGTTGATGTTCTACATATATGTAATGCCCTTGTGCATGCTTCATTGCATCTTCTTCTATTTGTTAACTTGCATATTTGTGGTGGCTGTAATATTGTTGCAGTTTGCCCTTGATTGTTGCCGTTGCGTTGAGTCACTGACTTGACCTTAGCATTTTGTGGTTTTCAAATTCACTTGAGTTGAATCCGGTACTTCAGGTTTGACCTTGTGCTCGTTTGTGAATTTTCTTTGTGTACATATCACCGTAGTGGCACGGCAGTGCACGCAAGCGTGAACTGCAGCCACACGGTATTCAATGGGTACATCATCACTGTAGTGGCACGGCAGTGCACGCAAGCGTGAACTGCAGCCACACGGTATTGGTTTTATTATTATTTATTTTGCTTTTGAATTATGGATATATTTCGTACTCCATATGTTGTAGTGGCGAGGTAGTACACGCGTGCGTATACTGCAGCCCTACTCGAGTTGACGTTTTAATTGATTTTTCCAATTACTTGATTGTTTCCTTTGTCCAATTCATCCTTATTAGTGATTGGATAGACGAGATTTATTGTGATTGTCATCTATTCGTTACTTAATTATTATTGCTTCTGTGCACTAATAACTGAGTTTGAATTAGACTGACCCCTGGTATTATTTTCTTTTGAATGTAATACTCGGGTCAGACCGAGTATTTACAAGTTGTAGATATTCTGCTTTGGGATGCTGCTTGAGCTATGAAGACTTTTCATATCTTTTGGAGTAGTCGAGTCATAGTATAGGTTGATATGTATTCATGTATATTATATCCGTTAATGTACTTGTATATATAACTTCCTGAGTCGACTGTTGTAGTTGTATCACATGTTCCGTGTCAAATGTATTGTAACTAACTGCAGTTATTATATATATATATATATGAGACTTTCTGTTTTATCTGTGTTCCGCATTTATATTTATCTGTGTTATTCGTTTATATTTTGTCCTAGACTATTATAGCCACTGTGTAGTAGCTTTGAGTTTGCATCGGCATGTCGGATTTCCTCCTGAAATGAAATGCACGTTTTTACTATCTGGCATATCGGTGCTCGCACAAAGCAATTACACGGATGGTCGCTCCTCAACAGCCTTATTCTCCGTGCTAGTCGACAGCACTACACCGTAGTGTTCTTGGCTAGCGTGGGTATAGAGGTGGGGCATCACATAACCCGATGGTTACGTTTCCATCCTGGCAAAATCCATAGATAACTGTAGGCACTCCATGCCCCTCGATTACGCCATGGAACCCGCTAGAGATTGCAGTTACATCTGGGATTACGCTGCAATCACAGCAAAAACCCTTATAATTGTAGGCATCAGCGCCCTTGAATTTTGCTGCCAAAAGAATGAAACTTCTCCACTCCACTCGACCATAGATCGCAGTCTACCGATGTTACGTTGCCTTTCTGAAAAAATCAAACGTAGACCGTTGACGCTCTCCTCCACATGATTTCCGCTATGGTCCATAGTGGATCGCAGCGACATCGAGTTACACTGTCGTCACAGCATAACCCAAATGCCTTAGTAGGCATCAGAGCCCTCGACTTTCATTACCCAATAATCCTCAGGAACTTCAGTTTGTCCGGATTTCCTCACAGGATCCACTTTAGAACCTCCCCCACTTTGAGGCTCAAGGCAGTGCCAACCTATGGTACTCTTGAGAAGTTCATTTCAAGGGAGCACCTTTTTCTCAAGAGCCATTTTCAAAATATTTTATGCTATAAATATATATTATCTTCCAAATCATACACCTAGTATGAATCTCATATAAATCTCCATTTTTCAAAATCGATTATTCCAAAATCGATAATTCTCAAACTAGGCTTTCCAAATCTCTAAAATTGATTTTACCCAAAAATCAAAAGCCTTTCCAAATTCTAAGGTTCCAAAAACCATTTTCCCAAAATCATTCTCATACAATCCTATATATATAGATATATATAACTTTGAAAATCTTTGGATTACTTCATACTTGTATAAATTCCCTTTATATACTTCGAATATTTTTAAAAACCCTTTTTTATTCTAGCTATAGATTCAACAAGGGGAGCTTATCAATTTTATATACATATTGTTTATTCCAAATCAAATATTCAAATTTGATTACTCTATAAAGTCACTTACCAAATTTACTTACCCCCATAAGGTAAATTTCTACCATAGAAATATCAAATTTCCACTTTATTTCATCATATGTTTCACAAAATATTTTTCATTTCCAAAACCATTTTACAGTTCTTATCCACAAATTTTCTATATCAATTTCATTCAAACATGTATGATGTACACATATCATTCGTACACTATATCAATTTGATCTCTAACTCGATCATACAATTTCACTTCCGAACTAGTATCGTCCACCCGACTTCCTAGTGCGGACTCAGGTCTGGTTTCTTGATCAGAAATCTTCAATCTCCTTACATAGCCATAACTATGATAGAGAATATCCAGAATCAATCAACAATCCATATCCAGGTTCGTCGTCGAAAATCGAGTGAAAAATCCCAACTCGGATCGATATACTATTTCAAAATTCTGTGCTCGAATCTGGATCGAATCATTATATGAATAGAACAATATACATACATCCTACGTATTTATCTTCATTGATCATTAGCTAAATCAATTCTCTTTTCTATTCACATTCCCTTAGGTTCTTATTCATTTATTCACCATTGCCTCAATCCCCATTTGGATTATCACCTCAATTCTTATCTCAAATGGATAATTAATCATAAACAGTTTTCACTCTTACCAACTTAAATTTAGAAAATAATTTGAAAAGTTTAAAATAGATAAGTAGTTGAAAAATAATTATTAATTGTAAAATAGCTATAAAATAATTAAGTAATTGTAAAATAGTTTGGAAAATAGTTAAGTAGTTATAGAATATTTAGGTAATTGCAAAATAGTTGTAAAATAGTAATTAGTTATAAAGTAGTTGAAAAATAGTAATTAGTTTATAAAACAGTTGTAAAATAGTTAAATAGTTCTAAAAATAATTGTAAAATAAGTATAAAATAGTTTGGTTTTAAAAGCAAAGATTGTATATAGTAAAGAGCTTAGAAAAATAGATTTAAAAAAGCTTATATTAAAATAATTTGTTTGAAAGTAGTTGAGAGCCAAATTGTTCTACTACCCAATCTTTATTGTAATAAATTCAATTTTAAACTTCTACTTCCTCTTAACATTGATCCAATCTCAAATCAATTTAAGCAACTTCAATTCCCACTCCAAATTTAACTTTATTCCACTTCGATTTCAATCTTAATTTATTCAAATAATTTTCAAATTGAACAAATTTTCAATTTTAATTTATTTCAACTCCTATTTAAATTAATCCCAATTCAAGTTGAATTAATCATCAATTTCTTTCCAAAATTCAAATCAAATTCAATTTGAATTTTAAACCTATTCAGCTTTAATTTCATTTCAAATTAATCCAATCAAAATTTTCCATTTGAATTTTAAACTTATCCATCTTCAATCACAATTCCAATTAACTCAAATCAAATACAATTTGAATTCAATTTAAATCTCAATCATTAAACCATTTCGAATTACAAATTCGAGTTAAATTTTAAATATTGATTTAATCCCTTAAATCAAATTAACTTTTATTTTTAAATAAAAAATCTAAATCTTTAAATAATTTAATTCCGAGTCCAAATTTAAAAATTCCATTTTAAATTATCTTCACTTAACTTATTTCAAAGTCCAAATAAGAGTTCAAAACAATTTTATATTTTAAAATTTAGTTTATTACCCAATTTTTATTTTCCAACTTAAAAACCGATTCTTAAATAATTTTAATTCATTAATTTATTTCTTAACATTCAAATCTTAAGTTCAAAGTGATTCCATATCCTTAATTTCAAATTAAATTTTAATTTCCCTTTTGTCTCAATAATGGATGTATTACCACAGTTCATTTCTTCATTCATTTAAACAAATCCAATTCAAAATTTAAAGATTATTAATAATAATAGGATAATATTATCCAAATTATTTTAAAACATCCATCCATTACCAATTTCCAGATCCCAAACCCATTCTGAGATCACACAAACTCCCAATTCAAATCAACCATTTAACTTCCCAAGTTAAGTCTTAATTTCATCTTGAAATTTTCGAATCAGGTTGTTCATTCAAACTTATTTAACTTCTTCTAAGTTAAATTCAATTTAATCCCATTAATCCTACTCGAAATTTGAATTCTCTATTTCAAATTTCAAATTTCTATCACTTAAAAGTTCAAAAACTTATTTTACTTGGGTTTTACATCACACTTCAGGGAAAATCAAAACTCATCACCTTAGAGTTTATTTCAAATCATCTCTGATATTATGTATATCCACACATATATACATATTTACTTTTTGGCCCACCAAGCCAAATATTAAAATTTAAACCACCTTTGATTTTAATTCAAAACAAATTCCTTTAAAGTTTTCTTGCAAACACTTTTTTTTAAACCCACTTCAATTTATAAGTCACACTTATTTAAAAAGTTTACTTCCCTAAAACTTTTTCATTTTTCTTTATCATTGGAAAACAACAATCCCATTATTAAACACAATAACCATTCTATTTCTAGTTTGAAACCAATTCTAATTCATCTTATTTGTATAGTTCATTTTATCCAATTACTATTTGGATATATATATATATATATATATATATATATATATATATATATATATATATATATATATATATATATATATTCGTCACTTAATTCTTATCCAATTTCAGTATCCAATAACCAATTATTGCTTTATATATAAAATATAAGCTTTCATAAAAATCTTTCATTAAAACCATTTTAAAAACCTTTATATAAGAAAATAACAAGTACGCTCTCATATATAAATACACTCAACTCATCTTAGGGTACCACTGACCCTATCCTTAATGAGTACACCCACTAGAACCAAGGTTCTCGCTTAACTTCGATTTGATACCAAATACAATAACCCGGAATTTTTGATCCTGAAATTTCCAGATAGTTAGGAAAAGAAGAAAATAGATAGATGGAAGAAGAAGAATCAGAAACACCAAAAACACAGATTCTCACATTCGCAACAGATAAAATATATTATCAAATAATTGCATTTTTATAAAGAAAGCTGTAATAGTTACTTTACATACAATTCATCAGAATTACAACATTTACACATAAACTGGACATTTATGCAACTTATCCCATACTACCAATACAACTCTATACACAACGGTATACTCTATACTATCCTGCCATCCAGCTCGCCTCCTGAGCTCCAGAACGTCGTAACCTGAAAAACTGTAATACTCGGTCTGACCCGAGCATTACATCAGAGTAACACGCGGGTCAGGCTGGAAACCAGCATGAACAAACCCATCTAGCATGAAAAACTAATTCATTAAACTTATTTAAAACCCAGGGTAACTTGTACTTCACTACGAGTTCTCAATTTATTATAGTCAACATTTTTTTTCACACATCAATATCTATGCACCTCTACATAGTTTAAAGGGTCCAATTACTTAAATCATTCCATTCTAGCCTATTGATTTCGCGTATCAAATCCATAAGGAATTTATAGAAGATTACAAATCGAAGTGGTTTCGGGTATTTATTGATACCCGACTCCGGTCTCTTCGAATCTAATATCATCTTAACCCAAGTTATTTCAAGTGAAATACAATTCAAACTTTAAATATAGGGTGTCACTTTTACACAGCAATTCATTGTTGATAAATAACCATATTATCACTGTCCACCCGAACATATCATTTCACAAAACATTCATATCAGAGATACTAACCAATTCAAGGCATTTAACATTATTCAATCATTCATAAGAAAGATTGATCACTTCCAAAATTTATTTAATTTATCTCTAATTAAATTAATTACTAATCTTTAATCACTTAGATTATCTTTACTTAACATTGATTAATTACAAACAAATTAATTAGTCATCTATTAATTATCCATCTTAATTAACCACCCCTGATTAATTATCCTTTAATTACAATAAGTAATTAACTCTTAACTAATTACACAAATTAATTAACCTTAACCCATCCATATTAATTACATTGATCATTAAATAATTACTCAAAATAATTATCTTATAATCACTTACATTTATTAATTATCCTTTAATTAACCCCACTTATTAATTAACTAACCCTTAATTAATTTCTTTAATTACTCAATCCTTTAATTAATCACACTAAGTAATTAATCCATAATTACTTACATTAATTAAATAAATCACATCAAGTAATTACCCATTAACTACACTTGTAAATTAATGACATGAAGTAATTACTTTCATTATTATCAGTAATTAATTTCATTAAGTAATTAACCTTTAATAAAATTAATCATCTTTTAAATTAAATACCTTAGTTAATTAATTATATTAATAAATCAATCTTTAAAATTGATTACCCAAATTAAAATAAAAATCTCGAAGCAAATGAAGTTTATTTTTTCAAATTCCTTTGACTGTATAAAATTTTTGAATAACAAATCCATTAAAGTAAATATTTAGTAAAAAAACAACATGCTTGTTAAAATTTTTGGAAAGTAAATTGATTTTGGTTTTGTTGTATTTCAAAATCCAAATTTCTTCCATCAACAAAATCTAGCTTTCATTAAAACTAAACCTATTGGACCGAAGCCCACAACCCATCAAAACAACCCACACTAAATACGTTCAGGTCAATCGAAAATAATTTGGACCGAAGTCCAAATCGAGAACGTATCGGGACGAACCCGAAGTCCCAAAGCAACGAACACGAAACAAAACTCCATCTTCTTCTAACACTCCTCATTACTACAAGGCATCATCCCCAAATCCACATGATCAATCATCTTCAAACTATTCCAGGAATCAGATCTCAGCTTCAGTCACCAACGATCATTACTTCGATCATAGTCCCAAACCACGAACTAACCCTACCAGTCGAAACCCATCTTCCGACTTCTTCCTCACTTAAACGAATGACAACGATAACGTTTGTGCACCATGCACATGCACAACCGTGCTGACCATTGACGACCTATGCCACAATCCCCGCCAAGTCAACGTCAACCTCACTAGTCTCATCGACCATCCCGATCGCCAATAACATTAGCAGATCGAAATCGAACCAAAATGACCAAGGCTGGAACCCATACCTCAATCGAAATTCACCCCTCGTCGTTGAATTCGACCACGATGAACCTTGCCAATCTCACCGGAGCACCGCCTTGACCTCCAGTACCAACTCCCCCTATCACGATGAACCCGGTCCCTCGCCCATTCGGAAACAACTCGTCAACCACGACGAACAAAACCCATCACTTAACCCTAAATTGCCTCATCCCAACCACCATGTCCATTGCTAAAACATCTCACTATTTTTCCAAAGACCTCCTTGCTACCACCTACCTTCCGACCAAACCCCGATGTCGGTCTCGTCTCCATTCGTCGGAATTCAACAAATGCCCAAATGTGTTCATCTCCGAATATCACCACAATTCTCCATCTAAAAATCAAGATTTTTACGTCTAAATTCATAACTTTGTACTACGTTTCAAATTGCATAATCAAAATTTTAATTTAACTAGTTTTATTTTTACCCATTTCTTTGATATCCACTGTAATTTATAAATTTATGTTAAATACTTATACAAATCCTTTAATCCATTTTTAAAATATATATTACATTGCTAGAGACCTTTTTCATTTACAAGTCCAAGCCTAAAATCAAATGTATAGGTAAATAAGAATTTTTTTCTAATAAACCTGAAGCCTAAACTAAGAACAGAGAACAATTTGTACAAATTTATAGATTTTTCACAGACACTCCACTAAGAATGTATACATTCAGATATACATCCATACAGACATAATATACTATACTATCTTAACATTCTATCACATGCATCAAACACATTGATGAGGTTTAAAACTGTTTTTTAAAGAAAATTTACTCACCTGGAAATCAGTTGAACAGACCTTGAATAGTTTTGAAATTTAAAAACTTAAAATGCTTTATTACTAGAAACTTGATGTTAGAAATCTGTTGTTGTTGAGATTGGACCCGAGGCTTGATCTTTCAACTTGTATTTTGATTTTTAGTTTGCTTTCAGGTTTATTGAGCTGATCTTGTTTTATTACCAGATTGTAATTTCTGTTGAATTCTTTGGCTATGTTATTTTTTTTCCTGGTTTATAATTCAGGCTTTAGCTTTTGATCTGTTTTTCTTAATTTTATTTTAGGAAATGAATTTTTAAAAGAAATGATAGAGAAAAATGAAGAGAATTATATAACTTAGTTTTATCCTTTTAAAAAAAGAAAATACAATTTAGACACTTGTACCATTTAGTTTACACTTGTAATTAGATAAAATCCTAGGCTTACACTTGTAATTCTTGTATATAAATCCTTACATTTGTAACCATGTATGAAATTTTTTTAACACTTGTAATTTCATTTTATTAAGAGGTTTTTAATATATATTTATTATATCACTATTACATTTTAATTTAGTTTTATATTAATAAAAATTTCTCAAAGATATAAATATTTTAAACTATCTCTTTATTAATTAATATATAATTTAAAGGAAAACGATAAAAATTCCAATCATACATTTAGAAATAATCATACTATATCTTTTATAAAATCTTTTAAAGAGAATGTTATAAACAAATCATTTATACATGTTATTTTAAACTCAATTTATTTTTAAAAATGTTATATTTGAATTTCAAATTCAAATTCTCTTTTAAAACTACTTATATATATGTTCAAATTAATACACATTTTTTTATCTAGGAAACAGGAATAAATCTTATATTATTATAAATGATTATTAAATTATTTATTTACCTAGAAATTTCCGGGATATCACAAAATGAGTAATGGAACAAATAAGGAAACAATGAGAAAAAGTGTGACATTAAACAAACTTTTGGAATTCAAATTTCAAAACATTTGTTCACTCAATTAATTTTGTTAACCCCAAACATACAAAATTTGACATTAATTAAAGATTTAATTACCATAACATGCCTAAATTTGAACACACCATTTAAATAACGAGGATCGCCGCTACATAAAATAAAATATGAACCATGACTTAGAAATTCAAATTTAAAACAACATTTTTCTCGACACGTAATTATGAACTCAAATATTTAATTTATTTTAAATTTCAAGGTTAGCTTAAGTTTATGAAGGAGAACATTCGGAGTAGGGAAGGTGATAATCAGAAGGAGTTAGGAGCACTGATTGATCAGAATGGAGTTTTAAGGATTAGTGGCCGGATTTATGTTCCGAAGGTGGATGGTTTGACGCAAGAAGTTCTTAGAGAGAATCACCGGTCTAGACTCTCCATCCATTCTGGGGTTACGAAGATGTTTCAGAATATGAAGAAGTTGTATTGGTGGAAGGGTATGAAGCGGGACATTTCTATCTTCGTCATAGATGTTCCACTTGTCAACAGGTTAAGGATGATCACCAGAAGACCGCTGGATTGCTGCGACCCCTTGAGGTTCCCATTTGGAAGTGGGATAAAGTTTCTATGGATTTTATCGATGGTTTACCAAGGACTAGAAGAGGTAATGAGAGTATTTGGGTAATTGTCGATCAATTGACCAAGTCTGCCCATTTCATTTCGGTCAAGTCAAATCGAACCACTTCGAGCCTAGCTGAGATATATATGAGAGAGATTGTTCGTCTCCATGGTGTTCCTTCTAGCATTGTTTGTGATCGTGATCCTATCTTCACAAGCAAGTTCTGGATAGCTTTTCAAGAGGATTTGAGTAATCATTTAAACCTTCGTACGGCTTATCATCCCCAGATTGGTGGTCAGACGGAAAAGGTGAATCTGATTTTAGAAGATCTTCTTCGTGCTTGTGTTCTTGACTATGGTGGATCTTAGAAAGATCATCTTCATCTCGTTGAATTCACCTATAATAACAGTTATCAAGTATAACTATATCTTTGAATCAGAATCTTTAAGCTTAATCCATCTATTAATCCCAATCCTTTGAATTCAGGCAATTATCAAGATGTCTCCATTTGTTGTTCTTTACGGACGATCCTGCAAATCTCCTTGCTAGATTGAATTCGATGATCGCCTAGTTCTAGGACCCAATATGATTCTGGAAGCATTCGAGAAGGTTGAGGAAATTAGGAGGAAGATGAGGGTTGCTCAGGATAGGCAGAAGAAGTATGCAGATAGGCATAGAAGGGATTTGGAGTTTTTAGTAGGTGATTAGGTCATTCTAAAGATCTCGCCACTGAAGAATGTAGTTCGTTTTCATCAAAAAGGGAAGCTTGCTCCCCGATTTATTGGTCCTTTCCAAATTCTGGAAAGAGTTGGTCCTTTGGCTTATAGAGTTGATTTGCCGGAAATGCTGTCGGGTGTGCACAACGTGTTTCACATATCTCACCTTCGCAAATATCTCCATGATCCATCTTTGATAATTCAGCCAGCTTTATTAGAGAATTTGGACGTTGAGTCAAATCTTACCATCGAGAGGAAGCCACTTCGTATTGTCGATTGAGGTACGAAGCAGCTTCGAAGGAAATCTGTTAGTCTAATTAAGGTATAGTGGAGTACGGATGACCGGGATTGCACCTAGGAAACCGAGGAATCCATAAGTGCTTCAAATCGTGAATTGTTCGGCTCAGGTACTATTCATGCCTTCTTTTATCTTTTCGGTTATTTCTATTCTCCTATCTCGTTCCTTATCGAGGACGAAATTTTTTTAGTGGGGGAGAGTGTAACGACCCGAGAATTTTAAACGGTTTTATAACGTGATTAATTAATAATTTTCTTGAAATTCAAATGATAAAATTTCGAAATAAAATTTTGATATTTGAATGCGTCTATTTAATTATAGCAATTGGTAATTTTTTTATGGAAGAATATTAAAGTTAATTTATTTGTGAAATTTAAATTATAAATTTAATCTGTTTAATTGGTGAAATTTAAATATTTTGGAAAACTGAATATTTTTATATAATAAAAATATAATTCATTTTCTAAGAAAGACGTCATATTTTGTTTCATCAAATTTTGGACTGCTTTTACCCCGTTTACCTTATTTTCGGCATTTTAGCAGCATTTTCGGTACCAATTATTGACTTTTGATAGGATGATCGTACGACTGATATCTGTATACTATTCAGTTCACCTGGTTATGCTGATTGCCATAGTATATTTATTTCTGTATTTTGTGGTGCGATACGCGAAGAAAACGATAATAACGGTACCAAATTTTTTGACTTCACACCTTTCTTCGGTTTCAAAATTGAAACGTGCAGCCCAAACAATAATAATTTGCTTTAAATTTTTGCTAAATCAACGCATGACCGTTGATATTACATTTATTCCTTTTTCAATTTTATATATTCGTTTTCATTTTTTTATTTGCTGTCCATCCTCTACCTTCTGCTCTTTCCCCTACCCATGCTTATCTTATCGGCCATCTTTTACCTGTAGCCTCAAAAATTCTTCCATGGCCGAAGCCAATATTTGTTCCATTTTTTTTATGTTCTTTAAGCCTTAGACCTACTCTGCCCTCTTCCCTTACAAATCGCCCCTCCATCACCAAGCATCGGCCAGACCAACATGTCCATCCCGCGTCTACAGCCATTTTTCTCAACCCGAGCTTCACCGCCTTCAAGCCGAGCCAACCGAGACTCTTAACCCATCATGCTCCGACCTTACTTGCGTCGAACTCTAGTCTCCGTCTCCCTATCTAGCGACCTCTTGAGGTCGGCTTTCAGTTTGTTTTTGTGTTGTTTAGTTGGTATATTGGTTAATTGTTATATATATATATATATAATTTTACAAATCATTTTTTATGTCGTTATATATGTATAAGTTTACAAACAATATTTTCTGTTGTTCGTATATGAAAGTCTCGGCCATATTATATGTGAGCATATATGTTGGTAATTATGAATGGGTTTTGTTTCAAACTATATATACGTTTAAATTTTATTTGTAATATAATATATATGTAAGTTTATAACAGTACAAGTTTTCTATTTGAAAGTATAGTGCGTGTTTTTCTACAACAGCTTATATATATTATATACGTTTTCATTTTTGCTAGCAACATAGGTATATCTGGTATGTTTCATTTTATTTGTAGCATAATATATTATATATATAAAGTTTCATATATGTATATCTTGCTTTAGCAGTTAAAGTGTATGCAATTGTTTTGCTCACCATTCCCTGTTGATAGCATATGATAATAGTTAAGGTATGTATATTAGTTTTGTATATATATAAAATTATATACAGTGTAATAGTTTATATATGTAGTATATAAGTATATATACTTCGATATTATAAATATGGGTAGGCATACTAGTTTCGGCAATATATAAGTTTTGCCAGCTCATTTGTCTTCATTTCCAATTTGTTTTGGAATGCATCTAGTTTAAGTCGCTTTATTAGGTAAGTCTGTACTAGTATATCTGAGTCGTTATATATATATATACACACACATATATATTGTTATCCCGCTTTTTGGCAAAGCCGTGATACCAAAAGATCGATCGAAAACAAAGGACAGTTCGTCTCAGAGATTGGTCATACTTTGCTTCACTATGGATATCGCTGAATTTTGTCCGAGTCCAGATCGATCTACAATTGATAGAACGTGACAAGCAAAGCCATAGAAGTCAGCATCTCAAATTTCAAGTCAATCCGAGTTCATATGCTCGAGTTATGATTGATTCAATCTAGAGGAAACGACCAAGCGTTCGCATCCATTGCCGTCGTTGATTCCATGTCCATCATCGAACTCCGGTTCGAATCCATCAGCAGTTCGTATCGATCAACTTCGTATCCATCAAAGTGCCGCCGTTCGTACCGATCAAGTTCGAATCCATCATGCCTCGGTTCGACTCGGTCTCATTTGAACCCTTCGGAAGATGACCTACTTCTATCGATCAACTTCCATGAGTTCGTATCGATCAGGATTGGCCGTGTTCGAATCCATCAATTTCGTATCGATGGATTTTGTATCCATCAGCAGATGAAGCGCTTCGTATCCATCAGCCAGTACCCGCTTCGCATCCATCAGATCACCATCCTTCGTATCCATCGAAGGGTTCAAGTTCGCATCGATTGATTTCGTATCCATTAGAGAAAGCCTTGTTCGACTCCATCAGTGAAGCCTTGTTCGAATCCATCACTGAGGCTTTGTTCAAATCCACCGAGCCAACAAATTTGATGACGTGTCGTCCCTCGATACGAATGGGGCGAAATATATGGAGTCGATGCGGTCAACTCGGAGTGAAGACCGGATCGAGGCGGAATGTACGTGCCACGCCATCACAATTCCATGTGAGTTGATTGATTCGAAACAATCGAATCGAAGGAATCGATTCGAACCGAACAGTAACCGAAGGATTCCATTTCGTATCCACGATATCTAGAGATCTACTGATCCAACTGCCATGAAATTTTCACTGGAGATTGCACACATGCAGAGGAACCTTTCCACCAAATGTCAGCCCAATTGGACATTATCTTGATCGATACGAAATGACTTTGTATCGATCACAGATCGACTTGAAACTTTCTGAGGTTGGTGGCGTGGGCCCACTCATGTGCCAAAAAAAGTCTCCTGAGATTTGAGCGCGATTTCAGCCTCTTACGCCTATAAATAGAGCCCAAGAGCCGACACAAAAAACAGATCTTCTGACTCTCAAGCGCCCAGACTCTGTCGGATATAGATCTCCACCATCCTACATCATATTCTTGCTGTTGATTTCAAATTTCCAGTTGCAACTTGCCGTTGCTCGCTGTAATCACTTGTAATCATTGAAAGAGAATCAATAAAACTGCAGAAAGCTTCACAGTGGACGTAGGCAACACGTCGAACCGCTATAAATCGCTTGTCTACGCATTTACTTTACTGTTATTTGGAGTTTTTGTTAGATAATCCTCATTTTCAATTTACATTCTTCATTATTATCTCTTCAAAGACTCCCGAAGAGTGTTGAGGCCAATTTTGGTGCAAACACTTTGGTGCTTTCATTGAGAGAACCCAGATTTTCTCCCGCTCTTTGGATCTGTCATCGATACCGGATTGAATAAATCTAAGAGAGAGATCTAGATCACAAATCCAAGTTCCTTCCCTTCTATTCAGATTTGCATAAAGTCTAGGAAAGGAATTCAACTTTCAAGATGGTTAGCACAAGGACCACCTCTAACGCTATCAATCAGGAGGAACAGGATAGACAGAATCCTGCGCCACTACCTCCCTCTAACCAAGACGCCACTGGACACTCGGAACCATTAGGTCCGGTTACTAGGCAAGAGTTCCAGTTGCTACTCCAAGAGCTGACCCAGAGTCGGCAAAAACTAACAGAATAGCTACGCGCTAACGCCGAGCTGATCAACCAGCTGGATCGCCAGAAGCGAAAGAGATCCAAGAGAGACCATGCTTCTCGCTCCTCCAACGAAAGTTCCTCCTTTTCTGATTATCATAATCAATCTCCACGACCCCGGCTAGATAGTAGTCACATACAAACTGCTGGAAATCAACCGACAATGACTGTTGGACAACTGAGAGTTGGTCCATCAGCCAGTTTCCAAACCAGGCCCTCCTCCCGAGGAGCTGCCATTCCCCACTACACCGCAGAATACCGTGCCACGAATGCCGCGGATGAACCAAGGGTCGATGCCCCAAGTCAGTCAAACCCGGACAGTCGCCAGTATGGGCGTACCCCTGAACCGTACGTCCCAGAGGACTACGAGCCAAGAAGGAAAGATTTGGACCGCCAACAGCATCCGGTCCAACTCCAGGATGTGGGATTCAATCACATTCTGACACAAGCCGCACTGAACATACAAATGCCGGATCTTCCGACCATGATACGTCAGATGATCTGTGAGAGCCAGGGTCTCACCAATGACGATTGGGGAATTTCCCGAAGGCACTCTCCTTTTACGGACGATATTCTTACTGCTGAACCCCCACGGCGATTCAGGATGCCAACTCTACCCATCTACGAGGGAAACTCCGACCCCAACCAGCATATTCTGAAATATGAATGGTCGATGACCGCTGCCAGAGCTGACGATGCAGTGAAGTGTTGTAGTTTCCCCATATCCTTGGGGGGCATCGCTACCATGTGGTTCACTCGACTACCACCTCGATCCATCTCTTCATTCGAACAGTTGGCCACAAAATTTGTTGAACAATTCCGCATGCACGTCGCAAGGCCAAAAGATGTCAACATTCTGTCTAGCGTCACCCAAGCTCCTGGAGAGACGCTCAAACACTACTTAGAGAGATTCCATACCGCATGTGCGGAGATCAGCAATCCGAACGATAACTCCATCCTTATGGCGTTGACTAAGGGGATCGACCCCGAATCTGAGTTTGACAACTGGTTGGCTGGAAAACCACCTGCATCATTGGACCGTTTCCATGCCAAGGCGGCTCAATTCCTAAGAAGGGAAGACGCGAAACAGTCTAGGAAGCAGACTGATGCAAGGCCAAGCACGGAAGGAATCCAAAGCAATGTCACAATCAAACAGTCCGGTGAGAGCTCCGGAGAAGTTCAGTTGAACGTTAAAAACAAACAAGCTCGGCGGAGAGAGTGCGTGAATCAAACTAGAAAACGAGATCAAAATCGTGGCCCACAGCGCAAGAATCCTATGTTTGACAGTTACACTCCTTTGAATACATCACTGGAGAACTGGTATTTACAAACCTGTAATACAATTCAGTACCAAAAACCTGCACCAAAACCGTTGTCAGAGAGGCAAATCCAGACGGGAAAATTTTGCAGGTTCCATGAAAGCTACGGGCACAATACGAACGAGTGTCGTCACTTACAAGATCTCGTTGAAAAATTGATTAGAAAAAGGAAGCTGGAACAGTTTGTGCAAGCACCGCAGCCCAGAGAAGCGGGCCCATCAAATCAAAACAATGATCCCGATCGACCAAGACGGGAGGACTCAACTTGTCCCCGCGGAAGATTGGTGATAAACGCCATCAGTGGCGGACAAACTTTTTCAGGAGCCTGGAACGACGAAGATCTTCGTCACTGTTACACATGACAAGCTCATTCAATCTATGAATACATTGCAATTTCCTTTACATTTTGAAGTTTGAATTTGTAATAAGGCACTGACCTTGCCATATTTTTCCGTTCCAGCAATAAATTACTATCTCTTCAAGCTAGAGCTGTGATTCATCGAATGCAACATTCAACAATCACGACGCACGAAAAGCTAAGTTCCATCAAACAATGGAATTTATTCAAATAGCGAGTGACTGTGATATGACCGACCACTCACTAAGTGAAACCTCAGCTCGGGGGCAAGCCATCACATCAAAGGCTGAACTGGACTGACACACGACAGTCCTACAGCTAACTCCAAATTCCCAGAGTGCGAATTAGAGTATAAACATCAAATAAATCGTTCCCAGAGTGCGAATTGGAGTATAAACATCAAATAAATCGTTCCCAGAGTGCGAACGGACTCCAAATTCCCAGAGTGTGAATTGGAGTATAAACATCAAATAAATCATTTCCAGATTGCGAACGGACTCCAAATTCCCAGAGTGTGGATTGGAGTATAAACATCAAATAATTCGTTCCCAGAGTGCGATCGGACTCCAAATTCCCAGAGTGTGAATTAGAGTATAAACATCAAATAAATCGTGCCCAGAGTGTGAACGGACTCCAAATTCCCAGAGTGTGGATTGGAGTATAAACATCAAATAAATCGTCCCCAGAGTGCGTACGGACTCGAAATTCCCAGAGTGTGAATTGGAGTATAAACATCAAATAAATCGTTCCCAGAGTGCGAACGGACTCCAAATTCCCAGAGTGTGGATTGGAGTATAAACATCAAATAAATCGTTCCCAAAGTGTAAACGGACTCCAAATTCTCAGAGTGCGAATTGGAGTATAAACATCAAATAAATCATTCCCAGAGTGCGAACGGACTCCAAATTCCCAGAGTGCGAATTGGAGTTTAAACATCAAATCCATCGTTCCCAGAGTGTGAACGGACTCTAGCTTCCCAGAGTGCGAACCAGAGTATAAATCTATTGTTCCCAGAGTGTGAATGAATTCCTAAAAAGCCCAAATTGGTGTGACTGACCATCTATCGGCTGACTCCAAGTTCCCAGAGTGCGAATTGGAGTATATACATCAATTCCAGGTTCACGGAGTGCGAACCAATCCATCAATGCAAACTCCAACCTCCCAGAGTGTGAATTGGTTATAAACATCTATTCCAAGTTCCCGGAGTGCGAAACGACACATCAACGCCAACTCCAACTTCTCATAGCGTGAATTGGAGTATAAAATTACAGGTTTCCGGAGTGCGAACCCAAACATACATGCTATCTCCAAATCCCCAGAGTGTGAATTGGAGCACAAATACCAAGTCAAAGTTCCTGGAGTGCGAACTGTATTACGAACATCAATAACTCTCAAATTCCCAGAGTGCGAACCAGATTATCGACCACAAATTATCCTAAGTCCCCAGAGTGTGGACGTGTGCTTAAGATTTGCAATAAGTGCGATCGACCACCGAAATACAAATGTTGTTCCCCGAAACTGGGGAGCAAAAAAGCTTAAGTGTTAATCACTAACCGAAGCAATACAATGTCCGAAGTTCAAATCATTCATCAATCACGACATGTGATCAAGATTTTCAGACCTGGCAAATAAAACAAACTCTACTTGACGAGAAAAACACCACAAGTACACTAGACTGAAAGCCAAATACTGCAAATACTTAAGCACAAAAGAAATGAGAATTGAAACTAATAAACTAAATTTTATTTCAATTAACTTTATGTGAAGATTAATGTACAGGTCATTCCAAAAATTCCTACTAGCAGGGGGCTAAGTCTGCACTATACATAGCCTATGAAAGAAAAATATAAGTGCCTTCCTAACTACCAAAAATGCGCTAGAATGGGATTATCTACTTCTTCTTCTTTGGCTTTTTCTTTGACGCGGAACTACTAGAACCGCTAATAGTCTTCCACTTCGACCCCGTACCCTTTGGCGGATCTTCCTCTGACGAAGGCATGATATCGATATACTCCTCCGAACTTGAACTTAAAGGAATATTCTCTTCTGGAGGAGTCGGAGGAGTCGGGTCTACCATCGGGGGCGGAATGGGCACACTGGTTCCGACAAGCATGTCCTCAGAAGATATCACCGCAAGAGGAGTGGGCCCGACCGCCGTCGTAACACTTTCAGAATTGCCACCGTGTGCTGCCGCTTCCATCTCTACATTGATTTGAGCAAGTATCTCAGCCTCACGAGCATCACGAGATTCACGATAAGTAGCGGTGGACTGTGACGATACAATAGAAATAGGTGGGTACGCACCAAGAACAAATGGCATGTCAACAAAGGGGTCACTGTGCTGGTTCAAGAGTTCATTCATCATCTGTTCGTCGAAAGTGATTGAACCCCCCCCCCCCCCCCCCCCCCCCGTGTCACCTCGGTCGGCGCAACTGTCGTCGTGGCGATCGCTTCAGTAATAATGGCCTCCTGTTTTTGATGTGGCTCTTGGACTATAGGAGGCGCTGTCAGTGTAACTTTGCACACTGGACAAGAAAGAAAAGAAGTTGTCAGAACACGCTTCAATACAAATACTTCAGTTCAGACACACAGTAGATTTGTGCAGAGTACCTTCCTCAACTTGACTCGTGGCTGACTGAACAGCTTCAGAACAATGCTCCCTTATGGGAGATAAGCATGGCTGCTCAGGGTCATAGCCTAGGACCAGTTGCGGCTTAGTCGCTGACGTCGGCTCCGATCCGGACGAAGTAATCCTCTCTAAACTTGTAGTTGGATGCGCAACTCCCGACCCCTCACCAACTTCCAAGTGTTGAGTACCTAGCCTCTCTCTAGCATGAGAGATCATGAAATCGTTGAGAACCTTCTTCTCATCATCAGTCAATATGCGGTTCTCCAACTCGAACTCATCAAAGACTTTGCCTGGCTGTGCTGCTTTCTCTTCTTCAACTAATAAATTCCAGGCGTTGAATAAATGTGTAGGATAATCGTCAAGCCATGTCAAATTTCTGTGCCTCAGCACATTAGCATTATAAATAATGAGAAGTTCCTCTATCTCTGTCTCTAGCTTGATCTTTGCTTGACGAACTTTCCCATCGACTTCGGCTTCCATTTCGCGGACCTTCTCCAAGGCCGCATCTCTTTCTCTCCAAAATTCCACCGCTTGATCACACGCTTCCTGTGCAGAAACGTTAGCGGTGTCCCTCTCCTTCATAATATCTGAAACTTTGGCCTTGAGCTCGTTTAGCTCTTTCAAGGCCGCATCCCGCTCGGCAGTTACGATGGTGTTGCGGTGGCCTATGTCCTCCACCGTAGCATAATGCTCACGGTTCATCCTATCCATCACTGCCTAAGCTTCATCAGCTTTTCTAAGAGCTTCAATCTCTGACTTTCGAGAGGACTCGGCCTTATTGTCGAGCGCCTGAATAATGCGGTCCTTTTGACCAAGTTCTTTCTCCAACTTCTCAATCGTAGCCACTCGATCAAAGGCCACCTTTGACGCTTTCTTTGCGGTTTTTGACCATTCTTGATACTGAAAGAATACGTCTGAGAGATAGTCATGCATCATAGGTGCAACTATCGCCGGTATCCTTTTTAAATGCGGCGGAAAGACGAACCCGTTAAAGCAAATTTCAGGAAAATATTTCTTCAGCTGAGCAAGCCTAACTGCTCCTTCTCCCGAAGGCTCCGTCAATGTCTGCTCTGTTGACGGGGCGGCCGTAATCTCCGTTCTGCGAGGAGTATCAGACCTCGATGACTGGGAAGACGGCTTGGGTCATGAAGTTTCTGGAGGCCTCGAAACATAAACCGGAGGCGGTGCGGGAGCTCTAGGAGGTGGCGTGCGAGATTGACGCCTATAATCTTTGTCTCTGTCAGAGCGCTCATGACTCGAGCGCCCATAGTCATAGTCTCTATCTCCATCCCTCCTGTATGATTCATAATATGAAGAAGACTGGCGTTTCTTACGAAGGCTACCAAGCATCGAACCTCTACCAGACATAGTATCTGCGAAGCAAAAACGTATAACGAAATTAGTAATTTCTCACAGTGAACGTATTACACTTAGAAATCGTGTAGTGCCGTGAGATGTGAATGTAGGAGCAACCCCCCGACCAACCAGATGTGTCAACCGCACTAGTGGGTAGAGACTCGCTTAAAACTAAGGCTTCTAAAAGTTCGTCCAATCCGACATCATGCTGTAAGGAAACATCATCCGGAATTGGAATATCGGCGATCCCTTCATAAAGATTCTCAGTTCTTGGGGGAGACATCTTCGAAATTCTAATTACGGAGGTGGGTCGAGCCGTGACAACCGATTTCCATCTTCCCTTTTTAGGTGACTCAACAACGGCTGCCTTGCCTTTTCTTTGCTCTTCGACATCCTAGGCTGCATTCGCAGATTCGCCCAATGGCTCCTCATCAGTATGAGTTCTCTCGGAGTCAGCCTCCTCAATTATGACAACTTTAGGCTTTCTTCGTTTAACTCGTTCTTTCGAGGCAGTTCTTAAGACACCGTCAAGCATTATGCTTTGTCTTCGTTCAATCAATCCAAGAATCCTGAGATTCCTATCTGTCAATAGCATCTCGATATTCCTCTCTTCACTTAGGATTTCTTGAAAAACCCGAACTATCTCCTTGAAACGTTCACCTTCGGGTCGCTAAATTACGGCTGAAAAGGAAAAGAGATGTGAGTTCGACTTCAAATACATCAGTCTTATCAACTACCCGAAAAAATAGCAATACTCACGTCTAAATAGCCATCGCCGAGCAAACCTTGGGGGGCACCTAACATAAAACCATTCCGTTCTGAAGTAGCTCAATCTAGTCCAAGCCTCTGTGATCACTTGGCAATTTCTTACCGCCTCCAGGAATGTGAAAGATGGACTATCGGCCCGACTCTTGAAGTAAAGCAAGCATCTGATCTCAATCGGGAGTGGCGGTCGATAGAGATACTCCATAAATGCAATGAACAAGCTATTGAGTGATGCATATCCGTTCGGATGTAGCTGAGATGGGGCTATCCTCAAAAACGACAATACTTCTCTTATATACTGGTTAAACGGAGGGAGTGTCCCAGCTGTGCACGCGTGGCGATTGAATGCGGTATATCCCTCCGGTGGATTGTGCGGTCTACCATTTGGCCCTGGCAGTAACACGTCATCCATCGACAAACCACGCCTTAAACATATTCTTCCTAGCATGTCTTTCGAAATGTTGGACGGAACAGAGTCTGATGGGTTACTAATGAAGGATGCGTCAGGTAACTCGTCCGGAGCTGGACCGATAACTTCAATCTCAATCTCCGGTACTTCAAGCACGGGAAGGACTGAACTCTGAGTTGCTTGCGGCTGCGAACTTGAAGTTTCCATAACTAGCTAACTCACGAGAAATTATCATTAGATGCTAAAAAGCCCGTGCATTCCTCGGTGTAAAGTGCATGAATGTGTCGTGCAGTGCTGTGCATTACTTTAGCAAATTCTACAGAATAAACTGAAATGTACGAATGACAAAACTCTGAAAATCAAACCGGAAATGACCGTCATCGCTGACCGTCACAACCGTGTCATCTAGACGCAAGCGGTCGATCCAAGTTAAAGTTCGTTATATTTTTGTTAAGTTACGGTTCCATCGGCGAGCTTCGAAAGGAAGTCCAATATGCAGTTCTACGGTCAAGTTCAGTCATGCAAGGCAGAAGCTCGTTGGAGTCAAGTATTTTAATGCGCAAAAGTTCTCTAAATTCATTTAGTTTCAACTTGGGATTGGTCGCCGCGGTTCAAATTCGTATCGATTCAAAGATATATCCTCGACCATGTTCGAATCAATATGTTTCGTATCGATCAGGTTGGACTCGATACGTTTCGTATCGATCAGGTTCGACTCGATACGTTTCGTATCGATCAGGTTCGACTCGATACGTTTCGTATCGATCAGGTTTGACTCGATACGTTTCGTGTCGATCCAGTTCGAGCGATACGTTTCGTATCGATTGAGGGCACGACCGTTTGCATCGATCTGAGAACATTGGCTTCGCATCGATCGTCACTCTCGTATTCGTATCGATACGAAATCATATAGTGAGGATGGATTTGAAAACTCCTATTACAGATCGACACGAAATGAAGGCAGAATCATTCCTCCACAACTCCTTCTCCAAAAAGGCCTCAACTCCATGGCCGCGGTCCATCCCCAATCTTGCTCTCACTCGTCCAGATCTTAAATTCGTCGAAACCGGTTGTAAAAGCAAGAAGGATGGATTGAGATTTCGAGTTTCATCATTCTAAACATGATTCTATCCATTAATTACCTGATTTTAATGTTTAATTTTGAAGGATTGAAGGACTGAATCGATTCGAAGGCTAAACAGTTCTTTCTCTTGGACTCTCTATCAATACGAAAGCAAAAGGCAGCAGTTAAAGTAAAAAAAGTGAAAAATGGCTAAGTCCTAGCTATTTATATGAAGCTTAGAAGGAACTGGGTCGATTCGCCTCCCAGTCCACTTAACCGGTCGCAACCGGTCAAACCTCGAATCGAATCGAACGCCTTGTTCGAATCCTTCGGACCAAGACTCTCTGTCGATTTGAAATGGATAATAGATCCATCGATACGAAGCAAGCAGCAACGACGACTAAAGGTTGTGAACTCCATCTGCTCAAAGCCCTCGTTCGCATCAGCAAGTTCGCAACTCCATCATTTCTCACTGATACGAATAGAAATTTCGTATCCATCAAAACCTATCGATACGAACGGATGTTTCGTATCCATCCAAGCTCATTGATACGAACTATCGTTTCGTATCCATCATTTCTCATCGATACGAACAGATATTTCGTATTCATCGATATGAAAGGACGTTTCGTATCCATCCAAGCTCATTGATACGAACCATCATTTCGTATCCATCATTTCTCATCGATACAAACAGATATTTCGTATTCATCCAAACTCATGGACACGAACGGATGTTTCGTATCCATCCAAGCTCATCGATACGAACTATCATTTCGTATCCATCATTTCGACTCGCATCGATATGAAAAACTATTTGTCAACCTTTTACATCGATTCAGGAGAGGATCGATACAAGAGGTTAGTCAAAAACAACCATCAAGCGTTGTTTCAACTCAAATTTCCAAATCGGTTCAGGAGAGAATCGATACGAAATCCGACAACAAACTAACTGACAACGAATCATGAACACACAACGTTAACGAGAGTCAAATTAACATATTTGCATATATTCCGGACTAATATTCGATTTTCAACATTTACAGGGATCGAATACTCATCTCACATATAACAACCAATAGCTAAGCACTATTATACAGCAATCAATCATATCAACGCAAGGTTACAACCTTTGACAAAAGAGCAATGATTGTTCAAAAAGAAATTGTAGCTTTTCAAAGCACGTCATGTTTCCACAAGACGTACTTTGGAGGGCAAATGTTATCCCGCTTTTTGGCAAAGCCGTGATACCAAAAGATCGATCGAAAACAAAGGATAGTCCGTCTCAGAGATTGGTCATACTTTGCTTCACTATGGATATCGTTGAATTTTGTCCGAGTCCAGATCGAGCTACAATTGATAGGACATGACAAGCAAAGCCATAGAAGTCAGCATCTCAAATTTCAAGTCAATCCGAGTCCATATGCTTAAGTTATAATCGATTCAATCTAGAGGAAACGGCCCAGCGTTTGTATCCATTGCCACCGTTGATTCCGTGTCCATCATCGAACTCCGGTTCTAATCCATCAGCAGTTCGTATTGATTAACTTTGTATCCATCAAAGTGCCATCGTTCGTATCGATCAAGTTCAAGTCCATCATGCCTCGGTTTGACTCGGTCTCATTTGAACCCATCGGAAGATGACCAACTTCGTATCGATCAACTCCCATGAGTTCGTATCGATCAGGATTGGCCGTGTTCGAATCCATCGAGTTCGTATCGATGGATTTCGTAACCATCAGCAGATGAAGCGCTTCGTATCCATCAGCCAGTATCCGCTTCGCATCCATCAGATCACCATCCTTCGTATCCATCGAAGGGTTCAAGTTCGCATCGATTGACTTCGTATCCATTAGAGAAAGCCTTGCTCGACTCCATCAGTGAAGCCTTGTTCGAATCCATCAGTGAGGCTTCATTTGAATCCACTGAGTCAGCAAATTTGATGACGTGCCATCCCTCGATACGAATGGGTCGAAATATATGGAGTCGATGCGGTCAACACAGAGTGAAGACCGGACCGAGGCAGAATGTACGTGCCACGCCATCACAAGTCCATGTGAGTTGATCGATTAGAAACAATCAACTCGAAGGAATCGATTCAAACCGAACAGCAACCGAAGGATTCCATTTCGTATCCACGATATCTAGCGATCTACTGATCCAAATGCCATGAAATTTTCACTGGAGATTGCAAACATGCAGAGGAACGTTTCCACCAAATTTCAGCCCAATTGGACATCATCTTGATCGATACGAAATGACTTCGTATCGATCACAGATTGAGTTGAAACTTTCTGAGGTTGGTCGCATGGGCCCACTCACGTGCCAGAAAAAGTCTCCCGAGATTTGAGCGCGATCTCAGCCTCCTACGCCTATAAATAGAGCCCCAGAGCCGACAGAAAAAGGATCTTTCGACTCTCAAGCGCCCAAACTCTACCGGATCGGGATCTCCATCATCCTACATCATATTCTTGCTGTTGATTTCGAATTTCCAGTTGTAACTTGCTGCTGCTCGCTGTAATCACTTGTAATCATTAAAATAGAATCAATAAAATTGCAAAAAACTTCACAGTGGACATAGGCAACACGCCGAACCACTATAAATCGCTTGCCTACGCATTTACTTTACTGTTATTTGGAGTTTTTGTTAGATAATCCTCATTTTCAAACATTCTTCATTATTATCTCTTCAAAGATTCCCGAAGAGTGTTATGACCAATTTTGGTGCAAACATATATATACATATATATACATACGTATACATATACATACATACATATATACATACATACATACATACATTCATACATATACATATATTGTCTAGAGTATAGGTTTGTATAATCTATTATTTTCTGATTTTGATAATATATATGTATTTGGTGACTTTATAATATATATATATATATATATATATATATATATATATATATACTGTGGTTTGACTTTATAATGTAAGATTTCATAATATATATATAGTTTGATGTGTTTTATACCTGTTTGTTTATTATTTTTTTTACTATGGCTATATGAATATTTTAAGTTATATATATATAATATTTGTTATATACATATGGATTTATGTTTATTTAAATCATGAAAGATCTACACATAAGTTCACGTGAGATATGATTCTAATATATATATATATATATTATTTTATAGGTGAAGCTAAAAAATTGAAAATATATTATATAATAATATTGTGTAAATATATATTCGTTTATATCAAGAATAATTCAATTTGTTATCATCGATTTCTGTTATCAGCTCTATTCGTCGAATTCGTGCCAATTTTACTTCGCTTTGGAATTCGTGCTTGGATTCATAACTCATCTCATCTCATTCATCCCTAGCCTCGAAAGGTGAGAAATCACTCACGATCGACGTTCTTAATTTATTAAATTTGATTTCAATTGAAACAACAATTGAAATATGCTGCTGTTAGTTATTTACATTGCTATATTTATGCCATTATCTATAATTGTTCACTTGTGAGATATGACACCATATCTTGCAGTTTATATTTTATTCAGTTCGTTACTGATGATATATGCCTGTTGTTATACATTATATTTTATCATAAATGTTCTCACTCTACAAGTTCCCTGTTAGTACAGAATTCCTTATGGATTGAAATGATACATACCGAACGATCTTTAGAATAAGGGAAAATCATTATGGGTTGAAATGATAAATCCAAGCGATTTTCATTGAATTGAATTTGGGATTGCGGGTTGAAATGATATATACCCGTATATATTTAAATTGCGAATTGAAATGATAAATATCTGATCACTTAACCGTATGATAGAAAATTTTATACAGACACCATTGGTCTACAAACACACACACACACACACACACACACACACACACACACACACACACACACATATATATATATTGAAAATGATTTCCAAGGTTTTGAAATGAATAATTTGGTTTTAATAAATATTGATTTTAAGATATTATATATATATTTATATGTTATTTTATAAAGGTTTAAAATTTAGATTTAAATTTATATGTTTGAAAATCTTAAAATTATAAGTTAGTTTTGAAAATTATAAATTTAATATTTTACTTATAATTTTACTACTTTTAAAAATATATAAATAGATTTAATATATGAATACATTTAATAATATGATTAAGTATTTATTTACAATTTTATTTTTCAAATATAAAGTTTATAACAATTTTTAATAAACTGAGGTTGGAAAGATAAACTTGAAATTGATTTGAAATTATATTTATTTAAGAATTATACTTAAATAAGTTTGATTTGAAATTATTAAATTTGAGATTTTAAAGATATGATTTTATAACTTGATTTTGATTAAAAGTAATTTAAATGAATATTTTCAAATTTACGTAAATTGAAATGGGATATTTAGTTTATTTAAATTTGTAATTTGAAGTTTATCTAAATGTTATTAAAATGACTAAGTAAATATTTCAAAACTAAATAATAGTAAAGTGAATTTGAGATATAAATTATTGATATTGGAATGGTTTATTTGAGGTTCAAATCTGTATTTGAAATCAATATAATTTTAAAAGGTTTATTGAGAAACTGAATTGAGTTGAAGTGATGAATTGAGCTTTAATTAAATTAGAATTTTAGAATTCGAGTTGATTTGAATCGATTTGTGAAATTTGAGGAAAACATTTTATTATATAAAGTATTTTAAATTATTTTATATTTTATTTTATAAATTATTTTAACAAAAACTATTTTATATAAATCATTTTAATATAAACTATTTTATTTTTACAAACTATTTTATTATATATACTATTATTAATATCTAAACTGTTCAATTGGGAAGTTATGATTTCAAAGTTATATATTTCAAAGTTATGTTTTCAAAGTGTTATGATTTCCAAAGTATTATAAATTCTAGGCATATAATGTCGAAAGTGCTATAACTTTGAAAGTGTTTTTTTATTTGGAAATGAATATTATTTTAAGTGAAAAATGATATCGCATTGATATGGTTTTGAAATGGAAATGATATTAGGTTTTGAAGTATAAACTATTTTGAAATGACCACGGTGTTATAATAACGTTTAGTTGTTAAAGAGATCGAGATCAGATTTTGTCATACTCTCTGCCAATACCGAAAACCACTTTGACAACTATGCATGTGGTGGAGATTCTAGAATGAAGTATGACGGTTTGGTGACGATTCTATATGGTATTTATGTGACCATGACTCCCGTCAGTCAGCTTGATGCGCTAAAACAGGAGCCACGCCGGTTCAAGTGAGGTCATTCCTCCAACGGGAACATTTCTTCGATACCATTCTATTGCTTTTGTGATTTGATTGGGTGCACCCTTTGATTTGGGAGTGTGTCATGAGGTAGGCGGTAGTAGCTGCTATGCGTTACCACCAGTTCAAATACGCAAACGGTATATCTACCCTGGCATTGCCTCGAGTGACTTATCGTATGCCCTATTGTGCCTTCTACGAGTTTGTTTTGTACCATACCTATGGTGTGTCCTCTAGGTAAACCTCCAGTTTACGGAGGAGCTTATGGCATTATATAGACTACGAGAATATATAAAATGTATTAAGGAGGATATGGGTAACGCCTTAACGTTATTTTAATACTTTTACTTTACTATAGACATATCATAATAGCGTATATTACTACATTGTAGAGTTCCACGGATCCTTAGAGGATGGTTATCCCAAACATACTTTGAGTTACTTGTATTTAAGTTGATATTTCACTTGAGTAGGATTTATTGATATAAGAATGTTAACCCTGACTCGAATGTTTTGTGTTTTGCTTTACGCTCGGGTCAGACTGAGTGTCATAGCTTTTGAGACTCACCTTTGGAGTTGGAGCTTCGCTTGAAGATCCATCTATATCTATTCAGCTTTCAGCTATCCAGTTGTTTTGTCCAGACTCATCGGTGGCTTATGTATTAGAGTTTCAGTGTATTTGAGATATTATGTTGTATTTTATTTCAAACTCTGTTGTTTATATAGTAGCTTCATGAACTACTATTTATCTATTCCGCTACTTATTGTTATATTACTCTATGTCTGTGATTCTGTGATTGATTTATTTACTATATATGCCGAGTTTTGTCAAATAGTAAATTAACAATCTGATATTTTGAGCAATTCAAGTCTGACATATGCGGATGCGAATGGTTGAAAATACCGGGTCGTTACAGTAACGACCCGAAAATTTTATTAGTTTTAATAACGTAATTAACTGGAATTTTGTAAAATTTTAAATAATTGAACTTGGAAATAAAAATTTAATATTTGAAATACGTCTACTTAAACATAAAAAATGGTAGATTTTCATCAGATAATATGGAAGTTATTTTATTTGGTAATTTTATTTAAATTCAAATCAGTTAAAAATTGATGATAATAAAATATTTTTCAAACCTGAATATTTTATACAATAAAATTGTAAATCATCTTCTAAGTGAGACATAATATTTCGTTTCTTCAAATTTGGACTGCTGTTGCTCCATCTATCTTATTTCGACAAAATAGCAGCATTTTCGGTACCGATTATCGACTTTTGATCGGATGATCGTATCACCGATATTTGTATACCGTTTTGATCGTCTCGTCGTGTTGATGTCTACGGTATATTCAACTCTATTTTTGAAGGTCCGATATGCAACGGAAACGATAATAATGGTCCGTTGTAACGGTACCAAATTTGTGGCTTTTCACTTTCCTTTGTTTTTTAAATCTAAACGTGCAGCCCAAGCAATATAATAAATTGCTTTAATAACTTTCTACTTAATCACAGCATGACCGTTCATATCACATTTATTCTTTAAGTATATATTCATTTTTGCTTTGGAAACCGACCACTGACATTTACTTAATTTCAGTTTTTAACTTTTTCTGTTCTAATTGGTTAGTTTATATTCTGGTTCGTGTGGTCATTTCCATTCTCTCCCATATTTTTCTTGTCCTCTGTACTTTTTCCTTTGGAGAGAAGAAAAATAAATCTACATTGGTTCATTTATATTTTTCTGTCTCCACCTCTACACGTTCTGACACCATGCTTTCCCCTGCCCACTACCGTAGCTTCCAGCCTTCGCTCCACCTATGTTGTTCCTTTGGTTGTATACAGGTAGCATATAATGACACACACACACACACAGATATATATATATATATATATATATATATATTATATAACCTACAGTTTGTACATATATTTTGTTATAAGGTTACATGTTAGTTTATAAAATTTATATTAGTATAATATGTTGTTTGTGCATATGTGGTATATATATTTTACAGTTTGTAAGTTATAAAATTATAAAGGTTATACAGTACGTATATTTTAACCTAGCAAATTTATATTGTTTTTTATGCCTTAATATAATCAATGATTTTAATAATAATTTATATATATAGTTTATATATGATTTGCTGGGTCCGCATATATATATATATATATATATATATATATATATATATATATATATATATATATATATATATATATATATATGTTATACAATATAAGTATGTTATATTTGTAAGTTACAGTTGCAGTTATATATTTGTACCACTTAGAATATATATGTCATAGTTTATAGGATCCGTGAGACTGCACGTTAGTATACATATGGTTATATAAGGCACTCTCAAGTATATATATCCGCATACATATATTATTATATGTCAGTGGATATAATATGTTTGTCTTTATATGTATGAATTTACATAAGTCTATATTATCTTTGTATATATGGTTATGTAGGCTTTATATATATATATATATATATATATATATATATATATATATGTGTGTGTGTGTGTGTGTGTGTGTGTATGTATGTATATGGCCGTCACTTTATATTAGCGGTTTACGTTTTTTTCTCTTTTCTATTTGCCCTGTATTATATATATAAGTTATATCTATTATTATATTATATTTCCTTGTGTTTATTTTGTGCAGTTTAAAATGTCATATTAATATAGGTGCTTTTTACAATTTATAAAAAAAGGTGAGTTCACTTCTCTGTTCCATATCCAAGTAGCGGGCTATAGGTGTCGTTTTACATATTTTATATACAGTATATAGACTATACAGGTTGTCATCCTTTACTTTATAAAGTTTGTTTTACTTTGCATAGGGCCGTTACTGGTTTTTGTGTATATGAACCGTTAGTTATGAATTATAGATTTATACAATGTTTTATATTTGTTCCTATACTTAAATCTATGATTACAGCGTATATTATAAAGGTGGCATATATACATTATATTATATATGTGGTACGCACGAATATATGTTTGATAGATATACGTTGTTGCAAATTTTTTATATATATTGAGTTATACTTGTTTTAATAAGTAATGTTTGTATGTATGTATGTATATATATATATGATCAGTTAGGTTGGTGCATAAGTCTATATAAGAATATATACTAAATTTTTGGTAATATATGAAGTTATATACATTTGTGTGTGTGTGTGTATATAATTCTAAAGCAGTTTTAAAAAGCTGATTTGATTGTCCTCTTCAATTCCAATTTATCAGCTTTGTCCGTCGAACTAGAGAACATTGTGCTTTGCTTCGAAATTCGTACTTGGATCCATAACCCATTCCATCGTCTATTCTTCCTAGTCTCGAAAGGTGAGCAATCACTCACGATTAACGTTCTTATATTTGTTAAATTTGATTTCAATTGAAACAACAATTGAAATATGCTGCTGTTAGTTATTTAAATTATTATACTATGCTATTATCTTTAACTGTTCACCTACGGGATATGACACCATATCCTGTTGTTTATATTATATTGTTATTGATGATATATGCCTATTATTATTATCATATCTGTTATCACCCTACAAGTTCCCTATTAGTATGTAATTCCTTATGGGTTGAAATGATATATACCTGAACGATCTTTAGAATATAAGAAAATCGTTATGGTTGAAATGATAAACCCAAATGATTTTAAAATTAAATTGAATTTGGGATTGCGGGTTGAAATGATATATACCAGTATATATTTAAATTACGGATTGAAATGATAAATATCTGTATCACTAGACCATAGGATAGAAAATTATAAATGGACACCGTTGGTCTATATATATAAGTATTTTGAAAATGATTTCTATCATTTTGAAAGGAAATATATATGGTTTTATTTAAATTTGAAAATATTATGTATATGAATAAGTTTTAATATAAAATAGATTTAATAATAAACTTTAAATTTAGTAAAGTTTGATTTATGTAAAATACAATATGTTTAAGTATTTATTTAAAATTATATTTAAAAATAGATTTTATAATGGTTTCTATAAGCTAAGGTTGGAAAGAAATTTTTTAATTTATTCGAAATTGTATTTAATTAAATTTTTTGTCTAATTAAATTGATTTGAAACTTATTGAATTTCAGGATTTTAAGATATGATTTTATAACTTGATTTTGATATAAAGTGATTAAAAGGATATTTCAAGTCTAAATAAATCAAAGGAAATATTTAGTTTAATGTAATTTAAGGTAACTTAAATGATATTGGATTTATTAGTAAATATTTTAAAACTGAATAATAACGAAGTTAAATTTTGATATACATGAAATTATAAAATCTAATTTTGAAAATGTTTGAGTGTTAAAGCTTTGTAAAATATTGGAATTTAAATGGTTTATTTTATGGTTCAAATCTGTATTTGGAATCGATATAATTTGAAATGATTTATTGAGAAACTGAATTGAATCAAAGTTGAAGAATTGAGATTGAATTAAATTGCAATTTTGGAATTCGAGTTGATTTGAATCGATTTGTGAAATTTGAGGAAATTATTTTATTATATAAATTATTTTTAAGTTATATTTTACTCTATAAATTATTTTAATATAGACTATTTAATATAAACCAGGTTTAACATGAACTATTTTTATATGTACTATTTTATTATATATTATTATTTATATCTAAACTATTTAAATGGTGGAAGTTATGATTTGAAGGCTATGGTTTTCTAAAGTATTATGATTTCAAAGTGTTATGATTTCAAGTGTTGTGGTTTCGAAAGTGTTATAATCTTGAAAGTGATATGATTTCTGGAAATGGATATATTTGAAATGGAAATGATATTGTATTGATATGGTTTTGAAATGGAAAGTCATATTTTGGTTTTGAAGTATAAACTATTTTGAAATGACAACGGTGTCATAATAACGATTGGTTGTTAAAGAGACCAGGATCGGGTATTGTCATACTCTCTGCCAATACCGAAAACCACTTTAACAACTGTGTACGTGGTGGAGATTCCAAAATGACGTAGAATGGTTTGGTGGCGATTCTATATGGTATTCACGTAGTCCTGACTCCCATGAGTCAGCTTGATGCGGCTAAAATAGGAGCCAGGCCGGGCCAAGTAAGGTCATTCCTCCGATCGGGCGCATTTCTTCGATACCATTGTATTACTTTTGTGATTGATTGGGTGCACCCTTTGATTTTGGAGTGTGTCATGAGGTGGGCGGTAGTAGCTGTTATGCGTTACCACTAGTCCGGATACGCAAACAGTATACCTACCCTGGCATTGCCTCGATTGCCGTGTCGCATGCCCTATCGTGCCTTCTACGAGTTTGTTTTGTACCATGCCTATGGGGTGCCCTCTGTGTAAACCTCTCGAAGGAGCGTATGGTACTGTATAGATTATGGGAATATATATAAAATGTGTTAAGGGGGATATAGGTAATGCCTTAGCACTATTTTAATATCTTTTACTTTACTATAAACATATTATAATAGCGTATGTTACTACATAGTAGATAGTTTAACGGATCCTTAGACGATGGTTGTCCCAAACATCCTTTGGGTTACTTGTATTTCAGTTGATATTTCACTTGATTTGGATTTATTGATATAAGAATGTTAATCCTGACTCGAGTGTTTTTTGTTTGGATTTACGCTTGGGTCGGACTGAGTGATACAACAATTGAGACTCACCTTTGGGGTTGGAGCTTCATCTAGAGATCCTTCTATATTTATTCAGCTTTCAGCTATCCAATTATTTGCTCAGACTGGTCATCTGTTTGTATTCAAGACTGCATTGTATTTGAGATATTCTATTGTATTTTATTTCAACTCTGTTGTTTATATAGTAGCTTCATGAACTACTATTTATCTATTTCGCTACTTATTATATATTACTCCGTCTCTGTGATTCTATGATTGATTTATTTATTGTATTTGCTGAGTTTTGCCAAATATAAATTAACAATCTGGTATTTTGAGCAATTCAAGTCCGACATGCGTGGACACGAATGGTATGAAATACCGGGCCATTACAGTTGGTATCAAAGCTTTGGTTTTCGGCAAAACTTAGCATATAGAGTAGATTTAATTATATAATCGCCTTCGTTCGAGCTTGAATCTCTTCCTCTTTGATTCGGGTGCCCTTTTAATTTTGGAAGTTCCCCATTCATTTCGAAATTCATTCTTGCCTCTCCTTATTCGTATTTCTTGACTCTGAAGCATCCTATGGATATACTATATGATTTGTAAAGTGGTGAAACTCCTTTACAACGAGCATTAATTCACCAAAGATTTCTGTATCATCGGTTTAGATGCTGCTATCTTTTGCTATGCCTGAATTATATCTCTAGTGATCAGATGTCGATCTGCCTCAGATCTGCATCGATCTTATTCTCAAAGTCATCGTTGACCGGTTAAGGTCATCCGCGATTTATATAAGTCTGTCCGTCTTTTCTCTTTTGTTATTTGATCATCTTATCTTCGTTTCGAGCCCATCTTCGAATTTGGATTCTTTTAATTTGGGTCCCTCTGATTTGAGTCCCTATCTTTGTGTAAAATTTATTCGTGAATCATCAAGTGAGGGAGTATATTTGTAATTAATATAAAAATATTTTTTTATTGTGTTGTTGAGATGTTAAGTTTGAATTTTGGGTTTCGATTGATTCGTCTAGCTAATGCTATCAACTTGAATTCCAAAACACTTGAACAGAGCAAGCCGACACAATATTGTTTCCAAAACTTGTATATGAAATAATTTCATGTGTAGTTATATTTTATATATAAAAAAGTATGATTTTTTGAAATTGAATAGCAAAATGAAATGGTTATTAGAAATGATAATGCTAAAATTTTCATTTATTGATTTATTAACATTCTAAACCATTAACTATTATTGTATATTATAGGGAAATGAAATTTTAAAGCATGGTTTATAAATTAGATTTGAAAATGAAATCAATTTAAATAAGGATTTGAGGGTCAAATTCCTGGTACATTTCAACTTTTGGTTTTAAAGTTTTGAAAAGTATTATTATCTAAAAGTATTTTTGAATAGAAATTGTTTCAAAAGAAAATTTTTAAAGTTTAAAACTGTACTCTCCCCCATTGTCTCTAGAAAATAATTTCGATGATGACTACAGCATCTTCGACATTCATTTTCGAGTTTCAAAGTGGAGAAATGAGTTAGTAGCTTTGCTATACTTTTGTTTTGGAAAATGGATTTGATTTGAAATTCTTGAATATGATTTGATTCATATAATATATATGTATATGATTATTTCAAAATAGTTTGAAGTGAAACCGAAAATTTGAATCTTAAGTTTTATACGGAGAAATAGTTCAATTATTGAAACGAAGTGAAATGTTTGAATAATTGGAATATCTAAAATGATAAGTGGAGTTAAACCAACCTGAAATAATGAATTTAAACAAACTTATTTGTATAACACAAAATTACACTCTAATATGTAACTTGCTTAAAATATTCAAATACTTAAAATGTTAGGATATAATAAAGGGTTGTATAAGAAGAAAACTCAAAAAAAAATTGTTCAAACAAAAATCTGGCTTAATATAAATGTTGTAAATAAAAGAAAAATTTGTATAGTATTTAATTACACTCAAAACCTTAATATAACTTACCTAGAAAAGTTTAATTGAAATTAGAATGTAATTAGATAGTATACACAATGATATAAGTGATAAGACATAGAAGATGATATTTTCTTAAGGGAATTTACTGATAATAAATTGGATAATAAATTAGATAATAAAAAGGAAAAGTTATTTGTTGAATATAGTTAATAAATGTTTATACATTTAATATACGTTGCAAATTTTGTTAAGTGAAATGAATAAAATAAATAAAAAGAAGACTATTCAAGTAGGTAAATATGTACTTAAGAATAATGAACTTGAAATTTTATGGAATCAACTTAGCCGAAGATAAATGGATAAAATAAACGAGTTAATTTAAAAATGATTTTGTTTGAAAGAAATGTTGATAAAATGAAAGAAAATCAATTTTAAATTGAATGACTACTTATTAGTTGAATAAAATGGATTAAACCAAATTGTTTAATGTTAATTTATATAAAATTGAAATCTATATGGTTTTGAATAGTTGAAGTTAAATGTTGAGGTGGAATTAACTATAGTTGATAAATAGATTTAATAGATGAGTAAAAGAAAATAGATTTTAATGTGAAAATTTTTGTAATAAATTTTGATAAATGGGAAACAAAATAAGTGATTAAAAATATATGGAAATGAAATCAATCAAATTTGACTAATTAAATAAAGTAAATTGGAATCAAATAATTTAGTATAAACCAATTTTAAAATAAATGCAGTTTATATGGTTTTAAGTTAATTGTTTTATTTTATATTTCAAATCTAATTTTCTTTCTGGTTGTTTCCATTCGCCTACCTCCTATCTTTTCGAGGACGAAAAGTTATGAGTGGGGGAGAGTGTAATGATTTGAAAATTTTAATAATGTAACGAACTCGAATTTTGTGAAATTTTAAATAATTGAATTTGGAAATAAAAATTTAATATTTGAAATATGTCTACTTAAACATAGAAAATGGTAGATTTTCATCAGATAATATGAAAGTTATTTTATTGTGTAATTTTATTTAAATTCAAATAAGTTAAAAATTGATGATAATAAAATATTTTCAAACCTGAATATTTTTATATAAATTTGTAAATCATTTTCTAAGTGAGTCGTCATATTTTGTTTCTTCAAATTTGGGCTGCTATTCTCCGTCTATCTTATTTTTGATAAAATAGCAGCATTTTCGGTACCAATTATCAACTTTTGATCGGATGATTGTACCGCTGATACCTGTATACCATTTTGATCGTCTCGTCGTGCCGATCTCTGCGGTATATTCAACTTTGTGTTTTAAGGTCTGGTACACGACGGAAACGATAATAACGGTCCATTGTAATGGTACCAAATTTGTGGCTTTTCACTTTCCTTTGCTTTTCAAATCTAAACGTGCAGCCCGAGCAATATAATAAATTACTTTAATAACTTTCTATTTAATCATAGCATGACCATTCATATCACATTTATTCTTTAAGTATATATTCATTTTTGCTTCGGAAACCGACCATTGACATTTATTAATTTCATTTTTTAACTTCTTCTATTCTAATTGTTTAATTTATATTCTAGTTCATGTGGTCATTTCCATTCTCTCCCATATTTTTCTTGTCCTCTATACTTTTGCCTTTCAAGAGAAGAAAAGAAAATCTATATTGGTTCATTCATATTTTTCTATCTCTACCTCTACACGTTCTGACACCATGCTTTCCTCTGCCCACTGCCATAGCTTCCAGCCTTTGCTCCACCTCTGCTCTTCCTTTGGTTGTATACATGTAGCATATAATGATATATGTGTGTGTGTGTGTGTGTGTGTGTTATATAACCTATAATTTTTATATATATTTTGTTATAAGGTTACATGTTAGTTTATAAAATTTATATTAGTATAATATGTTGTTTATGCATATGTGGTATACATATTATACAGTTTATAAGTTATAAAGTTATAAAGGTTATATAGTACGTATATTTTAACCTAGTAAATTTATATTGTTTTTTTGGTGCTTTAATCTAATCAATGATTTTAATAATAATTTATATATATAGTTTATATATGATTTGCTGGGTCTGCATAAATATATATATGTTATTTAATATATATGTATGTTATATTTGTTAGTTACAGTTCCAGTTATATATTTGTACCACTTAGAATATACATGTCATAGTTTATAGGATCTATGAGTTTGCAACTTTCTATACATATGGTTATATAAGGCACTCTCAAGTATATATATCAGCATACATATATTATTATATGTCAATGGATATAATATGTTTTTCTTTATATGTACGAATTTACACAAGTTTATATTATCTTTGTGCATATAGGTATGTAGGTTATATATATATGGCTATCACTTTATATTAGCAGTTTACTTTTTTCCTTTTTTCTATTTGACCTGTATTATATATATATAAGTTATATGTGTTAGTATATTATATTTCATTGTGTATATTTTGCCTATATACAGTTTAAAATGTCATATAATATAGATGCTTTTTACAATTTATTAAAAAATGTGAGTTTACTTCTCTGTTCCATATCCAAGTAGTAGGCTATAGCTGTCGTTTTACACATTTTATATATAGTATATAGACTATACAGGTTGTCACCCTTTACTTTATAAATTATGTTTTACTTTGCATAGGGCCGTTACTGGTTTTTGTGTATATGAACCGTTAGTTATGAATTATAAGTTTATACAATGTTTTATATTTGTTCCTATACTTAAATATATGTTTACAGCATATATTATAAAGGTGGCATATATACATTATATTATATATGAGGTACGCGTGATTATATGTTTGATAGACGTACATTGTTGCAAAAATTTTATATATACCGAGTTATACTTGTTTTAATAAGTACTGTTTATGTGTGTGTGTGTGTGTGTGTGTAAATGATCGGTTAGGTAGATGCGTAAGTCCATATAAGAATATATACTAAATCTTTTGGTAATATATGAAGTTATATACATTTGTGTGGGTGTGTGTATATATATTACTTTAAAGTTATGTTTTGAAAAGCTGATTTGATTTTCCTCATCAATTCCTATTTATCAGCTTTGTCCTTCGAACTCGAGCCCATCGTGCTTTGCTTCGAAATTCGTACTTTGATTTGTAACCCATTCCATTGTCTATTCTCCCTAGCCTCGAAATATGAGCAATCACTCACGATTAACGTTCTTATATTTATTAAATTTGATTTCAATTGAAACGACAATTGAAATATGCTGCTGTTAGTTATTTAAATTGTTATATATATGCTATTATCTGTAACTGTTCACCTATGAGATATGACACCATATCCTGTTGTTTATATTATATTATTATTATGATATGTGCCTATTATTATTATCGTATCTGTTATCACTCTGCAAGTTCCCTGTTAGTATAGAATTCCCCATGGGTTGAAATGATACATACCCGAATGATCTATAGAATAGGAGAAAATCGTTATGGGTTGAAATGATAAACCCAAGTGATTTTCAAATTAAATTGAACTTGGTATTGCAATTTGAAATGATGTATACCCATATATATTTAAATTACAGCTTGAAATGATAATTTTCTGTATCAGTAGACCATAGGATAGAAAATTATATACATACCCCGTTGCTATATATATATATATATATATTTTGAAAATGATTTCTATGGTTTTGAAAGGAAATATATATGGTTTTATTTAAATTTTAAAATATTATGTATATGAATTTTTTTTAATATAAAATAGATTTAATAATAAACTTTAAATTTAGTAAAGTTTGATTTATGTAAAATACAATATGTTTAAGTATTTATTTAAAATTATATATAAAAGTAGATTTTATAATGATCTCTATAAGCTAAGGTTGGAAAAAAATTAATTTATTCGAAATTATATTTAATTAATTTTTTTTAAGTAAATCGGTTTGAAACTTACTGAATTTAAGGATTTTAAGATGTGATTTTATAACTTGATTTTGATATAAAGTGATTAAAAGGATATTTCAAGTTTAAATAAATCGAAGGAAATATTTAGTTTAATGTAATTTAAGGTTACTTAAATGATATTGGATTTATTAGTAAATATTTCAAAACTGAATAATAATGAAGTTAAAATTTGATATACATGAAATTATAAAATCTAATTTTGAAAATGTTTGAATATTAAAGCTTTGAAAATATTGGAATTCAAATGGTTTATTTTGTGGTACAAATCTGTCTTTAGAATAGATATAATTTGAAATGATTTATTGAGAAACTGAATTGAATCGAAGTTGAAGAATTGAGATTGAATTAAATTGCAATTTTGGAATTCGAGTTGATTTGAATCGATTTCTGAATTTTGAGGAAACTATTTTATTATATAAAGTATTTTTAAATTGTATTTTACTTTATAAATTATTTTAATATAAACTATTTAATATAAACCATTTTTAATATAAACTATTTTTATATGAACTATTTTATTATATATTATTATTTATATCTAAACTATTTAAATGGTGGAAGTTATGATTTCAGGGTTATGGTTTTCCAAAGTATTATGATTTCCAAGTGTTATGATTTCTAAAGTATTATAATTTTAAGTATTGTGGTTTCGAAAGTGTTATGTCCTTGAAAATGATATGGTTTTTCTAAATGGATATATTTGAAATGGAAATGATATTGTATTGATACGGTTTTGAAATGGAAAGTGATATTTTGGTTTTGAAGTATAAACTATTTTGAAATGACCACGGTGTCATAAAAACGATTGGTTGTTAAAGAGACGGGGATCAGATATTTTCGTACTCTCTACCAATACTGCAAACCATTTTAAAACTGTGTAAGTGGTGGAGATTCTAGATTGAAGTAGGATCGTTTGGTGGCGATTCTATATGGTATTTACGTAGCCCTGACTCCTGTGAGTCAGCTTGATGCGGCTAAAATAGGAGCCACGCCAGGCCAAGTGAGGTCATTCCTCCGATCGGGCATATTCCTTTGATACCATTTTATTTCTTTTGTGATTGATTGGATGCACCCATTGATTTGGGAGTGTGTCATGAGGTGGGCGGTAGTAGCTGCTATGCATTACCACCAGTCCGGATGCGTAAACAGTATATCTACCCTGGCATTGCCTCGAGTGTCATGTTGCATGCCCTATCGCACCTTCTACGAGTTTGTTGTGTACCATACCTATGGGGTGCCCTCTGTGTAAACCTCTCGGAGGAGCGTACAATACTGTATAGACTCTGGGAATATATAAAATGTGTTAAGGGGGATATGGGTAATGCCTTAACGCTATTTTAATATCTTTACTATAGACATATTATAATAGCGTATGTTACCACATAGTAGATAGTTTAACGGATCCTTAAAGGATGGTTATCCCAAGCATCCTTTGAGTTACTTGTATTTCAGTTGATATTTCACTTGAGTTGGATTTATTGTTATAAGAATATTAATCCTGACTCGAGTGTTTTATGTTTTTCTTTACGCTTGGGACAGACTGAGAGATACAGAATTTGAGACTTATATTTGGAGTTGGAGCTTCATCTGGAGATCCATCTATATATATTCAGCTTTCAGCTATCCAGTTGTTGGTTCAGACTGGTCATCTGTTTGTATTCAAGACTGCATTGTTTTTGAGATATTATATTGTATTTTATTTCAACTCTGTTGTTTATATAGTAGCTTTATGAACTACTATTTATCTATTCCGCTGCTCATTGTATAGTACTCTGTGTCCGTGATTCTGTAATTGCTTTATTTACAGTATATGCTGAGTTTTGCCAAATATAAATTAACAATCTGACATTTTGAGCAATTCAAATCCGATATGTGTGGATGCAAATGGCACGAAATATCAGGTCGTTACATCGTCGATACGGACCCAACGCAATTTGTTTCATCAAAAACGAACCTCGTATGAAGAAGTTATAGAATTTAGAAGTTTGTACGAATTTATACATATAAATTTATAAATTCTTTTTTATTTCAAACCCTCACTTAATCTCGGCCGTTAGTTTTCTCTATAGCAGATCATGGCTGATGCAAGTCTTCTTCGCCCCTAGGCTTATTCGATCGTGAAAACCCAGGGCCGTTCGCTTCCACGAATTATCGGGCCACCATCTCGTCACTTGACGATGATCCAAGACCACAGATCGATGCGCCTCAGCGAGCTCCACCTTCGGCATGAACGTCGACAACCTCGGCTGCCACGATGCATAGAAAAATACGTAGGAATGCATTGCCTTTGAACCTCGATTTCGACCACCATGAAGCACCGATGACGATCAAAACCATATGGATGTGAAGGTCTCACGATGCTCTTCATCTTTGTAGTTGAGTGTTTTTCGTATAGATTGATGGATTGGAAAAGATCGATGGGGATAGTTTTAAACATTTTCGACCATTGAAAATCAAAGTGGCGGCTAGCCCTAGATGTATTAGGAATTGTGAAAATAGAGGAAAATTATGACCTTTTATAGAAAATCTAATGACACTATTCACCGAAAAAAATTTCAAACTTCAATCGAAGCGTGCCGCTTGGGTTTAAGATGTTTTACCCCTATTTCGAACATAATGGAATATATATCGGGAGCCAATTCGATTGTATTTGAAAGATAGGTTTTCGAATCGACTTATTTAAATAAAAATTTCGCTTAAACAAATTTCTGTGCGATTCTGCTTTCCACAGACAAACCGTAAATCGAATTGACATGAAATTTGAAATTCTACAATAATATAACATTACGGATCCAATGAAACAGGTTTCATCGAAATCCGAGACTATATCAAAAATGACTATTTTTACACGTTATTTTTTTTGAAGAAACAGGTTTGTAGCGCATTGCTACACAGTCGATTAGATAAATTATATTATAAGAAATAGGGGTCATGGCCAATCAACAAGCCTGACCGGTAGCCAGTAGGAGTAATCATCTATAGAAAAAAACCCAAAAAGGACGATTGTAGCGAGTTATATATACAGTGATAGAAATAGAGTTTTAGTAAAAACAGACAAAGCGAGGGTCTAGTTAATCACGGGCTGGATAGAAGGCCCCATGAATGCAGCAAAAGGAACTTCAAACATTAGCAGTCAATCTGAAGTGTCACCGTTGTTGGGAGGAAGGCGCCAGGTGAAGGGACGCCTATGCACCGAGCCTGTCGAAAGAGCAAACAAATAGGATATTTTGTTACAAATACCAAGAACACTGTTTTTAGGTTTATTGAAGACAAAAGCATTTCTTTCTTTCCAGACGCACCAGCTATAGATGCCAATGAAAGAGTCAAGAGTTTCATTCGGGTTATTGGATTGCCAATGATCAAAGAACGAGTGTGTGGTCGGGATGAAGCCAATAAGGTGGGTATTAGTCGAGGCAAAGATGTAGAAGAGAAGTCACATTCGAAAAAAAGGTGAGCAATGGATTCATCTTGCATGGAACACAAGACACAACGAGGGTCAATCTGAGTGTTCCATCGTATGAGCCTATCCTTAGTGTTGATATGACCATGGATAAGACACCATTGGAAGAAAAGGATGCGGGGAGGTAGTCTGCATTTCCAAAATCTTGCAAAAGCGAATGACCTACCAGGATGATTGAGGTATGAATAGCAAGCAGAAACCGAAAAGGCTTTCATTGGATTTAGAGCCCAGGTATAGTGATCTGGGGAATCTGTGAGTTGAATGGAGAGGAGTATGTTAGAGGCCGAGTTAAGGTCGGACAGCGTGCTAAGGTCAAAGAAAGTAGGAGGGCAGATGCTGGATAGGCCGAGTGTGGAAAGATCAGCAACCGATGAGAATGGATGGGAGATATGGGCAAATAGATGAGTGAGGGAGTGCGCAAGGGGGAACTGGTCATGCCAGATATCGAGCCAGAAAAGGAAATTATGGCCATTGCCAATGGATACATGGAATAGAGATTTGACTCGGGGAATGAGTTTTGTAATGCCTACCCAGAATGGAGAAGTTGAAGGGCGCGGAGTAGTATGGAGAACCAAATGTGGGTTGGAGTAGTACAGGATCCAATCCTTCCAGATGAAGTGTCTAGGAGTGATGATATGCCATAGCCATTTGGATAAGAGAGCGTAGTTGAAGGAGCGAAGATTAAATAGACCTAGACCACGGTGGTCCACGTGTACGCAGATTGACTTCCAATTGATTAAGCATTTTACTTTAGAACCATTCCAAAGGAAAGCACGCCTAAAAGAATCACTTTTATTGATAACCCATTTGGTAATACATGAAATGACATCCAATATGTGGGAAGGGCGGATAGCACCGATTTAACGAGGATTAGACGGCCAGCGGTAGATAGGGAGTTTGCTTTTCATGATGATAGGCGAGATTCGATCTTGGAAGTAAGCGGGTACCAGTCTTGTCGGGTAAGTTTGGTGGGGTGGAGAGGGATACCAAGGTAGGTGATGGGAAAATGATCAAGTTTACAGTTGAGCAGAGATGCAACATAGGGGCCGAGATGATGAGCACCACCTAGCATGATGACAGAACTCTTATAGAAGTTGATGAAGATGCCAGAGATGAGTTTGAAACTATATAAAAGGACTTTGAGGCAGTGGAGGTGATCTGGATTAGGGGAGATGGGTAATATGGTGTCATCAGCAAATTGCAAGTTGGAGACCGACAGTTCAGAATTGGGTAGGTTGATGTTGGCAAGGAGGTTATTGGATTTGGCGAGTTGAACCATGCGATTAAAGAAATCTGAGATGAGCAGGAGTGGCGAGAGGGGATCGCCTTGTCTAAGACCTCTGGCAGATTTTTTATGTCCACCTACAGAACCATTGATATAGATTGCTGAAAGACTTGTATCAAGAATACATTTTATCCAATTGCACCAAGTATCTGAATAGCCTATATGTTTCATAAGTTCAATCAAGAAATACCAGTTGACAGAATCGAAAGCTTTAGAGAAGTGTAATTTGAGGAGGGCCTCTGGGGTGGAGGAGTGGTGACAGAATGAGATAACCTCTTGGGTGGTAGCAACACAGTCTAGGATGTTTCAGCCCTGAATGAACGCCGACTGTTCAATACCGACCAGAGCACCAACAACATGTTGTAGACGCTTAGCAAGGAGTTTGGTGATAATTTTGAAGGTTGTGTTGAGGAGACTGATTGGGCGAAACGAAGGAAGGGTGGTGGAGCCCGGGGATTTGGGTACGAGGATGATATTGGCATAGTTTAGCCTTGCGATCAGGGTGGGGTTAGATTGAAATTCCAAACAAATATCAATAATGTTGGATTTGACTGTTGCCCAAAAGTGTTTGAAAAAAAGAGGTCCAAAGCCATCTGGACCAAGGGATTTATCCTCGGCCATATCGTACACAGCCGACCAGATTTCATCCTCAGTAAAAGGGGAATCAACGGGGATAGGATCAGGGTTGGGATAGAGGAGATTCCAGTCAATAGTGGGAAGTTGAGGAGAGGTTTTGCCAAGGAGGTTGCGATAGTATTCTGTGAAGAGACTAAGGATATCAGATTGGTTGGTGAAGATGGAATTATTGTGGATGATTTCGGAGATGAAAGTCGATCTGCGACGGCTATTGGCGATACGATGGAAATAGACCGTATTCTTGTCCCCATCTTCAATCAATTTGGATTTTGACCGTTGCTTCCAACCTATCTCTTCTTATTTGATAAGCCTTTTCAGATCTACTTCTAATTCCTTGAGGCGAGCAGATTCTGAATCAGATAAGGTTCGGGATTCCTCTAGAATGTTGAAGTGCAAGACTTTATCCTGGGTTTCCACAATATGGATGCAGATCGAGCCCCAAATAGATTTGGCCCAAGGTCTAATGAGCTTTCTAAGCGAGCGAAGTTTGGAAACTACTTGGGCAGTGACAGATTGACACGGAGATGGTTGGGACCAAGCAAATCTGACGAAGTCAGCAAAAGAAGGTTCAAGGAGCCATATGCGCTCAAATCTGAATTGTTTATGGGGGTTAGTGTGGGTCCAGAATCTAGGAGAAGAGGGCAGTGGTCAGATAGGGTCGAAGCAAGGCCTGTGATAAGCGTTTGTGGTTGAAGGTCATCCCAAGCGGGATTGAATAGGAAGCGATCTAGCTTAGCTAGAGATGGAATTAATCGGTGATTTGACCAAGTGAAGAGGCGGTTACTGATGGGTGGGTCTATGAGCGCGCAGGAATTGATAAAGTCATTAAAAGCAACCGAGTCATATGAATAGGTACCCGAATTTCTATCGAAGGGGGATCTAGTTGTGTTGAAGTCACCTCCAATAATCCAACGACCGTTAAAAAGGGAGGCAGTTAAACCAAAGAGCTTCTCGCTCTAGAGAGCTTTGAGGGCCGTAGATATTAGAGATGAGATATAATAAGTCGAAGTGAAGGTGACGATGGATTATATGTAAAGCAGTTGTTGTGGATGGATTGACACATGTTCCAATTGGATTCGTTCCACATAGTGATTATGCCACCACTTGGGCCAATGGAGCCTACGTGGGCCGAACTAGACAGGTAGGGACCATCCAAAAGTCCAATTAGTGAAGTGGACGGATTTGAAAGTTTGGTTTCTTGCAGAAGAAGGATTTCAATTTTTTGGGAGGCCAGAAGAAGATTGATTGCGTGGCATTTAGAGGGGTCACCCAAATCCCTAACATTACATGTCACAATTTTCATTGGGATAAGGATATACGCTCGGATTCTAGTCTTTGCATGGCTATGTGGTGTTCGTTAGATAAATTAATGCCCATGCAACGACTCATTTTTTTATTAAATTTAGAGTTAGCTGATGAAAAAACAATCGTTTTAAGAAAACTATCGGAGCTCCCTGAAGCGGCCGCGCCATGGTTAAGCCTATTGCTCTATCGAACTAGGGCACGAGAGAGCGAGTCCAGATGTGGTGGAGCTGAAGTGGAGACATGGGGCGGAGGATGTGACACAGTCGGAAGAGGCAATTCATCTTGTGGCTTTGGAAGTTGTAAGTGGATAGGGATGGAGAGGTCGAGATCAGTTAGGGGGTCACAGCGAGGTTCAGGATTTAGCATATCACTAGCATTGGGTGGACTCATTATCTCTGAGGAGTCATCTTGGATACGTAACTGTGTGGCAGGGGCGAGGTTAGGTGGAGACATGACAACCTCAAAATTCATGGCATGAAAAGGGGCTTCTGAGTCCGATTGATCAGAAGAGATATGAGGGGTTCATTGAAGCATTGCCAGTCCCTTTCAAAGTCAATGCCTAAGATGAAAGTTTTCGGGGCCTATTACGGTGTTCGTGATTACAACGGTCGACAGTGAGCAAATGATCCGAGTTGTTGAGGCGGGTAACAAAACTGCATGGGGTGGTTATTCCTTCAAAGAACTGAATTCGGATGTGAAGAAATCTGTGGTCAAAGTGCGCCCAGTCGCATTCGTCTAGGGATACAGTTCTGCCAATGGAGTTCAAGGCGGAACTCACTGCCTTAAGATTGTTGCACAATAATTTGGGAAAACCCTGCACCCGAGCCCATGATGGGGGTTCTAAACTTGGAGCAGACGGCGGTATGAAATCTGACCATGGTTCAGTAAGGACCGATCATGCATGTTAATTTTGGTGATCGACCTGAGCCTTAATGCTTGTTCTCGGGCAATGACAGAAGGGAAAAGACCAGAAAACGGTTGTCTAACAGCAGCCATATCGGTCATTCTTGTATCTGGAGATGGACTGTAAGGGTGATTGAAAGAGTTTCGACGGTCCAGAAACCATCTATAATTGGGGCCGTGAAATAGTTTGAGGGGTTATCCATGGGGAAGCAAGGAAAAGGAGAGAAATTTGTGGGAGTATTTTGGGAGGAAAGTTGATCAGATTGAGGAGTATAATTGCGATTGTTAATTGGCTCAGTAGGTAGTGTCCACCTAGGCTGTGCAACTTGGAATTTACATTTGCCAATTGGATCAGTGGATGTGGCCCATTTAGGCAGCGCATTATTACGTTTGGCAGAGGGATCAGAGAGTAGGGCGCCAGAAGACTGAGCGATTTGAACATTCTGGTGATTTGGTATAATACGCGCAGTTATCGAAGCGTTGCAGTTAATAAAATTTTTCTTGGGACACGACAGTTGTGAGTGGCCGAAAAATCCACAGAAAAAGAAAATCTTTGTTTCTCTGCACTTTTTGGCCACGTGATCATTTCCAGCGCACCGGAAACATCGCTGTTTTGACTTCAGGAATTCAATAGTCAAACGGGTCGATCTGAAGATGGGAAGAAATTTGTGACGCTTGATGATCTGAGGGTTAGGTAACAGGGGGGCAGAGGGGTGGCGGCGGCCACCTGGGCATACGATTTTTTGGGGATTGACTGGAAGTGTAACGATCTCGGTTTAAAGACGAATTTAAATTGTAACTAAAATTAAATTTTGGGGTTAAATTGTGGTTTTGTTTGAATTTTTCAAATTTAATAAGATATACATATACTTAATTTGGATTTGAAACTCAAAATAAATATTTTAAATTGAATTGTATTATAAATAAATTTTGATTTGGAAATTAAAAATAAATTCAAAATTTATTGGATTTAAAAATTATATTTTGGAAAAGATAATATGTACGATTATTTGTTAAAGGTATAAATTGTGTTTTAATTCATTTTCTTTAAAAGGTTATAAAAAGTATAAGATAAATTTTATCCTATCAATATTAAATATAAGTGTAAAATATAAGTATAAAATATATGTTATCAACTTAATGTTTGATAAAACTATAAATAGAAATCAAATTTAAGAATTTATGTTAATAATCAAAGTATATGGTCATATGGCAACATAAAATCAAACTATAAAATAATAACAAATGAAATACATATAGAATTGTATGTGAGTTGTGTAAGCAAAGACAAGAAGATAGATAAAAAAAATCTATGTACAAAGTAAATATTTGTATTGCACATAATAAAATAAAGTGTTTATGTATAGAAAAAAAACATATCAACAAAACAAAGAAGTACAAATCAAATAGATTTACTGTAAACAAAATGGGAACACATGCATTTAATATTTTCTTCTCAAGCACAAATGGAGATCAATCTCAGCTGAAATAGTAAAATCATTTTAGCCTGCAAATTGAAAAATATCTTTAGTCAAAGCAACAAAAAAATATGACCAAAACAAAAGATAAAACTTAACCAGTTAAAACCTTCCTTTTATACAAACTATTTTTATATATATGTATATATGTTCATCCTATTCCAGTTCGTTCATAACTTAGTATTCCAGAAAAGATTTTTTTTATCAAACATCATTATCTACAAGCTCAAAATATCATTCAAGTTCAACAAAAGCAAAACAGGATTCAAAGAAAATCAAACTGCAGTTTCAAAACATAGATTTCTCTCCGTTCTTCAATTTGAGGTGAGTAAACATAATTTTAAAAAGACTTGAGTATATTGAATCTGAGTAGGATATTCATAAATCATATTATGTTACATATGTATGTATGTATGTATGTATGTATGTATATATATATATATATATATATATATATAGCTCTGAATATATGAATTGTTTTGTGAAATCTTGTCTACCTATTCTTCTCTGTTTGGATTTACAGGGTTAAGTAGTTATTCAAAATTCAAGCTTCTTCATCAAATCATTTATAGGCTTATAGTTTAAAATAAAATAAGTTGTTCAAACATAAATCAAGCCTTTAAAATTTGTTTTAAACATGTTGGTGAAACATGTCAACTGGGAATCTTGTTCTACATGCAACATGCATCATTTTGTTAAAATTTGAATGTGATAAATTGTTGATTCAATTACATAATCTGAATCCACATTCAAAAATGAGATTTTTAAAACAAAAATGGGATTTTTTAGTTAAGTATCTTATGAGCAGTTCGTAATTGATCAGAAAATACATTTTGATCAATTTCTGGTGGCCGAAGGATTTTTGGATGGTAAAACTTTGCATGAAGCAAGTATGGCCATCGTTGAATTCAGGAAAAATGTTGAAAAAAAATTTCTATTGCAAGAGATGGGAGAACGAATTAAAACTAGGGTTTAAGGACTGTGAAAAATGGCGTTTGAGTTTTGGGCTCGTGCAGGCTAGTCAATGCATCGAGCGTGGCAAGTTTTGGAGGGGATATACTTGAGGCATAGACGGAGGCGTGGACGGAGTTGGGGCAGCTCCGGTGGTCTGAGCGGCGATGGCGAGATGTTTTTGTTAGTGGGTTGTGTTATAGTTTTTCGAGCATACTGCTTTTTTCGATTTCGAAGGTTTGGTGATCAATTGAGTTTGGTTTTTGAGTTTGTGGGAGTTTTTCGACTTGCCGTAGATGTTGGAGTTCGCTAGAAGGACGGCGTGTCGCCGTGCACGTGTACGGCGTAGGTTTTGTGTCAGCATCGTTGATGGATGAGTGTCACGAGTTGATTCTCGAGTAAAAAGGGTGATTGCTTCGGGTTCGTACGCGAATACGTGAGCTTGGTTGCTTATCATTATAAGTTAACTTAAACTTTAACTGGAAGAAAAAAAGGGTGGAAGAAGAAGAAACGAATGTCTCAGGGAGAGGTCTCGGGGAAGTTAGTGAAACAACTCGAGTGTTTACTCGAGTAAATGGGGGAGATTGGTCGGGTTTGCTTCCCACACTTGTAAAATCATAATAGTAGGTTAAATAAACTATTTAAACAAATCTAGGGTAATATGGCTAATTAATGTATGACAATTTTAAGTCAAGCCTTTATTACAAGTTAATGAATTAAGTAAATACTTAACCAAGTTTTGCAATTTAATTAATACTTCAATTTAGTAGTTAATGTAAAACAAGTGTTGAAATTTAATTACCACTAAAGTTTTTAATTTAATAATAATTTATTTTCAAAGTTCATGGAAGATTTTTAAAATGTTAATTAAGACAAATAAGTATTATTATTAATTATTTAAAAAGGGTAATTAAGAATGGATAATTAATTTAAAATTGTAATTAACTAAGTGATTAGAGATTAATTAATTTGAAATTAAAGACTGGGTAAATTAATATTTAAGTGTTTAATTAAAATTCTTGACTAGATGATTAAAGTTAATTAATTTATGATTAGTAGATAATTAAGATAATTGATTAAGGAATAATTAATTAAAATTTAATTAATTTATCCTTAAGAATAGTTAATCATTGTTTTAAATAAATCAATAAAAATAGTTATGTGGTTAATTCTTTTAAATCACCTTCGCCTTAAATTGAAGATGATTGACTATCATCAAATGTTGGGTACTGGATTGATGTTTGTGATTGTGATACTGTGTGATGTGAATTGCTTTATGCTGAACTGTGATTTGTGATTTTTTTTCTGTATGTATGTGAAAACCCCTTTGTCCGTAAAACAGCATTTGAATTTCGATCCGCCAGGGTGTCGGATTCCAGTTGGTTATCCGAAACCCACATCGAATTGTAATAATGAATCTTTGTGATTGATAAATTTATCTTATCAATGAATCTGTGTATATAGATAAGTGTTATGAGTTATACCGCTTATCGATTTTGATATGATTGAATTTGTGATGATTGAATGATGTTGCACTATTGTGTTAAACCCCTGGACTACATCATACACACAAATATGGATTTCACGTGGAAATCGGTTAAGTCACAGATTTTTAAATAGCTTTGAATTTGAATTTTAAATTCAAATAGTTTTGGAAATGGAATTGAATTGAATATAAAGAGATTTTAAAAAGGAATTCCAAAAATAAAAGTTATTCTCAATTACTTGGTTAAGATTTGAAATTTGAATAATTTGATTTAAATTGAAATTCAATATCTGAAATTGAATTCTATATTTGGTATTTATGACTTAAAAATGGTATACAAGTTTATATGGATTTTTAAACCATTTATAAAGTGTTGTTTTGGGAATTTGAATTAACCCAAAGACTTTAACTTGTATAAATGAGATCGAATTTTTCCGAAACGAAAACTGTTTGTTTTCAAATAATAAAAGCTTTCATATGAGAAATGAATTTCCAATTTGTATTAAAGGGATTTCAAGTTTGAATTGAAGTAGTTTTCCAAGTTATGGATGAATCTTTGGAAATGAGTTTTGAAAGTTATAAATTAAATCTTTGATTTAAAGATTTAAATGAATTAACCCAATTGAAACGGAAATTGTTTTGAAATCCGTGAATGGATCTTTGTGAAACTGGGTGAATTTTGTGAAATGAATCTTTTTGTTTAAAAGATTTGAAATGGTAATTGGTTTAAACCATTTGGAAGGAAGTTGAATTTTAAAAGTTGTGACTTAATTGAAATCCCATATCCATATGTTTTAAATATTGCGCTCATTATTCGGTTTAGCCGGAAGAGGACTTTGTGTCATATAACCCATTCCGAATAATGATACGTCGTTATGGATAGCATTAAAGACCAATGGTGAAGACCGGGTATTTGCGTGAACGATAGGATGACCTATCGATTATCTCTGCACTGAGTAGCTACGGTATAGAGATTCCCTAAGTGATGGGAAGTCCGGTCGGGATTGTGAATACCCAGATTGCAAGGGCTTCTTCGGAAGTGCCTTCGGTTCTGTTCGAACCCGGAACAGACTTGTATGGTTGTATGTCTGACATTGCATTTTGAGATATAAAGAAGATTTCTTTCAAATACATATATGTTGGTGGCGGAGAATTTATTCTCTTAGCTTAACACCCTTCTCTGAGACGTACGAACTCGGAGGTTATGTAGTTGAAGGTTATCAGCGATATACTCCCAATTTGGTAGTGTGGCATGCTAAGTGCTGCTATGTGTTGATGATCATTTGTTGATCATTTTTTGATCAAAACATGGCTTTTATGAAAAGCGTAGCTTTGTGGACGATACCCCATCGAGCCTCACAAACCGGTAATGGTCGAAACATGAAAGATGCGGCAAGGTTTCAGGGGTAGCTCCCCTAGGGTGTGACCATTCCTTCTGGAAAAGGGTAGTATCGTGGTATGAAGCCCAAATACTTACTCATGTGTGCACTATAGTATATTTATTACTGTGTGATGTTGTTGGTGTAAAGGATCCTCGTATAAAGGTCCCAAAGGACCAGGTGTGGCATATCTTAGGTTTTACTTCCCGGGAAGGGGGTAACCGACCTTGTGCTGGCAGAGATCCGAGTAGGTTCTCGGGGCGTCCCTCCAGAGGCGTTCCCATGTGCCAATAGGAAGTTCCTTAGCCTGACCATTTGTTGGAAAAATCCAAAGAAACAATACGCGCCCTATACGGTTTTAGTTGTATAATCTGCCATGGAATGTGGCGGTAACCTGCTATTGAACATGGTAGCTATAGTAGGCATAAGTGCGAAATACCTATGCTGGCTAAGATTAATATTATACTTTCAAAATGTTTTCCACTATGCACTAATAATAATATCAAAATGGTTTTCAAGTATCAAGCATTTTTGACTATCATAAGGAGAAATCTCCTCCAATTCTCCGTTTGCATGGTGTGTGTGGTGGGAGGCCTTATGGTAGTTTCATTTTCCAAAAAGCATTGCGGATTTCAAATTTAAAATCTTTTGATTGTTTTTAAAGACAAATTGTTTTTGTTTGCTTATACCAGTCCCATGACTGACTTGGAGTTTATTGTTCCCTTGCTAAACTCTGGGTGCCTACAATTTTCCATACGGGCAGTCTAGAGTTTGGTTTTTCAGAAAGCCAGGTTTATTAGATTATCTGGAGCTAGTTTAGTCCTTGGACGACTGACTTTGCTTACTTATCTTTGTGCAACCTTGATGGTGGATCGAGCTTGAAGTTTTGGAGTTCTAGCTTTGGAGTTTTGGATTGGAGTTGCAATATTAGATCCAGTGAAGACTCATCTCATATTGTATTATGTTCGGCTGTATTTTGTGTTGTATGTTCTCTGATATTGATGATTATCATTGTATCAAACTGATGAATTGGATATTGTATTCATGTTGTATCAGTGATATCATCTTTTATGCCACTGTGTTATTTATCATCTAATGGTATTGCAAGCTCCGGCGATACGAATTTGATGTTGTTTGTCGGACATCGAATTCGGGTCGTCACAGGAAGACTATGGGGACCGGGTGAGGTGGGTTTGATGAATCGAAGAGTGTCGTGTTTGGGGCAAAAGATGTCGGGGGATTGTGGGCAGAGGTCGACGAAGAAAGGGCAGAATGTTGGTCGAAATTGGAGCCAAGTTGATGATAAGAGTTCAGGGTAGGATCTGGAGACGGAACAGGTAGATGGCCAGAGGGAGGGGAGAGAGGCGTGAGAGGAACAGGATGAACCGGTGGAAGGGGAGCCATTATTAAAAAAATTCGTAAAACGCACCGCACATTATTTTTCGTAAGACGTTAATTAAATATTAAAGTATTCAATTTCTATAAATTACCTTTTAATTCAATTTCAAAAGTTGACTAACATCGTTCTATTTCGGATATAATTTAAATCAAATTTATAAATCATTTTCATTCACATTAATTCCAAATTCCAAATATTTCTGTAATTTCAAATATTTAATTAACAATTTACTTATCCAATTAAATCTAGATATTCGAAATATAATTTATTCAACTTATAAAATTAACTAGTGAATATTTAAAATCAATTAAATAAACGAATTTCAAATGACAGAAATTCTAGGTCGTTACATTGAGCTTCCTCCATTCGTTCTCTGCTTAACTCAATCTTTTCTGATGCCTCTAACCAAATCTGAACCTAAGACTAATCCGTCTTCAGTCTCCAACCAATATGCATGGGATTTGCGTGGCCTTCCATAAGAAGCTTCAAAACGAGCCATTCCTATGCTAGTGTGGTAACTACTATTATAGGAAAACTCAACCAAATGCAGGTGATCTTCCCAAGAACCACCAAAATCTAATGCACAAGCCTCAACAAATCCTCGAGTACCTGATTGACTCTCTCTGTCTGCCGATCAATTTGTGGATGATATGCGATACTCATCTTAAGCTTTGTGCCAAACACATCCTGTAGACTCTTCCATAATTTGCTAGTGAATAAAGCATCTCTGTCGCTAACTATGCTACTAAGAACTCCATGAAGTATAATTATGTTCTTAATGAAATACACCAAAACAGGTGTCGTCCTGGTCGACTTTACTGTAATGAAATGGGCACTCTTGGTCAATCTGTCCATAATAACCCATATACTTTCATTTCCTCTCCTTGACCTTGGCAACCCATCTATAAAATCCATAGAGTCGAATCCCATTTCCAAATTGGAATATCTAGAGGCTGAAGTAACCCACTCGGCTTTTGATGTTCGACCTTCACTTATTGACAGTTTACACACTGTCTAACCCACAAGCCAACATCCCTCTTCATGCCTTCCCAATAGAAGCTCCTCTTCATATCTTGATACATCTTAGTCTCTCCAGGATGAATCGCAAATTTGGATCGATGACATTCCTCAAGAACTTCTCTTCTCAAGTTTTCAACATCGGGAACAAATAACCATCCCTTCTTTCTCAACCATCCTCTCTGGTCAAGAAAAAAAATATTTTAAATCATTGATCTCATTTCCAACCTCAAGCCTTTTGATTCTCTCAGCTAATAATGGATCCTCCTTTTACTTAAAAGCAATTCTCTCGATCAACAATGGTCAAACTTCTAAACATGAAAACATGGTAGTACTCTGACTGGAACTAGCATTCAATCTTAACTGCACAGTCCAACTGGCCAAAGCTTCTAGATCTTTCCACTCTACCAACATAGCCAACATCACATTCTTATACCTTCTACTAAGAGCATCTGCTACTTTATTACCTTTCCCTGGTGTATACTCTATACCCAAATCATAAGCAGCCAAAAATTATAGCCACTTCTGATGTCTCATATTCAACTCTTTCTAAGAGAATAATTATCTCAAAGACTTATGATCGGTATACAACTCGAATCTCTCCTCCAAGAGATAATGCCTCCAAATTATCAAGGCAAAAATCACCTGTAACGACCCAGAAATTGACCACTTTAAAATATATTATTTAAAGTGATTTTAAATGTAAAATAAGTAAGGTTATATGATTCAAACAAAATTAGATAGGATTTGGAAATAGAAGTATACACAAAAATAGTAACATTTGCCTATATCAACAAAAGTGACAAAATGCTGATTTTAGAAAAGTAAGTTTCAATGATTAAATAAATTATTTTAATTAATTTATGAGTGTTAATATTTTTAAATAGCATTATAAAAATTTATTTTTAAATTTGGTTTACATAAATAAATAGTTTAACTAAAACGTCAAAATGTGACCGTAAAATATTTTGTCGAAAAACGACATTTTGTCGATTAAAAGTTGTCGCAGCGTCGTCACACCTTTATTTTTATATAGGAACATATATTCAAAATAGTGTAAGTATTAATTAATTCACTAAACATGTTTACTTTTACTAAATAAGATTAGAAAACTTCTAGAAGTCATTAAAAAATGTAAGTAAGAATTAACAAAAGTAAGTAAGAAAAGTCAAAAGTAAACATCAAATCAATATCAAATCAAAGCCAATATAATTATGATATTATTTACTTAATCTTTAAGTGACTAAGACATAAAGTAAGGATGTGGAAGATGATGTTAAGTATTGAAAAAGTGGAGATTACTTTAGGTTGAAGTAAGGTTATTTTGGTAATTGGGTCAGAGGTTATTTTGGTAAATTTACCACTTCTTTCTTTTTCTATAAATATCCACCTCCTTCTCCCATTTCATTCACATTTCTTCTTCTTCTTTTCTCAAGCTTCTTCAACTTCTTCCTCTTCTCTTTAATGGCTTTCAAGACATAGAAAAAAAATTAGAAGTAAATAATGTCAAAATATTTTCAAAATATTCAAAAGAAATCAATGTTCATTATCTTCAAATCAAACTCCTCTTTTCTCCATATTTTATCCCTTCTTCTCTTGGCCATAACTTCTTCAAAACTGTATCAAAATACAAAATTTTCTTTTAAATAATTTATTTTCCAGTGGCTACAACTTTCATGTTGACCACTTTGTCCAATTCTTAGTATAAATAGGTCAAAATTCCACTTCTTTCAAGTACATTTTCTGGCCCAGTTTTTAAGCCAGAAAATAGTCCATTTTGTTTTGATCATAACATGATAACTACATATCCAAATTAAGAATTTCATTTTTTTAAACCATATAAAATTTCAGCGTCTACAACTTTTATGTTGATCACTTTTTTCAGTTTTGAGGTTTACTATACCTGAAACTCAATTCTTTGAAGTGCATTTTCAGGCTTTATTTTTGTGAATCCGAGAATAGCTCTTTTATTTTGAGCATAATTCCCTCAAAACCACTTGGATTCAAATGATTCTTTTTTTCAAATTCAATAGAAAAGAATTTGAAACAACTTTCTAGTTAATAAGTTTTTCAAATTTTGTGAGTAAGAGAGTCAAAAACAAGAGAGAAGATGATCTATTTTTCGGATCTAAATCTTGGGAATTCAAGTTCAAAGCTCTACCGCTTGTTCTCTATATTTTCGGTTAACCTCCATCTCATGCCTTGGCCAAGCTATTGGATGGGAGAGGGTGTTGTTTGCTAGTGTTTAATAGAGTAGGAATTAATTAGTGAAGTGTTGGTTGATTAGAATGTTGATAGGAAGTTAAACCGCTTTGGTTTATGGTGAGAAATTCTAATTGCTTTTGAATTTATATTTTGATTATGTTATAAATCATATTTACACCCTTATGACATATGAATTTTTATACCAAATTAATTGTTAATATAGATGATTTGATAGTTAGTAAACTAAGTGAATTGTGATAATATATCCCTTCATGATATTAATAGTGAATGTTAGATTTGAAATCATATGCATGTGATCGGTTGAATTGATGTTATGTTAGTGATAAGTATGAATATTGGACATGTTCATTTTGATTAAGTAATCCCTTTATGCAAAAAGACTATACTTTAGTAATATGTGATATTGTAGAAAAATAAGTCTCTTTTCATTTAGAAGTGAAATTAAAGTTAAAATGAAAGAGAATTTGAAATTTGAAGTGAAATGGATTTGAAAAGGATGGTTAATTAGAAATTGAAATCAAGATGAATAGTGAAATTGAAATTGAAATCAATTTCGAAAAAGTGAAGTTTAGTTTGAGATTGAATTGAAGTTTAACTTGAAATAGGATTTGAAATCTAAGTTGAGTTTAATTTGAGATTAGAATTGAAATTGAGTTATAATTGGAATTTAAAATTTAATATTAAGATAATGGGAATATAATAATATTATAATGAGGTAATAGTGAAAATATATTTTAAATACTTTAAAAAGTGAAAATATTGATTTAAAATGTTTTCTAATGATTTTATAAGTGTTGAAATACAATTTGAATTGATTATCTCAAATATTGAAAAATAAGTTAAAACTAGACGCGTCGCACAAAGGTAGTTCGCGATTTCGCGTCGAAAAGTTCAAATGAATGTGTAGAGTGGAATATGGCTCGGAATTCTTCGAGATACAAAAATTCTGGACTATTATATCCATATCTTCTAAACGAAGAAAGAAAATCAAAGTTTTGATAAGTAGATTTTGAATTAAGTCCAAATCAATTTTCCAGAAAAATCGCGCTAGTGCAGTTTAGTGACCATAAAAGGAAATCTATTTAAATGAATGTTTTTAATTATGGAAAAATATGGAATAAATTTGATAAATCTATTTAAATGATTTAAAGGGGATTTGGATTGAAAAATGTGAATTATCAAATGTTTAAAAGTTGTTTAATGAAAATAAGCTAATTTACCACTTTCTGCAGTACTTTTCTACTGCGAATTCTATAATTTTTGGAATATGAGTTTATATGTAACGAAGTTTTCCAAAATAAATTGTGGATGTTTTAAAAAGGATAATTAAGCATTTTTGAAAGATAATTTGGAATATTTATAAGCAATTCCTAAATAAAGTTGAAAATCTGATTATGCGGAAACGACTAGTACATTTGTCCCGCCTGTGAGATCCGGGAAGATAAAACAAGGTGTTTAACTAAGGTTAGGGATGGACCAATCAGTGCCCTGAACTTACCTGGCCTATGTTTTCTTTTCTTAGGCGAGGGGTGGAACAAATCGAAGGGAAATCCCAGATGCTCTTAAATAAAAAGACTGTATTAAGTTTTGAATTAAAAGAAGATTGATATTATCCAAATGTTAACCAATCTCCAAAAATGAATGATTTCTATGATCCTATTTACTTCAAAAAGTTTGTTAAGATTGACTTAGGGTTTATCATATACGATGTCTTAAAGAACATTGTTTTTGATCCGCCTAAAAGTTAAAGAATTTGACCAAGAATTGAGTAAGGAAATTTGAGATATTTTCCAAAGAAAAAGAATGAATTTCTTAGAAATTATCCTAAGTCAAAAGAAAGAGATTTCAAAATCATCCAGAAAGAATTAAAGTAAAAAGAGACTTAATAAATCCTGTATACTCATATTCACTTTCTGTCGATATTGGATTTCGAAGGAACCGGAGTCGGATTTGGGTAATCCCTATCCGAAAACCACTTCGAACCAATGTATATGTTTGAACGTGAAGACATGTTGAAGATGATTGAAGACCGTGGATCTTATGGTGTTAGGGCTGCTTGTTGACTTGCTCTGGGTAGCTCCCGAGTTATATATAGCAGTGGTCTTCTCGTTGTGGAGATTTTTCGGATTGCAAGGACTACTTGCTACTAGTGGTAGTAGGAGAGTGCCTTCGTTTTGTCATGTTCCTGGACAACTTGTATGGATGTTTGTCTGACATTGCATTTCTAAAGATTATGCACATTGGTTTTTACAAATGTACATCAGTGGTGGCAGAGAAGGCAACTTCTCTGAGCTTAACACCCTCCTTGAGACATACGAGCTCAAGGGTTGTATTTTTGTGGAAGGCAATTAGTAGTTAAACGGAAATGGCAATGTGGCATTCAAAGATGTGATATGTGCTATGTGAAAAGGTAATCGTTTGCCTAAAGCCTCATCAAACCGGAAATGACCGAAACAGGATTAGATGCAGCAAGGCTAAGTGGGTCATTCCCAAGTAGGGTATGATCATCCCCTTCTAGATATATTTCTTCCCACTATGATGTTCGGGATGTTAATTAATGTAGTGTATGGAAAACGAGCGCTCGGTTAAAGGTCGGTAACGACCGGGGGATGACATATTCGGTACTATCTAGTTACAGAGGTAGGTCGGTCTTGTGTTGGGAGAGGGTAGATGTTCTGTGCCTCGGGACATCCACCTAGAGGTGTACCCATTTCGGAAGGTAGATCCTATGCCTGGTCATTTGTATGGAAATCCATTCTCCAATAAGAACCTATGGTTTTGTTTGTATTGGCGTAATGAATAGCCTCAAAATGCTATATGGGTAGCCATTTCGGATAAGATTAATAAGTTTATTTGCAAATGTTTTCAAAGAGATGTCATTAAGAATAATATCAAACGTTTTGATATAAAAGTGATTTAGTTATCATTAGGTAAAAACTCGTCCATGTTTATGTGTGTACATGGTCTTATGAGATACTCTTTATTTTCAAAGGATTTTATTCAAAGGCTGGAATATGACACTGTCATTTATTATTGAGTTTTTCTCACGCTGGTTTATCAAGCCTGATCCAGGTATTTTCAATACTCGGATCAGATCCGAGTAGTTTCAGGTTAGTCGAAGACGGTTGGAGTTTCCAGAGGAGAGTTGGAGATATTCATCGACATATGAACATATTCTATTATCCGCTGTGCTTAGTGTATTTTGTTTGATGTTTGTCAGCATTTGTAAGGGCAGGTTTTATAACTGTCCAAGCTGAATCTATGTAAGACTCTGATATTGTATTTAAAAGTTTTCCACTGTAAAAAATATTTGTTCAATATTATATGTTATTCCATTCGTGTGAGATTCTGTTCCATCTATTTTTTTCTTTCTACCCTTAATGATCCGTCTTTTCATGCAATTTGAGTTGGACATGTGTGGTATATTGTCGATTCAAAGGATACGGAAAAACGGGACATTACATCACCGTTGCCAATTCTAAATCATAAGTAGGATACCTTACTTCATGTGGTCTAAGCTGCCTATATCTGTAAGCAATGACTTTGTGTAAGCAATGACCTTGCCCTTCGGCATCAACATTGTTCTCAATCCAGTCCCACACGCATCCGTGTATACTACTAACCCTTGCTTTCCATCTAGAACTACTAACGTTGGAGCATTGGTCAATAAATGTTTTAGCTTAAGGAATTCTTCCTCATATTTATCAGACCAAACACTTCCTTCTTGGTAAGCTTAGTTAAAGGCTCTACCATCTACGAGAAATCCTTAATGAATCTCCGATTGTAGCCAGCAAGTCCAAGAAAATTTCTGATCTCGATCACCGTCTCTGGTCTTTTCCAATTGTTCACAGCTTCGATATTATCTGGATCGACTGACATTCCTTTCTCTGAAACCACATGACCAAGAAACTTAACCTCTTTCTTCTACAAATGACACTTGGAAAACTTCTCCTATAGCTGATTCTGCCTCAGCGTCTCTAGCACAACTCTAAGATGATCTTCATGCTCTTTCTCATCCATAGATTATACCAAAATTTTATCTATAAACACCAACACAACTCTATTCAAATATTCTCAAAAGACTTGATTTATCAAACCTATAAAGAAAGTAGGTGCATTCGTCAACTTGAATGGCATCACTAACTACTCATATGAACCATATCTAGTTCGAAATGCAGTCAAAAGTATACTATCCTCTGCCACTCTCAACTGATGGAACTCCATCGCCAAATCCAAATAGGAAAACACTCTGGCTCCACTCAGCTAATCAAATAGAACATCAATTCTCAGCAAAGGATATTTATTCTTTATCGTCCTTTCATTTAGCTTACTATAGTCAATACACATTCTTAACGATCCGTCTGGTTTCTTCACGAATATCGCTGCCGCTCCCCCAGGCGAACTGCTTGGTCTAATAAAATTACTTCCTTCTAGATCCACCAGTTGCACCTTCAATTCCTTCATCTCAGTCGGTGTTATCCTGCTAGGTGGTCTACTCACCGGTTCAGCTCCGGGCACAAGATCCATCCGAAACTCAACAGCTCATTTCGATGGTAGTCCTGTGATCGGCTCGAATACATCCGCATACTCTCTTGCAATTTGAACCTGACTTAGCTCTTCTCCTACTTCCATTGAACTTAACAAAGCAGAACTACTCCGGTCAGAATTCTCTACCGAGAATATAATTCAGTTATGAGTATCAGGGCGTCTCAAAGATATCTCTCCATCCTGGCCTCATACCTCCTCAACCAATTCATACCCAAAATGATTCAGAAATCTACGAAATCGTACACATACAAACTGCATGCAAACTTATGACCCAAAAAATCAAGTTCTATTTGGTCACATCTTATCCCCAAGTTGCTTACCCTTCTATTGGATTCACAGCCCTTAAGGAAGTAACATGGTATGTGGGTTCTAAGCATAACCTATCAACCAAACATTGGGATATAAATGAATGCGATGCAACGGTATCAAAAAGTATCCTAACTGGTATACTCTGAATCAAAAACATACCTTCCATCATAGTCTTTTCTTTATCAGCTGCAGTAGGCTTAGCTGATGATCCAATAGCATAAACTTTCCCCTTGTCCACCCTGGCTAGGTTTGGACACTAGTTCTTGTAGTGCCCAACTTGATCACAGTTAAAGCATTTCACATTCTTCTTGTTTACAGCCTTCTTCCTCTTGCCTGACCAACAATTTTTCGCATAATGACCCTTCTTCTAACATTTGTAGCAAACCAAATCAGCCTTTACCTTCTTGGCAGCATCCCCTTTCTGGGCTCCTTTCTTCTTAAAGAATTTTCTCTTCTTTCCCCGAGCACCTTGGTATTCAACTTCCTTCTCTCTTGCTAAAATAGAAATCATCTTTTCATGGCCAATGGCCATCTCCACCACCATATTACATTGTTCTTGGATATGGGCATAGTCATTCTAGCAAGTTCAGGTCTAAGTCCTCGAACGAACCTTTCATTCCTTCTGACATCGGTGTCAACCAAAGCATATCCATATCGAGACAGCTCATTAAACATAGCAGCGTACTCGGCCATTGAAATTTCTCCCTAAACTAAATCCATGAACTTCCTCATTAATGCTGACTTAGAAACCTCGGATAAAAACCTCTGCTCAAACCTCCTTCTGAAATCAGCCCATGTGAGCTCTTCCTCCGGTACTCCAGCGGTAACACTATTTCAGTAATGAAACACTACACCATGCAACTGTCTAGATGCTAGCCTTCTCTTTTGCCCATTATCCAAGCCTAGATTAGTATAGATATTTTCACAGCTCAATATCCAATTCTCTACCTCAACAACATCCTTCGTTCCAAAAAAGGCTTTCCACCCAAACTGGTGTAGTCTCGCTTAACTTAGCATAGTTATCCCTAATTGGAACCATGGGATTAGCTCCTCCAACGTTACCAACAACTCCAGCTTACAAAAGATTGGCTAACAACTAATACACCATCCAAGCATCACTGGCGGATTTCCAGCACCTACATTGGCTTCACCATTTGGATTAGCATTAGCCTGTCGACCTTGGTTCCTCCTAGTATTAGGTCGAGCATTTCCATTTATTGGGTGGTTCTTCCTCCACCTAGATTTCTGCTTCCGTTTCCTACTTCTGTATCCTCTTTCTCATAAATCTACATATGGGCCTTAATAAGATACAGAAGAACGGTCTACGAGAGAGGGGAATATATATATATATATATATATATATATATATATCAAATACAAATACGTTACTATAGCGTTAACCTAAACCCCGATCATATTTTCAAATTCATTGGATTATCTTTCAAAAACCTTTAGATTTAACTTTCTTTTGAAGTTTCATAAACCTATGCTTCGTTATCAACTTGTAACATCCCCCTACTTGAAGGCCCAAAACTAACGATTATAGATGCTATAGTCATTCATATTTATTAATCCTTGGCGACCAAATATGGCAATGTTAGATTCAGTAATACACAGAAACATGATTATGGAATAATTTAAACTTCAAAATAAAATCACATTTCATTTTAAAATATTTCCAAATTCATTACATAATCCCAGATTCGTAAATCACGTTCAGAGAAAATATATTCATTACAACATACACCAAGAGCGACATATGAAGATGCCCCATTGGATGATCATAGTATATACAGCAATATAACAACTTTGCCATTACATCAACATAGCAGAATCAAAATAAAAGAGAACTCTAAATAGCTATCATGCCCCTTGCACGTCTTCGGAAGCATATTCATTTCAAGCTATACCTAAACACCTTAACCTCAAACTACTCAAAATCAATTGAGTACCCAAGAGTTTAAGGGAAAAACATAAACTTCGAGTGAGACATAAAGCCTGGTATGAATAATAATCTATCATATCAAATAATTTAGATATCTAGTAAGACCATACCGCTTAGTGGAATAGGTTTCCCCTTACTAGTGTTCGAAACCTTTTATAAAAACGTATACTGTGCTCTTGCATCCACAATGGTTAAAACAATTCAAAACAGTATAACATGATGATATGCAAAATGAATCAATTCTAGATTACCCATCCCCATTCATTTTAGACTATCTGTCTCAATTATAGTTTGTAGGGTTACTATTAGCCTATTAATTTTCATGGGATGACTAATAACTGGTTAAACATTTAAGGACTCCCTGTCCAATTACATAATTTTCATGGGATCACTATAAACCAATTGCTAACTCTAATATCTTACTCTTATCCTTGTCCTATTTTTCATGGGTTTACTAGGAACCTATTGGTAACCCCACATTCCTTTCTTCTTACCCTACTTTTCATGGGTTGACTAGGAACCTATTGACAACTTTCAATATTTAGTCCGAATAAAGTTTTCATAAGATAACTACGAACCTATTGGCCTTTGCTAGTATCTATTCATAGTTTTCATGGGCTTGATTTGAACTTGTCTATTTGATATCTTCCTTTACACATAGTTTTCATGGGCTTTCTATGAACCTGTCTTTCTGACATCTTCATTTATACAGTTTTCATGGGCTAACTATGAAGCTATTAGCCCCTACAAATATCTTTTCCTATATACAGTTTTCATGGGCTTACTGAGAACTTATTGGCCCTAGCCAATTGTTTCTTTTATATTTTAGCATCCTGTATTTTGGTCAACCTGACCTCTTGGTTGCATCTACTAATTCAGGAGTTTAATCAATTTATATTCACTAATGGGTTAACCTAACTAGTTCCCCTACCCTTTATCCCAAAATGCAGTTATGGGTCCATTATAAAATGAATATATTCATATTAGAAGAAGCAATATAACAACATAGCAATACCACTCCTGTGGGTTTAAAATAAAACTTGGTTAATCCCTTTAGTCTATTACTTTATCAAAGATAACTTCTTCTCAAAACCATTATAAAAACTCATTTAATGTTACCATAGGTTTTCGCTTTAAAATAGAGTTCGGGTCTTAAATTTTTTCGATACCTTCGAAACCTAGATTTTGACTCATAGGATAGCCTCCTTCGAAAGCCTTAAAAATCTATCTTCAAAATATTAGGCTCTTGCCTTTTTAATACTTTTGCAACGACCTAAAAATTGTAACGGTTTAAATAATGTAATTAACTGAAATTTTGCTTGAAATTAAATAGTAAATTTTTGAAATGAAAATTTGGATATGTGGTATGCGTCTATTTGAACGTAGCAAATGCCAGATTTTCATCAGATAATATGGAAGTTAATTCTGTTGTGTAATTTTCAATTTCAATTAAAAACCAGTTTATTAGATGAAAGTAAAATGTTTTTGAAATCTGAATATTTTTATACAATAAAAATGTAACTATTTTCTAAGTGAGATGTCTTATTTCGTTTCACCAAATTTGGACTCCTCTAGCCCCGTTTATCTTATTTTGGACGAATTTACAGTAATTTAGCTACAAAATATTAGCTTTTGATAGGATGATCACATCGCTGATATCTATGTACCATTTTGTTCGTCTCGTCGTACGAATCTCCGCATTATATTCATTTGTGTGTTTTGGTATCCAGTGCATGGTGAAACACACAAAATGGTTAACCGTAATGGTATGCCTTTTGGTTTCTTTGTGATCATTCGTTGTCCACCGTTTTTAAACAGATGGACATGTCCTTCTATTATTCTTGAATTCATGCCGACCTTTTCTACTCCCCATATTCAATATATTATCACCTATTTCGTGCCATTTCCATTTCTTCCCCGCTTCATTTGTTCTGTGCTCTTTTGAAAAATATATATAATATAAAAATAAAGTAAGTTATATATATTGGCTTCCAGAGATTGGGACGTCCTCTGTTCTTTTAAAGCTTGATTGTCTTCTTTATATTTTGCCAACCTCATGCATTTTTCATGGCCGACAAAGCCACCTTCCTTCTACCCCGAGCAAACCCACCCCCACAGCCCACCTAACCCGTAGAATGCGTCAGCCTTATCAATATCAAGGGCCTCCGCTCCACACGACACGCCAGCAACCAAACAGCCTTCGAACCCATCACCGCACAACTCAGATCCGCCTGCACGTCCCTCCTCCACCCGCCTCACACCTCCGCCATCACCCAGTAACCAAGAACCCACGTGAATCCAAGCATCTCACCATAACTACACACAACCGATCCACCTTCCCCCATCACTACCCAACGTTCACCACTTCATAGCAGACTTCATCATTGCCATTTCCCTCAAACCATCAACTACCGAGCCATTGTCCCTCTCATGTAATCACTGCTTCGCATCTTCCTCCCAGCCCGACCGACCATCTTCTCCCCTCTAGCCACCTTGTTTCTCTTATATATATTACAGTTTTAATATTACAAGTTATTGTTTATAGTTTGGTCTATTCATAGTTTGTTGTTTACAGTTTTTAATATTTCAAATTTATTTTTGTTTATAATTTTATGTTTGCACTTATTGTTTACCGAATAATTTTTTTAGACGTTATAATATATAAGATTTATATATATTAGTTTATATAGATCTGTTGAGTTTTTATGTATAAAATTATAATAGTTTAGATAAAATGAAATTTCGTCTTGTCCGAATTTGCTGCTGTTTATATATAGTAAAGTAGAATTATATATATATATATAAGCTGTGTATGTATACTTTGATTTTAACATATATGTATAACATTGTATATACATTAGTCTTATATAATCTATCTGCTTATATATGTAAAAGTTTATATAATATATATATGTATGTATGTATTTATGTACATAAGAATTTATTTTTATTTTTACTAATGTATGCGTATTCACAGAGTCTTTGGTTGCAGTGTATACTAAAGGGTGAGTTATGTTTTTTTTTTATATATTTCCAGTTTGATAAGCATACTTTAAGTGTAATAATTACGTTAGTTTATATATAAGTTGTGTAAGTTACATATAATCTGTTGTTGGCACACATAAGTGTATAAATAAGTTTGTATATGATTTATTTAATTTTATGATAAATTAAGTTTATATTGACTTTATAATATAATATGTATATATAAGTATATATGTTAGTTGATATACAAGTATACGTGAGCTTGTTTCCAAATATATATGTAGGGAGTTTTATTTTAAATTTAATATGTTCCTAAATTAAATAATAATTTCAATATATATATGTATATACATACATATAAATATATATGGAGCCTATATAAGTTCACTTTCATAATTGATCTCCATCAATCTAGTTTCATCGTGTTGTGCTTTTGTCTTGCCGATATCCAAATTGGTCGCAGCAGTTTTTTGATTCGCTATGTCTGTATCCATGTACGTGTCTGTGTCTTCTTCTTGTTTCGTCTAGCCTCAAAAGGTGAGCAATCACTCACGATTAACATTCTTATAGTTATAAATTCTGATTTCACTTGAAGCGACAAATTGAAATATGCTATTAAATTTGAATTGCTAGTTATTTAATTGTTAAATATAATATGTCATTATCTGCAATCGTTCACCCATGATATATGACACCATATCCTGTTGTATATAGTTTATTTAATTTACCACTGATGATATATGCCTATTATTGAAATCATATTTGTTCTCACTTTGCAAGTTCCCTGTTATTTAGAAATTCCCTATGGGTTAAAATGATACATACCCGAACGATTTTGTAGAATAGGGAAAAATAATTATGGCTTGAAATGATAAACCCAAGCGATTTTCATTGATTTTAAAAATTTTAGGATTGTGGGTTGAAATGATATATATCCGTAGATATTTAAATTGCAGATTAAAATGATAAATACCTGTATCACTTGACCATAGGATAGAAAATTATATATGAAAACCGGTGGTCTATATTTTGAAAAATGATTTCTATAACGACCCGTAAATTTTCAATAATTAAGTTTGGTTATTTTAATTAAAATTGAGTAATTAAATTTAGAAGAAAACAAAAATTTTATAATTTATATTGAAGCAAACGTTAAAAAGGTAACATAGCTATGGTAAATTAAATAAGACTTTGTTATTTAATAATTGGAAAAAAATAAATTCACGTAACTTATTAATGAAATAATAAGTAAATTAAAACGTAACAATGCTAATTATGGTTAATAACTAGTAGGATGAATGAAATGACAATTAATGAATTTATTTAAATTTGTAAAGTTATAATGAAATTTATGCAATCAATGTTGATAAGTAATTATAATGTTTGCTGTTGATAGTAAACGTACTTAAATGGTAATTAAGATAATAACAAAAAGTGTGAAAGTATAAATTTGTTGTAAATGAAACGTAGGTAAACAAATGTTAGTATTGAATTAATTAATGTAATAATACAATGTTAGTGGTAGGCAATAAACTTTGTAAATGTAGTTAAAAGTAAACGGTGATAATAATTATGGGTTGTCGTTTATTTAGGCTATTAATTGAAATGAGAAATCAAGTTTTAACCAATATAAACAAAAGTTACATAAATGTGTGGAGTAATACAATGTTTGGAAGTTGTTAATTTAGAGTATATTAAGATTTAGAAATTGAATTTTGAATCAAATGCAATAAAAATAAATAAAATTTTACGTTAATTTTAATTAAGGGATATTTAGAAATAATGTTACCAGTATTCATAATAGAACTAGTTGTTGAATTAGAGGAATGGAAGAAATGATTTATTAGTGTAAACTTAATAAATGGATAAGTGGAAAGGGAAGGTCTGGGGAATTATTGAAATTTGTCATAATTGGTTATGAGTTTGAAATGTAAGAAATGAATGAAATTACTAAGTTTTCTAATGGAATAATAATAATATAGTTAAGGGTAATTAAATGAAAACAGAAGTATTTAAGAATTGTAACATTTGCTTGATAATAGGGAATTCACAGAGGTAATTAAAATCATGGTAACACATGTTATAAGTTACCCGTTTATTTGGTTTAATAATTAAAATGTGAATCAATTGGAATTAAATGAACTTTAATGCATATTAATGAGAATTTACGCAATAACTAAAGGTGTGAATGTAATAAATACAAAACAATGTTAATTGTAATATGAGATGACAATTTAGTGGATAACAAGATTTAAAAACCAAATAAATAAATTCCTTGGAAATTTAAGTTTTAATTACTGGATAAATTGAAATTGTAGTTTAATATTATAAATTGGGAAATAAATTTCATTAAAGGTTATGCAATTTAAAGATAAATTTGAGGAAATTTATATAATAGTTTGAATCTAATGTTTAATCCATCCATAATATGACTATTGGTTGATTTAAAGTTCAGAAAGCAAGATTTATTAATTTAATTGAAGTATAAAATTCAATAATTGACTTTATTGCAAAATAAAATGGAATTAAACGTTTAAATATTACGTTATTGAAATTAGAATGAATTTGAGAACAATAATGTAATAAATCATGAACCAATGTTAGTGGCATTCGTATTTTGGTAAAAAAAATTTGAATATGAAGGTTTAAAAATTTAATAAATGGGTTTTTTAAGAATTTAATTTATAATTTCTAAATATAATGAAATGGAAAAATTAACACTGCAATTGATAGATTTATCAACTTTTAATTTACATCTAAACTTGTTTAAATTTTTGTAAATGATTAACAAATAAAAGTGATAAAATTGTCAATTATAAAATATGAAATTTAAATTTGGATTTAATCAATTAATTATAAATTTATTTGATTAGTGTAAAATGGCTATTTTGGCCACTGACTCGGATTTCGACAAAACCAGTTTTATCGGATCCGTAATAGTGAATTACTATAGGATTTCAAGTTTCGTAGTGTAACAACCCTATATTCTCTGATTATTGTAATTGTATATTTTAATTATTTTAATTTAAATTCCTAATTTAAAAACTTTATTTTATTTATTAAAATGAATATATTTTGTTAATTGAAATATAAATGTTGATTTTGATGTGGATTAGAATTTCAAACATGCATAAATTGAATATTTCCAGAAAATGTGAATTTTGGTCAATCTGGTCAAACTTTTACCTTTAAATTTAAATTTTAAAGTTTGAAAATTTGAATTTTATCTTTTATTATGAAAGTAAATAAAATTTCAAGAACAATGCTTTTCGTTTCGTTGAAATCCGAATAATATTGTGAAAGTTATGCTTTTTACAAAATTGGTTGTAAATTGTTTTATTTAACAATATTGTTTATTTTAAATTATATAAATAATTTTTTTTATTTGTCATATCTTATTCTAAATTCTATTATATGTTATGTTACATATATTTTTACCTTTTAAATATTTTTAAAGTGATGTTTGAATTTTTCCAAAGCTCATTGAATTTATTTTCTATTTTTAAAGGTTAGTTTCCATTTTTCTGCTATTTTCTTCATTTAAATTATATTTAATTAAAATTTATTTATTCATTTTTATGTATGCATTTTATTTTTATGTTTTTATCTTTATTTATAAATATTTTTCATGTACATACAATTTTCCCAAAGTTCATTTCATTTATTTTCAAATTTTCAAGCCTAATTTACATTTTTCTTTCTTATTTTCTTAATTTAATTATATTTAATTAATATTTATTTATTTTTGTTTATTTACTATATTTTCGTGTTTTATCTGTATTTATACATATTTTACTTGTATTTAAATTTTAAAAAGAAATGGTGGAAATTTGAAAGGTTTATGACTCTTTATTTGCTTAAGCCTTTTTGTATTCTGTCTTTTCATTTCTCAACCAACATCTCTTCAATTGGCTGCCTTAACTCCATTCTTCAGCCGTGTATTCTTCTTTCTTTTTCACGTGAAAGGGAAGACTTCTCATCCCCTAAAAATCACGACTTCATGAAGAAAAAAAAAAGAAAAAAAAAAGAAAAAAATAATGGCTTCATCTTCTTTCTCTTTTCATTATTTTTCTAAGTTTTTGCCTTCCTCTTCCACCTTGTTTGCTCGGCCCTACCACCCATCATCACCACCATCCTCTCCACCATCACCAGCCACAGCAACCACCACCTCCTATTCTGACCACCACCTCAAGCAATGACCTTCAAGTGGACCAAACACCACAATACTTTGCACCTAACCCCTTGAAACCTTGCCTAGCCGAGCATAACTCCACTATCACCTTCATAGTTGCCTTGGCCACCCCCTATCTCCACCACCACCTACTGACCTGACCTATAAACATCACTCCAGCAATGACTAGACCTGAAGCATGTAGGGCCGAGCCCCACTTGATCCAAGGCCGAGCCTTGTTGAGCCCAGAACTCTACTCCTCTTTGCCTTGTCCCATTATTTTTCCCATGTTGCAACTCCTACCCATCATCAACTATTTCATCTCCATTTTAACATGCATTTTTGATGCCATACCTGATCCAAACCAGAGCCTATATCATCATCTATGGCCGAGCAAAAGAGCCCCTTGGTCGAGCTCTTGAATGATTAAAGCAAGGTCTAATCATTCTTGTCTTTGTTGCTTTGTATTTCCGTTTATTTCAATGTTGTTTTGTGTTAAGTAATTCATATGTTATATTGTTTGTGTCTATTGGATTGTTACAAGATGGTCATCTTGGCTCTCTTCACTCAATTGAATCACTAGTCGTGCTATATCGTGCTTGTCGTTCCCTTGGAATCGTTTTGTGTGCCATAGTGGTCTTCAGCTTGAAAAGGTGAATTTTTCTCACTCTGACATTTATACTTATGAAATAGTGAATTGATGACAAGTGTTTAGTAATATAAAATGTTATGCAAGTTAATGATGATAATATGATATGCTATGCTATGTTATTACCATGTTAAAACTGTTAATTATCACCTGACATCTGATATATGACATTATATTGTGACATTGACATTGTTTATATTGTTTATGCATATATTCACACTACAAGTTCCCTGTTAGAATAGGTCACTATGTGTTGAAACGATACATACCCGAACGGACTTTAGAATAGGGAAAAAATTTTATGGGCTGAAATGATAGGCCTGAGCAATTTTTATTGTATTTTATCTGACTTGGGATTGCGGGTTTGAAATGATAAAACCCGGTTTTCTTTGTAAATTACAGATTGAAATGATATATATCTGTATCACTTGACCTAGGTTAGAAAATTATATACAGACCCTGTGGTATTTTTTTAAATGATTTTTTTTAAATATGTATTTTCAAAAGTATGAAATTTTGATTTAAAAAATATATATATTATGGTTTTAAGAAAGTTAAATATTAAATCTTGAAATTGTGAATTTAAGTGAATTCAAGTATGTAAATTTGGAGTAAATGTGACGTTTGACTTTAAATTTTATTTTAAGATATAAAAATAATGGAAATTAAATTTAAAGTTTTGAAATGATATTTGAAGTAAAATTTTAAGTTTATTAAATTTATAAATTAATGAACAGTGAATTTTGACTTAATAAATGAATGGAGTTTGCAAAATTGAATATTTGATCTTAAAAATCTTATTGTGTTAAATCATATTTTAAAATGATTTCAAATGTGAAATTTTGAAGTCTAGAAATATGATTTTTAAGTTATAATAAAAATTTGGAGTTTTATTATTATTTTTGAAAAGCTAAAATAAAATCTGGAATTTTATAGCATTTTCAATATGTTGTGGTCTTTTGACAGCAATTTTAAATGCTATTGTTTTGAATCTAACAATGTTTGAAATAACTAAATATCTATTACGACATTTTATAAATGTCGTTATTCTTGAACTAAACCCTTTTTGGAAGCTATAAGCTACGATAACACTTTATAAATGCTGTCGTTGCTATAATTTGACAATGTTTTGAAATGTTATAGATTTTAACACTGTTTGGGCTATATTTTAAATTGTTAATAATTTAACTTTTGAAATGGATTATCTGTGAAATTTTAGAAGTTTTGAATATTTAAATTTGAATTTTTAAGGAATTTAAATTGAATTTGAATTTAAATAAAGTTTACTTGGTTATGTGTTAAACGGAATGAAATGTAATGTAATAAATGAATTTATGAATGGAATTTTGGAATGTATTTTTGGTAATGATGTTTGAAATAATAAATGAATGACATATTTGATTTTTAAATGATATTTAACTTTGAATATTTGGATTTGAATTCAAATAATGATTTGATTATGAAGTTTTGAAAGGATGTAATATTTTAATGATTTTGAAATGGTTCGGAAATGATTTGATCTTTATTTTAATAAAGAATGTGAATGTTGAATGATATTTGATTTTTCTTTATTTGATAAAGGAATATTTGAAGTTTATATTTGTATGAAAGTTATTTGGTTTAATTGTAATTTCAGTTTATTTTAATAATATTGGATTTATGAAATGAATATTTCAAAACTACATAATAATGAAATTAGATTTGAGATATGAATATATGGAATTATAAAGTTTAGTTTTGAAATGTGGGATATTAAAGTTTGGAAACATATTAAAATTGGATAGCTTATTTTGTAGATCAAATCTATATTTGAAATTTATAAGATTTGAAATGTTTTGTTAGAAAACTGAATTGAATTGAAATTGATGGTTTGACTTGAATTAAATTGGAAATTTGAAATTTTGAATTAAATTGGAAATAAATTTGTAAAATGTAAAGAATTAAATGAATGTTTCATGATTTCAAATGTATGATTTCAGAATGTTATGATTTTCAAAGTGTAATGATTTCAAGTATTTTGGTTTCGAAAGAGTTATAACTTTGAAAGTATTATGATTTTGGAAGTGAATATAGGTTTGAGATGGAAATGATAAAGTATAAACTATGTTGATTTGAATATAGTTTTGAAATAAAAATGATTTTGGTTTCGAAGTATAAACTATTTTGATTGAACAAATAGTTTTGAAATAAAAATGGTTTTGGTTTCGAAGTATAAACTATTTTGAAAGAAATATAGTTTGAAACGAAATGATTTGATCTTTTTGAAGTATAACCTATTTTGAAATGACCACGGCGTTATAATAACGTTTGGTTGTTAAAGAGACCGGGATCGGAAGTTGTCATACTCTCTGCCAACTCCGAAAACCACTTTAACAACCGTGTACGCGGTGGAGATTCCAGAATGAAGTAGGATGGTGGCGACGTTCTTGAGGTATATTACGTGGACCCAACTCCTGTGAGTTGGCATAAGGTGGCTAAAACAGGAGCGATCTCGGGCCAAGTGAGGTCATTCCTCCGATCGGACACATTCCTTCGATATTATACTCTTACTGGTGATTGATTAGATGGCCATCCTCCGATTTTGATTTGGGAGTGTGTTCCGAGGTGGGCGTATGTGGCTGCTGCGTTACCACCAGCCCGTGTGCGTAATTGGTATATCTACCCTGGCATTGCCTTGTGTGCCGTGTCACCTACTATACCGAGCCTTTACTACGAGTTTGTTTTTCTCCCGTAGCCCGTGTGGTATCCTCTGACAGTCACCCAGAGTGGAGATGGCATGATATTGGATGGACTACTGGGACTATTATGTGTGAAGGGTGATATGGGTAGCCCGGAACGCTATTTAAAAGTATGTTTATTTTACTTTAGACATTATTATAGTAGCGCAATATTACTACATAGTAAATAGTTTAACGGATCCTTAAAGGATGGGCGGTCCCAAGCATCCTTTAAGTTACTGATGCATTTTTGTTACTGTTCACTTGAGTTTTTTACAGTTCATAAGTATTTATGTCCTGACTCGAGTGTTTTGTATTTTGCTTTACGCTCGAGTCAGATTGAGTGAGTTAGCATTCAAGATTCACCTTCGGAGTTGGAGCTTTCCTTGAAGATCCAGCCATCTATTTTGCTTTCTGTATCCAGTGATTTCAGTGATGTATTCTGATTTGTACCTGATGTATCTTGTTACTTTTTGTTGTATCATGTTTAACTCTGATGTATCTTATTTTTACATAGTAGCTTCATGAACTACTATTTCTTTTAAATTCCGCTGCATTATTAAATACTTTGTGTCTGTGATCTGTGATTATGTATTTACTGTATATTCTGAGATTTGCCAAATATTATTTACAACGCGGTATTTTGAGCAATTCAAGTCCGACATGTGCGGATGCGAATGGTTGAAAGTATCGGGTCGTTACAGTTGGTATAAGAGCTTTGGTAGCTCTAGGCAAAACTCAGTATATAGGGTAAATGTATTTACAGAATCACTTTCATTCAAGTTTAAACCCCTTCTTTTTTGACTCGATTCCATTGAATTTTGGAACATTCCCTGTGGTTCCAAAATCCATTCGTGTCCCTCACTATTTATCTTCTTTTTTTTCTGGAGTATCCCATAACTCCACTTCAAAAGATCTTCATAATGAGTCGGCGGTCTCGCCAACCTCAAATTTATTTGTAAAGGGGGGAAACTCCTTTACAACAACATCGATTCACCAGAGATTCTATATCCTCGGTTTAGATGCTAGCATCTCTTATAATTTCGAACTCTACATCTTGAGATCGAATGTCGATTTACCCAAGAAATCCACATCGGTCTTATTCTTTAAGTCACGGTTGACCCGGTTAAGGTTGCCCGCGATTTATATAAACTCATCCATCTCCCTATTCTGTTATTTAATCATCTCATCTTTGTTTCCAACTTATTTTCAAATCATTCTTGAAGTGTAATTTTAAACTTATATTTAAAATGTTTAATATATTGTGTTTTTGAGTTGTTGATGTTGATTTGGGTTTCTGATCGATTCGTCTGATCAACGCTATCGATAAGATTTTCAAAACACTTGAACAGAACAAACTGACACAATATGTTGTTTTTTCAAATTTAGTAATGAAATAAATTTTGTAACTATATTATAAATCTTTTCTGAATTTTATTGAATGGTTGTTAAGAAATAATATTTGGTTTTATACATCATTATCTCTTGTTTCATTTATAAATAAGTGAACTATGAACATGGTTATAAATTTATTTGGAAATTTAAAATGAATTTAAACAAGAATTTTGGAATTTAATTTCCAATGCTTCCAAACCTTGGTGTTTAAAGTTTTAAAGGATATATTATTTAAAGAATTTTCGAATAGAAATTTTTTTCCAAAGAATTTTAAATTTAAATTTAGTGTTCTTCTCTTTGTCGCTGGAAAATAATTTCGGTGATGACTGCAGCATCATCGACATTCATTTTCGTGTTTCGAAGTGAAGAGACCATTCTGTAGTCTTGCTACAGTTTTGTTTTGGGAAAATTTAATTGATTTTAATTTCTAAAATAAGAATGGATTTATAACATATGCTGATATATGATCTAAATTTGAATGGATATATATATATATATATATATAGTATATGAGCATTTATTTATCTCTAAATAGTTTGGAATTTATCGGAAATTTAATTCCTAAATTTTATCTTCAAAGATAATTTCTAAGTATGATTTCAAGATTTGGATAAATATTCAAGCTTGAAATAATTGAATTAGAAAGTTTTATTTGTATACTACACAATTTCATTCCAATATAACTTACCTTAATTTTCAGAAGTTGAATATGTAATTGGATAATATACAATATAAAAAAAAAAGATTTTATAAATAAAATTTGAGTGGTTACTGTAAATGTTATATACTTAAATTTTAGTTATAAAAGGATTAACAGAGGTAAATAAAGAAAAAGTGTAATGGAATAATTTACAATATAAAATGATGATAAAGGAACTAAGAATAAATTTAAGGCAGTTACAATGAGTGTAAATATATTTAACATAGGTGATAAAATATATTGAGAGGAATCAATTTAATTTTAATTAGTAGTGAAGAAGAATTAAATTTTATTTGGTACATTTTGAGTATAATAAAAGATTTTTCAAATACATGATTTTAGGGATTTGTTAATTTAAGATAATTGGATGATAAGATAATGAAATTAGAGATGCTTAAGATTTATTTGACTTATGTAAAATTAATTTTCAGTTTAAGTTGAAATTTTATGGTTTCAAATTTATTATTTTATTTTGTTTTTCAAACTATCTTTTGGTTGTCCTAATTTCCCTTATCTTGCTACAGAATGGGAGGCTATTACATATACCAGTCTGTTTAGAAATCTTTCTATAATCTTTAATAATCTTTGGTACTCATCTTTAAATCTAAGCATTGCTTGCCATCCATAGACCATCGGTCAAGCGGAAAGGGTGAATCGAATTCTAGAAGATCTTTTTCGTGCTTGTGTTCTTGATTCTGGAGGATGTTGAGAAGATCATCTCCACCTTGTTAAACTTACCTATAACAATAGTTATCAGGTATAAATTTCAATCTTCTTGTCATCTTGTCTTAATACTATTTCATTCTATCTTTTTCTGTGCTTTCCCATACCTCATTCCTTTTCGGGGACGAAAAGTTTTGAGTGGAGGAGAGTGTAACAACCCTGTATTTTCTGATTATTGTAATTGTATATTTTAATTATTTTAATTTAAATTCCTAATTTAAAATCTTTATTTTATTTATTAAAATGAATTTATTTTGTTAATTGAAATATAAATGTTAATTTTGATGTGGATTAGAATTTCAAACATGCATAAATTGAATATTTCCAGAAAATGTGAATTTTGGTCAATCTGGTCAAACTTTTACCTTTAAATTTAAATTTTAAAAGTTTGAAAATTTTAATTTTATCTTTTATTATGAAAGTAAATAAAATTTCAAGAACAATACTTTTCGTTTCATTGAAATCCGAATAATATTGTGAAAGTTATGCTTTTTACAAAATTGGTTGTAAATTGTTTTATTTAACAATATTGTTTATTTTAAATTATATAAATAATTTTTTTATTTGTCATATCTTATTCTAAATTCTATTATATGTTATGTTACATATATTTTTACCTTTTAAATATTTTTAAAGTGATGTTTGAATTTTTCCAAAGCTCATTGAATTTATTTTCTATTTTTAAAGGTTAGTTTCCATTTTTCTGCTATTTTCTTCATTTAAATTATATTTAATTAAAATTTATTTATTCATTTTTATGTATGCATTTTATTTTTATGTTTTTATCTTTATTTATAAATATTTTTCATGTACATACAATTTTCCCAAAGTTCATTTCATTTATTTTCAAATTTTCAAGCCTAATTTACATTTTTCTTTGTTATTTTCTTAATTTAATTATATTTAATTAATATTTATTTATTTATTTTTGTTTATTTACTATATTTTCGTGTTTTATCTGTATTTATACATATTTTACTTGTATTTAAATTTTAAAAAGAAATGGTGGAAATTTGAAAGGTTTATGACTCTTTATTTGCTTAAGCCTTTTTGTATTCTGTCTTTTCATTTCTCAACCAACATCTCTTCAATTGGCTGCCTTAACTCCATTCTTCAGCCGTGTATTCTTCTTTCTTTTTCACGTGAAAGGGAAGACTTCTCATCCCCTAAAAATCACGACTTCATGAAGAAAAAAAGAAAGAAAAAAAAAGAAAAAAATAATGGCTTCATCTCCTTTCTCTTTTCATTATTTTTCTAAGTTTTTGCCTTCCTCTTCCACCTTGTTTGCTCGGCCCTACCACCCATCATCACCACCATCCTCTCCACTGTAACAGCCCTAGTTTTTAGCTATTTATTTCTTTTAATTTTTTTGTTTTTAGAAATATAATTTATATAAATTGTGTTTACCAATATTGTTTAAATATTTAATTTAGAGAATTAAACTCGTTAATTTAATATGATTTTTGTAACTAAATTTAAGAGAAAAAAAAAAAGGAAATTTTTATAATGTATAATGAAGTGAGTGGTAACTAAATGTTTTGGATATTATCATAATATTTTTTGTTATACCCATTCCCTAAAAAATAATGAAAAGGAGAAAATTTGTAACATATTAAAGTAGTTAATTAATTATGTTAATTTGGTAGGTTATGACATGCAAATCATGTTGGTGGAATATCCTCAATTTTGACATATTAATTATGTTAGCAGTGAACATTGTTAAGCAATTTAAAACAATGAAACTTACAATCAATTTATTTGATAAATCTACCTTATTCCTAGTTAGCAATTCAAAACTTGAATAAAGGCACATACAGATATTTTAAAATGGAGTTAATGACAATTAATAGATATTTCAAAAAGAAATTTATGACAATTAATAGAGAAATTAATTGTAAAATTTCAGTAGTTGACCAGAATTAATTTATTGAATAATTAATGCAAATTAATAAAATTGATGAAAGATAAATAAGTTAATTCTTTTGGTTAATGGCATGAGGACACGAGGTTAATCCCCATTTTGTAGGAGAAATCTGCCCGTGTAACCAGTCCGGCTACCAGTGCCTACAAAGCGGACGGATTACTGTGAGACGTCGCAGGATTGATAATTAACAAAAAGGGTTAATTAACTAATTAAGTTAGTAACCAAATTTGAGTATGTAATTAAAGGAGGATAATTAATTGGTAATATGGTAATTAATTGAAATCAATTAAGGAGGGTAATTAAAAGGGATAAGGTAATCAATTGAAATCAATTAAAGGCAATTAAAGGGGAATTAATTGATTAGAAGAATATGGAAATCAAATTTGCCTTCCTTCGCGCGTGACACAAAATTTTATTCTTTTAACATTTTGACATTTGCCTCTTACCATTTGTTTCTTGAGCATGTCACTGTATTCATTTATTCACGCAGCCTTATCCACAAAAATATCAACTCTTCCAATTGCCATTTTTCCTCTCACCTAAATTAAATGCATTCAAAATTTAATCTTGCCTATCTTTGCAAATTTTCGCATACCCATTATATCTCTCTGTTTCCACTGCGTTTGTTTTGCAATAAATAAATTTTTCGAACCATTGATCAAGTAAATATTTATGTAAGCATTTATTACTTTTGCCTTTTCAGTTAAAAGCTTTTTCATTGCTTACCATAAATCACGCAAGAGCTCAAGTTTTGCTTCCTCAATCAAATCTGTTCAAATTTGCAGTAACGCATGCTTTAAATTTAGATTATAACTGGTATAAATCACGCAAGCTATCTAAAAAAAAAAAAATCCAAAAGAGTGATATCGTTCAAACATAAAACTGGAAAGAGAAATCAACGCATGCATTTATTACAATTTTCGTGTAGCGTTCAAACAAGAAGAACTGGAAATAAATCTCTTGCCTAAACGCATGCACTCAAAAATCAACGCTTGCATTTATTTCTTACGTTTTCAAACCTGCCTATTTATCTCCCCTTTTTATTTCGCAAGTTTATCTATAAATACTTTGCCTCATTCACATAAGTTTTCATATCTCCTTGTTTGTCCCTCTCTGGTACAAGCTTCTATCAGGTAAATAATTTGCATTGTTTATTTCTTTGCTTCTTCCAATTTTCCTTCCTCCTTCTTGTGTTCTCTGATTTCCTTGCTCGACTACTTCCCCATCATGCCGTGCCATTTATAAATACATATAGAACTTTGTTAGTAGTAGGCTGGAAGAAATGATATAAATTGATTGTAGGAAGCTAGACTATGGAATTAGTGTAGTTATGATGTAGTTAGTGGTATTGTGGATTTGGATAAGTGCAGTTTGAAGAGGAAGGCATAGAAAGAAAAAAAAAAAAAAAGAATTACAATTTAATAATGGAGAAGATAAATTGATAAGGAGAAAATGATATGAAATGTTGTTTAATTCAAATAAACAATATTGTATGAATAAATCTTGGGTGGATATAATAAAATGACATTTATTTCAATTTTTAATGGTTGAAATAAATTTAAGATGGTTAAAAATAAATTTAACTACTTATTTGAGAATTTGGGTGGATAAATATCAATGGATTGTATTTATTATGGTTAATAAAAGGATATTGGTGATGTATACCAATAATCACCTTTTAATGTTTAATAATAAAAGTAAAAGAAGAAATAATTTGCCTAAACATGATGAACATGTATGTGAAATAAAGTATTATTTAATGAATTCGAATGTAGTTAGTGGCTACATTTGATTAAATCGAATAATTTGAACAGTATTGTGTTTGTTGCCAATATTGTCATTTTATTTAAATAAATATATATGAGAATGAAAATAATTGATCATGATAAATATGATTAAAAATGTGAGAAATAATTTAATAATGTCTAAACATGTATTTGTTTTGTTTGGGTGCATAACATCTTTTTATTCAATCAATTGTATTAAATTTGCAATTTATTTTGCAATTTATTCAATTTATTTTATGCATGCGTACGGTTGAAGTATGGGCCTAGGATATGTTGAGACGGTTAGCGGGTTGTAGTAGTCGAGCAAGTTGAACTAAATTTCTTTTATTCTATTCGTTCCAGTTGTTCTGAAATTTTGCTTTGACCGTAATTTTTAAATTCGCATACTTGGTATTTGGATCTTATAGATTTAAGTCAAGGCTTTGCATCCGCCGAAGTTTGATCGTGCTTTCCGTTTTTTTTTTTCCGAAGTAGATACCGTGTTTGATTTAGATCCACTGCAGCGTTTAAGGTGAGTATTTCTCACCAGGCATATGTACATATATTTTGTGAATTATCGCAAGTGTATGTGTAAAAATTTTATTTAAATATTATCTGTCTGTAGTATAACGTAGAATGATGAATCCCATTTAAATTGACACCTCATCAGTTATTATCTGTTGTATTATTTCTGCAGTTATATTATATTATTGTTTATTTACTGCTTAAATCACCACTGCAAGTTCCCTGTTAAATTTAGATTGTTGTGGGCTGAAATGATAGGCCTAAATGATGATTACTGTGCTATTATTATGTTAACTGTTTAACTGTTAACTTGGGATTGCGGGTTTGAAATGATAGAACCCGGGGTTTGTAAATTACGGATTGAAATGATATAAATCCGTATCACTTGACCTAGGCTAGAAAACTATATACAGGCCCGTGGTCCTTATAATATTTTCTGAAATATTTAAAATTATTTTGGAAGTTAAATATTTGATTTAATATCTTTAAAGGATTTTATATTGATTTTGAATGAGTTATAAATGTTAATAAATAAATATTTGAATAAAATTTTGGAATATAACTTATTTTGGAAATTCTGGATTTTTGAAAGGATAAGATTTCAGTTAAGAAATATATATATAAGTTATATTTGGAAATATTTATTAAGTTAAACAATCTACTAAAGCATTTAAATGCTGTCTTTTGAAATTGGACTAGTTTTACCCGTAACTTTAGGTAGCATTTCCTAAGTGCTATAGAATCTGGAATTTGATTGTTTTGAAATTTAAGGAATTTGATAAATTATATTTATGTTTAAGTTTTGGAGACCTTTAAGACATGAGATTTATAACTGGATTTTTCTTAATAAATTTAAGATGAACATTCTAGTGTTAAGTAAAATTTGAAATTATTTAATGGCATAATTTTGGAGTTTTATCTATGGAATTTATGGGAATATTCAAGACGAAATAATAAACACTAATTTGTTGAAAGAAAAAAATATCCAACCTTAGTTTTGAATATTAATACTCCAATTGGATATATATATATAGGAATTGAAATGGTCTTGGGAACATGAAGTGATATTTAAATTATGGTTTAAAATAAAGAAATATATTTGTAAAGCTATGTAAATTATCTTCTTTACAAAGTAACCATAAAGTTAAACCATTTATATCCAAACCATTTGTGTTTTGGGAGTTATGTTTTTTTTAAAAGAAAAATTTCCAATATATTATGGTTTAAAGGTATAATTCAAATATTTGGTTTCCAGATATTATAAATTTTAAGCAGTATGGTTTTGGAAAAGAATTATATTTGAATATAACGATATCATGTTGTTTTGGGTTTTAAATGATATCGTATTTATAGTTTTGAAATGGAAATGTTTATACTGGTTTTAAAGTATAAATTGTTTTAAAATGACCACAGGTTATAATAACGATGGGTTGGCAAAGAGACCGGGATCGGATATGGACATACTCTCTGTCGATACCGAAAACCACTTTGACCAACCGTGTACGCGGTGGAGATTCCAGAATGAAGTAGGTCGGTGGTGGCGTTTCCTGTAAGGTAAATACGTGGACCCGACTCCCGTGAGTTGGCATAAGGTGGCTAAAACAGGAGCAATTCCAGGCCAATGAGGTCATTCCTCTGATCGGACGCTCCTCTTCGATATTATACTATGATCTTGGATTGATTCAGTGGCCACTTCTATATTTTGATTTTGGGGGAGTTAGTTCGAGGTGGGCGGCAGCTGCGCGCTGCGCGTTACCATCAGCCTGGATAGCAATTGGTATATCTACCCTAGCATTGCCTAGTTGTGCCGTGTCACCTACCCTATCGCGCCTTGTACGAGTTTGGTTTTCTCCCGTAGCCCGTGTGGTATCCTCTAGTGGCTTCCCGATCAGGAGGGACTATGATATTGGATGGACTACTGGGACTATTACGTGTTAAGGGCTATATGGGTAACCCCTTAACGCTATTAAAAAGTAAGTTTATTTTATAAATAGACACTAGTATAATAGCGCAATATACTACATAGTAAATAGTTTGACGGATCCTTAGAGGATGGGCGGTCCCAAGCATCCTTTAAGTTACTTGCTCTATATTACAGTACACTTGAATTAGCTTACATTATATAAGTATGTATGTCCTGACTCGAGTGTTATGTTTTATTTTTACGCTCGGGTCAGCCTGAGTTGCAGCTTCAATTTCTTCTCCGTAGCTAGGACACTCAGTAGATCATTCGCGCTGCTGGAAGTTGTTTCAGCCTTTATCTTTTCTGGAATTCAAGACTTTGAAGACTCTATCTCTATTTATGTCTTAAAATTTGTATTGAGGATTATAGACAATGTAAGTTCTGTTTTGTTGAAGTTATATCAGTGGCTTCATGAACCACTAAATTTTTAATTTCCGCTACGAGATTCTGATATCTGTGTATGTGATTCTGTGATCTATTTATTGTATATTCTGAGTTTTGCCAAATTTATTCTACAACGCAGTATTTTGAACAATTCAAGTCCGACAATGTGCGGATGCGAAGGGTTGAAAATACTGGGTCGTTACATTTGGTATCAGAGCTTTGGTTCTAGGCAAAACTTAGAATGTATGGTAAATTTGATTTACAGAATCACGTTCATTCGAGATTGAACCACTCTCTTTTCGAATTTTGGAACATTCCCTATGGTTCCAAAGCTCATTCGTATCCCTCACTTTTTCATCTGCTTTAGATTCCGGAGTGTCCCATAACTCCACTTCGGATGATAGCATTGATCCACCAGAGATTTATATTTATCCTTGGTTTATATGCTAGTATCTTTGGTTATTCCGAACTCTATCTCTTCAGATCAAATGTAGATTTAACCCAACCACATCGATCTGACCCTTTAAGTCACGGTTGACCAGTTCAAGGTTGTCCGCAACTTATATAGACTTACCCAGTTTCCTTATTCTGATCTTCTGATTTCAATTTATCTTGAATTCTATTTGATTTGAGTTCATCAAATTTGAGTCTCTATCCTGGTTTGAGAAGTTTATTCCTATATTTGAAATTAAAATCTAATATTATATATATGAGTATAATTTTCAAAATTTTATAATTAATTTAACTAGTTGTCAAGAGATAATAGTTTTGATTTTATTTATGGTGTTGTAAGCCATGTGTTTGTCTAATAAATAAGTGAATATAAAACAATGGTTATAAATTAATTTGGAAACAGAAATGAATTTAAAACTAAAACTTGAGAATTAAATTTCTGATGATTTCAAACCTTGTGTTTAAATTTTAAAAGGATGTAATAAGTATTTTTGTATAGAAATTTGTTTCCAAAGAAATTTTAAAATTAGTGCTTTTCTCTTTGTCGCTGGAAAATAATTTCGGTGATGACTGCAGCATCATCAACATTCATTTTCGAGTTTCGAAGTGAAAAGACCATTCTGTAGTCTGGCTACAGTGTTTCCTTGAGATTTTAATTGATTTGAATTTCTAAAGTATGACTTAATATATATAGATATATAATTTAAATTTGATTTGACATATTAGGTATATATATTTAGTTATCTCTAAATGGTTTGAAGGGAATCAGGAATTTAATTCTTAAAGTTTATCTTGAGGAAGGAAAATAAATATAATAACAAAAATTTGAATAAAAAGGTTCCAATTGGAGATAATTAAATTGAAAGTTTTATTTGTATAACACCCAATTTCATTTAATATAACTTACCTTGATTTTCAAAAGTTAACATGTAATTGGATAATATACAATATAAAAGGATTTTATGAGTGGTTATAATAAATATTATACACTTAAATTTTAGTTATAAAAGATTAATGGGGATAAATAAGGAAAAGGAATTTAAGGAATTTTATTCAAATGTCTTAATAATCAAATTAATTTAATATGGAGCCGTAAATCTAACCAAGAGATTTTAATAAAAGGTTATTTCCTGAAATGAATATGTTTGTGTAATAAACAAGGTATCTTTGAATAAGGAAAATATATTTGAAAGGGATATTTTTGGAGTAAGGATTATATATCTTCAAATCATAGTTTAATTGATGTCTAAATAAATAGTTAAGACGTATTCTAATATCACTAAATTTTGATAATTGAGAATTGGTTTTCAAATGGAAATTCAAGGGTAACTTATTGAAGGAATATCTTATTTATAAGATAAGTATTTTTAATAAAGTGTTAGGTTATTTGTTAAAATTCAGAGTTAAGTACATAATAAACTGATTAGGAATACTATTATATCTACTATAGCATATTATGAGTGCTGCTGTTTCTAAAAATAAAATGTTTTGGAAATTTTTTTTTATAAATGAACTTAGGAATATTTCAACCTTGAAATGAATATTGTTTGGCATTGAATTTAAAAGGTATAAATGAAGATTATTTTAAAGGTATTATGATTTTAGTAGCATGATTTCCAAATTTATAAATTTAATGATTTCAAAGCATTATGATTGCAAATTTATTATCTTATTTGTTTTCAAACTATCTTTAAGTGTCCTTGGTTTCCCTATCTGCTACAGAATGAGGAGGCTATTGCTTATACCAGTCTATTTAGAAATCTTTTCTATAATCTTTAAAAATCTTTGTTACTCATCGGGGCCTGAGCACCGCTTACCACCCATAGACCGACGGTCGAACTGAAAAGAGTAAAACCGATTCTAGAAGATCTTCTTCGTGCTTCAAATCCGGAACTATTCGTTTAAAGTTCTTGTTTATCTAGCTTATCTTCCTTTGTTTCTTTTCTTTTGTTCCTTTTCGAGGACGAAAAGTTCTTAAGTGGGGGAGAGTGTAACAGCCCTAGTTTTTAGCTATTTATTTCTTTTAATTTTTTTGTTTTTAGAAATATAATTTATATAAATTGTGTTTACCAATATTGTTTAAATATTTAATTTAGAGAATTAAACTCGTTAATTTAATATGATTTTTGTAACTAAATTTAAGAAGAAAAAAAAAAAAAAGGAAATTTTTATAATGTATAATGAAGTGAGTGGTAACTAAATGTTTTGGATATTATCATAATATCTGTTGTTATACCCATTCCCTAAAAAATAATGAAAAGGAGAAAATTTGTAACATATTAAAGTAGTTAATTAATTATGTTAATTTGGTAGGTTATGACATGCAAATCATGTTGGTGGAATATCCTCAATTTTGACATATTAATTATGTTAGCAGTGAACATTGTTAAGCAATTTAAAACAATGAAACTTACAATCAATTTATTTGATAAATCTACCTTATTCCTAGTTAGCAATTCAAAACTTGAATAAAGGCACATACAGATATTTTAAAATGGAGTTAATGACAATTAATAGATATTTCAAAAAGAAATTTATGACAATTAATAGAGAAATTAATTGTAAAATTTCAGTAGTTGACCAGAATTAATTTATTGAATAATTAATGCAAATTAATAAAATTGATGAAAGATAAATAAGTTAATTCTTTTGGTTAATGGCATGAGGACACGAGGTTAATCCCCATTTTGTAGGAGAAATCTGCCCGTGTAACCAGTCCGGCTACCAGTGCCTACAAAGCGGACGGATTACTGTGAGACGTCGCAGGATTGATAATTAACAAAAAGGGTTAATTAACTAATTAAGTTAGTAACCAAATTTGAGTATGTAATTAAAGGAGGATAATTAATTGGTAATATGGTAATTAATTGAAATCAATTAAGGAGGGTAATTAAAAGGGATAAGGTAATCAATTGAAATCAATTAAAGGCAATTAAAGGGGAATTAATTGATTAGAAGAATATGGAAATCAAATTTGCCTTCCTTTGCGCGTGACACAAAATTTTATTCTTTTAACATTTTGACATTTGCCTCTTACCATTTGTTTCTTGAGCATGTCACTGTATTCATTTATTCACGCAGCCTTATCCACAAAAATATCAACTCTTCCAATTGCCATTTTTCCTCTCACCTAAATTAAATGCATTCAAAATTTAATCTTGCCTATCTTTGCAAATTTTCGCATACCCATTATATCTCTCTGTTTCCACTGCGTTTGTTTTGCAATAAATAAATTTTTCGAACCATTGATCAAGTAAATATTTATGTAAGCATTTATTACTTTTGCCTTTTCAGTTAAAAGCTTTTTCATTGCTTACCATAAATCACGCAAGAGCTCAAGTTTTGCTTCCTCAATCAAATCTGTTCAAATTTGCAGTAACGCATGCTTTAAATTTAGATTATAACTGGTATAAATCACGCAAGCTATCTAAAAAAAAATAATAATCCAAAAGAGTGATATCGTTCAAACATAAAACTGGAAAGAGAAATCAACGCATGCATTTATTACAATTTTCGTGTAGCGTTCAAACAAGAAGAACTGGAAATAAATCTCTTGCCTAAACGCATGCACTCAAAAATCAACGCTTGCATTTATTTCTTACGTTTTCAAACCTGCCTATTTATCTCCCCTTTTTATTTCGCAAGTTTATCTATAAATACTTTGCCTCATTCACATAAGTTTTCATATCTCCTTGTTTGTCCCTCTCTGGTACAAGCTTCTATCAGGTAAATAATTTGCATTGTTTATTTCTTTGCTTCTTCCAATTTTCCTTCCTCCTTCTTGTGTTCTCTGATTTCCTTGCTCGACTACTTCCCCATCATGCCGTGCCATTTATAAATACATATAGAACTTTGTTAGTAGTAGGCTGGAAGAAATGATATAAATTGATTGTAGGAAGCTAGACTATGGAATTAGTGTAGTTATGATGTAGTTAGTGGTATTGTGGATTTGGATAAGTGCAGTTTGAAGAGGAAGGCATAGGAAAAAAAAAAAAGAATTACAATTTAATAATGGAGAAGATAAATTGATAAGGAGAAAATGATATGAAATGTTGTTTAATTCAAATAAACAATATTGTATGAATAAATCTTGGGTGAATATAATAAAATGACATTTATTTCAATTTTTAATGGTTGAAATAAATTTAAGATGGTTAAAAATAAATTTAACTACTTATTTGAGAATTTGGGTGGATAAATATCAATGGATTGTATTTATTATGGTTAATAAAAGGATATTGGTGATGTATACCAATAATCACCTTTTAATGTTTAATAATAAAAGTAAAAGAAGAAATAATTTGCCTAAACATGATGAACATGTATGTGAAATAAAGTATTATTTAATGAATTCGAATGTAGTTAGTGGCTACATTTGATTAAATCGAATAATTTGAACAGTATTGTGTTTGTTGCCAATATTGTCATTTTATTTAAATAAATATATATGAGAATGAAAATAATTGATCATGATAAATATGATTAAAAATGTGAGAAATAATTTAATAATGTCTAAACATGTATTTGTTTTGTTTGGGTGCATAACATCTTTTTATTCAATCAATTGTATTAAATTTGCAATTTATTTTGCAATTTATTCAATTTATTTTATGCATGCGTACGGTTGAAGTATGGGCCTAGGATATGTTGAGACGGTTAGCGGGTTGTAGTAGTCGAGCAAGTTGAACTAAATTTCTTTTATTCTATTCGTTCCAATTGTTCTGAAATTTTGCTTTGACCGTAATTTTTAAATTCGCATACTTGGTATTTGGATCTTATAGATTTAAGTCAAGGCTTTGCATCCGCCGAAGTTTGATCGTGCTTTCCGTTTTTTTTTTCCGAAGTAGATACCGTGTTTGATTTAGATCCACTGCAGCGTTTAAGGTGAGTATTTCACACCAGGCATATGTACATATATTTTGTGAATTATCGCAAGTGTATGTGTAAAAATTTTATTTAAATATTATCTGTCTGTAGTATAACGTAGAATGATGAATCCCATTTAAATTGACACCTCATCAGTTATTATCTGTTGTATTATTTCTGCAGTTATATTATATTATTGTTTATTTACTGCTTAAATCACCACTGCAAGTTCCCTGTTAAATTTAGATTGTTGTGGGCTGAAATGATAGGCCTAAATGATGATTACTGTGCTATTATTATGTTAACTGTTTAACTGTTAACTTGGGATTGCGGGTTTGAAATGATAGAACCCGGGGTTTGTAAATTACGGATTGAAATGATATAAATCCGTATCACTTGACCTAGGCTAGAAAACTATATACAGGCCCGTGGTCCTTATAATATTTTCTGAAATATTTAAAATTATTTTGGAAGTTAAATATTTGATTTAATATCTTTAAAGGATTTTATATTGATTTTGAATGAGTTATAAATGTTAATAAATAAATATTTGAATAAAATTTTGGAATATAACTTATTTTGGAAATTCTGGATTTTTGAAAGGATAAGATTTCAGTTAAGAAATATATATATAAGTTATATTTGGAAATATTTATTAAGTTAAACAATCTACTAAAGCATTTAAATGCTGTCTTTTGAAATTGGACTAGTTTTACCCGTAACTTTAGGTAGCATTTCCTAAGTGCTATAGAATCTGGAATTTGATTGTTTTGAAATTTAAGGAATTTGATAAATTATATTTATGTTTAAGTTTTGGAGACCTTTAAGACATGAGATTTATAACTGGATTTTTCTTAATAAATTTAAGATGAACATTCTAGTGTTAAGTAAAATTTGAAATTATTTAATGGCATAATTTTGGAGTTTTATCTATGGAATTTATGGGAATATTCAAGACGAAATAATAAACACTAATTTGTTGAAAGAAAAAAATATCCAACCTTAGTTTTGAATATTAATACTCCAATTGGATATATATATATAGGAATTGAAATGGTCTTGGGAACATGAAGTGATATTTAAATTATGGTTTAAAATAAAGAAATATATTTGTAAAGCTATGTAAATTATCTTCTTTACAAAGTAACCATAAAGTTAAACCATTTATATCCAAACCATTTGTGTTTTGGGAGTTATGTTTTTTTTAAAAGAAAAATTTCCAATATATTATGGTTTAAAGGTATAATTCAAATATTTGGTTTCCAGATATTATAAATTTTAAGCAGTATGGTTTTGGAAAAGAATTATATTTGAATATAACGATATCATGTTGTTTTGGGTTTTAAATGATATCGTATTTATAGTTTTGAAATGGAAATGTTTATACTGGTTTTAAAGTATAAATTGTTTTAAAATGACCACGGGTTATAATAACGATGGGTTGGCAAAGAGACCGGGATCGGATATGGACATACTCTCTGTCGATACCGAAAACCACTTTGACCAACCGTGTACGCGGTGGAGATTCCAGAATGAAGTAGGTCGGTGGTGGCGTTTCCTGTAAGGTAAATACGTGGACCCGACTCCCGTGAGTTGGCATAAGGTGGCTAAAACAGGAGCAATTCCAGGCCAATGAGGTCATTCCTCTGATCGGACGCTCCTCTTCGATATTATACTATGATCTTGGATTGATTCAGTGGCCACTTCTATATTTTGATTTTGGGGGAGTTAGTTCGAGGTGGGCGGCAGCTGCGCGCTGCGCGTTACCATCAGCCTGGATAGCAATTGGTATATCTACCCTGGCATTGCCTAGTTGTGCCGTGTCACCTACCCTATCGCGCCTTGTACGAGTTTGGTTTTCTCTCGTAGCCCGTGTGGTATCCTCTAGTGGCTTCCCGATCAGGAGGGACTATGATATTGGATGGACTACTGGGACTATTACGTGTTAAGGGCTATATGGGTAACCCCTTAACGCTATTAAAAAGTAAGTTTATTTTATAAATAGACACTAGTATAATAGCGCAATATACTACATAGTAAATAGTTTGACGGATCCTTAGAGGATGGGCGGTCCCAAGCATCCTTTAAGTTACTTGCTCTATATTACAGTACACTTGAATTAGCTTACATTATATAAGTATGTATGTCCTGACTCGAGTGTTATGTTTTATTTTTACGCTCGGGTCAGCCTGAGTTGCAGCTTCAATTTCTTCTCCGTAGCTAGGACACTCAGTAGATCATTCGCGCTGCTGGAAGTTGTTTCAGCCTTTATCTTTTCTGGAATTCAAGACTTTGAAGACTCTATCTCTATTTATGTCTTAAAATTTGTATTGAGGATTATAGACAATGTAAGTTCTGTTTTGTTGAAGTTATATCAGTGGCTTCATGAACCACTAAATTTTTAATTTCCGCTGCGAGATTCTGATATCTGTGTATGTGATTCTGTGATCTATTTATTGTATATTCTGAGTTTTGCCAAATTTATTCTACAACGCAGTATTTTGAACAATTCAAGTCCGACAATGTGCGGATGCGAAGGGTTGAAAATACTGGGTCGTTACATCCACCATCACCAGCCACAGCAACCACTACCTCCTATCCTGACCACCACCTCAAGCAATGACCTTCAAGTGGACCAAACACCACAATACTTTGCACCTAACCCCTTGAAACCTTGCCTAGCCGAGCATAACTCCACTATCACCTTCATAGTTGCCTTGGCCACCCCCTATCTCCACCACCACCTACTGACCTGACCTATAAACATCACTCTAGCAATGACTAGACCTGAAGCATGTAGGGCCAAGCCCCACTTGATCCAAGGCCGAGCCTTGTTGAGCCCAGAACTCTACTCCTCTTTGCCTTGTCCCATTATTTTTCCCATGTTGCAACTCCTACCCATCATCAACTATTTCATCTCCATTTTAACATGCATTTTTGATGCCATACCTGATCCAAACCAGAGCCTATATCATCAGCTATGGCCGAGCAAAAGAGCCCCTTGGTCGAGCTCTTGAATGATTAAAGCAAGGTCTAATCATTCTTGTCTTTGTTGCTTTGTATTTCCGTTTATTTCAATGTTGTTTTATGTTAAGTAATTCATATGTTATATTGTTTGTGTCTATTGGATTGTTACAAGATGGTCATCTTGGATCTCTTCACTCAATTGAATCGCTAGTCGTGCTATATCGTGCTTGTCGTTCCCTTGGAATCGTTTTGTGTGCCGTAGTGGTCTTCAGCTTGAAAAGGTGAATTTTTCTCACTCTGACATTTATACTTATGAAATAGTGAATTGATGACAAGTGTTTAGTAATATAAAATGTTATGCAAGTTAATGATGATAATATGATATGCTATGCTATGTTATTACCATGTTAAAACTGTTAATTATCACCTGACATCTGATATATGACATTATATTGTGACATTGACATTGTTTATATTGTTTATGCATATATTCACACTGCAAGTTCCCTGTTAGAATAGAATCACTATGGGTTGAAACGATACATACCAAAACGGACTTTAGAATAGGGAAAAATTGTTATGGGCTGAAATGATAGGCCTGAGCGATTTTTATTGTATTTTATCTGACTTGGGATTGCGGGTTTGAAATGATAAAACCCGGTTTTCTTTGTAAATTACAAATTGAAATGATATATATCTGTATCACTTGACCTAGGTTAGAAAATTATATACAGACCCCGTGGTATTTTTTTAAATGATTTTTTTTAAATATGTATTTTCAAAAGTATGAAATTTTGATTTAAAATATATATATATATATATTATGGTTTTAAGAAAGTTAAATATTAAATCTTGAAATTGTGAATTTAAGTGAATTCAAGTATGTAAATTTAGAGTAAATGTGACGTTTGACTTTAAATTTTATTTTAAGATATAAATAAATAATGGAAATTAAATTTAAAGTTTTGAAATGATATTTGAAGTAAAATTTTAAGTTTATTAAATTTATAAATTAATGAACAGTGAATTTTGACTTAATAAATGAATGGAGTTTGAAAAATTGAATATTTGATCTTAAAAATCTTATTGTGTTAAATCATATGGTAAAATGATTTTAAATGTGAAATTTTGAAGTCTAGAAATATGATTATTAAGTTATAATAAAAATTTGGAGTTTTATTATTATTTTTGAAAAGCTAAAATAAAATCTGGAATTTTATAGCATTTTCAAAATGTTGTAGTCTTTTGACAGCAATTTTAAATGCTATTGTTTTGAATCTAACAATGTTTGAAATAACTAAATATCTATTACGACATTTTATAAATGCCGTTATTCTTGAACTAAACCCTTTTTGGAAGCTATAAGCTACGATAGCACTTTATAAATGCTGTCGTTGCTATAATTTGACAATGTTTTGAAATGTTATAGATTTTAACACTGTTTGGGCTATATTTTAAATTGTTAAATAATTTAACTTTTGAAATGGATTATCTGTGAAATTTTAGAAGTTTTGAATATTTAAATTTGAATTTCTAAGGAATTTAAATTGAATTTGAATTTAAATAAAGTTTACTTGGTTATGTGTTCAACGGAATGAAATGTAATGTAATAAATGAATTTTTGAATGGAATTTTGGAATGTATTTTTGGTAATGATGTTTGAAATAATAAATGAATGACATATTTGATTTTTAAATGATATTTAACTTTGAATATTTGGATTTGAATTCAAATAATGATTTGATTATAAAGTTTTGAAAGGATGTAATATTTTAATGATTTTGAAATGGTTTGGAAATGATTTGATCTTTATTTTAATAAAGAATGTGAATGTTGAATGATATTTGATTTTTCTTTATTTGATAAAGGAATATTTGAAGTTTATATTTGTATGAAAAGATATTTGGTTTAATTGTAGTTTAAGTTTATTTTAATAATATTGGATTTATGAAATGAATATTTCAAAACTACATAATAATGAAATTAGATTTGAGATATGAATATATGGAACTATAAAGTTTAGTTTTGAAATGTGGGATATTAAAGTTTGGAAACATATTAAAATTGGATAGCTTATTTTGTAGATCAAATCTATATTTGAAATTTATAAGATTTGAAATGTGTTGTTAGAAAACTGAATTGAATTGAAATTGATGGTTTGACTTGAATTAAATTGGAAATTTGAAATTTTGAATTAAATTGGAAATAAATTTGTAAAATGTAAAGAATTAAATGAATGTTTCATGATTTCAAATGTATGATTTCAGAATGTTATGATTTTCAAAGTGTAATGATTTCAAGTATTTTGGTTTCGAAAGAGTTATAACTTTGAAAGTATTATGATTTTGGAAGTGAATATAGGTTTGAGATGGAAATGATAAAGTATAAACTATTTTTATTTGAATATAGTTTTGAAATAAAAATGATTTTGGTTTCGAAGTATAAACTATTTTGATTGAATAAATAGTTTTGAAATAAAAATGGTTTTGGTTTCGAAGTATAAACTATTTTGAAAGAAATATAGTTTGAAACGAAATGATTTGATCTTTTTGAAGTATAACCTATTTTGAAATGACCACGGCGTTATAATAACGTTTGGTTGTTAAAGAGACCGGGATCGGAAGTTGTCATACTCTCTACCAACTCCGAAAGCCACTTTAACAACCGTGTACGCGGTGGAGATTCCAGAATGAAGTAGGATGGTGGCGACGTTCTTGAGGTATATTACGTGGACCCAACTCCCGTGAGTTGGCATAAGGTGGCTAAAACAGGAGCGATCTCGGGCCAAGTGAGGTCATTCCTCCGATCGGACACATTCCTTCGATACTATGCTCTTACTGGTGATTGATTAGATGGCCATCCTCCGATTTTGATTTGGGAGTGTGTTCCGACGTGGGCGTATGTGGATGCTGCGTTACCACCAGCCCGTATGCGTAATTGGTATATCTACCCTGGCATTGCTTTGTGTGCCGTGTCACCTACCATACCGAGCCTTTACTACGAGTTTGTTTTTCTCCCGTAGCCCGTGTGGTATCCTCTGACAGTCACCCAGAGTGGAGATGGCATGATATTGGATGGACTACTGGGACTATTATGTGTGAAGGGTGATATGGGTAGCCCGGAACGCTATTTAAAAGTATGTTTATTTTACTTTAGACATTATTATAGTAGCGCAATATTACTACATAGTAAATAGTTTAACGGATCCTTAAAGGATGGGCGGTCCCAAGCATCCTTTAAGTTACTGATGCATTTTTGTTACTGTTCACTTGAGTTTATTTACAGTTCATAAGTATTTATGTCCTGACTCGAGTGTTTTGTATTTTGCTTTACGGTCGAGTCAGATTGAGTGAGTTAGCATTCAAGATTCACCTTCGGAGTTGGAGCTTTCCTTGAAGATCCAGCCATCTATTTTGCTTTCTGTATCCAGTGATTTCAGTGATGTATTCTGATTTGTACCTGATGTATCTTGTTACTTTTTGTTGTATCATGTTTAACTCTGATGTATCTTATTTTTATATAGTAGCTTCATGAACTACTATTTCTTTTAAATTCCGCTGCATTATTAAATACTCTGTGTCTGTGATCTGTGATTATGTATTTACTGTATATTCTGAGATTTGCCAAATTTTATTTACAACGCGGTATTTTGAGCAATTCAAGTCCGACATGTGCGGATGCGAATGGTTGAAAATATCGGGTCATTACACGTAGCGATCAGGCTTGACGTTTGATCGTACGGACTCGTAACGCCTTGAAATAAACGAAATTAAAATCAATTTGAAAAATATTGATTTTAGCATAACTTCTTCATACGATGCAATTTGAACCTGAAACCTTTTCCATTGCATTTAAAATATTTTTAAACATCCATTTTGATATATGGGTTGACCCGATTTCATTCCGGAGTCGAAACGGGCTTTTTGGGCCACTTTGGCGTTAGCACGTAAATCTATCTTATCTATCCATTCAAATGTCAAACCTGTCTATATATATCCTGCTATAAACCCTAGCAGCCTCTGTTCCTCATTTCTATACGTTCTATTCACCTCCTCACTTCAATGGCAGACAAACCCTAATTCCAAATGCAATCACAAATCAAATCCAAAGCTGAAAATCCAAACTTCTCAAAAAATTTCAAAAAAAATATATGTTGAAGCTCTCAAAGTGCATAATCTTCTGGTGTAATTCATTTTTTAATTTGGTTTGTGGTTTCACCAGAAATTGGGCTTTTTGTTTCGACCGTTCATAGGCTACAGGACCGATCAACCATGGATTTTCAACTATTGGTCGATCGGGGAGTACGGGTTGGTAGAGGAGGCCGGGTGCTGTAAATCTATGCGGTTAGTTCATGCTATTGGCATCTAAAATCACCAAAATCTTCGCTCATAGGCACGGCGCCGCGGAACTGGAAGAAGGGGGTGGAGCCTCGCGCGACGCCGGAGGTTAGTCGGCCAGAGTTGGGGAGGGGACCGCCGAGGTCAGATCGTGTTATGGCATGGCCTTCGACCGTGGATTGTTGGTCAAAAATTGAAGTGGCGGCTCATTTTTTTGGAGAGCATGAGGAAGGGTTTCAGCCTGCAAAAAAAGAAATCGCATGACGTGGCCTTCGATCTGCGTGTAAGGCATGGAGTGGATTAACGTTTATTGTTATTTTAATTTTAATTAAATTTTCACTTGTTCTAATCGCTATATTTTTCACATACGGGATCCTTTTCACGCACGATTTTTTGCGTTGGGTTCGAAATAAAATTTCGGACATTTTGGCGCTGGTTTGGCAGATTTGAAGACTGTGAAATTTTGGGTTTAAATTGGATTTAAATTCAATTTAAATTCAAAAGGTGAGTGTTTTAACCCACTCACAACTTCTAAAATTTCTTATGTTTGTTAAGTTAATTGTTGATGTGATTAGAAATTTATTTATAACTGTTTGGCATATTTTTAATCGTCATCTCAGTTAAATTGCATTTATTTAATTAATTCGTTATTTAATTTTTTAGTGCATATAAACTGCCAGTTAAATTATTATTTATTTATTTTTGCGTATAAACTGTCAGTTAAATAGTTATTTAATTTATTATTGAATATAAACTACTAGTTAATACCTGTTGTTTATTATTCATTCTATAATGATGCTATTGTTTGAATTGGATGGTGATTGTGATAAATGGTTGATGGTTGATATTGGATGAATGGATGCTGTATTTTATATTGCTATAAACTGCAAGTTATTATGCATTTTCATATCATTCGGGATTGCAGTTTGAAATGATATATAACCGTATTTTATTTTTAATTTACGGATTGAAATGATAAATATCCGTATGACTTGACCATAGGGTAGAAAATTATATACAGACACCGCAGTATATATATATATATATAATATTTTGAAATGATTTTCTATGGTTTTGGAAAGGAATATAGTGTTTAATAAATATTAAATTTTGATGTTATATAAATATTATTTTATATATATATATATATATATATAGTTAAATCCTTAAATTTAAGCTATGTATAAAATTGATTAATAAAAAATGAGTTAATAATGGAGTTCGATTGTTTTATATTCTATGGTTCAGTACCTATTTGAGATATTGTATATATAGAGTTTTTAATTGACTTAAATGAAATTTAAGTTGGGAGATAAATATGAAATTGGTTTAAATTGAATTATTTAAGAATTGTACTTGAATAAATTTTGATCTGGATTTTGAATGAAAATGGAAATTTTAAATGGATATGATTCTTATAACTTGATTTGGTTTAAAGTAATTTAAATGAATATAAAGTTGAGATAAATGAATTTATCCAGTTAAATAAATTGAAAGAATATCCAGTTGTTTGAAGTTAAAAGTTTTACTTAAATTATATGGGATTTATTAAGTAAATGTTTCAAATCTAAATAATAGCAATTGAATTTGATATATATGGAATTATCAAAGAATTAGTTTTGAAATGGTGGAATATTTAAAGCTTTGAAATATATGGAAATTTGAAATGGTTTATTTGAAGGTTCAAATTTGAATTTGGAATTTATTTATGAAATTAAATAAGCTATTTTATTATATAAAGTAATTTAATATTTAAACCATTTAAGTAATTGAAGTTATGTTTCAAAACTATGGGTTTTCAAGGTATATAGATTTGAAAGTGCTATGATTTTAGAAAAAGGATATATTTGAAATAAAAATGATATCATATTGATTTGGGTTTAAAACGAAAATGATATCGTATTTTAATGGTTTTGAAATGAAATATTTATTTTGGTTTTGAAGTATAATTATTTTAAATTGACCGCGGTGTTATAATAACGTTTGGTTATTGAAGATACCAGGATCGGAAGTTGTCATACTCTCTACCAACCCAAAAACCACTTTAACAACTGTGTACGCGGTGGAGATTCTAGAATGAAGTAGGATGGTGGCGGCGTTTCCTTTGAGGTAAATACGTGGACCCGACTCCCGTGAGTTGGCATAAAGTGGCTAAAACAGGAGCAATTCTCGGGCCAATGACGTACCCACCTTTGATCGGACACATCCCTTCGATATTATACTTTGACTTTTGGATTGATTCGGTGGCCACTTTTGATTTTTTTATTTGGGGGTGTGGCTCGAGGTGGGCGGTAGATGTGTACTACGCGTTACCACCAGCCCAGATGCGTAATTGGTATATCTACCCTGGCATTGCCTAGTTGTTCCGTATCACCTACTCTATCGCGCCTTGTACGAGTTTGGTTTCTCCCATAGCCCGTGTGGTATCCTCTGGTGGCTTCCCGATCAGGAGGGACTATGATATTGGATGGACTACTGGGACTATTACGTGTTAAGGGAATATTGGGTCACTCCTTAACGATATTTAAAAGTATGTTTATTTTACTGTAGACATTACTATAATAGCGAAATGTTACTACATAGTAAATAGTTTAATGGATCCTTAGGAGATGTGAATCCCGAGCATCTCTTGAGTTACTGCACTCACATTAGACGTTGGATAGGAGATGTCAAACCTCGTAAACATCTCTGACGTCGTTACACTCATATTTATTTCAGTTGATTTAACTCACATAAGATATTTTAGTTCTGCCTCGAGTGTTTTGTCTTTTCAATTTGCTCGGGTCAGCCTGAGCATTTCTGGATTCGAAGACTTTAGCTCTAGAGGACGAAGACGAAGATTTATATTACTATTATTTATTATAGTACTCCACTACATTCAAAATGTTCCGCTGCATTGTTATTATTCTTTGGTATGTGTAACTCTGATATATATTGATAAGTATAATCAAATGTTTTCATAAAACAGCTTTATGAACTGTATAATTGATTATTATATTTTATCGTTCTGCTGCAAGATTCTGTTTTGTTCTTTTTTATTCCTCTGCTTTTTCTTATTTACCCCATAACAATCCGCCCATCCGTATGGTTTGAATCGACACGTGTGTCGATTTAAAGTGTGTGATAAGGCGGGATGTTACAATTTCCAAAGTTTTGAAAGGAAAAATATGGTTTTAATAAATATTGATTTTAAATTATAATATATATCGTCCATTTTTATATATGTATAAAATCTAGACTTTTAGAATAATATATTTTAGAAATTTTAATTTATAAGTTAGTTTTGAAAATATAATTTTTAAGATTTCTTACAATTTTGTTATTTTAAAATAAATATAAAAATAGATTTAATACAAAATACATTTAATAATAAGATTTAATTTAATAAAAATTTAACTTAAATTGGTTCATACTATGCTTAAGTATTTATTTAAATTTATATTAACATTTTAAAAATGGATTTTTATAACATTAATAATAAAGGTTGGGAAGATAAATTAAAGTTGACTTAGGATTTAAATCGGTCAATAATTGAATTTAAATGTGAATTTATTTGAAATTATTGATTTTAGATGTTGAAAAATATGATTTATAACTTGATTTGATAAAAAGTGATTAAACGAATATTCTCAATTTTTAAATAAAATTGGGATTGATTATTTAATATTGATTTAAATATAAAAATTAGGATTTAAATAAATTGTTATTAAAATGGTTAAGTGAATATTTTCCAATTTCAATAAAAATTAAAGTTAAATGTTAAAACATAATTTTATATTGCAAATGTTTGAATATTTAAACTTGAATCCTTGAACTTTAAATTGAGATGGTTAAACTGGAATTGATTTGAATTGAATTTTGGAATTTAAGATTATTTGAATTGATTTGTGAAATTGGAGGAAACTATTTTATTATATAAACTATTTTAATATAAAAATTATTTTAATATATAAACTATTTTAATTTATAACTATGTTAATACATACTATTTTCAATATCTAAACTGTTCATGTCGAAAGTGTTATGATTTCCAAAGTTTTATGATTTCCAAAGTGTTTGATTTCAAAAGTGTTATAATTTTGGAAGTGCTGCGATTCTGGAAATGCTTACTATTTAAAGTGAATAACGATATCGAAATTGATGTGGTTTTGAAATGAATAAGATATTTTGAACTATTTGAAATGAAATGATCACGGTGTGAAATTAGCGATTGGTTGTTAAAGAGACCGGGATCAGATATTATCATACTCTCTGCCAATACCGAAAACCACTTTAACAACTGTGTACGTAGTGGAGATTCCAGAATGATGTAGGATGATTTGGTGATGATTCTATATGGTATTTACGTAGCCCTGACTCCCGTGCGTCAGTTTGATGTAGCTAAAACAGGAGCCGTGCCGGGCCAAGTGAGGTCATTCCACCGATCGGGCACACTTCTTCGATACTATTCTATTACTTCATGATTTTATTGGGTGCATCTTTGATTTGGAAGTGTGTCACGAGGTTGGCGGTAGTAGCTGCTATGCGTTATCCTAATTCGGGTACGCAAATAGTATATCTACCCTAGCATTGCCTCTCGTGCCTTATTACATGCCCTATCGTGCCCTTTACGAGTTTGTTTTGTGTCATACCTATGAAATGCTCCCTGATAGTCCACTTGCGTGTGGAGTTTAAAGTATCTGTATAGACTACGGCATTATATAAAAGGTGTTAGAGGGATATTAGTAACACCTCAATGCTATTTCAATAGTTTACTTTACTAAAGACATATTATAATAGCGTATATTAATGCATAGTAGATAGTTCCACGGATCCTTAGAACATAGGAATCCCAAACATCCTTTAAGTTATTTGTACTTCCGTTGACATTCACCTGAGTTGAATTTACTGTATAAGAATGTTAATCACGACTCGAGTGTTTTCTGTTTTGCTTCATGATCGGGTCAGACTGAGTGTCACAGCAATTGAGACTTTCCTTTGGAGATTGGAGCTTTGGTTGAAGATCCGTCTTATCTATTCGGCTATTCCAGTTGTTTTGTTCAGATTTGTCATCTGTTTGTACTCGAGACTACATTGTATTTGAGGTATTCTGTTGTATTTTATTTCAAATTCTGTTGTTTTATAGGAGCTTCATGAACTACTACGTATCTATTCCGTTGCTTATTATTATATTACTCTGTGTCTGCGATTCTGTGATTGATTTTATTTATTGTATATGCTGAGGTTTTCCAAATATAAATTAACAATCTACTGTTTTAAGCTATTCAAGTCCGACATGTGTGGATGAGAAAGGTTTGAAATACCAGGTTGTTAAATTTGGTATTAGAGCCAAGTTTAGGTATAACTTCGCATATAGAGTAAATTCAATTACAGAATCACCTTCATTCGAGCTTGAGTTCTTCCACTTTGACTCAGGTTTCCTTTGAAATTTTGGAACTTTCCCCTCGTTTCTAAAATTCATTCTTGTCTTTTCCTGTTCATGTTCTTCTTGATTCTGGAGCATCCTATGGCTCCACTTCAGTCGATCCCTATAATGAATTGGAGTACATGTTGCCACCTCAATTGGCAATTTCATCCTTATGTGCATCTAATTCCATAGATGGTCCCGCCAACCTTAGTATGATTTGTAAAGGGGTGAAACTCCTTTACAACAGCCATCGATTCAGCGGAGATTTCTATATCATCGGTTTGATGCTTTTACCTCTTGTCAAAGCCCGAATCGTTTCTCTAGTAAACGACAAGGATAACTCTCTTGTGATCGAATGTCCAATGCCTGAAGAATTTTGCAGTCAGTTTTATCTTTCTAGCCTTGTGATCTTGACTTCCCGATAGTCAAGGATTATCCTGATGCTTTGGTGAAATCACTTCTCTTCCTTTTCCACCCATGTGGGAAATTGAATTCCACATCGATCTTATTCTTGAAATATCGATTGACCCGGTTAAGGTCGCTGCGATTAATATAAGTTTATCCATCTTTTCTCTTTTATAATCCATCTATCTTCCTTTCGAGCCTATCTACTTAGTTAGAATTCACTTTGATTAGGGTCCCTCTAAATTTGCATCTCTTTTCTTCTTCTATAAATCCATTCTTGGATCATCCTGCGAGGGAGCATGTTTGTAATTAATATAAAATTGTTTATATTGTGTTGTTTGAATTGTTAAGTTGATTTGGGGTTTCGATCGATTCGTATGGCCAACGCTATCGATGGAAATTCAAAAACGCTCGAACAGAGCAAAATGACATGATATTGTTTTTGGAATTTTAAATAGAATAATTTTATGTATGATTATTTTTTATACATAAGAGTATAATTTTATGAAATTGGATGTTTAATTGATTGGTTGTTAGAAATGATAATACTAGGTTATCATTTATTATTTTGTCAACATTTCCAAACCATTAACTATTGTTCTATGAAATTTTATAAATATAGTTTATAAATCAGATTTGCAAATGAATTAAGTTTAAATTAAAGAATTTAAGAATTTAATTTACAATGATTTTTAAAGCTGGTTTTTAAAGTCTTAAAATTATATTATTTGAAAGTACTTTCAAAAGGGAAATCATTTCCAAAGAATTTAAAGAAGTAATTCAGTACTCCCCTTTTTTTCACTGGAAAATAATTTCGACGATGACTGCAGGATTGTTGACATTCATTTTCGAGTCTCGAAGTGGAGAGGTCCTTAGTAGCTTTACTACACCTTTGTTTTGGGAAAATGGATTTGATTTAAATTTCTTGTGTATAATTTGATTTATAAAATATATATGTATATAATTATTTCAAAATAGTTTGAAGTGAAACCAAAAATTTGAATCTTAAGTTTTATATTAAGAAATAGTTTCAATTATTGAAATAAAGTGAAATTTTTGATAATTAGAATATCTAAAACGATAAATGAAATTAAACCAACTTGAAATAGTTGAATTTGAATAAAACTTGTTGTATAATACTAAACATCATTCTAATATATAAATAACTTACCTAAAATATTCAAAAAGTTAAAATGTTAAGATGGATTTGCAATTGAATGTTATATAAGAGAAAACATAGGAAATAAATTGTTCAAATTGTTGAATATGCGCTTATATGATTTTTGTTTGATGATAATAAACATATATACATTCGTTTAAATGTATTGGTTAATGTACTATTTTATTTTTCACAGGATAAATAAATATTTGCTGAATAAAATTAAATAACACAGAATTTGAATTCAAACAGAAATTTTATTCAAACAAATATTTATTACAATTTTGAATAGTACAAATTCAAGCTCTCACTATACATATACAATTTTAATTACAATGCATCACAATTTCATATTTACATTTAACCTTACTACACAACACTCTTTCACTCAATACGTATTTCATCTTCAACTTCATTCCAGTTAGAATCCATCATCTGAGCAATCTGCAAAAATATTCACTAACGCAGTAAAATTGAAAAAGAAATATTTTTGCAATATAAAATAAAATATGATTTTGAAAATATTGTTTGCCTCAGTTATTTGGGTTGTTCGTCATCATTTATATTTGAATTCATCACACACGAACAATGTGACATGCACAGTGTATCACTGTACATGCCACAAGGCCGTGCACACCGATATACACTTGATAATGTTACAGGGACAGGTGAGCACAAGGTCAAACCCAAATAAAAAGACGGGTTCAACTCAGGTGCAACATAAATAAAATCTTGACTTCAGCACAAGGTCAAACCCGAGTTGTGAAACTGGATTCAACACAGGTGCACTTAAAAATGTGCAAGTATGGAAAAACGGTCTCGACAACTAAAACAAGTCTCTACCAAAAATCAGTGACATAAGTCAAAGTCCGAATCCAAACTATTCAAGTACCAATGAAACCAACACAATGTTCACTGACTAAAAGGATGAATACATATGCAAAAGCCACTGTGGTTTCGACAAATCAAGACAGCATACAAAACAAACTTCAACCAATGACGAAATCCAAACAGCACCAAAGCACAAAGGCTCGAATGACCAAATGCACCAGAGATATGGCAACACATAAACAACTACAAGGCAGACTACAATATCAAAGTTCAGGACGCACTAAAATACCAGACCAAACTGCATCAAGAAACCAAAACCAGAAAAGTACACAAACATAACCACAGACATGGTCAGAACCAAGACGAACAAATGTGCAACCTGAACAATAAAATGTCCAGACCAGGCTATACAATATCAAAGTGCATTTGACAATAAACAAATTAGCAGTAAAAAACAGGCAAGCTCAAATCAATACAAAGGCAAAGACCAGTGAACAACTGCTAACAAAATTCAAATGACTCAAGTGAACATATCACTGTGAAGCTCAAAGTAACCAGTGGCCATAAACAAAGTATATGCTACAACTCCAATGCTTAAGTGGAAGTACATAACTACAAACAAGTGACACTACGAATATGAAGACAGCAACTTGACACAGTGAAGTGCAAGTGTCGACCAGGTAGCAAGCAAGATCAACACGGCAACTACAAACTGCAAATATCCAAGTACTACTAGCCCAACACAGTATACAAGTACAGGTCGCAACAAAATGCCACAAAAGCAAAACCGAAGTTGGAGTAAAATCCTACAAGTCAAGTCAACAACAGTATAATCAAACATGAAGCAGAGAAGAACATTGTAAATGTCGAAGTCGTGGAAGCATACTAATGTCAATGAGAAATTCACGAAACCCAAAATGGGCGAAGTCAAATGAATTCAACACCGTGGTGATCACGTAACAAATTCAAAGCCGAGTATTTTAAACCAAGTCAACCAAGCATTATCAAATATACGTTTATGAACAAGTCAAGAAAAATCACGAGCATCCAAGTAAATACGAGTGGCCGATTAAACAGAATTGACAAAATCAAATATATTTTGTGCGAACGAAAATCTAGGGTTATGAACCCTATATAAACAATCATCGTCGGCAATTTGAAAACCATCGAGTTCAAGTAAGCATCAAACCAGCAAGGAGAAAAGTGCATACCGAAATAATAAATGAACTCGATCAATTTAAAAGAGACCGTGAGCAAAACAGAGAAGCATGCGATCAACGAAGCAAACAAAGTGATAAATCTTCCATTTGATCTAGCAACCAAAGCCGGCCTCTTTGAAATCACGAAAACCCTAAATTGGATCGCATGGAACGAAGCCCTAATTGAGTTAGAGGAACGACCGCCATCTTCATATAAACGAACGAGCAAATAAAAGGAGAACGTGTTAAATTACAAAAGGGGGTCGGCCTGTTTTTTCTCTTAAGGGTTTTTATTTTTAAATAGGGTTATTTTATTTTAAATTGGTTTTTATTTTGTAATTTATTTTTTAAACCGTTTAAATTTCTAGTCGTGTGACTAGGGGACAAAATACGTGGCCTAGTTTGAGAATTCGCAACTCAGTGGCTGAGTTGTGGCAGGGTTTTGAGCGTAGAGTTAAGTTTAGTCGATAGCGGGTGTCGCGAGTTTACGTGTGTAAGCGTCCAACTATCTAATTTCTAGTAGAAACCTTGGGGGCATCACGTAGGCAGGGTTTTGCCGAAGCTGGGTAAATTCTGTGTCGTTCTATTTCTGCATTTATTATTCTGCTATTATCTGTGCTGCTATTGTTCTGTGATCTGTGTTAAAATTATTTTATAAGCTTCCGCGATTAATTTTTAAAATTTATACTATCACCCTATTCACCCCCCTCTAGGGTGAAATCGATCCTACAAGTGGTATCGGAGTTAGGAATAGAAGTCAATTTTTGTTTTAAAAATTCGTGTTTCAAAAATCGATTTTTGTTTTTTAAAAACAAAATGAATTTTTAAAATTGGCTTCTTTTAATAATACTTTTGTTGAGGGTCGTTCCAATATTATTCCTTCTATTTTCAATGGAACAGATTTTTTGAATTGGAAATTGAAAACGAAATTTTATTTAAAATCTGTTAATATTAAATATTGGGATATTATTGAAAATGGGTGTGATATAACAGATAAGAAAATTATCTCGATTAATGCTCTTGCTATGCATATATTATATTCTCATATTAATCAAGATAATTTTAATTTCATCTCTCATTGTGAAAATGCACAGGAAATCTGGAATACTTTAAATGCAATATATGGTGCAAAAGTCAACAGCAATGAGAAGTCCTCCATAACCGACTCAGTTAAAGAAATATGCTTAACAGGATTGGTACAAAGCAGTTGTGATGAGGATGATGGTGATGGAGCAGCTGAGATGGCATTAATAATGAAGAAATTCAAAAGGTGGAACCACAAATACGGAAATCCAGCTCTAAATCAAAAATTAAAAAGCAGAATAATCAAAGCTCTAGACAACTCGGAAGAACACGGGAGCATTTGCAACAAACCCTATGATATCAAGCCCAATTATCCCCGATTTCAACGCGATTTTGAAAAGAAATCAAAACGGAGAAATGCTACAGCCACATGGAATAAAAGCGATAGCGGTGAAAGTGAGAAAGCAGATATGTGCCTTCATGGGAATATAACTGATAGCGACGATGACGAGCCAAGCGAGGTATCAAAACTCACTCACTCTGAATTACTTTTTTATTTCCACGAAGTAAATGGCTGTTTTGAACGACTTAGGGAGAAATATGCTAAACTTGAATCACAAAAAGTTATTTTGATAGAATTAAATGAACAACTTGACCAATTAGTTAAAACATATCAAAGTAGGATCCCTAAGTGTGATAAGTGTCCAACGTTTGATGAAGAAATTAAAAAATCAGAAATTAAAATAAATCGCTTGAAAATGAAATTCTGATTTTAAAAGAGAGTGAAAATACTAGGAGAGAAAATTCTATTAAAAAGTGCACTCAATTGTTGAATGAAAATGAATCTTTAAAAACACAAGTCCAACAATTGTCAATGACTTTAGATAAATTTTCAAAAAGTGAAAAAACATTGAATATGCTATTAGGAAAGCAAACTGTTTATACGGTTAGACAAGGACTTGGATATAATAAATCGAAAATTGTTGAAAGCAATATTAATCGAGTTAATTCTATGTGCACAATTTTTAGAAAATATGGACACAATCATAATAATTGTTGGTACAGACCCAAACATGTGAAAACTATACCAATTTGGGTTCCAAAAGGCACAAATATAAAATCTCTCAAAGTTAAACAAATTTGGGTGCCGAAGGGAACAATTATAGTTTTAGGTCTCCACAAAATTATTTTTCTAAATATTCTGCCACAAACAATCATGGACCTATAAAAACAAATAGGTCACATAAATCTTTTCCCGTGTAGGTGTGGTGGCAGGCTAAGGAACAACAATAGTGTTCTCTAGATTTTGGCATTTCCAGAAACACAACGGGAACAAAGCAAAGTTACTTAGCCTAGTATAAATGTGACAGAATCACAACATACAAGAACAAAAAATATCGCAAAGGTAAAACAGGTAATGGTATATTTTGAACGATATATTAAATGTGATAATCTGCACCGTATTCTGAATTAAAATCAGCCAATATTGAGATGATGAAAAGATGATGATTTTGATTCTGACTAATGCAACATAGTTGGCCAAATTATATTCTTATGCCAAAAACACTATAAAATTCTCTAGATTCTTTGAATTACTTCATATATATTAGTTTGGATCAAAAATAGTGTTTTGTTGGATAATACATTTGGTTATAATATGGCTAACTCTATATTCACGGTTTTCTGATTATTTACACGGCTTCATTTCAAATTCAAGAGAATGTCATTTAAATTGCTGTTAAAATTGAGTTTAAAATTTTTGGTGTACACTTCATGGTTTGGTCGATCAAATTCAATTAATGATGATTTTGAGTGAAAAAGAAATTTAGATGCAGATTACACTAGTAATCTAGTTGATAGAAAAATTACTTGTTGAACGTGATTTTTGTTAAGACATTTAGTAACTGCATCATTCATTCAAAGAAAACATCTGCATATATTTTCAATTCAAATAACTTTTCAAATAGCAGAAAATTTTCTTATAAAACTCCTTCTAGAATATCATTTTTGACCTTGTTTTCAGATTGGTCATTTTTAGAAAAAAATTGATTTATAATTATTTTTGAATTTGATTTTAAATGATTACATTGACTAATATGGCTCCCTAATGATTATCGAAAAGATAAATAGTGATTGAGAAAGTGATGAGTGTTGATATTGATCATATATTATAACTCGAGAAAGTATAATTAGAAAATTTCTTTAGAAATTTAAACAAGAGTTATAAAACTTTTTGTTTGCAAAAATTTCATGACCATCTCTATATCTATCATATTTCAAACGACCATCACTCATCAAAATTCTATATAGTTTGTCGATATGTGGTACTATAAACAGGAATCATTCGTTTTTCATTTTCACATTTAAAAAAAAAGGATAATAATAATAAAAAATATACCAAAGTATTCACTCTCATTTAAAAGTCCTCACGGTTATGCATGGGTGAATTACTTGGAATTTGTTATGTGCTTTCATGCTCATTTAAAAGTCCTCACGGTTATGCATGTATGGAACGCATATCAAAAGTTGATTTTTAAAATAAACAAGTTGATTCTAATCCCATTTAAAAGTCCTCACGGTTATGCGTGGTTAGAAGATACTTGAATTCATTTTTTGAAATTAAAATTGGAATACTACTAATCTCATTTAAAAGTCCTAACGGTTATGCATGGTTAGTAGATATTCAAATTCCTGATATAAATATACCACAAATAGACACAACTGTATGGTTTTATATGATGACATAATTCCCATCATTCTAAAAGTGGAATATGCGCATAAAAAAATATTTATGATTTTTGTTTGATTTTTTATTGAAATTTAATATTTATATTTAATTGAGTTTTTAACGTTGAATTAATATCGATCACCTTATCTCTGTTTTCTCTAACACTATTATTCTTTTGCTGATAACAAAAGGGGGAGGGAAAAGTTAAGATTTTGTCAAATAAAATCAAGCGAAGGTCAAATAATTTTTTATTTGCATCAAGGCTTATTTGCATATTTTTATGCATATATGTAGGGGGAGCTTTGTGTAGAGAGGAAGCATTTAAATAGGGGGAGCAATTAGAGCATATCAATAATCAAATACATTTAACATATTCAAAATCTTAAATATATGTTAGTTATCATCAAAAGAGGGAGATTGTTGAATATGCGCTAATATGATTTTTGTTTGATGATAATAAACATATATACATTCGTTTAAATGTATTTGTTAATGTACTATTTTATTTTTCACAGGATAAATAAATATTTGTTGAATAAAATTAAATAACACAGAATTTGAATTCAATCGGAAATTTTATTCAAACAAATATTTATTACAATTTTGGATAGTACAAATTCAAGCTCTCACTATACATATACAATTTTAATTACAATACATCACAATTTCAAATTTACATTTAACCTTACTACACAACACTCTTTCACTCAATTCGTACTTCATCTTCAACTTCATTCCAGTTAGAATCCAGCATCTGAGCAATCTGCAAAAATATTCACTAACGCGGTAAAATTGAAAAAGAAATATTTTTGCAATATAAAATAAAATATGATTTTGAAAATATTATTTGCCTCAGTTATTTGGGTTGTTCGTCATCATTTATATTTGAATTCATCACACACGAACAATGTGACATGCACAGTGTATCACTGTACATGCCACAAGGCCGTGCACACCGACATACACTTGATAATACTACAGGGACAGGTGAGCACAAGGTCAAACCCAAATAAAAAGACGGGTTCAACTCAGGAGCAACATAAATAAAATCTCGACTTCAGCACAAGGTCAAACCCGAGCTGTGAAACTGGATTCAACACAGGTGCACTTAAAAATGTGCAAGTATGGAAAAACGGTCTCGACAACTAAAACAAGTCTCGACCAAAAATCAGTGACATAAGTCAAAGGCCGAATCCAAACTATTCAAGTACCAATGAAACCAACACAATGTTCACTGACTAAAAGGATGAATACATATGCAAAGCCACTGTGGTTTCGACAAATCAAGACAACATACAAAACAAACTTCAACTAATGACCAAATCCAAACAGCACCAAAGCACAAAGGCTCGAATGACCAAATGCACCAGAGATATGGCAACACATAAACAACTACAAGGCAGACTACAATATCAAAGTTCAGGTCGCACTAAAATACCAGACCAAACTGCATCAAGAAACCAAAATCAGAAAAGTACACAAACATAACCACAGACATGGTCAGAACCAAGACGAACAAATGTGCAACCTGAACAATAAAATGCCCAGACCAGGCTACACAATATCAAAGTGCATTTGACAATAAACAAATCAGCAGTAAAAAAAACAGGCAAGCTCAAATCAATACAAAGGCAAAGACCAGTGAACAACTGCACAACAAACTTCAAATGACTCAAGTGAACATATCACTGTGAAGCTCAAAGTAACCAGTGGCCATAAATAGAGTATATACTACAACTCCAATGCTAAAGTGGAAGTACATAACTACAAACAAGTGACATAGCGAATACGAAGACAGCAACTGTGAAGACCCGCAAATCCGTACTCCTTGAATATACACTAATCTCCATAGATTAACTCAAGATGAACAAAAATACGAATGCTCAATGTTTAAGAAAAAGAAAAAGACAGAAGAAGAGAGAAAAGATAGAAAATAGAGAGAAAAGAACATAGGAAATAGAACGGAATAGAAAACAGCCGAACAATAACAGAACCTCACAATCGCAGCGGAACAACATATAATAGATAAATGAATAACCTTTAAACAAAGAAGTATATCAGTTATTACATTATATTTCATTACATCAGAGTAGACAACTATAAACAACATCAAACAGCGGAAAAGAAATACTATATACTAGTAATACGCCATGCCATCCAGCTTGCCTCCAGCAACTCCTGAATATCCTGATAAACCTTAACTCTTGACTGCCCGTGTGGAAATTGGTGGGCACCCAGAGTTTAGGAAGGAAAACAATAAACTCCGAGTCAGTCATGTGACTGGTGTGAGAACTCAAAACAGTTTATTTATCTTTAAAATCAAAATGGAGGAATATTTTTAAAGTCAATTCGCAATGCTTTTAAAAATGAGACTACCATAAGGCCTCCCGCACACACACACATGCAAACGCAGAATCGGAGGAGATTTCTCCTTATGATAATCAAAGATGCTTGATACGCATTAAAAAGAACATTTGATATTATTACTAGTGCATAGTGTAGGAAAAATTTATTTCGAAAGTAGAATATAAATCTTAGCCAACATACGACCATTATCGTATGCCTACTATAGCTATCATCCAAACAGTGGGGCGCCACCATAAGCGAATGATAGGTTCTACAACTAATACCGTACAAGGATCGTATTGTTTCTTTGGATTTCCAACGAATGGTTAGGCCAAGGAACTTTCCATTGCCACATGAGAACGCCTCTGGAAGGACGTCCCCGAGAACCAAATTGGATCTCTGCCAACACATGGCCGGGTTACCCCTAACTGGGTAACAACTGACACGAGTATGCCATCCCCCGGTCCTTTGGGACCTTTAACCGAGCGCTCGTCATCAACATCACACAATCATAAATAAAGTGTTTCAACATGAGAAAGTATCTGGGCTCCATTCCATGATACCACCTTTTCCAGAAGGAAATGCACATACCCTAAAGGGAGCTACCCCTCATAACCTTGCTGCATCTTTCCTGTTTTGACCATTCCGGGGTGTGAGGCTCGACGAAGTCACGTCCACAAAAACATACTTTATACAAAAGCCATGCTTTGGGTCAACAAATGATCATAGAAATGATCACCAAGATAAACGATCAAATAAATGATCCTATCACAAATGATCAACACAATGATCATTTCACAGCAACACTCAGCATGTCACATTACCAAATTGGGAATATATCGCTGATAACCTTCAACTACATAACCTCTGAGCTTGTACGTCTCAAAGAAGGGTGTTAAGCTAAAAGAATAAATTCTCCGCCACCAACAGAAATACATTTGAAAGAAATCTGCTTTATATCTCAATTTGTAATGTCAGACATACAATCCATACAAGTCTGTTCCGGGCTCGAACAGAACCGAAGGCACTTACAAAGAAGTCCTTGCAATCCGGATATCCACAATCCTGATCGGATTCCCCATCACATATGGAGAACTCTATACCGGAGCAACTCGGTGCAGAGTCAATCGACAGGTTATCCTATCGCTCTCGCAAATACCCGATCTTCAACACCGATCTTCAATGCTATCCATTACGTCGTATCACTATCCGGAATGGGTAATCCGAATAACGAGCGCAATAATTTAAAAATAAGTGTGCATTCAAATTCAAGCAAATCACAACAAATACCTTTTCAAAGGTAAATATTGATAATCGGTTATTGAACTATCAATGGATATGCATTCATCACCAGATTCCAAATAATTTTCCAAATTATTTATTCCCCCAAAAATATCTTTACAAGATATAAAATTTCAATACTTCAAAAATAAATCAATATTTATTTTTAAACGAATTCCACTTTCTTTTATAAATTCCATGGTGAATTTACATTCCAAAATATTTATGAATAAACGATTTCAATTATTCATTTCAACTTATCTTCAAAAAGATAAATTCTCAAAATATTCACTTTATATTGGAAAACATTTCCATACTTATTTATTAAGTAATTCTCAAATCCATTTATTTTCAACACTTGGAAAATATTCACTATACTTAAATCAAGATTAAGTATATATTTCATTCTTTAAGGAAATCATTCTCTTAAACATATTTATTTGAGCCAAAACGAACGTTGCGTAAAACATCGTTACGATAACCCAAAATCACTAGTATAGGGATTCGAAATTAAAATAGATATATAAATCCCAATACTATACAAAACATTTCCTTACGGAAATCATTTACTATAACAACATTGTTATAGTCCACCATTTCCTTCTATTTCTCGAAAACGTCTATTTCAACAATGAATGTTGAAATCTATGGTTTCGAATCTCAACACATTTTAAAACATCGTTAGATCGCTTTAATTCTATTTAAAATATCACATCCAAAACATTTTCTTTAACATATTATTCACTATTCAAAAACGTGAATATACTACGTTAACCAATTTCATCCTTTCTATTCATTTTATTTTAAAGGATTATTCACTGTCTAAAACGTGAATATAACTCCATTAATAAGTTACAACAATTTAGTTATCAAACTAAGTCGTTTGCGAATTTATAAAACAACGTTTATAAATTCCATTTCTATTTATTTTATATCAACTCCTTTTATAAATTCCTTTATTAACCTATCTCAATTCATATCTCAATGATATACTAAAAATTCATATTATAAGTTAAACACTTATAATTTATTCGTTTACAAAAAATCGTTCTTTTAAACTTCCCAATTTATAAATCTTATAACTTATAAGATTCATTTATTTATCAAAATCCATTCTTTAATAACCTTTACAAATTTTATAAACCTACTACTTATAAAATTCCATTTATAACTTCACCGTTTATAATCCTATAAATTTCATTCATTTTTGAAGTTCATTCACAATTCATTCTAACACTTATAAAAACTCGTTCTATAATTTAAATATTTTAATTTATAAATTATCAATTTATAATTCTTTTATATAAATCAATTTATATTATTCTTTTAAAACGCCTTTAAACTCCTTTATAATTTCACCATTTTGATTTATAAAATAATTAAATTTTATAAATCCTATATTTTCAACTTTTTATAATAATTTCAAAAATCCCGATTAAACTATTTTATAAAATCATTAGTCTCATATTTTCAAAAATCAACCTTTAACTATATTTCTCAAAAATCATAATTTTATAACATTAAAATTTATACGTTTATTTATTTATAATGGATCAATTCCAAACATATAGTATATTTTCAAAAATCACTTTGAAAACCTTTTAAAATTCCAAAATTTGGCCCAATGATGCTACACACCAAATAGTCAATCACGACAAACAACGATATCATATATCGGTATGATAATCCATCAAATATCAAAATATCTGAAATTAAATAAATACTGTTGAGGAATCCAGTTGGATCCCTCCAACCTGTTTTCCTGCATCCACAAACATTAGCACAATACCAATTCCGCTCCAGTACGGAATTATCGCGGTATATGGGATTTAAAATATTATCCGCTTAATAGACGGCGCAATAGGGTCTCATCCGCTATACAATGCGGGAAATCAATAACTGCAATATATGCATATGCCAATATATATATATTGCTATTATATATAATACCAATTTCACTGTTTATGAAATATTCGCGGTATATGTTTTTAATAAATAACATCCGCTTACTAACGGCGCATAATGTCTATTTTAACAATCAATAGATAACAATCATCATTCAAACATGCATTCAAGTATTTTAAATCTAGCTATTTAAAATAAAAATCGAAACTGATTCGATTGAGTAAGAAGTTCTCACCTTGATTTCAATTTCGTTTTAGCGATTTATTTCGAATAAAATTAAACGGACGTTTAATTTTACCCAAAATTCTCACTAACTCCAAATGACTCCAATCCAATTCCATAGCGTAGTGCTCGTCCATACGATTCCAACGCAACTGGTTTCGCGCGTTTTCGATCTCGTATGAAAAAGATATGATTTTTACAATTTTCACGATTTTTTATATATATAAATTACAACATTTAATTTCATTTTTAAACCTACAACTAAATCCAGGCCGTAGATCTCACCCCCATGCAATCCTGGCCGTGCGCACCCCCCCCCCCCCTCCTTCTTCTTCCACGCGACTAATTTCTACAGAAAAACAAAACGCAACAACCCACCAAGCTCCATATTAGGTTTAGAAAATTTGGCCACCACATCAACTTTCATCTCGATCAACGACTTCCATCTTGAAGCCCCTAACTTGCTCCATGCTCGGCCTGAAGAGCTTCGAGCTCGGCCCTCTATATGCGTGGGAATTCGTGCCCAAAACGCACACGAACGCGGCCCCGTATCTCACAACGTACAACTCCATTCGCGATCATATCCGTTGAATACGTCGAGCTCGTTCCCCTCTACAATTCTCTAGTTGAAAACTTTGGCTAATTGTTAATGGATTTGGAGAAAAGAGAGGAGGAAGAAGAAGCATTCTCAACCATCCATTGATAACTGGCGGCGGCTAGGGTTTAGGTTTTTTTTTTTTTTTTTTGTGAAGAGGATGGTCTATTTATAGAAGTTTGAACGGCACTATTCATCCCGGAAATTCCAAACTCCGATTTACGCGCAGTGACCGACGTTCCTAGGGTTTACCCCGCGTTTCGGACACAATGGAACAGGTTTCGGAAGCTAATTCGGTCATCTGTGCGAGTTATGGCAATAAACGTTCGATTTGAATTAAACCGATTTAAACGATTTTCTAGGCGTTTTAGCTTACACCGGACAAACGGTAAATCCGATTGACACGAAATTTGAAACTATACAATAATATCACATTACAGATTCGATGAAACTAGTTTCATCGAAATCCGAGACTTTTTGAAAAATGGCTATTTTAACTCGCCAATTTAATATTAAAAACAATTTCGATACGTTTCGAGCTGCCACGATCAAACGATAACTCCGATTGCTACGAAAATTGAAATCCGGTAATAACAAACTATTACGAATCCAATGGAACTAGTTTCGTCCAATTCTGAGACTGTTCGAAAATTGGCTATTTCACTAGTCAATTAAATATTAAAATATTCAATTTTCACAAATTAACTTTTAATTCGATTTCAAAAGTTCTAAAATATCTATTTTATAACTTCAATATGATAAAATAAAATTTTACAAATCATTTTCAATCATATTTAACTCAATTTTCAATTATTTCCGTATTTCCAACTATTTAATTATCGATTTAATTATTCAATTAAATCCAATTATTCAAAATAAAATTTATTCGACTTATAAATTTCACTTATTAATATTTAAAATTAATTAAATATCAAATTTTAATTAATAAAAATCCTGGGTCGTTACAGCAACTTGACACAGTGAAGTGCAAGTGTCGACCAGGTAGCAAGCAAGATCAACACGGCAACAAAAAACTGCAAATATCCAAGTACTACAAGCCTAACACGGTATACAAGTACAGGTCGCAATAAAATGCAACAAAAGCAAAATCAAAGTTACAGTAAAATCCTACAAGTCAAGTCAACAGCAGTATAATCAAACATGAAGCAGAGATGAACAATGTAAATGTCGAAGTCGTGGAAGCATACCAATGTCAATGAGAAATTCACGAAACCCAAAATGGCCGAAGTCAAATGAATTCAACACCGTGGTGACCACGTAACAAATTCAAAGCCGAGTATTTTAAACCAAGTCAACCAAGCATTATCAAATATACGTTTATGAACAAGTCAAGAAAAATCACGAGCATCCAAGTAAATACGAGTGGCCGATTAAACAGAATTGACAAAATCAAATATATTTTGTGCGAACGAAAATCTAGGGTTATGAACCCTATACAAACAATCATCATCGGCAATTTCAAAACCATTGAGTTCAAGTAAGCATCAAACCAGCAAGGAGAAAAGTACATACCGAAACAATAAACGAACTCGATCAATTTCAAAGAGACCGTGAGCAAAACAGAGAAGCATGCGATCAACGAAGCAAATAAAGTGATCAATCTTCCATTCGATCTAGCAACCAAAGCCGGCCTCTTTGAAATCACGAAAACCTTAAATTGGATCGCATGGAACGAAGCCCTAATTGAGTTAGAGGAACGGCCGCCATCTTCATATAAACGAACGAGCAAATAAAAGGACAACATGTTAAATTATAAAAGGGGGCCGGCCTGTTTTTTCTCTTAAGGGTTTTTATTTTTAAATAGGGTTATTTTATTTAAAATTGGTTTTTAATTTGTAATTTCGTTTTTAAACCGTTTAAATTTCTAGTCGTGTGACTAGGGGACAAACTACGTGGCGTAGTTTGAGAATTCGCAACTCAGTGGCTGAGTTGTGGCAGGGTTTTGAGCGTAGAGTTAGGTTTAGTCGATAGCGGGTGTCGCGAGTTTACGTGTGTAAGTGTCTGACTATCTAATTTCTAGTAGAAACCTTAGGGGTAGCACGTAGGCAGGGTTTTGCCGAAGCTGGGTAAATTCTGTGTCGTTCTATTTCTGCATTTATTATTCTGCTATTATCTGTGCTGCTATTGTTCTGTGATCTGTGTTAAAATTATTTTATAAGATTCAGCGATTAATTTTTATAATTTATACTATCACCCTATTCACCCCCCCCCCCCCTCTAGGGTGAAATCGATCCGATACAAATTAAATTTTGCTTAATAAAAGTATTATAAATAGCAGGTAAATTTGTATAGTGTCTAATTACACACAGAAACATAATATAACTTACCTAGAAAAGTTTAAATGTAATTAGATAGTATACACTATGATATAAGTAACAGGATATCAAAAATGATATTTTGTTATGGGAATTTACAGACAATAAATTGATTAATAAATAGAATAATAAAAAGAATTTTTTTATTAAACAATATATGGTTATAAAATGTCTATACACTTAATATATGTTGCAAATATGTTGAGTGGAATAAATTAAATAATAAAAGAAAAATACTATTTAAGTAAATAAATATGGACTTGAGAATGGTTGAAAGTGAATTTTGGTGGAATTAATTCAACTGAAGATAAATAGATTAAATAAGTGAGTTAAATCAAATAAATTTTGTTTTGAAAGAAACTTTTGTAACAAATATTTATAGATTGAAACAAACCAAATTGAATGAAAATAGCTTGAATTTAAAATCAACAAAATATGAATATAAATGAATATTATTGTTAAAAAACTGGATTAAAACTAAATTAATTGAATATAAATCAATTTAAAAACAAATGAAATTTATATGGTTTTGAGTTTATTGTGTATCCGATAATATGATTTCAAATCTACTTTTCCTTTCTGTTACTTCTTTTCTCCTACCTCTTTCTTTTTTTGTGACGAAAAGTATTGAGTGGGGGAGAGTGTAACGACCCGAAAATTTCAGCGGTTTAAATAACGTAATTAACTTAAATTTTGGTTAAAATTAAATAGTAAATTTTTGAAATGAAAATTTAACATTTGGTATGCGTCTATTAAAACGTAGCAAATGTCAGATTTTCATCAGATAATATGGAAGTTAATTCTGTTATGTAATTTTCAATTTCAATTTAAAATCAGTTAATTAGATGAAAATAAAATGTTTTCGAAATCTGAACATTTTTATACAATGAAAATGTATACTATTTTCCGAGTGAGACATCATATTTCATTTCACCAAATTTGGACTTCTCTAACCCCATTTATCTTATTTTCGACAAATTTACAGTAGTTTAGCAACGTAATATCGGATTTTTCATAGGATGATCGCATCACTTATATCTGTGTACAATTTTGTTCGTCTTGTCGTGCCGATCTTCGTAGTATATTCATTTGTATGTTTTGGCGTCAGGTACGCGATGAAACACACAAAACGGTTAACCGTAACGGTACGCCTTTTGGTTTCTTTGTGACCATTCTTGTCCACCGTTTTTAAACAGATGGACATGTGCTTTTATTATTCCTAAATTCATGCCGACCTTTTCTATTCCCCATATTCAATATATTATTACATGCTTCGTGCCATTTCCAATTCTCTCCTACTTCATTTGTTCTGTGCTCTTTTGAAAAATATATATAATCTAAAAAATAAAGTATGTTATATATATTGGCTTCCAAAGATTGGCACGTCCTCTGTTCTTTTGAAGCTTGACTGTCATCTTTATATTTTGCTAACCTCATGCATTTTTCATGGCCAACAAAGCCACCCACCGCCTACCTCGAGCACACCCACCTCCATAGCCTACCTACCCCGTAGCATGCGTCTGCCTCATCAATACCCAGGGCCTCCGCTCCACACGACACGCCTGCAATCGAATAGCCTTCAAGCCCATCACCGCACAACTCAACTTCTCCTGCACATCCCTTCTCCATCTGCCGCATGCCTTCGCCATCATCCAGTAGCCAAGCACCCACGTGAATCCAAGCAGCCGCCACAACTCCATGCAACCAATCCACCTTCCCTCATCACTACTGTAACAACCCGCATATTTATCGATTGTATATTTAAATATTTTATTTAAATATTTCATCGTTCGTCGGGTTTTTATCTGAAAACCTACTTTTAGCAAACAGTCGAATTGGGACTCGAGACCACTTCCATTGAGTTCAAACTGCCGTTCGCAACCTTTTTGAGTATAAGCTTCGATATGTTTGGAGTAAGTTGATTTTTGCTACTTTTTCACTTAGGGCTTTGGTTTGGGTTTTAGCCCATTAACCTAACATATGAACCCAACTCCACTTCAACTCTTCATTACTTCATTTCATATTCCTAACACTTTAAGCTAAAGCAATAATGGGGGAAAGAAGAGGAAATTAAGACTCCAAGCCCTAGTCTTCATTAGCAAATCCAACTTCTAGCTCCAAATTCAAGAGAACCCAGGGTAAGCCTTCTCTTCATCTTCCCCAACTCATTCTCTCTTTGATTTCAGAAAATTCCTAAACCTAATTTGGGAAACATTTCTCTTTTAAGCTTAGAATCAAGCTTCTTGAGTTGGGATTGAAGTGTGGTTGATCTTCCTTTGCTTTCAAAATTCTTCTTCATTAATTTGGGTTCAAAGGTGAGATTTTAATCTCACATCTTAGTCTATAATTATCTTCGATTGTTAGGTATGAATTCCTAACACTTATTCTTGTGCAATTGATTTTGGTTTGGATTAATTTTGTGTATATTCCAATTTTTGGTGTTTTGGTCTAATTTACGAAAATCCTATTTATGGCCATTTGGACATTGATATTTGAGGCGTATCGAAGAGCCGTTAAGGCTGGGTTGTCACTCGACGTAAATCCTTAGTCGTCGTTGCTCGTCCGATCGCTTCCGGTATTTAGTTCGGCCATTTTTGGTCTAGGTTCATGGAATGCCCTGAACCCCAGTTTCAGACGTCTGAAACGTTAGATTCAGACGTCTGAATATTATACTGGGAAGATTTGTATTCCCAGATTCAGACGTCTGAATTGGTTTGTTTTGGATCAGAAAGGAAATAGGCTAAAAATTGCCTGTTTCAGACGTCTGAATTATAGGGTTCAGACGTCTGAAATATACTCTAGAAAACTTTTGGTTTTCCAGATTCAGACGTCTGAATCCTTGATTTCAGACGTCTGAATCTGCACTCTTTTGCCTATTTTCCTATTTGCTTGAGAATTCCAACTTTAATCGATTCGGGTTGATTTCGTTTTTGTTGTTACCATTTATTATTGACTTTGATGACATTTTCTTCGTGATTTTTAGGAATATCCATTTTGATGGATTTGGTATCGATTTCTTTGGATTTTATTCACATCTTCGAATATGAATTTTTATGATTGATTGTTTCTACAATCGCTTCTATGATTTGTCACTTTAAAATATAAAGGTTTTCTATACTAGTAGTAAATATCAAAACTCTTTCTTCAAATGATTTCAACACTATTTTATAACAAAGCTTGTTTTCTCAAACCGATTTCCAATCTATTAGTATGTACAAACCTTTACCTCACTCGTATGATAAATCTAATTAAACAACTTAGTAAAACAAGTGGTATGAAACGCTTGCGTTTACTTCGCCGGTTAATTCTTGGACTTGTTCGATTGAAATCCTTGTGACAATTTTCTAGTGGAGATCTACAATTTGTTCGTAAATATTTAAGTTAAGATTGTGGTTATGGGACATGAAGCTAAGCTCATATATTTACTAGCTTACTGTAATTGACACTTCTCTATGATCATGACGATCATTTTTATGTTTTAGACTAGTATTGTGCGATGTCATTTTGATTTGGTTCATCGGATGTCACGCTGTACGACGTCGATGCTCCGAATTATTTGATACATTGGATGTATCGTTTGCACTACATCAATGTCTTTGCTTTTGACACATTGGATGTACCGTTTGCACTACATCAATGTCTTTGCTTTTGAGACATTGGATGTACTGTTTACACTACATCAATGTCTTTGCTTTTGATACATTGGATGTACCATTTGCACTGCATCAATGTCTTTGCTTTTGATACATTGGATGTACCGTTTGCACTACATCAATGTCTTTGCTTTTGATACATTGGATGTACCGTTTGCACTACATCAATGTCTTGGCCATCCTTTTCTTGTGATTTCTGGATTTCGTGCGTTGAATTCTGCAATTTATGTTTCACCAAATTTTACGATTGGCATTGATATATATGTCATTTATTGTGGCTTGGTGAATGAATTTAGGAGTATGACATTCCTTTTTATCTTTGAGAAGATCTTTGTGATATTGATTAATCTCTTATTGATTTTTCAATTATTTATTTATCACAACTTGGCATTGTGATTATTATATGTTTAGTCATATCTCTTATTCTACATCATTTCATCTGATATTTATAGCTAGACTGATCCGTTTATTATTTTCTTCTTAAATACTACTCGGGTCAGACTGAGATGTTACAGGTGCTTCTGCTTGACTTCTCTTCTGGGGTTATCATCCTGACTTTTGGTTAACTACTTAGATTAGTAGTTTTTGCTGTATACATTTGAGATATAGACTCATAGTTGTGTACTTATTCTTTTGTATAGCACATGTTGCTATTCTTTTGTGTTATTGTGGATCTTTTAGACCACTACTCTGATGAACACTTTTATGTGTTATATTTATTCATGTCCATTTCCGCCTTTGTGTATGAATTATCTGTGACTGATTTGTGTTATTTTTATTTCTATATTTGTTTCCGAAGACATTATAGCCACTGTGTAATAGCTTTGAGTTTGTGTCGGCATGTCGGACTTCCTCTGGAAAAGAATGCAAGTAATATTTTATCTGGCATATCGGTACTCGCACAAAGCAATTATACAGATGGTCGCTCCTCAACAGCCTTATTCTCCGTGCTAGTTGACGGAATTACACAGTAGTGTCCTTGTCTAGCGTGGGTATAGAGGTGGGGCGTCACAGCTTGGTATCAGAGCCAAACTTCGGAACAATGTAGAATAATTTAACAAGGATCATCATCCTAAGTCAATCTTCGGAGTCGTGCTTTAGGATTTTATTCGGGTCTTCGTACCGTCCTATCCTATTTTCTTTTATGATTCCTTGTTTTATCTATCAAGATTGCTGGATATTTATTTTGAGAATAACTTTCCTTCTTTCTTTCTTAAAGAAAAGAAATGGTTGGTTCTGGCAATCCTAGCGCTGGACAATCCAGTAGTCCTTCCCTGGGTGGCACATTCATGTCAACAAACTTTTGGATCTTATAAAGAATCAAGAGTTTATCTATGCTTTGAGTAAGAACCCCGAGATGATTCTACCTTTGAAACTTGAAGTTCCTTTCGATCAGCTTGTGGATATCACTCTTCGATATGAAGAGGTTGGTAAAGGAAGTGATAGTGATATTGGGATTTCCAAGAAGAGGCATATTATGTTCAAAATCCTTATCCCAATAAGAAAGTGAAGCAAACTACTTTGGTAGTAAAGACTCCAATCCCTAATCGTGGAGGATGCTACAATTGTAATTCTAAGGACCACTATGCAAAGGAGTGTTCGGAACCACTCTTTTGTCGTTATTGCAAAAATACATGTCATCATATTTCTGCCTGCCCCATACTTCAAAGCAAGAAGAAGGTGGAACAAGAAACTTCGGTAGACAAGACTCCTACCCCAAGTAGTAAACAATGCTACAATTGTGGTTCCTCGGACCATTATGTAATTAAGTGCCCGAAACCCCTTTATTAACGCTATTGCAAAGACTCGGGTAATCTTTTATCTGCATGTCCCAAACTTTTGAACGAGGACATGAGAAAGCTAAATATTGTGCAAGCCCCTAGCAACACTTATCTTGGTCAAGGTATTTCTCATTCAATCCTTGATGACATTTGCTTTGTGATTACCTTGTTCGTGTTCTTTTTGATATGGGTTCCATCTCACTATTTTATATCAAAAGAACTTGTTGATTTTTTTCCTTTAAACAATTTTGGGATTGATGTCTTCTTTGAGAATTGCAAATCCGGATGGTAGATCCGCAACACTCAATTTGCTTTCTATAGATGTCAAAATTATCTTATGTGATTTTTCTTTCTGAGCCGATTTTTACTTAGGCTTCGGAATTGATTTTTGGAAAGGATTGGCTTATTGCGAAGCCCATATCCTACTTTCCGTGTGGACTATTCATCTTCGACATTTTCTATCTGTTAAGCAGATTTCTATTTCTCTTTGTGATTTTGATTCCAATTTGATGGCATCATTTTATTCTTTAAGCCTTCATGATAAGGAAAGTGTTGTTTCTCTTATCTAAATAGTTTGTGAAACTTTCCGGTATTTTTGAGTTTGTCTTAGGATTATCACCTAAGAAATCTTTTGTGTGGTGTTAAGTTCTTTCTAGTTCGACCTTGCCACCGATTTTCATTTGGCTACGAGTTGCGGGAATTAGCATTTCACTTACCGCATTCCGCACTCGTTACGATTCTTATGAATGACTTATTATATCATTCAGTTTGTCCAGCTTATTTCATCCATTTTATAAGCCGGGTATTCTATGAGTATTTCGATGAGACCATTCTTGTGTTTATTGATTTTGGATGAAATTAGCAATTTAAAATTTTTGCAAATCTTTTTCATAAGATTTATTTATAAGTATAAATAGGATTTCTTTTTTTAGAACGAACAAAGAGAATTTTCAAAAGTTTTTAGAAACATGTTTATCCTATAAAAGATGATTTTGAATGTCTTTGCTTTTGATACATCGGATGTACCGTTTGCACTACATCAATGTCTTTGCTTTTGATACATTGGATGTACCGTTTGCACTACATCAATGTCTTTGCTTTTGATACATTGGATGTACCGTTTGCACTACATCAATGTCTTTGCTTTTTGATTCATTAGATGTACCGTTTGCACTACATCAATGTCTTGGCCATCCTTTTCTTGTGATTTCTGGATTTCGTGTGTTGAATTCTGGAATTTATGTTTCACCAACTTTTACGATTGGCATTGATATATATGTCATTTATTGTAGCTTGGTGAATGAAATTAGGAGTATGACATTCCTTTTTATCTTTGAGAAGATCTTTGCGATATTGATTAATCTCTTATTGATTTTTCAATTATTTATTTATCACAGCTTGGCATTGTGATTATTATACATTTAGTCATATCTCTTATTCTATATCATTTCATCTGATATTTATAGCTAGACTGATCCGTTTATTATTTTCTTCTTAAATAATACTCGGGTCAGACCGAGATGTTATAGGTGCTTCTGCTTGACTTCTCTTCTGGGGTTATCATCCTAACTTTTGGTTAACTACTTAGATTAGTAGTTTTTGTTGTATACATTTGAGATATAGACTCATAGTTGTGTACTTATTCTTTTGTATAGCACATGTTGCTATTCTTTTGTGTCATTGTGGATCTTTTAGACCACTACTCTGATGAACACTTTTATGTGTTATATTTATTCATATCTATTTCCGCCTTTGTGATATGAATTATCTGTGACTGATTTTTGTTATGTTTATTTCTATATTTGTTTCCGAAGACATTATAGCCACTGTGTAATAGCTTTGAGTTTGTGTCGGCATGTCGGACTTCCTCTGGAAAAGAATTCAAGTAATATTTTATCTGGCATATCGGTACTCGCACAAAGCAATTATACAGATGGTCGCTCCTCAACAGCCTTATTCTCTGTGCTAGTTGACGGCATTACACAGTAGTGTCCTTGTTTAGCGTGGGTATAGAGGTGGGGCGTCACAGCTACCCAACATCCACCACTTCGTAGCAGACTTCATCACTAACCATTTCCCCCAACCCATCAACTACCGAGCCATTGTCCCTCCTATGTAATCATTGCTCCGCATCTTCCTCCCAGCCTGGTCTACCATCTTCTCCCCTCTAGCCACCTTGTTTCTCTTAGTTATATTTACAGTTTTCATATTACAAGTTATTGTTTATAGTTTGGTTTATTCACAGTTTGTTGTTTAAGTTTTTTAATATTCTAAAGTTTAATTTGGTTTATAATTTTATGTTTGCAGTTATTATTTACAGAATAATTTTTTTTAAAAGCGTTATAATATATAAGATTTATATATATTAGTTTATATAGATCTGTTGAGTTTTAATGTTTAAATTATAATAGTTTAGATAAAGTGAAATTTTGGCTTGTCCAAATTTGCTACTGTTTATATATAGTAAAGTAAAATTATTTATATACATATATATATATATAAGCTTTGTATGTATATTTTAATTTTAAGATATATGTATAACGTTGTATATACATTAGTCATATATAATTTGTTTGCTTATATATGTAATAGTTTATATAAGATTTATATATATATATATGTATATGTATATAAGAACTTTTTATTTATTTTTACAAGGGTTTGATATGTATGCGTATTCACATATTGTTTGGTTGCAGTGTATACTAAAGGGTGAGTTATGTTTGTTTTTTAGTATATTTCCAACTTGATAAGCATACTTTAAGTGTAATATATATACATTAGTTTATATATAAGTTATGTAAGTTACATATAATCTGTTGTTATTACACATAAGCGTATAAATAAGTTTATATATGATTTATTTAATTTGATGATAAAGTTAGTTTAATTGACTTTATAATATAATATGTATATATAAGTATATATGATAGTTGATATATAGGTATACATGAGCTTGGTTTCCAAATATATATGTAGGGATTTTTATCTTAAATTTAGTAGTGTTTAAATTAAATAATGATTTCAATATATATATACATATATATAAATATATATAGTCTATATATATAAGTTCACTTTCATAATTGATCTCCATCAATCCAGTTTCATCGTGCCGTGCTTTTGTCTGGCCGATATCCAAATTGGTCGCAACATTTTTTTTGATTCGCTGTGTTCGTATCCATGTACATGTCCATGTCATCTCCTTTTCTCCTCTAGCCTAGAATGGTGAGCAATTACTCACGATTAACATTCTTATAGTTAGAAAATTTGATTTAACTTGAAACGACAAATTGAAATATGCTGTTAAATTTGAATTACTAGTTATTTAATTGTTAAATATAATATGCCATTATTTGCAATCGTTCACCTGTGATATATGACACCATATCTCGTTGTATATAATTTATTTAATTTATCACCGATGATATATGCATGTTATTGAAATGTTATATTTTATCATATTTGTTCTCATTTTGCATGTTCCCTGTTAATTTAGAAATTCCCTATGGGTTGAAATGATACATACCTGAACGATTTTGTAGAATAGGAAAAAATAGTTATGGGTTGAAATGATAAACCCAAGTGATTTTCATTAATTTTAAATTTTTGGAATTACGGGTTGAAATGATATATAACCGTGGATATTTAAATTGCGGATTGAAATGATAAATATTCGTATCACTTGACCATAGGATAGAAAATTCTATATGGACATCGTTGGTCTATATTTTGAAAAATGATTTCCAAAGTTTTAAAAGGAAATATATGGTTTTAATAAATATTGATTTTAAATTATAATATATGTCGGCTATTTTTATATATGTATAAAATCTAGACGTTTAAAATAATATATTTTGGAAATTTTAATTTATAAGTTAGTTTTGAAAATAAATTTTTTAAGATTTCCTCACAATTTTATTATTTTAAAATATATATAAAAATAGATTTAATACAAAATACATTTAATAATAAGATTTAATTTAATAAAAATTTAACTTAATTGGTTCATAATATGTTTATCTATTTATTTAAATTCATATTAACATTTTGAAAATGGATTTTTATAACTTTAATAATAAAGGTTGGGAAGATAATTTAATGTTGACTTGGGATTTAAATCAGTTAATAACTAAATTTAAATAAGAATTTATTTGAACTTATTGATTTTAGATGTTGAAAAATATGATTTATAACTTGATTTGATAAAAAGTGATTAAACGAGTATTCTTAAGTTTAAAATAAAATTGAGATTAAATATTTGTTGATTTAAATATATAAATTGGGATTTAAATAAATTATTATTGAAATAGTTAAGTGAATATTTCCAACTTCAATAAAAATTAAAGTTAAGTGTTGAAACATAAATTTATATCGTAAATGTTTGAATATTTAAACTTGAATCTTTGAACTTTAAATTGAGATGATTGAACTGGAATTGATTTAAATTGAATTTTGGAATTTAAGATTATTTGAATCGATTTGTGAAATTAAAGGAAACTATTTTATTATATAAAGTATTTTTAAAATATAAATATTTTAATATATAAATTATTTTAATATATAAACTATTTTAATTCATAACTATTTTAATATATACTATTTTCAATATCTAAACCGTTTAAGTCGAAAGTGTTATGATTTCCAAGTGTTACGATTTCCAAAGTGTTATGATTGCCAAAGTGTTATGATTTCAAAAGTGTTATAATTTTGGAAGTGCTGTGATTCTAGAAATGCATATTATTTAAAGTGAAAAATGATATCGAATTTGATATGGTTTTGAAATGAATAAGATATTTTGAACTATTTGAAATGAAATGACCATGGCGTGAAATAAGCGTTTGGGTTTTAAAGAGACTGGGATCAGATATTGTAATGTCTCACCCCGAGACCCACCTTAGTAAAGAGAATTAATGAGTAATTCCGTCTACTAAAGCGGAGAATAGGGCGGGTTAAGGGCGACCATCTATAACTTTGTCTTAAACATCTACCGAATACGTCGATAAATGCAATATGATTTTTCTTTTCTATCTCGATTGGATCGACATACCAGTAAATGCTTAATCCAAAACTATAGGTGGCTAACGGATCTATCAGAACAAAATACAATAACTAATTGTAAAGCACATCACAGAACAGTAATCAACATCATATATATACATATACACTGATATATGTTTTGTACAATACAATATGAATGCAATAAAGGTGGTGATCGACCACACCATATACATCAAATCAAATGTAAATACATCAGAGTCAAGTCGTAGAACAGAAACTACTCAAGAGAAAGAAGAGCTGATATCCAACATTAACTTCAAGCTGAGTCCAATAGATGATACCTGAAGCAACTCGGTCTGACCCGTCAGTCTAGCTACACAAATCAGTCAATATCGGTAATATGAAGCAGAATAGACATGAAGATACTTCTTAAGAGAAGAATAAATCGATAAACTCATAAGCTCAACACTTAAGTAACAAACTCTACTTAAGTGACCAAGTGCCTCAAAAGGTAACTCAAACTCAATACTCAAATCCAGCACAAGTGCCTTATATCATCGGCGACATCCCAAAATGTCTACATGGTTTCCATGAACCATATCTCCTCAAAAAGGGAAATATCAATACAAACTCTCACCAAAATGGCAAATGTAATACATTTTCAAATAGGATGATCCAAAACTCAATTATAGATGAATCTCCAAATTCAATTATGCCTCATCTCATCGGTATAAATGTAAATAAATCTCAATCTCAACTCGCCAAAATGGAAAAACCCAGAATATCCTATAAAATCGTGAAATTATCCAAACTCATAACTCAAGGAACTCGATAAGAGTTCAAAACATCATAATTGAAATAACCATATATATATAACATCTCATATAGAACTAGGCTATTGATTAAAGCATCTTAAAAAGGTGAAACCACAATAAAACAGAAAACTTAGAAAATCCAGATTGGCCAAATCCCGATTGTAATGCCGAAGCAATGCTACACGTGCTAAACTCAAAAGGTCAAAGCCTCAGACAAGGTCACTAACACCTCTCAAAGTAGTTCGTCCTCATGACAAGGTCGCTGACACCTTTCCAAGCCGTTTTGTCAGCCCTAACAAGGTCACTAACACCTCCCAAAGCAGTTCGTCCTCATGACAAGGTAGCTAACCACCTCTTAAAGCAATTCTGTTAGGTAAACATCGTGAATGTGTCACAAACTCATGGACAGGAACCTGAAAAGTGTTAATGTGTGTCCCATACCACACGTTCGTAATTAGCGGTTTTCTAACCACTAGTCGATGCCACACTGGGAACATCATAAAACATAAAAAATCACATCTCGCCTCATCTCATTGGCGAGTGATAAAGAGACACCATACTCGTCTTATCTTATCGACAAGTATTAAATGGCATCGTAACTTGTCTCATCTCATCGACATGTGAAAACATCGTGATGGTTCCTCATAAACCATAAATCTCAAAATATGAAATCATTTACTTAAGACTGCCTTATATCATTGGCAAGTAAATAAAACATCATGGTGGTTCTCATCCAACATATTCTTACGTAAGAGATCTCAAACCATAATACTTGCCAAATCTTGGCGATCGTAAATAATTCCAATAAATAGGAATTATAAAACTCAAAATATGCCATAAAATGGCAAAACATCTCATAATCATTAATCTCAAATAGCTTCGATCGTACAAGTCCGGAATTAACCGAAATAGTATACGCACATGTCCCATACCACATGTTTGACTAAATCGTTTAGTTCTCTTTCTCATACATTCGAATAGTGTAAAAGTGTATGTTTTATATATAAAATAGTTTACTAGAGAAAACAAGCTTCTAAAACTTTTTCTTCCCGAAAAGATTAATAAAACCAATACTTGAAATTCCTTTACTGTAGAAAATAAATAGATTTTATATTAGAAAAATAATTTTAAAATACTATATAATAATGATTTTAAATGTCCATTTATTTCAAAAATGGTTTAGTGAAAAGCATGCTTGAAAAAACTGAAAAACAAGAAAGATAACTCAAGACTGATAACTTGAGTTTAATACGAATTCAATTCAAATTTAACCCAAAATCAATTCAAATTCTATTTAAATTTGAGTTTCAAATTTGTTGAATATGCGCTTTGCGCTATATGATTTTTGTTTGATGATAATAAACATATATACATTCGCTTAAATGTATTTGTTAACGTACTATTTTAATCTTCACAGAATAAATAAATATTTGCTGAATAAAAATAAATAACACAGTTTTTGAATTCAAACGAATATTTTATTCAAACAAATATTTATTACAGCTTTGATAGTACAATTTCAAGCTCTCACTATACATATACAATTTTGACTACAATACATGACATTTCACTATTTTACATCAGCACCTCACAACATATCACTCACACTCGTATTTATCTTCAACTGCATTCAAGTTTGAATCCAGCATCTGAGCTATCTGCAAAAATATAAACTAACGCAGTAAAATTGAAAATAAAATATTTTTGCAATATAAAATAAAACGTGAATTTTGAAAATGATATTTGCTTCAGTTATTTGGGTTGTTCGTCATCATTTAAATTTGAATTCATCATACACGAACAACTTGTGACATACACAGTATATTACTGTACATGCCACAAGGCCGTGCACGCCGATATATACACTTGATTGATTTACAGGGACAGACAAGCACAGGTCAAACCCAAATGAAAAATCGGGTTCAACTCACGTGCAATAACATTGAAAATCACGACACAAGCACAAGGTCAAATCCGAGTTTTGAAACTGGATTCAACACAAGGCGACATGACATGAATGCAACGAAGACCAACATTAAAATGGACTGCAACATGGATATCACAATCAAACTGCAACAAGGCAACTAGGAATGAACAGAACATAGCAGCTCAAGTCATCAAGTTCAGTGCAGACCACAGAATGCCACAGCAAATACATCATGAAAGACCAGAGTAGTTCAGTCAAGCAAGTGCACAACAATCAACACAGTGAAGTATACCAGTGATACATCAATGAATTCAACATGACAGTGTACAACACCAACATAAGCAACAACATGAACCAACTGTGCATATATGAAGCACAGTACAAGGCATGTCAACAAACAATGTAATCAACATGAGTATCACAAGAACTCGACAGTGGACAGACCAAGTGCAACAGATTCGAAGAACCAAAGTCAGTGGCAAGCTACAGGAATGATCAGACCAACAACAGTGTGCAACAGGGAACACAGGTCAGACTATATCAACTCAACAGCAACAGGAAGTGCAATTCCAAGTGAAGAACCAGACTCAAGTTAGTGCACAGTGCATATATGATGCATACAAGTACAGGCCACAACATGTCAATGAAGCACAGCTGCAAACAATATGGACAGTGAAAACAGAAGTGCACAGCAAAAGTAAGGAAATGGACAAATGCAACTGAACCAACTACACAAATATGCTATGCAGTAAAGTCAATCAGAGGCATCAACAAAGACAATGCTTGACACCGAGCATGTACAAAATGATGCATGATGAATCAGACCATACAATATGAAACAGAGGCAACAAGACTATATGCAAACAAAGTCTCTACATGGATGCAGTGATACAAGTCAGAGCAACAATATCAAAGCAATGGTGATGGGCCGAGAGGACCAGTGATATAAGTAAAGATGAGTGCAGATTCAAAGTCGAAAGCAACATAGCACCAGGCATCACTATGATACAACTTACAAACCCAAATGACGACTCAATAAATTTTGCAGTGAATCATAATGAAGCAGTGCAACATCTTCCATCAACACAATCAAGTGACCAACATACTACAGTGACATCAAAACATGGCAGTAGGGATGTAATTGCTGTGAACAACAAGAGGGATACAAGCATCAAGCTGTAGTTTTTAAAACGTAACCAAGTCAAAGCAAGTGATAACCAAACATCTCAAATTCAAGGCATCGAGTCAGGTCAGAGAAATTCACGGAGCCAGGAATGAACATAAATTCAAAGCCGTCAACTTTAAACCAAGTCAACCAAAAAATAATAAGAATAATTCGCATATGAATTAGTCAAGGTAAATCGCAATCATCCAAGCGTAAACGATCGGCAGAGATAAAATCAAATATATTTTGTGCGAACGAAAATCTAGGGTTACAAACCCTATATAAGAAATTCACATCATCGGCAAGAGCATTGAATTCCAGAAAGCATAAAATCAGTAAAAGAAAAAGCATACAATTACATACCGAAGAAGGAATTCAATCAACGAAGCAGCTGCAAAGAGCATCGAAGTCGAACAATTATCAAAGGTCGGCGCTTCAATTTGAAAGCCCTAAATTGAATCAAAGGGACGAAGCCCCAATCTGATGAGGACGAAGCCCTAGAAAGCAACGGCCACCATTATACACGCAAACGAACTGAGTAAAGCAAAAGGAGACGGGTCAAAATAATAAAAGAGGCCGGCCTATTGTTTTTAAAAGGGAGAATTCTTTTTTATATAAGGGTTTTTTAATTAGGGTTATTTTTGTTTTATAATCGTTTTTAATTGTATTTTCTTTTTAAACCGTTTTAATTTTCTAGTCGTGTGACTAGGGTGCAAACTACGGTGTGTAGTTTGGGAATTTGCAACTCGGTAGTTGAGTTGTGGTCAAGGTTTTGAGCGTAGAGTTAGATTAGTCAATAGCGGGTATAGCGAGTTTACGTGTGTAAGCGAGGGACTATCTAATTTCTAGTAGAAACCTTGGGGGCAGCACGTAGGCAGGGTTTTGCCGAAGCTGGGTAAATTCTGTGTTGTTCTGTTTTATTCTGTTATTTATATTCTGCGATATCTGTGCTGCTATTCTGTGATCCGTGTTAAATATTAATTAGCTTCTGCAATTAATTTTTATAATTTACACTATCAACCTATTCACCCCCCCTCTAGGGTGAAATCGATCCTACAAAATTCTCCAAATGTAGCTAGCCCGTTGATAGGCATCATAGTTCCCAAAAAATCTCAAAAATAATCATAAAAAACGAATAAAAATGAGAGCAAAAATAAGCTAATACAATTCTCAAGTCAATAATTGTTATAGCTGTCGTTTTCGGAATAGCATCAAACAAACATAGTTTTGACCAAGCTAACTTTGAAATTTCAGAAAACTCAAAACATTAAACTTTTGGCACAAACTCTAAGCTTTCTGAAACATCTAAAACTATTGAATTTGGGTAAGAAACGTGAAAGATATGGCCAAAACAATTCTTAGAAACGTGAATCTGTGCTGCTATTCTATGATCCGTGTTAAATATTAATTAGCTTCTGCAATTAATTTTTATAATTTACACTATCACCCTATTCACCCCCCTTCCAGGGTGAAATCGATCCTACAAGTGGTATCAGAGCTAGGAATAGAAGTCAACATTTGTTTTAAAAATTCTATTTCTTTGAAAAAATCAGTTTTTGTTTAAAAATTCGAATTTTTAAAATGGCTTCTTTTAATAATGCTTTTGCAGAAGGTCAATCCATAGTTAGACCACCAATGTTCAATCGTGAATATGCTTTTTGGAAAAATAGGATGAATTTTTTTTTGAAAACCATTGACGCTTGGGATATTGTTGAGACAGGTTATAGAATACCAACTATAACTGTAGATGATCAGGAAATAGAGAAACCAAAGGAACAATGGACAGAACTAGAAAATAAATTACAGAATACTAATGCCAAAGCTATGAATTCTATTATCTGTTCGTTAGATCAATTTGAATTTAATCGTGTCTCACATTGTCTAACTGCGCAGGAAATATGGCACATATTAGAAGTAACTCACGAAGGAACATCTCAAGTCAAAGAATCTCGCCTTGCCATGCTAAGCAGCGAATACGAGAACTTTACAATGGCGAAAGAAGAAAATGTCAAAGAGATGTACGGACGACTTTCCAACATCGTATACAAATCAAAAGCTCTCGGAAAAACATACACCGAATTGGAAATAGTCCGTAAAATCCTCAGAGTCCTTCCACGAAGCTTTGAAGCAAAAGTAACTGCCATTCAAGAATCGAAAGATTTAAAACAACTCAAAGTCGAAGAACTCATCGGAAATCTCACCACTTATGAGCTAGAAATGAAATTCAAGGAAGAGCGTGAAGGTGGAGATACTCGAAAGAAATCAATAGCTCTCAAAGGAACAACTGAAAGTGATGATGAGAATGATGACGATGATGATGGAGCAGCAGAGCTAGCGCTACTAATAAAGAAATTCAAAAAGTGGAATCGCAAATACGGAAATCCAGCTCGAAATCATGAATTGAAAAACAGAATAGGCAAAGCACTAGACAACCCAGAAGATCAGAAAATCATCTGTTACAAATGCAACAAACCCGGCCATATCAAGCCACAATGTCCTCAAAAACGATCAAATCAAGGAAAGAAACTAAAGAAGAAAAGCTTTGCGGCTACTTGGGATGAAACTGACGAAGATGAAAGTGATAACACCGAGAGTGAGAGTGAAAAAGAAAATATGTGTCTTCATGGTGAAGTTACAGACAGTGATGACGACGAGCCAAGCGAGGTATCAAAACTCACTCATTCTGAATTACTAATTTATTTCCATGAAGTAAATGGCTGTTATGAACGACTTAGGGAAAAATATGCTAAACTTGAATCTCAAAAGGATACTTTGATAGAATGCAATAAACAACTTGATCAATTAGTTAAGAACTATCAATGTAGAATTCCTAAGTGTGATAAGTGTCCAACATTTGAAGAAGAAATTAAAAAATCGGAAATCAATATAAAATCACTTGAAAATGAAATTCTGATTTTAAAAGAGAATGAAAATACTAGGAGAGAAAATTCTATTAAAAAGTGCACACAGTTGTTAAACGAAAATGAATCTCTCAAATCACAAGTCCAACAATTGTCAACGACTTTAGATAAATTTTCAAAAAGTGAAAAATCGTTGAATATGCTATTAGGAAAGCAAACTGTTAATACGGTTAGACAAGGACTTGGATATAATAATTCGAAAATTGTTGAAAACAAGATTAATCAAGTTAATTCTATGTGCACAATTTGTAGAAAATTTGGACACGGTCACAATAATTGTTGGTATAGACCCAAGCATGTGAAAACTATACCGATTTGGGTTTCAAAAGGCACAAATATAAAATCTCTCAAAGTTAAACAAATTTGGGTGCCAAAGGGAATAATTATAAATAGTTTTGGGTCTACACAAAATCATTTTTCAAAATTTTCTGCCACTAACAACCATGGACCTATAAAAACAAATAGGTCACTAAACTCTCTTCTCGTGTAGGTATGCTGGCAGGCTAAGGAACAACAGCAATGGTACTTGGATTCTGGCTGTTCCAGGCACATGACAGGCGATAAATCGAAGTTCCTTAGCCTAGAAAAGTACAAAGGTGGCAGAGTCACAATGGGGAACAATGACAAGTGTAAAATTGTCGGTAAAGGTAAAGTAGGTAACAATACATTTACCTTGAATGACGTTTTATATGTTGAAAATCTGCACCACAATTTGATATCAATCAGCCAGCTATGTGATAAAGGTATGAATGTTATCTTTGATTCTGACGTGTGCAAAATTGTTGACAAATCATCAAAAGAAATTATATTTTCTGGAAAAAGGAAAGGTAATATATATTCTCTATCTTTTGATGATCTCATCCTCTCTAAATGTTTGGTAGCTAAGGATATAGAAGTGAATTTATGGCATAGACGTTTAGGGCATGCCAGTATGAACTTATTTAACAAATTAAAAAGGAAAAGTTTGGTAAGAGGGTTGCCATCACATGAGTTTAAAACTGAGAACATCTGTAAAGCATGTACTTTGGAAAAACTTAGAAAATCATCATTTCATGCCAAAAACAATGTAAGCACTTCTAGAGTTCTTGAACTAATTCATATGGATCTATTTGGACCTAATGACATTGCTAGCTTAGGAGGTAAGAAATATTGCTTTGTGTTAGTTGATGATTACTCAAGATATACATGGGTATATTTCTTAGCTAAAAAATCAGAAACTTTTTCATACTTCACAAGATTCGCAAAATTTGTGCAAAATGAAAAAGAAGTCTCTATTGTTTCGTTAAGAAGTGATCATGGTGGAGAATTTGAAAATTATGAATTTGAAACTTTCTGTGATGAAAACGGAATCAAACATGAGTTCTCTGCACCACGTACTCCACAACAAAATGGGGTAGTTGAGAGAAAGAATCGAACTTTACAAGAATTGGCTAGGTCTTTGTTAAATGAATATGAACTACCTCTGCATCTCTGGGCAGAAGCTGTAAATACAGCATGTTATGTAATGAATAGAGTTATCATCAGACCGATTCTTAACAAAACCCCCTATGAGCTATGGTTCAACAAAAAACCAAACATCGCTTACTTCAAAGTGTTTGGATGTCCTTGCTATATTCTTAATACAGGTGATCAGTTAGGAAAATTTGAAGCAAAGGCTGATGATGGCATCTTCATGGGTTACTCTTCGAGAAGCAAAGCTTATAGAGTCTACAACAAAAAGACTAAAACAATCGTAGAGTCAATCAATGTGAAATTTGATAAAGGCATTGACGAACAGGATACATCCAAAAGCAACGTTGAAGAGGAGAAAGAAAAAGATGAATTTGAAAAACCAAAAGAAAGTGCTGATGCTAAAGAAACCACAACTCAAGAAGTCCGAAGAAATCTGGATCCAGAAAAGCTGAAATACAAAACAGACCATCCACCAGAATTGGTAATTGGAAACCCTATAGCAGGTATACAAACTCGTTCATCCTTTAAAAATCTATGTGATCTGTGCTTATATAGTGGATTTATTTCAGAAATAGAACCAAATAGCATAGATTCAGCCCTTAATGATGAAAACTGGTTCATGGCCATGCAAGAAGAACTAAATCAGTTTGAACGAAATAATGTTTGGAGTCTAGCACCTAGACCTAAGGATTATCCAGTTATAGGAACAAAATGGATTTTTAAAAATAAATATGATGAATCTGGAAATATAATTAGAAATAAAGCTAGACTAGTTGCTAAAGGATACAATCAAATTGAAGGAGTTGACTTTGATGAAACCTTTGCGCCTGTAGCTAGACTAGAATCAATTAGAATATTGTTAGCTTTTGCTTGTTACAAAGGATTTAAACTAAGACAAATGGACATTAAGAGTGCTTTTCTTAACGGAGTTTTAAAAGAAGATGTGTTTGTTGAACAACCAGAAGGTTTTGAAAGTCATGAATATCCAAACCATGTATACAAACTAAAGAAGGCATTATATGGATTAAAACAAGCTCCCAGAGCTTGGTATGAATGTCTTACTTCTTATCTCCTTGAAAATGGGTTCAAAAAGGGATGTGTAGATACCACACTGTTTCTGTTGCATGAAAACAATGATATTTTGATTGTTCAAATATATGTTGATGACATCATTTATGGTGCTACTAACAAGTTATTGTATGAGAAATTTGAAAAAGTCATGCAGGAAAAGTTTGAAATGAGCTTGGTTGGAGAGTTAAAATTCTTTTTAGGATTTCAAATCCAACAAAGCAATAAAGGCACATTCATTTCTCAAACAAAATATATTAGGGAACTTGTCAACAAATTTGGATTGAAAGATGCTAAACCAGCAAGAACTCCCATGAGTACAACACTTAAACTTGACAAAGATGAAAAGGGTAAGACAGTTGATCAAAAGCAGTACAGAGGTATGATTGGATCACTCCTTTATCTTACCGCTTCTAGACCTGACATCATGTTTTCTGTCTGCTTATGTGCACGTTTTCAATCTAACCCAAAAGAATCTCATTTAAAAGCTGTTAAAAGAATTATAAGATATTTATTGCACACCCCACGATTTGGTCTTTGGTATCCATCAAATGATAATTTTGAATTGAAAGGTTTTTCAGATGCTGATTATGCTGGAAACTTGGTTGATAGAAAAAGTACTAGTGGAGCATGTTTTATGCTAGGACATTCATTAGTTGCATGGTCGAGTAGAAAACAAAATTGTATTGCATTATCCACAACAGAGGCAGAGTATATTGCTTTGAGCGGTTGCTCTGCTCAAATCTTATGGATGATACAAACTTTGCATGACTATGGTCTAAATTTTAAACGTGTACCACTAATGTGTGATAGCAAAAGCGCAATTGATCTCACAAATAATCCTGTACATCATTCGCGAACAAAACATATAGATGTAAGACATCATTTTATTAGAGATCATATTTCCAAAGAAAATATCTGCATAAATTTTATTTCAACTGATTCTCAATTGGCAGACATCTTTACAAAACCCCTACCAGAAAATAGTTTTTGTAAACTACGACTCAGTCTAGGTGTTTTAGAAATTTGCTGAATATTTAACATTTTTTTTCTCCCTACAAATCATCGAAAAGAAAAATAGTAATTGAAAAAGTGATGAGTGTTGATATTGATTATATATTATAACTCGAGAAAGTATAATTAGAAAATTTCTTTAGAAATGTAAACAAGAGTTATAAAACTTTTTGTTGGTAAGAATTCCATGACCATCTCTATACCTATCATATTTCTATCAACCATCATTCATCAAAATTCTATATAGTTTGTCGATATGTGGTATTTTAAACAGGAATCGTTCGTTTTTCATTTTATTTTTTTAAAAAAAATAATAATAATAAAAAAAAATTAATATAAAATAAAAATTAATAACAATAAATAAATACCAAAGTGTTCACTCTCATTTAAAAGTCCTCACGGTTATGCATGGGTGAATTACTTGGAATTTGTTATGTGCTTCCATGCTCATTTAAAAGTCCTCACGGTTATGCATGTATGGAACACATATCAAAAGTTGATTTTTTTTTTTAAAAAAAATAAACAAGTTGATTCTAATCCCATTTAAAAGTCCTCACGGTTATGAGTGGTTAGAAGATACTTGAATTCATTTTTCTAAAATAAATTTGGAATACTACTAATCTCATTTAAAAGTCCTAATATAAAAATACCACAAATAGACACAATTGTATGGTTTTAAATGATGACATCATCTCCATCATTCTAAAAGTGGAATATGCGCCTAACAATATTTTTATGATTTTTGTTTGATTTTCTATTGAAATTTAATATTTATATTCAATTGGGTTTTAATGTTGGATTAATATCGATCACTTTATCTCTATTTTCTCTAACTCTATTATTCTTTTGCTGATAACAAAAGGGGGAGAGAAAAGTTAAGATTTTGTCAAATAGAATCAATCAAAGGTCAAACAATTTTCCATTTGCATATAGGCTCATTCACACATTTTATTTGTATGCATATATGCAGGGGGAGTCATATATGTAGGGGGAGTATTATATAGAAAGGAAGCATTCAAATAGGGGGAGCAATTGAAATTATCAAATACATTTAATATATTCAAAATCTTAAATATATGTTTGTTATCATCAAAAGGGGGAGATTGTTGAATATGCGCTTTGCGCTATATGATTTTTGTTTGATGATAATAAACATATATACATTCGTTTAAATGTATTTGTTAACGTACTATTTTAATCTTCACAGAATAAATAAATATTTGCTGAATAAAAATAAATAACACAGTTTTTGAATTCAAACGAATATTTTATTCAAACAAATATTTATTACAACTTTGATAGTACAATTTCAAGCTCTCACTATACATATACAATTTTGACTACAATACATGACATTTCACTATTTTACATCAGCACCTCACAACATATCACTCACACTCGTATTTATCTTCAACTGCATTCAAGTTTGAATCCAGCATCTGAGCTATCTGCAAAAATATAAACTAACGCAGTAAAATTGAAAATAAAATATTTTTGCAATATAAAATAAAACGTGAATTTTGAAAATGATATTTGCCTCAGTTATTTGGGTTGTTCGTCATCATTTAAATTTGAATTCATCATACACGAACAACTTGTGACATACACAGTATATTACTGTATATGCCACAAGGCCGTGCACGCCGATATATACACTTGATTGATTTACAGGGACAGACAAGCACAGGTCAAACCCAAATGAAAAATCGGGTTCAACTCACGTGCAATAACATTGAAAATCACGACACAAGCACAAGGTCAAATCCGAGTTTTGAAACTGGATTCAACACAAGGTGACATGACATGAATGCAACGAAGACCAACAATAAAATGGACTGCAACATGGATATCACAATCAAACTGCAACAAGGCAACTAGGAATGAACAGAACATAGCAGCTCAAGTCATCAAGTTCAGTGCAGACCACAGAATGCCACAGCAAATACATCATGAAAGACCAGAGTAGTTCAGTCAAGCAAGTGCACAACAATCAACACAGTGAAGTATACCAGTGATACATCAGTGAATTCAACATGACAGTGTACAACACCAAAATAAGCAACAACATGAACCAACTGTGCATATATGAAGCACAGTACAAGGCATGTCAACAAACAATGTAATCAACATGAGTATCACAAGAACTCGACAGTGGACAGACCAAGTGCAACAGATTCGAAGAACCAAAGTCAGTGGCAAGCTACAGGAATGATCAGACCAACAACAGTGTGCAACAGGGAACACAGGTCAGACTATATCAACTCAACAGCAACAGGAAGTGCAATTCCAAGTGAAGAACCAGACTCAAGTTAGTGCACAGTGCATATATGATGCATACAAGTACAGGCCACAACATGTCAATGAAGCACAGCTGCAAACAATATGGACAGTGAAAACAGAAGTGCACAGCAAAAGTAAGGAAATGGACAAATGCAACTGAACCAACTACACAAATATGCTATGCAGTAAAGTCAATCAGAGGCATCAACAAAGACAATGCTTGACACCGAGCATGTACAAAATGATGCATGATGAATCAGACCATACAATATGAAACAGAGGCAACAAGACTATATGCAAACAAAGTCTCTACATGGATGCAGTGATACAAGTCAGAGCAACAATATCAAAGCAATGGTGATGGGCCGAGAGGACCAGTGATATAAGTAAAGATGAGTGCAGATTCGAAGTCGAAAGCAACATAGCACCAGGCATCACTATGATACAACTTACAAACCCAAATGACGACTCAATAAATTTTGCAGTGAATCATAATGAAGCAGTGCAACATCTTCCATCAACACAATCAAGTGACCAACATACTACAGTGACATCAAAACATGGCAGTAGGGATGTAATTGCTGTGAACAACAAGAGGGATACAAGCATCAAGCTGTAGTTTTTAAAACGTAACCAAGTCAAAGCAAGTGATAACCAAACATCTCAAATTCAAGGCATCGAGTCAGGTCAGAGAAATTCACGGAGCCAGGAATGAACATAAATTCAAAGCCGTCAACTTTAAACCAAGTCAACCAAAAAATAATAAGAATAATTCGCATATGAATTAGTCAAGGTAAATCGCAATCATCCAAGCGTAAACGATCGGCAGAGATAAAATCAAATATATTTTGTGCGAACGAAAATCTAGGGTTACAAACGCTATATAAGAAATTCACATCATCGGCAAGAGCATTGAATTCCAGAAAGCATAAAATCAGTAAAAGAAAAAGCATACAATTACATACCGAAGAAGGAATTCAATCAACGAAGCAGCTGCAAAGAGCATCGAAGTCGAACAATTATCAAAGGTCGGCGCTTCAATTTGAAAGCCCTAAATTGAATCAAAGGGACGAAGCCCCAATCTGATGAGGACGAAGCCCTAGAAAGGAACGGCCACCATTATACACGCAAACGAACTGAGTAAAGGAAAAGGAGACGGGTCAAAATAATAAAAGAGGCCGGCCTATTGTTTTTAAAAGGGAGAATTCTTTTTTATATAAGGGTTTTTTAATTAGGGTTATTTTTGTTTTATAATTGTTTTTAATTGTATTTTCTTTTTAAACCGTTTTAATTTTCTAGTCGTGTGACTAGGGTGCAAACTACGGTGTGTAGTTTGGGAATTTGCAACTCGGTAGTTGAGTTGTGGTCAAGGTTTTGAGCGTTAGATTAGTCAATAGCGGGTATAGCGAGTTTACGTGTGTAAGCGAGGGACTATCTAATTTCTAGTAGAAACCTTGGGGGCAGCACGTAGGCAGGGTTTTGCCGAAGCTGGGTAAATTCTGTGTTGTTCTGTTTTATTCTGTTATTTATATTCTGCGATATCTGCGCTGCTATTCTGTGATCCGTGTTAAATATTAATTAGCTTCTGCAATTAATTTTTATAATTTACACTATCAACCTATTCACCCCCCCTCTAGGGTGAAATCGATCCTACAAAATTCTCCAAATGTAGCTAGCCTGTTGATAGGCATCATAGTTCCCAAAAAATCTCAAAAATAATCATAAAAAACGAATAAAAATGAGAGCAAAAATAAGCTAATACAATTCTCAAGTCAATAATTGTTATAGCTGTCGTTTTCGGAATAGCATCAAACAAACATAGTTTTGACCAAGCTAACTTTGAAATTTCAGAAAACTCAAAACATTAAACTTTTGGCACAAACTCTAAGCTTTCTGAAACATCTAAAACTATTGAATTTGGGTAAGAAACGTGAAAGATATGGCCAAAACAATTCTTAGATCAACAATCATTGTTGCTGCCATTTTCCCTTGGGATAGCAACAAACAAACACAGTTTTTACCAAGCAAACATCAAAATTCTAGGAAACACAAACATAAAACTTTTAGTACAAAGTTTAAGCTTTCCGAAATATCTAAGATTATTGAACTTATATAAGAAATGAAAAAGTTATGATAAAAATAGTTTAGGGGTCTGAATTGCAATACCCCTGTCATTTTGGTCTCGGGATAGTAGTAAAAAATTCGTTTTTGACATAGCTAACCTCAAAACTCAATACTTGAAAGTTGTAGTACAAGATTTGAGCTTTTTGGAATATTAAAGTTTTTCAAATTCGGTTAATAAATGAAGAAGTTATGGCAAATTTTGTTTCAGTTTCAAACACAAAGCAAATATTGGTTTTGTTCCCGGGATAGTAGTAAAAAAATTTGATTTTCACATAGCCAACATCAAAATTACAAAAAATTCAATACATGAAAGTTTTAGTATATGATTTATGCTTTCGGAACATCCAAAATTATCAAAATCAATTAAGAAACGAAGAAGTTATGGCCAATTTCGTTTCAGTTTCAATCATAGAGCAAATAATGGTTTTTCTCTCAGGATAGCAGTAAAAATATTCGATTTTGACATAGCTAAATTCAAAATTGTAGAAAAATCGACACATGAAAGTTGTAATATATGATTTGTGCTTTCCAGAACATCTAAAATTATCTAAATCGGTTAAGAAATGAAGAAGTTATGGCCAATTTCGTTTCAGTTTCAAACACAAAGCAAATATTGGTTTTTGCTCTCAGGATAGTAGTAAAAAAAATTCAATTTTGACATAGCTAACTTCAAAATTACAGAAACCTCAATACACGAAAGTTGTAGTACATAATTTGAGTTTTCCGAAAAATCCAAAACTATAAAAATCGGTCAAGAAACGAAGAAGTTATGGCTAAAACACTTCTTAGTAGCTAGATTATATGCTCACCTTGCTGCCATAGATGATTACACAACAATTTAGAGCCAAAGATTGCAATTTTTTGTCAAGAACAGATTAAACAAACCTGAAATAGCTTGAGAAATGGACACGCAAAAATATACAGACAATAATTAACAAATATCACTGTACAAATAAATTTTGATAGGAAGACTGGTTTTAGATTGAAGAATACCTGAGCCTAGCTCTAGAATCAACATTTCAAATCACCAATTTTCATTTTTATTTGATTCTTTTAGCATAGATTGAAGGAGGAAAGAGGGTTTCAACCATTAGCAAGCTTCTGAAGACTAGAGGAAGAAGTGAGAAAAAGATATGTACAGGTTTTCTTTTTCTCATTTCTTAACTACAGGCCAAGTTAGGATTAGGTCAATGGGCTAAGGTCCAATTTAAAAGAAAATTAGCTTAAGATAGTATTCATTCACTTATTTAAACAATTAACCGTGTACGTTAACAAATGAAATCACAATAATACAAGTTTTTCTTCTTTAAAAATTATGAAACTTCATCTCTTGATGAATACAATGTTTTACACTCTAAATAAAAGATTATTTATATATTTAAAACATTTTATTATCATATTTCTCTATTCTAAATAAAATAGCAAATTTACATCTTTAATTACAAAACTCATTGTAATTAACATTATAAATTACAAAAAAATCACATTTTTGTGTAATAAAATTCTATAACTCATTTCAAATATAATTTTATGCTCAAATTGTATTCTTAAACTCAATTCCATTATTTTATTAAATATATCCCATTTTAAAAATTAATTACTTCTTTTAAAATTTATTAAAAGAAGTAAATAGAAATAATTAACAAAATTATTGCATTAACTCTAAATAAAAAACATTTTCCTCATTTATTTATTTATTAACTCAAACCATCTTATTAAAGTTTCCAAAATTCTATTTTCTCATTTTATCCTCAAATACCCAATAAAAAATTTAAATTCCTCATTAATTATTAATTTACACAATTAAATTATAACTGCCGTTATATTTTAATATTGTCAGGTAATCGCTAAAACCAGGTTGTTACAGATATTGTCATACTCTCTACCAATACCGAAAACCACTTTAATAACTGTGTATGTGGTGGAGATTTCAGAATGAAGTAGGATGGTTTGGTGACGATTCTATATGGTATTTACGTAGCCTTTGCTCCCATGAGTCAGCTTGATGTGGCTAAAACAGGAGCCATGATGGGCCAAGTGAGGTCATTCCTCCGATCGGGCACTTCTTCGATATCATTCTATTACTTTATGATTTGATTGGGTGCACCTTTGATTTGGGAGTGTGTCATGAGGTGGGCTGTAGTGACTGGTATACGTTACCACCAGTATGGATACACAAACGGTATATCTACCCTGGCATTGCCTCGTGTGCCTTGTCACATGCTCTATCGCGCCTTCTACAAGTTTATTTTGTGTCTTACCTATGGAGTGCTCCCCGATAGCCCACTTGCGAGCGGAGTTTGCAGTATCTGTATAGACTACGACACTATATAAAAGGTGTTAAGAGTGATATAAGTAACGCCTTAACGCTATTTTAATAGTTCGCTTTACTATAGACATATTATAATAGCGTATATTACTACATAGTAGATCGTTCCACGGATCCTTAGAGAATGGGAATCCCAAACATCCTTTTAAGTTACTTGTATTTCAGTTGACATTCAATTGAGTTGAATTTACTATATAAGAATGTTAAACTTGACTTGAGTGTTTTGTGTTTTGCTTTATGCTCGGGTCAAACTGAGTGTCACAGCAATTGAGACTCACCTTTGGAGATTGGAGCTTTGCTTGAAGATTTATTTTATCTACTCAGCTATTCCAGTTGTTTTGTTCAGACTTGTTATCTGTTTGTATTCGAGACTACATTGTATTTGAGATATTCTGTTGTATTTTATTTCAAATTCTGTTGTTTTATAGTAGCTTCATGAACTACTACTTATCTATTCCGCTACTTATTGTTATATTACTCTATGTATGTAATTCTATAATTGATTTATTTACTGTATATGCTGAGGTTTGCCAAATATAAATTAACAGTCTGTTTTTTTAAGCAATTCAAGTCCAACATGTGTTGATGCGAAAGGTTCGAAATACCAGGTCGTTAAAGTTGGTACCATAGCCAAGTTTAGGCAAAACATAGCTTAATAGAGCAAATTCAAACACAGATCATCTTCGTTCGAGCTTGAGTTCTTCCTCTTTAACTTGGGTTTCCTTTGAATTTTGGAGCTTTCCCCTCTTTTCTAAAATTCATTCTTGACTTTTCCTGTTCGTGTTCTTCTTGATTCTGGAGCATCCTATAGCTCCACTTCAGTCGATCTCTATAATGAATTTGAGTACATCTTGCCACCTTAATCGGCAATTTCATACTTGTGTGTGTCTTATTCCAACGGCTGTCCCACCAACCTTAGTATGATTTATAAAGGTGTGAAACTCCTTTACAATAGGCATCAATTCAGCGGATATTCCTATATCCTCGGTTTGATGCTTTTATCCCTTGTCAAAGCCTGAATCGTTCTAGCAAAAGACTAGGGTAACTCTCTTGTGATCCAATGTCGAATGCCTCAAGATGTTTGCAGGCAATTTTATCTTTCCATCCTTGTGAACTTGACTTCTCAATAATCAGGGATTATCCTGATGCTTTGGTGAAATCGCATCTCTTTCTTTTCCTCCCATGAGGGAAATTGAATTCTGCATCGATTTTATTCCTGGAATCTCTGTTGACTCGGTTAAGGTCGCTGCGACTAATACAAGTTTATCCATCTTTTCTCTTTTATAATCTATCTATCTTCCTTTCGAGCATATCTTCTTAGTTAGAATTCACTTTGATTAGGGTTCCCTTTAAATTTGCATCTCTATTCTTCTTCTATAAATCCATTCTTGGATCATCCTACGAGGGAGCGTGTTTGTAATTAATATAAAATTATTTATATTGTGCTGTTTGAATTGTTAAGTTGATTTAGGGTTTCGATCGATTCATCTGGCCAACGCTATCGATGGAAATTCAAAAACAATCGAATAGAGCAAACTGACATAATATTGTTTTCAGAATTTTTGAATGGAATAGTTTTATGTATGATTATGTTTTATATATAAGAGTATAATTTTCTAATATTGGATGTTTAAATGATTGGTTGTTAGAAATGATAATACTAGGTTATCATTTATTATTTTGTCAACATTTCCAAACCATTAACTATTGTTTTATGAAATTCTATAAATATAGTTTATAAATCAGATTTGCAAATGAATTAAGTTTAAATTGAAGAATTTGAGAATTTAATTTCCGGTGATTTTCAAATTTGGTTTTAAAAGTCTTAAAATTATACTATTTGAAAGTATTTTCAAAATGGAAATTGTTTCCAAAGAATTTTAAAGAAGTAAGTCAATACTGCTCTCTTTTTTCACTGAAAAATAATTTCGGGGATGACTGCAGCATCATTCGACATTCATTTTCGAGTCTCGAAGTGGAGAGGTCCTTCGTAGCTTCGCTACACATTTGTTTTAGGAAAATGGATTTGATTTAAATTTCTTGTGTATAATTTGATTTATAAAATATATATGTATATAATTATTTGAAAATAGTTTGAAGTGAAACCAGAAATTTGAAACTTAAGTTTTATATTAAGAAATAGTTTCAATTATTGAAATAAAGTGAAATTTTTGAATCATTGGAATATCTAAAATGATAAATGAAATTAAACTAACTTGAAATAGTTGAATTTGAATAAAACTTATTGTATAATACTAAATTTCATTCTAATATATATAACTTACCTAAAATATTCAAAAAGTTAAAATGTTAAGATGAATTTGCAATTGAAGGTTATACAAGAGAAAACTTAGGAAATAAATTGTTAAAGTTAAATTTTGCTTAATAAAAATATTATAAATAACAGGTAAATTTATATAGTGTTTAATTACATACAGAAAAATTAGATAGTTACACTATGATATAAGTAATAGGATATCAAAAATGTTATTTTGTTAAGGAAATTTACAGATAATAAATTAATTGATAAATTGAATAATAAAAAGAAAATTTATTTGTTGAATAATATATGGTTATAAAATGTATATACACTTAATATATGTTGCAAAAATATGTCAAGTGGAATCAATTAAATAATAAAAGAAAAATACTATTTAAGTAAATAAATACGACTTGAGAATGGTTGAAATTGAATTTTGGTGAATTTAATTCAACCGAAGATAAATAGATTAAGTAATTGAGTTAAATCAAATAAATTTTGCTTTGAAAGAAATTTTTATAACAAATATTTATAGATTGAAACAAAACAAATTGAATGAAAATAGCTTGAATTTAAAATCAACAAAATATGAATATAAATGAACATTATTGATTAAATAAAATGGATTGAAACAAAATTAATTGAATATAAATCAATTTAAAAACAAATGAAATTTATATGGTTTTGAGTTTATTGTGTATCAGATAATATGTATCTCAAATCTACTTTTCCTATCTGTTACTTCTTTTCTCTTACCTCCTTCCTTTTCGGGGACGAAAAGTTTTGAGTGGGGTAGAGTGTAACGACCCAAAAACTTTAACTGTTTAAATAATGCAATTAACTGAAATTTTTCTTGAAATTAAATAGTAAATTTTTGAAATGAAAATTTCAATATTTGGTATACGTCAAATGTCAGATTTTCATCAGATAATATGGAAGTTAATTATGTTGTGTAATTTTCAATTTCAATTTAAAATCAGTTAATTAGATGAAAATAAAATGTTTTTGAAATCTATATATTTTTGTATAACAAAAATGTAAACTATTCTAAGCGAGACGTCATATTTCTTTTTATCAAATTTGGACTTCTCTAGCTCCGTTTATCTTATTTTCGATGAATTAGCAGTAGTTTAGCTATGAAATATCGACTTTTGATAGGATGATCGCATCGCTGATATCTATGTACAATTTTGTTCGTCTCGTCGTGCCGATCTTGTAATATATTCATTAGTGTGTTTTGGTGTCCGGTACGCGATGAAATACACAAAACGGTTAACCGTAACGACACGCCTTTTGGTTTCTTTGTGACCATTCGTTGTCCATCGTTTTTAAACAAATAGACATGTGCTTTTATTATTCCTGAATTCATGCCGACCTTTTCTATTACCCATATTCAGTATATTATTACCCGTTTCGTGCCATTTCCAATTCTCTCCTGCTTCATTTGTTCTGTGCTCTTTTGAAAAATATATATTATATAAAAATAAAGTAAGTTATATATATTGGCTTCCAGAGATTGGCACGTCCCCTGTTCTTTTGAAGCTTGACTGTCATCTTTATATTTTGCCACCCTCATGCATTTCTCATGGCCGACAAAGCCACTTGCCGCCTACCCCGAGCAAACCCACCTCCACAGCCCACCTACCCTGTAGCATGCTTTCGCCTCATCAATACCAAGGGCCTCCGCTCCACATGACACGCCAGCTATCGAACAACCTTCGAATGCATCACCGCACAACTCAAACCCGCCTGCATGTCCCTTCTCCACCCGCCACACACCTCCACCATCACCTAGTAGCCAAGCACCTACGTGAATCGTAGCAGCCCGCCACAACTCAACGCAACCAATCCACCTTCCCTCATCACGACCCAACGTCCACCACTTCGTAGCCGACTTCATCACCGCCATTTCCCCAACCCATCAACTACCGAGCCACTGTCCCTCTCATGTAATCACTGCTCCGCATCTTTCTCCCAACCTGGCCGACCATCTTCTCCCTTCTAACCACCTTATTTCTCTTATATATATCTACCGTTTTGATATTACAAGTTACTGTTTATAGTTTGGTCTACTCATAGTTTGTTGTTTACAGTTTTTAATATTTCAAAGTTTAGTTTTGTTTATAATTTTATGTTTGCAGTTATTTTTTAAATAATAATTTTTTTAATGCGTTATAATATATAAGATTTATATATATTAGTTTACTTAGACCTGTTGAGTTTTAATGTATAAAATTATAATAGTTTAGACAAAGTGAAATTTCGGCTCGTCCAAATTTGCTGCTGTTTATATATAGTAAAGTAAAATTTTATATATATATATATATATATATATATATATATATTTAATATATAAGCTTTGTATGTATACTTTGATTTTTACCATTATAACGTTGTATGTACATTAGTCATATATAATCTGTCTGCTTATATATGTAAAGTTCATATAAGATTTATATATATATATATATATATATATATATATATATATATATATATATATATTTGTGTGTGTGTGTGTAAAAAACTTTTATTTATTTTTACAAATGTTTGATATGTATGCGTATTCATACATTCTTTGGTTGCAGTTATATTAAAGGGTGAGTTATGTTTTTTTAATATATTTCAAGTTTGACAAGCATACTTTAAGTGTAAAATATACGTTAGTTTATATTTAAGTTATGTAAGTTACATATAATCTGTTTTTGGTACACTAAGTGTATAAATAAGTTTATATATGATTTATTTAATGTTATGATAAAGTAAGTTTATATTGACTTTATAATATAATATGTATATATAAGTATATATGTTAGCTGACATACAAGTGTACGTGAGCTCGGTTTCCAAATATGTAAGTAGGGATTTTTATTTTAAATTTAATATGTCTTTAAATTAAATAATGATTTCAATATACACACACACACACACACACACACACACTCATACACATACATTCATACATACATATATATATATAGCCTATATATATAAGTTCACTTTCATAATTGATCTCCATCAATTTAGTTTCATCGTGCCATGCTTTTGTCTCGCCGATATCTAAATTGGTCATAGCAGTTTTTGATTCGCTATGTCTGTATCCGTGTGCATGTTCGTGTCATCTCCTTGTTTCCTCTAGCCTCGAAAGGTGAGAAGTCACTCACGGTTAACATTCTAATAGTTAGAAAATTTGGTTTCACTTGAAACGACAAATTGAAATATGCTGTTAAGTTTGAACTGCTAGTTTTTTAATTGTTAAATATAATATGCCATTATCTACAATCGTTCACCTGTGATATATTACACCATATCCTGTTGTATATAATTTATTTAATTTATCACTGATTATATATGCCAGTTATTGAAATGTTATATTTTATCATATTTGTTCTCACTTTGCAAGTTCCCTGTTAATTTAGAAATTCCCTATAGGTTGAAATGATACATACCCGAACGATTTTGTATAATAGGGTTAAATCGTTATGGGTTGAAACGATAAACCCAAGCGATTTTCATTGATTTTAAATTTTTGGGATTGCGTGTTGAAATGATATATATTACCATTGATATTTAAATTGCGGATTGAAATGATAAATATCTATATCACTTGACCATATGATAGAAAATTATATACGGGCACCGTTGGTCTATATTTTGAAAAATGATTTCCAAAGTTTTGAAAGGAAATATATGTGGTTTGAATAAATATTGATTTTAAATTATAATAAATGTCGGCTATTTTTATATATGTATAAAATCTAGACTTTAAAATAATATATTTTGGAAATTTTAATTTATAAGTTATTGAAAATATAATCTTTAAGATTTTCTTACAACTTTATTATTTTATAACATATATAAAAATAAATTTAATACAAAATACATTTAATAATAAGATTTAATTTATAAAATTTTAACTTAGTTGGTTCATAATATGTTTAAGTATTTATTTAAATTTATATTAACATTTTTAAAATGGATTTTTATAACTTTAATAGTTAAGGTTGGGAAGATAAATTAATGTTGACTTGGGAATTAAATCGGTTAGTAATTGAATTTAAATAAGAATTTATTTGAATTTATTGATTTTATATGTTGAAAAATATGATTTATAACTTGATTTGATAAAAAGTGATTAAACGAACATTCTCAATTTTTAAATAAAATTGAGATTGAATATTTAATATTGATTTAAATATATAAATTGGGATTTAAATAAATTGTTATTAAAATGGTTAAGTGTATATTTTCTAATTTGAATAAAAATTAAAGTTAAATGTTGAAATATAAATTTATATTGTAAATGTTCGAATATTTAAACTTGAATCATTGAGCTTTAAATTGAGATGGTTAAACTAGAATTGATTTAAATTGAATTTTGGAATTTAAGATTATTTGATTTGATTTGCAAACTTGGAGGAAACTATTTTATTATATAAAATATTTTTAAAATATAAACGATTTTAATATATAAATTATTTTAATTTATAACAATTTTAATTTATAACTATTTTAATATATACTATTTTCAATATCTAAACTGTTTAAGTCGAAAGTGTTATGATTTCCAAAGTGCTACGATTTCCAAAGTATTATGATTTTCAAAGTGTTATAATTTCAAAAGTGTTATGATTTTGGAAGTGCTGCGATTCTGGAAATGCATATTATTTAAAGTGAATAATGATATCGAAATTGATATGGTTTTGAAATGAATAAGATATTTTGAACTATTTGAAATGAAATGACCATGGTGTGAAATAAGCGTTTGGTTGTTAAAGTGACTGGGATCAGATATTTTCATACTCTCGACCAATACCAAAAACCACTTTAACAACTGTGTACGTGGTGGAGATTCCAGAATCAAGTAGGATGGTTTGGTGACGATTCTATATGGTATTTACGTAGCCCTGACTCATGTGAGTTAGCTTGATGTAGGTAAAACAGGAGCCACACCGGGCTTAGTGAGGTTATTCCTCCGATCGGGCACACTTCTTCGATACCATTCTATTACTTTGTGATTTGATTGGGTGCACCATTGATTTGGTATGTGTCATGAGGTGGGAGGTAGTATCTGCTATGCGTTACCACCAGTTCAGATACGCAAACGGTATATCTACCCTGACATTGCTTCGTGTTCTTGTCACATGCCCTATCGCGCCTTCTACGAGTTTGTTTTGTGTCGTACCTATGAAATGCTCCTTGATAGCCCACTTGCGAGTGGAGTTTACGGTATTTGTATAGACTACGACATTGCATAAAAGGTGTTAAGGGGGATATGGGTAACGCCTTGATGCTATTTTAATAGTTTACTTTACTATAGACATACTATAATAGCGTATATTACTAGAGAGTAGATAGTTCCACGGATCCTTGGAGGATGGGAATCCTAAACATCTTTTAAGTTACTTGTATTTTAGTTGACATTTCACTTGAGTTGAATTTACTATATAAGAATGTTAATCCTGACTCGAATGTTTTGTGTTTTGCTTTATTCTCGGGTCAGACTGAGTTTCACTACATTTAAGACTCACCTTTGGAGATTGGAGCTTTGCTTGAAGATTTGTCTTATCTATTCAGCTATTCCAGTTGTTTTGTTCAGACTTGTCATCTGTTTGTATTCGAGACTACATTATATTTGAGATACTCTGTTGTATTTTATTTCAAATTCTGCTGTTTTATAGTAGCTTCATGAGCTACTACTTATCTATTCCGCTGCTTATTGTTATATTACTCTATGTCTGTGATTCCGTGATTGATTTTATTTACTATATATGTTGAGGTTTACCAAATATAAATTAACAATATGTTGTTTTGAGCATCGAGAACACATAACCGTCCCTTCTTTCTTAACCATCCTCTCTGATCAAGACAAAAATCTTTCAGATCATCAATCTCAATTCCAGCCTTATGTCTTCTGATCCTCTGAGCTAATAATGGATCCTCAATCTTCTTAAAAGAAATTCTCTCGATCATCAATGTTCAAACTTCTAAACATGAAAACATGGCAGTATTCTGACTAGAACTAGCAGTCAATCTTAACTGCACACCACAACTGGCCAAAGCTTCTAGATCTTTTCACTCTGCCAACATAGCTAACACCACATTCTTATATCTTTTGCTAAGAGCGTCTGCTAATTTATTACCTTTCCCTTGTGTATACTCTATAACAAAATCATAAGCAGCCAAAAATTCCAGCCACTTCTTTTGTCTCATATTCAACTTTTTGTAAGAGAATAATTATCTCATAACTTATGATCGGTATACAACTCAAATCTCTCCCCTAAGAGATAATGACTCTAAATCTTCAAGACAAAAATCACCATTGACAACTCCAAATCATGAGTAGGATACCTTACTTTGTGTGCTCTAAGCTACCTAGATGCGTAAGTAATGACTTTGCCCTTCTGCATCAACACTGCTCCCAATCCAGTCCCATACGCATCTATGTATACTACCAACCGTTGGTTTCCATATTGAACTCCTAACGCTGGAGAATTGGTCAACAAATGTTTTAGCTTAAGGAATGATTTCTCACATTTGTCGGACCAAACAAACCTCACTTCCTTCCTAGTAAGCTTAGTCAAAGGCGCTGCCATCTGCGAGAGATCCTTAATGAATATCCGGTTGTAGCCAGCAAGTCCAAGAAAATTTCTGATCTCGGTTAGCGTCTCTAGTCTCTTCCAATTATTCACAGCTTCGATCTTATCTGGATCGACTCACAATCCTTTCTTTAAAACCACATAACCAAGAAACTTAACCTCTTTCTTCCAGAAATAACACTTGGAAAACTTCGCCTTTAGATGATTCTGCCTCAGCGTCTCTAGCACAACTCCAAGATGATCTTCATGCTCTCTCTCATCCTTAGAGTATACCAAAATGTCATTTATAAACACCAACACAAATCTATTCAAATATTCTTGGAAGGCTCAATTTATCAAATCCGCAAAGAAAGCAGGTTCATTCATCAACCCGAATGGCATCACTAACTACTCATACAAACTATATCTAGATCGAAATACAGTCAAAGGAATACTATCCTCTGCCACTCTCAACTGACGGAACCCCGTCGCCAAATCCTACTAGGAAAACACTCTGGCTCCGCTCAATTGATCAAATAGATCATTAATTTTCAGCAAAGGATACTTATTCTTTATCGTCCTTTCATTTAGCTTACGATAGTCAGTACACATTCTAAACGATCCATCTGGTTTCTTCATGAATACCGTGGTCGCTCCCCAAGGAGAACTGCTTGGTCTAATAAAATTCCTTCCTTCGAGATCCACCAACTGCATCTTTAATTCCTTCATCTCAGTCGGTGTCATCCTGCGAGGTGGTCTACTCACCGGTTCAGCTCCTGGCATAAGATCTATCCGAAACTCAACAGCTCGTTTCAATGGTAGTCCTGTGACCGGCTCAAACACATCCGCAAACTCTCTTGCAATTCGAACCTGACTTAGCTCTTCTCCCACTTCCATTGCACTTAACAAAGCATAACTACTCCGGTCAGAATTCTCTACTGAGAATTTAATTCAGTTATGACTATCAGGGTTTCTCAAAGATATCTCCCTATCCTAGCAGAACATCCTGGCCTCATACCTCCTCAACAAATCCATACCCAAAAGGATTCAGAAATCTACGAAATCGTACACATACAAACTGCATGCAAACTTATGGCCTAAAAAATCAAGTTCTAACTGGTCACATCTTATCCCTAGAGTTGCTTACCCTTCTATTGGATTCACAACACTTAAGAAGTAACATGGTATGTGGGTTCAAAGCATAACCTATCAAGCAAACACTAGGATATAAATGAATGTGATCCACTGATATCAAAAGTATCCTAACCGGTATACTCTGAATCAAAAACATACCTTCCATCACATTCTTTCCTTTATCAGCTGTAGTGGGCTTAGTTGATGATCCAACAGCAAAAACTTTCCCCTTGTCCACCATGGCTAGATCTGGACAATGGTTCTTGTAATGCCCAACTTGATCATAGTTAAAGCATTTCACATTCTTCTTGTTTGCAGCCTTCTTCCCCTTGCTTGACCGAAAATCATTTTCATAATGACCCTAATTCTGACATTTGTAGCAAACCAAATTATCCTTTACCTTCTTGGCAGCATCCCTTTACTAGGCTCCTTTCTTCTTAAAGAATTTCCTCTTCTTTCCCCGAGGACCCTGGGATTCAACTTCCTTCTCTCTTGCTAAAATAGCAAGCATCTCTTCACGGCTAATGGCTATCTCCACCACCACATTATTATGTTCTTGGATATGGGCATAGTCATTCTAGCATGTTCAGTCTAAGTCCTCGAACGAACTTTTCATTCCTTCTGACATCGGTGTCAACCAAAGCATATCCATATCGAGACATCTCATCAAACTTGTCTGCATACTCGACCACTGACATTTATCCCTAAACCAAATCCATGAACTTCTCATTAATAATGACTTAGAAACCTCGGATAAAAACCTCTACTCAAACCTCCTTCTGAAATCAGCCCATGTGAGCTCTTCCTTCGGTACTCCAGTGGTAACACTATTTCAGCAATGAAACACTACCCCATGCAACTGTCTAGAGGCTAGCCTTCTCTTTTGCCCATTATCCAAGCCTAGATTAGTACAGATATTTTCACAACTCAATATCCAATTCTCAACCTCAATAACATCCTTCGTTCCAACAAAAGGCTTTCCACCTAGACTGGTATAGTATCGCTTAGCTTAGCATAATTATTCCAATTGGAGCCACAGGATTAGCTCCTCCAATGTAACCAACAACTCCAGCTCGCAAAAGATTGGCTAACAACTGATACACTATCCCCGCATCTACTGGCGGATTTCTAGCACCAACATTGGCTTCACCATTTAGATTAGCATTAGCCTATCGACCTTGGTTCCTCCTGGTATTAGGTCGAGCATTTCCATTTGTTGTGTGGTGCTTCCTCCACCAAGATTTTTGCTTCCATTTCCTACTGCTATATCCTCTTTCTCATAAATCTACATATGTGCCTTAGTAAGATACAGAAGAACGGTCTAAGAGAGAGGGGAATATATACATACATATATATATATATATATATATATATGTAAGATACAAGTACGTTACTATAGCGTTAACCCAAACCCAGATCATATTTTAAAATCCATTGGATTATCTTTCAAAAACCTTTAGATTTAACTTTCTTATGAAGTTTTATAAACCTATGCTCCAATACCAACTTGTAACATCCCCCTACTTGGAGGCCCAAAACTAACGATTATAAATGATGTAGTCATCCGCAGTTATTAATCCTTGGCGACCAAATGCGACAGTGTTAGATTCATTAATACACAGAAATATGATTATGGAAAAAATTTAAACTTCAAATAAAATCAAATTTCATTTCAAAATATTTCCAAATTCATTACATAATCCAGATTCGCAAATCACATTTAGAAAAATATATTTATTACAACATATGCCAAGAGCGACATATGAAGATGCCTCCTTGGATGATCAGAGTATATATAGGCAATATAACACTTTGCCATTACATCAACACAGCGGAATCAAAAGAAAAGAGAACTCTAAATAGCTATCATGCCTCCTGCACGTCTCCGGAAGCTTATTCGTCTTAAGAGGTACCTGAAAACCTTAACTCTCAAACTAAACAAAATCAATTGAGTACCCGAGAGTTTAATGGAAAAACAAAAACTTCGAGTCAGACATAAAGCCTGGTATGAATAATAATCTACCATCTCAAATCATTTAGACATCTAGTGAGACCATGCCGCTTAGTGGAATAGGATTCCCCTCACTAGTGTCCCAAAACCTTTTATAAAACCATATACTGTGCTCCTACATCCACAATGGTTAAAACAATTCAAAACAGTATAATATGATGATTTGCAAAAAAATGAATCAATTCTAGATTACTCATCGCCATTCATTTTAGACTATCTGTCTTAATTATAGTTTATAGGGTTGCTATTAACATATTAGCTTTCATGGGATGACTAATAACTGGTTAAACATTTAAGGACTCCCTGTTCAATTACATAGTTTTCATGGGATCACTATGAACCTATTGGTAACTCCAATGTAACGACCCGTTAAATTTATGATATTTAATAAAATGAATTAATATAATTTCTAATTTGGTTAAGAATAAATGTAGAAATTTGGTATAGTGGTTGCAATTTAGTGTAACTATAAAATTTTATGATAATAGATGTGGATAATGTAAATTTTCACAACTTGATTTAAAGTAATTTTAAAGAAACAAATAAATGTTGAATTTGTGAATGTTAGTATAAATATTAACTTAAATGGTGTTCATTAATACAAAGATGTAATTAGTGTAGATAGTAATAATTTATGCCTGTAGTGAAAGGAAAAGAAAACTAATAGAAACATAAAATTTATTTTATGTAAACAAAAGTATAGTTTTGAACAAACTTATGAAAATTGATAGAAACAGTGTTTGTAATTAGTTTGGTTATTTTATATTTGAAAGATAGAGATGTGTAAATACGTTAATGAATATAAAATGGGAAGGAATGGTAGAATGAAAAGAATATATATAATAATAAGCATTTGATTCAATTAAGGGAATTAAATTATAATAAATAGTCATTTAATAAATTCAACGTTTGTGAGAAATCATAATAGTTGTGTAAAATGTGTACAAACTTGGATTTGGAAGTTTATTGGATTTATAACGGTTTTGTTATTAAGTGTATGAGTTTAAAAGTTATTCCCTATTGTAAAGTAATAGAAGAATGCATAAAGATATAAACAGGGCTTAATAGAATTGACACTTAATGAATTGAATAAATTACCCATTTATGTAGATATGTATAGTGGACTATAAATGGCCTAAGCAAATATAAAATGGAATAATCATTGAGATTTGTACTATGAAAATAAATAGTAACATTTATTTGCAAGGAATAAAAGCCTATTTAGGTGACTAGAATTTGGAGTAATGACTATTGTATGTTACCTACCCTTGTTTCTTGTTAATTTAGATTTTGGGAATCAAATTCAATTTATCCGCCAATTTACCGCAGTTATAGTGAAATGAATTGGTGATTGAGAAATGTTAAATACAAATAAGATGTAAACCAAAGAAAATCCCATTTGTAATAAATTATGTAGAATAAAGTAAAGAAACTAGGAAATGAAAATGTGAAAATGTGGATGCAGTGAGATCTTAAGTGACAATAACTTTGTTAGGCAAGTGATAACGGAATTTTGTGTATAACCAAATAAAAATCCAAATTTATTTGGAAATAAATTGCAATCAATTGAATTTATTGCAATTTAATGGATTTAATATTTAATAGTTTATGTAATTGTTATTTGGAAGAAATTGGAGTTATTTGTAAAAAGGTATGAACCTAATGTTAATTTTTCTATGGGATTGACAATTAATATGGAATGAAAAGAAGAAATTTTGGGTCAGTAAAATTTAGAATTTATGCATAATAAAACGGATTCTAACGTTAATTATGACGTTATTGAGTTTAGATTGGAATTGGTAAACATTTGAGTGAAATCTTAAACTAATGTTCATATTGACAACAATAACTTAGAAATATAGAAAGGAAGTAAATCTAATAAATTTATCAAATTCATAATGTTGAATTCATTTGGATGGGAATGAATAAACAGTTGAGAAAAAGGAAATGGAAATAAAAGTTTATTTATAATTTGGGATTTAATTTATGGTAAAAAGGTTAATTGCAATTAAAAATGAGTTGAAATGGAAATCAAGTTATTTATTTAATTAGATTTAAGATGAGAGTATAAAAGTATAAGATTAAATAATTGGGTTTTGAGAATAAAATTTATAATTCCCAAATAATAAGAAGTGCAGAGATTAACATTGCAAATTGATATACTTATAGTTTTTAATTCACATCCAAGCTTGCTAAATCATTTGGAATTGATTGGATTATATAAGTAATGAAATTTGGCCAATATTTAAAGTTGAAAGAAAATTTGGATTTTTATGATTTATTTTAATTTATTTAATAAATATTAAAAATAGCCATTTTGGGCACGGACTCGGATTTCGACGAAACTAGTTTCATGGGATCCGTATCGGTGAATTATTATAGGATTTCAAATTTCGTATCGATCGGACTTGTCGTTTGATCGTACGGACGCGAAACGCCTTGAAATCAATTTTATTAAAATCAATTTGAAATCAATTTGGAAATCTTGTTTTCAGCATAACTTCTTCATACGATCGAATTTGGTCGCGAAACTTTTTTCCATCGCGTTCAGAATATTTTAAAACACCAATTTGGATATATATAGTTTTAACAAATTCGACTCCGGAGGCATAGCGGGCTTTTTGGACCATAGTTTGTCACGCACGTTCATTCTACAGCCTATCTACCCTATCGCTAGCCTACCTATATATATACAGCTATAAACCCTAGTCTCTATTCTTTTGCCGTACGTTCATTTCTTCACTCTTTTCTCTTCCCCAAATGTATACATCTCAGATCCAATTCCAGATCTATCCACAGTTCAAAATCAAAAGTCAAAACTCAAAAAAATTCAGAAAATTCTCAAAAAAATATATGTTGATGTTTTCGATACGCGTAATCTCATGGTGTAATTCGTTTTTCAATTGGAGCTGTCGTTCATCCAGAATAAATTCAAACAGCCCCAAAACCGTTCATCATCGTCGCACAAAACTTCATCGGATCGAGATTCTGTTTCTGGGTATTGTAGTATGGACGATGGGGAGCACATCTATGTAATTTGTTTGGCGATTCAACGGTCGGATTGGAGTCAAAATTCACCTAGGGCTTGATGTTTGTGGCGGCTGCTGTGTATATGGGCCGAGACGTGCAGATTTTGGGGGGCGTTCGGAAGCCCTACGTGTGGTCGGCCGGAGGGAGGAAGCTTGGAGGCGGCGTGCGTTGGCTACTGCCTAAGGAGGTGCTCGCGTTGATCTGGTAGAGGGCGCATGTCTGTAGCGTGTGATGAAGGAGGCGTGCGTTCTCCTCTGTTGTTGCGTGAGTGTTGGAGGGTATATTGTGATGACGTGGCACATATATTAGTAAGTGATGAATGTGTGCCATTTTGGTTATTTTTAATTTTGAAATCAATCACCATTTTTCGCCATAACTTTCTCATACGGATTCGGATTCACACGAAATTTCTTTTGTTAGGATCGTAATTTAATTCCGGACTTGATGACGCTGGTTTGGACGAATTCTGAGACGGGCGAATTTTTGGGTTTAAATCGGGTTTAAATTCGATTTAAATTCAAAAGGTGAGTGTTTTAACCCACTCACAACTACTAGAAGCTTTTATGTTTGTTAAATTAATTTTAGAAATGAATAGAAATTTATTTATGACTATTTGGCATGTTTATTTCATCATAGCTGTTAAATTGCATTTATTTAATTTAACTGTTAATTTAATTTATTTATTGCGTATTTATTTACAGTTATAATTTATTTGTTTGCATATAAACTGCTAGTTGACAGTTATATAAATTATTACTGAATATAAAATGTTAGATTAATAGTTGTTAAATTTAATTTGAATATAATTGACAGTTATTACCTGCTATATAATCTCATATATATATTGATTTTGATTGATATTGATGGATGATTGTGATTTGGACAATGGATGATGTTGATGAATGGATGTTTATTTGATATCATTAAATTGCAAGTTATCATGCATTTTTCATTCCATTCGGGATTGTGGTTTGAAATGATATACAACCGCAAAATTTTATTTTTAAATTGCGGATTGAAATGATAAATATCTGTATCACTTGACCATAGGATAGAAAATTATATACATGCACCGTGGTCTATATATTAATTATTTTAAAAGTGATTTCCATGGTTTGGATGGGATACGGTTTATAAAATTTAATTTTGATATTTTATAAAATATTTTTCTTCGAGATATACACATATGAAGTTAAAATTTTAAATTTAAGTTGTGTATAAACCTGTTGAATAAAATGATAAAAATTTGAGAAAATGGAATTTGGTGATTTATCTTATATGTTTAAATTTGGAAATTTTAAGGTATGATATTTATAAATGGATTTTCCAAGACTTACTTAAATAGAATATTTTAGTATAATTTAAATTTAAGAAAATAGTTAATTTCTAGAAATTGGAGTTTTATTTATAGATTTTATGTAAATATTCAAAACTAAATAATAGAACATTTAATTTGTTGAAAGAATAAATTCCAACTTTAGTTTTGAAATATTAATACTCCAAATGGATATATATATATATATATATATATAAATAGAAATTGAAGTGGTTTTTGGAACTTGAAAGTGATATTTAAATTTGGTAGACTTTAAATAAAGAAGTATATTTGTAAAGCCCTGGAAATAATTTCTTTACAAAGTAACCTTAAAAGTAAACCATTTATTTTATATAGTGTTGAATATCCAAACCATTCAAGTTTTAGAAGTATGGTTTTAAAAGTATGAATTCCGAAATATTATGTTTTGAAAATATAATTCAAATGTTTGGTTTCCAGATATTTATATTTTAAACCGGTATGATTTTGGAAAAAGAGTTATATTTGAGATAAAATGATATCATATTATTTTGGGTTTTTAAATTGATATCGAATTCATAGTTTTGAAATGGAAAATTTATTCTGGTTTTTAAAGTATAAACTACTTTTAAATGACCGCGGTGTTATAATAACGATGGGTTGGCAAAGAGACCGGGATCGGATATGGACATACTCTCTGTCGATACCGAAAACCACTTTGATTAACCGTGTACGCGGTGGAGATTCCAGAATGAAGTAGGTTGGTGGCGACGTTTCCTGTAAGGTAAATACGTGGACCCAACTCCCGTGAGTTGGCATAAGGTGGCTAAAATAGGAGCGATTGACGGGTTAATGAGGTCATTCCTCTGATCGGACACTCCTCTTCGATATTATACTTTGACTTTGGATTGATTCAGTGGCCACTTTTACTTTGATTTTGGGGGAGATTGTCCGAGGTGGGCGGTAGCTGCGGCTACGCGTTACCATCGGCCCGGAAGCGTAATTGGTATATCTACCCTGGCATTGCCTAGTTGAGCCGTGTCACCTACCATACCGAGCCTTGTACGAGTTTAGATTTCTCTCGTAGCCCGTGTGGTATCCTCTGGTGGCTTCCCGATCAGGAGGGACTATGATATTGGATGGACTACTGGGACTATTACGTGTTAAGGTGGAAAATGTAAAGCCTTAATGCTATTTAAAAGTATGTTTATTTTATAAATAGACACTATTATAATAGCGAAATATACTACATAGTAAATAGTTTAACGGATCCTTAAGAGATGTAAATCCCGAACATCTCTTGAGTTACTGTACTCATATTTATTTCTGTTTATTTAACTCACATAAGATTTTCTAGTCTGACTCGAGTGTTTTTGTCTTTTCAAATTCGCTCGGGTCAGTCCGAGCGTTTCAGGATAGCAGATTTTAGCTTTGGAGGACGAAGACGAAGAATCAGTATTATTTTACATATAGTATTGCACCATACTCTTTCTATTCCGCTGCATTGCTTGTATTGGTATGTGTAACTCTGATATTTATTGTAAAAGAAGAACCAAGCTTTGTAAACTGTTTATGAAACTGTATATTTGTTATTATATTTTATCCTTCCGCTGTGAGATTCTATTTTCGTTTTATTTCTTCTCTATTTTTCTTATTTACCCCATAACAATCTGCCCTTGCGTATGCTTTGAATTGGGACAAGTGTCGGTTTAAAGTGTGCGAAAAGGCGGGATGTTACATCTGGTATCAGAGCTTTGGTTTAGCGATAAACCTTGGCTTTGTGGGGTTTGACTCTTTGTTAATAGGGTAGTAATATCCTATGGGAGTCGCTGAGTGTATATATATAAAAGAGCGTATTTGTTAGTATTAATAAAAAGATTTTTATATTGTGTTAATCTGTTCCGCTTTGTATTTATAAATTCTGGTTGATGCATGGGACGCTATGCCATCAATAGGGATTTCTAAACACTTAATAGGACAGACCGACATAATATCCGTTTTTAATATAGGTGAATGAAATAATTTTGCCTATTATATTTTCTATATATAATAATAGTTTTATAAAGATATATATATATTTGGTTGCTATAGATTGGGTGTTAGAAAATAAAAATATCTATAATAATTGAAGCTAAGCTTAAATTATGATAAATCAAATTGGAGATTTTAGAACTTAAGTCCGGGATTTTTCCAAATATGTTTTCAAAGAATTTATGAAAAATAATGGTTCGGTTTATAAGTATTTTCTTATATAAATATTTCGTATAAATTGGAAGAATTGTTTTAAAGAAGATTTTGGAAAAGAATTAAATTCTGTACTTTCCTCTCTGTCGCTGGAAAATAAATTCGGTGATGACGGCCGCATCATCGACTTTCATTTTCGAGTTTCGAAGGGGAAAGGCCACTGTAGTAAATTCTACTGCAGATTTATTATGAAATTTTCTAAAAAAAATTTCTTTTATTGTTCTAACTATAATTAGAGATTTTGAGTTTTAAGAACTTATTTATCTATTATTTTGAAATAAATTGAAATCTGACCCGGAATCCAATTCTAAAATTCTCCATTAATTAATTAATTGTTAAATTGTAGTGAAATAAAAGTTAAGTAATAAATGAATTGAAACCTCTAATTTAAATAAGAGAATAATTGCAAAGTTATAAAGAGGAATTGCATACATATGAGACAAAGAGAAATATAGATAAACATCAAATTTAATTTAGAGAATTGAGATTCAACTTGTATAAGTTCAATTGCACTTTCTTTGACATAAATAACTTACCCAAATATAAAAGTTGAAATGTTAAATAAGAATTTTAAATAGGATATTATACAAGTAGAATTTAGGAAATAATGAAGTATTTAATAAACTACTGTTATAAATAAGAATTTAAATGGTATAAACTTAGGTTATAATTGAAATTTTATTATTAATAGATGATATGAACCTAAGTATATAAAATGAAATTCAAAATAAGAATTTATTATATGATTATTCACTTAAGTATGTTTTAACCTCCCCTATTCTAATATAATGGAAAGTAGGAAGAATTTAAATGACTGTAATCCATAGTTAATGGATAAATAGAAAACTTCCACTTATAAGAATGAATGTTAGCAGATTAAGAATTTAAGGGAAATCTTACAAGTGAAGAGTAAGGAAAGGAAGATATTCAAAATATTTGTTGTTATTAATGAGAATTATTTTATAAACTTAAGTAATAAAAAGGAAATACAAATATAATAAATTTGGTGATAATTGGAAAATAAAACTTGTAAGAACAAAGAAATCCCTCATAAATGAAGGGAAGAAAATCAAACCACTGAAGTATGAAATAAATGTATAATAAGCTATTTTGGTGTTGATTTGAATTGTTTGGTTGATGTATGGTTGTTGGGTAAGGAATTTTGAAGTTGTTGGATGGAGAAATAATCTATCTTTGTTCCATCTAAGATTGTTGAGTAAAGGATGCACTTGATAGTTATTTTACATTTCGTACAATTTCGGAATTTGAACCTAACAACTAATTGTTTGTTTGATTGAATGATTTTGTTTGCGGTGTGTGCTGTTTGTTAAAATGTATGGTTGTTGCATTTGATTGGATATGAATGATTGAATCCACTAGAATAGTTCATTTTAAAATAAATATTTAACCTTTTAGGCTTATAAGAAAATACAGGTTATGGAAGCAACTGCTACTGCTTTTGGTTCCGTAATAATAAGCGTATTGCCCGACAAATAGGTACGTTTTCGGATTACGTATAAAGCGCTATTTTATATATTTTCCCGTGTTGGGATATTTTATTTGGATAATATGTGTAATATATTTGTATATTTGGATATTATATTTTCTCAAGAGTCCCTCCGTACAAAGGAGACTTTGCCAAAATTTTCAGGAAATTTTGGACTTAGAGTTTTGTGAAAGTATTTTTCCAACTTTAATAATTCAAGTATTAAAGGATATAATGATTATAAAACAAGTATATTTCATTAAAGGAAATTAATCCAGTAAAATATTGTTTATAAGTTAATATTTGAAATAAGATGCACTGTAAATCTTCCTCCTGCCTTCTTTTTCCTTTTCGGGGACGAAAAGTTTTGAGTGGGGGAGATTGTAACGACCCGTTAAATTTATGATATTTAATAAAATGAATTAATATAATTTCTAATTTGGTTAAGAATAAATGTAGAAATTTGGTATAGTGGTTGCAATTTAGTGTAACTATAAAATTTTATGATAATAGATGTGGATAATGTAAATTTTCACAACTTGATTTAAAGTAATTTTGAAGAAACAAATAAATGTTGAATTTGTGAATGTTAGTATAAATATTAACTTAAATGGTGTTCATTAATACAAAGATGTAATTAGTGTAGATAGTAATAATTTATGCCTGTAGTGAAAGGAAAAGAAAACTAATAGAAACATAAAATTTATTTTATGTAAACAAAAGTATAGTTTTGAACAAACTTATGAAAATTGATAGAAACAGTGTTTGTAATCAGTTTGGTTATTTTATATTTGAAAGATAGAGATGTGTAAATACGTTAATGAATATAAAATGGGAAGGAATGGTAGAATGAAAAGAATATATATAATAATAAGCATTTGATTCAATTAAGGGAATTAAATTATAATAAATAGTCATTTAATAAATTCAACGTTTGTGAGAAATCATAATAGTTGTGTAAAATGTGTACAAACTTGGATTTGGAAGTTTATTGGATTTATAACGGTTTTGTTATCAAGTGTATGAGTTTAAAAGTTATTCCCTTTTGTAAAGTAATAGAAGAATGCATAAAGATATAAACAGGGCTTAATAGAATTGACACTTAATGAATTGAATAAATTACCCATTTATGTAGATATGTATAGTGGACTATAAATGGCCTAAGCAAATATAAAATGGAATAATCATTGAGATTTGTACTATGAAAATAAATAGTAACATTTATTTGCAAGGAATAAAAGCCTATTTAGGTGACTAGAATTTGGAGTAATGACTATTGTATGTTACCTACCCTTGTTTCTTGTTAATTTAGATTTTGGGAATCAAATTCAATTTATCCGCCAATTTACCGCAGTTATAGTGAAATGAATTGGTGATTGAGAAATTTTAAATACAAATAAGATGTAAACCAAAGAAAATCCCATTTGTAATAAATTATGTAGAATAAAGTAAAGAAACTAGGAAATGAAAATGTGAAAATGTGGATGCAGTGAGATCTTAAGTGACAATAACTTTGTTAGGCAAGTGATAACGGAATTTTGTGTATAACCAAATAAAAATCCAAATTTATTTGGAAATAAATTGCAATCAATTGAATTTATTGCAATTTAATGGATTTAATATTTAATAGTTTATGTAATTGTTATTTGGAAGAAATTGGAGTTATTTGTAAAAAGGTATGAACCTAATGTTAATTTTTCTATGGGATTGACAATTAATATGGAATGAAAAGAAGAAAATTTGGGTCAGTAAAATTTAGAATTTATGCATAATAAAACGGATTCTAACGTTAATTATGACGTTATTGAGTTTAGATTGGAATTGGTAAACATTTGAGTGAAATCTTAAACTAATGTTCATATTGACAACAATAACTTAGAAATATAGAAAGGAAGTAAATCTAATAAATTTATCAAATTCATAATGTTGAATTCATTTGGATGGGAATTAATAAACAGTTGAGAAAAAGGAAATGGAAATAAAAGTTTATTTATAATTTGGGATTTAATTTATGGTAAAAAGGTTAATTGCAATTAAAAATGAGTTGAAATGGAAATCAAGTTATTTATTTAATTAGATTTAAGATGAGAGTATAAAAGTATAAGATTAAATAATTGGGTTTTGAGAATAAAATTTATAATTCCCAAATAATAAGAAGTGCAGAGATTAACACTGCAAATTGATATACTTATAGTTTTTAATTCACATCCAAGCTTGCTAAATCATTTGGAATTGATTGGACTATATAAGTAATGAAATTTTGCCAATATTTAAAGTTGAAAGAAAATTTGGATTTTTATGATTTATTTTAATTTATTTAATAAATATTAAAAATATCCATTTTGGGCACGGACTCGGATTTCGACGAAACTAGTTTCATGGGATCCGTATCGGTGAATTATTATAGGATTTCAAATTTCGTATCGATCGGACTTGTCGTTTGACCGTACGGACGCGAAACGCCTTGAAATCAATTTTATTAAAATCAATTTGAAATCAATTTGGAAATCTTGTTTTCAGCATAACTTCTTCATACGATCGAATTTGGTCGTGAAACTTTTTTCCATCGCGTTCAGAATATTTTAAAACACCTATTTGGATATATAGTTTTAACAAATTCGACTCCGGAGGCATAGCGGGCTTTTTGGACCATAGTTTGTCACGCACGTTCATTCTACAGCCTATCTACCCTATCGCTAGCCTACCTATATATATACAGCTATAAACCCTAGTCTCTATTCTTTTGCCGTACGTTCATTTCTTCACTCTTTTCTCTTCCCCAAATGTATACATCTCAGATCCAATTCCAGATCTATCCACAGTTCAAAATCAAAAGTCAAAACTCAAAAAAATTCAGAAAATTCTCAAAAAAATATATGTTGATGTTTTCGATACGCGTAATCTCATGGTGTAATTCGTTTTTCAATTGGAGTTGTCATTCATCCAGAATAAATTCAAACAGCCCCAAAACCGTTCATCATCGTCGCACAAAACTTCATCGGATCGAGATTCTGTTTCTGGGTATTGTAGTATGGACGATGGGGAGCACATCTATGTAATTTGTTTGGAGATTCAACGGTCGGATTGGAGTCAAAATTCACCTAGGGCTTGATGTTTGTGGCGGTTGCTGTGTATATGGGCCGAGACGTGCAGATTTTGGGAGGCGTTCGCAAGCCCTACGTGTGGTCGGCCGGAGGGAGGAAGCTTGGAGGCGGCGTGCGTTGGCTACTGCCTAAGGAGGTGCTCGCGTTGATCTGGTAGAGGGCGCATGTCTGTAGCGTGTGATGAAGGAGGCGTGCGTTCTCCTCTGTTGTTGCGTGAGTGTTGGAGGGTATATTGTGATGACGTGGCACATATATTAGTAAGTGATGAATGTGTGCCATTTTGGTTATTTTTAATTTTCAAATCAATCACCATTTTTCACCATAACTTTCTCATACGGATTCGGATTCTCACGAAATTTCTTTTGTTAGGATCGTAATTTAATTCCGGACTTGATGACGCTGGTTTGGACGAATTCTGAGACGGGCGAATTTTTGGGTTTAAATCGGGTTTAAATTCGATTTAAATTCAAAAGGTGAGTGTTTTAACCCACTGATGCAGCACGATCTACAATTTCCCAAGAGATAAGTCGGTCACGAGTTAACATGCTTCTAGGTCGTGTGGGGGAAGCTGTGGAGTTGGGTAACTCGGAGATTTTAAGTCGTTACCGACTTAAGGGACATAGGTTACGAGCAAAGGAGGAGGCCCTAAGTCGTTTCCGGGATAACAAAAGTAGAGTAAAATGGACTTCGGTGTTGAGTCGTCTCCGACTTGGTTTGAGTCGTCTACGACTCAGTATAAAGCGTCCACGACTCAACAAGACATGGGAAGAAACGGCACGAGTCACTGAGCAGGAACTTGAGGCGGCCTTGAGTCGAGACCGACCTAAGGGAGCATGTGTGGGAAAGGTGCGAGTTAATGAGGAAGGCATGAGTCGGGACCGAGCTAACAGGCTACGACCTAAGATGAGTCGGCAAGGAGATAAGCAGTATATTTTTGAGTCGTGTACTGTTGTATGTTAGGTCGTTACCGACCTATGGTTTGTGTTGGGTGCTAAGGCGCAAATCCTTGAGTCGTTATACGTTGAGTCGGTAATGTATTGAACCGGGTGAGTTGTTATATGTAGGTCTTACTGTTAAGTCGGTCATGTTGAGTCGTTTACTTTGTATTCCGTTGTAAGGGGTTGGAGTTGCGTGTGTTGAGTCGGTAACGACTTATGGTGAGTCGGCCGAGATGAGTCGTACATGGTGAGTCGGTGCCGACCTAGGAGTTGAGTGTTGTAGGTTGTGTTGAGTTGTAATGCCTATAAATAGCGGGTGTGTTGTAAATTTTTGAGTTGTTGAATATTGAATAAAATTTCCTTTTGTTAGCTTTGTGCTTTCATACAATTGGTAGTTGAGTGTGATCTCCTATCTCCTTTTTCGGATAATCGAGTGCGCTCGATTCAACGATTGCAGAAGCCGATTCACGGAATCTAGTGCGCTAGATCAACGTGCGAAGAATCGTAGATCTTTAAACACGGAATAGTGCGCTATCAACGTGTTTGAGATAGCTAGAGTTCGGTATCTTTGGATCAACGAACTTGGGCGTTTTGGTATTTTCAACTCACCGATTGCTACATTCATCGATTGAAGTTTATTTCGAATTATCCGCTGCGTCATTATTGGTATCGGAGCCATTCTTAGCCAATCATAGCTAAGTTTGATTCTTGGAGCCAAGTTTTTGAAGTTTTTGAAGTTTTTGAAGTTTGGAGTTGTTCATTGTGTTCATATTGAAGTTGCAACAAGTTTGGGGTGTTTGATCCATTTCATTTTGGATCGAGGAGTTGGACTTTGTTTGGATTTTGAATTGGAGTTTTGCGCGCCAAATTTTGAAGGGGTTTTGGAGTTGTAGGCCGAGCTAAGCAAGTGAACCGAGATAGATTGGTGCGAGCTAGTTTGAGCCGTGCCAAGTGATTGAGTTGTGCATTGTTGAAATCGACCTAAGTTGAACCGTGAAGTGTCAAGGCCGAGACCAGTTGGAGCCGAGACATTGTTGAACCGTGACTTGTTGATTGAAGTCTTGTGTTGAATTTTTGAAGTCTTGTGAAGTTTACAACCATGCCACCAAGGAGAGCTAACCGACATCAAAACGTTGAAGCTTTGTATCGTAGAGAAGAAGCCGAGCTTATGGAACAACGTATTAATGAAAAGTTTGATGAAGGCATTGGTAAATTGGAGAGATTGATGACTGATTTGAATCAAAGGAGGAGATCACCAAACTCGAACCATGGAGGAATCCGAGTTTCGCCATTGGTTACGGAAGCGAGGAGGGTATCACCACATTCTTGTAGAGATAGAAGAGAAACATCAATGTCATCACGAAGAGATCATCATGACTATGCACATGAAGAAAGAAGAAGTCATCGAGAATTTGACCATGAAGCATATAGAGATGAAGAGAGACATAGTCAAAGAAGCATGCATGAGAGAAGGGATGATGTTAGTCGAGATCGATGTAGGCGTACCTTTGATTTTGTTGAAGAGGGTGATAGAGCAAGTATTCCTTATAGAGATCGAGACCAAATTCGAAATTCTTATCGAGATGTTGAAGATGATAGACGATGGGAATCGGGTATGAAGATGGAGATTCCGGAGTTTAAAGGCGGGATGGTTGCTGAGGAGTTTCTTGATTGGTTGTCTAATGTGGAGGAGATCTTTGATTTCAAGGAGGTGCCGGAGAATAGAAGGGTGAAGTTAGTTGCTACAAGGCTGAGGGGAAGAGCATTGGCATGGTGGCAGCAAACTAAACTTACTCGAGAACGAATGGGGAAGTCAAAGATAGAATCTTGGGAGAAGATGAAAAAGTTGATGAGATCTACTTTCTTACCTTACAACTACCAGTCACTTATGTACCAAAGGTTGCAGAATCTGAGGCAGGGGACAAAGTCTGTTAGTGATTATGCTGATGAATTCTACCAACTCATTGCCAGGAATGATATCATGGAGACAGAAGAACAGCTGACTGCTAGATTCATTGGGGGACTGAGAATGCAGATCCAGGATATGGTTAATATGTTCGATCCTAGATCCGTTGCAGAAGCACATCAAAGAGCGTTGGCTTGGGAGAAACAAGGAAGGCGTGGAGGAGGTGTGTTTACTAATTCTAATAATCCGGTGAAGGGGGCCAGTGGTAGTTCTAATGTTCCTAAATCTATTACGAAGCCAGTGGTGAAGGAGGTTGAGAAGGCGAAGGCTAGTACTGTTTTCAAATGTTATAATTGTCAGGAGTTGGGGCATAAAAGCAATGAGTGTCCGAAGCCAAAGAAGAGAACCATGGTTGCAGAGGTTGAGGCAGATGATGGTGGGGAGGCAGAGTATTCAAATGTACCTTATGTTGAGGAGGAAGAAGAAGTGTCGGGTGATGAAGGTTGTAATCTTATGTTGAGGAGAAGCTGTTTGACACCAAAACAAGAAGAGGAATGTAGTTGGTTGAGAAGCAATATTTTCCAGTCGACATGCACTATTCTGGGGAAAGTCTGCAAGTTCGTTATTGATGCGGGAAGTTGTGATAATATTATTTCTTCAGAGGCAGTTAGAAAGTTGAACTTGAAGACCGAGAAACATCCGAAACCGTACAAGCTAGCATGGTTAAGGAAGGGAGGTGAAGTGAAAGTATGTCGAAGAGCTTGTGTGAATTTTTCGATTGGGAAGAAGTATAAGGATGAAATATGGTGTGATGTCGTAGATATGGATGTTTGTCACTTATTGTTGGGCAGACCATGGCAGTTTGATAGAGCAGTTCAGCATGACGGTCGTGCCAACAGTTACAGTTTCATGTTCGAGGGTACTAAAATTACTTTGGTTCCTAAGAAACAACAGCAGAAGGAGAACAAGCTAGAGGAGATTGAAGAATTGAAAACTCTGTTGACTTTGAAAGAGTTTGTCAAGGAAGTTGAGGAAGAACCGGAAGTGTTTTTGTTGATTGGGAGAGAGAGTAGTGACGAAGTTGAGATTCCAGAAGAAGTAAAGCCTGTTTTGAAAGAGTTTGAAGATGTCTTTCCAGATGAGTTACCAAAGGAGTTACCACCACTTAGAGACATTCAACATCAGATTGATCTTGTTCCAGGAGCAGTGTTACCACACCGACCACATTACAGAATGAGTCCGAAAGAACATGAGGAGTTACGAAGGCAGGTGGAAGAGTTACTAGAGCAGGGTCGTATCCAGGAAAGTTTGAGTCCGTGTGCTGTGCCTGCATTGTTAGTACCAAAGAAGGACGGAACTTGGAGGATGTGCACTGATAGTAGAGCTTTGAATAAGATCACTGTTCGTTACAGATTTCCTATGCCGAGGTTGGATGATTTGTTAGATCAGTTGAGTGGGGCAACTATATTTTCAAAGATTGATTTGAAAAGTGGTTATCATCAAATCCGAATCAGACCTGGAGACGAATGGAAGACAGCTTTCAAAACTAGAGAGGGGTTGTACGAATGGTTGGTTATGCCATTTGGTTTGTCTAATGCACCTAGTACATTCATGCGGGTGATGAATCAAATCTTTCGACCATTCATTGGAAAGTTCGTCGTGGTGTACTTCGATGATATTCTGATTTATAGCAGGAGTACGGAGGAGCATGTTTTTCACCTGAGGGAAGTATTGCTTATTCTTCGTGAAGAACAATTTTATGCTGCTACAAAGAAATGTGTGTTTATGACACCTACTGTTTTATTCCTGGGTTATGTTGTTTCAGGAGAAGGTATCCAAGTTGACCATAGCAAAGTTGAAGCAGTCAGGAATTGGCCACAGCCAAAGACAATTACAGAAGTGAGAAGTATTCATGGGCTAGCGTCATTCTACCGAAGATTCATTCCACACTTCAGTAGCGTGATGGCTCCAGTGACTGATTGCATGAAGGGTAAACAATTTGTGTGGTCAGAGGAAGCGGGGGTTGCCTTTGAGAGAATCAAGGAATTGCTGACGTCTGCACCAATTCTTGTTTTACCTAATTTTCAGTTGTTATTTGAATTGCATACTGATGCTTCGAAGGTTGGAATTGGAGGAGTTCTGAGTCAGAATGGGAAGCCAGTTGCATATTTCAGTGAGAAATTGTCAGGGGCGAAGATGAGATACAGTACATATGACGTTGAATTTTATGCTGTTGTTCAGGCTATCAAGCATTGGAGGCATTATTTGTTTCAGAAGGAATTTGTTCTTTACACAGATCATGAAGCTTTGAAACATTTACAGGGACAGGATAAAATTTCAGCGAGACATGCATCATGGATTTCTTATTTACAACAGTTTACTTTTGTCGTTAAGCACAAATCAGGGGTGACAAATCGGGTAGCTGATGCTTTGAGTAGGAGGAGTCATTTACTAACGACAATGAAGGTTGAAGTGACGGGGTTTGAAATGTTGCCAGAGATGCTTGAAGAAGATCCTTACTTTGTGAAATATGTTGAAAAAGTGAAGGATGGGAGTACCGATGAATTCATGTTGGTTGATGGTTTTCTGTTTAAAGGAAATCGATTATGTATTCCGGATTGTAGTCTGAGGATGAAAATTGTGAAGGAATTGCACGAGGAAGGACATGTGGGCCGTGATCGTACTTTGCAGTTGATTTCACAATCTTACTTTTGGCCATCGATGAGAAAAGAAGTTGAGAGATTTGTGGAGCGATGTCATATTTGCCAAGTTTCAAAAGGAACAGCAACGAATGCGGGGTTGTATATGCCATTACCAGTACCATCCAAGCCATGGGTTGATATTAGCATGGATTTCGTTTTGGGTTTGCCGAGAACTCAAAGGGGAAATGATTCGATATTTGTTGTGGTGGACAGGTTTTCAAAAATGGCACATTTTGTTGCTTGCAAGAAGACAGCAGATGCAGTTCGAGTAGCGCAGTTATTTTTCAAGGAGATTTATCGACTTCATGGATTGCCAGAATCTATTGTTTCTGATCGAGATACTCGTTTTCTGAGTCACTTTTGGCTGAGTTTGTGGAAAATGGTGGGAACGAAGTTGAATTTCAGCAGTGCTTATCATCCGCAAACTGATGGGCAGACGGAAGTTGTTAACAGGTCATTGGGAAATTTGTTGCGTTGTCTTGTACAGGATAATTTGAGAAGTTGGGATATGAAGCTATGCCAGGCAGAATTTGCTCATAATCATGCAGTAAATCGTAGCACAGGATTCAGTCCGTTTCAGATTGTTTATTCAAATTTACCCAGGGGACCGTTGGATTTAGCAGTAGTACCACAGTCAAAGGGAACAGTTAAACGAGCTGTTGATTTTGTTGAAGAGCTGAATGAATGTCATAAAATCGTTCAGGAACGATTGGAGAAATCGAATGAGAAATATAAGAAGTTTGCAGATTTGAAACGTCGAAATGTTGAATTTAAGAAAGGTGATTTGGTTTATGCCGTATTGACAAAGGATCGTTTTCCGGTGGGTGCTTATAACAAGTTGAAAGCACGAAAAATGGGTCCAGTTGAAGTTTTGAAAAAAATCAATGAGAATGCTTATCGATTAAAGTTACCAGATGATGTTTATACTTCTGATGTCTTTAACGTCAAACATTTAATTCCGTATCATGGAGATGAGATTGTTGGGAAAGAAGTTGCAAATTCGAGGTCGAATTTTTCTCAACCAGGGGAGGATGATGCAGCACGATCTACAATTTCCCAAGAGATAAGTCGGTCACGAGTTAACATGCTTCTAGGTCGTGTGGGGGAAGCTGTGGAGTTGGGTAACTCGGAGATTTTAAGTCGTTACCGACTTAAGGGACATAGGTTACGAGCAAAGGAGGAGGCCCTAAGTCGTTTCCGGGATAACAAAAGTAGAGTAAAATGGACTTCGGTGTTGAGTCGTCTCCGACTTGGTTTGAGTCGTCTACGACTCAGTATAAAGCGTCCACGACTCAACAAGACATGGGAAGAAACGGCACGAGTCACTGAGCAGGAACTTGAGGCGGCCTTGAGTCGAGACCGACCTAAGGGAGCATGTGTGGGAAAGGTGCGAGTTAATGAGGAAGGCATGAGTCGGGACCGAGCTAACAGGCTACGACCTAAGATGAGTCGGCAAGGAGATAAGCAGTATATTTTTGAGTCGTGTACTGTTGTATGTTAGGTCGTTACCGACCTATGGTTTGTGTTGGGTGCTAAGGCGCAAATCCTTGAGTCGTTATACGTTGAGTCGGTAATGTATTGAACCGGGTGAGTTGTTATATGTAGGTCTTACTGTTAAGTCGGTCATGTTGAGTCGTTTACTTTGTATTCCGTTGTAAGGGGTTGGAGTTGCGTGTGTTGAGTCGGTAACGACTTATGGTGAGTCGGCCGAGATGAGTCGTACATGGTGAGTCGGTGCCGACCTAGGAGTTGAGTGTTGTAGGTTGTGTTGAGTTGTAATGCCTATAAATAGCGGGTGTGTTGTAAATTTTTGAGTTGTTGAATATTGAATAAAATTTCCTTTTGTTAGCTTTGTGCTTTCATACAATTGGTAGTTGAGTGTGATCTCCTATCTCCTTTTTCGGATAATCGAGTGCGCTCGATTCAACGATTGCAGAAGCCGATTCACGGAATCTAGTGCGCTAGATCAACGTGCGAAGAATCGTAGATCTTTAAACACGGAATAGTGCGCTATCAACGTGTTTGAGATAGCTAGAGTTCGGTATCTTTGGATCAACGAACTTGGGCGTTTTGGTATTTTCAACTCACCGATTGCTACATTCATCGATTGAAGTTTATTTCGAATTATCCGCTGCGTCACCCACTCACAACTACTAGAAGCTTTTATGTTTGTTAAATTAATTTTAGAAATGAATAGAAATTTATTTATGACTATTTGGCATGTTTATTTCATCATAGCTGTTAAATTGCATTTATTTAATTTAACTGTTAATTTAATTTATTTATTGCGTATTTATTTACAGTTATAATTTATTTGTTTGCATATAAACTGCTAGTTAACAGTTATATAAATTATTACTGAATATAAAATGTTAGATTAATAGTTGTTAAATTTAATTTGAATATAATTGACAGTTATTACCTGCTATATAATCTCATATATATATATTGATTTTGATTGATATTGATGGATGATTGTGATTTGGACAATGGATGATGTTGATGAATGGATGTTTATTTGATATCATTAAATTGCAAGTTATCATGCATTTTTCATTCCATTCGGGATTGTGGTTTGAAATGATATACAACCGCAAAATTTTATTTTTAAATTGCGGATTGAAATGATAAATATACGTATCACTTGACCATAGGATAGAAAATTATATACAGGCACCGTGGTCTATATATAAATTATTTTAAAAGTGATTTCCATGGTTTGGATGGGATACGGTTTATAAAATTTAATTTTGATATTTTATAAAATATTTTTCTTCGAGATATACACATATGAAGTTAAAATTTTAAATTTAAGCTGTGTATAAACCTGTTGAATAAAATGATAAAAATTTGAGAAAATGGAATTTGGTGATTTATCTTATATGTTTAAATTTGGAAATTTTAAGGTATGATATTTATAAATGGATTTTCCAAGATTTACTTAAATAGAATATTTTAGTATAATTTAAATTTAAGAAAATAGTTAATTTCTAGAAATTGGAGTTTTATTTATAGATTTTATGTAAATATTCAAAACTAAATAATAGAACATTTAATTTGTTGAAAGAATAAATTCCAACTTTAGTTTTGAAATATTAATACTCCAAATGGATATATATATATATATATATATAAATAGAAATTGAAGTGGTTTTTGGAACTTGAAAGTGATATTTAAATTTGGTAGACTTTAAATAAAGAAGTATATTTGTAAAGCCCTGGAAATAATTTCTTTACAAAGTAACCTTAAAAGTAAACCATTTATTTTATATACTGTTGAATATCCAAACCATTCAAGTTTTAGAAGTATGGTTTTAAAAGTATGAATTCCGAAATATTATGTTTTGAAAATATAATTCAAATGTTTGGTTTCCAGATATTTATATTTTAAACCGGTATGATTTTGGAAAAAGAGTTATATTTGAGATAAAATGATATCATATTATTTTGGGTTTTTAAATTGATATCGAATTCATAGTTTTGAAATGGAAAATTTATTCTGGTTTTTAAAGTATAAACTACTTTTAAATGACCGCGGTGTTATAATAACGATGGGTTGGCAAAGAGACCGGGATCGGATATGGACATACTCTCTGTCGATACCGAAAACCACTTTGACTAACCGTGTACGCGGTGGAGATTCCAGAATGAAGTAGGTTGGTGGCGACGTTTCCTGTAAGGTAAATACGTGGACCCAACTCCCGTGAGTTGGCATAAGGTGGCTAAAACAGGAGCGATTGACGGGTTAATGAGGTCATTCCTCTGATCGGACACTCCTCTTCGATATTATACTTTGACTTTGGATTGATTCAGTGGCCACTTTTACTTTGATTTTGGGGGAGATTGTCTGAGGTAGGCGGTAGCTGCGGCTACGCGTTACCATCAGCCCGGAAGCGTAATTGGTATATCTACCCTGGCATTGCCTAGTTTTGCCGTGTCACCTACCATACCGAGCCTTGTACGAGTTTAGATTTCTCCCGTAGCCCATGTGGTATCCTCTGGTGGCTTCCCGATCAGGAGGGACTATGATATTGGATGGACTACTGGGACTATTACGTGTTAAGGTGGAAAATGTAAAGCCTTAATGCTATTTAAAAGTATGTTTACTTTATAAATAGACACTATTATAATAGCGAAATATACTACATAGTAAATAGTTTAACGGATCCTTAAGAGATGTAAATCCCGAACATCTCTTGAGTTACTGTACTCATATTTATTTCTGTTTATTTAACTCACATAAGATTTTCTAGTCTGACTCGAGTGTTTTTGTCTTTTCAAATTCGCTCGGGTCAGTCCGAGCGTTTCAGGATAGCAGATTTTAGCTTTGGAGGACGAAGACGAAGAATCAGTATTATTTTACATATAGTATTGCACCACACTCTTTCTATTCCGCTGCATTGCTTGTATTGGTATGTGTAACTCTGATATTTATTGTAAAAGAAGAACCAAGCTTTGTAAACTGTTTATGAAACTGTATATTTGTTATTATATTTTATCCTTCCGCTGTGAGATTCTATTTTCGTTTTATTTCTTCTCTATTTTTCTTATTTACCCCATAACAATCCGCCCTTGCGTATGCTTTGAATTGGGACAAGTGTCGGTTTAAAGTGTGCGAAAAGGCGGGATGTTACATCCAATATCTTACTCTTATCATTGTCCCAGTTTTCATAGGTTGACTAGGAATGTATTGGTAACCCCACTATCCTTTCTTCTTACCCTAGTTTTCATGGGTTGACTAGGAACCTATTGACAACTATCAATATTTCATTCGATCATAAGCTAACTAAAAACCTATTGGCCCCTACTAGTATCCAATCATATTTTTCATGGGCTTGCTATGAACCTGTCTATCTGACATCTTCCTTCACGCATAGTTTTCATGGAATTTCTATGAACCCGTCTTTCTGACATCTTAATTTATACATAGTTTTCATGGGCTAACTATGAAGCTATTAGCCCTTGCAAATATCGTTTCCTATATACAGTTTTCATGGGCTTACCGAGAACTTATTGGCCCTTGCAAATATGTTTCTTTTATATTTTAGCATCCTATATTTTGGTCTACCTGACCTCTTGGATGCAATTCTACTCTTTTAGGAGTTTAATCAATTTATATTCACTAATGGGTTAACCTAACTTGTTCCCTTACCCTTTATCCCAAAATGCAGTTATGGGTCCATTATAAAGTGAATATATTCATATTAAAAGAAGCAACATAGCAACATAGAAATACCAAATAAAACATGGTCAATCCCTTTAATCAATTACTTTGTCAAAGATAGTTTCTTCTTAAAATCATTATAAAAACTTCTTTAATGTTGCCATGGGTTTTCCGTTAAAAATAGAGTTTGAGTATTAATTTTTTTGATACTTTCGGAACCTAGCTTTTGACATCATAGGATAGCCTCCTTCGAAAGCCTTAAAAATCTATCTTCAAAACATTAGGCTCTCTCCTTTTTAATACTTTTGTAACGACCCGAAAATTTTAACGGTTTAAATAACGTGAATAATTGAAATTTTTCTTGAAATTAAATAGTAAAATTTTGAAATGAAATTTTAATATTTGGTATGCATCTATTTAAATGCAGCAAATGTCATATTTTCATCAGATAATATGGAAGTTAATTATGTTGTGTAATTTTCAATTTCAATTTAGAATCAGTTAATTAGATGAAAATAAAGTGTTTTCGAAATTTGAATTTTTCTATACAATAAAAATGTAAACTATTTTTTGAGTGAGACGTCATATTTCATTTCATCAAATTTGGACTTCTCTAGCCCCGTTTATCTTATTTTCGACGAATTTACAACAGTTTAGCTACGAAATATCAGCTTTTGATAGGATGATTGCATCGTTGACATCTATGTACCATTTTGTTTGTCTCGTTGTGTGGATCTCCATATTATATTCGTTTGTGTGTTTTGGTGTCCGAAACGTGGTGAAACACACGAAATGGTTAGTCGTAATGGTACACCTTTTGGTTTCTTTGTGACCATTCGTTGTCCACCGTTTTAAACAGATGGACATGTGCTTTTATTATTCCTGAATTCATGCCGACCTTTTCTATTCCCCATATTCAATACATTATTATTTTTTTCGTGGCATTTCCAATTCGGTTCGGCTTCATTTGTTCTGTGCTCTTTTGAAAAATATATATAATATAAAAATAAAGTAAGTTATATATAAAAGCTTCTAGAGATTGGTACGTCCTTTGTTCTTTTGAAGCTTGACTGTCATATGTATATTTTGCCAACCTCATGCATTTTTCATGGCCGAAAAAGCCACCCGCCACTTACCACGGGCAAACCCACCTCCACAACCTACCTACCCCGTAGCATGCGTCTGCCTCATCAACACCCAGGGCCTCTGCTCCACACGATATGCCAGCAGCCGAACAGCCTTCGAACCCATCACCGCACAACTCAGATCCGCCAGCATGTCCCTCCTCCACCCGCCTCACACCTTCGCCATCACCCAGCAGCCAAGCACCCACGTAAATCAAAGTCGTCCGCCATAGCTCCACGCAACCGATCCACCTTCCTGCATCACTACCCAACGTCCACCACTTCGTAGCTTGCTTCACACTGCCATTTCCCCCAACCCATCAACTATCGAGCCAATGTCCCTCTCATGTAATCACTACATCGCATCTTCCTCCCTGCTTAGGCGGCCATCTTCTCCTCTCCAGCCACCTTGTTTCTCTTATATATATTTACAGTTTTAATATTATAAGTTATTGTTTATAGTTTGGTTTATTCATAGTTTTTGTTTACAGTTTTTAATATTTCAAAGCTTAGTTTTTTTTTTAAATTTTATATTTACAGTTATTGTTCATAGAATAATTTTTTTTAAAGCGTTATAATATATAAGATTTATATATAAATATTAGTTTATATAGATCTATTGAGTTTTAATGTACAAAATTATAATAGTCTAATAAAGTGAAATTTCGACTTGTCCAAATTTTCTTCTATTTATAAATAGTAAAGTAAAATTATATATATATATATATATATATATATATATTTAATATATAAGCTGTGGATATATACTTTGATTTTAACACATATGTATAACGTTGTATATACATTAGTCATATATGATATGTTTGCTTATATATGTAAACATTTATATAAGATTTATGTATATATGTATATATGTATATAAGAATTTATTTTTATTTTTAGAAGTATTTGATATGTATGCGTATTCACAGATTATATGGTTGCAGTGTATACTAAAGGGTGAGTTATGTTTTTTCTATATTTCCAGTTTGGTAAGCATACTTTAAGTGTAATATATACGTTAGTTTATATATAAGTTATGTAAGTTACATATAATCTGTTGTTGGTAAACATATGTGTATAAATAAGTTTATATATGATTTATTTAATTTTATGATAAAGTAAGTTTATATTGACTTTATAATATAATATGTATATATAAGTATATATATTAGTTGATATACAAGCATATGTGAGCTTGGTTTCCAAATATATATGTATGGAGTTTTATTTTAAATTTAATATGTGCTTAAATTAAATAATGATTTCAATATATACGTATACATATAAATATATTTAGAGCCTATAAATTAGTTCACTTTCATAATTGATCTCTATCCATCCAGTTTCATAGTGCCGTGCTTTTGCCTCGCCGATATCCAAATTGGACGCAGTAGTTTTTTTTGATTCGCTATGTCTGTATTCGTATATGTGTCCGTGTCATCTCCTTGTTTCCTCTAGCCTCAAAAGGTGAGCAACCACTCACGATTAACATTCTTATAGTTAGAAAATTTGATTTAACTTGAAATAACAAATTGAAATATGCTATTAAATTTTAATTGCTATTTATTCAATTGTTAAATATAATATGCCATTATCTGCAATCGTTCACCCGTGGTATATGACACCATATCCTGTTGTACATAATTTATTTAATTTATCATCGACGATATATGCCTATTATTGAAATGTTATATTTTATCATATTTGTTCTCACTTTGCAAGTTTCCTGTTAATTTAGAAATTCCCTATGGTTTGAAATGATACATACCCGAAAGATTTTGTAGAATAGGGGAAAATAGTTATGGGTTGGAATGATAAACCCATGCGATTTTCATTGATTTTAAATTTTTGGGATTGCGGGTTGAAATGAAATATATCCGTAGATATTTAAATTGCGGATTGAAATGATAAATATCTGTATCACTTGAGCATAGGATAGAAAATTATATAGGGACACCGTTGGTCTATATTTTGAAAAATGATTTCCAAAGTTTGAGAAGGAAAAATACGGTTTTAATAAATACTGATTTTAAATTATAATATATGTCGGCTATTTTTATATATGTATAAAAGCTAGACTTTCAGAATAATATATTTTGGAAATTTTAATTTATAAGTTAGTTTTGAAAATATAATTTTTAAGATTTTCTTACAACTTTATTATTTTAAAATATATATAAAAATAGATTTAATACAAAATATATATAATAATAAGATTTAATTCAATAAAAATTTAACTAAATTGGTTCATAATATGCTTAAGTATTTATTAAAATTTAAATTTAAATTTTGAAAATGGATTTTTATAACTTTAATAATAAAGGTTGGGAAGATAAATTAATGTTGATTTGGATTTAAATTGGTTAATACTTAAATTTAATAAGAATTTATTTCAACTTATTGATTTTAGATGTTGAAAAATATGATTTATAACTTGATTTGATAGAAGTGATTAAACGAATATTCTCAATTTTTAAATAAAATTGAGATTGAATATTTAATATTGATTTAAATATATAAATTAGGATTTAAATAAATTGTTATTAAAATGGTTAAGTGAATATTTTACAATTTGAATAAATATTAAAGTTAAATGTTGAAAGATAAATTTACATTGTAAATGTTTGAATATTTAAACTTGAATCATTGAACTTTAAATTGAGATGGTTAAACTGGAATTGATTTAAATTGAATTTTAGAATTTAAGATTATTTGAATCGATTTGTGAAGTTGGAGGAATTATTTTATTATATTAAGTATTTTCAAAATATAAATTATTTTAATATATAAATTATTTTAATATATAAGCTATTTTAATTTATAACTAATTTACTATATACTATTTTCAATATCTAAACTATTAAAGTCGAAAGTGTTATGATTTACAAAGTGTAACGATTTCCAAAGTGTTATGATTTCCAAAGTGTTATGATTTCAAAAGTGTTATAATTTTGGAAGTGCTACAATTTTGGAAATGCTTATTATTTAAAGTGAATAATGATATCGAAATTGATATGGTTTTGAAATGATTAAGATATTTTGAACTATTTGAAATGAAATGACCATCGTGCGAAATAAGCTTTTGGTTTTTAAAGAGATCGGGATCGGATATTGTCATACTCACTGCGAATACCGAAAACCACTTTAACAACTGTGTTTGTGGTGGAGATTCCAGAATGAAGTAGGATGGTTTGGTGATGATTCTATATGGTATTTACGTAGCCTAACTCCCGTGAGTTAGCTTGATGTAGCTAACATAGGAGTCATGCCGGGCCAAGTGAGGTCATTCCTCCAATCGAGCACACTTCTTCGATACCATTCTATTACTTTCTGATTTGATCGGGTGCACCTTTGATTTGGGAGTGTGTCATGAGGTGGGCGGTAGTAGCTGCTATGCATTACCTCAGTCCGGATATGCAAACGGTATATCTACCCTGGCATTGCCTCGCGTGCCTTGTTACATGCCCTATCGCGCCTTCTACGAGTTTGTTTTGTGTCGTGCCTATGGAGTGCTTCCTGATAGTCCACTTGCAAGTGGAGTTTTGGTATCTGTATAGACTACTGCATTATATAAAAGGTGTTAAGAGGGATATAAGTAACGCCTTAATGCTATTTTAATAGTTTATATTACTATAGACATATTATAATAGTGTATATTACTACATTGTATATAGTTCCAATGATCCTTAGTAGATGGGAATCCCAAATATCCTTTAAGTTACTTGTATTTCAGTTGACATTCATTTGAGTTGAATTTACTACATAAGAATGTTAATCCCGACTCGAATGTTTTCTGTTTTACTTTATGCTTGGGTTAGACTGAGCGTCACAACAATTGAGACTCACCTTTGGAGATTGAAGCTTTGCTTGAAGATCTGTCTTATATATTCAGGTATCCCAGTTGTTTTGTTCAGACTTGTCATCTGTTTGTATTCGGGACTGCATTGTATTTGAGATATTCTGTTGTGTTTTATTTCAAATTATGTTGTTTTATAGTAGCTTCATAAACTACTACTTATCTATTATGCTGCTTATTGTTATATTACTGTGTCTGTGATTGATTTTATTTACCGTATATGGTGAGGTTTGCCAAATATAAATTAACAATCTGTTGTTTTAAGCAATTCAAGTTCGACATGTGTGGATGCGAAAGGTTTGAAATACCAGGTCGTTAAAGTTGGCATCAGAGCCAAATTTAGGCAAAACTTGGCATATATAGTAAATTCAATTATAGAATCACCTCCTTTCGAGCTTGAGTTCTTCCTCTTTGACTTGGATTTCCTTTGAAATTTTAGTACTTTCCCCTTGTTTCTAAAATTCATTCTTGTCTTTTCCTGTTCGTGTTCTTCTTGATTCTGGAGCATCCTATAGCTCCACTTCAGTCGATCTCTATAATGAATTTGAGTACATCTTGCCACCTCAATTGGCAATTTCGTCCTTGTGTGTGCCCAATTCCATCGGCGATCCTACCAACCTTAATATGATTTCTAAAGGGGTGAAACTCCTTTACAACCGGCATCGATTCAGTGGAGATTTCTATATCCTCGATTTGATGCATTTATCTTTTGTCAAATCTCGATTCATTTCTCTAGTGAACGACCAGGGTAATTCTCTTATGATCCAATGTCGAATGCCTCAAGATTTTTGCAGGCAGTTTAATCTTTCCAGCCTTGTGATCTTGACTTCCAGATAGTCAGGGATTATCCTGATGCTTTTGTGAAATCACTTCTCTTTCTTTTCCTCCCATACGGGAAATTAATTTCCACATCGATCTTATTCTTGGAATCTCGGTTGACTCGGTAAAGGTCGCTGCGATTAATATAAGTTTATCCATCTTTTCTCTTTTATAATCTATTTATCTTCCTTCCGAGCCTATCTGCTTATTTAGAATTCACTTTGATCAGGGTCCCTCTAAATTTGCATCTCTGTTCTTGCTGTATAAATCCATTCTTGGATCATCCTACAAGGGAGTGTATTTGTAATTAATATAATTTTTTTTTATATTGTGTTGTTTGAATTGTTTAAGTTGATTTGGGGTTTCGATCGACTCGTCTGGCCAACACTATCGATGGAAATTCAAAAACACTCGAATGGAGCATACTGACACAATATTGTTTTCAGAATTTGTAAATGAAATAATTTTATGTATGATTATGTTTTATATATAAGAGTATAATTTTCTGAAATTGGATATTTAAATGATTGGTTGGTAGAAATGATAATACTAGGTTATCATTTATTGTTTTATCAACATTTCCAAGCCATTAGCTATCGTTCTATGAAATTTTATAAATATAGTTTATAAATCAGATTTGCAAATGAATTAAGTTTAAATTAAAGAATTTCAGAATTTAAGTCTTAAAATTATATTATTTGAAAGTATTTTTAAAATGGAAATCGTTTCCAAAGAATTTTAAAGAAGTAAGTCAGTAGTCCCCTCTTTTTTCTTTGGAAAATAATTTCGGTGATGACTGCAACATCATCGACATTCATTTTTGAGTCCTGAAGTGGAGAGGTCCTTAGTAACTTTGCTACACATTTGTTTGGGGAAAATGGATATGATTTAAATTTCTTATGTATATAATTATTTCAAAATAGTTTGAACAGAAACCGAAAGTTTGAATCTTAAGTTTTATATTAAGAAATAGTTTCAATTATTGAAATAAAGTGAAATTTTTGAATAATTGGAATATCTAAAACGATAAATGAAATTAAATCGCCTTCAAGTAGTTGAATTTGAATAAAACTTATTGCATAATACTAAATTTCATTCAAATATATATAACTTTCCTAAAAAATTCCAAAACTTAAAATGTTAAGATGAATTTGCAATCGAAATTTGTGTAAGAGAAAACTTAGGAAATAAATTGTTCAAATAAAATTTTGCTTAGTCAAAATATTATAAATAACAGTTAAATTTGTATAGTGTTTGATTACACATAGAAACATTAATATAACTTACCTAGAAAAGTTTAAATGTAATTAGAATGTAATTAGATAGTATACACTATGATATAAGTAATAGTATATCAAAAATGATATTTTGTTAAGGGAATTTACGGATAATAAATTGATTAATAAATTGAATAATAAAAAGATAATTTATTTGTTGAATAATATATGGTTATCAAATGTCTATACACTTAATATATGTTGCAAAATATGTTGAGTGGAATAAATTAAATAATAAAAGAAAAATACTATTTAGGTAAATAAATGTGGACTTGAGAATGGTTGAAATTGAATTTTGGTGGAATTAATTGAACTGAAGATAAATAGATTAAACAAATGAGTTAATTCAAATAAATTTTGTTTTGAAATAAATTTCTGTAACAAATATTTATAGATTGAGGCAAACCAAATTGAATGAAAATAGCTTGAATTTAAAACCAACAAAATATGAATATAAATGAATATTGTTGATTAAATAAAATGGATTGAAACCAAATTAATTTAATATAAATCAATTTAAAAACAAATGAAATTTATATGGTTTTGAGTTTATTGTGTATCTGATAATATGTATTTCAAATCTACTTTTCCTTTCTGTTACTTCTTTTCTCCTACCTCCTTCCTTTTCAGGGACGAAAAGTTTTGAGTGGAGGAGAGTGTAACGACCCGAAAATTTTAACGGTTTAAATAACGTAATTAATAGAAATTTTTCTTGAAATTTAATAGTAAATTTTTGAAATGAAAATTTTGATATTTGGTATGCGTCTACTTAAACGTAACAAATGTCAGATTTTCATCAGATAACATGAAAGTTAATTCTGTTGTGTAATTTTCAATTTCAATTTAAAATCGGTTAATTAGATGAAAATAAAATGTTTTTGAAATTTGAACATTTTTATATAATAAAAATGTAAACTATTTTCTGAGTAAGACGTCATATTTCATTTCACCAAATTTGGACTTCTCTAGCCCCGTTTATCTTATTTTCGATGAATTTACAGTAGTTTAGCTGGAAAATGTCGGCTTTTGATAGGATGATCGCATCATTGATATCTATGTACAATTTTGTTCGTCTCGTCGTGCTGATCTATGTAGTATATTCATTTGTGTGTTTTAGTGTCCGGTACAAGGTGAAACACACAAAATGGTTAACCGTAACAATACGCCTTTTGGTTTCTTTGTGACCATTCGTTGTCCACCGTTTTTAAATAGATGGACATGTGCTTTTATTATTCCTGAATTCATGCCGACCATTTCTATTCCCCATATTCAATATATTATTACCTGTTTCATACCATTTTCGATTCTCTCCCGCTTCATTTGCTCTGTGCTCTTTTGAAAAATATATATAATGTAAAAATAAAGTTATATATATTGGCTTCCAGAGATTGGGACGTCCTCTGCTCTTTAGAAGCTTGACTGTCATCTTTATATTTTACCAACCTCATGCATTTTTCATGGCCGACCAAGCCACCCTCCGCTTACCCCGAGCAAATCCACCTCCATAACCGAACTACCTCGTAGCATGCGTCCGCCTTATCAATACCCAGGGCCTCCGCCCCCACATGACACGCCAGCAATCGAACAGCCTTTGAACCCATCACCGCACAACTCAGATCCGCTCGCACGTCCCTCCTCCACCCGCCTTACACCTTCGCCATCACCCAACAGCCAAGCACCCACGTGAATCCAACAGCCCGTCAAAACTCCACGCAATGGATCCACCTTCTCTCATCACTACCCAATGTCCACCACTTCGTAGTCGACTTCATCACCGCCATTTTCCCCAACCCATCAACTACCGAGCCACTGTCCCTCTCATGTAATCACTGCTTCGCATCTTCCTCCTAGCCTAGCAGACCATCTTCTCCCCTCTAGCTACCTTGTTTCTCTTATATATATTTAAAGTTTTAATATTACTAGTTAATGTTTATAGTTTGGTTTATTCACAGTTTGTTGTTTATAGTTTTTAATATTTCAAAGTTTAGTTTTGTTTATAATTTTATGTTTGTAGTTACTATTTACAAAATAATTTTTTTTAAAGCGTTATGATATATAAGAATATATATATTGGTTTATATAGATCTATTGAGTTTTAATGTATTAAATTATAATAGTTTAGATAAAGTGAAATTTCAGCTGGTAGAAATTTCTACTGTTTATATATAGTAAAGTAAAATTATATATATATATATATATATATATAATATATAAGCTTTATATGTATACTTTGATTTTAACACACATGTATAGCGTTGTATATACATTAGCCATATATAATCTGTCTGTTTATATATGTAAAAGTTTATATAAGATTTATATATATGTATGTATATAAGAATTTTTTATTTATTTTTAAAGTTTTTGATATGTATGCGTATTCACAGATTCTTTAGTTGCAGAGTAAAGGGTGAGTTATGTTTGTTTTTTTAATATATTTCTATTTTGATAAGCATACTTTAAGTGTAGTATATACGTTAGTTTATATATAAGTTATATGAGTTACATATAATCTGTTATTGGTACACATAAGTGTATAAATAAGTTTATATATGATTTATTTAATTTTATGATAAAGTAAGTTTATATTGACTTTATGATATAATATGTATATATAAGTATATATGTTAGTTGATATACAAGTATAGTAAGCTTGGTTTCCAAATATACATGTAGGGATTTTTATTTTAAATTAATATATGTTTAAATAATGATTTCAATATATATATATATATGCACATAAATAAATAAATATATATATAGTATGTATATAAGTTCACTTTCATAATTGATCTCCATCAATCCAGTTTCATCGTGCCATGCTTTTGTCTCGCCGATATCCAAATTGGTAGAAGTAGTTTTTTTGATTCCCCACGTCCGTATCTGCGTATGTGTCTATGTCATCTCCTTGTTTCCTCTAGCCTCGAAGGATGAGCAATCACTCATGATTAACATTCTTTTTGTTAGAAAATAAGATTTCACTTGACACGACTAAATGAAATATGCCGTTAAATTTGAATTGCCAGTTATTCAATTGTTAAATATAATATGCCATTATCTACAATTGTTCACCCAGGATATTTGACACCATATCCAGTTGTATACAATTTATTTAATTTATCACTAATGATATATGCCTATTATTGAAATGTTATATTTTTTCATATTTGTTCTCAATTTGCATGTTCCCTGTTAATTTAGAAATTCCCTCTTGGTTGAAATGATACATACCCGAACGATTTTGTAGAATATGGAAAAATAGTTATGGGTTGAAATGATAAACCCAAGCGATTTTCATTGATTTTAAATTTTTGGGATTGCGGGTTGAAATGATATATACCCATAGATATCTAAATTGCAGATTGAAATGATAAATATTCGTATCACTTGACCATAGGATAGAAAATTATATATGGACATGGTTGTCTATATTTTGAAAAATGATTTCCAAAGTTTTGAAAGGAAATATATGGTTTTAATAAATATTGATTTTAAATTATAATATATGTTGGCTATTTTTATATATTTATAAAATCTTGACTTTTAAAATAATATATTTTGGAAATTTTAATATATAAGTTAGTTTTGAAAATATAATTTTTAAGATTTTCTTTCAATTTTATTTTTTTAAAATATATATAAAAATAGATTTAATGCAAAATAGATTTAATAATAAGATTTAATTTAATAAAAATTTAACTTAGTTGGTTCATAATATGTTTAAGTATTTATTTAAATTTATATTAACATTTGAAAACGGATTTTATAACTTTAATAATAAAGGTTGGAAAGATAAATTAATTTTGACTTGGGATTTAAACCGGTTAATAATTGAATTTAAATAAGAATTTATTTGAACTTATTTATTTTAAATATTGAAAAATATGATTTATAACTTGATTTGATAAAAAGTGATTAAACAAATATTCTTAATTTTTAAATAACATTGAGATTGAATATTTAATATTGATTTAAACATATAAACAGGGATTTAATTAAATTGTTATTAAAATGGTAAAGTGAATATTTTCCTATTTGAATAAAAATTAAAGTTAAATGTTGAAACATAAATTTATATTAAAATGTTTGAATATTTAAACTTGAATCTTCGAACTTTAAATTGAGATGGTTAAACTGGAATTGATTTAAATTGAATTTTGGAATTTAAAATTATTTGAATCGATTTGTGAAATTAAATGAAACTATTTTATTATATAAAGTATTTTTAAAATATAAACAATTTTAATATATAAATTATTTTAATATATAAATTATTTTAATTTATAACTATTTTAATGTATACTATTTTCAATATCTAAACTGTTTAAGTCGAAAGTGTTATGATTACCAAAGTGTTACGATTTCCAAAGTGTTATGATGTCCAAAGTGTTACGATTTCAAAAGTGTTATAGTTTTGGAGGTGCTGCGATTCTGGAAATGCATATTATTTAAAGTGCAAAATGATATCGAAATTTATATGGTTTGGAATGAATAAGATATTTTGAACTATTTGAAATGAAATGACCGTGGTGTGAAATAAGCGTTTGGTTTTTAAGGATACGGGGATCAGATATTGTCATACTCTCTGCTAATACTGAAAACCACTTTAATAACTATGTATGTGGTGGAGTTTCCAGAATGAAGTATGATGGTTTGGTGATGATTCTATATGGTATTTACGTAGCCCTGACTACCGTGAGGCAGCTTGATGTGGCTAAAACAGGAGCCACGCTGAGCCAAGTGAGGTCATTTCTCCGAATGGGGATACTTCTTCGAAACCATTCTATTACTTTGTGATTTGATTGGGTGCACCCTTTATTTGGGAGTGTTTCATGTGGTGGGCGGTAGTAGCTGCTATGCGTTACCACCAGTCCGGATACGCAAACTGTATATCTACCCTGGCATTGCCTCGCATGCCTTGTCACATGCCCTATTGCGCCTTCTACGAGTTTGTTGTGTGTCGTACCTATGGAGTGCTCTTTGATAGCCCACTTACGAGTGGGGTTTACAGTATCTGTATAGATTACGGCATTATATAAAAGGTGTTAAGAGTGATATAAGTAACACATTAACTCTATTTTAATAGTTTACTTTACTTTAACATATTATAATAGCGTATATTACTATATAGTATTTATCCACGGATCTTTAGAGGATGGGAATCCCAAACTTCCTTTTAAGTTACTTATATTTCAGTTGACATTCACTTGAGTAGAATTTATTATATAAGAATGTTAATCCTGACTCGAATGTTTTGTGTTTTACTTTATGCTCGGGTCAGACTGAGTGTCACAGCAATTAAGACTCGCCTTTAGAGATTGGAGCTTTTCTTGAAGATCTGTCTTATCTATTCAGCTATTCCATTTGTTTTGTTCAGATTTGTCATCTGTTTGTAATTGAGACTACATTGTATTTGAGATATTCTATTGTATTTTGTTTCAAATTCTGTTGTTTTATAGTAGCTTCATGAACTACTACTTATCAACTCCGCTGCTTATTGTTATATTACTCTGTGTCTATGATTCTGTGATTGATTTTATTTACTATATATGCTGAGGTTTGCCAAATATAAATTAACAATATGCTGTTTTAAGCAATTTAATTTCTACATGTGTCGAAGAGAAAGGTTCGAAATACCAGGTCGTTAAAGTTGGTATCAGAGCCAAGTTTTGGAAAAACTTATCATATACGGTAAATTCAATTACAGAATCACCTTCGTTCGAGCTTGAGTTCTTCCTCTTTGACTCAGGTTTACTTTGAAATTTTGGAACTTTCCCCTCATTTCTAAAATTCATTCTTGTCTTTTCTTGTTCATGTTCTTCTTGATTATGGAGCATCCTGTAGCTCCACTTTAGTCGATCTCTATAATGAATTTGAGTACATCTTACCACCTCAATTGGCAATTTCGTCCTTATGTGTGTCTAATTCTATCGGCGGTCCCGCAACCTTACTATGATTTGTAAAGGAGTGAAACTCCTTTACAACAGGCATCGATTCACCAGATATTTCTATATCCTTGGTTTGATGCTTTTATCTCTTGTCAAAGCCCGAATCGTTTCTCTAGTAAACGACCAAGGTAACTCTCTTGTGATCCAATGTCGAATGCCTTAAGATTTTTGCAGGCAGTTTTATCTTTCCAGCCTTGTGATCTTGACTTCCCGATAGTCAGGGATTATCCTGATGCTTCGGTGAAATCACTTCTCTTTCTTTTCCTCCTATGTGGGAAATTGAATTCTGCATTGATCTTATTCCTGGAATCTCGGTTGACCGGGTTAAGTTCGCGGCGATCAATATAAGTTTATCCATCTTTTCTCTTTTATAATCTATATATCTTCCTTACGAGCCTATTTGCACAGTTAGAATTCACTTTGATTAGGGTCCCTCTAAATTACATCTATGTTCTTGTTCATAAATCCATTCTTGGATCATCCTGTGAGGGAGCGTGTTTGTAATTAATATAAAATCGTTTATATTGTGTTGTTTGAATTGTTAAGTTGATTTGGAGTTTCGATCGATTCGTCTGGCCAATGCTATCGATGGAAATTCAAAAACACTCGAACAGAGCAAAATGACACAATATTTTTTTCGAAATTTGTAAATGGAGTAATTTTATGTATGATTATGTTTTATATATAAAAGTATAATTTTCTGAAATTGGATATTTAAATGATTGGTTGTTAGAAATGATAATACTAGGTTATCATTTATTGTTTTGTCAACATTTCCAAACCATTAACTATTGTTCTATGAAATTTTATAAATATAGTTTATAAATCAGATTTGCAAATGAATTAAGTTTAAATTAAAAATTTGAGAATTTAATTACCATTGATTTTCAAATTTGGTTTTCAAAGTCTTTAAATTATATTATTTGAAAGTATTTTCAAAATGGAAATAGTTTCCAAATAATTTAATGAAGTAAGTCAGTACTCCCCACTTTTTTCACTGGAAAATAATTTCGATGATGACTGCAGCATCATCGACATTCATTTTCGAGTCTCAAAGTGGAGAGGTCCTAAGTAGCTTTGCTACACCTTTGTTTTGTGAAAATGGATTTGGTTTATATTTCTTATGTATAATTTATAAAATATGTATGTATATAATTATTTCAAAATAGTTTGAAGTAAAACCGAAAATTTGAATCTTAAGTTTTATATTAAGAAATAGTTTCAATTATTGAAATAAAGTGAGATTTTTGAATAATTGGGATATCTAAAACGATAAATGAAATTAAACCAACTTGAAATAGTTGAATTTGAATAAAACTTATTGTATAATACTAAATTTCATTCTAATATATATAAATTATTTGAAATATTCAAAATGTTAAAATGTTAAGATGAATTTGCAATTGAAGGTTATATAAGAGAAAACTTTGGAAATAAATTGTTCAAATTAATTTTTTCTTAATAAAAATACTATAAACAACAGGTAAATTTATATAGTGTTTAATTGCACACGGAAACATTAATATAACTTACCTTGAAAAGTTTAAATGTAATTAGATAGTATACACTATGATATAAGTAATAGAATATCAAAAATGATATTTTGTTAAGGGAACATACAGATAATAAATTGATTAATAAATTGAATAATAAAAAGAAAATTTATTTATTGAATAATATATGGTTATAAAATGTCTATACACTTAATATATGTTGCAAAATATGTTGAGTGGAATAAATTAACTTATAAAAGAAAAATACTATTTAAGAAAATAAATATGGACTTAAGAATGGTTGAAATTAATTTTTTGTGGAATTAATTCAACTGAACATAGATAGATTAAGTAAACGAGTTAAATCAAATAAATTTTGCTTTGAAAGAAATTTTTGTAACAAATATTTATAGATTGAACAAACCAAATTGAATGAAAATAGCTTGAATTTAAAATCAACAAAATATGAATGTAAATGAATATTATCGATTAAATAAAATGGACTGAAACCAAATTAATTGAATATAAATCAATTGAAAAACAAATGAAATTTATATGGCCTGGAGTTTATTGTGTATCTGATAATATGTATTTCAAATCTACTTTTCCTTTCTGTTACTTCTTTTCTCCTACCTTCATCCTTTTCGGGGACGAAAAGTTTTGAGTGGAGGAGAGTGTAACGACTCGAAAATTTTAATGGTTTAAATAACGTAATTGAGTGAATTTTTGCTTGAAATCAAATATTAAAATTTTGAAATCAAAAATTTGATATTTGGTATGCATCTATTTAAACATAGCAAATGTCAAATTTTCATCAGATAATATGGAAGTCAATTCTTTTGTGTACTTTTCAATTTCAATTAAAAATCAGTTAACTAGATGAAAATAAAATATTTTCAAAATCTAAATATTTTTATATAATAAAATTATAAACTATTTTCTGAGTGAGACGTCATATTTCGTTTCATCAAATTTGGACTTCTCTAGCCCTGTTTATCTTATTTTCGATGAATTTGCAGTAGTTAAGCTGCGAAATATCGGGTTTTGATAGGATGATCTCATTGTTGATATCTATATAAAATTTGTTTCGTCTTGTCGTGCCAATTTTCATAGTATATTCATTTGTGTGTTTTGGTGTCCAGTACGGTGAAACACACAAAATGGTTAACCATAACGGTATGCCTTTTGGTTTTTTTATGACCATTAATCGTCTACCGTTTTTAAATAGATAGACATGTGCTTTTATTATTCCTGAATTCATGCCAACCTTTTCTATTCCCCATATTCAATATATTATTACCTGTTTCGTGCCATTTCCAATTCTCTCCCGCTTCATTTGTTCTGTGCTCTTTTGAAAACTATATATAATATAAAAATAATGTAAGTTATATATATATATATATATATTGGCTTCCAGAGATTGGCACGTCCTCTGTTCTTTTGAAGCTTGGCTATCATCTTTATATTTTGCCAACCTCGTTCATTTTCCATAGCGGACGAAGCCACCCACTGCCTACATCGAGCAAACCCACCTCCATAGCCCACCTATCCCGTAGCATGCGTCCGCCTTATTAATACCCATGGCCTCCACTCCATACAACACGCCAATAATTGAACAACCTTCGAACCTGTGACGTCCCGCCCTCCTTCTCCCAGGAAGACGTTCCGTCATTAAGAAAGAAAGGGATGAGAAGATAGAAAAGATAGAGAAGAAAGAACAACAACATCAGAATCTCACAGCGGAACGAATAAAATATAATAATCACATAAATATTTACATAATATACAACATCAATCAGAGTTATACAGACAATACATCACATACTAGACAGTTATAAACACCTGTCTAGTTAACACAACTCAATACAATACAGAGATACCAACACAGCGGAACTATAAACATATATATATACAGCGCTGAAGCCTCCTGCTCCATTGCTCCTCCAGAATTCGTCAAAGCTAACCTGAATCCCTTGGCTACCCGTAAAAATTTGGGTACCCGAGAGTTTATGAAAAACAAAAATAAACTTCGGGTCAGACATGGGTCTGGTATGAGTAACAGGTTAAAGTTGCTTAACTTTAAAAATCTTTTGAAAAAAAAAAGTATCACGTAAGACTCCCCACACATAAATATGGAAAAGTTTTTACCTTACGCTAACCAAAACATTTGATAGGAAATTCTGTGATATTATAATAGGTCTAGGGTTTTCAAGTAAATAGAAAATAGCCGAAATTGTTACATCTATTAAATTCCAGCTACTAGCCACAAAAGTGGGTAATACAATCAAAACCGTGGGCACTTATTGGATTGTGGATTCCATACAATGGCAGGGCTACTGGGGTACCGCCCGTCACAGTACGTGGCCTAGATCAACGTACCGAGGATTACTCCCTTCATCCCCTGCAACACAAGGTCGGAACCATTCCTTACTGAACAGTCCCGAACAAGATACACCCCGCAGTTGTTTGCAACCAACTGCCCACGCAGCCGAATAAAAAGGGACATCTAGACAGGGGAACATCCTTGTCCTGCTTGGGTATGACCCACCTAGCCTTGCTGCACCTCCCCTGTTTTAGCCATTCCCGGTTGATGAGGCTTGAGGTTACGATTACCTTTAGAGAACATAATTCTTAGAATGCTCATCGCCCGCCTGACGATGCGTTGAAAGCATTCAATCCATACAAGTTCGTTCCGGGTTCGAACGAAACCGAAGGCATTATCTCGTTACACTCGTTTTGGAATCACCCTCAGAGTTAACGACGATAACCCTTGCATTCTGAATCTTCATCTTCACTTCAGATTCACGACGTATCGTTAATTTGGAATCGATGTGGTTTTCGGATGTTCCTAATGCGGAAACCCGATCCCGGTCTCATCGAAATCCAAAACGTGTCTTTTAAGGCCAAGTTGTCTATTTAGTCTTAACAGTTTAATTCAATATAATCAACATACACACAGAAGGATAGCTCATAATATCACAGCAAATAATCACAGATAATCTCATAAACAGATAATCAATATTATCATCCAAACAGATAATTAAAATATTATCATACTTAAACCAGCATCCATGACACATAGATATAATGTATGCCAGATCACATCATCAAATGAAATATCAATATGATTTATCCATAAGAAATGATTTATAATCATACAATCTATAATTAATTTTAAAATGAATTAAATTAACTACTTTAATCTCTAATTAATTAAATTAATTATTTCATCTATAAATCCTGCTTATACGACCATTTAATTAATTATAAATCAAATTAACTAACCATCTTCTAAATAATTATCTTGATTAAACATCTTGGTTAATCATTCACTAACTACAATTGGTTATTAGTCTTTAATTAATTCACAAATTAATTCTCCTAAATCATTTATAGTAATTAGCATTAAATTACTACATTTAGAATTGATTACATTTATTCTTAATTAATTACATCAATTAATCACCACATTATTAAGTATTCCTTAATTAACCAATTCTTAATTTACATCATTAATTATATTAATTAATTAATGATCTCTAATTTAGATTTTAATAAATTACTTTATTTAAATTAATTACATCAAGTGATTAATCTTTAATGAAACACAATTATTAATCACCTTTGATTAATAACAATCCAGTAATTAACTACCCTTAATTACCATAATTAATTATCTCCATAATTAATCCCCTGATTAATTTCGAAAGTAATTACCCAAATTACTTTTCCTACAAATCATATTGTGTTGATTACATTCAGTAATTATCATCTAATTACTTCCCTAAGTAATCCTGCTCCATTAATTACATCAGGTAATTTCATATCTCAAACCATCAAATGATTTGCTTAAATTAATTAAAATAAATTAATTAACTTAATTCAATCATATCATCAAAATTAATTACAATAAGTAATTAATTTCTTAATTACTTTTATTAAGTAATTACTCTTAACAATTTACAATAGATTTATCTAAATTAATTAATCTAATTAATTAATAAAATTAATCACATTAATTAATTAAATGATAATCCTTAGTTAATTTTCTTCATTTACTAATAACATTTCTTAATTTATTCCCTAATTAATTTCTAATTATAAATTAATCTAAATTATTAATTAGAGAAATTTAATACATAAGTCGTTCCTTAATTATCTTATCTATTTAATCATCTAAATACCTTAATTGTTTCTAAGATAATTTATCTCTTTATTACTGACTTTATTAATATTAAATTGTATTAGAACATTTTAAGTTCAAATTCAAATTCCATTTTGAATTCAAGATTCAAAGTGGTTATTGTTTAAACATTTACCCAATTTAAATTCACTTTATAAATATAAATAACCTTTATTTCTTACATATGAACTTATATAAGAAAAGCTTTTAAACCCAATCGCTTAAATCTTTATTTAAATATAAAACTTCCAATTACATTAATATTTTAACTTGCGAATTCAAATTAAAACAATTTGTTTAACCTTGATTTTAACTTACTTTTTCCACCTTGATTTTAAATTCTTGATTTAAAATCCAAATTCATTTTAAAACCTTAGATTCGAAATCAATTGAACCTATACTCTACTTTATATTTAAAACATAGTTTAAATCCTGTTTTGAATTTCAGTTTTCAAATTTAAATTGAAATTTAAAAAAAACTGAACTGTCAGGTTGAAAACTGGAATTCCCATTTAAATATTTAGAAACCTATATCTTATTTCAGATTTGAATTCAATAAAAATAGTTTGAATTCACACTTCAACTGATTTAAACTTTGTTTAAATCTTGAATACAAATTAAGGTTTCCTGTGAGCTTGTTTAAAAATCTCAAACACTTGCAATCAGGTTACACAAACTGGAACAAGAAAGTTCCATTCATTTGCTACCAGGCTTTACAAAAAACTGAAAACAACACTGACTCGAGAGAAAATCAGAATTGCTTCGAGTTTTCTCCTCCTCTGCTTCGAGTCAACACTCGATTAAACTCGAGTCTTCCCTAACAAAAAACTGCACACAGAAAACGGTAATCCCCAACTTCAATGGCACGGAGCACGTGCACCGAGGCCTGAGCCATCTCCGGTCACCCACCACAACTGCTAACCATCGGCAACCATCCCCAGATAACATCACAGCCACCAGAACTCATCACCACAACTCGAATCAAAATCGAGTTCTCATGTCCCAAACCTGGAACCACACACGCGCCCATACACGAAACCTGTCAACGTTTTCCCCACGACGCTCCGACCACCAGAAAGTCGACAGCTCCGGCTACTGCTTCGTCTACATCCTCTCCAGCGATCCCCAAACCCCCATTTAACTCGATGCCCCACGGAGTTCAAACGAGACCAAAATACGAACATAACAAAAACTAGGTTTAGGAAAAGAAACCCACCACCGCAACTTCTCTGATGATCTTCATCATCATCCACTATTTTTCTCGGCCTCTCCGGTCACATCTCCACCTCCATGAAGAACTACAACCACTCAAATCCACTGTGTTGCCAGCGGCAACCCAAAATCTCCAATTCAAAGAAATCAGAAATGCCAAAACAAAACTCAACTAAAAATTGTGAATTTACTCTTAAAAATCCTTATTTCTGATAAGTATTCAAGTTATGAACCTGAATTGATATTTCAAGATGTTTGAAATTATCACTTAATTTAACCCTTAACTGTTTTTAATGTTTTCAGAATTAACTCTACTTTGTTTAACTTAAATTTAAAATTTAAAATTTACTTTATGGACAAACAAACACATTTTGTTTAGATACGAAGTCTTATCAACCAATAGATTAAGCCCTAATGATTTTTGAAAGTAAAACAGGAGCTTGAATTCAAAATACAGAGATGCCTACAGGGGTTTCAATATACTGATATTCTTCTACACAATCACACAGAGATCAATGCACTTATAAATATTCACCCAAATAATTTAAGCATTCAAATATTTATCTGCAACATGTTCAAACTTATGTTATTTTAAAAAAAATGTTACCCACAGATAAGTATTCAGCAGATTCAAACTTTTAGGTTTTAAAACAAAAGTTACTCACAAACATGTTGAAGAACAGAGACCAGTGAACAACTTCAAGCAACAAACATCTGGGATTGTTTAAACTGGAACTGCATTGCCACATTAAATTTGATAGCTTGCTTTAATATGTTTTGATTTACGAACTTGCAGTTGCATGTAGGCTTGTTATTCTCAGACTTGCTTTAGGTTTCCAGGTTTAAAAACTGATCTGCAGTCTTGATGCTTCATGTTTTGATTTAAATTTTCTTGCAGGCTTGCTTGTTAGTTGTATGATGTTGTTTAAGTTTTGTAAAAGAAAAGAAAAGGCTTGCTATAAAATTTTCTTGTTTGCTGTTGAACGAACTAAACAAAACATTACATATATAAAGAAGACAAGATATGTAAAAAAAAAGAGGTGTTTACTGGTTTAGGTAATTAGTTTGTTCAGAGATATTTTCTCTAAATGGAGGCTGAATTTAGCTTTATACAATTCGAAATGACTTGTTTGCTGCAAGAAATGAAAGCATTAATTATTTGAGTACTATATGTTTCCTACTAATCTTATACATAGATATTCTTTTTTTCTCTTGCCTGAGTCTTTATCTACAAGCTATCTTTACTTTGCATTTCCATGTTGACTTTGCTTTGCATTTCTATCTATCTGCATATTATTTCTATACTTTGTTTTAACCTTAGCATTTCAAACACTACAGGCATATTTATTTACAGCTACAAATTTGCATTGCCTTGTTTTCTTTGTTTTGTACCTACCTGTATACTTATCTTTTTACTTTGCTTTAGAGTACTTTATTCTTTTATTTATTTTGCTTTACTTATTTGTTTTATTACTTTATTTACTTATTGTTTATTTCATAATTATGTTAATATTTATAAGATTTATTTTATTTTATTTTTAATTTACAAATCATAGCTTCTTCCAAAACATATGTAACAATTTCTATTTAAAAACCATTTGTAAAACATTACATCGTTAATATTGTTAAATATAGCATATTATTAAGTTAAAATAATTTATAAAAGAAATTATCACTATATAAATAAATTACTTACTTTATCAATCTATATTTAAAACAAGAACAAAACAACCTTTGATAAATTCAAAATTAAGTTAAAATTGTTTAAACAAATCCTAACTTTATCTTGAGTATATTTTAAAGCCAAATTGTTATTTAGTATCAAACTTCCAAATTATAATTTCCCAAAAAGATTAAAATAAGAAAATATGTTTTACTTGTTAAATTAAAACAAAGCTTACTATTTACAATATATATACAAATATATATATATACATTATAAATAGAGAACAAATTAAATTAGCTTTTAAAAGATAAATTGTCAGTTAAATATTTGTTTAAAAGAAGATTATCAATATTATTAACAAATATTATCAAATCAATTTAATTTTAATGCAGATTATTAAATTGATATTGCCCCAAATTTCCGGGATGTCACATTCCTCCCCCCTTAAAAGAATTTCGTCCCCGAAATTTAAAACAAAGGTAATTTAATAATCAAATTAAAATTAATTTTATTTTAAAAACACCAGCATATATCAATTGTATGCTATCAAACAAAGCAACCAATTCATCCAAACAACCAAATCTAATTATCCAGACAAAATCAGGATAGATCTATCTAGAGTTTCCCAGGTATAATATTGGAATACTCGCTCTATAGAATCCAAACAAACAATACTACAAAGCTACAAAGCTTCCACCTATCTAGATCTACAAACAAGATAGGATACCAGACTATAGACAAGTCTGACTCAACAACCAAAACTCCCTGAACTGTTGATTCAATAACCAGAGATAAATCTTACACGTACTCCCTCAGAGATACGTGAAACACAACGAATCTCAGTTATCCAAACTGACAATTCAATTCTGAAAACCAAACACTTATTCAAAATCAAATCTCCCCCTCTTATCCACAAAACTCTACAGACGATCATATGCTGCCTACATCTCTTCTGATCAGCTTACTCTTGCTGAACCGAAGACAATCCAACAAAATGATCTTTCCAAGCTCAACGAAACTCAGAACACAAACTCTATTCCAAATCAGAAAACAGAACTCACTTCTCTCATCTGGAAGAGATAAAAATAGATGCACTCCAAACTGGCCTCAGATCCTGAAAAATTTCCTGTAGAACTCTCCAATCCAAACATTTCAATATCCAATTGCTTCCAAACTAAACAGCTGCCACCATGCTTCCGCTGCGCAACTCTAATCGAACAGATGAAAATGCTGAAGATGAACTCAAGCATAGACTGGACAACACATTTCAAATAAAGTTCACATATCCAAAAGAAAACTCCGCAGTTTCTCCAAAATTCTGAACTACTTCCCAAACTCAAAAACCATCCTATTACTAAGATGATCCATCGGTATCACTTCTGGAATCCAGTCGATACCAATTACAATCTCCAAATGTTAGCAAAACCTTTGACTCCTTGAAGACATCCAGAAAATGTCTCTGAAACACAAGAGAACACTCAAATTATCGCAAGTCACTTTTGCGATCAATCCAGCCTAATTCCAAAATACTGCTCTCTCATTTCCAAACATAACAGCTTATGCTTATATGGCCAATCCATCGAAGAAATGGAACTACTCTACTACTTCTGAAATTACCTCAAGAAAAACTGCTAAGCCAGATGACCTCCTAATCCAAAGCTCTTCGAGAAACTCGGACTCCAAAGCAAACAGGAACACCCCACTGAACACAGCGACAACATCGAACAGATACACTTCATTAACTTGTCTCAAAGAAACATCTTCGGAGACGTCTATAGTCACTGTATCTCATCACACAGCTACTATACCTTGATGTATCAAAATATCATGACTTGCTTCTGCCCAACTGACAGATCCAAATTTTAGCTCATCCAAACTACACCTCAAAGATGAACTCCGAACCTTAACAGGTTTCCTTCAGAGATCGATGAAATCCTTACACCATCCAAAGTTTACTCGAGACGGTATTAGGTCTACAGTCTCGACAATTACACTTCCAACCTCAAACATATAAACTTCAACCATTGGTAGTTGTGTTACACACACCACTACCCTATCTACCGTTATAGCTTATATTGGAAAACCCGAACAGGTAATCCAACAATAGGTAGAAACAAATACATAAATATATATATATATATATATATATATATCAAAATTACAAATACGCTCTCTCAAGAAGAAAACACTTAAGAGCCTAGGTATTCACTCAACCTAGCGCTCTGATACCAACTGTGACGTCCCGCCCTCCTTCTTCCAGGAAGACGTTCCGTCATTAAGAAAGAAAGGGATGAGAAGATAGAAAAGATAGAGAAGAAAGAACAACAACATCAGAATCTCACAGCGGAACGAATAAAATATAATAATCACATAAATATTTACATAATATACAACATCAATCAGAGTTATACAGACAATACATCACATACTAGACAGTTATAAACACCTGTCTAGTTAACACAACTCAATACAATACAAAGATACCAACACAGCGGAACTATAAACATATATATATATATATAGCGCTGAAGCCTCCTGCTCCATTGCTCCTCCAGAATTCGTCAAAGCTAACCTGAATCCCTTGGCTACCCGTAAAAATTTAGGTACCCGAGAGTTTATGAAAAACAAAAATAAACTTCGGGTCAGACATGGGTCTGGTATGAGTAACAGGTTAAAGTTGCTTAACTTTAAAAATCTTTTTAAAATAAAAAAGTATCACGTAAGACTCCCCACACATAAATATGGAAAAGTTTTTACCTTACGCTAACCAAAACATTTGATAGGAAATTCTGTGATATTATAATAGGTCTAGGGTTTTCAAGTAAATAGAAAATAGCCGAAATTGTTACATCTATTAAATTCCAGCTACTAGCCACAAAAGTGGGTAATACAATCAAAACCGTGGGCACTTATTGGATTGTGGATTCCATACAATGGCAGGGCTACTAGGGTACCGCCCGTCACAGTACGTGGCCTAGATCAACGTACCGAGGATTACTCCCTTCATCCCCTGCAACACAAGGCCGGAACCATTCCTTACTGAACAGTCCCGAACAAGATACACCCCGCAGTTGTTTGCAACCAACTGCCCACACAGCCGAATAAAAAGGGACATCTAGACAGGGGAATATCCTTGTCCTGCTTGGGTATGACCCACCTAGCCTTGCTGCACCTCCCCTGTTTTAGCCATTCCCGGTTGATGAGGCTTGAGGTTACGATTACCTTTAGAGAACATAATTCTTAGAATGCTCATCGCCCGCCTGACGATGTGTTGAAAGCATTCAATCCATACAAGTTCGTTCCGGGTTCGAACGAAACCGAAGGCATTATCTCGTTACACTCGTTTTGGAATCACCCTCAGAGTTAACGACGATAACCCTTGCATTCTGAATCTTCATCTTCACTTCAGATTCACGTCCTATCGTTAATTTGGAATCGATGTGGTTTTCGGATGTTCCTAATGCGGAAACCCGATCCCGGTCTCATCGAAATCCAAAACGTGTCTTTTAAGGCCAAGTTGTCTATTTAGTCTTAACAGTTTAATTCAATATAATCAACATACACACAGAAGGATAGCTCATAATATCACAGCAAATAATCACAGATAATCTCATAAACAGATAATCAATATTATCATCCAAACAGATAATTAAAATATTATCATACTTAAACCAGCATCCATGACACATAGATATAATGTATGCCAGATCACATCATCAAATGAAATATCAATATGATTTATCCATAAGCAATGATTTATAATCATACAATCTATAATTAATTTTAAAATGAATTAAATTAACTACTTTAATCTCTAATTAATTAAATTAATTATTTCATCTATAAATCCTGCTTATACGACCATTTAATTAATTATAAATCAAATTAACTAACCATCTTCTAAATAATTATCTTGATTAAACATCTTGGTTAATCATTCACTAACTACAATTGGTTATTAGTCTTTAATTAATTCACAAATTAATTCTCCTAAATCATTTATAGTAATTAGCATTAAATTACTACATTTAGAATTGATTACATTTATTCTTAATTAATTACATCAATTAATCACCACATTATTAAGTATTCCTTAATTAACCAATTCTTAATTTACATCATTAATTATATTAATTAATTAATGATCTCTAATTTAGATTTTAATAAATTACTTTATTTAAATTAATTACATCAAGTGATTAATCTTTAATGAAACACAATTATTAATCACCTTTGATTAATAACAATCCAGTAATTAACTACCCTTAATCACCATAATTAATTATCTCCATAATTAATCCCCTGATTAATTTCGAAAGTAATTACCCAAATTACTTTTCCTACAAATCATATTGTATTGATTACATTCAGTAATTATCATCTAATTACTTCCCTAAGTAATCCTGCTCCATTAATTACATCAGGTAATTTCATATCTCAAACCATCAAATGATTTGCTTAAATTAATTAAAATAAATTAATTAACTTAATTCAATCATATCATCAAAATTAATTACAATAAGTAATTAATTTCTTAATTACTTTTATTAAGTAATTACTCTTAACAATTTACAATAGATTTATCTAAATTAATTAATCTAATTAATTAATAAAATTAATCACATTAATTAATTAAATGATAATCCTTAGTTAATTTTCTTCATTTACTAATAACATTTCTTAATTTATTCCCTAATTAATTTCTAATTATAAATTAATCTAAATTATTAATTAGAGAAATTTAATACATAAGTCGTTCCCTAATTATCTTATCTATTTAATCATCTAAATACCTTAATTGTTTCTAAGATAATTTATCTCTTTATTACTGACTTTATTAATATTAAAATGTATTAGAACATTTTAAGTTCAAATTCAAATTCCATTTTGAATTCAAGATTCAAAGTGGTTATTGTTTAAACATTTACCCAATTTAAATTCACTTTATAAATATAAATAACCTTTATTTCTTACATATGAACTTATATAAGAAAAGCTTTTAAACCCAATCGCTTAAATCTTTATTTAAATATAAAACTTCCAATTACATTAATATTTTAACTTGCGAATTCAAATTAAAACAATTTGTTTAACCTTGATTTTAACTTACTTTTTCCACCTTGATTTTAAATTCTTGATTTAAAATCCAAATTCATTTTAAAACCTTAGATTCGAAATCAATTGAACCTATACTCTAATTTATATTTAAAACATAGTTTAAATCCTGTTTTGAATTTCAGTTTTCAAATTTAAATTGAAATTTAAAAAAAACTGAACTGTCAGGTTGAAAACTGGAATTCCCATTTAAATATTTAGAAACCTATATCTTATTTCAGATTTGAATTCAATAAAAATAGTTTGAATTCACACTTCAACTGATTTAAACTTTGTTTAAATCTTGAATACAAATTAAGGTTTCCTGTGAGCTTGTTTAAAAATCTCAAACACTTGCAATCAGGTTACACAAACTGGAACAAGAAAGTTCCATTCATTTGCTACCAGGTTTTACAAAAAAACTGAAAACAACACTGACTCGAGAGAAAATCAGATTTGCTTCGAGTTTTCTCCTCCTCTGCTTCGAGTCAACACTCGATTAAACTCGAGTCTTCCCTAACAAAAAACTGCACACAGAAAACGGTAATCCCCAACTTCAATGGCACGGCGCACGTGCACCGAGGCCTGAGCCATCTCCGGTCACCCACCACAACTGCTAACCATCGGCAACCATCCCCAGATAACATCACAGCCACCAGAACTCATCACCACAACTCGAATCAAAATCGAGTTCTCATGTCCCAAACCTGGAACCACACACGCGCCCATACACGAAACCTGTCAACGTTTTCCCCACGACGCTCCGACCACCAGAAAGTCGACAGCTCCGGCTACTGCTTCGTCTACATCCTCTCCAGCGATCCCCAAACCCCCATTTAACTCGATGCCCCACGGAGTTCAAACGAGACCAAAATACGAACATAACAAAAACTAGGTTTAGGAAAAGAAACCCACCACCGCAACTTCTCTGATGATCTTCATCATCATCCACTATTTTTCTCGGCCTCTCCGGTCACATCTCCACCTCCATGAAGAACTACAACCACTCAAATCCACTGTGTTGCCAGCGGCAACCCAAAATCTCCAATTCAAAGAAATCAGAAATGCCAAAACAAAACTCAACTAAAAATTGTGAATTTACTCTTAAAAATCCTTATTTCTGATAAGTATTCAAGTTATGAACCTGAATTGATATTTCAAGATGTTTGAAATTATCACTTAATTTAACCCTTAACTGTTTTTAATGTTTTCAGAATTAACTCTACTTTGTTTAACTTAAATTTAAAATTTAAAATTTACTTTATGGACAAACAAACACATTTTGTTTAGATACGAAGTCTTATCAACCAATAGATTAAGCCCTAATGATTTTTGAAAGTAAAACAGGAGCTTGAATTCAAAATACAGAGATGCCTACAGGGGTTTCAATATACTGATATTCTTCTACACAATCACACAGAGATCAATGCACTTATAAATATTCACCCAAATAATTTAAGCATTCAAATATTTATCTGCAACATGTTTAAACTTATGTTATTTTAAAAAAAATGTTACTCACAGATAAGTATTCAGCAGATTCAAACTTTTAGGTTTTAAAACAAAAGTTACTCACCAACATGTTGAAGAACAGAGACCAGTGAACAACTTCAAGCAACAAACATCTGGGATTGTTTAAACTGGAACTGCATTGCCACATTAAATTTGATAGCTTGCTTTAATATGTTTTGATTTACGAACTTGCAGTTGCATGTAGGCTTGTTATTCTCAGACTTGCTTTAGGTTTCCAGGTTTAAAAACTGATCTGCAGTCTTGATGCTTCATGTTTTGATTTAAATTTGCTTGCAGGCTTGCTTGTTAGTTGTATGATGTTGTTTAAGTTTTGTAAAGGAAAAGAAAAGGCTTGCTATAAAATTTTCTTGTTTGCTGTTGAACGAACTAAACAAAACATTACATATATAAAGAAGACAAGATATGTAAAAAAAAAGAGGTGTTTACTGGTTTAGGTAATTAGTTTGTTCAGAGATATTTTCTCTAAATGGAGGCTGAATTTAGCTTTATACAATTCGAAATGACTTGTTTGCTGCAAGAAATGAAAGCATTAATTATTTGAGTACTATATGTTTCCTACTAATCTTATACATAGATATTCTTTTTTTCTCTTGCCTGAGTCTTTATCTACAAGCTATCTTTACTTTGCATTTCCATGTTGACTTTGCTTTGCATTTCTATCTATCTGCATATTATTTCTATACTTAGTTTTAACCTTAGCATTTCAAACACTACAGGCATATTTATTTACAGCTACAAATTTGCATTGCCTTGTTTTCTTTGTTTTGTACCTACCTGTATACTTATCTTTTTACTTTGCTTTAGAGTACTTTATTCTTTTATTTATTTTGCTTTACTTATTTGTTTTATTACTTTATTTACTTATTGTTTATTTCATAATTATGTTAATATTTATATGATTTATTTTATTTTATTTTTAATTTACAAATTATAGCTTCTTCCAAAACATATGTAACAATTTCTATTTAAAAACCATTTGTAAAACATTACATCGTTAATATTGTTAAATATAGCATATTATTAAGTTAAAATAATTTATAAAAGAAATTATCACTATATAAATAAATTACTTACTTTATCAATCTATATTTGAAACAAGAACAAAACAACCTTTGTTAAATTCAAAATTAAGTTAAAATTGTTTAAACAAATCCTAACTTTATCTTGAGTATATTTTAAAGCCAAATTGTTATTTAGTATCAAACTTCCAAATTATAATTTCCCAAAAAGATTAAAATAAGAAAATATGTTTTACTTATTAAATTAAAACAAAGCTTACTATTTACAATATATATACAAATATATATATATATATACATTATAAATAGAGAACAAATTAAAGTAGCTTTTAAAAGATAAATTGTCAGTTAAATATTTGTTTAAAAGAAGATTATCAATATTATTAACAAATATTATCAAATCAATTTAATTTTAATGCAGATTATTAAATTGATATTGCCCCAAATTTCCGGGATGTCACAGAACCCATCACCGCACAACTCAGATCCACCTGCACGTCCCTCCTCCACCCGCCTCACACCTCCGCCATCACCCAGTAGCCAAGCACCCACGTAAATCCAAGCAGCCCGCCACAATTCCACGCAACCGATCCACCTTCCCTCATCACTACCCAACATCCACCACAACCGACTTCATCACCGCCATTTCCCCCAACCCATCAACTACCGAGCCACTGTCCCTCTCATGTAATCACTGCTCCGCATCTTCCTCTCAGCCTGGCCGACCATCTTCTCCCCTCTACCTACCTTGTTTCTCTTATATATATTTACTATTTTAATATTACAAGTTATTGTTTATAGTTTGGTTTATAAACAGTTTGTTATTTGCAGTTTTTAATATTTCAAAGTTTAATTTTGTTTATAATTTTATGTTTGCAATTATTTTTTACATAATTATTATTTTTAAAGCGATATAATATATAAGATTTATATACATTAGTTTATATAGATCTGTTGAGTTTTGATGTAGAAAATTATAATAGTTTAGATAAAGTGAAATTTCGGCTTGTCCAAACGCTATTTATATATATATTAAAGAAAAATTATATATTTAATATATAATCTTTGTATGTATACTTTGAATTTTAACACATATGTATAACGTTGTATATGAATTAGTCATATATAATTTGTCTGCTTATATATGTAAAAGTTTATATAAGATTTATATATACATAAGAATTTTTTATTTATGTTTACAAGTGTTTGACATGTAAGCGTATTCACATATTCTTTGGTTGTAGTGATACTAAAGGGTGAGTTATGTTTTTTTTTTATTTCCAGTTTGATAAGCATACTTTAAGTTTAATATATACGTTGGTTTATATTTTAGTTATGTAAGTTACATATAATCTATTGTTGGTAGACATAATTGTATAAATAAGTTTATATATGATTTATCTAATTTTATGATAAAGTAAGTTTATATTGACTTTATAATGTAATAATATGTATATATAAGTATATATGTTGGTTGATATACAAGTATATGTGAGCTTGGTTTCCAAATATATATATAGGGATTTTTATTTTAAATTTAATATGTGTTTAAATTAAATAATAATTTTAATATATACATATACATATACATATACATATACATATACATATACATATACATATACATATACATATACATATACATATATATATATCCTATATATATAAGTTCACTTTCATAATTAAGAGCCATCAATCCAGTTTCATCATGTCGTGCTTTTGTCTCGCCGATATCCAAATTTGTCACAGCGGTATTTTTGATTCACTGTGTCCGTATCCGTGTATGTGTTCATGCCATCTCTTTGTTTCCACTAGCTTCGAAAGTTGAGCAATCACTCACGATTAACATTCTAATAGTTATAAATTTTGGTTTTACTTGAAACGACAAATTGAAATATGTTGATAAATTTGAATTGTTAGCTATTAGCTTGTTAAATATAATATGCCATTATCTACAATCATTCACCTGTGATATATGACACCATATCCCGTTCTTTATAATTTATTTAATTTATCACTAATGATATATGACTGCTATTAAAATGTTATATTTTATTATATTTTTTCTCACTTTGTAAGTTCCTTGTTAATTTTGAAATTCCCTGTGGGTTGAAATGATACATACGCGAATGATTTTGTAAAATAGGGAAAATCGTTATGGGTTGAAATGATAAACCTAAGCGATTTTCATTGATTTTAAATTTTTGCGATTGCATGTTGAAAAGAAATATACCCATAGATAGGTAAATTGTGGATTGAAATGATAAATATCTCTATCACTTGACCATACGATAGAAAATTATATACGGACACCATTGGTCAATATTCTGAAATATGATTTCCAAAGTTTTGAAAGGAAATATAAGGTTTTAAGAAATACTGATTTTAAATTATAATATATGTCGGCTATTTTTATATATGTATTAAATCTAGACTTTTAAAATTATATATTTTGGAAATTTTAATTTATAAGTTACTGAAAATATAATTTTTAAGATTTTATTACAATTTTATTATTTTAAAATATATATGGATATAGTTTTGATGCAAAATACATTTAATAATAAGATTTAGTTTAATAAAAATTTAACTTAATTGGTTCAAAATATGTTTAACTATTTATTTAAATTTATATTAACATTTTGAAAATGGATTTTTATAACTTTAATAGTAAAGGTTGGAAAGATAAATTAATGTTGACTTGGGATTTATCTCGGTTAATATTTGAATTTAAATAAGAATTTATTTAAACTTATTGATTTTAGATGTTGAAAAATATGATTTATAACTTGATTTGATAAAAAGTGATTAAACAAATATTCTCAATTTTTAAATAAAATTGAGATTGAATAGTTAATGTTGATTTAAATATATAAATTGGGATTTAAATATATTGTTATTAAAATGGTTAAGTGAATATTTTCCAATTTGAATAAAAATTAAAGTTAACTGTTGAAACATAAATTTATATTGCAAATGTTTGAATATTTAAAATTGAATCATTGAACTTTAAATTGGGATGATTAAACTGGAATTGATTTAAATTGAATTTTGGAATTTAAGATTATTTGAATCAATTTGTGAAATTGAGGAAACTATTTTATTGTATAAAGTATTTTTAAAATATAAACTATTTTAATACTTAAATTATTTTAACGTATAAGCTATTTTAATTTATAACTATTCTAATATATACTATTTTCAATATCTAAACTGTTTAAGTCCAAAGTGTTATGATTTCCAAAGTGTTACTATTTCCAAAGTGTTACGATTTTCAAAGTGTTATGATTTCAAAAGTGTTATAATTTTGGAAGTGCTGCGATTCTGAAAATGCATATTATTTAAAGTGAATAATGATATCGAAATTGATATGGTTTTTGAAATGAATAAGATATTTGAACTGTTTGAAATGAAATGACCACGTTGTGAAATAAGCGTTTGGTTGTTAAAGAGACCGATATCGAATATTTTCATACTTTCTTCCACTATCGAAAACCACTTTAAAAACTGTGTACGTGGTGGAGATTCCAGAATGAAGTAGGATGGTTTGGCGACAATTCTATATGGTATTTATGTAGCCCTGACTGCCATGAGTCAGCTCGATGTGGTCAAAAATGGGAGCCACACCGGGCCAAGTGAGGTCATTCCTCCCATCGGGCACACTTCTTCGATACCATTCTATTACTTTGTGATTTGATTGGGTGCACCTTTGATTTGGGAGTGTGTCACGAGGTGGGTGGTAGTAACAGATATGCGTTACCACCAATCCGAATACGCAAATGGTATATCTACCTTGGCATTGCCTCGCGTGCCTTGTCACATGCCCTATCGCGCCTTCTACGAGTTTGTTTTGTGTCATACCTATGGAGTGCTCCCTAATAGCCTACTTGTGAGTGGAGTTCACAGCATTAGTACAGATTACGGCATTATATAAAAGATGTTAAGGGGGATATGGGTAACACCTTAATGCTATTTTAATAGTTTACTTTACTATAGACATATTATAATAGCGTATATTACTACATAGTATATAGTTCCATGGATCCTTAAAGGATCGGAATCCCAAACATCCTTTAAGTTACTTGTATTTCTGTTGACATTGCACTTGAGTTGAATTTACTATATAAGAATGCAAATCCTGACTCGAGTGCTTTGCATTTTTCTTTATGCTCGGGTCAGACTGAGTGTCACAGCATTTGAGAATCACCTTTGGAGATTGGAGCTTAGCTTGAAGATTTGTCTTATCTATTCAGCTATTCCAGTTGTTTCGCTCAGACTTGTCATCTGTTTGTATTCGAGAATACATTGTATTTGAGATATTCTATTGCATTTTATTTCAAATTCTATTGTTTTATAGTAGCTTCATGAACTATTACTTATCTATTCCGCTGCTTATTGTTATATAACCCTGTGCCTGTGGTTCTACGATTGATTTTATTTATTGTATATGCTGAGGTTTGCCAAATATAAATTAACAATATGTTATTATGAGCAATTCAAGTCCGACATGTGTGGATGCAAATGGTTCGAAATACCAGGTCGTTAAAACTTTAAAAATCCCCCTTTCGAAACCTTTTGAATATATTAAAGTATTATTATCTAACCTTTAGAAGCTTAGCCTCAAAATTAGTTGAAAGTACGCCTTTCGACACTTATGGAAGTAACCCTTCTGAAACCATTAAAAGTACCCCGTTCAAAAACATTGGGTTTATACTTCAAATATAATTTGGGCCAAAGTGAATATAGGCGAAAGCATCTCTTTCAAAACCATCCTTTATCATATAAATATATTGGGGGAAAATTTGATGGCATTGGCACCATCACTTTTGAAAGCATTTATCATCTGAGTAAAAACAGAAGAAGGTTGGCGTCGAAACCCTTTTCGAAACCATCACCTTTGAAACCCCTAACCCCTTTCGAAAGCTATAGGAAGCGGCTTGAACTTACAAAATAGAATACCTTTCGTCAACATTAATACCTTCAACACCATCGAAAGAACACTGAACGACAGTAGGGTTTCGACTAAGTCGGAACCCCTTCTTTCAAAACACCCTTTTATAAAAGTAAGGAACCCAGTCAAAACCAATCTTAAGTTAATGGAAACCCCGTTCGAAACCTTTATAAATCTTCTTTCAAAACCAAACGCTTCGACTCTGTCTAAGGCTAAACCAAAACAAAAGTAGACGCTTTCCATTTTAGAAACGAATCAAGGTTTCGACGCTTTTGGAAGCTATGCTTTCGATGCCTTACCTTCAGCCTTCCTCCAATCCACTACATACCATCTTTGTGATACCTTGTGTTTTGGTTTTGACATGGTAGGTTTTGACTAAGATAAAGCGAAAGCTACTGTGTTTAAAGGTGCTTTCCTAATTAGGTGGAACCAATTTTCTGATGTAAACCTAATTTTTACTTCATTAAGCAAACTTTTCTCTAACTAACCCGCCACATGTCAACACCAAATTGGTTGCCTTAACTTTTTCAAAAATAACTACCGCTAATCCAGATCTAAACCATGGTTAAGTTAATCTATTAAGCCCTTCCAATTTTTGCAAAAAACTCCCTCTGCTAAAACAATTTATTTTGCATAGCAAATCACTTTGGAAAATCTCCAAAAATTCTAGAAATTTACTTTAACCATGTTACCTAACATAACAAAATTTTAGACCCAAATTCTCAATATTTTTTCCAAAATAAATTATAAACCAAAATAACCATATTTTGCTTTGATAATTTATAATAATCTTTCTGTAGCTTGGAAAGTTATCAAAATTGAAACCCAACTCCAGTATCATGTTTCTTATAACATAAAATTTCCCATGGCATTTAGACAACATTAAATCTCGGTTTTGACCTAAAACCATGAAAATCCTTTTTAAAAATCTTGTTTAAATCAAATAAATCATGAATCAAGCATATATTCACCCAATATATCATAAAAACGAATTTACCCTTAAATTCAAAAATATAACATTAAAACAAAATAGAGATAGAATTATTATTCACCTTGCTCTAGATAAGGAGATTGGATTGAGATTGATTTCCCCTAAGCTTGATTTTCTAGCTTTAATTTGAATTCCTCTTGATCTCTTAATGGCCCGTCGTTCCTTTCTCTTGCGTTTAGTTTTTTTCTTTCAAAATGACGTGAATGAGAAGAAAAATGGGAACGAAAATATATATAAGGGCGGAAGCTATGGATGGTAATTCCTAATATGCCCTTTTGTGACTTAATTAACCAAAAAACCATTCTTTTAGCCCATTAATTATTATACTAGGCACGACCTTAATTAATTAATTCAAGTCTCAATACCCTTATTACATAACATTTACATTATTATATTTAATTTATCTAATTAAATCTCTTAAATAATGTTATCAAAAATTAGGGGTGTTACAATCGACCACGCGATAATGTCCAATGAGCGTGTACGATTGAGCGGAGTGATCCACATCCTTTGGCTTTGACCTTAGGGTATGTATAGTCTGATAACTTATATCGGTCTTTTAGTAGAGACCATTTGTTATAGGGTACATAGGGAGGCATAATTTAAATATTTACTTTTAATGTTTGAATTTTTTATTTGAACTGAATATTTTCATAGATTCATCGTAAAAACAATTATTATAACCAATAATCATATAAAAAATTATATAGTATATGGTTTTTTATTTTTATGTCTATATATAAGTGTGTGTACACACACACACACACAACACACACACACACACACACACACACACACATATATATATATATATATAAGTACAAAGAATTAATTATCATTGGAAGAACTTTAGATTTTAGATTAATCCCAAGAGTTTGTGCTATTTTACTTATCTTGAGGCATAAGTGGAGACCAGCTTGGGCGAGCTGGAGTATCATTCCAGTCTTGGTTTGATGGTCCTAACTTGCATAAATTTTTTGAAGTAATATTATAAGCCTTTATATGAGTTTCTGTTAAAAGAGGAGATTTTGATGAATGCAATTTTTTATGTTGAATGACCACAAATTGCTAAAATAAATTTTTTAAGAAAGTTAAAATGAGATCCTTGACGTTGTTGTTCATAATACATTTATCACTAAACTCCCATCATTTCTTGTTGATAGTGACACATTACGTCGATTTTTGTGTTGAAAAATGTTGATTGTAGATCGATTTCTCATTTGACTTTCTTTTCCTTAGAGAGAAGCCGGTGAGATATGCAGGCGATGCCATAATGTTTAGCACGGCTGATCGAATTGACAGAGGTGTGGTTTTAATTGGTGATACGTAGGTTTTATTTGATGAAGGTGAGCTAAAGTCGATAGTTGAATAAGTGAAGTTACGATCAGAAGACATGTTTATTTTTTTTAATTTTTAAATAATATTTCTGGTTTTAATTTTCTTTAATCATGTATAAATAAATTATACAATCTATTCATAATTAGAATTTTTTATGGATAGAGTTGCTATAACCATTAATTTGTTAACCATTTTGTTATGGTTGTCAGAAGATTGACTGGATTAAATTTAAGTTATAGAAAAAAATAATGTTTATAAGGATGAATAATTATGGCATACACTAATTAGTTAATTCATTAATTGAACACATACCAAGTTTTCACCGTAGCTTTATAAAGATTGGTTCACATAATGGTTTGGTGAAGATATTGGCAATTTGATTTTCAATGTTAACAAATTCATGGGAGATAATTTGTGATGCCCCACCTCTATACCCACACTAGCCAAGGATACTACGGGGTAATGCCGTCAACTAGCGCGGAGAATAAGGCTGTTGAGGAGCGACCATCCGTGTAATTGCTTTGTGCGAGCACCGATATGTCAGATAAAATATAAGAGGAAACCCGACCTACCGACACAAACTCAAAGCTACTACACGGTGGCTATAATATCTTCGGAAACAAACATAGAAATAAGCATAACACAAATCAGTCACAGATATCCATATCGCAAAGGCGGAAAAAGATATGAATATAACACATGAAAGTGTACATCAGAGTAGTGGTCTAACAAGATCCACAATATCACAAAAGAACAGCTACAAGTGCTACACAAAAGAATATGGATACATCAATGAGTCTATATCTCAAATGTATACAACAAAAACTACTAATCTAAGCAGTTAGCCAAAAGTCAGGGTGATAATCCCAGATGTGAAGTCGAGCATAAGCACCTGTAACATCTAGATCTGACCCGAGTATTATTTAATAAGAAAATAATAAACGGATCAGTCTAGCTATAAATATCATATGAAATGATATATAATAAGAGATTTGACAAAAACATATGATAACCCTAAAGCCATACTGTGAAAAGTATGCAATTTTAAAAAAATCAACTAGGGATTAATCAATATCACAAGAATCTTCTCAAAGATAAAAAAGAATGTCATACTTAATATTTTCATTCACCAAAACCATGAATATTGACAATATTATCAATACCAATCACAAAAGTTAATGACACACAAATTCACCAATGCACAACTATTGATAAATCATATCAGTGCAAATCATGAAAATTGGTGAAACACAAATTCCAGAAATCATCAATGGAAATCCAGAAATCACAAAAAAGGGGGAGGCCTATCACAAAACGGGAGCATGAAAACTCACCAACACGTGTATCACAAAATGGAACGCTATTCCATGGTTGCTAACCATTAATTTTGAGCCGAAGCTCCACAAAACGGCCCGAAGACCATGGGTCGCTACCCCACCAAATTGAGCCGAAGCTCCACAGAAACGGGGTTTAGTCTCCCTCATAGACAAAGAGACATCGCACATTTGCTAGTCTAAATCACAAAAATGATCATCAACGATCATCAAGAAGTGTCAATTACAGTAAGCTAGTAAATATATAAGCTTAGCTTCATGTCCCATAACCACTAGATTAACTTAAATATTTACAAACAAATTGTAGATCTCCACTCGAAAATTGTCACAAGAGGTTCAATCAAACAAGTCCAAGAATTAACCGGCGAAGTAAACGCAAGCGTTTCATACCACTTGTTTTACGAAGTCGTTTAATCAGATTTCTCGTACGAGTGAGGTAAGGTTTGTATATTTTTAAAATGACAAATCACAAAAATGATCGTGGAAACGATAAATCACAAAAATTCACATACGAAGACATAAATGAAATCCAAAGAATACGATTCCAAATTCATTAAAGTGGAATTACCCTTGCTACTTGACACGGTGCGACCTAGCAGATGAGCGACCTAAGAGTTGCGGCCTAGGTAGTGCGACCTAAGGAAGTAGCGACTTGAGGGGGCGAGCATGCGGCCTAGGTGGTGCGACCTAAGATGGTCATGCGACATAATGTGCCGAGCGACCTAACTAAGCAAGAAAGCCGAGGGACCTAGGGATCGCGACCTAACTGTGAGGCGACTTAAAGCATGGCGCGTCTTAACAGGCCGAGCGGCCTAAGTTGGCGCGACCTAAGAACGACGACCTAGCCGAGCGACCTAAAACGAAACGAGCTAAGGGGGAAGGCCGAGCGACCTAACGACCTATGGCGTATGTGGAGGCCGAGCGACTTAAAGGGGGCGACCTAAGTATGGCGCGACCTAAGTATGGCGCGACCTAACTGATACGGCATATGGCCGAGAAGCCTAACGACTTAAGGGGTAAACAAGGCCGAGCAATGACCTATGGTGCAAGCGACCTATGGGGGAGGAACGACCTAAATGCAGGCCGACCTAAAGGAGACAAGGCCGAGCAATGACCTAGCACGACATGACCTATAGGGGAGTGACCTAAATGCAGGCCGACCTAATGTGCAGGCCTAGAATCCTTCATGTGCAGGCCGAGCGACCTAGGGGTTTGAAGTGCAAAAACTCTCCCACTTTGCAACCGATCGAGCACGGACGCTAGGGGATTATGCCCATAGGCTTCCCGGTCGTATTGGCTCCTCGTTGCATCACCAAAAACGTGTTCGAACATCAAAGTTGGGATTTTTAAAGATTTGAACCTAAAACACTAAAGATTGGGATTTTTACCAATTCAATTCAAATCAATGGCAAATGCACATGAATAATTGTTAGGAATTCATACCTAACAATCAAAGATAGTTATAGACAAAGATGTGAGATAAAAATCTCACCTTTACACAAAATCAATGAAGAAGAAGCTTGAAATCAATGGAAGAATCAATGGCTTCTCTTTGAATTTGGAGTTGGATGTTGGATTTGCAAATGAACTAGGGCTTGGAGTTTTAATTTCCCATTCCTTCCTCCATTTTTGATGAAGCTTTAGTGTTAGGAAATGAAAGTGAAGTTATGAAGGGAAGGGGGTTGAGCTATAATTAATAGTTTAGGCTAATGGGCTAAACCAAACCCAAAGCCCAAAGTGAAAAAGTGGCAAAATTCCACTAACTCCAAACATATCAAAGCTTATACTCAAAAAGATAGCAAACGGTGTTTTGGACCCAATGGAAGTGGTTTCGAGCCCTAATTCGATCGTATGCAAAAAGTAACTTTTCGGACAAAAATCCGACTGACGATAAAATATTAAAATAAAATATTTAAATATTCAATCGTAAAATATGCGGGTTGTTACAGACTCCCCTCCTTAAAGAAATTGCGTCCTCACAATATTTAAAAAAAAAATACCAGGTGACAACCATGAAAGCATATCAACACAAAAGAAATTTGAAATAAGAAACTCACCTCAAAGAGCACGGTAAAGTAAGTCCGGATGTGTTCGCTCGATGAACTCTCTAGATTTCCAAGAGCAATCCTTAGGATTTGAGGACCACTGGACTTTAACAAGTGAGGCATCTTTATTTCGAAGGCGCTTGACCTCCGAAGCAATAATACGAATAGGATGTTGCTCATAAGTTAAATTAGGTGAAACTTCAATTTCTTCCACAATACCGGGCTCAAGAATAGAATCGGAATCTTGAAGGCATTTCCATAATTGAGAAACGTGAAACACGTCATGAATAGCAGAAAATTGAGCCGGTAATAAAAGGCGATAAGCCACGGAACCAATATGTTCGGTGATGGGAAATGGACCAATATATCGAGGTTCTAACTTTTCCGATCGACTGAAACGTACAACACCCTTCATACGTGAACCACAGATAAACACAAGATCTCCCACAGAAAATTCTAGTCTCCTTCTCCGGTTATCGGCATAGGATTTTTGTCTGTTTTGGGCTTCTTTCATCCTATGACGAATAAGGTCAACCTTCTCTGTGAAATCACGAATAAAATATGGACCTAAAACCAGCTTCTCACCGGCCTCAAGCCAACAAGAAGGAGATTGGCATGGCCTTCCATAGAGTGCCTCGAAAGGTGCCATACCAATACTAGATTGGAAGCTATTATTATAGGAAAACTCAACAAGAGAAATATGATATTCCCAACTTCCACCAAAATCAAGAACACATGCACGAAGAAGATCTTCAAGAGTTTGATTCACATGCTCAGTTTGTCCATCGGACTTAGGATGATAAGCGGTGCTAAAATTAAGCTTCATTCTCAAAGCTTTTTGAAGACTCTTCCAAAATCCACTTGTAAACAATGGATCACGATCACTAACAATAGAAGAAGGAACTCCATGTAATTTAACAATTTCTTTGATAAAAAGTTTGGCCAAGAGAGGAACGGTTTGATTGGACCGAACAGGAATAAAATGGGCGGATCTAGTAAGTCTATCAACTATCACCCATAAGCTATCATGACCCGAACGAGAACGGGGAAGGCCGTCTATAAAATCCATGGAAATTTGATCCCACTTCCAAATTGGAATTTCTAAAGGTTGCAATAACCCACCGAGCCTTTGGTGTTCGGCCTTAATGAGTTGGAAAGTCATGCAACACTTAACAAAGTTAGCAACATCAGATTTCATTCCCTCCCAATAATAAAGTCGCTTCATATCCGCATATATTTTACTAATACCAGGATGAATAGTAAATTTAGAACGATGAGAATCTTCCAAAATGTCTTTACGAAGATTACTGATATTTGGCACGATAAGTCTACCAAATTTTCGAATACCGCCACGAGAATCAATATCAAAGTCTTTCAGACCTTCAATATCAATTTTGTCCCTAAAATTTTGGCCAAGAAGAGCCAATTCGGGATCTAGCTTTTGAGCTTCAAGAATGCGGCCTAAAAGAGAAAGATGAGCCTTAAGGCTACATAAAACAAGAGATGAACACAAATGGAAAACACGATCTCGAATCTCACAAGTGGATAGAATTCTGAGATCATTCCATTCGGATATCATCATAGAAACAACCGCTTGTTGCTTACGACTAAGTGCATCGGCAACACGATTTCCCTTTCCGGCGGTATAAAGAATATCAAGATCATAAGGTGCAAGGAACTCGAGCCAACGTTGTTGACACAAATTTAGTTCCTTTTGAGAAAATAGATACTTTAGAGATTTCTGATCGGTGAGAGAATAAATTTTTCTCCCAAAAGACAATGACGCCAAATACGAAGGGCGAAAACAATAGCTGTGAGTTCTAAATCATGAGTGGCATATCTAGTCTCGGTAGGCTTCAATTGCCTAGAAGCATAAGCAATAACACGTTCTTTTTGCATAAGAACGGCACTCAAACCAATGCGACTAGCATCGGTATAAAAAACAAAATCTTGGTTTCCCTCGGGAATAACAAGAATAGGAGCATCAGAAAGGAGTTCTTTTAATTTTTGAAAAGAAGCTTCACATTTGTCCGACCAATTGTATTTAACACCTTTCTTTGTTAAGCTAGTAAGAGGCACGGAAATTTTAGAAAAGTCTTTTATGAAACGGCGGTAATAACCCGCCAATCCAAGAAAACTACGGATCTCCGTCACACTCTCCGGTCTCTTCCAATTTTGAATCGCTTCAATCTTTGAAGGATCCATGGAAATTCTGGATTCGGAAATAATATGACCGAGAAACTTCACACGAGATTGCCAAAAGTGGCATTTAGAAAAAATTTCTTTTAATTGATTACTCCTAAGAGTTTCCAACACAATCCGAAGATGCTTTTCATGCTCCTCCTCGGTTTTTGAATACACAAGAATATCATCAATAAAGATGAGAACAAACCGATCGAGGAAGTCTTTGAAAACTCTATTCGTAAGGTCAACAAAATAAGCCGGAGCATCCGTTAAACTAAATGGCATAACAAGCCATTCATAAGATCCATAACGAGTACGGAACGACGTCAAAGGAATGCTATCCTCTGCAATACGAAGATGATGAAAACCAGTAACTAAGTCTAATTGTTAAAAGACTCTAGCACCACTAAGTTGATCGAATAGATCATCAATCCGAGGTAAAGGATATTTATTCTTGATAGTAAGATCATTAAGCTTGTCGTAGTCAACGCAAAGCCTAAGTGTACCATCGGATTTCTTCACGAAAATAGCCGAAGCTCCCCAAGGCGAGGAACTAGAGCGAATAAATTGCTTCGTCTCCAATTCAGATAATTGTTTGCGCATCACCTTATTATCCTTATTGGACATATGATAAGAAGGACGAGTGATAGGTTGAGCTCCAGGGATGAGATTAATTTTGAACTCAATTGCTCGCTTAGGTGGTAATCCTAAAACGGGCTCAAATATGTCAGAAAATTCACGAACAACGTGAATAAGAGAGATAATATCCTCCTCATCATCATTATTGTCATCATGAGGATTTAAAGAATATAAAGATGAAACCAAGCTGGAGTCCGAATCTTTAAGATCAATAGAAATCTGCTTAACAGATTGAGGATGTCGAAGATGAATAGTCCGCTCAAGACATAGGATTTGAGCTTCATAGCGGTTAAGCCAATCCATTCCCAAAATCATTCCAAAGCCTAAGTAGCGCATAACATGCAAATTGGCTTAGAAAGAAAAATCACACAAAATAATCTCGACATCTTTACACAATAAACTGATTGTTGCGGATCCACCAATCGGATTCGCAATTCTCAAAGAAGTCATTAAACACAAAACATCCAAAGAAAAAGTATCAACAAGTTCTTTTGATACAAAAGAATAGGACGCACCCGTATAAAAAAGAACTCGAATAGGATGATCACGAATAAAATAATGCCATCAAGGATAAAACGAGAAATACCTTTACCACGAGATGTGTTGCCAGGGGCTTGAGCAACATTAAGCTTTCCCTCCTTCCTATTTTGAAGTTTGGGACAAGAAGATAAGTAATGATCCAGGCTTTTGCAATAGCGACAAGCATGAGGCTTTGAACACTTGTTTGCATAATGGGCCTTAAAACCACAATTGTAGCATTGCCCACTACTAGAGGTAGAAGTCTTCGCCACCGAAGTTGTTTGCTTCCCTTTCTTATTGGGATAAGGACCTTTGAACTTATTAGGCCTTTTCTTGTTGTTGAAGTTTGGTTTAGCACCCACAACTTCAACATCACTCTCCCTATCAGCCTCTTCAAGACGAAGAGCGATATCAATGAGTTGGTCAAAAGAAACTTCTAACTTTAGAAGTAATGGCTTCTTAAGATTTTTATTCAAGCCATAGACAAATCTTTGGTTCTTCTTCAATGGGGTGTTTATGTATTCGACCCCGTATTTAGAAAGTGACTCAAAGGATGCGACATAATCGGCCACAGAAGATTCACCTTGAACAAGGTCAATGAAACGACGAGCCAAAGTCACCTTCCCAGCTTCTGGCACAAATTTTAATTCAAAACGTTCCCGGAATTTCTCCCAAGAAATATCCGCTTCATTTATTTCAGAAATCAGAAGCTCATGCCAATCTAATGCTTTTTCTTGGGGCATACTAGAGGCCACCTGAACACGGTGAAGATCAATAAGATTCATGCGAGAAAAGATTCGATCGCACGTTCTCAGCCAAGCCTGGACTTCAATAATTGTTTCAGAACCTTTGATTGGCTTCCCACCCAAATTGGTATAATCGCTGCAAAAACGTGCAAATCTAGACCTAGGGTGATTTGACTCCGGATTAGATCCGGCTGCTTGAGCATTCCTTACTAGATCAAGGAGCTGCTAGGCAGACATAAATACTCCATCTTGGGGAGTAGCTCTAGATTGACCGGCGCTGGGATGGCCAGGTCTAACCATTTCTCTTCCTTTATGAAAGAAAGAAGAAGGATAAGTTATTCACCAAATGAATATCAAGCAATCTTGATAGATAAACAAGGAATCATAAAGAAAGTAGGATGCATCGGTACGAAGACTCGAATTAAATCCTAAAGCACGACTCCTAAGATGGACTTAGGACGATGATCTTTGCTAGATTATTCTACATTGTTCCGAAGTTTGGCTCTGATGCCAAGTTGTGATGCCCCACCTCTATACCCACACTAGCCAAGGACACTACGGGGTAATGCCGTCAACTAGCACGGAGAATAAGGCTGTTGAGGAGCGACCATCCGTGTAATTGCTTTGTGCGAGCACCGATATGTCAGATAAAATATAAGAAGAAACCCGATCTACCGACACAAATTCAAAGCTACTACACAGTGGCTATAATATCTTCAGAAACAAACATAGAAATAAACATAACACAAATCAGTCACAGATATCCATATCACAAAGGCGGAAAAAGATATGAATATAACACATGAAAGTGTACATCAGAGTAGTGGTCTAACAAGATCCACAATATTAGAAAAGAATAGCTACAAGTGCTACACAAAAGAATATAGATACATCAATGAGTCTATATCTCAAATGTATACGACAAAAACTACTAATCTAAGCAGTTAGCCAAAAGTCAGGGTGATAATCCCAGATGTGAAGTCAAGCAGAAGCACTGTAACATCTCGGTCTGACCCGAGTATTATTTAATAAGAAAATAATAAACGGATCAGTTTAGCTATAAATATCAGATGAAATGATATAGAATAAGAGATATGACAAAAACATATGATAAACCTAAAGCCATATTGTGAAAAATATGCAATTTAAAAAAAATCAACCAGGGATTAATCAATATCACAAGAATCTTCTCAAAGATCAAAAAGAATGTCATACTCTATATTTTCATTCACCAAAACCATGAACATTGACAATAATATCAATACCAATCACAAAAGTTAATGACACACAAATTCACCAATGCACAAATATTGATAAATCATATCAATGTAAATCACGAAAATTGGTGAAACACAAATTCCAGAAATCATCAATGGAAATCCAGAAATCACAAAAAAGTGGGAGGCCTATCACAAAATGGGAGCATGAAACTCACCAACACGTGTATCAGAAAATGGAACGCTATTCCATGGTTGCTAACCATTAATTTTGAGCCGAAGCTCCACAAAACGGCCCGAAGACCATGGATCGCTACCCCACCAAATTGAGCCGAAGCTCTATAGAAACGGGGTTTAGTCTCCCTCGTAGACAGAGACATCGCACATTTGCTAGTCTAAATCACAAAAATGATCATCAACGATCATCAAGAAGTGTCAATTACAGTAAGCTAGTAAATATATAAGCTTAGCTTCATGTCCCATAACCACTAGCTTAACTTAAATATTTACGAACAAATTGTAGATCTCCACTCGAAAATTGTCACAAGAGGTTCAATCGAACAAGTCCAAGAATTAACCGGCGAAGTAAACGCAAGCGTTTCATACCACTTGTTTTACGAAGTCGTTTAATTAGATTTCTCATATGAGTGAGGTAAGGTTTGTATATTTTTAAAATGACAAATCACAAAAATGATCGTGGAAACGATAAATCACAAAAATTCACATATGAAGACGTGAATGAAATCCAAAGAATACGATTCCAAATTCAATGTGTGGAATTACCCTTGATACTCGACACGGCGCGACCTAGCAGATGAGTGACCTAAGAGTTGCGGCCTAGGTAGTGCGACCTAAGGGGTGCGCGACCTAAGGAAGTAGCGACTTGAGGGGGCAAGCAAGCGGCCTAGGTGGTGCGACCTAAGGGGTACACGACCTAAGATGGTCGTGCAACATAATGTGCCGAGCAACCTAACTAAGCAAGCAAGCCGAGCGACTTAGGGATCGCGACCAAACTGCGAGGCGACTTAAAGCACGGCGCGTCTTAACAGGCCGAGCGACCTAATTTGGCGCGACCTAAGAAAGACGACCTAGCCGAGCGACCAACAACGAAACGACCTAAGGGGGTAGGCCGAGCGACCTAGCGACCTATGGCGTATATGGAGGCCGAGCGACTTAAAGGGGGGCGACCTAAGTATGGTGCGACCTAACTGATACGGCATATGGCCTAGCGGCCTAACGACTTAAAGGGTAAACAAGGCCGAGCAACGACCTATGGTGCAAGCGACCTATGAGGGAGGAACGACCTAAATGCAGGCCGACCTAAAGTAGACAAGGCCGAGCAATGACCTAGCATGACGCGACCTTTAGGGGAGCGACCTAAATGCAGGCCGACCTATTGTGCAGGCCGAGAATCCTTCATGTGCAGGCCGAGCGACCTAGGGGTTTGAAGTGCAAAAACTCTCCCAATTTGCAAGCGATCGAGCATGGACGCTAGGGGATTATGCCCATAGGCTTCTCGGTCGTATTGGCTCCTCGTTGCATCACCAAAAACGTGTTCAAACATCAAAGTTGGGATTTTTAAAGATTTGAACCCAAAACACTAAAAATTGAGATTTTTACCAATTCAATCCAAATCAATGGCAAATGCACATGAATAAGTGTTAGGAATTCATACCTAACAATCAAAGACAGTTATAGACAAAGATGTGAGATAAAAATTTCACCTTTACACAAAATCAATGAAGAAGAAGCTTGAAATCAATGGAAGAATCAATGGCTTCTCTTTGAATTTGGAGTTGGATGTTGGATTTGCAAATGAACTAGGGCTTGGAGTTTTAATTTCCCATTCCTTCCTCCATTTTTGATGAAGCTTTAGTGTTAGGAAATGAAAGTGAAGTTATGAAGGGAAGGGGGTTGAGCTAGAATTAATAGTTTTGGCTAACGGGATAAACCAAACCCAAAGCCCAAAGTGAAAACGTTGCAAAATTGCACTAACTCCAAACATATCAAAGTTTATACTCAAAAAGATCGCAAACGGTGTTTTGGACCCAATGGAAGTGGTTTCGAGTCCTAATTCGATCGTATGCAAAAAGTAACTTTTCGGACAAAAATCCGACTAACGATAAAACATTAAAATAAAATATTTATATATTCAATCGTAAAATATGCGGGTTGTTACATAATTCCTTCTTCTGCATTATTTTTTAGAAAATGGTGACAAACATCGATATGTTTGTACATGAATGGTTAATTGGATTTTTGGATAAATTTATGGCATTGGTATTATATAGGAGAGTTAGTTATAATTTTTCTGAAATCTTGAAGAGTTTGTTGCATATAAATTACTTATGCACAGGCTAAGGCTGCTGATATATATTCGACTTCATATGTTGAGAGAGAGACACAATTTTGCCTTTTACTAAACTAAGAAATCAGTGATTGATTAATGAAATGACATGTGACACTCATACCTTTTCTATTTGTCTTGCAACCACCAAAATCTGTATCACTATATGATACGAGTTCAAAAGAACTGCCTTTACTATAGAAAGTCAGTAATCTTTGTTGTCGATTAAATATCTATTCTTTTAACTGCTCGACAATGTGACTTCTTAAGTTCTGCTTGAAATCTTGCACATAGACATACGCTTATCATAATATATAGTCTACTAGTCGTTAAGTATAACAGAGATCTTATCATACTTTGGTATAATTTTTGATCAAAATCTTTTTCTTTTTCGTCTTTATCTAAATGTAAACGCATGCTCATTACAGTTGGTTTGCTTGAAGTATTTTCCATTCCAAATCATTTTTCTAATTCTCTATAATATTTTTCTTGATTTATAAAAATTCCATTTTCTAGTTGTTTTATTTGTAAACCTAAGAAGAAATTTAATTCTTCTATATATGACATTTCGAATTCATTTTTCATTGCATCAGAGAAATCGTTACATAATTTTTCATCGGTAGACCCAAATATGATGTTATCAACATATATTTGTACAACTAGTATATTACTATCTTTTCTTTTTATAAATAATGTAGAACTAATTTTCCCAATTTGAAAACCAGTATTTAGTAAATGTGTTTTTAGCCTCTCATACCAAGAACGTGGTGTTTGTTTTAAGCTGTATAATGCTTTTTTAAGTTTGAAAACATGGTTTGGATATTTCTCATGAATAAATAAGGGTGATTGTTCCACATAAATTTTTCCTTTATGAAATATTTTAAAAATGGACTCTTAACGTCCCTTTGAAATAATTTTAAATTACGATGACATGAAAAGGCTAGCAATGTTCGTATAGCTTCAAGACATGTTATAGGAGCGAATGTTCTTCATAGTCAATTCCTTCGATTTAGCTGTATCCTTGAGCTACTAATCTTGCTTTATTACAAATAATATTTCCATTTTCATCTGCTTTGTTTTTAAAAACCCATTTTGTTCCTATCACAGATTGATCATTTGGTCTTAGTACAAGTTCTCATACATCATTTATTTCAAATTGATTAAGTTCGTTTTGCATTGTGGTAATCCAAAAATCATCTTTCGTTGTGTCTTTACAATTTTTAGGTTCAAAGTTAGATACAAAAGCAACATGTCTTATTTGATTCAATTGATTTCTTGTTGAAACTCTTATGTTTAAACACCATTTATATTGTTGATTGGATGATCTTTCAAGATTTGAGGTAGTGATCTTAAAAGATTATTATTATTATTATTTATGTTATTATTATTTTCGGTTATAGAAGTATTATTAATACTATTGCTATTATAGATTTCGTCATCGTCGTCCTTTTTGGTATCTTTGAAAATTTTCATCAAAAGAAACATAAAGACTTTCTTCAATAATCTCAGCTCGTTTATTAAAGATTCTATATGCTTTGCTATAATATGAATATCCAGCAAAAATTCCTTCATCTTCTTTTGGATCAAACTTTCCATTATTATCTTTAGTATTCAAAATAAAGCATTTAGAACCAAAAATATGAAAATCTGATACTTTAGGTTTCTATCCGAAAAACATTTTGTAACATGTCTTCTTAGTCATAGGTCGAATTGTTACATGATTTAATACATAGCATGCGGTAGCAACAACTTCGGGCAACCTATTTTTTGGTAAACTACTACTACTAAGTAGTGTTCATGCACATTCTTGTAGAATTCGATTTTTCCTTTCTACTACGCCATTTTGTTATGGTGTGAGGTAAAGGAAAAATTATGACTAATTCCCTTTTTATTGCAAAAATTTTCAATGATATTATTTTCAAATTCACCACCATGATCGCTTCTTATACTTTTAATTTTTAAGTTCATTAAATTTTTAATTCTCTTAGCAAAAATTTTTAAATATTTCAAACGTATCACTTTTATGTTTTAAAAATAGTGTCCAAGTGTATCGTGAAAAATCATCGATGATAACAAATACATATTTGTTATGATTTATTGATCTCACTTTAGCTGGGCCAAATAAATCTAGATGAAGTAATTCAAGCGGTTGTTTAGTAGTAATTTCTTTTTTAGATTTAAAAGAGATTTTCTTTAATTTTCCAACTTGACAAGCATCATATAGATTTTTAACTTTATAATTTATTTTGGGTAATCCTCTTACTAAATCGTTCTTTTCTAATTTATATATATATATATATATATATATATATATATTTAAAATTTACGTGAAAAAAGCGTTTGTGCCATAGCTATGTATCAATATGATGGGTGGTTAGGCATAAATCACTATTATTTTTAATATTCATATTTAAAACATAAATATTTTGCTTTCTAAATCCTTCAAAAATTAATTTTTTATTTTGATCAAATGTACTATGTTTTTCTTTTTCGAAATCAATTTTAAATCCTTTATCACATAATTGGCTTATACTTAGTAAGTTATATTTAATATTTTGCACTGACAAAACATTAGTAAGAAGAGGAGAAGTGGATATATCGACGTTGATAACATCTCCAATGCAGATGATAAATCCTTCTGAGTTATCTTCAAATGTCAAAGTGCCACCATGGTCTGTTATATGTGATTACATGTGTGCATTATCCATCGTAGGCTTAAAGCATCTACTATCGAGTATCAAATTCTTTTTACTTTTAATTTTATTTTTGAGTACTTGCAAAATAGTAAAGATTTAATTGGTACCCACTTCCTCTTGTTAGGGTCCTATGTGTTAATGGGTGAAGATAGCCTTACCCAAGTGGGTTTGGGACCTTTTAAAACATAAGTTTTATTATAAACAATATTTTTCAAGTATTAATCTATATTTTTTGCCTAATAAATTTTTTATTTGATTCAGGGATCCATATTTTGACACTGTTTATTTTAGGAGTATTAATATTAATTTTTGAAATAGGTTTCTTGAATTTAGCCTATAGTGCACCATATTTTCTTTGTTTTTGCTTAGGTTTAAATCCTAACCACTTTTGATTTCCTAATGGTCTTGATATTTTGATTAAATTTTCTAAGTTTAGTTTTCCTTTATTAAATTTTGATACATTATTAGTTATTTTATCCAATTTGTTCTTAAGATGATAAATTTAAATATTATTAGAATCTACACTTGCCTTAAGTTCTAGTTTTTATTTTTCAAGTTTGGTGTTTTCAATTCTACTATTTTCTAAATCATGTAATAGAGTAGCATTTTAAGAAGATAACTTTTTGCATATTTTTGAGCTATTTCTAGTTCTTCTTCTAAAATTATTTTTTTATCTTTTAATAAACCAATTTCTTTCTTTGTTGTAATTATCCTTCCTATATACTCTTTATTTAGTTTCTTGGATTCTCTATATTTATCATCTAATTCTGTACTAATTTCCAAAATTTCATCATATGTTAATTTAGGACGTACCTCATTAGTATTGGCCATATAACATACATTAGCTTGTTCTATGTCGCTCTCACTATCACTCAGAGGAAATAGACAAAACGGAGTCATCCCAAGTTACTTGAAAAGGTCTTCGCTGCTTTTTGAATTTCTCAAATTCGATTTTCATTTTGTCATTATTGAGCTATGGACAATTTTTCTTCATATGGCCGAATTTTTCATATCCATAACATTTGATTGATGTTTGATTTGATGGATTTGAATTGCCACCTTTTGAAATTTCATCCTCTTTTTAAATTTCTTGAACTTGTTGTAGTTCTTGGTAATGAATACAATTTCTTTTTTATCCATGTCGGAATTGTCATTATTTTCTTGAAAAGCAATATTCTTTTTTTCTTGATTTTGGTCCTTTTTGCTTGTAAATTTGCTTCATATAACATCAGATTTTCTATTAGTTCTTCGACTTTGAGTTGAGAGATATCATTATCTTCTTCTATGGCTAAAACATTTTTTCCCATTTGACAGTCAAAGAATTTAAGATTCATGCAACTAAATCAAAATCAGTGAATTTGGCCACTAGTGCCATGAGATTGTTTTGTATGGTTTGAAATCTTAAATACATGTCACTAATAGATTCGTTTGTTTTCATTTTAAATGTTGAAAATTGATTTTGTAAAATATAGATCTTTGTTTGCTTGACTTTTGTCACGTCTTCATGAGTAATTTGCAAAGTGCGCCATATGTCACATGCAGCAGTACAAACATATCTCGAGAAAATTCATTTTTATCAGGTGAACAAAATAAAACATTCATGGCTTTGGCATTATTAGTTGCTGTGTTTTTAGTGCATTGGCTTAAGTGCTTATGTTTGTGGTAGGTTCTTCATATCTAGTTTGAGTAGTTTGCCAAATTTCTAAACCATTTGCTTCTATAAATATTCGTATATGTGTTGACCAATAAGCATAATTAGAACCAGTAAATAGTGGGGAAAGAGAAGTTGATTGACCTTCATGAAATATACTTGCCATATTAGAAAGATTTCAGTTAAGTGTTACTATAAATTGAAATAACCTTACTCTGGTACCAACTGAAAGTCTGTAGGATCTTATATAATGCAACTTATATACTAATGTAAGAGAATATACTAATAGTTATACTAAGTAGAGTAAATTAAGAGAGTATGAATAAGATAGATAATAAAAGCGAGCACACTAGAGTTTTTATACTGGTTCGGACCTCCCATCCTATGTCTAGTACCGAAGCTCCCCTTTGGTGGTTCCTTTAACCAATAACTCTCACTTCGCTCGAAGGAATTGGCTAATACAAAATTATTTCTTCGACAATCTTGTGTTCCAAATAACATGGATATTGACTGATAATAAAATTCTTCCTATAATCTCCTTTGAGTACATGAAAGTGAATGCTTTGAGTTGTAAGAAGTTATCAAACCAAAATAATGTTTTGGTTATGATTAGTTGAGAATATGTAAGCAAAGTGTGCACAAATACGAAGATAGAAAGTAGTAGAATCAAGAGAACGGTTACTTTTTGTAATCATAATTTTTGACATGTTTATAGAACCCACGAGATGTAAATGAAGAGTTGTTACTGTCAGATAAAATCTCTTTGATCTAATGGCAGCAACTTTTGACGAAGAGAGGAGTTTTTCAATATGAACAAAACAGAGACATCCATTCATAATTTTGCAGTTACTTAGATGGTAGATGTCTATTGGAAAATGACAGACGTCCATGGCTTTGGGAATAATAATCCTGAGCCTTGTGAAAAACGTCTATTGGTTTTCCATAGACGTTTGTTGCTGGCAATTCCAGAGATAAGGCTTATTTTAATGCAAATCTTTATGTATTTGAATTTGTGTGTATGTGTACTCAAGAAGATCTTACATTGTTTATCCAAGACTATTAACACATTAGTATGACCTTAATATGGTCCGTAAATCTATGTTTGTCTTCGAGTCCCGATATGTTTGAGCATAGCAATCTCTTGTAGTGTATACCTGTAAACTGAATTTATATATATATATATATATATATATATATATAATTGTATAGTTGTTTTCATTGAAACCATGGAGTGCAGGTTCTAACATCTATCAACTATGATCCAAATGTTATCGTTTCTCCTTTAGTCCTTGGTGTTTGCACCAAAAACGGTCACAAACACCCAATACCGTGGAAGCACCCGTTTATCAACACAAACCAGCAATAACAAACACAGAACTCAGATCTAAGAGATAGTAAATGCAGCGAATCACAAATAACAGTAAACAACACAGGATTTATAGTGGTTCGGCGTTCGTGCCTACGTCCACTTTGAAGGTTTTTATCTTTATTGATTCACTTGATGATTTTCAATTGATTACAGCGGATTACAGCAAGATGTAGCTTTCACACTTGATTACAATGATGTTGGAAAGACCTAGAATTGAATCTGGCAGAGTCTAGGCTTGTTCTCTATCTTCCAAATCTCCGACCCTTTTTCTGAATGACCAGGGGCTCTATTTATAGGCGTGGAAGGCTGAAATCCCGCCCAAAACCTGGGGAGGCTGCTTGGCACGTGATGGGGGGCCCACAGGCCCGCGTTCTCGGGATCCGTGCCCAGTTTGGGATCGATTCGAAGTGAGGTTCGAATCGATCAAAAATGCATCCAATCGAGGCGAAATTTGGCGTGGACATTCTTCAGCGTATAATCAAGCTCCTGTGAAAATTTCATGGCATTTGGATCAAGGGATTGAGAGATATGATCGATTCAAGATTGGATCTTCGGCATGCTGGTTGCTTCGAACCGATGAAATTGATTCGTTCGAATCGATCAATTCGAATCGATCGGTTCGAATCGATCAATTCGAATCGATCGGTTCGAATCGACCCAAGCTCGTGTTAGCTTAGCCGCTGATGGTTTTGAGTTGTTGGATTCGAAGGTCATCTTCGAATCGATGGAATGGTATTCGTTCGAATCGATCCAAATGCGTCACCTTGGATCGATTCGAAGTTGTTTTAACATGTTGGGTTCGAAGACGGCATGGGGCGAGGTGACTTGGATGGAGTCGAAGCAAGGCTCGGTCCATGGATTCGAAGTTAGGTCACGGATGGATCCGAAGCAAGGCTATCTGGGGGTTTACTTGATGGAGTCGAAGCCGATGGATGCGAGGCCGATGGAGATGGAGTCGAAGGTGATGGAGTCGAAGCAGGCAATGGCTGGTGGATTCGAATATGGTAGCAAGCAGTGATGGGTTCGAAGTTCATGGGTTCGAATGGTGATGGGTTCGAAATGAACAATGGGTATCTTTCTCAAATTGAATCCATCATATCTTGAGCATACGAACTCGGATTGACTTGAAACTTGAGATGTTGGATTCTATGGTCTTTCTTGTCATGCCCTATCAATTGTGGCCCGATCCGGACTCGGACAAAATTCACCGATATCCATAGCGAAGCGAGGTACGACCAATCTCTGAGGCGAATTGTCTTTTGTTTTTGACCAATCTTTCGGTATCACGGCTTTGCCAAAAAGCGGGATAACACTTTGCCCCCCAAAACATGCCTTGCGGTAGGAAGGTGTGTTTTGTAATGCTTTGAGTTGGATGTTCGTATCCTATCATCAACCTGCAAAGAACTTGATAGTTTCATATGGCCTCAAATGACGATCGTTCGGGATCGAGCTATTTGGGATGGAGCGCGGCCGTTCGTGGTCAAGCGCTTAACTTCAAATGACGATCGTTCGTGATCGAGTCATTCGAGGTGAAGTGCGACCGTGCGCGATCGAGCGTATAAATCCATGCGTCGATCGTTCGGGATCGTATGCTGCTTGAGGTGAATCGGGACCGTTCGCGGTCCGCGCCGTTCGTGGCATAGGATGGAATAGGACCGTTCGCGGTCGATGCCGTTCGCGGCAAATGATGAGATGGGACCGTTCGCGGTCGACTGCTGTTCGTGGCGAATGATGATCATTCGCGACCAAGTGCCGTTTAAGGCGAGTGGTGACCGTTCGAGGTTGGATTTCATAATTAGTGAACCATGACCATTCGCGGTCGGTGCCGTTCAAGTTAGAAAGTGATCGTTCGCGATCGTGTGCCGTTCGAGGCGAATTTGTGACCGTTCGCGGTCGGGTGTCGGACCTCAAGTGACGACCGTTCGCGATCAAGCCATCTGAGGTGAGGTGAGTTGTGACTGTTCGAAGTCGAGTGCCGTTCGAGGCGAATTGTGACCATTCGAGGTCGGGTGCCGTTCGAGGCGAATTGTGTGCCCGGGAGGGCTTGGTGTTATCGATGCCAGGGTCACATTCGGGTGAGTTCCTGGATCGTTTTTCAGGGCGGTTCATCGCCGTCTCAGAGCATGCCTAAGGATCGTTCGCGACCCCATACATGTGTAAGTAGCTTAGCCATTCCAGAGTTATCAGAATCAAATATCAATTAAATGGATGAGTTTCAACAACAATGTCCAAACAAACAAAGTCTAAATGTTCAAATCAAAACGAAATGAAAGCAAAGCATGGATGTCAAAGTGTAAGTTCCCACTACGAAACGGTCAATGATCACTCAGAGCATGCCTGGAGATCGTTCGTGATCTCGCACATGTGTAAATGATTTAATTGCGTTAGTGGAAGCTTACAACTTGTTCATCGTTATTTCACTCAATTGATAACCAAACGGTGCCTTGATTCAGGGTCGCCTCTAGCTGATGTGGACGGTGGCCTTTCTGGTTCCGCCACAGGAGCTCGCCTCCTTACATATTGAAGGAGCATACCGTTCCTGATATGCCCTTCCACCTCGTCCTTCAGGTGCCTACAATCATTAGTGTTATGACCATTTAATTCATGGAATACACAAAACTTATCTGATTTCCTTTCGTCAGAGGTTGGATCCCTTCGCATTGGCCTACGATACGGAATCTGTTCTTTGGTATCCTGATAAATTCGTTCCTGGCTCTCATTGAGCTCGGTGTAGGTGGTGAATCGCGGCTCCCTCCGTTGCCGCTTTGATCTGTCTCCGTCATTCTCAATCCTTCTTTTACCATTATCCTTGTCCGAGTCTCTTCTAGGGGGCTTTTCGTCTTTGAGTGCATAAACTTCTATCCCATCTCCTTCTTCTCTTTCTGCATTCGCATCCTCTAATCGTAAAAAATTTTCTGCCTCATGATAGAATTCTCCCAGATCCACGGGTGGATCCTTAGTTAATGAATTTTTGAACTCCATTCCGTCTTCTATTCCGGACACAGCCGCCATCATAACCATGGATGGATCCGGTCGATCCACCGAAGCTGCCGCCGCATTGAACCGTGTCAGGAAACTTCTTAATGTTTCTCCAGCCTTCTGTTTTAAAGTTGCCAACGTCATCACATTCTTGGGTCTTGTGATGTGAACCCTGAATTGCCTCATAAATCTCTCAGTTAAATCACTCCATGTTCCGATGGATCCACTATCTAATTGCCTGAACCATAACGCTGCGATATCCGCCAAGTACAATGGGAAGCACCGGGCCGTAACCTCCTCTGATGCCCCCAGCACTTCTATGTGCCTCATATATTTTGTCAGATGGACCGTGGGGTCCGTTCTCCCGTCATACATATCGAACGATGGTAATTTGAAATCCGGTGGGTTCCTAACTTGCCTGATTGCTGAAGTAAAAGGACTCCTGTTAACATCCTCCAAATCTTTGTTCACCAAACCGCCTCTTAAAGCTCGCCTAACCATCTCTGCCAACCTGTCGTTGTCTCCAAGATGTAATCCTCGTTCACTACTTTCATCCTGCCCCCGAGTTCACGAGGGAACTCTGGGATCTGCCCCCTTGACTGAGCGTTCACTCCTCTACTACTACCGGGTTGTGCAGATGCTCCTCTTTCTCTCTCCGAAACTGGATCAACGTTCTCCATGGGTGCACCCCCTAATCCAGGTGCGACGCCAGATGGTCCTGCTCCGTTCTGGACTCCATTGGCTTCTTTATTCTGTGCTCCAAGCTGTCCTATCTGTTGAAATAAACTTTGGATCAACTCCTCTTGTCTCTTCATCATTGTCTCCATTTCGTCCCTAGTGATGTAGATCGACACTTGATTCCCTCTTGAGGAAGCTTCTTGACTTCCTTGGTGTTCGCTTCTCTCTGGCCTCGGCCTCCTACTCGATTGTCTCGTCATAATTCCTCAGATCTAAACTCTTATATTTTCAAATTCAACTTCTATCCGATGTAGCGGGACCTGAGTTCAATTCTCAGTGAAAGCACCAAAATGTTTGCACCAAAAACGGTCACAAACACCCAATACCGTGAAAGCACCCGTTTATCAACACAAACCAGCAATAACAAACACAGAACTCAGATCTAAGAGATAGTAAATGCAGCGAATCACAAATAACAGTAAACAACATAGGATTTATAGTGGTTCGGCGTTCGTGCCTACGTCCACTTTGAAGGTTTTTATCTTTATTGATTCACTTGATGATTTTCAATTGATTACAGCAGATTACAGCAAGATGTAGCTTTCACACTTGATTACAATGATGTTGGAAAGACCTAGAATTGAATCTGGCAGAGTCTAGGCTTGTTCTCTATCTTCCAAATCTCCGACCCTTTTTCTGAATGACCAGGGGCTCTATTCATAGGCGTGGAAGGCTGAAATCCCACCCAAAACCTGGGAGGCTGCTTGGCACGTGACGGGGGGCCCACAGGCCCGCGTTCTCGGGATCCGTGCCCAGTTTGGGATCGATTTGAAGTGAGGTTCGAATCGATCAAAAATGCATCCAATCGAGGCGAAATTTGGCGTGGACATTCTTCAGCTATAATCAAGCTCCTGTGAAAATTTCATGGCATTTGGATCAAGGGATTGAGAGATATGATCGATTCAAGATTGGATCTTCGGCATGCTGGTTGCTTCGAACCGATGAAATTGATTCGTTCGAATCGATCAATTCGAATCGATCGGTTCGAATCGATCAATTCGAATCGATCGGTTCGAATCGACCCAAGCTCGTGTTAGCTTAGCCGCTGATGGTTTTGAGTTGTTGGATTCGAAGGTCATCTTCGAATCGATGGAATGGTATTCGTTCGAATCGATCCAAATGCGTCACCTTGGATCGATTCGAAGTTGTTTTAACATGTTGGGTTCGAAGACGGCATGGGGCGAGGTGACTTGGATGGAGTCGAAGCAAGGCTCGGTCCATGGATTCGAAGTTAGGTCACGGATGGATCCGAAGCAAGGCTATCTGGGGGTTTACTTGATGGAGTCGAAGCCGATGGATGCGAGGCCGATGGAGATGGAGTCGAAGGTGATGGAGTCGAAGCAGGCAATGGCTGGTGGATTCGAATATGGTAGCAAGCAGTGATGGGTTCGAAGTTCATGGGTTCGAATGGTGATGGGTTCGAAATGAACAATGGGTATCTTTCTCAAATTGAATCCATCATATCTTGAGCATACGAACTTGGATTGACTTGAAACTTGAGACGTTGGATTCTATGGTCTTTCTTGTCATGCCCTATCAATTGTGGCCCGATCCGGACTCGGACAAAATTCACCGATATCCATAGCGAAGCGAGGTACGACCAATCTCTGAGGCGAACTGTCTTTTGTTTTTGACCAATCTTTCGGTATCACGGCTTTGCCAAAAAAGTGGGATAACACTTGGCATTCCATAAACAAAGTCCATCAAAATTTATTCCCATTTCCACTTGAGAATCTCTAGCAGTTGTAGCAACCACTTGGCTTCTTATGTTCAGCATCTACTAGTCGACGATTCATTTATCTCGAAATGAAGGTCCGATGCCTTTCTTCATCCCTTCCCAATAAATTATCTACCTTGTATCATGGTTCATTTTATTATTGTTAAGATATACAGTCAATATCGAATGAGAGCACTTTCGTAGTACCTTATCCCTTAACCAATTGACATTGGAAACAAATATTATCTCATAATTACAGAGCCAACCGTCTCGGTTGAGTCCGCGTAGCATCACCACTACAGATACTACATGTTCCTCTAATTTAGACATGATCTCTGCTAGCCTAGCTTCACGTCTTTAACTAGTACCGATCTATTAAATCCATGTAGGTTTGATAGTCAAACTAGCCATCATCTTTGGCTATAGGTCACGTCGAGTTCTAAAGTCATAATTGACAATAAACTCAAGCAATGTCCACTCTAAAAATATCACTTTCAAACTGTTACGTCCTCAACTCAAAGCATCAAAGACTGCATTTTCCTTATGAGCGTATAGGAAATTTCAAAGTTGTAGGAGGCCGAGACACCATCGTTGTTGGTTAAGGTCAAGATCTTTCTCGAAGAAGAGATACTTCAATGATGTGGAATTGATAAATAATCTGACCCTCACTCCTTGTAGGTAGTGCCTCTAGGTCCAAAGTGAACACTAGCATATTTGATAACCTTCCCTTTAAGAATCAATACCGCATCCAATCAAGTACCAAAAGACTGTGTGTACTATCAACTCCTTGTTCCCATTTGGAATGACTAATATCGGTACACTCGTCAACCTCTCTGTCAAATGCACTAATGCATGTATGCACCTCATGTCCTAAATAAAAATTCTGAGTCTTCTCGTAAAATTGGTTGACGGTGTCGCTACCTTGAAGAAGTCCTTGTTGAACATCATGCCAACCTAAGGAAACTTCTCATATTTAGCACTCTTTGGCTACTCAAATTTTGGACTATCATAACTTGTAGGATCAATAGCAATGTCCTGTTGTGTAACAATGTGACCCAAGCATCTCACTTCCCTCCTTCAAAAGTGGTACTTCGTAAATATCATCACCAATCAATGTTTTCTCAACACAGCCAATACACTCATCAATTGAGTCTTGTGCTCCTCTTTCGTCCATGAGAAAATGCAAGTATTTTTAATGAGTACGAACAGAAACTTACTCGAATGATCCCTCAAAACATGTCCAAGAAATCAGCAAAGTATGTCGATCATCGATTAGCTTGAACGGCACCAACCACTCAATACTCTAGGATGCGTGTGAAATGATGTAACCAACACACTTTCTCTAGCTACTCTCCATGGATGAAACCTCGTCTCAAGGTACAACTAAGAGAACACCTTAGCGCCATAGAGTTGATCAAGCAAGCCATCAATAAGTTGGAGTGGATACATGTTTGTCATCTCATTGAGCTCACAGTAATCAATATACAATCTCAAAGAGCCATATGCCTTTATGGCGAATATTATAGGTGCATTCTACTCAAATAAGCTTCTATGAATGTACCCGTGCCTCGATAGGTCACCTGCTTGCACCTCTAGTTTTCTCTGCTCTTTAGGCACCATATGCCTTAAAGGCATAACTACTGGTCTAGCACCTCTAACCAAATAAATACGGAGCTCCATCCTTATATGGTGGTAATCTGGTCAACTCATTGAATGTGTCCAAACACTCTCTATCTATATGCACAGATGACAACACATTGTATGGGATACTGAGCAAATATAGAAAGCTAACCATCAACTCATCATCATGTGAGCAGTCGAACCCTATCTTCCGCTCATCATCGGTCCTTATCGTCAACAACGGCTTCTCACAATCCACCATTATTCCATACCCCTTCAGCCAATCCATTCCTAGACTATAAAACCAAACCATATTAAACTGTAAAAAAAATCAATAACAAACAAACAAACATCCATGACTCGATAAGATAAGTCTCGACAAACCATCTACAAAATGCCTGAGCTCCTAACGAGGTTCATCGCAATTTAAAGGTGGGTTAACTATCTCAAGTCTCAATCCGAGTTTATCTACCAAATCACTAGATATGAAGGAATAAGCGACCTCGATATCGAATAAAATATGTATGGAACACCACAAATGGAAAGCATACCCTATATAATAATGCCTTTTCCCTTCTGTTTCGTCGATGGAGCACTCAACAAAATCAGAATGACATTCAATGCATATGCTTTCATGGTTTGTCCCTATTTAGCTTGTTCTGGACAATATTTCTACATTTAGTACATGCTCTCATGCCATGAAGCCTTCTTGATTAACTTCTCGAAGCTCTCGTGAATATGACGAATCAATCATTTTCCATGATGATCGCTCAACCCACCAATAATCTTTTCATCCTTTTAGGATGGAATATAAATGAAAAATAGACCATACTTCGACCATACTTCAAATTTGGCCACATACTTTGAGATAGACATATCTCCTTGCTTCAAGTTGATGAACTTCCTAGAAAACAATGACTTTTAAAAAGTAGAGATAAATTTCTCTCCAATGCAAACTATGAACTGATCCCAAGTAAAATGATATTTCGAAATCGAACCTGTAAGGGTACTCCACCATTACATTTTTCATCCCTGGAGTCATCTAGAGGTTAACTTCTACCTCATTGCATTGTCTAACTCCAAGTCATCAAAGATGCTTTTGCAAATATCCATCCCATCTTACACCTTAATAGCCAATTCTGTTCTTAGGAACATTCTGCCTTCTAGACTCGGTAGTCTTTATACAGCTTGGCAAAGTCGACTTTAGGCATTTGCTCTTAGCACTATAATCATATGGAGAAACTTTGGCATTCCATAATAATGTTTTGCGCTATCATAGCGAACATATTAAGTAAATCAAAGTTAGTGGTCCTTGATCCTACCCACTCCTCCAGAGATGGAGTCCATAACAACATTTCACGTATGCTAGATCATTCCTGATTTATAATAAGGATGATCAGTCTCTCGTAAAGAAAATTTCATTAATAGTGCTCGAGTGTACAATGCAACTTATGTAAAATATACACTACTATATAGTTTTAAAAATCAAAATATATAACAAGTATGCACTCTCTCGTATATAGGGACATACTCTCGATCTAGCCTAGGTGACAACTATAACCTATCTCTACTAGATCACAGTATCAATGCAGGTTAATCATGTAACCTGGCTCTGATGCCAAATGTAATGACCACCCTCACCTCCAATTGTCATATAATCGAATAGTGCACTATTGGAGCACCCGATCGATGTAGGACGATAGTTAAGAAAAAGGAAATAAGTGAAGAAGAGAAATAGAAGAGAAGAGAAAAGAAAAGAAGAGAAAGAAAGAAAACATCACACAATCACATAACCTATCTGTTATGTGGCTTTTTGACCCGTCTATATGCAAATTGATTAGATAAGTCAGACTCGATGATAGGCAAGGCATGCAGCATGAAGTGGTGATCATAGAGACCAGAGACCAAGCACAGACAATAGTGTGAAGCAACGGTCAAGCAAAGTCGAGAGATAGACTCCATAGAAAAATCTATGTATGGATTAGTGCTTCCCCTAGGCAGGGAATTGGATCGGATCACTATGGATATGAACATCATGAATCAGTAATTCAACTCAACGGGAAATCAATCAATATCTCTAAAAACATGAAGGCAACTATGCAAACAACTCTGAAAACGTAAAGCTAGTGTTTCTAAACACTTGAACAACGTAAATTGACATAGTATTGCTTGGAAAATAGGTAAATGAAATAGATTTACATATATTATATTTATATATGAAAGTATTTTATTTTAGAAAAGAAATAATAGTTATATATAGTGTGTTTTGTTACTAGAGAATAATAAAATTTGATTGCTATCATTTATTAGTTTATTAGTTGTGCTCTGATAGTTTATGAGCATTTATTGTTTTGACTGAATTAATATGAACACCTTGTGAATTCAGTTTCATGATTCTGCAATAAGGCATTCGATTATAATATTGAGTTAAAAGTTTTAAAATTAATTTTAATAAAGTTGTTTATTATAATCCAAACAAGGATATACATTTGTGAAATGATTTTATATAAGAGAAGTGAAATTATATAAGTATGTTTTATAAGTATAGTTTATAAATCAAAAAGATTTAAAACTGAGAATTTAAGGACATAAATCCTGGTGTTTTTCGAAAAAAAATTCAACGTTTTTAGTAAAAAAAATAATAGTATTATTTGGAAGTATATATGGATAGAAATATAATAAAAGAATGTTAAAATATGTAAGGAAGCACGGAACTCACTTAAATTGGTAGAAAATAATTCTAGTTTACAACATCATCGGCATTCATTTTTTAGTTTCTAAGTGAGGCATCGCTATCACGGTGATTTTCTATAGAGTTGTTTGGTAAAACAAAGTTTGTTTTAGATTCCCAATGTACGGTTTGATATACGAAGGAGATATGCATATTATTATTTATTATTTGAAAATGTTCGGAAATAAAACCGAGCGTTTAATTTGAAATTTTTAGCTAAGTTAATATATATAGATACATGTATCTTATCCATTAGGATAGTTTGGTTTATGCGTTACATTTTGAGATGTTGTTTGGTAATTTTCAATTATTAAAATGAAATGGAATTTTCGGTGATTTTGGATAGTCGAAGACTGTTGATATAAATTGAAGTTAAGTGTTTTTATGAAAATATAAGCAGATAAGTTTTTGTAATATATAAATTTGAAAAGATTGTAAGCTAAAACAAAATTTAAATTTGTTAAATATCCTGGTTAAGTAAAAAAACTGGAATTTGTACATATATTCTTAGGATGTAGGAGTGTATTATATTGATATGAACTTGAGTTATGAAATGAAATTTAACTTAGGTAAAGTTAAAATGAAATGATTTTATGAAATGGTTTGTAAAGGAATTTTAGTATCAAAGAGAATTACTATTGGCATAAATAAATGTGAATCAAAATGATAAAAATAATTAGTATAGTAATAAAGAAGCAATGGAACAAATATGAAAGTTGTACGTAGATCATTTTATTCGCATAACTATTAGTTCCAGTTTTGAGTACATGATTTCAAGGTGATTTACATCGATCTAGGTTAGGATTGTTCACTCGATTCTTGATGGTGAACGCTCGATATGAGTTTTTGATAAAAATTGAAGATTTTCCATCATAGTGTATGGCTACGCAAGGAGCACGGAGATTTCTAACCAACGAACCTTATTAGAGTCCTTACTAGGGAAGTCGAGTGAGTGGTACTAGTTCGGAAGTGAAATTTGGGCGATTCGTACGAGCTTTATTATAATTATATGTTTTGACATTTGAAAATGTAGGTTATATAGTTATGAATTATATAGTTTGATGGCATTTGCAAGTAAGATGTAGGTTCATGGAAGCAAAGGCCAGTTTGATGCTTTTGGTTTCATGAGTAAGGTCGATTGCTTGACTAATAAATGCACGTTTATATTGTTGTTTTGGTCCGTTGGTTTTATGCTCGGATATGGGAGGCCACTTTTGGGTTTTTGTTTTCTTTTGTTGGTTTGGGCACGTAGTGGAGATTTGTATTCTTTTTTTTCGATCGAGCTGCGCAAAGGAGGTGCTGCCAAAGTTTTCTGTAACTTAAAAGGCTTAGAAATTTAATAAACCATTTCAACTAATTTATTGGCAAAGCTTAAGGGTTTTGAGACATTTCTCTTATTTTGGGAATTTCGGGTATGAAATTCTTTTAAGGAGGGAAGAATGTAATAACCTAAAATTTTGTTGCTTGGTTTTGAATATAATTTATTTTTAAATTGAAATACTCGGATTTTAAAGTTTAAATCCAAAATATAGGGATTATTTTAACATATTTGAATTGTGAATTTAATATTTTAATAGTGATTTAAATGCCTGGATTTTGAATTCAATATTAATCAAGTGGATTTAATGGTTTTATTTAACTCTTTTTAATCAATAAATAATAATGGTGAATTTAGTTTGTAAATTTATAGAAAATAATAAATAGTTCGAACAAATAATCTGAAATATGTTATCAATATAATGAATCAACTTTTATTGAAGCATTTTTAATTTATTTTATTTGATTTTTCCATATTTTTTAATTTGGAAATTTTTTATACTATGGTTTGATGGTTTTTTGTCAAACAACAATGTTCCTGTGATTTTATAGAATTAGTTAAGAAGTGTATATTCTTATAATTTTAGGGTCATATCACATTTTTGTGCAAGATCATATTTTTGTTTCGTTGGTCGACGTCCACACGTGGATGAAATGCTATGCAGTATGTTGCAGGAAAGTTATGATAACTATAACCTAACACCTATTCAACACACTAACTTCTTTTTTCACCTCATTGTTCCATCCACTTTTCCAATGAGTCAAAAATAAAGGAAAAAATTGGAAATCCACACTAAAAATTCAAATCAATTTGTATATTTATCTAAAAAAAATTAAACTATAAAACTTTGGAGTTGTTTAGCCTATATCTACATTAGGTATAAGCTTGGTGGAGTTTAGGTGATGGGGGGTGAGTGCGCAGTGTGCAGACGTGAGCAAAATTTAGCTACGGTTTGAGTTTCCATGAGATAGAGGGGGATTAAGCTCGATTGGAGGATGGATTTGGGTTCGAGGTAGTAAGGGGCACCTTAGCCTCGAGTTTCATGAGGTGCGGTCCCTTAGGGGGATTGCGTCGATGTTAGGTCAAGGGTGTTTGGGTCCAGGTCACGTTCATGTAGTGGAGGGCGGAGGAGAAGAAGTGTGAGGGATTTGCTGCTTAGGCCAAGAGTAAGTCGCTAATGAGGTCGATTCGAAGAATCGTTGATCGAGGTTGTGTGTAGGGTGCACGACTGTGCATGACATAGTGAGCTTGGAGGGAATTTAAACATTGGGGAAGAAGGATTCAAATAAGGGTAGTTAATTAGCTTTTTAATTTGTGTAATTTTAATTAAATAATTATAAATGCAATAACATGTTCATACAAGGTCCAATCACGATGCAGTCTTTTACGTTGCTCTCGTCATAGATACGCGATGGAATTATTTCTTTAAATTTGAAGCAAGTGAAAATTTCGGTTGAATCGGACGTCGTTCAATTTTTGCTCGAACTATAATTCCCGAGCGTCCGTTGGAATTTTGAAGGGTTAAACTCACATACTTGGTTAATCCTTATGTTATATAATGGGTAAAATTTACTGTTTGTGTTTGGTTGAATTATTAGCTGATTTGGTTAGATATCTGCTTTTAAAAGCGATTGGCATTTAAATTGAAATATACAGGAATTTAGTAGAGAAATCCAGATTTCTCGACATTTGATTTTTAATCCTAGTTATATATATATATATATGCCGATGTGCATGTAAAAGTGCATATCTTTACTTTCATATTTAATCTTCTTTTAATTAAATAAATGAGCATATTAGGGTATTGTACATGTTTGAATCAAAATTTAAATTATTTTCAAAGCATCATTTATTCATCTTCATTTGGGGGTAAAACGGTAATTTTTCGTATGATTTAATTTGAGAAAATTTATTTGCATATTTGTATTTTTATTTGTAGGAAATGAAGTGCAAATATGACGAGATTTCATGGATATATGCATGCACTTATGTTGAAGACAAATAGAGAATGGAAATAAATGAATTTATGCAACGTGGAGGAGCCCACATATCCACTACCATTTGATCCATGATTAAAAGCAAAGGCACATGTTAGTAGAAGCTTAAAGGCATGTTAATGGGGATTAATTGATTCTCTAATGATTACTTGGAGGGTACACTCTCTCAAGGGTATTTTAGGTAGCCTCCTAAAACATGAATTTGGGTTTTAAGTACCCTTATGTCTCATGTAATTATCCTCTTCTCTTTTATGCAAGCTGTAGCCACAAAATAAAAAATATAACGACCCGTATTTTTCCAATAATTAAAGTATTGAATTCAATAATATTTTCTAAGTTAATATTGGATGAAAATAAAATTTATGATTTATTAATGAGAAAACTAACTAGAATGAAATTTATTAATGTTAAATTAAGATAATCGATAACCGTTTGAATATAATCTCAATTAATTGGGGTAATTGTAAAGTTAATTGGTTAGAAATCATAAATAAGGAAATAAACCAAATGTTTTGTTTAATGGTAAAATTGTACGTAATAAATTGAAATTGGTTAATATAGAATGATTAATCCGTATGTCAATTTATTAGCTTGATTTGTAAACAACAAACATAGAAATATGTTTGAAATTGGAAGATTGTAACAATTGTTAACTATTATTTCATTATTTAATCCATTGAAATTAAGTTGGAAATCAATTGAAATTTTATGAAATTAAATATTGCAATTAAAATGGATTAAAATGATAACTATACAATACTGATGTAATAATGGTCAACCAATTATTTATATTCATAAAGTAATAATTGTTGAACAATAAGATGTAAATCAAAATAAATGAATTTATTGGAATTTAGACTATAATTAATGAATTTATTGCAATGAAAATTGAACACTATAATTAGTGTAATATTTAACATTGGTTTTGACATGGAAAAATTGTTTTAAAAGATTATTTAATTTCTGTGTAATTGGAAATGATAAAAATTGTTAGTTATAAAATTTGAATTTAAAAGCGATTTAATTAACTTAATAATAATTTATTTAATTAACGTGAAAATAGCCATTTTGGCCACTATCTCGGATTTTTTGACGAAACCAGATTCATCGGAACCGTAACGGTGAATTATTGTAAGATTTTAAGTTTCGTAGCGATCAGACTTATCGTTCGATCATGAGGGCTCGAAACGCGTGGAAATCAATTTAATGAGTTCAATTAAAAATAAGCTAATTTTAAAAGCTAACTTCTATATGCAATGGAATTTGAGTTTGAAATTTGTTCCATTTAGTTTAAAAATATCAAAAACATCTATTTTGATATATGGGATGACCTATTTTCATTTCGAAAACGGAACGGGCTTTCTGTTGTCATTGTCGTTTCGACCCAACTCGATATGTTATTCATTCTCATCCAGATCGTCCATATAAATAGACTTTGTTTCTCAAACCCTAGCAATCTTTTTTTTGTTCTATACATACATCAACTTCTATCTGTTCCTTTATTGAATGGCAGAAACCTATTTTAAATTCCAAAGAAAACCCTAATCAATTTCAAATTCAAATCGAAAATTATGCTCTTCAGTACTATATCGAATCATATATCGTTGGAAATCTCTCAATGAACGCAACTTACTACAGCAATTCGTTTTTCGTTTTCGTGCATATATTGACAGGAAATTGTCGAAGAAGCCATGGCCTTCCATGTTAGGGTTTTAGTTTTGACGGAGGATCATCGATGAGGATTCGTTTGGGTTTTATGGGTGCATAGATGGTGATGAGAGGATTCGATCTATATAGTCGCTTCGTGCTAGAGGGGTAAGAAATCGCTTGGAACAGCGATGAACTGCAGAGGTGGCACCTACGCAAACGCGAGCTGGAGGCGCAGCTTGGCCAGGTGGGGGTCGGTTGTGGACGTGGAAGCTAGTGGAGGTAGTGGATTTAGGTCGGAGATGCTCCTAATGTCACGCGTTCGCTTGTGGTCGTGGCACCTGTAGGTAGCAGCATGGTCGCGTTTTGTAAGTTAGCTAAGTTTCTCTACCGCGATTGAGATGACGTGGTAAGCTGTTATTTTCCTATATTATTATTTTATTTGATTTTGAATTTCAAACTTCTAATGTTAGTAACATTTTCATACGAGCTCGAATTCACACGCGGTTTTCTCCGCTGCGATCATATCAAAAATTCGAACGTCATGGAACTTGTTTGGTCGAATTTTGAGATTGTTCAAATTTGGTCATTTATTTGAATTTTAAATTGTCAAAAATCAAAAGGTGGGTGTTTTAACCCACTCACAACTACTAAATTATCTTATGTTAGTTAAATTAAATGTATGATGTGATTAGAAGTTGATTGATTGTTGTTTGGTATATTTAATTTGTCATTTCGGTTAAAATCTGAATTTTATCGAATTTAGTAGCCATTTAATTTAATATTGAATTTAAATAGTCAACGAAATACCTGTTAATGATAACGAGTTCATTGTTGTTATTTATTATTTGATTTGAATGATGATCGTGATGGATGTTTAATTATTTGGATGATTGGATATTTGTTTATTCATATGTTGCCATCACATGCAAGTTCCCTTAGTTTATTGATAGTAAATCACTATGGGTTGAAATGATACATACCTGAATGATCTATAGATTAGGGGAAAAATTGTTATGAGTTGAAATGATAGACTCGAGCGATTTTATGGATTTGAAATTTTAATTCGAGATTGCCGGTTGAAATGATATATACCCATAAATTTAAATTATTGTGGGTTGAAATGATATATATCTATATCACTTTACCATGGGGTAGAAAATTATACACGGCCACCGGATTGGTTAAATTTAATGATTTTAAATCCTTAAATTTTTGAATCCAGTTTGATAATTTTAAATAAAATTTGATTTATATAAACTGAATTATTTTTAAAAATCCAAGCTTTAAATGTTGAAATTGAAACTGGGTCAAAAAATTGTTTAAAGGAATTTAAATTGAAATTTCAAAGTGGAATCTTGAAATTTAAATGAAATTTATTGAAATTGAGTTATTGTAAACATTTGAATATTTAAACTTTTAAATCTACTAAATTTGAAGTAGTTTAAATTTATAGTTCAAACATGGTTTTGTAATCGACATAGATTTAAATGGTTTTTATTGAGAATTTGAACTTAAAGAGAAAATTTGAGTTTATTAATTTGAAAGCTGGATATGGTTCAGATTTGTTGAAATGGAAGAAATAGTTTAATTTGATATTGCTTTTAAATTAATTATTTAATATAAACTGTTTAAAAATATATTATTTTAAATTAAGATTTATTTAGATTTTCAAACCAGTTTATATTAAACTATTAGCTATATTAAACCTATTTTAATCTATTTGAAACTATTTTAATTTATTTAACCTATTTTAATCTTTTTAAACTATTTTAAACTATTTTAATCTATTTTAAACTATTTTAATCTATTTTAAACTATTTTAATCTATTTTATGCTCTTTAAACCACTTAAACTATTTCAAAGTATTTTAAACTATTCTAAACTATTTTAAAACCACTTAAACTATTTATGACTATCTAAACTATTTTTCAAAATTCAAACTGTGCAAGGCTGAATTGGTTATATTTAAATCTCAGATTTAAAAGCGAGTATGGTTAAATGATGTTATAACCCAAGTTGGAATTTGAAAGGATATTTTCTAGTGAAATGACTTATTTTGAGTAAATATGATGATTTTGAAATAAGGGTTTAACATATTTTGTGGATATGATTTCGAAAGTGATATGATTTTTGAGAATATGATATTAATTAGCAATCGGTATTGGAAATGCAAAAGAACCATCCGGTGTGAAATAAACGTTTGGTTGTTAAAGAGACCAGAACCGGATATTGTCATACTCTCTGCCAATACAGAAAACCACTTTAACAACTATGCATGTGGTGGAGATTCCAGAATGACGTAGAATGGTTTGGTGAATGATTCTGTATAAGGTATTATCGTAGCCCTAACTCCCTCGAGTCAGCTTGATGTGACTAAAACATGAGTCATGCCGGGCCAAGTGAGGTCGCACCTCCAATCGGACATGCTTCTTCGATACCTTACTATAACTTTGTGATTGATTTGGTGGCCACCCCTCGATTGGATTATGGAAGTGTGTTCCGAGGTAGGCGGTAGTAGCTGCTATGCGCTACCATTTAGTCTGGAAACGCAAAACGGTAGTATCCTACCCTGGGCATTGCCTCGCATGCCTTGTCACGTGCCTTATCAAACCTATTACGAGTTTTGTAACAAGCTGAATTCCGGTAGGTCCGGACTTTTTGTAAAATTGCTAAAATCTAAGCCCACTGAAGCCCGAGTTGGGTATCTGGTATCCTATAAATATGCCAATATAAATATATCAAAGCTCAAATAAATATCGCACAGTGGAACTGACTAAAATATAATAGTAAGAAAATATCCACCAATATAATAACATTTTCTAAACCAGTGTCTTAAATCTGGAAAGTTTTTTCCATCTACCTAACCTGTAGGATGTTATGAGGAGGGTTCAGAACTAAAATTATGGTGAATGAAAGAATTATACACTTCTAGGCTTAATTCTACATACACCGTTTTATTTCCATTTTCTGTTAAATTAGGTTTATTGGGTTTATACTACTCTTGCCTCCGTGCGTGAATCGTACCCTTCTAATCCCTAGTAGATTAAAACTTAATAACTAATATTTATGTAGCTACAGGCCCAATGACCGCATCGATCCTAGGTACTATCCATAGTACCTTCTGTATCCTCCTCGAAATGGACTCCATCGTCTTACTCCTAGAGCGTTCTGTGACTACATCAGTAAAAGACAGCTTCGTGAGGCCTACAATACAGATGTTCCGTTGTTTGCTATGGAAACGTAAAATTGCGTCCGCACTAGCCTATGCTAATGCTCAGACGTCCATAATGTACCACGCAGTGCATACCTTGAGGACTATACATAATCGTTTTTTCTACTCCCTGAATCTTGCTTAACAAGTTTTACCTTGTAAGAAACTCAGTCGGGGATTTTCTATATCTGTAAAGGACTGCTTCATTAGATCTACAATATAGATATTCTACTTGGTCTGTCTCTTTTCTCCTCATGGCTATGGCCCCACGCTCCACCCCTCAACTAATCGAAAGACTTTAAAGAAATAAGTGGTCGTACCTTACTACATACAATCTAAACATCCAATTGGCTGTGCCCCTCATCCAATGTCTCGATAGTGAAAGATTCATTGGCCTTTTGGTTTAACTCTAGTCTTTCCCAAACTCGCTTCTTGGTTTGATGCTGGCCTGATAACTACATGCGACTATCCTTTTGGGTCCTGCCCGCTAAAACCTATTCGCAAGTTAGAGTACGATGTCATACGAATATCCTACTCCAAACATCAGCCCTTTTGACCACCTACAATTGTGACGACCCAGATTTTTCAATGTTTAATTCGGAATAATTAAGTGGTTTTAAATATAGGAATTGAATTATAAATTGGTTTTGAATATGAAAAACTTGGAATTATCCATTCAGAATGTAGATACCGCAATTTGTTGAATAATATAATTATTCAATTCAATAATGGGAGATCGAAAAATATTTAATCTTGAGTTTCAAGCTTGTTAAAAATAATTTAAGGGCTTGTAAAATTTATTTTGATAGTTCTGAAGATAATAAAAGCTTTTAAATTGAAATTGAAAGTGATTCGTTCGGTTTTAAAAATATATTGTTTAAATTGATATTTAAAAATAGCTTTCCAAGGCACAGTCTCGAAATTCGACGAAACCAGTTCCAGTGGATCTGTAATATTGTATTATTATCAGATTTCAATTTTCGTAGTGTTTGGAGTGATCATTTGGCCGTACGATAAGTAAACGCGCTGAATTTATATCGAAAATTTAATATAATAACTGGGTTCAAAAAGCTATCTTCTCCATACGATCGAATTAGGACTCGAAACCTTTTCCATTGCGTTCAGAATAGGGGTATAACATTATAAAAGGCTAGCGGCATGCCTCGATAGGAAGTCAAAATTTCGTGTTGAGTTTGTCGAGACAATTTGAATTTGAATTTAAATTAGTATATATTTATACCCTAAGTCAACACAGCAGTGATTCCCTTCCTTCAGCCTGTTTTCTATCTCCATCTCAACTTTCTGTCTCCTCTGTAGAAAAGCAATTTCTACACGCTACCCATTATCCTTAATTTTCACTACCTCTTTCGTTCGAAATCAAATCCATCTTCTTTTTATGAATCATGACACTTCTTCTTTCGGCCAGAAATCAAAATCGAAAAGAAAATAAAATTTATTAATGGCCGAACAAATAGAGGTCGTGTATGATATTTCCTCTTCTCATTATCAATGCGTTCCCTTCTTCTAATTCCATTTCATTTCAAATCGACCCAAAGCGTTTGAATGCAGAACGAACAAACGAACGAAAACCATTTCGTTCGAAAGGGGATAAGAGAATTTGGGACGAAGCCATTTCAGGCGAGTGTTCGATTCTCGAGGGGGTGGGAAGGAAATTGGCGGCGACTCGTTTAGGGTTTCTCAAGTTTGAGGAGGGATGCTGCAGCAAAGGGTGTCGCAAGTTAGGGCTTGGTGGTGAAGGAATCGGCGACACTCGGGGTGGTGATTGTGGCATTCTCTGATACGTGCGATGAGGGGTTTCGAGGCAGTGGTGCGTGGAGTGCATGTTGTCTTTTCGAGACAGTGATGTTTTGGTCTATCAATGGTGGTATGGCGATTGGCATGCATGGATGGTCGATCGACGGGGTGGTTCGTCGATGGCATAAGGGGTGGTTGTGGGCTACGTAGTAAGGTATTTATGTGTAATTTTTTTTCTTTTTTCAATTTATATATTTATAATGATATTTTACAGTAAAGTTTTTATAAAAAAATAACTACAGCAAGGTATATATATATATAGTTTATGTATTTTAAAATTTTAATAATAATGATAATATATATATATATATACACATATGGGTATATATATAGTAAAGCAGAAAATATATATAAGGTTTTGGGAAAAAAATAGGAATTTTAAAATGTTCACAGTAAAGAAATTTCTGTTTTGTTATTTACAGAAAGGTAAAATATAAATATAGGTATATCTATAAAAAGACACACATATTTTATTATATATAGAAAAGAAACACAAAAGGTATTTATATATAGATAAAGAAAATAATAGGAATTTTTAAAGGTTTGAAGTTATATAAAATTAGATTTTTAAGACCTTCAGGTTATTTCCAAAAGAAAAATAAATATACATACATATATTTTAATTTACTAGTCATTTTAAAATAATGTATTATAGTGATTAACTTGTTTAGTAAACCTATTTAATTATTTTAGTTACTAAAAGATTTTTTAAAGGGAAAATTAGTTTAAAATTAAATTATTAGTTAAATAAATTTTTTAAATGGCAACTAATTGTCCGATTATTCAAATATAAATAAATTGTATAAATATTTATACAAGGTCAATAATCATGGAATCAAATCGAAAATGAAGTGGATTTGCAAATTCAAGGGGGGAAAAAGTGAGTTAATCTCACACATCTGGATTATTATAGTTAAATTTAAATTATTGGTTGTTTTACTTGGATGATGGTTGTCATTAATTAAAATTAAATAGACCCTATACGCCGCATAATAGCGGACGATATTATATAAACCCATATACCACGATATTTCACCTCGAAGTGGAATTAGTATTATATATATTTGGAGTGATTGATTTCCCGCAATATATAACGGATGAGACCCTATACACCGCATAATAGCGAATGATATTATATAAATCCCATATGCCATGATATTCCACCTCGAAGTGGAATTGGTATTATTGTATTGTGCTAACATCTGTGGATGCAGGGAACAGGTTGGGGGATCCAACGGGATTCCTCAAATTTATTTAGAATGTTTTAATATTATATGATTTGGCCATTGATAATCTGTGATAAATTATATTGGTAGCAGAAATGTTGGATGCTATGTTTGATTGAAAATATTTGGGTGTACTGAGTTACCAAAAATGTATAGATTGGATTTTTGAAAAGAAAATTTAAAGAAAGGATTTGTAAATAAATTGGTTATTGAAAATTTAGGATAAATTGAAGAATGAATTGGAAAAGAATGAAAGTGATTTTTAAATTCTAATAAATAAGTTTCGAGTATGGAAAAGGGGATTTTGAATAAACAGAGTAATAATGAATTATAAAACATAAATGATGTTGTTTAAAGGAATAAAAGAATTTACTTTAAAATTCGAGGTTTAAATTTATTTGAAGGGATAAAGAAGAAATTTGGAAAATATGAAATTAGTATTTTCAGCTAAAAAGATTTTAAATCATAATTATGGAATAAAGTCTGAAATTAATGGATTTTGAAATAAATTGAGTAGGTAAGAAATTTATTTCAAAATGGAGTAAATTGGGAATCAATTTGGAAATAGATCTAAGTGTTTGGAATTGGAATTTTAAAGGGAAGTTGAGTCTATGGAACTTATAAACTGGGTTTATAAAAGTAAAGCAATATATCAGCAGATATTTGGAAGAATAAATTCACGGTTGGAATTTATTAAAGGGATGGGTAAATTTGTTTAAAAATAAATAGTGGTTTATTTAGAAGATGTGTAAGAGAAGAGTATTTCCCTGAATAGCCAAGTACGTTTCAAAACAAATTTTTAAGTATAAGTAAAAAGTTTAAGTTGTTTAGAAGTATATTTTAGAAAAGTTATTATTTCTAAATGTTTAAATTTAAGGTAAGTATATTTTTCTAATTTATTATAGAGTAATTATTTAAAGATGGCTTGGTATTATGTTTTAAAAGTTAGAAATTTAGTTTTATATTGTACAAAGTAGTTTTATTTTAAATATTCTTAAAGTATATATTTTGAATAAGTATTAAAGTAATTTTTAATTTAAATGTTTTAAAAGATATTTTATAATAAAGTGTTTTAAATTATTTTAAAAATCTAAAGTTTTTTGTGCTTGGTGTTTTCAATAGGAATAAATATTTGGGAATTTATTCCATGAGAAGAGTGTGGTTTGAAAACTGTTTTCAAAAGGGTTGAAAGTGGAAGTATATCTTGTGAAGATATTTTGAGATTAATAAATAATTTGGTGAAATTATTTATGTTTGATGTTGTTTGTGAATGTTATTTGATAGTTAAATAACTGACTATCAATATTGGCCAATGCGCTGATCGTTTCGAAGAAATCGGGATCGGGATTTATTTCCTGAAAACTACTTCGATCCGGTTTGAACATTTTCATGTGGAAAACAAGAGTTTGGATTCGAAGGTGGAGCAGTGAAGTGCAAGGGTTAGTTGCTACTAATCCTGAGGTGATTCCAAAATGGATGTAGTAGGAGTAATGCCTTCGGTTCCGTTCGAACCTGGAACGAACTTGTATGGATGAATGCTTCCAGAACATCGTTAGGTGGGCAATGAGCATTCTAAGAGATGTGTTCTAAAAAGGTAACGCTTATTCTCGAGCCTCATCAACCGGGAATGACTGAAAATCAGGGGATATGCAGCAAGGCTAAGTGGGTAGCACCCATTAGGGTGAGTCATCCCTGTCTAGATGTCCCTTTTTATTTCGGCTGTATGGCGGTTGTTGATCCCAACCGCGGGGTGATCTTACTCGGGATTATCCAGTAAGGGGTAGTCTCGGTCTTGTGTTACAGGGGATTGGAAGTAATTCTTGGTACGGTGATCTAGGCCACGTGCTGTGATAGGTGGCACCCTACTGCCTAGTCATTAGTTGGAAATCCATTCTCCCTACGTTCCTTTTACGGTTTTTGTTTGTAGAACCCACTTTGTGGCTAATATGCTGGAATTTAATTAATGTAACAATTTCGGCTATTTGAATAAGTATTTGTATGTAGACCCTATTATAATATCAGAGGATTTTGATAAAAAGTATTTTGGCTATCGTAAGGTAAAAATCCGACATGTTTATTGGTGGCGTGGTCTTACGAGATGCTTTTGTTTTCAAAAGAATTTTGAAACTTTAATAATCAATTTGAGTGTGGTTTTCTCACGCTGGTACTCTAGATTGACTCAGGTGTTATTTAACTATAATGCTCGGGTCAGACTGAGTATTGTAGAATACAGGAATGGATACGGTGGAGCTTAGGAGACAGGCTGGATGGCGATACGTACTTCCGTACTTGTATGAAATATTCTGATGTATTGATTAGCCGTGTATTCAGTTTTGTAAGGACAAGTTGTGATTACTATCCATCTGTGTGTTATGTATACTCTGATGATGTAATATATAAACAGATTTGTTTTTATGTAAAGATCATTTTCTATTATATTTTATTCCGCTGCGTTGGTAAGATTCTGATGTTGTTTCTATTTTTCTTCTTCTACCTCTTCTTCTTTAACCCGAATGGTTCGTATTTCCGTTCATCTTAAGTTGATTGATGGAGAATAGTGACGACTCAAGGGGTATGGAACTGCGGGTCGTTACTGTGTAGCAGAGCTGAAAGGTTAAGCGAGAACCTTGGCTCTGGTGGGGATTACTCATTTGAGATGGAGTCAGTAGTACCCCAGAATGAGTTTGAGCATATTAATAGTTATGAGCGCGTATTTGTTAGTGGGTATAAAAAATGCTTTTATATTGTGTTGATTGATTTATTGAGTGGCATATGAACCTTCGTCGACACAGTCTGGACAACTGTATCGAAGGGTTTTCTAAACACTTGAATAGAACCATTCGACACAATATTGTTTTCTAAAGCGGGTAAATGAAATAATTTTACCTAAAAATATATTTTGATATAAAAGAAACATTTTCTTAAATTGTCATATAACTTGGATGTTTGGATGATAATATTTTGAACAAATAAGATTATAAAAATTAGAATGACTTGTATAATCAAATGGAAATTTGTATGGGCATAAATTATACAAATGAATTATAGTTAAAATTTGATTTAAGTCAAAATCTGAAAATTTAAAACCCTGGAGATTTTGGAAGTGTTTTTCGAAGTGTTTTGAAGACAAATAATAGCATTATTATTTTGGAGGTATTTCTGAAAGGAAATTGTTTCAAATAAATTTTGGGAAGGGATATAGCATTGAGCTCACTTCAGTCGCTGGAAAATAACTTCAGTGATGACTACAGCATCATCGATGTTCATTTTCGAGTTTCTAAGTGATGGATTGCTGCCAAATTGATTTGTTCAGAAGAACTAGTTTTGTTTTTAAAATTTCAAAGGAAATTTGTTGGGAATAAAAACCAGGATTGGTTTAAAAGTTTGAAAAGTGTGATTTTGAGATATTGGTGATTTCAAAATGATTTGAAACAAAAGCCGAGTGTTTAAAAATCCTGAAATCCTTATTTAAATAATTTAGAGATCATCAGGAGATAAGTTATAAACTTACAAATGGTGAATGATTTTGAAGAGAAATCTGCGGATTGGGTTTTAGAATTAAAGGTAAAAGTGAGAAGGTTAAAATAAAATTTAACTTGGAATAAAGTGAAGAAATTTAAATTTTGAAACTTAAATAGGTTGTGATTGAATGAGAAAATTACAATTAAATTGGAATTGAATTGGATCGGAATAAATAAAAATATGCTTGGGTTAAGTAAGGATCTCGAGTTAAAATGAAATGGGGATGTGCTTAATTATAAATGAATGGAAGTATGAAATATAAGCGCGTGACCTATGAGAATTTGAATAGTGAAATAAGGACCAAATAAATTTGTTTAGTATTTCGGAATGAAATAAAAATCCAAACATGAATTATAAAATAGATTAAACTTGAGAAAATTAACTAAAGTGATTTTTGAAGGTAAAAATCAAATATTGAATTATAAGATGGGAGTGTACTAATCTGGAATAAATTAGTTAATTGAACAAGTTAATGGGATTTAAATTTGGTAATGAAAAGTTGAAAGTGTAAATGAATAATGGAATTGGATTATAAAAGTGATGGTTTGAATTGTAAATAAATCCAAGTGAGTAGAAATAAAATTGAAATGGTCTTGTTATTAATAAAATAAGTTGGAAGTGAATGGAAAACGTGGAACAAAGTTTAAAATAGATTGAATGAGTACACTAATTGAATTTGATAGAATGTAATTTAATTGGAAATGGAGATGAACTTAAGTTGTTAACTTAAGTGAATTGTTAAATGGTTGTTAGCAAGCTTTATGAAATGGTTTTGAATGGAACATGTTTGAATAATGAAATGGAATTATTATGAGTTGAAATAACTTAAGTAAGTGTGAAATGGTTATTTAATTCAATAACATAGCATGTCTTCAAGTCCCATAAATGGTTTCGAATGAAACCTATGCGAATATGAAATGCAAGTGAATGATTGTGAATAAATTAAAAAATGGAATGGAATTAAATATAAATTGAGTCGGAATCAATTTAAATTGGTTATAAAACTTACGTAATTATTTATTCACATGGATATCATCCAATTTCATAGAATAAATTGTCAATTTGACGTAAACGAAGGGAATTAAAATTTTATGAGTTGATAGAGATTAAATAAATTGATTTTGAGATCCATTGAAGTGAATATGAGTTTGTTTTGCTTAAAAATAAATTGGATGTAAGCATGTGAGTTGTTAACCATTCGGATCAAGTAAAGCGATGTGTGATTGGTTGTAAGCAATTAAAATTAATGTTGGAACATTGAAATTTCTTATGAAAAGGGTTTAGTGTGCATTGCTTTTAGTATTCATGAGTTGTAGTTGTTTAAAAGAGTGAAATGATGATGACTTTCATATGTATGGCACTTACATATTTAAATTGAGTAAGTACAGGTACAAGGAAGCCGTGTGACCGGATTTGGTTGCGCTAATTGCTAGAATAATAAGCGGCTTGCTTAAAAATGCTAAATAGAGGTACGCCTACGCAATAAAAGTTAGGAAATATGAATTATTGTTTGTTTTTTTTTTCCGACCGTGTGGGTTGATGTATATATATTTATATCTCTTGTCAAATTGCAAAAGCTCCTCCGTACAAAGGAGACTCTGCCAAAATTTTCCGAAAATTTTTGGAGTTAGAAAATTTTTGAAAATTTTTTTGTTAACGACAAAACGATTTCAAATTGGAATCGAAATAAGGGATTTTGGAAATGCAAATTGAAACTAATTGTTTAGTTGGAACTAAAGGGTTAGGAAAGTGAATATGGGATTTTCACTAAGTGTTTTTTAGTAAGTAGTGGGGTTGGGACATTCTTCTGCCTTAGTAATTTCGAGGACGAAATTCTTTTAGGGGGGAGGAATGTGATGACCCGGATTTTTCAATGTTTAATTTGGAATAATTAAGTGGTTTTAAATATAGGAATTGAATTATAAATTGGTTTTGAATATGAAAAACTTGGAATTATCCATTCAGAATGTAGATACAGCAATTTGTTGAATAATATAATTATTCAATTCAATAATTGGAGATTAAGTAAAATATTTAATCTTGAGTTTCAAGCTTGTTAAAAATAATTTAAAGGCTTGTAAAATTTATATTGATAGTTCTGAAGATAATAAAAGCTTTTAAATTGAAATCGAAAGTGATTCGTTCGGTTTTAAAAATATATCGATTAAATTGTTATTTAAAAATAGTTTTCCAAGGAACAGTCTCGGAATTCGACGAAACCAGTTCCATTGGATCCATAATATTGAATTATTATCGGATTTCAATTTTCGTAGTGTTTGGAGTGATCATTTGGTCGTACGATAAGTAAACGCGTTGAATTTATATCGAAAATTTAATATAATAATTGGGTTCAAAAAGCTATCTTCTCCATGATCGAATTAGGACTCGAAACCTTGTCCATTGCGTTTGGAATAGGGGTATAACATTATAAACGCCTAGCGGCACGCTCGACAGGAAGTCAAAATTTCATGTTGCATTTTCGAGACAATTTGAATTTGAATTTAAATTAATATATATTTATAGCCTAAGTCAACACAGCAATGATTCCCTTCCTTCAGCCTGTTTTCTATCTCCGTCACAACTTTCTGTCTCCTCTATAGCAAAGCAATTTCTGCACTCTACCCATTATCCTTAATTTGCGTTGCCTCTTTCGTTCGAAATCAAATCCATCTTCTTTTTATAAATCACGACACTTCTTCTTTCGGCCAGAAATCAAAATCGAACAAAAAATAAAATTTATTAATGGCCGAACAAATAGGGGTCGCGTATGATATTTCCTCTTCTCATTATCAATGTGTTTCCTTCTTCTGATTCCTTTTCATTTCAAATCTACCCAAAGCGTTCGAATGCAGAACGAACGAAAACGTTTTCGTTCGAAAGGGGATAAGAGATTTTGGGACGAAGCCATTTCAGGCGAGTGTTCGATTCTTGAGGGGGTGGGAAGGAAATTAACGACAGCTCGTTTTGGGTTTCTCAAGCTCGAGGAGGGATGCTGCAACAAGGGTTTCGCGAGTTAGGGCTTGGTGGTGAAGGAGTCGGCGACACTTGGGGTGGCGATTGTGGCATTCTTTGATACGTGCGATGAGGGGGGTTTCGAGGCAGTGGTGCGTGGAGTGCATGCTGTCTTGTCGAGACAGTGATGTTTTGGTCTATCGATGGTGGTTTGGCGATTGATGTGCGTGGATGGCGGATCGACGGGGTGGTTTGTCGATGGCACTATGGATAGGTTTACTCTCTCCACTTTAACATCCTCCAGTGCATTTGTCGACGTGCGTAGAGTGCATGCTTCTCTCTCCACTTTAACATCCTCCAGTTGACTAGGCTCCACAACCTCTGCTGAGTCATGTAAGCACTTTCTCAAGTATGAAACATGAAAAACATCGTGCACTCCTGCAAGCCACTCTGGTAGGTTTACTCGATATGCCATCTTTCCTACCTTTTCCACAATGGGGAACGGTCCTACGAATCTGGGAGCAAGTTTCCCACTTGATCCAAATCACACTATCTTTCTTAGTGGAGACACCTTAATGAAAACCAAATCTCCTACCTCCAACTCAACGTCCCTTCTCCGCTTGTTTGCATAGGATTTCTCCATATCTTGGGCCGCCTACATTCTTCTTCTAATTAAATCAATCTTTTCTGAAGCCTCCCTAACCATGTCAGGATCAAGTAGCAATCTCTCTGTAGACTCCAACCAACATGAAGGCGACTTGCACGGTCTTCCACAAAGAGCTTCAAAAGGTGCCATCCCAACGCTAGTCTGAAAGCTATTATTATACGGGAAATCTACTAAAGGAAGATGCTCCTCCCAAGTTCTGCCAGAATCAAGAATGCACATCCTCAACAAATCTTCAAGAACTCTATTAACTCTTTCCATTTGGTCATCCATTTGAGGGTGATAGGTCGTACTTAATCTAAGCTATGTCCTTAAAGCCTCTTGTAAGCCTCTCCAAAATCGGTAGTAAAAATAGGGTCTCTATCCCTCACTATCCTAGAGGGAACTCCATAAAGTCAGACTAACTCATGAACATATAGGGATACCAAATAAGGTGATGTCCTCTTACTGTTGACTGGAATGAAGTGGGCTCTCTTAGTTAAGCGATTTACAATCATCCAAATACTGGTATTTCCCTTCCTAGATCGTGGTAAACCATCTATGAAGTCCATCAAAACACTATCCCACTTTCATTCGGGTACATCCAATGGCTGATGTAATCCACCAGGATTCTGCTACTCCGCCTTAACCCTTTGGTACACAAGACACCTAGCTACAAACTCTGCCACATCCTTCTTCATGCCACTCCAATAGAATACCCTCTTCATATCCCTATACATCTTATCACCACCCGGATGAATAGTCATACATGAATGGTGTGCCTGTGCTAGAACTGCACTCACCAAATCACTAGTGCGGGGAACACAAAGTCTTCCATCTCTCTTTAGCCACCCTTTACTATCGATGGAATAGTGTTAGAGATGTATAGATATCTCTCCTCTACTAATCCTTTCTATAATATCCATAAGCTCTGAATCCTCTCGCTGCCTTGAGCCAATTTGATCTATGAGGGTAAGCTTTCCCCTCAAGTGCTGCTAACAATCTAGGGGTAATGTTTGTAGAGGGAATAAAATCAAAAGTGGAAATAAACTCTAGGCTTTTCCACTCTATGAATATTGGGCTAAGTGTTGCTCTCTTCCTACTCAATGCATCCGCAACTACATTTCCTTTACCAGGGGTATAAGCTATCTCAAAGTCATATGATGCTAGAAACTCCATCCAACGCTGCTGCCTCAAGTTTAAATCCTTTTTTGAGAATAGGTACTTTAATGATTTATGGTCAGTGAACAGCTCAAATCTTTCTCCCAGCAAGTAATGTCTCTAAGACTTGAGTGCGAAAACAATAGCAACTAGCTCCACATCATAGGTGGGGTAGTTCTTCTCATGAGTCCTCAACTGTCTACTTCCATAACATATTGCCCTCCCTTCTTGCGTTAATACTGTTCCAAGACCCGCCTTACATGCATTAGTTTATGATGTAAAAGGCTTAGCTCCGTCGGCTAAAACTAACATTGATGCACTAGTAAGGGCCTTCTTTAGCCTCGTGAAGGAATCCTCACAATCCACGTCTAATAGGAATGTCGCATTCTTCTTAGTGAGGCGAGTAAGCGGTGTGGAAATCTTAGCGAAATCTCTGATAAACTTCCTATAATAGCCAGCCAAACCTAGGAAGCTTCTAACTTCGGTAGCGTTATTGGAGACCTTCCAATCTTGTACTGCTACTACTTTAGCGAGATCAATAGCTAGACCCTTTCTAGAGACTACATGCCCTAAAAAACACACTTCCTTTCACCAAAAGTGACACTTTGAAAATTTAGCCTTCAACTGATGAACACGAAGTGTATAAAGAACCTCCTTTAGATGAATAGCATGCTCCTCCATACTATTGGAAAACTCCAAAATGTCGTCCATGAATACAACTACGAACTTATTTAGGACATCTCGAAAAACATGGCTCATCAAGTCTAGAAATATTTTGGGGCATTGGTCAACCCAAACGGCATAACCAACCACTCAAAGAATCCATCGAGTATCCTAAATGTTGTCTTATTAATGCTATCATCAGAAATTCTAAGCTGATGAAATCTAGTAGATAAATCAAGCTGAGAAAATACTGAAGAATCAACCAACAGATCGAAAAGATCATCTATCCTAGGAAGTGGGTAACGATTCTTCTTAGTGGGCTTGTTCAGCTCTCTATAGTCTACGGAAAGTCAAAGGGAACCATCCGCCTTTGTTGCGAAGGTGACTGGCACTCCCCACTCAGATATGCTCTGTCTGATGAAGCCTTTCTCCAATAGCTCACCAATCTACTTACTTATCTTCTTCCTCTCCCTAGGAGCCATATATCTCATAGGCAATGCTGCTGGTTTAGATTATCATTCAGATAGATCCTAAAGTCGATCTCCCTCTTAGGGGTAGTCCCCTAACCTCCTCAAAGAGGTCTGGAAAACCTCTGACGACTGGAACTGAGTCTATCTCTATTGGTGATGAATCGAGGGAATATAGGAAGCTCCACATGACTAACCCCTGTGGGTAGCAAGAAACCTCAAGAGTCCATCCAATATATGTCTCTAGTCCAACGACTCTCCTCTCGCAGTCCAATATCGCTCCATAAGTGGATAACCAATCCATCCCCAAAATTATCTCATACCCCAAAAATCCCAATACATAGGCGTCATAGTCAAACTCTACGCCTAGGATAAAAAATTTCAAACCCCCAAAAATCACGGATAAATATGTCGATCCTCCTATGGGGTTTGAAACAACTACGGGGTCTACTATTAAAGAGATATCTAAGTGCGAACAATCGACCAAGGAACTAGAAATGAAAGAGTGTGATGCTCCAAAATCAAAAAGAATCCGAATAGGAAAATCCAAAATAGAGATAAAACCTTTCATGGTGACTTTCCTACCTCTATCTGGTCCACTGCTAGAAGGTGCTGCATCTAAAGCCTGTACCCGCGCTGTAGGTGCACCCGCTTCCTGCTCCATCTTCTGAGGACAAAATCTGCTAAGGTGACGGTGTTGTCCACAACTATTACACTTTCCATTTATTTTATACTGCTTGTAGTCCCTTTCGTAATGTCCAACCAATCCACAGCTATTGCATTTCTTGCCTTTCTTGATCTGCTTTTGAGGTCCTCCTCCTTTCTTCTTATCCTTATCCTTCTTATCTTTCCACCACTTCTTCTTAGACTTCTTCGACTTAGGGACCTCCTTAAGCTATCCTTCCTTAGCTCCATCATACATAAGGGTCATCTCTACTACTGACTCATATGTAGCTCCCATTGGTACATGCATCAATAATAACCCTTGGAGGGACTGATTCAATCCCTTAGCAAACTTCATAGCCTTCTTGTGCAGTGTATTGATAAGCTCCATCCCAAACCGTGACAACTCATTAAATTGATTGATATACTCCTTTACTGAAAGACTTCCTTTCTTCAAACTAATGATCCTTTCCAACTGCATACTTTCTTCTGCTTATGACAAAAACTTCCTCTTAAACCTTTCACAGAACCCATTCCAACCAACGTTTCTACCTTCCAACTCAACAATCTCCCACCAATAAGAAGCCTCTCCTTTCAGCTGCCCAGATGCAAGTTGAACTCTCTACTGGTCTTCCAATCCTAACAGCCCAAATATCCACCCTCATATTTCTCAACCAAGATCTTGCCTCCATGAAATCTTCCATACCAGAAAACATCTTACCTCCTAGATTAGCGAAGTCCTTGCATAACTTAGATAAATTAGCTACTACGGGTGGATTAATGGGATCTCTACCCACCGGTGTTGGATTGGGCGCTTGCCCTTGCACCTCTGGTTTCGTAGCTTGAAGGTATCTACGAAACCAGCCTAGGACTTGGATACCCTCGGGTAGATTAGGGGCATCCGCCATTCTATGCAAAGAAAAAGAGAATATATGCTCGAAATAATTGAAATAAGATTGAACTGTACTTTGAGGGGATTTTTATAAAAACTCTTTTATACTTTAAAGGACACACTAAAGGATATGGTGCGTTATAGGCATAGCTAATAATCTTTACGAAGACTAAGATCCATAAGACAAAATAAATAGAACAGAGGAAACATTTAAATAGTGGCTCATCAAAATTAAACTTCACAAATAAGTCATAAAACCGAGCATGTCTCAAAATACCAAATACACATGTCTTATGAACTATCTCAGTACATCATCAGAGTACATAAAAATAATCTTCCCTCTCAAAAAAGCATCAGTACATCAAAATCCAAATGAAATGAAAACTGAAAAGAAGAAGAATACATGAATAACTCCAAAAATATCTCTAAGCAAGTCTGAAATCTAGTGCCTTCGATTCTGCTGGCCTATGTGGTAAAAAGGGGAAATAGAGGAGTGAGTCAGACTTTAAGTCTAGCTAGTGGAAGTAATTACCACCATTTTTAAGCAAGGTAAAGATAATAGACTTAGCAACAGTTTTAGTATAAAAGGAGATAAAGGAAAAGATAAAGCTAGAATAAAATACTACTTAACTATTTGCTTTGATAGTGATTGTTCGCACTTGTCTTAGATAGCTTTGATTAGGCTGAAATTCTAATCCTATTTTAATTAAGCTGAAGTCCTAATTCTACCCTTTGATCGACCTTCAATCTCTATTGTGCCACTGTGAGCTAGTCCCATCCTATGGGTCCTATAGCAAAAGACACTTGTGGCGCTTTAGAACTCAATAGCGACTTATCTCCCTGCTTCGATGTTGTATGCGCGGTCACCGCCTGTCCGCACTATCTATTGCTCCCTTTTTTGACCTCTTATCTACCTGCTTCAACATAAGCGCGTCCAGCCTCACCTGATCTATTGTGAGACCATCACTCCTAGTCTGATAAGGTCCATCCCAGTCCCACCGAAGTGTTTTGTGAGACCATCAGTCCTAGTCTGAAAGGGAAATGATGTCGGATACGGGTCATAAAAAATAAAATAAAGTTGCACCCCTTACCCAAATCCCCCCGATTTGAGTTTCTATCTATTGGCCACTTATTTACCTTGGTTAGCATTAGCATGTCCCAGCCTCACCTAATCTGTTGTGAGACCAACAGTTCTTGACCGAAAGGGAATGCTATTGGTTATGGGCCCTATTTCTATCTTTGCTTATTTACTTAGTGTAAGTTCTTTAAAGTAAGCATCTTCTGTTATTCTGCTATATTTTCTTATTAACTTATTCTAAGTTTTAAAATAAGCCTCTTTTGTTATTTTGCTATATTTGCTTATTAATTTATTCTACGTTTTACAATAAGCCTCTTTCTGTTATCTATTCTACATTTGCTTATTTACTTATTCTAAGTTTTAAAATAAGCCCCTTCTGTATTGTTGCTATATTTTCTTATTAACTTATTCTAAAATTTAAAATAAGCCTTTACTATTCTTTTTGCTTCATTATAACCTACGTTATAATAGTTATTTTTCTTTTCTATCTTTTTTTTTTATAATTACTAGTTATAAATTTGCTTGCAAATGTCTCAAATTTGCCTATTTCAGTCTATTTTCTTTTTATTACGGTCTTTCTTATTTTACATCTAATTTTCATAAATTTATTGTTATTCTATTTGAACACATATTAGCGAATTTTATTCCTTTTAATTTTATTCGCGTAAAAAGAAATAAGAAGAAACTCACATTCATAGGCTAAATTTTAACGTAAACATATGTAAATAAATGCAAATAATAGTAAACAACTGTAAATAATTGAATAAAATAGCTGAATAAAAATAACTGAATAAAATAGACTGAAAATAACTTTAAAAAACTAGTTGTAAATAACTTATATAAAAATTGTCTTAAAATTGCAGAAAAACTACAATTATTGAGAACCCTATTATTTTAAAGTACATAAAAATCTAAAATAATAACTATACACTCACCTGTGGTCCTTAACTCTTTTCCTTGGCCTTCCCAGATCCACTTCTAGGGTGTAAAATATTTTAATTAAAAAGATCATCTCCTTAGAAAAAATATCTATTTAGGGTCCAGCCTCAGGCAATGAACCCAATGGGAGAAAATCTAAATGAGTAAAATAGCTAGACCTAGGGTCTTCTTTATAGTGTCATATAGGGATCTCTGGTCGTTGGATTTGAAGATTAAATCTGGTGTAACCACGTTATAAGCTCGCTGAAATCGTCGGATGGAAGCACGAACGCACATAATCGAATAGAAATAGCAGAATGATGTGTTCGAATCGAACTGGATGAAGTTACATAAAAGAATGCAAGGCGGGTTGACTTACCTGTCGACAAACACATGCTAGGGTTGACCTATAGGTAGACGTAGCCATGGTAAGGGTCGACCCTAGGGTCGACCTTGCCTTTTTTCTTCCTTTTGTTCATTTCTTATTTATTTCGTAACTTCTTCATTTTAGCTTGGATTTTTGCAAACCATATATGGAAATTGACCAGAAAATTGCAACGGACATAATGGTGCAACTCTTGTGGCTTAATTCTGATAATTTTACAAAGTTATTTTATTATTTAATTAAGTCATTAATTAATTATTATAGCTTAAATTTCGGGTTGTTACATTCTTTCCTCCTTAAAGGATTTCATCCCCAAAATCTCCAAGGATAGAAGAATGAAATAAATATTTTCATCCAAATTCTATAACTAACTACTCAACCATCATCCATTACATCCATTATCCTCAAGTTTTTCTAATGCAATTTATGATATATATGCAAATAGTATGGTGTCAATGTCCCTAGCAAATGCAAAAGATTAGACAGCCTACTGATTTAGTCGACCTCCTTTTTATGCAATCATGTTCTTGCTATGTATCCAAATGAATGCAAGTTTTATAACGATAACTAATAGTTCTATATGCATGCTACAATCATCATCCAAATGCAACAATCATATGATAATCATTGATTTATATCAACCATGGAATAAAATAAAATGCAAATGCGCACACATCCATATGCATATGCTCTAATGACATAGTACGACCGATCCCTAAGAGACAATAGTGCCTCGTGTATATATATGAGTCCATTAGCATCCACTAGCAAACACTTGCAACCACTAGCATCCAACATACATAATATGTTCTAGTAACATGTTTACATTCTGTCCTACCATCCACAAGTTAAGTCCTAAGATCTACCCTCCCAAAGAATACTAAAGGAAAGAGCCTATTCAAAACTAAAGATGGAATAGAAAATTCAAAATTTATTATCAATGAGATGTGGATAAGAGGTATGTATCTCTCCTAATCAAATCAATCTTCTCCAAAGTCTCTTTAACCATGTCAAGGCCATTTAGTAATCTCTTTGTAGACTCTAACCAACACGAAGGTGACTTACGTGGTCTTCCATAAAGAGCTTCGAAAGGTGCCATTCTAATGCTAGCTTGAAAACTATTCTTATACGCGAATTCCACTAAAGGAAGATGCTCCTTCAAAGTTCCTCCAAAATCAAGAATGCACATCCTTAACCACATGTGTCTTACTATCTTACTAATATCGCCTTACTATTCTTCTATAGTCTACACACATGAAGCAACAGTCCTAAGTTTTCACTAATGTCCTATACACTTTACGGAATCTTCTATTATTACTTCTAAAAGTAATCGCTACTATCTCCTATATAGTCTTACTCGGTTTCCATTACACCTAGGAAATGATTTCAATCTACTCCATATTTAAAAGTTTGGTTGATATTTATTATTTCATTCAAAAACTAAATCTTATAAATTTTTAAAACATCAAATCCCAAAAAATTTCCTTTAAAAGCCTTATTTACAAGTTTGTGTTAAATTCAAAGGTACATGGTTACTTAACATTTTATCTTTCTAGACTTGCATCCTTACAGCTTTTTGAATTTACATTATCCCCCAAACCTAGAGGGGAAAGCTTACAAATTCTAAGTACAAAACTTATTTCTTTTTTTCTTTTAAAGACCTTTACAGCTTTCCATTAATATTTGGATTTTTAAATTTAACTTTTACTAAGTTTTTTTTCGCTTTCAAAAACTTATTTACTTTTTCACCAAACCATTTTTCTTTAACATATCTTTAAAATGTCCTCACATGTTTTCAAAACATCTTCTTTTCATAGATTTTCAATTTTGCACAAATTGGAGTAAATAAGAACAATTATTTTACTAAAAACCCTTAACTTTCCAACTACCTAACCTTGGAGGATTTTCTAACTTACTACAAATTGGGACTTTCTACAAAGGAAAGTTATTTCGTGCACAATCCATTCATATTTTCCTAATTTCGAATCTGTTTGTTTCTTTCAACTATGTGATTTTCAGATTTAGGTATGATTCTATTGCTTTATTTTTGCTTTATTTTTTTCTATCAGAGTTTGATTTTGGCTATTTCTAATTTTTTTTCTATTTTTCTTTTTAAAATTTAAATTTAGTTTTGTTAATGCATTTACTTCTTTGTTATTCTATGGCAAATTTGTAAAGTTGTAGCAGGCATCTTCTATTTTTTATGCAGTGTTTGTTTTCTTGTGTGTTAAGTTAAGTGTTATTTGGTTTTTGTTCACTGATGTAAATCTTGGTTTGATTGAAAATGTATTGCTGTGTTTAGTTTAGTGAGGATCAGTTTTTATGTATCATTTTTGTTTTTTAGTATTATTTTTCACAATAATGCAGTCTCAAAGTTTTTTAATGTTTTATTTGTTTGTGTACATAAAAAATGAAGTTGTTACGAAATAAACACGATGATGTGCACCATATAATCAATTAGTTGAATTAATGTTTTGTTAGTATTAAGCATTTAATGAAGTTTGTTTGAGTATAGTTTTATTACTAATTTAAGAACCAGTTTTTAGATATCAGTTTTATATACTTTATGTATCATTTCTGAAAAATCTGTTTTTCTGGTCATTGTTTCATAAAGAAAATTATTGGACTAGAATTAAATGACAATCTGAAGCAAACATTTTTTATTGATATTCTTTTTAGTGGTGAAAATAGTCTTCGTGTTTTATTTGTATTTGATGATAATACTTTCAGCACTTGGTTGTCGATTGATTATTCTTTTAATGTTTTAAAGAATAAAATTTGTCATTTTTGGTCTCAACTTCTCCTTTGCCCACTGAGATTTCCTATGCGCTTGAGAATAAAGTTATCGTGGTTGATACCGACTCCGATTTCAAATTATATTTTGTTTTCAATTGTATAGAATAGTGCATTATTTACTTTTACTGTTAAGGTTAAGAGTTCTCTATTAGAAAATGATGGTGGTATATATGTCTAATGAGTAAGATTATGTCAATATATAGCAGCAAATCAGCAAAAAAAGGTAAATTATGATACTGTAAAATGGAAGGTTTGAGACAACTACCAAATTTTGTAAGAAAAGTTAAATAAAGCTTATTTTTACAATATTAGAAATAAGATCGCGGTTTCTGTAATAAACTAACATAATTTCAACAAGTTGTATATCTACATTAAAAAAAATCTAAATTCAATTAATTATAACACAACATCTGAAATATATATTAGTGAACTGAACATCACAGTAGTTTTTACAGTAAATTCACTTCTTTATATTTTCTTCTTTTTCCAGTCTTGACATGAAATTGGCTAAATTCCAGCAGTGATAATTCTCTATCAATATCTCATACATAATTCTTGCTCTAATTTGCAACATTTGTTTAAGTTTTATTTTGATCGGTATTCAGCTTTTGTTCAATGATACAATAAATATGATATACACACACACACACACAACGGCCAACCCGATTTAAAGCAAAATATATCGTTAGCATCAGTTTGCATCACTTGTAATATCAAGTATGTAACAAATATAAAAAACTTTATTTCAGAGATAATGATGAAAATAAATCATATGCTTTGAAATAAAATAATTGACAATTTTGGTATCAATGTGAGCATCGGTTTTAGTGCATGTAGGTAGCAGTTTTGACATAAACAACGGTCAAAATAATTTAATATGATTTGGTTATTATTTTGATTGGTAGCAGTATTGTTAAGTATAAAAATAAATTTACCAGTCCATCCGTGAAATTTCCTTCAAGGACATGACGCTAATAGTTTCTCAAGTTGGGGATTGTTGTTGAATTTCTCTGGAGCGAGGTTTTCGATTTTCGTAGTTCGGCATTGTTGTTGAATTTCAAGCGGAGCTAGGTTTTCGATTTTGTGGGGATTGTTGTTGAATTTCTTGTGCTTGGTCAAAGAGTGTTAAGGTTTGTGGTCGTGTTGGAGAACGATTTGTTTCTTGTTTCAAACTCCATTGCTAGAGTGATTTTAAGTTTTGAGAGTGAATCAAGAAAAAAGTTTGAAATCGAAGAAGACATTCGAACATAAGGAAACATAATGGTTGATGGAAGGATTGGTTAATTTACGAATGGGCTTTGAGTCTGTCCTTAAAAGAAAAAAAAATTCCTTGAGTCATTTTATTTAATTTTTTAGGATAATTTGTCTTTAAATTTTTTTTCCCTAAAATTTCTAACTTTATAAAAAATAATAAAATATCTTTCATTGTACTAAAATACGTATAATTTAAACTATAATCTTCAAAAATACTAAATGAATAATTTTCAAATGCGGATGACATTGTATTCACATCCGTATTCGTTTTCTTCCAAATATCAAATATTTATCCGTTATTAAGACATGTATGTGAATGGATTTTAAATTTTCTGAGTATCCTAGATAGTCATATTTAAGATTAACTCATTTGGATCAACTTAAATAAGTCGCTTTTTGGCTTTTTGAAAGCCAAAATGAATTGGTTTTGGCTTTCAAAAAGCAAAAAAGCAACTTTTTAAGTCGATCCTACCGGATTATAAATAAGGACAGCTTTATTTTTAACTCCCATGGTATTATTATTATATTATATATTATTATTATTACTAGTGCGATCCCGTGCTTTGCGCATGGATTGTCGAAATAAGTTGTCTAGTTTTTTGAAATTTTTATCTATTAAGATCAATAACTTATATTTCATCATTCTTCATACTACAATTTGTTTTTACCATAAAACCATTGCAGCTAAACTAAACAATCATGGATTTATAGCAAATCTTGGCATTGCCTAAAAAAAGGTGTTTGGAACCAAATGTAGGAAAATGATTGCAAGATGAAATGAAAGCATGACATTCATATTACAGAACACAATGAGTGTGTATATTTTTGAATAAAACAATACATTGAAATAATAACAAACATTCATGAAGGTATGTTAATCTAAACCGACACAAATCATATTAACTTAATTTACTACGTAGCGTACAACATTTTCCAACTTACTATGTTTAATGAGAACACATCCTATGATTTGTCCATTACAATAGCTGCAATAATTGTTGTAAGCCAAAATGTCAAAAATACAAACTGTCGTCTATAAAAATAATTATGTATACTAGCAATTCAATAACATAAGGCCCATTATGATCAGACATTTTTGGGAATGAAGTTGTTGGATAGAAATATCAGGCATGTGTCAAGAAGACTTTCAATATATTTGTAAAGGTATATCATTCAAATGAAATAATAATAATTGTGATTCAGGTGACTGATTATTTGGCAAATGAACACATTGATAAGGAATTACATGCAACATATAGTATTTGATAGCTAGAGATTACTTTAAATAGATAAATATCTTCATATTGGAAACTATAATTCATAAAAGTTGTTAATATAACAGTGAACAAAATAGAAACCTTCAAGAAATAGTTACATTATTTGTCCAGAAAATGTCCTCAAATAGTTTTGATCGATGTAACATCAAAATTATTTTAAATTTAATTCAAATTATTGCGATGCATCCTTGTAAAATGCTCTTGAATCCTAGCCATTATCTTTAGCCCATCCACCTATGTTATGTTTTCCCCAAAACATCAAGAGTCACCTAAACATATAACAAAAGTATCCATGCATTAGAGTGAATAATTTTTTTTATCATGCTTATATTTTAGTTAATATAGCCTAGAAGAATGTAATTCTATAGTAACTGTTTGGTCTTGAAAACGGTCCCAAAAGTAAGAAGATAGTATATACCATCGTACCCATAATGCACAGTTTAAAGTTTGAATAGTGTACAAACCTGAAGTGGTACATCAAAGTCATGTATTCAAATCTCTCCATGACTTCGTAACATCCTAGCTGCAGCATGCGTAGAGGCTATCTATATTAGTACATCCACATCGATGAAATGGTTGAAATTTGAGCAAATAAACCTCCAACCACTTTATTGATTCTATAGTTAAATGTTGCATCTAAATATTCACTACATGAATCCATGACTAAGTAAATGAGTGATCAAATTTCATATGATATAATCATCATATAATGATGTAAGAGGATGAATACACACACACATACAAACTATATGCTCAAAAATATGGCGGAACAATGATAATAGACGGTATAGTATCTGTACGAACATCTACAAGATTTGGTAACTACTTTAAATTCCATAATAAATGGTTTCATGTTTTGTAAAAGAAAGATAAATAAAGCATTCTATAAGTTAGGCTGTATTTCTTGTTTTATCTTAGAATAGAATATGATGAAGTTAGATGTTTGGTTTCCTATTTTCCATATTTCTTGGTGCAACTAATGGGTTAAACCATCATGCGAGATCCACTGTAAATAGTACAAAGTTTGTGAGTTGGGATATAATCCAAATTCATAGTCATGATAAAAAATCTTTGAAGGCTTGGATATATAATGTCCATATACTCGTAATTGTGATTTTGACTAAAAGTTGGCAACCAAGGTTGAATTAGCTAAGACATACCTGATTGTTTGATTACGAGGCAGCTGAGAAGCACTAAACGTACGTGGATAACCTATGTACAACCTTTGTTGAATCCGTTAAACATAATTCTACATTAAAACCATCCATATTATTTTTAAATGATATAGTGTTCTCCCCTTGTGATATTCATTTTCAAGTATCGCCCTTTACCAGTTCTGAAGTAACTTAATTTGTAGTTGTAGTTCTCCTTTAAGTCCTTTATCAGCACTTCATTCTGTGAAGATGATGCCGCATGCCACTCAGTTGCAAATATAGCAGCAGATGATATTCTCTTTCATCACTTCATACTATCGAGATTCTCGCAACATTTTTCGATAATTAAATTTTGTTAATTTAATAAATTTTTGTAATTTAATGTTGGAAGGAAGAAAAACAATTTGATTTAATAATATGAATATAACTGGAATAAAATGGAATAGTATTAATTTAAGTTAACTGATAATTGCTCTAAATGCAATTCCAATTAATTAAAAGGATTTAAGAGCTATAATTGATATAGATTGTAAATAAATTTTAATAAAGTGTGTATTAATGGAAAATTGGATTAAATGAGCAATTGATAAATTAAATGTTGATTATTTAATGAAATAATGTGTAATAAATTGTAATTGAATAAAATCATTGTTGTAGTAGAAATAATAACAATTGTTGTGGATAATAAACTTATAGAACGTGACCAAAAGTTAATGTTGACAATATTATGTGTTACTAAAATTGAAAATCAATTGCAATTAATTCACTTAATTTGTACGGTTAATGTAGGTTAAACTGATAATGGTAGAATGTTAATTCAATAAGATGTAACTAATGAAAATTTTATGCATAATATGACAATTGATTGAATAAAAAGAATTGGAATCAAGTTTGACCAATTTATTGGAATATAAAATTATAATAAATAGATTTATTACAATTAAATGTAATTAAATACTATGTTAATGAAAACTAAGATGACAATGGTAAAGTATTACTGTAATAAGATATAAACAAATGTTGACTATTTTAGTATAGTAATAATTGATTGACAAAAAGGAAGCTTGAAATCAAATTAAACCAATTATTGTAATAAATTATAATTAATTGGATCTAATTACAGTTGAAATAGAACACTGTATTTAGGAAAATAATTAACAATGAATCGATATGTAAATTTGATTTAAGTTATTATAAATGTCTAAGAAATCAAAAGGGATGAAAATTGTAAGTTTATAAACAGTGAATTAAAAAATGATTTAATTAATTTAATATTAATTTATTTAATTAAGGTGAAAATAGCCATTTTGGCCACTGTCTCGGATTTCAACGAAACTAGTTTCATCAGATCCGTAACGGCGAATTATTGTAAGATTTCAAGTTTCATAGCGATCGGACTTGCCGTTTGATCGTACGGACTCGAAACGCATAGAATTCAATCAATTGAAATCAATTTGAAATAAGCTGATTTTCAAGCTAACTTCTTCATACGATGGAATTAGGACTTGAAATCTATTCAATTGAGTTTAAAAATATTGAGAAAGCCTATTTTGATATATGGCATGACCCATTTCCGTTTCGGGAACGAAATGGGCTTTTCGCATCGTTTATCGTTCAACTTTCAAATCGATCTCGCCCATTCATTTCTATTTCTGATCCAGCTATAAATAGCCTGTTATAAACCCTAACTATTTCTTATTCCATTTGTCTACAATTCTATCTGCTTCTCTCTTTCAAATGGCAGACAAACCAAAACCAATTCCAAATTCAAATTGCAAATCAAAATCAAATTAAAAAATCAAACTCCTCAAAATATAAAATCAAAGATCTCAACGATACAAATCTTCATGTGGTGTCTGTTTCTACAGAAGAGGCTCGAGTCAACCAGAAATCATTGTCAAAGCCACAAAATCGTGAAATTTGGGGCTTTTCGATTTAAGCTTCAATCAGAGAAATTGAGAGATGGTATTGAAGAGCTCGTCAAGTGGAGTTGATTGGCGATTGTTTCATGACATGAAATCGCCTAGGATGCCCAGAAATTAGTAATTAGAGTTCGAAATCATAGGTTGGATGTAGCGGCGGATGGATTTTTTTGCGATCGAACCTATGGGAGATGGAGGAGGGAGGCGAGGCAAATCCATTGGCGACCGCACTATGATCTACGGCGGCGGGATGGACCAACTCAGGGCGGTTAAAGGTTGGGTCTCGGCAATGTTCGCGTTCAAACGATAGAGCGGGAGGATGGATGTGTAATGACGCGGAATTTTCGATCCCGAAAATTGCAGATAGTTAGGAAAAGAAGAAGAGAGATAGAAGAAGAAACAGAAACAAAAGACATATTCTCACATTCGCATTGGATCAAAATATAATATCAATTAATATCATTTATACAGAGAAAGCTGTATCGGTAAATTTACATTTTTAATACATCATAGTTTTCAATATTTACACAAACACTAGACAGTTAATATCACATGTCCCGGACAATCTACAATATCACAGCGGTATACACTCCATACGTTTCCGCCATCCAGCTTGCCTCCTGAGCTCCAGATCGTCCTTACCTGAAAAACTGTAATAATCGGTCTGACCCGAGCATTACATCAAAGTAACGCCTAGGTTAGGCTTGAAACCAGCGTGAGTAAACTCATCTAACATGAATGACCAAAGCATACAACTTATATATAACTCGGGTAATTTGTATCAAATACAAATTCACAAATTATTATAGACATCCAATTAACTTAAATCATTTCATTCCAGTTTATTGATTTCACATATCAACTTTTGAAGAATCGAAGTGGTTTCGGGTATTGACTAATACCCGACTCCGGTCTCTTCGAATCCAATGTCATCTAAACCCAAGTTATTCAATTAAATACAATTCAACTTTAATTACCAGATAACACTTTTACACAGCAATTCATAATTGGTAGATAATCACATAATCCCTGTCCATCCAACATGTCATATCACAAAGCAATTCAAATCAGAGATATCAACAATCCAAAGCACTTATCATCATTCAATCATTCATAAGCAAGATTGATCTCTTCCATTAATTACATTAATTAATGATCCTCTAATTACTTTCATTAGTTAATTATTCTTAAATTTCATTTAATAATTAACCTTTAATTTAATTACATTCATTAATCAACCTTGATTAATCACAATCAGATTTTAACTTTCCTTAATTACTCTATCAATTAAATCAACTCCTTGATGAATTATATTAATTAATCTTTAATTGCACCGAGTAATTATCACTTAATTTCTTCCACCAAGTAATTATCCTTTAATTACTTCCCATCAGGTAATTTCCTTTTAATTAATTACATCGAGTAATTATCCATTAATTACTTCACTAGGTAATTACACCTCATTAATTGCCTTAAGTAATTATACTTAACCCAACATCAAATGATTACCTTTAATCAATTAAACTTAATTAAGTAATTAAAATTAACCACATTAACTTAACTAATTACGCTGAGTAATTAATTTTCTTTAAATTACTTCACTAAGTAATTATTAATAATCTTCTTAATATTAAGTAATTAACCTTTTAATTACTTATTGCTTAATTATTTCTTAATTGATTAACCTTGATTAATCAATTTTTAATTAAGCAATTAATTACACTTAATTGATTCATGAATTAATTTATCTTAATTTAATTACTTAAATTAATCACTTTAATTAATTAAGTAATTATACTTTAATTACTTCTGTAAATAAAACTTGATTTAAATTAAGATAAAAATTTATTACATTAAACTCTTGCCTTACATTTTAAATTAAATTAAACTTAAAGTTTGAATTTGATTTATTTAAAAATCATCATCCTTTATCTTATTAAGTTAAATACATTTACCTTAATCACATTGCTATTTCAACAAATTTTAATTGATTTGAAAACATTTGTGGACTAATTATCAATTTTGTTTAATGTAATATTTTAATAAATCAAAACTATATTTAAAAAAAAAATTAAACTTTAAAACTTATATTTGATTAAACATTATTTTCTAAACCGAAACATTTATACATTTAAAAATAGGTTAAAATTTTTATTTAAACTTGCTTTGCCTTTAAAAATTTGAAATCATTTTAGTTTTAAAATCCGGACTTGTCAAAACTGGAAACAAAATGTTTCCGAGCCCAAAACTACATTTTCTCGAGACCTACTCGAGACAGCACTCGAGTAACTCGATGCACCCTAAAACAGGCTTCACAACCATCGCAAGCTTCGAGTTGATCATGAAGAAAAACAAGAAAACTTCGAGCCGACATCACCATTCCCAAACCCACCAAAACTCAGATGCACGCGATGCCACCGTGCACATGTGCGGTCGGAATTCTCGCCGCCGTTCAACTTTATGGTCTTCGGCAACTCACCATCGACCTCGACTATCACCACAACGAAGCAGAACCAAGGAATCAAAGTAAACCCAAAAATCGACATTACGAACCACCTTGAAGCGAACATGATCAGCAAAACCACCTGCCGCCAACGAATCATGCCTCCTTTACCCAAACTGCTACGACCACAGACGCCTCTCGTGCCACTGAATCCATGCCCCCCTACGCGATCGAACTCGATGGGCCACCATCGCCGTACGAACCCCTAAACATCGACGTTACCAAAACAAGACAAAAACCCTACCTCGATCCATTCTGATCATCACAGTCAATAGAAAAATAAATCAATATTTTTCCAGTGATCCTCACCTTCCCGACCATCTTCGAGCCAAACACCGAGCAACCAAACTTCGTCGATCACCACGGGTTGCCGAAATACCCAAAAATGATTATCACCGAATATATCCTTAAATTCTAAACTAAAAAATCACAATTTTACTTTTAAAATTCTTAGTTTCCGTAGACAATTCAGACCATACTGGTGAATTCGAGAATCATCATCTTTGAATTTTATCAAATTTTTGATTTTTACTGTAACTTTTAAACTTACAGTATTTTATCAAATATAATCACTTAAAATTATTTTCAAAAACAAGGACACATCTTTATTAACAATTTTTTTCAGTAATCAAATTGTAATATTGATTATACAGGAAGATAGGCATTATCTTGTGATGATAATGATGAGTCTGTTAAATAAAGAGCACAGTGTAATATACAGAGGCCATTTTACAGACATGCTAACTAATATTCACACATTTACATCCAAAACTCAAGCAAGCATTAGAGACTACATGCAACCAGATTTTACCATAGATCCATAACTGTTTTTAAATCAAAAGTTTACTCACTGTTTGAAGGATAGAGCTTTGAAACAGAAACCTGAAAACAAGAAGCTACTACTCTTTTGGAAATTGAAAACTTGGTTACTTAAGATCTGGAAATCCTTTAAAAATGAAGCTTGCAACTTGTTTTTGATGTTTGATTGAATTGCTAGCTTGATCTGCTTTGCTGATTTCAAGTAGAGAAGTTGTTGCTAGATCAATCTTTGTTTTGAGCATTGTTTTATAGTTTTTTTTTATTTATTCTCGGATTTTGAAATGAAAAAATGAAACATGGTTCCTCTTTCCAATATACGATATCCCTATTCTGAAAAAAAGAAATGCCATTTGTAAAATGTATTTTTTTTTCTAAGCCTACACATGTTTAAATGCATGTATTACAAGCTTACAAGTGAATCAATAAATCAAATATTTCTTATGCTTTATATATTATTTAAACTTTTAAGAGAACAAATTGCCATTTGTGAATTCATGCTATATTAATCCAACACTTACATCTATGCATGTGTTTATATTACTTTTTTACAAATGTCATAAACCATATTTCTAATTTTAACATACGTATTATACTTTATAAATTATGTATTAGGTTAATAAATGTTTATATATATAATTATCTATTATGTTTTTATTAAATGAGGTTCTTTAAATATACAACTATTTGTTACAAATAATATTTTTAATGTATCTATTTGAATTCCAAATCCAAATTCCAAATCACAATCTATTTATAAACCATATATCCTATTTATATTATTTTTTCAAATTTAATTTAAAATCAACTCATATATATATATATGCATTTAAACAAACACAAATTCAATTTATAAATAATAAATCAATTTAAAATCCATTTATACATATATAAATAACACATTATCATTATTGTTTTGAAAACAAAAATTTCACCAATTTTAAATAATTATAAAGGAGATTATCAAATACATATCTGTCCAAATATTTAAAACCCAGCATTATTATAATTCAGATTCTTATATATACATATTCAGATATATCTCATAATTCCATTTGTTTAATTTACAAATAAGTATTTTAATAAATTTAATCCTGTTAATTTTCAATTAACAGATGCCAAAAAATTCGGGTTACCGCATTCCTCCCTTAGAATCTTTTCGTCCTCGAAAAGGAACGAAGCCAGAATTTATTCATTACCTAAAATCATATAAATTACTTTTTTATTATTTTTAAAACACTTTTAAAATCCATATAATATTACCAAATTAGTTTTTATAAAAATACTTTTTATAACTCGATGTTTCAACAAGTTCGTCCTCGTTCTTATTGAAATTCGGTCATACGTTGATCAGGTGTAAGACTGAAAATCTATAAGTACTTAGCAGACCCATTTTCAACACCCAGTGAAAATGCTTGGAAAAATATATTTTGTTGAAAATGTAGAAAATATTTTGAAAATAGAGGAAACATCTTTCGGTGAGAATGCTCTGGAAATCATCACCCCCATCCATGGTCGTAGTTACGTCCTAGGTTACGTTGCCATCGCAACAAAAGTCTATGTAACTGTAGGCACTCCACGCCCCTCGATTACGCCATGGAACCTGCGGCAGATTGCAGTTACATTTCAGGGTTACGTTGCCATCACAGCAAAAGTCGGTAACTGTAGGCTTCAGCGCCCTCGATTTTTGCTGCCAAAAGTGCAACTTATCCACTCCCACATAGGTCGCAGTCTACCGATGTAAAATCAAACGTAGACTATTGGCTCTCAGCAGCACACACGACTTCCGCTATGTCACCATAGGTCGCAGTCTACTGATATAAAATCAAACGTAGACTGTTGGCTCTCAGCAGCACACACGACTTCCACTATGATCTGCAGTAGATCGCAGTGACATCGAGTTACACTGTCGTCACAGCATAACCCAAATGCCTCTGTAGGCATCAGTGCCCTCTACTTTCACTACACACTACACATAATCCTCAAGAACTAGTTTTGTCCGAACTCCTCACAGGATCAACTTTAGAATCTCCCTTAGGGTTCAAGGCAGTACCACCCTGTGGCACTCTTGAGAAGTTCATTCCAAGGGAGCGCCTTTTTCTCCAGAGCCATTTTCAAAACACTTTATACTATACACATATAGTATCTTCCAAATCATACACCTAGTATGAATTCCATATAAATCTCCTTTCTCAAAATCAATTATCCAAAAATCGATAATTCTCAAATTAGGCTTCCCAAATTCCAATATTGATTTTTCCCAAAATTCAAAAGCCTTTCCAAAGTCCATAGGTTCCAAAAACTTTTTCCCAAAATCCTCATAAGATCCTTTATATATATATATATATATATGTGTGTGTGTGTGTGTGTGTGTGTATGTATATGTATATAATTTTTTAAAAACTTTGGATCATTTCAAACTTGTACAAAACTCCTTTTATACTTCAAATATTTTCAAAACCCTTTCTTCTGGCTATAGATTCAACAAGGGGAGATTTATCTTATATAACAAAGATATATAACTTTGTTTATTCCAAATCAAATATTCAAATTTGATTACTCCATAAAGTCACTTACCATATTACTTATCATAAAGTAAATTTCTATCATGGAAATATCCAATTTCCACTTTATTTCATCATATATTTCACAAAATATACCTTTCATTTCAATACCATTTCACAATTCTTATCCACAAATTCCCAGTATCAGTTTCATTCAAACCGTATGATGTACACATATCATCCGTACGCTATATCATTCTTATCGCTCACTCGATCACACAATTTTACTTCCGAACTAGTATCGTCCGCCCGACTTCCTAGTGTGGACTCAGATCTGGTTTCTTGATCAGAAACCGTCATTCTCATTGCATAGTCATAACTATGATAGAGAATATCCAGAACCAATCAACAATCCATATCCAGGTTCGCCGTCAAAAATCGAGTGAAAAATCCCAACTCGGATCGACATACTATCTCGAAATTCTATGCTCGAATCTGGATCAAATCACTATGCGAATAGAATAACATACGTACACCCTACATATTTATCTTTATTGGTTATTAGCCAAATCAATTCTCTTTCTATTCATATTTACTTTGATTTGCATTCACTTACTCACAATTGTTTAAATCCTTATTTGGATTATCACCTCAATTCTTATCTCAAATGGATATTTAATCACAAACAGTTTGAACTCTGTCCAGCTTAAATTAGAAAATAGCTTGAAAAGTTTAAAAATAGATAACTAGTTGAAAAATAATTATTAGTTTGTAAAATATCTGTAAAATAGTTAAATAATGATAAAATAGTTATAAAAATGTTAAATAATTGTAAAATAGTTATAAAATAGTTGAAAAACAGAAATAGTTTATAAAACAGTTGCAAAATAGTTAAATAGTTTCAAAAATTATTGTAAATAAGTATAAAATAGTTTGGCTTTAAAAAGAAAGACTGTATATAGTAAATAGCTTGGAAAAATAGACTTGAGAAAGCTTATATTAAAATAATTTGTTTGAAAATAATTTAGAGGCAAACTGTTCCACTATCCAATCTTTATTCCAATCAATTCAATTTTAAATTTCCACTTCCTCCTAATATTGATTCAATCTCAAATCAATTTAAACAACTTCAATTCCCACTCCAAATTTAACTTTATTCCACTTCGATTTCAATCTCAATTCATTTCAATTCCAGTTTGAATTAATCCAAATTCAAATTGAATTAACGTCGATTCTTTTCAAATTCAAATCAAATTCCATTTGAATTTTAAACCTATTCAACTATAATCAAAGTTCCAAATTATTCAAATCAATTTGGACTAATTTCAAATTGAACCTACCTCAAATTTCAAATCATTTCAAATCAATCCAATTTGAACTAATTCAATTTAAATTTCAAATTTAAACCATCTCGAATTATATAAATTCAAGTTAAATTTTTAAATGTTGATTTAATACTAAATCAAATCAACCTATATCTTTAAACCATTTAATTCTGAATCCAAATACCATTTTTAACCTATTTCATAGTTCAAATAATAATTCAAATCCCTTTTTAAACAACTAAATCTTTGAAATTCAATTTATCGTCAAATTTCAATTTTGAAACCAGCCCTTTGAAGTTTTATCTTAACATTCAAATCTTAAATCCAAAATGAATCTATTTTATCTTAATAATGGATATATTACCACACCTCATTTCTTCATTCATTTAAGCAAATCCAATTTCAACTTAAAGATTATAAATAACAACAGGATGGTATCGTTAAAATTATTTTAAAACATCCATCCATTTCCAATTTCCAAATCTCAAACATATTTTGAGATCACACAAACTCCCAATTCAAATTAACCATTTAATTTTCCAAGTTAAATCCCAATTTCATTTTGAAATTTCCAATTCAGGTCGCTTGTTAAATTACTTAACTTTCCCTAAGTTGAATTCAATTTACTTAATCCACCCAACCTTACCCAATTTGAATTCCCATTTCAAATTCTAAACTTCACATTAATATTCTTCCCACTTATAAGTTTAAAAACTTATTACTTTAGGTATCACATCTCATTCCAAATTTAAAACTCAACATTTAGAGTTTATTTCAAACCATCTTTGATATTATGTATATACCTTATATGTACATATTATTTCCTTTACACACCAAGTCAACCTTAAATTTTAGACTGCCTTTGGTTTTAATTCAAAACAAATTCCTTTAAATTTCAAACAACTCTTATTTGAAATAGGACCCTTTCATTCAAATACATAATATTATTTATTATTTCTTTATCACTTTGAAACAATTTTCAAATTTCTAGACCTAGATTTAAAACTTCACAATTCAGATCATCTTCAATTCCAATTTATAAGTCATACTTGCCTAAATGTTTTATTTCCCTAAAACATTTGATTATTAATACAACAACTATTTGTGATAATAACCAAGTTTATCATATCTGGAAATCATTCATTATCATCTTATTCTGAAAGTCTTCCACCAAATTCAAGATTTTAATTTCAGTTTGAATCCATTTCAAACTTATATTTATTTAATTTCAATTTGGTTGTATTTCTATTACCACTTAATTTAATTCCAATAATTTAACAACCAATTACCTTAATATTTATTAGAAAGAACTATTGCTTTGTATATCAAAATATATTCTTATATAAAATTATTTAAAACCTTTATATAAGAAAATAACAAGTACGCACTCATATATGTACACTCAACTCATTCTAGGGTACCATTGACCCTATCCTTATTGAGTATCCCACCAGAGCCAAGGTTCTCGCTTAACCTGGCTCCGATACCAAATGCAACGACCCGGAATTTTCGATCCCAAAAATTCCAGATAGTTAGGAAAAGAAGAAGAGAGATAGAAGAAGAAACAGAAACAAAACACAGATTCTTACATTCGCAGCGAATCAAAATATAATATCAAATAATATCATTTATACAGAGAAAGCTGTATCAGTAAATTTACATTTTTAATACATTAGAGTTTTCAATATTTACACAAACACTGGACCTTTAATATCACATGTCCCAGACAATCTACAATATCGCAGCGGTATACACTCCATACATTCCCGCCATCTAGCTCGCCTCCTGAGCTCCAGATCGTCCTTACCTGAAAACTGTAATACTCAGTATGACCCGAGCATTACATCAAAGTAACACCCGGGTCAGGCTGGAAACCAATGTGAGTAAACTCATCTAACATGAATGACCAAAGCATACAACTTATATATAACCCGGGTAACTTGTATCAAATACAAATTCAAAAATTGTGATAGACATTACTTATTTCACTCATAAAATTCTAAGTACCAAGACTTAGATTATATAGTCCAATTCACTTAAATCATTTCATTCCAGTTTATTGATTTCACATATCAATCTATAAAGAATCGAAGTGGTTTCGGGTATTTACTAATACCCGACTTCGGTCTCTACGAATCCAATATCATCTAAACCCAAGTTATTCAATTAAATACAATTCAACTTTAATTACCGGATAACACATTTACATAATTGATAGATGGTCACATAATCGTTGTCCATCCAACATATCATATCACAAAGCAATTCAAATCAGAGATATCAACCAATCCAAAGCACTTATCATCATCCAATCATTCATAAGCAAGATTGATCTCTTCCATTAATTACATTAATTAATGATCCTCTAATTACTTTCATTAGTTTATTATTCTTAAATTTCATTTAATAATTAACATTTAACTTAAGTACATTCATTAATCAACCTTGATTAATCACAATCAGAATAACTTTCCTTAATTACTCCATCAATTAAATCAACTCCTTGATTAATTATATTAATTAATTTTTAATTACACTGAGTAATTATCACTTGATGTGACGAATACGAATTTTTTGCGTTCGAAAATCGACATCCATACTTTACATCGTACTCGAATACCGCAGATTCGACCGTTCAAATCCGAGTCGCCGGAGCTTAACACAATTAAGTAAACAACACAGCGGAAGAAAAAGAATAATACATTGATATACAACATTGATCAATATTTGATACAACAGATATCAATATACATCAAAGATATGATACAATAAAATAGCAGCGGAAAAGAAAATAGATCACTTCAGCAGCGGAACAAATAACTCTAAGATAGTCTCCAAGAGAGAACTCTAGCAACAGCTCGAACCCACATCACGATACACAAAGACAATATAGTCTCGTCCATATCCAACAGATTGAAATAGCTCCAGATAATCTACTAAACCTAGATATCTTAAAAACCCAACTCTAGACTGCCCATGTGGAAAAAATTTGACCACCCAGAGTTTAGGAAAGAAACATGAAACTCCAGGTCAGTCATGAGACTGGTATGAGTAACAAAAATGGTTTATCTTTAAACACAACAAAGAAATATTTTAAAATAGATTCGCAATGCTTTTAGAAAATAGAACTACAATAAGGCCTCCTGCACACACACACACACAATGCAAACGCAGAATCAGAGGAGATTTCTCCTTATGATAGTCAAACATGCTAGATACGCAAATTTCTTTGATATTATTACTATAAGTGCAAAGTGTAGGAAAACATTTCAAAAGTATGATATAAATCTTAGCCAGCATAGACATTTCGAACTATGCTTACTATAGCTACCATTTAAACAGTGGGGCGCCACCATAAGTAAATGGCAGGTTCTACAACTAAAACCGTAAAGAGCTCGTATTGGATGAATGGATTTCCAACAAATGGTCGGGCAAAGGAACTTCCCATACCGAAATGGAACGCCTCCGGAAGGACGTCCCCGAATCCTAACCGGATCTCTGCCAACACAAGGCCGGTGTACCACCTACCCGGGAGTATCACCTCAGATATTCCATCCCCGGTCTTAACCAAGCTTTATTCGAGGTACCTCTCAACCAAAAACCACAAAGCAATAAGTCTGCAGCAACCACAAAATAAGTATCCGGGCTCCATACCATGATACCACTCATAATCCAGAAGAAATGGACATACCCTAGGGACACGATCCCTGAAACCTTGCTGCTACGATTCCTGTTTCGACCATAACCGGGTTGTGAGGTTTGACAAAATCTCATCCACAAAGCTACGCTTTTTACAAAAGCCACGCTTTGATCAACAAATGATCAGCAGCACTCAGCATGCCACATTACCAAGTTGGGAATATATCGCTAATAACCTTCAACTACATAACCTCTGAGCTCGTACGTCTCAGAGAAGGGTGTTAAGCTAAGAGAATAAATTCTCCGCCACCAACAGAAATGTATTTTAAAGAGATCTGCTTTATATCTCAAATGTAATGTCAAACATACAATCCATACAAGTCTGTTCTGGGTTCGAACAGAACCGAAGGCACTTCCGAAGAAGTCCTTGCAATCTAGATATTCACAATCCCGATCGGACTTCCCATCACTTAGGGAATCTCTATACCGTAGCTACTCGGTGCAGAGACAATCGATAGGTCATCCTATCGTTCTCGCAAATACCTGGTCTTCACCACTGGTCTTCAAATGCTATCCATAACGTCGAATCACATATTCGGAATGGGCTATATGACACAAAGGTCCTTTCCCGGCTAAACCGAATAGTGAGCGCAACATTTAAAACATATAGATATGGGATTTCAATTAAGTCACAACTTAATAACTCAAAACTTTCTTTCAAATGGTTTAAACCAATTACCATTTCAAATCTTTTAAACAAAAAGATTTATTTCACAAAGTTCACCCAGTTTCACAAAGATTCATTTCCGGATTTTAAAACAATTCCATTTCAATTGGACTAATTCATTAAATCTTTAAATCAAAGATTTTCCTCATAGCTTTCAAATCGTTCCCAAATATTCACTTTCAAAATTCGTCTCCAAATATTCATCTATAACTTGGAAAACTATTTCAGTTTAAACTTGAAATCCCTTTAATACAATTTGAAATTCATTTCTCCTATGAAAGCTTTTTATCATTTAGAAACAACAGTCTTATTTTGGAAAAACCTGATTTCATTTATACAAGTTACAATCTTTGGGTTAATTCAAATTCCCAAAAACAATACTTTAAAAATGGTTTAACTCATATACAACTAGTATAACGTCTTTAATCCCTAGTTTCAAATCATAGAATTCAATTTCAAATCTTGAATAAAGTTTAAATCATATTATTTAAATTCCAAAATTTAATCAAGTTATTCAAAATAAATTTCATCTTTGAATTTCCATTTCAAAAAAATTTTCACTTTAAACCCAATCCATTTCCAAAACATTTGAATTTAAATATTCAACTTTTAAACTATTTCAAAATCTATGACTTAATCGATTTTCCCTTGAAATCCATATTTGTGTGTGTATAAGTATGGTCCAAGGGTTTAACACAATAGTGCAACATCATTCGATCATCATAGATCAAAACATGTAAATATAGTTGATAAGCGATATAAACTATAACGCTTATCGTCCATTCACAGATTCACAGATAATATACAAATGTAAATTAACGAATAAATTACACACAGCTCAATCCACAGAACAAAATATTACAGGTCAGATAGGACAATCAATTCAAGGCATCTCATACAATACAATCATTCATAAGTAAGGTCAAGCATTCAATAATCAATTATAAGAAGAATTAATTAATTGATTAATCCTAATTTGTTCAATTTATTTCCAATTAAATTAATGAATTAATTATCCAATCCTGATAAATAAATTACAAATCATTTGATATAAATTAATTTAACAATTATCTTAATTAATTAAATTATTCTTAATTAATAAATTATTCTTTATTTATCATATTAATTAACCAATTACATAATTAATTAGCCCTTTAATGTATTTTTAGAAATTAAATCTTTAATTACTTACCATAAAGTAATTACACTTACACAATTTCATAAATGATTCTAATTAATTGTTAAAATTAATCTCATTAAAATCATAGTCAATGACCTTCATTAACAAATATTAATTCTTTAATTACTTTGTTAGAGAAATTACTTACATTAATCATTAAAATGATTTACCATTAATAATCCATTATTGAACTAATTAAGTGTTACTTGTAACTTAATGAATTCTCAATTACAATAAAATTATTCCTTAGTTAAATTAACTTAACTTAACTTTAATTAATAAATTTATAAGCTTATAACTATTGATTAAATCCATATAAACAAAAATTACTCATTCTTAATGAAATTATAAATCATTAACTCTTCATTATTTAAAGTAAAACTCATTCATATTTATGATTTAATTATTGTTCACAATATGTTTGAAAACATTGATTTCAAATTTTCTTTTAATTTCAATTTAAATTTAAGAATTGAAATGAATTCTTATTTACCTTGAATAAAGTTTAAAACAAATTTCCCTAACATTTTTAAATTTACATGTTAAAGAATATTTTGTTATAAAGGAAATATGAAAGAGTTAAAAAAAATCAATTTCCTTCTTAAATTTCATTCTTAATCTTGTTTTAAACACTTAAGTTATAAAACCCAATTAAATTTCAAAATCTTGAAATCAGATTTAGAATTAAATCCAAGTTTAACTTTTAATTAAATTTTAAATTCAGAAAACAAAATCAGGTTGAAAACAATATGTATTCATTCCAAAAACTTGCATGCAATAAAAATTTATACTATAAGTTTTTAAAAGTGAAGTTAATCACTTTAGTTTGAAGAACAGAGAGCACTGTTGATTGGAAAATGCAGATTTGATTTTCTTTAAAACCTGTTTTATTTTCTTGAACTTGAATGATATTTTGAGTTTTCAAGATAATGTTTGCTTCCGTTTTACTCAGTTGTGATAATCGAACTGAAGTGAGGATTGATGCATATAAAAAGAAGTATGTAGTATATTATTTATACAATAAGCATGCTGAAGATGCTTGCGTTAAATGCATGAGGTATGTTGCATTTATTTCTTTGCTGATTTGATGCTAAAGATGTGGCATTAATTGCCTTTTACTTGCATGCACATCTATTACAGGCTACATATTTTATGTTTGCTTGGTTTTGTTTAAGTGTACTTAATAAATTTGTCTTGCATATATTTTACTTTGTTTCTTTCTTTTATTTTACACTTTGAAATATGCATGAGTTCTATGATGTTAGATTTTAGTTAACATGTTTACTTTTACTTGAATAAATTTTTTCTTTTCTCTTGCTTTGCCTTCTTACTTTAAAATATAAATGAAATTCTATAGTTAATATGTTGTTTGAATTTAGAAAATTTGTTATCCTTATATTTTACATACATGAGTGTATTTCAAACTTAAATTTTTATTTCTTATTTTATATTTGCAATAAAATAAACACACACATTTTTATTTGAACTTAGAGATGCTCAAATTAATTTACCAATAAATTTCACAATTTTATTCAAAAATAAATTTAATTATTCATTTGAACTCAATTAAAATCCGGGATCGTTACAGATTCCCCTCCTTAGGAAATTTCGTCCTCGAAATTTGCAGGCACGAAAACAACAAAGATAGACGAAGAATGTTTCATCAAATCAAACTGAATATCTACTCTGCATTTGGCTTACCAAATCAGAATATCAACAATAGATACGAGAACGAATCTATTTAAATTTTCGCAAGATATTCGGTTTATCCAGATCTATGAAATATGCAGTGGCACTGATTAGTTCGAAGGATATCTAACCGTCCGTAGAGTATATCGAGACCCAAACAATAGATAAATAGAATTTTATTTTCCACAACTTCCAAATACTAGATATGGATTCCAAACTCAAGTCGAAGTATCTCAAAATATATACCAATTTGTCCCCCTTCAGACTTCGATATATCCAAGAAATTACAATTGAATTTCAAATTCGGTTTTAAACAAAATCGTTTTATCGATACAATTCAAATTATCCTTCATATTCAATTAATCAAGTTAACTCAATTTAAAATTTAAAATTTGTTTCATTTTCAATTCCAAATTTTCAATTCATTTTCATAAGGTTTAAATCAAAATCTGATAAGAAACTGATGAAGATACGAAGTAAGGATTTTCTACAACAATTCGTAGGGCCACCATCGTACCGAAACTTGTTCTGGAACTGCCATGAAGCAATCAAAAGAATTTGGAAACGAATCAAAGGAGACTGAGAAGAAAAATTTTTCCACTGTCACAGGGTAGTGACCATTTATAATCGTATTCCTCTGTCCCCTATCTCGTTCTCTTCTTGCACTCATACTCATAATCAGTAGATAGTAAGAGAATTTACTGAGACTTTCAAACGGATATCTTAGGGATATACTCATTCTAAGGATACTTCACCCTATCTCTAATGAGTTACTTAACGTGTTATACTCCGGAGCTAAAGTTTAACCCTCAGCTCTGATACCAAATGTGACGAATACGAATTTTTCGCGCTCGAAAATCGACATCCATACTTTACATCGTACTCGAATGCCGCAGATTCGACCGTTCAAATCCGAGTCGCTGGAGCTGAACACAATTAAGTAAACAACACAGCGGAAGAAAAAGAATGATACATTGATATACAACATTGATACAATATTTGATACAACAGATAATACAGTAGATATCAATATACATCAGAGATATGATACAATAAAATAGCAACGGAAAAGAAAATAGATAACTTCAGCAGCGGAACAAATAACCCTAAGATAGTCTTCAAGAGAGAACTCCAGCAGCAGCTCGAACCCACATCACGATACACAAAGACAAGCAATTCTCATCCACATCCAACAGATTGAACTAGCACCAGAAAATCTACTAAACCTAGATATCTGAAAAAACCAAATCTAGACTGCCCTGTGGAAAATTTTTGAGCACCCAGAGTTTAGGAAAGAAACAATAAACTCCAGGTCAGTCATGAGACTGGTATGAGTAAGAAAAACAGTTTATCTTTAAAAACAACAAAGAAATAATTTAAAATAGATTCGCAATGCTTTTAGAAAATGGAACTACCATAAGGCCTCCCGTACACACACAATGCAAACGCAGAATCAGAGGAGATTTCTCCTTATGATAGTCAAACATGCTAGATACGCAAATTTCTTTGATATTATTACTATAAGTCCAAAGTGTAGGAAAACATTTCGAAAGTATGATATAAATCTTAGCCAGCATAGACATTTTGAACTATGCTTACTATAGCTACCATCTAAATAGTGGGACGCCACCATAAGTAAATGACAGGTTCTACAACTAAAACCGTAAAGAGCTCGTATTGGATGAATGGATTTCCAACAAATGGTCGGGCAAAGGAACTTCCCATACCGAAATGGAACGCCTCTGGAAGGACATCCCCGGATCCTAACCGGATCTCTGCCAACACAAGGCCGGTGTACCCCCTGCCCGGGAGTATCACCTCAGATATTCCATCCCCGGTCATAACCAACCTTTATTCGTGTTGGGCAAATTATTACCACCGATCCAAAAGCTTCTCCAATAACCACTGCCGAACCAGGTGACTACCGGCCAACAACCTTCTTCAACGACCACCATGACCGAACCAACCAACTGCCGGTCCAACCCTCTCTCATGCCTGCCGAACCACCTCATCACAAGTCCAAAACCCACCTACCACCGGACCAAGCCACTTCCCTACCGGACCAACGCCCACCGAACCAAATCTCCTCCATGCTCCTGCCGAACCAATCTCCTCCAAGCTCCTGTCGAACCAACCTCCTCCAAGCTCCTGCCGAACCATCCTAACCGGTCCACTTATCTCCTACCACCGAACCAAAGCCCCACTGGTCCATTCATCTCCTACCACCGAACCATCCTAACCGGACCACCTATCCAACCTACACGGAACCAACATTACCAGGCCAGATCGTTTCAGCCCAGGCCCATCAGTAGCTATATACATCCAGAACCCCTGCCACCAGCCTCACTCTATAAATAGAGGGGAAGGGGTACAACAATGGCAGACAAGTTTGAGAGCTCAAGTACGGAAGGAACTTTCAAACAACTTTCATATACTTGTCTACAAAGCTTTGTACTTGTAATCTGAAAGAAAAAGGAGAATAACATATAAAGTGGACGTAGGCACGTTCTGGCCGAACCACTATAAATCTGTGTGTCTTTTACAGTTTAGTCCATCTATTTCATATATTTGCATAAATCACCCAAACCATCCAGATCGACATATAATCAACTAAATCATACGACTAGGAGGTGTTTGCCCAATTTTTGTGCAAACATTTTTGGTGCTTTCACAGAGAAATGGAGCTCGAAGCTTCAGCTTCTCCCACTCAACCCTTTTCCTATCAACACCGTTCATTGCTTGGAAAATATGGCTCCCGGACGGAAGAAAGATGCTAACAAAGGAAAGGACATCGCAACTGGCAGTATCCCAGATCCAGTGACAAGAGACCAAGACAATCGTCCAGTTCCAACAGCAACTTTAAATCAGGCAAATCCGACAGCCCCTGCAATGGAATAACCAATTACAAGGGCGAATCTGGACAAGGTTGTGGCTGAAGTAACTAACCGCTTTGCATCTCAACAAGAAGCCTTGGTGGACCAACTCATGTCACGCCTAAGGGATGCTGAAAAATCCAACCGCGACAATGAATCATGGGGTGAGTCCCGGTCTGGAGGATCTGGGAGGCGACAAAGGTCTTTGTTCTTCGAAGAGGCTAACAACAGAAACAACCATGGTAGGAGCCGAGCCCGGACTCAGCCCGAATTCCGACCCGAGGAAACACTTGGAACCGAACCCAACGGGGGAGGTGCCAGGCAGGGGTCGGATATAGCTGAGCTTGTCATGCTACCTAGCCATGAAAACACTAGTAGACAGGGCCGAGCCGGAGTCCGGCCCGAAGTTGAACCCGAGGAAGTGCTGAGAACTGAACCCAACAGGGGAAGATCAAGGCAAGGGCCAACTGTGGCCGACCCCAGCATGCCCCTAGAAGACCAGAGGCAGCCATTGGAGAATGTTAGGAGTGACAGAAGATACCATCCCTACAAGTCATCTGGACGGAATCAGTCCCGCATGGAAGAACCAAACTCATTTCTATCCGCTCTAAGTTCTGATGAAAGGATGGCGCGACTGTTCAGAGAGTACATCCAACGGGAGCAAAGGGATCGGGGGATAGGTGCTAGGGTAACCAGCCCCTTCACCCGCAATATCGAAACCGCCATCACCCCCCGGGAATGGAAAATGCCAACAATCGAACCTTACAAGGGAACCTCTGACCCTATAGTACACTTACAGAGATACACCCAGCATATGCTCATGAGCGGAGCAACGGAGGGAGTATTGTGTAAATGCTTCCCACTTTTCTTGGCAGATCTAGCTACTTCCTGGTTCAGCCACCTACCCAAGGGTCCATCAGCTCATGGGAAATGTTGAAAGAAAAGTTTATCAGCCAGTTCCGTATTCATGTGCAACAACCCAAGGACGCTTATTCCTTATCTAATATCAAACAGAAACCCGGAGAGACAGTGCAACAATACCTAACCCGATTCAACGCCGCGGCGGCCGCAGTCCAAGATGCCAACGAGAAACTTATCCTAATGGCTCTCTGCAGTGGTGTACATCCGGATACTAAATTTGCTAGAAGACTAACCAAGGAAAAGCCAGCTACTTTACCGGATTTCTTCCATGAAGCTGGAAAGTATATGAGACTTGAAGACGCTGCCACTGAGAGACAGTCAGGGAAACAGGCTAAGATGTCTACAGACAGGGTTCTTGCTGCAGCAAAGGATGTTCGGAGAAATGACTCTAGAGACAATGTTGGGGGCAAGAAGAGAGAAAAGCGCTTATATCGACCTGGGCCAAGATTTGACTCTTACACTCCTTTGAATGAAACGATCGAAAACATCTTCCTAGCCACTCAAGACGAAGTTAGATATAAGCGCCTCCCGCACAAGAAGGAGTCAGATAACGCACTCAAGTCTGGAAAGTTCTGCTGCTTCCACGAATCCCATGGACATGACACCAATGAATGCCACCATCTCCGGGACTTGATTGAAGAACACATCAGAAGGAAGAGACTGGAACGCTATGTAAAAAGCCAGAACACGACTTCGACTCCTGCCAATGAGAATCCTGGGCTACCCCTCCCAGAAGTAGGCGGAGGAAATCGCAACACCAACGGCTCTAGTCAAGAGAAGATAGTGGTCCATACCGTATCAGGAGGACCACACATCGCCGACAGAAGCTGGGCAGAGATGGAAAGATACGGTAAGTCACTTAGAAATGATGAAACTACGTTAACTCTGTTATGGAAGAGCGCCACCCGAAACGGAAAGAGAATGACGACATCACATTCAGTAGGCGTGATCTAGAGGGAAGACAGTACCCACACATGGATCCTATGGTCATCTCTGCCTGGTTCGGTCCAGCCAAAGTTTTTCGAATTTTAATAAACACTGGAAGCTCGGTAAATATCCTATTCAAGCATGCTTTCGACAAAATGAAGCTGTCAATGAAGGATGTGTCTCCTTGCAACAAACCACTACATGGTTTCATTGGAGATGCGAAGATGCCCCTCGGGCAACTGGACCTTTTTGTTGAAATAGGAAGTCATCCCCGCTCCATTGTGCGAAAACAAACATTTGTGCTAATAGAAAGCCACTCGGCCTACAACGCCTTTTTGGGAAGACCAGCCTTGTCTGACTTCCAAATTGTCCTAGCCCCATGGTGCCTGAAAATGAAATTCCTAACAGATAACGGAGTAGGAGAAATAGAGGGAGATCAAGACGCCGCTCGAGATTGCTATGTAACTGAGCTTCGCAATAACCGTAGGAAAGATAAAGGGAAGGATGCAGAGGCTTCTCTCTGCAAGAAAAACCTGGAAGCATAGCAATTAAAGAAATCCCCTCCTCTTTGATATACCAGCGATCCTTTTAACGAATTAGACCCCAAGGACAAAGAGGAGGAGGCCACCATCGAGCCTGCAGAGGCTATCGAATTTGTATCTGTAGACAAACACGACCCAAGTAGACTGCTGAGAGTCAGGTCTCGGTTAAGAGTGGAGTTGAAAGATCAACTCGTCGATTTTCTTCGCCACAACATGGATCTATTTGCATGGACGCTCGCCGACATGACAGGAATCTCTCCAGACGTAGCATGCCACATACTGAACATCGGTCCCACCAAGGTGCCAGTGAAGCAGAAAAAGAGGAGCATGGGGGCAGAACGATCAGCAGCCCTCGTGGAAGAAGTAAAGAACTTACTTGCCAATGACTTCATATGAGAAGCCATCTACCCAGAATGGATCGCCAACCCGGTACTGGTAAAGAAAGCTAATGGGAAGTGGCGAACATGCATCGATCTCTCCAACTTAAATGACGCTTGCCCGAAGGACTGCTTCCCACTCCCCCGAATCTACCAACTCGTGGACAGCACAGCCGGACACGAACTCTTATCCTTTATGGACGCATACTCAGGATATAACCAGATCCCTATGCACGCCCCCGATCAAGACCACACTAGTTTCATCACTGACCGGGGATTGTACTGCTACAAAGTAATGCCTTTTGGACTTAAAAACGCCGGAGCTACTTATCAGTGCCTTGTCAACAAGATGTTTGCGGAACTAATAGGACGAACTATGGAAGTTTATGTGGATGACATGCTGGTAAAATCGAGGAAAGCCAACGATCATATAAACCACCTGGATGAGATGTTTCAAGTACTTCGCCAATATGGAATGAAGCTGAACCCTCTAAAGTGCTCCTTCGGAGTATCGTCGGGAAAGTTCTTGGGATTTATCGTCCATGCCGGGGGATTGAAGCAAACCCCGAACAAGTTCGAGCTTTGCAAGATATCAAGATACCATCCACTCGAAGAGAGATGCAAAGCCTAAACGGAAAAGTGGCCGCCCTAAGCAGGTTCATCTCTAAAGCAACCGACAAATGCATCCCTTTCTTTGAAGCTCTAAAGAAAGACAAAGGAAAGTTCAAATGGACTGAAGAATGCTCGACAGCCTTCTTTAACTTAATCGAACACCTCCATAGACCACCAGTACTCTCAACTCCAAATGAAGGCGAAGAACTATACCTATACCTTGTTGTATCGTCCCATGCTTTAAGCGCCGCTTTGGTGAGAGAAGACAACCACGCACAGCGACCCGTATAATTTGTAAGCAAGAGATTTATAGGGGCAGAAGCCAGATACCCTCAACTTGAAAAGCTAGCATACTGTTTGCTAATCACGTCACGGAAACTGCGACACTATTTCCAATCTCATTCCATCAGAGTTTTAACCGATCAACCGCTAAGGCAAGTACTCCATCGCCCCGACACTTTTGGGCGACTACTTAAATGGTGCATTGAGCTGAGTCAATATGATATCACCTACCATCCTCACACCGCTATCAAGGGGCAAGCCATAGCTGATTTCATAGTGATTCTCAACTTATTGTAAATCAAATACTAGGAGAATTCCAGGCTCGAGGAGAACGACTCACGGCATATCTAAAGAAGACCAAGCTGTTACTCAATCAATTGGATCACTATCTAATCAAACACATTCCTCGGGAAGAAAATCAGGAGGCCGACGAACTGGCAAAGCAAGCTAGCATGAAGGACGGCACTGCTTCCCGAACGATAACCATCTCAAAGCAACTGGCCCCGAGTTACGAGTCAATGAATATGATAGCTGCAATTGAAGAGGAAACTTGGATGACTCCCATCCGAAAGTACTTACAAAGTGGCACACTGCCCGATGGGCGTAACGAAGTTAAGAAAATCTTGAGGAAATCTTCCCGCTACACGATACAAGAAGGCATCCTCTATCGGCGCGGCTTCTCTAATCCCTTATTAAGCTGTGTCGCTGGAAGGGAAGCCAAGGAAATCTTATCCAACATACATCGAGGAAGTTGCGGAGATCACACTGGTGGGCAGACTCTGGCAAAGAAGATACTCCGATATGGATATTACTGGCCCACCTTAAACAAAGACGCCCTAGACTTCATCAAAAGATGTGACAGATGTCAGAAATTTGCTAAAATTCCTCGACTACCAACAAACGAGATTACTCAAATGACCAGCTCTTGGCCCTTTGCAATATGGGGAATTGACTTGATTGGCGAACTGCCAGTGGGCCGAGGCGGAGCCAAATATGCCATAGTAGCAGTTGACTATTTCACCAAAAGGGTGGAAGCGGAGCCTCTAAATAAAATATCTTCGGCAAAAGTTATTAACTTCTTGATCAAAAATGTTTTATGCAGGTACAGGGGTTCCACTCAAAATCATATCGGACAATGGACTTCAATTTGACAGCGAGGAATTCACCGACTGGTGCCAAGAGCACGGAATTCACAAAAGCTTCTCATCTGTGGCTTACCCCCAGGCAAACGGACAAGTCGAAGCTGTCAACAAAATCCTCAAAACCCTAATCAAGAAGAAACTTGAAAAGTCAAAAGGCGCTTTGGTGGATGAACTTCCTACGGCACTTTGGGCCTACCGCACATCTTACAGAACGTCAACAGGGCATACTCCTTTCTCTTTGGCATACGGACTCCCAGTTGAAACTGTAGTGCCTTCCCACCGTAGGATCCACTACAACCTAGAAGAGAACGAAGAACTCCTCCACATGCCTTTGGATCTAATTGAGGAGAGAAGAAATGATGCAGCACTCAAAGCAGCAGCTCACAAGCAAAAAATAGCAGCACAATACAACTCCAAAGTCAAGCACCGCCGCTTACAAGAAGGAGATCTTGTCCTCAAGCGGATCTTTCCACGCCCCGGAGCGCTAGATCCAATCTGGGATGGACCCTATGTAATTCATAAAGATCTCCACAACGGAGCTTATATTTTGTCAATAGTGGACGGAGAGGTGTTCCAGAGGGCATGGAACATCCAACACATCCGTCGATACTTTTCTTAACTTGTACCGCCCATATGAAGTGAATTAACAAAGAGAATCAGTGGACGTAGGCATTTTCGTGCCGAACCACTTTAAAAATCTTGTCTCTTTTTAACTTGTTCCTTTATATCTTGGCTGCTTGATAAGCTTTATCCTTTTCTGTTGAACAAAATCATGTATAGCGAAATTTCCATTCTGGACACTTCACGGCACAACCACACCTGGACAGGACCTAACAGGTACTATACGATTCTATGCACTCGCCAATGAGACACTTTTGCTCCAGCATCCCTTTGCTGCGGGTTAACTCATTGCTCGCGACTGCCCTCAAAGCCAACTATAATGAGCCGATTATAAGCCATCAAGAATGCCGACTATAGCTGATGGCAGCTCATTACGGCGTTCGGCTCGCCGGCAACTGTGAACCTGCTTTAAGCCCCAACATAAGGTGTGGCCAGCCAGGGGTAGTTCACGGTTGACGATCGGCACCCACGCTAGCCGGCCACAGTAAATCGAATAATACCCACGATTACGGGCCATAATGGCTCGGGTAGTTATTGTGCGCGATCTCGGCTCCAATATGTCTTAAGTGCGGCTGTGGAAAAAAAGATAAACTCCCCGCGGAGGCGTAAGATGGGTGACAAATGTCTCCAAGACCCATAGCTAGGGAAAGTGACTACAAAACCCGTTTGCCACGAACTTAAGCATATCGATGGCCTTCCGTGATTGGAAGTTTTACTGTTTCTCATATTTCCATTTCATTCAAAAACTTTTCTCCTATCCTATATAACAATCCCTAAAGTACAGGTCACAAAATAGGGGAACTCTCGCTTGTGGAAATACGAACTCACATCCGGATGACGGAACACTCTGCTACATTCCATACTCAGTCACGCAAGACATTCAAAGCAACCCTCTACAAATAAAACACGAAGGGCGGAATGTCAAACAGACTAAATAAAAGAGTCAACTACATCGGGGCTCCGCCTCTGTCCTGCCCGCCATCCGGATCTACTTAACTGCAGGGTAAGAACTCCCCGCATGTACCCCAGAGGTCCCGCCTGCCCAATTCAAAAGAGAATCCATCAATAATCACGAAAGATAAGCAATTAAGTCATGAAAAGATTAAAAGGGAAGACTTACCAGCGTCTTCTCCCTGGTCGTCATCCTCCAGTTGCACACCCACTTCCTCGGCGGCGAGCAGCCTCATGCCTTCCTTCACCGCCGCCTTCTCCTCCTTGGTGAACTGTGCGGTAACCACATCCATTCTGAAGGCCGCGCCACCCTCTTTATCTGCTTCAGCCTTGGCTTCCTCCAAAGCCCGGAGATATAGCCTAGCCATAACCCGAGGATAATCGTCCATCCAGGACAGGCTGCCCTGCCTCCAAGTACGGAAATACATGTCCTGGAGCATCTCGTCCATCATCCCCTCGTTCTCCTCAAACTCTTTCATCCGGGCCTCAGAAGCCGACAGCCGTGCGACAGCAGCATCTCTCTCCAATCGGTATCTCGAGCAGTCAGCCTGAATGGACTTCCGCATCACTTCCATCTCCTCCTTCAGCTTGGCCTGAGCAAGCTCTACGGCCTCAAGCCTCCCAGATAACTCCTCTACCTGCTCAAGATCCGCTCTCCGAACCTCGTCCACCGTTGTGATGGCCATGTCAATTCGCTCTTTGCAAACAGCCTTCATTTTTCACAACTTAGCCTTCCTAGCCTCTTCCATGGTTTTCTTCAGTCGTCTGGAGGCCGCTTCATGCTGGGATATCTGGATAGCCTGATCGGCAAGCTGTTTGGCCTGATAAGAAACCTTTAGCCGCAACCGAATGTTAGCACTTCCGATTTCCTCCCCAGCCTTGGCCAGTCGAGCGTGATGCTTCATTAGCCTCTTGGTCTCTTCAGCCACCCGATCGCTGTTTGCCTTGGCCTCATTCCCCGTGGTCACGATCCGAGTAGCAAGCAAATCGAGGTCTAAGGACTTAGCCTCATCAAGCACCCGTACCATGGGATTGCGGGGAAGAAGATGCTCACCCGTGGCCTCGTCAAAAGAGATGTCCTGAAAACTAGGATCTAGATCCGGGTGGCCGGCAAATGGGTTGCGAACCAAACCAGGATGGTCTATCGGGGTGACGGTTGGATTTTCGGATGGATGTGGGGAAGGCATAAACTCAGTATCTTCCTCATTAATATCATGGATAGGCTGGACTGGAGCCTGAGGGCCAAGTGAGGGTTCAAACAAAGATCGGCCCCTCTTCCTCTTTTGCATATCTTCTTCAATAACTCCGAGAAGAGGGCGATAGCTAACCACATCTCCTGGACGGCTAGTTGACGGCTTTGGTTTGGCAGAAGCTTTGAGTAGCTTGTACCGTTCAAGGCGATGCCGAATATCTGATGTCTTGGCCACCTTACCCGTTCGTGGAATAAAAACCAAGTGTTACAAGCATGCATGAAACTATGATCCGAGAAATATGTTAAGTTAAAAGGAGTAGGAAAGCGCGCTTATTTTACAAACCCTGAGGGGGAGTGGGATACGGCAATAAGTCCTGAATCTCATTCCAGGACGGGAGTTGGCCATAAAATATTACTAAGTCCTTATCATAAAGGGAGTCTGCGAAAGTTAAGAATTCACCTTGAACCGCCGGAGTTGACTTAGCTGAAATACCCTCAGAAGATAGACTGGCACCCGTCCCGGCCTTATCAGACTTCTTCGATTTCTCCACCAAGGTCGGCCCTTCCCCCAACCCCTCGAAGGCTTGACGGAAGGCATCATCAGTCCACTCTTGAATCTCACCCGCTTGCCCAGAAGTCAAGGCACCAGCGCCACTACCACTCTGCCCTTCACCACCGTTACCACCGTCACCTTCTCCATCACCACCGCTCTCCTCCTCGCCTCTCTCTTCCTCTCCACTTTCCTCCTCCGGAACATCTGGGCATGTGCTGGGAGAAGGTCCATCAGATTTCTTAAGCTTCTTCCCCCCGACGACTGGAGGTACCGAGAAAGGTCTCCTCTTACTACTCTTCGCAGTAGCCCCGTCTTTAGCTTTGGCATCCCTCTCCTCGGCTGTATCTCTCTTCTTAACCACATATTGACGTGGTAGAATTAAGTTGTACTCCAGGAGAGTGGCATTCCTAATCAGGTAAGAAGCCGACCTATCCCGTCCCGAGATGGCTTTTATTTCCGCAGCCATCTGAACCAATGAATCATTCTCCACGACCGCAAAGCCACCTGTCACTAGCAAGAAATAAAAGCATATAAGAGGAAGCACAGGGTTCGAAGCAAGGAAAATATAAATGGAGTTCAACTTACAGCCGGAAGTGAAAAGATGGAAGGAAATAGAGTCATCCTTGATGAAGAACCATTCTTTCTTGAACATACTGAGCTTCGAATACAAATCCAGGACGGGCTTAAAGGGCACGGCCGCTTCCAAGATGATATATGGAGACCCCTTCTTATAGCCTCTTAACTTGTATAAATACCGGATCTCCCGGTTGGAAGGGGGACGCCCATATTTCCTCTGAAAAATGATGAACAAGCACACCAGGATAGCATAGGAATTGGGCTGAAGTTGGAATGGAGCCACCTTCAAATAGGTAAGAAAGCTGACTATCCAGGCATTGATTGGGGGAATGGCCCTGCACATACAATGGTGTCGGCTGTAAGCGAAATATCCTTCAGGAGGATCGTACGGCATCACACCATCTCCCGGCAGCAGCATACTCGCCCTGTCAATCCCAAAGGAGCGAGCGATGACATCAAGTTGCCCTTCTTTGAGGGAGCTCGGATAACAGTCGGGAGGAGAGTTCAGAAGCTCCTGAGGGCCATATCCGTCCACTAATGACCTCGGGGCAGGTCCATGACGCGCTGGTCCCGGCTGGACTGGGGGCACGATGGAAGACTCACTTCGGTCCGTAGATTTTCTCTTCTCTGATTGAGTTTCAACTTTACGAGACATTCATCCGCAACACCAAAAAACAAACGCACTGTTAAAATGAGGAGTATAAAGATATAAGTAAACAAAGGCATGTGGTCTGGAATTTCGCTCGAATTCAAAACTCAAGATGAAGGTTTTCGGGTTCATTCGGTAACACAAGACCGAAAGGCCATTTGGCACTCACACCACGGAGCTCATTTGGTAAGGCAAAGCACGAGACACATTCGGCACTTGAGCTCCAAGGAGTTCATTCGGTATTCAGAGTCTCAGGGTTGATCCGGTAATTTAAGTATAAGTTTCATTCGGCAGTTCGAAAATAAGAATTTTCATCCGGTAGAAATAGGGTCTCACCTGGTCCGGCGAAGATAAGGGTTTGATTCGACAAAGATAAGCGTTTGATTCGGCACGAACAGAAGTTTGATTCGGCAATCAGTTGATTCGACTATCTCAAAAGGTAAAGGAATAACGGTGGCATAACGCCCCTACTTATAGGCAAGCGTAGGATAACCGGACCAACCGGTTCGGCACTATAAACCGAATGAAGTTGTCCCAACTACAAGAAAACAAAGCGCGACACATGCAGGCATGTGCCCTACTTTGGGGGGCAAATGTTGGGCAAATTCTTACCACCGATCCAAAAGCTTCTCCAATAACCACTGCCGTACCAGGTGACTACCGGCCCACAACCTTCTTCAACGACCACCATGACCGAACCAACCAACTGCCGATCCAACCCCTCTCTCATGCCTACCGAACCACCTCATCACAAGTCCAAAACCCACCTACTACCGGACCAAGCCACTTCCCTACCGGACCAACGTCCCACCGAACCAAATCTCCTCCAAGCTCCTGCCGAACCAACCTCCTCCAAGCTCCTGCCGAACCAACCTCCTCCAAGCTCCTGCCGAACCATCTCAACCGGTCCACTTATCTCCTACCACCGAACCAAAGCCCCACTGGTCCATTCATCTCCTACCACCGAACCATCCTAACCGGACCACCTATCCAACCTACACCGAACCAACATTGCCAGGCCAGATCGTTTCAGCCCAGGCCCATCAGCAGCTATATACATCCAGAACCCCAGCCTCACTCTATAAATAGAGGGGCAGGGGTACAACAATGGCAGACAAGTTTGAGAGCTCAAGCACGGAAGGAACTTTCAAACAACTTTCATATACTTGTATACAAAGCTTTGTACTTGTAATCTGAAAGAAAAAGGAGAATAACATATAAAGTGGACGTAGGCACGTTCTGGCCGAACCACTATAAATCTGTGTGTCTTTTACAGTTTAGTCCATCTATTTCATATATTTGCATAAATCACCCAAACCATCCAGATCAACATATAATCAACTAAATCATACGACTAGGAGGTGTTTGCCCAATTTTTGTGCAAACAATTCGAGGTACCTCTCAACCAACAACCACAAAGAAATAAGTCTACAGCAACCAAAAAATAAGTATCTAGGCTTCATACCATGATACCACTCATAATCCAGAAGAAATGGACATACCCTAGGGACGCGATCCCTAAAACCTTGCTGCCACGATTCCTGTTTCGACCGTAACCGGGTTGTGAGGTTTGACGAAATCTCTTCCACAAAGCTGCGCTTTTCACAAAAGCCAGCTTTGTTCAACAAATGATCAGCAGCACTCAGCATGCCACATTACCAAATTGGGAATATATCGCTGATAACCTTCAACTACATAACCTCTGAGCTCGTACGTCTCTGAGAAGGGGTTAAGCTAAGAGAATAAATTCGCCACCACCAACAGAAATATATTTGAAAGAGATCTACTTTATATCTCAAATGTAATGTCAGACATACAATCCATACAAGTCTGTTCTGGTTTCGAACTGAACCGAAGGCATTTCCGAAGAAGTCCTTGCAATCCGGGTATTCACAATCCCGATCGGACTTCCCATCACTTAGGATATCTCTATACCGTAGCTACTCGGTGCAGAGACAATCGGTAGGTCATCCTATCGTTCTCGCAAATACCTGGTCTTCACCACCGGTTTTCAAATGCTATCCATAACGTCGAATCACATATTCGGAATGGGATATATGATACAAATGTCCTTTCCCCGCTAAACCGAATAGTGAGCGCAACATTTAAAACATATGGATATGGGATTTCAATTAAGTCACAACTTAATAACTCAAAACTTTATTTCAAATGGTGTAAACCAATTACCATTTCAAATATTTTAAACAAAAAGATTTATTTCACAAAGTTCACCCAGTTTCACAAAGATTCATTTTCGAATTTCAAAACAATTCCATTTCAATTGGATTAATTCATTAAATCTTTAAATCAAAGATTTGCCTCATAGCTTTCAAATCGTTCCTAAATATTCACTTTCAAAATTCATTTCCAAATATCCATCTATAACTTGGAAAACTATTTCAGTTTAAACTTGAAATCCCTTTAATACAATTTGAAATTCATTTCTCCTATGAAAACTTTTTATCATTTAGAAACAACAGTCTTATTTCGAAAAAACCCAATTTCATTTATATAAGTTACAGTCTTTGGGTTAATTCAAATTCCCAATAACAATACTTTAAAAATGGTTTCACTCATATATAACTAGTATAACATCTTTAATCCCTAATTTCAAATCATAGAATTCAATTTCAAATCTTGAATAAAGTTTAAATCAAATTATTTAAATTCCAAAACTTATCAAGTTATTCAAAATAAATTTCATCTTTGAATTTCCATTTCAAAAGTTTTTTTTACTTTAAACCCAATCCATTTCCAAAACATTTGAATTTAAATATTCAACTTTTAAACTATTTCAAAAATCTGTGACTTAATCGATTTCCCCTTAAAATTCATATTTGTGTGTGTATAAGTGTGGTCCAGGGGTTTAACACAATAGTGCAACATCATTCAATCATCATAGATCAAAACACAGAAATATAGTTGATAAGCGATATGAACTATAACGCTTATCGTCCATTCACAGATTCACCGATAATATACAAATGCAAATAAATGAATAAATTACACACTGCCCAATCCACAGAACAAAATATTACAGATCAGATAGGACTATCAATTCAAGTCATCTCATACAATACAATCATTCATAAGTAAGTTCAAGCATTCAATAATCAATTATAAGAAGAATTAATTAATTGATTAATCCTAATTCGTTCAATTTATTTCGAATTAAATTAATGAATTAATTATCCAATCCTGATAAATAAATTACAAATCATTTGATATAAATTAATTTATCAATTATCTTAATTAATTAAATTATTCTTAATTAATAAATTATTCTTTATTTATCATATTAATTAACCAATTACATAATTAATTAGCCCTTTAATTTTTTTAGAAATTAAATCTTCAATTACTTACCATAAAGTAATTACACTTACACAATTTCATAAATGATTCTAATTAATTGTTAAAATTAATCTCATTAATAATCATAGTTAATGACCTTCATTAACTAATATTAATTCTTTAATTACCTTGTTAAAGAAATTATTTACATTAATCATTAAAATTGATTTACCATTAATAATCCATTATTGAACTAATTAAGTGTTACTTGTAACTTAATGAATTCTCAATTACAATGAAATTATTCCTTAATTAAATTAACTTACTTTAATTAATAAATTTATAAGCTTACAACTATTGATTAAATCCATATAAACAAAAATTACTCATTCTTAATGAAATTATAAATCATTAACTCTTCATTATTTAAAGCAAAACTCATTCATATTCATGATTTAATTATTATTCACAATATGTTTGAAAACATTGATTTCAAATTTTCTTTTAATTTCAATTTAAATTTAAAAATTGAAATGAATTTTTATTTACCTTGAATAATGTTTAAAACAAATTTCCCTAACATTTTTAAATTTTCATGTTAAAGAATATTTTGTTATAAAGGAAATATGAAAGAGTTAAAAAAAATCAATTTCCTTCTTAAATTTCATTCTTAATCTTGTTTTAAACACTTAAGTTATAAAACCCAATTAAATTTCAAAATCTTGAAATCAGATTTAGAATTAAATCCAAGTTTAACTTTTAATTAAATTTTAAATTCAGAAAACAAAATCAGGTTGAAAACTTAGGACAAAACTTTAACCCGAGCCTAGTAAAAATAATCAAGCCCAATCCACGTTTTGTAACAACCCGCATATTTATCGATTTTATATCTAAATATTTTATTTAAATATTTCACCGTTCGTCGGATTTTGGTCCGAAAACCTACTTTTTGCATACGGTCGAATTAGGACTCGAGACCACCTCCATTGAGTTTAAAATGCCGTTTGCGACCTTTTTGAGTATAAGCTTCGATATGTTTGGAGAAAGTTGAATTTTGCTACTTTTTGCTTAGGGTTTTGGTTTGGGCTGAGCCAATTAACCACTTATGTATTCTGTCCCAATCCCCCTCTCCTCTTCATTACTTCATTCCAACTCCTCAAACTCAAGCTCCAACTGAAAATGGTGGAGAGGAAAAAGAATTAAAACTCCAAGCCCTAACTTCCTTAGCAAATCCATCTCCTTGCTCCAAACTCAAGAAGAACCCATTGGTAAGCATCTCCTTCTTCTTCTCCAACTCTTTCTCCATTCAATTTCAGAAATTTCCTAAACCTAATTTTGGGAATGTTTCTCTTTTAATCTTAGATTCAACCTTCTAGAGTTGGATTTGAAGAGTGGTTGATTCCCCTTTTGCTTTCAAGCTTCATCTTCATAAATTTTAGTGCAAAGGTGAGATTTTTATCTCACATCTATGACTATAATTATCTTTGGTTGTTAGGTATGAATTCCTAACACTTCTTCATGAGAATTTGCTCTTGATTTGGATTGGTTTTGTAAATATTCCAATTTTTGGATTTTAAGTCAAATTTGTGTAAAATCCTTTTATGGATGTTTGACCATGCTTTTGGTGATGCATCGAGGAGCATATAGGGCCGGGTTGCCGATTGTCATAAACCCTTAGTGCCAATGTTCGTCCGATTGCATTTTGGAAGAGTTTGCTCTTCATTTGTATAAGGCTGAAAAACAGCCCAGGCATGATTCAGTCGACTGAAATCTCTGTTCAGTCGACTGAACCTGAAACCCGAGAGTTTTCAGGCATGATTCAGTCGACTGAAAAACTCTGCAAAGTCGATTGAAACTGGAAACAGAAAGTTTCCTGAACCTGGAAAATTTCCATGTACAGGGTCAGTCGACTGAAAAGCTCTGTTCAGTCGACTGAACATGCTGTTTGAGTCCAATTTTCCTTTTTGGATTGAAATTCTAATTTAAATCGATTCGTGATAATCCTATTTGTTGTTATCATCTATTATGACTTTGATGACTCTTTTTAGGGATTTTTGAATATCCATTTCGATGGACCCTTTATCAATTTCGTTGGATTTTATTCACGTCTTCGTATGTGAATTTTTGTGATTGATTGTTCTTACAATCTTCTTCGTGATTTGTCACTTTAAAAATATAAAAGTTTTCTATACTAGTAGTAAATATCAAAACGCTTTCCTCAAACGATTTCAATACTATTTTAATACCAAATTCGTTTATAAAACCGTTTTCCAATCTATTAGTATATACAAACCTTTACCTCACTCGTATGAGAAATCTAATTAAACGACTTAGTAAAACGAGTGGTATGAAACGCTTGCGTTTACTTCGTCGGTTAATTCTTGGACTTGTTCGATTGAATCTCTTGTGACAACTTTCTAGTGGAGATCTACAATTTGTTTGTAAATATTTAAGTTAAGCTAGTGGTTATGGGACATGAAGCTAAGCTCATATATTTACTAGCTTAGTGTAATCGACACTTTTTTTTGATCATGACGATCATTTTAGGTTTTAGACTAGCATCGTGCTATGTCTTTGTGATTTGGTTCATCGGACGTCCCGCTGTACGACGTCGTTGTTCCCTTTGATTGTGGTTTGGTTCATCGGATGTCCCGCTGTACGACGTCGTTGATCCTTTCCTTGTGATTTCTGGATTTCGTGAGTTGAATTCTGGAATTTATGTTTCACCAAATATTTCGATGGGCATTGATATATATGTCATTTATTGTGGCTTGGTGAATGAAATTAGGAGTATGACATTCCTTTTTATCTTGAGTAGATTATTGTGATATTGATTAATCTCTTGTTGATTTTCAATTACTATTTTATCACAGCTTGGCATTGTGATTATTATATGTTTATGTCATATCTCTTATTATATATCACTTCATCTGATATTTATAGTTAGATTGATCCGTTTATTATTTTCTTCTTAAATAATACTCGGGTCAGACTGAGAATTTACAGGTGCTTCTGCTTGACTCCTTATCGGACCATCATTCCGACTTTTGGCAAACTACTTAGATTAGTAGTTTATTTTGTTGTATACACTTGAGATTTAGACTCATAGATGTATTCTTTTGTATAGCACGTGTTGCTATTCTTTTGTGATATTGTGGATCTTTTTAGACCACTACTCTGATGTACACTTTCTAGTGTAATATTCATATCTTATTCCGCCTTTGTGATATGAATTGTCTGTGACTGATTTATATTATGTTTATTCTATATTTGTTTCCGAAGAAATTATAGCCACTGTGTAGTAGCTTTGAGTTTGTGTCGGTATGTCGGATTTCCTCTTGAGATGAAACGTTATATTTTTATCCGGTATATCGGTACTCGCACAAAGCAATTATACAGATGGTCGCTCCTCAACAGCCTTATTCTCCGTGCTAGTTGACAGCATTCACAGTAATGTTCTTGGCTAGCGTGGGTATAGAGGTGGGGTGTCACAGCTTGGTATCGGAGCCAAACTTCGGAACAATGTAGAATAATTTAGCAAGGATCATGTCCTAAGTCTTTCTTAGGAGTTGTGCTTTAGGATTTTATTCGGGTCTTTGTACCGTTCTATCCTACTTTCTTTTATGATTCCTTGTTTTATCTATCAAGATTGCTTGATATTCATTTTGAGAATAACTTTTTCCTCTTCTTTCTTTCTTTCTTAAAGAAGAGAAATGGTTAGACCAGGCCGTCCCAGCGCCGGTCAATCTAGTGCTACTTCCCAGGATGGAGTTTTTATGTCTGCCCAATAGCTTCTAGATCTTGTCAAGAACGCTCTAGCTGCCGGACTCAATCCAGACCCTACTCATCCTAGATCCGGTTTTGCACGCTTGTGCAGAGACTACACTGATTTGGGTGGAAGGCCATTCACGGGATCCGAGAGTGTTATAGAAATTCAAGCTTGGCTCAAATCATGCGATCGCATCTTTTCTCGCATGAACCTTATTGACCTTCATCGAGTCCAGGTAGCTTCTAGCATGCTACAAGAAAGAGCATTGGATTGGTATGAGCTTTTAATCTCTGAAATCGTTGAGGCGAATCTTACTTGGGAGCAATTCCGGGGAAGATTCGAATTGAAATTTGTGCCGGAGGCTGAAAAAGTAACCTTAGCCCGGCGTTTCATAGACCTTGTTCAAGGTGAATCTTCTGTGACAGACTATGTCGCATCCTTCGAATCTCTGTCCAAATACGGGGTTGAGTACATTAATACCCCATTGAAGAGAAATCAGAGATTTGTCTATGGCTTGAATAAGAATCTTAAGAAGCCATTACTCCTGAAACTTGAGGTTTCGTTTGATCAGCTTATTGATATCGCTCTTCGTCTTGAAGAGGCCGATAATGAAGGTGATGTTGAAGTTGTGCATGCCCAACAGAACTTCGACAATAGCTTGAAGAGGCCTATCAAATTCAAGGGCCCCGATTCTAATAAGAAAGGGAAGCAACAAACTCTGGTAGCAAATGTTCCTACCTCTAGTCGTGGACGATGCTACAATTGTGGTTCCACAGACCACCATGTAAGGGAGTGCCCGAAACCCCTCTTTTGCCGTTATTGCAAAGGTTCGGGTCATCTTTTATCTTCGTGTCCTAAGCTTCCAGGCAAGTGAGAAGGAAAGCTGCAACTTTTGGTCAAGGTATTTTCATTCAATCCTCGATGGCATTGTTTTAATTCGTGAACTTTCTATTTGAGTTCTTTTTGATATGGGTTTCATCTCATTATTTTTATATCAAAAGAACTTGTCAATTCTTTTTCTTTGAATATTTTGGGCTTATTGACTTCATTGATAATTGTGAATCCGGATGGTAGATCCGCAACACTCAATTTGCTTTTGTTTAGATGTCGAGATTGTTTTATGTGACTTTTCTTTCCGAGCCGATATTTTTGGTTTGGCTTCGGAATTGACCTTTCTGCAAGGATTGGCTTAATCATTGTGAAGCCATATCCTATTTTTCCGAGTGGATTACTCATCTTCAACATTTTCAATCTGTTAAGCAGATTTCTATTTTTCTTTGTGATTTTGATTCCATCTAGATGGCATCATTTTATTCCTTAAGCCCACTTATAAGGAAAGTGTTATTTCTCTCATTCATGTAGTTTGAGAAATTTTCTGGTATTTTTGAGTTGTCTTAGGATTATCACCTAAGAAATCTTTTATGTGGTGTTAAGGTCTTTTCAGTTTGACTTTACCACCGGTTTTCGTTTGCTACGAGTTGCGGAGATTAGCATTCCACTTACCGCATTCCGCGCTCGTTATGATTCCTATGAATGAATTATTATGTCATTCAATTTGTCCAACTCATTTCATCCATTTTATAAATCGAATATTCTATGAATATTTCGATGAGACCATTCTTGTATTTATTGATTTTGGATGAAAATAGTAATTTAAAATTTTGCAAATCTTTTTCATAAGATTTATTTATAAGTAAAACTGGATTTTGTTCTTGAAACGAACAAAGAATATTCTTAAAACTTTTTAAGAGATTTATTTATCCTATAAAAGGTGATTTTGTGATTGTATTGCCCGTTGAGTGCTTTAAGAATTTTGGTCGATGCGCTTGATCAACGTTATCGATAGGAATTTCCTAAACGCTTTGATGTGACAATCAGACACAATATATTGACTTGTAAAAATGTAAAATTTTTGTAGAAAGATTATTAAATAAAAGTAAAAATGTAATTTTGGAAGTTTTAACTTTTCGGGAAAGAGAATTATTTAAAAGAAGTCCTTTCTTTTCGATATTCTTATTCTTTTTTGTGATTCCTGAAGGGGAACCAAGACTTTGCTATTTGTACCGATACTAGTCGTATTGGTTTGGAATGCCATTCTCTTGCGAAGGAGAACGTGCTATCACTTGTGCTTCTAAATCTTTATAGCTTATCGAGACTAGATATGCCACTCATGGTCTAGTGTTCGTGGCTATTGTTTTTACATTTGGAATTTGGCATCATCATTTTTGGATGAGAAATTTGTTCTCTGCCTCAATCATAAATCTTTGGAATAATTATTTTCTCATAAGGAACTTCATGTTGACTCGAGTTCTTGACATCTTATGATCTTGATATTCCTTTTTATTCACGAAGGGGAAATCGTGTTGCCAATGCGCTTTGTCGTAGGCAACAGGTGGTTGATTCTTTGATGTTGTCTGAATGGAATTATTTTTCTATCAAGTTCATCGGACATTTTGGTATACTTCGTTTATTGAGCTTTATCTCATTCCTTTTAAGGACTTGCGTCCGATGTCCTTTTATTGTGTTCGGTTCATTGGACGTACCGTTTTTGTACTGCGTCAGTGTTCCGAATTATTTGGTATTTGATTCATCGGATGTACCGTTTGTACTACATCGATGTCTTTGCTTTTCGATTCATCGGATGTACCGTTTGTACTACATCGATGTCTTTGATTTTTGATTCATCGGATGTACCATTGTACTACATCGATGTCTTTTCTTTTTGATTCATCGGATGTACCGTTTGTACTACATCGACGTCTTTGCTTTTCGATTCATCGGATGTACCGTTTGTACTACATCGATGTCTTTGATTTTCGATTCATCGGATGTACCATTGTACTACATCGATGTCTTTGCTTTTTGATTCATCGGATGTACCGTTTGTACTACATCGATGTCTTTGCTTTTCGATTCATCGGATGTACCGTTTGTACTACATCGATGTCTTTGATTTTCGATTCATCGGATGTACCATTGTACTACATCGATGTCTTTGCTTTTGATTCATCGGATGTACCGTTGTACTACATCGATGTCTTTGCTATTTGATTCATCGGAAGTACCGTTGTACTACATCGATGTCTTTGCTTTTCGATTCATCGGATGTACCGTCTGTACTACATCGATGTCTTTGCTTTTCGATTCATCGGATGTACCGTTGTACTACATCGATGTCTTATCTTTTTGATTCATCGGATGTACCGTTTGAACTACATCGATGTCTTAGCTTTTTGATTCATCGGATGTACCGTTTGTACTACATCGATGTCTTTGCTTTTCGATTCATCGGATGTACCGTTTGTACTACATCGATGTCTTTGCTTTTGATTCATCGGATGTACCGTTTGTACTACATCGATGTCTTTGCTTTTCGATTCATCGGATGTACCGTTTGTACTACATCGATGTCTTTGCTTTTCGATTCATCGGATGTACCGTTGTACTACATCGATGTCTTTGCATTTTGATTCATCGGATGTACCGTTGTACTACATCGATGTCTTAGCTTTATGATTCATCGGATGTACCGTTTGTACTACATCGATGTCTTTGATTTTTGATTCATCGGATGTACCGTTTGTACTACATCGATGTCTTTTCTTTCAATTCATCGGATGTACCGTTGTACTACATCGATGTCTTTGCTATTCGATTCATCGGATGTACCGTTTGTACTACATCGATGTCTTTGCTTTTGATTCATCGGATGTACCGTTTGTACTACATCGATGTCTTTGCTTTCGATTCATCGGATGTACCGTTGTACTACATCGATGTCTTTGCTATTTTATTCATCGGATGTACCGTTGTACTACATCGATGTCTTTGCTTTTGATTCGTCGGATGTACCGTTGTACTACATCGATGTCTTTGCTTTCTATTCATCGGATGTACCGTTGTACTACATCGATGTCTTTGCTATTTGATTCATCGGATTTACCGTTTGTACTACATCGATGTCTTTGCTTTCGATTCATCGGATGTACCGCTTATACTACATCGATGTCTTTGACTTTTGATTCATCGGATGTACCGTTGTACTACATCGATGTCTTTGCTTTTTGATTCATCGGATGTACCGTTTGTACTACATCGATGTCTTTGCTTTTCGATTCATCGGATGTACCGTTTGTACTACATCGATGTCTTTGATTTTTGGTTCATTGGGCGTACCGTTTTTGTACTACGCTGATGTCCCAAATTGTTTGAGTTTCTAGTTTTTCGGGCGTACCATTTTTGTACTACGCCGTTGCACCGGCTCAATTTTTTTGCTATTCTTGACGTTCCCCACGTCTTTTATCTACGAGAATGCCTTAGGGATTCCGGTTTTCATTCTTGAGCCCGGTGTTATTGTGGAAATTGAAGTTTCACCAGATTTCTTGCTAACTCTTTTGTACACTTTATGGTGAACTTCCTATTTCAAATTTTCTTTTGTGTTAATATGCTTCTATGGTTGTTACTTCTTATATTTCCTTCTTACTTATTACGAGGATGCAATTTCTTTAAGGAGGGGAGTCTGTAACAACCCGCATATTTATCGATTTTATATCTAAATATTTTATTTAAATATTTCACCATTCGTCGGATTTTGGTCCGAAAACCTACTTTTTGCATACGGTCGAATTAGGACTCGAGACCACCTCCATTGAGTTTAAAATGCCGTTTGCGACCTTTTTGAGTATAAGCTTCGATATGTTTGGAGAAAGTTGAATTTTGCTACTTTTTGCTTAGGGTTTTGGTTTGGGCTGAGCCAATTAACCACTTATGTATTCAGTCCCAATCCCCCTCTCCTCTTCATTACTTCATTCCAACTCCTCAAACTCAAGCTCCAACTGAAAATGGTGGAGAGGAAAAAGAATTAAAACTCCAAGCCCTAACTTCCTTAGCAAATCCATCTCCTTGCTCCAAACTCAAGAAGAACCCATTGGTAAGCATCTCCTTCTTCTTCTCCAACTCTTTCTCCATTCAATTTCAGAAATTTCCTAAACCTAATTTTGGGAATGTTTCTCTTTTAAGCTTAGATTCAACCTTCTAGAGTTGGATTTGAAGAGTGGTTGATTCCCCTTTTGCTTTCAAGCTTCATCTTCATAAATTTTAGTGCAAAGGTGAGATTTTTATCTCACATCTATGACTATAATTATCTTTGGTTGTTAGGTATGAATTCCTAACACTTCTTCATGAGAATTTGCTCTTGATTTGGATTGGTTTTGTAAATATTCCAATTTTTGGGTTTTTAAGTCAAATTTGTGTAAAATCCTTTTATGGATGTTTGACCATGCTTTTGGTGATGCATCGAGGAGCATATAGGGCCGGGTTGCCGATTGGCATAAACCCTTAGTGCCAATGTTCGTCCGATTGCATTTTGGAAGAGTTTGCTCTTCGTTTGTATAAGGCTGAAAAACAGCCCAGGCATGATTCAGTCGACTGAAATCTCTGTTCAGTCGACTGAACCTGAAACCCGAGAGTTTTCAGGCATGATTCAATGGACTGAAAAACTCTGCAAAGTCGACTGAAACTGAAAACAGAAAGTTTCTTGAACCTGGAAAATTTCCATGTACAGGGTCAGTCGACTGAAAAACTCTGTTTAGTCGACTGAACCTGCTGTTTGAGTCCAATTTTCCTTTTTGGATTGAAATTCTAATTTAAATCGATTCGTGATAATCCTATTTGTTGTTATCATCTATTATGACTTTGATGACTCTTTTTAGGGATTTTTGAATATCCATTTCGATGGACCCTTTATCGATTTCGTTGGATTTTATTCACGTCTTCGTATGTGAATTTTTGTAATTGATTGTTCTTACAATCTTCTTCGTGATTTGTCACTTTAAAAATATAACGGTTTTCTATACTAGTAGTAAATATCAAAACTCTTTCCTCAAACGATTTCAATACTATTTTAATACCAAATTCGTTTATAAAACCGTTTTCCAATCTATTAGTATATACAAACCTTTACCTCACTCGTATGAGAAATCTAATTAAACGACTTAGTAAAACGAGTGGTATGAAACGCTTGCGTTTACTTCGTCGGTTAATTCTTGGACTTGTTCGATTGAATCTCTTGTGACAACTTTCTAGTGGAGATCTACAATTTGTTTGTAAATATTTAAGTTAAGCTAGTGGTTATGGGACATGAAGCTAAGCTCATATATTTACTAGCTTAGTGTAATCGACACTTTTTTTTGATCATGACGATCATTTTAGGTTTTAGACTAGCATCGTGCTATGTCTTTGTGATTTGGTTCATCGGACGTCCCGCTGTACGACGTCGTTGTTCCCTTTGATTGTGGTTTGGTTCATCGGATGTCCCGCTGTACGACGTCGTTGATCCTTTCCTTGTGATTTCTGGATTTCGTGAGTTGAATTCTGGAATTTATGTTTCACCAAATATTTCGATGGGCATTGATATATATGTCATTTATTGTGGCTTGGTGAATGAAATTAGGAGTATGACATTCCTTTTTATCTTGAGTAGATTATTGTGATATACACTTGAGATTTAGACTCATAGATGTATTCTTTTGTATAGCACGTGTTGCTATTCTTTTGTGATATTGTGGATCTTTTTAGACCACTACTCTGATGTACACTTTTTAGTGTAATATTCATATCTTATTCCGCCTTTGTGATATGAATTGTCTGTGACTGATTTATGTTATGTTTATTCTATATTTGTTTCCGAAGAAATTATAGCCACCGTGTAGTAGCTTTGAGTTTGTGTCGGTATGTCGGATTTCCTCTTGAGATGAAACGTTATATTTTTATCCGGTATATCGGTACTCGCACAAAGCAATTATACAGATGGTCGCTCCTCAACAGCCTTATTCTCCGTGCTAGTTGACAGCATTCACAGTAATGTTCTTGGCTAGCGTGGGTATAGAGGTGGGGCGTCACACGTTTCCACGAGTCACTCACGAGAATTCACGAGAACGACTTCGAGTTATATAATGGAATCGATGTTTCATATCATTCGAATTTCCCAAAAATTTAAGTATGCTCTGTAAAACTAAATTTTCAACTGCAATACTTCACTAACATACTTAAAACAAATTTTTAGCAGCTTGATCTATTCATAAATAACTTATTTTGTTTTGAAATGTAAGCCTATAAATGATTGGAAGAAAATGTTTTGTATTTTGATTATCTACTTACCCCTGTAACTACAAACAAGAAACAACGGTACATTTAATTGTCACAGAACACTCATACATATAATCACAGAGCTATACAAACAATATGTATTCATTCCAGAAACTTGCATGCAATCAAAATTTATACTTTAAGTTTTTAAAAATGAAGTTACTCACTTTAGTTTGAAGAACAAAGAGAACTGTTGATTGGAAACTGCATATTTGATTTTCTTTAAAACCTGTTTTGTTTTCTTGAACTTGAATGATATTTTGAGTTTTCAAGATAATGTTTGCTTCCATTTTACGCAGTTGTGATAATCGAACTGAAGTGAGGATTGATGCATATAAAAAGAAGTATGCAGTATATTATTTGTACAATAAGCATTCTTAAGATGCTTGCGTTAAATGCATGAGGTATATTGCATTTATTTCTTTGCTGATTTGATGCTAGAGATGTGGCATTAAATGCCTTTTACTTGCCTGCACATCTATTACAGCCTACATATTTTGTGTTTGCTTTGGTTTTTTTTAAGTGTACTTAATAAATTTGTCTTGCATATATTTTATTTTGTTTCTTTCTTTTGTTTTACGCTTTGAAATATGCATGAGTTATATGATGTCAGATTTTAGTTAATATGTTTACTTTTACTTGAATATATTTTTTCTTTTCTCTTGCTTTGCCTTCTTACTTTAAAATATAAATGAAATTCTATAGTTAATATGTTGTTTGAATTTAGCAAATTTGTTATCCTTATATTTTACATACATGAGTGTATTTCAAACTTAAATTTTTATTTCTTATTTTACATTTGCAATAAAATAAACACATACATTCTTATTTGAATTTAGAGATTCCCAAATTAATTTACCAATAAATTTCACAATTTTATTCAAAAATAAATTTAATTATTCATTTAAACTCAATTAAAATCCGGGATCGTTACAGATTCCCCTCCTTAAGAAATTTCGTCCCAGAAATTTGCAGGCACGAAAACAACAAAGATAGACGAAGAATGTTTCATCAAATCAAACTGAATATCTACTCTGCGTTTTGCTTACCAAATCAGAATATCAACAATAGATACGAGAATGAGTCTATTTAAATTTTCGCAAGATACTCGGTTTATCCAGATCTATGAAATATGCAGTGGCATTGATTAGTTCGAAGGATAACTAACCGTCCGTAGAATATATCGAGACCCAAACAATAGATAAATAGATTTTTATTTTCCACAACTTCTAAATACTAGATATGGATTCCAAACTCAAGTTGGAGTATCTCAAAATATATACCAATTTGTCCCTCTTCGGACTTCGATATACCCAAGAAATTACAATTGAATTTCAAATTCGGTTTTAAACGAAATTGTTTTATCGATACAATTCAAATTATCCTTCATATTCAATTAATCAAGTTAACTCAATTTAAAATTTAAAATTTGTTTAAAATTTCAATTCCATATTTCCAATTCATTTTCTTAAGGTTTAAATCAAAAACTGATAAGAAACTGATGAAGATACGAAGTAAGGATTTTCTACAACGATTCATAGGGCCACCATCACATTGAAACTTCTTCTGAAACTGCCATGAAGCGATCAAAAGAATTTGGAAACGAATCAAAGGAGATCGAGAAGAAAATTGTTTCCACTGTCGTAGGGTATTGACCATTTATAATCGTATTCCCTTGTCCCCTATCTCGTTCTCTTCTTGCACTCATACTCACAATCAGTAGATAGTAAGAGAATTTACTGAGACATTCAAACGGAGGATATCTTAGGGATATACTCATTCAAGGGATACTTCACCCTATCTCTAATGAGTTATTTAATGTGTTATACTCCTGAGCTAAAGTTTAACCCTCAGCTCTGATACCAAATGTGACGAATACGAATTTTTCACGTTTGAAAATCGACATCCATACTTTACATCGTACTCGAATGCCGCAGATTCGACCGTTCAAATCCGAGTCGCCGGAGCTTAACACAATTAAGTAAACAACACAGCGGAAGAAAAAGAATGATACATTGATATACAGCATTGATACAATATTTGATACAACAGATAATACAATAGATATCAATATACATCAGAGATATGATACAATAAAATAGCAGCGGAAAAGAAAATAGATAACTTCAGCAGCTGAACAAATAACTCTAAGATAGTCTTCAAGAGAGAACTCCACCAGCAGCTCGAACCCACATCACAATACACAAAGACAAGCAAGTGTCGTCCACATCCAACAGATTGAACTAGCTCTAGTAATCTACTAAACCTAGATATCTGAAAAACCCAACTCTAGACTGCCCGTGTGGAAAAAATTTGAGCACCCAGAGTTTAGGAAAGAAACCATAAACTCCAGGTTAGTCATGAGACTGGTATGAGTAAGAAAAACAGTTTATCTTTAAAAAAACAAAGAAATATTTTAAAATAGATTCGCAATGCTTTTAGAAAATGGAACTACCATAAGGCCTCCCGCACACATACACAATGCAAATGCAGAATCGGAGGAGATTTCTCCTTATGATAGTCAAACATGCTAGATACGTAAATTTCTTTGATATTATTACTATGAGTCCAAAGTGTAGGAAAACATTTCGAAAGTATGATATAAATCTTAGCCAACATAGGCATTTCGAACTATGCTTACTATAGCTACCATCTAAACAGTGGGGCGCCACCATAAGTAAAAGGCAGGTTCTACAACTAAAACCGTAAAGAGCTCGTATTGGATGAATGGATTTCCAACAAATGGTCGGGCAAAGGAACTTCCCATACCGAAATGGAACGCCTCTGGAAGGACGTCCCCGGATCCTAACCGGATCTCTGCCAACCCAAGGCCGGTGTACCCCCTACCCGGGAGTATCACCTCAGATATTCCATCCCCGATCGTAACCAACCTTTATTCGAGGTACCTCTCAACCAACAACCACAAAGCAATAAGTCTGCAGCAACCAAAAAATAAGTATCTGGGCTCCATACCATGATACCACTCTTAATCCAGAAGAAATGGACATAGCCTAGGGACGCGATCCCCGAAACCTTGCTGCCACGATTCCTGTTTCGACCATAACCGGTTTGTGAGGTTTGACGAAATCTCGTCCACAAAGCTACGCTTTTCACAAAAGCCACGCTTTGATCAACAAATGATCAGCAGCACTCAGCATGCCACAATACCAAGTTGGGAATATATCGCTGATAACCTTCAACTACATAACCTTTGAGCTCATACGTCTCAGAGAAGCTTGTCAAGCTAAGAAAATAGATTCTTCGCCACCAACAGAAATGTATTTGAAAGAGATCTGCTTTATATGTCAAATGTAATGTCAGACATACAATCCATACAAGTCTGTTCTGGGTTCGAACAGAACCGAAGGCACTTCCGAAGAAGTCCTTGCAATCCGGGTATTCACAATCCCGATCGGACGTCCCATCACTTAGGGAATCTCTATACCGTAGCTACTCGGTACACAGACAATCGATCGGTCATCCTATCGTTCTCGCAAATACCTGGTCTTCACCACCGGTCTTCAAATGTTATCCATAACGTCGAATCACATATTCGGAATGGGCTATATGACACAAAGATCCTTTCCCGGCTAAACCGAATATTGAGCGCAACATTTAAAACATACGGATATGGGATTTCAATTAAGTCACAACTTAATAACTCAAAACTTTCTTTCAAATGGTTTAAACCAATTACCATTTCAAATCTTTTAAACAAAAAGATTTATTTCACAAAGTTCACCCAGTTTCACAAAGATTCATTTTCGGATTTCAAAACAATTCCATTTCAATTGGATTAATTCATTAGATCTTTAAATCAAAGATTTTCCTCATAGCATTCAAATCGTTCCCAAATATTCACTTTCAAAATTCGTTTTCAAATATTCATCTATAACTTGGAAAACTATTTCAGTTTAAACTAGAAATCCCTTTAATACAATTTGAAATTCATTTCTCCTATGAAAGCTTTTTATCATTTAGAAACAACAGTCTTATTTCGGAAGAACCCGATTTCATTTATACAAGTTACAATCTTTGGGTTAATTCAAATTCCCAAAAACAATACTTTAAAAATGGTTTAACTCATATATAACTAGTATAACATCTTTAATCCCAAATTTCAAATCATAGAATTCAATTTCAAATCTTGAATAAAGTTTGAATCAAATTATTTAAATTCTGAAACTTAATCAAGTTATTCAAAATAAATTTCATCTTTGAATTTCCATTAAAGTTTTTTTCACTTTAAACCCAATCCATTTCCAAAACATTTGAATTTAAATATTCAACTTTTAAACTATTTCAAAATCTATGACTTAATCGATTTCCCCTTGAAATCCATATTTGTGTGTGTATAAGTGTGGTCCAGGGGTCTAACACAATAGTGCAACATCATTCAATCATCATAGATCAAAACACAGAAATATAGTTGATAAGCGATATAAACTATAACGCTTATCGTCCATTCACAGATTCACAGATAATATACAAATGTAAATAAATGAATAAAATACACACAGCTCAATCCATAGAACAAAATATTACAGATCAGATAAGAAAATCAATTCAAGGCATCTCATACAATACAATCATTCATAAGTAAGGTCAAGCATTCAATAATCAATTATAAGAAGAATTAATTAATTGATTAATCCTAATTTGTTCAATTTATTTCCAATTAAAGTAATGAATTAATTATCCAATCCTGATAAATAAATTACAAATCATTTGATATAAATTAATTTATCAATTATCTTAATTAATTAAATTATTCTTAATTAATAAATTATTCTTTATTTATCATATTAGTTAACCAATTACATAATTAATTAGCCCTTTAATTAATTTTTAGAAATTAAATCTTTAATTACTTACCATAAAGTAATTACACTTACATAATTTCATAAATGATTCTAAATAATTGTCAAAATTAATCTCATTAATAATCATAGTTAATAGCCTTCATTAACTAATATCAATTCTTTAATTACTTTGTTAAAGAAATTACTTACATTAATCATTAAAATTGATTTACCATTAATAATCCATTATTGAACTAATTAAGTGTTACTTGTAACTTAATGAATTCTCAATTACAATGAAATTATTCCTTAATTAAATTAACTTAACTTTAAATAATAAATTTATAAGCTTACAACTATTGATTAAATCCATATAAACAAAAATTACTCATTCTTAATGAAATTATAAATTATTAACTCTTCATTATTTAAAGTAAAACTCATTCATATTTATGATTTAATTATTATTCACAATATGTTTGAAAACATTGATTTCAAATTTTCTTTTAATTTCAATTTAAATTTAAGAATTGAAATGAATTCTTATTTACCTTAAATAAAGTTTAAAATAAATTTCCCTAACATTTTTAAATTTATATGTTAAAGAATATTTTGTTATAAAGGAAATATGAAAGAGTTAAAAAAAAATCAATTTCCTTCTTAAATTTCATTCTTAATCTTGTTTTAAACACTTAAGTTATAAAACCCAATTAAATTTCAAAATCTTGAAATCAAATTTAGAATTAAATCCAGGTTTAACTTTTAATTAAATTTTAAATTCAGGAAACAAAATCAGGTTGAAAATCTGGAACAAAACTTTGACCCGAGCCTAGTAAAAATACTCGAGACCAATCCATGTTTCCACAAGTCACTCACGAGAATTCACTAGAACGACTTCGAGTTATATAATGGAATCGATGTTTCGTATAATTCAAATTTCCCAAAAATTTAAGTATGCTCTGTAAAACTAAATTTTCAACTGCAATACTTCACTAACATACTTAAAACAAATTTTTAACAGCTTGATCTATTCGTAAATAACTTATTTTGTTTTGAAATGTAAGCCTATAAATGATTGGAAGAAAATGTTTTGTATTTTGATTATCTACTTAACCTTGTAACTACAAACAAGAAACAACAGTATATTTAATTGTCTCAGAACACTCATACATATAATCACAGAGCTATACAAACAATATGTATTCATTCCAGAAACTTGCATGCAATCAAAATTTATACTTTAAGTTTTAAAAAGTGAAGTTACTCACTTTAGTTTGAAGAACAGAGAGCACTGTTGATTGGAAACTGCAGATTTGATTTTCTTTAAAACCTGTTTTGTTTTCTTGAACTTGAATGATATTTTGAGTTTCCAAGATAATATTTGCTTCCATTTTACTCAGTTGTGATAATCGAACTGAAGTGAGGATTGATGCATATAAAAAGAAGTATGCAATATATTATTTGTACAATAATAAACATGCTGAAGATGCTTACGTTAAAAGCATGAGGTATGTTGCATTTATTTCTTTGCTGATTTGATGCTAGAGATGTGGCATTAATTGCCTTTTACTTGCCTACACATCTATTACAGGCTACATATTTTTTGTTTGCTTTGGTTTTGTTTAAGTGTACTTAATAAATTTGTCTTGCATATATTTTATTTTGTTTCTTTCTTTTGTTTTACACTTTGAAATATGCATGAGTTCTATGATGTTAGATTTTAGTTAATATGTTTAATTTTACTTGAATATATTTTTGCTTTTCTCTTGCTTTGACTACTTACTTTAAAATATAAATGAAATTCTATAATTAATATGTTGTTTGAATTTAGCAAATTTGTTATCCTTATATTTTACATACATGAGTGTATTTCAAACTTAAATTTTAATTTCTTATTTTACATTTGCATTAAAATAAACACACGCATTTTTATTTGAAATTAGAGATGCCCAAATTAATTTATCAATAAATTTCACAATTTTATTCAAAAATAAATTTAATTATTCATTTAAACTCAATTAAAATGCGGGATCGTTAGACTTAATTTCTTCCACCAAGTAATTATCCTTTAATTACTTCCCATCAAGTAATTTCCTTTTAATTAATTACATCCAGTAATTATCCATTAATTAATTCACTATGTAATTACACATCATTAATTGCGTGAAGTAATTATACTTAACCCAACATCAAATGATTACCTTTAATTAATTAAACTTAATTAATTAATTAAAACTAACCACATTAACTTAATTATTTACACTGAGTAATTAATTTTATTTAAATTACTTCATTAATTAATTATTAATAATCTTCTTAACATTAAGTAATTAACCTTTTAATTTGTTATTACTTAATTATTTCTTAATTGATTAACCTTGATTAATAAATTTTTAATAAAGCAATTAATTACACTTAATTAATTCCATAAATTAATTTATCTTAATTTAATTACTTAAATTAATCACTTAATTAATTAAGTAATTATACTTTGATTACTTTCGTAAATAAAACTTGATTTAAATTAAGATAAACATTTATTACATTAAAATCTTGCCTTCCATTTTAAATTAAATAAAGCTTAAAGCTTGAATTTGATTTATTTAAAAATCATCATCCTTTAACTTATTAAGTTAAATACTTTTACCTTAATCACATTGCCATTTCAACAAATTTTAATTGATTTGAAAACATTTATGGACTAATTATCAATTTTGTTTAATGTATTATTTTAATAAATCAAAGGTAACAACCCGTAGATTTAACCGGTTTTAATAACGTATTAATTAAAATTTTGTGGGAATTTAGACGATAAAATTTTGAAATATAAATTTGATATTTGAAATGCATCTAGTTAAACATAGCAACTGGTAAATTTTCGACCGAAAATACGAAAGTTTATTTCGTCTGTAAATTTACTTCAATTTAATCAGTTAAAAAGCGATGAAAATAAAATGTTTTCGGAATCTAAATATTTTTACATAGAAAAATTCTAAACCATCTTCGGAGCAAACGTTATTTTTCGTTTTTCCAAATTCGGACATCTATAGCTCCGTCGATCTTATTTTTCTATGTTTTTCATGCATTTTCCGCTATTAGAAAATTCGAATTTTTAAAATTCAATCGTGCCACTGATATCTATAAACTGTTTTGATCGTCTCGTCATGCTAATCTCGGCGGTATATTCAATTGTCATTTTCGATGGCCGTTACGCAGTGTAATCCTTGAAACAGTAAATTATATCGGTACCACTTTCAACAGTTGGTTTCACTCAAATTTCAAACGTGAATGAACAACAACTATCATTTATTGTAACATTCATTATCTCCTAGAATTCAGCCGTTTTCATCCCACCCTCTTCCTTTATTTACGCCTTTTCGAAACAGGAGACGCATTGGTAAACGTTTGTAAATTAAACGGTTCTTATTTTTATAACTACGCTATTTCCATTCGCCTCTTCCCGTTCCATTTTTTTTTCTTCTTTCATATTTTTCCTCTTTCTTCTTTACTTTCCTCTACTATTTTATTTTATTAAAAACTGATGTTTGCCTCTACCAAACCCCATCACCCTCTCCCCACGTCATTCCATCCACTCATCCACCTGCGCCCTCTACCTTCCACCCACGCATCACAGCCACGTACGGCCTCCCTTCTTCCTCCGACCTTGCACCCTATCCTTCCGCCTTAACCACCCCGCCACCTACCACGCCCGACCTCCTCAGCCAGCTTCCACCTCCACTCTTCGCCTGCTTCTTTCTGATCCACTCGCCGGCCTCATCGTCAACCCGAGCACCCCCACATCCCTGACCTACCACCATTTGGTTCCCCTCTACCTCGCATACCACCCACGTGCGCAGCCCTGGCCGAGCTCTATCCTCCTAAAGCTCGAACGACGACAGCCCCCTCTGTGACAGCCCGCAAACCCGTACCCCTTGCGTCAACACTATTCTACCTAAATCAACTCAAGTTGTACAGAAATACAAACCATTTGGGTCAAAGAAGAAGAGGTAGAAGAAGAAAATAGAAAACAACAACAGAATCTAACCATCGCAGCGGAATAAAATATATTAGATAATCAATAATCTTCACTAAAATCAAATATATCTCTTTATATATTACATCATCAGAGTACATCAATCGCAGTTCAACATCAATATCATACAATGGATACACAACAACTCAACACAGCGGAATATACATATATATAAACAAGTACGAAAGTACGTATCGTCATCCAGCTCGTCTCCTGAGCTCCACAGCATCACATCCTATATTCTATAATACTCGGTCTGACCCGAGCATTACAGTTAAATAACACCAGAGTCAGTCTGGAATACCAGCGTGAGAAAATCACACCCAATTGATTATTAAAGTTTCAAAAATCCTTTTGAAAATGAAAGCATCTCGTAAGACCACGCCACGAATAAACATGTCGGGGTTTTACCTTACGGTAGCTAAAACAATTTTTATAGAAATCCTCTAATATTATAATAGGGCCTATGTAAAAATACTTATAAAATAGCCGAAATTGTTACATGATTAAATTCCAGCTATTAGCCACAGAGTGGGTAATACAAACAAAACTCGTACAAGGCTCGTAGGGAGAATGAATTTCCAACTAATGACTAGGCACTGGGGTACCACATGTCATAGTACAGGGCCTAGATCACCGTACCGAGGAGTACGCCCGCTCCCCTGCAACATAAGACGGGGACTACCCCTTACTGGATAATACCGAGTGAGATCACCCCGCGGTTGGGATCAGCAACCGCCCACTAAGACGAAATAGAAAGGGACATCTAGACAGGGATGACCTCACCCTGCTTGGGTGCTACCCACCTAGCCTTGCTGCATAACCCCTAATTTTCAGTCATTTCCATTTGATGAGGCTTGAGGCTAAGCGTTACCTTTATAGAACATATCCCTTAGAATGTCCATCATCCACCTGACGATGTTTCGCAAGCATTCATCCATACAAGTCCGTTCCGGGTTCGAACGGAACCGAAGGCACTATTCCTACTACATCCATTTTGGAAATATCCTCAGGATTAGTAGCGATTAGCCCTTGCACTTCACTGCTCCATCTTCGAAACCAAAATCATTTTTCATGAAAACGTACAAACCGGATCGAAGTGGTTTTCGAGAAATAAATCTTGATCCTGGTCTCTTCGAAACGATCAACGCATTTTTGTCCAATATTGATAGTCGGTTATTTAACTATCAATTTAATATTCACAACATCCATCACACAATAAATAATTTCCCAAATTATTTATTTATCTCAAAAATATCTTCATAAGATATATTTTCACTTTTCAAACTCCTTGGAAACAGTTTTCAAAACTATCTGCCTTTCTCAGAAAAAAATTCCAAGTATTTCTATTTCCACTGGAATCACCAAGCACAAAACTTTAGATTTTTTTAAATAATTTGAAAACACTTTATTGTAAAATATATTTAACATTTATTATAGAAAAATTACTTTAGTACATTACTTAAAATAATACTCTAGAAATAACTAAAATAAGGTTACCTTATAACTATACATTAGATTTCTTCTTTAAATAAAATACCAAATCATACTTTAAATAAATTTTTATGATAATAGATTTACAAATTAATTACTTTAGAATTTACTTTAAAATATTTAAATTAAATCCACTTCAATAATTGATTAAAAATATATACTATATGAATATTTGAAAATAAGGTTTCTTCATAAATATAAACTAGGTTTTCACCTTTAAAACGGAATTACTAAGTGACTCTTTATAAATTATTACTACGGTAATAGATTTGAATAAATATTTACTTTAGAATTTAATCATTTAGAAATATAAATTCCCAAGAACATACTTTTTAAAACGACATTAAAACCTTTATATTTTAAAAACTTACTTTGGAAACGTACTTGGCTATCCAGAGTAATATACTTCTCTTCACAACCTTTAAAAATAAATCACTATTATTTTTAAACAATTTTTCTCAATCCTTTAATAAATTCCCACCTTGAATTTTTTCTTCCAAATATCCAATTTCAACCCTTAAATCAATTCCAAATTGATTTCCAATTTACTTCATTTATTCAAAAATCCTTTAATTTCAGATTTTATTCCTTAATTATGATTTAAAATAGTTTTAATTGAAATGCCAATTTAGATTTCTCAATTTACTTCTTATTCCTTTAAATAAATTTAAAACTTTAAGTTTTAAAATAATTCTTCATTCCATTAAATTAATATCACATAATTTTACAATTCATTAATTACTGTTTATTCAAATTCTTTTCTTTTCATATTCGAAGTTATTTATTAGTATTTAACATACTTCCTTTTCTTTCTCAATTCATTCTTAATTTATTAAATTCTCTAAGATTATTTCCTTTACAAATTTACTTCCTTTATTTTCTTCCTAAAATCCAATTTATATATTTTTGGTAATTCATTATACCTAATATTTATCCGATCACATCATATCATTCAATATTCCAATATATTCAATATTGAATATCAAGTAATCACAACAGAGAATATTAAATAATAAATGTTGAGGGGTCCAGTTGGATCCCTCCAACCTGTTTTCCCTGCATCCATAGATGTTGGCACAATATAATATGCCAATTCCAAAATTACCATACTATAGCACATCAATCAATCTCAACCATTCAAATAATTATTTAAATTTAATCATTAAATTTAAATTTAAATTAACTGAGTGAGATTAACTCACCTTTGATCTTTGAAATTGCAATCCGATCCAACCTCGACCTGTTCCCTTTTTGATTTTAACCTTGAATAAATATTAGATGATTTTATTAATATTTGAACCATTTGAATAATTGATTTCCATTTGATAAATTTAATTTAATTAACTAATAATTTATTTAAATTATTTTCCTTTAATAAAATACCCTTTGGTAACTAAAACAAATAAATAAGTTTAATTAAAAAAATTGATTCACCCTTATTTTGAAAATTCAATTGGTGAATGAGAATAAGTACTCATGTATTTATTTCCTTCTGAAACTACCTACATGCCCATAAAAACAAATAATCTATAGATTCCAAAAATCAAATTTTATCTAAACGTCATATAAATAGATTATAAAATTTTAAACAGAATTTTATTTTTTTTCTTTTTTTCTTTATCTACCCTACACCTACATCTATACATTTAAATTAAATTTAATAGGAAAATCAAAACAATGCCGAATACCTGACAGGACGAAACCCTCCTCGTACACGAACAACGACCCAAGCCTCGACTGTGACATCGGCAAACCCACCGCGAGGCCTCAGCCTTGCTCGCAAGTGCCATCGAGCTCGAGATTGATATCGCGACAACCAACTCTACCTCGATCACCACATCGACTACACGTAACCCACTGCCCTTCGTTGCCCTAAGCACGAACGCATCACCTATTTCCACTCACAACCTCGTCACAACCCTGAGACTCGAACAACCGCCACCACGACTTCGGTCGCCATAGAATTCGAATGCGATTGGCTCGCGCTTCATTTAACTCGAGATGAGAACGATACGAATAGCGGGGCTGGTTCCTGATTGCATGATGCTTAGGGTTTCGGTTCTTAAGAAAAGAAGCTGCCATTATTGGGTTTCGTTGATTTTGATTTGGAGAGGAGATTTGTTCGGCTATATTTCAATTTAAATTGAAGGAAAAACAAAGAGCGGCCATTATAATTTTCTTTGGTTTGATAATGACTGGAACTGAATTGAATAAACGAGGAAGGAGCTAGCAAATTTTAGAAGGAACGAGAAGTGTACAATGGAAGATAAGGATAACGTGTTAAAATGAATATGAGATGGCATACTGGAGAAGGAATAAAAATAGTTGATTGTCCAAACCTATTTATCTTGCTTAACTTATAAACCGTCTCGAAAACGAAGCCAAAAATCTCGGTCTCCTATCGAGGCATGCCGCCAGGCGTCTAAAATGTTATATCCCTATTCTGATCGAAATGGAAAAGGCTTCGAGGCCTAACTCGATCATATGAATAAGATAACTTTTTGAATTCAGTTATTTAAATTGAATTTTCAATATAAATTTCAACACGTTTATAAATCTTATGCTCACACAACTACTCCAAACCCTATGAAAATTGAAATCCGATAATAATATAATATTATGGATCCAATGGAGCTGATTTCGTCGAATTCCGAGACTTCACCTCGGAAGGCTAGTTTTAAATTCAATTTAAACTATAAAATTCTAAAACTGAACAAACCACTGTTATTTTCAATTTTACAACTTCTATTATCTTCAGTGTTATCAGTATAAATTTTATAAGCCTTCAAATTATTTTTAACAGGCTTAGAACTCCAGATTCAACATCTTTCCCAAGTTTCAAATTATTAAATTCAATAGTTCAATTATCAAATAAATAGTAATATGAAATTTGAATTCAAGTATAAAATTAACTTTCAAATATTTACAATCAATTTAAATATTCCAATTTTAAATGCTTAAAAATTTCGGGTCGTCACATTCCTCCTCCCTTAGAAGAATTTGTCCCCGAAATTACTAATTATGAAGAATGGTCCAATACCCGTTACTTATCCCCAAAATCAAACAAATCAATATCTTACTAATGACCTTCTTATAAAAGACCCGTTATCTTTCTTACTAACTTCCCAAACCTTTCCTTAGTTACCAACCAACTTTAATTATTCAATTATTCAAATTATAATTTCAAAACCAAGTTTAAAATTTTTAAAATTTCTCAAAAATTTTCTAACCCTCTAAATTTCCGAAATTTTTTGCCAACGTCTCCTTTGCACGGCTAACTCGGTACAACTACAAAATGGCTCTACGGCCTCCCAAATCCAAAAAGAAAACAAAAGCCAAGTGGCTCGATCAAAATCCCAATCAAATTTCACACCAAATTTAAATACATACCTTTTTGTCGAGCATTTCAAATTTATCTTCTGAAATCAAAATCAATTCTCTTTACTTTTATATTACTTGCACATCTTACACAGCAATATATCCAGTCACAATATTCAAAAACATTTTATCGACTTTCTTACAAATGTCAATATCTATTAATTCAAGTACTAACTTAGATTATATTTGAAATATCAATTTCCAATTGAGAATGCCTCATTCCTTACTTAAGCTAGTATAAGCATTTATGTGTTTCTTATATTTATTTTCATCTTACCACTTTAGTTTATATCCATTCCTATTCAAATTGATTCTTCCATTTCCATATGGATTCAATTTATCATCAACTCTAAATTTTAAATTTTATTTTTCATTTATACTGATTCATGTCATTATTTTAATTAGTTCCATTTACTAACTTATTTCAATTTTCAAGTTTGAAATCGTTTTGTCGTTAACAAAATTTTCCAAACTTTTCAAAACATTTCTAACGTCCAAAATTTTCGAATTTTTTTGGCAGAGTCTCCTTTGTACGGAGGAGCTTTTGCAATTTGACAAAAGAGATAAATATATATACATCGGCCCACCCGGTCGAAAAAACCAAAAATAGTTCATATTTCCTATTTTTATTGCGTAGGCGTACCTTATTTAGCATTTTAAGCAAGCGGCTTATTATTTTTAGCAAATAACACAACCAAATCCAACCACACGGCTTCCAGGTACCTGTGCTTACTCAATTTAAACATGTAAGTGCCATATAAATGAAGTTTAACAATATTTCACTTATTTGCAATAGTTAAACATATGAATTCTAAAATAAATTCACACCAAATATTTTTCCGTAAGCAATTTATATAGTTTCCATGCTAATTCAACTGTTTCAATTAATTCATAAACCATTTTCATTCAATTTGAATGGTTTTCAATCCATTCGTATACAACTTCATCAATTTGAATGGTTTAAAACTCAATCGGTTACATTTAATTTATTTTTAAGCAAACTGAACTCATATTTAATTCAATTGCTCTCAAATCAATTTATTTTACTTCTATCCATTCATAGAATTTTAATTACTTCCATTTACATCAAATGACAATTTATTCTATGCAAATTTGACGAGATCTATGTGAATAAACAAGTATTTATGTTTTATAACCAATTTAAATGGATTTCAGCTCAATTTATACTTAATTCTATTCCATTTTTAAATTTATTCACAATCCATATATTCTCATTTTCATTGCATTTCAGATTTGAATCCATTCACTTACATTTCATTTTATTAACCAAACTAGTTCATTCAAAACCATTAACAATGGTGGTTCATCTTCATTACCCATTAAATTTCCTTTTTATTTTAATTCATTCACGACCATTTATTTAGCTCGACCCATTCCAAGCTTACACGTTACTAACCATTCCCGAATTAATTCAAACTAAGCTTCAATTTAATGGTCTTCCATTTTTACTCTTAGTCGAGCTTCTAATTATTCTCAACTTAAGTTAATTTGCGCAATTTATTTCACTTCAAACTTAAGTTCACTTCCATTTGATTCTTATTTATTCCATCCATTTATTTATTCAATATAATTAGTTTATCCACTCAATCCATTTTGAATTTTCATTTCCTTAAATATTATTTATAACCCACCAAATTCTATTTCGATTCAAATTTATTTTCACTTGATTTAAATCCAACCCAATATCATTACACTTAGTTTTAAGTTTAATTCAATTCAACTCTCCTTCATCTATTCAGCTTAAGTTAATCTACTTTAATTTATTCAAATCTTTTAAGTTGAATTCAAATAAATTTCCCTTTTTCAATTTAACTTGATTCTATTTCAATCCAATCTCATTTCATCTACAAATTTATTTGATTAGTTATTATACATTTTTATTTGATACATTTCAATTATATTTAATTTGTTAACTCCCCAAATTAAATTTTAATTTATAACTCAAGTTCTGAATCCACTATCCATTTTCAATTTACCACCCAATTTATTAACTTACAATTCAACTTCATACTCGATTCATTTAATTAATTACAAGGCCACCTCCAATTATATTTTCTTCACTCATGATTCAAGTCGAATTTGATTTATAACTAGAGTTTTATTTCCAAACTTCATCATAAATTCATAATTCAGCTTCTATTAAACAACATTACGTTCCTGTTTACACATTTTATTAACTAATTTATTATAAAATTAGTTCTCTCCTATTTATAGTTCAATACTTGATTTTTAATTTCAAATATCACTTCATTTAATTTGCTTAAGTTCAATTTATTTTATAACTCAAGTTTTGATCTTCATTTTATTTTTCAATTCATCAAACAATATTTATTTTGGATTTTGTATTCCATTTTCAATTTTATAAGTCACAACTTATTATTTACACAATTCCATTCATTATAGACTTGAATATGTTCATCTTTTATCTTTAACTCAAGCCTTCTATTTATTTATAGCCCAAGCATATTTTATTTCTATGGATTTTTAATTTCTCTTATAAGTTATTCTAATTTATTTATTTCAATTAAATCCTTATCCAACTTATTTTCCATTTATTCAGGCAAGAATCTAATTCCATTCAATAATTCAATTGAATTCTTATTCCAATTCAATTTTATTTTAACTCAGTTTTATTTAACTCAATTCGATTTCAACTTGATTCGAATACAACTGGATATTATTTTCAGCTTATTCAATTTATTTCAATCCAGTTAAATTTTTATTTCCCAATCCAAGCTAATTTCATTTTTAACTTTTCACTTTAAATTTAAATTTCCGACATTCAAAGCTTATATTTCCTTCCTGATTTAAAAAAATCATCTCAATTTATAAGCTTACAACTTATCTCATCAGGATTTTTAAACACCCGACTTTTGGGTTCAAATCATTTTGAAATCTCCAACATCTCAAATCATACTTCTCAAAATTTAAACCAATCCTGGTTTTATTCCCAACAAATTCCCTTTGAGATTTTCAAAAGCAACTAGCTTTTCTGAATAAATTTATTTTTGGCAGCAATCTGTCACTCAGAAATTCGGAAATGAATACTGATGATGCGGCCGTCACCATCAAAATTATTTCCAATAATCCAAGTGATTTCAATGCTATATCACTTCCCAAAATTAATTTAAAACAGATTTCCATTCAGAAATCTCCAAAATAATAATACTATTATTTATCTTCAAAATACTTCCAAATCTCCGGGATTTTGAATTTCCAAATCCTGCTTAAATAAATTTTACTATAATTCATTTGCACAGCTTATGCTCATACAAATTCTCATTTAATTATATTTCAATTTATAAATTACATTCGTAATTCATATTTACAAATTTCATTTTATAATGAATTTGTTTCCTTAAACTTTGGTTATATTTTCAATTTCTAGTTAAATTTTCACTAAACAATGATAATGCTTTAATATTATTCTACCTAACATCCACACAACCATATATAAGCTAAAATAGTTTACAAAAACTTACTTTATATCAAAATATATTTTTGGGTAACATTATTTCATTTACTCATGTAACAACCCAGGATTTGCATTACCAATTAATAAATAAAAGTTAGGATTTTTATTTATTTTAATGAAGCGTAAAAGGATTTGGAATAACAAAATTTATTTGAAAAAGGCTATTTTTAATTAAATGGGAAATATGGGATTTTAAAATGAGGATAAAATGTTATTTTTGGAAAGTTAAATATTTTAGGAGAGATTTTAAAACGGCTTTGGGTAAGAAAAATGAGTTTTATAAACATACATGAACACTTAGACTAATTTTTGGAAACATGCAAATAACCCTCTTCTTATTGGGTTACCAAACTTAACCCTATAACCCACCCTAAACCTCCTCTATAAATTATCTCAAACTCTCCTAACCTCATTCATGCATCCCTAATCAAAACCCTAATCATTTCCTAAAGCTTTCTTAACAAAAATGGCCTCTATCTTCATCTCCTTCTAGTTTTAGCTTATGCAAGTCATTCTATGCAAAGGTAATGCAAATACCCACCTCAAATCCATTTTTATATCTTTCTAGTTTCTGAAATTTATTCGGTAACACATGTTTTATGTGTTTTTTTGATCTTATAGCCTCCTAATCATCTTTTGCTAATTTGGGTTGATGCTATAGTGGTCTTTGTTGCTTTCTAGAGAGGTATATTGCTAAAAACCTCTTCTAATATGTGTTTAATCCTCTTTTGATTTCAGTAATCATTTAGTAACACATGTTTTATTATGTAACATGTGAATCATAGCTCTTTGATCATCTTTGCTTTCATTTTGGGTGTGCACATAAGGTGTTTGTGATATTGCTTCATAAGGTAATGCTAAGCTTTGGCCCTTTGTTTCCTTTAATATAGTGTAGTAATCATTATATGGTAGTTAGTGATTGATATTGTTGAAATTTGATGCCAAAAACTTGAAAAAAACACCCCAAAATTACAAAAAATCACCAAAATCTGCTGGCTGGAATGTTTCAGCCTGAAAACAGGCTGAAACAGTGGACTGAGTGCACCAGGGCAGGCCTGGGCTACACCCAGGCTGCCGCCCGGGCGCAGCAGGCTAGCCCGGTTAGGCTAGCCGGTAGCAGGCCAGCCCTTAGTGGGCTGGCGCGCGTCCCTATTCCCCCAGCCCGCATGGTTTGGAGGGGGCCGTTATTTCCCCCAGCCCGCGCGGGCTGGGGGGGGGGGGGCGTTATTTCCCACAGCCCGCGCGGGCTGGGGGCCGTTATTTCCCGCAGCCCGCTCGGGCTGGGGGGGGGCCTGCTGTTTCCCCCAGCCCGCGCGGGCTGGGGGGCCTGCTATTTCCCCCAGCCCGCGCGCGCTGGGGGACCTGCTGTTTCCCTCAGCCCGCGCGGGCTGGGGGGCCTGCTGTTTCCCCCAGCCCGCGTGGACTGGGGGCCTGCTGTTTCCCCCAGCCCGCGTGGGCTGGGGCTGGACTGAACCAGCTGCACCGCATGGTGCAGCCTGGTTCACAGCAACGAGATACACCATGTGGTGCAGCCTGCTTCTAAAAAAAATAAAAAATAAAAAGAAGGGCTACACCCATTTGGTGCAGCCGGGTTCCGACCCATCGGTGGCACCATTTTGGTGCAACCGAGTCCGGGTTGCACCATTTTGGTGCAACTGCTTCAAATTGATTGTTTCTGCAACGAACATTTGGGATTCAATTGCTAATCAGAAATTTTTGAATTTTGGTTCACAACCATTCGGAATATTTTCCAACACGAATATTGGTTTTCAGTGATTTTCTGATTTATCGATTTCTCTGAGATTTGGTTCTAAATTTCGTACACGGGTTTTATGAACTACTTTAAAAGGATTTTTCACTCCTAAATGGCTTTCGAAATTATTATATAATATTATTTTTAATTATTAAATTAATTACTCCATAATAGGAGAGTTTTCAAAAGACGTTTTCAAGTGATTTCAAGATCAATTATAAATCCGTTTCGCACCATTATTTTGTATAATAAAAATCTCACACTCACTTTTAGCACGTCGAGCGAAGTGGAAAGGTGCTTAAACGGTTAGGAAATCTCCGGCCTATGAAACCGTGTGTATTTTCTTTCCGGTTAATCCCCGACCTATTCGATTGATCGTTTTGACCTTTGGGTCTAGTTTACCGATGATACGAGGTGGACTTTTTATTATTTGAAGTGTGAGCTTGCTATTGGTTAGTAAACCGTTTAGTGCGAACGTGGGGTATGGGACTCATTGTTAACACTTTACGGGTTCCTCTCCAAGAAGTTTGTGACACATTAGCCTCTGTGCAGCCAGTACTGGACCTCTGGGTCACCACGCCCTGGGCAACCGTCTCTGGACACCTTCTCTATGGAGCAGTTTTTTTGGCATGTGCCTCTGGGCCTTTATCCTTCTAGGAAGGATCTCGCCGTCTCGCGCGTTCCGCATCTGTGCGAGTGATCGATCACAACTCTACAGATTTGGCAATAACGACTCTGGTCGGTGCACGTGCTATACTTGTATTATCTGATGATTTTTATATCCATTCGAGTACCGCCATTCGGTGTTGGTTCTATGGAACCATACGATGTAAGTGCGATTACCTTGTGGATTCGCAGTGTCTCTGGACACTGCTTTTCTGTATCCGATTTCATTGACTTTTCAGTATGTCCCTATGGCTCTTTGGAGCATCGATCTTTGCTTGGGCATTGATTACAGACTCTGGTCACTCTTGGGATTATTGCCTATGGGCAACTTTATATAGCTTTGGCTACGCTGATGATATGAGGCGATTTTATTTATTTAACACTTTGGTGTTGATATTCTCTTTGGAGATTTTTACTGTTTATTGATGATTAGGGATCGTCATTATGTTCATGTAGTCCATATTACTCTTCTCTTTGGAGAAGTACTGTTTGATTTATGTACTGCATTACTATATATCTCAGTTATTACTGATTGTTTAGCTAGCCTGACCCGAGTGTTTTCGCTCGGGTCAGACCGAGTTGTTTCAGGTTAGGTCTCTGGACTTAGCTTTCTGTGCTTCCGCTTGAACATTATCTGCTATGCTGATAGATAGCTCTTTATATTTGTCCTCTATTTTGATACTCTGGTTATTCAGTCTCTTATGTACATATTTTCACTCACATGTGTGAGCGGTGGCTTTGTACCCACCTTTTGATATTTGGATCTGTATTGACGATATATTGTACCTATGTTCTGTGAGTGTTATGTGACTGTTCTGTGATGATGATGTTATCATTTAAGTATTATGTTTGTTCTAAACCTATTTTCCTTAGCCATTGTAATTTCATTATAAATATCTATTGGATACGTCGAATCACTTGAGAAAAGAAAACCACATATTCGACGTATTCGGTAGTTAGTTATAGCTTGATTACATATGGTCGCTTCCATTATACTCTATTCTCCGTTCTAGTAGACGGCATTACTCCGTAATACTCTTTACTAGAGTGGGTCTAGGAGTGGGGCGTTACAACCCACATTTAAAATAATACCGTATCGATTGTTCTATTCAAGTGTTTAGAAACCCCTTCAATACAGTTGCGCAGACTGTGCCGACGAAGGTTCGTATGCCACTCAATTAAATAACCAACACGATATTAAACAATTTATATTCACAAACAAATACGCGCTCATATTTATTAATACGCTCAAACTCATTCTAGAGTACTATGGACTCTAATTTAAATGAGTAATTCCCACCAGAGCCAAGGTTATCACCAACCTAAGCTGTGATACCAAGTGTGACAGCCCGCAAACCCGTACCCCTTGAGTCAACACTATTCTACCTAAATCAACTCAAGTTTTACAGAAATACGAACCATTTGGGTTAAATAAGAAGAGGTAGAAGAAGAAAATAGAAAACAGCAAGAGAATCTAACCATCGCAGCGGAATAAAATATAATAGATAATCAATGATCTTCACTCGAATCAAATATATCTGTTTATATATTATATCATCAGAGTACATCAATCACAGTTCAACATCAATATCATACAATGGATAAACAACAACTCAACACCGTGGAATATACATATATATAAACAAGTACGAAAGTACGTATCGTCATCCAGCTCGTCTCCTGAGTTCCACAGCATCACATCCTGTATTCTATAATACTCGGTCTGACCCGAGCATTACAGTTAAATAACACCCGAGTCAGTCTGGAATACCAGCGTAAGAAAATCACACCCAATTGATTATTAAAGTTTCAAAAATCCTTTTTAAAACGAAAGCATCTCGTAAGACCATGCCACAAATAAACATGTCAGGTTTTTACCTTACGATAGCTAAAACAATTTTTATAGAAATCCTTTGATATTATAATAGGGTCTATATACAAATACTTATAAAATAGCCGAAATTGTTACATGATTAAATTCCAGCTACTAGCCACAGAGTGGGTAATACAAACAAAACTCGTACAAGGCTCGTAGGGAGAATGGATTTCCAACTAATGACTAGGCACTGGGGTACCACCTGTCATAGTACGGGGCCTAGATCACTGTACCGAGGATTACGCCCGCTCCCCTGCAACACAAGACCGGGACTACCCCTTACTGGATAATCCCGAGTGAGATCACCCCGCGGTTGGGATCAGCAACCGCCCACTAAGCCGAAATAAAAGGGGACATCTAGACATGGATGACCTCACCCTGCTTGGGTGCTACCCACCTAGCCTTGCTGCATAACCCCTGATTTTTAGTCATTCCCATTTGATGAGGCTTGAGGCTAAGCGTTACCTTTTTAGAACATATCCCTTAGAATGCCCATCATCCACCTGACGATGTTTCGCAAGCATTCATCCATACAAGTCCGTCGCGGGTTCGAACGGAACCGAAGGCACTATTTCTACTACATCCATTTTGGAAATATCCTCAAGATTAGTAGCGATTAGCCCTTGCACTTGACTGCTCCATCTTCGAAACCAAAATCGTTTTTCATGAAAATGTACAAACTGGATCGAAGTGGTTTTCGAAAAATAAATCTCGATCCCGGTCTTTTCGAAATGATCAACGCATTTTTGTCCAATATTGATAGTCGGTTATTTAACTATCAATTTAATGTTCACAACATCCATCACACAATAAATAATTTCCCAAATTATTTATTTATCTCAAAAATTTCTTCACAAGATATATTTTCACTTTTCAAACTCCTTGGAAACAGTTTTCAAAACTATCTGCCTTTCTCAGAAAAAAATTCCAAGTATTTCTATTTCCACTGGAATCACCAAGCACAAAACTTTAGATTTTTTTTAATAATTTAAAAATACTTTATTGTAAAATATATTTAACATTTAATATAGAAAAATTACTTTAGTACTTTACTTAAAATAATACTCTAGAAATAACTAAAATAAGGTTACCCTATAACTGTACATTAGATTTCTTCTTTAAACAAAATACCAAATCATACTTTAAATAATTATTACGATAATAGATTTACAAATTACTTACTTTAGAATTTACTTTAAAATATTAATTATATCTACTTAAATAATTGATTAAAAATATATACTATATGAATATTTGAAAATAAGGTTTCTTTATAAATATAAACTAGGTTTTCACCTTTAAAACGGAATTACTAAGTCACTCTTTATAAATTATTACTACGGTAGTAGATTTGAATAAATATTTACTTTAGAATTTAATCATTTAGAAATAATAAATTCCCAAGAACATACTTTGTAAAATGACATTAAAACCTTTATATTTTAAAAACTTACTTTGGAAACGTACTTGGCTATCCAGAGAAATATACTTCTCTTCACAACCTTTAAAAATAAATCACTATTTATTTTTAAACAATTTTTCTCATTCCTTTAATAAATTCCCACCTTGAATTTATTCTTCCAAATATCCAATTTCAACCCTTAAATCAATTCCAAATTGATTTCCAATTTACTTCATTTATTCAAAAATCCTTTAATTTCAGATTTTATTCCTTAATTATGATTTAAAATACTTTTAATTGAAATACCAATTTAGATTTCTCAATTTACTTCTTATTCCTTTAAATAAATTTAAAACTTTAAGTTTCAAAATAATTCTTTATTCCTTTAAATTAATATCACATAATTTTACAATTCATTAATTATTGTTTATTCAAATTCTTTTCTTTTCACATTCGAAGTTATTTATTAGTATTTAACATACTTCCATTTATTTCTCAATTCATTCTTAATTTATTAAATTCTCTAAGATTATTTCGTTTACAAATTTACTTCCTTTATTTTCTTCCCAAAATCTAATTTATATATTTTTGGTAATTCATTATACCCAATATATATCCGATCACATCATATCATTCAATATTCAATATATTCAACATTGAATATCAAGTAATCACAACAGAGAATATTAAATAATAAATGTTGAGGGGTCCAGTTGGATCCCTCCAACCTGTTTTCCCTATATCCACAGATGTTAGCACAATATAATATGCCAATTCCAAAATTACCATACTATAGCACATCAATCAATCTCAACCATTCAAATAATTATTTAAATTTAATCATTTAAATTTAAATTTAAATTAACTGAGTGAGATTAACCCACTTTTGATCTTTGAAATTGCAATCCGATCCAACCTTGACTTGTTCCCTTTTTGATTTTAACCTTGAATAAATATTAGAAGATTTTATTAATATTTGAACCATTTGAATAATTGATTTCCGTTTGATAAATTTAATTTAATTAACTAATAATTTACTTAAATTAATTTTCCTTTAATAAAATACCCTTTGGTAACTAAAACAAATAAATAAGTTCAATTAAACAAATTGATTCACCCTTATTTTAAAAATTCAATTGGTGAATGAGAATAAGTGCCCATGTATTTATTTCCTTCTGAAACTACCTGCATGCCCATAAAAACAAATAATCTATAGATTCCAAAAATTAAATTTTATCTAAACGTCGTATAAATAGATTATAAAATTTTAAACAGATTTTTTTTTTCTTTTTTTCTTTATCTACCCTACACCTACATCCATACATTTAAATTAAATTTAATAGGAAAATCAAAACAAAGCCGAATCCCTGACAGGACGAAACCCTCCTCACTCATGAACAACCACCCAAGCCTTGACTGCGACATCGGCGAACCCACCGCGAGGCCTCAGCCTTGCTCGCGAGCGCCATCTAGCTCGAGATTGACATCGCGTCAGTCAACTCTACCTCGATCACCACTTCGACTAAACGAAACCCACTGCCCTTCGATGCCCTAAGCACGAACGCATCACCTATTTCCACTCACAACCTCGCCGCAGCCCTGAGACTCGAACAACCGCCACCGCGACTTCGGTCGCCATATAATTCGAACGCGATTGGCTCGCGCTTCATTTAACTCGAGATGAGAACGATACGAATAGCGGGGAGGGTTCCTGATTGCATGATTCTTAGGGTTTCAGTTCTTAAGAAAAGAAGCTGCCATTATTGGGTTTCGGTTATTTTGATTTAGAGAGGAGATTTGTTTGGCTATATTTCAATTTAAATTGAAGGAAAAACAAAGAGCGACCATTATAATTTTCTTTGGTTTGATAATGACTGTAATTGAATTGAATAAACGAGGAAGGAGCTAGAAAATTTTAGAAGGAATGAGAAGTGTACAATGGAAGATAAGGGTAACGTGTTAAAATGAATACGAGATGGCGTACTGGAGAAGGAATAAAAATAGTTGATTGTCCAAACCTATTTATCTTGCTTAACTTATAAATCGTCTTGAGAACGAAGCCAAAAATCTCGGTCTCCTATCGAGGCATGCCGCCAGGCGTCTAAAATGTTATATCCCTATTCCGATCGAAATGGAAAAGGCTTCGAGGCCTAACTCGATCGTATGGATAAGATAGCTTTTTGAATTCGGTTATTTTAATTGAATTTTCGATATAAATTACAACACTTTTATAAATAGTATGCTCACACAACAACTCCAAACCCTACGAAAATTGAAATCCGATAATAATACAATATTACGGATCCAATGGAACTGGTTTCATCGAATTCCGAGACTGCGCCTCGGAAGGCTATTTTTAAATTCAATTTGAACTATAAAATTCTAAAACTGAACAAACCACTGTTAATTTCAATTTTACAACTTCTATTATCTCAAGTGTTATCAGTATAAATTTTATAGCCTTCAAATTATTTTTAACATGCTTAGAACTCCAGATTCAACATCTTTCCCAATTTTCAAATTATTAAATTCAATAGCTCAATTATCAAATAAATAGTGATATGAAATTTGAATTCAAGTATAAAATTAACTTTCAAAAATTTACAATCAGTTTAAATATTCAAATTTTAAATGCTTAAAAATTCCGCGTCGTCACACCCACCGCCTGCAAGTCAACATCTCCAGCTCGATTTGCTTTCCCCTCCACCATTCACTAGTAAGCATGTATAAGTGTTTACATTTTTGTTTAAGTTTGTTTTATTTTATATGTATATATGTAAATTATGTCGTAAGGATGACGGTTTTTAGTATTCATTTTAGAAAGAAATGTATGCAAGTGCTTGAGTAATATCACATATATGTATATAGTTATTTGTATAGTGAGCTATAAACTATGTTTTCTAAATCTTCTTGCATAACAGCTTTGCAATTTTAGTTCGGCTTCATATGCATATTTTGTATATAAAAATGAATATAATGTTGTGTGTATATATATTATTTGACCTTTATATTAAGTCATATTATATTATATATACGCTTGATGTTAGACAACTGTAGTTTATAAAAGTTTATATGATTATATAAGTTGTGTATTTATTTGCGTTAAGCTGAGCTTTCGTTTATTGATACGTTAAAGGCCTCTACTATCATTCTTTTCCTTTTCTCACAGTTGTTATATAGGGTTACATTGTAAAGGCTTTATATATATTTGTTAATTTGTAAAGCTAGTAAGTTAAAGGATATGTTAGGTTCCTGGCAAACAGGGAGCATGGTTTTGTGTATATGTAAAATACATATAGTATATTTATGTGAATATATTGTATTATTTACATTAAAATATTAAGAGATGATATAAATATATACTTCGATTTGATATAGGTGTTTAACTAAAACATTGATCATAAAATGTATTTTATAAAGATTTACAGGTTAGATTTGTTTGTTATATGATAATACGTTAAATTATATATATAGTTAAATATAATAAATATATTGTATCATATTGTACTTTAGCATATTATGGACTCGACATGCGTCTTCTGTTACACTTAAAGTGTTTATAAGTAATATATTGGTTTTCAAATATATATGCTACAGTGTACTAGTTAAGTATGGATTCAAAATATTGGTTTGGAAATAGTGCACGGGTTTAAGTTATTGTGAACATTATATTGTAAAGTTGTTTGGTTGTTTCTGTCATTTTATTTAAAGAAAGGTAATATATAGGTATTTATTTGATTTAAAATATATTTGAATTTAGAATCTAATTTAAATATATATATAGTTGTAAGCAAAATCTCTTGTACTATCTATCATCATCGATACAATTCTGATTTGATTTCGTCAAATCTTTATCTTTCAACTTGTCTGTCGAATCTGAATCCATCTAACTTTGCTTTGGATCTCGTGCTCGGATTCGTAACACGTCTCATTGTCGAATCTCTCTAGCCTCGAAAGGTGAGCAATCACTCACGATTAATATTCTTTTATTTATTAAATTCAATTTCAATTGAAACGACAAATTGAAATACCTGTTGTGAGTTGGTTACACTGTTATTTATGTTATTACCTGTATCAGTTCACCTATGACATCTGACACCTTTATCTGTTAATTATTTATGCGACGATAATATAGTTTGACTGTTAATTGATTGATTGTTTAAAATTGAAATTGACATAGGATGGTTAATAATTTAAAATTGATAAATGTGTTGAATTGATTGGTTAAATTTGTATAATATGACCCCTTTAAAATGTTAAATAAATTGACACATAGAAATAGTGTTAACTACACCATGAACCATTGAATATATGTTGTATAAATTGTTGTAGTATAAAATTGAATAATGAATGACAAGTGAAGAACCGTATAAATAATTAGTGAAATAATCTTTAATCAACATGAAATGATAGTGTAGAATCTAGAAATAATTATATTAATTTGCACTAACAACAAATGTAAATTAATACGATTGTTTCAGGATTATTTGAATCAATTATTGGATTGTTATTGATGGTTGTTATTGCTTGTTTATTTACTTTGACACCATCCCAGCTATCACACTGCAAGTTCCATTTGCTATGCTTTGATTTTTGAATTGAAATGAAATCGGGTTGAAATGATAAATACCCAAATAAAACTTCGACTTAGGATAGAGAATTAAATAAACCCGATTGGTCAATAATTTGATTTAAAATGAAATAAAGATTTTATTTGAATAAGATGAAATAAAGATTTTATTTAATAAGATGAAATAAAGATTTTATTTGAATAAAATAATAAGGATTTTAAATGAAGTTGGAATTTGAATTCTTTGATAAGAGAAATTGAACTTTTGAATAAGTGAATTTTGAACTTCATTAATAAATGAAATTAGATTTGTTTATTTCTTAAGTTTTGGAAAATTATTTAAGTAAATAAGTCAAATTTAAACTTCTCGAATATGTAAAATTTAATTTCTTTATTAATTGAGTATTGAGATTTGTAACTAAGTAAATAAATAAGTGAAATTGAATTTCTTTAACAAGAAATAAAATGTTATTTATTGGAATAAATACAAGACTTGTAATTTAAAGAACTTGATTGGCGAATCTAATTTAATCCAATTTGTAAGTTTTGATAAAATGGAGTTGAAAGTAAGTAATTGAGTTAATAAATTGGAAATTAAATGGAAATTGTTTTAATGATAAATGAACTTAACGAAAACTGAATGAAATCGATCAATGAATTTAAATAGATTTGAATGTTAAATTAAATTAATTTAACTGATTCCGAGATGAAATTTATAGACGAACTTGAATCAACATTTGAATTGTCTAAAATAAAATTGAAATTGAATTATAGAGTTTTGAAATGGTAAATTTGGAAGTTCTGAAACATAAATTATGGAAATTGATATAGAAAGACAAATGGAATGTTGGTTTATAAATTCTAATTGAAATTGAATTTGGTTTGATTTTGAAATTTATCAAACGGCCAATCGGTGTAATAATTACGGAAATTATTAAAGAGACTGAGATCGGTTATGGACATACTCTCTGTCTAAACCAAAAACCACTTTAATAACTACATGCGGAGTGTGATCCAGAATGAAGTGGTTGGAATGATGTACGTGATGATTGATGAAAGAGAACGATAGTGCATAGCCTTGACACTTGTGTCAAATTTGAAATGACTAAAACAGGAGCCGTGCCGGGCTAAATGGGGTTAGCCACCTCGAGCGAACACACTTCTTCGTAAACTACTCATTACTTGTTATTGATTGGTGCACCCTCGTACTTTTGGGAGTGTTATTTCATGGTGTTGCGATCGTTGCGGCGATGCGTTTTCACTAGTCCGGATCAGGCAAACGGTAGTTTCACTACCTTGGGTATGGCCTCATGTGCCTTGTCATACTTGTATCTATATATATGCGACCACCACGATTTTGTTTTGTGTTATACCTATGGAGTAGTCCCTGGTATCCCACTAGTTTACAGTGGAGTTTACAGTGCTGTATAGACTATAACGCTTATATAAAATGTGTTAAGAGGAATAATGGTAACGCCTTAACACTATTTTGATATTTATATTACTGATAGACATTATCTACTTAACGTACACTACTACATAGTAGATAGTTTAACGGATCCTTAGAGGATGGTTATTCCAACATCCTTTGAGTTATTTGTATTTCAATTTGTATTTCACTTGAGTTGGATTTATTGATATAAGAATGTTAATCCTGACTCGAGTGTTTGTGTTTTGCTTTACGCTCGGGTCAGACTGAGAGGTTCAGCTTTCAAGACTCACCTTGGAGTTGGAGCTTCGCTTGGAGATCCAGCTATCTATCCAGCTTTCAGATATTCAGTGATTCCAGTGATGTACTCTGATATTGTATATTGACTATTGTATTCGAGACTTCTGTTGTAACTTATTTAACTCTGTTATATATATATATATATATATGTGTGTGTGTGTGTGTGTGTGTATATATATATATATATATATTTATATATATAGTAGCTTCATGAACTACTATATTTTGCTTCCGCTGCATATTATTACTCTATGTTTGTGATTATGTGATTATTTATTTATTGTATATCTTAGTTTTGCCAAATTTAAATTAATAATTCGGTATTTTGAATTATTCAAGTCCGACATGTGCAGATGCGAATAGTCCAAAATAGCGGGCCGTTACAGTTGGTATCAGAGCTTTGGTAGCTCTAGGCAAAACTCAACATATAGGGTAAATGTATTTACAAATTCACTCTTATTCGAGTTTCAATCTCTTCCTTTTGACTCGATTCCTTTGAATTTTGGGAACATTCCCTACGGTCCCAAAATTCATTCATATCCCTCACTGCTTGTCTTCTTTCAATTCTGGAGCATTCCATAACTCCACTTCGAATGATCCTTATAATTAATCGGCGGTCTCGCCAAACTTCGAATGATTTGTAAAGGGTGAAACTCCTTTACAATAGGCATCGATTTACCGGAGATTTCTATATCCTCGGTTTTCGATGCTATCTATTCCCTGCTATGTCTGATTCTATTTCTTGAGATCGAATGTTGATTTACCTCAGAATTCAGCATCGATCTTATTCTTGAAGTTACGGTCAATCCGGTTAAGGTTGCCCATGAATTAAATAAGCTTATCCATCTCCCGATTCTATGATTGAATTATCTTATCTTCTGTTTCGAACTTATTATCGAATCAAAATTCTCCTTGATTTGATTTCCATCAAATTTAAATCTCTATACTTATTTTGAAATCCATCCTTGCATCGTCAAGCGAGGAAGTGTATTTGTAAATTAATATTAAAAATGTTTTATATATTGTGTTGTTTGAGTTGTTGATGTTGATTTGGATTTTCGATCGATTCGTTTGATCACCGCTATCGATAGGATTTCCAAAACACTTTAACAGAGCAAGCAGACACTATATTGTTTTAAAAATTGGAAAATGAAAATTTTTGTATGATTATTTTATATATAAATTTAGGTTTTTTGGAATTAAATTGTTAATGAGTTGTTGTTCGAAATGATAACATTTAATTTTCAATTATTGTTTTATAAATCATTGACTATTTCATAAAATAAATAAATGAATTTATAAAAATTTGGTTATAATTTGATTTGGAATTTGAAATGTATTTAAATTAGAATTTGATTTCCGGTGATTTCAAACTTTGATTTTACAAGTTTTAAAGCGTATAGTATTTAAAATATTTTCAAATAGAAACTGTTTCAAGGAATTTTAAATGTTTAAATCAGAGCTCTTCTCTTTTGTCGCTGGAAAATAATTTCGATGATGACGGCCGCATCATCGACATTCATTTTCGAGTTTCGAAGGGGAGAGACTATTCTGTAGCTTTGCTATGGTTAGTTTTGAAAAATAAATTGATTTGAATTTCATAAAGTATGATTTGATTTGTAATATATATTGATATGATTTAAATGTGATTTGATATATTATATATATATATATATTTATTTATCTCTAAATAAATTTAAAGTTACTCGAAAATTTAATTCTTAAATTTATGTTAAGGGATAATTTAAATTTTAAAATGAAATCGAAATTTTGAATATTTAAGCCTGAATGATTAAATTAGAATTTTACTTGTATAATGCTCAATTGCATTATATATAACTTTCCTAAATTTTCAAAAGTTAACTATGTAATTGAATATTATACAATATAAATGATATCAAAGGAATTTTTGAATAAATTTGAGCAGTATAATTAGTGTAAATATACTTAATATATATATATGTGATAGGATATATTAAGTGGAATAAATTTAATAATAATTTGAATAAATAAGAATTAAATTTGTTAAATAAATTATTATTATAATAAATTATTATTCAAATTTATGATTTTAGAAATTTTAAATATAGGAAATTTGATAATATATAATATAAAATGTCTTTATAAATAAAATTTGAGTGCGTATAATAAATGTTACACACTTAAATTTTAATTATATAAGGTTAATGGAAAAAAAAATAGAATAATACGTTAATTGAATAATGGATGTGATTAATAAAATAAAAAAAATTGTTTTGAAAGTTAATAAATTGAAATTAAATCAACTTAATGAGGTACCTTGAATTAATTGAATTTAAATTGAATTTCTTTTGAAAGAAACCTTTTGTACCTAACATTAATAAATGCGAAATCAAATCAATTTAATGAAAATCTTGAATTTAAAAACAAATTGTTGAATATAAATTTATTTAAATTTAAAATTTTATGGTTTAAATTAATTGTTTATTATGTAATTCAAGTCTATTTTCTTTTGGTTGGTTCTATTCCCCTACTTCCTTCATTTTCGAGGACGAAAAGTTTTGAGTGGCGGAGAGTGTAGCAACCCGTAGATTTAACCGGTTTTAATAACGTATTAATTGAAATTTTATGGGAATTGAAACGATAAAATTTTGAAATATAAATTTGATATTTGGAACGCGTCTAGTTGAAAATAGCAACTGATAAATTTTCATCCGAAAATATAAAAGTTTACTTCGTGCATAAATTTACTTCAATTTAATCAGTTAAAAAGCGATGAAAATAAAATGTTTTAGGAATCTAAATATTTTTACATAGAAAAATTCTAAACCATCTTATGAGCAAACGCTATTTTTCGTTTTTCCAAATTCGGACATCTTTAGCTCCGTCGATCTTATTTTTCTGTGTTTTTCATGCATTTTCTGCTATTAGAAAATTCGAAATTTTAAATTCAATCGTACCACTGATATCTATAAACCGTTTTGATCGTCTCATCGTGCTGATCTCGGCAGTATATTCAATTGTTATTTTCGATGGTCGTTACGCAGTGCAATCCGTGAAACAGTAAATTATATCGGTACCACTTTCAACAGTTGGTTCCATTAAAATTTCAAACGTGAATGAACAACAACTAGCATTTATTGTAACATTCATTATCTCTTAGAATTCAGCCGTTGTCATCCCACCCTCTTCCTTTATTTACCCTTTTCGAAACAGGAGACGCATTGGTAAACGTTTGTAAATTAAACGGTTCTTATTTTTATAACTACGCTATTTCCATTTGCCTCTTCCCGGTCCATTTTTTCTTCTTCTTTCATGTTTTTCCTCCTCCTTTACTTTCCTCTACGATTTTATTTTATTAAAAACTGATGTTTGCCTCTACCAAACCCCATCACCCTCTCCCCACGTCATTCCCTCCACTCATCCACCCGCGCCCTCTACCTTCCACCCACGCATCACAGCCACGTACGGCCTCCCTTCTTCCTCCGACCTCGCCACCCTATCCTTCCGCCTTAACCACTTCGCCACCTACCGCGCCCGACCTCCTCAGCCCGCTTCCACCTCCACTCTTCGCCTGCTTCCGTCCTATCCACTCGCCGGCCTCACCGTCAACCCGAGCACCACCACATCCCTGACCTACCACCATTTGGTTCCTCTCTACCTCGCATACCACCCACGTGCGCAGCCCCGACCGAGCTCTATCTTCCTAAAGCTCGAACGACGACAGCCCCCTCCGCCTGCAAGTCACCATCTCCAGCACGATTTGCTTTCCCCTTCGCCATTCGCCAGTAAGCATGTATAAGTGTTTATATTTTTGTTTAAGTTTGTTTTATTTTATATGTATATCTAAATTATGTCACAAGGCTGACGGTTTTTAGTATTCATTTTAGAAAGAAATGTATGCAAGTGCTTGAGTAATATCGCATATGTATATAGTTATTTGTATAGTGAGCTATAAACTATGTTTTCTAAATCTTCTTGCATAACAGCTTTGCAATTTTAGTTCGGCTTCATATGCATATTTTGTATATAAAAATGAATATAATGTTGTGTATATATATATTATCTGACCTTTATATTAAGTCATATTATATTATATATGCGCTTGATTTTAGACAACTGTAGTTTATAAAAGTTTATATGATTATATAAGTTGTGTATTTATTTGCATTAAGCTGAGCTTTCATTTATTGATACGTTAAAGGCCTCTACTATCATTCTTTTCCTTTTCTCACAGTTGTTATATAGGGTTACATTGTAAAGGCTTTGTATATATTTGTTAATTTGTAAAACTAGTAAGTTAAAGGATATGTTAGGTTCCTGGCAAACAGGGAGCATGGTTTTGTCTATATGTAAAATACATATAGTATATTTATGTGAATATATTGTATTATTTATATTAAAATATTAAGAGATGATATAAATATATACTTCAATTTGATATAGGTGTTTAACTAAAACATTGATCTGAAAATGTATTTTATAAAGATTTACAGGTTAGATATTTTTGTTATATGATAATACGTTAAATTATATATATATATATAGTTAAATATAATAAATATATTGTATCATATTGTACTTTAGCATATAATGGACTCGACATGCATCTTCTGTTACACTTAAAGTGTTTATAAGTAATATATTGGTTTTCAAATATATATGCTACGGTGTACTAGTTAAGTATGGATTCAAAATATTGGTTTGCAAATAGTGCACGGGTTTAAGTTATTGTGAACATTATATTGTAAAGTTGTTTGGTTGTTTCTATCATTTTATTTAAAGAAAGGTAATATATAGGTATTTATTTGATTTAAAATGTAGTTGAATTTAGAATTTGATTTAAATATCTGTATATATAGTTGTAACAAAAATCTCTTGTACTATCTATCATCATCGATACAATTCTGAATTGATTTCGTCAAATCTTTATCTTTCAGCTTGTCTGTCGAATCTGTATCCATCTAACTTTGCTTTGGATCTCATGCTCGGATTCGTAACACATCTCATTGTCGAATCTCTCTAGCCTCGAAAGGTGAGCAATCACTCACGATTAATATTCTTTTATTTATAAAATTCGATTTCAATTGAAACGACAAATTGAAATACCTGTTGTTAGTTGGTTACACTGTTATTTATGTTATTACCTGTATCAGTTCACCAGTGACATCTGACACCGTTATCTGTTAATTATTTGTGCGACGATAATATAGTTTGGCTGTTAATTGATTGATTGTTTAAAATTGAAATTGACATAGGATAGTTAATAATTTAAAATTGATATATGTGTTGAATTGATTGGTTAAATTTGTATAATATAACCCCTTTAAAATGTTAAATAAATTGACACGTAGAAATAGTGTTAACTACACATTGAACCATTGAATATATGTTGTATAAATTGTTGTAGTATAAAATTGAATAATGAATGACAAGTGAAGAACCGTATAAATAATTAGTGAAATAATCTTTAATCTACATGAAATGATAGTGTAGATTCTAGAAATAATTATATTTATTTGCATTAACAACAAATGTAAATTAATACGATTGTTTCGGGATTATTTGAATCAATTATTGGATTGTTATTGATGGTTGTTATTGCTTGTTTATTTACTTTGACACCATCCCAGCTATCACACGACAAGTTCCATTTGCTATGCTTTGATTTTTGAATTGAAATGGAATTGGGTTGAAATGATAAATACCCAAATAAAACTTCGACGTAGGATAGAGAATTAATTAAACCCGATTGGTCAATAATTTGATTTAAAATGAAATAAAGATTTTATTTGAATAAGATGAAATAAAGATTTTATTTGAATAAGATGAAATAAAGATTTTATTTGAATAAAATAATAAGGATTTTAAATGAAGTTGGAATTTGAATTCTTTGATAAGAGAAATTGAACTTTTGAATAAGTGAATTTTGAACTTCGTTAATAAATGAAATTGGATTTCTTTATTTCTTAAGTTTTGGAAAATTATTTAAGTAAATAAGTGAAATTGAAACTTCTCAAATATGTAAAATTTATCTTCTTTATTAATTAAGTTTTGAGATTTGTAACTAAGTAAATAAGTAAGTGAATTTGAATTTCTTTAACAAGAAATAAAATGTTATTTATTGGAATAAATACAAGACTTGTAATTTAAAGAACTTGATTGGCGAATCTAATTTAATCCAATTTGTAAGTTTTGATAAAATGGAGTTGAAGGTAAGTAATTGAGTTAATAAATTGGAAATTAAATGGAAATTGTCTTAATGATAAATGAACTTAACGAAAATTGAATGAAATCGATCAATGAATTTAAATTGATTTGAATGTTAAATTAAATTAATTTAACTGATTCCGGGATGAAATTCATAGACGAACTTGAATCAATATTTGAATTGTTTAAAATAAAATTGAAATTGAATTATAGAGTTTGGAAATGGTAAATTTGGAAGTTTTGAAACATAAATTATGGAAATTGATATAGAAAGACAAATGGAATGTTGGTTTATAAATTCTAATTGAAATTGAATTTGGTTTGATTTTGAAATTTATTAAACGACCATTCGGTGTAATAATTACGGAAGTTATTAAAGAGACCGGGATCGGTTATGGACACACTCTCTATCTAAACCGAAAACCACTTTAACAACTAGACGCGGAGTGTGATCCAAAATGAAGTGGCTGAACTGATGTATGTGATGATTGAAGAAAGAGAACGATAATGGATAGCCTTGACACTTGTGTCAAATTGGAAATGACTAAAACAGGAGTCGTGCCAGGCCAAATGGGGTTAGCCACCTTGAGCGAACACACTTCTTCGTAAACTACTCATTAATTGTTATTGATGGGTGCACCCTCGTACTTTTGGGAGTGTTGTTTCGCGGTGTTGCGATCGTTGCGGCGATGCGTTTTCACCAGTCCGGATCGGGCAAACGGTAGTTTCACTACCTTGGGTATAGCCTCATGTGCCTTGTCATACTTGTATCCCTATATACGCGACCACTACGATTTTGTTTTGTGCTATACCTATGGAGTACACCCTGATATCCCACTAGTTTACGGTGGAGTTTACAGTGCTGTATAGACTATAACGCTTATATAAAATGTGTTAAGGGGAATAATGGTAACGCCTTAACACTATTTTGATATTTATATTACTGATAGACATTATGTACTTAGCGTACACTACTACATAGTAGATAGTTTAACGGATCCTTAGAGGATGGTTATTCTAGCATCCTTTGAGTTATTTGTATTTAAATTTTTATTTCACTTGAGTTGGATTTATTGATATAAGAATGTTAATCCTGACTCGAGTGTTTGTGTTTTGCTTTATGCTCGGGTCAGACTGAGAGGTTCAGCTTTTGAGACTCACCTTGGAGTTGGAGCTTTGCTTGGAGATCCAGCTATCTATCCAGCTTTCAGATATTCAGTGATTCCAGTGATGTACTCTGATATTGTATATTGACTATTGTATTCGAGACTTCTGTTGTAACTTATTTGACTCTGTTATATATATAGTAGCTTCATGAACTACTATCTTTTGCTTCCGCATCATATTATTACAGTTAGGAACTGAGTTGATGATGTATTGATGACAACAACCTTATATATTTATTATACTTTACTTTATAAAATATATGCTAACATTTCCATATAGATAGATAAATATATATATGTATATAGGAAGTATATGCAGGTATCATCGAAGACTGATCAATATAAAGACTCAAGCATCAAGATAAAGATTAGAGATTCAAGATTCAAGACTCTAGAGAATCAAGATTTCAAGATCTCAAGATAAGTGTCTAGTATTTTTGTTAAAACTTCATAATAGCACTCTCATCTTTCTTCCAATTTTCTTTTGGGATGGAACCCAATTTTTATCGAAACCAGTGGCTTACAAACCCACGACAAGTAGCTTACAAACCTACGACAAGTGGCTTACAAACCCACGAAAATCAAAATCATTTAAACTACTTTGTACAAGTTCTCGAGTCCTATGGAGGAGCTCTGTAGGAAGGTTCTTGCAATTTCAGTTTGAATAGAGTTTTTAAAATGTTTTTAAATCTGTTTTCAAAATGTTTTAGCTTTCAAAATCATGTTTTCAAAAATGTTTTCAAACTTTGTTTTAGCCTTGAAATATTCCTCTATTCTGATTTTAAAAACTTCTATTTTTAAAACATCAAAACTTATTCTAACTTTAAATATTACTTATATAATTGACGGTCTATATCAATTATATATATATATATATATATTTAAAATAATGTTTTATATTCATTCTCTATCTCAAAATATTGTTTAAACACTTTGTTTTGCTTCAGAGAAGTTTCAACTTGTTTTAAATTCAATTGTCTTTACAAAACAACATCTCTATAATTTTGAACTAAGGGATGTTGAAATAAGGGGATACCCCATGTCGACATGGTGACAGTTGGATTCAAAATTCAATTTTAAAAAGAAGTGTCCATTCGTTCGAAAACCTTTCGCCAGTGGGTATGACTGTTGTGCATCTATATAAAGGCTTCCAAAACGAATTTTTTTAACAACTACTTTCTTATTTTCTTCACTCTTTCTTCTCCACCGTTCCATATCCATAAAATTCATATTTTCAAGATCGTGCCATCATTCTGCCAAATTCTCAATAGGAAATCATTTAGATACTCTCTCTATTTGATTCTCCATCATTCTACTAAAGATCAAAGTGCTATTCAGAGTTATAGGATTAATTTGTATTCAAAAAGTCCATAGAGTCTATCCACTCAAAAGGATTGTTATTAAGAAGTATTAGGGTGATCTTGTGTCCCGTAAATCAAGAGAGTTTACCCCAGACTTGGAGATAGGAGGGTTCCTCAAGGACTTAGAAATTGAGGGTTGTAATTTGGATATTGTCTTATAAAAATCTGTACAAGGATATTGCCTTGGTGCAGGACTGGATGTAGGAAGATTCTGAACTAGTATAAAATCCGGTGTGTTCTTTCCTTTTACTTGCTTTACTTTACTATTTGTATTTGTTATATGTTCTGTGATCATTCTGTGTTAGAATTCTGTTTAGATTTGTGTTGAAAGTTTTAATTTAGTCATATAGTTCATATATTCTTTAAAACACTATTCACAACCCTCTAGTGTTATTTCTGCCTTAGGATCCTTAATCCGCATCCCTAACAATTGGTATCAGAGCATTGGTTTTCATTATTTTCATGATCTGAAATTTTGAAAAGTTTTAATGGCACAACACACTAATAATGTCACTCCTGTCACCAATACTTCTGTCAACACAAACACTAACACTAGTTCATTTGTAGAAGGTCAGTCTACTGTCAGACCACCACTTTTTAATGGCAGTAATTATGCATATTGGGCATGTAGGATGAAAATTTATTTACAATCCATAAGTTTAGATACTTGGAATATGACACAAATTGAATATGTTGAACCAACTACTAATTTTGCCCAATGGACTACTGAGCAAAAGACGGTTGCACAAAACAATTCTAAGGCTATGAATATACTATTTTGTTCACTAGATAGGAATGAGTTTAATAGAGTCTCTGTTTGTAAGTCTGCATTTGAAATCTGGAAAACTTTGCAAGTAACTCATGAAGGAACAAGCAAAGTTAAACGGACTATAATTTCCATATTAACTAACCAGTTTCATTTGTTTAAAATGCATGAAAATGAGTCCATTTCCGACATGTATTGTCGATTTCAAGATATTGTACATTCATTGATTGCTTTAGGAAAGGGTTTCTCAGAAGAAGATCAAGTCAGAAAGATACTCAATTCACTCACTCCAGAATGGGATCAAAAGACACTTACTATTGAAGAGGCAAATGATGTTAGTCAAATGAAGATCGAAGAGTTAATTGGTAATCAAATGTCTTATGAAGTTCAACTACAAGGGAGAAAAGAATCTAAGGCAACGGAAAAGAAATCGATCGCATTCAAAGCAACAACTGGAGATTCAGAACAAGATAGTGATGAAGAAATTGCTTTCCTGACCAGAAATTTTAGAAAGTTTATGAAGTATAGAAAGATGAATAACTTTAAAAGAAATGATCAAAGGAATTCTAGAAATACTTCGGAGAACAACAACAATTACAACAACAACAACAACAATAGTGATAGATGCTACAACTGCAACAAAACAGGGCACTACAAGATAGATTGTCCATATCCAGACAAACAGACATTTCAACCAAATAATGAGCAACTAAGGAAAAGAAAGAAGGAATATGCAGCAACTCTTGACGATTCAGATTCATCCAGTGATGACGAGAAGAAAACTGATAATTCAAATCTGTGTTTCACTGCTATTCTCGAATCGGAAGACGATCGGAGTTTGGATCTAAAAATAGGTACACATTTATTTTAATTTTATTGGATGCTTGTTTGTTTTGATTTTGTTTGCAATTCCTTGAATTTTTAAATTCAAAATCACCATTTGAAATTTGAATTTTTAAATTCAAAATAATATTATTTTAATAATATTTTAAATATTAAAATATTTTAATATTATTATATTTAATATTATTACTGGAATTATATATCGATATAGAATACAAATTAGTTTTCTTAAGATTTTAGGAATTTCTTAGATTTTAGAAAAAGACACCCCTTTTCAAATTCAACAGGCACATGTCGACATACCAGGATACCCCATGTCGACATGTCTCTCAGAAATTTGATTTCAAAATTTGAATTCAAACTTTTGAATTTCCCTCCACCTTTTCACTTACTTCAAAATTCTGAAAAGATACCTCTTTACCAGAGAACATGACTTTAGAGAATCTATTTAATATACTTCTCTTATCATCTCTTTTCACTTTATTCTCATAATTCAAACTTTCTTCATTATCTTCTACTCCTCTCAAACACTCATCAATGGCTTCCTCAAGTACCCCATCAATTATGAGGCTGACCAAATCCATCAAAAATGATCTTTTTAATGACTCGGAGGCTATCAAAGCTTGCATAAGTTATGTAAACTATGGTAAAGTCAATACGGTAAAATTTGATATTTTTGATGATTTTCCTTCTTATGAAATCGATCAACTTTTTGAAGAGAACTCCATTCTTAGCTTGAATGATAACAAGCAAAATGATTTCGTTTGTTATCCAAACCTTGTCAAAATGTTTTATGCAAACCTAAACCGTGAATTTTATAATGGAAATGAAGATCAAATTTGGAGTAGTGTTAAAGGAACACTTATTGTTTTGGATTCCGATATTTTGGTACTATTTTGGGTTGCAAATCTACCGGTATGAATCAATCGCAATTTCAAATCAATGAAACCGATCGAGTGACTTTTCGTCACATATTTGAAAGCGATGACCACATGGATTTTAAGAAAAAAAATTTCCGCCCAAAAGCAAGAATTGTCAACCTTCTTATTCAACACACCATTATTCCTAGGTCGGGAAACTACAATAATCCCACCTCAAAAGTGTGTAAAGCTCTTTTTGCTATATTTGAAAAATATGATATTAATTGGGCACAAACTATTTTGGACGAGTTAAGACCCAAAAATTTTACTATGGGAGAAAACACTCTTTATCATGGAATTTATCTTACTCGGATTTTCAATTATTTTTGGTGTGGATGTTAAAAAGGAAGAGTTTGTAAGTAGGAAAGTGTTCGATCATGGGAACATTTCCCTTATGAAAATCCCGCTTATGTTTCAACCGTACGAAACACTTACCGAAAAGGAAGAGAGACTTGCTCATGAAGAGATGGAAGAAGAGGGAGAAGAAGAGGAAGAAGAAGGGGAAGGAATGGAAATTGAAGAAGAAAAGGAAGATGAAGAAACCTCTTTGGAAAGTATAGAGTATCAACATATACCCGCCAATCCGTCCAACAAAACCATACTCAAGAACCAAAAGATACTTGCTCAAAACCAAAAGGTTCTTAAGAGATCTATTAGCAATAAAATGGATAAAATCTCTACCAAGATCAACAAGTTCTTTGGGAAGATAGGTAGGAAACTTGGCTTGTCCTCATCATCATCTTAATCAAACTAATCCTAGCCATTATCTCTCTAGCTATCGTTTATCTATCTTTGTATTTTCTATTTTTTTTGGTTAACATTATGTAATGTTAACTAATATAAGTAATGCTATCTTATTCTCTGTTTTCCAGCTTTATATATCTCTGATAGTAATTTATTTTAAGTTTATATAGGTCCACTAGTATAAAAATAAACTTAGAAATAAAAAATAACTCAACTTAGTCATTCTGTCTAGACCATGTCGACATGCCCCATCCCACCCATGTCGACATATAACAGTCAGAAAGTAGTTACAATTTCTAACTTCAAATTCTTGTAACTACCAAGTGACAATTCATTTTGAACGGCCAATAACTCCTATAAATACCTATTTCTTCCAGAAAAACTTCTCTACCTCCATTTCTATCGATCTCCTCTCATACTTCAACTTATTTCTTAAATTATGGCTTCTCCAATTAAGAATTTAAGTGAAAATCTTGAAGAAACTCTTACTTCTTTCACGAATATTCTCTCTTTTATACTTAGAAATCAAAGGCACTTAGAATTAAGACAAATGCAGATGATCAAAGAGCAAGAGAGACACTTTGACGCACTTCGTTGGATGATCTCAAGCCTTAGCAAAGACGAACCCGAAGCAAATCCACCGGTCACTCTCGACAAAGATAATTGGGATGTTATCAAAACTAATCCTATCTTTGGAGAAGATGGATGGGTGGAAGTCCCAAGGAATGTCTGATCATTATGTATGTTTGTTTGTTTGATTTGATTTGATTTAGATTTGATTAGGATTTGATTGAATTGTTTACTTAAGTTTGATTTGGATTTGGTTTGTATATAACTTCATATACTATACATGATTGGTTTGCTATGTATGATATTGATTTGATTGTCAAGTTATACTTATATATATGCTCACACACTTGATCACTTACACGTTCACTTTACACTTTTATTCTATATATACTTGATTATCTTAGAACAGGTAAATCTTTTATTCCTTTTTGCTGATGTCAAAGGGGGAGAAAGTTATAAAAATATATGTGCTTGGTGTAAGGGGGAGTCATGGAGTAAGGGGGAGTTGTAGTTTTAAGAAGAAATCAGGGAGTAAGGGGGAGTTATGGTATGGTAAGAATATTTTATAAATAAAGGTTGCAATCATCAAAAAGGGGGAGATTGTTAGGAACTGAGTTGATGATGTTTTGATGACAACAACCTTATATATTTATTATACTTTACTTTATAAAATATATACTAACATTTCCATATAGATAGATATATGTATGTATATAGAAAGTATATGAAGGTATCATCGAAGACTGATCAGTATAAAGACTCAAGCATCAAGATGAAGATTAGAGATTCAAGATTCAAGACTCTAGAGAATCAAGATTTCAAGATCTCAGATAAGTGTCTAGTATTTTGTTAAAACTTCATAACATCACTTTCATCTTTCTTCCAATTTTCTTTTGGGATGGAACCCAATTTCTATCGAAACCAGTGGCTTACAAACCCACGACAAGTAGCTTACAAACCTACGACAAGTGGCTTACAAACCCACGAAAATCAAAATCATTTAAACTACTTTGTACAAGTTCTCGAGTCCTATGGAAGAGCTCTGTAGGAAGGTTCTTGCAATTTCAGTTTGAATAGATTTTTCAAAATGTTTTTAAATCTGTTTTCAAAATGTTTTAGCTTTCAAAATCATGTTTTCAAAAATGTTTTCAAACTTTGTTTTAGCCTTGAAATATTCCTCTATTCTGATTTTAAAAACTTCTATTTTTAAAACATCAAAACTTATTCTGATTTTAAATATTACTTATATAATTGACGGTCTATATCAATTATATATATATATATATATATATATATATATATATATATATATTTAAAATAATGTTTTATATTCATTCTCTATCTCAAAATATTGTTTAAACACTTTACTTTGCTTCAGAGAAGTTTCAACTTGTTTTAAATTCAATTGTCTTTACAAAACAACATCTCTATAATTTTGAACTAAGGGATGTCGACATAAGGGGATACCCCATGTCGACATGGTGACGGTTGGATTCAAAATTCAATTTTCAAAAGAAGTGTCCATTCGTTCGAAAACTTTTCGCCAATGGTTATGACTGTTGTGCATCTATATAAAGGCTTCCAAAAAGAATTTTTTTTAACACCTACTTTCTTATTTTCTTCACTCTTTCTTTTCCACCATTCTATATCCATAAAACTTCATATTTTCAAGATCGTGCCATCATTCTGCCAAATTCTCAATAGGAAATCATTTAGATACTCTCTCTATTTGATTCTCCATCATTCTACTAAAGATCAAAGTGCTATTCAGAGTTATAGGATTAATTTGTATTCAAAAAGTCCATAGAGTCTATCCATTCAAAAGGATTGTTATTAAGAAGTATTAGGGTGATCTTGTGTCCCGTAAATCAAGAGAGTTTACCACAGACTCGGAGATAGGAGGGTTCCTCAAGGCCTTAGAAATTGAGGGTTGTAATTTGGATATTGGCTTATAAAAATCCATACAAGGATATTGCCTTGGTGCAGGACTGAATGTAGGAGGATTCCGAACCAGTATAAAATCCGGTGTGTTCTTTCCTTTTACTTGCTTTACTTTACTTTTGCATTTGTTATATGTTCTGTGATCATTCTGTGTTAGAATTCTGTTTAGATTTGTGTTGAAAGTTTTAATTTAGTCATATAGTTCATATATTCATTAAAACACTATTCACCCCCTCTCTAGTGTTATTTCTGCCTTAAGATCCTTAATCTGCATCCCTAACAATTACTCTGTGTCTGTGATTCTGTGATTATTTATTTACTGTATATCTCAGTTTTGCCAAATTTAAATTAATAATTCGGTATTTTGAATTATTTAAGTCCGACATGTGCGGATGCGAATAGTCCAAAATAGCGGGCCATTACATCAAAACTATTTTTAAAACAAAGTTTTAAACTTTAAAATCCAAACTTTAAAACTTATATTTGATTAAACATTGTTTTCTAAACCTAAACATTTATACGTTTAAAAATAGGTTAAAACTTTTATTTAAACTTGCTTTGCCTTTAAAAATTTTAAATCATTTTTGTTTTAAAATCTTGGCATGTCAAAACTGGAAACAAAATGTTTCCGAGCCCAAAACTATGATTTTTCTAGAGACCTACTCGAGACAGCACTCAAGTAAACTCGATGCACCCCAAAACAGGCTTCACCACCATCACAACCTTCGAGTTGATCACAAAGTAAAACAAGAAAACTTCGAGCCGACATCACCATTCCCAAACCCACCAAAACTCAGATGCACACGATGCCACCGTACACATGTACGGTCGGAATTCTCGCCGCCGTTCAACTTTATGGTCTTTGGCAACTCACCATTGACCTCGATTATCACCACAACGAAGCAGAACCAAGGAATCAAAGAAAACCCAAAAATCGGCATCACGGACCACCTGGAAGCGAACATGATCAGCAAAACCACCTGCCGCCGACGAATCACGCCTCCTTCCCCCAAACTGCTACGACCACAGACGCCTCTCGAACCACTGAATCCCTCCTACGCAATCGAACTCGGTGGGCCACCATTGCCATCCGAACCCCTAAACATCGACGTTACCAAAACAACGCAAAAACCCTACCTCGATCCATTTTGATCATCACAGTCAATAGAAAAATAAATCAATATTTTTCCAGTGATCCTCGCCTTCCCGACCATCTTCGAGCCAAACACCAAGCAACCAAACTTCGCCGATCACCATGGGTAGCCGAAATACCCAAAAATGATCATCGTCGAATATCTCCTTAAATTCTAAACTAAAAAATCACAATTTTACTTTTAAAATTCTTAGTTTTCGAAGGCAATTCAGACCATACTAGTGAATTCGAGAATCATCATCTTTGAATTTCATCTAGTTTCTAATTTTTACTGTAACTTTTAAACTTACAGTATTTTATCAAATATAATCACTTAAAATTATTTTTAAAAACAAGAACACATCTTTATTAACAATTTTTTTCAGTAATCAAATTCTAATATTGAGCAGGAAGATAGGCATTATCTTATGATGATAGTGATGAGTCTATTAAATACATAGCACAATGAAATATACATAGGCCATTTTACGGACATGCTAACTAATATTCACACATTTACATCCAAAAATCAAGCAAGCATTAGAGACTACACGCAACCAGATTTTATCACAGATCCATAACTGTTTTTAAATCAAAAGTTTACACACTGTTTGAAGGACAGAGCTTTGAAACAGAAGCCTGAAAACTGGAAGCTACTGCTCTTTTGAACAATTAAAAACTTGGTTACTTAAGATCTGGAAATCCTTTAAAACTGAAGCTTGCAACTTGTTTTTGATGTTTGATTGAATTGCTAGCTTGATCTGCTTTGGTGATTTCAAGTAGAGAAGTTGTTGCCAGATCAATCTCTGTTTTGGGCATTGTTTTACAGTTTTTTTATTCTCAGGTTTTGAAATGAAAAAATAAAACCTAGTTCCTCTTTCTAACACATGATAGCCCTATTTTGAAAAAAAGAAATGCCATTTGTAAAATGCCATTTGTAAAATGTATTTTTTTATAAGCCTACACAAGTTTAAATGCATGTATTACAAGCTTACAAGTGTTTTGAATCAATAAATCAAATATTTCTTATGTTTTATATTTTATTTAAATTTTTAAGAGAACAAATTGCCATTTGTGAATTCATGCTATGTTAATCCAACACTTGCATCTTCGCATGTGTTTTTTTTTTTTACAAATGTCATAAACCATATTTCTTATTTTAACATATGTATCATACTTTGTAAATTATGTATTAGGTTAATAAATGTTTATATATATAATTATCTATTATATTTTTATTAAATGAGGTTCTTTAAATATAGAACTATTTGTTACAAATAATATTTTTAATATATCTATTTGAATTCCAAATCCAAATTCCAAATCACAATCTATTTATAAACCATAAATCCTATTTATATATATTTTTTCAAATTTAATTTAAAATCACCTCATATATATACATTTAAACAAACACACATTCAATTTATAGATAATAATTCTATTTAAAATCCATTTATATATATATAAAAATAACACATTATCATTATTGTTTTGAAAACAAAAATTTCACCAATTTTAAATGATTATAAAGGAGATTATCAAATACATATCTACCCAAATATTTAAAACCCATCATTATTATAATTCAGATTATTATATATACATATTCAGATATATCTCAGAATTCCATTTGTTTAATTTACAAATAAGTATTTTAATTAATTTAATCCTGTTAATTTCCAATTAACATATGCCCAAAAATTCGGGTTATCACAGGATGCATGGCGTGGCTTCTTGTGAGTGGGCAGTTTTTTATTTTATTTATTTAAATTTTGTTTTCAAATCTTCTAACTCGAATAACTTTTGCATACAAACTCGGATTTGGACGCAGTTTGTTTTGCTGGGATCGTATCGAAATTTTGGACATTTTGACGTTTGTTTGGTTGAATTCTAAGACTGTCAAATTTTGAGCCCTATTTTGGACTTTAAATCAATTTGAAATCAACGATGAGTGTTTTAATCCACTCACAATTACTAAAATATCCTATGTTAGTTAAATTAAATTTATGATATGATTAGAAAGTTCTTTGATTGATGTTGGTATGTTTAAATTGTCATTCTGGTTAAATTTAACTTTTATTGCATTTAATCATCGTTCAAATTAGTATTTAATTTTAATCTATCAATTTAATACTTGTTATTGATTATCAGTTATCTATTGATGTCTATTAATTGATTTGGATGATGATTGTGATGAATGTTTTATTGTTGATATTGGACGAACTGGATGTTGTATTTTATATTGTTATAACTGCAAGTTCCTTATGGGTTGAAATGATACATACCCGAACAATCTATAAATTAGGGAAAAATCGTTATGGGTTGAAATGATAGACTCAAGCGATTTTATGGAGTTTTATTTGGGATTGCGGTTTGAAGTGATATATAACCGTAAAATTATAAACTGTGGATTGAAATGATAAATATCCGTATCACTTGACCCTAGGGTAGGAAATTATATACGGACACCGGATTGTTTAAATTAAATGATTTTTGGACCTATAAATTTTTTGAATTCAGTTAACTTGTATTTTAAAATTGAAATTGATTTATATAAACTGAAATATTTTTGAAACGTAAGCGTGAATATTGAAATTGGAATTGATTTAGTGAATTGTTCAGAGAATTTAAATTTGAATAAATGAATTATCAGAATTAAGTTATTGGAAATGTTGGATATAACTTTGAAATCTAATTTAAACTAATTTAAACTATTCAAGTGAATTAACTATTTTAATCAATTTAAACTAATTTAATTATATTAATCTAATATAAACCTATTTAATCCAATTTAAATCTATTTTACCAATTTTAAACTAATTTAATTTATTTAATCCACTACAACAAAAATACTCTATTACAACGTTATTTTTACAACGGGCAATTTTTGCCCGTTGTAATAGAACTTCATTACAACGGTCAGTTTGTGAACGTTGTAGTAGAGGTTTTATATTGGGTCTTTTACAACAGTCCTCTGCTGACCCTTGTAATAAGTGTATATTTTACAACGGCCTTTCTATGCCCCTTGTAATAGGTTTCATTTTCACAACGGGCATGAATTACCCGTTGTATAATGTCAAAAAAATTACCATCTAACCGCGTAAACATATTTTTTCTTCAGCCTTTCCCTTTCACTGTCCTCCTTTCCCCAAATTTGACCGCCAAACCCTTTCGCTTTCGCCTTTCCCCAAATTTTTCCTTCATCCTTTCCCTTTCGTTCATTCTCAAAATCGAAGACTATCCAAATTCGAAAGGTCTGGACATTCCAAAATCGAAGACTATCATTCGCTTCGCTGCAATCATTCGCTTTGCTGTTGAGGTATTAGATTCGCTTCGGATTTGTGAATATGATCGCAATTCATCTAACCGTTAATTGGTTATTTTTATGCAGATCGAGTCCCCTTGGCTACTTTTTATTTCAAGGTTAGGGTTTCACTTCATGTAATCGCATAGCTTATATTTTGCATTTTTACAAACATATTTTGGTGTTATTTCTCGAATTCTTATATATAAAATCTTTGTTGAATTGGGTACATTTATTATGTAGTTGCTGCATATTATCATTAGGATTATCAGTTGATCTCCTTTTAGTTCCAATATCAATATGTTTTGTATTAATGGTTGTTTAAATGTACTTCGATTTTTGCATTTTAAATGGCAGTTAAAAAAGGGCAATGTCTACTCCTATCTTATCATGTTTTGGGCATTACCTCATGCTTATAATGTGTTCCAATTATCCATCTAGCATTTAATAAATATTTTTTATGGTAGCCTTATTGTCTTGCAGCAGATATGAAAATTAATATTTCATGTGAACTGCTTTGTCATTTTTATGTACTTTAAACCTACTGAAATGATGTTTTAGTGGGAATTAGTTGTTGTTGAATATTGCTGTCTAGAATGAGGTGGGAACCATGAATAGTGGCTGCATGAAGTGAGGTAATATGTTGTGTGCAAGCGTGGTTAGGAAGGCCACATGGATAGTTCAGTAGGGAGAAGCAATAATTACCTGAGGGTGCAATAGGAAACACAAAGGCCAGATGTAATGTCTTGTGCATGGATTTAATGAAGTGCAAAAATAGGTAGACAGATTAAAAGTATGCGAACAACTCGATGTGGATTAGACCATTGACAAGCTGACGAAGCGGCATCAGAGTGTGAATAATAGGCTTGTGGCAGAATAGCCGCAGGTTGTAGATAATGAAACTGGCGTGTGGCAGTGAGGCAATGCAACATTAGATATCGCATGTGACGAATCTGGTTGTAGATGCTTCAGGCATGATGGAATAAGACGGATCAATTGAACTGCGGGTGAATTGCAAATGGAATTACCAGTTTGTAGCACTGAACTTATCATATTCTCTAGATTGTGATGCTACAGTTGTTGGAGGTTTGAAGTTTGAAAGTTGATAATGAGATAAGAGGGTAATTCTGAAGCAGCGTGCACTGAGTTAGTTCTCTTAGATATATTCTGAAGCAGCATGATGGCATAATGAGACAGTGTCGGTTGAACTGTTGAACTTTTGACGTTGTTGGAATTGAAGTTTGAACTGAAGTAGAAATGCTTTTGTCTGTGGAATGGGTGGGATGATTGTGAAGTCTGCTGTATAGTGTAGATTGTGTCTATGGAGTGTTCGATTGTGAAAGACTGCAGTTTTATCGAGGAAAGCAAGGGGCACTGTGCATTAATGTGGTCAGTTGTTTTGAAGTAAGTGGCAAGTCAATGTACATGCAGTGAGTATGTAGATGAATAGAAGTTCGTTTCTGTGGAAGTGACCAGTGGGTGATTGTTTTTACTATGTGGGGATTCTTGTTGCTGTATTGGGTAATGGGTAGTAGTGGGTAAGTGAGTGGCAAGGTGGATCCAGGCGATAGACTGATGGTGGTAGAGTAGTGTTTCGGGGAGAGGAAATCGGTGAGTGACTTGGTGGTGAAGTTTGTAACTATGTGTGTGAAGTATTTGAAATGACAGAGGAGAATTGTTGATATGGTGGAGAAGTTGTGATGTTTTGGTGGAAAGAACTTGAATATTTCATAGAATTTTTACCGAGTTGATTGTGTACAAATCAATTATCTTTTTACAAATTGTTGTCATACTTTTTTCTTCGGTTAGTCTTTTCCATGTATTCTGAGTGAATGTTCTTTCTAAAGTCTACCCACTAATATCAAATGTTGGATTACAACTTATTTTAACATCAAATTTCAAGAAGAAAATCCTCAGGATTACTAAATTTTTTATATCACAAGACTTTACATTAAAAGGACATTCTAACTAATTAATTTATGGTTGTAGAAACACATTTATTGATTTTCAAACAAATACTCCAGATGAATTATTTGATTCACTGTCAAGTTGCTCTATGTTAGGAGATCATTTGCGCAAATTGTTGCCCACTGGGTCCATGTTGTCAATCTACAACATGAATATGTTAACATAAGTCATGGATTTTCAGGCTTATATGTTGCAAAGTTTGGCAACAATAGTAGTGTTTTAGGCAAGAATAGTGTGGATGGTGGTATCAGATGAGCAGTATCCGATGGTAGAACAGCAGTTAGACATGTAGCAGGAGTTAGATGTGTAGTGCATTGAAGTGATTGTTGTTTTGAAGTGAATGTGTAGTGCACTGAAGAATGTACCATGGGATGAAGGAGTTTGTCGTACTGTAAGGCAGGCGATCGGAGCAGAAGTGTTGTAGTTTCTAATTTTCTATCGGGTTTGTGTTGTTAGGCAGTGGTGAAGGCTTGGGGAGGCGAGGAGAAATGATGCTGCCTTAGTTTGTTGATATAGCCTCAAGTTGACTATGGATGGTGAATTGTGGCCGCAAGTCTTAGTTTGCAGTGTTGTTGTTGAAGAAGATGTCTGTAGAATGCCTGTAGAGTTTGCTTTGGAGTTTGGTTTGCAGTTGATTCGGTCGAAGTATGGTCTGATAATGGTAAGTGGTTGCTTGATATGGGTGAAGTGGCAGCGTTGTTTTAAGTAGATGTGGGATGATGTAGATGTAACTGGCAGTCTATCTATGGTTGTGATTAGTGTTGTTGAAAGTTGAAATGGGCATTGGTTGTGGTGTAAGTAATGATGAAGCACTGGTGGGTTTTTGATTGTGATCAGAGGAAAGGGAGGTGGCTGATATAATTAGAGGAGATGGCACTGAAAAGTTGATGATGGATGATAGGATGGTTGCAGGCAATTAGCAGAGGGTAGATAGATGGCTGGTGATAGTGGTCGTTGAAGTATGGGTAGATGGAAGAATTTTTATGGTGTGCAAGTTGAAGTATAAATGATGATGAAAGGCAAGACAATGTATTGGTGATGTTTGGTAAGTTTGTGATAAAGTTTGTAATGTGATATTTTGATAGTGCAACGTAAAGAGTGGTGCATGGGTATGAGGAAGGAAGTATATGAAGTTGATGAGTACGCAGGCAGTGGCAATTTTGATGATGTATGGTAGAGAAGCAAGGTGATTTCAAGTTTTGGTAGTGGGTGAATTGGATGGTTTTTTGATATGGTTTTTGAAGTGGAAGGGGAGGCTGTCAGTTGCAAGCACAGTGGAAGGAGGAAGACAATGTTGTGCACAGTGTACAAAGATGGGTTGGGTGTATGTGGTGGTCTTGATGTATGTATGGCTGTATGTATGGGGTAGATAGTGGACTGTATTGTTGTGACAGAGAATGGGTTGTATGTAAAAAGAGAGAGAGTGAGGCAAAGAGGAAAAATGTTGAGGCAGAGAAAAAAAAATATGAGGCAGAAAGAAAGTGGTAATGTAAAAAAAAAATTGTAAATGAAGAATAAATAAAATATTTTTTATTCTTATTTTGAAATTGTTACATGGTTTTTTTTATAATAAGAATGCAAACGCAAAATAAAAATACAAGCACACAACAAATTGTAAATAAAAATCCAATAACAAACACACACAATTTTTTTAACACAAACACATGATAAAATCAAACAAAAAAATTTGAATAATAGGAAATCAAAATCCATTCCCCGACAACGGCTTCAAAAACTTGTTCGATGAATTTTTTTCTATCAGTTTAGAAAATAGCCGAACGAATTTTGAAATAAAAGTAAACGCAAGCGCATGACGTACTATCGTAGTACGTAGTAAGTACAGGTTGATGCGTAGGGAATTCTTGATTTTAAATTTTCTATTCAATCAAATTATACCAAAGTTGAGATTGATTAGCTAAAAATGAGAATAATGACAAAAGGAAAGTGATAAAATATGAGAGTTAAATGTCAATTTAGACATAAATGTTTAGATGAAGATGCACACTATAACAAAAATACCATATTACAATGCAATTTTTACAACGGATATACATCTTTTCATTAGGTACTAACATCAAAGGATTATCAAGATGGACAAAGCATGGATTCATCTACCAAGGTTTTGTCAATTTTATTTTTTCAGTTTTATACTTGTAATTATTATGGTTGATTATTGATCCCTTTGTGTTATAGAATGACTGAAGAATACAGACAAGCTGTTCGAAAATTTTTGTATGGGCATGTAGAAAGGAAGGGAAATCCAGAAAAGATTATTTGCCCTTGTTCAAAATGTAGGAATCTTATCCACTATCCGTCAAGGGAAGTTGTATCACACTTGGTTTGTTTTGGAATTGACCCAACATATGATGTATGGATTTTTCACAGGGAAGCACGCCCTTTAGAAAATGAAGGCGATGAAGTGACAAATTCATATAGAATGTACTTAGACACACAAATTCATATAGAGTGTACTATACAGCCTGTTACGTTTTCCTCCATTAAACAACCCTTCTGGCCATATCATTTTTGTATCTATTTACATTTCCTCCTTGCTTTGATTTTACATTTGCAAACAGTTCCATTTCAATATTCATTTTGCTGTTACACTTCTATGCACCACTGTGCACTGCACATTTCACCATTTTGCAACTGCTACTACATTACTGTGTACTGCAACCTGCCATATTGCCCAAATCTCTTACACACAACTTCGACAAGCCTCTACACCACAGCCATGCAATTGCAGCAAGTTCACACCACTGCTCTGCACATTATAACAACCACATTTCTGCCTTGAAATAAATTTATTTTTCTGTTTCAACCTATAACAGCATATACCATTTTCATTTGCTATTAGCAATTTGCCATTTTCATTTGCCAATACACCATCTACAAAACTTCAGTGCACATATAAAACTTCACCCCACTTCTACATTCCTACATAACTTCACACATCATCCACAACTGCCCCACCACTTCATATCACGAAAACAGTCACAGCATGCTACTTTCCGACCATCATACCCCTCTGCCTTACGACTGTGCAACCTCCCTGCTTCTGCTCGACCATTCGACCTCACACAACATTCCACTATACTTCTGCTCTTAACAAACTACCACCAGACTCCACTGTGCAAGCCATCGCTACCACTACAACACCGCTATACTTCAAAAAAATATTGCAGATTTTTGAATTACTTTGGAAATTACCATGCTCTGATGATTATATTCTAAATGAAGGGTTGAAATAAATATTTTGAACATTCTGATTTAAGTAGTTCTGAAAACGATAATTGTTTCAGATTAACATTTTAGCTCAGTGAATGTGACTTACATGATATTAAAAATTTAAAAACCTTTGCAAAACTGTCTAGAACATATATGTACAAGTTTATGCCAATTCAATTATCAAAACACAGTATCCTGAAACTTTATTCTCCTTTTATCTAAAAGTACATATTGTTCTGCCTTTTTTTTATAACAGAAGCGTAACCTTCTTTATCAAACTTTGCCTGTATGCTAATTTCAGATATCAAAGGTAGCAACGAGATATGCAAAGAGGCAATCCTTAGCTGCAGTTGCAACTTTACATGCAAAAGATAAGCCTGCTGGTGTGAAAATCAATGAAACAAGACATGTTGATGCAACTTATTCTCTTCAAAGTTTAAACAGCAATATTAGAAGATCCTCTCGGAAGCGTACTGAAATGCAGCCTCCACCCGATAAAATCCAGCCTTCAAATCTCAGTCCTGGCCCTAATTCAACTGGATCTCCAAATATCACTCCCAACGCCATGGATGCCTCGAACAACCTAGATTCTAATGATGATATTCAACAAAAGACGGCAAGGAAAAAAAGAGGGAAGACGATGATGACTTGTATGCGGAATGAAAAGGATGAAATTGAATTCAAAAAGCGAGGTCAACCAATAGGCTCCAACTCCAAGCACTTATCATCATATCTTGGTACCTTAGCAAGAGAGATGATACCTTTGACGATTTCAGAGTGGAAAAAAGTCGACGCAAACTTAAAGAAAGATTTATGGACTTGTATTCAGGTATGAAAAATGTGCTGAGAACTTTTTTATGAACAACTGGCCAGATGGAAATTTTAATACAACGTGATAACTTATTTATAAAGTGGTGGGTGGTTATATGCACAAATTTCTACTTGTACTTATTTATCGTCTATTTTTATGTCATATAATTGATTCAAACCTGTAATGTAAACATTCATAAACAATGCAACAACTATAGCTTACAAACCTGCAATGTTTCATACTTATAATTTTCGACTACAGCCATCATAAGTATTTGTTCTAAAATCAGTCGCATCACATTATACCAACGTGGGTTTTATTTACTTCTGACAATAATAAGCCTTCCAGAAATTTTGAAGTATTTGATTTGCTATGAGGTGTGCATAATATAAAAATGCTACATTACATAAAAGGAACATCAATTTTAGTTATGTAACATTAGTGTAGTGATCAGTTCAAGTGTAAGACACCTTATATGATTGAAAATGTTTCAAGTTTACTGTGTGATTACATACTTATTTAAGCTACATAGAAATATATGGACAAACTCCATTATTTGATGAAAAATAGCTAAGTTCCAATTTCATTGTAATGCAATCTTCGTTAGCTGCAGGTTGTCTTGGAGTCTCAAGTTTACACAACAGTTTTAAGTTCCCTTTTTATTGTTCACCGTCATCATCTTCATCTTCATTGTGAAATTTATTTTTCAGTTTTCTTATATGTTGTGCTATCCATCCTAGCAGTGCATCTTACTGACTTTGTATGGCACTCAAAAGCTTTAACCATATTAAATATACTAATAACAAAACAAGGAATAACTAATAACTTACCTAATTGCTTTCACCATATCCAAATATTCTCAAAGGCTTTTAATATGTTCAGCAAAGGACTTAGGTTCATGATAATTTAAAAAAGTATATCGAATTAAAAATTTGGGTAATAACTACTTAGTAGCTGTTTCATATCAAAATATCCTGAAAGACTTTAATATGGTCAGCAAAGGAGTTGGCTTAATTCAATAGAAATACTGAATTAACAAGAAAGTTCTTTACATTGAATCAGCAAGCGACATAGGGATCGGTATAAATGCTACAACAAGCAGTATCATCATCTCACAATAAGCAGCCAAATCTTAATGTTAATATAAGTTGTGAATTATTTTGCATAAGTTAATATAAGTTTGTGAATTATTTTGCATACTGTTTTATGTGTATGGAGCAGTACAAGTAGAAATTTGTGCATTGACATTGTAGACATCCATATCCAACAAATGCATGACTAATGAATATCAATGCTAATTACAAAATTTTATGAAATTTGAACATTAACATAAACATGTACCTTATTTGTTACCTTATTTTTGTTGTGCAGTCAAGATTCATGGTGGATTAAGCATACAAGGGTTTAATGTTTAAGATGTTGGGATTACGATGGAGAGAGGCAAAGTCGAGGTTAGTTTCCGCTATTAAAGTAGCTTCTACTTGTCTCGACGCTTCCTCTAGGCTAGCGATGCTAAAACCGGATACTACAGAAAATGTTCAAGAGTGGAACGACTTTGTTAAAGAAAAATTATCGGACAAATTTAGGGTAACAAGTTATATTTTATTCATTATAATTTTTTTAACTATACAGATTTAAATATAAATATGTTATCCCTGCATATTTTATTCCTCTAGGCTGAACATGCATAGTTTATTAATGAATTTCTCCTACGTAGGAAACTAGCAAAAAATTCAAAGCAATGAGAGATAAAAATAAAATTCCACATACAATGAGAAGAAAGGGATATGCGAGATTAGCAGAAGATATGGTAAGAAATGCATGTACGTTTACATCAATAATTTTTTTCTTTGGTTCGAATTCGTCTTCTTACTATTATTATTTGCAGAAAAAAGAAACTGGAATATCAAACATTAGCAGAGATGAGCTATGGTGCAAAGCCCATACAAAGAAAAATGGAGACCCACCAAATTCCGTTGTTGCCGATTGCATCGTAAGTTTTTTTATTCTTTTAAGATAGGACTGTAGATATTTATTCAATAGTTTATTCATATTTCTTTTTTCTTGAAATGGTCTATTTTAATTTTTAGGCTAAGATAAAAGAGCAGAGTATTGCTCAGAATTCTCATGGAACAGCATCAGTAAGTGGAGATGGAGTGTCACATGTTTTTGGAAATGAACATAGGGGAAGGGTGAGGGGATTAGGTTTTGGTGTAGCACCATCTCAAATAGGTGTTTATGCACATAATTCACAAAAGGTGGCTGCATTGGAAAATCAAGTAATAGTTCAAAGGGATATGTTAACTAATTTGGAGGCAAGAGTAGACTACTTGACTAATTTGATCATGACAGTAAGTTTATAGTTAATTAGCTATTATTAATAAATATGTGATATGTGCTTATGAATTACTAAGTATTCTCTTGTACTTTTACAGAGAAGAAATGATAATGTGGCAGATATGGAGATGCATCAGACTCATACACCTCAGGTTAGAATATATAAATAATCATGATTGCTTGCTTGACATGCTTGTCGTTTCCTTGAAACTGAATTACCAGAACATGATTGCTTGCTAAACTATTAATGATTTAGAATTTTTACACATATTGGTACTAACAGCAACATGTCCCTTTCCATATTAATGTTCAGTTCCTCTCTCCAACCATGATCATCCTCCCCTCGAGTAGCCACAATCCTAAGTAACTTTAATAATAAAAAGTCACTTTCCAGTATACTTCCTGTGTTTCCAGGAATATGAGTTAACTTTTCATAAGGATTTGGTTTTAATGTTTATGGTGTTTTTTTTAGATTGAATCTTCCATTATTTTGGTTGCGAAAACTTTGGGGAAAATTTTGAGATTCTTACAATCCTTCAAGTGTTGTCCTCGATGAGATATTTTTATTATAATGCATTAGGAAGCAATATTGTAGTGCAAGAAATCGTTTAAGGCGGTAAGGACAAGATATTAAGTTTGATGTAAAATTCTCTATTAAACACTATATATACCGTGGTTATTTAATAGGCTTAGTATTACACTAAGAGATTGTTGATTGTTACAAATTTACTTTTTTTATATCGCTGTTGAGGATGTTTCCACCGAACCAAAAATCTCCACTTCACTGCCGAACCAAACCTCTACACTTCACTGCCGAACCAAGCCCCTCCACTTCATTATCGAACCAAGCCTTTCCACTTCACTGCCGAACCAAGGCCTCTCCAACGCCTAACGGGCCAAGTCCCTCTCCTCCATCACCGGACCAAAACTCCACCAAGTCACTACCGGACCAACGTCCCACCGGACCAACTCCACTTCCATGAACGACCGAACCAACCCACTTCACCTACCATCGGACCAACCTCTACCGGACCAACCCACTTCACCTACCACCGGACCAACCCACTTCCATCCACCACCGAACCAAGGCCTTGCCGAACCAACGTTGCCATGTCAGATTGCATCAGCCCAGGCCCACCAGCAGCTATATACATCCAGGACCCCTGCCCCCAGCCTCACTCTATAAATAGAGGGGCAGGGGTACAACAATGGGGGACAAGTTTAAAAGCTCAAGCACAGATAGAACTTTCAAACAACTTTCAGTTACGTGTAATCAAAGCTTTGTACTTGTAATCTGAATAGAAGAGGAGAATAACATATAAAGTGGACGTAGGCACGTTCTGGCCGAACCACTATAAATCTGTGTGTATTTTACAGTTTAGTCCCTGCTTTTTATATATTTTCATAAATCGCCCAAATCACTAAGAACAACGTATAATCAACTAAATCATACGACTTTGAGGTGTTTGCCCATTTTTTGTGCAAACATTTTTAGGTCTTTCACGGAGAACAGGAGCTCGAAGCTTCAGCTTCTCCCACGTAACCCTTTTTCTATCAGCATCGTTCATTGCTTGGAAAACATGCCTCCCGGGCGGAAGAAAGATGCTAACAAAGGAAAGAACATCGCAACTGGCAGTATCCCAGATCCAGTGATCAGAGACCAAGACAATCGTCCGGTCAAATGTAAATCAGGCAAATCCGACAGCCCCTGCTACGGAACAACCAATTACAAAGGCGGATCTGGACAGGGTTGTGGCTGAAGTAACTAACCGCTTCGCATCTCAACAAGAAGCCTTAGTGGATCAACTCATGCCACGCTTAAGGGATGTTGAAGAAACCAACCGCAACACTGAATCATGGGGTCAGTCCCGGTCTGGAGGATCTAGGAGACGACAAAGGTCTTTCTTCTTCGAAGAGGCTAACAACAGAAACAGCTATGGTAGGAGCCGAGCCCAGACTCAGCCCGAATTCCAACCCGAGGAAACGCTTAGAACCAAACCCAACGGGGGAGGTACCAGGCAAGGGTCAGATGTAGCTGAGGCCGCCATGCTACCTAACCATGGAAACGCCAAGGGACGGGGCCGAGCTGGAGTCCAGCCCGAAACTGGACCCGAGGAAGTGCTGAGAAGAGAACCCAACAGGGAAAGATCAAGGCAAGGGCCAACTGTGGCTGACCCCAGCATGCCCCCGGAAGACCAGAGGCAGCCATTGGAGAATGTTAGGAGTGATAGACGATACCATCCCTACAGGTCATCCGGACGGAATTAATCCCGTAGGGAAGAACCAAACTCATTTCTATCTGCTCCAAGTTTTGATGAGAGGATGGCGCGATTGTTCAGAGAGTGCATCCAACGGGAACAAAGGGATCGAGGGATCGGTGCTAGGATAACCAGCCCCTTCACCCGCAATATCGAAACTGCCATCACCCCTCAGGAATGGAAGATGCCAACAATGGAACCTTACAAGGGAACCTCTGACCCCATTGTACACTTGCAGGGATACACACAGCATATGCTAATGAGCGGAGCAATAGAGGGAGTGTTGTGTAAATGCTTTCCACTATTCTTGGCAGATCTGGCTACCTCCTGGTTCTGCCATCTGCCCCAAGGATCCATCAGCTCATGGGAAATGTTGAAAGAAAAGTTCATCAGCCAGTTCCGCATTCATGTGGAACAACCCGAGGACGCTTATTCCCTATCTAATATCAAACAGAAGCCCGGGGAGACAGTGCAATAATATCTAACCCGATTCAATGCCGCAGCAGCCGCAGTCCAAGATGCCGACGAGAAACTTATCCTAATGGCCCTCTGCAGTGGTGTGCATCCAGATACTAAGTTTGCTAGGAGACTAACGAAAGAAAAGCCAGCTACCTTACCCGATTTCTTCCACGAAGCCGGGAAATATATGAGACTTGAAGACGCTGCCATTGAAAGGCAGACAGGGCAACAAACCAAGGCAGCTCATGGCAACACATCCGCAATGGCAAAGGACGTTCGAAGAAATGACTTCAGAGATAGTGTTGGGGGCAAGAAGGGGGAAAAGCGCTTATATAGGCCAGGACCGAAATTTGACTCTTACACTCCTCTAAATGAAACAATCGAAAACATCTTCTTGGCCACCCAGGATGAAGTTAGATACAAGCGCCCCCCGCACAAGAAGGAATCAGATAATGCAATTAAGTCTGGAAAGTTCTGCCGATTCCACGAATCTCATGGGCATGACACCAATGAATGCCATCATCTCCGGGGACTTGATTGAAGAACACATAAGAAGGAAAAGACTAGAGCGCTATGTGAAAGGTCAGAACAGGACTTCAACTCCTGTCAATGAGAACTCAGGGCTGCCCCTCCCGGAAGTAGGCGGAGGAAATCGCAACAACAGTGGCTCCAGTCAAGAGAAGTGGTCCTTACCATATCAGGAGGACCACACATCCCGACGGAAGCTGGGAAGAGATGGAGAGATAAGGTAAGTCACTTAGAAACAATGAAGGCTACGTTAATTCTGTTACAGAAGAACGCCACCCGAAACGGAAAGAGAATGATGACATCACATTCAGTAGGCGTGATCTAGAGGGAAGGCAGTACCCTCACATGGATCATATGGTCATCTCTGCCTAGTTCGGTCCAGCCAAGGTTTTCCGAATTCTAGTAAGCACTGGAAGCTCAGTAAATATCCTGTTCAAGCATGCTTTCGACAAAATGAAGCTGTCAATGAAGGATGTGTCTCCCTGCAGCAAACCGCTACATGGCTTCACAGGAGATGCGAAGATACCCCTCGGGCAACTGGACCTCTTTGTCGAAATAGGAAGTCATCCCCGCTCCGTTGTGCGAAAACAAGCATTTGTGCTAGTAGAGAACCACTCGGCCTATAACGCCTTTTTGGGAAGGCCAGCCTTGTCTGACTTCCAAATTGTCCTAGCCCCGTGGTGCCTGAAGATGAAATTTCCAACGGACAACAGAATAGGAGAAGTAGAGGGAGATCAAGACGCCGTTCGAGATTGCTATGTGACTGAACTTTGCAATAACCACAGGAAGGATAAAGGGAAGGACGCAGAGACTTCTCTCTGCAAGAAAAGCTTGGAAGCATAGCAATTAAAGAAAGCCCCTCCTCTTCGATATACCAGTGATCCTTTCAACGAATTAGACCCCAGGGACAAGGAGGAGGAGGCCACCACCGAGCCTACAGAGACTATGGAGTTTGTATCTGTAAACAAACACGACCCAAGTAGACTGTTGAGAGTCGGGTCTCAGTTAAGAGCGGAATTGAAGGATCAACTCGTTGACTTTCTTCGCCACAACATGGATGTATTTGCATGGACGCACACTGACATGACAGGAATCTCCCCAGACGTAGCATGCCACGTACTGAACATCGATCCCACCATGGTACCAGTAAAGCAGAAAAAGAGAAGAATGGGGGCAGAACGATCAGCAGCCCTCGAGGAAGAAGTAAAGAACCTACTTGCCAATAACTTCATACGAGAAGCCATCTACCCAGAATGGATCGCCAACCCGGTACTGGTAAAGAAGGCTAATGGGAAGTGGTGAACATGCATCGACTTCTCCAACTTAAATGACGCTTGCCCGAAGGACTGCTTCCCACTCCCCCGAATCGATCAACTCGTGGACAACACAACCGGACACGAACTCTTATCCTCTATGGACGCATACTCAGGATATAACCAGATCCCTATGCACGCCCCCGATTAAGACCACACTAGTTTCATCACTGACCGGGGATACTGCTACAGAGTAATGCCTTTTGGACTTAAAAACGTTGGAGCTACTTATCAACGCCTCGTCAACAAGATGTTTGCGGAACTAATAGGACGAACTATGGAAGTTTATGTGGATGACATGCTGGTAAAATCGAGGAAAGCCAACGATCATATAAACCAGCTGGACGAGATGTTTCAAGTACTTTGCCAATATGGAATGAAGCTGAATCCTCTAAAGTGCTCCTTCGGAGTATCGTCGGGAAAGTTCTTGGGATTCATCGTCCATTCCAGGGGGATTGAAGCAAACCCCGAACAAGTCCGGGCTTTGCAAGATATCAGGATACCATCCACTCGAAGAGAGATGCAAAGCCTAAACGGGAAAGTGGCCGCCCTAAGCAGGTTCATCTCTAAAGCAACCGACAAATGCATCCCTTTCTTCGAAGCTCTAAAGAAAGACAAAGGAAAGTTCAAATGGACTAACGAATGCTCGACAGCCTTCCTCAACTTAATCGAACACCTGTAGAGACCACCAGTACTCTCAACTCCAAATGAAGGCGAGAAACAATACCTATACCTTGTTGTATCGTCCCATGCTTTAAGCGCCGCTTTGGTGAGAGAAGACAGCCGCGCGCAGCGGCCCGTATACTTTGTAAGCAAGAGATTTACAGGGGCAGAAGCCAGGTACCCTAAACTTGAGAAGCTATCATACTGTCTGCTAATCACGTCACGGAAGCTGCGACACTATTTCCAATCTCATTCCTTCAGAGTTTTAACCGATCAACCGCTAAGGCAGGTACTCCATCGCCCCGACACTTCTGGGCGACTACTTAAGTGGTGCATTGAACTGAGCCAATATGATATCACCTACCATCCTCGCACCGCCATCAAAGGACAAGCCATGGCCGATTTTATTGCCGAATTCACTACCAACGAAGGTAAGGATCAATCTGAAATAGCAAAAGATATCAAGTGGAATCTCTTTGTAGATGGAGCATCGAACGAACAGGGCTCAAGGGCAGGTATTGTGATAATCAACCCCAGGGGAAGGAAGCTACACTATGCCCTAAGGTTGGAATTCGCTGCCACCAACAACGATGTAGAATATGAAGCAGTAATAGCAGGACTGGAACTTGCCTTAGAAATTGGAGTCAGTTCTTTATGTCTCCATAGAGATTCTCAACTTATTGTAAATCAAATACTGGGAGAATTTCAGACTCGAGGAGAACGATTCACAGCATATATAAAGAAGACCAAGCTGCTGCTCAATCAATTGGATCACTATTTAATCAAACATGTTCCTCGAGAGGACAACCGAGAGGCCGACGAACTGGCAAAGCAAGCTAGCATGAAGAACAGCACCATTTGTGGAACGGTAGCCATCTCAAAACAACTAGCCCCAAGTTTCGAACAAGAGGATCTGATAGCTGCAATCGAAGAAGGAACTTGGATGACTCCTATCCGGAACTACTTGCAAGATGGCACACTACCCAACGAGCGTAACAAAGTCAGGAAAATCTTAAGGAGTGCTTCCCGCTACACGATAAAAGAAGGCATCCTCTATCGGCGCGGCTTCTCTAACCCCTTATTAAGATGTGTCGCCGGAAGGGAAGCCAAGGAAATCTTATCCAACATCCATCGAGGAAGTTGCGGAGACCACACTGGAGGGCAGACTCTGGCAAAGAAGATACTCCGATATGGATATTTCTTGCCCACCTTAAACAAAGACGCCTTGGACTTCGTCAAAAAATGCGACAGATGTCAGAAATTTGCTAAAATCCCTCGACTACCAACCAATGAGATTACTTAGATGACCAGCCCTTGTCCCTTTGCAATATGGGGAATTGACTTGATTGGCGAACTGCCAATGGGCCGAGGCAGAGCCAAATATGCCATAATGGCAGTTGACTATTTCACCAAATGGGTGGAAGCGGAGCCTCTAAATAAAATATCTTCAGCAAAAGTTATTAACTTCTTGATCAAAAATGTTTTATGCAGGTACGGGGTTCCACTCAAAATCATATCGGACAATGGACTTCAATTTGACAGCGAGGAATTCACCGACTGGTGCCGAGAGCACGGAATTCACAAAAGCTTCTCATCTGTAGCTTATCCCCAGGCAAACAGACAAGTCGAAGCTGTCAACAAAATTCTCAAAACTCTAATCAAGAAGAAACTTGAAAAGTCAAAAGGCGCTTGGGTGGATGAACTTCCTACGGCACTTTGGGCCTACCGCACATCTTACAGAACATCAACAGGACATACTCCTTTCTCTTTGGCATACGGATCGAAGGCCATGCTCCCAGTTGAAACTATAGTGCCCTCCCATCGTAGGATCCACTACAACCCAGAAGAGAACGAAGAACTCCTCCACATGTCTTTGGATCTAATTGAAGAGAGAAGAAACGATGCAGCACTCAAAGCGGCAGCTCACAAGCAAAAAGTGGCAGCACAATACAACTCTAAAGTCAAACACCGCAGCTTACAAGAAGGATATCTTGTCCTCAAACGGATCTTTCCGCGCCCTGGAGCGCTAGATCCAATCTGGGACGGACCTTATGTAATTCATAAAGATCTCCACAACGGAGCTTATATTTTGTCAACAGTGGACAGAGAGGTGTTCCAGAGGGCATGGAACATCCAACACCTTCGTCGATACTTTTCTTAACTTGTACTGCCCATATGAAGTGAATTAATAAAGAGAATCAGTGGACATAGGCATTTTTGTGCCGAACCACTCTAAAAATCTTGTCTCTTTTTTAACTTGTTCCTTTATATCTTGGCTGCTTGTTAAGCTTTATCCTTTTCTGTTGAACAAAATCCTGTATAACGGCATTTCCATTCTGGACACTTCACAGCACAACCTCACCTAGACAAGACCTAACAGGTACTATATGAATCTATGCCCTCGTCAATGAGACACTTTTGCTCCAGCATCCCTCTGCTGCGGGTTAACTCATTGCTCGCGATGGCCCTCAAAGCCAACTGTAATGAGCCGATCATAAGCCACCGAGAAGGCCGACTATAGCCGAGGCAGCACATTACGGCGTTCGGCTCGCCAGCGACTGTGAACCGATTATAAGCCCCAACATAAGGTGTGGCCAGCCAGGGGCAGTTCACAGTTGACGATCGGCACCCATGCTAGCCGGCCACGGTAAATCAAATAATACCCACGATTACGGGCCATAATGGCCTGGGTAGTTACTGTGCGCGATCTCGGCTCCGATGTGTCTTAAGTACGGCTGTGGTAAAAAGAAAAATCCCCACGGAGGCGTAAGATGGGTGACGAATGTCTCCAAGACCCACGGCTAGGGAAAGTGACTACAAAACCTGCTTGCCACGAACTTAAGCACACCGAAGGCCTTCCGTGATTGGAAGTTTTACTATTTCTTATATTTCCATTTTATTTATAAAAACTTTCCTCCTATCCTCTATAACGATCACTAAAGTACAGGACACAAGATGGGAGACACTCGCTAGTGGAAATGAGAACTCACAACTGGGTAACAGGTCACTCAGCTGCATTCCATCCTCAGTCACACAAGACATTCAAAGCTACCGTCTACAACTAAAACATGAAGGGCGGTACTTCCTTTTCTTGTACATAAACATGTAGCTATAGCCTATTCACACATCACACTAACATTGCGAGACATGAAATTATGTTTGGAGCAAGAGCTTAGCATCAAACACGATTGAAGCACATGCATATACACAGCTATATTTCTTATGCAACACATTAAAATAACGACAGCATTCAAATATGACAGAATCAGCTTATGTTATAAAATTATATACGAATAAAATCATTCGCTACAATGACATAATTACATAATTACAGCCTGAAAGTACATTAATGTTTTGTACTAGTATATTCAGGAATGCCAAGTAAACCAAAAAAGTAGTCAGCTGCAGCAGGGCTCCGCCTCTATCCTGCTAGCCCTCCGGGACCTACTTGATCGCTGGAACAGAGCTCCCAGCATGCTGGCCAGAGGTCCCACCTGTCCGATTCAGGAGAAGAATCCATCAGATAAATGATACGCAATCAAGTTAAGAAAAGATTGAGAGGGAAGACTTACCATCATCTGCTCCCTGATCATCATCCCCCAACTACACACCCACTTCCTCGGCGGTAAGAAACCGCATGCCCTCCTTCACTGCCACTTTCTCCTCCTCGGTAAACTGGGCCGTGACCACATCCATTCTGAAAGCTACACCACCATCCTTATCCGCCTCAGCCTTGGCCTCCTCCAAACCCCGGAGATATATCCTAGCCATGACCCGGGGATAATCGTCCATCCAGGATAGGTTGCCCTACTTCCAAGTACAGAAGTACATGTCCTGGAGCATCTTATCCATCATCCCCTCATTCTCCTCAAACTACCTCATCCGGGCCTCGGAAGCCGACAGCCTTGTAATGGCAGCATCTCTCTCCAATCGGTATCTCGAACAGTCAGCCTGAAGGGATTTCCGCATCGCCTCCATCTCCTCCTTCAGCTTGGCTTGAGCAAGCTCTACAGCCTCAAGCTTCCCAAATAACTCCTCTATCTGCTCAAGATCCGCTCTCCGAACCTCATCCACCGTGGCAATGGCCAAATCGGTTCGTTCCTTGCAGGTGGCCTCCATTTTTCGCAACTCGGCTCTGCTAGCCTCCTCCATAGTTTTCTTTAGCCGTTTGGAGGCCGCCTCATGCTGGGAGATCTGAATGACCTGATCGGCAAGCTGTTTGGCCTGATCGGAAACCATTAGCTGCAACTGAATGTTAGCACTTCTGATTTCCTCTCCAGCCTTGACCAGTCGGGCATGATGCGCCATCATCCTCCTGGTCTCCTCAACCACCCGATCGATGTTTTCCTTGGCCTCATCCCCCATAGTCACAATCCGAGTGGTCAACAAGTCGAGATCCAAAGACTTAGCCTCATCAAGCACCCTTACCATAGGATTGTGGGGTAGGAGATGCTCACCGGTAAGCCCATCGAAGGAAATATCATGGAGGTTCGGGTCCAGATCTGGATGACCCGCAAATGGGTTACGAGCCAAGCCGGGACGATCAACATGAGTAACGGTAGGATTCTCTGATGGATGTGGAGATGGTGTGGACTCAGTATCCTCCCCCGTAATATCATGAATAGGCTGGGTTGGGGGCTGAGGTCCAAGCGAAGGTTCAAACATGGAACGCCTCCTATTTCTCTTTTGAATATCCTCTTCGATGACTCCAAGAAGAGGACGGTAGCCGACTATGCCCCCAGAACGGTCAGTCGAGGGCTTCGGTTTAGCAGAAGCTTTGAGGAGTTTGAACTGTTCGAGGCGGTGCCGAATGTCTGATGTCTTGGCCGCCTTACCCGTTCCTGAAATAAAAACCAAGTGTTACAAGCATGCATGAGACTATAATCCAAGAAACATGTGAAGTTAAAAGAGGAGTCAAGAATTCATCTTGAACCGCCGGGGTTGCCCTAGCTGAAATACTCTCAGAAGATGGACTGGCACCAGTTTCGGCCTTATCAGATTTCTTCGATTTCTCCACCAAGGCTGGCCCTTCCTCCAACCCCTCAAAGGCTTGGCGGAAAGCATCATCCGTCCACTTTTGAATCTCACCTGCTTGCCTAGAGGTCAAGGCACCAATGCCACTACCACTTTGTCCTACGCCACCGTTACCACCATCACCTTCTCCATCACCTCCGCTCTCCTCCTCACCTCTTTCCCCCTCTCCACTTTCCTCCTCCGGAACATCTGGGCATGTGCTGGGAAAGGGTCCATCAGATTTCTTAAGCTTCTTCCCCCCGACGACTGGAGGTATCGAGAAGGGTCTAATCTTGCTACTCTTTGTCGTGGCCCCTCCTTTGGCTTTGGCAGCTCTTTCCTCAGCCGTATCCCTCTGCTTGACCACAGACTGATGTGGTAGATTCAAGTTGTGTTCCAGGAGAGTGGCATTCCTGATTAGGTAAGAAGCTGACCTATCCCTTCCCGAAATGGCCTCTATCTCCACGGCCATCTGAACCAAGTGATCATTCTCCAAGACCGCAAAGCCACCTGTCGCTACTAAGAAATAAAAACACATAAGAAGAAGCATCTCAGCCAGAACGGAAATTATAATAAAACTTCAACTTACAGCCAGAGGTGAAGCGGTGGATCGAAATGGTGTCGTCCTGGACGAAGAACCATTCCTTCTTAAACATGGTGAACTTTGAATACAAGTCCAGGACCGGCTTGAAGGACACGGCCGATTCCAAGCTGATGTATGGAGACCCCTTCTTGTAACCCCTCAAGTTATATAGATATCGAATTTCCTGGTTAGAAGTGGGGCGCCCGTACTTTCTCTGGAAAATCACGAATTGGCACACCAAGATAGCGTAGGAGTTGGGCTGGAGCTGGAAGGGGGCCACCTTTAAATAAGTAACGAAGCTAACTATCCAGGCATTGATTGGAGGAATGGCCCCACACATGCAGTAGTACCTACTATAAGCAAAGTATCCTTCAGGGGGATTATATGGTATGACCCCCTTTCTTGGCACCAGCATGTGTGCTCTATCATTCCCAAAGGAGCGGGAGATAACATCAAGCGGCTCCTCTCTGAGAGAGCTCGGAAAGCAATCAGGAGGAGAGTTCATAAGCTCTTGAGGACCATATCCGTCCACTAGTGATCTCGGGGTGGGTCCCTGTCGTCCCGGTCCTGGCTGGGCTGGGGGCACCACAAGGGACTCTCTTCTGTCGGTAGATTTTCTCTTTTCTGATCGAGTTTCCACTTTGTGAGACATTATCTGCAACACAAGAAGTACATCGCTAGAGCAGGAGTATGAAAATATAAACAAACAAGTACATGCGGCCTGGAGTCTCATTCTCAATATGAAACATAAAAGTTTGAGGCTAAAGTCCATTCGGCCTCGCACTTCTCAAACTCCCAAGTCCATCCGGTAGTACAAGGTCGAAAGGCCATTCGGCACTCAAACTACCGAGCCCATTCGGTAGAGCAAGGCAGAAGGCCATTCGGCGCTATACTCCTCAGCTCATTCGGCACTCAAGAACACTCGGTAGTTCAAGATTAAAACCCCATTCGGCAATCACCTGATTCGGCAATCCAACGTGATTCGGCAGTGAGTTTGATTCAGCAGGAGAGAATCTGATTCGGCTATCAAGCTTGGTAGGGAACAACGAAGGCATAACACCCCTACTTATAGGCGAACGCAGGATGACCGGACCGGCTAATTCGGCACATAGGACCGGATGAAAACACCCAAGCTAGAACAAAGTGCGACATATACAAGCATATGCCCCACTTTGGGAGGGCAAGTGTTGGGGATGTTTCCACCGAACCAAAAACCTCCACTTCACTGCCGAACCAAACGTCTCCACTTCACTGCCGAACCAAGCCCCTCCACTTCATTGCCGAACCAAGCCTTTCCACTTCACTGCCGAACCAAGGCCTCTCCAACGCCTACCGGACCAAGTCCCTCTCCTCCATCACCGGACCAAAACTCCACCAAGTCACTACCGGACCAACGTCCCACCGGACCAACTCCACTTCCATGAACGACCGAACCAACCCACTTCACCTACCACCGGACCAACCTCTACCGGACCAACCCACTTCACCTACCACCGGACCAACCCACTTCCATGCACTACCGAACCAAGGCCTTGCCGAACCAACGTTACCAGGCCAGATTGCATCAGCCCAGGCCCACCAGCAGCTATATACATACAGGACCCCTGCCCCCAGCCTCACTCTATAAATAGAGGGGCAGGGGTACAACAATGGGGGATAAGTTTGAGAGCTCAAGCACGGATAGAACTTTCAAACAACTTTCAATTACTTGTAATCAAAGCTTTGTACTTGTAATCTGAATAGAAGAGGAGAATAACATATAAAGTGGACATAGGTATGTTCTGGCCGAGCCACTATAAATTTGTGTGTCTTTTACAGTTTAGTCCCTGCTTTTTATATATTTTCATAAATCACCCAAATCACTAAGAACAACGTATAATCAACTAAATCATACGACTTGGAGGTGTTTGCCCATTTTTTGTGCAAACAATCGCCTTTCTGTATAACTAGAAGATTATTATTATTTAAATTTAACAGTTTACGTGTATTAACTTGGGTTTTTAAACTTGAGCACCTACATTTTGCATCTTGCTATATGAAAATGGATCTCAATTCATATCTCGCTAACTAATTTTTTTTCCTGATAATAAATATTAATTAGTTGAATGAAATTCGTATATATATAGTTTATTTTAAATAGCTATAAGCTTTATATTTGAGATTAATTAAGCAAAAAAGTTTGTTAGAAATCGGATTAATTTTCAACCATCCACCTATAGTTTAGATCGGCTGATGTATAAATTTTGATTGGTCACTGCTTGGTTTAAGATGTACTGCTGTATTGAAGTTTGAATTTCCAGCAAGTCTTATACAATTTTGGTATTCCCACTTATTACGTAACTAGGTTTTAAGTATTCTTTGTTTCACAACTAAGTCCTCCCCTCTAATGATGTGTTTGAATGCATGGAAGATTCATAATCTTTTGTTGTCCATGTGTTAAGGTCTGCTGCTAAACTAGATACTTCATGCTTTGGTCCTTGTTTTGCTACCTAACTTAACCTTGATTTTATGACTTCGTTTTGATTCAACATGCACTTTTCTTTAGACTGCATTTTTCTTTTATTCACTGCCTACATCTATATGTTCATCCTAAAAAAGGCGCACCAAATGTAAAACTTACACCTCCAGTCAGTTTATCACCATTTAAACTGGAATATTTTGATACGTCAAAAAAGTAAAACTTATGTCCAACATAAGAGGTGGTAACTATAGAAGTTCTTAAGGCTGTAATCTTTAGTGAATAGTTTGTTATCTTTGATTAATAGTTTATTATGTTTGTTAATTAGTTACAGATTGTTAATAATTGTAAATGATGAGTTGTTAAATACCAAAAACCTTATGAAAGGGCAACTTATCATGTTGTTATTCATATATTGTGCTTGAGGTCTAATATTTTGCGTCTATTGTTGTTCATATTCAGTTTTGTAGCTGGTTTCATGATGTTTTGTAGTTGGACACAACTGTTTTTTTATGAATGTTTTTGTGTGTTAGATCTATTGAAAACATGTATATATGTTGGATCTATAGAAAATAATATAAGTTGTGACATTAGCATGCCAGTAGAATGATTTTTCCTAGATGTTTCAGAATACATTTTTTAGTGAAACTGCATTTTGCTTCTATGCCTCCATAACGATTGCAGCCACTGCCTTTGCTAGGATGCCATTCGTACATAGCTTCTTGCCAAATCATATTGTAGTTCTCATCTAGTATTCACTAAAGTCAATTTTTTTTTCTTGCAGTCACACCGCGATAGCAACAATACGCAGCAGGTTCAAGATCAGCAAGAACGAGTTATTGTGCATGGTTTGATGAAAAAAAGTGCAGGCTATTGAGTTGGGAGAAGAACGTAGTTGCAAAGGGGGCAATAGCAAGCACTGATCCTGATGCGTCGGTACATTTTGTAAAGGTTGGAGTTGAAGCTTGGAAAGTATGGGTGGATGTAGCGGTGGAACCAGAAGCTTTTTTTTTAGGCCAAATTCAGAGATGTCCACTATTAAAGAGGCCGTTGGATCAACCGTTGCGTGGCACTAAGACTTTATATCCTTAGTCTAGTACGATTGTACTTAGAACTTGATATTTATAGCCGACTGTTATGTATTAATGCTTTATGAATTTGGGAGGTAAACTTATCTGACTTTTTGGAGTGTTGGAATTTTATGACTATCTTTTAGTCTTTTCACATGTGATTTTGGTTGCTTGCGCGTAATATTTATTACTGTTAAATTATTCATTATTTGTATGGATGTGCTACCTATACGTTGCTGTAATTTTTTTTTTAATTTGCATTTTATCTGCAATGGTCAAAGCGCGTTGTATTATACTATATTACAACGGCCAATAACCGTTGTAAAAATCATTATGATAGTATTTTGCAACGGGCAAAGAAGCTTGTATTATAGTCTATTACAACGGTAGACAACCGTTGTATTAAAGCCTATAACAACGGTCGAAAACCGTTGTCAAGATGTTTTTTACAACGGTCGGTGAATGTTGTGAAACATGCTATCCATCTTGTATGATAGTATTTTGCAACGGGTAAAGGAGCTTGTATTATAGTCTATTACAATGATCGAAGACCGTTGTAAAAAATATTACTACAACGGTCCTTACAACAATAACTGCCCATTGTAAAATAAGGGTGACCTATTACAACATCGCCTATTACAACGGTCGCCTGCCCGTTGTGGAAATGCTATTACAACGGATTTTGCCCATTGTAAAAAGTCTGTTTTGTTGTAGTGATCTATTTTAAATCTACTTAATGTAATTTAAATCTATTTAATCTATTTTAAATTTATTTAATCTATTTATAACCTATTTAAGATAATTTAAAACCATTTAATCTTTTTTAAATCTATATGAATAATTTTTAAATCTAATTAAGTCAAATTTAAATCTATCTAAAACTATTTTCTATTTAAACTATTTTAAATCTATTTTTAACGATTTCTAAAACTATTAAAATAGTTTATGACTACCTAAACTATTTTTTAAAATTTCAGACTGTGTAAAGTTAAATTATTTATATTTAAATCCTTGATGATGATAACACCTGAGTTGGAATTCGGAATTGATATCTTTTTGCAAAATGGCATATTAGAGTAAATATGATGATTTTGGAATGAGGATTTTATTAGTCATTCTTAACGATAAATTCAAAAATGAATATGATTTTTGGAACTGAATATAGTTTTGAAAGTGAATATGATTTCAAAAGATATATGATTTGAAATCAAATATTATATTTTGATATGAATTGTGAACTGACTTTTTGAAATGAAAAAGAACCATCCGGTGTGAAATAAGCGTTTGGTTTTTAAAACGATCGGGATCAGATATTGTCATACTCTCTGCCAATACCGAAAATCACTTTAACAACTTTGTACGTGGTGGAGATTCCAGAAATGAAGTAGGATGGTTTGATGTACGAGTCTGTATGAGGTATTTACGTGACCTTGACTCCCGTGAGTCAGCTTATATGTGACTAAACAAGAGCCACACCGGGCCAAGTAAGGTCATTCCTCATATCGGACACATTTCTTCGATGCCACTTTATTAGTTTATGATTGATTTGGTGGCCATCTCTTGATTTTGATTTGGGATTGTGTTCCGAGGTGGGCAGTAGTAGCTGCTATGCATTACCACTAGTCCGAATCCGTAATTGATATATCTACCCCGGCATTGCCTCGAGTGTCGTGTTCACATGCCCTCTATGAGTTTGTTTTGTACCATACTTATGGAATGCCCTCTAGGTAAACCTCCTGGAGGAGTGTACGGTGTCGTATAGATTATAGGAATATACAAAATATGTTAAGGGGAATATGGATAACGCCTTAGCACTATTTTAATAGTTTTACTTTATTGTAAACATATTATAATAGCGTATTGTACTACATAGTCGATAGTTTAACGGATCCTTAGGAGATGTAAATCTCGAACATCTCTTAAGTTACTGCACCAACGTTAGGGATTGGATAGGAGATGTCAAACCTCATAAACATCTCCGACGCTGTAACATTCGTATTTATTTATTGTTGATTTAACTTATGTAAGATCTTTAGTTCTGACTCGAGTGTTTTGTCTTTTCAATTCGCTCGAGTCAGCCTGCGCATTTCAGGATTGAAGACCTTATTTTTGGAGGATGAAGACGAAGATTCATACTATTATTACTTATTATATGTATTCCACAGCATCATGTTGTTCCGCTGCATTTATTTATTTATTCTTGTTTTCTGTAACTCTGATTTTGTGTTGTAAAAGGATAATCAAATGTATTTATAAAACAGCTTCATGAACTATTATTTGATTATTATATTTTGTCATTCTGCTACAACATTCTGTATTTATTTTATTTCTTTCTCTTTTTATTTACCCTACAACAATCTGCCATTTTGAATGGTTTAAATTTGCCATGTGTGCCTGCTTAAAACGTCCAAAAATGTAGGTCGTTACTGTTGGTATCAGAGCTTTGGTTTAGCGATAACCTTAGCTTTGTGGGGTTTGACTCGTATAAAATAGGATAGTAATACCCTAGAATGAGTTGCTTAGTGTATATATCAGAGAGCATATTTATTAGTGTTGTAAAGGGTTTTTGTATTGTGTTAATTTGTTCCGTTTTGTATTTATAAATTCTGGTCAGTGCATAGGACGCTATGACATCGATAGGGATTTCTAAACACTAGATAGGGCAGACCGACACAATACTTGTTTTGAAATATAGATAAATGAAATAATTTTTCCTATTGTATGTTTTGTATATAAAATATTGCATTTTATAAACGATATAGTTGGACGTAATATGTTGTTTATTAGATAGAGAAATTTTATAAATATTGACTGAAAAATAAAATTTATAAACAAAATGAATATAAACCGAAAATTTTAGAATTGAAGTTCCGGGATTTTTGAAAATTTCTTTCGAAAGATTTTGGAATCTAATATAAGTAGTATATAGAAGTATTTTCTGACGTGAATATTTCAATATGATTTGAAAGAAATGTTTTAAAAGAATTTTAGAATGAAATAAGTTTGTACTCCCTTCTTAGTCGTTGGAAAATAATCTTGGTCATGAGTACATGCATCATCGACGCTCATTTTCGAGTTTCAAAGTGGGAAGACCGTTGTAGTAATTTTACTGCACAATTTTGATAAATTAATCTTGATTTTAAATTCCAAATATGACTTGATATATAAAAAGAAATGATTATATATTATTTTAATATAATTGGAATGAAAACTGGTTGTTTAGTTCTTAAGTTTCTGTAAATTTGAAATTAAAATTTATTGTAATGAATGAAATCTTGACTATAATAATAATCGAACCTTTTAAAAGGAAAATAAGAAATTTGATGTTCAAATGATTAATGAAATAGATAAGAAATTAAAATTTTGTAAACTGTAAATAAAAAGGAAATGAAAATAAGAAGTGGTAAATATTGAACATTTTGTTAACTAAATATATAAGAGAAACTTGGGTAGTATCCAATTGCATCCTTAAAAACATATTTATAACTTACCAAAATATTAAAAGTTGAAATGTTAAATAAGGATATATATATATAATAGAATATTATACAAGTAAAACTTGGAAAAATGAAAGAGTTCAATGGAATTTCTTCTATAAATAAGAATTCTAATGTTATAAATTGTTATAAACTAAAGTTAATAGTTTGAAGTGCTACTAATTGAATGTAATAAAAATGAATAATGTAAGAAAAATGGTTGTAAATTTAAGTTAACGTCTTTAGGCTATTTAAAATCAGATTTGATGGTAATGGTGAATACTGTAAATAAATAATTATAAAACTTAAATTAATATTGAAACCATTTATAATTCAAATGAGTACTATATAAATTGAATGACTATAATTTCAGACACCATTGAAAAGATTTAGAAAAGGTGTTAATATTCAATAGTACTGTATATGGAATAAATTAATGTCAAAAGGAAATAATCTGTTAATGATGAATTAAATTATAAAGAAACTTACCTAATATTAGAGAATCCAATAATTGAAATAAAAACAACTTATTTAAGCAATCAATGTAATATAGTAAAATGAAAGAAAATGGCACTGTATGAATAAAGGAGAATGAACTTTTGTAAGTAATAACGAATGTAGATTAATGAAAATAAACATTATATGAATGAGAAAAGAAAAGTAAATGATGAAAAAAAGGGAAAATAAATTAAACAGAAAATGTGAAGTAAACAAAATAAAATGTATACAATACTTCAATAATTAATTTATTTATCATTCAAATAATTGAAATGGATATAACTTATCTAAGTAAAGAATGTAAATTAATGAAATAAGCCTTATATGAATGAATGAGAATTAAATTTTTGTGGGTAATGAACGTGAATTAAAGAAAATAATTGTATGAAAAAATGAACAATAAATGATGTGAAAAGATAAATAGAGTAATGAGAATAAAACATAAATATTATTTGAAAATGTGTTGAACTTTTTGAGGCTCATGGATTGGTTGGGAAAATGATACTGCTATTTTGTATAGAGACGTATAAATAATCCATTTAGTTTAATCTATGACTGTTGAGTGCATGACTTACCTAGTAGTTTATTCATCATTTTTATATGATTAGAAGTTCTACACCCAAACAAACCATTTGTTTGCTTGTTATGGAAGAATGATTGTTCTCTTTGTTGAAAATGATGTTGTACTATTGTTTTTCAAATGATTATTGTTACGTGGTGATGTTTGTTTTGTTATCAGTAGAAACAACATAAATATTTCTCTTTTATATAATTATTAATTCTTTTGGATTATATAAGTGAAATACAGTTTATGGATGCAATTGCTACTGCTTTTAGTTTCATAAAATAAGCGTTATTTGCCCAATAAATAGGTATGTTCTCGGATTACGGTTTTTTAGCGATATTATATTATTTTTTCTATGGTTTGGGATATATTATTTTTAAATATGATATATATATATATATATATATGTATTTATTATTGACAATATAATTTCTCCCGGACCTCTCCGTACAAAGGAGACTCTATCGAAATTTTCCGTAAATTTTGGACATAGAAAATTTTGAAAAGAGTTTTTCAAACTTTTATTAACTTGAGTATAAAAGGATTTAATGGTTATAAATTGATATATTTTATTTAAATTATTTAATTTTGTAACTTTATTGATTTATAAATTTAATATTTTGAATAAGATATATTAATTTCTTAATTCCTTCTTTTCCCTTCTTTTTCCTTTTCGAGGATGAAAAGTTTTGAGTGGGGGAGAGTGTAACGAACCATAATTTTCGATAATTGAAATTTTGTTAATTTAATAAAGTTTTGTAATTTAATGTTAGAAGAAAGAAAAAATTTGTGATTTAATAATAAGAATATAACTGGAATAAAATGGAATAGTATTAATTTAAGGTAACTGATAATTGCTCTAAATGTAATTCCAATTAATTAAAAGGATTAAAGAGCTATAATTGATATAGATTGTAAATAAATTTTAATCATGTATGTATTAATGGAAAATTAGATTAAAGGAGTAATTGATAAATTAAATGTTGATTAATTAATGAAATAATGTGTAATAAATTGTAGTCGAATAAAATTAGTGTTGTAGTAGAAATAATAACAATTGTTGTGGATAAAACACTAATAGAACGTGACTAAAAGTTAATGCTGACAATTATTATGTGTTACTTATTTATTTATCCTGTTAAATTAAAACTGGAAATCAATTGCAATTAATTCACATAATTTGTGCAGTTAATGTAGGTTAAATCGATAATGGTAGAATGTAAATTCAATGAGATGTAACCATTGAAAATTTTATGCATAATATGACAATTGCTTGAATAAAAAGAATTGGAATCAAGCTTGACCAATCTATTGGAATATAAAATAATAATAAATAGATTTATTGAAATTAAATGTAATTAAATACTATATTAATGAAAACTAAGATGGTAATGGTAAAGTATTAGTGTAACAAGATAAAAACAAATGTTGATTATGTTAATATATTAATAATTGATTGAAAAAACGAAAGCTTGAAATCAAATTAAACCAATTTATTGAAATTAAATAATAATTAATTGGTTCCAATTACAATTGAAATTGAGTACTGCATTTAGGAAAATAATTAATACTGAATCGATACATAAATTTTCTTTAAGTTATTATAATTGTCTAAGAAATCAAAAGGTGATTTAATTAATTTAAAATTAATTTATTAAAATAGCCATTTTGGCCACTGTCTCGAATGTCACTGTAACGAGCCGCAGTTCTGTACCCCTTAAATCAACGCTATTTTCCAACATATCAACTCAAGGTGAATGGAAATACGAACCGTTTGGGTTAAAGAAGAAGGAGGTAGAAGAAGAAAATAGAAAACAACACCAGAATCTAACCATCGCAGCGAAATAAAATATAATAGATAATAAATGATCTTTACACAAAAACAAATCTGTTTATATATTACATCATCAGAGTATACATAACACACAGCTGGATAGTAATCATAACATGTCCTCACAAAACTGAATGCACAGCTAATCAACATAGCGGAATATTTAAAAAAAGTACGGAAGTACGTATCGCCATTCAGCTCGTCTCCTGAGCTCCATAGCATCCTTTCCTGTATTCTATAATACTCGGTCTGACCCGAGCATTATAGTGAAATAACACCCGAGTCAGTCTGGATTACCAGCGTGAGAAAATCACACTCAATTTGATTATCAAAGTTTCAAAATCCTTTGAAAACAAAAGCATCTCGTGAGACCACGCCATAAATAAACATGTCGGGTTTTTTCCTTACGATAGCCAAAACACATTTTATCAAATCCGTCTGAAATTATAATAGTGTCTATAGAAAGTAAAATAGAATCTAGCTGAAATGCTTGCATCTCACATTTCAGCAATAGTTGGGCACAATCAAAACCGTAAAGGCGTGTAGGAAGAATGGATTTCCAACTAAGGACTAGGCACTGGGGTACCACCTGTCACAGTACGTGGCCTAGATCACCGTACCGAGGATCCCTCCCGATCCCTTGCAACATAAGACCGGGACTACCCCTTACTGGATAATACCGAATAAGATCACCCCACGGTTGGGATCAGCAACTGCCCACACAGCCGAAATAAAAAGGGATATCTAGACAGGGATGACCTTACCCTAATGGGTGCTACTCACTTAGCCTTGCTGCATATCCCCTGATTTTCAGTCATTCCCGGTTGATGAGGCTCGAGGCTAAGCGTTGCCTTTTTAGAGCATGTCACGTAGAATGCTCATCGTCCTCCTGACGTTTCTCTGAAAGCATTCATCCATAAAAGTCCATTTCGGGTTCGAACGAAACCGAAGGCACTACTCCTACTACATCCATTTTGGAATCACCTCAGGATTAGTAGCGACTAGCCCTTGCACTTCACTACTCCACCTTCGAATCCAAACTCTGGTTTTCCACACGAAAACGTTCAAACGGATCGAAGTGGTTTTCAAGAAATAAATCATGATCCCGTTCTCTTCGAAATGATCAGCGCATTGGCCAATATTGATAGTGTTGGGGATGCGGATTAAGGATCTTAAGGAAGAAATAACACTAGAGGGGGGTGAATAGTGTTTTAAAGAATATATGAACTATATGACTAAATTAAAACTTTCAACACAAATCTAAACAGAATTCTAACACAGAATGATCGTAGAACATATAACAAATGCAAATAGTAAAGTAAAGCAAGTAAAAGGAAAGAACACACCGGATTTTATACTAGTTCGGAATCCTCCTACATTCAGTCCTGCACCAAGGCAATATCCTTGTACAGATTTTTATAAGCCAATATCCAAATTACAACCCTCAATTTCTAAGGCCTTGAGGAACCCTCCTATTCCGAGTCTGGGGTAAACTCTCTTGATTTACGGGACACATGATCACCCTAATACTTCTTAATAACAATCCTTTTGAATGTATAGACTCTATGGACTTTTTGAATACAAATTAATCCTATAACTCTAAATAGCACTTTGATCTTTAGTAGAATGATGGAGAATCAAATAGAGAGAGTATCTAAATGATTTCCTATTGAGAATTTGGCAGAATGATTGCACGATCTTGAAAATATGAAGTTTTATGGACATGGAATGGTGGAGAAGAAAGAGTGAAGAAAATAAGAAAGTAGTTGTTAAAAAAATTCGTTTTGGAAGCCTTTATATAGATGCACAACAGTCATAACCATTGGCGAAAGGTTTTCGATCGAATGGACACTTCTTTTGAAAATTGAATTTTGAATCTAACTGTCACCATGTCGACATGGGGTATCCCCATATGTCGACATCCCTCAGTTCAAAATTATAGAGATGTTGTTTTGTAAAGACAATTGAATTTAAAACAAGTTGAAACTTCTCTGAAGCAAAGTAAAGTGTTTAAACAATATTTTGAGATAGAGAATGAATATAAAACATTATTTTAAATATATGTATATAATTGATATAGACCGTCAATTATATAAGTAATATTTAAAATCAGAATAAGTTTTGATGTTTTAAAAATAGAAGTTTTTAAAATTAGAATAGAGAAATATTTCAAGGCTAAAACAAAGTTTGAAAATCTTTTTGAAAACATGATTTTGAAAGCTAAAACATTTTGAAAACAGATTTAAAAACATTTTGAAAAATCTATTCAAACTGAAATTGCAAGAACCTTCCTACAGAGCTCCTCCATAGGACTCGAGAACTTGTACAAAGTAGTTTAAATGATTTTGATTTTCGTGGATTTGTAAGCCACTTGTCGTAGGTTTGTAAGCTACTTTTCGTGGTTTGTAAGCCACTGGATTCGATACAAATTGGGTTCCATCCCAAAAGAAAATTGGAAGAAAGATGAGAGTGCTATTATGAAGTTTTAACAAAATACTAGACACTTATCTTGAGATCTTGAAATCTTGATTCTCTAGAGTCTTGAATCATGAATCTCTAATCTTCATCTTGATGCTTGAGTCTTTATATTGATTAGTCTTCGATGATACCTGCATATACTTCCTATATATATATATATATATATATATATATATATATATATATATGGAAATGTTAGTATATATTTTATAAAGTAAAGTATAATAACTATATAAGGCTGTTGTCATCAAAACATCATCAACTCAGTTCCTAACAATCTCCCACTTTTTGATGATGGCAACCTTTATTTATAAAATATTCTTACAATACCATAACTCCCCCTTACTCCGTGATTTCTTCTTAAAACTACAACTCCCCCTTACTCCATGACTCCCCCTTACACCAAGCACATATATTTTTATAACTTTCTCCCCCTTTGTCATCAACAAAAACTATTAACTACTTAAGAATTCAAGAATGATTAGTATGAACAAATAATATGTATAGAACAAGCATGAAACAATGAGTATCGATGAAGACTAGAACAAACTAATTAAGAACATCATGGAAAACCCGGTTCATAAGGTCGACAAAGAAAGCTGAGGCATTAGTCAAACCAAAAGGCATAACTAACCATTCACAGAAACTATCCTCAGAACAGAAAACAGTTTTGGGAATACTTTCCTTGGCAATTCTAAGCTGGTGGAAACCGATGGCAAGATCAACCGGAGAGAATACAATAGCTCCATAAAGCTGATCGAACATATCATTAATGCGAGGCATTGGATGTCTGTTTTTCATAGTGAGCTTGCTCAGCTCTCTATAATCAACACACATCCTTAAAGAACCATCAGACTTAGTGACAAAAACAACTGCTACTCCCCATTCGGAATAACTGGGTTCGATCAAACCTTTGGAGAACAAGTCTTCAATTTTCTTCCTCAACTCAACATTCTCACGGGGTGCCATTCTTTTGGGTGGAAGAACTACAGGTTGAGCTCCTGGAATGAGATCAATACGGAATTCGATTTTCCATTTAGGAGGTAAAGAAGCGACTTCACCAAATACGTCGGAATAGAGTTTGACCACAGGAGTAGAATCAAGATCACTAGGGGAAGAATCAAGAGAATAGATAAAACTGCCTGCGTAGTCCTAAGGCATATGACACTGGATCACCAAAGGATCTCCCTTATCACCAACAAGAGAAACGGTTCGGGCTTTACAAGAAATAATAGCTCGTGATTCTTCAGCCAATCTCCTCCAAGCAATAGATCAAAAGCATCGAAACCAAGAACGTAGAAATCACCAGAAAAATGGTTCCCAGAGTAGAAGAGTTTCACATTGTTACAAATCCTACTAAGGTTCGCGGGACCACAAATAGAACTAGTAACACAAAAGTGCAGTTGCATACTCAGGTGAAGGGATATGCTCAAACTTATCACAAAGATCCACAGAAATGAAATTATGCGAAGCTCCAGTGTCAAATAAAACATGAATAGGAAGATTGAACAAGGTAAAGGTGCTTTGGAGAGTACCTTGGGAATCACTAGGAGCAGGTACCGTGGATGAAGTAAATACGAAGATACCAGATGACTTGCCCTTCTGCTAAGTAGGACAATCCTGCTTGAAGGGGCTAGGCTGCAAGCAAATATGGAAAATATCACGCCCAGTCATCTGAGATGGAGCAGCTCTGGCTAAAGTAGGAAAACTATTGGAATAGTGCCCCTTCTGGTCACACTTGAAGAAAGTGATGGAAGAAAGATCAATAGGCTGCCTCCGGGAAGAAGAAGATCCTAAACCTGGATTTTTAAGCCAATTCTATTTCGGACGATGGAAATTAGACTTCCTCTTCTTAGAGTTGCCAGAAGAAGGCTGAGATGAAGGTGCACGAGCAACAGATGATTCCTTAGACTTGGGGTTCTCTTATCTAATAGCCATATCCATTGATCCAGTAAAAAGGCTTTGCACATGAGAAATCAGACAATCATAAAACTCTGGGTGAGCTCCAGCTATAAACTTCTCATTCTTCTTAAGAGGGGTATCAATCAAGCTAGTACTAAACTTGGAAAGTTCGTCAGACACTCAGCAATTGACGTGTCCCCTTGCTTAAGATCCATTAACTCACTGTATAGCTGAGGCTTCCCAGCCTTTGACATCCACTTCATCACAAAAGCCTCCCTAAAACAAGATATCCAAACTTAAGAAAGACTCTAAAGGGATAACCTAAACCCAATTGAAAGGACTAACTCAAGACAATACCTAAATTGTTCCCAAGAAATATCTGCCTCATTAGTGTTGGCTATAACAAACTCCCACCAATCTAGTGCTACCTCCTTCAACTGCCAAGCTGCTAACTGGCCCTTCTGAGCGTTGGTGATTTTCAAACCAGCGAAAATCCTTTCCAAAATTCTTAGCCACTGCTGAGCCTCAATGATGGTCTCTAATCCCAAAAACTTAGTACCACCTAGTTGAGTGAACTCCTTACATAGAGTAGTAAACCTAATAGGTGCAACTGACGTTCTTCCGTGCTCGTAGGCCCTATGCATCCCAGTATCACAAGCATGCATTTCCTTATGCATGCAGCCGTTTCACTAATGTGAATAGGTTATACAGAAGGGTGGGTTGGTTATATACTGCGATTCTATCAAGCTCTTCTTCCGGGGTCTGGGCAAAGGTGCTACAAAAAGGAAGTACAAGCTTGACGTACACATAGAGCTAAAATTGTCGACACAAGCATCAATAGTTCGGATCTGTCCTAATAATCAGGAGAATAACTGGTGTGGTGCTGGAACTGGGGCAACACCACGATCTTTGGCATTCCTACGATTCATCCTGAAAATTCAAGAATGAATTTTAGAATAAAGATAAAGGAAAAGATAGAAGAAAAGATCCAACTTGATTGGAAATCCTAATCAAAAAATTCTACAAGCAAGGTGGATCCGAAAGGAAGGAAAATTTGATTTTAAACAAGAAAATTTTTATATCCAAAAATAATCTTTTAAAAATCATTTAAAATCAGTTTTAAAATCATTTTATACTTAAAAATACGTTCTCTCACAAAGAATGATTCTAAGATTGATTTTACTCATTCTAGGGTATTTCTACCCTATCTCTAATGAGTTTTTGCCCCTTAGGCTAAGGTTTGCCTAAAACCAAAGCTTCGATACCAACTATAACGGACAACCTGCTAGTGGTGTAAGCCCACCGTAGCATACAGCTGTACCTGTGTTCTGCCTTTACGTCCAGCCTCTCGACTGCACCAACCCCGCAAGGACATATAGGAGTAAGAGTCATCCGCTCGCTACTAAACCTAAATGAGAGAACCCCCTATCATGTTGCACCATCCAAGTGCATAAGCAAACACACATGTTGGACTTGAATAATTCAAAACAACGGATTGTTTGTAAAATTTAGGGCAGATAAAGTCAATCACAGAATCATAGACACAGAATATCAGAATAACTCACAGCGGAATAAAATAACTATAGTAGTTCATGAAGCTACTAGATACAGAGTTCAAAACTAATACATAATACCAAAGTCTGGAAACAAATACACTTGGAAAGTCAAGATACATAAGTTCTCTACTACAAAAGAAAAAGTTGAGGGGAAATAACTAGAATGAAAATATCAAGTAGACAGCTAAATCTCCGGCGGATCTCTAGCTCCAAAAAGAGGATGAATCCAAAGCTGTGAAACTCAGGCTGACCCGAGCGTAAAGCAAAACACAAAACACTCAAATCAGGACATATATACTTATAAAATGTAAATCAACACAAGTGATCTGCAAAAGAAATGCATCAACTTAAAGGATGCTTGGGATTGCCCATCCTTTAAGGATCCATTTAACTATCTACTATGTAGTAATATAAGCTATTATAATAATGTCTAAAGCAAAGTAAACTACTAAAATAGCATTAAGGCTTTACATTTTCCACCTTACACATTTCATATATTCCCATAGTCTATACAGTACCCTAATGTAACGACCCATAAATTTTAAAGGTTTTATTTACGTATTTAATTGAATTTTGGTGAATTTTAAATAGTAATATTTTGAAATAATATGTGAAATACGTCTATTAAAACATAGCGAATGATAAATTTCCATCTAAAAATATGGAAGTTTATTTTCTTGTGTTGTTTTATTCAAATTCAAATCAGTTAATATTTGATGATAATAAAATATTTTTCAAACTTGAATATTTTTATATAGAAAATTTGTAAATCATCTGCTAAGTGAGACATCATATTTCATTTCTTCAAATTTGATCTTCTCTAGCTCCGTTTATCTTATTTTCTACAATTTTGCAGCATTTTCGGTAGCGGAAATTCGAGTTTTTATAATTTATCGTACCACCAATATTTGTATACCGTTTTGATCATCTTGTCGAGCCGATCTCTGTGATATATTCATTTCTGTATTTTGAGGTCTGGAATGCAACGATAACGATGAAACAGTTCACCGTAGAGGTACCACATTTTGACTTTCCACGTTCCCTTTTTTTCAAATCTATAACGTGCTGCCCAAACAAAATTTATTGTTTTAAACTCTCAGCTGAAATATAAGGATTGACCTTTGGAATTTCTTTTATTTTATATAAATATTCACTCTATTGCTTCACTGTTCATTTGAAGAGATTAGGTACGTTTCCTTTCTCTACTTTTCTTTGCTTCTTCAGTTTTCTCTGTTGTTTTCTCTCTCTCTCTCTCTCTCTCTCTCTTTTATTTTTTCGTTTTCTTCTCTTCCTCCCTTCATTCATCTGTGTGCACAGTTTTCCTAGCCCCTTCCTCCTTCCCATCACTTTGCCATATCTCCCTCTATCGCAAGACAACCCACGTCTACCCATCCCTCTCTTACCAATCACCCTCCTCCCAAGCCCAGCCAACCACTCACCGCCTAATGCCCATCCAGATCTCCTGCCTTGGCCCACCTACCTGACCCCATCGGTCTTTCAAATAGTCGAACATCTTGCCCACTTCGAACCATCAACCAAGGCAGGCAATCGATTCGTGCTCCTCTAGGTATGTAGGTATACATATAGCAGCTTGTATTGGTTGCGTTTTGCATTTGCAGAATGATATGTATTATATAAACATAGTTATAGTCTGCGTTTTGCTCTATTATTTATATATATGGTTTCCAGTGTTTATATATATATATATATATATATATATATATTTTGATTTTTCAAATATATATTATAAAGGTTGTTTTGAATATGTGGTCTATATTTTATATAGTTGTATGTACTCTGTTAGTATAGTTTTATGTTGATAAATATGTTTGTTGTGTGTGTACAATTCCTCTATTACATAATTTATTTATGCGGGTGCAAAAATTTTGTTATTTTTTTTCCATTTATATTCAAGTTTGATTTAAAAGTATATGTTATACGTGAGTGATTCTTCTATATATGTCGTTTATATATTATTGTGTTGTGGTCTGTTGAGAAGCAAGTTTAAATATAAATTTTACAGTATATATATATATATACTTACAGTGATATATACTGTTTTGTTTAAAGTGTTATATTATATAAGTTGCTATATATATATAAGTCTTTGTTTGTTGTGAAACGGTATGACGTATATATATATATACACTAGATTTTAAATCACTGTAGTTTATATAAGTTTGTATTAGTTGCTTAAATTTTATGTATATAGCTATAACAGTTTCGACTGTTAAATGTACATATATATAACAATGTAGAGGTATTATATTTATATACTAAGTTATGTAGATATTTATTACAGTAGCTTGTACGGAAAAAATATAAACTGTGGAATTGTTACATTGTAAAGTAGGTAGTATTATTATATGTTTAAAGTATATATGCTAGTTTGATAAAGTAATGTTAGTAATAATATATTGTTTATTTAAATTTTTTTTTGTTTTCAGTATATGTATAGATATATATATATATATATAATTAGTTTATATATATTACAAAGTTCTAATGTTCACCAAATAGTTCAAACTTTATATAAATATTGCTTTACAAATATTGTTAAGTATTATTTGAAAAAATAAAATATATCAACTTTTAAACATATGTTTTCAAGAATTTTGATTTTTAATTAAATATATATATTTATTTTATTATTTGTTTTAAATATTGATCCAACAACAAAAAATATATATATATATATCAAGTTGATCTGTGTTATTCCCGTCAATTCCTTTTATCAGCTCTGTCCGTCAAAAATTCATGCCCATCTCCCTTTGCATTGGAATTCATAGCTCATCTCTCTAGCCTCGAAAGGTAAGCAATCACTCAAGATTAACGTTCTTATATTTATTATATTTGATTTCAATTGAAACGACAATTGAAATATGCTGTTGTTAGTGTAACGACCCGTAAATTTCAATGGTTTTAATAATGTATTTAATTGAAATTTTGTGAAATTTTAAATAATAAAATTTTGAAATAAAAATTTTATATTTGGAATACGTCCACTTAAACATAGAAACTGGAAAATATTCATCAAATGATATGAAAGTTTATTTTCTTGTGTAATTTGAAATATAGTTTATTTTGGAATTAAATAAAGGTGAATTTCTTTTGAATATAATAAACTGAAATCTACCATTTAAACTAACAATAGAATTTTATGACGGGAATTTGATATTTGCTATGCGTCCATCTTGACATAGCAAATGGCAACTTTTCGTTGAATAATATAGATGTTCCATCTGTCGCTCGAAATTTAGTTTAAATCAGTTAATAACAGTTGAATTTAAAAGTATTTCGAAATCTAAATATGTCAACATGAGAAAATTTATTTAGAACACTGTGAATCTGACTGCGAAATTCGTTTCATTAAATTGGACGTTTCTAGCTCCGTTTGGATTTTTCCATACGAAATAGCAACGTATATCGGTGTCCGTATGGACTTTTAATAGGAAGGTCTTGACACAGATATTTCTCTTTCCACTTGTCTATCTCATCATACTGATCACTGCGGTATATTCAATTCTGTGTTTTGAAGTCCGGTGCACAGCGAGATTCGCGAAACCGGTAATAGTATCAGTACCGGATCTGTGGCCTTTTGTTTCTTTTGCTTTTCAAACTTTGAACCGTGACTACCAAGCAACAAATTAATTGCTATAATTATTTTTCTGAATCAACGTTTAACCGCTGGCATTACATACCTTTTTTGAAAACAAAAAAAAACATATAAATTGTATACGCTGGTATTAATTATTTTGAACGGTTGACTTTTGCCTTTATAACTTATATTTTTCTTCTTCCTTTTTAAATTTCAAGCTTGATTTTGCCATCATCCACATTTCTTTTCCTGGACCATCTCCTTTCCTCCCCACTTTCTTTTTTCCTTCACCTTCCCACACGTTCATTTTTGACCTTCCACCACCAAGAGCACGTCACGTGCAACATCCCTCCTCACTCGGCTCGTGTTCTGCCCTCCCCTCAAGTCACAGCTGAAAGTGGCGCCGCCGCCTCCGCCATGTCAACCGATCCAAGCTCCTAACTTTGGTTCCACTTCCCGACGCAACATCGACCAAGTCCGCAACTGCATGTGCCAACCCACATCATATCTCTCTCCCGTCAGCCTCTACATGAAACCACTGCTATTGCTCGGCCTTTCCGTTTTTCCCTCTGTTTACATTTGGATATATATATATATAGGTAAGTTTGTTTATATAAAGTTTTATATATTTATTTTTCTACTATTTAGATATTGGTCTGGAAGGGAATATTGCATGGATTGACAAAAATATTTACTGGGTAACCTTGTAGAGAATGTATGCTTACCTTTAAGATCTGCTATATATATTTTGTGCGTATATATTAATATACAATTTTTTATATATATATACATACAAGGTTATTTGTTGCGTGTGTCTCTTATATAGATATATATGAGTTATGTCTATACAAATGGTATATAAGTGATGCTTGTAGTATATTTTCTTATAAAGAAGTATGTATATATTTTGGCAATCTTGTTTTCTTTTTTTACCGTGATTTATATAAATTTTACAATATATAACGGAGGTATATATTTATGTGTATGTTAATTTTGTAGTTTACATGAGTTGTTTTTTCTGTATATACTTTTATGGACTAGTGTGTATATATATGTATATTATATACATACTTTGGTAGCAATTGTATGTAGGTAGGTATATAGGTTAGTATGTTTTACACATCTTCATATATCAGCTGCGTATAAATTTATCGATTTAGTCAGTTTGTATAAGAATTATGAGATATGTATATAATTATATTAGTTGTATATTATATGTTCGTTCTTGTATAGATATATATGAGTTACCAAATACTGACTTAAAGTATGTTCACATAAGTGCATGTACTGTTATAAATTTGTCTAAAAGGAAAATTTAAGGCATAATTATAATTTTTTAAATTATTGCATGCGTATGTCTATATAGGATTATATATAAAATCTACAACATGCATGAGCTACTAAAGTTTTTTATATATATTACTTTAATATATAAAATTTTAAGATGCGGTTATCATGTACTGTTCAAGTATGGTTTTAGTATTTGCATAAAAGAAGAAGAATGTTACATATATATACGTGCATATATAGTTTGATTATTGGATAAGTGTTATGCTGTGTTTTGTTGTCTGCTATCACAGTTTAAAAAGGCACGTGTATATATTATATGCTTTGCATACTATCTACAATCTGTAGCATTTTTTTAAAACTCTTAAGTGTTTAAATACATTTAACATTTATTTGAAAATTTTGAAAAGGAATATATATATATATATATATATATATATATATATATATTGATTCTAACACGTTAAATTGTATATAAGCTTTTAAATGATCTGTTGAACTTATATATATGTTAATATCAATTGCAGTTTAAGCCTGCATGTATACTCAGGAAATATACGTATTCATATTTAAGCGTTATCTTATATGTGTATTACTAGTTATATAATTTTGGGTTTGGTTATATATTGATTTCATAGAATAGTTATATAGGCTGCTTTCGAAATTGTTTATAAATATATTTTTTTATTTTAATTTATACTATGTAGATACATTGTTTTATATATGCTTTATTTTATTTAAAATAATATATATTTATATAGATTTACTGTTCATATCAAACTGATTCTGATTCAGTTTATCAAATTTCAATTTATCAGCATTGCCTCCATTGTGCATTGCTTCGAAATTCATGCTTGAATTCGTAACTCAACTTCATTGTCTATTCATATCTCTAGCCTTGAAAGGTGAGCAATCACTCACGATTAACGTTCTTATATTTATTAAATTTGATTTCAATTGAAACGACAATTGAAATATGCTGCTGTTAGTTATTTACATTGCTATATATATGTTGTTATCTGTATCTGTTCACCAGCGACATCTGACACCATCATCTGTTATTTTATTTATGATATATGCATATATCTGTTATCACTCTGCAAGTTCTCTGCTAGTATAGAATTCACTATGGGTTGAAATGATACATACCCGAAAGGACTTTAGAATAGCAGAAAATCGTTATGGGTTCAAATGATAGACCCAAGCGATTTTCATTCGAATTGAATATGGGATTGCAGGTTGAAATGATATATACCTGTATTTATATTTTAAATTGTAGATTGAAATGATAAATATCCATATCACTTGACCAGAGGATAGAAAATTATATATAGACACCATGTTCTATATATAAAAATATTTTTAAACGATTTCTATGGTTTTGGAAAGAAATATATGGTTTTATATACACTACAACAAAAATGCCCTATTACAACGCCCTTTTTACAACGGGCATTTGCTGCCCTTTGTAATAGAAGGCTATTACAACGGTCGATTCAGGACCGTTGTAATAGATGCCCCTTTTTACAACGGGCATTCGCTGCCCGTTGTAATAGATAGCTATTACAACGGTCCATTCGGGACCGTTGTAATATATGTCCTATACAATACTCTTTTTACAACGGTCCATTCAGGACCGTTGTAATATATGTCCTATACAATACTCTTTTTACAACGGTCCATTCAGGACCGTTGTAATAGATGCCCCTTTTTACAACGGGCATTTGCTGCCCGTTGTAATAGATCTCTATTACAACGGTCCATTCAGGACCGTTGTAATATATTTATTAATTACACTTAATATTTAATTATTATAATTAATATTCAATTATTTAGTAATTACATTTAATATTCAGTATTTAATATTCAATATTAGATAATTAAATTAGTAAAATTCTAAACTAAATTCATAAACACATTTGAAATTTTCATAAAATTCAAGAATTAAAAAGTAAAATTTTAAGATAACTTAAAATTTTAGAAAGTTTCCAAAATCTTAGAATATTTAATATTTCAAATAATTCAAAATTTGGAAATTTTGTAAAATAAATTTAAAAACATTTGTAAAATTTATAAACAAAAATTTGAAATTTTCATAAATTTATAAAATAAAGAGATTAAAATTTTATAAAATATTTAAAATTTCAAAATATTAAAATAATTCAGAATTTGAGAAATATAAATTTTACTGTAAAATTTTTAGAAACTAATGCCCCTTTTAGTTTCAAATGCATTAGTAATTACATTTAATATTCAGTATTTTACTGTAATATTTTTAACTAAACCCTTTTTTATTTTTTAACACCCTTAACCCTTTTCTCCTTAACAAATCCGGCCGGCCCTTCTATCTCTTTGTAGACCCGATCCCTTTTTATAATTCTTGAGTAAAAGAAAATGGCGGCCGTTATTTTCTTCTTTCTGAAATTAGGGCTTGAAAAATTGGGGACTTCGTTCCTTTCTCTGATCCAAAATTAGGGCTTTGCGAAGCGCCTACTGTTGTTCGATCACGTGGATAATCGTGAGTTGCTTCGATCGATTGTTTCCTTGTATCTTACTGCGGCTGCTTGATGGAGTTCGTGTTCGAATTTGGTATGTTCTTTTTATTCCTTGCAATTGCTTGATTTCTATATTGCGAACTCTTGATCTATGCCGATGATGATAGTTTGGTTTTTATAGGGTTCGATCCCCTGAGTTTTCGTTCGTATATTCGTGTTTGAATTTGTCAATGGAATTGCTCTGGCCGCTGGTTTTCGTTTTGATGCTTGAGATATTCTTGACTTGTTCATAAACGTATATACTTGATTTCTTGGTTTGCACGGCTTTGTATTATTTCGTGATTGCCTAGGCTTGAATTTACTGCTCCGTGAATTTCTTGTTTTGACTTGTTCGAGTCACGGCTTCGATCATTTATCATCACCTGACTTCGGTTTTAAAATACTCGGCTTTGACAACGATATTGAACTCCCCTGTGACTTTATTTGATTCTGAACATCACCTGATTCTGAGCATTGAATATCATGCTTTCTGGTCTGAAGCTTGGTTACTTGTTCATGTTACAGTGACCAATTTTTGTTTTTGCCTTGAGCATTGTTATTTACTTGACCAGTTGTTCATTTGAACTTGTTTGAGACCTGATTGCTTTGAACTTGATCATGTTGACTTCTCTTGAGTCTGTTTACATGTGCACTTGTCTGCATTGTTGCTTGGTCGACACTTGCATCACTCTGGTTAACTGTTGCTGCACTGTAACTCGAGTTTTCACTGTCATGTTGCTGTTGACATGTTCATTTTATTCATTTGAGTTTTGATGCTTCATGTAGCTGTTGGATCTTGCATTGTATTTCGAAAAGAGTTATCAAGTTACGATTGCTTAGTGGTTTCACTTGTACTTTGTTTTATTGTATTAACAATGGAGGGGCATTTGCTTTTAAGAGTTTTGCTTCAGCATGTATAATTGGACTATAATGATTTAGACTGTATATTATTTTTTGAATTTGTTGCGTTTTGGTTCTAGGTTGAATCAGGTTCTATGTTGATGCCTTTATTACTATTGTTGTCACTCAAATTGGTGTCAACTTGCATTAATTTATTCAAGTTATCCCATGCATTGTTGTTTTCCTGTGCTTTGCTTCATTTTTTTCATAATGATTAGGCATTTATCATAAAAATATGGATCATTCATCAATATTTTTTCACAATCTTCTCGAGTCTCGAACTTTACTAAATAAAATCTGTTAATACGAGAGAAGATTTGAAACTCATCACTAGGTTTCCAAACTTGTGTTATGTTGGATTTAAAGAGGTGATATTATGGTTTTGGACCCATGACATAAAGAGCTATTAGCACAGCTCGTGTGCTTGTTTGTATGTTGTATCATGATGCACTTGTTACTGTGTCATCTTCACTTGCATTGCTGTGCCACTGATTTGATTTGTCGAAGCTTTGCATTCTTCATGTTACCTTGTGTTGAACCCAGTTTTAAAACTCGGGTTTGACCTTGTGCTCGTGTCGTGATTTTAAATATATTGCACCTGAGTTGAACCCGGCTTTGCATTTGGGTTTGACCTGTGCTCACTTGTCCCTGTAGCATTATCAAGTGTATATCGGTGTGCACGGCCTTGTGGCATATACAGTGATACACTGTGTATGTCACAAGTTGTTCGTGTATGTTGAATTCAAATTTAAATGATGACGAACAACCCAAATAACTGAGGCAAATATTCTTTTCAAAAAATTCACATTTTATTTTATATTGCAAAAATATTTCTTTTTCAATTTTACTGCGTTAGTAAATATTTTTGCAGATTGCTCAGATGCTGGATTCTAACTGGAAAGAAGTTGAAGATAACAATACGAGTGTGAGTGATATGTAGTGAGGTTCTGAATGTAAAATAGTGATGTAATGAAATTTGTATCAAAATTGTATAGTGAATAGTGAGAGTTTGAATTTGTACTATTTAAAAATTGTAATAAATATTTGTTTGAATAAAATATTCGTTTGAACTCAAAATCTGTGCTGTAATTTTTTTTAAAATTTGCATTTATTTTGCAACGGTCAGAAACCGTTGCAATATCATGTATTACAACGGGCATTGCCCGTTGTAAAAATATGTATTACAACGGGCATTGCCCGTTGTAAAATATGGTCGACCTATTACAACTAGGCCTGATACAACGGGCACATGCCCGTTGCGAAATGCATATTACAACGGGCATTGCCCGTTGTAAAATGCCTGTTTTGTTGTAGTGATAATATTGATTTTTGATATTATATAAATGTTATTTTATATATAGTTAAAAATTCTTGATTTTAAGCTAGTTTAAATTTGTGTAATATAAAATAAGTTTAATAATGAAGTTTTATTTTATTAAAATATAGTTCGATTAAGTATTCATTTAAATATAATTTAATATAGAGTTTATAATGATTTTTATAAATAAAGGCTGAGAAGATAGATTTGAAATTGATTTGAAATTGCATTTAATTAATAATTATATTTCATAAAATCCATTTGGAGCTTATTGAAATAGAGATTTTAAAAGATATGATTTTATAACTTAATTTTGGTATAAGGTAATTAATTGAATATTTCAAGTTAATTAAATTGAAGGAATATTCGGTTATTTGAAGTTTAAAAGTTTTATTTAAATGATATTGAATTTATTAAGTAAATATTTCAAAACTAAACAATGGTAAATCGAATTAAGATATACATAATTATCACATTTAATTTTGAAATTATAGAATATATAAAGCTTTGAATATATATTTTGAAATGGTTTATTTGTGGTTCAAATCTGTATTTGAAATCGATATAATTTTGAATGGTTTATTTAGAAGCTAATTTGGAATTAATGATTTGAGATCTGATTAAAGTCGAGTTGATTTGGAATTAATTTATGAAATGTGAGGAAACAATTTTATTATATTTTAATATTTAAAGCACTATGATTTCGAAGTATTATGTTTTGAAGGTGTTTTAATTTCAGGGGTTTTGTAACGACTCGGATTTTGCCCGCTCGAAAATCGACATCCATACTTCAAATCGTATTCGAATGCCATAGATTCGAACGTTCAAATCCGATTCGCCGGAGCTTATAACAATCATTAAGTAAATAACACAGCGGAATAAAAGAATAATACATTGATATACAGCTTTGATACAATATCTGATACAACAGATGATCCAGTAGATATCAATATACATCAGAGATGATACAATAAAATAGCAGCGGAAAAGAAAAATAGATAACATCTAGCAGCGGAACTAATAACTCTAAGATAGTCTTCAAAAGAGAACTCCGAGAACTGCAACTCCATTTCCAAGAATCAATCCAGCAGAAGCTCGAACCCCCAATAACATATCACCAAGCTCAGCAAGACTGGTGTGGTCCAAAGACTGAACTAACTCCAGATAATCTACTAAACCTGACTATCTGAAAAACCCAACTCTAGACTGCTCGTGTAGGAAATAATGAGCACCCAGAGTTTAGGAAGGAAAACAATAAACTCCAAGTCAGTCATGTGACTGGTGTGAGCAACAAAAACAGTTTATCTTTAAACAATCAACAAAAGATTTAAAGTCAATTCGAAATGCTTTTGAAAAATGAGACTACCATAAGGCCTCCCGCACACACACACATGCAAACGCAGAATCGGAGGAGATTTCTCCTTATGATAGTCAAAGATGCTTGATACGCATTAAAAAGAAACACTTGATATTATTACTAGTGCATAGTGTAGGAAAAATTCATTTCGAAAGTAGAATATAAATCTTAGCCAACATACGACCATTATCGTATGCCTACTATAGCTACCATCCAAACAGTGTTGCGACACCATAAGTGAATGATAGGTTCTACAACTAATACCATACAAGTTTCGTATTGTTTCTTTGGATTTCCAACAAATGGTCAGGCCAAGGAACTTCCCATTGCCACTGAGAATGCCTCTGGATGGACATCCCCGAGAACCAAACCGGAACTCTGCCAACACAAGGCCGGGTTACCCCTTAACTGGGTAACTACTGACACGAGCACGCCATTCCCCGATCGTAAACGACCTTTTTCACGGGATCCCGAAAACCAACAACCACAAAGTAATAAATTCGTAGTAACCACATAGGTTAAATATCTGGGCTCCATACCATGATACAACCTCTATCCAGAAGGAAATGTACATACCCTAAGGGGAGCTACAGCAACCCCTAATAACCTTGCTGCATCTTTCCTGTTTTGACCATTTCCGGGATGTGAGGCTCGATGAATTCACGTCCACAAAAACATACTTTATACAAAAGCCATGCTTTGGGTCAACAAATGATCAACACAATGATCATCAGGATAGACGATCAAATAAATGATCCTATCACAAATAATCAACACGATGATCATTTCAGCATCACTCAGCATGTCACATTACCAAAATGGGATATATTGCTGATAACTTCAACTATATAACCTTTGAGCACATACGTCTCAAAGAAGGGTGTTAAGCAAAGAATAAATTCTCCGCCACCAACAGAAATATATTTGAAAGAAATCGGCTTTATATCTCAACTTGTAATGTCAGGCATACAATCCATACAAGTCTGTTCTGGGTTCGAACAGAACCGAAGGCACTTCCAAAGAAGTCCTTGCAATCCGAATATTCACAATCCCGATCGGATTTCCCATCACTTAGGGAGTTTCTATACCGGCGCGACTCGGTGCAGAAACAATCGATAGGTCATCCTATCGCTCTCGCAAATACCCGGTCTTCAACACCGGTCTTCAATGCTATCCATAACGACATATCACATATTCAGAATGGGATATATGACACAAAGGTCCTCTCCCGGCTAAACCGAATAGTGAGCGCAATATTTCAAAAACAAATGGATAATGGGATTTCAATTAAGTCACAACTTAATAATTCAAAACTTTCTTTCAAATGGTTTAATCCAATTACCATTTAAATCTTTAAACAAAAAGATTCATTTTCACAACCTTTAACGGTTTAAACAATTTTCACATTTTAATCTTTTAAACAAAAGATTCATTCACAGATTTTCCAAATCAATTTCCATTTCAATTTGATTAACTCGTTAAATCTTTAAATCAAAGATTTAACTTATAGCCTTCAAAACAATTTCATTTCAATTTGATTTAAACAAATCATCATTTAAATCTGTTAAAAATAAACAGATTTAATTCATAGCTTTTAAAAAGAATCATCTATAACTTAGGAAAATCCTTCTCTATTTAATCTTGAAATTCCCCTAATTAACTGGAATCTCAGTTCTTATCTAAAAGTGTTTATCATTTGGAAACAACAGTTTTCATTTTGGAAATCTGATTTATTTATACGAGTTGAAATCCTTGGGTTAAATTCAAATTCCCAAAACAATACTTAAAATGGTTTAACTCATATATAACTAGTATAATATCGTTAATCCCTAGTTTCAAATTACAGAATTCAATTTCAATATTGAATTTAAATTTAAGTCAAATTATTTAAATTCTAAAACTTAATCAAGTAATTTAAAAATAATAATTTTTATTTTGAAATTCCATTCCAAAAGCTTTTCACATTTATTCCGATTCCATTTCCAAAACATTTGAATTTAAAAATTCAAATTTAACTATTTCAAAAATCTGCGACTTAATCGATTTCCTCGTGAAATCCATAATTGTGTGTGTATGGTGTGGTCCAGGGGTTTTACACACAATAGTGCACACATCAATCATTACAGAGATATCAACATTGATAAGCGATATAATCAATTACGCTTATCTTCATTCACAGATTCATAAATATCAATCACAGAGATTCATCATTAAAATTCGATGTGGGTTTCGGATAACCAACTGAAATCCGAATCCCTGTCGCATCGAACTTCAAATGTCGTTTTACGGGCTAAGGGTTTTCTCATCAATACAGAATAAAATCACCAATCAAAATCTAGCACAGAGTAATACACATCGCGTAGCATCACAATTTACAAACAGGAATATCAATTCATTATACAACAATCAGATATCCTACTTACGAAATCCACAAGAAATCATTTTTCATTCTTATTGTAATTAATTCAAATTAAAATTTATTGCTCGAAAATTAGTTCCTTAACCCTGTTTAATTTATCATTAATTATCAACTGATTTCTTATTTCATTTCAAATTAGTTAATTAACAAAACAATTCTAAATCAATCGTTAATTCTTAATTACTAAATTGATTTCTCTTAAATGTTGAGTAAAAATCTTAATTTTTAATCAACTTAATTAACCATTTATTAGTTACTTAATTTCTTAATTAATCAATTATTAATCCTTAATTCTGAATGAAATTACTTAATTTATTAAACTATTAATCCATAATTAAATTACTTATTTAATTACCAATTACAAATAAAAAGTAATTATTCTTAATTATTTTCAGAAAATAATCAATTAATATTAATTTTTCACAAATTAACATTTTCAACGAAAACTTCTTTAAACTTTGGAAATCATTTTAATATTAACTATAACATTAAATGTTGATTAACCTAGTTACTTGATATTAAAAAAAAAAGTTAGATGTTAAAACCTTGTTAAAGCATTTACTAAAATAATTATGACTTGCTTAAATTTATTGACTTTAACTGTTGAACTCTTTCTTAAATTACCGTATTAAAACTTAAAGAAAATAGGTTGTTAACGTTGCTTTTCTTCTTCTTCTTTTTTTTCAACATAAGTTCCCAGTTTGTCAAAAAGAAAAACCCGAGTCCATCCATTAAATACTCGAGTATTACTTCGAGCTGCAACCCTCATTCCCCGAGACCTCTTCTCCCTCTCTCGCGTTCTTCTTCTCCTCTCTTTTTTTTCTTATTTTTTTCCCCCCCCCAGTCAAGTCTTAAGTTCAAACAAAAAAAAAAACATCAGTTAAACCTACCTTGCATACTCGAGCTCGACCCCGAGACAATGACCCCTTGGACTCGAGAAAAAATCACGCGACGCTTCACCAACGTGCACGGTAACATACACATCCACGTGCACACCACCTCTGGTCATCGACGAACTCCACTCCGGCCTCCCACGCATCGCCTTCAACCACGGCAACCACCTGCAATCACCCAAATGACAGGATTCGATCGAACAACAAATATGACCCTAAAACCCATCAACCTGGAAACAAGCATCACCTGGAAAAACCCCCATCTCCGATGAACCCTAGCTTCAGTCGCCTCGGCCTCCTTGCCATAACTCCGCCTCAATCCCCTGCATACCCCGGACCACTCGCGATTGACTCCGAACGCCCCTAGACGTCGCAAAACCCATCAACCTGTCGTTGACAATAACAGGGTGTAAAACCCTAGTTCGATCTCGTCCCCTAAATCCACACAATCGAAAATTTTTCTGATAATTTTCGCGAAACCCATGACGATCATACTTGCTTTAAACCAAACTTCAATATTTTAAATTAATTCGATTGCTAGAAAATGAGGAAAATGCAATTTTTGTTCAAAAATGAACTACTCTTTGTATAACAAACCAAAAATTCTCATTTTCGTTTTAAAAATCATACTTTTGTAGGTAGATTCGAGACATGTAGTTGAATTAGCAATTTAAAATGTTTGGGTTTTTCATACTTAAAGAAAATCTACTGTATCTTCAAGCTTCCCATAGAAATTTAAGTGAACAACACTTGGAAATATTTTTAAGGACAAGATCTGGTTGATTCAAACAACTTTTGTCTAAACATCAAGCCCTGAAAAGAATTAGGGGATGAGTATTTGATTTTTTCTTAAATTGTTAGGGCCTGTAAACTTCCTTAAAACAGAGAAGTATAAACATTTATACTCACCTGTATGTAAACACTGAACCTTTCCATTACAGACATACAACAAAACTTACAACCATAACTTCTTTTCAAGCATCATCAAAATGTAAACAAATTCAAGTTTTGAGTCAAAAAGTTTGCTCACATATTTATTCTTCAAATTGTTTTAATGAAATGTTACTCACCTGCTTAGAGAATGAACAGAGCATTCTTCAGGGCTGAACTGGAAGCTGAATCTTCCTTTGCTTGTCTGGATTTTGTATTATTGTTTTTAAGGTTGAACTGATGTTCATTTTTTTGATTTTCCTCAGTGATGATGCTCGAACTAAAATGAGGATTGATGTATATAAAGAGAAGTATGCAGGATGTTTTCATTTTGTACAACAAGTCATGGCTGAAGTATGCTTGCATTCAATGCTAAAGGCTTGTTGCATTAATTACCCTGCTTACCTCCCTTTTCTTTTATTTACAGCCCATGCTTTGTATTAATTACTGATACTTTCTCTTGTATGCTAGAGATACTAGCATATATTATTAAGTACTTCTTATTTGCTTGAGTACTTTATGTTTTCATATTATATTGTCTTATTATTTTTGACTATATTATATTTTCTTCTTTAGTACATGTTGCTGCATTGTTTTCCAGGTTAGAGTATATCATCTTACTTGCTTTATTTATTTCATTTTGTTTGAATACTTTTATTTGCTCTTATTTTATTTTATTTTTTTTCTTTGCATACTCAAACTTTTATATTTGTTTGTATTTAATTACTTTATTTTCTTAAGTACTTTGTTTCTTCCTTGCATTCTATTTGAATTGCATACTTATATAATTGTCATTTATTTGCTTATACTTGTTTATACATTTGTTTACTTGGTTTATGTTTTATTTTGTACTCGTATTTATTTGTTTGAAAACTTTATTTGCATTGCCTGCGTATCTATGTTTTTATTTATTTGTTATTTTTACTTTGTTTTGTTTACTTGTTTTTCCAGTTCATACATATTCTTGTTTGTTTATAAACTTCATGTATGAAGATATGTTGGTGGCTTCTACTTTGCAAGCCTTTCATATGTATATGTTTCTATTTCAATTTCTATTTTCTTGCTTTATACTTTGCAATATAACCAATTTCTATTTTTATAAAAATCTATCTTATATTAATTTCTATTTCTAGAATAAATAATAATAATTATTATTTTACTTCAAATTTATTATCTTATGTTATTTTATAAACTCAAATCATTATTAACCATCAATTCAAATATTTATTATTACTTATTTATTTATTTTATACTCATGTCAAATATCTGTATTTTATGATTATTTTTAAACCATTTACTTGAGATTTTAACTCAAGTTCAATATATACATATATATTATATAAAATTTGCTCATATATCCCCAAATATATATATACATTCAATATATACACATATTTACAGTATTTTTAAATGTAAATGATTTATACAGAATATACTTGGATCCGGGGAAACTCGCATCACTTAATCGATTAATTTCACAAATTTTATTCAAAATGAAATTACTTAACAATTTTAAATTCAAAAATTCTATTAATTATCAATTTAAATATTTATAAAATCCGGGGTCGTTACAGACTTCCCCCCTTAAAAGAATTTCGTCCTCGAAATTTGCAGGCACGAAAACAACAAGGATAGATGAAAGATAGAGAAATATCTTTTCAGATCAAACTGGATATCGATTCTGGATTTGGCTCACCAAATCAGAATATCAATAATAGATACAGGAAATTATAATTAAAATTTCAAATTTTAGTTTTAAACAAAATAATTTTATCGATACAATTCTAATCATTCTTCATATTCTATTAATCAATTTAATTCAATTAAAATTTTCAATTTCTAATTCATTTATTAGAGTTTAAATCGAAAAGCCGATAAGAATCGATAAAGATAAGGATTTTCTATAACGAATCGTAGAGCATCAACGCACCGAAACTTCTTTTTGTAGCTGTCACGAAGCAAATCAAAAGAATCGAAATCGAATCAAAGAAAATAGATATAGAGAGATTGTTCCCACTGTTGTTACAGAGTTTTGACTAATTATAGTCGCATTCCCCTGTCCTCTATCTCATTCTCTTCTTGCACTCATACTTACTATCAGCGGATAGTGAGAGAATTTACTGAGGCATTCAAACGGATATCTTAAGGATTACTCATTCTAGGATTTACTTCATCCTATCTCTAATGAGCTACTTAATGTGTTACACTCCTGAGCTAAAGTTTCACCTTAGCTCTGATACCAAATGTAACGACTCGGATTTTGCCCGCTCGAAAATCGACATCCATACTTCAAATCGTATTCGAATGCCATAGATTCGAACGTTCAAATCCGATTCGCCGGAGCTTATAACAATCATTAAGTAAATAACACAGCGGAATAAAAGAATAATACATTGATATACAGCTTTGATACAATATCTGATACAACAGATGATCCAGTAGATATCAATATACATCAGAGATGATACAATAAAATAGCAGCGGAAAAGAAAAATAGATAACATCTAGCAGCGGAACTAATAACTCTAAGATAGTCTTCAAAAGAGAACTCCGAGAACTGCAACTCCATTTCCAAGAATCAATCCAGCAGAAGCTCGAACCCCCAATAACATATCACCAAGCTCAGCAAGACTGGTGTGGTCCAAAGACTGAACTAACTCCAGATAATCTACTAAACCTGACTATCTGAAAAACCCAACTCTAGACTGCTCGTGTAGGAAATAATGAGCACCCAGAGTTTAGGAAGGAAAACAATAAACTCCAAGTCAGTCATGTGACTGGTGTGAGCAACAAAAACAGTTTATCTTTAAACAATCAACAAAAGATTTAAAGTCAATTCGAAATGCTTTTGAAAAATGAGACTACCATAAGGCCTCCCGCACACACACACATGCAAACGCAGAATCGGAGGAGATTTCTCCTTATGATAGTCAAAGATGCTTGATACGCATTAAAAAGAAACACTTGATATTATTACTAGTGCATAGTGTAGGAAAAATTCATTTCGAAAGTAGAATATAAATCTTAGCCAACATACGACCATTATCGTATGCCTACTATAGCTACCATCCAAACAGTGTTGCGACACCATAAGTGAATGATAGGTTCTACAACTAATACCATACAAGTTTCGTATTGTTTCTTTGGATTTCCAACAAATGGTCAGGCCAAGGAACTTCCCATTGCCACTGAGAATGCCTCTGGATGGACATCCCCGAGAACCAAACCGGAACTCTGCCAACACAAGGCCGGGTTACCCCTTAACTGGGTAACTACTGACACGAGCACGCCATTCCCCGATCGTAAACGACCTTTTTCACGGGATCCCGAAAACCAACAACCACAAAGTAATAAATTCGTAGTAACCACATAGGTTAAATATCTGGGCTCCATACCATGATACAACCTCTATCCAGAAGGAAATGTACATACCCTAAGGGGAGCTACAGCAACCCCTAATAACCTTGCTGCATCTTTCCTGTTTTGACCATTTCCGGGATGTGAGGCTCGATGAATTCACGTCCACAAAAACATACTTTATACAAAAGCCATGCTTTGGGTCAACAAATGATCAACACAATGATCATCAGGATAGACGATCAAATAAATGATCCTATCACAAATAATCAACACGATGATCATTTCAGCATCACTCAGCATGTCACATTACCAAAATGGGATATATTGCTGATAACTTCAACTATATAACCTTTGAGCACATACGTCTCAAAGAAGGGTGTTAAGCAAAGAATAAATTCTCCGCCACCAACAGAAATATATTTGAAAGAAATCGGCTTTATATCTCAACTTGTAATGTCAGGCATACAATCCATACAAGTCTGTTCTGGGTTCGAACAGAACCGAAGGCACTTCCAAAGAAGTCCTTGCAATCCGAATATTCACAATCCCGATCGGATTTCCCATCACTTAGGGAGTTTCTATACCGGCGCGACTCGGTGCAGAAACAATCGATAGGTCATCCTATCGCTCTCGCAAATACCCGGTCTTCAACACCGGTCTTCAATGCTATCCATAACGACATATCACATATTCAGAATGGGATATATGACACAAAGGTCCTCTCCCGGCTAAACCGAATAGTGAGCGCAATATTTCAAAAACAAATGGATAATGGGATTTCAATTAAGTCACAACTTAATAATTCAAAACTTTCTTTCAAATGGTTTAATCCAATTACCATTTAAATCTTTAAACAAAAAGATTCATTTTCACAACCTTTAACGGTTTAAACAATTTTCACATTTTAATCTTTTAAACAAAAGATTCATTCACAGATTTTCCAAATCAATTTCCATTTCAATTTGATTAACTCGTTAAATCTTTAAATCAAAGATTTAACTTATAGCCTTCAAAACAATTTCATTTCAATTTGATTTAAACAAATCATCATTTAAATCTGTTAAAAATAAACAGATTTAATTCATAGCTTTTAAAAAGAATCATCTATAACTTAGGAAAATCCTTCTCTATTTAATCTTGAAATTCCCCTAATTAACTGGAATCTCAGTTCTTATCTAAAAGTGTTTATCATTTGGAAACAACAGTTTTCATTTTGGAAATCTGATTTATTTATACGAGTTGAAATCCTTGGGTTAAATTCAAATTCCCAAAACAATACTTAAAATGGTTTAACTCATATATAACTAGTATAATATCGGTAATCCCTAGTTTCAAATTACAGAATTCAATTTCAATATTGAATTTAAATTTAAGTCAAATTATTTAAATTCTAAAACTTAATCAAGTAATTTAAAAATAATAATTTTTATTTTGAAATTCCATTCCAAAAGCTTTTCACATTTATTCCGATTCCATTTCCAAAACATTTGAATTTAAAAATTCAAATTTAACTATTTCAAAAATCTGCGACTTAATCGATTTCCTCGTGAAATCCATAATTGTGTGTGTATGGTGTGGTCCAGGGGTTTTACACACAATAGTGCACACATCAATCATTACAGAGATATCAACATTGATAAGCGATATAATCAATTACGCTTATCTTCATTCACAGATTCATAAATATCAATCACAGAGATTCATCATTAAAATTCGATGTGGGTTTCGGATAACCAACTGAAATCCGAATCCCTGTCGCATCGAACTTCAAATGTCGTTTTACGGGCTAAGGGTTTTCTCATCAATACAGAATAAAATCACCAATCAAAATCTAGCACAGAGTAATACACATCGCGTAGCATCACAATTTACAAACAGGAATATCAATTCATTATACAACAATCAGATATCCTACTTACGAAATCCACAAGAAATCATTTTTCATTCTTATTGTAATTAATTCAAATTAAAATTTATTGCTCGAAAATTAGTTCCTTAACCCTGTTTAATTTATCATTAATTATCAACTGATTTCTTATTTCATTTCAAATTAGTTAATTAACAAAACAATTCTAAATCAATCGTTAATTCTTAATTACTAAATTGATTTCTCTTAAATGTTGAGTAAAAATCTTAATTTTTAATCAACTTAATTAACCATTTATTAGTTACTTAATTTATTAATTAATCAATTATTAATCCTTAATTCTGAATGAAATTACTTAATTTATTAAACTATTAATCCATAATTAAATTACTTATTTAATTACCAATTACAAATAAAAAGTAATTATTCTTAATTATTTTCAGAAAATAATCAATTAATATTAATTTTTCACAAATTAACATTTTCAACGAAAACTTCTTTAAACTTTGGAAATCATTTTAATATTAACTATAACATTAAATGTTGATTAACCTAGTTACTTGATATTAAAAAAAAAAGTTAGATGTTAAAACCTTGTTAAAGCATTTACTAAAATAATTATGACTTGCTTAAATTTATTGACTTTAACTGTTGAACTCTTTCTTAAATTACCGTATTAAAACTTAAAGAAAATAGGTTGTTAACGTTGCTTTTCTTCTTCTTCTTTTTTTTCAACATAAGTTCCCAGTTTGTCAAAAAGAAAAACCCGAGTCCATCCATTAAATACTCGAGTATTACTTCGAGCTGCAACCCTCATTCCCCGAGACCTCTTCTCCCTCTCTCGCGTTCTTCTTCTCCTCTCTTTTTTTTTCTTATTTTTTTCCCCCCCCCCAGTCAAGTCTTAAGTTCAAACAAAAAAAAAAACATCAGTTAAACCTACCTTGCATACTCGAGCTCGACCCCGAGACAATGACCCCTTGGACTCGAGAAAAAATCACGCGACGCTTCACCAACGTGCACGGTAACATACACATCCACGTGCACACCACCTCTGGTCATCGACGAACTCCACTCCGGCCTCCCACGCATCGCCTTCAACCACGGCAACCACCTGCAATCACCCAAATGACAGGATTCGATCGAACAACAAATATGACCCTAAAACCCATCAACCTGGAAACAAGCATCACCTGGAAAAACCCCCATCTCCGATGAACCCTAGCTTCAGTCGCCTCGGCCTCCTTGCCATAACTCCGCCTCAATCCCCTGCATACCCCGGACCACTCGCGATTGACTCCGAACGCCCCTAGACGTCGCAAAACCCATCAACCTGTCGTTGACAATAACAGGGTGTAAAACCCTAGTTCGATCTCGTCCCCTAAATCCACACAATCGAAAATTTTTCTGATAATTTTCGCGAAACCCATGACGATCATACTTGCTTTAAACCAAACTTCAATATTTTAAATTAATTCGATTGCTAGAAAATGAGGAAAATGCAATTTTTGTTCAAAAATGAACTACTCTTTGTATAACAAACCAAAAATTCTCATTTTCGTTTTAAAAATCATACTTTTGTAGGTAGATTCGAGACATGTAGTTGAATTAGCAATTTAAAATGTTTGGGTTTTTCATACTTAAAGAAAATCTACTGTATCTTCAAGCTTCCCATAGAAATTTAAGTGAACAACACTTGGAAATATTTTTAAGGACAAGATCTGGTTGATTCAAACAACTTTTGTCTAAACATCAAGCCCTGAAAAGAATTAGGGGATGAGTATTTGATTTTTTCTTAAATTGTTAGGGCCTGTAAACTTCCTTAAAACAGAGAAGTATAAACATTTATACTCACCTGTATGTAAACACTGAACCTTTCCATTACAGACATACAACAAAACTTACAACCATAACTTCTTTTCAAGCATCATCAAAATGTAAACAAATTCAAGTTTTGAGTCAAAAAGTTTGCTCACATATTTATTCTTCAAATTGTTTTAATGAAATGTTACTCACCTGCTTAGAGAATGAACAGAGCATTCTTCAGGGCTGAACTGGAAGCTGAATCTTCCTTTGCTTGTCTGGATTTTGTATTATTGTTTTTAAGGTTGAACTGATGTTCATTTTTTTGATTTTCCTCAGTGATGATGCTCGAACTAAAATGAGGATTGATGTATATAAAGAGAAGTATGCAGGATGTTTTCATTTTGTACAACAAGTCATGGCTGAAGTATGCTTGCATTCAATGCTAAAGGCTTGTTGCATTAATTACCCTGCTTACCTCCCTTTTCTTTTATTTACAGCCCATGCTTTGTATTAATTACTGATACTTTCTCTTGTATGCTAGAGATACTAGCATATATTATTAAGTACTTCTTATTTGCTTGAGTACTTTATGTTTTCATATTATATTGTCTTATTATTTTTGACTATATTATATTTTCTTCTTTAGTACATGTTGCTGCATTGTTTTCCAGGTTAGAGTATATCATCTTACTTGCTTTATTTATTTCATTTTGTTTGAATACTTTTATTTGCTCTTATTTTATTTTATTTTTTTTCTTTGCATACTCAAACTTTTATATTTGTTTGTATTTAATTACTTTATTTTCTTAAGTACTTTGTTTCTTCCTTGCATTCTATTTGAATTGCATACTTATATAATTGTCATTTATTTGCTTATACTTGTTTATACATTTGTTTACTTGGTTTATGTTTTATTTTGTACTCGTATTTATTTGTTTGAAAACTTTATTTGCATTGCCTGCGTATCTATGTTTTTATTTATTTGTTATTTTTACTTTGTTTTGTTTACTTGTTTTTCCAGTTCATACATATTCTTGTTTGTTTATAAACTTCATGTATGAAGATATGTTGGTGGCTTCTACTTTGCAAGCCTTTCATATGTATATGTTTCTATTTCAATTTCTATTTTCTTGCTTTATACTTTGCAATATAACCAATTTCTATTTTTATAAAAATCTATCTTATATTAATTTCTATTTCTAGAATAAATAATAATTATTATTATTTTACTTCAAATTTATTATCTTATGTTATTTTATAAACTCAAATCATTATTAACCATCAATTCAAATATTTATTATTACTTATTTATTTATTTTATACTCATGTCAAATATCTGTATTTTATGATTATTTTTAAACCATTTACTTGAGATTTTAACTCAAGTTCAATATATACATATATATTATATAAAATTTGCTCATATATCCCCAAATATATATATACATTCAATATATACACATATTTACAGTATTTTTAAATGTAAATGATTTATACAGAATATACTTGGATCCGGGGAAACTCGCATCACTTAATCGATTAATTTCACAAATTTTATTCAAAATGAAATTACTTAACAATTTTAAATTCAAAAATTCTATTAATTATCAATTTAAATATTTATAAAATCCGGGGTCGTTACAGGTTTAGTTTCGAAAGTTTTATAACTTTGAAAAATGCTATGATTTTGAAAAGCATATATATGAAATGGAAATTATATCGTATTTGGTTTTGAGATGCAAAGGATATCGTATCTATATGGTTTTTGAAATGGCAACGATATTTCGGTTTTAAAGTATAAACTATTTTGAAAAGACCGTTGTATTATAATAACGTTAGGTTGTTAAAGGGACCGAGATCGAAAGTTGTCATACTCTCTGCCAACTCCGAAAACCACTTTAACAACCGTGTACGCGGTGGAGATTCCACAATGAAGTGGGATGGTGGCGATGTCCTATCGAGGTATATACGTGGACCCGACTCCCGTGAGTTGGTATAAGGTGGCTAAAACAGGAGCGATTCCGAGCCAATAAGGAAGCTCCTCTGATCAGACACACTTCTTCGATACCATTCTATTACTTTATGATTGATTGGGTGCACCTTTAATTTTGGGAGTGTGGCTCGTGGTGGGCGGTAGTGGATGCTATGCGTTACCACCAGTCCGGATGCGTAATTGGTATAACTACCGTGGAATTGCCTCGTTGTGCCGTGTGACCTACCCTAGCGTGCCTTGTACGAGTTTTGATTTGTGTCGTACCTATGGAGTATCCTCTGGTAGCCTCCTGATCTGGAGGTACTACGGTGTTGTATAGACTATTGGCACTATATATGTGTTAAGGTGGAAAAATTAAAGCCTTAACACTATTTTTACGTAAGTTTATTTTACTTTAGACATTATTATAATAGCGTATATTACTACATAGTAGATAGTTTAACGGATCCTTAGAGGATGGTTATTCCAAACATCCTTTGAGTTACTTATATCTAAGTTGTTATTTAACTTGAGTTGGATTTTGATATAAGAATGTTAATCCTGACTCGAGTGTTTTGTGTTTTGCTTTACGCTCGGATCAGACTGAGTGATTCGGCTTTTGAGATTCACCTTTGGAGTTGGAGCTTTGCTTGGAGAACCAGCTATCTATCCAGCTTTCAGTTGATTCCAATGATGTATTCTGATCTTGTATTTGACTATTGTAGTTGAAACTTCTATTGTATTTCATTTAACTCTGTTATGTATATAGTAGCTTCATGAACTACTATCTTTTATTTTCGATGCCTATTGCATATCACTCTATATCTGTGATTCTGTGATTCTGTGATTATTTTATTTATTGTATATGCTGAGTTTTGTCAAATATAAATTAACAACTTGATATTTTTAGCAATTCAATTCCGGCATGTTTAGATGCGAATGATTGAAAATACTGGTTCGTTACAGTTAGTTATTTACATTGCCATATATATGCTGTTATCTGTATCTATTCACCTGTGACATCTGACACCATTATTTGTTATTTATATTGATGATATATGTCTATTATATTATTATTTTATTTTTTCTCACTATACATGTTCCTGTAGTTTACAAATCACAATGGTTGAAATGTTACATACCCGAACGGACTTAGAATAGGAGAACTTCGTTATGGGTTGAAATGATAAACCCAAATGATTTTCAGTTATTATTTAAATTTTAGGATTACGGGTTTAAAAATATAAACCCGTAATATTTTAAAATCCTTACGGATTAAAATAACAAATATCCCTATCACTTGACCATAGGATAAAAAATTATATACAGATACCATTCGTCTATATATAAATATTCTGAAAATAATTTCTATGGTTTTGGAAAGAAATATATGGTTTTAATAAATATTGATTCTTAAAATGTTATATATAAATGTTATTTTATATATAGATTTTATAATAATATTTAATTTAATTAATATTGATTTAATTAATATATAATATGTTTAAGTATTTATTAAAATTTATATTTCAAAAATAGATTTTTATAATGATTTTGTAAGTTAAGGTTGGGAAGATAAATTTGAAATTTATTTTAAAAAGTATTTAATTAAGAATTTTATCTAATTAAATCGATTTGAAACTATTGAATTTGAAATATAAAGATATGATTCGATTTTGATTTAAGTAATTTAATGAATATTTCACGTTTAAATAAATTGAAGGAAATATTTAGTAAAATGTAATTTAAGGTTATTTAAATAATATTGAATTTATTAAGTGAATATTTCAAGACTAAATAATAATGAAGTTAAATCAAGATCTATATGAAACTGTAAATTTAGCTTTGAAAATGTTGAATATTTGAAGCTTTGAAATATATTGAAATTTAAATGGTTTATTTTGTGGTTCAAATCTGTATTTGAAATCGATATAATTTGAAATTGTTTATTTAGAAACTGAATTGAATTGAAATTGATGAATTGAAATCGTATTAAATTTGAATTTGGAATTCGAGTTGGTTTGAATCGGATTGTGAAATTTAAGAAAATTTTAAATATTTTACTTTATAAATTATTTTTAATATACTAATTATTTTAATACAAACTATTTTATTTTTTTAAATATTTATTTTATATACTATTATTAATATCTAAACTGTTTAAGTGTTGGAAATTATGATTTCAAAGTTATGGTTTTCCAAAGAATTATGATTTCAAAGTGTTTTGGTTTCGAAAGTGTTGTAACTTTGAATGTGCTATAACTTAGAAATAGATATATTTGAAATGGAAATGATATTTTGGTTTTCAAGTATAAATTATTTTGAAATGACCAAGGTGTTATAATGACGCTTAGTTGTTAATAGCGAATATTCCTACATTGTAGATAGTTCCGCGGATCCTTAGAGGATGGTTATCCCAAACATCCTTTGAGTTACTTGTATCTCAGTTGATATGTCACTTGAGTTGGATTTACTGATATAAGAATGTTAATCCCGACTCGAGTGTTTTGTGTTTTGCTTTACGCTAGGGTCAGACTGTAACGACCCATAAAATTTTAATAATTTTAGTTGGTTTTATAACGTATTTAATTGAATATCTATGAAATTTTATAATAATTGAAATTTTAAAATAAAATGTTTATATATTTAGAATAGGTATATTTAAATATAGCAGAGTATAAATTTTCAATTAATTTTATGGAAGTTTATTTCATTGTGAAATTCTATTAAATTCAAGCTAGCTAATAATTGATGATAATAAATTTATCTCCAAACCTGAATATTTTTCTATAGAAAATTTCTAAATCCTCTTCTGAGTGAGACTTCATCCTTCGTTTTTTCAAATTTGGACTTTTATTGCTCCGTTTATCTTAATTCTGACAAAATAGCAGCATTTTTGGTACCGATTATCGACTTTTGATCGGATGATCATACCACTGATATCTGTATACTGCTTTGATCGTCTCGTCGTGCTGATCTCTATAGTATATTTATTTCTGTATTTAAGGTCCGATACGCGACGAAAACCATAAACCATTCGTTATAACGGCACCTTAAAAAGTGACTTTACTGTTTCCTTCGGTTTCAAAATTTTGAAACGTGACAATAATTATTTGCTTTAACTTTTCTACTGAATCATAGCATGAGCGTTGATTTCATTTATTACCTTTATTTTCCCCTGTCCATTCAATCTTTCCATCAGTTTAAAAAAAAACAATAAATACCCTACCTATATAACTCTCTGGATTCACGCACCTTTCCTTCTCTGTTTTAATATAACGCTTCATTTCTTTTGCTCTCTCTCTTCTTTATTTCTATTTATAACTTTGTCAGAAACGTATGTCTCTATATAATTTATTTATTCCTTTCTCTGTTCATTTTCTTTGCTTTCAAAATGTCCTCTCTTCTTCTCCTTTTGTTCTGCAAAATATAACATCCCTATACCTATTTTGGCCGTGGCATATTTATGCAATCTAGCCTCTGCCTTAAACCAAAAAAAAGATCGATCACCACAGTTTTTCTTTTCGTCCGTGCCGCCTACCCAGCCCTGAACAGCTCCGAAACGCCACCTAGCAGCCCAGAGCAACTTTAGCTCACCCTAACAACCTCCAATCACCGAAACCCGTCGAGCCTCCACCAGCAAGTGCCTCCGCACTTGAGTCAACCTCCCCTCATTTCTACGCCCAACCTCTGCGTTTTCTTCGCCTGGCCTCACTCTCGAGCATGCAAAACCCGTCCCCTCCCCACTTCGTTTCCGTGCTCAACATCTCACTGCATGCCGACGGCCATCTCATTCCTACCGGCTTCTCTTATAGAACTAGGTATTATACTTTTTTTATTATGGTAGTAAGGATATATATATATATACCTTTATAAATTCTTTGTTTCCAGCAAATTTATTTACTGACCTTGAACCTTGTTGTTTGATTGCATTTATATATAGACTGGATTAAGCTTCATAAAATATTGGTTATAGAATATGTTATTTTTAAATAATAAGCTATTAATATAAACTGTCGAGTAAATGAGTCGGTTTTAAAAAGTATAAAGTTGCGTAGTTATGTATATATGTGTCAGTTTATTTGCATTAGCTATATAATCATGTATAGGTTATTTATATATATATATATATATATATATATATATATATATAAAGGCCTCGTGATCTATACTCCTTGGTTTTACGGTATGACTATATTAGTTAAATTATTTATTGGGTTATTCACAGCAGTAAGAGAAATTTTTGTAGTAATGTTGATTTCGAAATAATATATTTAAGTTATGTATTTATTTATTTGTAAAAGTTTTCAAAGCTATATATATAACTGTTGTTTTCATAGGTCGGTTACACCTACAATTGTCAGTCCTCACGCATGTTACTGTATGATTAGATCTGAGAAAATAAATCAACATTATGCGTTACCTTATATTAATATAGTATAATATTGTTTATAATAAAAATATACCTTACTTTATATTTGTGTTATATATTGTACTTGCAACTTGGATATAATATTGTTTTATATTAAATATATAACATTTAATATATATATATATATAGAAATAGTTATATATTAAAAAGTTTTCTTTTAGGTATTCATATTAAACATTTATTTTATCTGTTTGAGAATATATATATACTAGTTATATAAGTTTAGTATAAAGGTGTTAGTATATATATATTATTTTAAGTGTATGTTGATTTTTTAAAAAATGTAAGCTTGATTTATTTATTTATTTATATGTTTGAAAAAAAAACATGTAAATTAAATTTGTGATGTTTGAACTTAGAATATAAATTTCATATGTGTATATATAGTTATAAGTGGTTATAAAAGTTCGCTTGTACCATTTATCTTCATCGTTCTAGTTCTGATCTGATCTGTTTCATCAATTCGAGCCAATCAGCTTTGATCGTTGAATTCGTGCCGATTTTTCTTTGCTTGGATTTGAAATTAAATTTCAGTGTCTGTATCAGTGCACGTATCCGTGTCTCCTTTTATATTCTCTAGCCTCGAAAGATGAGCAATCACTCACAATTAAGAGTTCTTATATTCATTAAATTTGATTTCAATTGAAACGACAATTGAAATATGCTGTTGTGGTTATTTAAATTTGTTATATATGCTATTGTCTGTAACTGTTCACCTGCGGGATATGACACCATTTCCTGTTGTTTATATTATATTATTATTGATGATATATGCCTGTTATTTTATTGTATTTTCTGTTATCACTCTGCAAGTTTCCTGTAGTTTAGAAATCACTATGGGTTGAAATGATACATACCCGAACAGACTTTAGAATAGGAGAAAATCGTTATGGGTTGAAATGATAAACCCAAGCGATTTTCATTTAATTGAATTTTGGATTACGGGTTGAAATGATATCCAACCGTACATATTTAGTATACGGATTGAAATGATAAATATCCGTAGCACTTGACTATATGATACGAAATATATACAGACACCGTTGGTCTATATAAATATTTTGAAAATAATTTCTATAATTTTGGAAAGAAATATATGGTTTAATAAATTTGATTCTTAAGATATTATATAAATGAAAATTGTATATATAGATTTAGTAGTAATATTTGATTTAAATTAGATTGATTTAATACATATAATATGGTTAAGTATTTATGTAAATCTATATTTTAAATAGATTCTCTTGTAATAAATTGAATAATTAAGATTGGGAGATAAATTTGGTTTTTTTAAAATGGTATTTAAATAAGGATTTATTTAATTAAATCGATTTGAAATTTTTGAATGGAAAATTTAAAAGGTATGATTTTATGACTGGATTTTTGATTTAAGTGATTTAATGAATATTTCACGTTTAAATAAATTAAAAAAATATTGAGTAAAATGTAATTTAAGGTTACTTAAATGATATTGAATCTAATAAGGGAGTATTTCAGGACTAAATAATAATGAGGTTAAATCGAGATCTATATTAAACTGTTAAATAGAACATTTAAATATTAAAGCCTTGAACTGTATTGGAATTTAAATGGTTTATGTTGAGATTCGGATCTGTATTTGAAATCAACGCACTTGAATTTGTTATTTAGCAACTAAATTGAATTAAAATGAAAATTTAGGTTGAACTAAATTTGATTTTATTATTTAGAAAACTAAATTGAATGAAAATTTAGATGAAACGTTGAATACTTAAAGTTTTGAAATATATGGAAATATAAAAGGGTATTTGTGATTATAAATCCGAATTTGAGATCGAAAAATTTAAGTGGTTATTTTAGAAATTGAATTGAATTTAAATTGATAAATTAAGATTGAATTTAATTCGAATGGGAAGGTGGAACGATTTGTTAAGTTGAGGAAATTGAAAATACTTTACTGTATAAATTATTTAATATCTATAAATACTATTTTGGGAAATATAGAGATATTTAAAGTGAAAATGAGATTTGGTTTTGAAGTATAAATTAAGCTGAAATGACCACGGTGTTATAGTGTATATTTCTACCTTGTAGAAAGTTACATGGACCCTTAGAGGATGGTTATCCCAAACATTCTTTAAGTTATTTGTATTTCAGTTGATATTTCACCTGAGTTGGATTTATTGATATAAGAATGTTAATCCTGACTCGGGTGTTTTGTGTTTTGCTTTACGCTCGGGTCAGACTGAGTGATACAGCATTAGAGACTCACCTTTAGAGTTTGGAGTTTCATTTGGAGATCCAACTATCGATTCATATTTCAGCCTTTCCAGTTGATTGGTTCAGAGAAGTCATCTGTTGCATTGGAGACTTCACTGCATTTGAACTATTCGGTTGTATTTTATTTCTAACTCTGATGTGTATAGTAGCTTCATGAACTACTATTCTTTATCTATTCCGCTGCATTATATTACTCTGTGATCTGTGATTGATTTATTTATTGTCTATTTTAAGTTTTGCCAAATTTTAATTAACAATTCGGTATTTTGAATTATTCAAGTCGGATATTTATGGTTTTATTGTCGGTTTGAATGGTCCAAAATAGCGAGTCGTTACACAGACTGAGTGACACAACATTTGAGACTCACCTTTGGAGTTTGGAGCTTCGCTTGGAGATCCAACTATCGATTCAGCTTTCCAGCTTTTCCAGTTGATTTGTTCAGAGATGTCATCTGTTTGTATTCGAGACTTCAGCGTATTTGAAATATTATACTGTATTTTATTTCTAACTTTGATGTTTATATAGTAGCTTCATGAACTACTATTTATCTATTATGCTGCATTTTTATTATATTACTCTATGTCTGTGATTCTGTGATTGATTTATTTACTGTATATGCTGAGTTTTGCCAAATATAAATTCACATTATGGTATTTTGAGCGATTCAAGTCCGGCATGTGTGGATGCGAATGGTTTAAAGTACCATGTCGTTACACGTAATTCCGCCCATACTGGATGCCGTCAAAGGGCCCTCCATAGGTATGGTATAAAACAAACTCGTAGAAGGCACGCCAGGGTAGGTGACACGGCACAACTAGGCAATGCCAGGATAGATATACCAATTACACTTCCGGACTGTTGGTAATGCATAGCCGCAACTACCGTCCAACTCGATCCACACTTCCAAATCAAAGGTGCACACCAAATCAATCATAATGTAATAGAATGGCTAATGATGAAGTGTGTCCGATCGGAGGAGCTACCTTACTTGGCCTGTAACAGTACGGATTTTCGTTCTTCGGAAATCCGACATCGACACTCACTTTATCGACTGCCGAGAAATCGAAGGCCGAAAACCGAGATGTTATGGGTTTTAAAAAGAAAAGAAAAAGAAAGAAGAGAGAAGAGATAGGAAATAGAGAGAGAAGAAGATAGAGAATTTTTAGAAAACAGAGAATTTGAAAAATAGAAGATAGAAAATTTTAAAAATAGAACGGGACAGAAAGGGAACAACAGAACAACAACAGAATCTCACAATTCGCAGCGGAACAACATATAATAATAAATGAATAATCTTTAAACAAAGAACTATATCAGTTATTACATTTCATTTCATTTCATTACATCATATCATCAGAGTGTACAACAACATACAACATAAACAGTGCAGCGGAAAAAGAAATACTATATAAACTAGTAATACGCCATGCCATCCAGCTTGCCTCCAGCAACTCCAGAATATCCAGAATATCCTGATAAACCTTACTCTTGACTGCCCGTGTGAAAATTAGTGGGCACCCAGAGTTTAGGAAGGAAAACAATAAACTCCAAGTCAGTCATGTGACTGGTGTGAGAACTCAAAACAGTTTATTTATCTTTAAAATCAAAATAGAGGAATATTTTTAATTCAATTCGCAATGCTTTTAAAAATGAGACTACCATAAGGCCTCCCGCACACACACACAATGCAAACGCAGAATCGGAGGAGATTTCTCCTTATGATAGTCAAAGATGCTTGATACGCATTTAAAATAACATTTGATATTATTACTAGTGCATAATGTATAACAAATCCTTTCGAAAGTAGAATATAAATCTTAGCCAACATACGACCATTATCGTATGCCTACTATAGCTAACTATGTTCAATAGCAGGTTACCGCCACATTCCATAGCAGGTTATACAACTAAAACCGTACAAGTTTCGTATTGTTTCTTTGGATTTCCAACAAATGGTCAGGCCAAGGAACTTCCCATTGCCACTGAGAATGCCTCTGGAAAGACATCCCCGAGAACCAAACCGGATCTCTGCCAACACAAGGCCGGGTTACCCCTAACTGGGTAACTACTGACACGAGCACGCCATTCCCCGGTCCTTTAGGACCTTTTCAACCGAGCGCTCGATATCCAACATCACACCATAATAAATAGAGTGTTTTCAACATGAGTAAGTATCTGGGCTCCATACCATGATACCACCCCTTTCCAGAAGGAAATGCACATACCCTAAGGGGAGCTACAGCAACCCCTAATAACCTTGCCGCATCTTTCCTGTTTTGACCATTTCCGGGATGTGAGGCTCGACGAAGTCACGTCCACAAAACATACTTTATACAAAAGCCATGCTTTGGGTCAACAAATGATCAACACAATGATCACTAAGATAGACGATCAAATAAATGATCCTATCACAATAATCAACACAATGATCATTTCAGCATCACTCAGCATGTCACATTACCAAAATGGGATATATCGCTGATAACTTCAACTATATAACCTTTGAGCTCGTACGTCTCAAAGAAGGGTGTTAAGCAAAGAATAAATTCTCCGCCACCAACAGAAATATATTTGAAAGAAATCGGCTTTATATCTCAAATTGTAATGTCAGGCATACAATCCATACAAGTCTGTTCCGGGCTCGAACAGAACCGAAGGCACTTACAAAGAAGTCCTTGCAATCCGGATATTCACAATCCTGATCGGATTCACCATCACATATGGAATCTCTATACCAGGTGCGACCCAGTGCAGAGACAATCGATAGGTCATCCTATCGCTCTCGCAAATACCGGTCTTCAACACCGATCTTCAAATGCAATTCACAACGACGTATCACATATTCGGAATGGGTTATACGACCCCATGGTCCTTTCCCGGTTAACCCGAATAGTGAGCGCTTATTCAAAATAAGTGTGCATTCAAATTCAATCAATTCACATCAAATACCCATTCAAAGGGAAATATTGATAGTCGGTTATTGAACTATCAATTGATATGCATACATCACCAGATTCCAAATAATTTTCCAAATTATTTATTTTCCAAAATATCTTTACAAGATATATATATATAATTTCAACACTTCAAAAATAAATCAATATTTATTTTTAACAAGTTCCACTTTCACATATAAATTCCATAATGAATTTATATTTCAAAATATCATGCATATACAATTTCAACTATCCATTTCAATTTATCTTCAAAAAGATAAATTCTCAAAATATTCACTTTATATCGGAAAACAATTCCATACTTATTTATTTATAAGTAATTCACAAATCTCTTTTATTTTCAACACTTAGAAAATATTCAATATACTTAAATCGAATTAAGTATATATTTCATTATATTAAGAAAATCCTTTCTTAAACATACCTACTTGGGCCAAAACGAATGTTACGTAAAACATCGTTACGACAACCCAAAATCACTAGTATAGGGATTCGAAATTTAAAATAGATATATAAATCCCAATACTATTCAAAACATTTCCTTTCGGAAATCATTTACTATAACAACAGTGTTATAGTCCACTATTTCCTTTTATTTCTCGAAACATCTATTTCAACAATGAATGTTGAAATCTATGGTTTCGAATCTCAATGCATTTAAAACATCGTTAGATCGTTTTAATTCAATTTAAACATCTCATTCAAAACTTTTCCTTTAACGTGTTATTCACTATTCAAAAATGTGAATAAACTTCGTTAACAAATCTCATCCTTTTTATACATTTTTAACTTAAAGGATTATTCACTGTTTAAAACGTGAGTATAACTCCATTTATAGGTTATAACAATTAACTTATCAAAATAGGTCGTTTGCGAATTTATAAAACAACGTTTATAAATTCCATATCTATTTATTTATAAAAAAACTTCCTTTTTATAAATTCCTTTATTAACCTATTCCAGTTTATAACTAAATTATAAACTAAACGTTCACATTATAAGTTAATTACTTATAAAACGATTATTTTACAAAATCGTTCATTTAACTTCCCAAATTATTAATCTTAACTTATAAGATTGTTTATTTATCCAAAATTCATTCTTTCGATAACTTTATAAATTTTATAAACCTATTGCTTATAAAATTTCATTTATAACTTCACAGTTTATAATTTCATAAATTTCATTCATTTAGGAAATTCATTTTCACTACATTCAAACACTTATAAAAACTCGTTTTATAATGTCCATAATTCAATTTATAAATATCCATTTATAAATCCCTAAATATAAATCAGTTTATATTATTATTCTAAAACGTCTTTAAATTCCTTTATAATTTCATCATTTCGATTTATAAAAAAATCAAATTTTATAAATCCTATATTTAAACTTTTATCATATATTCAAAAATCCAATCTAAATTATTTTATAAAATCATTAGTTCATATTTCTCAAAAATCGACCTTTAATCGTATTTCTAAAAATCAGCTTTTTAACTATATTTCACAAAAACCATAATTTTTATAACTTTAAAAATTATAACGTTTATTTATTTATAATGGATTAATTCCAGAAATAAAGTATATTTTCAAAAATCATTTTAAAGATCATTTAAAAATCCCAAAATTTGGGTCCAATGATGCTACACATCAGATAGTCAATCACCACTACAACGATATCATATATCAATATGATAATCAATCAAATATCAAAATATCTGAAATAAAATAAATACTGTTGAGGAATCCAGTTGGATCCCTCCAACCTGTTTCCTGCATCCAAAAACATTAGCACAATACCAATTTCGCTCCAGTACGAAATTATCGCGGTATATGTTCTTAATAAATATTATCCGCTTACTAACGGCGTAATAGGGTCTCATCCGCTAAACAAAAAATGCGGGAAATCAACAACTGCAATATATACATATGCCAATATATATATATTGATATTATATATAATACCAATTTCACTGTTTATGAAATATTCGCGGTATATGTTTATATTAAATAACATCCGCTTACTAACGGCGCATAATGTCTATTTTAACAATCAATAATTTACAGTCATCATTCAAACATGCATTCAAATATTTTAAATCTAACTATTTAAAATAAAATCGAAATCTATTCGATTGAGTGAGAAATTCTCACCTTGGTTTTAATTTCCGTTTTAGCTTTTATTTCGAATAAAATTAAACGCGCGTTTAATTTTACCCGAAATTCTCACTAACTCCAAACGACTCCAAACCAACTCCATCGCGTAGTGCTCGTCCATACGATTCCAACGCAACTGAGTTTGCATTTTTTCGACCTCGTATGAAAAAGTTATGTATTTTTAAAGATCGTACACGATTTAAATAGCTTAAATTACAACATTCTTAAACTAATTTATACCCTAAGCAATCCAGGCCTTAGGATCTTCCATCATCACATCTACACCGCTCCTTTGTTCTTCCCCAAGCTCACGCAAATCACCCCAGACAACACACGACGCAACAAAACCCATTACCCTAGATTTAGGGTTTAAATTTTCTCCTTCGATAATCAACGAAATTCGATCACAAACCCACCATGTCGAAGCTCTAAACCCCAGCTATGTTCGGCCCTAACCCCTTAATGCTCGGCCTCCTCCTCTAGCGTGCGCACGCAAGTGAACGTGGTACGTTCATGCTCAATTTCCCATCGATCCGCTCAACTATTCTCGATCTTGACCGTTGATCTTGTAGAGCACACTAGCCTCTACGTTTTCCTAGTTGACAACTTCACGAATTGTTGAGTGGATTGAAAGATATTTGGAGAAAAGTGAGGGTGATTTTCGGCCATTGACTTGATACTGGCGGCTACAAATTGAAATTAGGGTTTAGATATAATTTTTTTATAAAATTATGAAGATGGGGGGTGTATTTATAAGGAACGAGTGACACTATTCATTCCGGATTTTCCGAACTCCGATTTAGACGCCGTAACCAGCGTACCTAGGGTTTATCCCGCGTTCCGGACACAATGGAACAGGTTTCGGAAGCTAATTCGGAAGTATGTGCAAGTTATGGCTGAAAACGTTCAATTTAAATTAAACCGATTTAAGTCGATTTCTAGGCGTTTTAATTCGTACCGGACAAACGGTAAATCCAATTGACTTGAAATTTGAAACCTTACAATAATATCACATTACGGATCCGATGAAACTAGTTTCGTCGAAATCCGAGACTTTTTGAAAAATGGCTATTTTGACTCGTCAAATTTAAATTAAAAATAATTCGATGCGTTTCGAGCTGCCACGATCAAACGATAGCTCCGATTGACACGAAAATTGAAATCCGGTAATAACTAACTATTACGGATCCAATGAAACTGGTTTCGTTCAATTCTGAGACTGTCCAAAAATTGACTATTTTACAGTCGATTATTAAATATTAAAATATTCAATTTTCACAAATTAACTTTTAATTCGATTTTAAAAGTTCTAAAATATTTCTATAACTCCAGTATGATTAAATAAAATTTTACAAATCATTTTCTATCATATTTAACTCAATTTTTAATTATTTCCATAATTTAACATATTAAATTATCGATTTAATTATTCAATTAAATCCAATAAATCAAAATAAAATTTATTTGACTTAAAAATTCACTTATAAATATTTAAAATTAATTAAATATTCAATTTTTAATTAATAAAAATTCTGGGTCGTTACAATCTTTCCCCCTTAAAAGAATTTCGTCCTCGAAATTACAAGTAAGAAAGGTTACAGAATTCATTAACTTTCCAAAATTTATAATTAAACTTCTTACAAATCTTTACTAAGTTTTCAAATCATACTTAGTTATCTTTTCAAAAACAACTACTATTGTTTAACTTTCAACTCCAAAACAAAGTTAAAGTTTTCAAAACTTTCTAAATTTTCTCAAAATTTTTCTAACGCCTTAAATTTCCGGAAAAATTCGCCATGTCTCCTTTGCGCGGCTCGATCCGAAAAAAAAAAATGACAGTATATATATCACAAATATACATCTCATCAAGTAATGAGGCATCCCGAAGGGAAAAAAGTATAAAAGTGCGATATTTAATCCGAGATATGTACCTTATATTTTATTAGCGAGCATATACGGCTAATATAGCGCTAAAGCGAACTCCAAATGCGAAGCAAACGCGATCCGCACCTACTAAACTCAACAAACAACATGAGAACATGCATATATGCAAATAGTCTCAATATACAACATATATCTCATAATAACTATATATGTCACATAGCAAATGCAACAATAGCAATATATATTCAACCATCAACCAACTATAATCCATAACCAATAATATTCATTCATATTCTCATTAATATTCAATGAATTGGTTTTCAATTTAAATCACATTTGATTTATTTACATTGGATTTACTAACATTCATTCTCAATTCAATTAGTTTACATTCACTAATTAAATCCAATTCACATTCAATTCTATTCAAATTTATTTACTTTCCATTTGAATTCAATTACATAGCTTTCAATTTCATTAACACTTAATGAATTTTATACAATCAATCAACATCCATATAGCAACCAAAGTATATTAATTATAACCAAATTCCTTTGCTTATATTCATTCAATTTGGTTTAACATTAAATTGATTTCCATTCCAATTTATTCAACTTCTAATAAAATTAGATTTTAATGAATTAACACTTTCATTAATTATTCCTTATCAACTTAAATTACATTCAATTGTTTTAACATTCAATCCATTCATTCAATTCAATTACAAAGTTGAATTCTATTACATAACTCAAGTTCATATTCATTTAATCCACTTGATTATTTACTTCGATACCAAAATCAGCTTAATTCAATATCTCTTAAGTTATATTCCATTTAACTTTAAATTCACTTCTTATATATATAAGTTTATTTCACAATTGTAAATTACTTTAATTATAACTCAATTCTTATAATTCTTTTGCTTATACAATTATTCTTTTATATAGATTATTCAAACAACCTAACAATCAACTTATATACTTTCATAATTCTGAAAAATTATTTCTTCATATATAAAATATACTCAAGGTAAAATTATTTCATTTACCCAATTTTAAAATCAATATTATGTCGATTTATCTTGTTTAAGAGTTTAGAAACCCCTATCTACGATAGTTAGCTACACTAGATCGACGGAAATCTATAAACAATCAACCGATAAGTTAACACAATATAAAACAATTTCATATTCACTAACAAATACGCTCTCGTAGCTATTATTACACTCAAACTCATTCTAGAGTACTGCTGACTCTATCTCTAATGAGTAATACCCTACAGAACCATGGTTCTCGCTTAACCATCAGAGCTCTGATACCAAATGTAACAGTACGGATTTTCGTTCTTCGGAAATCCGACATCGACACTCACTTTATCGACTGCCGAGAAATCGAAGGCCGAAAACCGAGATGTTATGGGTTTTAAAAAGAAAAGAAAAAGAAAGAAGAGAGAAGAGATAGGAAATAGAGAGAGAAGAAGATAGAGAATTTTTAGAAAACAGAGAATTTGAAAAATAGAAGATAGAAAATTTTAAAAATAGAACGGGACAGAAAGGGAACAACAGAACAACAACAGAATCTCACAATTCGCAGCGGAACAACATATAATAATAAATGAATAATCTTTAAACAAAGAACTATATCAGTTATTACATTTCATTTCATTCATTACATCATATCATCAGAGTGTACAACAACATACAACATAAACAGTGCAGCGGAAAAAGAAATACTATATAAACTAGTAATACGCCATGCCATCCAGCTTGCCTCCAGCAACTCCAGAATATCCAGAATATCCTGATAAACCTTACTCTTGACTGCCCGTGTGAAAATTAGTGGGCACCCAGAGTTTAGGAAGGAAAACAATAAACTCCAAGTCAGTCATGTGACTGGTGTGAGAACTCAAAACAGTTTATTTATCTTTAAAATCAAAATAGAGGAATATTTTTAATTCAATTCGCAATGCTTTTAAAAATGAGACTACCATAAGGCCTCCCGCACACACACACAATGCAAACGCAGAATCGGAGGAGATTTCTCCTTATGATAGTCAAAGATGCTTGATACGCATTTAAAATAACATTTGATATTATTACTAGTGCATAATGTATAACAAATCCTTTCGAAAGTAGAATATAAATCTTAGCCAACATACGACCATTATCGTATGCCTACTATAGCTAACTATGTTCAATAGCAGGTTACCGCCACATTCCATAGCAGGTTATACAACTAAAACCGTACAAGTTTCGTATTGTTTCTTTGGATTTCCAACAAATGGTCAGGCCAAGGAACTTCCCATTGCCACTGAGAATGCCTCTGGAAAGACATCCCCGAGAACCAAACCGGATCTCTGCCAACACAAGGCCGGGTTACCCCTAACTGGGTAACTACTGACACGAGCACGCCATTCCCCGGTCCTTTAGGACCTTTTCAACCGAGCGCTCGATATCCAACATCACACCATAATAAATAGAGTGTTTTCAACATGAGTAAGTATCTGGGCTCCATACCATGATACCACCCCTTTCCAGAAGGAAATGCACATACCCTAAGGGGAGCTACAGCAACCCCTAATAACCTTGCCGCATCTTTTCTGTTTTGACCATTTCCGGGATGTGAGGCTCGACGAAGTCACGTCCACAAAACATACTTTATACAAAAGCCATGCTTTGGGTCAACAAATGATCAACACAATGATCACTAAGATAGACGATCAAATAAATGATCCTATCACAATAATCAACACAATGATCATTTCAGCATCACTCAGCATGTCACATTACCAAAATGGGATATATCGCTGATAACTTCAACTATATAACCTTTGAGCTCGTACGTCTCAAAGAAGGGTGTTAAGCAAAGAATAAATTCTCCGCCACCAACAGAAATATATTTGAAAGAAATCGGCTTTATATCTCAAATTGTAATGTCAGGCATACAATCCATACAAGTCTGTTCCGGGCTCGAACAGAACCGAAGGCACTTACAAAGAAGTCCTTGCAATCCGGATATTCACAATCCTGATCGGATTCACCATCACATATGGAATCTCTATACCAGGTGCGACCCAGTGCAGAGACAATCGATAGGTCATCCTATCGCTCTCGCAAATACCGGTCTTCAACACCGATCTTCAAATGCAATTCACAACGACGTATCACATATTCGGAATGGGTTATACGACCCCATGGTCCTTTCCCGGTTAACCCGAATAGTGAGCGCTTATTCAAAATAAGTGTGCATTCAAATTCAATCAATTCACATCAAATACCCATTCAAAGGGAAATATTGATAGTCGGTTATTGAACTATCAATTGATATGCATACATCACCAGATTCCAAATAATTTTCCAAATTATTTATTTTCCAAAATATCTTTACAAGATATATATATATAATTTCAACACTTCAAAAATAAATCAATATTTATTTTTAACAAGTTCCACTTTCACATATAAATTCCATAATGAATTTATATTTCAAAATATCATGCATATACAATTTCAACTATCCATTTCAATTTATCTTCAAAAGGATAAATTCTCAAAATATTCACTTTATATCGGAAAACAATTCCATACTTATTTATTTATAAGTAATTCACAAATCTCTTTTATTTTCAACACTTAGAAAATATTCAATATACTTAAATCGAATTAAGTATATATTTCATTATATTAAGAAAATCCTTTCTTAAACATACCTACTTGGGCCAAAACGAATGTTACGTAAAACATCGTTACGACAACCCAAAATCACTAGTATAGGGATTCGAAATTTAAAATAGATATATAAATCCCAATACTATTCAAAACATTTCCTTTCGGAAATCATTTACTATAACAACAGTGTTATAGTCCACTATTTCCTTTTATTTCTCGAAACATCTATTTCAACAATGAATGTTGAAATCTATGGTTTCGAATCTCAATGCATTTAAAACATCGTTAGATCGTTTTAATTCAATTTAAACATCTCATTCAAAACTTTTCCTTTAACGTGTTATTCACTATTCAAAAATGTGAATAAACTTCGTTAACAAATCTCATCCTTTTTATACATTTTTAACTTAAAGGATTATTCACTGTTTAAAACGTGAGTATAACTCCATTTATAGGTTATAACAATTAACTTATCAAATAGGTCGTTTGCGAATTTATAAAACAACGTTTATAAATTCCATATCTATTTATTTATAAAAAAACTTCCTTTTTATAAATTCCTTTATTAACCTATTCCAGTTTATAACTAAATTATAAACTAAACGTTCACATTATAAGTTAATTACTTATAAAACGATTATTTTACAAAATCGTTCATTTAACTTCCCAAATTATTAATCTTAACTTATAAGATTGTTTATTTATCCAAAATTCATTCTTTCGATAACTTTATAAATTTTATAAACCTATTGCTTATAAAATTTCATTTATAACTTCACAGTTTATAATTTCATAAATTTCATTCATTTAGGAAATTCATTTTCACTACATTCAAACACTTATAAAAACTCGTTTTATAATGTCCATAATTCAATTTATAAATATCCATTTATAAATCCCTAAATATAAATCAGTTTATATTATTATTCTAAAACGTCTTTAAATTCCTTTATAATTTCATCATTTCGATTTATAAAAAAATCAAATTTTATAAATCCTATATTTAAACTTTTATCATATATTCAAAAATCCAATCTAAATTATTTTATAAAATCATTAGTTCATATTTCTCAAAAATCGACCTTTAATCGTATTTCTAAAAATCAGCTTTTTAACTATATTTCACAAAAACCATAATTTTTATAACTTTAAAAATTATAACGTTTATTTATTTATAATGGATTAATTCCAGAAATAAAGTATATTTTCAAAAATCATTTTAAAGATCATTTAAAAATCCCAAAATTTGGGTCCAATGATGCTACACATCAGATAGTCAATCACCACTACAACGATATCATATATCAATATGATAATCAATCAAATATCAAAATATCTGAAATAAAATAAATACTGTTGAGGAATCCAGTTGGATCCCTCCAACCTGTTTCCTGCATCCAAAAACATTAGCACAATACCAATTTCGCTCCAGTACGAAATTATCGCGGTATATGTTCTTAATAAATATTATCCGCTTACTAACGGCGTAATAGGGTCTCATCCGCTAAACAAAAAATGCGGGAAATCAACAACTGCAATATATACATATGCCAATATATATATATTGATATTATATATAATACCAATTTCACTGTTTATGAAATATTCGCGGTATATGTTTATATTAAATAACATCCGCTTACTAACGGCGCATAATGTCTATTTTAACAATCAATAATTTACAGTCATCATTCAAACATGCATTCAAATATTTTAAATCTAACTATTTAAAATAAAATCGAAATCTATTCGATTGAGTGAGAAATTCTCACCTTGGTTTTAATTTCCGTTTTAGCTTTTATTTCGAATAAAATTAAACGCGCGTTTAATTTTACCCGAAATTCTCACTAACTCCAAACGACTCCAAACCAACTCCATCGCGTAGTGCTCGTCCATACGATTCCAACGCAACTGAGTTTGCATTTTTTCGACCTCGTATGAAAAAGTTATGTATTTTTAAAGATCGTACACGATTTAAATAGCTTAAATTACAACATTCTTAAACTAATTTATACCCTAAGCAATCCAGGCCTTAGGATCTTCCATCATCACATCTACACCGCTCCTTTGTTCTTCCCCAAGCTCACGCAAATCACCCCAGACAACACACGACGCAACAAAACCCATTACCCTAGATTTAGGGTTTAAATTTTCTCCTTCGATAATCAACGAAATTCGATCACAAACCCACCATGTCGAAGCTCTAAACCCCAGCTATGTTCGGCCCTAACCCCTTGATGCTCGGCCTCCTCCTCTAGCGTGCGCACGCAAGTGAACGTGGTACGTTCATGCTCAATTTCCCATCGATCCGCTCAACTATTCTCGATCTTGACCGTTGATCTTGTAGAGCACACTAGCCTCTACGTTTTCCTAGTTGACAACTTCACGAATTGTTGAGTGGATTGAAAGATATTTGGAGAAAAGTGAGGGTGATTTTCGGCCATTGACTTGATACTGGCGGCTACAAATTGAAATTAGGGTTTAGATATAATTTTTTTATAAAATTATGAAGATGGGGGGTGTATTTATAAGGAACGAGTGACACTATTCATTCCGGATTTTTCGAACTCCGATTTAGACGCCGTAACCAGCGTACCTAGGGTTTATCCCGCGTTCCGGACACAATGGAACAGGTTTCGGAAGCTAATTCGGAAGTATGTGCAAGTTATGGCTGAAAACGTTCAATTTAAATTAAACCGATTTAAGTCGATTTCTAGGCGTTTTAATTCGTACCGGACAAACGGTAAATCCAATTGACTTGAAATTTGAAACCTTACAATAATATCACATTACGGATCCGATGAAACTGGTTTCGTCGAAATCCGAGACTTTTTGAAAAATGGCTATTTTGACTCGTCAAATTTAAATTAAAAATAATTCGATGCGTTTCGAGCTGCCACGGTCAAACGATAGCTCCGATTGACACGAAAATTGAAATCCGGTAATAACTAACTATTACGGATCCAATGAAACTGGTTTCGTTCAATTCTGAAACTGTCCAAAAATTGACTATTTTACAGTCGATTATTAAATATTAAAATATTCAATTTTCACAAATTAACTTTTAATTCGATTTTAAAAGTTCTAAAATATTTCTATAACTCCAGTATGATTAAATAAAATTTTACAAATCATTTTCTATCATATTTAACTCAATTTTTAATTATTTCCATAATTTAACATATTAAATTATCGATTTAATTATTCAATTAAATCCAATAAATCAAAATAAAATTTATTTGACTTAAAAATTCACTTATAGATATTTAAAATTAATTAAATATTCAATTTTTAATTAATAAAAATTCTGGGTCGTTACATGGCCCGTCAATTACTCCTGTTTTAGCCACCTTATGCTAACTAATGGGAGTTAGCCAACATCCTACTTCATTCTGGAATCTCCATCGCGTACACAGTTGTTAAACTGGTTTTCGGTATCAATGGAGAGTATGCCCATATCCGATGCCGGTCTCTTTAACAACCAATATCAAACATATTCCTTCCAAAAGCATATAAATTCTATATCATTATTCTTTTTAACATAGTATTCATTTTTCCAAAGTCGTAACACTTCCAAATTAATTTAATTATAACCCCTTAAAACATACAAATTTAAAGATCATAAAACTTAAAAAATGTAACTTTTAAAACCATATCATTTGGCACTAAAACCCTTTAGAAAATTTTGTAGCATTCTAGAAATGTCGCTTTTAAGAAAACGCAGCAGTACAGAAGTGCTACTATAAGAACTCGCAGTAGTGCAAATTTATTACCGTAAGAATTCGCAACCATGTAGAATTGTTACTGTAAGAATCCACAGTAGTGCAGAACTGTTACTGTAAGAATCCACAGCAGTGCAGAACTGTTACTGCGAGAATCCACAGCAGTGCAGAATTGTTACAGTAAGGATCCGCAGCAATGCAAAATTGTTACACTAGGAAATCGTAGCAGTTTTGAATTATTACCATAAGAAATCGCGGCAGTTTTGAATTGTTACTATAATACTTCCTACTACCATAGTTTATGTTACCAAACAGTACATATATTTGCAATTTTTTATATCATTTTATTACCTAAGTTATACCATTTACATTAGTTAAAGCTTACATGTCAAATGTTCGTTTTAACTTACATTTTTTTTCACAAAATAAAATCATTTATCATCTAAATCACTATTACATGAATTAAAACTTACCATTTATAGGTCAGAATAAAATACCATTATTAAGTCAAATCGAATTATTAAATTTCAATCAATCTTCATACTGTAAATTAGATTCCGAAATTTACATTTCCAACTATTTATTTCTTATATAAAAAAAATTCAACACATATAAACAAGTTTGCCGAAATCATTACATTATATTTTACTTGAGGTTCATATATAAATTCAAAAATACTTAATAATTTCTTCTAAAAAAAATCATTTTAAATCAACAACGGAGTCTGTATGAAATTCTCTACCCTAGGGTCAAGTAAATACGGGCATATATCATTTCAATCCGCAATTTATAAAATTTTCGGGTTTTATATCAACTCAAACCCGCAATCCCAAGTCAAATAAAATTTCTCAGGCCTATCATTTAATCCCATAACAATTTTCCTTAATCTAAAGATCATTCGGGTATGTATCGCTTCAACCCATAGTGAAGAAACTTGCAGTATGAGAACTGAATATTAAATAAACATAACAATATCCAACATGTCATGGTATATGATCATAACAAGTATAATATGGTATGAAATAACAAAACAAAATCATATGAAATAACATAATACAAACATAGGTGGAATTTCAAACTTGCATATACATATCCACATAATTCAATTGTCACCAATTCACTAAAATATAAGTATGTTGTCAAGAGTGATTACTCACCTTTCTTTGGTAAGAGAAGTGATTCAAAACACAACACAATGACTACGACAAGCATAACAAATTACGGACAAGCTTGAGTGATAGGAGAATCCAAATCCAACGCTTTGAAAAATAAAATAAATTCCATACATAAACAAATGATTCACATAAAAATAAAAGTAAAAAATATATTTTTGCAAAATACATGAGAGGGCTTGTCTAAGGGGTGCACAGGCTCGGCCATAGGCTTATTTGGGTTCAGCCATAGGGTTAGGGTTTGGGTTCGGCCATAGGGTTTTGGACTAGGTTAGGCTCGGCTATGGCTAGGTTTTGGGTTAGGTGGGTTCGGCCGTTAGGGTTTTGACTAGGTTAGGCTTGGTTTTGGTGGAAAGGGCTCGGCCTAGGGTTATGGTTTTGGTTGTGGAGGCTCGACCTAGGGGTTAGGGTTTAAGGAAGTTCGGCTATAGGCTTTGGTTGGAGGAAGAGAAGGTGGAGGCCAAATTTGTGAAGAGGAAAAAGGGAAAAAGGAAGGAGGAGAAGTGGGTTTTGGCTAGGGTTTGTGGTTGAAGGAAGAGGAGAAGGAGGTATTGGCAAGCATGGCCAAAATTTATTGAGGAGAAGAGGAAGAAAATTGTAGAGGAAAAGAGGAAGAAAGTCTAGGGTTTTGAGGAGGAAGATGAAGAAGAAAACTTACATTGATTTCTACGGAGGCACAAATGAAGAATGAGGAGTCTAAAAAACCCTATGATATTATATAGTCATCTCAACAGGTGGCTTCTCATCTACTAAAGAAATTCCTAGCCTATTTGTACAAGCCTAAATTTACAATGTAAATAAGATGAATGTTAAGGGAAAATAACTACGTGCAATACGCCAAAAGTTGTAAATTTTGAGAAGTAGGAATCAAATTTTAATAAAAAGAAAAAAAAAGAAAATGTTAGAATTAAATTCATCTTCATAAAAAAAAAGGAAAAGTTAAAAATTCAAATTCAAATTTTTTCACAGAAAGTCAAACTTTAGCCAAAGTTGACCAAAATTTGAAATTTAAGAAAATGTTTATTTTATTAAATTTGGAAAAACATTTCATATCAAAACCCAAAATATTACATTAAATTTCCAAATTTATCAATTTTAAAATAATTATATTCAACATTTCAACGAATTTTCATTTAAAATATTTCAGAAATTTTGCGGGTTGTTACACGATCCGTAACTTTTAAAGTGGCAGTATTTTGAATTTAAATAAAAATTAAATAAAAAGAATTTGAATTTGTGATGTTGAGTGTTTTATTTGACCAAATTTAGTGGAATAAAAATTTTGTGAAATTTTAATTTTGGTCAAACTTAGTCAAAATTTGACTTTTGGTTGAAAAAATTAAATTTGAATTTTAAATTTTTTTCTTTTTATCCGATACTAGACAGAATTTTGATCTTTCCTCCGCTTTTCGCTTCGTCAAAATCATATTCCATGAACAAACATTCATGTGGGGGGCCTGATGGCTTCAACTTAAACTTCTACATCCATAGTTGGGAAATCATCAAGGATGACTTTCTTAAAGCAGTCCACAACTTTTTCAATAAATCAAAATTGTTACTTGAAGTCAATGCAACAAATATAGTGCTCATTCCTAAAATGCAACCACCCTCTGCTGTTGATTCCTTTAGACCCATCTCATGTTGTAATGTGATTATAAATGCATCTCCAAGATTTTGGCCTCCAGAATTGTTCCTGTTCTTTCCAGAATCATCTCTAAGAATCAATCTGCTTTCCTGCCCAAGAGGAACATCATTGATAATATCTTACTTACTCATGAACTTCTAAAAGGTATGGACGTGCTCATGCTTCCAAAAATGCTTTGTTGCAGCTTGATTTAAAGAAAGCATTCGACAGCATACACTGGAGTTCTATTGTGAGGATTATGGCTCTGATGGGATTTCCTAAAGTATTTGTGGCATGGATTTATGTCTGTATTTCCTCCCCCACCTTCTCCATCAAATACAATGGCTCTACTTCTGGATTTTTCAAGAGTAAACAAGGGATCAGGCAGGGGGGCCCCATCTCCTCTTACTTGTTCATTCTTGTTATGGAAGTACTGACTGTCATGTTACATACAAACTATGAGAACAAGGAAATTTTGTTTCATTCTAAATGTAAATCACTGAGCATCTCATCACTGCTTTTCGCTGATGACATTTTGATATTCACTAAACCTGACAAACGATCTTTGGACAAAATCAAAGATACTCTTCACGGTTTCTACCTTATGACTGGTCTTCAACTCAATTTTAATAAATCCCATATTCTAATTTCTGCCTTATCATCTGAGCAAGCAACATCTTTATCTGCTTCCTCTGGCATCCAAACTATGAACAATAATATGACATATTTAGGCATCCCACTCTGCTCCTCAAGAATCACAACTGCCAATTGCTTGCCTTTATATGATAAAATCTGCAGTAAAATGAAATGTTGGGCCAATCGATTTCTCTCTCAAGCTGGTAGACTTGTTCTTATCAAGTCAGTTATATCATCCATGATGGTGTATTGGAGCAGGGTTTTCATTCTTCCCAATAAACTTGTGAATATGGTGAGAAATTCTATGCTAAGATTCTTCTGGACTGGCTCTATTCTAAATATGAAAATCATCCCCTGCTCCTTTTCCATCATGGAGCAGCAGATACACAAAGGTGGCCGGAATTCTCAATATACACACTTGGAATAGAGCTGCCATGAGCTCTGTTCTCAATGATTTGATAGCTGATAAAGATTCTTTATGGGTTAGGTGGACCAAAATTCACAACTTAGGTAGTATGAATTTCTGGACCATGATAATCCCACCTAATTGCAGCTGGACTTGGAAGAGCTTGCTGAACTTAAGGCCTTATCTTTCCCCGTATATCAAAGTGTTGGTCTCTCCTACAAGCTCTGCTAATTTCTGGACAGTTCCTTGGATGGCAGATGGTCTTATTCTTGGCAATATTTTTACCCTACAGCAAATTGTCTAGTCTGGTATTAATGCTAATGCAAAAGCTTCTGAATACATTCATGATGGTAAGCTTCTTTTGCCTTACACTAGTAACCAGGATATTAGAGCTGTTTGGAACAGTTTTCAGCATAATATATACCACTCAAGTACCACCGATGAAATTCTTTGGAATGGCAAGCATCACTCTATATCCTCTGTTTATAAACTGCTTGATAAAGCACCTGTAGCTTCTGCTATTAAATGGCACAAGGTTATTTGGACTGTTAATTCTAATGCCAAAGATAACTTAATGATGTGGAAGGTTATAAACAAAGCGCTCCTGACTAAAGACAAACTATTGACTTATGGAATGGCAGTTGATATTAACTGTGTCATCTGCAAGATGCAATCTGAAACTGTGGATCACCTGTTTTTTGATTGTAGTGAGCTACGGGGATTGTGGGATAGACTTCTGAGTAAAATGAATCTTAATCATATTCAGGCACTATCTAGACTTGATTGGGATCTGATTGGCAAAGCAACTAAATCGAGAAAGAAGGATAGGTTTGTGCACTTTTTTATGATCAAAAAGTACTTGGCATTAATATGGGAAGAAAGAAATCAGAGAAGCTTTGAGAACAAATCTAGGAACAAACATCAGCTATGGAATGCATTGAAGGCCAGCATCAGGATTGGAATGTGGGAGAGTAAATTTGATTTCAGTGGTTACTTTCCCACTGACTGGCCGTAGATCTTTTATTTCCTTTTTATTTCTTTTTGCTCTTCTCTTCTTTCTGTGTTGTCCTTTTCTTTTTCTTTCCTTATGTGTTTGTGTCCAGTGATGTTTGTGTGTGCCTTGTGACTTGAGCTTGTTCTAGTCACCTTTGTTTTTTTTTCCTTTTCTTTTCTTTCTCTTTATCAATAAACTGGTAGGGGACCAGTTAACCCCGCTTCCCTTGCAAAAAAAAAATTCATATTCCTATTGCTCTAAAAAGGTGAATTACTTTGAAAAATCAACATGAGTTGGTAGTGTTTAGTTGCGTTTTATTTGGCTAATGTAACGATCCCGGTTTAGAGTCAAATTTAATTTTGATAATTAAGATGAATTTTTGGATTAACTTATGGATTAATTTGAAGTTTTCCAAATTAAATAAGATATTAATTTGTTTATTTATATATATGTATATAAATTGATTTTTAAATAGAAATTGATTTGAAATTCAGTAACAAATATCTTATTGATAAATTGGATTTAAAGGAAACTTTATATTTGAATATGAATATTTATTAATGTATGATTAGAATTAAAATCAATTTCAAGAATGAATAAAAGCTTTAAAAGTGTGTTTATATATATATTCATATCTTTTAAAATTAAATAAGATTTATAAAAGGTTAAATGTTATTTCTTTAGGAATTTCACTTGTATTAAAAAGTTTGTATATTTAAAGAACATCATCAATAAAAAAAATTGAAACTATATAAAATTAAGAATATAAACACATAAGAATATATATATATATATATATATATATATATATATATTTGATTTTAACAAATGTTAGTATGAATTTAAAAACATATAAATAAATTTAGTTTTGTTATATTGAAACCAAATAGAAAATACATTACATAGATATATGAAAAAATAAAACTAAGTATAATTTGTATACATATGAAAATTTGTAAGACATATGTAAAAATAAAACTAAAATAAGAAATCATGTTTCATAAATTAAATTAAAGTAAGGCTTTAAAACAAAATTTATAAAATTAATTAAAATAAGGGACTAAACATAAATTTATATGTAATTTATAAACAAGGATTTAAACATAAAATTTATAGGATTTAACAAGTGTAAGTAAGATAGCATGAATTTGAACAAGTGTTTATTTAATTTAAACAAGTGTAATTTATGAATCAACATGTGTCAAACTTATTTCTTTAAGATTTTGATGTAAATAAAAAATCAAAATGTTTAAACCAGGCTAATATATAATCTTCTTTCATCTTTCTCAAGAAAATGAAAAACCAGAGGAATTGAAACTTGGAATAAAAAAAATAAAAATAGAGATTAAACAACTTCAACCTGGATCAAATTCAAGCAAGTAAAGGTTCAAAATCATCAACCTGAATCATCAAAACAAATTCAAGATTCAGCTTAAAACTAGTTCAGATCAGAACATCAAGTGGTGGATCAGATTCGAATTCAAACAGCAAGTAAACCAAAGATCTACTTCCAGTGTTCAAAACAGTTCCAAGCCTAAGCAATTTTCCAGGCCTCTGTTCTTCCAAATGGGTCAGCAAACTCCCCTTTATGAGATCCAAAACCTATATATCTTGATCCCTCAAGTATGATATGAGATGTTATTGATTGAGTCAATTTGGTTTGTATGTTTATAAATGTGCAGAGATAAAGACATGCATGTCTGTTTATAGGCATACTTACCTCTATCAGAATAAAATATATACAGGCTTATATTAAGGAAAGGAAAAAAATTCAATTGCTCTTTACATAATAAATTTTAGAAATCGATTTCAAAATGAAAAATGTTTGTAAAACTATAACATCAGTTTTAAAAATAGTTTTAAGCAATTATATTAAGCAATTATTTTCAAAATAAGATATTACAGTGATGAACCAAAATTTGTCAGAAAATCAAATGATTTAATTTCACATTTCGATTTTATAATTGGATTAGTGATTGAAAATGATGAATTTTAATATGTAAATTACGATTTTTAAGTATGTATTCATCGTGGTATATCGAGATGATTGATTTAATCATTTCCGCCAATTGACGTTGATCGACAGCGAGATTTTCTTTGGGTTCTGGTATGGAGGAGGCTCGAGACTCGAGGGATGTGGGAAAAATGATCGCGAAGGTTATCGATCATCAGAGCATACATGGGACGACGATATAGGGCTCTGACGTCAGTTTTGTCGACGATGTTCTCGGGGGTCGTTCGTCGTTGATGGAGTGCCGGAGTGAATCGCATGAGGGGGAAATGGTTTTTCGAGTCGTGGTGCATCTCTAGGTGGAGTGGAAAGATTTCTAGCGATCGTATTTGGTGGCACGAGGTGATTGTCGACGAGGTGTTGGGTTCTAGTGGGAATCAGGATTGCTCGATTTTATTTCTTCATGAGTTCATCAGAGCTGAGGGGTCGGAGCATTTGCGTAGGTGATTGTCGACTGGTGGGTAGCGTCACGAGGCGTCGAAGCCGGCTAGACCGACATGCACGTGCACGATAATGTCTGATGAAGTTTGGGAAGATGATGTTGCTCGGTTCTATCCCGTGGTTGATGTATGTTTTTCTTGAAGCAGTAGTGGATCGTGAGTGTTCGAGTTTTTGTGAAGGTTGGCTTGGGAATTTGTTTAAAGTGTCTCGGGTTTGATTGTGATTAAGTAAACAAATTTCAATTCCAGGTTTTAAATTTTTTTAAGAAAAAATCTTGTCCAGGTTTTTAAGTTTTGAAGAAACATTCCCAGATTTAAACTTTAAAAGAAAGGAAATTTAAGTTTTCCATCTTAAAGAAAGAATACACGTTTAAAGGCAAAACAAAAATAAGTGTTTTTCTAAGTTTAAAGTTATTAAAAATGGTAAGTGTTTAAGCAATGTATTTAATCAAGTTTTAAATGAATAAGTTTATCAAAGGTTTTAAACCAGGTTCTAAAGTAAAATTATTTTAAATAAGATTTTAAAACAAGTTTCATGTTTAAATATTAAAGTTAAATGATGTTAAAATTTGTTTGGTTTTAAAGTGATTATATATTAGGTTAATCTTTTTCTCGAAGCCATACTCGGGTAAACTTGCAAACGACTCGAGTGGAAACCCAAAGTGTCTCGGGTTCAGAAATGTAACGGAAGCGGATTTTGCCTGCTCGAAAATCGACATCCATACTTTACATCGTACTCGAATGCCGTAGATTCGACCGTTCAAATCCGATTCGCCGGAGCTTATAACAACATTAAGTAAACAACACAGCGGAATAAAAGAATAATACATTGATATACAGCTTTGATACAATATCTGATCCAATAGATATCAATATACATCAGAGATATGATACAATAAATAGCAGCGGAAAAGAAAATAGATGACATCTAGCAGCGGAACAATATAACTCTAAGATAGTCTTCAAAAGAGAACTCCGAGAACTGCAACTCCATTTCCAAGAATCAATCCAGCAATAGCTCGAACCCCCAATAACGATGCACCAAGCTAAGCAAGACTGGTGTGATCCAAAGACTGAACTAACTCCAGATAATCTACTGAACCTAGCTATCTGAAAAACCCAACTCTAGACTGCTCGTGTAGAAAATAATGAGCACCCAGAGTTTAGGAAAGAACAATAAACTCTAGATCATTCGTGGGACTGGTGTGAGTAACAAAAACAGTTTGTCTTTTAAAACAATCTACAAAAGATTTTAAAGTCAATTCGCAATGCTTTTAAAAATGAGACTACCATAAGACCTCCCGCCACACACACAATGCAAACGCAGAATTGGAGGAGATTTCTTCTTATGATAGTCAAACATGCTTGATACGCAATTTCCTTGATATTATTTCTATAAGTGCAAAGTGCAGAAAAAACATTTCGAAAGTAGAATATAAATCTTAGCCAACATACGACCATTATCGTATGCCTACTATAGCTACCATCTAAACAGTGGGGTGCCACCATAAGTAAATGGCAGGTTCTACAACTAATACTGTACAAGGCTCGTATTGTTTCTTTGGATTTCCAACAAATGGTCAGGCCAAGGAACTTCCCATTGCCACATGAGAATGCCTCTGGAAGGACGTCCCCGAGAACCAAACCGGATCTCTGCCAACACAAGGCCGGGTTACCCCTAACTGGGTAACTACTGACACGGGTATGCCACCTCCCGGTCGTAACCAACCTTTAACCGGGGCCCCAGCAACAAATCACAAAGTAATATATATATATATATATATATATATATATATATATCTGCGATATCAACATAAGTTAAGTATCCGGGCTCCATACCATGATACCACTTCTATCCAGAAGGAAATGCACATACCCTAAGGGGTGCTACCCCCAATAACCTTGCTGCATCTTTCCAGTTTCGACCATTTCGGGGTGTGAGGCTCGACGAAGTCTCGTCCACAAAGCCACGCTTTATACAAAAGCTGTGCTTTGGGTCAACAAATGATCATAGAAATGATCACAAAGATAAACGATCAAACAAATGATCCTATCACAAATGATCAACACAATGATCATTTCACAGCAACACTCAGCATGTCACATTACCAAATTGGGAATATATCGCTGATAACCTTCAACTACATAACCTCTGAGCTCGTACGTCTCAGAGAAGGGTGTTAAGCTAAGAGAATAAATTCTCTGCCACCAACAGAAATATATTTGAAAGAAATCAGCTTTATATCTCAGTTGTAATGTCAGACATACTATCCATACAAGTCTGTTCCGGGATCGAACAGAACCGAAGGCACTTACAAAGAAGTCCTTGCAATCCGGATATTCACTAATCACGTTCGGACTTCCCATCACATATGGAGTCTCTATACCGGGGACCATTCGATGCAAAGACATTCGACGAGTTGTCCTTTCGCTTTCAAAAATATCCGGTCTTCAACACCGGTCTTCAAATGCTATCCATAACGACATATCACATATTCGGAATGGGATATATGACACAAAGGTCCTCTCCCGGCTAAACCGAACAGTGAGCGCAGTATTTCAAAAACATATGGATATTGGGATTTCAATTAAGTCACAACTTAAAACCCAAAACTTTTCTTCAAATGGTTTAAACCAATTACCATTTCAAATCTTTATATTACAAAAAAAGATTTATTTCACAAAGATCAATTTATAGACTTTAAAACAATTTCCATTCCAATTGGATTAACTCATTAAATCTTTAAATCAAAGATTTAACTCATAGCTTTCAAAATTCGATTAACTTGTTGAATCTTTAAATCAAAGATTCAACTTATAGCTTTTAAAAATCATTTCCAAAGATTCATTCATAGCCTTTCAAATACAATTTCAATTCAATTTCAAACTTGAAACCTTTTCAACATAATTTGGAGATCCTTTCTTTAAAATGAAAGCTATTATTATTTGAAAACAAGTAGTTTTCATTTCAGAAAATTCCAATTATATTTACACGAGTTAAAGCCCTTGAATTCTATTCACATCCCCAAATCAATACTTTTAAAATAGTTTAACCCATATATAACTGGTATAACATTTTTAATCCCTAGTTTTAAATCATAGAATTCAACTTCAATCTTGAATTTAAGTTCAAATCAAATTATTCAACTTCATATTTTATCGAGTTATTCAAAATAAATTTCGTCTATGAAATTCCATTTCAAAAGCTTTTCACTTTAAACCCAATCCATTTCCAAAACATTTGAATTCAAATTTAAAACTATTTCAAAAATCTGTGACTTTATCGATTTCCTCGTGAAATCCATATTGGTGTGTGTATAAGTGTGGTCCAGGGGTTTAACACAATAGTGCAACATCATTCAATCATCATAGATCAGAACGTAGAAATATATTTGATAAACGATATAAACTATAACGCTTATCGTCTATTCACAGATTCACAGATAATAAATTACAGATAAATAAGTCACACAGCTCAAAACAAAGTATCACATATCAGGGGTATCAAACAAAACAATTATTCAGCCAAGTCCAAACATTCACAATTGAATTTATTAATCAAATAATTAATTTAAATCGGATGTATCAATTATAAATCCGGGTTAATTATCATAATTTAACTACAAATTATTTGAAATAAATTCCCTTTCACAATTTGTTAGTTAACCCTTAATTTTTTAACTATCATTCTTAATTAATGAATCAATTAATCTTTAAATTATTAAGTTAATCTTAATAAATCACATTATTAATTAATCCTTTAAATTTATTAACAAATAATTTACTAAAATTTCAAATCATCATTTAATTGATTACATTCATTAATTATCTATTAATTACTTCTATAAGTAATTATATTTTCAAAATTATCAAGTGATTATTCTGAATTAATTAACTTAAGAAATTTAGATTTTGAATAAATCAAATTAACTCAATTAATTATGCTAAATAAATCAATTCCATAATTTCTATCATTAAGTAATTATACTTAGTAGTTCCACAATTTATTATCATTAAATTTATTAATCTAATTTATGGTTAAAAATTTTATCACTTAACAAATATGTTTGAAACATTTATATTCAATTCACTTTTAAATATCAAGATTTTAAAATGAATACCAATTGATTTTAAATAAGGTTTAAACCTACCTTGTAAACCTTTAAATTCTCATGTTAAAGTAGTACTTTTGTTAAAAAGATGTTTAATGAGTAAAAATCAACTTTTCCTTAAATTCACATATTTAAGAATAATTTAGCATTTAACTTATTTAAACATTTCATTTATAACTAAGGTTTTGTTTCAAAATCTGGAATTCAAATTAAATTCAGGTTACAAAATTTTGATTTAGACTTTGTTTAACTTGCTTACTTTACCATTCCAACTTCCAATTTAAATTCAAATCCTTTTAACCCTTAAATCACTTTAAAGTTATTTAAACAAGTTTAAATTTAAAAACTTATTTATTCACGAACTAAGTTTCAACTATACTCGAATTTATATTTAAACGTGATTTAAAACTTCAGTTTAACCTTGCTTTAAAAATTTCAATTAAACTTTAAAATTTCAAAACAGAACAGGTTCTGTTTTTTTTTTTAAAAAAAAAAACCTGTTCAACGTTCCTACCCGTGCCACACTAGAATTTACTTCGAGTCAAATACCCCTCCACTTCGAGTAAATTACTTAAATTACTCGAGTAAACTCGAGTTCCACCTCTGACCAAACCCATTGCTAAGCCATACTTCCAGACTCCAGAATGATGCACGGTGCACCTGCACATCGTCGCCGATCAATTACAGGCCATGCTACATTGTCGAACATGTTAACGATCATCGATACTTCTCTCCCCAACCACCAGAACCTCGTCTCTACCTCGAAATCAATTTCGAGCTCGAGCTCGAAACCTGGAATAGCAAAAAGCAACTTCCACCCAAAACCTGTCAACATTGCCTCGTTTTCACCGCTCCGACCACTAGGAGGTCAACAATTCCAGCTACAGCTTCTTCAACTCCCTCTCTTCCATTACGCAAAAGTGCGTGGCACTCGGTGCTTCAGAGAGGTTATACCGATCCAAAACCCCAAAGCACCCAAAACTAGGGTTGCTGACAAACTCGAGCAACCCCCAACGCCACGTTGATCTGCATCATCATCATACATTTTTCCAAGGTTCTCGGGTCATCCCACTACCATCACGAAGAACCCCCAGCCTCCACGATACATGGATCACCAGAAAATTCAAATAACCCCATCTCTGTTCAATACCAAACTGCACCTCTATGCTTAATCCAAAAATCTTAATTTTTGTCTTAAAAATCATGTTTTGATTAGAGTATTCAATTTGTAATACTGAATTGATAAATTAACAAGCTTGAGTTTTGACTTTATTTAACATACACATATGTTTAAATACTTCTAGAGACAAACAAGCCTTATACTGACTAACTAAAATTTTAAAACATTAATCTAGGTCAAATCGAACAATATTTGTTTGAAAATCAAATCCTATTAAGAACCAGATCATGTGGTAAGGATTTTTAAATAGAATTTTGAACTTGAAAAACAAACAGAGCAGAGTGTATATATATATCATGCACACAATAATATTCACATCAGATATTCACCTGCAAATGCTTATTCACTTCAACTTACCCACAAACAACCAAATTTTACCTTAAGTTTTCAAAAGTGAAGTTACTCACCTTGATGGGTTTTGATGAAGAAAGATAGGAACAGAGGAATGAGCTTGTTTTGATTTTTATTTGTTTCCAGTTTTGAACCTTTGCATTCCATCTTCATTTGGAATTTCCAGGTTGAATTTTGTTTTAGTTTTCAAAATGATACTATCTCAGTTTTGAAATGAACGAATTTGAAATGAAGAAAGGTTGATAAAAGAATGAGTTTGATATAAGAAAATGAATTGTACAGGGTAATACTTCTTTTAGTATAACCAAGCAGTGATATCTTTTTCATTACTTAGTGGCTGGTGTGAAATCAAAGCATGGCTTGCATTAATTTCCTTGATACCTTGTTCCCATGCTTAGCCCATGCTTGCTTGTCTCGGCTAATATGATACATATCGTAGCTAGAGATATTGTATGTGCTTAGGGATGATACTTTGTACTTGCTGTTTCTATACTTAAATATACTTGCTGTCCTACTTTGTCTACAGCCTCTATTTGTTTTGTACATGTACTTCTTTTGCAAGCCATTTCTATTGTCTCTTATATTCATACTTAACCAATTTGTTTCCCACATCTACATACTTATCTTTGCTTTTGTATACTTTTGTACGTTATTATCTCCTTACTTTAAAATATAAATGAAATTCTATAGTTATTGTGTTGTTTGAATTTAGCAAATTTTTGTTTATTCTTGAGTATATGTATTATCTTTTGTTGTTGTTGTTGTTGTTATTATTATTATTATTATTATTATTATTATTTTGACTTATAGTTTACAATATAAATGAGCTTCTATTTTAATATGTTGTTAATGTGTTTTCTTTATATTTTATAATTTATCTTATAATATTTTTTTCCTATTTCTAGCTTAAGTATTTATTTTATCTTCATACAAATCATCTTGTATTTCTCTATATATTTATTTCAATAGATTATATTTTTGATGTATTTTATAAGTACATTTTGTTTGTGTTTTATTTTTACTTTCATTTTAACTTAAACTTTTATTTCAAAAATTTTGTTATATTCACACAACTTCAAAAACCCATTTCAAAGGATTGACTTCAAATATCTTTATATTATTTATAAATCTCAATTCAATTTAATTTAAATACATTTTTTCAATAATTCATAATTTAACTGATATTTTATATTAATCACCAATTAATTTCACAAATTTTTATACCAAAATTTAATTTAATTATCAATATAACTTAATAAAATTCGAGATCGTTACAGACTTCCCCCTTTAAAAAGAATTTCGTCCTCGAAATTCGCCAGAGAGAGATAACGAAGATAGATAGAGAAATATCTTTTTAGATCAAACTGGATATCAATTCTACATTTGGCTTACCAAATCAGAATATCAACAATAGATACAAGAAATTATAATAGAATTTCAATTTTAGTTTTAAACGAAATCATTTTATCGATACTATTCAAATTATCCTTCATATTCTATTAATCAATTTTAACTCAATTTAAAATTTCCAATTTATTTAAATTTTCAATTTCAAATTTCCCATTTATACAGAATTTCCAATTTATTCAAAATTTCAATTCTAAATTTCAAATTCATTGTAGTTTAACACGAAAAACTGATAAGAAATTGATGAAGATACGAAATAAAAATTTCCTACAACGATACGTAGGGCCATCATCACACCGAAACTTTTTCTTGTAGCTGTCACGAAGCAATCAAAAGAATTTGAAAAGACGAACCAAAGAAAGTTATTTCCACTGTCGCAGGGCATTGACCATTTATAGTCGTACTTCCCTGTCCCCTACCTCATTCTCTTCTTGCACTCATACTTACTATCGGTGAATAGCAAGAGAATTTACTGAGACATTCGAACAGATATCTTAGGGATATACTCATTCTAGGGTATACTTCACCCTATCTTTAATGAGCTACTTAACGTGTTATACTCCTGAGCTAAAGTTCAACCTTAGCTCTGATACCAAATGTAACGGAAGCGGATTTTGCCCGCTCGAAAATCGACATCCATACTTTACATCGTACTTGAATGCCGTAGGTTCGACCGTTCAAATCCGATTCGCCGGAGCTTATAACAACATTAAGTAAACAACACAGCGGAATAAAAGAATAATACATTGATATACAGCTTTGATACAATATCTGATACAACAGATGATCCAATAGATATCAATATACATCAGAGATATGATACAATAAATAGCAGCGGAAAAGAAAATAGATGACATCTAGCAGCGGAACAATATAACTCTAAGATAGTCTTCAAAAGAGAACTCCGAGAACTGCAACTCCATTTCCAAGAATCAATCCAGCAATAGCTCGAACCCCCAATAACGATGCACCAAGCTAAGCAAGACTGGTGTGATCCAAAGACTGAACTAACTCCAGATAATCTACTGAACCTAGCTATCTGAAAAACCCAACCCTAGACTGCTCGTGTAGAAAATAATGAGCACCCAGAGTTTAGGAAAGAACAATAAACTCCGGATCAGTCGTGGGACTGGTGTGAATAACAAAAACAGTTTGTCTTTTAAAACAATCTACAAAAGATTTTAAAGTCAATTCGCAATGCTTTTAAAAATGAGACTACCATAAGACCTCCCGCCACACACACAATGCAAACGCAGAATTGGAGGAGATTTCTTCTTATGATAGTCAAACATGCTTGATACACAATTTCCTTGATATTATTTCTATAAGTGAAAAGTGCAGAAAAAACATTTCGAAAGTAGAATATAAATCTTAGCCAACATACGACCATTATCGTATGCCTACTATAGCTACCATCTAAACAGTGGGGCGCCACCATAAGTAAATGGCAGGTTCTACAACTAATACTGTACAAGGCTCGTATTGTTCTTTGGATTTCCAACAAATGGTCAGGCCAAGGAAATTCCCATTGCCACATGAGAACGCTTCTGGAAGGACGTCCCCGAGAACCAAACCGGATCTCTGCCAACACAAGGCCGGGTTACCCCTAACTAGGTAAGTACTGACACGGGTATGCCACCTCCCGGTCGTAACCAACCTTTAACCGGGGCCCCAGCAACAAATCACAAAGTAATATATATATATATTTGCGATATCAACATAAGTTATGTTTCCGGGCTCCATACCATGATACCACTTCTATCCAGAAGGAAATGCACATACCCTAAGGGGTGCTACCCCCAATAACCTTGTTGCATCTTTCCTGTTTCGACCATTTCGGGGTGTGAGGCTCGACGAAGTCTCGTCCACAAAGCCACGCTTTATACAAAAGCTGTGCTTTGGGTCAACAAATGATCATAGAAATGATCACAAAGATAAACGATCAAACAAATGATCCTAACTCAAATGATCAACACAATGATCATTTCACAGCAACACTCAGCATGTCACATTACCAAATTGGGAATATATCGCTGATAACCTTCAACTACATAACCTCTGAGCTCGTACGTCTCAGAGAAGGGTGTTAAGCTAAGAGAATAAATTCTCCGCCACCAACAGAAATATATTTGAAAGAAATCAGCTTTATATCTCAGTTGTAATGTCAGACATACTATCCATACAAGTCTGTTCCGGGATCGAACAGAACCGAAGGCACTTACAAAGAAGTCCTTGCAATCTGGATATTCACTAATCACGTTCGGACTTCCCATCACATATGGAGTCTCTATACCGGGGACCATTCGATGCAAAGACATTCGACGAGTTGTCCTTTCGCTTTCAAAAATATCCGGTCTTCAACACCGGTCTTCAAATGCTATCCATAACGACATATCACATATTCGGAATGGGATATATGACACAAAGTTCCTCTCCCGGCTAAACCGAACAGTGAGCGCAGTATTTCAAAAACATATGGATATTGGGATTTCAATTAAGTCACAACTTAAAACCCAAAACTTTTCTTCAAATGGTTTAAACCAATTACCATTTCAAATCTTTATATTACAAAAAAAGATTTATTTCACAAAGATCAATTTATAGACTTTAAAACAATTTCCATTCCAATTGGATTAACTCATTAAATCTTTAAATCAAAGATTTAACTCATAGCTTTCAAAATTCGATTAACTTGTTGAATCTTTAAATCAAAGATTCAACCTATAGCTTTTAAAAATCATTTCCAAAGATTCATTCATAGCCTTTCAAATACAATTTCAATTCAATTTCAAACTTGAAACCTTTTCAACATAATTTGGAGATCCTTTCTTTAAAATGAAAGCTATTATTATTTGACAACAAGTAGTTTTCGTTTCAGAAAAATCCAATTATATTTACACGAGTTAAAGCCATTGAATTCTATTCACATCCCCAAATCAATACTTTTAAAATAGTTTAACCCATATATAACTGGTATAACATTTTTAATCCCTAGTTTTAAATCATAGAATTCAACTTCAATCTTGAATTTAAGTTCAAATCAAATTATTCAACTTCATATTTTATCGAGTTATTCAAAATAAATTTCATCTATGAAATTCCATTTCAAAAGCTTTTTACTTTAAACCCAATCCATTTCCAAAACATTTGAATTCAAATATTCAAATTTAAAACTATTTCAAAAATCAACGACTTTATCGATTTCCTCGTGAAATCCATATTGGTGTGTGTATAAGTGTGGTCCAGGGGTTTAACACAATAGTGCAACATCATTCAATCATCATAGATCAGAACGTAGAAATATAGTTGATAAGCGATATAAACTATAACGCTTATCGTCTATTCACAGATTCACAGATAATAAATTACAGATAAATAAGTCACACAGCTCAAAACAAAGTATCACATATTAGGGGTATCAAACAAAACAATTATTCAGCCAAGTCCAAACATTCACAATTAAATTTATTAATCACATAATTAATTTAAATCGAATGTATCAATTATAAATCCGGGTTAATTATCATAATTTAACTACAAATTATTTGAAATAAATTCCCTTTCACAATTTGTTAGTTAACCTTTAATTTTTTTTAACTATCATTCTTAATAATGAATCAATTAATCTTTAAATTATTAAGTTAATCTTAATAAATCACATTATTAATTAATCCTTTAAATTTATTAACAAATAATTTACTAAAATTTCAAATCATCATTTAATTGATTACATTCATTAATTATCTATTAATTACTTCTATAAGTAATTATATTTTCAAAATTATCAAGTGATTATTCTGAATTAATTAATTTAAGAAATTTAGATTTTGAATAAATCAAATTAACTCAATTAATTATGCTAAATAAATCAATTCCATAATTTCTATCATTAAGTAATTATACTTAGTAGTTCCACAATTTATTATCAATAAATTTATTAATCTAATTTATGGTTAAAAATTTTATCACTTAACAAATATGTTTGAAACATTTATATTCAATTCACTTTTAAATATCAAGATTTTAAAATGAATACCAATTGATTTTAAATAAGGTTTAAACCTACCTTGTAAACCTTTAAATTCTCATGTTAAAGTAGTACTTTTGTTAAAAAGATGTTTAATGAGTAAAAATCAACTTTTCCTTAAATTCACATATTTAAGAATAATTTAGCATTTAACTTATTTAAACATTTCATTTATAACTAAGGTTTTATTTCAAAATCTGGAATTCAAATTAAATTCAGGTTACAAAATTTTGATTTAGACTTTGTTTAACTTGCTTACTTTACCATTCCAACTTCCAATTTAAATTCAAATCCTTTTAACCCTTTAATCACTTTAAAGTTATTTAAACAAGTTTAAATTTAAAAACTTATTTATTCAAGAACTAAGTTTCAACTATACTCGAAGTTATATTTAAACGTGATTTAAAACTTCAGTTTAACCTTGCTTTAAAAATTTCAATTAAACTTTAAAATTTCAAAACAGAACAGGTTCTGTTTTTTTTTTTAAACCTGTTCAACGTTCCTACCTGAGCCACACTAGAATTTACTTCGAGTCAAATCCCCTTCCACTTCGAGTAAATTACTTAAATTACTCGAGTAAACTCGAGTTCCACCTCTGACCAAACCCATTGCTAAGCCATGCTTCCAGACTCCAGAACGATGCACGGTGCACCTGCACATCGTCGCCGATCAATTCCAGGCCATGCTACATTGTCGAACATGTCAACGATCATCGATACTTCTCTCCCCGACCACCAGAACCTCATCTCTACCTCGAAATCAATTTCAAGCTCGAACTCGAAACCTGGAGCAGCAAAAAGCAACTTCCACCCAAAACCTATCAACATTGCCTCGTTTTCACCGCTCCGACCACTAGGAGGTCAACAATTCCGGCTACAGCTTCTTCAACTCCCTCTCTTCCATTACGCAAAAGTGCGTGGCACTCGGTGCTTCAGAGAGGTTACACCGATCTAAAACCCCAAAGCACCCAAAACTAGGGTTGCTGACAAACTCGAGCAACCCCCAACGCCACGTTGATCTGCATCATCATCATACATTTTTCCAAGGTTCTCGGGTCATCCCTCTACCATCACGAAGAACCCCCAGCCTCCACGATACATGGATCACCAGAAAATTCAAATAACCCCATCTCTGTTCAATACCAATCTGCACCTCTATGCTTAATCCAAAAATCTTAATTTTTGTCTTAAAAATCATGTTTTGATTAGAGTATTCAATTTGTAATACTGAATTGATAAATTAACAAGCTTGAGTTTTGACTTTATTTACATACACATATGTTTAAATACTTCTAGAGACAAACAAGCCTTATATTGACTAACTAAAATTTTAAAACATTAATCTTGGTCAAATCGAACAATATTTGTTTGAAAATCAGATCCTATTAAGCACCAGATCATGTGGTAAGGATTTTTAAATAGAATTTTGAACTTGAAAAACAAACAGAGCAGAGTGTATATATATATATATCATGCACACAATAATATTCACATCAGATATTCACCTGCAAATGCTTATTCACTTCAACTTACCCACAAACAACCAAATTTTACCTTAAGTTTTCAAAAGTGAAGTTACTCACCTTGATGGGTTTTGATGAAGAAAGATAGGAACAGAGGAATGAGCTTGTTTTGATTTTTATTTGTTTCCAGTTTTGAACCTTTGCATTCCATCTTCATTTGGAATTTCTAGGTTGAATTTTGTTTTAGTTTTCAAAATGATACTATCTCAGTTTTGAAATGAACGAATTTGAAATGAAGAAAGGTTGATAAAAGAATGAGTTTGATATAAGAAAATGAATTGTATAGGGTAATACTTCTTTTAGTATAACCAAGCAGTGATATCTTTTTCATTACTTAGTGGCTGGTGTGAAATCAAAGCATGGCTTGCATTAATTGCCTTGATACCTTGTTCCCATGCTTAGCCCATGCTTGCTTGTCTCGGCTAATATGATACATATCGTAGCTAGAGATATTGTATGTGCTTAGGGATGATACTTTGTACTTGCTGTTTCTATACTTAAATATACTTGCTGTCCTACTTTGTCTACAGCCTCTATTTGTTTTGTACATGTACTTCTTTTGCAAGCCATTTCTATTGTCTCTTATATTCATACTTAACCAATTTGTTTCCCACATCTACATACTTATCTTTTCTTTTGTATACTTTTGTACGTTATTATCTCCTTACTTTAAAATATAAATGAAATTCTATAGTTATTGTGTTGTTTGAATTTAGCAAATTTTTGTTTATTCTTGAGTATATGTATTATCTTTTGTTATTATTATTATTATTATTATTTTGACTTATACTTTACAATATAAATGAGCTTCTATTTTAATATGTTGCTAATGTGTTTTCTTTATATTTTATAATTTATCTTATAATTTTTTTTCCTATTTCTAGCTTAAGTATTTATTTTATCTTCATACAAATCATCTTGTATTTCTCTATATACTTATTTCATAGTTTATATTTTTGATGTATTTTATAAGTACATTTTGTTTGTGTTTTATTTTTACTTTCATTTTAACTTAAACTTTTATTTCAAAAATTTTGTTATATTTACACAACTTCAAAAACCCATTTCATAGGATTGACTTCAAATATCTTTATATTATTTATAAATCTCAATTCAATTTAATTTAAATACATTTTTTCAATAATTCATAATTTAACTGATATTTTATATTAATCACCAATTGATTTCACAAATTTTTATACAAAAATTAAATTTAATTATCAATATAAACTTAATAAAATTCGAGATCGTTACAAGATATATGCCAGTTTTGGAATTAAAATTTAACTAGTTTTTATAAAATCGGGTTTCAATAATTTCTTGTTTAATTCTTTTAAAATATAATAGATGTTTTATTTTGGTTTTGGAATTGGTTAAAGATTTAAAATAATTATTTTAAATTTATTAAATTTAAGGTATTTTATTATATACCTATTATTTAAATTTAAGTTTATTTAAATAAGTTTAAATGATGCAATGTAATAGCTTTCAGTAACTTAAAGGGTTTAAGTTGAATCGTGTGTTATGAAGATTTGTTGCAAAGGGTTATCAAATAAAATTGGACGAAATTAATTGATAAATAAAGATAAATAGTTTGTCTTTTTAATTAATTAAGGTCTTAGTAATTTCTTAATGAAGTTTAAAAATGATGTTAAATTACTTAAGGTAATTAACCAATGATGGATTAATTTATGTGATTAGTAAAAGATTAATTTATCAATTAATTTTAGTATAATTACTTAATTAAAGGATAATTAATTAATGATAAATAATTAAAGGTTAATTACTTAATGAAATTAATTAAGTATAATTACTTAATGTAATTGATAAAGGATTATTACTTAATGTAATTAAGTTAAAGGTTGATTAACTAATGTAAGTAATTAAGGATAATTAATTAATGATTAAAGATTAATTAATCAAATGACTAGAGGATAATTAATTAAATGGTAATTAATTAAGGGTTAATTAATTAATGTAATTAATTAATTAAAGGATAATTAAATAATTAAAGGTTAATTATTTAATGATTAAAGGTTAATTGATTTATTAATTAAGGTTGATGAATTAATAATCAAAGGTTAATTAATTTATTATTAAAGGTTAATCAATAAATGATTAAAGGATAATTAATTAAAAATAGTTTGTAACTAATGTTAATTAACCAGGATTAGTAATTGAATTCCTAAGTAATTAATCTGGTTTAAATTAATCAGGTGGTAAATCGATCTTACTTATGGATGTTTGGATTATATGGAATGCTTTGATTTGATTGATATCTCTGATGTGTGCTATGAATTTTATGTTTGAGCTGTGATCTGTGACTTAATTATCTGTGATGGATTTATATTATTTATCTGTGAATCTGTGGATGAAGATAAGTGTTATAGGATTATATCACTTATCAATATTGCTATGCTTGGACTGTGATAATTGATGATATTACACTATTGTGTAAAACCCCTGAACTACACCACACACATAAATATAGATTTCATGGGAAATCGGTCAAGTCACAGATGTTTTGTTTAAAAGTTGAATTTTGACTCTAAATGATTTTGGAAATGAAACTAGATGTGGAAAGCTTTTGAAAGGGAAGTTTTTGGAATTAAAATTTAGTTTGAAATTATTATTTGAAATTATTTTGGAAATCATGGTTTGAAAGGTTTATTCAATTTCTATATATGGATTTAAAACTACTTTAAATAAGTTGTTTTGGGAATTTAAATTTAATTTAAATTAGAACTTGCCAATAATACGGTAGTTCGTTTATTTTCTGGTTTATAATTTTAAAGAATATAACTTGTGTATATTTGATCAGATTTTTCGAAACGATAAGTATGTGTTTTCAAATGATAATGGATTTCATATAACGAACGAACTTCCAGTTTTTCTTGAAAAAAATTTCAAGTTTGAAATGGAATTGTTTTGAAAGCTATGAATGAATCTTTGTGATATATTAGGTGAACTTTGTTATTCAAACAATAGAGGATCTCAAAGATAGATCTTTTTTTTAAATATTGTGAATGAATCTTTGCGAAAGATTTAATGAACCTTGTTTTTAAATTGAAGAGGATCTTAAAGGTGTATCTTTTGCATAAAATATTTGGAAATGAAATAGTTTGGAAAACTACGAATTAATCTTTGTGAAAGATTTGTGAACTTTGTGAAGTGAATCGTTTGTTTAAAAGATTAAAAGTGGAAATTTGTTTAAACCATTTGAGAGAAAGGTTTTGGGATTTAAATTATGACTTAACTAAGATCCCACTATGTCCATGTGTTTTTTAAATTAAGCACTCATTATTTGGTTTAGCCGGAGGAGGACTTTGTGTCATATAACCCATTCCGAATAATGATACGATGTAACGACCTGTAGATTTCGACAATTTAATTTGTTTATTTAATAGGATTTTTGTAATTTATTTTATAGAAATAATAAAGGTGATAAAAAAATATATATTAAAATGAGGGCTAAAATAAATTATGTAAATGGTGACTTAAATCCTATTTATAGAAATTGGAATGAAATTCAAATGAATTAAGTAGGAAAAGATTCCTACCTGGATATAAAAATTTAATACGAGAAATTAATGAAAGTATTAATTTGATTTAATGCAATAAAAGATTGAAAACGGTAATTGGAATAGATTAAGGAACCATGTTAGTACACGTTAATATTTTATAAACTTTAGGGAACATTTTAATTAACAAATTGATTCAAATGTAGGACTTAGTTATAGGCGTAAATTTATGGGCATGTTAACAAATTAGTATAAATTGACTAATTAAGGGTCAACAAATTTATTTGAAAATCAAACTCATTTAAGGGTAAGTAATTATAATGTATTGATGATATAAACGTTACTAATTATTATCGTAGTAATGGAAGTGTAATTGGAATGCAACCGTAGAAATTTAAGCTAAGTATTAGCAATTGAAAGGAATTGTCAATTTAATGGAGTACTAAATTTTCATACTAAGATAAGAAATGAATATAAGGAAACAAAGGCAAATAAAAATCAAGCAATAAATGTATATAGATTGTAAAGTTATAATAATAAATAGAAATTGGATGACATTAATACAAGATAATAAATTGCAAATTTTAGGTTTATATTAAAGTGTGGATGTAAATTTGATTGGTTATATTAATTGAATGGAATTCAAATTGAAGGGGAAAGGTAAATGGGTATTTGGTAATAAATTTAAACGGACTTAAATAGTAAATTTATCTAATTAATATATAATAAATAATGATTATATAAAAACCTATACCTGTAAATATCTATAATATTTGAGTGGAAATAACAAACTTATAAATATGGGATTGAGAGTTTTACAACAATTATTATGAGTTACATACTTAGTTCGTTCAACTAAATCAGAAACCATTACAATAAATATAAATTTAATGTTTTGCAATTGAGATAAACAATTGGAAAATGTTAAAGTATCTGGATATATATACTAAAATAAATGGTACCCAGGATGGTATTATGAGAAATAGTGAATTTAAGAACGGGAATCAGGATCTTATTTATATGGAAACTTAAAGTCTAATAATTGAATTTGATTGCAATGAAATGAGATTGAATATAGTTAAATAATTCATTATTTGAAATAAAGATAATATGAGAAATTTGTGTGATGATTTGGAATCCAATATTTAAATCCATCTATTGACAGGAATGAATGGAACACTAATTAATTTATTTAACTAAACGAAATTTTGGATATTATTTATAATTTGGGAATTTAATGAAATTAAGAATTTATATTGAAATTTAAAAATTTACCTTCTTTAATTTGACATCTAAACTTGTTGGAATTTTGTAAATAATTAAGAATTTTTTTTAAAATGACAAAATGGGTCTATTTTGGAATCTAAATATAAAATTTGATTTTATTCATTTATTTTAAATTTATTTAATTAATATAAGCCATTTCGGTCACGGACTCGGATTTCGACGAAACCAGTTTCATCGGATCCGTAATAGTGAATTATTATAGGGTTTCAAGTTTAGTAGAAATCGGACTTGTCGTTTGATCGTACGAACGCGAAACGCCTTGAAATCGATTTAATTGAAATCAATTTGAAAATATTGATTTCAGCATAACTTCTTCATACGATGGAATTTGGACGTGAAACTTTTTCCATCGCGCTCAGAATATTTTAAAATACCTATTTTGATATACGGGTTTAACCGATTTCGTTCCGGGGTCATAACGGGCCTTTTGGGCCAATTATCGTTCAACATGTTTGTTTATTGGATCCATCTACTCTATCTCTAACCTACCTATATAAACCCAATTATAAACCCTAGTCTCCATCTATTTTCTTTTCTTTGTGCGTTCATTTTCCTTAATTCTTTCTATTCCTCAATGGATGCAAACCTGGATCCCATTTCAATTTCAAAAATCAAATGAAAATTCGAACACCTCAGAAAAATCCCAAAAAAATATATGTTGATGCTCTCGACGAGAGAAATTCAATGGCGAAGTTCATTTTTCGATTCGGGTTGTGGTTTGCCCAGAAATCTATGGATTAGTCTTGGCCGTTCTTTGGGTAGAATTTGATCGTGTGGTGGATCTGCGTCGATAGGATGATCGGAGTGCGGCGTTTGAAAGAGGACGAAGTGCAGGCCCTTGTGATGTTGGTCGTTGGTCATTCGGTGGCCGTGATTCGCCCGGAATCGCTGACCTAGGTGGCGGCGGCGCACTTTGAAGGGGAGGGTCGCACGGCTTTACCCAAGCATGGGGAGGCTCGGCCTGACGTGGGCATGGTGGTGGTGATGTTCGATCGAGGTGCAGGGGCGTGTAGCGGCGGCGTAAATGGGGATTAGGGTTTGGGAGTGGCGGCTCGTGACCTTCGAACGCGAGAAGCTTTCCTGTAAGCGAAGATGACGTGGGCCACGTGGTACCACTTTATTTTATTTTAATTCTATTATGTTTAATTTTTATTCAATCGTTTTAACTCGTAACTTTTACGTACGACATCCGATTCACGCAAAAAAAATTTGTTAGGATCGTAATAAAATTTGGGATCTGTTGACGCTGGTTTGGATGAATTTGGAGACCGTCAAATTTTTGGATTTAAATTGGATTTAAATTCAATTTAAATTCAAAAGGTGAGTTTTTTAACCCACTCACAACTTCTAAAATTTCTTATGTGTGTTAAATTGATTTTAGATATGAGTAGAAATTTATTTATGACTGTTCGGCATGTTTTATTCATTATCTCTGTTAAATTGCATTTATTTAATTTAACTGTTAATTAATTTTATTATGGCATATAAATTTGACAGTTAAAATTTATTTATTTGCATAAAACTGCTAGTTAAACAGTTATTAAATTTATTTTGAATATAAACTGTTAGTTAATAACTGTCATTTATTTCCTGTTATATTTTATATGCTATGTATTTTGATGTTTGTTTAATTTGATGATGATTTGTAATAAATGGTTAATGATTGATATTTGGATGAATGGATGTTCATTTATATTAACTGCAAGTTGTTATGCATTTCATTTCATTCGGGATTGCGGTTTGAAAATATATACAACCGCATTTTATTATTAAATTGCGGATTGAAATGATAAATATCTGTATCACTTGACCATAGGATATAAAATTATATACGGGCACCGCGGTATATATATAAAATTATTTTTGAAAGGATTTTATGGTTTTGGATATGATACGGTTTAATAAATATTAATTTTTGACCTTATATAAAATCTTATATTTATGTACATATATAGTTAAATTTTTGAATTTAAGCTATGTATAAATTTGTTAAATAAACTAAATAAGTTGAATAATGGAGTTCTAATGATTTAAATCAATCTAGATTGGAACGTAAATTAAAAATTAAACTGGAATTGAGTGTATTTAAGAATTAAACTCTATAAGTGATGTAACTTATTTAAACTTGGAAATTTTAAGGGTATGATATTTATAACTGGATTTTTTTCAAGATAAATTAAATGAATATTTCTAGTATAAATAATTTGAAGGAAATATTTAATTGTTAGAAATTTTGATTTTTATTTTATGGATTTATTTTATGAATATTTCAAAACTAAATAATAGGACAATAAATTGTTGAATAGAATTTCCAACCTTAAGTTTTGAAATCGTTAAATACTCAAAGTTAGGAATATATTGAAATTGAGGTGGTTTATTTAACTGAAAGTGAATTTAAATTTTATGGATTTAGACTAAATTTTAAATGAATAAATTTGTACAGTCGTGAAGATTTTTACTTTATAAAGTAATATGAAATCAACTATTTTATTCTATATACTGTTGAATATCCAAAACCATTCAAGTTTTAGAAGTTATGGTTTTAAAGATATGAATTTTGAAGTATCATGTTTTGAAAGTTATAATCCAAATGTTTGGTTTCCAGATATTATAAATTTTAAGCAGTATGATTTTGGAAAAGAAATACATTTGAAATAAAAATGATATTATTGATTTGGGTTTTTTTTTAAAATAATATCAAAATGAGTTGTTTTGGAAATGGAAATGATATAGTATTTATGGGCTTTGAAATGGATAATTATTTTCTGGTTTCAAAGTATAAACTTTTTAAATGACTGCGGTGTTATAATAACGTTTGGTTGTTGAAGAGACCGGGATCGGAAGTTGTCATACTCTCTGCCAACCCCGAAAACCACTTTAACAACCGTGTACGCGGTGGAGATTCCAGAATGAAGTAGGATGGTGGTGACGTTTCCTTTAAGGTAAATACATGGACCCGACTCCCGTGAGTTGGCATAAAGTGGCTAAAACAGGAGCGATTGACGGGTTAATAAGGTAGCACCTTTGATCGGACACATCCCTTCGATATTATACTTTGAATTTTGGATTGATTCAGTGGCCACTTTTGATTTATTTGATTTGGGGGTGTGGCTCGAGGTGTGCGATAGCTGCGGCTATGCGTTACCACCGACCCGGAAGCGTAATTGGTATATCTACCCTGGCATTGCCTAGTTGTGCCGTGTCACCTACCCTAGTGCGCCTTATACGATTTTGGCTTTGTACCATACCTATGGAGTGCCCTCTGACGACGCCCAGTACGGGGGATATTACGGTACTGTATAGACTATGGGAATATATTTTGTGTTAAGGGCTATATGGTTAACCCCTTAACGCTATTTAAAAGTAAGTTTATTTTATAAATAGACACTACTATAATAGCGCAATATACTACATAGTAAATAGTTTAACGGATCCTTAGGAGATGTAAATCCCGAGCATCTCTTGAGTTACTACACTCATATTTATTCCTGTTGATTTAACTTACATAAGATCTTTTAGTTCTGACTCGAGTGTTTTGTCTTTTCAATTCGCTCGGGTCAGTCCGAGCGTTTCAGGATTTGAAGACTTTATTTCTGGAGAAAGATGACGAAGATTTTATTATTATTATTATTAACATTATATGGTTCCACTACACTGTATTCCGCTGCATTGAGATTTATTGGTATGTGAACTCTGATATTTATTATATAAAGAAGAATCAAATGTTTTGTAAACAGTTTCGTGAACTGTATATTTATTATTATATTTTATCCTTCCGCTGTGAGATTTTGTTTAGTTTTTTTCTTTGTTTCTTCTCTGTTTTCTTATTTACCCCATAGCAATCCGCTCTTCCGTATGGTTTGAATTGGCACGTGTGTCAGGCGGGACGTTATATACGACGATATGGATAGCATTTGAAGACCGGTGGTGAAGACCGGGTATTTTCGAGGATGAAAGGATTACCCATCGAAAGACTCTACATTGAGTAGCTACGATATAGAGATCTCCATATGTGATGGGGAGTCCGACCAGGATTGTGAATGCCTAGGTTGCAAGGGCTTCTTTGTGAAGTGCCTTTGGTTCTGTTCGAACCCGGAATAGACTTGTATGGATGTATGTCTGACATTACACTTTGAGATGTAAAGCTAGTTTCTATCAAATACATTTCTGTTTGGTGGCGGAGAATTTATTCTCTTAGCTTAACACCCTTCTCTAAGATGTATGAGCTCAGAGGTTATGTAGCTGATGGTTACTAGTGATACATTCCCAATTTGCTAATATGGCATACGAAGTGCTGCTAATCATTTGCTGATCAAAGCATGGTTTTTCGTAAAGCGTAGCTTTGTGGACGAGACTTCGTTGAGCCTCACAACCCAAAAATGGTCGAAACATGAAGGATGCAGCAAGGTTATTTTGGGGTAGCACCCCTTAGGGTATGTCCATTTCCTTGTGGATATAAGTCGTATCATGGTATCGAGCCCAGATACTTAACTTATGTGGTTGCTGCAAATCTATTTCTTTGTGGTTGTTGGTTGAGAGGCGCCCCGGATAAAGGTCGGTTACGACCAGGGGATGGCATACTCGTGATAGTTAGTTACCTAGTTACAGAGGTAACCCAGCCTTGTGTTGGTAGAGATCCGGTTAGGTTCTCGAGGCGTCCCTCCAGAGGCGTACCCATGTGGCCCAAGAAGTTCCTTTGCCTGACCATTTGTTGGAAATCCAATCACCAATATGCGCCCTTTATGATTGTAGTTGTATAACCTGCCACCTCAGGTGGTAGCTATAGCAGGCATAATATAATGGAACTTATGCTGGCTAAGATTAATATTATACTTTCGAAATTGTTTTCTGCACTAAGCACTAATAATAATATCAAAAGGATTTTTGCGTATCAAGCATGTTTGGCTATCATAAGAAGAAATCTCCCCTAAGTGCGATTGCATTATGTGTATGCCGAGAGGCCTTATGGTAGTTTCATTTTCCAAAAAGCATTGCAGATTTCTTTTAATTTCTTTTGTTTTCTTTTCTTAAAGATAAACTATTTTTTTTGCTCACAACGGTCCCATGACTGACCTGGAGTTTATTGTTCTCTTTCTAAACTCTGGGTGCCCACAATTTTCCACATGAGGCAGCCTAGAGGTAGATTTTCAGATAATCAGCTAGTAGGTGTAGATTCGATAGCATCCAACCTTTGGATTTTGGCGATCGCATTCCGACCTTGCTTAATACAACGTGATGATGGTGGTTCGAATTGTTGGAGCTTGGTGTTTTAGCATTGAAGACATTGTCTTTTCCGCTGCTGTTGTCTCCGTTATTGTCGTGTATCACTGATATTGATAATCATTTGTATCAATGTGCTGTATCAATTATTGTATCAATAGTTGTGTACCAATGATATTCATTTTTCTTCCGCTGTGTTTTTGTACTTAATATGTTATAAGCTTCGGCGAACCAGATTCGACGTTTGAATCTGCGGCATTCAAATACTGGTGATGTATTTGGTGCCGATTTTCGAAGGTCGAGTCAAGGTAGTTACAGCTAAGGCATATTGGTTTTGTTTGGTCTAATGGGCTTTGGTTAACTAAGAGACTGTAGTCAGTCATGTGACCATTCCTTTGCCTACAACCTTATGCTTCTTATCTGATAACATCTACGAACATAATTTTTCTACCAAGAAACTTTCTCTTCACACTTCTTCTTCCTCCTCAAAGTCTACAGAGAACTCTAGATCTAAAATTCAAAAAAACTCACAAATCAAAACTCATTTCCTCCTTTCCTTCAACCCTTCCTTCCTCCCGTATAGTTTCCGCCCTCTCCATAATCTCCTTCCACCTTCCCTCTCCTCTTCTTTCTCCTTTTTCCCTTCCTTATTTTCTCTCTTTCTTCCCCTTATTTCCATGGCTTCTATATTCCACTAAATTACTCCAAACAAAATAATTTTTTTAAAACCATGTATAATTTCAATGACAACAACTTTTTTGTTGAACCCTTCCACCTAGTCTGAATATTTATATATCAAAAACTCCATTATTCAAGTCCTCTCTCGAGTCCAGTTTTGGCCGAAAATACCCCATATTGTATCAATCATATATCCTTCAGGAATGAACCAAAATTTGTGATTCTCGTTTCAAACCATTTAATTTTCCAGTGAGTTCAATTTTCTTTTAGATTTGTTCTTCAAATTCCTTAATTTGTTATGCCAAAAACTCAAATCTTTTCAAAGTATTTTTGAACTCAGATTTTCAACTCAGAAAACACTACTGTTTGTTTTGATCATAACTTCCTCAAGACTGAAGCGTTTTGAGTGATTATTTTTTTGAAAGTGGAGAGAAAATAATTTTCAACAACTTTCTAGTTAGTCATTTTTATAGATTCAGTAATATTATGGTTGGTATATTTTCCTCAAAATGACCTAGTTTTGGGTTTGTCCGTAGTTTGAATCTTATGTTGTTTGAAAGTTGGAAGTAGCTGAAACTTGTTTATTGATTCATGTCCGTGTCTAAGCTTTGTTGTATTTGCTTTGCTGGGAATCTCCATATTGCTCCATTTTATCATGACCGTTGTAGCCACGAATGGTGAGCAAACACTCACAACTACTTGATTTTCTTATGTTAGTTAAATTGAATTTATGATGTGATTAGAAATTGATTGGTTGCTGAATAGTATATTTTAAATTATCAATCCGGTTAAATCCAACTTTTATTGAATTTAATTTCCATTTAATTTAATATTGAAATTTAAATTGCCTAAATACCTTTTAATGATAACCAGTAAACTGTTGGTAGTTGTTGGTTGATTTCAATGATGATTGTGTTGTATGTTCAATTGTTGATATTTGGGTGATTGGATGGATGTTATTAGTTGACGTTTTGGACGATTAGATGTTATTTATGTCTATATCTCTGTTATTCCTATAGGTTGAAATAATACATACCCGAACGATCTTATAGATTAAGGGAAAATTGTTATGGGTTGAAATGATATACCCGAGCGATTTTCATCGATTTGGAAATGTTGACTTTTGATACTGGTTGAAATGACATATACCTATATAATTTCTTGAATTTGGATTTTTATTTGGAATTGATTTATTTGAAGGGTCTAAGTTAATTCAAACTTCGTATTTGTTTTAATTAGATGATTAAGATTGATATTTCAGATTATTTGAAACGCTTTAAATAATTATATTTACATTGTACACTTGATTGGAGATGAAAATCCCGTAAAATCTATGAAACCAATGCACTAATATTTCTATTTTACTTATTTTGATCTGACTTACATAAGATCTTTTAGTTTTGACTCGAGTGTTTTGTCTTTTCATTACGCTCGGGTCAGTCTGAGCTTTTCAGTGTATTGAAAAATATTTTCTGGAGGACGAAGACGAAAATTCAGTACATTATTGCTATTTATTATTCCACTACATTCTGTCTTCCGCTGCATTATTATTTTTTATTTCTGATGTATTTATAGCTTTGATTTGAATTATAAAAGTATAATCAAATGTTATTTGTAAGACAGCTTCATGAACTGTTTATCTGATTATTGTATTTTGTCGTTCCATTGTGAATTTCCTTTTTTTTCTTATTTATCCCATAAACAATCCTTCCTTTTGAATGGTTTGAGTCTGACATGTATGGTTTATTGTCTATTTGAATCGTCCAAAAAGGTGGGTCGTTGCAGAAAAACCTAATATCTACAGAATAAATTTTAACATAAAATAGATTCAAATAAATGCAAATAATAGTATATAACTGTAAATTACTGTAAATAACTGAACAAAATAGCTGAATAAAATAGACCGAAAAGAACATTAAAAAACTAGCTGTAAATAACTTAAATAAAAACTGTCTCAAAATTGCAAAAAAACTACAACTATTGAGAACCCTATTATTTTAAATTACTTAAAAATATAAAATAACTACTAAACACTCACCTGTGGTCCTAATGACAACTGATAGTTCTATATGCATGCTACAATCATCATCCAAATGCAATAATCATATGATCATCATCCATTGTCCTTAAGTTTTTCTAATGAAATTTATGATATATATTCAAATAGTGTGGTGCCAATGTACCTCACTAGGTCACTAGAGCATTATGCAAATGGATGTTTGTGCAGTTGCATTTTATTTATTCCATGATTGCATAATAAGAAGGTCGACTGAATCAATTATAAATTAATATATGTACGTTATCATTTAATTTATTCCCAACATACATTTCCCTTTATTAGAAGATCCCTTAGTTAATTAATGTTATAAAAGTGACATATTCTCTGACTAATTGATGCTTCTATGTCTCTTAATTAATTCCTCTTTTAATTGATTGATGGGTCAATTAATCATACACTCATTGGTTGCATATATCTATGTAACCTATTAATTTTTTAAATGCATATATTTGACACTTATATTTTTCACTGTTTTGCAATTATGTTAATTTAATTGATTTTATTTATCATTAAAGCACGGGGTGTTACAAGTTTAGTTGTCCCATACCTATAGAGTACTCTCTATTAGCCCTCCAGTTTATGAAGGAATTACGGTACTGTATAAACTACGAGAATATATATAAAAAGCGTTAAGGGGGATATGAATAATGCCTTAAAGCTCTTCTAATACTTTACTTTACTGTGGACACTATTATAATATCGTATTGTACTATGTATGTAGATAATTTAATGGATCCTTAGGAGATGGTAATCTCGAACATCTCTTAAGTTATTGCATGCACGTCAGACACTAGATAGGTGATGTAAAACCTTGTAAACATCTTTGAAGCCATTACACTCATATTTATTTACTGTTGATTTAACTTACGTAAGATCTTTTAGTTCCGACTTGAGTGTTTTGTCATTTCATTACGCTCGGGTCAGTATGATCTTTTCAGTGCATTGAAGACCACTTTATTTGGAGGATGAAGACGGAGATTAGTCAACTACTTATTTTATTTATTTCACTACATCATGTTGTTCCGCTGCATTATTTATTTATTTCTGTTGTATGTACAACTCTGATTTTATTGTAAAGTGCAATCAATGTATTCGTAAAACAACTTCATGAACTATTTATTTGATTATTATATTTTATCATTCCATTGTGAGATTCTATATTTCATGTTCTTTCTTTTCTTATTTACCCCATAACAATACTCACTTTTGAATGGTTTGAAATCGACATGTGTGGTTTATTGTCGATTTAAACTATTCAAAAAGGTGGGTCATTACATTTTGTATCAGAGTTTTAGAATAGCAATAATCTTAGTTTGGTGGGGTTTGACTCATTAAGGATAGGGTAGTAATACCCTAGAATGAGTTGTTTTGAGCGCATATATATACATACATACATACATACATATATATATATATATATATATATATATATATATATATATATATATGAGAGCCTACTTGTTAGTGTTATAAAATGTTTTTATATTGTGTTAACTTATTCTGTTTAGTATTTATAAATTCTAGTTGGTACATAGGAAGCTATGTCATCGATAGGGATTTCTAAACACTTGATAGGGTAGACCGACACAATATTGTTTTTGAAATATAGGTAAATGAAATAATTTTACCTTGTATTCTATTTTGTATATAAAAGAATAATTTTATAAATTGATATAGTTGTATGTGATGTATTTGTTTATCAGGAAGTGAAATTTTATTAATACTGATTGCAAAATATAATTTACAAATAAAGTGAAAATAAATCAAAAATTTGAGAACATAAGTTTCGGGATTTTGTAATTTGTTTCAAAGTATTTTGGAAAATAATATTAGTACCAGTTGAAAGTATTTTCGAAGAAATATTTTCAATGTGATTTGAAAGAAAGTTTTAAAAAGAATTTTAAAGGAAATAACTTCTGTACTCCCCTCTCTGTTGCTGGAAAATAATTTCGGTCATGAGTGCACGCATTATCGACGTTCATTTTCGAATTTCAAAGTGGGAAGAACGCTGTAGTAGTTTTACTGCACATTTTTTAATAAACAAATCTTAATTTGAAATTGCTAAATATGATTGATATATATATATATATATATATATATATATATATATATATATATATATATAAGATATGAGTATGTATATTATTTCAAAGTGATTTAAGTGAACCTGGAATTTGAATTCTTAAGTTTCTATTAAATTAATAATTTCAGTTTGGGAATAAAGTGAAATTTCAATAGTTGAAAACGTCTAAAACGAAAAATAAGAAATTGGAGGCTAAGAGATTAATGAAATATATATAAGAAATTGGAAATTTGTAACATGTAAATCAAAAGAAATGAGAATTTAGAAGATGAACATTTTGTTAGTTAAATGAATAAGATAAACTTGTGTGACATTCAGTTACATTCTTAAAACATATATATAACTTATCAGAAATGTTTAAAGGTTTAAATGTTAATAGGAATATGTAATAGAATATTATACAGGTAAAACTTAAGTAATGGAAGTGTTCAATGGAATTATTGCTATAAATGAAGAACAAAGCCGTATAAGAATATTACCAACTCAAGTTAATGCATGAAGTTATTTATAATTAAAAGAAGTAGTAAAAGTGAATACTATATTAATTGAATGATTATAACTTCAGAAAATGTTGAAATGATTTAGAAACAGATTTAATGTTCAATAATACTATATATGAAAGAAATAAATGTGAAAAAAATTTAAGTATGAGTTGCTTTACAAATGAATATTGAAAAAATTGAAATCAACGTAAATAATAAAGATGAATTAAATTTGCAGAGAGACTTATATAGTATTTTGAGAAATTGATTATGGATGATCTAAATAATTGAATGGAAATAACTTGTAGTAAATGAATGTAAGTGAATGGGAAAAGAAGATATTATATAAATGAATGAAAATAAATAAAAAGTAGACAATGATGTGAAAGGAAATTAATAAAAATAAACTTAAATGATAATTGAAATTCTTGGTTGTTTTGGTTGATGGGATTTTGGCAATGGATACTTTTAACTGTATAAGGATGTGTAAGTAATCTATTGAGTAATTATCTAAGGCTGATGGGATTTATCACCTTGTACGATTAAAAGTTTCTGAACCTGAACAAATCATTAGTTTTGGTTGCTATGGATGTATGATTGATTACTTTGATTGCATGTGATGATTGTATCTTTTTGTTTGCAAGTGACTATTGTTATGTTGTGATGATTTGCTTTGTTACCCATTTGAAACAACTAAATATCTGCTCTTTAACATAACTCTCGCTCTTTTGGATTTTATAAGTGAAATACAGGTTTATGGAAGCAAATGCTTTTGCTTTCATAAATAAACGTTGCTTGCCCGACAAATAGGTACGTTTTCAGATTATAGTTTTATGGCGATATTTTATTGTTTTCCCATGGTTTGTGATATTTTAGTATTGAAATATTATATATATATATATATTGTTATTATTGATATTATTATTTTTTTGGACCTCTCCATACAAAGGAGACTCTGTTGGAATTTTCCATGAATTTTAGACTTAGAAATATTTTTTATGAAAGTAAAAATATTTTTAAACTTTTATTAAACTTGAAATGAAGATTTAATTATTATAAATTGGTATATGTTATTTGAAATATTGAATTATGTAAATTAATTTGTTTATAAGTTGAATACTTTGAATAAAATATATTAACTCCTTAATTGTTCCTTCTTTGCCTTTTCAAGGATGAAAAGTGTTGAGTGGGGGAGAATGTAACGACCCGTATTTTTTCGATAATCAAAATATTAAATTTAATAAGATTTTTTAAGTTAATATTGGAAGAAAATAAAATTTATGATTTATTAATGAAACTAACTAGAATGAAATTTAATAATGTTAATTTAAGGTAATCGATGACAATTTGAATGCAATCTCAATCAATTGGAATAATAGTAAAGTTAATTTGGTTAGAAATCGTAAATAAGGAAACAAACCAAATGTTGTATTTAATGGTAAAATTGTACGTAATAAATTGAAATTGGTTAATATAGAATGATTAATCAGTATGTGAATTTATTAGCTTGATTTGTAAATAATAAACATAGAAATATTGTTTGAAATTGTAAGATTGTAACAATTGTTTAACTATCATTTCACTATTTAATCCGTTGAAATTAAATTGGAAGTCAAATGAAATTTTATGAAATTAAATATTGCAATTAAAATAAATAAAAATGATAAATGTAGAATAATGATGTAATAAATGGTAAACCAACGTTAATTATATTCATAAAGTAATAATAGGTTAAATAATAAGATGTAAATCAAACTAAATGAATTCATTGGAATTTAGATTATAATTAATGAATTTATTGCAATTGAAATTGAACACTGTAATTAGTGCAATATTTAACATTGGTTTTGACATGAGAAATTTGTTTTAAAAGATTATTTAGTTTCTATGTAATTAGAAATGAAAAAAATTGTTAGTTATAAAATTTGAATTTAAAGGTGATTTAATTAATTTAACAATAATTTATTTAATTAACATGAAAATAGCCATTTTGGCCACTGTCTCGGATTTCTGCGAAACCAGATTCATCGAATTCGTAACGGTGAATTATTGTAAGATTTCAAGTTTCGTAGCGATCGGACTTATCGTTTGATCGTGAGGTCACGAAAGGCATTGAAATCAATTTAATGAATTCAATTAAAAATAAGTTGATTCAAAAGCTAACTTCTGTATATAATGGAATTTGGGTTGGAAACCTATTTCACTGAGTTTAAAAATATTGAAAACATCTATCTTGATATATGGAATGACCTATTTTCATTTCGAAAACGGAACGAGCTTTTTGGGTCGTTATTGTCGTTTCGATCCAACTCGATATGTTATTCATTTTCATCCAGATCGTCCATATAATAAACATTGTCTCTCAAACCCTAGCATTCTTTCATTTTATTCTGTACGTACATCAACTTCTATCTGTTCCTTCCTACAGTGGCAAAAACCTATTTTCAATTCCAAAAAAACCCTAATTCAATTTCAAATTCTGATCGAAAACTAAACTCCTCAAAACTATATTGTCGTAGGAAAGCACTCGACAAACACAACCTACTACAGCAATTATTTTTGTGTTTTGGTGCATATTTTGATCGATAATTGTCAAAGAAGCCGTGGCCATCCAAATTAAGGTTTTAGTTTTGACTGTGGATCGTCGACGAGGGTTCGATCGGGTTGTTTGAGCATGTAGAGGGTGATAAAAGGGTTCGATCTATATGGTCGCTTAGTGCTAGAGGGGACTGAAACCGCCTGGAACGATGACGAACTGTGGCGGCGGCCCTGTGCTCAGATGCGAGCAGAAGGCGCCGTGTGGCCAGGCGTGGGTCGGTCGTGGACGTGGAGGCTAGTGGAGGTGGTGGATTTGGGTCGGAGATGCTCCTAGGGTCGCGCGTTTGCTTGTGCTCGTGGCAGCTATAGGTAGCAGCGTGGTCACATTTTGTAGGCTAGCTAGGGTTTCTCTACTGTGAACGAGATGACGTGGTAAGCTGTTATTTTCTTATACTATTATTTTATTTAATTTTGAATTTCAAACTTCTAATGTTAATAACTTTTTCATACGAGCTCGAATTCACGCGCAGTTTTCTCCACTGCGATCGTATCGAAAATTCGAACCTCATTGAACTTGTTTGGTCAAATTCTGAGATAGTTCAAATTTGGGCCTTTATTTGGATTTTAAATCATTGAAAATCAAAGGTGCGTGTTTTAACCCACTAACAATTACTAAATTGTCTTATGTTAGTTAAATTAAATGTATGATGTGATTAGAAGTTGATTGATTGCTGTTTGGTATATTTAATTCGCTATTCCGGTTAAATCTAAATTTTATCGAATTTAATTGCCATTTAATTTAATATTGAATTTAAATAGTCAACTAAATACCTGTTAATGATAATCAGTTAATCGTTGTTATTTATTGGTTGATTTGAAAGATGATTGTGATGCATGTTTAATTGTTTGGATCATTGGATATTAGTTTATTCATATGTTGCCATCACACTACACGTTCCCTTAGTTTATTGATACTAGATCACTATGGATTGAAATGATACATACCCGAATGAATAATAAATTAGGAGAAAATCGTTATGGGTTGAAATGACAGTGTGATGTCCCAGAATTTTTGGCAATACTTATTTAATAATTTCCATCAATAATTATTTGAAAATGTGTAATATTGATTTAATAATCTAATTATCTTTTCAAAAACCAATAATTTTTTAATTTGTCAAATGTTATCTTTTAAAAGTTTATAATAAACAACTAATAATTTAATTTGGAAATTTTATTGTTTTCAAAATTTATAATATATTTAATTGATAAAATTTATCTTTCTAAGCTAATTAAAAATATATTCTTTTTATAATATATATGATTGTATACATTGTAAATAGGAATTTTGGTTCTAATTTAAATTTAATAAATATATTTTCAAATTTATATTATATATATATACATATATGAATATATATTGTGAATTGGAAGGATTTAATTGAATTTAATATAGAAAATTTTCAAAAGCTTATTTAAAAATCTATCTTACATTTTCAAAAGTAATTAAAGCAAATATGTATTGTTATATAAAATATAATAGCTTAAATAGTATATTATAATAAAATTTGAATTTTTTTTCTTTAAAAATTGGCTTTTGGAATAAATTTAGTTCATATATATTTTAGTACAATAATTTAGTTTGAAACTTTAAAATAAGGTTTAATTTAATATTCTTTTCTTTTTAAATTTTATTTCATTAAAATTTAGCTTTGAAAATACATTTTTAAAATATACAAATAAACATAAAAGTATGTACTTAATAAAGGAAATTTATAAGCTAAATTGATATAAGCATTAAAACAAGTTAATATAAATAAGAAATCAATTTAAAAACATTTATAAAAGTAAGAAATTATTATAATATTTGAAATGAAACATGTGTACGGCTATTAGATCATGCAAAAGCACTAGGAATCATTTTAACAACTTAAGTTTACAAGTGGCAATGTTTTAAATTATTTTTGAAACATTTGTAAATGGATAAGAGAAACTTGGCAAATCATTTTGTGTTCAAACCTTTTCTTTCTTCTCTTCTAAAGAAACTGAAAATTAGATTTTTAAAGAAAGTTTCAAAACCAAAATCTAATATCTATTCAAATCTGCAAACATTTTTAAATTTGTTGATCTTGCAGAACAAAGTGAAGATCAGCAACAAATCAACTACAACAACAAACTATAAAACAACTACTACAAGGGTATCTGGATCTATAGCAAGTAAATTCAACAACGATAAGCAATTGCAAGAATCAACTTCAAGATTTAACTCAAACAACAGTAAATTCAACAGCAAATTCAATTCAAAATTGTAAGATCAACAACAGCAATCAAAACTGAAACGACACCAGATCAAATATAAGTTCTAGGAAAACAGAACAATGTTCTCTGTTCTTCAATGTTTAGTGAGTAAACCTTTTGATTTAAAAACAGTTTACAAATCTGCGATAAAATCTTGTTGCATGTGTAGGAATGTAGTTTATAATGCTTGCTTGAATATCAATATATATAAATAAGTATAATATGTCTGCAATGGTCTCTGCATGTTTATATGTGTGCTCTGTTGATAGTAACAGGCTAAAATTATCACAAATAATTCCTGTCTCCCTATATAATCAATGTTAGACCTTGATTCCTGAAAAGAAAAGGATAATTACAATGTGCTATTGTTTTTAAAAATAATTTTAAGTGTTTCTAATTAACAAATAAATTGTAAATATTAAGATTACAGTAAAATCAAGATGTTTTTAAAAATCAATATCAACGATTTTATCATTAAGTTATGTAGTCTGATTCGTCTAAACGAAACATGAATTTTAGTGAAAACCTTGTGATTTTTAGTTTTGTTTCAGTCGAGAATTTGTGAATTGCTCGATTTTGGGTTTTTGGTATATTGCCTTGAACGGCGATGACTGGATGTTCGAGCTTTGTCACGGAGGAGGCTGAGGTATGGAGGATTGATGGAAAAGTATGTGCATATTTTTCGATTGATCGAAGTGAGCAGTCGAGGGTGTTTTAGGGTTGCGTTTCTGTTTTTGGGTTGGGTCGGAATCGTGGCATGTTGATCGTCGTTGATGCATCGGACCATATAGCATGGTGGAGGATCGATGTAGGAGGACAAGGCGACTCTCTGGTGGAGTCCGTATGGTTCATCGATGATGGGCTCGACGGCGATTGGGAATTTTTCGGTGTTGGTGGAATGTCCAGACTTCGACCTGGTGGCTAGTTTTTGTTTTTCGATTCGATTTTCGTTCCTGGGTGATTGAGGGTGATGTGGAGTACGACGTCGACTTGTTGAAGTCCTGAATGATGATCGAAGGGGGCTGGGGTGTCGTGCACGTGCATGGTGGCCATTGCATGTATTTGAGTTTTTTTTGTGTTTGGGAATGAAGATGTCGCCCCGAACTATTTCGAGTTTTTCTTCGTGTTCTAGTCAAAGCTGCGATAGTGGGGGAGCTTGTTTGGGGTGCATCGAGTTCACACGAGTGCTGTCTCGAGAATTTGTAGTTTTGGGCTCGGAAACATTTTGTTTCCAGTTTTTACCTGTTTAGTATTTATACTATAATGATTTTCAAATTTTAAAAAGGTAAACTTAAATTTTAAGCAAAGTTTTAATTGATTTTAAAAGAGGTATAAAATGTTTAAGTTAGAAAATGATATGTTAAACAAATTTAAATTTTAAGGGTATGGATTTAAAGTTTTTAAATGTTGTTTAAAATAGTTTTGATTTATATAAATATTACTTTACAGTAAATTTGTAATTAGTTTTTAAATGTTTTCAACTTAAATATAATTGCTGAAATATAATTAAGATTTAAGTAAAAAGTATTTAACTTTAATAAAGAATGATGATTTTAAAGAAATCAAATTCAAGTTTTAAAATATAATCTAGTTTAAAATGGAAGTTAACAGTTAATGTAATAAATGATTTATTTTAATTTAACCATGTTTTGTTAACAAAAGTAATTAAAGTATAATTACTTAATTAACTTAAATAATTAATTTAAGTAATTAAATCAAGATAAACTAATTTGTGAAATTAATTAAGTGTAACTAATTTTTTAGTTAAAGATTGATTAATCAAGGTTAATCAATTAATAAATAATTAAGCAATAAGTAATTAAGAGGTTAATTAATTACTTAATGAAGTAATTTAAAGTAATTAATTTCTCAGTGAAATTAATTAAGTTAATATGGTTAATTTCAGTTAATTAATTAAGTTTAATTAATTAAAGGTAATCATTTGATGTTGGGTTAAGTATAATTGCTTAATGTAATTAATGAGGTATAATTACTTAGTGAAGTAATTAGTGAATAATTACTGGATGTAAAAATTACTTGATGGGAAGTAATCAAAGGATAACTACTTAATGAAAGTAATTAAGTGATAATTACTCAGTGTAATTAAAAGGATTATTTAATATAATTAATTAAGGAGTTGGTTTAATTGATGTAAGTAATTAAAGATAGTTAATTACTAGGTGGAACTAATCAAGGTTGATTAATAAATATTATTAATTAAATAATTAATTATTAATTGTAATTAGAATATTAATTAATTAATGAAGTAATTAGAGAATCATTAATTAATGTAATTAATGAGGATAATCAAAGGTTTAATTGATTAATAAATGTGATTAATTATAAGATAATTAATCAATGAAGTGATTATAATATAATATAATTAATTAATGTATTTAATTAAGGATCAATGTAATTAATTATAATTAATTAATTAATGGAAGTAATTAAGGTTAATTAATCTAAGTGAATAAAGAATAATTAATTTATGTAATTAATTTAAAGGCTAATTACTTAATGTAATTAAGAAATAATTAATCAAGGATGATTAATCAAGGAAGATAATTAAAGAATAATTAATTTGTAACTTAATATTAATTAATTGATTTATAAGGTGATTAAGGTTGATTAATTAATTAAATGGTTGTAATTAATTAATTAAGGATTGTTTAAGAAGGATTAGATGATTAATTCTCATGTAATTAATATAATTTAAGTTGTTTAAATTAATTATGATATGGATTAATGGTTCCTGTTTGTGGATGATTGTTTGAGTGGAATGTCTGAATTGAATGATCCTTATAGTTTGAATAATCTGTGCTATGATATGATATTGATTATAGCTGTGATAAATGTGTGATATTTATCTATGAATGATGCGGTGTGACTTCAATATTTTAAATGGAATTAAATTGTTCAAACTAAAATCACTTGGATATTAAGATGGCGTTTTGGATTTCGGTGAGACCGGGATCAGATTCCCAAATTTGGAATTCCAAAAACCACATTGATCCAAATTAAACGTTAGGTCGTGAATCTCAAGTGAAAGAGTGAAGACTCGAGGTTTAAGGACTATTCGCCGTTAATACTCTGAGGGTGATTCCAATATGAGTTTAAAGGGGGTAATACTTTCAGGTTTGAGATGAAGATTCAGAGTGCAAGGGCTATTGTCGTTAACTCTGAGGGTGATTCCAAAATGAGTGTAGCGAGATAGTGCCTTCGGTTTCGTTCGAACCCGGAACGAACTTGTATGGATTGAATGCTTTCAGAACATCGTCAGGTGGATGATGAACATTCTAAGATAGATGTGTTCTATAAAGTTAATCGTAGCCTCAACCCTCATCAACCGGGAATGGCTAAAACAGGGGAGGTGCAGCAAGGCTAAGTGGGTAGCACCCAAGTAGGACGAGATTTACCCCTGTCTAGAGGTCCCTTTTTATTCGGCTGTGTGGGCAGTTGGCGACGGCCATCTGCGGGGTTGTCTTGTTCGGGACTGTCCAGTAAGGGATGGTTCCGGCCTTATGTTGCAGCGTATTTAGGGTGGATCTTTGGTACGGTGATCTAGGCCACGTACTGTGACGGGCGGTACCCCATTAGCCCTGCCATTGATGGAAACTCATTCTTCCTACGTGTCATTTACAGTTTTGATTGTATAACCCTCTCTGTGGCTAGTATGCTGGAATTTTATCATGTAACAATTTCAGCTATTTCTTATTTACTTGAAAACCCTAGACCCTATTATAATATCACTAGATTTCCTATCAAATGTTTTGGTTAGCGTAAGGTAAAAACTTACCCATGTTTATGTGTGGGGAGTCTTACGTGATACCTTTTCTTTTCAAAGGTTTTCAAAGTTAAGCAACTTTAACCCATTTACTCACACCAGACCCATGTCTGACCCGGAGTTCATTTTTTGTTTTATTAAACTCTTGGGTACTCAAATTTTTACGTGTAGCCAAGGGATTTAGGTTAGCTTTGACGATTTCTGGAGGAGATATGGAGCAGGAGGCTTCAGCGTGTAGATATGTAGTGGTTCTGTTGTGCTAATGTTGTATCTGTTTTTATGTGATGTACTTGAGTTGTAATAACTAGACAGGTGTTTATAACTGTCTATTTTGTGTTGTATAAGCTATAACAACCTAATATTTTCAACCATTCGCATCCACACATGTCGGACTTGAATTGCACAAAATACCGCGTTGTAAATAAAATTTGGAAAATCTCAAAATATACAGTAAATAAATAGTCACAGATCACAGAGTAAATAATAATGCAGCGGAAGTAAAAAGGATAGTAGTTCATGAAGCTACTATTTAAAAATAAGATACATCATAGTTAAACAAAATACAGCAGAAGAGTAACAAGATACATCAGGTACAAATCAGAATAAATCACTAAAATCACCGAATACTGGAAGCAGAATATATGGCTGGATCTTCAAGAAAAGCTCCAACTCCGAAGATGAGTCTTGAATGCTGAATCACTCAATCTGACTCGAGCGTAAAGCAAAACACAAAACACTCGAATCAGGACATAAATACTTATGAACTGTAAATCAACTCAAGTGAACAGTAGCAAAATGCACCAGTAACTTAAAGGATGCTTGAGATCGCCCATTCTTTAAGGATCCATTAAACTATTTACTATGTAGTAATATTGCGCTATTATAATAATGTCTACAATAAAATAAACATACTTTTAAATAGCGTTCCGGGTTACCCATATAGCGCTTCACACATAATAGTCCCAGTAGTCCATCTAATATCAGCATATCACCAGATCGGGAGAAAACCAAACTCGTAGTAAGGCTCGATATGATAGGTGACACGGCATACAAGGCAATGCCAGGGCAGATATACCAATTACGCACACAGGCTGGTGGTAACATAGCAGCCATATACGCCCACCTCGGAACACACCCCCAATCAAAATCGGAGGATGGCCATCTAATCAATCATAAGTAAGAGTATAGTATCGAAGGAATGTGTCTGACCAGAGGAGCTACCCCTTTTCGCCCGAGATCGCTCCTGTTTTAGCCACCTTATGCCAACTCACGAGAGTTGGGTCCACGTAATATACCTTAAGAATGACGACACATCCTACTTCATTCTGGAATCTACACCGCGTACACGGTTGTTAAAGTGGTTTTCGGAGTTGGCAGAGAGTATGACAAGTTCCGATCCAGGTGTCTTTAACAACCAAAGGTAATTATAACGCCGTGGCCATTTCAAAATAGTTTATACTTCAAAAATCAAATCATTTCATTTCAAAACTATATTCCTTTCAGAATAGTTTATATTTCAAAACCAAAACCATTTTATTTCAAAATTATATTCAAATCAAATAGTTTATCATTCCATTTCAAACATATATTCATCTTTCAAAAATCATAATACTTTCAAAGTTATAACTCTTTCGAAACCAAAATACTTGAAATCATTACACTTTGAAAATCATAACATTCCGAAATCATACATTTGAAATCATGGAATATTCATTTAATTCTTTACATTTTACAAATATATTCAATTACCAAAATTCCAAATTTCCAATTTAATTCAATTCAAACCATTAGTTTCAATTCAATTCAGTTTTTCCAATAAAACATTTCAAATCTTATAAATTTCCAATATAGATTTGATCTACAAATAAACTATCCAATTTTAATATATTTCCAAACTTTAATATCCAACATTTTAAAACTAAACTTTATAATTTCATATATTCATATCTCAAATCTAATTTCATTATTATTTAGTTTTGAAATATTCATTTCATAAATCCAATATTATTTAAATAAACTTAAATTACAATTAAACCAAATATCCTTTCATACAAATATAAACTTCAAATATTCATTTATTAAAATCAAATATCATTCCAAATTCACATTCTTTATCAAAATAAAGATTATATCATTCAAAACCATTCCAAAATCATTAAAATATTATATTCTTTCGAAACTTCATAGTCAAATCATTATTTGAATTCAAATCCAAATATTCAAATTTAAATATCATTTAAAAATCAAATAAGTCATTCATTTATTAATTCAAATATTGTTACAAAACACATTTCAAAATTCCATTCAAAAATTCATTTAACACATTTCATCCCATTTAGCACATAACAAAGTAATCATTATTGAAATTCAAATTCAATTTAAATTCCTTAAAATTTAAATATTAAATTATATTCAAAACTCCTTATATTCACAAATAATCAATTTCCAAAAGTTACATCATTTAACACTTTAAAATATAACTCAAATAGTGTTGAAATCTATAATATTTCAAACATGGTCAAATTATAGCAACGACGGCATTTATAAAGTTCTACCATAGCTTATAGTCTCCAAAAATAGTTTAGCTTAAGAATAACGGCATTTATAAAATGCTGTGATAAATATTTAGTTATTTTAAACATAGTTAAATTCAAAACAACAGCATTTTAAAGTGCTGTCATAAAATGACAGCGTTTTGGAAATGCTATTAATAAAATTCTAGATTTTATTATAACTTCAGAAACATTAAACTTCAAAAAATTTCTATTTTAAATTTTTAAATCATATTTCTAGACTTCAAAAGTTAACATTTAAATCAAATTAACATATGTTTTATCATAACAAAATTTTATAATTAAATATCCAATTAAAACTCACTTTCATTCGTTAAGTCAAAATTTCACTATTTCTTAACTTATAAATTTCAACAAAACATAAAATTTTTCTTCAAATATCATTTCAAAACTTTAAATTTAATTTCCATTATTTACTTACATTTTTAAAATAAAATTTAAAGTCAAAAATCACATTTACTTCAAATTTACGTACTTAAATTCACAATTTCAAGATCTAATATTTAATTTTCTTAAAACCATAAAATATATATTTTAAATCAAAATTCATACTTTTAAAAATACATATTTTAATAAAAATCATTTAATAATATACCACGGGGTCTGTATATAATTTTCTAATCTAGGTCAAGTGATACGGATATATATCATTTCAATCCGCAATTTAAAAAGAAAACCCGGGTTCTATCATTTCAACCCCGCAATCCCAAGTAAAATAAATAAAATAAAAATCATTCAGGCCTATCGTTTCAGCCCATAATGATTTTTTCCCATTCTAATGTCCGTTTGGGTATGTATCATTTCAACCCATAGTGATTCTATTCTAACAGGGAACTTGTAGTGTGAATATATGCATAAATAATATAAACAATACACTAACATGTCAGTGTCACAATATACTGTCTTATATCATATATCAGGTGAAAATTTAAAATTTAACATGGTAATAACATGGAATAACATAACATATAATCAATATTAACTTGCATAACATTTTAATTACTAGATACTTATCATCAATTCACTATTTCATAAGTATAAATGTCAGAGTAAGACAGACTCACCTTTATCAAAGCTAGAGACAAACAACACACACAAGAGCGATTCCAAAGGCACGACAAGCACGATTTGATTTGAATGGATGGAAACCCTTGTAAACAACACAAAATATAACATACATAAGCATAAATATAGATATCGACATACAAATATAATCAACAACTTTAGTTTGCAAAACAGTTGCAAAACAAGAGAGATGACCAAACCTTAGAAGCAAAAGACTTGCACAAGACAACATAAGCTTGTCACATGATCCAATGGGCTTGATCTCACCATACTAGGCTCAGCCTAGGTGTCAACATGGCTCGACCATGGCCTAGAGACAAGGATTAGGGCATGAAAGTGGAAGGTAAAGGCAAAACAAGTGGAAGGTAAAGGAGGCAAGGGGTTTGGGTTAAGGAATGGAAGGTTTTGGAGTACATAGGCTCGGCCTATGGTCCTATGTGCTCAGCCTGGTGCATTTTCAGGTCAGATCAGATGTGATAATGATGTCTATAGGTCATGGCAGTAAGTGGTGGTGGTGTTAGAGGTGGTGGCCAAGGTTAAACATGAAGGAAATGGGAATACAAGGCTCGGTTAGGCAATATTTGGAGTTTTAAGCAAAGTTTTTTGGAGATGGCTTCAATTGGATGGAATGGCTTGTCATGGTCAGAGGAGGAGGAGATGTTTGCTGTAGCTGGTGATGGTGGAGACGATGATGGTGATGGTGGGTGGAAGAGGCCAAGCAAAGTTGAAGAGAGATCTAGGCAAAACAATGAAAAATAGGAAGGAAAAGTAGAAAGAAGAAGAAATTAACTTGCAGTTTTTTTCTCAATTTGGTAATGGCCATGAGAAATAAAAGGAGGAAGAAGTTTTTCACATGAATGAGGAAGAAAAATTCATGGCTAGAGGTAAGAAATGTACAGCTACAGCAAGGAACTGAAAAGGCAAAAGAAAATGAAGAGACAAGGAGATGAAAAGACCAGAAAATGAAAAGGTTTTGTCCTTTAGAATTTCCTTTTCTTTTATTCAAATTAAACAATAAAAATTTCAGTAAATAAAAATAAAAGGCTTAACAAAATAAGTGAAAATGAAAATAAATAAATATTTTGTAGAATAATATAAAATAATTAAGAAAATAGCAAAATAATAGAAACCAGGGTGAAAAATTGTAGATAAAATACAATAAGCTTTAGAAAATTAAAATCACGCTTTTAAAATGTTTTAAAAATAAAATAAATACATAACATGACATATTACACATATTATAACATGTTTTGAAAAATAAAAATATTATTTATATAAATTAAAATAGACAATTTTGTTAAACAAATCAATTTACATAAAATATTGTAAAAAGCATAACTTTCACAATATAAATCGGATTTTAACGAAACGAAAAGCAGTATTCTTGAAATTTTATCATAATAAAAGATAAAATTCAAATTTTTAAATATTTAAATTTTAAATTTAAAAGTCAAAGTTTGACCAGAGTGACCAAAAATCCACATTTTTGTAAAATATTCAATTTATTCATGTTTGAAATTCTAATTTACATAAAAATCAAAATTTATATTTAAAATAACAAAATTATTCATTTTAATAAATGAAAATAAAGTTTTTAAATCAGGAATTTAATTTATAATAATTTAAATATACAATTAAAATAATCACAAAATACAGGGTTGTTACATAAGCTGTATAACTCTGATGTATATGATACTATGTAATATCTTATGTGATATAATATAATTTATTCGTTCCACTGTGAGATTCTGATGTTGTTTGTTTCTTTCTTTTCTATCTTTTCTCTTTTCTATCCCTTTCTTTCTTCTTAATGATGCGTCTTTCTATGGAATGAAAGGCAGGTCGTTACATTGTGATATCAGAGCGCTAGGTTGAGTGAATACATAGTCTTTGGAGTAATTTCTTTCTAAGAGAGCATACTATATATATATATATATATATATATATATATATATATATATATATATATATACACACACACACCTATTTGTTGGGTTACCTATTCGGGTTTTTCAATATAAGTTCTAGAGGTAGGAGAGGTAATGGTGTGTGTAGCACGACTATCACTAGTGGAAGAAGTCTGAGTGTTGAGGTTGGAAGTGTATCTGCTGGGACAGTATTGGGCATTTTGGGTAAGCTTTGCAGTATTGTGTAATTATTTCACCGATCTCTGAAGGAAACTTTTTAAGATTCGAGTCCATCTTTGGAATGTAAGCTTGGTTGTGCTCGTATGAGTGGTTTTTCTAGGATTTGGATCAGTCAGAAGTGCTGAAGCAAGTGATGGTATCTTAGAAACTGTAGGAAGGAGTCTTGTTTGTATTGGAGTTTGAGACTCGGTTCAAACGCCTGGTTTGAGCTGAGTTTCTTGAGAGATATCTGCCATCTTGAAGGCTCTTTTGTGCAGTTGGCTGATATAGCTTTGTGATTCGTGGAGCTTTTGGATAAGGAAGTCTTTGGCAGCAGTAGCAGCTCGGAAGTGTTGAGTGTGCTGGCAGGAAGATTTCTTGGCTTAGTAGTGTCCTTGAGGTGGAGTCCGGAAGTAGTAGAGTGGCATGTTTCTTCGATGGTTTAGGAGTCTTTGTGATTCATCTGTCAGCAGGCAAGGCAGATGGTGAAGGCTTGTCCACTTCTTAAGGATGCTCAGCTGCGTTTGATGTTTGTGGTTGAGGGTGGACCATCAGTTTCTTCTTTTGGAAGGCTTAATCTGTTCTGATTTGTGAAGAGAGAACAGTTTCTTTGGAATCTGAACTAGGTAGGATCGCAAAAGTGACTTGTGATGGTTCGGAAGTTTTCTTAGTAATCTTTGCTTTGGACTGAGGTATCTCTAGAGGATGTTGGAGATATCGAAGAGGTTTGAGATTTCCGGGTATCTTCGAAGAAGTCAAGATCTGCATCCGCGTCAGAAGATTGAATTCTGTATCGACTTAGTTCTTGGGGCTTTTTCCAGTGGATCAGCCTAGTAGGTAGGAGGGCTCCTAGAGAGAGGACTGGTTAAGCAGGTCAGGATTGATCGGATCTAGTTTTCTGGTTGGATTTTTGCTGTGGTGATTGTGACCAAATTGGATAGGTCAATTAGATTTTTGGAATTTGATGGACAATATTCCCAGGATGAGTTGATCAAGTATGTGCTTGTGTTCATCAACAACATTCTCATCTTCTTTAGATCAGAGTTGTGCAGTGGAAGCAAGGTGGCTGCTATTCCAGAATAGAAGCAACCTAGGATTCCTCGAAAGTTTGTGTTTGTCTTGGTTTTGAGGTTTTCTACAGGAAGTTCATTCGGGATCTGAAGGCTTGGTTGTCTAGTGCATCTGTTCTGTTTTCCCTTATAGGAGTAGTATGTTTGAAGTCTTCTGATGATTGTAGTGGAGTTAGTATTATGGATTTTGATGGATCTGGGGAGAACCATCGTGTTGAGTAGAATCCAGAGATCATCTTATTCTTGATCCAGATTTGATCGGTAAGGCATCTGCAAAGAATTGGTTGATCAAGAAGGTTGAAGGCAGCCCAGGATCAACAGGAAAGTTTTGTGGATAAGAGACAAAGGAATTCAGAATTCAAATTCGAAGATTTGATTTTGGATAAGTTTTCTCCGATCATAGGAGCAACAAGATTGGGTAAGATTGGAAAGCTAGCTCGGAAGCGTATTGGACCTTTTTGTATTCTCTTAAGGTTAAATGTTTGGCCTACTGGATTGGATTGTCAGTTCGGATGGCTGGAATTCATAATGTGTTTCACGTATCTCTGAGGAGTATGCGTATGATTGATCACTGGATTTAGAACCAGCGGTTCTAGGGAGATTTGGAAGTTGGACAGGACTTGTCTGTGGTTGGGTATCCTGTTTAGATTGTAGATCTAGATATATAGGACCTCTGAAAATGAGTAGTGTAGCCAGTTTAGATTCAGTAAAGCAAGTATCCCTGTGTTTGTACTTGGAAAACTCTATGGGGTTCTGTCCATAATTTTTGTCTGGATAATTAATGTTGTTTGTTGGAATTGATTGCTATGGTTGCTAGTATATGGTTGACATCATATGCTTGCTATTTTAAATTAAAATCTGTATGGGATTATTAATTTATCCTTACTTTTAAATTTCGGGAACGAAATTCTTATAAGGGGGAGGAATGCGATGTCCCAGAATATTTGACAATACTTATTTAATAATTTCCACCAATAATTATTTTAAAATGTGTAATATTGATTTAATAATCTAATTATCTTTTCAAAAACCAATAATTGTTCAATTTGACAAATTTTATCTTTTCAAAATTTATAATAAACAACTAATAATTTAATTTGGAAATTTTATTGTTTTCAAAATTAATAATGTATTTAATTGATAAAATTTATCTTTCTAAGCTAATTAAAAATATATCTTTTTATAATGTATATGAGAGTTTACATTGTAAATAGGAAGTTTGGTTCTAATTTATATTTAATAAAAATATTTTCAAATTTATATTATATATATATATATATGAATATATATTGTGAATTGGAAGGATTTGATTGAATTTAATATAGAAACTTTTCAAAAGCTTATTTAAAAATCTATCTTATATTTGCAAAAGTAATTAAAGTAAATATTTATTTTTATTTAAAATATAATAGCTAAAATAGTATATTATAATAAAAGTTTAATTTGTTTCCTTCAAAAATTGGCTTTTGAAATAAATTTAATTCATATATATTTTAGTTCAATAATTTAGTTTGAAACTTTAAAATAAGGTTTAATTTAATATTCTTTTCTTTTCAAATTTTATTTCATTAAAATTTATCTTTGAAAATACATTTCTAAAATATACATAAACAAAAAAGAATGTACTTAATAAAGGTAATTTATAAGCTAAATTATATAAGCATTAAAACAAGTTAATATAAATAAGAAATCAATCTAAAAACATTTGTAAAAGTAAGAAATTATTATACTATTTGAAATGAAACATGTGTAAGGCTATTAGATAATGCAAAAACACTTGGAATCATTTTAACAACTTAAGTTTACAAGTGGCAATGTTTTAAATTATTTTTGAAACATTTGTAAATAGATAAGAGAAATTTGGCAAATCATTTTGTGTTCAAACTTTTTCCTTCTTCTCTTTAAAAGAAACTGAAAATCAGATTTTTAAATAAAGTTTCAAAACCAAAATCTAAAATCTGTTCAAAATCTGCAAACATTTATAAATTATGCGATCTTGCATAACAAAGTGAAGATCAGCAACAAATCAACTACAACAACAAACTGTAAATCAACTACTGCAAGGGTCTCTGGATCTACAGCAAGTAAATTCAACAACAATAAGCAATTACAAGCAAATTCAACTTCAAGATTTAGCTCAAACAACAGTAAATTCAACAGCAAATTCAATTCAAAATAGCAAGATCAACAACAGTAATCAAAATTGCAAACAACACCAGATCAAATACAAGTTCCAGGAAAACAGAACAATGTTCTCTACTTCTTCAATGTTTGGTGAGTAAATCTACTGATTTAAAAACAGTTTACGAATCTATGATGAAATCTTGTTGCATGTGTAGGAATGTAGTTTATAATGCTTGCTTGAATATCAATATATGTAAATAAGTATAATATGTCTGCAATGGTCTTTGTATGTTTATATGTGTGCTATGTTGATAGTAACAGACTAAAAAATATCACAAATAATTCCTATCTCCCTGTATAATCAATGTTAGACCTTGATTCCTGAAAAGAAAAGGATAATAACAATGTGTTATTGTTTTTCAAAATAATTTTAAGTGTTTATAATTAACAAATAAATTGTAAATATTAAGATTACAGTAAAATCAAGATGTTGTTAAAAATCAATATCAATGATTTTATCATTAAGTTATATTGTCTAATTCGTCTAAACGAATCATGAATTTTAGTGAAAATCTTGTGATTTTTAGTTTTGTTTCGGTCGAGAATTTGTGAATTTCTCGATTTTGGGTTTTTGGTATATTGCCGTTGAACGACGATGATTGGATGTTCGAGCTTTGGCAGGGAGGAGGCTGGTGTATGGAGGATTGATGGAAAAATATATGCATATTTTTCTGATGATTGAAGTGAGCAGTCAAGGGTGTTTTAGGGTTGTGTTTCTGTTTTTGGGTTGGGTCGGAATCGTGGAATGTTGATCGTCGTTGATGCTTCGGACCGTGTCGCAGGGTGGGGGATCGATGTAGGAGGACGAGGCGAATCTCTAGTGGGGTCAGCAGGATTCATCGATGATGCGATCGATGGCGATTGGGAATTTTTCGATATGGTGGAATGTCCAGACTTCAACCTGGTGGCTAGTTTTTGTTTTTGATTCGATTTTCGTTCCTAGGTGGTTGAGGGTGATGTCGAGTTTGACGTCGACTTGTTGAAGGCCTGAACGATGATCAGAGGGGGCTGGGGTTGCTGTGCCCGTGCATGGTGGCCATTGCATGTATATGAGTTTTTTTGGGTTTGGGAATGAAGATGTCGGCCTGAAGTATTTTGAGTTTTTCTTCGTGTTCTACTTGAAGCAGTGATAGTGGGGGAGCTTGTTTGGGGTGCATCGAGTTTACTCGAGGGTTGTCTCGAGTATGTCTCAAGAATTTGTAGTTTTGGGCTCGGAAACATTTTATTTCCAGTTTTAACTTGTTTAGTTTTTAAACTAAAATGATTTTCAAATTTTAAAAAGGTAAACTTAAATTTAAGCAAAGTTTTAACTGGTTTTAAAAGAGGTATAAAATGTTTAAGTTAGAAAATGATATTTTAAACAAATTTAAATTTTAAGGGTATGGATTTAAAGTTTTTAAATGTTGTTTAAAATAGTTTTGATTTATATAAATATTACATTAGAGTAAATTTGTAATTAGTTTTTAAATGTTTTCAACTTAAATATAATTGCAGAAATATAATTAAGATTTAAGTATAAGGTATTTCACTTTAATAAAGAATGATGATTTTAAATAAATCAAATTCAAGTTTTAAAATATAATCTATTTTAAAATGGAAGTTAAGAGTTAATGTAATAAATGATTTATTTTAGTTTAACCGTGTTTTGTTAACAACAGTAATTAAAGTATAATTACTTAATTAACTAAAATGATTAATTTGGGTAATTAAATTAAGATAAATTAATTTGTGAAATTAATTAAGTGTAATTAATTTCTTAATTAAAAATTGATTAATCAAGGTTAATCAATTAAGAAATTATTAAGCAATAAGTAATTAAGAGGTTAATTACTTAATGTTAAGAAGATTATTAATGGATAATTACTTAATGAAGTAATTTAAAGTAATTAATTTCTCTATGAAATTAATTAAGTTAATATAGTTAACTTTATTTAATTAATTAAGTTTAATATATTAAAGGTAATCATTTGATGTTGGGTTAAGTATAATTGCTTAATGTAATTAATGAGGTGTAATTACTTAGTGAAGTAATTAGTGAATAATTACTGGATGTAATTAAAAGAAAATTACTTGATGGGAAGTAATCAAAGGATAATTACTTAGTGAAAGTAATTAAGTGATAATTACTCAGTGTAATTAAAAGGATTAATTAATATAATTAATCAAGGAGTTGGCTTAATTGATGTAAGTAGTTAAAGATAGTTAATTACTGAGTGGAATTAATCAAGGTTGATTAATAAATATGATTAATTAAAGAATTAATTATTAATTATAATTAGAAGAATAATTAATTAATTAAGTAATTAGAAAATCATTAATTAATGTAATTAATGAGGATAATCAAAGGTTTAATTGATTAATAAATGTGATTAATTATAAGATAATTAATCAATGAAGTGATTATAATATAATATAATTAATTAATGTATTTAATTAAGGATTAATGTAATTAATTATAATTAATTAATTAATGGAAGTAATTAAGGTTCATTAATCTAAGTGATTAAAGAATAATTAATTTGTGTAATTAATTTAAAGGCTAATTACTTAATGTAATTAAGAAATAATTAATCAAGGACGATTAATTAAGGAAGATAATTAAAGAATAATTAATTTATAATTAAAGATTAATTAATTGATTTATAAGGTGATTAAGGTTGATCAATTAATTAAACAGTTGTAACTAATTAATTAAGGATTGTTTAAGCAGGATTAGATGATTAATTCTCATGTAATTAATTTAATTTAAGTTGATTAAATTAATTATGATATGGATTAATGGTTCCTGTTTGTGGATGATTGTTCGAGTGGAATGTATGAATTGAATGATGCTTATAGTTTGAATAATCTATGATGTGCTATGATATGATATTGATTATAGCTGTGAAAAATGTGTGATATTTATCTGTGAATGATGATGTGTGAATTCAATATTTTAAACTGAATTAAATTGTTCAACTCAAATCACTTAGACATTAAGATGGCGTTTTGGATTTTGGTGAGACCGAGATTGGATTTCCAAATTTGGAATTCCGAAAACCACATCGATCCAAATTAAACGTTTAGTCATGAATCTCAAGTGAAAGAGTGAAGACTCGAGGTGTAAGGACTATTCGTCGTTAATACTCTGAGCGTGATTCCAATACGAGTTTAATGGGTGTAACGACCCAGAATTTTCGATCTCGAAAATTCTAAATAGCTAGGAAAAAGAAGAAAGAGATAGAAGAATAAGAAGAACAGAAACACCATCATCTCACATTTGCAGCGGATAAAATATAATAACATATAATAACAGTTATATAAAGGAAAACTGTACTTGTCAAATCTCACTTTAATACATCAGAGTTACAACATATATACATATACAATCAACATGACTCGGATATACACAACAATATAATATAAAGGGAACTCTCCATACGTTCCTGTCATCCAGCCCATCTCCTGAGCTCCGAAACGTCCTTACCTGAAACCCTGTAATACTCGGTCTGACCCGAGCATTACATCAAAGTAACGCCCGGGTTAGGCTGGAAACCAGCGTGAGTAAACCCATCTAACATGGAATACAAAGCATACAACTTATATAAAACCCGAGGTAACTCGTATCAAATTTACAAATTCATAATTTGTTATAGACATCACTTATTTCACACATCAATTTTCTAAGTACCAAAATTTAAATTAAATAGTCCAATCCACTTAAATCCTTTCATTCCAGCTTATTGATTTCACATATCAATCTATAAAAATTCGAAGTGGTTTCGGGTATTTTCTAATACCCGACTCCGGTCTCTTCGAGTCTCATGTCATCCTAGCCAAGTTATCCAAATGAAATACACTTCAAACTTTAAATACAGGATGTCCCTTTACATAACAATTCACCGTCGATAGATAACCACAATATCCTGTCCGCCCAAACATATGATACTACAAAACATTTCATATCAGAGATATCAACTCATTCAAGGCATCCAATACCATTCATTCATCCATAAGCAAACTTGATCACTTCCAATATGAATTTAATCGCTTCTAATTGAATTATAGCCTCAATCACTTAGATTCCTTCACTTGACATTAATTAATTTCAAATCAATTAATTAATCATCCCTTGACTATCCATCTTAATTAATCACCCTGCATTAATTATCCTTCAATTACATTCAAGTAATTATCTTTAATTAATTACACAAATTAATTATTCTTAACCAAAAACAGTAATTAATCTTTAATTACTTCACAAATTAATTAACTATAATTATTTACATTAATCCTTAATTACTTATATTAATTAAGTTCTCATAAATCACTTATTATTGATTAATTAATCTTAATTAATCAACCTTTAATTACATCATTAATTATATAAATTAATGATTTCTAATTACATTTTAATTTATCCTAATCTAAATTAATTACATTAAGTAATTAAACATTTGTTAAACCATAAATATTAATCACTCTTTGATTTATCTCAACCAGTTATTAAACTATTTATTTATTTCATTAAATAAATTAATTACTCATCTTATAAAGAAGTTTAAAGGAATTTAAAACCAGATTCATTTTTAAATTCAAATCAATTTAAAAATGCACTTACATTCAAGTTGTTAAAACAATTTAAATTTAAAAAAAAATATTTGTTAAAAAAACTAAGATTCACTAACTTGAAATCCAGATTTTACTTTGATTTAAAACTTGTTTTAAATCTCTACTTTACAATTTACCTTCTGTTTTTAAAAATCACTTTTATTTCTTTCTAATTCATTCTTATTTTTATTCTATAATTATTTAACTTCCAAAATTTATTCTCATATTTCTTTTCAAAAATCCAATTCTATATATTTTGATAACTCAGCGTACCGGAACATTCAATCAAACCATGGTATCCAATATTCCAATTATCAATATAATTCATCACAGCATATCAAATATTCATAACACAGAATATTAAACAATCTAAATAATTTTTTGAGGAATTCAGTTGGATCCCTCCAACCTGTTTTCCTGCATCCACAGAATACCAATTCCACTTCGAGGTGGAACATCGTGGTATATAGGATTTATATAATATCATCCGCTATTATGCGGCGCATAGGGTCTCAACCGCTATATAATGCGGGAAATCAATCACTCCAATATATACTATATATTACTATATAATATACCACATCAAATCAATTCAATCATTCAACCAACCATTTAAATTCAACCATTTAAATTAAAAAAAACCCAGATGAGTGAGGTTAACTCACCTTTGCTTTTATGTTGCAACCCACTCCCAATCCGCTTGTTTCTACGATTTTGACCTTGTATAAACATTATATAATTTATTAATATTTAAAACAAGCGAACGGTAAATTTCCATTTATTAATTAAATTAATGATTTAATTTTAAACTAGAAATTTTCCTCTTGAAACTACTTATACATTTATAAAAATAATTTACAGATTTAAAAAAAATCTAACTTTTATAGATTCTCTTATATTCGAAAATCTTACACACACACACACACACATTCTGTTTTTAAACCAACTATATATTGAAATAGAAAAGTTTTATGTCTCACTATATTTAATTTCCTGCTTTCTAAATTAATATATAAATATTGAAAACTGCCTTTACATATACTTTACTGTAAACAAATTTATATATGTATTTTTTTCATTGACTGATTAAACATAGAGATGAATTAAATTAACAAAGCTATACCTTCAGCCTCATAAATCGATCTCGTCTAGCCCTTCTTTTCCACCACATGCTTCGGCCTCCAATAGAATCGTCGTAGAACAAAAATCGCGAACCCAACAATGTCATCATCTACATGCGGGTGTGCGCCCCTTCCTCTGGCCTCGCGACCGAAACCTAACGCCATTTTCGAGCTCGAAATCGAACGCCTCCCTTTTTCTGGCCTCACAATCCAAACTTACGAAGCTCGCATTCGACACCCCGAACCTATACGTGAACGTGTCCCCTCACTTAATCGAATTCGATTTTGGGTGTTGAAGATCGAACGAGATCCAAATACGAAGAGAAAGATGATTCTGATTTTAAATTTGAAAAAGGGGAAGAGGGGAAAGAGTTAGGGTTTGGTTCGATGATAATATTTTTCCTGAGGTCAGCCATACATTTTTCTGCCGAGATAAATGTTCCGTCTTTTTTTTTATTTTACTTATTTTTATTTCTTCGAATACAAGGTGCTCGGTTGATTCAGATTTGTTCTAAAAACAAACACGTGTTGAAAGCAGAAGTACAGGCGTTAGAAGGGGTAGGCCATGTGTCTCAAAGGCTTGCCAAAATTGATTCAAAAATTTAATATTTAAATTCAATTTCAAATTCAAAGTGTCTCGAAAAATGCAACTCAAAATGTCGAATCCTATCGAGGCGTGCCGCTAGGCGTTTATAATGTTAAACCCCTATTCTGAACGCAATGGAAAAGGTTTCGAGCCCTAATTCGATTGTATAGAGAAGATAGCTTTTTAGACCCAATTATTACATAGAGTTTACGATATAAATTTCAGCGTGTTTATATATCATACGCTCACACAACAACTCCAAACATTACGAAAATTGAAATCCGATAATAATACAATATTACGGATCCAATAGAACTGGTTTCATCTAATTTCGAGACTATGCCTCAAAAAGCTATTTTTAAATTCAATTTAAACGATATATTAGTAAAACTAAACAAATCACCTTTAAATTAAATTTTAACCATTCTATTATCTTCAGTATCATCATTATAAATTTTACAAGCCCTTAAATTATTTTTAACAGGCTTAAAACCTCGGATTCAACATTTTACCCAACTTCAAATTATTAAATTCAATAATTTAATTATCAAATAAATAGTGAGATTTGAATTCAAGTTAAAAATTAACTTTTAAATATTTAAATCAATTAAATATTCCGATTTCAAACATCCAAAAATTCTGGGTCGTCACAACGGGGGTAGTACTTTTGGGTTCAAGATGAAGATTCAGAGTGCAAAGGCTATCATCGTTAACTCTGAGGGTGATTCCAAAATGAGTGTAGCGAGATTGTGCCTTCGGTTTCGTTCAAACCCGGAACGAACTTGTATGGATTGAATGCTTTCATAACATCATCAGGTGGACGATGAGCATTCTAAGATAGATGTGTTCTATAAAGGTAATCGTAGCCTCAAGCCTCATCAACTGGGAATAGCTAAAATAGGGGAGGTATAGCAAGGCTAAGTGGGTAGCACCCAAGTAGGACGAGATTTACCCCTGTCTAAAGGTCCCTTTTTATTCGGCTGTGTGGGCAGTCGGCGACGGCCATCTGCGGGGTTGTCTTATTCGGGACTGTCCAGTAAGGAATGGTTCTAGCCTTGTGTTGCAGGGGGTTTAGGGTGGATCCTCGGTAGGGTGATCTAGGCCACGTACTGTGACGGGTAGTACCCTAGTAGCCGTGCCATTAATGGAAACCCATTCTTCCTATGTGCCCTTTACGGTTTTGATTGTATAACCCACTTTGTGGCTAGTATGTTGGAATTTAATCATGTAACAATTTCAGCTATTTCTTATTTACTTGAAAACCCTAGACCCTATTATAATATCACTGGATTTTCTATCAAATGCTTTGGTTAGCGTAAGGTAAAAACTTACCCATGTTTATGTGTAGGAAGTCTTACGTGATACCTTTTGTTTTCAAAGGTTTTCAAAGTTAAGCAACTTTAACCCGTTTACTCACACCAGACCCATGTCTGACCCGGAGTTAACTTTCTCTTTTATTAAACTCCTGGGTACTCAAATTTTTACGAGTAGCCAGGGGATTCAGGTTAGCTTTGACAATTTCTGGAGGAGATATGTGACGCCCCACCTCTATACCCACATTAGCAAAGAGTATTACCAGATAATACCGTCTGCTAATACGGAGAATAAGGCTGGATAGGAGCGACCATCTATAGCCTTGCTCTAACTATCTATTGAATACATCGACAATAAACATACCAAGCAGGTCGACATATCCAATGAATACTTAAAACAAAACCATAGATGGCGAGAGGATCTATCAGAATAGAATATGACAACTCAAATGTAATATACATCATAGAACAGTAGATCATCGTATACACATATACTGATACATAACAGAGTATACAAAATAATACATGTCAAGTGGTATAGAAAACCACAATATACAGACGAGTCCAAAAGAATACATATCAGAGTTACAATAAAATAGGACTACACAAAAATCTATAACAAAAAGGAACAAGCTGAATAGTCCATGCGGAAGCAAAATAGGCTAAGTCCAAAAGCACCTAACCTGAAACAACTCGGTCTGACCGGAGTATAAATACACGGGTCAGTCTACTAAACAAATCTGTTAGATAAACTGAACAACAATAACCTGCAAGGTTACAAAGTATAACAAATATCTCTAAAAGAGATAACACAATCATCTAATAAAAGATGAACATAACAAATCAAGCCTCATATCATCGGCATCTCAATGAACAAAGGATAAGAATATCCCAAAACAAGCCACAAGGCAATAACAAATACCAATGAAGGTAACATAAGTTCCACAAGGTAATCGCTATATATCATGCGGCTCAAAAAGACCAACACCGAAGGGCGATACTTAGGGAATATACATATCAATGAAACATAAGATTGCTCGAGCTCGGCACTGTATAAACAAGGATCCATGAGCCCGAAGGCAACCCAAGTATCTCTCGAGTGGTGACGAAGGACCAACTCCAAAAGAGATACTATAGGGAAGCAAACCCGAAGGCAACAAACCCAAGTATCTCTCGAGCGGTGACGATGGACCAACTCCAAAAGTGATACTATAGGGCAACAAGCCAGAAGGAGACAGTCCGAAGACACTATCCCAAAGGCAACATGTGTCACAAACTCCCAGAAAGGAATCCAAAAAGTGGTAACGTGAGTCCCATAACCACCCGTTCGCACTAAACGGTTTACTATCCGTTAGTTAATTTCACACTCAAAGCAGTATAAAGTTTACCTCGTCTCATCGGTAAACCAGACCAAAAGGCCAAAACAATCAATCGAATAGGTCGGGGATTAATCGGAAAGATAAACGCATGGACTCATGGTCCGTGTTTTACCTAACCATTTAATCTCCCTTCCACTCCGCTCGAAGTGCGAAATTGTGTGTGTTTAAATAGAATTTATAAATTGGATAAGCGAGCTTTTAATGCGATTTGAAGAAATCATTTATAAAAACCCATGAATGAATTCAAAAAGGAATTATCAAGGTCAAATATGCATAAACAACTAATTGGAATCAATATGCATCGATCAAATTTGGAAAACTAAGCAAACAAGGCAAATTGGAAGAAGACAATAGATTCAGACGTCTGAAAGAAGTGGTTCAGACGTCTGAATCTAGAAATTAATATGTTTTCCAGAGTAGAATTCAGACGTCTGAACCCAAACTTTCAAACATCTGAAATAAGCATTATTTTGCCTATTTCCTTTCTGGTTGAAATTTAGTACTTTCAGACGTCTGAAATATAAATTCAAACGTCTGAAACTGGGAATAAAAATCTTCCCCAGAACAATATTCAGACGTCTGAAATAGGGTTTCAGACGTCTGAAACATGATGGTCAGGCATTTCCTAAACCTAGGCCATCTATGATCAAACAAATCGAAAGAAATCGGATGCTTGTTGATTATGGGCTTACGTCAAACAACTACCCAACCTCAACGACACACCCAAACACCCCGAACAACATAAACATCAACCATATAAGGTTTTACATAGATTTGGCTTCAAAAATCATAATTTCGCAATTTCACCTAATCAACCCAAATCGAAAGCAAATGGAAATGAACAAGTGTTAGGAATCCATACCTAACATCAATGATATCAAAAGAAGTAGATGTGAGTTTAAAACTCGCCTTTAACCCAAAAACAAAGAAGAAGGAGTTCAATTTGCAAGGAGAAGACCAACCAATCTCCACTTCAACTCAACTAGCTTCAATCTAAGATCAAAACAAGTATTTTCCTAAGTTTAGGTTTAGGAATCTCTGAGATTGAAGAGAGAAAGAGATGGAGAAGATGAAGAGGAGGCTTACCAATGGCTTCTCTTTGATTTTGGAGCAAGAATTTGAGCTAGCAAGAGGAACTAGGGCTTAGATTTTCTAATTCCCTTTCCTTTCCACCATTTTCAGTTGGAGCTTGTGTTTGAGAAGTGGAAATGAGTGAATGAAGAGGAGAGGGCTGAGTTAGGGTATTAAGTTAGCTAGTGGGCAGAACCCAAACCCAAAACCCAATAGAAAAAGTAGCAAAATTCAACTTACTCCAAACATATCAAAGCTTATACTCAAAAAGATCGCAAACGACGTTTTGAACTTAATGGAAGTGGTCTTGAGACCCAATTCGACCATTTGCAGAAAGTAACTTTTCGGACTATAATCTAACAAACGACGTTATATTTAAATAAAATATTTAAATATACAACCGATAAATATGCGGGTTGTTACAGACTCCGCTCCTTAAAGAAATTGCGTACTCGCAATTCTTAAGAAGAAAATAAGAGTAACAACCATAAAAGCATATCAACACAAAAGAATAACAGAATAAGAAGTTCACCATAAAGGGCACGAGAGGATAAGTTCGAACTTGCTTGCTCAGAGAATTCTATGAATTCCTAAGCTCAAAATAATTTGGAACACCGACGTGGTACAAACAATACGTCAAATGAACCAAAGCTCAACAAAATGAAGTACAACAAAACGTCCGATGAACTTGGTAAAAAGATCATTTCGGACATCAACAAAGGAACAATCACTTGTTGCTTACAACTAAATGCATTGGTAACACGATCCCCCTTTCGGGAATAAAAAGAATGAGAGTATAGGAAAAGAGTTCTTTTAAATAATCAACTTTCCCGAAAAGCTAAAACTTTCAAAATTACAATCGTCTTTATGTAATTATTTTTCTAGAAATTTTTTTCTTATTTCAAATCAATTCATCGTGTCTGATTGTCTCATCAAAGCGTTTATGAGATTCCTATCGATAACGTTGATCAAGCGCATCGACCAGAATTCTTAAAGCACTTAATGGGCAATACAATCACAAAACAATATTCTATATGATAAACATATTTCTAAAAACTTTTAAAAAATATTCTCTTTGTTTGTTTTAAGAACAAAAATCCCATTTATACCTATAAATAAATCTTATGAAAAAGATTTGCAAAAATTTAAATTGCTAATTTCCATCCAAAATCAATAAATACAAAAATGGAATCATCGAGATATTCGCAAAATACTCGATTCATAAAATTGATGAAATGAGCTAAACAAACTGAATGACATAATAAATCATTCATAAGAATCACAACGAGTGCGGAATGCGGTAAGTGGAGTGCTAACTTCTGCAACTCGTAGCCAATTCAAAACCGGTGGCAAGGTCGAGCTGAAAAGACCTTAATGCCACTCAAAGGATTGCTTAGGTGATAATCCTAAGACAAGACCCAAAATACCAGAAAATTCTCAAACTATAAGAATGAGAGAAACAAAACTTCCTCATCATGAGGGTTTAAAGAAATAAAATGATGCCATCAAATTGGAAATCGAATCACAAAGAAAAGTAGAAACCTATCAAAATAGATGGAGACATACCTTATCCCTGAGAAGGACCTCCAAAAGCATCTGTTACATTTTGCTTGCCAGATTGAGAATTATTCAGAGCAATAGGACAAGTGGAAAGACGATGGCCTTCCTTCTTGCAATAGAGGCAGAAGAGAGGCTTAGGACAAGCTCGAATCATATGATCAGGAGAACCACAATTGAAACACTTCCGAATGGAAGGTGTTCCAGCAGGCTGAGACAGAGAATCAGATTCAACGGGCTTTTTCTTCTTGGAAGGGAAAAATTCCCGCTCATCCAATGGAGACTGCTTTTTGTTAGGGTTCTAGCGAACCTCAACATCATCACCACTATCAGACTCCTTCTCGATGGTCTCGAGATGAAGTGCAGAATCTACCAACTCCTCAAAAGAAAGCTTAAGCTGGAGCAACAAAGACTTCTTAAGATATTTCTTAAGACCAGAGACAAACTTCAGATTCTTCTTATAAAAAGTGCTAATGAATTCAAGACCATACTTAGATAAAGCCTCGAATGATGCAACATACTTAGAAACAGAAGACTTCCCTTGCTTTAACTCAAGGAAGCGACGGGTCAATAAAACTTTTTCAGATTCAGGAACGAACTTGAGTTCAAATCGCTCCCGAAACTGAGTCCAAGAAAGAGTGGACTCATCAATTTCGGCTACAAGAAGCTCATACCAATCAAGGGCACGCTCTTGTAATAAGCTAGAAGTTACAAGAACTCTATCATGATCAGAAAGATCCATGCGAGAGAAAATACGCTCGCACGTGCGAAGCCAAGCTTGGACTTCAAGAACAGACTCAGAGTCCTTAAACGGCTTTCCTCCAAGATGAGAAAAATCACTGCACAGACGTGCGAAGGCAGACTTGCGAGGTGGAGAAACTCGAGGAGGAACTGGAGGATGAGTGCTCCTAAACAATTCTAAAAACTGATCGGCAGACATATAAACGCCATCCGGATGTGAACCACTAGATTGCCTAGCATCCAAACGTCGTCCCCTGCCTCTTCCAGCCATACGCTGAAAGTAAGATAAGAACAAGATTAATCACAAAGTAGATACTTCAATACGAAATACTACGGAATTAAATGCATTCCTAGACGTATTCCCCAAATTCCATCTACCACCAAGACACAAAAGAAATATAGAGGCACGATGATTCAAAGATTTGTATCACTTACACACTTTGATGTGCCGAGATATGTGCATCCATTCTGTGTCTATCATATATTGTTCTGAACTACGCTCTGATACCAAGCTGTGACGCCCCACCTCTATGCCCACATTAGCAAAGAGTATTACCTGATAATACCGTCTGCTAATACGGAGAATAAGGCTGGATAGGAGCGACCATCTATAGCCTTGCTCTAACTATCTATTGAATACATCGACAATAGACATACCAAGCAGGTCGACATATCCAATGAATACTTAAAACAAAACCATAGGTGGCGAGAGGATCTATCAGAATAGAATTTAACAACTCAAATGTAATATACATCACAGAACAGTAGATCATCGTATACACATATACTGATACATAACAAAGCATACAAAATAATACATGTCAAGTAGTATAGCAAACCACAGTATACAGACGAGTCCAAAAGAATACATATCAGAGTTACATTAAAAAAGGACTACACAAAAAGCTATAACAAAAAGGAACAAGCTGAATAGTCCATGCGGAAGCAAAATAGGCTAAGTCCAAAAGCACCTAACCTGAAACAACTCGGTCTGACCCGAGTTTAAATACACGGGTCAGTCTACTAAACAAATCAGTTAGATAAACTGGGCAACAATAACCTGCAAGGTTACAAAGTATAACAAATATCTCTAAAAGAGATAACACAATCATCTAATAAAAGGTGAACATAACAAATCAAGCCTCATATCATCGGCATCTCAATGAACAAAGGATAAGAATATCCCAAAACAAGCCACAAGGCAATAACAAATACCAATGAAGGTAACACAAGTTCCACAAGGTAATCGCTACATATCATGCGGCTCAAAAAGACCAACACCGAAGGGCAATACCTAGGGAATATACATATCAATAAAACATAAGATTGCTCGAGCTCAGTACTGTATAAACAAGGATCCATGAGCCCGAAGGCGACAAACCCAAGTATCTCTCGAGCGGTGACGAAGGACCAACTCCAAAAGCGATACTATAGGGCAACAAACCCGAAGGCAATAAACCCAAGTATCTCTCGAGCGGTGACGATGGACCAACTCCAAAAGCGATACTATAGGGAAACAAGCCAGAAGGAGACAGTCCGAAGACACTATCACAAAGGCAACATGTGTCACAAACTCCCAGAAAAGAATCCGAAAAGTGGTAACGTGAGTCCCATAACCACCCGTTCGCACTAAACGGTTTACTATCCATTAGTTAATTTCACACTCAAAGCAGTACAAAGTTTACCTCGTCTCATCGGTAAACCAGACCAAAATGCCAAAATAATCAATCGAATAGGTCGGGGATTAATCGGAAAGATAAACGCATAGATTCGTGGTCCGTGTTTTACCTAACCATTTAATCTCCCTTCCACTCCGCTCGAAGTGCGAAATTGTGTGTGTTTAAATAGAATTTATAAATTGGATAAGCGAGCTTTTAATGCGATTTGAAGAAATCATTTATGAAAACCCGTGAATGAATTCAAAAAGGAATCATCAAGGTCAAATATGCATAAACAACTAATTGGAATCAATATGCATCGATCAAATTTGGAAAACAAACGAACAAGGCAAATTGGAAAAAGACAATAGATTCAGACGCCTGAAAGAAGTGGTTCAGACGTCTGAATCTGAAAATTAATATGTTTTCCAGAACAGAATTCAGACGTCTGAACCCAAACTTTCAAATGTCTGAAATAAGCATTATTTTTCCTATTTCCTTTCTGGTTGAAATTTAGCACTTTCAGACGTCTGAAATATAAATTCAAACGTTTGAATCTGGGAATAAAAATCTTCCCCAGAACAATATTCAGACGTCTGAAATAGGGTTTCAGACGTTTGAAACCTGATGGTCAGGCATTTCCTGAACCTAGGCCATTTATGGCCAAACAAATCGAAAGCAATCGGATGCGTGTTGATTATGGGCTTACGTCAAACAACTACCCAACCTCAACGACACACCCAAACACTCCGAACAACATAAACATCAACCATATAAGGTTTTACATAGATTGGGCTTCAAAAATCATAATTTGGAAATTTCACCTAATTAACCCAAATCGAAAGCAAATGGAAATGAACAAGTGTTAGGAATCTATACCTAACATCAATGATATCAAAAGAAGTAGATGTGAGTTTAAAACTCACCTTTAACCCAACAACAATGAAGAAGGAGTTCAATTTGCAAGGAGAAGACCAACCAATATCCACTTCAACTCAACTAGCTTCAATCTAAGATCAAAACAAGTATTTTCCTAAGTTTAGGTTTAGGAATCTCTGAGATTGAAAAGAGAAAGAGATGGAGAAGATGAAGAGGAGGCTTACCAAAGGCTTCTCTTTGATTTTGGAGCAAGAATTTGAGCTAGCAAGAGGAACTAGGGCTTAGAGTTTCTAATTCCCTTTCCTTTCCACCATTTTCAGTTGGAGCTTGTGTTTGAGGAGTGGAAATGAGTGAATGAAGAGGAAAGGGTTGAGTTAGGGTATTTAGTTAGCTAGTGGGCTGAACCCAAACCAAAAACCCAACAGAAAAAGTAGCAAAATTCAACTTACTCCAAACATATCAAAGCTTATACTCAAAAAGATCGCAAACGACGTTTTAAACTCAATGGAAGTGGTCTTGACACCTAATTCGACTGTTTGCAGAAAGTAACTTTTCGGACTATAATCCGACAAACGACGTTATATTTAAATAAAATATTTAAATGTACAACCGATAAATATGCGGGTTGTTACATGGAGCAGGAGGCTTCAGCGTGTAGATATGTAGTGGTTCTGTTGTGCTATTGTTTTATCTGTTTTTATGTGATGTACTTGAGTTGTAATACCTAGACAGGTGTTTATAACTATCTAGTTTGTGTTGTATAAGCTGTATAATTCTGATGTATATGATACTATGCAATATCTTATGTGATATAATATAATATAATTTATTCGTTCCACTGTGAAATTCTGATGTTGTTTCTTTCTTTCTTTTCTATCTTTTCTCTTTTCTATCCCTTTCTTTCTTCTTAATGATGCGTCTTTCTATGGAATGAAAGGCGGGTCGTTACAGATAGACTCGAGATATTTTATGGATTTTAAAATTTAATTCGAGATTGTGGGTTGAAATGATTTATACCCGTAAATTTAAATTATTGTGGGTTGAAATGATATATCTCTGTATCATTTGACCATAGGGTAGAAAATTATAGACAGACACTGGATTGGTTAAGTTAAATGATTTTAAATCCCTAAATTTTTGAATCAAGTTAAATGATTATTTTAAATAAAATTTGATTTATATAAACTGAATTATTTTCGAAAATCCAAGCTTTAAATGTTGAAATTGAAACTGGGTCAAATGAATTGGCTAAAGGAATTTAAATTGAAATTTCAAAGTGGAATCTTTAAATATAAATGAAATTTATCGAAATTGAGTTATTGTAAACATTCAAATATTTAAACTTTGAAATCTACTAAATTTGAAGTAGTTTAAATTTATAGTTCAAACATGGTTTTGAAATCGACATAGATTTAAATGGTTTTTATTGAGAATCTGAACAGAAAGAGAAAATTTGAGTTTATTAATTTGAAAGTTGGATATGGTCCAGATTTGTTGAAATGGAAGAAATAGTTTAATTTGATATTACTTTCAAATTAATTATTTAATACAAACTGTTTAAAAATATATTATTTTAAATTTAGATTTATTTAGATTTTCAAACCAGTTCATATTAATCCATTATGCTATATAAAACCTATTTTAATCTATATTAAACTATTTTAATCTATTTAACCTGTTTTAATCTATTTAAACTATTTTAAACTATTTAAACTATTTTAATCTATTTTAAATTATTATAATCTATTTTAATCTATTTTGAACTATTTAAACCATTTAAACTATTTCAAAGTATTTTAAACTATTTTAAAACTATTAAACTATTTATGACTATCCAAACTATTTTCTAAAATTCAAACTATGCAAGCCTGAATTGGTTATAATTAAATCCATGATTTAAAAGCAAATATGATTTCGAAAGTGATATGATTTGGAAAGTGATATGGTTTCAAAAATGATATAATTTTTGAGATTATGATATTTTGGTATCAATTATGAATCAGTTTTGGTAATGTAAAAGAACCATCCGGTGTGAAATAATTATTTGGTAGTTAAATAGACCGGGATCAAATATTGTCATACTCTCTGCCAATACCGAAAACCACTTTAACAATTATGCACGTGGTGGAGATTCTAGAGTGAAGTAGGATGGTATAGTGAACGATTTTGTATGAGGTATTATCGTAGCCCCGACTCCCTCCAGTCAGCTTGATTTAACTAAAACAGGAGCCATGTCGGGCCAAGTGACGTCGGGCCAAGTGACGTCGTACCTTCGACCGGACATGCTTCTTCGATACCATATTATGACTTTGTGATTGATTTGGTGTCCACCCCTCAATTTGATAATAGGAGCGTGTTCCAAGGTGGGCGATAGTAGCTGTTATGCATTACCACCAGCCCAAATATGAAAAATGCTAATCATATAATAGTCCTAATGCAAATCTCCTTTCAAGCTGGTCATGTCATCCATGTATCTGAAATGTCTTGGACTGACCCGAGTATTATAAAATAACACACGGGTCAGACTATGTCTAATCAAGGTTATATAATAATGGTAACACAATATAAATATGGAATGATAATATAATAACACTAACATCGATAATCAAATCATATGCGATATGTCAGTGGATGTATATAAATATGGTAATGCATGCCTAAAATGTTATAATTCTATAGATAATTATCAAAGCATCACATTACCTAAATATCTCCAATCCATATGAAACAAATAATCTTTTATATCAAAAGATGTCATCACCCATATAGAGCATATCAAATCAAAAATCAAAGAATCAACGTCAATTAGTGAATCCTACATATTCAAAAAACATCATCAAATTCAGAAATATCAATGGAGGAGATATCACCAGGTATAATCATGCTTGCACGAAGCATTGCCCAAATATAAATCTAAACTTTTATAAAAATCATCAATAAATATCAAATAGATAGGGTGCCTGTCAAGGACTGAGAATCCACATTACTCTCGTCATATAATATAGGTATGATCTCGTCTCGCGCATCTATTCCATCACAGAGTATCAAATATACAACAAATACGAAGTCCCAAGTAGAGTTATATATATACATATAGTATGCAACACCCGACTCACATCAATGCTATAGTGAGGTATATCAACTCTATATGCCAATCCACTATGCCATCACTCCCAGAAGGGAGATTGATAGCACTAAGAAAGCTCCAGAGACACTAAGTCTCTACAGTCTTTGTTACCTCTCAGTCATCGTGACATGTATCCATCGGTATCGCAAGGACCTTAAGTCATGACACTACAAATGCCCTTATAGGTAAACACCACTAGCCTAGTGACACAAGGAACTAATCCATGCATAATGCTAGCACAAAGCTAAAGCGCTAAGCTATATATATGTAAGGTGTCATGGATCTGGGGTGCGACCCCATGATAAGGCCCTAGGGTGGATACTCGCTATCTGGTCCTCCCTGACAAACATAAATAGGAGCACATCGTAATAGTGGCACATAGAACCAATACATGTAGACCCAAAGTCTCACTAACTGTAGGCATAAAGCCATATATCACTACGTATCACCTTTCACTATCAACTCTATTCCCATCACATGAGCGTTATCTGTTGACAATGAATAACCAAATAAACATCACTATAGTGTCCCATTCCACCGCGTGATACTTAAACGTTTATTAACCGCTTATAAACTCCACTCAATCACTCATATTCTATATAACGAGTCCAAAGAATAAATAGAGAAATTTTACCGAATGTCCCACACCAGACAGTATTATGACTCTGTTTATTCAGATTTCTCATCAAAAAGATTAAACATCAGAAATCAGACAGAAAGATGTCATCATCGTATCATATTAAAATCCCAACCAAAGCTACATCAATGATGAATCATTCATATAATTCAATTCAATGTATAAAAGAGGTAAAATAAAAAACAAGATAAACTAAATTAATCAAAAAGACATGTAAGAACAGAACAGGCAATCAACATTTAATAATAAATAGGTTGCAATATATAATTTTACATAAGAAAATTAATACTTAGAATTAGATAAGAAATAATAAATGTATATTCTAAAATTAACAGATAATTCACTAAACACAAATACCAAATATAAGATATCATATACAATAAATAACTAATTTCTCAACAATTTATAAAATTAACGAATAATTTAGTATTCCAAATAGCTTTAGAAAAACCTTTTTTTCCATTTGATAACCTAAATAGATAATTATTTAAACATTACAAAAATTATTATTTCATAATCTCAATAATCAAATATTATTTATAAATAATTTTAAATCATCTAAATCAGTTTACCATATTTATACTAGCATACATATCTTTTATAAGAAATTAATTACTTAGAAATAAACAATAAATATTTAGTTTCCTAATCTTTTATATAATTAGTAAATAGTTAAACTTTCACTAATAATACTAGAAAACCTCTTTCTTTCTTTCAGTAACAAATAATAATTTATAAAACACAATAGTATACATAGCATTTATTTCTCAATTATCAACAACTAACACTGTAAATAAGTTATAACTCTATTTTAAATAATTATCAAAACATCTAATTTAAATTGATCAATTCATAACAAATATATTTTTAAAACTTGATTATATATGCATATTAAATTTCACTCTTCTATGAAATGACAATTAATGATCTTTAAAATAATACAAGTAAATTAACCTTATTAGTTTATTAAACTTGTATTCACATTTATGTATGTATCATTACTAATAAGCACACACGCACACGCGTGCGCATACACATATTTGAATTCAAGTATATTTAATTTAGTTAATTTTAAATGTAGTTATATATATAGTTCAATCATAGATTACTTAAGCATGCCCATTTATAAAGTTGCACACATTCACATACGCGGGTGGTGGAAACATTATGATTTACTGTAAAATAAACAGTTGTGCAATAATCAAAGTAGTTGAGTTACTAAGGTTAAAAACAGGGAAATACATTGCAATACTAGGTTTAGTAACCTAAATATATCTATTTACCAGTAAGGCAATCAGTTCAAAGAAATGCAGACACTTACTCAGTAACACACATAAAATACGGGAGAGCCAAAGCAATACAAGAACGGGTAACCAAGATAATACAACAACCCAGGCACATACGAATGACAAGGAATAGCAGCCTACTAACCCACTTGCACAGTACTTTCAACTTATGCACGACACTACACAAATATATATATATATATATATGTATGTATGTATGTATGTATATATATATATATATATGTATATATATATATATGTATATGTATGTATGTATGTATGTATGTATGTATAACTATGGTATGTAGAACGCGGACACAGATAGACAAAGATTTGGTGAGAGAATAACTCACCTGTTAACACCGTACCTTCACCTTGCTCACGAAAGCACGTCTCCCCTTCAACAAAATTGCGTCGTCGCAATTTCCACAGAGAAGAATCTATAACATGCCAATAATACTAATTGAATCTATTATTTAAGTTTCACTATAAAATACCAAACATTTACCCAAAATAAAAATTAATTTTTAGATTATCTAAGTACTTCATTTAAACAAATTTTCTAAATATTTTTCCCAAAATTTCCATTCCATTATAACTCAAATTTATTTTAAAATTCAAAATTTTCCTTGAATGATCCTCAAAATATTTTACAAACAAAAATTTATAATTCAAAATTCCTTTTAAAACCTTATTTTACTATTAGTTAAATATCTTTCAATGTATATCTTAATTCTAAATCATTGTATTCTAAACAAAATCGTTAAATTTCCTTGAACTTTTATACTTTCCCAAAATATGTAATCGATTATATAAACTTTTCTTATTTTATCCCTTTTCCAAAACAAAAATCAATTTACCTAAAATTATATACATTCATTAGGAAATTCAAAGAATAAATCTTCAAATAACGTACATATTTTCAGATCTTAAAATTTGAAAATTCTTAAGCAATTCTACATTTCAATATTATATCGAATACTATAAAATAAAGTGATGTTGCCTCGTCATCTATCATAGTGATTACTAATAATAATTGGCTATAATATTGACTGTGTAATCAATATACCTTGCTAATAATCATAGCTGTGCACTAATATAAAAGGGCTGCAATCGTTACTTAAAATACATATAATATATGTATATACACACATAATATTTTTCAAAATCTCCAACATACAGGAAATGTATATATAACTTTCCAAAAAATTTGAATCCACATGCCTCTTTCTAGTGTTTAGGAATTTCTATCGATACCATGGCATTCCATGTACCGATCAGAATTCTTAAACCACTCTATAGACAAGCAAGACAACTTCACCCAAAAATGTCCATACGTATTACTTCCACTAATTATTCAATATACTTATTCAATAAATCTCCAATGAATTCACTTTAAAATTTGTCTCAGTGCCATACTTTTAATATATTTATTTTCAAAAGATTGCTCTTTATATTTAAATTTCCAAAATTATTTAATAATAATAATATATATCTGCATATATAAAAAGCATTTACTTTTATCAAAACTATAGTAACTTCAGAACAATTTTTAAACTATCTTTAAATACATACAAATTCCTAAACGAAATTCAATATCATCAATTTCAAATAGCCAAACAAACATAAATATCAAAATAAATGTACTCGCGGAAACTAATAAATAGATTTTCTGCTGCGTACTCTGATCAAAATCAAATCAAAATTCAACTACAATATCAAAACCAAACACCACAATACAATACAACACAAAAGCATTTAAAATCATAAATACAAGTATTAATGATTGGATTAACTCCTTTTGTCTTTGCTACTCCAACCACTTTATATTTCATACTCAAAAGAAAAGAACTTAACTATATATTTAAGTACATATATTTATAAAATGACAAATACGCCCCTTGATGATTATCCCAGTAATCATCACACACACACACACACTATCTCTTATTACAAAAAATTACCCAACACACCCAAGGGTCAGGGACTCCAAGTCACATCTAAGGTCTCGACTCATGTCTTTTATATATAATATGTTGTTCTAAACTTACTCTGATACCAAATGATATGGTGTCTTCCATGGGTATGGGCTATGGTGTAGCCACTGCCCGTACTCAAACACTGATTTTATAGCTAGCCTCTTGATTGTCGCATAAAGCAACCAATCCAAATACCTATGGTACATGTAAGGGTAAGGATCAATGCTTAGCCACTGATCATAAGATGAGAACCTCCTGTCATATACATGGAGTAACCAGCTCTGATATCAAATGAAACAACCCACCTCTATAAGCATACTATCTAAGAGTATTACTGAGTAATACTGTCAGATAATACGGAGAATGAGGCTATATGGAGTACACACGTGTAAGTTCCCTTCGACTAACACTGGTACGTATTAAAACATCAAATAAATAATTCACAGACATGTGCACAGTATCAGTACAAAGCAAGTAAACATGCCTACCTTTAGGATAGAATAGTACATAATATATGACAAATCATAGAGAACACAGAGTCAATCATAGTGATAATATACAATATAAAAAAATGAATAAATACATAATATCTCCATATAAAATAATAAACAATCGATATACAACTCAATGTCATATATATAAAATGAATTAATGCCATATAAGTACCATATTATAGTCCTAATGTAAATATCCTCTAATCCCAATAAAACACAAGATGGTCATGTCGTCTCTGTACTTGAAATGTCTTGGACTAAGTGAATATGATAAAACAACACACTAGTCAGACTATGTCTAATCAATGGTATATAATAATGGTAACACAAAACAAACAAAGAATAATAATATAATAACACAATACAAACGTGGAATAATAATATAACAACACCGATAATCAAATCATAAGATGATGTGTGTAACGACCCGTAAATTTTCGATAATTAAAAGGTTAATTTAATAAGATTCTTTGATTTAATATTGAAAGAAAAAAAATTATAATTTAATAATGAAATAATAACTAAAATGAAAGGTAACAATGTTAATCAAAGTAAATTATTAACAACCTGAAAGGAATTCCAATCAATTGAAATAATGTAAAGGTTATACTTGGTTATACAGTGAATGTAGGAAAACAAATGTAAATATTCAATTCATTAATGAAATAGTATATAATAAATAGTAATTGAATAAAAATCTATGTTATGTAAGTAATTGCAATTTGTTTTCAAATAATGAATTTATAAGTGTGATTGAAGGTAAATGGTAACAAATATTGTAAGCTACCTATGTAATTAGTTTATAAAATATAATTGGAAATCAGTTGAAATCAAATGTAAATAAATGTTACATTACTGTGAGTTAAGGCAATAACTGTATATTGTGAATGTAATGAAATGAATAGAAATGTTAGTTATATTCATAATGTAATAATTGATTTAATAAAAGAATGAAATCAAGATAAATAAATAAATTGGTATTTTAAATTTTAATTAATGTGTAAAACCGACAAAAATTCAATATAATTGAAATATAGTAATTAATACAAATAAAAGATGGAAATTGGAGGATATTAACGTAGTGAAATATAAAGCAATGTGAACCATATCCATAGAATAATAATTAATTGAGTATGAAGATTGAAATCAAATAAAAATCAATTTATTGGAATTAATTATAAGTAATTGGATGTAATTACAATTAAAGTTAAATACTGTAATTGGTAAAATAATGGACTTTGAATTTGATATCTAAATTTGTTTTAGATTATAGTAAATGTCCAAGTAATCTAAAATGACAGAAATTGTAAACTATTAAATTTGAATTGAAAAGTGATTTAATCAATTTAATATTAATTTATTTAATTAACTGAAATATAGCCATTTTGGCCATTGACTTGAATTTTGAAGATACCAGTTTCATCGGATCCGCAACAGTGAATTATTATAGGATTTCAAGTTACTTAACGATCGGACTTGTTGTTTGATCGTACGGGCTCGAAACACCTAGAAATCAATTTAATTGAAATCAATTGAACTCAATCTAAAATAAGCTGATTTTTAACATAATTTCTTCGTACGACAGAATTAAGACTTGAAACCTATTTCATTGAGTTTAAAATTATCAAAAACATCTGATTTGATATATGGGTTGACCTAATTTCGCTTCGGAATCAGGACGGGCTTTTCGGGTCGTTTATCGTTCAACATGTAAACCAAAGCTTGTCCGTTCTTTCATTGTTCAGCTAATCCTATAAATAGCTCATTATAAACCCTAATTTGTTCTCGTTTTTCTTATTCCATTTGTCTGTACATACATTTCCTTCCCAACTCCTCATTCCAATGGCAGATAAACAAATTCCCAATTAAATTTCAATAAAGTTTTAATCTCAAAAATTAAACTCCTCAATCTATATCATATTATATATCGATTTGAAGCTCTCGACGAGTGCAAATCAAATCTGTCATTTATTTTCTGATTTGGGTTTCTATGTGGCCAGAATTGGGCGATTTATTCTCGACCGTTCGTCAAGTTTCGATGAACTTCGTCGGATAGCCAAATTGAGGGTACCGTTGTGTGGAAAGGACCAATGGGAGTTCATCCACGTGGTTGGCATGACGAGTTGACGGTCGGATTGCCGTCGATAATTGGATCTGGGTTAGAGGAACCCGACGGCTACTGGGCATCGCGACCTTGTCGCGTGGGTTCGGAGGTTGTCGGGGGAAGTGCGCGTGTCGCTAGAGGTAGAGAGGGGACCGACGACGAGCTCCGGTTGGCCGCGCGTGGTCATGACTGCGCGGTCAGTGGGTTGCGGTGGCGGTGATATTCCCATGCGTTCGATTGTATACTGCAACCTTAGGATTACGTGTAGAAGGTAATGACGTGTAATATTTTATTTATTTTAATTATCTTCTAATTTAAATCGTTTAATCTTCTAATGATTATAACTTTTACGTACGAGGTCTGATTCACGCGCGCTTTGTTTTATCGGGATCGTATCGAAATTTCGGACAATTTGACGATGATTTGGACGAATTCTGAGATTGTTTGAATTTAGGCCCCAAATTGGATTTTAATTCGATTTAAAATCGAAGGTGGGTCTTTTGACCAACTCACAATTACTAAACTATCTTATGTCAGTTAAATAAATTTTATGATGTGATTAGCAATCAATTGATTGATGATTGGTATATTTAAACTGTTATTCTAGTTAAAATTGACCTTTATTGCATTTAATTATCGTTTAATTTAATGTTGAATATAAATTGTCAATTTAATACCTGTTATTTATCATCTGTTATATATGGATATTTATTGATTGATTTGGATGATGATTATGATGAATGTTTGATTGTTGATATTAGATGACTAGATGTTGTATTTTATATTATTATAACTACAAGTTCCCTATGGGTTGAAATGATACATACCCAAATGATCCATAAATTAGGAAAAAATCGTTATGGGTTGAAATGATAAACTCGAATGATTTTGTGGATTTTTATTTAATTCGGGATTGCGATTTGAAATGATATATAACTGTAAAATTTAAATACGGATTAAAATGATAAATATCTATATCAATTGACCATAGGGTAGCGAATTAAATACGGACACCGGATTGGTTAAATTAAATGATTTTAAAAATCGTTAATTCTCGAATTTAATTAAATAAAATTTTGAAATAAAATTTTATTTATATAAATTGAATTAGTATTGGGAAATCAAGTTTATGTTGAATTGTGAATTGTTTTAAAGGAATTTCTTCAAGAAATGTAATTGAAAGTTTAAAGTTAAACTTTTAAGTATACATGAAATTCTATCGGAATTGAGCTATTGAATTTGATGGAATATAACGTTGAAACATCTTGAAATTGGAGTAATTCGAATTGACATTTGAACATGGATTGTAAACGATATGGAATTCAATAGTTTATTTGGAACTTAAAATTTAAAGGTTTGAAATTTGGTTTGTTAATTTGGAAATTTAAATTGGTCCAAATGTGTCGAAACGCAATGAATAGTTTAATTTTATATTAATTTCCAAATTCATATTTTATGTAATGTTTGCGATTTTTCGTTGCCGAAAAACCGAAAGGTTAGGGTTTAAGAAGAAGAAAAAGATAGAAGAAGAGAGAAAAAGATAGAACAGAACAGAAACAACAGAACAATATCAGAATCTCACAATTCGCAGCGGAACAACATATAATAGATAAATGAATAATCTTTAAACAAAGAACTATATCAGTTATTACATTACATCATATTACATTACATTACATCATCAGAGTGTACAACAACAACATGCAGCGGAAAAGAAATATGATATACTAGTAATACGCCATGCCATCCAGCTTGCTTCTAGCAACTCCTAAATTCTAGAATATACTGATAAACCTAACTCTTGACTGCCCGTGTGGAAATTGGTGGGCACCCAGAGTTTAGGAAGGAAAATAATAAACTCCGAGTCAGTCATGTGACTGGTGTGAGAACTAAAACAGTTTATTTTTCTTTAAAATCAAAATAGAGGAATATTTTTAAAGTCAATTCGCAATGCTTTTAAAAATGAGACTACCATAAGGCCTCCCGCACACACACACAATGCAAACGCAGAATCGGAGGAGATTTCTCCTTATGATGGTCAAAGATGCTTGATACGCATTAAAAAGAAACATTTGATATTATTACTAGTGCATAGTGTAGAAAAGTTATTTCGAAAGTAAAGATATAAATCTTAGCCAACATACGACCATTATCGTATGCCTACTATAGCTACCATGTTCAATAGCAGGTTACCGCCACATTCCATGGCAGGTTCTACAACTAAAACCGTACAAGTCTCGTATTGTTTCTTTGGATTTCCAACAAATGGTCAGGCCAAGAAACTTCCCATTGCCACATGGAAACGCCTCTGGAATGACGTCCCGAGAACCAAACCGGATCTCTGCCAACACAAGGCCGGGTTACCCCTAACTGGGTAACTACTGACACGAATATGTCATCCCCCGATCGTAACCGATCTATCCGAGGATCCTCGATTTCCAACAACCACAAAATATGCAGCAACAACATAGGTTAAATATCTGGGCTCCATACCATGATACCACCTCTATCCAGAAGGAATGGCATACACTAAAGGGGCGCTACCCCCTAATAACCTTGCCGCATCCTTCCTGTTTTGACCATTTTCGGGGAGTGAGGTCCGACGAAGTCTCGTCCACAAAGCCACACTTTATACAAAAGCCGTGCTTCGGGTCAACAAATGATCATAGAAATGATCACCAAGATAAATGATCAAATAAATGATCCTATCACAAATGATCAAACAATGATCATTTCACAGCAACACTCAGCATGCCACACTACCAAATTGGGAGTATATCACTAATAACCTTCAACTATATAACCTTTGAGCTCGTACGTCTCAGAGAAGGGTGTTAAGCTAAGAGAATAAATTCTTCGCCACCAACAGAAATATATTTGAAAGAAATCAGCTTTATATCTCAACTTGTAATGTCAGACATACAATCCATACAAGTCTGTTCCGGGCTCGAACAGAACCGAAGGCACTTACAAAGAAGTCCTTGCAATCCGGATATTCACTAATCACGACCGGACTTCCCGTCACTAAGGGTGATAAAACCTCTATATCGGAGATCAGCCGATGTAGAGTAACTCGACGGTAATCCTTCCGTTTTAACAAATATCTGGTCTTCAACACCGGTCATCAAATGCAATCCATAACGATGTATCACATACTCGGAATGGGTTATACGACCCCAAGGTCCTTTCCCAGCTAACCCGAATAGTGAGCGCTTATTCAAAAATAAGTGTGGCATTCAAATTCAAACAATCACAACAAATACCTATTTAAAGGTAAATATTGATAGTCGGATTATTTAACTATCAATAGGCATGCTCAACATCACCAAATTCCAAATAATTTCCCAAATTATTTACTTTCCAAAATATCTTTATTAGATATAAAATTTCCCACACTTCAAACATTTGAAAACTAATTTTAAAATCACTTTTCAATCCTTTACCATTTTTGAAAACAAATTTCAATCATTTTCCTTTCTCGGAAATACTTTCATTTCAAAATGGTTTATTTAAACCAATTAAATAAATCCGTAACGATTTACTTTATATTTACGTTCCAAATCCGTAAATTAATTCCCATAATTTCAAAAATAAATCAACATTTATTTTTAAACAAATTCCCCTTTTTATTTATAAATTCCATAGTGAATTTACATTCCAAAATATTTATGAATATACGATTTCAATTATTCATTTTCAATTTACCTTCAAAAAGATAAATTCTCAAAACATTTCATTTCACATTGAAAAAACATTCCCATACTTATTTATTCATATGTAATTCACAAATCCATTCAATTTCAACACTTGGAAAATATTCAATATACTTAAATCGAAAATTAAGTATATATTTCATTCTTTAAGAAATCATTCTCTTAAACACATTTGTTTGGGCCAAAACGAATGTTACGTAAAACATCGTTACGACGACCCAAAATCACTAGTATAGGGATTCAAAGTTTAAATAGATATATAAATCCCAATACTATACAAAACATTTCCTTTCGGAAACCATTTACTATAACAACAGTGTTATAGTCCACCATTTCCTTCTATTTCTCGAAAACGTCTATTTCAACAATGAATGTTGAAATCTATGTATTCGATACTTAATGCATTTTAAAACGTCTTTAAAATCATTAACTTCATTTCATAATGTTCCTTCCCCAAAAACATATCCATTTCATTTAATAATATATTCACTGTCCAAAATCGTGAATATAATTCCTTTCATATATTCCTATATCCAACTTATCAAATTCAATTGATTTTGGATTTATAAACAACGTTTATAAACTCCATTTATATTTTTATAAACTTCTATTTATAAAAAATCCTTTTTATATCTCATTTTAAATGCCAAAATCCGATTTATAAGTTGATTACTTATAAATCTTATATTTTACAAAATCTATCCATTTTATAACTTCACAATTTATAAATCTATAAATTGCGTTCACTTATGAAATCCATTTTTATTTCATTTTTAATACTTATAAAACTTGTTTTAATATTCCAATATTTTTAATTTATAAAATATCAATTTTATAAGTCTTTTATACACATCGTTTTTAATAATTCAAAAATCCCAATTTAAACCAATTTATTCTTTTAATAACTTAAAAATCGTTATTTAAAGTTTATATACTTCAAAATCATACTTAAGCATTATTTTCCAAAAATCATAACTTTTATGAAAATAAAATTTTAACGTTTATTTATTTTAACAATTCAAATTTAATAAAACGTATACTTTTGAAAATCACTTTAAAATTCCTTTTAAAACAAAAAATCATATTTTTAAAACTTCAGAAATGGATCTGATGATGCAGCAGCACCAAATAGTCAATCACGACATCCAAATATCATATATTGATATGATAATCAACAAATATCAAAATATCTGTAAATAAATCAATACAGTTGAGGAATCCAGTTGGATCCGTCCAACCTGTTTCCCTGCATCCAAAGATGTTAGCACAATACCAATTCCGCTCCAGTACGGAATTATCGCGGTATATGAGATTTATAAAATATTATCCGCTTAATAGGCGGCGCAATAGGGTCTCATCCGCTATACAATGCAAGAAATCAACAACTGCAATATATACATATGCCAATATATATATATATATATATATATATATATATATATATTGCTATTATATATAATACCAATTTCACTGTTTATGAAATATTCGCGGTATATGTTTTTAATAAATAACATCCGCTTACTAACGGCGCATAATTTCTATTTTAACAATCAATAGATAACAATCATCATTCAAACATGCATTCAACAATTTTAAATCTAACTATTTAAAATAAAAATCGAAACCGATTCGTTTGAGTGAGAAGTTCTCACCTTGATTTCAATTTCGTTTTAGCGATTTATTTCGAATGGACGTTTAATTTTACCCGAAATTCTCACTAACTCCAAACGACTCCAATCCAGCTTCATAGCGTAGTGCTCGTCAATACGATTCCAACGCAAAAAGTCTCGTGCGTTTTCGACCTCGTATGAAGAAGTTATGAAATTTATAAGTTTACACGAATTTTAATTTAATAATTTACAACATTACTTTTATAATTTTCAACCTAGGCCGTTGGATCTTCTTTGAACACATCAGGGCCGTGACCCCCCTTTCCTCATCCTCACGCAATTTCCATCTCCCAATAATACGCACGCAACATGAAACCCATTATTCGAATTTAGGGTTGAATATCACGGCCACATCGACGACTTTTACCATGATCAATGACCTCCATTCAACTCGCCTTGCCAAGAGCCACCTTCACCATCCATAGCATGAAGCTTGGCCCTCTCTATGGCCTCGAAAGTCGTGCCCAAACGCACGCGAACGCGGGCCTATAGCTCCTCCTCCGATCGACGATAGCCCATCTTAGCCGTATGGATGGGAAGCTCTCAACTCCCTCCTTAACTTTGCAGTTGATGACTTTTCGAATTGATTTATAGATTGAGAGATTATAGAGGAAGAACGACAGCGATTCTCGGCCATAAAATCTGAAATGGCGGCCTGAAGATAATAATTAGGGTTTTCATTTGCTTTGGGGTGTTGAGCTTCCTTTTATAGAATTTTAACGAAAAACACTATTCATTTTGGATTTTTCAAACTCCGATTTACGCGCGGTGACCAGCGTTTCTAGGGTTTATCTCGTGTTCCGGACACAATGGAACAGGTTTCGGAAGCTAATTCAGTCATCTGTGCGAGATATGAAATTAAACGACCGATTTAAAATTAATCGATTTTCTATGCGTTTTCGCTTGCCCCGGACAAATGGTAAATCCGATTGACATGAAATTTGAAACCTTAAAATAATATCACATTATGGATCCGATGAAACTAGTTTCGTCGAAATCCGAGACTGTTCGAAAAATGACTATTTTAACTCGCCAAATTAATATTAAAACAATTTCGATGCGTTTCGAGCTGCCACGGTCAAACGACAACTCCGTTTGCTACGAAATTTGAAATCCGATAATAACTAACTATTACGGATCCAATGGAACTGGTTTCGTCCAATTCTGAGACTGTTCGAAAATTGGCTATTTTTCAGTGGATAATTAAATATTAAACTATTCAATTTTCACAGATTAACTTTTAATTCGATTTTAAAAGTTCTAAAACATCATTCTAACTCCAATATGATAAAATAAAATTTTACAAATCATTTTCAATCATATTTAAACTCAATTTCAATTATTTCTGTATTCTCACTTATTTAATTATCGATTTAATTATTCAATTAAATCCAATTATTTGAAATAAAATTTATTCGACCTATAAATTTCACTTATTAATATTTAAAATAAATTAAATATTCAAATTTTAATTATCAAAAATTCTGGGTCGTTACAAACTTCCCCCCCTAAAAGAATTTCGTCCTCGAAATTACCAAGTAAGAAAAGCTACAGAATTCATTAACTTTCCAAAACAAATTTAAACTTTTTACCATACTTTACTAAGTTTTCAAATCATACTTAGTTATCCTTCTCAAAACCAATTACATCGTTTAACTTCCAATTCCAAATCAAAGTTAAAGTTTTCAAAACTTTCCAATTTTCTCAAAAATATTCTAACGCCTTAAATTTTCGGAAAAATTCGCCAGAGTCTCCTTTGCGCGGCTCGATCCGGAAAAAAAAATGAACAGTATATATATCACAAATATACATCTCATCAAGTAATGAGGCATCCCGCAGGGAAAAAAGTGTAAAAGTACGGTATGTAATCCGAGATATGTACCTTATATATTATTAGCGAACGTATACGGCTAATATAGCGCGAAAGCGAGCTCCAAATGCGAAGCAAACGCCATCCGCACCTACTAAACACTCAACAAACGTATGAGAACATGTATATATGAAAATAGTATCAATATACAACATATAGCAACATAACAACTACATGTGCCAATATAGCAAATGCAACAAAACAACAAATGCAAACATCAACCAACTATCATCCAAAACCAAATCAATATTCATTCATATTCTCATTAATATTCAATGAATTGGTTTTCAATTTAAATCATATTTGATTTATTTACATTGGATTTACTAACATTCATTTGTTCATTTTCCAATTAGTATACATCCACTAATTTAAATCCAATTCACGTTCAATTCTATTCAAATTTATTTACTTTCAATTTGAATTCAATTATATAGCTTTCAATTTTGCTAATTCAATTTCATTAACACTTAATGAATTTATATACAATCAACTAATAATCATATAACAACCAATGCATATTCAACATAACCAAATTATTAATTTTACATTCAATTTGGTCCATCACTTTTAATTCCAATTGGTTCAACATTCAATTGACTTTCATTCAATTCATTAGTTTAATTCATTAGTTCAATTCAATTACTAATTCCTTTAGCAATATAAAGTTGAATTTCATTCATATAACTCAAGTTCAAATTCTTAATGACTTCACTTCATTAATTCACTTATTAATTTATTTCGACACCAAAATCAACTTTATTCAACATCACTTAAGTTATATTCAATTCCAACATCATTTATTTCAATTTAACTTAAGTTTCCACTTATAAATCCAATTTAAATTTCAATTCTAAAGTAAATTCTATTTAACCTTTACCAAAGCTAAATTTATTAACTCATATTATAAGTTCAAAACTTATCTCACTTATATTCATCAATTTACAACTTGGATCTTTATTGATTTACTTATACTTCCTTTAATTTAACTTCATTATTTAAGTTAAATTTATTCTATCAAAATTCAAAATGTATAAGTTATCAACACATTTATCATTCCCAAATTACTATGGTAGCAAATCTATCACATGGAGACTCGAAAATGATACTGATGATGCTGCAGTCACCACCCTTATTATTTCCCAATAACAATAGTGAATTCAGTGCTTAATATTCTTTCAAAAAATTTCCTTTCATTTATAAATGACATTTATAAATCTTTTTCTTATAGAGTTTCACTTTATATATATATATATAAGTTTATTTTGAAATTGTAAATCATATTAATTATAATTCATTTCTTATAATTCATTTTACTTGTACAATTATTCTTTTACAATAAGTTTTATTTAACTTATTCAAATGACTTATTCAACAACCAAACAATCAACTTATATACACTTTAATAATTCCGAAAAATTATTCCTTTATATATAAAATATAATCAAGGTAAAATTATTTCATTTACCCTATTAAAACGATATCGTGTCAATTTGTTCTGTACAAGTGTTTAGAGATCCCTATCAACAACGTTAATTACTCGTGTTGACCAAAATCCATATACCACTCAACAAACCAATCATCACAATATAAAACAATTTATATTCACTAACAAATACGCGCTCGTATCTATTACTACACTCAAACTCATTCTAGAGTACTACTGACTCTATCTCTAATGAGTTATACCCAATAGAGCCATAGTTGTCGCTTAACCATAAGCTCTGATACCAAATGTAACGTTTGCTATTTTTCGTTGCCGAAAAACCGAAAGGTTAGGGTTTAAGAAGAAGAAAAAGATAGAAGAAGAGAGAAAAAGATAGAACAGAACAGAAACAACAGAACAATATCAGAATCTCACAATTCGCAGCGGAACAACATATAATAGATAAATGAATAATCTTTAAACAAAGAACTATATCAGTTATTACATTACATCATATTACATTACATTACATCATCAGAGTGTACAACAACAACATGCAGCGGAAAAGAAATATGATATACTAGTAATACGCCATGCCATTCAGCTTGCTTCCAGCAACTCCTAAATTCCAGAATATCCTGATAAACCTAACTCTTGACTGCCCGTGTGGAAATTGGTGGGCACCCAGAGTTTAGGAAGGAAAACAATAAACTCCGAGTCAGTCATGTGACTGGTGTGAGAACTAAAACAGTTTATTTTTCTTTAAAATCAAAATAGAGGAATATTTTTAAAGTCAATTCGCAATGCTTTTAAAAATGAGACTACCATAAGGCCTCCCGCACACACACACAATGCAAACGCAGAATCAGAGGAGATTTCTCCTTATGATAGTCAAAGATGCTTGATACGCATTAAAAAGAAACATTTGATATTATTACTAGTGCATAGTGTAGAAAAATTATTTCGAAAGTAAATATATAAATCTTAGCCAACATACGACCATTATCGTATGCCTACTATAGCTACCATGTTCAATAGCAGGTTACCGCCACATTCCATGGTAGGTTCTACAACTAAAACCGTACAAGTCTCGTATTGTTTCTTTGGATTTCCAACAAATGGTCAGGCCAAGAAACTTCCTATTGCCACATGGAAATGCCTCTGGAATGACGTCCCGAGAACCAAACCGGATCTCTGCCAACACAAGGCCAGGTTACCCCTAACTGGGTAACTACTGACACGAATATGTCATCCCCCGATCGTAACCGATCTATCCGAGGATCCTCGATTTCCAACAACCACAAAATATGCAGCAACAACATAGGTTAAATATCTGGGCTCCATACCATGATACCACCTTTATCCAGAAGGAATGGCATACACTAAAGGGGCGCTACCCCCTAATAACCTTGCCGCATCCTTCCTGTTTTGACCATTTCCGGGGTGTGAGGTCCGACGAAGTCTCGTCCACAAAGCCACACTTTATACAAAAGCCGTGCTTCGGGTCAACAAATGATCATAGAAATGATCACCAAGATAAATGATCAAATAAATGATCCTATCACAAATGATCAAACAATGATCATTTCACAGCAACACTCAGCATGCCACACTACCAAATTGGGAGTATATCACTAATAACCTTCAACTATATAACCTCTGAGCTCGTACGTCTCAGAGAAGGGTGTTAAGCTAAGAGAATAAATTCTCCGCCACCAACAGAAATATATTTGAAAGAAATCAGCTTTATATCTTAACTTGTAATGTCAGACATACAATCCATACAAGTCTGTTCCGGGCTCGAACAGAACCGAAGGCACTTACAAAGAAGTCCTTGCAATCCGGATATTCACTAATCACGACCGGACTTCCCGTCACTAAGGGTGATAAAACCTCTATATCGGAGATCAGTCGATGTAGAGTAACTCGACGGTAATCCTTCCGTTTTCACAAATATCCGGTCTTCAACACCGGTCATCAAATGCAATCCATAACGACGTATCACATACTCGGAATGGGTTATACGACCCCAAGGTCCTTTCCCGGCTAACCCGAATAGTGAGCGCTTATTCAAAAATAAGTGTGGCATTCAAATTCAAACAATCACAACAAATACCTATTTAAAGGTAAATATTGATAGTCGGATTATTTAACTATCAATAGGCATGCTCAACATCACCAAATTCCAAATAATTTCCCAAATTATTTACTTTCCAAAATATCTTTACTAGATATAAAATTTCCCACACTTCAAACATTTGAAAACTAATTTTCAAATCACTTTTCAATCCTTTACCATTTTTGAAAACAAATTTCAATCATTTTCCTTTCTCGGAAATACTTTCATTTCAAAATGGTTTATTTAAACCAATTAAATAAATCCGTAACGATTTACTTTATATTTGCGTTCCAAATCCGTAAATTAATTCCCATAATTTCAAAAATAAATCAACATTTATTTTTAAACAAATTCCCCTTTTTATTTATAAATTCCATAGTGAATTTACATTCCAAAATATTTATGAATATACGATTTCAATTATTCATTTTCAATTTACCTTCAAAAAGATAAATTCTCAAAACATTTCATTTCACATTGAAAAAACATTCCCATACTTATTTATTCATATGTAATTCTCAAATCCATTCAATTTCAACACTTGGAAAATATTCAATATACTTAAATCGAAATTTAAGTATATATTTCATTCTTTAAGAAATCATTCTCTTAAACACATTTGTTTGGGCCAAAACGAATGTTACGTAAAACATCGTTACGACGACCCAAAATCACTGGTATAGGGACTCGAAGTTTAAATAGATATATAAATCCCAATACTATACAAAACATTTCCTTTCGGAAACCATTTACTATAACAACAGTGTTATAGTCCACCATTTCCTTCTATTTCTCGAAAACGTCTATTTCAACAATGAATGTTGAAATCTATGTATTAGATACTTAATGCATTTTAAAACGTCTTTAAAATCATTAACTTCATTTCATAATGTTCCTTCCCCAAAAACATATCCATTTCATTTAATAATATATTCACTGTCCAAATCGTGAATATAATTCCTTTCATATATTCTTATATCCAACTTATCAAATTCAATTGATTTCGGATTTATAAACAATGTTTATAAACTCCATTTATATTTTTATAAACTTCTATTTATAAAGATCCTTTTTATATCTCATTTTAAATGCCAAAATCTGATTTATAAGTTGATTACTTATAAATCGTATATTTTACAAAATCTATCCATTTTATAACTTCACAATTTATAAATCTATAAATTGCATTCACTTATGAAATCCATTTTTATTTCATTTTTAATACTTATAAAACTTGTTTTAATATTCCAATATTTTTAATTTATAAAAAAACAATTTTATAAGTCTTTTATACACATCGTTTTTAAAAATTCAAAAATTCCAATTTGAACCAATTTATTCTTTTAATAACTTAAAAATCGTTATTTAAAGCTTATATACTTCAAAATCGTACTTAAGCATTATTTTCCAAAAATCATAACTTTTATGAAAATAAAATTTTAACGTTTATTTATTTTAACAATTCAAATTTAATAAAACGTATACTTTTGAAAATCACTTTAAAATTCCTTTTAAAACAAAAAATCATATTTTTAAAACTTCAGAAATGGATCTGATGAAGCAGCAACACCAAATAGTCAATCACGACATCCAAATATCATATATCGATATGATAATCAACAAATATCAAAATATCTGTAAATAAATCAATACAGTTGAGGAATCCAGTTGGATCCCTCCAACCTGTTTCCCTGCATCCAAAGATGTTAGCACAATACCAATTCCGCTCCAGTACGGAATTATCGCTCTATATGGGATTTATAAAATATTATCCGCTTAATAGATGGCGCAATAGGGTCTCATCCGCTATACAATGCGGGAAATCAACAACTGCAATATATACATATGCCAATATATATATATATATATATATATATATATATATATATATATATATTATTATTATATATAATACCAATTTCACTGTTTATGAAATATTCGCGGTATATACTTTTAATAAATAACATCCGCTTACTAACGGCGCATAATGTCTATTTTAACAATCAATAGATACCAATCATCATTCAAACATGCATTCAAAAATTTTAAATCTAACTATTTAAAATAAAAATCGAAACCGATTCGATTGAGTGAGAAGTTCTCACCTTGATTTCAATTTCGTTTTAGCGATTTATTTCGAATAAAATTAAACGGACGTTTAATTTTACCCGAAATTCTCACTAACTCCAAACGACTCCAATCCAGCTCCATAGCGTAGTGCTCGTCAATACGATTCCAACGCAAAAAGTCTCGTGCGTTTTCGACCTCGTATGAAGAAGTTATGAAATTTATAAGTTTACACGAATTTTAATTTAATAATTTACAACATTACTTTTATAATTTTCAACCTAGGCCGTTGGATCTTCTTTGAACACATCAGGGCCCTTCCCTCATCCTCACGCAATTTCCATCTCCCAATAATACGCACGCAACATGAAACCCATTGTTCGAATTTAGGGTTGAATATCACGGCCACATCGACGACTTTTACCATGATCAATGACCTCCATTCAACTTGCCTTGCCAAGAGCCACATTCACCATCCACAGCATGAAACTTGGCCCTCTCTATGGCCTCGAAAGTCATGCCTAAACGCACGCGAACGCGGGCCTATAGCTCCTCCTCCGATCGACGATAGCCCATCTTAGCCGTATGGATGGGAAGCTCTCAACTCCCTCCTTAACTTTGCAGTTGATGACTTTTCGAATTGATTTATAGATTGAGAGATTATAGAGGAAGAACGACAGCGATTCTCGGCCATAAAATCTGAAATGGCGGCCTGAAGATAATAATTAGGGTTTTCATTTGCTTTGGGGTGTTGAGCTTCCTTTTATAGAATTTTAACGAAAAACACTATTCATTTTGGATTTTTCAAACTTCGATTTACGCGCGGTGACCAGCGTTTCTAGGGTTTATCCCGTGTTTCGGACACAATGGAACAGGTTTCGGAAGCTAATTCGGTCATCTGTGCGAGATATGGAATTAAACGATCGATTTAAAATTAATCGATTTAAACGATTTTCTATGCGTTTTCGCTTGCCCCGGACAAACGGTAAATCCGATTGACATGAAATTTGAAACCTTACAATAATATCATATTACGGATCCGATGAACTGGTTTCGTCGAAATCCGAAACTGTTCGAAAAATGACTATTTTAACTCGCCAAATTAATATTAAAACAGTTTCGATGCGTTTCGAGCTGCCACGGTCAAACGACAACTCCGTTTGCTACGAAATTTGAAATCCGATAATAACTAACTATTACTGATCCAATGGAACTGGTTTCGTCCAATTCTGAGACTGTTCGAAAATTGGCTATTTTTCAGTCGATAATTAAATATTAAAATATTCAATTTTCACAGATTGACTTTTAATTCGATTTTAAAAGTTCTAAAACATCATTCTAACTCCAATATGATAAAATAAAATTTTACAAATCATTTTCAATCATATTTAAACTCAATTTCAATTATTTCTGTATTCTCACTTATTAAATTATCGATTTAATTATTCAATTAAATCCAATTATTCGAAATAAAATTTATTCGACCTATAAATTTCACTTATTAATATTTAAAATAAATTAAATATTCAAATTTTAATTATCAAAAATTCTGGGTCGTTACATTTTAATATAAACGTTTTAAAATATATTAATTTTTGACTTTAATTATTAATATTTTCCAACTATTAACTATTTTAACCTATATTAACTATATTAAATCATTTAACCTATTTTAAACCATTTAATTTATTTTAAACTAATAACCCTTTTTAACTTATTTTAAATCTAATTAATCTTCTTTAAAGCTATTTAATCTATTTTAATTATATTTAATCTAATTTAAATCTATTTAACTATCTTAATCAATTTAAAAATATTTTTAAATATAATTTAAATATCTTAAAGTGATTTAACTATTTAAAAATCTATTTAAACCATTTATAACTACCCAAACTATCTTTCAAAAATTCAAACTAGGTAAAGTTGAGGTGTTTATATTCAAACTCAAGGATTTAAAAGCAAATACAGCTAAATGATGTTATAACCAAAGTTGGGATTTAAATGTTATGACTAATTGAATATGATGATTTTGAAGTAAGGATTTAACCTACTTTGGAAATATGATTTTGAAGAAATTATGATTTTGGAACAATATGATTTGAAAGTGAATATGGTTTGAAGTGAATATGATTTCGACAGAGATATGATTTGAAATTGAATATGATATTTGATAGGAATTGCGAATTGACTTTTGAAATGTAAAAGAACCATCTGGTGTGAAATAAGCGTTTGGATCTTAAAGTGACCAGGGTCGGATATTGTCATACTCTTTGCTAATACCAAAAACCACTTTAACAACTGTGTACGTGGTGGAGATTCCAGAAATGAAGTACGATGGTTTGGTGAATGATTTTTGTATGAGGTTTTATGTGACCCAGACTCCAATGAGTCAGCTTAGATGTGACTAAAATCAGGAGCCACGCCAGGCCAAATGAGGTCATACCTCCTATCGGGCACACTTCTTCGATACTATATTTTGACTTTGTGATTTGATTTGGTGGCCACCTTTGATTTTGATTGGGAGTGTGTTCCGAGGTGGGCGGTAGTAGCTGTTATACGTTACCACCGGTCCGGATCCTTAAATGGTATATCTACCCTGGCATCTCCTCATGTGTCGTGTTCACATGCCCTAGAGCGTCTTCTATGAGTTTGTTTTGTACCGTACCTATGTGATGTCCTCTGGGTAAACCTCCAGTTTACGGAGGAGCGTACGGCATTGTATAGACTACGGGAATATATAAAATGTGTTAAGGGGGATATGAGTAATGCCTTAACGCTATTTTAATACTTTTACTTTACTGTAGACATACTGTAATAGCGTATTGTACTACATAACAGATAGTTTAATGGATCCTTAGAAGGTGTGAATCCCGAACATCTCTTAAGTTACTGCAATCACTTTAGACACTGGATAGGAGATGTCAAATACCGTAACCATCTCTGATGCCGTCACACTCATATTTACCGTTGATTTAATTTACATAAGATCTTTTAGTTCTGACTCAAGTGTTTGTCTTTTCAATTTGCTTGGGTCAGCCTGAGCATTTCAGAATTTGGAAGACCTTATTTCCATAGGACGAAGACGAAGATTTGTACTACTATTATTTACTATATTTATTCCACCGCATTCATAATGTTCCCCTGCATTATTTATTTATCTCTGATTTGTGTAACTCTGATTCTATGTTGTATAAGTAAAATCAAATGTATTATAAACAGCTTCACGAACTGTTATTTGATCATTATAGTTTGTCATTCCGTTGCGAGATCCTGTTTGGTTTTTTTCTTTTTTTCTCTGCTTTTCCTTATTTACCCCAATAACAATCTGCCATTTTGTATGGTTTGAGTCGACATGTATTTCTTCTTAAAACATCCAAAAAGGTAGGTCGTTACAATATGTCAAAGGATGCATATAAATATGGTAGTGTATGCCTAAAATGTATATAAAGCTATAAATAAACATCAAGGCATCACATTACCCAAATATCTCAAATTCATCTGAAACAAATAATCTCTCATATCAAAAGATGCCATCACCCATATAGAAGATATCAAATCAAAAATCAAGTAATCAACATAAATTGGGTGAATCATACGTATTTAGAAAACATTATCAAATCTAGAAATATCACTAAAGGAGATATCACCAAGCAGAATAAGGCTAGCACGAAGCATTGCCCAGATATAACTCTCAATGTCTATAAAAATGAACAATAGATATCAAATTGGATAGCTGCTTATCAAAGACTGATAAACCACTATACTCTAGTAATATAATGCAGGTATAATCTCATCTCCTTACATCTATAGCATTAGAGAGTATCGTGACTGGAAAGGACTGTACGACAAACATGAAGTCCCAAGTAGAGTCATACACACACACACAAACACACACACATACACACACACACACACTATAATAATAATATGCAGCGCCCAGCCCACATCAATGCTACAGTGAGGTCTATCAATAGTATATGTCAATCCACTACTCCGCTGGTACCAAAAGGGAGACTGATAGCACTAAGCAAGCTCCAGAGACACTAGGTCTCTGCAGTCTTTAGTTACCACTCAATCATTGTGACATGTATCCATCGTGTGCTTATCAATGTGAGGACCTTAAGTCACGACACTACAAAAGCCCCTATAGGTAAAAACTACTGGCCTAGTGACCCAAGGGGCTAATGCAAGCATAAGGGTAGCACAAAGCTATATATAAGATGTCACAGATCTAGGGTGCGACCTTACGATCAAGACATCGAGGTGGATACTGGCTATTTGGTCCTCTCCAATAAACATAAATAGGGGTATATCGTAATAATGGCATATAGAACCAATACACATAGACCTGAAGTCTCACTGGCTGTAGGCACAAAGCCATATATCACTATGTATCACCTCACACTATCCACTTTATTCCCGTCACGTGAGTGTTATCTACTTACAATGAATAACTGAATAAATATCACTATGGCGTCCATACTACTACATGATACTTAAACATTTATTCATCGATTATAAACTCCACTCAATCACTAATATTCTTTATAACTAGTCCAATGAATAACTAGATAAATTTTACCGAATGTCCCATAACATACAGTATTAAAACTTCGTTTATTCATATTACTCTTCACATATAATAAACACCAAAAATCACACAAAAAGATGTCATCATCGTATTATATTGAAATCCCAATCAAATTTATATCGATGGTGAATCATTCATATAATTTAATTCAATATATAAAAGAGGTAAAATTTAAAAAACAAGATAAAATAGTTTAATCAAAAAGACATGTAAGAACAGAAAACAAATCAACATTCAATAATAAATCAATTGCAACATATTATTTTATATAAAAAATTAATACTTAGAATTAGATAATAAATAATAAATATATATTCTAGAATTAATAGATAATTAACTAAATTCAGATATCAAATATAAGATATTTCAAACCATAAATAACTACAACCTGTTATAAATTTAAATAATAATTTAGTACTCATAAATAGCTTTAGGAAATCCCTTTTCTTTCACTTGAAAATCCAAAATAGATTATGGAACTCAAACATTGCAAATATTGATTATCATGATCTCAGTAATCAAATATTATTCATAAATAATTTTTAGTCATCTAAATCAATTTATTATATTTGTACTAGCATAAATATCTTTATAGGAAAATAATTACTTTAAAATAAATAATAAATAAATAGTTTCCCAATCTTTTATATAATTGATCAATATTAAAATTTCATTAATAACATTAGAAAACCTCTTTCTTTCTTTTAGTAAGTAATAATAATTTCTAAACACAATAATATACATGACATTTGTTTCTCAATTATAACAACTAAACACTATAGGTTATCACTTTATTTTAGATAATTATCAAAACATCTCAATTAAATTGATCCATTGATAACAAATATATCTTTAAAACACGAATTATATATACATATTAAAATTTCACTTTCTATGAAATGACAATTAATGATCTTTATAATAATACAAGTAAATTAACCTTATTAGTTTATTAAGCTTATATTTACATTTATGCATGTATCATTAATAATAAGCATACATATACATACATACATACATACATACATATATATATATATATATATATATTTGAATTCAAGTATATTTATTTTAGTTAATTTTAAATGTTGTTTTACATATACAGTGTAATCATAGGCTACTCAAGCTCGTCCATTTATAAAGTTGCACACATTCACACACACACAAGTGGGGATACACCATGATTTACTGTAAGATAATCGAGTTACTATTAAAAGTGGGGAAATACATTGCAATACTAGGTCTAGTACCCTATATATAATATATATAATATATATATATAGTTGTAAGGCAAGTAGTTCAAAGAAATGTAGACACTTACTCATTAACACATGCAAAACATGGAAGAGCCAAAGCAATACAAGAACAGGTACACAAGACATTACAACAGCCCAGGCACATACAAATGAAAAGGAATAGAAGCCCACTAACGCACTTACACATCACTTATATATATATATATATATATATATATATATATATAATGGTGGTATGGAACAACAAGTGTTTAAGCTAGTTGTGTAACCAGAGAAACATAGGAAGAATGCATGATGCTAACACACATAAAAATATGCTAATACAACACATACACAGCCAAAAACTCTCAAACACGCCTCTCATACTCATGTATACCCACAAACCAATGCACTCACACCTAGAGGAATCCTTGTACCCAAATACAAAAACGAAATGCACAACCACCGGTGCATGGGTCATCACTAACCGATCCACTGGTTGGTAATGCCTGAAGCAATTGAAGCTCTAGGCCATACTCTATTTGAAAAAACTGGTGGCTTCGACCACCACTCCTCCTCCTCTTGATAATATGTGATGACACTTCATATTGTATGTAGAAAATGAATAGAGATAAACATAGATTTGGTGAGTGAAAAACTCAACTATTAATAGTTTGCCTTCTCATTGCTCTCGAATGCACGTCTCCTCCTTGATCGAACTTCACTTCTCTTGCTGCTACTTGTGCTAAACAATGGCATGAAGGGTATTCTTGAATTCAGAGATTTTTAACAAAAAAATTTAAGCAATGAGAATGGTTTGATTTTCTTATGGAGGGAGATGGATTATCAGAGAGCGAGAGGTACAAGAATGAAGTCAATTCAAGAAGAGAGGAAAATTCTGGAGTTATAAAATGCAATAAGTAAATTTAACCAATTAGTGCTTGGGTTTTGGGCTTGTAAAAATTGACTTGGGCCTTGAAAATTTAATAGGTTACTAAATATATATAATTTTATTTTCATCTACTCTTTAAAACCAAATTTATTCAATTTAAACTGAATTCAAATTTCAAATTTTGTAAATAAATTTCAATCATATCACTCATTTACTAAATTAATATTATATTCCAATTTCATCATTTCTGTAAAATGCTATTTTTCACATTTTACCTTATTATAAAATTTAAATATTATAATTTCACAATCCAAATACCTTTATTAGTAATTACTAAGCAAATTTATCAAATAAACCATCAAATTCCAACTTAATGAATCATTAATATCAAAGGCTTCCTATTTTCTTAAGCACTCGAATTTTTGCCATGACAACTAGATCTCAACAAAGGTCCAATTAGTCGCACTCTAACCCCTTACCTTATCTACAAACCGATTACTATTCAGAAAGGAACAAGAGTTGAACTTGAGAAGACTAGCTCTACTGACTTTGGAGGAAAAGAAAAGGATGGTCCAGTATAGTCTAACCAAATGGAGTCTAAATTTCTTTCATATAGGAAGCAAGCCAATCAATGCCATAGCTGTAACAATTCGCACTTTAATGAGCCTGAATTTTGACAAAATCGAAACCCAAGTTGACCAAAGCACATATCTTTGGATTTGGTGCCTGCAAATAAGCATGAACATTATCAGGGATTGATAAATCTAAACTTACAATGGAAACAAAATAGGATATAAATACTGACTATGGCTACTACCTTGGAACTAATGGTATTCCTTAGATATCAAGTTGCCACATCATCATCGAGCGTGAGAGAAAAGAAGACTTCTCCAACAATTAATCACATCTAGCTTCAGTGACCCGTTCCTCTAAATCTTTCCTATTGTTTGTAATGAGGAGGGGGTCAGAACAATATCTTGGTGACAGAAAAATCTATAGTGTCCATAATGTAAATTTATACCAATTGATTTCCATTTAATTGTTATGTCTACTATTTCAAGGTTCATTAACTTAACCCAATATTGCATATACGATATTCCTTCCTAGCACAATCTACGTACCTACCATTCCCAAGGTACAAAATACCGATGCAAGTCTATTAGCCACTTAATACTTCCAAGAAGCGACTACTAGCATCGTCATCATTAACCTATTGATCCTAACTACAGATAACATAGATCACTACTTATGGCCTTGCAATTTATAATATATAATAGCCATGATACCAACATATCTATCATTATTAAAATCTTGGTCATGTGAGAGACTGTACTCAAGCCACTTAATACCTTATTAATAAGGACTAGGAAAACCCCTGACTATTTAACACTATTTATAGGTAGGTCTTTGTCATTTAATACCTAACCTCAAGGAAGACTCCTCAGGTACGTTCTAATTGACATCGCTTAGGACCTTATATGGCTACTTAATACTCTTTTATAGAAGAGAGCTGGACCTATAATTTAGCTGTCACTAAGAAGCCAATCTTGAAGCGAACCCTTCTCGAGATATCGACTATTACTCTTAATTTAATTTAGAATCTTACTAGGTTACTTAATACTTCTTTTTAGGAGAGAGGCGGGCCCTACAATCACTTAATACCTCAACCCTGAAGCGAACCCCTATGGAGATATCTCTCGCCGCTCTTAATCACTAATTTGGACCATTTAATGCTTTTTAATTAGGAAAGAGGCGGGTCCTCGTACAACCATATGATACCTCTAACTCTAAAGTAGGTCCTACGTCTCGCGTAGTCATGGGTTCTATGATGTAAGTGCACATAACTGCTGGTAGCCTCTGAGTGAAGGGCAGCCTCTGTCATGTGACTCTATTAACCTCACATTCCTATCTACTAAGTCCACATAACTATCCTAAACCTACACAAAATTTAGGTCATATAACTTAGGTCTTAGTATTATTCCTTGGTTGAACATTGGACTTAATTTACTAATTCCCTTTTTATTTAAGGCTATCAGATTTTACCTTAAATACTTAATTACCCATAAATCTCTTCCAATATTCCATAAATGTCAATTTGTCCATAATGGCCCCAACGGACATTCCCTGAGACATTTATGTATAATTACTAATTTCCACTTAGTAACCTTTTTTATAACTATTCCATTTTTATCAGTCCCATTAATCTGTTTGCACCTATTATTTGTAACTCCTAATTCATTCCTCGTTTATTTTCCCATTTATTTGAGTTACTACCTCTATGCCATATTAATTAATTGTGACACCCAATTAAGTTCACATTTATTGCCCTTTTATTGGGGTTACAATCTTTTATTTCCTATTTAATTATTGGTAACTCTTGATTTTATTGCCCATTAATAGGAATTACTACCTTTCCTAATTTCTCCCATTCGCTTTTCTATTCTACTTAATAACAACTTATCATAAGCGAATGTTATGCATAAATAACACATAAATAGACGCTATTCTTAATTATTAATGCAATAAATACATAAAAACTACCTACTCCTGTCTAAAATATTTTAGTCATAAATATTTAACTAGAATATGGTTTTCATATTTAATTTACTGGAATTAGATTCCTTAGGAAGATTTTCTGTTATAATTTCCATAAATTAGTTTAAAACCAAAGATAATAAAAGGAAAGGTTGAATCCATTTGAAATTACAATGAATGAATAATTTCTTTTTGTCTGGAATAGAAAGTGTAAACCATGACGAATAAATCTGTATTTTACACCTATCTTCCTTTTCATTTTCATATATTCTTTGTTAAATCAAACCTTGCCATTTTCTACGATAAGTGGTAAAATAAACCAATTTATAAAAATCAAACGGATGTTCTTCCCTCAAAATAAACTATGGAAAATCTATAATTCAATATGAATAGGGTAATAATCGAAATACTATTAATATTTTATACCCTAAGTACGGATCTGGAATAAAACTACACATCATTCAAATTCTAAAATCTTTGGTACTGATTTTCAAATCAGGGCATAACAATATGTAACACCCCATATTTTTAGTAACATTATTTAGAATATTTAATTAGCTAAATAAAATAAAATAATGCAAGATGATTAATAGATTGAGATTTGACTAAAATTAAAGGTCGTTGTGCCTTGTTAATGTGTAATTCAATAAGATATGTTAGGAAATAAGAAAGGGAAAAATGGCTAAGGCCGACCACCATTTTCAATCTCAAGAGAAGATAAAAGCTTAGATTTTAAGAAGAAGAAGAAGAAGTGAATCGGTTTGTTCAACATCACATCTCATATCTTTAATCACAATGCTAATGTGAATGATTACTACATCCCATTTTTTAAAAATTTTGGATTTGATGGTAAACCGAAGTGATTTTGCATGATTATGCCATGTTTTGAATGATTAGAAGCTTATATATGCTTGTTGATGATTTATGCATGTTCTTATAAGTTTTTACGATATGTTTGATATGAAAACTCTATTAAACGACATCCAAATGCCACGCAAATTTCAATGTAGGTCGAAAATGATATTTTGGATATGGATGTCAATTTTCATAATTTTCTGTATTATGGTAGATTTTATATTAAGTTCTAGTGAAGAAAATGATTTATTGGGTTATAAATTATTTACGGCAAAATAGGTAATTATTTGGGTTTGAATTTTTATATGTTTGAGAACATAATGAAAAGGATTTTTTGGAATTTTTATAGAATTTCTTAAGTGTTTTGATAAATATAAAAAATTATTTAAGTATAGGACTTAAATGTTTTATATATTTAATTAAGGAGAAGGGATATTTTGCAAACGATTTAAATTAATTAATTAGCTCTAAAATGTGCAGCACTTTTTAGTGGTAAAGAAAAGAGACAACCAATCAAAATTCTACACGTAAAGCAGGTTAGGTGAAAAAACTGTTTATTTAGGCTTTTAAACTGTTTCATTGCTTTCGGCACCTACTTCCGCCTTGGTTGGCTCTCGACCAAGTCCCTCCACCTACATCTCCATCGAAACAAATGCGCCTGGTATCAAGAAATTGGTATATAACGAATTGGATAGAAGGCAAAAGGTATGAGGTCGAAACCATAGGTTCCGAAGGAGTCGAAACGTCAATTTGTTTTTAAATTAAAATGCACCTATTTGCTTTTAACTAAATGGCTTTCGAAACTCAGTTAGCTTTCGATTGGGTCAATGGATTTAATAGAAATTGTTTTAAATGGGTTGCACTTCAGTTTTAAATGCTTGCTTTTGACAAAGCTAAAACCTTTTTAGCTGCCCCTTTCAACTTTTCGACTAAAATGGTTTCGAAGGGAATACTTTGTTCTTAAAACTTAGCCACTTCACCAGTGCTTTCGAAGGGATGGTTTCGGCACCAACACTTCTTTACTTAGGAAATGGTTCTGAAACGGAAGCATTAGAATTAAATGTTTTAAAGACCCTTTTTCTATAATTGATGTGTAGCCCAAATGGTTTCAAAAGAGATGGTTTTAATGGTTTCGAAAGAGATGCTTTCGACTTCAATGGGTTTCTTATACTTTTGCTCTATTTGAAGGCATAATTCAAAGGGTTTCGACCGAGATGGTTTTTAAAGGTTTTGAAGAAGTAAACTTTGAATGGTTTCAAAAAGTTTCGACATGTTTTAAATTGAACCCAAAGGCTTTCTAAAGGTTTAGTGTTTTAATGCTCTCGAAAGAGTTTTGATGAATGGTTTCAAAGGGGTGGTTCCCTAGGGTTTCGAAGGGTTTGAAAGGGAAGATTTCCCTTTATTTTCTAAGCTTTCGATGAAAAGAATGGAAGTGTTATTCAAATGTTTTCGAAAGGCAACGTTTAAAGGTTTTAAAGAGGGATGTCTATTATTTCAAAGCTTTCATAGAAAAGAAAGGAGAGGATTTTCTAATGTTTTTGAAAGACAAGGTTTAATGCTTTCGAAATGGGTAAATGTTTTCATCAACAAGGGGTTGAGTAAAATATGTATATAACATGGCGAGGTGATTCTGGGTAAAGCATAGAGAATATGTATTTTCCTTATGTAAGTATGATTTAAAGATTTAAATCAATCTAAAAGAGTTTTTCAAGGAAAATTTAAGGGAAGTTATCCTTAAGAGAAAATGACTCATATTAGAATAGTAGATGAGACTGGTATAGGATCGTGCCCTATACATTAGCTATTGGCCCCAGCTAATTTAGCCCAAAATTCTAATGTGTAGGGCTTAGTCATAGGTAAGACCAAAATTATGATTACACACAGAAGGAAATATATGTTTGTACACAGATAGGTTATTGGTGAGCCTGCAAAACCATTAGGATCAGGTAACTCTGAGAGATGTTAAATTAGGGACAAACCGTCTAGAAGAGAAGTATTTAATAGATAGTTGAGGACAGACCATCCAGAAGAGGTGTGTCTAACGGATGTTAGATAAGTTTTGATACTTTGTCTGGTAGGCCTGAATTAGCCAAAGGTTAATAGTAAGCCAAACATAACTATAGTATTCGGACAATAGCCCATTTGTTACCTGATATGTATGTTTACATAAAAGAATGATGCTTTACAGTTTTAAGCAGTTTTGGTTGCAGGAAAAGATTTTCAAAAGATATGTTTTAAAAGGGTGTTAGTGAGGGAAAACCTGTTCCGCTTAGCGACGTGGTCTCACTTAACATTAATAACCAAGATGTATAGTATTATTCACACCATGCTTTTAGTCTGACTCGAAAGTTTATGTTTATCCCCTTAAACTCTCGGGTGCTCAAAATTGATTTGAGTAGGCTGAGGGTTGAGGTTCTTTCAGGTTTAGTAGGATGACGAATAAAGCTACCAGAGTAGAGCATGAGGCTAACGGATAGCTATTTAGGAGTTGCAGATCTTTGTTTTGTGTTATTTCCACCGTGTATGTATTATGTCAATTATGATTATATGACTCTAATCATCCAAGGAGGCATCTTCATATGTCGCTTTTGGCATACGTTGTAGTAAGTAAATTTTATCGTTGCCTAGGAAATGTTTTGAGATTACAAAATTGGAATATGGAACATCTATTTTGAAATGTAATGAAAAAAATATTGTTTTGAAATCTATGCTTTGTTTCATATTCAAGTGCTTTGGATATTATAGATACCATTAACATAGCCGTATTTAGTCGTCGGAAGTTAATACTATGGATGGTTGCAGCATCTGTAGCGCTTAGCTTTGGGCCTCTAGATAGGGGATGTTACACAATATTTCAAATCAGATCTAAAACTTGAATATGCAGGCAATAGTTTTCTACACTAATTTGAGCCTACAATTCATAAATACTGTTTATTTAGGAATAAAAATCAAAGTATGCCAATAGGATAGATTCAAGTCATAAATAATATATAAAATTTCCCACTTACCTTAAAAGTGCTCTATATCTCCAGATCTAAAGTAAATTTTTTGATTCAACTCCAAATTCTTTTGAATCCAAGAAATATGTATAAAAAGGGTATATACATATGTTAGAATTTCAGATCTGAGAAGAGACATGAGATCGGAAGAGAAAATAGATACAAATATATAAATATATATAAATTACCTTTCATACGTGTATTGTTTATTAATTCTCTTCCTTTTCTTCTAATTTCTATTCCTCTCCAATTTGTATAAATATTTTATAATTTGGAAGAATAGTGGAGAAAGGAAATAGCAGAGCTTTGCTACTACCCCTAGAAAAATATGAGAAGAAAGGAAAAGATTAGGCCTAAATTAGTACACGCTAGAATCAACCACAGTCATATTTAAAATATAAAATCCGGGCCGTTAAGGCCAAGGCTAACCAAAGCACTGGTCGACCGCTACATGTTGACCGGTCCAATGGATGTGTCGACCTGTGGGTCCCAGTAATTATAATATAAACGTTGATTTAATTATTTCCATTTCGAATTCATTTTTCGTATGTAACTTCTTCATTTGAACTCCTATTGCAAAACTCCAAATAAGAAAGTTACTCAGAATATCACGACGAACGCAATGGTGCATGTTCTGTGGGAAAATTCTATCATTTGCGTAAATTTCATTTTTGGAGATGAATTAACCAACTAACTAGTTAAATAACTAATGCCAAATTATGGGGTGTTACATTCTTCTCCCTTTGAAAGAATTTCTTCCTCGAAATTATACTAACGATTAAGTCATGGTTCTAGCTTGCAATTATCCTAAAATACATAACCAATTACTGCACAACGAATTTAGCAACTAACGTGTATAAGTGCGTAGCTTAGCATAACATTGAAAAATTGTATGCAGAATGATTCCGAATTAGATCCCCATATATGAATGCATTTCTTTGAAATGTTTTGAAAAAATATGATGCAAACAACCTATATATATATATATATATATATATATATATATATATATATGTAGATTTTGAAAAATCTTTTCACTAGAAATCCCAAACTCCTACCAATAGAAGTAAGGTGCAACCAATTTGCATCTAATTCCTACCAACCAAAAATTCTAACATATCGTAATATCGCTTCCTAAACATCACTCCTCTGCCGAAAAAAGGAATTTAGATGGGGAATTTTACATTTTCACCACTCTATAAGCTACCCATTTCCCTATTATACAGTGGAAATTTCCTTGCTACCTCGGATTTACTCTAAATTTTCCAAGCACAAATCACATAAGGAGGCTTATTTCATGCTCTAAAATGGAATTGAGTCCAAGAATAAACTCTCACACATCATCGACAAGGTATGAAAATGGAAATTCCAAGGCTAAATAATTTTTTCCCTCGTTAGCGTTCGACTTTTACCATATCGTCGATCCAAAGGCACCACTAAATTTGCATTTCTAATCTTTTCTCCTTTCCTATGCTTATAATGTGGCCTTAAAAATCAAAAACTTAACAAAAATATTTCTTATCTTACAAATTTGAAAATTAAAATCCTAAAATATTTAAGTGCACATTTTCCTTGAAATCAAATTTTAGACAAAAACTCTAAATATTATTTAAGAGCCAAAAATAACTTATGCCCGAAACCTTTTTTTCGAATGGGACTTTTTAAATCAAGCAAATTTTTCAAAAATATTTTTCTCCTCAACAATTTTGATAAATCAAGCCACATTTTTGTGTTGTTAGAAGTCGGTTATTTGCTAAACTCATAAACTAAAATTCCAATATTCTACCACTAACCTTAACCTAAAAAACTCTACATTTTATTACAAATGTCATCATAACTGGCTACTCAAAAAATTAAGCTTTTAAGGAACGTGAATAATAACCAGTGATTCCAAAAAAAAATTAACCTGTCCTTCGCAAAATTTCTACATATGTTAAAACTTTCAGCCTTACATTGAACATTACTGTTAGTTAAATACCTGTATGGGATTTTTATGTTTATACTGTTTCTCCCAAACATACAAATAAGAGTTGTTCACATATTTGGAAATAATGGCATAGTAAATAAACAGAAACACATCCCATAATATTGTGCACCTCTTTAAAAGAGATAGCTAATAGTTATAGCTGACAACCAAAAAGAAAAGAACAAATGTTGGAAGGAAAAGATATAATAATACACAACGGAACCCTAAATACTACCTACAAACTATGGGAAAGTCTTGCTCTGCGGCTGGAGCTCGAACCATTACCGTGACTCGGAATGGTTGTGGCACGGCGGCTAAGCACCCATTCTCACAGATCTGGCACTGAAGCTCACTCTGAATCTCTTATTGACTAGATTGGATCCCCTGGAGCTCAACCTGAATTTGCTGAATGGAGACTATCTCGGGACTTTGTAATCCCGCAGTGCCCTATCCCTGTCATGCCTCCTATTGCGGCTGCTGCTCTGTTGTGGGTTCGGCTGGTGGAAAAGGCATCACCACCTTCTTAGAGGAGGCTCTATCAATAGCAGGCAGGCCGTTTGATTAGGCAGTCTCCCTACTAAGATTCACTCTATATTATCTGAAGATGAGACTTAATAGGTGACATATGGAAAGTAATTCTCTGGGGCGCGAACGCCCTGGTCAGAAAAATAAAGAATGAGAGTATGTGCCCAATTGATAATTACATCACCAATAACTACATAGGCGGCCCTTCGAACCCAAGGATAAATCCGGTCATAGTTACCTGTCTTGGGATGATGTTATGCTGAATGATGCGCACAATAAGACGGGCAATGCAACGTAGGTTCTCCGTCCCCCAAACACCGATTTTCTAAGAAAAGATCTATTGCAAGATTCTCGGGTCCGTCATCTCAATATCATCCAAATTCGCTCCATCCAAGAAAATCCCCAAAATATCTAAAAATTCATCGTCGGACATATCAACCCGAATTCCTTATGTTTTTGTTGTCTTCATCAGAATTTGGCATCATATGAGTGTTGAAAAGGTGAATGCAGCGTGGAAAGCATTCCCGCTTGAAAGTTTTCGAAGTGCGGGATTGGTGTAATTCCTGCCACCTCAAAAAGTTCTTCTAGTCTTCAAACTTCACCGATCGCCTATGAGGGAATTTGGAATTAGTGAAGCTAAGGAAAGTGGGGTCTTTTGCTCATTCTGGTCCAGCCATCTGAGTTCCTGAGAAGTGACACCAGGGTGGTGCCTGGAGGAATCAACAGTACGAGGAGGTGCCATGGGTTGAGAGAAAGAGGAGACTGGGTTTAGATCTAGAGTAGTGGCGGGGTAAGATCTAATGCACCAAAACAGTGCAAAAAGGAGGCAAAGCTGTTACTCGTTGGAGAGGGGAGAAATGTTGTTACCAGGAGGTGGAATGGAGGTTGTTGCAGCCAATTTAGAGGAGGAAGAGGAGGTGGTGATTTGGGTTCGGCTGTTTAAGGATGGGAGCTCGATGTGTCATGTTCCAGGTTCGAGTTGTGCCCGAATCCGCCTAACAGTCTACCACCCTAGGTCAACTGGTTAACTGTTTACGGTCGAACGCTTAGGGTTGAACGCTAGCCCAGATTTGGCACAGTCTGAACCTCGACCCAAATGGGCCGGTTAATTAATAAATAACAATAATGATAATGATAATCGTTTTGCGCCGTCTTCACTAACTTGGCACGATCCCAAAAATCCTTGCCCTCATCATGATGGTGCTCAAGCTTACCCTTTAGCATCCGAACCATTCTCTAGCAATTTGCAATAGTCCTAACAAAAACTACCGCGCCAACAACAATACCGAAAATCCAAAAATATTCCAACTGCAATTTCTTGCATACTTCACATGGAAATACTTCCTTCCAATAGCTGGCAGGTAGAACAACAATTCTGTCTACATATCCTAATAAAATTAAATGTCATTCCTATTTTTTCCGTTCCTTAAAGAGAGAAAATTAAAAAAACTTTGATTTTTATAAGTAGGAAAATCATTGGGCTCGATAATCATCCTTTTAAACTTCATTTATTAAATCAAAAAATCACTTTCTTGCCAAAAATCAAAATTAACTCCTTATATATATACACACACACATCTATGTGTGTATTTAAGTTTTCAAACTTACTCTTTTATAAACCAAAATTTCTTAACATGACCAAATTAGTAGCAACGTATTTCTTTAATAATTGAAATTTCAAAACATCCTAAAGCAAAATTTCCAAAACAAATCCTTGGAAAAATCCTTTGAAAAACATTTTTCCAAAATCTAAGCATTTCCAAAATATATTTTAAAAATTCCCTCGTAAGTTAAGACTAAGAGATTGGCTAAATTTCTCCAAATCCGTTCGCCATCTAAAGGTGATTGATGGACATTCCCTTGCCAACATTGTTTTTCGAACCTTAGCGATATACATAATTTTATTTTGTACTTATTTGGAAAGATAATGTTTCTCTGACTGCAAGTCATCATCAAAATCCAAACTCATAAGGTAGCTAGATCTCAACTATCAAGTCAAGTACTCTCTAGTCTTCGGGATTTTACCATATATCGTACTCATGCTCTTTACCATCGGCGCCTTACGCATCGATAACACTCCATGGGGTACTTCAGTCGGCGTAAAATATTAACTCTAAGATATTTCTAACCCATAGTTGCTTTGCCCATTCCTCGAAGTGAAACTACAACTACTTCTACAGTCGGGATTCTTAAAGGGTCAGGTGTAAAATTAAAATAATAATACTAGATAGGAAAGTATGAATATGTTCTCTAAATTTATCATAATTCCACCGATCTACTAACCTAGGCTTAGATACCAAATGTGACAACTCACACCTTAATTAGCATAAATTTCGACAAGAATCGAAACCCAAGTCAACAAAAGCATAAATTGTTGGATTTGGTATCAGCAAATAAGCATGAGCATTATCAGAGATTGATAAATTCTAAACTCACAACAGAAACAAAATAGGATATAAATATTGGCTATGGCTACTACCTTGGAATTAATGGTATTTCTTAGACATCAGATTGCCACATCAACATCAAGCATGAGAGAAAAGAAGATTTCTCTAACAACTAATCACGTCCAGCTCTAATGACCTATTCCTCTAAATCTAATCCTATGGGTTGTAATGAGGAGGGAGTCGGAATAATGTTTTAGTGACTAGAAAATCTATGTAGTGCCTATAACAAAAATTTATACCAATTTGTTTTCATTTAATTGCTATGTCTACTATTTTAAGGTTAACTAACTTAACCCAATATTACACACATGATATTCCTTCCTAGCACAATTTACCTATATACCCTTTCCAAGGTACAAAATACTGACGTAAGTCTATCAGCCACTTAATACTTTCAAATGTGAAGTGGGCTCCTAGCATCATCATCATTGACCTATTGGTCATAGCTAGAAAGACCATTGACCACTACTTATGGCCTTATAATTTATAATATATAATAGTCGTACTACCAACGCATTTATCTTTATTAAAATCTTAGCTATGTGGGAGACTGTACTCAAGCCACTTAATACCTTAGTAAATAAGGTCTAGGTAGACCCCTGACCATTTAACACCTTTTTATATGTAGGCCTTTGTCATTTAATACCAACCCCAAGGCGGACTCCTCGGTAATACTATCTAGCTGACATCGCTTGGAACGTCATTGGGCTACTTAATACTTCTTTTATAGGAGAAAGGTGGACACCATAATCTAATCATCACCTTAAACCCCAGTCCTGAAGTGAAACCTTCCCGAGATATCCACTATCACTCTTAATTATTAATTTGGAACCTCACCATGTTACTTAATACTTCTTTTTAGGAGAGAGGTGGACCCTATAGCTACTTAATACTTAACCCTGAAGCGAACCCCTATGGAGATATACCTCACCGTTCTTAATCACTAATTTGGACCATTTAATACTTTTTCAGTAGGAAAGAGGTGGGTCCTCAAACAACCACATAATACCTCTAACTTCAAATAGGTCTACCTTTCACGTAGTCATGCATCCTATGATTGGTGATGTCTTACATCAGTAGGAAGTGCACACGACTACTGGTAGCCTCTGAGTGAAGGGGAGTTTTTCTTCATGTGACTCTACTGACCTCGCATCCCAATCTACTAAGTCCAAACAACTATCCTAAACCTATACAAAATTTAGGTCATATATCCTAGGTTTTAGTATTATTCCTAGGTTGAATGTTGGACTTAATTTACTAATCCCTTTTTTATTTAAGGCAATAAGATTTACCTTAAATACTTAGTTACCCATAAATCCCCTTCCAATAATCCATAATGTCAATTTGTCCACAGTAATCCCAATGAACATTCCCTAAGACATTTATATATAATTACTAATTTTCAGTTAGTAACCTTTTTATAACTATTCCATTTTTATCAGTCACATTAATCCATTTACACCTCTTAGTTGTAACTCCTAATTCATTCCTTATTTATTTGCCCATTAATTGGAGTTACTACATTCTATGCTATATTAATTCATCGCAACCCCCAATTCAATTCACATTTATTGCCCATTAATTGGGGTTACAATCTTTTATATCCTATTTAATTATTGGTAACTACTAATTTTATTTCCCATTAATAGGGCTTATTACCTTTTCTCATTTCTCTTATTCTCTTTTTCATCTTATCAAATAATAACCTATCATAAGCAAATGTTATGCATAAACAACACATAAATAGAAGCTATTCCTGTTCATTAACGCAATAAGTGCGTATAAACTACCTACTCCAGCCCAAAATGTATTACAGTCATAAATATTTAACTAGAATATGTTTCCATATTAAATTTGTTGGAATTAGTTTCCTTAGGAAGATTTTATGTTATAATTTCCATAAATTAGTTTAAAAACAAAGATAATAAAAGGAAAGATTGACTCCATCAGAAACTACAAGGAATGAATAATTTCTTTTTGTTTGGAATAGACAGTGTAAACTACGGAGAATATATCTGTACTTTACACATATCTTTCTTTTTATTTACATATATTCATTGTAAAATCTAACGTCACCTTTTTCTATGAAAAGTGGAGAAATAAACCCATTTATAAAATTCAAATGGGTGTTCCTCCCACAAATTAAACTATGCAAAATCTACAATTCAACATGAATAGGCTAATAATCAAAATCCTATTAATGTATAAATTTCCCACTCACCTTAAAAGCGCTCCAAATCTTCAGATCTAAAGTAAAACCTTTGATTCAACTCCAAATCCTTTTTAATCCAATAAATATATACAAAATGGTATATGCATATTTATAGTTTCAAAATTGAGAAGAGATTTCGAATTAGAAGAGAAAATAGATACAAATATATAAATATATATTCTAATATGCGTTTTGTTGATTGATTCTCTTCCATTTCTTCTAATTTCTATTCCTCTCCAATTTGTATAAATATTTTATAATTTAGAAGAATAGTGAAGAAGGAAAATGGAAGATCTTCGCTACTGCCTTAAGGAAAATATGAGAAGAAAGGAGAGGGTTAAGCCTGAATTTATAGGCGTTAGAATCTAACACAGTCATTAGATTTAAAATATAAAATCCGAGTTGTTTAGGCCAAGATTAACCCTATCTGTAGGTTGCCCAACCGATCGACTGCTCCAACACACTATTCGACTGCTTCTGTTGACCGGTTGCAATGGACGTGTCGACCTATGGGCCCCGGTAATTAATATATAAACACTAATTTAATTATTCCCGTTCCGAATTCGTTTTTCATCCGTAACTTCTTCATTTTAACTCCGGTCGCAAAACTCCAAATATGGAAATTGCTCAAAATTTTACCGTGAACGTACCGGAGCAAGTTTCATGGTTAAATTCTATTATTTGCACAAATTCTATTTTTGCAGCCTAATTAACTAACTAACTAATTAAATAACAAATGCTAAATTACTGGGTGTTACAATGGCCAATAGGAAAACATTAGGAAGACCATAATAGAAGTATAGGGATAACACGGGACCTAGAAAATTCCCATTTTCACATGCTAGGAAGAGTGTCTAATTTCAAGCATGAGGAACCATTTTGTAAGCTGAATTGAATCGTGATTTTGAAAATTTGCTTAGAAATGGAAAGATTTCGTTGATTTGATCTTTTAAAGTGGAAACGATAAATTAAGGAAATGAAGACTTGAAAGGGTCTTAGAAGTTTAAGATGTCCAAAAAAGGTGTAGAGTTAAACAATGAAATCGTACAACGAGAGGGCCAAAAGGCAAAATTATCACTCCTCTTCTCATATCTCAAGAAGTGTACTTTCGTACAAGGAAGAGGATGAACTATTGGATTGCCAAGAAAATCTCTAAGAAAGAAGAGAGACACGAGGAAGGAGCATATTGCAACTACCATAAAGCCAATGGGCATCACGCCAATGATTGCCGAGCTCTATTAGGAATTATCGAATATTATGTGAGAAAAGAAAAACTACAAGAGTTTGTTGAATGATAATGTTCAAGGAGTTAAAGAAGAATTGAGCACGGCCAGGTATAAAAGGACAATAATAATCGAAACTCTATCTTCAAACAAAATAGGGATATAATGGACTATAAAAAGCCTTCGATTCTACCGTAAGGCCTAGCCAAAGCATCCATCCGAAGAGTAATGGTCAATTAAGCCTTTGGTCCTTCCATCAGGTCGGGACAAAGTACGATGACTGGCCCTTCATTCCATACTAAGACACATCATCAATAAGAAAGAAAGAGGTAGAAGTAGAATAAATAGAAGAAAGAACAAAACAATATTAGGATCTCACAACGGAAATGGAGCAAAATATAATATATCACATAACTATTACATAATCATAACATCGAAGTTACACAGATTACACAACATTTCACATTAGACAGTTATAAGACCTATCTAACCATTACATTCCAAAATACAATAGACAAAGACTTCAACACAGCGGATATAGATAGATATAGCTACGTCTGGACTCCTGCTCCAAGCTTCCAAAATTTGTCAAGCCCAACCTGATCACTTGGCTACTCATAAAAATGTGAGTACCCAAGAGTTTAAGAAAAACAGAAATGAACTCCGGGTCAGACATGGGTCTAGTGTGAGTAAACGGGTTAAAGTTGTTTAACTTTTAAAAATCATTTGAAAACAAAGGCATCACGTAAGACTTGCCACACATAAACATGGGTAAGATTTTACCTTACGCTAACCAAAACATTTGATAGGAAATCCAGTGATATTATAATAGGGTCTAGGGTTTTCAATATGAAATACAGAAATAGCTGGAATGCTTACATCTCACGTTCCAACATAGTCGGGCACAATCAAAACCGTACAGGCACTTATTGGAGATTGGATTCCATACATTGACAGGGCTACTAGGGTACCACCCATCACAGTACATGTCCTAGATCACCGTACCGAGGATCCACCCTAAATCCCCTGCAACACAAGGCCGGATATCACTCACGAACTACTCATGTTAATACTCGAGGCACCTATCCCAAACACCCGATCCTTCCTTCAAGACAAATCCACAACCCAACCTACAGATACTGCTGACATCCCTGTGCACATGCACCATCGGCCGAGGCTATTCCGACCATCGATGACACCTTCGTCTCGTCGACGAACACACCTACAAGAAACCCGACCACTCAAGCTTCATCACAAGCTCGTGATCAAAATCGAGCAACTCAGTCGAAACTGGAAACAAACCATCACCAAAAAATGCCTCGAACCCACGTCTTCGACCACCAGACATCGCTGCAACTTCGGTCACGCTTTGTTGACCTTCCACATTGTCGTTCCCTAAAGTCTTGTGCAACTGATCACCAGAGTCGCTGTAGTGCCCTAAAATTCCGACCTCAACATAAACTAGGGTTAAAGCCTACTCCAACCCACCGCCGCCGCCATGATGCACTATCCTCCCATTAGATATTTTTCCTGGACCGCAAGGCCTTCCTTCACCTCCAGTGAAGTTCCCGACCAACCCGAGACCACTTATCGCCAAAAAACTCCAAAAACCCAATTTCTGGTCAAACCCCAAATGCTCTCTCAATACAATTCTAAAAATTTTGATTTTCATTTTAAAAATCCTAATTTTCAAAGTTGAATCAAGTTATAAACATGAATCAGTAATCCATGATGATGGATTTTAACATATTCTTAAGGTTTCTACTGCTCTTCCTATTTTCCATAAAATTTTCAAACTTAACTTACTTAGAAAGAATTTTAAACCTTAATCCATGTTTAAACAAACAGGTTTTGTTTGAAACCCAGGTCCTAACAGTGATTAAATAAAAAGATATTAAATTTTGATTTTATTTTTAACTCTGTAACCTAGAAACAGAGAAGCACAGATATGCACATTCAACACATACAAATATACAGAGATCACACTTTTATATACACATGCAAAACAACGTTCATCACAGAAATTCACATGCAACAAATATTTAACTACTTAAGCTTATTAAATAAATGGTTACTCACATGAATAGATGTACAAAGAGCTTGAAAACAGATTGAACTTTGAAAACTTGAATTGTTTTGATCTCTGAAAACTTGAATTTGCAGAAGAAAGTGCTTAGATCTTTTGCTGGAATGCTTAGTTGAACTGGATCTTGATGATTTAAGACTTTTGATTTCAGGTTGTATTTTGAAGATGAATCTTTGTTACAGGCTTTGTTGTTTGAGAAGGTTGCTTTGATATTCCAGGTTTGATAATTTGTTTACAAGATTTTGCAAAATGCTTTGTCTTCGGGTTTGAAAATTTTGTTACATGTTTGATCTTGAGTTTGAGAATTGGTTACAGGGTTTGAGTTTGATCTGTGATTTTCTTGTGGATTGAAAAATGTTTTACAGGTTAAGTTTTCTTGCTTTTTGAAATGAAGAATAGGGAAAGAAATAGAAGAGAGTAGATAGGTGTTTTATATAGCTTAATTATGATTTATTAAAATTTAAAGAAAATGAAAAAAAAAAGTGACACTTGTTATTTCAACTTACATTTGTCATTTACAATCCTTTATCAAATTACATATGTTATCACAAGCCTTTATAATTAAACACTTGTAATTATTCATTTTTATTTATTTTTAAATGTTAAACTAAAACTTTTGTATTTAATTTTCCTAGTTAATAAATATTTTTCTAAATTTATATAAATAAAATCCTTTAAAGAAAATAAAATAAAAACTAATTATATTCTAAATAAAATCATATAAAATATATTTAATTCATTTTTAAATGTTAATATAAAACTTTTGTATTTATTTTACTATTTAATAAATACTTTCTAAATTAATATAAATAAATTTCTTTTAAAGAAAAGAATAAAAACAAATCATATATTAATAAAATGTATATATATATATATAAATCCAGAATATTTTAAATTATTTAACTTTTAAATTTCAAATTTAAATCCAAATTCAATTTCAATTTCAATTTCAATTTAAAATCCAATTTAAAATCAACTCAAATATATATATTTATATATTTAAACAAACACAAATTAAATTTGTAAATAATAATTCTATTTAAAATCTATTTATAAAACAACACATTATTATTATTGTTTTGAAAATAACAATTTTGCCAATTTTAAATAATTAATAAAGGAGATTATCACATTTTAAATTGTTTGAAATTCCGGGATATCACACAAAACGCCTATCTAAGAGAGATAGACAAAAAGCCTTCGGTCCCACTACAAGGCTTGGCCGAAGCATCCATCCAAAGAGTGATGGTCAATCAAAACTTTGGTCCCACCAAAAGGCCTGGCCAAAACGTCCATCCAAAGAAGACAAACAAATCAAGACTTAAAGTCTGAATAAAGGGAGACAGTTTCAACTAATCCAAAGTCGATCAAGGTATTTATAAGACACATAGACTATGATGGTGAGAAAAAGAAAGCAGTTCAAAAAAAAAAATGCTATGCAAGAAGTCAGGTGCGCTAAACTTTATTTAACATAACAACCACACTATGCCTTACGATGTGATGACGTTGCACAATTTTGTTATACAAAATTTTATAACGTTTTGCATTGCACAATAATGTTACAAAATAATTTCCTTTTTTATAACGGGATGCTTCTTCTAATCTCATGGCCCTAGAGGATAAGGAAAAGTGTGATGCTAGTAAACCAGCTCCTTTCCTTTTCCAATAATATCTAAAAACAAAAATGATGTTCCCAAATTGTTAATTCAAACCCATTCGGAGAATCAGGAATCCTCCCAATGTTAAACTGCACATGTAGATTGTTTTACAAGGCAAACCAAACACAATAACTAAGCTCAATTCGATAATTAACTCTAATATTAACACGTACCCTTGTTACCTGTGTAATTTGATGCTTGAAACCGTTCCCCATTTGTTTTTTGACTTCCACTTGTCACAACATATTATCGATAAGATTCTTGAGGCCTTTAACTTAAATATTGCCCCTGTAGTTCCCCTTTCTATTGTTTATTGGAATAAATTTAGACTAAACTTCACCCCTTCAACCAGGAAAGTTTTAGACTCAATCCATTCAATAACTTGCTGGAGTCTATGGCCTGAACGAAACCATCACATTTTTACCAATCTTTATAACAACCCCTCTTCTATATTTTATTCCATTGCTTAGTACATTTCTTTTTGGATTGATCGAAACAGAAGGCACATAAATCGATAGGATTGATTATCCCGCTAATGCTATGTCTTAGTCTCTCATTACGCTTACCTCTTATTGGTTTAATAGTATTACTGACCTTTAAGGGTCATAATTTTTTGAAATTAACTACTATATTCCGTTTTCACATTTCGAATTCCTAGAAATAACTTAAATAATATACACATACAAAATAAATAAATAAATATTAAAATTAAATTCTAGCAATCTTATTTAGATAAATAAACAATTTAAATAATCTTCATTACCCAATCTATTTTATTTAGTAGGCAATATTGGCTACATGAATGCACCCTCAAATATATATATATATATATATATATATATATATATATATATAAGCAAATTATATTCCTTAATTAACTCATAGAATATTTATGTATATTTTATAATTAATTAAAACATGTTTAATTAATTTTAATTCTGATTAATCATGCTACACTTACTTAATTTTCTTACATATATATACACTTACACACACACATATGTGTGTATGTTCTTACATTTATATATATATAGTCATGTTATATATATAGCAGTGTAAATATATGTCTATACTGCACATATATAACAATTGAGAATAACAAATTTATTCTCAATTGTGAATAAAAATTTATATCGATAGACAATAAAATATTTTTATAAGTTGATTACTAAATACATTCTTTGTTTTGAGTAACAAAGGTATATAATAAATTGGATAAATGATAAAGAAGAAATAAACACAATGTTTATAATGGTATTATATTCCTAAACATTACAGTAAAATTTTGCTACAAATCCATTGCTTCTTAGCAAGAAATGCCAACAATCTTTATCTTCCTCAGATAAATTGATATTGTAGATGAGAATAATATTCACTATTACACTGTCTATTTAAAGAGTCAATTTGAACAACACTTTAAGTAATAACCTGTAGTTACAAAGTCATTTGGACATTATTGAAACTTATTAGCTTCATTCAGTGCTTTAAAACAACATTACATTACAGAAAGAGCATTAAACAAAATATGAAATAAATTCATGATTGCACAATGTTTAAAAAATAGTATTTATAAAAGTGTACATTAAGGTCTACACACACATATATATATAATACGTACAAATAATTCATATATACAAACATACATATATATGCATACAAACACACATATATATATATATGTATATGTATATGTGTGTATGTATGTATAAAGATTTTTCTGCATATATATACATACTAATCACTTGATTACATTATTATGTTCACTTGATTATTTGTATATATATACATTAAGCATAAATGCAACAGCTCTCCATTGTTAATTTATTTCATTATCAGCCACAAAATTTCATACGTTTACAACCACATTCACTTCAAATGAGTCAAAACACCACTTATATGTATATGTGTGCATATACATATAAACACGCATAGAACCCAAAGACTTCTCGAATCACTACTCAAATCACCAGCATCAGTTCATCGCTACCCAGATCTTTACATGGATCGTTTGGCACATCTGTTTGAACTTCTGAGCCTGAACCTAGAAATGCACATCATTCTCGCATTTCAGAATATAGCTCACCTTTGTGCATATCCAGAGTTTCACCAACATCTCAGCTGCTTGTAGTATACAAGGTTTCCCGGTCTTTTTATTTGGTTCGTTGGATTGCTACTCCATAATGCATCCTCACCACGCTACACAACTTACTCATTTGGCACAAGTTCGCTGGACTGCTGCACCCTAGCTTGCTGGATTGCTTTGCGTTGCCTTACAATACATAAGAGTGCAGTTCAAATTTTTTTTCTTTGCTGCCTTGTACTCCTTGCTTAGCTGGATTGCTACATGTTTGAAGCTTCACCATTACTCTTTGGCAAGCAAAATCAAACCTATAGCTTGCTACTCTGCACTCACTATGACAAACATCTACACAAATTTCTGCCCTTGAATCACAACTTCAGCATCATAAGCGGCCACTTCCCTCCCCAGTCTCCAAGACCTTTCGCAAACTATGTCTTAGCAAAGAAATATTTTTTGGCTGTTAATGTCATCACAATTTTTGTAATAACATGCTTTGTTGATTTTTACCTTTTCCCATTTAATGATCATCATAGTGATGATCTTGCTCTTGCTCATTTGTAATAACTAGTTCCCTACAAACTTCTATATGCAATTTAGTTTTTATTTAATAAAATACAAGTGCTCTCCTCATAAGAGCATCACTCTTCAATAAAAAACAAGTCGAGCCAGCATCCGTATATGAATAAGGGCCCTCTAATCTCTTTTAAAGCATCAAAACACCCGTATCGAAAGAAGTGTTGATACCATCAGTAAATTGTGACAACCGGCTTCCTCAATCCACAATTTCTCTCCTCACCTAAAAATATGAAATCAATTTTCAGTTAAAAAGCCACTATAACTTCAATTAAATAATCAATAAATGAGTTAAGTTGTTTAGCCCTAGTAAAATATGACTGCATTAATTTAAGTTAATTATTATGCTCTTTTACCTCATTCATCAACTTTTCTAGCATAGTGGTGGGTTTGCAATATGCTAAATAGCTACAAGAAGGAATTTATTTAATTTCTTCTCTTTGTGACGGATTACATTGAGAGAGTCAGTGGAGTCAGTCTGGGCTAATAGTGCTTTCTCATAAGTCTAGTTAGTATTTTCTAATTGGGAGGCCTTATGAGATAATTTACTTGTAGCATCTTCAAGCGCTTTAATTGTTAATGAAAGTTCGTTACATCGACGCTTCAAAGATCTAATTATTAATCTTCAAGCCAATAAACTTCATGTTCCAACAGTCTTTAACTTTTTTTTAAACTCTAACTTGGAAGACCTACTTAACCTTTTAAGTTCTCCAGACTTGCTTTTTCAAGATAAGTTAGATACATCGCTATCACACGCCAAACGCTCTAGAGACAATAAAGAAGAGCTATGCAAAGATGCTTTCCTAGGAGATTTGATTGGAGCCGGAATGGGTAGTCCTTTTTCACTTGGTTAATATGAAGTCATATGACTAACATTCATTCTTGTATTTCATCGCCTCAATTTCCAAATCAAAACACGTTGATTCAACTGAGAAATTCTTGTATCATGATCTAAATGTTGTTTAGGATTGGAATATGAGTTGAGCATATCCATTTGTGACACCATGTAATTTTACAACAATTAATTAAAAAATTTAATCACTAAATAATAACTTCGAAAAATATAATTTGTACAAAAGTTAGAATTTGGCTACGAAACTTATATCGTTAGGTTTGTGGCGGTTTTCTAATCAATTTTCACATATAAAATTTTTCGATCGGAGTTCAAATGAAAAAGCTATTAACGTTTAAAATTTTCAAATCAGAAATAATTTTATATATAATTAAAGAAATAAAAATAATTAATTAACTTTAATTACCATTAGCTAAATTTATTGGACAGTTAACATTAATTGGGTTTTTAACCAAGCAGAAATTAATAGGAGTTAGAATGTTGAGACGAAGCTAAAAAGACTTGGAATCTTGGAAGCACAATTAGGTAGAATATAGAAACAACTCAGTGAAGTCGCAACCAAAATGGAGCAAGTATAGGAAGTCGGTACCAACATCAAGAGGTCAGTGACAACTTCACACACCTTCGTATTTCTCCCTCAAACTCTACATGAGTCCATCTTTGCCCATTTCACATGTGCCTAAGAGATATCAAAGGATTCTGAACAACCAATTACAAGATTTGAAGAACTACCAGTCGGAATAGTAAAACAATTAAGTGATGTAGGAACTGCCACTAGTATCATCCATCTACCCACAGCAATAACATGGGGCATCTTGAAATTGTGTAGGATGAAGCATGCAAGATGAGTCTGCCTACCTGAGTTTAACCATAGTTGTCGGCACCGACTTCAGAGTTCGGTACAGACCTGTGGTGTTAACCCTGATGGGTTCACGACTTCAGGTACTACCTCTGCCCTCTATCTGAACTATACTCTAACTCTTATCTTAGATCAATATGACTGCCACCCCTATAAATACAAACCATAAAGCAAGCAGAAAAGGATATAGTTTCTTCCATCACTACGCGAAAGCTCTATCTCTTCTTCAACTCTTCTATCTAATTATAGTCACCAAGACAATTACTCTAGGCAATTCTAGGACTCAAAATCAGTCTAATCCCTGTACTTGTGGCTTGTTCTCTCTCAAATTCTTTGTAATCCCAATCAAATCTATAAGCAACAAATCTATAAAGTGGACATAGGCCTTAGATTGCCAAACCACCATAAAATCTCTTGTCTCTCCTTTTATTTCTTCGACTTTATTGCTATTTTTTGTTATCTTTACCCTATTCTAATAGGGCTGGTGCTTTCACATATCACACTAGGGTGTTGATCCATTTTTTGGGTTAACACTATGGTGCTTTCACTAAGAACATCTGAACCCAAGCATAGATCTAGCTTGCTATTTTAGGTCATAAGAAATCCAATAGTTAGATCCAAGAAATTTTCTTTGTGCATTTATAGGCTTGCTATTAGGGACCAATGGCACCTAAGAAGTGAACTATTCCTGGGAGATCTGTAGGAGTAATCATTGCTGGAGAGGAAGAAAACCCCCAACAAACTGAAGGAAACAATGCTAACAATCATCAAACAGAGGTTAATGCTACAAACCTAACACCAGGTGCTTTCGCTCAATGGGAACTTAACCAGATGGCTAACCAACTTAACAAGAAGATGGCTGATAGTAAGAAAGCTTTTATGGACAAGAAGATGCTTTGCTGGTGCTACAACCACCAACTACCCCAAGGGCTAACCCGAAAACTGCAGAGGCTATGGAATAGGAGAATTCCTCCGTCTAAGGCTTGAATAGGAGGGATGGCAAGCAAAAGCGGGAGGAGATAGTTGGTGGAGCCATTAGAACTGTTATTGAAGGTAATGGATGTACCCCTCCCATCAAAGGACAACCTGCTGCAAACCCTAACCTTGGAGTGAAGGCTCTATAAAGGAATATTACAATGCTTCTCTTCGATTCTTAAGATGACATGCAACTTGGTGCTAATTGACTGGAATTCAATGTTGACATAGGCAGGAAAAATGCTAGAAAGGAAGTTCATAATGCTGCTACAAGGCCAATGCGCTCTAACGGAATTATGGACGAGTAGTTCTCCTACAAAATGGAGAACATAAACTTCAGTTGGAAAACCAAGGCCATTTGCAGAGTCAAACGCTTGGCGTAGCCCCTGACAGTCGACCTGTGGACAACCGGACTAGTGAGGCCTTCATTGCAGACATGGTCAAACACTTGACGAAAGAAAGTAAAGGCAGAAAGGATGATGATTGGGGTTCTGCACTAAGACAGACTCGTTTATTGAAAACATTCTAAGGGAAGAGTACCCCCAGAAGTTTACTATACACACTATGTCATCTTATAACGGGGTGACAGACCCTAAGCAGCACTTGTACAAGTACAGTCGGCATATGGAAAAAGCCAGGACAAAGGATGTTGTCCGCTGCAGATGCTTCCCTGTCTTCTTGGAAGGTATTGCTTCTATGTGGTTTACCAGACTCCTACCAAGATCCATTTCTACATTTGATGAGCTGGCAAGGAAATTGTTGGAACAATTCAAACTTCACATGGCATAGATAAAAGAGCGATGACTCTATCTGGCCTTTTCTAAGGGCCAAATAAGTGACTAAAAACCTTTATGAACCGGTTCAAACTGAAGCTACTGAAATGAGCATCCTAACGAAGATATGGTATTCATGGCTTTGGTTCGGGCTATCCATCCAGACACAAACTTTGGAAGATGGATTAAGATGAAACGACCAACCACCGTTGAAGGAGTTTAACTGAAAGGTAAGTCAGTATCTAAGATTGCAAGAGCTAGATGCATTAGAGGGCAAGCCTACCAATGTGCAACCAAAGGATTCAAAGAAATGTAGTGGTCAAACAGCATGGAAAAGATTCTGGAGCCATGATAGGAAATGCAAGAAAAGATGGAAATCAGAAAAGGAAGAACCAGAACACTAGTAAACATGAGGGGTATGGAAAGTGCATCAGGATTCTGAGACCTGAGGAGTATACGCCATTAAATGACAACTTGAATAACATTTACCTTGCAAGTTGGGGAATGAATGATACAGCAAGCCTCCCCAGAAAGGAAGAATTTGAACGACAAAAGCAATAAGCGAAGTTCTGCTGCTTCCACGAGACTCATAGGCATAACAAAATGCATGTTGGCATTTGATGGACTCAATCAAAGAACTAATAAGGAATAATAGGCTCCAATAGTACGTGAAGAAACCACAAAATTCTAACCAACTTGCTGGATCCCAAGTTCTGAGCAATCAAAGAAATCAGACCAGGCCCAGTTGAGACGAAACTCATTGGACTGATCTGAAACTCGTCATAAGTAACATTTCTCGAGGACCTCTCCCAGCACAGAAGAGTTGGAGCGAGAAGGAGAAATACGGTAGTTCACTAAAGCATGCTTCTAAGAAAACTTGTTATGCAATTAACAATGGAACTCCAGCCAAATAGTAGAAAACAATCACATATGATATTGTATTTTGAAGTTGAGATACTGAAGGAATAGAGACGCTAACTCTTGACCCAATGGTGGTAACCATCGTAATCGGACCATCAGTTGTGCGTCAAGTATTGGTTGATAGTGGTGGATTGGTAAAAATCTTGTTTCTACATATATTTGATCAAATGAAGATAAGCACCAAAGATGTGACTATGTGTCGAACTAATACTAGGGCTTTAAATAAAAACCGAGACAACCAGTTGGGACGATCGAGTTACATGTAGAGCTCGAAGAAGGAGAACGAAGGGTGGTCCTTATCCAAACCTTTGTAATAGTCCATGAAATGTCATATTACAACGCTTTCTTAGGTCAACCGATCCTTATTGATTCTATAATAGCTTTGGCTCCCTGGAGCCTACCATGAAGTTTCCAATGGAGAATGGGATTGGAGTAGTGAAGGGAGACCAAAGCATGGCAAGGGAATGCTACGTCGTTGAACTACGTGAATCTAAGCGTCGTGAGAAAGGTAAGAATGTGGGGAAGTCTCTCCACATTCATGAACCATAAGTATAGCAATTATAGAACCGCCTCTGGCTCTGGGACCATAGCCGCTTCGATAATGCTTTAGACCCTAGGAAAAAGAGTTCTGGAGAGGAGAAGGCAAGCTGGTGGAGTTTATAGTTGCTATCCCTGTCGACATGGATGACCCAACTTGGGTGTTAAAGATAGGTTCCTATCTTGGAATCAAGATGCAAAACAAATTGATAAAATTTCTTCTTGCCAATCTAGATGTCTTCGCTTTGACGCATTTCGCTATGTGTGGGATATCGTCGAAGATAGCATGTCACCCACTTAATATCGACTCTAAATTCACACCAGTAATATAGAAGAGAGGCAATATGTGTCCAAAGCAATCCGCTACATTGAAGGAAGAAGTGGACAAGCTATTGGCCAATGGCTTTATCCATGATGCAACATATCCTGAATGGGTATCAACCCTGTAATTGCCAAGAAATCAAATGGTAAGTGAGGGAATTGTGTCGACTATTCGGACTAGAACAAATATTGCCCAAAGGATGGCTCTCAACTACCCAAAATTGATTAGTTAACTGATGGATCTGCAGGACATGAGCTACTCTCATTTATTGATGCCTAGTCAGGGTACAATCAGATTATAATGCATGAAACCGATCAGGAGAACACTAGCTTCATTATCGACTTTGAGCTATATTATTATCGCATGATGTTGTTCGGCTTAAAGATTACTAGTGCTGCTTACCAAAGATCAATGAATGCAATGTTCAAGAATCATATCGGACAGGCAATGGAGGTATATATGGATGACATGCTTGTGAAGTTGTAGGTTTCTAGAAATCATTTAGACGACCTCTCAATGACGTTTGAAATTCTTCAAAAATATAGGATGAAATTGAATCCACTGAAGTGTTCTTTCGACATAGCTTTTGGAAAATTCCTTGGATTTGTTGTAAATGCTAGGGGCATCGAAGTTAATCTAGAACATACAGCCACCCTACCGAGTGTCAGAGCCCCCTCAATAAAGAAGTAATTGTAGAGCTTAAATTTTAAAATTGCAGCATTAAGTTGATTTGTTTCTAAAGCGACAAATAAGTGTATACCATTCTTTGATGCATTGAAGAAAGGTAAGAAGAACTTCGAGTTGAATCAGGATTGTCAGACAGCTTTTGAAGGACTACTATAATACATAAAGACTCCACCAGTCCTATCCAAGCCAGTGGAAGGAGAAGACTTGTTCATCTACTTGGCAGTGTCTCATCATGCTCTAAATGCAGTGCTTGTATGAGAGGAAGGAGAATTCAATGGCCCGTCAAATTCATGAACAAACGCTTTACCAGAGTTGAACAGAACTATCCGAAGTTGGAAAATTTGGCATATTGCTTACTGATAGCGTCGAGGAAGTTGCAACTGTACTTTCAAGCATATCCAATTGAAGTGTTGACGGATCAACCTTTGAAAAAAACACTTATTGTCCTGAGACTACATGGCAACTTTTAAAGTGGAATATTGAATTGAGCTAGTATGACGTGACTAATCATCCGCAAAAGATAATTAACGTATAGTCATAGGCTGATTTCATCATAGAATTCACCGTTCGAGATGGCGAAGAGCAGGAGACAATGGAAGTGGTATCATAATGGAAGATGTTTGTAGATGGCGCATCAAACAAATTCTGCTCGGGAGTGGGAGTTCTGCTTGAGACTCTCGAAGGATGATCGATCTACCATGCCTTAAGACTGGAGTTCCATGCTACTAACGAGTAGAGTATGAGGCATTGAAAACAGGATTAAAAATTATGAAGGAAATAGGAATAAAAGCTGTACATACCTACAGTGACTCTCAACTAGTCATTTTTCAGATAAAGAGGAAATATCAAGCTAAAGGGGCAAGTCTCGCTCTCTACTTGTCAAAAGAATGGGATCTGCTCAAAGATATTGAACACTATAAGATAACCCGTATTCCCAGAGAATAGAACATGAAAGCCAATTACTTGGCCAATCTGGCTAGATTCGGAGATGCACAATCAAGGGTTAATTCTAGTTGAAGTATTAACGGCTCCAAGCATAGATCAGATGGATGTAGATTGGGTTTTGGAGATCACGAAAGAGAAAGAATCATAGATGATGCTAATCAAGGGTTATCTACTTAAAAGAATGCTCCTCGGAAACTGAAATGAACGAAAGAAGTTTCTTTGAGAGACACCGTGGTTTGTGCTACAAGATGGAGTGCTATACATGAGAGGCTTCTCCACCTCCTTGCTAAGGTAAGTAAACGAACACGAAGCCAAGAAGATTCTAATGAAGGTCCACGATGGCAGCTGCAGCGACCACACCGGGGAGCAGACACTGGCATAGAAGATTTATGTTATGGATATTTCTGGTCCATAATTAACTAAGATGCAGCAGACTATGCCAAACATTATGATCAATGCCAGACATTTTCAAAGATCCCGAGAACCCCATCCTCATAACTTACACAAATGGTCAGCCCTTGGCCATTTGCGATCTGGGGAATAGATTAAGTCGAAGTACTACCAATAGTAAAAGGAGGAGCCAAATATGCTATCGTTGCAATTAATTACTTTAAAAAATGGGCAGAAGGGGAACCGCATGCCACCATTACCACTAAAAAGGTAATTAGCTTTCTAATGAAAAAAAAATTATTTTCAGGTTTGGAGTACCATAGAAAGTCACCACGGACAATGGAACTCGGTTCGTGAGTGCTGAATTTAAGGACTTCTGCAAGCGTTATCAGATCGAGAAGGGTTTTTCCATCGTTGTGCACCCATAGGAAAAAGGACAGGTGGAAGAAGTGAACCAAATCATCAAATCTACCATCAAGAAGCGACTAACAAAAGCTAAAGGAAAATGGGTAGATGAACTTCCACTTGCACTATATGCTTATAGAATAACACATATATTTATGACCGAGCACTCACTGTTCACCTGGGCATATGGTTTAGAAGCAATAATCCTAGTAGAACTAGAAATCCGTTCTCATCGGAGGCAAAACTTCAATCAAAGAGAAAAAGGCAGTTCCTACTCGAGTCGCTTGACTAGATCGATGAGAAGCGGGTGGAAGCTGTGCTAAGGACTGTTTCTCACCAAAAAAGAGTAGCATGACACTTCAACACCAAGGTTCGCAACCGCACCTTCAAAGTGGGAGATCTTATCCTGAAAAATATCTTCCCGGGTATGAGGCCACTTAGTCCGAATTGGGAAGGAACCTATATAATCGACCAAAATCTTAGAGATTGAACGTTTAAGCTGACAATGGTCGATAGAATTCTGATTCCTCGTGATTGGAACAACGACTCGCTGTGGCACTATTTCATTTAATACTTATCTATGTATTTCCTATTTTTGCAAATAAGCCACCCAGGGAAACTAGGGGCATTGTAAATAGGCATGACTTGCCTCTCCCTTTATTTTATCAGTAAAGTTTCACTTCTTGAATCAATGGAACCGCGTTCTTATAAGCAAACTGTCGAGTTGATAGGGAAAATATAATCAAACTACTGGATCGACTAGGAAAATAGATCCCTGCCTTTTGAGAACCAATATTGCTTCGGTAGTATCGGAAAGGCCCATATTTCCTCGAGAAGACTCGTTATCACTCCGGTGGTATCAAGGAACTCATCATTCTCCTTATCCACATCCCATAAGTCGCATGTCGCTGCTTAAATCGATGGTGCCACGTTCAAGTATGCTATATATAATTGTGCACATTCCATAAGACACGCGTCATTGCTTGAACTAGTGGATTCGCATCAAGTATGTTATATCTCCATGTATGTATCCCATAAGCAACACGCTGAAGCTTGATTCGGTGGAACCACATTCAAATACGCCATATTTCCTTGTGTGCATCCCACAAGTTGCGCATCACTTCTTGAATCGGTGTAATCATGTTCAAGTACATAGTAACTCCTTGCGTGCATCCCGTAAGCGACAAGTCGCCACTTGGGCCAATGGAATCGCATCTAAGTAAGCGCTCCTCCGGTACGCCACACTATAAGCCATAAAATTCTTCTTGAATCAATGGAACAATGTTCAAGTATGCAACACACTCATACTCCATTCAATAGGTTGTGTGACGCCCCTTGAACCAGTGGGACTGTATTCTCAAAATCGATATGCATACATAATTGTAAAAGTGCTTCATACTTTCGGGATAAGATGTTTTGACTCGAAAGCCATTAGATTGATGGAAAAATCGAACCAACTCTCTAAGTACCAGCGCTACCCCTAACAATGTTGGAGAACTCCTTTGTATGCAGGTTATCTACGTTACTCTAGTAGCAATGATAGTTTTTCAGAATCTCCTAAGTGCTGACGTCGCTTCGACAACATCAGAATAAATTTATGTTGAACGATTGGTAGAAATCAATCCCTACTTTCCAAGAGAGTGGTGCTGCCCTGGTAGTGCCATGGTTTTAAAAATAGGATCAACGGTGAAATCCAATCTCTGTCTTCTAAGTATTGGCATCGCCCTGACAATGCTGGTAAATCTCAAATCACCAAGCTGGTTAGGAAATCAGCACACACCTGCAAAAACCCGACATCGCTTGAAGATAGGCGACATCACAGGAAAACCCAAGGCATTGAGCTACTCATGGATTTTCGTAGATAGAAACTGACACAATGAGGGGACCTCAATACCAAACTTGGAGATGCTTGACCAAGATCGAAGTGCAAAATGCTCAGAATCAAGCAGCTAAACCACAAGTTCCCAAAGACAACAGCTATCGTATAACTCGAACTGGGAGCAACCAGAGAGTCGCCCAAAGTACTCAATCCCTTATCAAGTGTTTAGATCAAGAGTTAAGAGTAACCATCCTTGTTGAGTGGGGGCGCACACATTAACGCTTGTTTAAAATAAAACAAATCACATCGCAGTTCTGTTACATCAAACATAGAATTTTGGCAACCATAACAGAACAAAGAAAAGTAATATATAAAAATCACTGCAGATTTCACTATTTACATGCGCAGAGTTGCGGTAGATACACATATCACATAGTACAACGTTATATAATATGGAAATTGCAAGATAGGCAGTTGCAATATGTATACACATAGTGGTACATAAACAGGCACAATACGTAATGCGTAAGTAAAGTACATAGGAAAGATTATAATAGAAATGCTAATCTTTTCATTACTACTATCATTTTTGTATAATTCAAATAAGGGGTCCCATATCTGCACAATATCGGCTCGTTTGGACATAACAAAAGCAAAAAATACAGACTTTACTAATGCGATGAAAAAAGAAAGAAATACTATGTATATACTCTATACTTATGCAGACTAAAAAACATAAAAGACACATACCAAAAGGACCATAACTACTCCACTCCACCAGCGCTCGAGTGCACCATTATATCTTCCCGCCTTTGCCTAGGTGGACTGGGATCTTATGCCTACTTTCCTTATCGGTCCCTTCTTCTATAGCAAGGCCACCCCTTAGATCCTCTAATAGTCATGCCTCCCTCCTTTGACATCCGTAGCCTAATAGTGGTCAGAATCTTACGCTTCGTCTCCTCCTTTTCCTTCTTCAATTGAAGCCATTTCTTTTCTTCTTCCAGCATTTCTACCATCATCGCCTTGTCCGTTGGTTCCAACTCACTGGTGACTACTACCTCTTTGTCCATAGATATGGAGACATCCTCCAAATTTGTAGTTCTTCTATCTGCTCAGGATTGGGTCCAGGCCCGGACCTAGAGACATAAATCATGCTGGAATCAATCACGGAGATGATAGTGGAAGCAGTGAAGAGCGCAGTGGTTCCTAAGCTTTGATTATCTTAGGGCAGTGAAGGAAGAATCGACTGATCTACAATTTAGGAAACACAGTTGTATAGTTTAGTAAGTTATTCTAGAGTGAATCAAAGCACCTAGAACAATGGAGAGACAAGGGAAATACCTGATCCAAGAGTTTGAGTTTGGTCACAAACTACAACTTTGAAGTTTCCTCCACCAGTCCCTACCTCGAAGGGTCACAGGATAGCTGGAGAAAGGTGTGACTCACATAAGGCTTTAGAAGATAGATGAACATCAACAGCTTTAGAAATAGTAATTGCGGATATCGGAATGGCTACCGTTTGCTTTTAGGAAGTAGGAACAAGCGTTTCATGTTGACCTGAGGAGCTGGGCTTGGTAGCGGCATTAATGGCATCTTTCTCTCGCTCTTCTCAAAGAATCTATCTACCAACTATCAGAAAGTCTATGTCTTCAGAGCTGAGGTAGGCAGCCATTAATTTCTCCTCGGAGTGCATATCCCTAGCTTGCTCCGATCTTACCAGCACTTCCTCACAGACCATGGCAAGAGTACGAGGATAATCATCACCAAGCCATTTCAGGCTGCCTCTGTTCACCACATTGCATGTGTAGAGGTGAAGCACGCAGGCATCCATCTGGCCTATTGCCTCATCATACGCTGTTCGAAGCTCTGAAAGCTCCGACCGTGTAACCAAAAGGTCGATCTTGGCCGCCAGTTTGCCACTTACAACTTCTTCTTTCTCCATGACTAACCACGCGTTCTCCTCACGAAGTCAGGTAAGTTCGGAAGCCTGTTTGGCGATGGCAACATCTTGACCAGCAATGGTTTAATCTCGGGATTTGATAGTGTTCTCTACAATGGTGATCTTCTCTGTCAGTTTGCCAGATTCCCTGTGAGCATCCTTGAGCTGATCTTTAATCTTGATAAGCACTTTGTTGTGTGCCCGGTAAGCCTTGGTCAATAACTTATTACTGGCAGCCTTTCCTTTTAAGGCTACATCCCTCTTAACTTTTAGCTTGGCTATTTCAGTATTGCGATCCTTGATCGCTTTATCATGGTCTGCCCTTTCAGCCTCGAATGAGAGAGCTTCTTGATAATTGATATGATTCACATCCAAAAGGACCTCCACGGGATGTTGCTAATCAAACCCAGCTTCTAAGTCCTTGCATACCATCTCAAAATTGCACAAGGAAGTGGTTCTTTTAGTGGACGTGATGTTCTTGTCGAGCTTAACACCCTTTAAGAATAAATGCGGGTAGGCGGCCTAGAGCGTGGGTGGACTAGGTAGGAGTACAGACTTCTCCCTTTGGCTAGAATAGCTAAGGCAGCTATAGTAGTCATAGGCCAGGATGAAGGGACTTCCTGTATTACGGCAGCTTGAGCTTCAGTGTGAGGGGAAGCAATGGATAATGAAGCCTCACGGCATTCATGAGAGTCTTGTGGCGCTTGTGCACGTCGCTGGGAGCACTACTCTCATCATTCCTTTTTCTTTTATTTCCCCGCTCACACACACACACTCTCTCTCTCTCTCTCTCTAAGTTGCGAGCCTCCTCCTCCTTTGTCTTCCTCTTATCCTTGTCCATTTTGTGATAAGAGAAATGGCAGGTAATCAAAGTTTGATCCTCGTATGAGCTAGATATTTGACGAAGTTGGTAGTACAGTCCATGACCCATGGAACCTAAAATAAAAAGGAAAGTGGAGTTAACTTTTGCATAGGAAAGTTGACTTGATGCAAAAATGTGTGTCCGTGTCCCAAAGTGAAGTGTGTAGTGTGTAGTTCCGATGACCCCCTATGTACTCTACCAACTATATCGGCACGGTTTAGGGGTTGGAATCATTCCACCTTCGCTCATAAAAGCGCTAAAAGAGATGTTGATTTACAAGCCAATCTTGTCTAATATCTTGCTAATCAAAATACCACCAAATCCATTCACATGAATGGAAACATCTCTTAGCAAGTCAAAAGTCGACATTTTTCTAATAGGAATTGTAGCATCTGACCTTCAATAGATTATGGAGTTTCAACAGTGGTTTTCCCTAGAGGAGGGGACATCAGGAGCTAAGGGCTCAGTGCCTCAGTGGTCAATAGATTCAAAGAGAGAATATTAGGATGGTTAGGGGTCATCTCTGGTGGTTCACTAAAGGATTCATATTCTTCTTTCTCAGCAACATGAAAGTCGCTATCATCATCAACACTTGAGATCTCCCCCTCTTCAGCCACTATTGGTTATTTCCCATCTCTCTTTTCAACCATCTCATCTTCCTCTGAATTGTAGGCATTTTACCGCTATCATCCACATAACTAGGGGCATCATCTTACTGGGCTTGTCAGCCCCTGTCCCAATAGCATCTTCCTCATCACTCCTTATAGGCTTGTCAGTTACTGTATAAGCAGTTTCTTCCCCATGTTCCTCATCGGAGGCACCTTCCTCTTCTTCCCCTTGAGTATCCTCGTCAGAGCTATGAGAAGGGGTATTAGAATGGGTGCATGATCTAGAGCTTCCCTTCGTCGAAGCTTTAGCATCGACTATTCCTCCCAGAGCGAGCAGTTCATATTCTTGTTTTTTCTCATTCGTCGAAAGGAACTTGATGGAACGGTGGCTTGTACTAACGGCTTTCAAGTCTTCTAGCATCTATTGTGCTCTGGTCATTTATCCCCTTTTGGAATACTTGTGAGAGGCACACATTCAGTTTGGAATGTAGATTTTTCGAAATGAGAGGAATTAATAGAGAGGAACTCACTTCCTTTTAATCAGAATTGATTGAATCCTTCTGGACAGCATATGAAGAACTATTCGCTCTTAAACGTGGAACGTTTATTGTAGAGTTTCCCGATGACCTTGCATCTAGTCCAAGCCTCGATGATTACAAAGGATGGACAATCTTTTCTCGTTTTTAACTTGGGCAAATATGTAAGCTCATGGATCGGGGAGGACATTTAAACCTTCGCATGAATAGAATATATAGTAAACTCAATAAGGAAAGTCCATTCAGGTGAAACTGAAATGACCCAAGCCCGATTTCTCCTAAGAAACTCCTCGGGAAGGAATTTAAAGGCGGAACAGCACCGCTAAGACACATATATTGGCTACAAGTTGTGAAACTAGGCAGGCGATGATATGCAAATTCATTTATTACTGGTAGGCAAATATCTTCTATGGGGATGCCATGTTGTAAGCATATATTACTGAGCATCTTCTCAGTCAAAACGATAGGTATTTGTTCTGGCAGGTTGGTTAATCTCCCAGGAGGCGGTGGGGCAGAACGGGATCCATCAGCATTATCTAGATCTTAGATCCGGAGGTTGTAGGTTAGTTAGTTCGATCTAGGAGAGATGGTGAAACTTGAGAAGTAGTGGATGCACATTCAGAAGGAGTGGATGATCCCTCATCATACTTATAGGGGGTTGATTGTCGAGACATTCTAAGATAGAAGAACTTGTCATTTAACATGGTCAGGTAAAATTTAAATTAGAATTCAAAGGAAGCCGACATGTGTTAACCAATTGAATTCTAAGCATTAAACGGGGCAAATGCAGCATGTTATCTATATGAAATGAGTCCAGTGTCCCGAATACTATGAACGAACTACCCGATGTAGATAATTAACACGCAAGTAAAAAACAATTTGCAATGTCTTTGGAATTATTTTTCTACATTTACCCATTATCGATCAATGATCGATAACAGATTTGTCATCCGGACTGAAGTGAAAATCTTTCTTTTTTGGATCACTAGAAATGAAAAATTAGAAAAGGCAATGTGGTGAAATTATCCAATACGCCCAAATTCAAGATGGATTGTTGATTTAGAATCTATCTGACGATCAGGACTTAGCAAGTCTCATAGATCGGACAACCATAACTAAAGAATCAAAACCCTTCCCCAGAATCATACGTGTTCAATCCAAAGAAATCCAAACAACCTTAAGTTCATTCATGAATGCATATTTCATGACTTGATCATCCACAACTAAACTAAAATCAGCAAAGATCAAAACCTTCTTCTCCATCATCACTACCTTAAGACCCGCCATCATCCACCCTGAACTCGATTTGAACTTGAAGTCGGCCTGGGGTTTCGAGGAGAATCGATCCCAAGAACTGGAGATGCAACCTTAGAGCAACCAACCAAGTTGGACGATGGCGAGTTGTTAGGGGAAGTGTCGGCAGGCAATGGTGCAATGAAAGTAGGTCAATGATGGTGGAAGATGAAGGTTGAAAATCAATTTGGTGCTAGAAGAACTAAGGTATAGGCTTCTTGAACTCGGCAATAGTATGTAGAAGTGAGAAGGGTTGAGGGCAAGTTGGTTTATAAAAAGAAGAAAAAGCACAAATTTTCTTAAGCTTTCAAGTTGATACTGACATGAAAGGTCAGAATCGACATGTCGCTTCTCAACTGCATTGTTCAAACTTCACACAATGAAACTATTCAACTATACGAAGCTGCTCATGAATTCCGATATCCAAATCATGTAACCAATATCAAGAAGAAAATTCCAATTTCAACTAAAAGCAAACAATGAATAGAATTTGATCAATTAGAGCCAAGTAAAAGCAACGCCTTAAGATGGCACCGAAACAGTCAACTGGAATTCACAGGATAGTAATTCGAGTCTTGTCTCGTTCCAAAGCTCGCTTTGTTTTCAATGAAAGCATACTTTGGGGGATGAATACAAACTGCGTTTTTAATCAAGCGGAAATCAATAGGAGTTAGAATATTTAGGCGAAGACTAAATGAGTTGGAATCTTAGAAGCAAACTTAGATAAGATATAGAAATAACTCGGAGAAGTCGCAACCAAAATGGAGCAAGTATGGCAAGTCTGTACCGACATCAAGAGGTCGGTATCGACTTCACACACCTCCATATTCTCCCTCAAACTTTGCATAAGCCCATCTTTGCCCATTTCATGTGTGCCCAAGTGATATTAAAGGATTCCAAACAAATAATTACAAGAATTGGAGAGCTAGAAGCTAGAACAGTAAAACGACTAAGTAATGAAGGAAATATCGCCAATATTAGCCATCTACCCACAACAATAACATAGGGAACCTTTAAATCATATAGGATGAAGCATGAAAGAAGAGTCAACCCACCTGGGTTTAACAACAGTTGTCGGCACCGACTTCAGAGGTCGGTACGAACATGTGGTGTTAACCTAGATGGGTTCACGGCATCAGGCAGTACCTCAGGTCTCTATCTGGACTCTACTCCAAATCTTATCTTAGCCCAATATGGTTGATAACCCTATAAATATAAACCATAGAGCAACCAAGAAAGGATCTGTTTCTACCATCACTACATGGAAGCTTTGTTTCTTCTTCAACTCTTCCCTCTACACCATAGTTATTAAGGCAGCTACTCTAGGACATCTAGGACTTAGAATCGGTCTAACCCCTACACTTGTGGCTTGTTCTCCTTTATATTCTTTGTAATCTCAGTCAAATATATAAGATACAAAGCAATAAAATGGACATAGGCCTTAGATTGTAAAAATACTGTAAAATCTCTTATCTCTCTTTTTATTTCTTTGACTTTATTATTGCTTTCTATAATCTTTGCCCTATTCTAACACGGCTGGTGCTTTTACGTATCACACTAGGATGTTGATCCCTTTTTTGGGTTAACAACTAAAATTGCCTAAACGTTAAAAAAATATTAATGGAGATAAATGATATTGATCGACCAAAGTTGGAACAAAATTAAAAAAATCACAACATGATAATTAATCATGTTTAAAACAGGCCATAGGTCGACCAATAATGCACTCAGGTCGATCGGTAGTGGTAGACCCAAAGCAAGGGGCAGTCAACCGTTGTCAGAGTAAATTCGATAGTAATGTATGGCCAAACGGCCCTGATTCAATATGCTCAATCGAACGGCTGACACTGATTTGAACCCCTAAAAGCACGAACCTAAACCCTCATTTTCGGACTATCATTTTTGGAGCGATGCTGGAGGTCCGCCATTTTCTCTTCTCCTCTAAATCCTAAATTCTTAAAAATATTTATAGTTTATATGTATATACAATTGGAGAATAATATAAGATGAATGATGAAGAAAATAGGGTCAAATCAAATCGCCAATGCCAAGTTAAATTGTAAATTTGGATCTAAAATATAAATCAAATTCCAAATCTCTTTTCTAATCTAGATCTCTGATAAATTGTGTACACTTGTGGTGTATATATCCAAATAGGGAGAAAAAGGAGTCAAACTGGAATGACAGGGATTAGATCGGGAGATTTGGAATGCTAAAAGGGTGAGTGGGAAATTTTATATTTTGATATAATATTTGATTTATATCGTTGTAAATCTATTTTTATATGCTTGAAATATAAATTGGAGTTTTACGGTAAAATTGTATATGCGACATAAAATTATAAACCCTACCTACATATCCTATTGATGATAACCTGTATGGTGCATTTCATGTATGTAAACCTAGTGAATACTATATTTTAGTAGCCCTTGAAATTTATGGAATATGTGATAGTTCCAGATTTTTGAATTTAATATGACTTGTACAAATAAAACCGTAAATCGAATTATCACTATAAAACATAGGGATCAATATAGTATTTTAATTTGATGAATTATATAAAGTGTTGCAATGTGAATTTCTATACATTATCAAGTTTTAGATTTATAAATAAAAATGTAGTGGTTGAAATAACGAGGAATATGCCTAAAAGGAATGAGATGTATAAAATAGGGATATTTACCATATTTTGTACTGTCTATTTCAATAACCATGAAAAGATAATTCCTTGCAATTCCAATTGTAACACAAATCCCTTTTTGGATAAGTATAGATATTTACAGTGTTAACCATTCCATTTGAAAGAAACGTAATTCCAATGCATTAAAATATAGAATTCCCTTTAGGAAAAATAAAAGAATAATAAATGTGATAAAAATGGTCTAAGAAAAGTATGCGCTATATAAGTAAAATGGAAGCGAGATAAAAAGAAATGAAAAATAGACAAATTCTAATTTAAAGTAAAAAGGTATAGATAGTCATCTAAAACAAGGTAAGGATTTAAAGGTTAAAGAGGAATAAAAATAGAAAGTACAATAGTGGAGAAAAGGGGAAGTAAATGAGAAAAGGGTATTTAAATCTTTTAAAAAGGAAGTGGTAAATAACCTTAACAAAATAAGATGTAAATACATAAAGAAGTAAAGGAATATTTTTAATAGTAAACAATAGAAGCATGGTAATTAAACAAGAATGAATGAAGATGTGTGTGTATACGTAACCTTAGGTATGCATTTATAATGGGTGTCATTATTAAAAGTTGGTAGATAACTTAGTAAATAAGAATGACATAGTCATTAGTATGGTTTGGAATGCGAGGTCGGTAGTGTCATACAACAGAAGTCTGCCTATCGTAAGGGGCTACTAACATTAGTGTATACATTATACTAATGTGAGACATATCTAACTATAGTACCCTTAGAGTTATATACGCTTGCATATAGGTGAATGAATACCCTCAATAGAGTCTGTTTTAACAAGTTATGGGGTATCGTCTTGATTGCATTATGCAATCTAAATAGGATGGTGAGCGGCTCAACTCTTTGTCAGTATGTGTTGGTACCAAATCAGGAGTATGAGCTGTACATAGGTTGAGTGCGTCATCGGTCCTGCACGGTCAACTAAAAAGATAGGGTTATACCTAACGAGCTGCACCTCCTACAAGGGTAGGTCACGTTAAGTCATACACCGCCACGGCTGTTTGCTAGTTTGTTTGAAGGCCAAGGCTAAATAACCCATAATAGAGTTCTATCAAAAATGGATGAGGTAATCCAATGAGCTTTTTCCTCTATAGCCATGGAGCTAAGGCCGTAATAGGAAGCAGACAAGTATTAAATCCCCAAGGCAAAGCGAGATAGTATACGACTAAATTATAGTGATGCCATTATCAAGCATTGCGGGAGTTCCTCAGTATCCATGATGACAAGGATATAATACTGCATTAGCGATGGATCTTGACAAGGTTTTGGGCTATGGATACAAATGAAGATAGTATCTTGGCTCAAAAGGGGACCGTGATGACTTATATTCTACATATTAAAGGATCGTAGAATATTTACATTATTTTCATATGAGGTTGTATGGTTCTAAAATTTTACGAAATGACTCTTAAGGACATTTCCCATGACCATGATATGAGCCGAGTTGGGGTGTAAAACCACTTCCATTAGATTGGGATGATGGTTTCTCGTTGTGTAGAGTGGTCAAATTAAGAAAATGGACTTACCGTTTGAGAGTTATGGCTATATGAAGTTTTATTTGATTTTAAACAAATTAAGTGGGTAATTAAGGCCATGAATGCGAAGGCCCATGAGCTATTTCAGGATTGTAGTAAGTGGGGGTGATGGGACCTCATCCTAATCATTTCACTACTTCCTAAAATAGTGAAAAACCATTATTAACCTCCATTGACTAAAAAGAAACCGTTAAACCTATTTTAATTAGCCAATAACATCATTAAGAGGAGATTAACGGGATTAGCACTTAGGATTAGAGATTTACAGTTGGAGGAGCCTTCGATTCCATGCCTTCTACTATTCATTTGGGGATTTGGATATTGATTTGGGATTAGGTGAGTGATTAGATCTCTTACTTGCTAATTAGGTCATTATACACCCTAAATAATATTTTAAAAAATTATATAAAAACTTTAAAATTGTTTTGGACTATAACTAACCCTATATGTGAAATCTAGACAATTTGGACTTGATTTATGAAGACGTGTTATTATGGATCCTTAACCTTCATCGTAGATTTGGATTACTTTGGAATAAAAATGTTTGGATGTTTGGCTGATGTTTTTGGTTTCTATATGATGTATGAATGTTTTCCTAATGTTTGAATGGTTGAAAACACTGATCGAATGGCGACTTAGTTTAGAAAGAAGTTAGATATCATTTATGATCCTTGAATTTTTTTCCAAATTTGGTGCAATATATATAATTCAACAAGGAAGGCCCTACAAGGCTACCCTCCAAGTTTCACATCGTTTGGAGTTCATATGCTCGAGATATGACCATTTAAAGTAGGGATCGATGGTGAGTGCAAGCTCAAGGATCGGTGATGACTTCAAAGTAAGGTTCAATGGTGGATTAAAAGTAGGGATCGATGGAGAACTCTATGCGTGGAGTGCTTGTGCGAAAATACCAAGTGTGGCATTGGTGATGATCCCTGGGGATCGGTGGAACTCTTTTATACTTGGAGCATGGAACCAGGGTGCAAGCTCTGGATCATAGCATGGGAAATGGAGGAAAGGAAGTGAATCCAAAATTACATTATTTTGGCTAACATTGGGATTATCCTCATGCATCGGAAACAATCCATGGGGGTTAGCCCTTTTGACTCATGAATTATGTTAGAACTTGGGGAGGTGTGCTGAAGGTTATATGTGAAGTGTGGGATTGATAGTGATGGATTGGTGGCTATGGATCGATGGTCAAGGATCGGTGATGATCCTTGAGTTGTGGCCTAAACGTGGTGAAATCGACATGAGGTAAAAAGGAAGGCCTCCGGAAGCTACATTTAGTGTTTCATATTATTTGGAGTTTGTATGTGTGAGTTGTGGTAGTTTGAAGATATATAAACTGTAGGATCGGTGAAGATCCTTGACTTTTGTCCCAAACTTGGTAAGATCGATATAAGGCGACAAGTAAGGTCTTATAAGGCTACATTCCAAGTTTTAGATCCATTGGAGTTCGTGTGCTCGAGTTATGGTCATTGAAGATGGATCGATGGCGATTATTGACAGCAATGACGCTCCATGATGGAAAGTGATGGCTTTGATGATGGATAGCTATTCCTCAATATGCAGAGTAGGTGATGATAAGTTGGATTAATGGAACTGTCAAGGGAAGGTTATGGCACGAACGATGATATTCTATGACTAACGATGGCTTTCTAGAATGGTTTCCAACCACGATGACTTCAGACGGGAGTCATAAGGATGGTTCTATTGAGACTTGGTTTTGATTCATCACACAAAGATATCACTACGACATACAGATTTGATGACTGCTATGAAAAAAAGAGAATATATACTACAAGAGGACAAGACTTCAAAACCGGTGCATCAATTATATTATTTTGTTTTTGAGTCATAGGTCAATTTTGTTAAATCTCTCCTCGTTTACGTATATAGTAGCTTATATATTTAATTGCCTTATTTCCAAATAATTTTACATATATAAGCATGTATAATTGTTTAAAGTTATATATATTATATTATAAAAGTGTTTAAAGTTATATATATTATTATACCTGTAAAACTTGTGCAAATTGCACAGATTTTACCAGATCAGTCGACTGACCCAGAGGCTCAGTCGACTGACCCAGAAAATATTGTACAACATGCACAGGTGCATAGATATATAGATATATATTGTATAATTCATTTGAATATTCATTCGACTGACCCAAAAGCTCAGTTGACTGAATTTCTACAACGGCTACTTTTCGAAAAGACACGACTTCTTATAAAGAGATACGAACCTCTATGAAAAGATTGGACGCAACACTTCAATCAAAACTCTTCATCAACAGTCACTGCTTTCTAACCATTATAAATACATACTCAAACTTGATTCCAAATCATGAAATTACAATCTAATTTTCTTATCTCTCTAATCTAACTCTCTGGAATCTATTTGCTATTAAACTTTCAATTATTCTGCATTAAAGCAATACTATACCTTTCTATTCTTCATATACTTCAAATATATATTTATACTCGAGGAGAAGATTATAAGAAGGGTGTATTACAAGTGACAAACCTGTGTTATCAGAACACACAAAAGTCAAAACTATTTTCTATATTTGTTGAACTCCTATTCTGCTGCTCAGGCGAGTGAAGTCATGTTCGGCCGCTGAGGCGAAATCACGTTCTGCTGCACAGGTCCCTATTCGGCTGCTCAAGGGTGTATAGACCTATTCCTCCTGGTTAAGTGAGGGTTGTTTTTTTAGTGAAATTCTAGAAGGAGTCTAGGACTGGACGTAGGATGGTGCTCCGAACCAGTATAAAAATTCCTGGTGTCATTTTACTTTACTGCTTTTATATTCTGCATTCATTACCATATAACTATCATCATTATACTATGTATTATTTTATATCCATATTACACGATCCATAGCACACTTTCATTTGGTACCAGAGCCTAAAATTGACTAGAAAACGATCCAGTAGAAATACAACAGGTAAAATCCCTATCAAAGCCACCAGTGAGGACTACAAAAAGGTATTTTCTAATTTACAAACTTCAGTAAAAGATAATAATAAATTAGTTAGTATAAGCAATAATATTTCAAAGCTTTATTTTATTATTTTAGAAAAGATAAAATCTGTTGAACTTGAAAATGGAAATTGAAAAATGAGAAGTTAGATTTAGAAAATCAACTTGGTGTTTTAAAGGACAATTTTAAGGCTCTTACAGGTTTTCTTGATGAACAAAACACCATATTTGAAAATGAGAGAGAAAAATTTTCAAAAGAAATTTTTGATTTGAAAAGACAAAATGATTTATTACAGTCCTCTTTAGATAATTCAGAATCTTAAAATTTCCTTCTCAAAAATGAGTACGGTACGTTGAAAAATAAGAATTCTGAACTAAATGAGAAAGATGATATTTTGAAAAACAGTAATATTTCTTTTGAAAATAATAATTGTGACTTTAAAGCTAGATTTTATAAACTTAACACTGAAGTCACAAAATTTAATAAAGGTTAAAACAATTTAAATATGATTTTGTCTAGTTCTAGACCTTTACATGATAAAAGTGGTTTAGGATATAATGAAATAGATCGTACAAATAGCACTATACACGTTTTCATGTATAGTAAATATGTTAGTACTAGCACTAGACTACGAGTAAAGTTTAAATCCAATTTTTCTAGAAATTCAACTACTGCTATGACCAATAATGTTTATAAATTCTTTAGAAGATCATTGACGGGAAATATGAATAAAAATTATCTAAGCACTTGGGTTTCTGTTAATTAGAAAAATAGAGAAAAAATACATTGATGATTATTTTGATATGATAGTTAATAATGGAAATTATACTTTTAAAGGTTCAACTGCACCCAAATGGGTATGGTTTCCTAAAAATTAGGAAATTATAAGAACCTTGGGTATCGCATGCTTTAAATGTTAATTTTTTCTAATACCTTACATTATAAGTAGTAGTTATTTTGTTCTATATTGTCCAAGTTTTTTATTCCTTTTTGTCGATGACAAAGGGGGAGAAATAGTATTACTAACGTTAAGAATGCAAGATATAGAGTGTCAAAGATTCAGGGGATTTAAGTATTTATATTATATATAGTCGAAATATATATCTATTTACAGGTTGTCATCAATCAAAAAGGGGGAGAATGTTGAGACTTGGTTTTGATTCATGACACAAAGCTATCACCACGACATACAGATTTGACGACTGCTACAACAAAAAGAGAACATATGCTACAAGAGGATAAGACTTCAAAACCGGTTCATCAATTATATTATTTTGTTTTTGAATCTTAGGTCAATTTTGTTAAAATCTCTCCTCGTTTACATATATATTAGCTTATATATTTGATCGTCTTATTTCCAAATAATTTATACATATATAAGCATGTATAATTGTTTAAAGTTATATATATTATACTATAAAAGTGTTTAAAGTTATATATATTATTATACCTGTAATACCTGTGCAAATTGCGTAGATTTTACCAGGTCAGTCAACTGACCCAAAGGCTTAGTCGACTGACCCAGAAAATATAGTACGACATGCATAAGTGCACAGATATACTGATATATATTTTCAAATTCGTTTGAATATTCAGTCGACTGACCCAGAAGCTCAGTTGACTGAATTTCTACAACGACTACGTTTCGAAAAGACAAGACCTTTGTGAAGAGATATGAACCTCTACAAAAAGATTGGACGCAACACTTCAATCGAAACTCTTCACCAACAGTCGCTGCTTTCTAACCATTATAAATACAAACTCAAACTTGATTCCAAATCACGAAATTACAATCGAATTTTCTTATCTCTCTAATCTAACTCTCTAGAATCCATTTGCTATTATACTTTCAATTATTCTGCATCAAAGCAATACTATACCTTTCTATTCTTCATATACTTCAAATATATGTATATTTATACTCGAGGAGAAAACTATATGAAGGGTGTACTACAAGTGACAAATCCATGTTATCAGAACACACAAAAGTCAAAACTATTTTCTGTATTTGTTGAAGTCCTCTTCTACTTCTCAGGCGAGTGAAGTCCTCTTCGGCTGCTGAGGCGAAATCATGTTCTGCTGCTCAGGTCCCTGTTCGGCTGCTCAGGGGTGTATAGACTTGTTCCTCCAGGTTAAGTGAGGGTTTTTGTTTTAGTGAAATTCCAAAAGGAGTCTGGGACTGGACGTAGGATGGTGCTCCGACCCAATATAAAATATTCCTGGTGTCATTTTACCTTACTGCTTTTATATTCTGCATTATTTACCGCATAACTATCATCACTATACTCTGTATCATTGTATATCCATATTGCAAGATCCATAACACACTTTAAGGTTCGTAGATGAGCTCTGCTATGGATGACATGTGCAAAAGGGTCATCGATATTCATAGGTTTCAGAGTGTCTCATGGAGCTGAGGTATGTGAGGATGCTCACTTGGGTTATGGAATATGCCCTGGATCACATGATGTTTCGATCCATTTACCTTGGATTGTTATGAGGTATGTAGTCTAGTTCCTGGTCAACCGAGTGGCATGGATTCGAGTATTGAGAAAATATGATGTTGAATAGTCCTTGGCTATATAGGAAGTCATACGAGTATTATATATCCAACACACTGAGTGAGTGAATGTGTGGATGGATGATGGATGCTATGTTTGCTTGATTGTCTATCACCCTAGGATGTCACATGATATAGATATTATTAATGCAGATTTCTAGACACCCTTAATACTTCAATGTATAGTACACCAATGATGATTATGATATAGAGTAGCGTAAATTTTATATATGTCCTTACTCTATGGATGCAAGGATAGGTCAAGTATGATTTTCCATACCATTTGTCCTAGTATATTCATTTTATAGTATTTGAGATTTTCTACCGCTCACACCAGACTGTTTTTTATCTCGGGATTTTATGTTTTGCTTCATATTACCGTAGGTACACTTAAATGAGTGGATTAGGGATACCAGGTCTGGTTAGCATGTGGAGCTGGACAAATAACGAGCAGGAGGCAATTCTTTTGTACTCATTTGCTATTCTGCTACAGCACCCTATGTAGTTTGCTAGTTCCTTTATTTAGAGATAGTTATTTATAAGTTATTATTTGATGTATAACTCTATTTCTTATGCGGCGTATTGCATGGATCGTATACTCTGATTTTGTGATTCATCCAGTTATTTACTGTCTCACCTGTTTTATGTCCGAGGTGTTATTATGATATTTTATTCGATGCGCTATGAGATATTCTATAGGTTCTGTAACTATTTTATTTACTTACAACCAATTATGATCGCCCCACATCGACCGAGCACTGCTACAATGCACTATACATGTATATTAGGTGTTGGGGGTGGATGGTCATCACATTTGATATCAGAACTTAGGTCGCGTTGTTCAACCAAAAGGATACTATGGTTTAGTAAAGATAGGGTAGGAGCTCTCATCCTTGGCTGAATCAAGAGTATGTATATGTATGAGAGAACATACTTGTTATGTATTTTTTTGAAACTATGTAGCGGTACATATAGTATATAAGTCACACTGCACACACGAGTAATACCTAAGCATAATTCCCTATAGAGAAACTAATCATTCTTATTACCGATTGAAAGAAGAGTCATCAAACAAGGAATGTTTTTGGGAACTCCATTTGTGGAGTCGAAGGAGGAGATGGCTCAGGATCTGCTAATCTCAATTTACGGACCATGTTTAACACCATGATGAGGAACATGTTGCAAAATGCTCTAGTAGCCACCCTAATTGTTATTGCTATTGGTGGTGTTACGTGCAGGCATCCAAAGCCGATTTTTCCAAGCTAAATAAAGTCTTTACTATTCTTGGGGGCAAACCTCTCCGAGGAACGGAGTCAGCAATGGATCTTTAGGACTGACTCGACACTTGCAAGCAGATATTTGATGAACTTGGACTTAATGATGCTATGAAGAGGAGGTTGGCCTCACGTTAGCTTCAGGGAAGGGTGATGAATTGGTGGAATACCATGAAAGTGGCTACACCCGAGGATCAATTCACTTAGGCACAGTTCAAAGCTCGTTTTGAAGATAATTTTGTCCCAGTTGCTTAGAAATTAGTCTTATTCTGTAAGTTTGCGGATCTGAAGCAAGAGGACATGACCGTATTCGAGTATATTGTTGATTCGACACTCTGGCGAATATAGTATGCCTTTCATCGACACTCCATTAAGAAGAATGAGAAGTTCATCACCAACTTGGATGACTACTTAGGAGAGAAGCTTGTCGACCTAGTCCAAAGTCGAAGGTCGTTGTTCCTAAAGAAGAGCCAAAGTTGCAATTAGGTGGGGGAGGTAAAAAGAAATGGAATAATAGTAAGAGGAAGCAGTTTCAGAACAAAGATGGCCAAAAGAAGATGGTCAAGCTAGGACCGACTTTCTACAACTATGGAGAGAAGGGTCACCATAGTAGAGACTGCGAAGCTGAGGGAAGAAAGTGCTATAACTGCAATAAGCTTGGGCATATCAAGAAAGACTGTCCCAAGTTGCCTAAGTAGAAACATGTTGTAGATGCTTATGCTATCAATGTCGCTCCAACTTTGTCAAATGCTCCATTGATGAAAGAGAAGGGGAAAGGCATCGTTATTCACTGTATGTTGTCCATTTATGATATTCCTATATAAGTTTTATTTGATACTGGACTTCACATTCCTTCATATATAGTGACTTAGTGGATAGTTTGGATTGATACACCAAATTTTTTAGCGACCTCTAATTGTGACAAACCATGTCGGAGGCTCCACTAGCCTGTGTATGGTTTGTTTTGGTTTGGCCTTATCGAGTTATAGACGTTCTTTTGCTTGTTATTTCTTTGTTTTGGGTTTCGTCGGGATTAGTATTATGTTGGGGATGTACTTGCTTCATAGGTATGGAGTAGTTGTGGATTGCGAGAGGTCGTTGATGACAAAAGGGATGGACGATGGGTAGAAGGTAGTGTTAGGCTACCTACCAGACGATGAGGTGATGGTCAACTTTCTATATTCGCTCGATATCTCACACGATGAATTATCGACAGGTTCGATTACCCAGGAGTATCCAGGCATATTTGAGGAGGTGACTGGACTTCCACTACACAAAGAGATTGAGTTATGTATTGATTAGTTAAAGATTCTACACTGATAGTGATGCTATTGAGGAGGATGGCACCTAGAGAGCAAAGAGAGCTTGAGGTGCAAGTAAATGACCTTTTGTGGAAAGGGTTCATCCACAGGAGTATATCCGAGTCGAGAGCGCCAGTAGTATTCGCTATAAAGGCGAATGACTCCCTTTGATTATATGTGGATTACCATGAGCTGAATAAGTGATGAAGAAGAACAAGTGTCCACTCCCAGACGACTTGTTCGATCAGCTTCATGGTGCTAGAGTATTTTCTTAGTTGGATCATGCGATGGGATTTCATTAACTGAGAGTGGCGAAGGAGAGTGTACTAATCACAATGTCTATTGCGTCGTTTGGTTCCTATGAGTGGTAGGTTATGCCGTTCTGGCTAACCAATGCACCGGCATACTTTGTTGACCTCATGAACCACGTCTTTAGGGTCGGCTAAATAAATTTGTGTTGTATTCATTGATGATATTCCATTCTACTAGCGGACAAAGAAAGAATACAAGACATGTTTGAGGATTGTGCTTGAGGTGTTGAGAAAACATCAACCATAGCCGAACTTTACAAAATGTCACTTCTAGAGGAGGGAAGTGAGATTTTTGGGTCACGTTGTTTCTGAGCAGGGTATTACCATTGATCCTGCAAAAGTTGCAGCACTCCAAGATTGGACTAGACCCATAAATGTTATGAATGTGAGAAGTTTCTTGGGTTAGCTGGATATTATAAATGATTCATTTAGGACATCTCTAAGATAGTAGCACACTCACTCACTTGACAAAAAAAATAGATTTTTACTTTGATGCAAGATGTGAGCAGGCTTTCGTAAGTCTAAAGGAAAAGTTGTCGAGTGCACCAGTATTGACCATTTCGAGCGAGAATGAAGACTAATGCTTGTAGTACCGGATTGGGCATGGTATTGGTGCAGGGAGGCAAATTTGTTGCATAAGCTTGTTGAAAACTAAAACCACATGGGAAGAAATTCCTGAACCCTTGATTTAGAGTAAACAACAATTAGGTTTGTGTTGAAGATACGAAAGCATTATCTTTTAAGGGAGAGGTTCGAGCTGTGCACCAACCATAAATCATTGAAGTTCTGCAGAAGGATCTCAACCTTCGATAGCAACGATGGTCAGAGTTCCTAGCCTTCTATGATTTGATATAATACACCAAGGAAAGGTAATGCGATTATCGCTGCCTTGAGTAGGAGACGTGCCGAATTGGAAGTTATGTTCATAGAGTGGACGCAGTTAACTGGTATGATTTCCGACCAAGATGTGAGCTAGAGCCAGAGATATTGGCGAGCTTAACTATCAGACCTATTCTCATTGACTGGATTGGTACTAATCAAAGGTGCAATGTCGGATTAAGTAAGATCATTACTAAGATTGAAGCCAGAGTAGAGTCTGACGATATGAGATAGTGCGGACTCGACTGAGATGGATGGCTCTATAAAGATGGGAGATTGTTTGTTCCTGATGTCGATGGGTAAAGGGATGAGGTGCTCCAAGAGTGCCATTATTCGAGATTGACTATTCATCCCAACAATAACAAGGCATACCTTCTATTGGCAAGGGATGAAGAGAGATGTTAGGAAATTTATCTCAAAATGTATGAACTACCAGCTGGTTAATGTAGAGCAAAAGAAACTTAGTGGTTTGATGCAACTGCTAGAAGTTCTCAAGTGGAAAGGGGAACAAGTGTCAATGAATTTCATCAATGGACTGCCAAGGACTCATGCAGGGTACGACAACATTTGGGTCATAGTTTATCTATTGATTAAGAGCGCTAGATTTATACCCGTCAACTCAAGTAGAATGGTAGTCAAACTGGAAAAACTATATGTGAAGTGAATTGTACGATTCCATGGTGTGCCGAAGATCGTTGTGAGTAACTGAGGCCCATTGTTCACTAGTGGGTTTTGGGAGAGCTTACAGGAGGCATTAGCGATAAAAATACACCTCAACATAGCTTATCACCCTAAAACTGACAGTCAAACTGAAAGAGTGAAACATATCTTAGAGGATCTTTTATAGATTTGCATATTAGGCTTTGGAGGCTCGTGGGATGATCTATTACCTTTTTGAATTCACATACAACAATAGTCCCCAGTCTAGCATCGGTATGGCATCATTTGAGGCATTATATGGCCGACCGTGCAACGCTCTTTCGTATTGGTGGGAAGCGGTTGAAAAACTTATACTTGGAATAAATATTATTAGAGAGACGTCGAAGAATATTAAGATCATCCAATGGTGGATGAAAGCTACCCAAGACAAATATAAAAGCTAGCTGATAGGAGACGTCGAGATTTAGAATTCTCTATCGACGATATGTTATTTGTTAAGACTTTTCATTGAAGAATGTCAGTCGGTTCGGTAATAAAGGGAAGTTGGCACCGAGATTTGTGTGCCCTTTTATGATACTAGAGAGGATTGGGAACCTTGCTTGCAGAGTCAACTTACCTCAAATAATGTCACGAGTGCACAATGTATTCCATGTTTCTCACTTGCGGAAATTTGTGCACGACGTAGGCGTAACAGTTGCATCGGATTAGCTAGATGATTTCAAAATTGAACTAGAGGCTTCAAGCCCTTACAGGCCTATTCATATCGTTGGACATGATATGAAACAGCTTAGAAGGAAGATAGTGAAGTTGGTGAAGGCTTAATGGAGTGAATGTGAAGACAACTGCACTTAGGAGACCTAGGAGAGCGTGTGGACAACTTATCCAAAGCTTTTTAGCATTTGAGACTTTCGATTTATTGCTTTTACTTCCACTTATGATATCATAATTATGATTTAAGTAATTGCCTCTTCATCAAAATATGATTATGACAAAAGAAAGTGATTTGAAATTCAAATTTGATGGTTTATATTTCTAATCAATAGTTAATAAGCCATAAAATAGATTTCATTTTCATTGTCAAGTTTCATGAAAGTTAGTAAGTGGTTTAAGGAGTGTGTTATAGTTTGATGGCTTATGTTGGCTAATCAATAGCACAAATATGTCATACTTACGATAATCACATCAATTAAACTAACTAATGACCAAAAAAAGAGATCATGATTTCATGCGTTGAACTATGTGATATAGAGAGTTGATTTATTCTCTAAATTGTCACTTAACTCTTATATTTGCTGTTTTTTCTTTTAGTTAGTTAGTTAATTCTCTAATTCTCTTGCTTAACTTTCATTTCAACTTTGGTTAATTTGATTGAATATGAGATTTAAATCAACAATTCCCTGCGGATCGACCTGTATTCGCCGCGTACTACAAGTGTACGTCGTGCGCTTGCGGTTATTTTAATTTAAAAATTTTCGACGGTTTTCTAATTCGATAGAAATTCCGTCGTTAAACAAGTTTTTGGCGTCATTGTCGGAGAATTGCTTTGCTTTTGATTTTCTATTCTTCGAATTAGTTTTGTTTGATTCCATTGTGCGTTTGTTTTGTGTGTTAATTTGCATTTAAAACAAGTTGTGTTTGTGTGTTGTTTTCTTGTTTGTTCTTACATTTGCAATTGCATATATTTAAAAAAAAGCATATAGGGTTTCATTTAGAAAAAAAAAATTATTCCATTTTCAATTTTCCATTGACATTTTCATTTTCTTTCATATTTTGTTTTTACAAATTTTTACATACTCCTCCCTCTCTGTTCATAGAAACTCCTTTCAGTGTTCAAATCCCCTCACTGGCACTGTGCACTGCATATATCAGCTGCCTTCTCACTTCACAGCAGCAAACCAGTCACCCTCTTCCAACTTCCTACCCCTGTGCAACATTGCAATTGTCAACTGCCATCCACCATACAAATTCAATCAATTCCACATAACCACACATTCCCTTCCATCATTTCTTATACAACCACAAAACACACACATTGCACCACTTAATCCTCATATCACCCTTTTCGCCTTCCCACATCAAACTGCAGCACTTCATTGCCATTATCCTCAGTCACACAGTTCCACTATTCCACTGTCCAGAGTCTTGAAACACCCACATACGACCAATCTTGCCACTCAAACATTTCTGTCGAAATCACTTCTGACCATTCACCTTCAAACACCACTTCCATACATCATAACCAGCCAGACTTCTTTCCAAAGCAACAACTTCTTTCAACTTCCCTTACATACTGTTCCACCCTACTTCCCTTTATCACCCCTAAATCACTAAGGCAGCAACCTCAACAACTCACCTTTAACAACCCCAGTTATCTACTGCTACACACTCCTCTCATTCAACCTTCTCATATCCCACTGCATTTCTCTACATATACAAACTACAAACGGTTAAACTCCAAACTTTCAGTCATAACCACTATCAACAGGGACTAGTGCCAAAAAAAAACAACAACAACTTCACCTTCTTCCACAAAAACCCCAAACTGCCTTGACCATATTTACAAGTCCCTGCAAATACCCATCACAACCTCTACACAATCCCATCCTTACAGGTCACTGAAAATACCGCTGTCATCACTCGAGGCCTCAACCTCTTCATCGACCACTACCATGTGCCATTAGCCAATACAACATACATAGCATACCATACCTCAACCAAACTACTATCAGCAGCATCTGGCCATCACCTGATCCCCATAGATCATTTTCAAAACTTACCTCTACATCCAATACAAAACCAAATTACCACCATCAACATTCAACGTCACCACTGCTGCATACAAGAAAACTTCTACAAGCAACCTTCAATACCAATCGCAACCCTCTACACTTCAATATACTTCTGACAAACCCCCCTCTACCACCACTACATCGCCATTTTAAAATTGACATACTCCTTTGCCATTTCAAAACTGACATACGTCATTTCCAATCCTCTGCCTCGAACTCAAGTCATTGCATGCAGTTAACCCTCACTTCACTTCGCAACCCAAAAAATCACCTCCCCAAATCCCCACAGCAACAATCGCAATCGAACGCTACATCGACCAAATCACGAAACCGAATTGCTAACATCGCAACCAAATTGAACTCCTAACCTCGACCTGAAATCGCCTACTACCATAACCTGCTGCGACCAATTCCAATCACCACGAAACGTGACTTAGTTTGGAGAAATTGAACATTCAAGCGATCAAGCGATTTCGACTTCGATTTTGATTTCTGTTTTAAGAAATTTTCGGTTAAGTGAATTTGTAAATTGCGTTTTGTTGATCTGAATTGCATTATTTGGCTTGGTTTTAAGTTGTGATTGCGTAATTAGTTTTCTTTTGTGTCGGGCTTTGTAAGGTTGAGTAACAAATATATATCTTGTTTTCAATTGTGCAGTCCATTTTGTTTGCCATTTGTTTTAGTTAAAAAAAAAGTTTCACTTTATTTAAATTTTCATTTTTCATTTGTTTTCACTTGTTTTAGTTTCCATTTATTTTATTTTTCATTTGTTTTGTTTTTCACTTGTTTTCTTCTTTAATAAACATATAAAAAAGCAAAAAAAAAAAATTGTATATCTGGATTTTACTTCAGGTTACCAAAGCAGAAGTGTTTGCTAAAATAAATTGCTTGATTTGCTCTGCTTGCCCAAAAAAACTGCTTACTTGCTATATCTATTGTTTTTATTTGCCCAGCATTGTTGAATGCTTGCATTTGAAAAAAGATTTCAAAAACAAAAACAAAACAAAAATCCATTTGTAGTTGCATTGTTAATGCACGTTCAATTCTGCTTTGCATTTCATCGTAGAATTTTGATTAATAATAACGGTTAGACATCAATAACACTTAATTGTATATTAAGAAGTTGTCTTCTTTGAACAATTTAATTTCCTCGTGTCTAGGCTACGGTAAAGCAATAAGCAGCTATAAATATTACGGTGATTCGTAAATATTATACTGAATTGTTTCTCTGAAGGTACTTAAATCTTAGGCCGCATTGCTACGGTGACTCGTGGTGCACCGATAAATCCTGCCACTTACCTGGCTGAGAACTATCTTGTTTATCTAAGACAATGTGTGAGTATACAATTTTGGGTTAACTTAGGATAAATCATTTGTGATTAACCACTGCATTCATTTAGTTGCATTAGTTCATGCATATTTAAAAAAACAAAACAAAAAATTCAAAATCCAAAACTAAAAAAATTGAAAATATTTCTCAACTTAGTTTTTTTTCTTTTCCTTTGAAAATTTTCAAATCAAAATTCCAAAACTCCAAAAAACAAGAAAAACAAAAAAAAATTGAAAAATCCAAAACAAAACAAAAATCAATTTTCCAATTTGAAAAATAAATTCTATATGTAAATATTTTTCCTTTATAAAAAAACATTCTTGAAAATGTCCGAATTTTCGCATACACTTGAATTTTACAATAGTTATGAAAATCAATATAATCCATATGATTTCACTACAATTTCATATGGATATTTTAACACCGACTATTGTTTAAACGATTCAAATTTCGAACAGCAAAATTTTCAAAACGATGACCAACCCTCGAATCTCGAAAGTAGCATTTCATCTCTACTTGAATTCTATACACAACAAAATCAAAGTATAAATGAATTGTGTAATTCATATTTCTGTACTAACTCGATTCAAGGATTTGAAAATTTGAATTCAATTCAAAATTCAAACGAGTACAATTATAATCCATGCCAATTCAATTTTGAACTCCAAAATGAATTTCAAACTCAACATGAAAATGGAAACAACTTTTCAAATGAATTTGGCAATGGGAAAAATCTTAACCATGTTATGAGTGAAAATATTTGTAGTCAACAAATCCAAATCGAAAATTCTCAAGTCAATAATTATAAGTTGGATTTTGTTGAACAAATGAACGAAATTTACGACGATCACACAAATTTTCTGTTTGAAATATATATGAAACAACGTGAAAAACAAAACCAAATCCCAACGTGTGATGACTCAAATGATAATCCACCTTTTACCCAAATTGACGATTTTCAAATAACAACTTTTGGAATTGAAAACGAAAATCTAAACGAAGTTGTTAAAAATTTGGTAATTGAGTTGGATTTCAATTCTTTTGAGGGTGTGGAACCAAATTTAAAATTCGATCTTCCTTTTCTTGATTTCGAAAATTTGAATACAACAACTTTGGATTTTCAACTTGAGATACACAATAAAGTTGTTGATAATCCAACAAAGGAAGACAAATTTAACGAACATGATTTCTTTGGACTTTTCAAAAATGAGTTGTTAAACTCTGAAGGGGAAGATTTAAATCACCATTTCAATTTTGAAATCAATAATTCTGAAAAAATTTGTTGATGATGAGTTTGAATTTCAAAATGGTGAAAATAAACTTGAATTTAAACAATTGTTTTATCAGCCCTGAAAATCATCCAAAATAAAACAACTCGTACGATTTTTAATAAAACGACATTCGTTTTTTCAAATCAATATTCAATTTTGAAATCTTTTACAAATTGGTTTTTTGCGCTTAAGCTGTATCTCGCACACTCAGCGAGACAAATGAGCCGGTTTTTGGAAGACCATTTCATTTACTTTTTAACGGCATACTTTTCGATGTCATGTAAATAATCATCTTTTCATTTTCATTTAAATAAAGGTTATGTTTTTATTTTTCTCCTTCCACTTGGGTTGATTATGGGGACACGGTCAAAATCAAGTGTGGGGGGAGACTCATCTTCTATTGATTTTTATGATTAACTTTTCATTTTTCTTTTCTTCCAAAACTCAAAAAAAAATTAAGCATTTTGATTTATTTTTAAAGAAACGCTATAGGATAAATATTCGGTTTTGGTTTATTAAATTGAAATTTTTCAAAATTTATTTGTCTTAACAAAAATGAAGCTTGATTACAAATAACGATAGTTTAACTAATATTTAGGAAGGTTCATACGTGATAATTATGAAATATATCCTAAATGAAAATCTTTGTTTTAAAAGGTGGTTGATTTAAAGTAAAGGGTATAACAGTTTTTTGTCTTCTAAGTTAAGTCGTGCTAAGATTATTTTGCAAAACTCTCTTTTTCAAAAAAAACATTTGTATATATGTAAATATTTTCGATTAACACCTATGGTCGACAGGTGTACGCACTTGTGTGTACAGTCACCGTGCTCTGTACCTTTCTCACGTAATCCCGAAAGGCAGTACATGATTGGTATATCTGGCCTTAGTTTATCTGAGCTAGGTGTATGTATATAAAAATTCATTTATTAAAATGCCTACAATCGATAAGTGTTCACCCTCGTGTGTTCACTCGTCACACTCTGTATTCCCCTCACATAAGTCTATAAGGCAGTGCATGGGTAATATATCTGGCCTTAGTTTGCCTGAGTTAGGCATATAAATATTGTAAATATCAATAAAATTTTCAAAATAAGAGAGAGCAAGCAAATGAAATCCAAGCAATATTTTAACTTATTTGATTTGACTTGTTATTGAAAAGATAAGAAAATACCACTTTGATAAACTTTAATAACTGACTAAGGATCTATTTCATGGTTACACTTTGTTATCAATTGAAACAATGAGTTAAACTATAGTCTATTTGTTATGATAACTTCTTTTTTGTTGGAAACTTTGACGAGTAAATGAATTAAATTTTCAAGATAATGACCAAAACCTATATTTAACTTATTATTATTAATTTGAAAGTAAATTCTTCATTTGTAAATACTTTCAAAAACTTGCATTCATCCCATTTTAAATAAATCTTGCATTTTGTAAATATTTCATCCTGCATTTGGATTTTGTGGGTAGTATCCAATGAAAACCCTCACGAGACAACACTCGTCCTACTAGGGACACCTAAAGGTTTAATGGCTTGTTGCATAGGCTCAATGCAATCGTGCTCCCTACGAAATGGCTTTATCTTAGTTTTTTCCCTTTATTCGAGGACAAATAAAAAGATAAGTGTGGGGTATTTGATGTGCACGTAAATGTGCATATTTTTACCACCATAATTGTTCTAGTTAATTTAAATAAACGATCATATTGGATAATTTAACTTGTTTTAACCAAAATCCATATTAATTCCAAATTGTCATATATTCATTTTCATACAAGGGCAAAATAGTCATTTTTGTGCATAAATTAACTTCAGAAAATTTAACTAAAAATTTCCATACTACTTTGTAGGAATTTGATTTCAATTACAAGTTCTTTCATGAAAAAAATATGCATCCACAGAAAGAACACAAAGGAATGAAGATGGAATAATTCAAAGTTAAGATCACGGAGGACCCCACCTACCCACCTACCTTAATATACAAATTAGAGTCCAATGCACATGCTTATGGAATTAATAGCTTCATGTACACTTAATTGATGATTAGTAGAAGCTAATGATTAGTAAAATACCTCAAGGGCATTTTGGGTATTCCTCAAATTATGGATTAGGGTTTCATGTTTGTATAAATAACCCATTATGTTCATGTAACCTCTTCCTCTCTTAGGCTCTTCTTTAGTCTCTCTTATTTTTGGTTTAAGCTCAAAAATAAATCAAGCTCTCTTCTTTCTTTTCATGGCACTTAGCCATTTATTTCTTATTTTCATGTAACTTTTTTTATGCAATTTGATACATGTTCTTTTTCTTTTCTTGCTTATTTCCTTTCATGTTGTAGTGTAGATTTACATTCATGCAAAGTAGAATAGTTCTAATTCTTGTTAATTAGCTCTCTTTTTAATTAAGCTTTCATTTTGCTTTCATGTTGTTAGCTACATTTGTTAATCAAATGACAAATATGAGAGGCTAAACCCCTTCAATTTAGGGGTATGACGCTCTCTATTAATGTAGCTTCAACTATTTGCTCTCTTTTTGTGCTTGATGATGATGATAGGAATGGTCTACTGGTTGTTTTTGCTTTGAAATTGATAACCTGTATTGTTGACACCAAATAGGCTATGCTTAAACAATCACTAACACTAATTGCCTCTTCATAAAAATATGATTATTGCAAAAGAAAGTGATTTGAAATTCAAATTTGATGGTTTATATTTTTTATCAATAGTTAATAGGCCATACTTAAAATAGATTTCATTTTCATTTTCATTGTCAAGTTTCATGAAAGTTAGTAAGTGGTTTAAGGAGTATGTTATAGTTTGATGGTTTATGTTGGCTAATCAATAGAACAAATATGCCATACTTACGATAAGCACATCAATTAAACTAACTAATGACCAAAAAAGAGAGATCATGATTTCATGTGTTGAAGTATGTGATATAGAGAGTGGATTTATTCTCTAAATTGTCACTTAACTCTTATATTTGCTTTTCTTTTCTTTTAGTTAGTTAGTTAATTCTCTAATTCTCTAGCTTAACTTTTATTTCAACTTTGGTTAATTTGATTGAATAGGATATTTAAATCAACAATTCCCTACGGATCGCCCCATATTCGCCACGTACTACAAGTGTACGCCGTGCGCTTGTGGTTATTTTAACTTGATTTTTTTTGAAGGTTTTCTAATTCGATAGAAATTCCGTCGTTAAACAGTATACTGCATGTTATGATAGGTTTTGACATTCCTTTTTCTATTTGTTGTTGTGTATGCATGTTTGATGTGTGATGGTTGCGTATGCTTGCATATGACTATAGGCATACGGGATGACCCTATTGACATGATTATGGAATTTCGGGGCCAAGATTTTAAAAAGGGATGGGGAGAATGTAACATCCGTATTCTACGTATCGGAGGATTGTAGAATATTTACATTATTTTCAGATAAGGTTGTATGATTCTAAAATTTTATGAAATGACACTTAAGAACATTTTCCATGTCCATGATTTTTGTCCAATTTCTATGTGACCATTTTGATCCTATAAATCTTGTATGGCCTATCACTTTTGATAGGATCTGGTTTGGGATTTGAAACAAGTTCCATTTTATTGGGATGATGGTTTGCCTATACGTAGAGCGACCATATAAAGAAATCGGACTTACCATTTGAGAGTTATGGTTTTTTGAATTTTTATTTGATTTTGAAAAGCTTAAGTGGGTAATTAGGGCCATTAGTGCTAAGGCCCATGACCTATTTCGGGATTGGAGTAAGTAGGGGCTAATCGACCTTATCTCCATCATTTCACAACTCCCAAAAATAGTGAAAACTCTCCATTAACTTCCATTGACCAAAAAGCAACCTTTAAACCTATTTTAATTAGCCAATTACATTATCAAGAGGAGATTGGCGAGATTAGAGAGTGGCGGAGCCTTGAATTCCATGTCTTCTACTATTCATTTGGGGAATGGGATCTTGATTTGGGATTAGGTGGGTGATTAAATCTCTCACTTGCTAATTAATCATTATATGCCTTAAACAATGTTTTAAAAAGTTATATAAAAATCTTATAAAAAATTTAGATCATAATTAACCATATATGTGAAATTTAGACAATCTGGACTTGATTTATAAAAACGTGTTCTTTTGGATCTTTAACCTTCACCTTAGAATTAGATTTCTTTAAAATAGATATGTTTAGATTCTTGGCTAAAGTTTTTTGGTTTCTATATGATGTATGAATGTTTGCCTAATGTTTGAATGGTTGAAACGCTGACCGAATGACGACTGAGTTTAAGAATAAGTTAGGGATCGGTGATGATCCCTGAATTTTATTCCAAATTTGGTGTGATCGATATTGGGCGATAAGGAGAGCCCTATGAGGCTACCCTCCAAGTTTCATGTTATTTGGACTTCATATGCTTGAGATATGACCATTTGAAGCAGGGATCTGTAGTGAGTGTGAAGCTTACGGATCGGTAGTTACTTCACATTACGGGTCAGTGGTGGCTTAAAAGCATGAATCGATGGAGAACCCTACGTATGGTGTGCTTGCGAAAAAATACCAAGTGCGGGATCGATGATGATCCCTGGGGATCGGTGGATCTCTCTTATGCTTTGAATGTGGGATCGGGATGCAAGTTATGTATCAGAGCATGGGAAGTGGATGCAAGGAAGTGGACCCAAAATCACACAATATTGGCTAACTTTGGGATCGTCCTCATGGATCGGTACCGATCTATGGGGGCTAGTCCATTGGACCCATGAATCATGTTGAAGCATGGGTAGGTGTGCTCGAGCTTATATGTGAAGTGTGGGATCGATAGTGATGGCTCAGTGCCTATGGATCGGTGAAGATGGATCGAAGGTCAAGGGTCGGTGATGATCCTTAAGTTGTGCTCCAAACCATGGGGTGAAAAGGAAGGCCTCATGAAGTTATTCCATGTTTCAAGTCATTTGGAACTTGTACGCTCGAGTTATGGTCATTTGAAGATGTATGTAGTGTGGGATCGGTGATCATCCCTGACCTTTGTCTCAAATTAGTGAGATCATTATGGGGTGATAAGGAAGGCCCTATAAGGCAACATTCCAAGTTTTAGATTGTTTGGAGTTCGTACGCCCGAGTTATGGTCATTGAAGATGGATCGGTGGAGATTATCGTCAACGATGAGGTAGAGTTCGATGATGATGATTCTTTGATGGAAAGTGATGGCTTCAATGTTGGATAGCTATACTTCATGATGTAGAGCAGCCGATGGCAAGTCGGATTGAAGGATCTGTCGGGGGACTGTTATGGGATGAACAATGATATTTTATGATTAACGATGGCTATCTAGAGTGGTTTCCAACCACAACAACTTCAAACAGAAGTCGTAAGGACAGTTTTGGAATGAGCTCTGCTATGGATGACATATGCAAAGGGATTGTTGATTTTCATAGGTTTTAGAGTGTACCCGTGGAGAAGAGGTATGTGAGGTCACTTACTTAGGTTATGGAGTATGTCGTGGATCACATGATGTTTTAATCCATTTACTTTGGATAGTTATGTGGTATGCAGTCTAGTTCCTGGCTTATTAAGTGGCATGGATTCGAGTATCGAGAAATTGGGACGTTGAGTAGTCCTTGGCAATATGGGGAGGTCATACAAGTATCATATATTAAATGCATCGGGTGAGTGAATGTGAGGATAGATGATGGATGCTATGTTTTCTTGGTTGTCTATCACCTTAGGATGTTACACGATGTAGATATTATCAATGCAGATATCTAGACACCCTTAGTGCTTTGATGTATAGTACACCCATGATGATTATGATGTACAATAGCGTATATTTTATATATATGCTAAATCTGTGGATGCAGGGACATGTTAGGTATGATTTTCCATACCATTTATCCAAGTATATTGTCTTTATAGTATTTGAGATTTTCTACCGCTCACACTACATTGTTGTCTGACCAAGGGTTTTATGCTTTACTTCCTATTACTCTAGGTACTCTTAAATGAGTAGATTATAGATATCAAGTCCAATGAGCACGTAGAGCTGTACAGGTGGCCAGTAGGAGGCTATTCTCTTATATTATAATATGTACTCATTTGCTATTCCGCTGCACATCACTATGGAGCTAGCTATTCCCTTATTTGGAGATAGTTATTTATGAGTCATTATTTGATGTATAACTCTATTTCTTATGTTGCATACTGTATGTATCTGTTACTTTGATTTTCTGATTCATCTAGTTATTACTGGCTCACCTATTTTATATCTGAGATGTTTACCACTACATTATATTTGTTGTGTTGTGAGATATTCGATAGGTTCTGTGACTGTTTTATTTACTTACAACCATTGATGATCGCCCCGCATCGGTCGAGCATAACTATAGCGCACTATACAAGTATATTGGGTGTTGAATGTGTAGAATGGTCTTCACAGGGATCGGTACTTATATATATATATATATATATATATAGTTTATGGTCTACTTCGGTTAGACGGGGCATGTTGTGCACATAAGTGGAGTTAAGGACTAAGTAGTATTAAAAGACATAACATGTAATAGAAGACAATCCGCATAAACTAGTGTTAAGTATAAAATGTATAATTCACAAGTCACTGGAATGTTGTTATGACCCCCTCCTTATTTAAACCTATAGGATAGCTTTAAAGTGACATATACTAGTGTAAGATGGGAACTGTGGAATGTTCGACATTGACAAGGACACTAGATGTTGGAAGTGTCAACCTTGGTCGGTAACTATATATTTTACTGTAGTTTACTATTCCGCTATGAGTTCTATTGGTAGCACCCCAACATGTATTTATTTGTTTATTTGTAGGATACCAAATCAATTATCCATACTTTGGTGGACTTAGGTTTTCGATTAGTGAAAACTTAGGTCCACTGGGGTGCAGGCTGTCACATTTGGTATCAAACCTTAGGTTAGTCGATCTTAAATGTTAGGACTCATTGGGTGTACATATTTATATTTTTCCTATAAATATAAATTATTATGCACCAAATCTTATAAATTCCGACTATAGAGCAGTTGCAACCATACGCTAATTATGGATAAGTTGATTATGAGTCGGAATAATGGAGGAAATTGAAGATGTACACCTACCCCAATTACCACATGGGAAATAGGTCGTATGGAACGATGTTGACTGTGACGCCCCACCTCTATACCCACGCTAGCCAAGGACACTACAGGGTAATGCCGTCAACTAACACGGAGAATAAGGCTGGTTAGGAGCGACCATCTATAGCCTTGCTCTAACTATCTATTGAATACATCGATAATAGACATACCAAGCAGGTCGACATATCCAATGAATACTTAAAACAAAACCATAGGTGGTTGAAGGATCTATCAGAACAAAATATAACAACTCAAATGTAATATACATCACAGAATAGTATATCATCATATACACATATACAGATACATAACAGAGTTTACAAAATAATACATGTCAAGTGGTATAGCAAACCACAATGTATAGATGAATCAAAAGAATACATATATCAGAGTTACAATAAAAGGACTACACAAAAAGCTTTAACAAAAAGGAACAAGCTGAATAGTCCATGCGGAAGCAAAATAGGCTAAGTCCAAAAGCACCTAACCTGAAACATCTCGGTCTGACCCGAGTATAAAATACACGGGTCGGTCTAGCTAAACAAATCAGTTAGATAAACTGAACAACAATAAACCTGCAAGGTTACTAAGTATAACAAATATCTCTAAAGGAGATAACACAATCATCTAACAAAAGATGAATCATATCATAACAAGCCTCGTATCATCGGCAACTCGTAGAAACAAAGGATAGGAATATCCCAAAACAAGCCAAAGGGCAAATAACAAATACCCCTAAGGTATACAAGTTCCACAAGGTAAACGCTACGCATCATGCGGCTCAAAAAGACCAAAACCGAAGGGCGATACCAAGGGAATATACATATCAATGAAACAACATAAAATTGCTCGAGCTCAGTACTGTATAAACAAGGATCCATGAGCCCGAAGACTCCAAACCCAATATCACCCATGCGGCTCATAACGACCAACATCGGAAGCGATACTAAAGGGAAACCCAATATCACCCATGCGGCTCATAACGACCAACATCGGAAGCGATACTAAAGGGCAACAAACCCGAAGGCACAAACCCGAAGGCAACATACCCGAAGGCAACAAACCATAGTGGTGAAGGTCCGGAGGCCCAGTACTGGACACCACTAACTGGCGAAATGTGTCATAACTCTCAAAAAGGAATCCGAAAAGTGGTAACGTGAGTCCCATAACCACTCGTTCGCACTAAACGGTTTACTATCCGTTAGTTAATTTCACACTCAAAGCAGTACAAAGTTCACCTCATATCATCGGTAAACCAAACCCGAAGGTCAAAACGATCAATTGAATAGGTCGGGGATTAATCGGAGAGATAACGCATGGACTCATGGTCCGTGTTTTACCTAACCATTTAATCTCCTTTCCACTCCGCTCGAAGTGTGAAATTGTGTGTGTGCGTTTTAAATAGAATTTATAAATTAGAGAAACGAGCTTTTAATGCAATTTGAAGATTATTTTATAAAACCCGTGGATGAAGTAAAAAAGAAATCATCAAGGTCAAATATGCGTAAACCACTAATTGGAATCAATCTAAATCGATAAAAGTGTAAATCACAAACAAATAGGCACACTGGACAAAATGAAGCAGGTCAGTCGACTGGCCTACTGCAGTCAGTCGACTGAACCATAACCCGAGAGTTTTTAAACTCTGCAGTCGGTCGACTGACTACAGGGGGTCAGTCGACTGGCTGTAGCTGGAAATGTTTTCCAGCCTAGCGAATGAAGGAGCAAACTCACCCCATTTGCAACCTGTCGAGCAATGGACTTAAGGGGCTTTTGCCAATCGATAACCCAACACCATTGACTCCGATACACCACCAAAAACATGATCAAACATCAAAGTTATGATTTTCAAGGATATGACTCCAAAACACCAAAAAGTGAAATGTTCACCAATTCAATTCAAACCAAAGGCAAATGCACATGAATAAGTGTTAGAAACTCCTACCTAACAATCCGACATAGTTGTAAACATAGAGATAAAAATCTCACCTAACATCAATAATATCAAGAGAAGTAGATGTGAGTTCACAACTCACCTTTTAATTCAAAACAAGAATAGAGAAGCTCAAACACAAGAAGGAGACAAACTACTCTTCACTTCAACACAACAAGCTTCAATCTAAGAATAAAATGCATATTTTCCTAAGTTAGGTTTAGGAAAACTTTCAGAAATTAAAGAGGAGAAGAGTTGGAGAAGATGAAGAAGAGGCTTACCAATAGCTTCTCTTTGATTTGGAGCAAGAATTCAAGTTTGCAAGAAAAACTAGGGCTTGCAAATTTCTATTTCCTCTTCCCTTCCACCATTTTCAGTTTTAACTTAAGTTTAGAAGAGTGGAATGAGAGAATGGAGAGGAGAGGGCTGAGGTAGGGGTTATTAAACTAACAAATGGGCTGAACCCAACCCAAACCCAACTAGAAAAAGAGTCAAAATTCAATTTACTCCAAACATATCAAAGCTTATACTCAAAAAGGTCGCATACGCCATTTTGGAACCAATGGAAATGGTTTCGAGTTCCAATTCGGCCTTTTGCAAAAAGTAACTTTTCGGACCAAAATCCGACTAACGACGCTATATTTAAATAAAACATTTAAATATAAATCGTTAAATATGCGGGTTGTTACATTGACTTATGAAGAACATGAGTACAACATACTGAAGATCATTGAAGCTAGATAGTATGTGACTCCCTTGTTGGGCCTCCGATAGCCTATTAATTTGCAGACCCCCGTATGATTGTCGATTGATGATGTACAGAATGTCCAGATAAGGAGAAAATAAGAGTCCATACGTTGTAGATATCTAAAGCCATTGAGTTCCCAAAGGAGGGTGTGAAGTAGTGATTCTAAGATAATTGTTGGGTTTTTTAATATTTAGAAGAAGATAAATTAGCAAATTGAAGAAGAAAAGTCCAAAAGAAGGGACAAATAGAAATCCACTTTAAGTCCAACCCAATAGAAAGTAGTTTTAAAACTTGAAAAATATATATTAATAATATATTTGAAAAAAATATATTGGGTTACGAAAGAATATTTGTATAATAAAACTTTTGTTGAAAAATACATATTTAGTTAAATTGAAATTCTTCATAAATGCTTTTACAAAAGCTATTAGTTTGAAAGGAATTTATAGAACATGTATAAGTCGCTAGTTTCTCTGTAATGAAAGAAAACTTTAAAGTGGAGAAATTATTATTTTTGGGGCAAACAATAGGAAGTGGTACTAATCTTACATTGGGATATACAACGACGGATAGGAAATTTAAAACCTAACGGTAGAAAATAAGTACAAAGTGGTATGCAAATGCACTGTTTGTGTCAAAATTGGGCACAACACTCTTCGGGAGTCGTTGAAGAGATAATAGTCAAGAATGTAAGTTCAAAACAGATATTATCTAACAAAAACTCCAATCAACAGTAAAATAAATGCGTAGACAAGCGATTTATAGTGGTTCGGCGTGTTGCCTACGTCCACTGTGAAGTGTTTTGATGTTTTATTGATTCTCTTTCAATGATTACAAGTTGTTGCAGCAATCAACAGCAAGTTACAACTGGAAATTCGAAATCAACAAGGAAATTATGATGTAGGATGATGGAGATCTCGATCCGGCAGAGTCTGGGTGCTTGAGAGTCGAAAGATCCCTTTTCTGTTGACCCTGGGGCTCTATTTATAGGCGTAGGCTGCTGATATTTCGCTGAAAACTCAGGAGAACACTTCTAGCACGTGAGGGGGCCTACACGCTCGGTCTCAGGAAGTTTGGGCCCACTTTGGCATCGGTTCGAACTCCATTCGAACCGATCAAGAATTCATCCAATCGAGGTGAAATTTGGCGTGGACACTCTTCGACATGAATGCAAGCTACTGTGAAAATTTCATGGCATTTGGATCATTGGATCGAGAGATATGATGGATTCGAAATAGGGTTCACGGCGTGGCTGATTGGTTCGAAACCATGCATTCGAACTGATGGTTTCGAAACCATGGTGGCACGTGGCTTCGCGTTGACGTGGAGCGCAAACTTCGAATCGATCCGGTCTTCACTCCGTGTTGACCGCTTCGACTCCATATATCTCGGCGCATTCGAACCGATGAAAGACACGTCATCATGGTTGGTTGACCCAGTGGGTTCGAATGAAGCTTCACAGGTGGGTTCGAACAAGGTCTCTGTGATGGGTTCGAACAAGGTCTCTGTGATGGGTTCGAACAAGGTCTCTGTAATGGGTTCGAACAAGGTTTCGTGGATGTGTTCGTGTGAGGCTTCTGTGATGGGTTCGGACAACTGATGCTCAATGGATACGAAGGTGATGGAGTCGAACCCGAGGCGCGTTGATGGGTTCGAAGTAGATGGGTTCGAAGGTGATCGTTTCGAACCATTGATCAGCCATCGGTTCGAAACTTTGGTTTTCCCCTCCAAATTGAATCGATCATAACTTGAGCATATGAATTCAGATTGACTTGAAATTTGAGATGCTGACCTCTACGGTCTTTCTTGTCGTGTCCTATCAGTTGTAGCTCAATCTGGACTCGGACAAAATTCAGCGACATCCATAGCAAAACGAAGTATGACCAATCTCTGGGACGAACTATTCTCCGTTTTTCGATCGATCTTTTGGTATCGCGACTTTGCCAAAAAGCGGGATAACATTTTGCCCCCCAAAGTACGTCTTGTGGGAACATGACGTGCTTTGAATAGCCACGACTTCTCTCCGAACAATCATTGCTCTCTTTTTGTTGAGACTCGTACCCTGTATTGCTGCAACCTTGCGTTGATAAGATTGATTGCTGTATAAAAGCGCTTAGCCGCTGGCTGTTGCATTTGTAACAAGATAAGCATCTGATCCCTGCAAATGCTTAAAATCAAATGTTAGTTCGATATATATGCACATATGCTAGTTTGATCTTTGTTGACATCGTGCGTCTACAAGTCGTTGTTAGCTTTGTTTGCTATTGAATTTCGTATTGATTCTCTCCTGAACCGATTTTGAAATTTAAGTTGAGACAACGCTCGATGGTTGTTTTGAAAAGTTCCTTCGTATCGATCCTCTCCTGAACCGATGTAGAAGGTTGAAGGAAACGACTCCGCGTTGCGCGAATGTGACATTTCGAAACGATGTGTTGGAGCATCGATGGGTTCGAAACCTACATTCGCATGGATGGAGTATACTCGTGTTGCGATAGGTTCGAAACTGACATTCGAACCGATGTGAAAGGATGGATTCGAACTAGCAGTTCATTTCGGTAAGTTATGGATGGATACGAAGTCATTGATGTGAACAAGGGCTTCGAATCGATGCTCCCGCCATTTGTTTCGCATCGATGCAGCCCGTCACTCTGCTGTGCACTTCGCACCTGGTGAAATATGAGGTGAACTTCGAATCGATAGGGCCTTAGGCGGATGGTTTCGAAGGCTGACTTCGAATCGATATGGCATTTGATCGGTTGCGACCGGTTGGGTTAACTGGGATACGAAGCGACCCGGTCACAACCCAAGCTTCATATAAATAGCAGAGGGCCTGCCACTTTTTCACTTTTTACTTTTGCCTTGATTTTTCTGCGTTACGCATCGTTTCGAAGCTTCAAAGGAGAAAACACTGCATCGCGTACTCGAGTCAATCCAGATTCAAGACCTTAACCCCTCGAATCCATCACATAAACTAGGTAATTAGCCTCGAATCCAAACGGCAAAGCTATTTCGAATCCATCTCTTCATCTATTTCTTAGTCTCGAGATTGGCAAAACCAGATCTGGTTTGGGAAGGCTTCGAACCGATTCGTGGATTCGAGTTCGAATCGATGATGGTGGCGTCATTTTTCTTGGATTTCGTATCGATCTCTTGGATGAACTTATGGGGGTGACGTAGTTCGCACTGATTGATGGATTCGATGGGTTCATTCGAATCGATGGATTCGAACCCATCGGCTATAGTTTCGAAGTTCGCAATTTTACATCGATTCGAATTGGATCGATTCGAATGATATCGATATCAAGTTGGGGGTTTCTGATCGGTACGAACTAGCCAAACAAGGATCGATTCGAAGTCGTCCATTTTTGATCGATTCGAACTCGACACCTGATCATCGTTTCGAAGCGCGCTTTCCAGTCATCGGTTCGAAGTGATGTCAGGTTGGTTTCGAACGAGGTACCTGTGACCGGTTCGAACCCTCTATGATGGATTCCAAAGTTTGACATTTCTAAGCATAACTCCGGCGAGCTTCATTCCTGCATATTTGGACATATTAATGACCACCTTTCGAAGCTCGTCGATGGAACAATTACGACTTCTATCCAAATCAAATTTCCATCATACAAACGGTTCAACGATGACGGTCAGCGATGATGGTCATTGTAACTAGACTCCGTAGTTTTGTCGTTTGCATGTTTCTTTAACTCTGCGATATTTATTCGAGTAATGCATGGCACTACACAACATACATTCATACACTTTACACTGGGGAACGCACGGGTTCTTTGTCGTCTAACGATGGTTTCTCATGAGTTAGCTAGTTATGGAACCTTCAAGTTCGCAACAGCAAGAGGTTCAGAGCATAGCCGCTCCGAGATTAGAAGTTCCAAATATTGAACCTGAGATCATTGGTCCGGCCCCGGACGAACTTCCCAATGCGTCTTCCATTGCCAATCCGTCGGATTCCGTTCAATCGAATATTTCTGAAGACATGTTAGGGAGAATATGCTTGAGGCATGGTCTGTCACTGGATGACGTGTTATTGCCAGGGCCGAACGATAGACCACACAACCCGCCGGAGGGATATACAGCGTTTAACCGCCACGCGTGCGCAGTCGGGACACTTCCTCCGTTCAACGAGTATGTAAGGGAAGTGTTGTCTTTTTTGGGGATCGCTCCATCTCAACTACACCCAAACGGATATGCGTCCGTGAACAGTTTATTCATCGTCTTCATGGAGTACCTTCATTGACCGCCGATCCCGACCGAGATCAGATATCTATTTAACTTCAAAACTCGAGGCGATTATCCTTCCTTCACATTTTTGGAAGCGGTGAGGAACTGCCAAGTGGTTACTGGGTCCTGGACCAGGTTGAGTTATTATAGGACGGAATGGTTCTATGTCAGATGTCCTCCGGGGTTTGCCCGGCGATGGTTATTCAGACGTGAGTGTAGCTGAGTTATTAAGCAATTATTAAAGCAATTGCGGTCAAAGCGAAACTTATGTTTTTTCTCTTTTTTACAGCGACGATTCAGCGACCTGAGGGCGAGCACTTTAGGGAGATGGTGCGAGTACTTCGAGAAGTCCTGAGTGGAGAAAGGGATATTGAGCTGCTCTTGACGGATAGGAATCTCCGAACTTACGGGTTGATTGAACGAGGGCAGAGCATACTGTTTGAGGGGGCATTAAAGGCCGTTTTGAAAAAACGAGTCAAGCACAAGAAGCCCAAAGTTATCATAGCCGAGGAGGCTGATTCTAAGAGAACTCATACTGACGACAAGCCGTTGTTGGAGCCTACAGATGTGGTTCAGGATGTTGAAGAGCAAAGAAAAGGCAAGGCAGCCGTCGTCACGTCAACTAAGAAGGGGAGATGGAAATCGGTCGTCACGGCCCGATCTTCTCCCGGAGTTAGAATTTTCGAGATGTCTCCTCTGCGAACTGAAAGTCTTTACAAAGGGCTTACCGACCTTCCAATCCCGGATGATGTGTCTTTTCAGCATGACGCCGGGTTGGAGGAGTTTCATCGAGTTTCATCGTACTCTAGAATTGAGCGAGCCTTTTATTACTAGCTCATTCGACACTTCCGGTTGGTCAGGGGGAATACATATTCATACACATTTCACGACACACTACATAGCCCCGAGTCTTAGGTCATCGGTTTCGAGAAACCACTAACTTTATTCCCATTTCGCTTTGCAGATATTATGATTGGGCGTGGTTCGATGCTAGGGAGCCTACGACATGCTCGCAGATCTTTCTCATATTACGAGTCACAACGGAGAGAAGGAGACAGGGGTTATGATCGCAGGTACTCCGGGTATCCTGGCCAAGAACGGAGAGATAGGGATTACAGACATCGGTCTCGATCATGCACTCCTCCTCCAAGAGTTTCTGTACAACCTCCCGTCTATGTTTCTCGTCCTTCTGATTCCTCGCACTACCAGTCGACCTCTCAATCTTCTAAGTATGAACCTCGCCACCCCAGATCTGAGGCAATGCCTCCAGTAGTTGCGGAACAACCTCCTACTGAAATTTCGGGAGAAGGAGCAATCAGGCTTGCTCAACTGAAGAAGGACTTTCCAAATATTTGCTTCGATAATTACATCTTTCCTCTTCACTTGAAAAGAATCCCGCCGGAGGGCGAGCAGACGGCGCACGATTATGTGCACGATTTTTATGCCCAATACAAGGCGTGGTACAAGGCGGCCGAGAAAGCGTCGTCACTGGCCTTTGAGCGTGGGGCCACCATCGAGAAAATGCAGGCTGAGTTGGCTCAAAAGAGCCGTATTATTGATGTGCTAAATACTGAAGCTGAATCTTCTCGAAAGTCTGAAATGGAGGCTATTAAAAAAGCCGATGAGGCCCAAGCAACAATGGATAGGATGAAACGTGAGCACTATGCCACCGTAGAGGACATGGGCCATCGAAACACACTGGTTACTGCAGAGAGGGACGCAGCCCTAAAGGAGTTGAACAAGCTTAAGTCTAAATTCGCTGAAATCGCCAAGGATAGGGATGATGCGAACAATGCAGCTCAGGAGGCGTGTGAACAAGCCGTGATTCTCTGGACTGAACGGGATGCGGCAGTAGCCAAGGTCCAGGCGGTTGAGACGGAGGTTGAGGAGAAAGTTCAACGGGCGGAGGCCAGGCTGGAGGCCGATATTGAAGATTTGCTTATTACGTACAATGCCAACGTGTTGAGACATTGAAATTTGGCCTGGCTCCAAGATTACCCGGTGCACCTCCGCAATGCTTGGGATCGATTGGTTGAGGAAGAAGAGGAAGCACATCCGGATGAATCGGTCGACCGATTTGAACTTGAAAACCGGCTGTTGACTGATGATGAGAAGAAGGTCCTCCACGACGCTATTATTGCTCAAGAAAAGGAGGTGATCGGTGGTCTATCGCTGGAGGTTGGAGAGGGGTCAGGTATCGAGCATCATGCTACTGTTCTTGAAGTCACCGCACCACCTTCATCAGTGCCTGTATCTGCGGTCGGTTCGCAATCTGTTCCTGCTTACGACCCGGAACAGCCGCGGTTATCTCCTATTCGGGAGCATACTTCTGAGGCCGCTCAGTCATCCGCAAGGCAAACTGGGGAAGGTATTCCGAACTTATCTCAAGTGTTTTCCAAATAGAGAGTTTGTTCTGAAGCAGTTACTGATAGCCTCTTCTTATCTTTGTTTAGTGACTGGAGTTGCTTCGATTGCCGTGACCCAAGAATCAAGCAAAGGGGATAAGGCCATTACCACTGAGACTACTGTCGTAACTGTAGTATCAACCGAGGCGGCATAGGGGAGCGGATTATCTCTTGAGGAACAAATGGTGAGCGAGCTGCTCGGTGAGCAGGGTGGCTTCTTCACAGACCTGTCGTTCATCATTAGTGACCTACCGCCAACCTCTAGCTCTTCAATGCAGGCTGCGGATGCCCCCAGCCAGGCCCAGATGATTCATGATGAAGAAATTCTGGCCGAGATTCAGGCGGAATTGGAAGCTGCGGGGCAGAGTGGTAGTGTTGGTGGTAGTACGGCGGCGCAGAGCCCAGCACCAGCGAGGATAGTATCGTCGGGTGGCACTATCCCATCTTCCGTTGCAGGTCCGGTCCCTCAAGGAGCCTTCATTAAGATTCAAGTTCTGAGGAGGATGTAGATATTATGCCCCCGACCGAAGAGCAACCATCGGAGAGGAGGTCGTCCAAACGAAGGATTTCCATTCCTAGCGACTCTGACGACGAACCGCTGATAAGGAAGCCAAGAAAGAAGGAATAGATCGGCCTTCCAAGCAGATTTTTTGGTAGATAGGAACTTGTTTTCGTTTTTTGTTAGTAGGCCGTGTATAGATGCAGGTTCGGCCCCTGCTAGTAGGGATTCTTTTTTGGGAGAACTTATCTACGTGTAAGTCTTTGTCTTAAGTTAGTTGAAATAAAATTTAGTTTCTTTGTTTCAACTCTCATTTCTTTTGTGCTTAAGTGTTTGTAGTGTTATGTTTTCGGTCCGGTGCACTTGTGGTGTTTTTACCGTCAAGTAGAATTTGTTTTTATTCGCCAAGCCTGAGAATCTTGGTCGCAAATTGTGGTCGATGAACAATCGAACTTCGGACACCGTAACACTTTGGTTAGCGATTAACACTTAGCTTTTTTGCCCCCTAGTCTCGGGGAATAACATTTATGTTTTGGTGGTTGAGTGCGTTTATTGCAAACTTTTAGCACATGTCCACATTCTGGGGACTTAAGATAATTTGAGATCGATAATCCGGTTCGCACTCCGGGAACTCGAGAGTTATCGATGTTTATAACACGGTTCGCGCTCCGGGAACTTGGGATTAATGTTCACATTCTAACTCACACTTTGCGAATCTCGGAGTTAGTATTAACATTTCAGTTCGCACTACGGGAACTTTAACGTGGCATTTGTGCTCCGATTCGCACTCTGGGAACTCGGAGACAACATGTATGCCTGGGTTCGCACTCTGGGAACTTGAATTTGATGTTTATACTCAATGCACATTCTGTGAAGTTGGAGTTCTTACAGATGCTTCGGTTCGCGCTCCGGGAACCTGCAATCCACATTTATGCTCCGATTCATGCTCTGGGAAGTCGGAGTTAGCCGCTGGATGGTCAGTACATCTATTTGGGCTTTCAGGAATTCGTTCATATTCTGAGAATGATGGATTTGATGTTTATACTCCAATTCACACTCTGGGAAGTTGGAGTCCGTTCGCACTCCGGGAACGAATTTTTGAATGTTTATACTCCAATTCGCGCTCTGGGAAGTTGGAGTCCGTTTGCACTCTGGAAACGAATTGTTTAATGTTTATACTCCAATTCACGCTCTGGGAAGTTGGAGTCCGTTCACGCTGTGGGAACGAATTTTTGAATGTTTATACTCCAATTCACACTCTGGGAAGTTGGAGTCTGTTCACGCTCTGGGAACGAATTGTTTAATGTTCATACTCCAAATCACGCTCTGGGAAGTTAGAGTCCGTTCGCACTCCGGGAACGAATTTTTGAATGTTTATACTCCAATTCACACTCTGAGAAGTTGGAGTCCGTTCGCACTCCGGGAAGAATTTTTGAATGTTTATACTCCAATTCGCGCTCTGGGAAGTTGGAGTCCGTTCACGCTCTGGGAACGAATTTTTGAATGTTTATACTCCAATTCACGCTCTGGGAAGTTGGAGTCCGTTCGCACTCTGGGAACGAATTTTTGAATGTTTATACTCCAATTCACGCTCTGACGTTGGAGTCCGTTCGCACTCTGGGAACGAATTGTTTAATGGACTGTTGTGTGTTGGTCCGATTCAGCCTTTGACATGATGGTTTGCCCCCGAGCTAGGGTTTCACTTAGTGAGTGGCCGGTCGTATCGCAGTCACTTGCTATTTGAATAAATTCCATTGTTTGATGGAACTTAGCTCTTCGTGTGTCGTGATTGTTTAACGTTGCATTCGGTGAATCACAGCTCTAGCTTGAAGAGATAGTATTTTATTGCTGAAATAAGAAAATACGGCAAAGTCAGTGCCTTATTACAAATTCAATATTTCAGAATATAAAGGAAACTGCAAAATATTCATAGATTGAAGGAGCCTGTCATGTGTGACAGTGACGAGGATCTTCGTCGTTCCAGGCTCCTGAGTAAGTAGGTCCGCCACCGATGGCGTTTATCACCAATCTTCCGCGGGGACAAGTGGAGTCCTCCTGTCTCGGTCGATTGGGTTCATTGATTGGATTGGATGGGCCTGCTTCTCTGGGCTGCGGTGTCCGCACAAACTGTTCCAGCTTCCTTTCTCTGATCAGTTTTTCAATGAGGTCTTGTAAGTGGCGACACTCGTTTGTATTGTGCCCGTAGCTTTCATGGAACCTGCAAAACTTTCCAGTTTGGATTTGTCTTTCTGACGATGGCCTTGGCGCAGGCTTTTGATACTGAATTATCCCACAGGTTTGTAAGTACAAGTCCTCTAGTGATGTATTTAGAGGATTGTAACTGTCAAACATTGGATTCTTGCGCTGTGGGCCACGAGTTTGATCTTGTTTCTTAATTTGATTCACGCTTTCTCTCCGCCGAGCTTGTTTATTTTTAATGTTCAACTGAACTTTTCCGGAGCTCTCACCGGACTGTTTTATTGCAACATTACTTTGGGTCCCTTCCGCATTTGGCCCGGCGTCAGTTTGCTTCCTAGACTGTTTCGCGTCTTCCCGTCTCAGGAATTGAGCTGCTTTGGCATGGAAACGTTCCAATGACGCAGGTGGTTTCCCAGCTAGCCAATTGCCGAATTCGGAATCGGGGTCGATCCCCTTAGTCAGCGCCATCAGGATGGAGTTATCGTTTGGATTACTAATCTCCGCGCATGCAGTATGGAATCTTTCTAAGTAGTGTCTGAGTGTCTCTCCGGGAGCTTGTGTGACACTAGATAGAGTGTTGACATCTTTTGGCCTTGCGACGTGCATGCAGAATTGCTCAACGAATTTTGTGGCTAACTGATCGAAGGAAGAGATGGATCGTGGTGGCAATCGAGTGAACCACATGGTAGCGATGCCCCCCAAGGATATGGGGAAACTACGACACTTCACTGCATCGTCAGCTCTGGCAGCAGTCATCGACCATTCATATTTATGAATATGTTGGTTGGGGTCGGAGTTTCCCTCGTACATGGGTAGAGTGGGCATTCGGAATCGCTGTGGGGGTTCAGCATTAAGAATATCGTCCGTAAAGGGAGTGTGACTTCAGGAAACTCCCCAATCGTCGTTTGTGAATCCCTGACTCTCACGGATCATCTGACATATCATAGTTGAAAGGTCCGGCATTTGTGCCGGAGTATGATCACGTTCCATACTTTGGGCTTGAACCGGATATCGTCGACGGTCCAAGTCTCGCCTTCTTGGCTCATAGTCCTCTGGGACGTACGGTTCAGGAGTACAACCGCTATGACGACGGTCCAGGTCCGACTGATCTTGAGCGTCGACCCCTGGTTCAGTCGCAACGTTAGTGGTGCGGTATTCTGTGGCATGGTTAGGAACGGCACCATCTCGGGAGGAGGGTCCGGTTTGGAAACTGGCTGACGGACCAACTCTTATTTGTCCGACGGTCAATGTCGGTTGGTTTCCAACGGGTGGCATGCGACTTCCATCTAACCGGGGTCGTGGAGGCCGGTTATGATAATCATAAGATGAAGAACTTTCGCTGGAGGAGTGAGAAGCACGATCTCTCGTGGATCTCTTTCGTTTCTGGCGATCCAGCTTGTTGATTAGCTCAGCGTTAGCACGTAGCTGTTCTTCTAGTTGTCGCCGACTCTGGGTCAGCTCTTGGAGTAGCAACTGCAACTCTTGTCGGGTAACCGGACCCGACGGCTCTGAGTGCCAGCGACATCTTGATTAGATGGAGGATGCGGAGCAGGATTCTGTCTATCCTGTTCTTCTTGATTGACAGCGTTTGAGGTGGTTCTTGTGCTAACCATCTTGATAGTCGAACTCCTTTCCTAGAATTTATGCAAATCTGAATAGAAGGGAAGGAAGTCGGATTCAATGATCTGGATCTCTCTCTTAGATTTATTCAATCCGGTATCGATGACAGATCCAACGAGCAGGAGAAAATCTGGGTTTTCTCAGTGAAAGCACCAAAGTGTTTGTGTCAAAATTGGGCACAACACTCTTCAGGAGTCGTTGAAGAGATAATAGTCAAGAATGTAAGTTCAAAACAGATATTATCTAACAAAAACTCCAATCAACAGTAAAATAAATGCGTAGACAAGCGATTTATAGTGGTTCGGCGTGTTGCCTACGTCCACTGTGAAGTGTTTTGATGTTTTATTGATTCTCTTTCAATGATTACAAGTTGTTGCAGCAATCAAAAGCAAGTTACAACTAGAAATTCGAAATCGACAAGGAAATTATGATGTAGGATGATGGAGATCTCGATCCGGCAGAGTCTGGGTGCTTGAGAGTCGAAAGATCCCTTTTCTGTTGACCCTGGGGCTCTATTTATAGGCGTAGGCTGCTGATATTTCGCTGAAAACTCGGGAGACCACTTATGGCACGTGAGGGGGCCTACACGCTCGGTCTCAGGAAGTTTGGGCCCGCTTTGGCATCGGTTCGAACTCCATTCGAACCGATCAAGAATTCATCCAATCGAGGTGAAATTTGGCGTGGACACTCTTCGACATGAATGCAAGCTACTGTGAAAATTTCATGGCATTTGGATCATTGGATCGACAGATATGATGGATTTGAAATAGGGTTCACGGCGTGGCTGATTGGATCGAAACCATGCATTCGAACCGATGGTTTCGAAACCATGGTGGCACGTGGCTTCGCGTTGACGTGGAGCGCAAACTTTGAATCGATCCGGTCTTCACTCCGTGTTGACCGCTTCGACTCCATATATCTCGGCGCATTCGAACCGATGAAAGACACGTCATCATAGTTGGTTGACCCAGTGGGTTCGAATGAAGCTTCACAGGTGGGTTCGAACAAGGTCTCTGTGATGGGTTTGAACAAGGTTTCGTGGATGGGTTCGTGTGAGGCTTCTGTGATGGGTTCGGACAACTGATGCTCGATGGATTCGAAGGTGATGGAGTCGAACCCGAGGCGCGTTGATGGGTTCGAAGTAGATGGGTTCGAAGGTGATCGTTTCGAACCATTGATCAGCCATCGGTTCGAAACTTTGGTTTTCCCCTCCAAATTGAATCGATCATAACTTGAGCATATGAATTCAGATTGACTTGAAATTTGAGATGCTGACCTCTACGGTCTTTCTTGTCGTGTCCTATCAATTATAGCTCAATCTGGACTCGGACAAAATTCAGCGACATCCATAGCAAAACGAAGTATGACCAATCTCTGAGATGAACTATTCTCCGTTTTTCGATCGATCTTTTGGTATCGCGGCTTTGCCAAAAAGCGGGATAACATGCACCATAATTGGTAGATCAACATCTCTTAGAGTAGCCAGACGAAGGCGGAGAAGATAAAAGTAGAATGGAGTAACGGTAGTTAATAAGCAATAAAAATGGGTTTAGTTTGGCTTGAAATAGGTCCAGGTTCAACTTGGACTAATTTAACAGCAAGCAGTCGACCTGGGGTTCCTTACGGTCTAGTGATAGCGGTCGACCGTCGAACCCTAAGGGTCGATCGTTGCTGTTGTAAAAATGATATACCTTATTTCGTGCCACAATAGTTCATTCCACTTCCACCCCAAATCTCCTTCCTCAAAGAAATTTATAAACCCTTCCTCTCTCTTCCAACCGCCGCCGACCATCTCATCCGCCGCCAACCTAACAAAGCAACTGACGTCAAACCTTGCAGCTCTAAAGCAGCACCAAACATTTCCTCTCCCTCAAAAATTTCCAAGCCTAGATCTATTCCCAATCGAAAAACTATTGCACCTCCTCACAGTACCCTAGCCTCTCGACACTAAGGCTGACCCCGCCAGACATTGCATGGTGCCAGAACCATGAAAACATTGTTAAGAGTTATGAGGAATCAACCCATTTCAAGCTTTTACAAGGGCGACCAGTGAACTTTCAAGATCTCGTTACTTTTGGATTGGTGGGCTTATTCATTGCTACTGGATTGATTCAGATTTTGTTCCATGACATGTCTGAGCAAGAGTGCATCTATTCAACGCTAATTTTGTGTCTAATTTTGATGAGCACGAGGTCAACTTCTCATCCGAAGTAAAGGGGATGGATATTTGAATGACAGATGCACAGTTTGGAGGAATCCTACATATTAGAGTAGTAGGAGTAGATTTATAAAATGTTGAGATTACTAATGTCGACATTCTAGATAGAAGTTTCCAAAAGTGGAGGGGCGCTTGGCGGACAAGGAATTTGCGACACCAAGCCCATTTGGTTATTTGCATCATTCAGCATAATATCATCCGCAAAATGCTGAGTTACGACCAGATTAATCCCCTCGTAAAAAAGGTCACTTACGCCATTATAGGTGGTATAGAGGTGAACCGATCTAGGACGATCATAGCTCAGTATGCGGGTCTAGCGGTAGGGACCTAGGAGCTCTCCCCTACCGTCACCTTTTTACTACCATCTTCAAATGGTTTGGGGTAAACCTCCAAGGTAAGCCGTCATAGTGTGATGTAACCCTGCTATTTGATAGATCCTCTCTTAAAAGGATAAAGAAAGAGGACACGTGCTAAGTATTTGGAGTGCAACTAGAGGAGGCAGGGCAAGCACCTATGGAATGGGACCCTTGGCCTGACCAGCGTACCGCTGGGTATCAACAGCAGGCTCTGGAATATGGAGAGACCTGAGAGTTCTTGCTTTGGCTCAAGGCCAATATTTAAACGACTCAGCAGTGGCATCAGGAGAGATGCAGGAAAGGCAGCGGGAGATGTAGGTGAAGTAGTAATGCCAAATGCATGAATTAGGGTGCATAGCCGCCATGATCCGAGCACTTGGGTGAGGCTATGGTTCTAGCTCTCTAGAAGGACCACCTCTCAGTCCATAGATAGTAGTAGTTGTTGTATCTCCTTTCAGCAATTATTTTGCTTCTAGTTTGGGTTGTAAGTTTTAGTTGTTTCTGTTATGCGAAAATACATACGATGTTTATGGAAATGTTCCTTTTATTGTTTTTTCCATGTGGACTGTAATATTATTGGGAAAACAATAAGGCAAAGAAATTTCAAGAAAGACACTTAACTAATGCAAAAGAAAAGAAAATAGTAATAGGTTTGAAGTATAAATAAACTAAGAAAGCTACTAAAGTGAAAGAAATAAAGTTTAAGTCCCAAAAAGTAGAAATTTTGGGGAGTAAATTTTGGCAAGTGAAGGACAGAGAAAAGTTTGTTGCGAAGCCATAGGTCAATGTCCCTATAACTTAAAAGATGAAATTTACAAATAAACTTGTGTGCCGATTGCCATTATAAATAAAAGAAAATACTTTAAAATTAAAATTTGCCGCACATAAATAGATGAAGTCCATTATCGATGTTAGACTGTTAGCTAAACCCTGATTTCATGATATGTGATATAATTAATTTTGAAATATACATACACATGCACTTTTGAAAATTAAAAATATTTTTATGAAAAGTTTTTGAAAATTTTGTGAAGAAAGAAATTTTTACCGATATTTTAAAAAGTAACGTAAAAATATTTTTGGGCAAAAAAGAAGAAATTTTGATTTTTGAAATGCCACGTATTTGGTATGGGGCAATAGTTGACAGGCCAGCTAGTATAGATTTTAATGTGTAGTAGAAGTGACGGCAAAATAAAATATGGTTACAGACGAGGAAGCTGTTATAGCTATTGAATCTTTTCCTATACACCCTGTCGATAGTTGAATTAAAAGTTGATTTGGAAATAACCCTATTTTTAAAACTTTAAAATAAAAACTGATTATGCATACTGTACTTGGAAAAGCTAAAGGAGGTAAGTTGGCTACCTGGGAGAAAAAGAATGGGTACTTAGAATTTTCCATCTAAAACCCTTTTTTCGACGTAATGAAAATTAGGTTTATAAAATTACATTTTTCAAACTTGGATGTTAGCAGCGGTGTGCCAGGATTTTGTATGGTAGGAATTGGATAGAAAATTTGTTGAACTATATTTACATTCGTGGAAGTATGGGAAAATTTGGATGCGCAAACAAGTTTTTGATTTTCAAAATTGGCATACATATAGAACTGCCAGTATATTTAGATTAATGTTTGCATCATATTTTCAATTTTTTTTTAAAAAGATGCATTCATATAGAAGGCACCGATTTAGAATTGCTAAGTATGCATATCAGATATGTTGTGATACACCGTGCATTGTACATGACTGGTTGAAAATTTTATTGCACACTAATTGATTTATTAGTTTAGAATAGTTGTGCGTTATGTTACATTGTTGAGTCCTTGAGGAATTTCGGGAACAAAATTATTTAAGGACGGAGAAGTAACAACCCATAATTTTATGACAATTGATTAAAAAGAAATTAATAAGTAAATAATACTACCAAAAAATAGAATTTGTACAAACGTGGGAATTTGACGACTAAACAAACATCGTTGGGTTTATGGCGATTTTCTAATCAATTTTCATATATAATGTTTTCCAATCAGAGTTTAAATGAAAAAGTTATTAACATTTGAAATTTTCAAATTGGAAATAATATATATTTAATTAAGGAAATAAGAATAATTAATTAATGGTAATTAGCGTCAATTAAATTTAACAAACAGTCAACATTGCTTAAAAGTTAAGACAATATTAATGGAGATAAATGATATCGATCGGTCAAAGCAGGAACAAAATTAAACAAATCACAACATGGTAGTTAATCATATTTTAAACAAGCCACAGGTTGGCCAATAATGCACCAAGGTCAAGCGGTAGCAGTCGACCTTGAGTAAGGAGTGGTCGACCGTTGCTCGAGTAAATTTGGGAGTAATGCATGGCAAATGACCCTGGTTCAATATACTTTAATCGAACGACTGACATTGATTTGAACTCCTATAAATACAAACTTAAATCTTTACTTCTAAACTCGTATTTTTTTAGCAACGGTGGAGCTCCGCCTTTTTGCTTCTCTTCCAAATCCTAAATTCCAAATAATAGTTATTGTTTATATGTATATGCAATTGGAGAATCATAGAAGATGGATTGAGGAAGAAAATATGGTCAAATCAAATCTCTAAAGCTAAGGTAAATTGTAAATCCATATCTAAAATATAAATTAAATTCCAAATATCTTTTTAATTTAGATCTATGATAAATCTGTGTATACTTACGGTGTATATATCCAAATAGGGAGAAAAGAGAATCAAACTGGAATAACAAGGATTGATCTGGAGATAAGAAAACTAAAAAGGCGATTGGGAAATTATATATTTTGATATAATGTTAGATTTATATCATTTTAAATCTATTCTTATATACCTAAAATTTAAATTGGAGTTGTAGGTTAAAATTATATACACGAAATAAAATTATAAACCCTACGTACATATTATGTCCATGATAAATTGTATGGTCAGTTATATGTATGTAAACCTTGAAAATATTGGATTTTATTAATCCCCGATATTTATAGAATATGCGATAGTTCCAAAATTTTGAATTTAATATGACTTGCACAAATAAAACGTAAATTGAGTTATCACAGTAAAAAATAGGATTAAAGTAGTTTTTTAATTTGTGTAATTATGTAGCTTGTTGCAATGTGAATTTGTACACCTTATCAAGTTTCAGATTTATAAATAAAAATATAACAGTTGAAATAAGAAGGAACATATCTAAAAAAGAGATGTATAAAATAAGGAAATTTACCATATTTTGTACTGTCTAATTTAATAATATGAAAAGATAATTCCTTGTAATTCCAAACATAACGCAAATTCCCTTTTAGATAAGATATATAAATTTACAGTGTTAACCATTACATTTAAGAGCAATGTATACCAATACATTAAAATATAGTCCATAAAGATAAACTAAAATAACTATGGATGTGATAAAAATTGTCTAAGAAAAGAATATGCGCCATATAAGTAAAATGGAAGCAAGATAAAAAGAAATGGAAAGATAGACAAGTCATAATTTAAAATAAAAAGGATATAGATAGCCATCTATAACATGGTAGGGATTTAAAGGTTAAAAAGGAATAAAAAAGAAAATAAAATAGTCGGGGTAAAAGGGAAGTAAATGAGAAAAGGGTAACTAAATCTTTTAAAAGGGAAATGGTAAATGACCTTAAAATAAATAAGATGTAAACATATAAAGCAGCAGAGAAATATTAGTAACTAGTATAGGTACAATAATTAAACAATAATGAATAAAAATATATGTAAGCACACACACAAATAGATATATATATATATATATATATATATATATATATATATATATATATATATATAGTCTTAAGTATGCATTTATGATTGGGATGAATTATTAAAAGTTATTAGATAATTTAATAAATAAGAATGACATAGTCATTAGTATGGGTTGGAATGTGAGATCATTAGTGTTACACAATAGAAGTCTGCCCACTATAAGGGGCTATTAGCAGTTGTATGTACATTATACTGATGTGGGACATATCCAATTGTTGGACCACTGGAGTTATATACACTTGCATATAGGTGAAGGAATGCCTTTCGTAGAGTGTTCTTCAATAAGTTCAGGGTGGTATTGCCTTGATTGCATTAGGAAATCTAAATAGGTTAGTGAGCGGCTCGATGCTATATCAGTATGTCTTGGTACCAATTTAGAAGTAGGATTTGTACATAGTTGAGTGCATCACCAGTCTTGCACGATCAACAGAAAAGACAGGATTACACCTAACGGGCTAAATCTCCTACTAGGTTAGGTCATGTTAGGTCATGCACTGCCGTAATTGTTTGCTAGTTTGTTTGTTAGGGTAAGGCTAATTAACCGATAAAAGAGCACTTTCAAAAATGGATATGGTAGTCCAAGGAGCTGAGTCCTCTTTAGTCCATAGAGCTGGGTCCATAATAGGAAGCAGACAAGTAGTAAATTCCTAAAGCAAAGCGAGATAGTATACGACTAAATTATAGTGACACCATTATTAAGAAATGTGGAAGTTCCTCTATATGCATGATGGCGGGGACATGATACTGCGTTGCCGATGGATCCTGACGTAATGTCTGATTATGGATACTAATGTGGATAGTATCTTTGTCCAAAGGGGGACCGTCGTATATATATGTTTATACACACACACGCATATACATACTTATGCAGTTATGGTCTACATCTGGTAGATGGGGCATATTGTATGTATGTGTAGAGTCGAGACAACTAAGTAATATTAAAGGACATAACATGTAATGGAGGACAATCGACAATAAACTAGTGTTATGTGTAAATCATAAAATTCACCAGTCGCCAAAACGTTGTTTCGACCCTCACCACATTAAACCCACTGGATAGCTTTAGAGGGACAGGTACTGGTGCAAGGCAGGAACTATGGAAGGACGGGTTTCCTAATGCATGCTCGGCACTAACAAGGACAATAGATATAGGAAATGTTAACCTTGGTCGGTAACGATATGTTTTGTTATAATTTATATTCCATTGTGAGTTATAAAGATAGTGCTTTGGTATGCATTTATTTGTTTATTTACAAGATACCAAATCAACAATCCATACTTTGGTGGACTTGAGTTTCCAATTTAACAAAAATTCAGGCCTATTGAAATGTGGGTTGTCACATCGTCAGTCCTGCGATTTCATCATCCTTTGATAAGATTTTCTTTTTGAGATCCTTAACCATCTCCTGAGAAGTCTTTAACATAGACCTCATGTGGAGATACTTTTTATACCATGTTTTACCCACATTTTATCAATAAATTTTGAGCCAATGAGAAAATGGGAAGACCGGTCTTTTAAAGTTGCCACTAATTTAGCATGAATGTTCTCGAGGCATTGGTTAAGACTAGGATCATCCAAAGATAGAGACAATTCTACACCCTAATTTGAAAACGAACAATAATGAACATTCAATAAAAACATAAAAGATTGCAAAGTATTCATTAATAACCAAGAAACCATTACATTCACAACAACAAGAATCTTAAAAGTTACAACACAGTCGATTTCTAATGTTAGAAAGGGCACCTTGAATCTTAAGGAAGAAGGTGAGATATGGAATGTAGAGCTAAAAGGTGCCTGGATGCCAAGAGGGGTGTTAACTGAGGGGAACCTATTGTAGTCCTATTATCTAGGAGGAGGGATAAGTCTACAACACAAAAAATGGCGTAGATGGTTCGAATGTCATGTAAGAATTAGTCTTTATGGTCCTCCAAGAAAGAGAAATCTAAATTTGATAACCGTGTATACACATTAGGGAGATCCCAAAAGGAAGTAATATTTTATTAGGCAGGATTTATTAACCAAGAAGAAATTTTCTTTGAAAGCCCTTTTTAATCTAACTAACTAATTTACTTAAATTATCTCTTGATATGAGAGATGGTGAATAAAGGAATAAATTTAAAAGCCTACACATTGATGATGAATATACTAAAACACAAAGTCCATGAAATCATTACAATTATAGTTTAAAAGTAAAGGATAATTAGTTTACAACATTATAGAGGCTCATAAAGAACGGATTCTTTGTAGTACTAGGTGAAAAATCTACCCTTGTTAAATTTAGTCTTATAAGGAGGTAACTTATTAATAATTAAAGGCATGGTCACAACCCTAGAAAAATTCAAGACTCCCTGAGGTAAGGATCAGATCCGTGTAAATCCAAGTTCCTCTTACGTAGGCATCAAATTAGTCCCTCAAAATAGTCACCTAGAAAAGAAAAGTAGGTTATAGGAAACCGAGCATATACAAGATATAGACACTCCACCGGCTTAGCTCTATGCTCGATCAGCATCCAAACGAGCATGTCTTCATTTTCCTTACGAAAATTGTCCTAGTAAAGCATGATTTCTGAAGGAGAGGCATTACATTTTTATTCTTGAAATTCTCAAGATGCTTGAGGCATTTTAGAATTCCCTTAAATATCTCATTCGATTCATTCAGGTCCTTGCATAGCCTTTCTCCTCCTTAATTAAGTCTTAATATTTCCTCTTTCTTTTTATCTAATAAAATCTCTATGTAATTTCACTTTTCTCTTCTACGTTGATAATCGATATATGTTAAAAAATACCAATGATATGCACACATTCATATAAATATAAGAAATAAATGAAAAACAAGCAAACATAAGATACCCATGGAGGAGTCGCTACAACGTTTGGCCAAAGGATTGAAAATGTGAAACATCAAAAGGAGACTCTTTAACCTACTTGACCTAACATGCACTGGCTTTTTAGGAGTACGTGAAAAAGAATCTTTTTTAAGATCTTTGGTTCCAGAAAAGAGAAGATTAGGAGTATGGCTTGGTGTTCAAAGGTTTCAGGTCTGCCTTGGCTAGAATCATCATTTCCATCTCCTCTCGATGAGCTACCTTGGGAATAGCTGCCAGTACCTCCATCTCCGTCATTATCATCATTGTCAATCATTGTCACTGTTGTTATCATCCTTATCACTAGTTTTGTCATTGTTTGATTCTTCATCATTAACATCTGATGGTACATCATCAAGAGCCAAAGACTTAGCGAGATTAATAGTAATTCCATCCTCAAGTTTCAAATAATCTTCGGGAATGTGATCTAGAAGGATATCAAACTTCCTTTTGTAATATGTTTCAGTAGTGTTGAATGAAGGAAAGTCCAAATTTAGGCATTGGCCAATATTATCCTTGTAAATGGTGAACATAACTGCTTTGACAAACTGCTCCTTCCATCGTCGAAGAGTATCATTCATAAAATAAGAAATCCTAAACTTTATTGTCATGTAAGGAGGAGTTTAGTTTGCCGGTAGCAAGATCATTCTTATTTAGGCTCTTCTCTAAGGCCGGGGCTCAAATCGAAGTCGTTTGGAGCCCAAAAACCTCTTATTGAACTTGGCAAAGTTTGCCTTTCAAGATTTTACCTGCTTCGTCAGATTGTGAGGTTTTTTTTCTTCTTAGATTCTTTCTCATAAGATAGCAACTCGTTGTTAGACTGAAGATTACAAAGTTGGGTTTTAAGAGTCATCACCTTCATGGATAGTGAAGAATTTATTTCCTGTAGGGAAGACCTACTTTGGGTGGAAAGGAAGGACGATTGCTGCAAACCATATAAGTGTTGGCCTACCTGGAAATGGTCATGCTATAAGGATAATAAAAGAGGGGAAACTTTCAATATACATATTTAAGGAAAGATGGGAGAAAAATCCATACTTGAATGAGATGTTGTAAGAGTAAAACCCTAGTTTCCTCAGAAAAAGGAGAGGAAAGAGCTCCTAAAGGTCTTGGCAAAGCATAGGCAGCATACCGAAGAATGTTTTTTTAGCCATCTTATAAAATTAATATTAGACGGAGACCCCGCCTCAGGATGAGCTAGCGGAGGAATATCTTCAAAATATGGGGCATTAAGCCCAAATACCTGTTTAAAGGAGGCTATAGACTTATGGAGAGAGGGACAAGAAATATCAATGGTAGGATCTTGGGTCGAAATAGATGTTATAGTGGTGACGACTCTGGAAGTAGGAAACATGGGCTGAGTTGCTGTAAGCTCGACTTCTTTATGCTTTTAAAAGGAGCCTTGTAGGAAACAAACTCAATACCAGAACCTTTTCGCTTCTTTGATCTAGACAGTGCCAAAGCATCTTCTACCTTGGAAATGATAGACAATGAAGGAGCTTTTAGTGGCTTAGATTTCTCAACGACTTTAGAAAAAATAGGCAAATCAAAGGGACCTTTATCAAGTAATAGAGCAACCAACTAACCAGATATACTCCGGTAAGATCTCTTTATAAAAAAAGAAGTCTTAGGGAGATTATTTTATATAAAGAAAGGATAAGGTAAGAGATGAGGCCTGGCGAATATCCGTGGCTTCCAACAGCTGAACGTTATATCAAAGAATTCATAGAAAAGACATCAAGTTTGATTGCGATAAGGGATGGCGAGCAATTTTTCTTCTTCTTCATCATCGGAAGTTCATCCAAAACACGATGAGAAGGTTGAATCAAATAGTAGTTTCTTAGTTTTTTCTTCATTAAGGAGTCTCAACCGATTCTTGGAAAACTCTAGGCATCATCAAAGCGGTTAATCTTAGCCAAAATTTTAGGATCTATATTCTTTGAATTAGCAGCTAACAATTTTCATAAAAAACATCTCAATGAAAATCAATTAGACTAACATAAGCAATAACTAAACAAATATAATAAGGGAAAAAGTAATTTACCAAAAAAGGAAAACACTTTAGCAATGTCTAGAGAAAAATATCTAACAAATTAAAAATGATGATTCCAGTCTCTAGGCCTATTGATGATGTCGATAACCAATCTACTACTCATAGAACTAAGAAATTAAATAGAACATTTAGGTTGTTGCTTCATCTTTTGAAGAGTGGCCAGAGAGCATAGGATGGATGGAGACAGATCTTCTAACTTGAGTTCCTTAAATAAAATAAACATAAAGTTGATATAACTGTAGGAGTTGGGATTCAGTTGGATAGAAGTATTTTAAGGTAGGACACGATGCTGGATATAATTGGGTTGAAAGATAAATAAGAAGAGGGATAGATATAGAGATGGTTAAAGGAAAAACACTTATGTTAGAGAGTTCATTCTATCGTCTGGGCCTGAAGCCCTAGCTTCGATCCTTGATATTCCAAAATGATGCAGAACTGAATTGACATCCTCTTGATTCATGTCATAGGATTGGTGAGATGTGTAGATCTTCTCCTCTAAAGTATCTTTAACCTCGGGGATTTCGGAGACATGGTCATTTGTTTAGGGATTTCCTTTTTACCTCTGACCATGGTACTTACGATGATTAAATTATAAATAGAGGTTTCAAAGAAATGAATGAGTAGTGATAAAGTAGAGTAATATGAATATATATATATATATATATATATAACACTCTAAATTAAGCTTAATCCACATGCATGAGTATATCAACATGTTTATCCCTTACTTATGAGTTGGTGAATCAACATGTATGTATATACTAACCTCTTCCAAGTGTAAAAACGTACATGGACCAACAAATATATGCATATGTAATGCATGTACAATTCAATAACAACCAAAGAGGATAATTTTTGTTAAACCATCATAAAGTAAACATTAATTATGAAATATGAATTTAATTTATGACAAATTTAATAAGCTGATAGTTCTCATGATAAGAATTCATATGCTAATGATAGCATATAAATTTGATGATCTCCTGAACATAGAGACATAATATGATCGATAGCCAAGGAAAGATAATAAAAATTAGGCCATTAAATGTAAACATGATGCATTCATGTATTAAGCCTAAGCATAGCTTTCGTGTGAAAAATTCAAAATCAGATTTTTCGCAAGTTAGATCAAATTGTGATTTTCACAGGTAAACATTAAACAGAGCTTTCGTGCGATAGAATTAAATGTAGATTTCATGATACTAAACAGTACTTTCATGTGATAAGCCTAGACATGGTTTTCATGAGTAAAATGCAAGACAAGGTTTTCGTACATTTAATCTAAGCATAGCTTTTATATGCAAAGTTTTGAATAGAGCCTTTGCATGTAATGTCCAAATTTGGTTTTCCTATAAAGTGGTAAATCATAGATTTCGGGTGAAAAGCCCAGTCATAGATTTCGTGTGTGAACAAAGCTCTCGTGTATTAAACCTTCAAACTATGACTTGACACATAACGATGGATCAATTAATTGTAAGCGAATATCTAAAGCAATAAGACCCGAAACCCACAAGAAAAAATTACGGCCTAGGTTACTAAATTCAGATCAAAATAATGATTTTATTAATAAAAAAAAATTTGAAAAAAAAAACCCATTAACATGATATTTAGCGGCCAAATCTCAATTGGCTTTAAAATCAAAGATGCATAATTCAAATCAAAAATAGAAATTAAAAAAAGTATAAGTAAATTAACAATGATTAAGGTCACTTATAGATTGAAAATCTAAAGGGAATTAAAATTTGGGACAATGAGAACAAGGCGATTCTTCTTAAGCAGAAATGAAAAAAAAGGAAGAGGAAATATATTATATATAACAAGAGGGAAAGTAATGGTGATCGTTTGATTGAGAATGATAAGCATTATTGATTAGGATAAACAAATTAAGGGAATACGAAAAGTTATTTTATATTAAAGTATAAAAGCATTGTAAGCTAAAGGGCGGAAAGTGTTATATTGTAAATACATTAGTAATTGTAGGTTAATAAAATGGGAAGCTTTTGTGAGGAGCTCTGTGGGAATATGACAATGAAGGCTCTCATGAGGGTATGAACAAGACCATCGTGGAATGTGCACAAGAGCTATCGTGGGATGTATACTAGAGCTATTGTAAAACAATAGCAATAAGGAAGCTCCTTGTGGGGTGATGGACAAGAGTTATTACGGAGAAACCCTAGTTACCATTGTGAATAGAAGTGAAGCTTATGGACTAACATATGTTAAGCATGTGCATGAGTTGAAGATGCCATTGCCATGTAAAGCATTGAAGCCATTGCCATGAATCCTATAAAGCAATTATGATGTAAAGTACTTGAAGCCATCATGAGGAATTTACAAAGCTATCGCAAAGAAAAGGAAATGAAGCCATCATCATGAATTTTATAAAGCTATCATGGCATAAAGCGTCGAAAGTTATCGTAGGGAATGCTCATAGAGCCATCGGGTTATGAAGCAGTTTGAGTCATCATGAGGTATTCTCGTAGAGCTATCGTGATGTGACGCATTTGGAGCCATTATGAAGTATTCTTATAGAGCCAATGTGATGTGAAGCACTTGGAGCCATCGTGATGTGAAGCATTTGGAGCCATCGTGAGCTATTCTCATAAAGCTATTCTGAAATAAAAAAGTTAGAGCCATCAAATGATAGCCCCAAGGATTTTGTCAGAAGTTTAAATAAGGCCTTTATGTGTCTAGTAAGCTCTCATGAAGTAGATTAGTTCACTAAGCCAAGAAAAGATATACCGCATGCCGTTTAGAATGTGTGCCACATCAGCAGACCATAAACATAAATTTTCAACAAAACACCACGTGTCAAGGATCCTATGGCTCAAATTCTCTATAAAGAAGTATGTACCCCCACCCAAAAGGGGGTCGATTTTTCGTATTCTCTTTTTTTCTTTATTTGTCATTTTTTTTCAACATTTAAATGTGAGCTCCAATTTGGGGATTGGTGGACGTTAAGGCAATTATGAACTTTATAATCAAGGACATATACTTTAAGTAATTTGCATAATCAACTATTTTGGGTTATGGCTTATGTATGTTTCACTGCCATGAACATATACTTTTGATTTTGAATAATACTTAATTTCATGGAATATACGTTGGCAATACTTACTTCACCCTACTTATTTCAATAACTTAAAATCCATATATTCGAACTTTTTGCCCAAACAAATAAGCTATGTGTAAAAGGAGAGGAGTGGACATTAACTTATCAAAGCTAATTCATGTCCATGACTGCTAGCCCACCCCTCCTCTGTCTCTCTCAAACTCATTTGATAGCTCCTTTAGTTTATTTACAAGTTTGTGTAAACCCTCTCTCTTAAATCTATTATAACGTACTCAAATCAATTCCATAAAATCATCTCAAATCTAGTGTAAGGTTAAAAACCCAACTTATCTCTAGTCATTTAAAAACCCCTATCGATACAGTGTCAAAATAATACTTTGTCATTTTCCTTGTAATCTACGTAAAATTATTTCATTTACCCATTTTCAAAACAATACTGTGTCGATTTTCCATGTTAAAATGTTTAGAAACCCCTATTCATATAGTTATTCCTTCTGTATCGACCAGAATTTGTAAACCACTCGACCGATAAATCAATACAATATAAAACATTTTATAGCACTTATAGTTACAGGCTCATACACACACACACATACAAATACTCAGACTCATCCTACGGTTCCACTTGCCATATCTCAAACGATCCTACCCCACCAAAACCTAGTTGTTGGCTTAACTTAACATTTGATACCTTGCTGTAACGACCCACCTTTTTGACCCTCAAAAGTCGATATCAATACATCTATGGTATTCATGTACCGAGCGTAGAAATGTTGGAAAGACAGATTATTAGGGAAAAGAGAAGAAAAAGGTAGAATATAATCTCACATCGCGATGAGTAATACATAGTAGACAACATATCTTTACAAAAGAAAAGTTATAATACACACACATCAAATCAGAGTACACTAAATAAATCATCAGCCTGGCTAGTTATAACAGCCTATCCTCACAATGTTTATAAATAAAAAATGCTAATGCAGTGGAAAAATTAAATATACGTGAATACGTCTTGGAGGCATCCAGCTTATCTCCAGAAGCTCCAAAGCATCAAAAATTAGATCTGTAAATATGCTCGGTCTAACCCGAGCATTATTATAGAATAATACCCGGATTAGTCTAATAAACCAAACTGAGAAACACACCTTAATTTGATTTTAATATTATAAAAACCATTCAAAATAAAGCTATCTCATAACCACCTCGCACATAAACATGGATGGGTTTTTCCCTTACGATAACCGAAACATTTCTATAAGAAATCCATTGATATTATAATAATGTCTAGGTTTCTTAAAATAAATATTGAATATAGCTGGAATGCTTGCATCCCACATTCCAACTTAGTTGGGCACAACTAAGTCCGTACGATGCTTTATGGAGAATGTATTCCATACAATGATAAGGCTAGTAAGGTACCGCCTGCCATAGTACATCTCTAGAAAAATGTATCGAGATCGAACCAATCAAGTCCTGTAAATCAGGACCAACCCATTACTTGATAGTCTTGAATATTTCATCACCCCAGTTGCTTTGCAATATTTTCTGAGAGCTCTCACGCACAACTAAATCCATAAATGTATATATCTAGGAAGGGTGATGACAATACCCTAATGGGTGTGACTGACATAGCCCTGAAGCATATCCCTTTTTTTTATTATTCCCACTTGTTAAGGTTAGAGGCTAGATTTTACCTTTCGCATAGCAATCCCACTTGGAATGCTAACACTGCCCTCGTGACAGCAATACAGTGCCAACATTCATCCATACAAGTTGTTTAGGATATAAACAAATCGAAAGCACTACTTCTACTACATCCATTTTGGAATCACCCTCGGGATTAGTAGCAAGCAGCCCTTGCAATTCAAAGATCTTCGTCTTCGATTATCTTCAAAATATCTCCAATTCGATTGCTTAAGCCGGTTCAAGTGTTTTTGGGATAATACTGTAACACTCTTAATTTTAAATGGCATTATTCATAAGATTTAATTAGATAAATTAAATAGAATAATGTAGAGATTAGAGTGATAAGGTAATTGAGACTTGAGATCTTATTAAGGTCGTGCCTTAACCAAATTTATTTATAAAAATGGAATATAAGTTAAAAACCTAAAAGAATAAGGCATGGGCAATATGGAAATAGCCGATGCCATAACCCATAAATCCCTTACCGTATTCTTATAAAATTTTCATAAATCAAAAACATAAACAAAGGAGAAACAACGCCACGCAAAATCCTAGGAAAAGAGGAGCTTAAAATCAATTAGAGTCAAAGATTCAAGCTAAAAAGATTAAAGTTAAGAACAAATCACAAGTTATTTATCCAAACAAGGTGAATAATTATCTAAACCATCTTATATATGTCTTCTTGAACATTTAAATTTGGTTTTAAGGTTTAAAACCATTTGGATGGATGAATGATGACATGCTTTGATTATATACCATGTTATGATTTAAACAAGGATTTTTATGGGATAATATAATTTGATTTTAAGGTTAAAATGATGCAAATTATTTTTTGAATGCCATGATATTTGAATATGTTATGTAAAACAGTATTTCGGAGATGAGTTTAAATTTTCATAATATTCCAAGCTATAGATAATTTATTATGAATTTTAAATGGAAGAAATAGATAATTTTGGGTTTGCATTATTTTAGGTAATTAAGTAATGTTTTTGGGCCAGAAACTTATATATGTTAGAAAACATATTAAAAGTGAATAATTGTGATTTTTAGGGATTTTCCTAAGAGTTTTCCTATGGTTATTAAATTATTTAAGTTAGAGGAATTAATGTTTTAAATGTTTGTTAAGGGGAAGGGCTTATTTGTTAAAATGATTTCATTTGTTAATTATTGAATTCAACAGCCTTTTAGAAAAGAATTTTGATAAAGAATCGGCAACCAACCATATTTTGACAAATTAGGCAAGTTAGATAAAAAGGAATTACTTTGAAAGGTACAAAAGTTAGTTTTGGTTCGAATTACAACTTCGCCGCTTTCTTTGCTTGCATCCATCACCATACATCCGCCAATGACCTTTCGCACCCATTCGAATTCAATGCACATGGTATCAAGCCATTGATACATAGTGTATTAGAGAAAGGCGGAAGGGACTATGTCGTAGGCATTCTTTCGAAGGGATTGAAACCATTTTTATAAGCTTTCGAATCAATTCAACCTGCTCTTGTTTTTAAGAAGCTTTCGAAAATTTGCCGCTTTTTGAACTTATTCGATACCTAGCTGCCGCATTCACACCTTTCGAATTGGTTAAAGGCTGCTTTTCTATATAGCCTTATAACAATGAGTTTGAAAGGAAGGCTTTCGTTTTATTAACATAGAAGCCACGTTTCAATGCTTTCGAAAGGGTATTTTTAGCCTCTTTTATGAATGGTTTTGGAGGCATTGGTTCCGAAAAGATGATTTCAAAGCTATTCTCTTCCCTGGTTCTTTCTCTTAAGAGTAATGCTTTCAAAAGCAAAGCTTTCGCTTTTTTTCTCTTTGACCTAGTAGTTATATTTTTTGTTAAACCCAATAATTTCAAAAGAGATACTTTCAAATGGTTTCGAAGCTATGCTTCCACAAATTCTACTTGAACTAAATTCCTTTGAAAGGTAAGCTTTAAGCATTTCGAAAGGTATATCTTTAAATGTTTCAAAAGGTATGTTTTTAATGGTTTCGAAAGAAAAGGTTTAAGATTTTAAGTAATGCCTTCGAATGGGAAAGTGACGGAGGGTAACTCATGTGTCATAATGATCCGAAGGATCTAGTTGAAAGCCTTAATTTTCAAATAAGAAACCCAATATCTCGATTTTAAAGGTAAAACCCATGGCAATACGAAAGAGTTTTGAAATGGCATTTAACTTTGGAATTTTGAAGAAGCTTTCCTACTAAAGATAGTGGGTTAAGGGTATTAACCATGTTTCCTTAGAAAAATGATTACATGGAATTAAATCGTAGATGATTATATTATTATGTTTTGATCAGTTATCATGTGTGCTTCTGTAAACATATTCACTTCATAATTTACCCATAACTGCATTTTAGGGTGTTAAAGGCAGAATAACCAGTTAGGTTGATCCAATAGTGAATATACATGTAGTTAACTCCTGTGTGAGAAGGATTGCATTTAGGAGGTCAGATAGACCAAAATATAGGATGCCTAAAGAATGGTCAAAGGATTATTTGTTTAGCCAGGTTCTTAGTAAGCCCATGAAAATTATGTATGGAAATTTTTATTGGCAGGGACCAATAGGTTCTCGATGATCCTATAAAAAATATGTCCGGAATAAATTATTGAAAGAGATCAATAGGTTTATAGTGATCGCATAAAAACTATGACATAAGAGATATTATTGGAGAATCCAATAGGTTCATAGTGACCCTGTGAAAACTATGATTAGATGATGTTATTGGGAGACACCAATAGGTTCTTAGTGATCCTATGGAAACTATGACACCGGACAGATTCTCCATAAGTTCGAAACAGGTTATTAGTCAGCCCATGAAAACTAATAGATAATAGTGACCCTAGAAACTATAACTTGAGACAAATAGTCAGGTGAATGGGGATGGGAAATCCAAAGCACATTGCAAGTTTGCATATCATCATTATACATTTTAATTATGTCCTAACCATTGTGGATGCAGGTGCACAGTATATAGTTACTATAAATTAGGTTGAGATACCAGTGAGGGAAAAACCTGTTAGTCCCTGAGAAGTTGGTTTTGATGACTACAACCTTAGAGTAAGATTATAAAATATAAATACTAACATTATTGTTTAGATATATATGTATATGCAGGATATATATACATATACCAAAGAATGAAGACTATACAATATAGAGATTCAAGAACTAATAAACTCAAGATCGAAGATATCAAGATTCAAGACTCATGAGTATCAAGATTATCAAGAGTTCAAGATTTCAATATAAGTAATTTAGTAAGGAATTTTGTTAAAACTCCTAGAAAAGCACTAACATCTTAAAATCCATTTTATTCGTGGAATGGAATCCACTTCGAGCCCGTGGGATGGAACCCTAAATAGGATGGAACCCTAAATAGGATGGAACCTACGCAAAATCTAGTGGAACATTGTTTTGTATCCACTAACTTTTATTCAAATGTTTTACAAAATTATATCTTGTTTTCAAAATGATTTCAAAATCTTCTTTTTTAAATCAAAACATCTATCCTGGTTTTAAAATACTTTTAGCCTCAAAATAATCTTTATTTTCAATATCAAATTATCCTTGGTTTTAAACTATCTTTTAATTATAATATATTTAACTTTTAATATTTATACTTAGATTTAAATATAAAATTATAGTAAATTTATATATATACCAAAATATTGTTCTCTATACTTATTTATGTATTTTAACTATAGTTACATATATTTATAAAGTTTAAAATAGTTTTAATACAAGATAGAAGTTATTTTCAAAGAAAAACAAATTACCAAAAAAAATTACTTAGGCTGTTGACAACCCCAAGGAACCCTTGTCGACAAGGTGACAGTTTATTTCAAAAGTTTGAATTTCAAATGAAGTGTCTATTCATCATATCCTTTCACGAATGGACATGGCTGTTGTTCTAATATAAATAGGGGCTGTTTTAAACGAATTTACATTCATATATTCTCTGATTTCACTCCTCTTCTTCTTCCACATTTCTTTATATACATTTTTACCATTACTCTGTCGAAATCACCATTGAATCTAACTAGATCATCTCTGGTTTGATTCTCTATCACTATCTCAATAAGATCCCAGTGCTATTCAGAGTTATAGACTTCTTTGTAATCAATCGGGCGAGAAAAGGTGTGATTGTAGCCTGGAAAATCAACCAGGTGAACTTGTTGCCCGTAAAATCAAGTATCTCTACCCAGAGGATTGTGAATCTGGAGCGGTGTACCTCGTGGCCTTGAAATCGAGGGTGTAATTGTAAGAATTGATTTTGAAAGGAAATCCGTACTTGTGTTGTAGGACTGGATGTAGGGTAACTCTGAACCAGCATAAAACTCGATGTGTTCTTTCCTTTATTGCTTTTATTTTATATCTGCATATGTGTTTGATTCTGTGATCATATCTGTGTCTGAATATTTCATACATTTGTGTTCAAATTAATATAAACTCAAAAAGAATTAGTAATTCCTTAAAACACTATTCCCCCCCCCCCCCCTTAGTGTTAATTCTAGCCTTAAGATCCGTAATATGCATTTCTCACATTTGGTATCGGAGCAAGGTTTTCAAAGTTTCATAATATGAATTTTGAAAAATCTTTTAAAATGGCTATGTTTAAAAAACTTGTTAATGCTAGTTTAGAAATATTCATATCATCATTGTCTCATGAGTCTGCATATAATCGATGTTCAAATTCAAGTTGTCTACCAAAATTGTATGATGTGCAGGAAACATGTTTTATGGGTGTTGAGGAATCAATCCACAATGGACAAATTGTGCGGAGCAAAAAGAATGAATGGATACTCGATAGTGGATGCTCTAGACACATGACTGGTAATCCGGATACACTGAATGATATAATATATAAAGACGGAGGACTGGTTAACTTTGGAGACAACTCAAAAGGATATGTGATTGGCATCAACAATGTCGGTAACTCTGAAACTCCTATTATTACTAATGTTTTTCTAGTTAAGAATCTGAAACATAATCTGCTAGGTTTTAGTTTCAGAATTAAGTGTTGATTATTTATGATAACACTATTATTATAGTCACATGTCATATAGTATTAGATTAAGGGGGAGCTGTATAGATTTAAACTTTATTTTGTTGATGACAAAGGGGAAGGAGTATAAAATAGGGTAGTTAGGCATAGATTAAGGGGGAGTTATTAGTTTTAAGGGGGTTTATCATGATAGAAGTAATATTTTATAAACAAAGGTTGTCATCATCAAAAAGGGGGAGATTATTAGTCCCTGAGAAGTTGGTTTTGATGACTACAACCTTAGAATAAGATTATAAAATATAAATACTAACATTATTTTTTAGATATATATGTATATGCATGATATATATACAGGTACCAAAGAATGAAGAGTGTACAGCATAGAGATTCAAGAACCGATAAACTCAAGATCGAAGATATCAAGATTCAAGACTCATGAGTATCAAGATTATCAAGAGTTTGAGATTCAATATAAGTAATTTAATTAGGAATTTTGTTAAAACTCCTAGAAAAGCATTGGCATCTTAAAATCGATTTTATTCGTGGAGTGGAATCTACTTCGAGCCCGTTAAAGGGATGGAACCCTAAGTAGGATGGAACCTACGAAAAATCTAGTGGAACATTGTTTTGTATCCACTAACTTTTATTTAAATGTTTTACAAAATTATATCTTGTTTTCAAAATGATTTCAAAATCTTCTTTTTTAAATCAAAAACATCTATCCTGGTTTTAAAATACTTTTAGCCTCAAAATAATCTTTGTCTTCAATATCAAATTATCTTTGGTTTTAAACTATCTTTTAATTATAATATATTTAACTTTTAATATTTATACTTTGATTTAATTATAAAATTATAGTAAAATTTTATATAAACCAAAATATTATTCCCTATACTTATTTATGTATTTTAACTATAGTTAAGTATATTTATAAAGTTTAAAATAGTTTTAATACAAGATATAAGTTATTTTCAAAGAAAAACAAATTACCAAAAATAACTTAGGCATGTCGAGAACCCCAAGGAACCCTTGTCGACAAGGTGATAGTTTATTTCAAAAGTTTGAATTCCAAAGGAAGTGTCTATTCGTCATATCCTTTCACGAATGGACATGGCTGTTGTTCTACTATAAATAGGGGCTGTTTTAAACGAATTTACATTCATATATTCTCTAATTTCACTCCTCTTCTTCTTCCACATTTCTTTATGTACATTTTTACCATTACTCTGCCGAAATCACCATTGAATCTAACTAGATCATCTCTACTTTGATTCTCTATCACTATCACAACAAGATCCCAGTGATATTCAGAGTTATAGACTTCTTTGTAATCAATCGAACGAGAAAAGGTGTGATTGTAGCCTGGAAAATCAATCGGGTGAACTTGTTGCTTGTAAAATCAAGTATTTCTACCCAGAGGATTGTGAATCTAGAGCGGTGTACCTCGTGACCTTGAAGTCGAGGGTGTAATTGTAAGAATTGATTTTGAAAGGAAATCCGTACTTGTGTTGCGGGACTGGATGTAGGGTAACTCCGAACCAGTATAAAATTCGATATGTTCTTTCCTTTATTGTTTTAATTTATATTTGCATCTGTGCTTGATTCTGTGATCATATCTGTGTCTGAATATTGCATACATTTGTGTTCAAATTAATATAAACTCATAAAGAATTAGTAATTCCTTAAAACACTATTCACCCCTCCTTTAGTGTTAATTCTAGCCTTAAGATCCGTAATCCGCATTTTTCACAAAACCTAAGCAGTGTGGTCTCACTAGATATCTATATGGTTCGAGATGGTAGGTTAATATTAACACCAGACTTTATGTTTGACTCGAAGTTTATGTTTTCCCCTTAAACTCTCGGGTGCTCAATTAATTTTGAGTAGTTTGAGAGTTAAGGTTTCAGGTTCTCCTTTAGAAGAATAAGCTTCCGAAGACCTGCAGGAGGCAAGCTAGCTATTAGGAGTTTTTCTCTTTGATTTCTCTATGTAATTAGATGTAATGGAAAAGCTATTTAGTGCCTATATTTAAACTCTGATCAACCAAGGGGGCATCTTTATATGTCGCTCTTGGCGTATTTGTAATAAATTGGTCATTAAGAATTATAACTATGGATGATTGCAGTATCCATAACGATTAGTTTTGGGCCTCCAAATGGAGGATGTTATGAATACATCTGATCCCGATCTCTCCAAACTGACAACGATGGTTTTAAAAACGGGCAAGCATTTGATAGTCGGTTATTATACTATTAAACAAACAAACAATTCAAACAGAGACTGAACCAAGCACAAAATAACCACTAAGCCTCTTTGATTAATCATTTTTTAATTAAATCCATTCTGTAAATACCTATATTAAAATACTTTTACAAAGATTATTTCACAAACCCTTCTCTACACTTTTCAATACTTTGAAAATATTCATATACTTACCTTATCGATATGGGTATATTCACGAAACACTTATGAAAGTTTTCACTTCCACACATTTGGTTGGGTTAAAACCAATGTCATTTAAAAATAGAGACAACAGCAACGCAAAACACTATTCGTTCGGTTTTAAGTAATAAAAAAATGTTCCATACCACCATAATTAAGAAGGTCATTTTGGGAAATCAAATCTCTTTTATAAATAAACTCCTTTATAAAAACCCTTTTATATGTATAAGCTCTAAATTCGTTTCTAAACTCATCTCTATTTGCAAAGCTCTTTTTATAAATCACAAATAAATTATAACCTTCATTAATAAATCTCCAAATATAAGATTATAGACTCTTACACTGAACAAACTCTCCAAATATAATTATATTGCTCCTTATATTTACAAACTCCTTTTATAAAGCATTATTTATAAACTCCTTTATAAGTAGCTTAAATATAATTATAGCCTCATTTTTATAAATTCCCAAATTTATAAAATAACTCCTTTGTAAACATCCTTTATATTATTAATGACTCTTTTTATAAAACTACTTATTAAAAAAGTATCATTTATAAAAATTCAATTTATATATTCCCAAGCTAATTTCCACCTCTATTGTAAAATGCCAAATTCATTTTAAATAAAACTCCTTTTCCAAATTTCTATATACAATTACATAACTACTTTTATATGAAAAACTCCAATAAAAATTCAAACTCCAATTATAAATATGAAACTCATATACTTTTCATAACATGATCGTTCCATAAATATACAATAAATTCACAACTGTGCTTTATTACTCCAGTTTGACCAAATGAAAATATTTTCCCTTTTATAAAATACCATTTATAAAACTATTCCTTATTTACATAATACTACTTATATATCTCTCTTCTAATTTATAAGATTCCTTTTATAAATCTATTCTTTTATTTCAAAATATTAAATATTTATTACAAAAATATTACTACCTCTTTTCAAATCACGCAAAAATCACTTTAAATAAAAGATAACCACTTTTATTTTCCTTTTGGAAATAAACATTTATTATTATAAAAAAAATTCTATAAGGACAAATACTTTCGAAAAATTCATTAAACTGTTTACCTACAGATATATTAGAAAAGAATAAATAAAGAAGTTGAAATAAATAGAAAAGCTCAAAACTCATTTTAAGTGAAATATCGTAGAAAATCCAAAACGTCGGATTAAGATATCGTTTTTCCAAATCAAACAGAAATTTAATAGTATTTTCCAAAATACTACAATAAGGCCAACAGGTATTATAACACTTAACCAAATGCTATTACTACCTTCCTACTAAAAGGGTCAACTTTTTTAAAATATTAGAATTACATCCAATATGATCAAACTATCACATTTTAACATTTAACAGTCTATATAATAGTATATGATTGAAAGGAAATCAATATATATATATATATAACTAGGATTAAAAATCAAATGTCGAGAAATCTGAATTTCTCGACTAAATTCCCATATATTTCAATTTAAATGTCAATCGCTTTCAAGAGCGGATATTTAACCAAATTAGCCAATAATTCAACCAAACACAAACAGTAAATGTTATCCACTGTATAACATAAGGATTAACCAAATATGTGAGTATAACCCACCGAAATTCCAACGAACGCTCAGACATTCTAGTTTTAGCTAAAATCGAACTTAACCCAAATTTTCACTTGTGCCAAATTTGACGAGGCAATTCCATTTCGTAGCTGCTGTCATTACAAACGTAATGCAAAAGACCGCGTCTTAATTGGACCTCGTATGAACATGTTATTGCATTTATAATTATTTTAATTAAATTATTTAATTACACTAATTACAATTCTAATTAACTACCCTTATTTAAATCCTCCTTCCCCAGTGTTTAAGTTCCATCCAAACCCACTATGCCATGCACAATCTTGCACCCTACATGTTAAACAGTGAATTTTCTATCGATTAGAAAATCATCGAAAAATTATAATCGTTAAAAAATGCAAGCGCATGACATACAATTGTAATATGTTTGCGAGTACGGGTCGATCCGCAGATACTACTCAATCAAATTCACCCATACTTTTAAAGTGGTTTTAAACTAAGAAAAATTGTAAAAATTAGCTAAAGCAAAAGTGAATGAAACTATGATAATAAAGAGCAATTTAGAGGCAAATTCATTTCCAATCATTCATATAAATCAACAACAAAATTCACTTGTAATCTGTCATTAAACTCTTAAGTAGAAATAATAGATGTGCTTATTATAAGTATGATTTATTTGTGTTATTAATTGGCACAACTTAAATCTTCAAACTCAACACACCATTTAAACTCACTTATCAACACTCCTGAAAATGGCATGAAAATTAAAAATAAAATCTATTTATTTATTTAGACCATCAAATAAAATCTATTTATTTAGACCGTCAAATTTTGATTTTAGTTTGAATTTCATGATCAAAATCACTTAGTCAAATAATCAAATAGTTTATGTTTTAAATGGACTTAAGCATAGCCAATTTGAGATGTCAACATAGGTTATCGAAATTCAATAAAAAAAAGAAACCCAAACCATCATCATTCATATTTTCCATCTAGCACATAATAGAGATTACAAATGAAATCATTATGCTAATTTAATATGTTTCATGAAAGCTTCATTATCCCTAAATTGAAGAGATTTAGCTACTCATTTTTGAAAACATGTTATCATAAATTGACTTCAACATAAACATAAATGAAGAGAAGTGCTAATTAAAAGAAGAAGAAACTAACTACTTGCATAAAATAAATCTAAACTAATTGAATGAATTAAAAGAGAGCATAAGAGAATAAAAGAGCACAAAAGAAAGCATAAATTAAAATTGCATGAAAGTAAAACAAGGCTAAGAAACCATGAAAGAAGTTTTATTTATCTTTGATTTTGTGGCTACAACTTGCATAAAAGAGAAGAAGATGATTACATGAGATAAAGGGTATTTATACATGCTTAAAATCCTAATTCATATTTTAGGGGGCTACCTAAAATACCCTTGAGAAAGTGTAACCTCCAAATAATCATTAGGGAATTAATTAATCCCCACTAACATACCTTTAAGCTTCCATTAACATGTACTTGTGCTTTTAATTATGGACCAAATGGTAGTGAGTAGGTGGGCTCCTTCATGTTTTATGAATACATTTATCTTCATTCTCTATTTGCCTCCAACATATGTGCATGCATATATCCATGAAATCTCTTCGTATTTGCACTTAATTTCCTACAAATAAAAATATAAATGTGCAAGTAAATTTTCTCAAATTAAATCATACACAAAATTACCATTTTACCCCCCAAATGAAGATGAATAAATGGTGATTTGAAAAAAAATTGAATTTTAGTTTAAACATGTACAATACTCTAATATGCTCATTTATTTAATTAAAAGAAGATTAAATATGAAAGTAAAAATATGCACTTTTACATGCACATCCAATACCCCCACACTTATCTTTTGATTCGTCCTAGGATAAACTAAAACTAAGATAAATATGTTTTCGTAGAAAACATGATTGCATTGAGCATATGCAACAAACCGTTAAACCTCTAGGTGTCCCTAATAGGACGAGTGTTGTTTCATGAGAGTTTTCAGTGGATACTACCCAAGAAATCCAAATATGCAAATTCTACATGATGCAACTTTTCAAAAATATTACAAATGAAGAATTTACTTTTAAATTGACACGAGTAAGTTAAATATAAGTTTTGGTCATTAAAATTTTTTCGTCCTTTTACTCATCAAAACTTCCAACAAAAATTAAATTAACATCACAATTAGACACTAATTTGGCTAGTTGTTTCGGATGATAACATACTGTAACTATGAAATGGATCCTTTAGTTGATTATCAAAGTTTTGCAAAGTGGCATTTTTATTCTTTTGAATAAAAAGTTGAATCAAATAAGTGAAGATTATGCTTGGATTTCAATTGCTTACTCTCTCTCTTTTGAAAAATATTAACATTATTATTATTTACACATGTAACGACCTGTATTTTTAATGTTTACGTAATTAAGTGAAATTTTGCTTGAAATTAAATTATAAAATTTAACAATGAAAATTTGATATTTGGAATACGTCTATTTAAACATAGCAAATGGCAAATTTTCATTAGAAAATTTGAAGTTTAACTCTATTGTGTAATTTTTAATTTCAATTTAAAATCAGTTAATTTGATGAAAATAAAATATTTTCGAAAACTGAATATTTTTATATGATAAAAATGTAAATAATTTTTTAAGTGGGACATCATAATTCGTTTCGCCAAATTTGGATTGTTCTAGCTCCGTTTATCATATTTTCGACGAGTTAGCAACTGTTTAGCATTGAATATCGACTTTTGATAGGATGATCGTATCTTTGATATCTTTGTATCATTCTGTCTGCCTCGTCTTGCTAATATCCACAGTATATTCATTTCTGTAATTCAGTGTTCGGTATGTGGCAAAATCTATGAAACAGTCAGCTGTATCGGTACCATTCTTAACCTTTTGGTTTCCCTATCTTTCCATTTCCACTGTATATATAAATGACCACTAGCATTAAATATTTCCATAATTCGTGCTGAATTTTTCTATTCCCATTGTTCAATATTAAATAGGTTGTCCTTCTATTTGCTCTTTGGTTACTTTAAAATGTTGTTTTTTAAGTTGCTTTTGGTCATTTCATTTTGGAAAGGAAAAGTTAGTGCTACATATAAAGTTTATATATCTATTAGATCTACTCTCTCCTACGTGACTTTCTCTCTGTCTTCTTCATTCATTTGATATATATGTACATATATATAAATAATAATAATACGTATAAAGTAAAACATATCAAAGAAGCTATTTGTTTCATTTTCTATGAATCTGCTCATTCCTCTACTCATTCATTATATATATATATATATATATATATATATATATATATATATATATATTGCAACCGGCCACCTTCCCCTATTGTGCGCGCTCCCTCCCTCTCCAAACGGCCATCAACCACCCACCGACCAGCCTCCGCAACACCACCTCTCCGAATCCAATCCACAGCCGATCATCTGCCTCCTTACGACCTGCTCCGCCTCACCAAAAAACCGCCACCCACACCTTCATGGCTCCTCCTGTCAACACGTGGCTGACCCATCACTACCGAGTACAAACCCGGCCAACCTCTTCGCCTCGTTTCCTCTGTCACCGACCCGATCAGCCAGCCGAACACGGCCACTCTGGCCCATACCCTCTTCTACATGGTCAGCCTATCATCGCGCCCCTCCGAGCACTGACCACGGCAATAAAACACCCTTCGGCCTTCCCAGTTTCACCAATCGACACTACTTGTTTGGCCTCCACTTCCAGATGCACGATCACACCCATCATCGAAATTCTTCCACCTCCAACGCATTAGCCCACCTGTCCTCGCATCGCCAGAAGCCTGCCAGACCTTCCACCGTTCCATCAACACCCTACGTCAAGACCCTTCGGTCACCATCGTAGCCGCATCTCCTTTAGTCGCTCACTATCCCATCCTGTCAGTTGGCTTTCGACGCCGAGCAACTGAGCGGCCACCGCCTACCCAGTGGCACTCCGTGCACGGCCATACCACAAACTGTTCTCCAACTCTTAGCCTATCCGTGCTACCTCCACCTACTTCGCATCGTGTTATGTATATAATATAATGTGTTACTTATATTGATGTTTTGAAATGAAAATTATATGTGCAATATGTCTGTCGCAAGTATTTTTAAACGTGTGTGTGTGTATATATATATATATAGTTGGTCGTTACATGGTATATGTATGATAGTTATATATCTTATCTGTATATACATGTTTATATAAGAAATACAATCTTTTTTATTTATATACAAATTTATATAAGTTTTAAATAAGCTGGTTGTTCAAATATAAGTTTACATAAATTTATATATGATTTATTTGAGTTGTGTGTGTGTGTGTGTATTATAATAAAGTAAGTTATAGTGATTTTAAAATAAGTAATGATTTTTACATATATTATACATATTTCATACGTATATGTTATATATGTAAGCATTTACCTATATTAATATAAAACGTAGTGTGTGTGTGTGTGTGTGTGTGTGTGTGTGTATATATATATGTTGATCGTATATATTTTATAAGAGGCTGTATATAAAGAAGAATTATAAATATTTTACTATTTTGGACTGTGTCTTGTTCTATATATATATATTATATAATATATTATATATTATATATATTATATATATTTATATACACATATATGCTTATGATAGTAATTTATAATAATTATAATAAAGTCAGTTATATACATATGTTCAAAATATTTACTAAAATTTATGTGATATTTTAAATTGATTTTGTAATAGCTTCATTTTAGATATATTTTTTTAAAGATTCATTTGATAATTTTGAGGAAATATATGGGTTTCAATAATAATAATAAATTAATATATATAGCTTATATATATGTATATATATTTATAAGTTTATTTATATAATTGATTTTCGTCGAACCCAGTTCACGTGCTTCGTTTTGTCACGCCGCTATCCAGAATTAGTCACAGCAGCAGTTTCTAGCTTTGTTTTTCTGCATGTCATTCCGTGCCTATCCATATCCGTCTGCATCTTACTTTTGTTATTTATCCGTCCTCGAAAGGTGAGTGATCGCTCGCGATTAGCATTCTTATATTTAGTAAATTTGAATTCACTTGAAATGATGATTGAAATATACTGTAAAACTTGAATTGTTAAGTTATTTAATTTTTAAATATGATATGCTATTATCTACCATTGTTTACCTGTGACATATGACACCATAACCTATTGTATATATTATATTTAAAATTTTTACTGATGATATGTGCCTATTGTTGATATGTTATGTTATTATCATATTTGTTCTCACTCTGCAAGCTCTCTATTAGTTTAGAGTTCCCTATGGGTTGACATGATACATACCCGAACGATATTATCGATTAAGCGAAAATTGTTATTGGTTGACATGATAAACCCAAACGATTTTCATTGATTTTGAAATTTTGAGATTGCGGGTTAAAATGATATATACCGATAAATATTTAAATTGCGGAGTGAAATGATAAATATTGTGTATCACTTGACTAAAAGGTAGAGAACTATATACGAACACCGTTGGTATTTTTAAAAAATTGATTTCCAAGGTTTGAAAGAAAATATATGGGTTTCAATGAATATTGTTTTTTAAAATATAATATATAAGATTTAGATTTTAAAATTTTATATTTTTTGGAAATTTTAAATTTATAATTAGTTTGAAAATATAAATTTTAAGGTTACATAAAATTTTATTGTTATTTTTTATATATAAATAAGATTTAATATAAAATAAAAATTAATAATATGATTTAATAAATTTTATTTAGTTAGTATATATATAATACGTTTTAAATATATATAAAATATTAATATTTAAATAGATTTTGTGATAACTTTAAATAAATAGAGGTTGGGAAGATATATTAAATAAGAATTGATTTGTAATTTAAATAGGTTAATACTGGAATCTAAATAAGAATTAATTTATAATTAAATTTGTTTATAATTGAATTTAAATAAGGATTGATTTGAACTTATTGATTTTTGAGATTTTGAAAGATATGATTTTATAACTTGATTTGATAAAAAGTAATTAAAAGAATATTTTCAACTTTAAATAAATTTAGACTGAATATTTAATACTGATTTAAATTTATAAATTGAGATTTTATTTAATTTTTATTAAAAGGATTAAGTGAATATTTTCCCATTTGAATAAAACTTAAAATGTTGAAATATAAATGAAACTTATATTGAAAATATTTGAATATTAAACTTTGCATCTTATTGAAATTGAAGTGATAGTTCAAACCTGAATTTGAAATTGATAAAAATTGAAATGGGTTATTGAGAATTTGAATTGAATCTTTAACCTTTTAAATTGAAAGTCCTTGAACTAGATTGATTTAAATTGAATTTTGGAATTTAAGTTGATTTGACTCAATTTGTTGAATTAGATGAAACAATTCTAATTTGGAAACTATTTCAGTATAATCTCTTTAAATAAGTAAAAACTATTTTTATGTTACAACTATTTTAATATATAAACTATTTTAATTTATAACTATTTTAATATATATACTATTTTCAATATCTAAACTGTTTAAGTTGGAACTGTTATGATTACGAAAGTGTTATGATTTCAGAACTATTATGAATTCAAAAGTGTTATGACTTCGAAAGTGTTATAATTTTGAAAGTGTTACGATTCTGGAAATGAAGATTATTTAAAGTGAATAATGTACCGAATTGAAATGGTTTTGAAATGAATATGATACTTCGATATAAGTATGAACTATTTGAAATGACATGGTGTGAAATAAGTGTTTGGTTGTAAAAGAGACTGAGATCAGATATTGTCATACTCTCTGCCAATACCGAAAACCACTTTAACAACTGTGTACATGGAGGAGATTCCAGAACGAAGTAAGATGGGTTGGCGACGATTCTATATAAGGTTTTAGCGCAGCCCTGCCTCCCGTGGGTCAGTTTGATATGGCTAAAACAAGAGCCATGCCGGGCCAAGTGAGGTCATTCCTCCGATCGGGCACATTTCTTCGATACCATTATATTACTTTGTGATTTGATTGGTGCACCTTTGATGGTAGTATGTCTCGAGGTGGGCGGTAGTAGCTGCTATGCATTGCCACTAGTCCGGATCCGCAAAATGGTAGAATTCTACCCTAGGCGTTGCCCCGCGTGCCTTGTCACATGCCTTATGCCTTCTATGAGTTTGGTTTGTGTCGTACCTACGGAGTGCCCCCTGATAGCCCACCTTCGGGTGGAGTTTACAGTATTTTATAGACTACGGCATTATATAAAATTTGTTAAGGGGGATATGGGTAATACCTTAACGCTATTTTAATAGTTTACTTTACTATAGACATTATTATAATAGCGTATATTACTACATAATAGATAGTTCCACGGATCCTTAAAGAATGGAAATCCCAAACATTCGTTAAGTTATTTGTATTTCATTTGACATTTCACTTGAGTTGAATTTACTATATAAGAATGTTAATCCTGACTGGGATGTTTTGTGTTTTGCATTATGATCGGGTCAGACTGAGTGTCACAACATTTGAGACTCACCTTTGGAGTCTGGAGCTTCACTTGGAGATCCATCAATATCTATTCAGCTTTCGGTTATTTAGTTGTCTCCAGCTATTTATATTCAAATTTTGTCATTTGACTATGTATTGAGACATCTGTATATTCAAGATATTTTTTATATTTTTACTTTAAACTCTAATGTTTATATAGTAGCTTCATGGACAACTATTTATCTATTCCGCTGCTTATCGTTATATTACACTGTATCTGTGATTCTATGAATGATTTATTTACTATACATGCTGAGTTTTGCAAAATATAAATTAACAATCTGATATTTTGAGCAATTCAAGTCTGACATGTGTGGATGCAAATGGTTTAAAATATCGGGTCGTTACAGTTGGTATCAGAGCTCTGGTTTAGGCTAAACTTAGCATATGGAGTAAAAGTTAATTACAGAATCACCTTCGTTCGATCTTGAATTTCCCCTCTTTGATTTAGATTTCCTTTGAATTTTAAAACTTTCCCCTTCATTTTGTAAATTCATCCTTGTCTTCTTCTGTTCGTGTTCTTTTGATACTGGAGCATCCCATAGCTCCAACCACAACTGTCAATTTCATCAGTTGTGCATCTAATCCCATCGGCGGTTCCGCCAACCTAAATATGATTTGTAAAGGGGAGAAACACTTTTACAATAGGCATTGATTCACCAGAGATTTCTATGTCCTCGATTTTGATGTTTTTATCTCTTTCTAAGCCCGAACCATTCTTTAGTAAACTACCCGGGTAATTCTCTTGTGATCCAATGTCGATTGCCTCAGATTTTGCAGGCAGTTTTATCTTCTCACTTGATTCTCAGCATAATGATCTTGACTCCACTCCGATAGTCAGGGATTACCCCGATGTTTGGTGAAGTCACTTCTCTTCCTCCCATGCGGAAAATTGAATTCCGCATTGATCTTATACCTGAAATCTCGGTTGACCCGACTAAGGTCGTTGCAATTAATATAAGTCTATCTGTATTCCTCTTTTGTAATTTAATTACATTATCTTCCTTTCAATCCTATCCTCTTAATAGAATTTTCTTTGTTTTAGTTCTAAATTTGAATCCTTATCCTTGTTCTAAAATCTATTCTTGAATCATCCTGTGAGGGAGTGTATTTGTAATTGATATAAAAATGTTTTATCTTGTGTTGTTTGAGTTGTCAAGTTTGATTTTGGGTTTCGATCGATTCCTTTGGCTAACGCTATCGATAGGAATTCCGAAACACTTGAACAGAGCAGACTAACACGATATTGTTTTCAAAAATTGGTAAATGAAATAATTTTGTGTATGATTATATATATATATATATAAAGGTACAATTGTCTGAAGTTAGGTAGTTAAATGGATTGAATGTTAGAAATGATAACACTATATTATCATTTATTGGTTATTGACATTCTTAAACCATTAACCATTCTATATAACATAAGAGGATGAATTTTTAAACATGGTTTATAAAGCTGTTTGCCAATAAATTAAGGACTTGGGAAGTTAAATTTTCAGTGCTCTTCTAAATTTGGTTTTCAAAGTTTTGAAATTATGTATTATTTGAAATTACTTTTGAATAAAAATTGTTTCCAAAGAATTTTTAAAAAGAAGTAAGTCAATACTCTCCTCTTTCGTCGCTGAAAAATAATTTCGGTGATGACTGCAGCATCATCAACATTCATTTTCTAGTCTCGAAGTGGAGTGGCCACTTAGTAGCTTTGCTACACTTTTTTTTTGAAAAGGGATTTAATTTTTTTGAGTATGATTGGATGTATAAAACATATATATGTAAATATTTATTTATTTCTAAATGGTTTGAAGTGAAACCGAAAATTTTGCGCTTAAATTTTATGTTAAGTGATGGTTTTCAATTATTGAAATGAAGCAAAATTTGGATATTGGAGCAATTAAAAATTAGGAATGGAAATTTAACAACTTTAAACAATTTAAACAGTAAAACAAGGATAAATTTAATTGTGTAATACTCAATTTCATTCCAATAAACATATATAACTTACATGAAATATTCAAAAGTTAAATGTTATGTAAATATGTAACTAAAGGTTAAACAAGAGAAATTTTGTAATAAAATTTTCAAACAAAATTTTGCCTAATAGAAATGTTGCAGATAAAAGATAAATTGTATAGTGTGCAATTATATTCTGAAACATTAATAAGACTTACTTGGGAAAGTTGAATGTAATAAGGAAACGTAACTGAATAATATATAATACAAATGTAAGTAATAAGTTATCCAAAAATTAAATTTGCTAAAGGAATTTATAAATAAAAATTGAGTGTTATAATGAATGTTTATTCACTTAATTTATTTTATAAGAATGTTAAGTGAAATAAATTGAATAATAAAAGAAAATGTTATTAAAGTAAATAAATAAACTTAAGTGAAATCAAATGGATTGAATAAATGAGTTATAAAACAAATAAATTTTGCCTTGAAAAGAAAATTTTGCAACAAATGTTAATAAACTGTAATCAAATCAATAGATTTAAATACATTGGATTGGAATCAATCAAATGTGAATACAATGAATATCTATTGATTAAATAAAATGGATTAAAACTAAATTAGTTGAATATAAATTAATTTAAAAACTAATGAGATTTATATGGTTTTAAATAAATTGTTGTATCTCATATCAGGTATTTTGAACCTATCTTTCTTTTCTGTTGCATCTATTCACCTATCTCGTTCCTTTTTGTGGACGAAAAGTTTTGAGTGGGGGAGAGTGCAACGATCCATAATTTTTAATAAGTTTATAACGTAATTAACTAAAATTTTGCTTGAAATTAAATTATAAAATTTAACAATGAAAATTTGATATTTGGAATACGTTTATTTAAACATAGCAAATGGAAAATTTTCATCAGAAAATTTGAAGGTTAATTCTATTGTGTAATTTTTAATTTCAATTTAAATTCAGTTAATTTGATGAAAATAAAATATTGTCAAAAACTAAATATTTTATATAATAAAAATGTAAATCATTTTCTGAGTGAGACATCATAATTCGTTTCGCCAAATTTAGACTGCTCTAGCTCCGTTTATCTTATTTTCGACGAATTAGCAGCTGTTTAGCATCGAATATCGACTTTTGATAGAACGATCGTATCTCTGATATCTGTATACCATTCTGTCCATCTCGTCTTGCTGGTCTCTGTAGTATATTCATTTCTATAATTCAGCGTCCGATACGTGGCAAAACCTGTGAAAAGTCGGCTGTATTGGTACCATTCTTAACCTTTTAGTTTCCCCGTCCTTTCATTATCCACTATATATATAAATGACCACTATCTTCAAATATTTCCCTAATTCATGCTGAATTTTTCTATTCCCACTGCTCAATATATAGATAGGTTGTCCTTTCATTTGTTGTCTGGTTACTTCGAAATGTTGTTTTTTAAGTTGCTTTCGGTTATTTCATTTTGGAAAGAAAAAGTTAGTACTACATATAAAGTTTATATATCTATTAGATCTGCTCTCTCCCACATGATTTCCTCTTTGTCTTCTTCATTCATTTGATATATATATATATATATATAATACGTATAAAGTAAAACATATCAAAGAAGCTATTGGTTTCATTTGCCATGAATCTGCTCATTCCTCTACTCGTTCTTTATATATATATATATATATATATATATATATATATATATATATATATATATATATATATTTGTTTATTTATGCAACCATCCACCTTCTCCTGTTGCACGCCCTCTCTCCCTCTCCAAATGGCCAGCAACCACCCACCGACCTACCTCCGCAATACCACCTCTCTGAATCCAACCCACAGCCGATCATCAACCTCCTCACGACCTGCTCCGCCTCACCAAAGAACCGCCACCCATACCTTCATGGCTTCTCCTGTCAACACGTGGCTGACCCACCACTGTCGAGTATAAACCTGACCAACCTCTTCGCCTCGTTTCCTCTGTCACCGACCCGAGCAGCCAGCCGAACCCGACCACTCTGGCCCACACCCTCTACACATGGTCAGACTATCATCACGCCCCTCTGAGCACTGACCACGACAACCAAACACCCTCCGGCCTTCTTAGTTTCACCCATCCACACTGCCTTGTTCGGTCTCCACTTCCAGATCCACGATCACACCCATCACCGAAAGCCTTACACCTCCAGCGCATCAGCCCACCTCTCCTTGCATCGCCAGAAGCCTGCCAGACCTTCCACTGTTCCATTAACACCCCACGTTGAGACCCTCCAGCCACCATCGCAGTCGCATCTCCTTTAGCCGCTCACTATCCCATCCTATTAGTTGCATTCTGACGCCGAGCAACCGAGCCACCATGGCCTACCCAGTGCCACACCGTAAATGGCCACACCACAAACTGTTCTCCAACTCTTAGTCTATCCGTGCAACCTCCACTTGCTTCATATTTTCATGTTATAGGTATATATATAGTATTAGCTGTCCTTTGTTCTGTGCTATGAATTTATATGTATGTATGTATGTATGTATGTATGTATGTATGTATGTATGTATGTCAAAGCTGCATTCTAGGCCTACTTTCGTGTTATATAGATAATATAATGTGTTAGTATTTTATGCTTATATTGATGTTTTGAAATAAAAATTATATATGTAATATGTCTATTGCAAGTATTTTTAAACGTATGTATGTAGATATATATATATATATATATGTATGTATGTAGTTATCACAAGGTATATGTATGTTAGTTATATATCTAATATGTATATATGTGTGTGTGTGTTTATATAAGAAATACAATCTTTTTTATTTATATACAAATATGTAAGTTATATATAAACTGGTTGTTCATATACAAGTTTACATAAATATATATATATGATCTGTTTGAGTTGTATATATATATATATATTATAATAAAGTAAGTTATAGTGATTTTAAAATAAGTATTGATTTTTAAATATTATATATATATATATATATCTATATAATATTATATATATACATATATATATATATCTCATACGTATATGTTATATATGTAAGCGTTTACAATACCTATATTAATATAAAATGCAGTGTGTCTGTATATATATATAAATATGTCGACTGTACATATTTATAAGAGGCTTCATATAAAGACGAATTATAAATATTTTACTGTTTTGGGTTGTGTCTTGTTCTATATATATATATATATATATATATATATATATATATTAGTAATTTTGTAATAATTATAATAAAGTCAGTTATATACATATTCCAAAATATTTACTAAAATTTATGTTATGTTTTAAATAGATTTTGTAATAGCTTCATTTTATATATTTTCTTTTTAAAGATTCATTTGATAATTTTGAGGAAATATATGGGTTCCAATAATAATAATAACTGAATATATGTAGCTTATATACATGTGTGTGTGTATATAAGTTCATTTATATAATTGATTTTCATCGAACTCGGCTCATCGTGCTTGGCTTTTGTCACGACGTTGTCCAAAATTGGTCGTAGCAATAGTTTCTAGCTTTCCTTTTCTGCATGTCTGTGACGCCCCACCTCTATACCCACGCTAGCAAAGAGTATTAATAGATAATACCGTCTGCTAACACGGAGAATAAGGCTGGATAGGAGCGACCATCTACAGTCTTGCTTTAACTATCTATTAAATACGTCGACAATAATCACACCAAACTGATCAACATATCCAATGAATACTTAAAACAAAACCATAGGTGGCTGGAGGATCTATCAGAACAGAATATAACAACTCAAATGTAGGAAACATCACAGAACAGTAAACCATCATATACATATATACCGATACATAGCAGAGTATACAAAATAATACATGTCAAGTGGTATAGCCAACCACAATATACAGACAAATCCAGAAGAATAAATATCAGAGTTTCAACATAATAGGACTACACAAAAGCTATGACAAAAAGAAGCTAGCGAAGTAGTCCATGCGGAAGCAAAATAGGCTAAGTCCAAGGTACCTAACTTGAAACATCTCGGTCTGACCCGAGTATAAAATACACGGGTCAGTCTAGCTAAACAAATCAGTTAGATAAACTGAACAACAATAAACCTGCAAGGTTACAAGGCATAACAAATATCTCTAAAAGAGCTAACACAATCATCTAACAAAAGATGAATCATATGATAACAAGCCTCATATCATCGGCAACATATAGAAAAAAGGATACAAATATCCCAAATCAAGCCAAAAGGCAAACAACAAATACCCATAAGGTATACAAGTTCCACAAGGTAATCGTTATACTTCATGCGGCTCAAAAGGACCAACACCGAAGGGCGATACCAAGGGAATATACATATCAATGAAACATCATAAAATTGCTCGAGCTCAGTACTGTATAAACAAGGATCCATGAGTCCGAAGACTCCAAACCCAATATCACCCATGCGGCTCATAACGACCAACATCGGAAGCGATACTAAAGGGCAACCCAATATCACCCATGCGGCTCATAACGACCAACATCGGAAGCGATACTAAAGGGCAACCCAATATCACCATGCAGCTCATACGACCAACATCGGAAGCGATACTATAGGCAACAAACCCGAAGGCACAAACCCGAAGGTACAAACCCGAAGGCAACATACCCGAAGGCAACATACCCGAAGGCAACAAACCGTAGTGGTGAAGGTCAGAGACCCAGTACTGGACACCACTAACTGGCGGAATGTGTCATAACTCTCAAAAAGGAATCCGAAAAGTGTTAATGTATGTCCCATAACCACTTGTTCGCACTAAAGGGTTTACTATCCGTCAGTCATTTTCACACTCAAAGCAGTACAAAGTTTTCCTCATATCATCGATAAACCAAACCCGAAGGTCGAAACGATCAATCGAATAGGTCGGGGACTAATCGGGAAGACAAACGCACAAATTCATGGTCCGTGTTTTACCTAACCATTTAATCTTCCTTCCACTTCGCTCGAAGTGCGAAATTGTGTGTGTGTGCATTATAAATAGAATTTATAATTTGGAGAAGGGAGCTTTTAATACAATTTAGAGAGATTATTTATAAAACCCATGAATGAAGTCAAAAACAAGTCATCAAAGTCAAATATGCAATAACAACAAATTGGAATCAACACGAATCGATAAAAGTTGGAAATTAACTCAAAATTAGCCAAAATAAGCAAAACTGCGCATTTCAGACGTCTGAATTACCTTCCAGACGTCTGGACCACTACCAGATGTCTGAATGGATTCCCAGACGTCTGGATTCTGTCTTTGCCTTTTTGCGTCTTCCAGGGACCAATTCCAGACGTATGAATTTCCCAAACCAGACGTCTGAACTTTGAAACCAGACGTCTGAAATTAGAGTTCAGACGTCTAAAATCCACCTGTAGGCAAAAAAAAAAAGCCAAGCCCATAAAGGCAAAAATCCAATGAATTGCAAACGAACGAGCGATGGATGCTATGGGTTTATGCCATATGACAACCCAGCACTATTGGCTCTTTTATACACCTCCAAAAACATGATCAAATATCAAAGTTAGGATCATTAAAGAATTGAACCCAAACACTAAAAATTTGGATATTCACTAATTCAATCCAAACCAAAAGCAAATGCATATGAACAAGGTGTTAGGAATTCATAACCAACATCAATGAAATCAAGAGAAGTAGATGTGAGTTCAAAACTCACCTTTGAACCCAAAAACAAAGAAGAAGGAGTTCAATTTGCAAGGAGAAGACCAACAAATCTCCACTTCTACTCAACTAGCTTCAATCTAAGAATAAAACAAGAATTGTTCCTAAGTTTAGGTTTAGGAAATTCTGAGATTGAAAAGAGCAGGAGATAGAGAAGATGAAGAGGAGCTTACCTATGTCTTCTCTTTGATATTGGAGCAAGAAATCAAGTTACAAGAGGAAACTAGGGCTAGCAATTTCTATTTCTCTTTTCCTTTCCACCATTTTCAGTTTTGCTAAAGCTAAGAAATGAAATGAGGGTGAATGGATGAAGAAAGGGCTGAGTTAGGGGTTTAAACTAACAAATGGGCTGAACCCAAACCCAAAACCCAAATAGAAAAGTTGCAAAAATTCACAAACTCCAAACATATCAAAGATTATACTCAAAAAGATCGCAAACGCCATTTTGGAACCAATGGAAGTGGTTTCGAGCTCCAATTCGGCCGTTTTCAAAAAGTAGCTTTTCGGACCGAAATCCGACTAACGACGCTATATTTAAATTAAACGTTTAAATATAAAATCGTTAAATATGCGGGTTGTTACAATGTCAATCCGTGCCTATCCGTATCCGTCTGCATCTTACTCTTGTTATTTCTCTGGCCTCGAAAGGTGAGCGATCACTCACGATTAGCATTCTTATATTTAGTAAATTTAAATTCATATGAAATGACGATTGAATTATCTGTAAAATTTGAGTTGTTAAGTTATTTAACTTTTAAATATAATATGCCATTATCTGCCATTGTTTACATGTGACATATGACACCATAACCTGTTGTATATATTATATTTAAATTTGTTACTGATGATATATGCCCGTTGTTGATATGTTATATTATTATCATATTTGTTCTCACTTTGCAAGTTCCCTGTTAGTTTAGAATACCCTATGGGTTGAAATGATACATACCCGAATGATATTACAGATTATGGAAATATTGTTATGGGTTGAAATGATAAACCGAAGCGATTTCATTGATTTTGAAATTTTGAGATTGCGGGTTGAAATGATATATACATGTAAATATTTAAATTGCAGAGTGAAATAATAAATATCTGTATCACTTGACCATACGATAGAGAATTATATATGGACACTATTGGTAAATTTTAAAAAATCATTTCCATTGATTGAAAGAAAATATATGGGTTTTAATGAATATTAATTTTTAAAATATAATATATAAATGCTATTTTATATATGTATAAAATTTAGATTTTTAAAATTTTATGTTTTTGGAAATTTTTAAATTAATAAGTTAGTTTGAAAATATAAATTTTAAGGTTACTTTGCTCTTGATTGGTACGAGCTATTCACTGCCGGGCTCGACGAGTCTACTCTTGCATGGAGTCTGTTTCAGGAACGATTCGAGCTTAAATTCGTTCCTAAGTCTGAGAAAGCATCTCTTGCCCGTCGCTTCCTCGAGCTAAAGCAAGCGAAATCTTCTGTTTCCTAAGTAGAAGACCGAGGTGTTTCAGGTTAGGTACTTTTGGACTTAGCCTTTTCTGCTTCTGCATGGACTATTCTGCTAGCTCTTTTTGTTATCGCTTTTTGTGTAGTCCTTTTTGGTTTGCTACTCCGATATGTATATTCTTTTGACTCGTGTTTGTATTGTGGTCGTCATACCACATATGTGACGTATCTGTGTATGTGTGTATCTACGGGATTATCTGATGTTTTGTGATATGTTTTACATTTGAGTTGTTGCATTTTATTCTGATAGATCCTATAGCCACCTATGGCTTTGTATTAATTATTTATTGGATATGTCGATCCACTTGAATCAAAAAAAATTATGGAATTGTCGATGTATTCAATAGATATTTAAGAAAAGGCTATAGATGGTCGCTCCTATCCAGCCCTATTCTCTGCATTAGCAGACAGTATTACCCAGTAATGCTCTTTGTTAATGTAGGTCTCGGGGTGGGGCGTTATGCTGGTTGGTTCCATTATCACAAAGCCGCCCCAAAATTACAGCTTGGTAAAAAACTTTTTAAGCTAATTTTAAATTTAAAATGGACAGAGTTTAAACTGTTATTGGTTAAATACCCAATCGAGATAGCAATAGAGGTGATAATCCAATGGATTGAAGCAATTGTGAGTAAGTGAGTGAAAATCAAAGTGAATGTGAATAGAAATGGAATTGATTTGGCTAATAACCAATAAAGATAGATACGTAGGGTGTACGTATGTTATTCTATTCGCATAGTGATTTGATCCAGATTCGAGTATAGAATTTCGTGATAGTTATATCGATCCGAGTTGGTATTTTTCACTCGATTTTCGACGGCGAACCTGGATATGGATTGTTGATTGGATTTGGATATTCTCTATCATAGTTATGGCTATGCGAGGAGAATGACGGTTTCTGATCAAGAAGCCAGAATGTGATAACCCGAATTTTGGACATCTATTAATTGGAAATTAATAGGATTTAAATTGTTAAAATACTTACTTGTTAATAGAACAAATGAAATTCTGATATAAATATATATCTGAATATGTGTATATAAATTCAAACTATAAATAATGTTGAATTACAAATATTTATTATTGTTATTTTTGTATATATAAATAAGATTTAATATAAACTAAAATTTAACAATAAGATTTAATAGATAATATTTAGTTAGTATATATATAAGCATATATATAATATATTTTAAATATATATAAAATATTAATATTTAAACAGATTTTGTGATAACTTTAAATAAATAGAGGTTGGGAAGATATATTAAATAAGAACTGGTTTTAATTTAAATGGGTCAATACTTGAATTTAAATAAGAATTAATTTATAATTAATTTTGTTTATAATTGAATTTAAATAAGGATTGATTTGAACTTATTGATTTTTGAGATTTTGAAACATATAATTTTGTAACTTGATTTGATAAAAAGTAATTAAATGAATATTTTCAACTTTAAATAAATTTAGAATGAATATTTAATATTGATATATATTTATAAATTGAGATTTTATTTAATTGTTATTAGAAGGATTAAGTGAATATTTTCCCATTTGAATAAAAATTAAAATGCTGAAATATAAATGAAACTTATATTGAAAATGTTTGAATATTTAAACTTTGAATCTTATTGGAATTGAAGTCATAGTTCAAACCTGGATTTGAAATTGATAAAAATTGAAATGGGTTATTGAGAATTTGAATTGCATCATTAACCTTTTAAATTGAAAGTGTTGAACTGGGATCGATTTAAATAGAATTTCGGAATTTAAGTTGATTTGAATCGGTTTATTAAATTGGATGAAACAATTCTAATTTGGAAACTATTTCAGTATAATCTCTTTAAATAAGTATAAACTATTTTTATTTTACAACAATTTTAATATATAAACTACTTTAATATATATACTATTTTCAATATCTAAACTGTTTAAGTTGAAGCTGTTATGATTACGAAAGCGTTATGATTTCAGAACTGTTATGATTTCAAAGGTGTAATGATTTCGAAAGTGTTATAATTTTGAAAGTGTTACGATTCTGGAAATGAATATTATTTAAAGTGAATAATGATATCAAATTGATATGGTTTTGAAATGAATATGATATTTTGATATGAAGAATGAATTATTTGAAATGACCAGGTGTGAAATAAACGTTTTGTTGTTAAAGAGACCGGGATCAGATATTATCATACTCCATGCCAATACCAAAAACCACTTTAACAACTGTGTACGTGGTGGAGATTCCAGAATGAAGTAGGATTGGTTGGCGATGATTCTATATGAGGATCTAGCGTATCCTTGACTCCTGTGAGTCAGCTTGATGTGGCTAAAACATGAGTCACGCCAAGCCAAGTGAGGTCATTCCTCCGATCGAGCACATTTCTTCGATACCATTCTATTACTTTGTGATTTGATTGGGTGCACATTTCATTCGGGAGTGTGTCTAGAGGTAGGCGATAGTAGCTGCTATGCGTTACCACCAGTCTTGATTCGCAAAACAGTCTACCCTAGGCATTGCCTCGCATGCCTTGTCACGTTCCTTATCGCGCCTTCAATGAGTTTGGTTTGTGTCGTACCTATAGAGTGCTCCCTGATAGCCCATCTGTGGGTGGAGTGTATAGCACTGTATAGACTACAAGATTATATAAAATGTGTTAAGGGGGATATGAGTAATGCCTTAACGTTATTTTAATAGTTTATTTTACTACAGTCATTATTATAATAATGTAAATTACTGCATAGTAGATAGTTCCACGGATCCTTAGAGGATTGGAATTCCAAACATCCTTTTAAGTTATTTGCATTTCAGTTGACATTTTACTTGAGTTGTATTTACTATAAAAGAATGTTTAATCCTGACACGAGTGTTTTGTGTTTTTCTTTAGGCTCGGGTCAGATTGAATGTCACAGCATTTGACACTCACCTTTGGAGTTTGGAGCTTCGCTTGGAGATCCATCATATCTATTCAGCTTTCAGTTATTCAGTTGTCTCCAGCTGTTCATATTCAGATTTTGTCATTTGACTATGTATTGAGACTTCTGTGTATTCGAGATTTCTATTGTATTTTACTTTAAACTCTAATGTTTATATAGTAGCTTCATGGACTACTATTTATCTATTCCGCTGCTTATTTTTATACTACTCTGTGTGTGATTCTGTGATTGATTTATTTACTGTATATGTTGAGTTTTTCCAAATATAAATTAACAATCTGATATTTTGAGAAATTTAAGTCTGACATGTGTGGATGCGAATGGTTTAAAATAGTGGGTCGTCACAACACACCTAACTCAGATAAATTGAAACCAGATATACCGATCATGCACTGCCTTTCAGGCTTACGTAAGAAGAGTACAGAGTGTGGCGAGTGTACACACTTGCATATGGACACAGGACTCTAGGTGTTTATTATTATTATTTAAAATTTATTTACATACACCTAACTCAAATAAACTGAGGCCAGATATACAGATTATGCATTTCCTTTCAAGCTTACGTGAGAAGGGTATAGAGGATGGTGAGTGTACACGCTTGCGTATGAACACATGACTCTAGGTGTTTCTTATTTTTATAAAAACCTTCTCTTTCTTTTATGTATATATTTTTTCTTCTTTTTTTGTAAAGAGAGTGTTTTGTAAAATCATCTTAGCACCACTTAACATAGTAGATCAAAAATGTTATCTTCCATACTTTAAATCAACCACTCTTTAAAATAAAGATTACAATTAGGACATACTTCATAATTATTACTTATGAACCTTCATATATACTAGTTAAACCATAGTTACTTGTAACCAAACTTTATTTTTATTTTTGTTGGGATAAATAAATTTTCCAAAAATTTCAATTTAATAACCAAAAACATATACTCACCCTATAGTATTTCTTCAAAAGTAAATCGATATACCATAAAGAAAAATAGTTTTGGATTTTTTTAGTTTTCTTTCTTTTTTTATGGAAAGAAAATGCAAAAAAATAAATAAATAAACTGAACATGAGACTCCCCTCCACACTTAATTTTGACTGTGTCCCCATAGTCAATGCATGATATAATCAACGTAACGGGGAAAAATATGTACATATATACAAGAGAGGGTTAACATTTCTTTCTAGACGTAGTATGGCTTATGAAGAGTCATGAGCTCCTCCTCTCGATTAATCATCAACTCCAATTAAGGCTTTAAACGATGACCATAGACTTTAAAAATTGATCCATCCCTAGGGTTTTCTATTTCTATGGCACCATGTGGAAAAACAATACGTACGATGTATGATCCTGTCCACCTTGATTTTAATTTCCTAGGGAACAAATAAAGTCGAGAGTCATACAAAAGAACTTTTTGATTTGGCAAAAATGTTTTCCTTAAGATTGACTTGTTATGAAATTTTTCTTGTTCTTTCTTTGTAAATTTTCTCGTTTTCATACGCGTCGTTCCTAATCTCCTCTAATTCATTGAGTTGCAATTTCCTGCTTTCACCAGCTTTATCGAGAACAAAATTTATGTTATTAATTGCTCACAACGCTTTATGTTCAAGTTCGACGGGAAAATGACATGCTTTACCATATACAAGCCTAAAGGGAGACATCCGAAGATTTGTTTTATAAGTAGTTCTGTAAGCCCAAAGCGCATCTGTCAATTTTTGTGACCAATCTTTTTTATTTTCATTCACGATTTTCTGGAAAATTTATTGATTTGGCGATTTGAAATTTCAACTTGACTACAAGTTTGAGGATGATACGGAGTGGTTAACCTATGGATTATCGAGTATTTCCTCATTAGAGATTCAAATGAATGATTACAGAAATGAGTTCCATTATCACTTATTATTGTGCGAGGTGTTCCAAACCTCGAAAAGATGGTTTCTTTTATGAATTTCACAACAAATTTATGGTTATTTGTTTTACAAGGAACGGCTTCAACCCATTTAGAGACGTAATCAAATGTAAGAAGAATGTACAAATTTTCGAAAGAATTAGGAAACGGTCCCATAATGTCAATACCCCAAACGTCAAAGATTTTGATCATAAGAATGAGGTTCAAAGACATCATGTTTCATCGAGATATTCTTCCTAACATTTGATATCGATCGTACATTTTACAAAACTAAAATGCATCTTTAAAAAGTGTCGGCCAGTAAAAACCACATTAAAGCACCTTTTCGACGATTTTCTTTGGACCGAAGTGATGACCACAATCTTAGTCATGACAAAAAGAAAGAATACTTTTATTTCACAATCTGGAATACTTAAATAAGTATGTATCATCCCAACAGAAGTACTTGACTTGTGAAAGAAATCTATATTTATCTTATTTCGACCAAAATGAAGGAGTTTCTTAGTGACTAAATAGCTCACTATGTTGGCATACCATGGATCAATAGAAATGAAAAGGAATTGCTCATCGGGAAAGTTCTCATTGATTGGCAAAGAAGATGGTGCGTTTGGAAGATGCGATAGATGATTAACAATGACGTTGTCGGATCCTTTTTTGTCTTTGATCGTAAGGTCAAATTCTTAGAGTAAAAGGATCAAACGGATCAAATGAGACTTAGCATCCTTTTTAACGAAAAGGTACCTAAGAGTGGAGTGGTCAGTGTACAGGGTAATATGTGAGCCAATCAAATAAGGTCGCAATTTTTCGAGCGCAAAGACTACCGCTAGAATCTCTTTTTCAGTGCTTGTATAATTGAGTTGAGCATCGTTTAAAGTCATACTAGCGTAGTAGATGACAGGAAGAATTTTTTTGATGCATTGTCCTAAGACAGTACCAACTGCGAAGTTAGAAGTGTCACACATTATTTCGAAAGGAAGATCTCAATTGGGTGAGCAAATGATGGGAGAAGAAATGAGTTTGTTTTTGAGACGTTTGAAAGCTGAAACACAGTCAGAATTAAAGTCGAATGGAACGTCTTTTCCAAGAAGAATCGTAAGACGTCAAGCAATTTTACTGAAGTCTTTCACAAAGCATTGATATAAACCAGCATGCCGAAGGAATGAATGAATGTCATTGACAGATTTGGGGATGGGTAGAATTGCAATTACTTCAACTTTAGTTTTATCTACCTCAAAGCCTTTGTTTGAAATGACATGTCCAAGGACAATTTCGTGTTTGACCATAAAATGGCATTTCCCCTAATTTAACGTTGAATGTTTGTCCTTGCAACGTTTAAGAACCAACTCAAGATGGTGTAAGCACTCGGAAAAAGAGTTTCCAAAGATGGAAAAATCCTCCATAAACACTTTAAGAAAGCGTATGATCATATCGAAAAAGATTATCATTTACAAGACATCAGAAAGTATGCCATTAAAGAGTAAATGAACCAGTCTTCCAAAGACCAATTCATTTGTCTCGTCAAGTATGAGAGACACAGCTTAAGCTTGGAAAACAAAACCATAAAATATTTCAAAGTTGAATGTTGGTTTGAAAAAACGAATGTCGTTTTATTAAAAATTGTATGAGTAGTTTTATTTTCGATGATTTTTAGGGTTGATAAAACAATTGGTTGAGGTTCAAGTTTATCTCCACCAAATTGAAAGTCAAGCTTATCATTGAAAACTTCTTCAAAATTATTGATTTTAAAATGAAAATGGTGATTTAAATTTTCCACTTCGGAATTCAACAACACGCTTTCGAAAAGTCCAAAAAATTCATGTTCATTAAATTCATCTTCCTTTGTTAGATTATCAACAACTTCATTGCATGTGTCAATTTCAAAATCTAAAGTTGTTGTATTCAAATTTTCAAAATTGGAAAAAGGAAGATCGAAATTTAAATCGAATTTCTTACCCTCAAGAGAATTGAAATGCAACTCAATTATCGAATTTTCAACAACTTTAGTAAGATTGTTTTACAATTTCAAAAGTTGTTATTTGAAAATCGTCAATTTGGGTAAAACATGGATTATTATTCGACTCGTCACAAGTTGAGATTTGCTTTTGTTGCTTATGAATTTTTTTGTAGGTTTCAAGTAACAAATCCGTGTGATCATTGTAAATTTCGTTCATTTGCTTAACAAAATCCAATTTATAATTATTAATTTGAAAATGGAACTTGTTGAAAACAAATATTGTTAAATTCGATAAATGGTGGATTATTATTTGATTCTTCATACGTTAGGATTTGATTTTGTTTCTCATGAATTTTTTTGTAGGTTTCAAGCAACAAATCCTCGTAATCATTTTCCATTTGCTAAACTAAGTCAAATTCATGATTTTTAATATGAAAATTTTCAATTTGAATTCGTTGAGAACCAATATTGTCAATCACACCATTATCGAAACTATTCCTTTTGCTAAATTCATTTAAAAAGTGGTTCACATTTCCATTTTGAGTTTGAAATTCATTTTGGAATTCGAAATTGAATTGACATGGGTTATAATCAAAACCATTTGAATTTTGAAGTGAATTCAAATTTTGATTATTATGAAATTCTTGACATGAGTTACTACACAAATCGTGCATCCTTTGATTTTTTAGTGTAACGAGTTCAAGTAAAGATTCTATTCTCGTTTCACGAGTTGAGAATTGATCATTATTTTGAAAATTTTATGGTGCAAAATCCGAATTGTTTGTACAATATTTGTTATTAAAATATCCAATAGAATTTGGTGTGAAATTATATGGATTATATTGGTTTTCACAACTATCGTAAAATTCTAAAGAGTAAGGAAATTTAGACATTTTCAAAAGAAAAAAAATTCATTTTTGGATTTTTTTGTAAAGGAAAACTATTTACTAGAAGGAATTTATTTTTATTTTTAAAAAGGAAATTTGATTTTTGGATTTTCAATTTTTTTTTTTTGAAAAGATTTTATATTTTCTTTTTAGATTTTTGTTTTTCTAGAAAAAAAAACTAACTTAAATATTTTTTGGATTTTTGATTTTGAAAATTTTCAAAGGAAAAAGATTTAAAAATTTCAAAGGAAAATTATTTAAAAATTTCAAAGGAAAATGAATATTTACAATTTTTTTAGTTTTTGATTTTGAATTTTTTTTTGTAAATATGCATGAACTAATGCAACTAAATGAATACAAGGGTTTGATTACAAATTTTCTATCCTAAGTAGCTTCTAACTACAAAATTGTAAAATCACACTTTGTCTTAATTCAACAAGACAGTTCTCAGCCTGGTAACGGACACTGGTTATCGGTGCACCACGAATCACCGTAGCAATGCAACCGAAGGTTTAAGTACCATTAGAGAAACAACCACTATAATGTTTACGAATCACTGTAATATCTATATATGGTTATTGCTCTGTCGTAGCCTAGACAACAAGAAATTAAATTGTTCAAAAAAATAAATTATCAATATGCAGTTAAGCGTTATCGATGTCTAACCGTATTGTTAATCAAAATCTAAGATGAAATGCAAAGCTGAAATTAAACGTGTATTAGCAATGCAACTAAGAATGAATTTTTTTTTTAATAAAATGCAAGCAATCAACAATGCAAAGCAAATAAAAATATTAGATATGGGTAAAAAGCAGCAAATTTTTAAGCAAGCAATCAGTTATTTTGTTAGAAGCTAAGTGAAGCAAGCAAACTCTTCTAATCTGCTTTGACAACCTGAAAATAAAAACAAGATATATATACAAGTTTTTTTAATCAAAGAAAATAAAAACTAAAGCAAATGAAAAAAAACTAAAACAAATGAAACAAACACAAAACAAATGAAACCAACTCAAATGAAAACTAGCATATTTGGTTTTTTTTTGTTTGAGAAAGAAAAACTAAAAAAAGAAAAATTTGAACCCTAAAATAAAAAAAATAAAAAAATTGATCGGCCCAAAGCCCAGTATAATACGCAACTAAACTAAGTCAAATACACGCAACCTGATCCAAAAAGAAATTTCAGCTACTTTCAATTCACAGATGCAACCGACTCTTTTCCTAAAAAACGAAATATACACAGACAAAATAAATAAAATAAAATAAAATCTCCAATTCAAATCGCGTTTTGGCTGGAAGTAGGTTTCAGGGAGGAGGAAGACGATGGTCGTGGTGTTTGCTTTGGTTCCGTAGTGGCAGTTCGGTGTTTCTAGTTGAGGAATTGGGGCTCGAATTGGGTTGCGGTATCATGTTTTGAAGTTTGTGACTGCAGTGGCGATTTTGAGGAGGTTGTTCTGGTGGTCAATTTGAGATGGAGGTCGCGATGTTGATGATAGATGGTGTTTGCAGAAGAGGCGGCAATAAGAAGGCGATGTGGTTGGGTTCGCGACGGTGTTCGATTGAAGTGTTCGTCGATCTGCGCGATGAAGTTTTTGTTTGGTGAAAGATGGTCGGAAGGTGATTGTTGAACGACTGAATTGCAGGGGATGGTGACGTGAATTGTGAATTTGGGGGATGAGAGGCAGAAGCTATGGTTATGTTGATGGGATGAAGAAGGCAGGTGATTTCGGTAAGTGGTTGTATGAAGAAGGTGGTGTTGTGGCTTGGGGTTGGAATGACAGTGTATGGAGATGAAATTGAATGACAGTTGACTGGATAGTCGGTGAAGTTTGGATGTCAGGGCAGAAGTGTTTTGCAGTGAATGATGTGAGGAAGTCGAGCGGTTGATGGCTGTTGTATGTAAGTGGTTGGTAGTCGAAGTGAGAACAGGTTGAATATGTGACAGAAATGAAGTTGAGTTGATGTTGTATGACAGTGGAGTGGTTTTGAGGTTGGTGGAAGGTGTGGCAGGGTATTGAACAGTTTGTGTCGTATGGTAGTGAGTTTTTGGTTTCAGGCAGAGGGGTAGAGGGGAGTAAAGGTGATCAGGTTTGTAGAGGTGGATGAAATGTAATGTTTTGATTTGCGATGTAGGTGAAGTTCAGTGTTCGATTCTGGTGGATGAAGAAAGGTTGTTATGCTGTAGTCGTTATGCTTGTCGAATGTAATCGAGTGTAGTTTGACGGTTTCTGCAGTTTGACGGGTACTGTATTGGAGGAGGATGGTGAAGGTGTCTGAGATGGAGGGTGACAGTGCAAGGCAGTGGCAGCAATTTGAGAGATGGAGAAGGGTTACAGTGGGTTGTTGATGGAATTTTATGATTGGTATGTGGTGATTGGCGCTGATGACAGAGTTGACTGGAAGTGGTTGTGGCGGCAAGTTATAGTGGTGTAGTGACAGTTAAGAGGAGGTATGCAGCAGTTTTTGAATGGCAGAAGTTGATTTGTGACAGTTTTGCAGATATGCTGCGTAGTGGTTGGAGCAAGTTGTTAGAACAATGAAGGATGTGGAAGAGACAGTGGGTGGTTGTGATGTTGAACTGCGGTAATGTGGGTAGAAGAACATGCAGTGAAAGTTGAACTGTGGTGAGTAGAACTGAGTAGTTGTGCAGGGATGTTGGTGATTGTTTGTCGAAGTGTTTGGAGAAGTGAATGCCAACAGTAACAGTAGTATGCAGGGTTCCGGGCTGTTGATGATGGTTTGAAGTAAGAAGTCTGTTGCAAGGCATTAAAGTTTGAAGATAAAAGAAATGCACAGTTCTGAAAGCAATGTAATAGTGAAGGCAGAATTTTTTTTTTTTTTTTTTTTTTTTTTTTTTTTTTGTGGTTTTGAATGCAATGTAAAAAAAAATTGATGCTTGTAAATATTCGTAAAAGAAACGAAATAAAAATTGTTTAGTTTTTGAAATGAAATTATGAAGTGTTTTTTCTTTTTCTTTTTTTAATATGCAAATGGAAATAGAAGTAGAAAACAAACAGGCGCACAAACAAGTTGCGAACAAAAATCACACAACAATTTTGTCAAAAATCAAACAACAATAACTCGAAAAATAGAAAACTAAAATCAAAACTACTCCTCGGTAACGGCGTCAATAACTTGTTCGTCGACGGAAATTCTATATGTTTAGAACACCGTCGAACGAATTTATAATAAAAATAACCGCAAGCGCACGACGTACAAATGTTAGTGCATGATGAGTACGGGTCGATCCGCAGGAAATTGTTAGATTTTAAATTTCTATTCAACCAAATTAAAATAAAGATTTGAGAATGTTGTTAACTACTAAAAATTGCAAAAACTAACAACCACAACAGTGAATGAAAAAACTATGAGAATAAAATGACAATTTAGAAATAATTCTACTCTCTAGATCATATAGTTCAACAAAACATGAAATTATGATCCCTCTTTTGGTCATTAGTTAGTTTAATTGATTTGTTTATCATAAGTATGACATATTTGTGCTATTAATTAGCCCAATATAAACTATCAAACTATAACACAACCACTATACCGCTATTTAACTCTCATGAAAAATGACAATAAAGTTGAAAGCAAAATCTATTTGAAATATGGCATATTAACTATTGATTAGAAATATAAACCATTAAATTTTGATTTAAACATTCACTTCATTAGCATAATCATATGTAGATGAGGAGATAGTTTGTGTTTGTTATTAGTATGGCCATATATTTATAATGGGTTAACTAGTTGTTTTAGGAATTTCTTCACGAACCGCATCCTTCATTTTTGGGATAAGCCTTCATTGTGCATCACGAACATAGTTGGCACCGTTAACTAAATGGATACAATGTTGAAATTGAGCTGCGACGACGCACCTTTTTGAAAGGTTTAAATCGACAACAAACCATACATGTCTAACTCAAACCATTCAAAAAGGAGAATTGTCAATGAGATTTAATAAGAAAATAAGATAAGAAGGAAAACAAAATAAAGAATCTCGCAGCGGAGTTGACAAAATATAATAATCAAATAAACAGTTCATGAAGCTGTTTTACAATATGCATTTGATTACACAATTACAATTTTTACAAAATAATCAGAGTACAAACAACAACATACCAATAATGAAGCGGCGGAATAATACTAATAATATAATATATCAAACTCCGTCTTCGTCCTCCGGAAATAACGTCTTCAAACATTAAAATGCTCGGCCTGACTCGAGCGTAATGAAAAGATAAAACACTCGAGTCAGAACTAAAAAAATCTTATATAAGTTAAATCAATAACACATATAACAGAAGTGTAATAGAGTCAGAGATGTTTCTGGGGTTTTACATCTCCTATCCAGTGTATAACATGCTTGCAATAACTTAAGAGATGTTACGAGATTTCCATCTCCTAAGAATCCGTTAAACTATGTATATGTAGTAAAATACGCTACATATGTAGTGTCTATAAATAATGTAAAGTATTAAAATAGCATTAAGCCTTTACATTGATCACCCTTAACACATTTTTAAGCATCGTCCTACAGTTTGCCTTAGTAGCATCACCAGTAACGTCGGTAGCCAGGGAGGCGTCGTGATAAGACAACACAAAAACAAAATCGTTGTGGTTGCGAATAAGGATAAAGAGTATGACAAGGCACGTGAGGCGATGCCCAAGGTGGGAGACTACCGTTTTGCGTTTCTTGACTAGTGGTAACTCCTAACGGCCCACCGCATCCAATAACGCCAAAAATCAAATCAAGGTGCACCGATCAAGCCAACATCAATATAGTAATACGAAGAGGTGTGTCCGCTAGAGGTAGCTAGCCTCAATGATCAGGTACGGCTCCTATTTTAGTCATTTCAATTTGACACATGTCTCGGGGTCATCCATCATCGTTTTCTTTCTTCAAAACCAGCAAACACCTCCAACTCAACCTCTACACTTTGGATATCATCCACCACGTATACAGTTGTCAAAGTTGTTTCAATATTGATAGAGAGTATGCCCATAAAAGGCCCCGGTCTCTTTGACAACCAAATGTCATTTTTCACACCGGTTGGTTCTTTTACATTTCAAAATCAATTCATATTTAATATTAAAATATCGTATTCACTTCAAAAACATCAGTTCATTAATAGCATATTTACCAAAAATATGTCATTTTCACTTGAAAATCTCATTTCAAATTCCAATTTAGGTTATAACCCCATTTAACCACATTCGCATTTAAATCAACTATTTAAATATAAACATTCCAATTTACACAATTTGAAATTTTTAGAAAATAGTTTAAATAGTCATAAATAATTAAATAGTTTAGAGATTTAAAACGGTTTAATAAAAAATGTTTGATTATTGAAAATGGTTTATATAGTAAAATAGTTTGGAAATTTAAATAATTTGAATATTAAAAAGATAGGTTTTAAACAGTTTATATTAAAATAATTTATTTTGAAAATAATATCAAATCAAACTGTTTCTTTCCATTTCAACAATCTAGACCCATGTCCAATTTCAAATCAACAAATTCAATTTTCAATCTTTCAATTCAATTCACTCAATTTCAATTTAGTTTCAAGTCAACTTGATTTCAGTTTCAATTCGAAATAACTTCAATTTCCAAAAAAATTCATTTTAACTTCAAATTCAATTCAACAATTTAATTCAATGATTTAAATTTCAATTAGATTCTTATTTTAAACCATTTCAATTTATATCAATTTCATGTCCAATTTCAATTTACCGATTTAAATCGCTTAAATCAAATTAAACCTCATTGTTCAAATTTTAAAATCCAAATCTAAAATAATTCAATTTCTAAAGTTAAAATCATATATCAATTACAACTTCACATTTCTAATTCAATTCTTTAAAATAATTTCCTTTTAACCAATTTTAATTCCAATATTTCAAGGCTTGAAATAGAAAACAATTCAATTCATATAAATCCAAAATTTATTTCTTTTAAACGTTATTATTTAATCAAAATCCAAATTCAAGATTTTTAAAAACCTTTAATTTAACAAATCCGGTGTTCGTATATAATTTTCTACCCTATGTCCAAGTGATCAAATAGTTCAATTTTAATTATAAGAATGGATATATATCATTTCAATCCAAATCAAAGTGTCATATACATATATCATTTCGGCCTTTTTCTTAATTTATTCGAATATAATTTAAATAACAGTTTGTTTGCTTTCAATTCATACTGGGTGATAATAGGGATATATAAAAATAAATAAACATTTAGTCATCCAAAATGTCAACAAATAGACATCTATCACAATCAACATCCAAATCAGCCAATAAATCACAACAATTAACTAGTTATCGATATTAGTTATTAACTAGCAATTAAATTCAATATTAATTTAAATGTCAATTTAATTCAATATAAATTGTAACGACCCAACTTTTTTGACGATAAATCGACAATAACCACACATGTCTAATTCAAAACATTCAAAAGGGAGGATTGTTAATGGGATAAATAAGAAAATAATAGAAAAGAAGGAAAAAACAAAACACAAAATCTCGCAGTATACTAACAAAATATAATAATCAAGTAAACAGTTCATAAAGCTGTTTTACAAACGACATTTGATTATACTTTTACAATTCAAATCAGAGTTATACATACATCAGAAAATAAAAAAATAATGCAGCGGAACACAACAAGTGGTGGAATAATAATAATAAATAGCAATAATATACAGAATCTTCATCTTCATCCTCCAGAAAATAAAATGGTCTTCAATACACTGAAAAAGCTTAGACTGACCCGAACATAATGAAAAACAATACACTCAAGTCAGAACTAAAAATTCGTAAGTCAAATCAATCTCAAATAAATATGAGTGCAGTGGCTTCAGAGATGTTATGAGATTTTTCATCTCCTATCAAGTGTACAACGTTAGTACAGTAATTTACGAGATTTCAAATAATTCGAAATACCAATTTTAATCTCTTTGTTTAAAATAAATCCGAAGTTTAAATTACAAACTTAAACTTTTTAAATAATTCAGTTTTAAAAATTAATCCAAATTCAAGAAATTGAATGGGTATATATCACTTCAACCCATAATTTAAATGTCTTAATTATCCAATTCTAAAATGATTCAGAGGACCACTTAAATGATGTCAATAATATACAAGGTGATAACAGGGACATATTAAAATAAATAAACAACCATACATTCAACATATCAATCAATAAGCATCCATTTCAAACAACATCAAATCAACCAATATATTTCAACATATAATAGTCATTAATACCAGGTTTTAACAATCAGTCAAATTTCAATATAAAATTAAATGTCAATTCAGATTCAATATCAATTCAAATGTCAATATAAATCAACAAACAACAATAAAAAAAATTATATATCACATCATATATTTTATTTAACTTGCAATGGAATTTTTAATATTGCGTGAATGGGTTGAATCACTCGCCTTTTTGCTTTCCCTTTTCTAGCCAGATTTGGATTTGCAACTACTTTCTCATTTTGTTTTGTTTCCTTGTTATCTTAATCTTTTTTTTATAGAAAGTTTTGAAGAAAAGATTATATAGATCTGGATTTGAAGAAAAAGACATGGAAAGAAGAGAAGGTTTGAAAAAGAAAAAAACAAAAAAAAATTAAAGAAGAAAAAGAATTAAAAAAAAGAAATGGAAGCTTTGAAAAAGAAGAAGAAGATTTGAAGAATAAGAAGAAGAAAAGAGAAAAAAGCTTTGGAAAAAAGGAGAGAAAGCACATTTGAAGAAGAAACATGAAAAGAAAAAAAAGGAAGGAGGAAGGTGAAGAGAGACAAAAAATGAAGCTACAGAAGATGATATAAAATAAAAATAAAATGAAGCTACAAGAATGAAGATTGAAACTAGTAAAAAGCTAATAAAGCTAAATATAAACAAAGTTGGAATTGAAATAAAGTAAAAATATGAACAACCCTAAAAAATGATAGGTATTAAAAGAGGTGAAGGAATGAATAAAAAATATGAAAAGTAGGTAACGTTCATGAAATGAAAAGGCTTTAGGCAGTGTAAATGGAAATGAGTAATGGAACAAATGAGGAAACAATGTAAAAAAAGTATGACAATTATTAATTGGAAAGGGAACGAATGGACCAAATCTACTCTATAAACAAACTTTTGGAATTCAAATTTCAAAATATTTGTTCACTCAACTAATTTTGTTAACCCCAAACATACAAAATTTTACATTCATTAAAGATTTAATTACCACAACATAACTAAATTTGAACATACCAATTTATATAACAGGGACCGCTGCTACATAAAATAAAATATAAATCATGATTTAAAAATTCAAATTAAAAACAATATTTTTCTCGACATGTAATTATGAACTCAGATATTTAATTTATTTTAAATTTCAAGGTTAGCAATAAAATCACTTCGTGCAACCTATGCCTGCTATTTAACTACCGTAAAATGTTATTTTAATTTTTAATTTTTTTCTTTTTACAACGTTATATTTATATTCAGAATGGAAATGTTCACTTTATTTTCCTCAAACATTCTTTTATTTTCTTAAAATGCTTATTCGTTACTTGCAATTTATAAATGTAAACATTCTTATATTCTACAATGATCAACTTATACAACATTAAATCCATTCTTATATTTCCAAATAATGTACATTCCAAATGAAAACATTCTTACATTAAATTTATTAATTGCACTTTGTTTCTTTTTCCTTTTCAATTGAAAGATTTCAATAAACTTATTTCCAATTAATTTTAATCTTCCACTTTAAAACAGACCCTAATTGATGAAATCAATTAAATAAATACATGAACATAGTAATCCTTATTTATAGTCATGCCAACACATTCATAAAATTACAATATCCAACAAGCATTAAATTACCTACTAAATAAATGTTTTTCTCTATCAATCAATATTCATTTAACTCATCATTAAAACTGACATTTATTATTCCAATTTCTGTTATTAAATTATATTCTAATACGCATTAGAACCTTCCACTTCATTGCTTCATTGTAGTTTGTTGTTTTAGAATTTTATTTATGATCCAAACTTATGATCTAATAACCGAGTTAACATTTTTTTACATTTCATTATGTTAATATACTCCAATTTCCATCCTTTATTTGTAGTAACTACTATATTTCCATTTTATTGAATTTTGGTCAATTTCACACATTAATTATAATTAAAGTCTCAATTAATTTATTTACCTTGGTTTTGTTCTCTTATTAAATCAATTATTACCTTACATACGTAGTCAACATTGTTATATCTTCAATTACATCAATATTTTACCATTTCATCTTACCTTTCATTTACGTAACCTTTTATTTCATTGATTGTAATAAATTCACTCATTAAAATTTCCAGTTCCAATAAATTTGAGTAAACTGATTTCCGTCTTTTTATTCAAATCAAAGGTCATACTATGATAATTTTTTTACGTTGGTTACATTGTATAGAGTCAACCGTTTTACCATTATAAATTAAACCAACATTAACTGCACTAATTAAGGGAACTAATGGCCATTTCTTTCTAATTAAATTTAATAGACCAAATAAATAGGTAATATATATAATAATTGTCACCATTAGCCTTTAATTACATGTATAAGTTTATTACTTACAAACAAATGTTAGCATTTCTTTCATAACACTAATTTTGTTCAATTTCCATTAACAATATATTATTTCATTAATGAATTCAATATTTACATTCTTTTTTCTATGTTCACTTTATAATCATGCATAACCTTACGCTATTCCAATTAATCGGAATTCCATTCAAATTGTTAATAATTAGCTTTATTTAACATTGTTGCATTTCATTTTAGTATTATTCCAATTATAAATCTTAAATTTTAATTTCTTCCAACATTTAATTACAAAAATCTTATTAAATTTACTATTTATAATTGACGAAAATTACGGGTCGTTGCATAAATTCAAATTAAATTTAAATGACAGTTTAAACCAGCAAACAATAATCAATTATTTTTTTTCACTTCATAAATTTAGTTCAACTAACATAAGATGATTTAATATTACGTGAGTGGGTGAAATCACCCACTTTTGATTTGTAGCCGATTAAAGCCAATAAAAGCTCAAAATTTGTACAGTCTCCAATTTTAACCAAACCAGTTCCTTATAGTCTGGAATTTCGATACGAATCCAATGGAAGAAACCGTGCGCCAAACGGAGCTCGTATGAAAAGGTTATGATATTTAGAAGTTTCGAAAATTTAAATTGAAATAAACAAACGAGCAAATTTATAATTCTCCTCACCTCTGCCAAACCCTAGACACACGCGAACCCACTGATCAGTAACACTCATTAATAGCCACTGCCTTTACCTCGAAATCGTTGCCACCTTGCTCGCCTACGACCACATCAGACTTCGCCAACGAGCACGCCACCTCCTATCGCCCCTCCAGGCCATTCGCGGCACACTCCGCTTCAGCCAAGTGTATGAATATGCGCTTATATGTTTTTTTGATGATAATAAACATATATATATTCATTTAAATGTATTTGGTAATGTACTATTTTGTTTTTCATAGATTAAATAAATATTTGTTGAATAAAATAAATTACACAGAATTTGAATTCAAACAGAACAAGTTACACAGAATTTGAATTCAAACAGAAATTTTATTCAAACAAATATTTATTACAATCTTGAATAGTACAAATTCAACCTCTCACTATACATATACATTTATGATTACATCACAATTACATCACAATTCAGTTTACATAATTTCCTCACTACATATCACTCACACTCGTATTTTGTCTTCAACTGCATTCCAGTTTGAATCCAGCATCTGAGCAATCTGCAAAAATATTCACTAACGCGGTAAAATTGAAAAAAAAATATTTTTGCAATATAAAATAAAATATGATTTTTGAAAATATGATTTGCCTCAGTTATTTGGGTTGTTCGTCATAATTTACATTTGAATTCATCACACACGAACAGTGTGACATGCACAGTGTATCACTGTACATGCTACAAGGCCGTGCACATCGATATACACTTGATAATGCTACAGGAGCACAGGTCAAACCCAAATGAAAAGCCGGATTCAACACACATGCAATATATTCAAAATCACGACACGAGCACAAGGTCAAACCCGAGTTTTGAAACTGGGTTCAACACAAGGCAACATGACATGAATGCAACGAAGACCAACAGCAAAATGGACTGCAACAATCATATATGCAGACCAGACCAGACCAATAACTGTAGAAGTTCAAGTGACATCACAGCAAAGATGACACAGTCTCAAACAAATGCAGTGACACAGTGAAGCTCAAGTATAACATTACAAGAAAGTTGTCCAGAAAATCAAACAAGACCAACCAGAGGTACAAGTGCAGATCAACCATGCATGAGGAACCAGAAGTATAAGTAAGGCAGTGAAATTCAGTGAAGTGCACAAGCAACATGACAGCAGACCAGTGTCAACAACCAAGTGAAGAACATGGATGCAAAAGGCAATACACAAGTGACAATGCAGTAACAACCAGAATGTTACTCAATGCACATGCCAACAACAAGTCCAACAACATGAACACATGGAGAAGTGGCACAGCAATTTTTGAGAAGAACCAACAGAAACATGGAAATAATGACAGCAAACAAATGCAAGTGACTCGAGCAAAATGCACCAGATCACCAAATCCAGCTACTCAAATAACACAGTGGCAACCACAAGTCACAAAAGTTTAAGTAAATGCAGAGAACAATGCGATCATGAAGTATGTAATTCGAACTAACATGACATGCAAGACCAAAGTGCAACATGCTTCAATAATCAAGTTCAGGTCAGCCACTACAATGATACAAAGCAAGTTCGACAAGCAAACAACAAGTTCATGTTTGAAACCACTCGAGTGCAACAGAGAAGCCATGGTCAATGCAAAGCAAAAGGGAAGCTACGGTGAAATTCTACAAGTCAAGTCAACAGTATGGTACTATGCAAATACACAGCAGTATCAAGTGATACAGAAGATGGCCGAAGTCAGAATTCAAAAATCAAATTCGCATCTTTGAAAAAGTCAGCAATGAAAAAGGGAAAGTTTTTGCAAGAAAAATCGTACGCGTGAAAATCAAAGCCGTGAGCATCAAGACAGAAAGTAAATCAGGAAAGCCGTGCGCATCAAGCAATAGAAAAGTTTTGGAAAGTATCGAATTGAAACGAAGAAAGCAAGTGTATTCGAATTCATATAAATATCAAACCCAAACCATCATCATAGGCATCGAGTAAAAGGCAAACAACTAAACCAACAACGAAAGAGAATACATACCAATCTATCGAACTCGATCAAAGGAGCAGCTACAAATGATTCGCAATCTCGCAAGTCAACCAGTGAATTGATCATCAGAGAACGAGCGAGCAAAAGCAACGCAAAACAGTGAATTAATCATCAGAGAACAACCGCGAGCAACGAGCAACACAAATCAGAGGAATCGAATATTGAAAAGCCCCAATTTGGATCGTGAGCCGAAGCCCTAATTTCAGAACAAAGAATACAACATCGGCCGCAATTGTTTCAGAAGGAAGAATAAAGAGGCCAACATTTTTCACAAGCCAAAAGAATTGGATCGGGCTAAAAATAAAAGGGCCGACTTTATAAAAGGGATTTTATTTAGGGTTTAATTTTTGAAGGGTTTTTTTTTCTTTTATTATTTTGAGCACAAATTAGGGATTTAAGTTTATATTTTAATTTTTGCTCCTGCTTGTATTTTTGAAGTTGTTTTTTACTTTTCAAGTCGAAGTTTTGTAAATCACCACCTAGGTTGTAGGTAGTGTCAGATTGTCTAGTTAGAATTAGTTCAGTGAGCAGGGTGTGCGAGTTTGCAAAACTCTATAGGCGGAGCAGAGTTTATGAGTAAGCGAAACTCTATAGGCGGAGCAGGTTGTGCGAGTCTATGAGAGTGTTTGTGAGCGGAGCAAAAGGGTTTGCGAGTCTAGTAGAGTGTTTGTAAGCGAGATACTGTTTAATTCTAATAGAAATCTGGGAATGCAGTAGTAGGCATGGGTTGCCGAAGCTGGGTAAATTTTGTGTGTGATTTACTTTACAGCATATTTATTTCTGCAGTTTGTTTTCTGTGTTTAAATCGAGAAAATTTGTTATAACCCTATTCACCCCCCCTCTAGGGTTAATCTAGATCATACAAGTGGTATCAGAGCATGGTATTTTTCTTTAACTCTAGAGTCATGAATCCACCAAATAATACTTTTGTCGAGGGTTGTTCCAATATTATTCCTTCTATTTTTTATGGAACAGATTTTTTGAACTGGAAATTGAAAATGGAATTTTATTTAAAATCTGTTAATATTAAATGTTGGGGTATTATTGAAAATGGGTGTGATATAACAAATAAGGAAATTCTCTCGATTAATGCTCTTGCTATGCATATATTATATTCTCATATTAATCGTGATAATTTTTATTTCGTCTCTTATTGTGAAAATGCACAGAAAATCTGGAATACTCTCGTGCAATATATGGTGCAAAAGTCAACAGTAATGAGATGTCCTCCACAACCGACTCAGTTAAAGAAATGTGCTTAACAGGATTGGTAAATAGCAGTTGTGATGAGGATGATGATGATGGAGCAGTCGAGCTGGCATTACCAATGAAGAAATTCAAATGGAGGAACCGCAAATACGGAAATCCAGCTTTAAATCAAAAATTAAAAAACAGAGAGCACAATATGAAGCCAAGCGAGGTATCAAAACCCACTCACTCTGAATTACTTATTTATTTCCACGAAGTGAATGGCTGTTTTGAACGACTTAGGGAGAAGTATGCCAAACTTGAATCACAAAAAGACACTTTGATAGAATTAAATGAACAACTTGACCAATTAGTTAAAACCTATCAAAGTAGGATCCCTAAGTGTGATAAGTGTCCAACATTCGAAGAAGAAATTAAAAAATCAGAGATTAATATAAAATCACTTGAAAATGAAATTCTGATTTTGAAAGAGAACGAAAATACTAGGAGAGAAAATTCTATCAAAAAGTGCACACAATTATTGAATGAAAATGAATCTCTCAAAATGAAAGTCCAACAATTGTCAATAACTTTAGATAAATTTTCAAAAAGTGAGAAATCGTTGAATTTGCTATTAGGGAAGCAAACTGTTGATGCAGCTAGACAAGGACTTGGATATAATCAATCTGAAAATGTTGAAAGCGATATTAATCAAGAAAATTTCATGTGCACAATTTGTAGAAAATATGGACACGATCACAATAATTGTTGGTATAGACCCAAACATGTGAAAACCATACCAATTTGGGTTCCAAAAGGCACAAATATAAAATCTCTCAAAGTTAAACAAATTTGGGTGCCAAAAGGAACATATATAAACAGTTTTGGGTCTCCACAAAATTATTTTTCTAAATCTTCTGCCACTAACAACCATGGACCTATAAAAACAAATAGGTCACATAAATATTTTCCCGTGTAAGTGTGGTGGCAGGCTAAGGAACAACAACAGTATTTTCTGGATTTTTGGCTGTTCCAGAAACACAACGGGCGACAAAGCAAAGTTCCTTAGCCTAGTACAAAGGTGACAGAATCACAATGAGCAACCATGAAAAATTATCGTAAAGGTAAAACAGGTGAAGGTATATTAAATGTGATAATCTGCACCATATTCTGAATGAAATCAGCCAATTATTGTGATGTTGAAAAGAGATGATTTTTTGATTCTGACTTGTTCGACATAATTGGTCAATTATATTGATGCCAAAAACACTATTCTTTGAAATCCTTCATATATATATTAGTTTGGATAGTGTTTTGTTGGATGATAATATTTTTGGTTATAATACGGCTAACTCTATTCACGGTTTTCTGATTATTTACACGGCTTCAATTCAAATTCAAAGAATGTCATTTAAATTGTTGTTAAAATTGAATTTGAAATTTTTTGCACTCTTCATGGTCTGGTCTATCAAATTTAGTTAGTGATATTTTGGATTGAAAAGAAAAATTCAGATGCAGTTCATACTGGTAATCTAGTTGATAGAAAACCTACGAGTTGAATGTGATTATGGTGAAACATTTAGTTAGTGCATCATTTTTCGAAGAAAATATCTGCATATCTTTCATTTCAAATAATTTTCAAATAGCAGAAAATTCTCTCATGTAACCCCCTTGAGAAAATAATTGTTTGACCATATTTTCAGATTAGTCATTTTTATTTGATTTTAAATGACAAATTTTGACTAATCCGACTCCCTACTAATTATCGAAAAGATAAATAGTGATTGAAAAGATGATAAGTGTTTATATTTAACATACATTACTCAAGAGAGTATATTTGAAAAATTTCTTTAGGAATTCAAACAAGAGTTATAAAACTTTTTGTTGGGTAAAGATTTCATGACCATTTCTTTATCTATCATATTTCTATCGACCATGGTTTATCAAATCTTAAATATAATTTGTCGATATGTGGTACTATAATCAGGAATCATTTGTTTTTCATGTCACATTTTTTTTGTAAAAATAAATAAATATCCAAAGTATTCACTCTCATTTAAAAGTCCTCACGGTTGTGCATGGGTGAATTACTTGGATTTTTGATTATGTGCTTCCATGCTCATTTAAAAGTCCTTACGGTTATGCATGTATGGAACGCATATCAAAATTAATTGATTTAATAGACAAGTTGATTCTAATCCCATTTAAAAGTCCTCAAGGTCATGCGTGGTTAGAAGATACTTGATTTCATTTTTTAAAATTAAATTGGAATACTACTAATTTCATTTAAAAGTCCTAACGGTTATGCATGATTAGTAGATATTCAAATTCCTGATATAAATGTACTACAAGTTGATACAATTGTATGATTTTATATGAGAATATCATTACCATTCTTTCTAAAAATGGAATATGCGCCTAACAAGGGTAGTTATGATTTTTGTTTGATTTTTACTGAAGTTTAATATTTATATTCAATTTGAGTTTAATGTTGGATTAATATTGATCACTTAATCTCTATTTTTCTCTAACACTATTATTCTTTTGCTGATAACAAAAGGGGGAGAGAAAAGTTAAGATTTTTTCAAATAGAATCAAGAAAAGGTCAAATAATTTTCCATTTGCATCTAGGCTCATTCATATATTTCTATTTGTATGCATATATGTAGGGGGGCATCATGTAGAGAGGAAGCATTCAAATAGGGGGAGCAATTAGAGTATATCATTGATCAAATACATTTAACACGGTCAAAATCTTAAATATATGTTTGTTATCATCAAAAGGGGGAGATTGTATGAATATGCGCTTATATGTTTTTGTTTGATGATAATAAACATATATATTCATTTAAATGTATTTGGTAATGTACTATTTTGTTTTTCATAGATTAAATAAATATTTGTCGAATAAAATAAATTAAACAGAATTTGAATTCAAACAGAACAAGTTACACAGAATTTGAATTCAAACGGAAATTTTATTCAAACAAATATTTATTACAATCTTGAATAGTAAAATTCAAGCTCTCACTATACATATACATTTACGATTACATCACAATTACATCACAATTCAGTTTACATAATTTCCTCACTACATATCACTCACACTCGTATTTTGTCTTCAACTGCATTCCAGTTTGAATCCAGCATCTGAGCAATCTGCAAAAATATTCACTAATGCAGTAAAATTGAAAAAGAAATATTTTTGCAATATTTTATATGATTTTTGAAAATATGATTTGCCTCAGTTATTTGGGTTGTTCGTCATAATTTACATTTGAATTTATCACACACGAACAGTGTGACATGTACAGTGTATCACTGTACATGCCACAAGGCCGTGCACATCGATATACACTTGATAATGCTACAAGGACAGGTGAGCACAGGTCAAACCCAAATTAAAAGCCGGATTCAACACACATGCAATATAATCAAAATCACGACACGAGCACAAGGTCAAAACCGAGTTTTGAAACTGGGTTCAACACAAGGCAACATGACATGAATGCAACGAAGACCAACAGCAAAATGGACTGCAACAATCATATATGCAGACCAGACCAGACCAAACACTGCAGAAGTTCAAGTGACATCACAGCAAAGATGACACGGTCTCAAACAAATGCAGTGACACAGTGAAGCTCAAGTATAACATTACAAGAAAGTTGTCCAGAAAATCAAACAAGACCAACCAGAGGTACAAGTGCAGATCAACCATGCATGAAGAACCAGAAGTACAAGTATGGCAGTGAAACTCAGTGAAGTGCACAAGCAACATGACAGCAGACCAGTGTCAACAACCAAGTGAAGAACATGGATGTAAAAGGCGATACACAAGTGACAATGCAGTAACAACCAGAATGTTACTCAATGCACATGCCAACAACAAGTCCAACAACATGAACACATGGAGAAGTGGCACAACAATTTTTGAGAAGAACCAACAGAAACATGGAAATAATGACAGCAAACAAATGCAAGTGACTCGAGCAAAATGCACCAGATCACTAAGTCCAGCTACTCAAATAACACAGTGGCAACCACAAGTCACAAAAGTTCAAGTAAATGCAGAGAACAATGAAATCATGAAGTATGTAATTCGAACTAACATGACATGCAAGACCAAAGTGAAACATACTTCAATAATCAAGTTCAGGTCAGCCACTACAATGATACAAAGCAAGTTCGACAAGCAAACAACAAGTTCATGTTTGAAACCACTCGAGTGCAACAGAGAAGCCATGGTCAAGGCAAAGCAAAAGGGAAGCTACGGTGAAATTCTACAAGTCAAGTCAACAGTATGGTACTATGCAAATACACAGCAGTATCAAGTGATACAGAAGATGGCCGATGTCAGAATTCAAAAATCAAATTCGCATCTTTGAAAAAGTCAGCAATGAAAAAGGGAAAGTTTTTGCAAGAAAAATCGTAAGCGTGAAAATCAAAGCCGTGAGCATCAAGACAGAAAGTAAATCAGGAAAGCCGTGCGCATCAAGCAATAGAAAAGTTTTGGAAAGTATCGAATTGAAACGAAGAAAGCAAGTGTATTCGAATTCATATAAATATCAAACCCAAACCATCATCATAGGCATCGAGTAAAAGGCAAACAACTAAACCAACAACGAAAGAGAATACATACCAATCTATCGAACTCGATCAAAGGAGCAGCTGCAAATGATTCGCAATCTCGCAAGTCAACCAGTGAATTAATCATCAGAGAACGAGCGAGCAAAAGCAACGTAAAACAGTGAATTAATCATCAGAGAACAACTGCGAGCAACGAGCAACACAAATCAGAGGAATTGAATATTGAAAAGCCCCAATTTGGATCGTGAGCTGAAGCCCTAATTTCAGAACAAAGAATACAACGTCGGCCGTAATTGTTTCAGAAGGAAGAATAAAGAGGCCGACATTTTTCACAAGCCAAAAGAATTGGATCGGGCTAAAAATAAAAGGACCGACTTTATAAAAGGGATTTTATTTAGGGTTTAATTTTTAAAGGGTATTTTTTTTCTTTTATTATTATGAGCAAAAATTAGGGATTCATGTTTATATTTTAATTTTTGCTCATGCTTGTATTTTTGAAGTTGTTTTTTACTTTTCAAGTCGAAGTTTTGTAAATCACCACCTAGGTTGTAGGTAGTGTCAGATTGTCTAGTTAGAATTAGTTCAGTGAGCAGGGTGTGCGAGTTTGCAAAACTCTATAGGCGGAGCAGAGTTTGCGAGTAAGCGAAACTCTATAGGCGGAGCAGGGTGTGTGAGTCTATAAGAGTGTTTGTGAGCGGAGCAAAAGGGTTTGCGAGTCTAGTAGAGTGTTTGTAAGCGGGATACTGTTTAATTCTAATAGAAATCTGGAAATGCAGCAGTAGGCAGGGGTTGCCGAAGTTGGGTAAATTTTGTGTGTGATTTACTTTACAGCATATTTATTTCTGCAGTTTGTTTTCTGTGTTTAAATCGAGAAAATTTGCTATAAACCTATTCACCCCTCCCTCTAGGGTTAATCTAGATCCTACAACAAGAGCTCCACCGCCGCCTTTACTTTGAACACCAAATCTGGCGATTTCGTGTACTGATGACACGAATTAACACCATAGATCGACTTTGCTAATCATCCTCTACCCCGTAGCAACCTCCGATCATCGATTGGTTGATGATCCACCGTTGATCGTGAATCCTAACATGGACGACTGAGAATGTTTCGCCCAATTCTGGACAAACGGAGCCTCCAATGAAAAATGAATTGCATACGCAGATTACGTTTATCAAGAGCTGCGCGATGATATATTATATGATAGAGTTTGAGCAGTTTAATTTTGGAGTTTGATTTGGAATCAATAATTAGGGTTGTAATATGTCTGTCATTGATAAGGAACAAATGAGATAGAAATTGTACATACAAAAAATGAAATAAAAGATCGCTAGGGTTTACAATAACCTCTATATGTAGATAAAGATGAATAAGAATGAATGGAACACATCGAATGGGTCGAAGCAATAACAATGGCCGAAAAAGCCCTTTCGTTCCCAAAACGAAAATAGGTCATCCAATATATCAAACTATAGGTTTTCGATATTTTTAAACTCAATGGAATTTGTTTCAAACCGAAATTCTATTGTATATAGAAGTTAGCTCTTAAAATCAAACTATTGTCAATTAAATGATTTCTATCCGTTTCGTGCTCGCACGATCAAATGATAAATCTGATCGCTACAAAACTTGAAATTCTATAATAATTCACTATTATGGATCTGATGAAACTGGTTTTGTCAAAATCCAAGACAATGCCCAAAAAGACTAATTTTTCATGTTAACTAAATGAATTATTAATTTAAAATAAATTTAATCACTTTTAAATTCAAATTTAAAAGTAAACCATTTTAACGTTCTTGATTACACAAAAATTAATAATCTTTTAAAATAAAATTTTCCATGTTAAATCCAAGATTTAAATATTACGTTAATCTCAACGTTAAATTACAACTGAAATAAATCCATTCATTATAATTTAAATTCCAAACAAGTTCTTTTATTTTGATTTAAATTCTTATTATTAAATCAAAAAATACCTTATGAATTTATTAAACATTAGTTTTCATCTTATTATACTCACTTTTCTACAGTTAAGTCTTTTACCATATTAACTGCAATATTTCAATTATATTAATTTCATTGATATCCAAATTAATTTCAAACTGATTTAATTAATGAGATGGTAATAAATCAATTGTTACAGCTTAGTAACTCATCTATTAATTTATTATTCACGGCAAGGAGTATAAACCCACTAACCAAATAGCTGGTTCACTTTTACTTAATAACATATAATTTCTCTTCTTAATACATCATTTACTTTATTCCTCATTAACCTTTGTAATTATAATTGATTGGAATTACATTAAAATAGATGTCAATTACATTCAATCAATCTTATTAAATCCTATTCTAATGATTTTTTCTTTCATTAGTTAATCATAAATTTTAATCTTTCACAATATTAAATTCCAAAATCTTATTTAACTGAATATTTTAATTATCAAAATATGGGTCGTTACAATCTCCCTCACCTAAAACTTTTCATCCCCGAAAAGGAATAAGAAGGAATCAAGAAATTGCATATATTATATTTAATCAATTTATAAACAATTAAACCTACATATTTAAGTTTAACATAAATTTGAAAATAACTCAAATTCTATAAAAAAAAATCTAAGTCCAAAATTTACGAAAATTTCAACACTCTCCTTTGCGCGGATAGGTCCAGAAAAATGATAATATCAATAATTTCAATTTATATATGTGTGTATATATATATATATCATATTTCAATAACAAAATATCCCAAACCATAGGAAAAACAATAAAATAACTTTCCGAAAACCTTAATCCGAAAACATACCTATTTGTTGGGCAAATAAACTTTATTTATGAAACCAAAAGCAACTGCTATTGCTTCCATAAATGTAACGCCCCGTCTTTTTGTACGCTTTAAATCGACAATAGATCACACACATCAGACTTAAACCATACAGAAGGGCGGATTGTTATGGGGTAAATACGAAAAGCAGAGAAGGAAAAAAACAAAATAGAATCTTGCAACGGAACGATAAAATATAATAATCAAATAAACAGTTCATGAAGCTGTTTTACAAAATATTCGATTATACCTATACAATACATATCAAAGTTACACATACCAGAGTATAATAAATAATGCAGCGGAACAATGATGTAGTGGAATAATATAATAAATAACAGTAATACAATCTTCGTCCTCGTCCTCCAGAATATAAAGTCTTCGAATCCTGAAATGCTCAGACTGACTCGAGCGAATTGAAAAGACAAAACACTCGAGTCATAACTAAGAGATCTTATGTAAGTTAAGTCAACAGAAATAAATATGAGTGTAACGGCATCAGAGATGTTAACGGGATTTGACATCTCCTATCCAGTGTCTAACGTGAGTGTTGTAACTTAAGAGATGCTCGGGATTCACATCTCCTAAGGATCCGTTAAACTATTTACTATGTAGTAATATTTCGCTATTATAATAATGTCTATAGTAAAATAAACTTACTTTTAATTAGTGTTAAGGAGTGACCCAATATTCCCCTTAACACGTAATAGTCCCAGTAGTCCATCCATTATCATAGTCCCTCCTGATCGGGAAGCCACCAGAGGATACTACACGGGCTAAATGAGAAAACCAAACTCGTACAAGGCACGATAGGGTAGGTGACACGGCACAACTAGGCAATGTCAAGGTAGAAATACCAATTGCTATCCAGAATGGTGGTGATGCATAGCACGCACCTACCACCCACCTCGAGCCACATCCCCAAAAATCAAAAATCAAAAGTGGCCACCAAATAAATCTCAAAGTCAGAATATAATATCGAAGGAGTGTGTCCGATAAGAGGGGCTACCTCACTGGCCCGGAATCGCTCCTATTTTAGCCACCTTATGCCAACTCACGAGAGTCGGGTCCACGTATATACCTCAAAGGAACGCCACCGCCAACCTACTTCATTCTCGAATCTCCACCGCGTACACATTTGTTAAAGTGGTTTTTGGAGTTGGCGGAGAGTATGACAACTTCTGATCCCAGTCTCTTTAACAACCAAACGTTATTATAACACCGCAGTCATTTTAAAATAATTATACTTCAAAACCAGAATATAATATCCATTCATAACCATATAAATATGATATAATTTCCACTTCAAAAACCAAATCGATATGATATTATTTTTATTAAAGCCCAAATCAATATAATATCATTTTTATTTCAAATATATCCTTTTTCCAAAATCATAGCACTTCCAAATTTTACACTACGAAACCAAACATTTGAAATTTTAACACAACACTTTGAAATTCATAACTTTAAAACATTTCAATTTCGATAAACATTTCAATTTCGATATATTTCAAGGCTTTAAATATTCCAAAATTTCAACTAAATTTGAAAATTTTGATTCAACAATTAAATTTCTATTATTTAGTTTTGAAATATTTTACATAATAAATCCCTTATCATTTAAATAAAACTCAAATTACAAATAACTCAATATTTCCCTCAATTCACTTATACATGAAATAATCATTTAATTTACCTCGACCCCAAAATCCAGTTATAATAATTATATCTTTTAAAATTTTCAATTTAATAAATTTCACATCAACCTTTTTGAGTTTAATTCTTAAATAAATTCAATTTCAAATAAATCTCAAATTTATCTCAATCTCAAATCAAATTTATTCGAGTAAAATTCTTAAATAATTTGATTCAAATCAATTTCATATTTATCTTCCAACCTTAATTTTATTTAAGTCATTATAAACTCTATATACAATATAATTTAACCAGATACTTAACCATATTATCCTCAATAAAATCAGATTTATTATTAAGCTTGTTCTATATTAAAACAATTTATACATAGCTTAAAATTTAGAATAAAATAACATTTATATAACATCAAAATCAATATTTATATAAAACCATACATTTCTTTATAAAACCATAGAAATCATTTCAAAATATTTTTATATATAGACCACGATGTCTGTATATAATTTTCTACCCTTTGGTCAAGTGATACGGATATTTATCATTCAATCCGTAATTTAAAATAAAAATACGGTTATATATCATTTTTAATCGCAATCCCGAATGCAATAAAATGCATAACAACTTGCAGTTTATAACAATATAAAATACAACATCCATTCATCCAATATCATTCATCAACCATTTGTCACAATCATCATCCAATTCAAACAATAACATCAATATAGAACATATAATAAATAATAGGTATTTACTGGCAGTTTATATTCAATAAATAATTAAATAACAATTTAACTGGTAGTTTATATGCAATAATAAATTAAATAATAATTTAACTGGCAGTTATAGGCAATAATAAATTGAATAATAATTTAATCCAATAAATTCAATTTAACTCTCATGAAGATAAAAATATGCTAAACAGTCATAAATAAATTTCTAATCACATCCAAAATTTAATTTAACACACATAAGAAATTTAAGAAGTTGTGAGTGGGTTAAAACACTCACCTTTTGAATTTAAATCCAATTTAAACCCAAAATTCCAACAGTCTCAAAATTCGTTCAAACTTGCGCCAAAATGTCCGGAATTCCAATACGAACCTAGCGGAGAAAACCGCGCGTAATTTCGACCTCGTATGTAAAAGTTATGTGGATTAGAACATATAGATTTCAAATATAAATTAAATAAAATAAAACAAAAAAAAGAAGACACGTCACCCAATCCACTTCGTTCCAAAAACGCAACAACAGAAACCCTAACCACGCCACGGATTCCCGAAGCCGCCGCCTCCAATTTGCATGAACGTCGACCACCGCGACGCATGCCGCAACCCCCAGACGCGCCGCCTCGCCTCCCCCTCGCCGTAGCGCCACTCAGCCATCGCCGATCGGCGACGAGAACCCTCAGCCGCCGCCTCTTATACGAAACCCTAGCGAATTTTGCGCTCAATCCAACCGTTGATTTGATGAATGACCACCATCGATGAGAAGCCTACGAGCCACTCTACAAAACCCATAAATTGAATCGACGATCGAACGAGTTTGACTGTGGCGTGATGAACGACCATGAACAGTTCATTGATTTTCGGCCACACCGAAACCCAGATCGAAAAAAGGATCTCATATTTGACTTACGCTTGTCGAGAGCTTCAAATTTATATACAATTCGATAGGTATTGAGAAGTTTGAATTTTTGGCTTTGGATTTAATTTGAAATTGCAATTGGAATTAGAATTTGATTGTCTGCCATTGAAATAAGGAGGTGAGGAGGAATTGTACGTGTAGACAAATGACAATGAGGAATAATTAGGATTTATAACAGGGTATTTATAAACAAAGCTGAAATAGAATAGATGGACACGATTGATATATGCGCTGAACGATAAAATGGCCCGAAAAGCTCGTTCTGACTCCGGAACGAAATTGGATCAACCCATATATCAAAATAGTTGTTTTTTTAATATTTTAAACGCGATGGAATAGGTTTCAAGTTCAAATTCCATCGTATGAAGAAGTTATGCTCAAATCATGTTATTTCAAATTGATTTCAATTAATTCCAATTTAATTTATTTCTAGGCGTTTCAAGCCCGTACGATCAAATGACAAGTCTGATCGCTATGAAACTTGAAATCCTACAATAATTCACTGTTACGGATCCGATGAAACTGGTTTTGTCAAAATCCAAGTCAGTGGCCAAAATGGCTATTTTCTAGTTAATTAAATAAATCAAAAATAAATTAATTAAATCACTTTCCAATTTCAACTCTATAATTAACAAATTTCATCAATTTTCACTTTCTTAATCATTTACACTGTTTAACCAAATTTAAATGTCAATTTAGAGTTGATTAATTTATAATTTCAGTGTTAGCCTTAATTCCTTTAACTTCAGAAATTATGAATTTAATTTCCAATAATTCCATTTAATTTACTTTCATTCTATTATTCAATTCATTATTGTCAAATGGATGCAATTAACATTGGATTCATAATCTATTGCCTTAATATTCTCAAATTCCCTCTCAATCTCTATTAACGTAATATTTACATATTAGATTTCAATTAATTCCAATTAAATCCAATTATTATAGTTCAAGTCCCATTAAATTGATAAGTCTTATTATCCATTCTTTTAAATTCAACAAATTGTCCTATTATGGATAATATTAACATTATTTCCAATTATTCCCTTAATTTACACTAACATAACACTTAACTAGATTTATTGCACTGATTAGCAGTTTTGAATTTAATATACTAAATAAATGGTTAACTTATACTAATTGTTACCGTTAACATTTAATTTCACTTATAAGCTATTATTAACAACAAATGTTGCAGTTGATTTAGATCTAATTCAATAAATTAAATGAATGGGTAAATAATTATCACTATTGCCAAATTTACTCACATTCATACTTAATTATCAACTAACAATTATTATAATCACTTATCTGGCATTGATTCTATCAAATTGCAATTTATTACGTATTATTTCATCAATTAGTATAGCTTTTGAATTTATTTCCCAATTCACTAATTTCAATCAATTATAACCTTACAATTGTTTCGATTAATAGGTATTGCACTAAATTAGTTATTTATCAACTTGCATAAACCTTATTGCATTAATTTACATTTATTACTATTAATCAATATATTATTCCATTGGTTTATTCAATACTTACTCTTATTTACTTATTTTCTATTTTATAACCAAGTGCAACCATTTACACTATTTCATTATTGGGAGTTTACTCCAATTGTCAATAATTAGTTTTTAATTACCATTGCTACACTTTATTTTAGCATTCATTTCATTATAAATTAAAAAGTTTTTATTTCTTTCTAAATTTAATTACAAAAATCTTATTAAATTACCCAATTTAATTATCGAATTTTACGGGTCATTACACTCTCCCCCACTCAAAACTTTTCGTCCCCGAAAAGGAAAAAGAAGGGAAAAGAAAGAATTAAATAAACAATACATCTTATTCAAAAATATTAACTTATAAACAAAAAAATTTTACAAAATTAATTGTTTTAAATAAAATATACAAATTTACAGTCATAAAATCTTTTTTATACTCAAATTAATAAAGTTTGAAAAACACTTTTCAAAAATTTTCCAAGTCCAAAATTTTCAGAAAATTTCGGTAGAGTCTCCTTTGTACGGAGAGGCTCGGGAGACAATATAATATCAAATATAACATATAATTTCCAAAATAATGTATATCCCAACATGGGAAAAACAATACAACAGCGCTATAACCGTAATCCGAAAACGTGCCTATTGGTCGGGCAATTACGCTTAATTATGAAATAAAAAGCAGTAGCAATTGCTTCCATAACCTGTATTTCACTTATATAATCCAAAAAGAGTTAATAATTATATAAAATGAAATGTTTAAAGTTTCTTCAACTACAAACAAATAATCCAATGTAAACAACAATCACTTGCAACAAGGCATATAATCATCACACAAATTAATCATCCTTTCATATCAAACGAAACACATAGTTGTTCGGGTTCAAAACTTTAAATTGTACGAAATGAAAAATTAAACTACTAAGTGTATCCCTCACCCAACAGTCTTAGGTGAAACTAAATAGATTATTCATACATCCAAACAATTTTAAAGTATCTTTGCCCAAACAGCTATAAGTCAAGCAAACAACAATTTCAACAATAGATCAAGTTCATTCTTATTAATTTCATTCATATAATAATTTATCTTTTTAATTTACATTTTATTTATAGTATCCATGTTTAATTCAACTTCTTTGCATATTAATTCATTTACTTAAGTTTATATTCTTATACTTACACTACTTACTTCCTATTACCTTTATTACAGTAACCTTTCAATTATAACTTAAGTTCACACAATTACAACATCAAATTCTCATTTATAAAAGAATTTCATTAAATACTTCCATTACTTCAAGCTTACTTGTAAAAATTTCCATTACATTTTCTTTTAGCATTTTAACTTTTTATAGTTGGTAAGTTATATATATGCTTTTAAGGATGTAATAGAAAGTTACACAAGTTTATTTTATTTCTTTTAATTAACTTAATGTTCAATACTAATATTCTTTGTTTCATAGGTTACAATTTCAAATTTCCCTTAATTAATTTAACGTTCAATAATCATATCTTTGGTATCTTTGGTTTTTAGGTTACACAATTCAACTTTCTTTTAATTTTATTTATAACCTAGCATTAAATCTTTTACTTCCTTTAGAGGTTCCAATTATTAATTAGTTACCTCCCATTTCACTACGATGATTGCAACTACCAATTAACGGAAACTTAAGAACTAAATACCGGGTTAAGTTTCAAACCATTTTAAAATAATAGATAGATGTATACACTTACAAATTATATATCCAATTATATTTAAAGCAATTTAAAAATTTTATTTGTTTATCAAAATAAATCTGCAGTAAAACTACTATGGTGGCCTTCCCACTTCGAAACTCGAAAATGAATGTCGATGATGCGTGCACTCATCACCAAAATTATTTTCCAGCGACAGAGAGGGGAGTATAAAACTTATTTCTTTCCCAAAATTTCTTTAAAGAAATTCTTTCAAATTATATTGAAATATTTATATTAGAAAATACTCTTAATTATATTATTACATTCTAAAATCATTCGAAAGAAAGTTTCAAAAATCCCGGAACTTAGGTTCTAAATTTCCAGTTTCATTTATTTTATTTTCAAATCCTACTTTACTAATATTTATAGATTACACTACCTAACAACCAATATACTACAACCAAATATATATCTTATTTATAAAAAAATTATTTTATATATATAGAAAATATAATAGGCAAAATTATTTCATCTACCTATATTCAAAACAGATATTGTGTCATTCTATCCTATTAAGTGTTTAGAAATCCCTGTTGTGTCATAGCGTCCTTTGCACCAACTGGAATTTATAAATACAAAACAGAACAAATTAACACAATATAAAAATCTTTTTATAACACTAACAAATACGCTCTCTCATATATTTACGCTAAGCGACTCATCATAGGGTATTACTACCCTATTAATAAAGAGCCAGACCCCACAAAGCTAAGGTTTATCGCTAAACCAAAGCTCTGATACCAGATGTAATGCCCCGCCATTTTGTACGCTTTAAATCGACAATAAACCACACACGTCAGACTTAAACCACACAGAAGGATGGATTATTATGGGATAAATAAGAAAAGCAGAGAAAGAAAAAAAATAAAATGTAATGACCCTGACTCGACCTTCGAAAATCGGCATCGAATACGACACTCATATTCAAATGTCGTAGATCCAAACGTCGAATCTGGTTCGCCGGAGCTTATAACACCATTAAGTACAACACAGCGGAAGAAAAAGAATATCAATATATATCATTGATACAATGACAGATACAATGTTTGATATAATATGATACAACAGAATGATACAACAGATATCAATACTATCAGAGATACAAGAAATAGCAGCAGAAAGATAATGATAACATCAACAGCGGAACAATATCTTCAATATAATGCATCCCCAAATCCAATGCTCCAATCCAAAGCTAGCTCGAACCAACCTCACATGTCACCTAGATAAGCAAGTCTTGTCCATATCCAAAGACTGGACTAACTCCAGATAATCTACTAAACCTGACTATATGAAAAACCCAACTCTACGCCCGTGTGGAAAAATTGTGGGCACCCAGAGTTTAGGAAAGGAACAATAAACTCCGAGTCAGTCATGGGACTGGTGTAAGTAACGAAAATGTTGGTCTTTAAAACAGACAACAAAAGAATTTATAAGAAATCCGCAATGCTTTTTGGAAAATGAAACTACCATAAGGCCTTCCACCGCACACACCATGCAAACGCAGAATTGGAGGAGATTTCTCCTTATGATAGTCAAACATGCTTGATACGAGAAAATTCGTTTGATATTATTATTATAAGTGCACAGTGCAGAAAACATTTCGAAAGTATAATATTAATCTTAGCCAGCATACGACCATTATCGTATGCCTACTATAGCTACCATCTAAACAGTAGGGCACCACCATAAGTAAATGACAGGTTATACAACTAAAATCGTACAGGGCACGTATTGTTTCATTTGGATTTTCCAACAAATGGTCGAGCTAAGGAACTTCCCACTGTCCATGGGTACGCCTCTGGCGGGACGTCCCGAGAACCTAACCGGATCTCTGCCAACACAAGGCCGGGTTACCTCTGTAACTAGGTAACTACTTCTCGAGCATGCCACCCCCCGGTCCTTTGGGACCTTTATCCAAGGCACCTCTAAACCATAAAGCAACAACCACACAGAAAATGAGATTGAAGCCCACCACATAGGTAAATATCTAGGCTCCATACCATGATACCACCCTTTACCAGAAGGGAATGACACACCCTAAAGGGCGCGACCCTCATAACCTTGCCGCATCTTTCCTGTTTCGACCATTTCCGGGTTGTGAGGTTCGGATGCAGTCTCGTCCACAAAGCTACACTTTATACAAAAGCCAGGCTCTGATCATAAATGATCATCAACACACAGCAACACTCAGCATGCCACACTATCAAATTGGAAATATATCACTGATAACCTTCAACTACATAACCTCTGAGCTCGTGCGTCTCAAAGAAGGGTGTTAAGCTAAGAGAATAAATTCTCCGCCACAACCAGATATGTATTTGATAGAGATCAGTTTTATGTCTCAAAGTGTAGTGTCAGACATACAACCATACAAGTCTTTTCCGGGTTCGAACAGAACCGAAGGCACTTTCGAAGAAGCCCTTTCAAGCCGGGTATCCATAATCCCGATCGGATTTCCCATCACTTAGGGAATCTCTATACCGGGGATCAACCGATGCAGAGACAATCGATATGTTATCCTATCGTTCTCACAAATACCCGGTCTTCACCACCGGTCTTCAAATGCTATCCATAACGTTGTATCATTATTCGGAATGGGTTATATGACACAAAAGGTCCTCTCCCGGCTAAATCGAATAATGAGCGCAATATTTAAAAACATATGGATATGGCATTTCAGTTAAGTCACAACTTCAAAGAAAGCCAAAACCTTTCTTCAAATGGTTTAAACAAATTACCATCCCAAATCTTTAAGCAAAAGATTTATTCCACAAAATTCACCCAGTTTCATAAAGATCCATTCATAGATTTCCAAAACAATTTCCATTTCAATTTGATTAACTCATTAAATCTTTAAATCAAAGATTTAACTTATAGCTCTCAACCCATTTCCATAACTTGAAAATCATTTTCATTTCAAACTTGAAATCCTTTTAACACAAATTGGAAGTTCATTTCTTATGTGAAAGCTTTTATTATTTGAAAACAAACAGTTTTCGTTTAGGAAGAATCCAATTATATTTGCACGAGTTAAAGCCTTTGAATTTAAATTCAAATTCCCAAATCAATACCTTTAAAATGGTTTAACCCATATGTAACTGGTATAACCTCTTTAATCCCTAGTTTCAAATCATAAGATTCAGTTTCAAATTTTGAATTTTAAATTTAAATCATATTATTTAAATTCCAAAACTTAATCAAGATATTCAAAAATAATTTTTATCTTTGAAATTCCATTTCAAAAGATTTTCACTTTAAACCCAATCCATTTCCAAAACCACTTGGATTCAAATCGTCTATTTAAAAATCATTTCAAAAATCTGTGACTTAATCGATTTCCTCATGAAATCCATATTTGTTTGCGTAATAAGTATGGTCCAGGGGTTTACACACAATAGTGCGACAACATCATCATCACATATCAAAGCACAAAAATATAGTTGATAAGCGGTATAAACTATAATGCTTATCGTTCATTCACAGATTCACAGATAATATACAAATGTATCACAAATAAATGAATAAAATACACAGCTCAATCCACAGAACAAAATATCACAGATCAGTTAGGACAATCAATTCAAGGCATCTCATACAATACAATCATTCATGAGTAAGGTCAAGCATTCAATAATCATTTATAAGCAGGATTAATTAATTGTTTAATCCTAATTAATTCAATTTATTTCCAATTAAATTAATTACTTATGAATTAATTATTCAATCCTGATTAATTAATTACAAATTATTTGATATAAATTAATTAATCAATCACCTTAATTAATTAAATTATTCTTAATTAATCATATTAATTAAATTAACCTCTAAACCAATTACATAATTAATTAACCCCTTAATTAATTATTTTAAGAAATTAAGCTTTTAATTACTTACCATTAAGCAATCATCTCATAACAAATAATCATTAATTACCAATTATCAATAATTCTCTTAAATTAATTAAACTAAATTAATTAACTTTAATTAATCAAAATATCCAAAATTAATTACAATAAGTAATTAATCCTTAATTACTTTCATTAAGTAACTACATTTAAACAATTTACAATTGATTATCTAAATTAATTAATCTAATTAATTATCATATTAATTCATACTTAATAATCCTTAGTTAATTATCTTCATTAACTAATAACATTTCTTAAATACTTTTAATTAATCTCTAATTATAAATTAATCTAAATCATTAATTTATAAATTAAATAAATTATTCCTTAATTATCTTATTAGTTAAATCACTTTATTACCTTAATTATTTCTAAGGTAATCCATTTCTTTATTTATGACTTCATTAATATTAAAGTGTATTTAAAACATTACACTTCTAAATTTAGATTCAAATTTCATTTTGAATTTAAGATTCAAAATGATTATATATTTAAAACATAAACCAAATTTAAATATCAACTTATAAACCTATATATGAAAGGTTCTAACTAAATTACTTAAATTTTCATTTAAAATTTAAGCTTTAAAATACATTACAATTTTAACTTGCAAATTCAAGTTAAAACAAATTATTTAACTTTTCATTCAAAATCCTTTTTATAAAAGAACTTTATCAAAATCCAATTCAAATATTTATTTGAAAACTAATTACTTTAAAAAGCTATTTGATTTAAACTTGTTTAAAACATTCAGATTTTAAAAAATGATTTAAATCATAGATTTGAATTCAAAGAAAAACTTGAATCCATTAATTAACTTTGATGTAAAACTTTGATTTTAAACTTGCTTTTTAAACCTTGATTTTAAATTCTTTATTTAAAATCCAAATTTAATTTAAAACTTCAAAATTTAAAAGTTTATTTGAAAATTGAACTTAACTTTGAATTTGAACCTAGTTTAAATTCTGTTTTCAGATTTTAAATTAAAAAATTTAAAATCTAGAAAAACTGTCAGTTTTTAAAAACCTGAAACCCCTGTTTAAATATTTAAAACTTTATTTCATTTCAGATTAGAATTCAAAAATAAATTTGAATCCACACTTCTATTGAATTTAAACTTGTTCAAAATCTTTGTTTTAAAAGTTACTTTACACTTTTCAAATTCAGTTTTAAATTAAAAACTTAAACACTGTCAGGTTTTCTAAAACCCATAATTTGAAAATAACTCGGGCCAATCAAAAATGACTTCGAGTCAATTCACCTGATGCTTCGAGTAGAATACTTGAATTACTCGAGACAGTCTCGAGTAAAAACTGCATCCATCAACCAACAAAAATACAAGACCACCAGAACAACTGCACCGTGCACATGCATGGTGCCGCCGACCATCTCCGGTCTCCTCCAGATCATCAAACACGTCGACAATCGTCCAAGCACTAGCCTATGACCACCTGATCTTCAACATCCACTCGAAATCAAAATCGAGTGTTCAAACCAACCTGGAACCCATCAACAGGTACTCACCTCAAACCTGTCAACGCGCCGCCCACGACCCTCTAATCACCAGAAAAACTGAAACTCCGGCCATCTCCTCGTCTTCGACCAAGCTTCCATCTCCCACAATCTCATTACACTCGATCAAGCAGAGAGTCAATGCCGATCGAAAATACCCAATCAAACATAACTAGGGTTCTGAACTAGAATCCACCACCGCACTCTCTACCTTGAATTGATCATCCATCTAGCAATTTTCCACCATTCGTCAGCCATTCCTCCACCTCTAGAAGGAATCCCAACCCCCAGATCCAAATAGATCACTAGAAATGCCCAGATTTTCATTTTCCGATTAATCTAGAACTGCACTCTAACCTCTTTACTAAAAATCATAATTTTCGTTTTAAAAATCATGTTTTGATTTTTTTATTCAATTTATGTTCATGAATCCAGAAAACAGGAAGATTAAATTTCATTTGAATTTGAGGTTGCACAGTTGCTTTGATTTTTTTTAGAGCCAAATTCAAGTTTATATAACTTAATTAAATTCTAAAACTTACTTTATAACTAAACAAACAACTTTGTTTATAACTAAATCCCAACATAAATTTAGCCAAAAAGAACATGAATTTTAAACAACAGGGAAACTGGAAACTATGAACAGAGGACATTCTTATAACTTGCATACAACAGTTTACATTTACATACATATACACGCCATAATATTTTATCACAGAAATAGCATGCAAGCAGATAAAATTTTAGATTTTTTTTAAAAGTTACTCACCTTGCTTCAGAAGAAAGAACAAAGTCTCTACTTGAAACAGGCTTTGAATTTCTAGTTGAAATCTTTCTTCTTTGATCTCTGGTTTGTAGTGATTTGTTTTGATGTTTTAAACTGAAGTTTGTTTAAGTTTTAAAATAGTATATGCTTTAGATGCTACTCAGTTGAATGAATGAAACTGACGTAATAGATTGATATATAAAAGATGAGTTTACAGGATAATATAATTTTGTACAAGTGATTATGTGTTGTACAATACCAGAGATATTTTTATGTATTTTGTTCGACTAGCCGGTATTTTTCTTGCTTGGGTGGTTGGTGTAAATTTATGTTGTGTACTAAGGGTTCATGCATTAATTGTTCAAGTCCTCTATGTCTCATGCTTATCTTCTTTTGCAGGCTACTCTTTCATATATATATTTACTTTGTCTTATTTCATTTTACACTTACTTGTATTCCAATAGCATACATATCTAATTTTAAGAATTATCCTAAGTATTTATTTATAGTTTACATAACTAAAATTTTAAGATATTTATTTTATTTCTTTTTTTTGAAGTTTAACTATCCAACATTTAGTTTACTTATTAATTATTTATTTTCCTGCTTATATTAATTTCATAGTTTCTCTTATTTTATAAATTCAAATTATTTTTAAACCATTTACTTAAAATTTAAATTCAAATGATTTCACACATATTTTATTTAAATTTAGAGAAACTCAAATCGATTAATTAATTAATTTCATAATTTTTATTCAAAAATTAATTTAATTATCAATTTAAACTTAATAAAAAATCCGGGATCGTTACACAAAATATCATATTCAACTTCAAAAATATCATTCATTTCAAAATACCGTATTTACCCAAAGTATGTCATTTTCACTTGAAACTCTCATTTCAAATTCCAATTTAGGTTATAACCACGTTCGCATTTAAATCAACAATTTAAATATAAACATTCCAACTTACACAGTTTGAGATTTTTAGAAAATAGTTTGAATAGTTACAAATAGTTTTAAATAGTTAAATAGTTTAGAGATTTAAAACGGTTTAATATAAAATTGTTTGAGTAATGCGAATGGTCTATATGGTAAAATAGTTTGGAAAATCTAAATAATTTGAATATTAAAAGGATAGGTTTTAAATAGTTTATACTAAAATAATTTATTTTGAAAATAATATCAAATCAAACTGTTTCTTTCCATTTCAACAATCTGGACTCATGTCCAATTTCAAATCAACAAATTCAATTTCCTATCTTTCAATTCAATTGACTCAATTTCAATTTAGTTCCAGGTCAACTTTATTTCAGTTTCAATTCAAAATTACTTCAATTTCTAAAAACATTCATTTTAACTTCAAATTCGATTCAACAATTCAATTCAATGATTTAGATTTAAATTAATTCTTATTTTAAACCATTTCAATTTATATCAATTTCATGTCCAATTTCAATTTACTGATTTAAATCGCTTAAATCAAATTAAACCTCATTGTTCATATTTTATGATCCAAATCTTAAGATAATTCTTTAAAATAGTATCCTTTTTACCAATTTCAGTTTCAACATTTCAAGGCTTGATTAGAAAATAATCATTTTATATAAATCCAAAATTTATTTATTTTAAACAATAATATTTAATCAAAATCCAAATTCAAGATTTTTAAAAACCATTTAATTTAACCAATCCGGTGTCCATATATAATTTTCTACCCTGTGTCCAAGTGATCAGATAGTTCAATTTTAATTATAGGGATGGATATGTATCATTTGAATCCAAATCAAAGTGTCATAGGTATATATTATTTCAACCTACTTCTTAATTTATTCGAATATGGTTTAAATAACATTTTATATGCTTTTAGTTAATATACGGAGTGATAACAGGGATATATAAAAATAAATAAACACCCAATCATCCAAAATATCAACAAATAGACATCCATCACAGTCAACATCCAAATCATCCAATAAATTACAACAATTAACTAGTTATCAATATGTGGTATTAAGTAGCAATTAAATTCAATATTAATTAAATGTCGATTTAATTCAATATAATTCAAATTAAATTTAAATGACAATTTAAATCACCAAACAGTAATCAATAAAAAAATTATCATTTCATAAATTTAATCAACTAACATAAAGTATTGTGTGAGTGGGTTAAATCACTCACCTTTGATTTAAGCCGATTAAAAATCTAATAAAAACCCAAAATCTGAGCAGTCTCTAAATTCAACCAAACCTGTTTTGAGTTATCTCGAATTTCGATACGAACCCAATGGAAGAAACCATGCATCAAATGGAGCTTTTACAAAAAAATATGATAGTTAGAAGTTTTGAAAATTTAAATTTAAATTTAAATAAACAAAGGGGAAAATTCGTAATTCTCCTCATCTTTGCCAAATCCTAGACGTGTGTGAACCCATCGATCAGAAACACTCATTAATAGGCTCCGTCTTCACCTCGAAATCGCCGCCACCTCACTCGCTTACGATCACATCAAACTTCGCCATCGAGCACGCCACCTCAGGTCGCACCTCTGGGCCATTCGCGACACGCTCCGCCTCAGCCAAGAGCTCAGCCGCTGCTGTAACGACCCTGAAATTCAGACCCAGTTAAAAATTTTAAAAATTGCTTATTTAGTGAAGAATTTCAAATTTTCACAAACAAAATTCCGATGCTATTCAAACTTTATATTTGGAATGCGTCTAATTAAACATAGCTACTGGTAAATTTTCGTTCGAAAATATGAAAGTTCATTTCGTGCATAAATTTACTTCAATCTAAATCAGTTAGTAATTGAAGAAAATAAACCGTATTCGAAACTTAAATATTTTTACATAGAAAAATTCTAAATCGTCTTCTAAGCAAGACGTCATTTTTTGTTTTTCCAAATTCGGACTTCTTTAGCTCCGTCGTTCTTATTTTTCGACGTTTTACTGCGTTTTCCTTCAGTAGAAAATTTCAAAATTTTATAATTCAATCGAATCGCTGATATCAATACACCGTTTTGATCGTCTCGTCGCGCTGACCAAAACGGTGTATTTATTTGTGTCAATTGGAGTTCGGCGTTGCAAAATTATAATTGGTTAGCGGAGTACAAACTGGTCCGTTACGCAGCGCAAAACCGGTACCCAACTTTCCAACGTTCATTATTCTAGGAGCCTTGACCCTTCAGAAACCTAATAGCCGTCACCTTTACAGAATCATCATTGCATTGACCTCTGCACACTCTGAACCCCTCTGTATACATCTCCCTTCATTAATGCCTCTGCTTCATCAATTGTCTCTGCATTCACTTTTGGGTTCCCTACACTCTTTCTTCTATCTGCCGTTTAATTCAAACAGCCATTATCATTTCTGCGATACAACTGGCAACAGTTGTCATCCCATCAATTCAATATGTTCTGGTTTTGTGAAAAGAATAAATAAAGCGTTTATTTATATTGCCCTCTACTGTTCATTTCTTTCCCCCTCTCTCTTCTTTGGCACATATTTGTTTTCCTTTTGAACTTGCCTGTAACTTTCCTTTCTTCCACAGAGACCATCCTCTTCATTTCCTAACCCTCTCCTGCATGCTTACCACCCTCCATACTTTATACCCGCGTCTCCCACCGGCATCGACCACTTCCATTTCCATCCTTCTCCGTTCGTCTGCCCTCTCCCTACCGAACAAACCCTCTCCTGCATGCTTACCACCCTCCATACTTTATATGTTGATGTATATAAATGTTTATATACTGTATTATATTCTATTTTACTTTGGCATATCATAGTATAAGTTTTAGTATGATTAGTTTTAATGTATGAAGTATAATAGTTTATATGAACTGCGGCATTCCTTTTTTTTGTAAAGTTTTATATATATAATACATGAAGATATATACATGTCATATAAAGGTAATACTGTTTAAGCATACAGTGTTTGCAGCTTCCATATATTTTATAGTATAGCACATAACTATAGTTAAAGGTTGTTTACATATATTATATGCTAGTATTGTAAGGGTTAAGTTTAAAGTATAGGTGTTTCAAATATAGAAGAGAATGTGTGATATAATATATGTTCAGATTTATATAGTTTAACTAGTAAAGTATATATTTTGTTTTTTTAAGTTAAATGTAATATGTTGATTTTAGAGTATGTATGTACTATTGTATGTTAGAGTATATGCTTGATTTTTATCAAATATAATATGTGATTTAAAAATTGAATATTGGTTTAAGAAAACAAATATAATATACTTTTGTTTCAATTTTATCTGCATCGATCTAGTTTTGATTAGATTTCGCCTATTTCTTATCTATCAGCTTGTCCGTCGAATTCGAGCCGATTTTTGTTTTGCTTGGATTCGCAAATCAAATTTAGTATCCGTATCAGTGTGCATATCCGTGTCATCTTCTCGTAAATCTCTAGCCTCGAAAGGTGAGCAATCACTCACGAATAATGTTCTTTTATTTATTAAATTTGATTTTAATTGAAACGATAAATTGAAATATGTTGCTGTTATTTATTGCACTGTTATTTATGTATCAGTTCACCTTTGGCATATGACACCATTATTGTTATGTATGCAATGATAATCCAGTTTGGTTGATAAATGATTGATTGTTTGATGTTGTAATTGGACGTTAAATTGTTAATGTAGTAACTGATAAATAAACTGAAATTGAAATTGACGTAGAATAGTTAACAATTTGAAAGTGATATGCGTAAAAGTTGATTAGTTAAATTTGTATAATATGACCCCTTTGAATGATAAATAAATTGACACGTAGAAATAGTGTTAACGAAACCTGGAACCATAAATGTATGTTGTATAAATTGATGTAGTTTGAAATTGAATATTAAATATCATGAAGAACCGTATCAATCTTAGTGTAATAATCTTTAATGAAATGACAGTGCAGATTCTAGAAATAACTATATTAATTTGCACAAATAACAATGTGAATTAATACGATTATTTCGAGATTATTTGAATTGATTATTGAATGGTTATTGATTGTTGTTATTGATTGTTTATTTACTTTGACACCATCCCTGTTATCACACTGCAAGTTCCCTTTGCTATGCTTTGATTTTTGAATTGAAATGGAATTGGGTTGAAATGATATATACCCAAATGAACTTGACTTAGGATAGAAAATTCAATAAAACCCGATTGGTCAATAATTTGAAAAAAAAATCAAATAATGATTTCATTTGAGTAAAGAATAAGGTTTTGAAATAAAATTGGAACGTAAATTTTGATGAAAGGAAAATGTTAATATTTAAAATCTGAAACGAATATCCACATAGTAGTTGTTGAAAGAGCGTCGTTTTAAATTTAATTATTGACAATAAAACTTTGGAATTATTCATTGAATTAAGTTTGAAATGATTTAATTAAATTTGAAATTATTAATAATTAAGTTGAAATTATTTAATAATTGAATAAGATTAAATTATTTGATAAGTGAATAAAAATTGAATTCTTTGATAAGAGAATTAACCTTTGAATAAGTGAATTTGAACTTCGTTAATAAATGAATTGGGTTTCTTTATTTATTAGGTTTTGAAAAATTTATTTAAGTAAGTTAAAGTGAAATTTGATTTCTCGAATATAGTTTCTTTATTAGTTGAGTTCTGAAATTTGTAACTATGTAAAGAATAAGTGAAATTGAATTTCTTAACAAGAAATAAATGCGTTTTGTTGAAATTAATGTAAGAATTGTAATTTAAGGATTTTGATTTGACAAATTTAATTTAATTAAATTTGTAAGTTTTGATATAATGAAGTTAACTTAAGTGATTGATTTAACGACTTGGAAATTAAAAGAATTGTTTTGGATGTTAAATTAACTTAACGAATATTGAATAAAACCGATAAATAAAGTTAAATTGATTGGAATGTTAAATTTAATTAATTTAAATAATTCTGGAATGAAACTCTTGTGCGAACTTGAATCAATATTTGAAATGTTTAAAATAAAATTTGAAATTGAATTGTAAGATTTTGAAACAATAATTTGGAAGCTTTGAAATGAAAATTATGGAAATTGACATAGAAAGACAAATGGAATGTTATTACGAATTCTAATTGAAATTGAAATCGATTGTTTTGAAATATATTAAACGACCAATCGGTGTAATAATACGTAGTTATTAAAGAGACCGGGATCGGATATGGACATACTCTCTGTCGATACCGAACACCACTTTAATAACTATTATACCTGGAGTGTTGATCCAGAATGAAGTGGATGGTTTGGTGAACGCGTTGACTAAAGAAAGAGAACGATATTGGATGACCCCTGACATGACTAAAACAGGAGCCGCGCCGGGCCATTGAGGTTCGCCACCTCTAGCGGACACACTTCTTCGATACCATATCTATTACTTTTGTGATTCGATTTGGGTGCACCCCTCGATTTGGGAGTGTTGTTTCGCGGTGTTGAGATAGTAGCTACTATGCTCAACATCAGTCCGGATCACGTAACTACTAGTATCCTAGTTGGTATCGCCTCATGTACCTTGTCATACTGATTATCCTATTCGCGACCACTACGTTTTGTTTTGTGTTATACCTATGGGGTACCCTCTGATAACCACTAGTTTACGGTGGGGTTTACGGTGCTGTATAGACTATGGCATTATAAAAATGTGTTAAGGGGGATAATGGTAACGCCTTAACGCTATTTTAATACTTTATATTACTGATAGACGTTATCTACTTAGCGTACATTACTACCTAGTAGATAGTTTAACGGATCCTTAGAGGATGATTATTCCAACATCCTTTGAGTTACTTGTATTTCGATTGCTATTTCACTTGAGTTGGATTTATTGATATAAGAATATTAATCCTGACTCGAGTGTTTTGCGTTTTGCTTTACGCTCGGGTCAGACTGAGTGTACCAGTATTCGAGACTCACCTTTGGAGTTGGAGCCTTGCTGGAAGATCCAACCATCTATTCTGCTTTCGGTATTTGATGATTTCAGTGATGTATTCTGATTTGTAACTGATGTATCATGTCTTTCGTTGTATCTGGTATAACTCTGATGTATCTTATGTATTTATATAGTAGCTTCATGAACTACTATCTCTTTTATTTCCGCTGCATATTTATTACTCTGTGTCTGTGTTCTGTGATTATTTATTTGCTGTATATCTCAGTTTTGCCAAATTTAAATTAACAGTTCGATATTTTGAATTATTCAAGTCCGACATGTGCGGATGCGAATAGGCCAAAATACCGGGTCGTTACAGTTGGTATCAGAGCTTTTGGTAGCTCTAGGCAAAACTTAGTATATAGGGTAAATGTATTTACAGAATCACTCTCAGTCGAGTTTCAATCTCTTCCTTTTGACTCAATTCCTTTGAATTTTGGAACGTTCCCTCGGTTCCAAAATTCATTCGTATCCCTCACTATTCATCTTCTTTCAATTCTGGAGCATCCCATAACTCCACTTCGAATGATATCTATAATAGATCGGCGGTCTCGCCAAACTCGAATGATTTGTAAAGGGGTGAAACTCTTTATAATAGTCGTCGATTTACCGGAGATTTATGTATCCTCGGTTTACGATGCTATCTATCCTCTACTATACCTGAATTCTATCTCTTGAGATCGAATGTTGATTTACCTCGGGATTCAGCATCGATCTTATTCTTGAAGTTACGGTCGACCCGGTTTAGGTTGCCCGTGAATTAAATAAGCTTGTCCAACCCAATTCAGTTAATTGAATTACCTTATCTTCTATTACAAACTTATTACCGAATCAAAATTCTCTTTGATTTGATTTACATCAAATTTCGAATCTCTATCATGGCCTTGAAATCCATTGTTGTATCGTCAAGCGAGGAAGTGTCTTTGAAAATTAATATTTAAAATGTTTTATATATTGTGTTGTTTGAGTTGTTGATATTGATTTGGGTTTTCGATCGATTCGTCTGATCAACGCTATCGATAGGATTTCCAAAACACTTGAACATAACAAACTGACACGATAGTATTTTCGAATTTGGCGAATAAAATAATTTTGAATGATTATATTATATATAAGCATAAATTTCCTGAAATTAAAAGGTTAATGAATCTGTTGTCTGAAAAGTTAAAAATTTAATTTTCATTTATTGATTTATAAATCATTGACTATTTCATAATATAAATAAATTAATTTATAAAACTTGGCTATAATTTGATTTGGAATTCGAAATGTGTTTATATCAAGAATTTGAGAATTTGAATTTTCGGTGATTTCAAACTTTAATTGGGAAGTTTTAAATTGTATAGTATTTAAATATTTTCAAACGGAATCTTTTCAAAGAAATTTTAGATGTTTAAATCAATGCTCTTCTCTTTGTCGTTGGAAAATAATTTCGGTAATGACGGCCGCATCATCGACATTCATTTTCGAGTTTCGAAGTGGAGAGACTCTTCTGTAGCTTTGTTACGGTTTGTTTTGAGAAATAAATTGATTTGAATTTCTAAACATTACTTGATTTATAATATATATGGAAGATTTAAATTTGATTTGATATATTATGAATATATATATTTATTTTATCTCAAGTTGTTTGAAGCTAATCGGAAATTAATTCTTAAAAATTTGTTAAAGGATGATTTTACAATTTTAAATGAAGCCAAATTATTTTATATAAATATTTAACTTGAAATAACAAAATTGTAGAATTTTATTTGGATAATACTCAATTGCATTATATATAACTTACCTAAATTTACAAAAGTTAACTATGTAATTGAATACTATATTAATATAAATGATATATAAGGAATTTTTAAATTAAATTTGAATAGTTATAATGAATGAAATTATACTTAACATATATGTGATAGGATATATTAAGTAGGATAAATTTAATAATAATTTGGAATAAAGAAGAATTAAATTTGCCAAAGAAGGTTTGATTATAATAAATGACTTCAAATTTATGATCTTTGAAGTTGTTAGTTTAAGAAAATTGGATACTATATAATATAAATTGTCTTTATAAATAAAATGTAAGTGCATATAATAAATGTTATTCATTTAAATTCTAATTATAAATGTTTATGAGATAAATAGAATAATAAGGTAAATAAATAGTAGGTATGATTAATAGAAGAAAATTTTGTTTTGAAAGTTAATAAATTTAATTAAATCAACTTAAGAGAACATCTTGAATTAATTGAATTTAAACTGAATTTCATTTGAAAGGAATCTTTTGTACCTAACATTAATATAGTGAAATCAAATCAATTTTATGGAAGTCTTGAATTTAAAGTCAAATTGTTAAATATAAATTAATTTAAATTGAAATTTCTATGGTTTAAATCAATTGTTTATTTTGTAATTCAAGTCTATTTCTTCTGGTTGTTTCAATTCTCCTACCTCCTTCCTTTTCGGGGACGAAAAGTTTTGAGTGGGGGAGAATGTAACGACCCTGAAATTCAGACCCAGTTAAAAATTTTAAAAATTACTTATTTAGTGAAGAATTTCAAATTTTCACATACAAAATTCCGATGCAATTCAAACTTCATATTTGGAATGCGTCTAATTTAACATAGCAACCGGTAAATTTTCGTTCGAAAATATGAAAGTTCATTTCGTGCATAAATTTACTTCAATCTAAATCAGTTAGTAATCGAAGAAAATAAACCGTATTCGAAACTTAAATATTTTTACATAGAAAAATTCTAAATCGCCTTCTGAGCAAGACATTATTTTTCGTTTTTCCAAATTCGGACTTCTTTAGCTCCGTCATTCTTATTTTTCGACGTTTTACTGCGTTTTCCTTCAGTAGAAAATTTCAAAATTTTATAATTCAATCGAATCGCTGATATCAATACACCGTTTTGATCGTCTCGTCGCGCTGACCAAAACGGTGTATTTATTTGTGTCAATTGGAGTTCGGCGTTGCAAAATTATAACTGGTTAGCGGAGTACAAACTGTTCCGTTACGCAGCGCAAAACCGGTACCCAACTTTCCAACGTTCATTATTCTAGGAGCCTTGACCCTTCAGAAACATAATAGCCGTCACCTTTACAGAATCATCATTGCATTGACCTCTGCACACTCTGAACCCCTCTGTATACATCTCCCTTCATTAATGCCTCTGCTTCATCAGTTGTCTCTGCATTCACTTTTGGGTTCCCTACACTCTTTCTTTTATCTGTCGTTTAATTCAAACAGCCATTATCATTTCTGCGATACAACTGGCAACAATTGTCATCCCATCAATTCAATATGTTATGGTTTTGTGAAAAGAATAAATAAAGCGTTTATTTATATTGCCCTCTACTGTTCATTTCTTTCCCCCTCTCTCTTCTTTGGCACATATTTGTTTTCCTTTTGAACTTGCCTATAACTTTCCTTTCTTCCACAGAGACCATCCTCTTCATTTCCTAACCCTCTCCTGCATGCTTACAACCCTCCATACTTTAACACCCGCGTCTCCCACCGGCATCGACCACTTCCATTTCCATCCTTCTCCGTTCGTCTGCCCTCTCCCTACCGAACAAACCCAACCCGGAGCTCATCCGCCACCCGACACCGGCCACATCTCCTCTGCCTTCAGCTGACCGCCCTCGCCACCTTGTGCCGACCGATAGCCTGCTCCGACCTCAACCCGAACTCAAACGCCCAGGCCGACCTCCACTCCTTTAGGCCGAGCCTCTCTCTTCAACACCCAGCACTCGTCGGCGTCCCCCTCCGCCACCAGATCAAGCATCGAGCTTCCCTCTGGTCTCCGCCATCACGCACCACCCACTGCAGCCCCGCTTCACCACAACATCCCAACTCCGCCTCCCTTGCTCAGCCTGTACCTCCGTCCACCGCTCGCCCCGTACACCCCGCAACCACTTGTGCTCCGCCTTTGATCATCTCTGCAACTAACCGCTTCCCCATGGCCGTGCTTTGCATGTGTAACCGCAACCTGGTATTGCTTTGTATATTCTGCTTTTACTTATATATATACACATTTGTTTTGTCTTATTTATATATAAACTGAAGATGCTATTTTCGTATACTGTATATGTACAAGTTATATTGGCTTTTAATATATGAACAAGTGATTTCATATAAAAGTGTCTGTCTGCATGTATCTTTCTTGGATATTGGCATATACATTATGTACATATATGTTTCGTGACCTTCAGCATATACGTTTATCTACATAGTTCAAAAAAAAAAAGGGGGGATTTCCATTGTGTATTTCTTTTTGTAAAAGTTAAGTCTACTCTGTTAGTTCATATAGGTTCCGTTTGCTAAAAGTTTGTATGTAATATGTTAACAAACAGTCTAGTTTTATATGTTGATGTATATAAATGTTTATATATTGTATTATATTCTATTTTACTTTGGCATATCATAGTATAAGTTTTAGTATGATTAGTTTTAATGTATGAAGTATAATAGTTTATATGAACTGCGGCATTCCTTTTTTTTGTAAAGTTTTATATATATAATACATGAAGATATATACATGTCATATAAAGGTAATACTGTTTAAGCATACAGTGTTTGCAGCTTCCATGTATTTTATAGTATAGTACATAACTATAGTTAAAGGTTGTTTACATATATTAAATGCTAGTATTGCAAGGGTTAAGTTTAAAGTATAGGTGTTTCAAATATAGAAGAGAATGTGTGATATAATATATGTTCAGATTTCTATAGTTTAACTAGTAAAGTATATATTTTGTTTTTTTAAGTTAAATGTAATATGTTGATTTTAGAGTATGTATGTACTATTGTATGTTAGAGTATATGCTTGATTTTTATCAAATATAATATGTGATTTAAAAATTGAATATTGGTTTAAGAAAACAAATATAATATACTTTTGTTTCAATTTTATCTGCATCGATCTAGTTTTGATTAGATTTCGCCTATTTCTTATCTATCAGCTTGTCCGTCGAATTCGAGCCGATTTTTGTTTTGCTTGGATTCGCAAATCAAATTTAGTATCCGTATCAGTGTGCGTATCCGTGTCATCTTCTCGTAAATCTCTAGCCTCGAAAGGTGAGCAATCACTCACGAATAATGTTCTTTTATTTATTAAATTTGATTTCAATTGAAACGACAAATTGAAATATGTTGCTGTTATTTATTGCACTGTTATTTATGTATCAGTTCACCTTTGACATATGACACCATTATTGTTATGTATGTAATGATAATCCAGTTTGGTTGATAAATGATTGATTGTTTGATGTTGTAATTGGACGTTAAATTGTTAATGTAGTAAGTGATAAATAAACTGAAATTGAAATTGACGTAGAATATTTAACAATTTGAAAGTGATATGCGTAAAAGTTGATTAGTTAAATTTGTATAATATGACCCCTTTGAATGATAAATAAATTGACACGTAGAAATAGTGTTAACGACACCTGGAACCATAAATGTATGTTGTATAAATTGATGTAGTTTGAAATTGAATATTAAATATCGTGAAGAACCGTATCAATATTAGTGTAATAATCTTTAATGAAATGACAGTGCAGATTCTAGAGATAACTATATTAATTTGCACAAATAACAATGTGAATTAATACGATTATTTCGAGATTATTTGAATTGATTATTGAATGGTTATTGATTGTTGTTATTGATTGTTTATTTATTTTGACACCATCCATGTTATCACACTGCAAGTTCCCTTTGCTATGCTTTGATTTTTGAATTGAAATGGAATTGGGTTGAAATGATATATACCCAAATGAACTTGACTTAGGATAGAAAATTAAATAAAACCCGATAGGTCAATAATTTAAAAAAAAAATCAAATAATGATTTCATTTGAGTAAAGAATAAGGTTTTGAAATAAAATTGGAACGTAAATTTTGATGAAAGGAAAATGTTAATATTTAAAATCTGAAACGAATATCCACATAGTAGTTGTTGAAAGAGCGTCGTTTTAAATTTAATTATTGACAATAAAACTTTGGAATTATTCATTGAATTAAGTTTGAAATGATTTAATAATTAAATTTGAAATTATTAATAATTAAGTTGAAATTATTTAATAATTGAATAAGATTAAATTATTTGATAAGTGAATAAAAATTGAATTCTTTGATAAGAGATTTAACCTTTGAATAAGTGAATTTGAACTTCGTTAATAAATGAATTGGGTTTCTTTATTTATTAGGTTTTGAAAAATTTATTTAAGTAAGTTAAAGTGAAATTTGATTTCTCGAATATAGTTTCTTTATTAGTTGAGTTCTGAAATTTGTAACTATGTAAAGAATAAGTGAAATTGAATTTCTTAACAAGAAATAAATGCGTTTTGTTGAAATTAATGTAAGAATTGTAATTTAAGGATTTTGATTTGACAAATTTAATTTAATTAAATTGTAAGTTTTGATATAATGAAGTTAACTTAAGTGATTGATTTAACGACTTGGAAATTAAAAGAATTGTTTTGGATGTTAAATTAACTTAACGAATATTGAATAAAACCGATAAATAAAGTTAAATTGATTGGAATGTTAAATTTAATTAATTTAAATAATTCTGGAATGAAACTCTTGTGCGAACTTGAATCAATATTTGAAATGTTTAAAATAAAATTTGAAATTGAATTGTAAGATTTTGAAACGATAATTTGGAAGCTTTGAAATGAAAATTATGGAAATTGACACAGAAAGACAAATGGAATGTTATTACGAATTCTAATTGAAATTGAAATCGATTGTTTTGAAATATATTAAACGACCAATCGGTGTAATAATACGTAGTTATTAAAGAGACCGGGATCGGATATGAACATACTCTCTGTCGATACCGAACACCACTTTAATAACTATTATACCTGGAGTGTTGATCCAGAATGAAGTGGATGGTTTGGTGAACGCGTTGACTGAAGAAAGAGAACGATATTGGATGACCCCTGACATGACTAAAACAGGAGCCGCGCCGGGCCATTGAGGTTCGCCACCTCTAGCGGACACACTTCTTCGATACCATATCTATTACTTTTGTGATTCGATTTGGGTGCACCCCTCGATTTGGGAGTGTTGTTTCGCGGTGTTGAGATAGTAGCTACTATGCTCAACATCAGTCCGGATCACACAACTACTAGTATCCTAGTTGGTATCGCCTCATGTACCTTGTCATACTGATTATCCTATTCGCGACCACTACGTTTTGTTTTGTGTTATACCTATGGGGTACCCTCTGATAACCACTAGTTTACGGTGGGGTTTACGGTACTGTATAGACTATGGCATTATAAAAATGTGTTAAAGGGGATAATGGTAACGCCTTAACGCTATTTTAATACTTTATATTACTGATAGACGTTATCTACTTAGCGTACATTACTACCTAGTAGATAGTTTAACGGATCCTTAGAGGATGATTATTCCAACATCCTTTGAGTTACTTGTATTTCGATTGCTATTTCACTTGAGTTGGATTTATTGATATAAGAATATCAATCCTGACTCGAGTGTTTTGCGTTTTGCTTTACGCTCGGGTCAGACTGAGTGTACCAGTATTCGAGACTCACCTTTGGAGTTGGAGCCTTGCTGGAAGATCCAGCCATCTATTCTGCTTTCAGTATTTGATGATTTCAGTGATGTATTCTGATTTGTAACTGATGTATCATGTCTTTCGTTGTATCTGGTATAACTCTGATGTATCTTATGTATTTATATAGTAGCTTCATGAACTACTATCTCTTTTATTTCCGCTGCATATTTATTACTCTGTGTCTGTGTTCTGTGATTATTTATTTGCTGTATATCTCAGTTTTGCCAAATTTAAATTAACAGTTCGATATTTTGAATTATTCAAGTCCAACATGTGCGGATGCGAATAGTCCAAAATACCGGGTCGTTACAGCTGCTGTTACTTTAAATGCCAAATCTGGCAATTTCGTGAATTGATTACACGAACTAACCCCATGGATCGACTCTGCTAATCATCCTCTACCTTGTGGCAACCTCCGATCGTCGATTGGTCGATGATCCACCGTTGATTACGAAACCCTAACATGGACAGCTGAAAATGTTTTGTCCAATTCGGAAAAACCGGAGCCTCCAATCGAAAAACAGATTACATATGCAGATTTTGTTCATCAAGAGCTTTACGATGATGTATTATATGATAGGGTTTGAGCAATTTGAATTTTGGAGTTTGATTTGGAATCGGTAATTAGGGTTTTGAGATGTCTTCCATTGAGAACAATCAGATCAGACAGAAATTTTACATATAGAAAATGAAATAAAGGACTGTTATGGTTTATAACAACCTATACACTGACAGAGATGAATAAGAATGGATGGAACAAATCGAATTGGTTGAAGCAATAACAATGGCCCGAAAAGCCCGTTTCGTTCCCAAAACGAAAATGGGTTATCCAATATACCAAAATACAGGTTTTCGATATTTTTAAACTCAATGGATCTAGTTTCAAAACTAAATTATATTATATATAGAAGTTAGTTTTTAAATCAAATTATTTTCATTTGAATTCCATTAACTGATTTCTACGCGTTTCGAGCTCGCACGGTCAAACGATAAGTCTGATTGCTGCAAAACTTGAAATCCTATAATAATTCACTATTACAGGTCCGATGAAATCAGTTTCGTCGAAATCCAAGATAGTGTCCAAAAATACTAATTTTTCACATTAATTAAATGAATTATTAATTTAAAATTAATTTAATCGCTTTTAAATTCAAATTTAAAAGTTAACCATTTTATCGTTCTTGATCACATATAAATTAATAATCATTTAAAAATAATTTTTCCATGTTAAATCCAAGATTTAAATATTACGTTAATTTCAATGTTAAATTACAACTGAAATTAATCCATTCGTTATAATTTAAATTCCAAACAAATTCTTTTATTTTGATTTAAATTCTTTTATTAAATCAACAAATACCTTATGAATTTATTAAACATAAGTTTTCATCTTATTATACTCATTTTCTACAGTTAACGTCTTTTACCATATTAACTATAATATTTCAATCACATTAATTTCATTGATTTCCAAATTAATTTCAAACTAATTTGATTAATGAGATGATAATAAATCAATTCTTACAGCTTAGTAACTTATCTATTAATTTATTATTCACAACAAGGAGTATAAATCTAATCAATTGTTACAGCTTAGTAACTGTAACGACCCGTTAAATTAATAATATTTAATAAATTAAATTAATATAAGTTCTAATTTGTTTAAGAATAAATGTAGAAATTTGGTATAGTAGTTGTAACCTAGTGTAACAATAAAATTTTATGACAATAGATTTGGATAATGTAATTTGTCACTTTTTGTTAAAAGTAAATTTTAAGAAATCAATAAATGTTGAATTGAGAATATTAATAAAAAATATTAACTAAAATGAGATTCATTAATATAAAATCAGTAGTGAAGATGTCACCTTTGGTTGTAATAAAGGTGAATGCTATTAGTGGATGTCAACAATTAATAAAATTTATTTAGAATAAAAAGAATTTAAATGCATGTTTGAATAGAGTATTAAATTGATAGATTAAGCGTAAGTAATTAGAATTTAACCCTATAAGATATGGAACTGAATGTATGAATATAATTTTGTAGAAATAGTTAATTAACAACTTATTTGTGCATACCCAATTTAATATAAATAACAAAAGGGCTAGCACTTGATGTGCCTAAGTATTAATATATTGGAACCATAATAAAATAGAGAGTTTGGTAGTAAATAGAAATAAAAAGACCGTTATTAACTAGTAAATTAATAAATGGATTCTAACAATAGGTAGTAATTAATGCGTGTATATTGGGCATTTGCGGATTACCAATTTTTCTACCTATTCATATAATTTATTTATGTAAATCTAAACCTATGGCAACATTTTGTTAATAAATGTTGGAAGTGAATTTGAATATATCAAAGGATAACAAGTGTTTAGGTTAACCATTTATTTTATTTAGTTAAGAAGGGAAATAGATTGATATAAAGCTAATTTAAAATTTTTTTGGTTGTTAATGGGTATAGTTAAATAAGGAGAAGTTATAGGAAATAAAACGCGCACTAATGAGATGTAATATAATTCCAAAGTTATTTATACCCACAAATAGGTTAATTACTGTATAGAAAGAGGCTAAATCAATAAATGTATTTATTAAGATTACATTTATAATTTTATAACCTTTATGCTGATTTAAGTTCAATTAATTTATTTGATTAATTAGTGCAGTAGCGTAGTTTTGTGCGGTAGTTGAAATAGCTAATTCTTTTAGGTGAAGTTAAGGCTAATTCTATGTATATATTTGACCTATTGTTGATATAGATTCTAGGAAGCAGGATCTATTAATTAAATGGAGTATTAGATTCAATAATTGCATTTATCGCATAAATAAAGAGAATATAACGGTTAAATTTGGCGTTATTGAAATTAAAAAGGAATGGGGGCATAATAATTTGAAATCATTGCAATAGATATTAATTTAAGGTTACCTTAAATAAATTAAGGTAATAAATGGAGGATAGTGTAAATATCTTTATAATACGATGATTTGTGTAGTTAGGGTAGTTTTGATTTGTCACTTAAGATGGAGGATTTTTATAAAATGTAATAAATGCAGTTTAAATTAAGGCATTGACGTTTGGGTATTTAAGAAGTGATAAACTAAAATTTATTTATTTATTTGAAAATTTGAAATCCAATTTGTAGATTTATTGCAAATAAGTGAAATTTGTATTTAACCATTACATCGATAGGAATAAATTAAATTTAAGGTTATATTAATAAAATTTGGACTAGAGAAATGATATGAATCGGTTTTAGAAGCCTTAAATATAAAATGGGAAGTAGACGAGATTTCACGTTACAACCATTTTTAAAAATCCTGATGTATGTAGAAATATTTATGAAATATAACGTAAACCAATGTTGAATCAAAAGAATAGAGTTGTAACAACCCGTATATTTAACGATTTTATATTTAAATGTTTGATTTAAATATAGCATCGTTATTCGGATTTTGGGGTCCGAAATGTTACTTTCTGCAAATGGCCGAATTGGAACTCGAAACCACCTCCATTGGTTCCAAAATGGCGTTTGCGATCTTTTTGAGTATAATCTTTGATATGTTTGGAGTTTGTGAAATTTTGGCTACTTTTCCTATTGGGTTTGGGATTGGGTTCAACCCACTAGCCCACTTAACCCCCTAGCTCAACCCTTCTCTTCATTTCATCTTCATTTCATTTCATTCTTAAGCTATAAACTGAAATGGGGGAAAGGGAAGAGAATTAGAAATTAGCAAGCCCTAGTTTCTCTTTTGTATCTTAATTTCTTGCTCCAAATTCATAGAGAATCCATTGGTAAGTTCATCTCCATCTTCTCCATCTCTTCTCCTCTTCAATTTCTGTAATTTTCCTAACCCTAACCTAGGAAATACTTTCTTTGATTCTAGATTGAAGCTTGTAGTGTTGAAGTGGAGTGTAGTTGGTTGATTCCTTGCAATTGTGCTTCTTCATCTTCTTTGTTTTGTGTAAAAAGGTGAGTTTTGAACTCACATCTACTTCTCTTGATTTCATTGATGTTATGTATGAATTCCTAACACCTTGTTCATATGCACTTGCATTTGGTTTGGGTTGAATTGAGGAATAATCCAATTTTTAGTGTTTTGGGTTAAAATCTTTGAAATCCTAACTTTGATGTTTTAATCATGTTTTGGTGATGCATCGAGGAACATATAGGGCCGGGTTTTCGATTGGCATAAGCCCTTAGAGCCAATGTTCGTTCGATTGCATTTTGGGAGAGTTTGCTCTTCATTTGAATAAGGCTGGAAAACAGCCCAGGCAAGATTCAGTCGACTGAAAACTCCGCACAGTCGACTGAACCTGAAACCCGAGAGTTTCCAGGCATGATTCAGTCGACTGAAAAACTCTGCACAGTCGACTGAACCTGGAAACAGAAAGTTTCCTGAACCTAGAAAATTTCCAGGTACAGGGTCAGTCGACTGAAAAACTCTGTTCAGTCGACTGAACCTGCTGTTTCAGCCCACTTTGCCTTTTGGGATTGAATTTTCAATTTGAATTGATTCATGATGATCCTATGTATGATTATCAATTGTTTTGACTTTGATGGTTCCTTTTAATTTTAATCCACGGGTTTTTATGAAATAATCTCTCGAATCGCATTTAAAAGTTCGTTTCTCTAATTTATAAATTCTATTTAAAACACACACACTTTCACACTTCGAACGAAGTGGGAGGGTGATTAAATGGTTGGGCAAAACACGGACCATGAATCTGTACGTTTATCCTTCCGATTAATCCTTGACCTATTCGATTGATTGTTTTGACCTTCGGGTTTGGTTTGTCGATGATATGAGGTAAACTTTGTACTGCTTTGAGTGTGAAAGGGACTGACGGATAGTAAACCGTTTAGTGCGAACGAGTGGTTATGGGACATACGTTAACACTTTTCGGATTCCTTTTCGAGAGTTGTGATACATTCCGCCAGTTAGTGGTGTCCAGTACTGGGTCTTCGACCTTCACCACTACGGTTTGTTGCCTCTGGGATAGTGTCTTCGGACTGTCTCCCTAGGTTTGTTGCCTTCGGGTATGTTGCCTTCGGGTGTGTGCCTTCGGGTTTGTTGCCCTATATAGTTTCGCTCTGATGTTGGCCTTATGTGCCGCATGGGTGATACTTGGGTTTGGAGTCTTCGGGCTCATGGATCCTTGTTTGTACAGTACTGAGCTCGAGCAAAATTTCATGATGTTTCATTGATATGTATATTCCCTTGGTATCGCCCTTCGGTGTTGGTCTTTGTGAGCCGCATGGAGTATAGCGATTACCTTGTGGAACTTGTATACCTTATGGGTATTTGTTATTTGCCTTCTGGCTTGTTTTGGGATATTTGTATCCTTTGTTTCTATATGTTGCCGATGATATGAGGCTTGCTCTATATGATTCATTTCTTGTTGATGATTGTGTTATCTCCTCTAGAGATATTTGCTATACTGCATGACCTTGCAGGTTTATTATTGTTCAGTTAATCTAACTGATTTGTTATCTAGACTGATCCGGGTATTTTATACTCGGGTCAGACCGAGATGTTTCAGGTTAGGTGCTTTTGGAGACTTAGCCTATTTTTCTTCCACATGGACTATTCGCTAGCTTCATTTTGTTATAGCGTCTTTTGTAGTCCTTATCTGCTGTAACTTTGATTTATACTCTTTCGTCTCGTCTGTATATTGTGGTCTCCTGTACCACCTGGCATGTATTATTTTGTATACTCTGTTGTGTATCGGTGTATGTGTATATTATGATTGACTGTTCTGTGATGTATATTACATTTGAGTTGTTATATTTTCTTCTGATAGATCCTATAGCCATTGTAGTTTTGCTTTAAATATTTATTGAATAGGTCGAATTCTAATGTGTTTCTACTTTTCGACTTATTTAGTGAATAGTTAAGGTGAGATTGCACATGGTCGCTTCCATTATACTCTATTGTCCACGTTAGCCGACAGTATTATCTATGTAATACTCTTTGTTAACGAGGCTCTCGGAGTGGGGCGTCACAGCGTGGTATCAGAGCTGAGTTCAGAACAAAATATGATAAACACAGAATCGATGCACATATTATGGTACATCAAAGTGTACAAGTGATACCGATCCTTGAATCATCGTGCCTCTTTATTCCATCAAGGTTAGATAGATATTTGAAATACGTCTAGGAATGCATTTTATTCCGTAGTATCCCATATTGTAATATCTACCTTGTGAATAATCTTGTTCTTATTTTACTTTCATCTTATGTCTGGAAGAGGCAGGGGTCGACGTTCGGATGCTGGGCAATCTAGTGGCTTGCATCCGGATGGCGTATATATGTCTGCCGATCAATTTTTGGAATTGTTTAGGAGCACTCAGCCTCTCGTTCCTCCTCGAGTGTCTCCACCTCGCAAGTCTGCTTTTGCACGTCAGTGCGGTGATTTTGCTCATCTTGGAGGAAAGCCGTTTAAGGGCTCCGAGTCTGTTCTTGAAGTCCAAGCTTGGCTTCGCACGTGCGAGCGTATTTTCTCTCGCATGGATCTTTCTGACCATGATAGAGTTCTTGTAACTTCTAGCTTATTACAAGAGCGTGCTCTTGACTGGTATGAGCTTCTTGTAGCTGAAATTGATGAGGCTACTCTTTCTTGGACTCAGTTTCGGGGACGATTTGAACTCAAGTTCGTTCCTGAATCTGAAAAAGTTTTATTGACCCGTCGCTTCCTTGAGTTGAAGCAAGGGAAATCTTCTGTTTCTGAGTATGTCGCATCGTTCGAGGCTTTATCTCAGTATGGTCTTGAATTCATCAGCACTTCTTATAAGAAGAATTTGAAGTTTGTTTCTGGCCTTAAGAAATATCTTAAGAAGTCCTTGTTGCTCCTGCTTAAACTTTCTTTTGAGGAATTGGTTGATTCGGCGCTTCATCTCGAGACCGTCGAGAAGGAGTGTGATAGTGATGTTGATGTTGAGGTTTCTAGAAACCCTAACAAGAAGCAGTTTCCAATTCAGAAGAAGCCTTTTCCTTATAAGAAGAAGAAGACCGGTGGTCCTAGCTCTCAGCCTCAATCTTCCGGAACACCTTTCGCTCGAAAGTGTTTTAATTGTGGTTCTCCGGATCATATTATTCGAGCTTGTCCAAAGCCTCTCTTCTGCCGTAATTGCAAGAAGGAAGGTCATCCTGTTTCTGCTTGTCCTACTGCTCCTGCTAATGCAAAATCTGGCAAGCTCAATGTGGCTAATGCTTCTGGAGGTCCTTCTCAATCCAAAGGTATGACTCCATCTATTTTGGAGGGTTCAATTCTATTTCATGATCATTGTATACGAGTTCTTTTCAATACGGGTGCTTCACATTCTTTCGTATCGAAGAAGCTTGTAGATGATTTATCTTTGGATGTTTGTTGTATGGTTACTTCTTTAAGGATTGCGAATCCTATTGGGAGATCCGCGACCCTTAGTTTGCTTTGTGATGATATTGAGATTGTTTTATGTGGCTTTTCCTTCCGTGCGAATCTGCACGTTGTTTCTCATTTGGGTTTTGATATGATTTTTGGTATGGACTGGCTAGTGAGGTACGATGCCAGGATTATTTGTTCCGAGAGAATTTTATATTTTTGTCATCCTGATTCACCTTCTCAGTTATCTCTTGTTCTTCGGGATGTGGATAATTCCGAGATGGCTTTGTATTCTCTTGATTCGCGAGATGGTGATGATGTATCTCGTATTCCTATTGCTTGTGACTTTTCTGATGTTTTTGAACCTGTTTCGGGTTTGCCACCCAAACGGGCAATTGAGTTCCGCATTGATCTCATTTCAGGCGCGCAGCCAGTTAGTCGTCCTCCCACGAGGATGTCTACAAAGGAAAATGAGGAACTCAAGAAGCAGCTTTTAGAGCTCGAGTCCAAGCAGTTGATTCAGTCCAGTTTTTCTCCGTGGGGATCCGCGGTCGTTTTTGTGAAGAAGTCTGATGGAACTCTTAGGCTTTGCATTGACTATCGCAAGCTTAACGAGTTGACCATTAGAAATAGGTATCCATTGCCTAGGATCGATGATATGTTCGATCTATTGAGTGGTGCCAAGGTCTTTTCTCAGCTTGACCTTGCCACAGGTTTTCATCAGTTACGAGTCGCAGAGGATAGCATACCTCTTACCGCTTTCCGCACTCGTTATGGTTCCTTTGAGTGGCTCGTTATGCCGTTCGGTTTGACGAACTCTCCTGCTTTCTTTGTTGACCTCATGAATCGGGTATTCCGGGAATATCTCGATAAGTTTGTTCTCGTCTTCATTGATGATATCCTTATTTATTCTAAGTCTGAAGCTGAGCATGCTAATCACTTGAGAATTGTCTTGAGTACTCTTCGTCGTCATCTGCTTAAAGCCAAATTCTCTAAGTGCTGCTTTTGGGAGAATAAGGTTAAGTTCTTAGGCCATGTTGTATCTTCCGATGGCATTTCTGTCGATCCCTCAAAGATCGAAGCCATCCAGAATTGGAAGAGGCCTGAGAATGTGCATGAGATTCGTAGTTTCCTTGGATTGGCGGGTTATTACCGACGGTTCATTAAGAACTTTTCCCGTGTTGTGCTTCCTCTCACTTGCCTTACTCGGAAAGGCAATCGTTTTATTTGGTCCGACAAGTGTGAAGCTTCCTTTCAGACATTGAAAGAACTTCTCACTAATGCTCCTATTCTTGTGGTTCCCGAAGGGAATCATGATCTTGTTGTCTACACCGATGCGTGTGGTAGTGGTCTCGGTGCTGTGCTTATGCAGAGAGATCGGGTAGTTGCTTATGCTTCTAGGCAACTGCGTCCGAATGAAGTTCGCTATGCTACTCATGATCTTGAGTTAGCCGCCATTGTCTTTGCCTTGAAGATTTGGCGACATTATTTATTGGGCGAGCGCTTCATTCTCTATACCGATCATAAATCTTTGAAGTATTTGTTTACTCAGAAGGAACTCAATATGAGACAACAGCGTTGGCTCGAGTTTCTTGCTTCCTATGACTTTGATATCCAGTTTACCCCTGGTAAGGGTAATCGTGTTGCAGATGCGCTTAGTCGCAAACATTCGGCTGTTATTTCTATGATGCTTGCCGAATGGAATATTCTTGAGACTCTATCTTTTTGTGAAATTCGTGATCGAGGTTCATCTTCTGGTTCTCCTATTCTATTATTTAGTTTGGGAGCTCGACCTATTTTATTGGATCGTATTGCCGATGCTCAGCGGCGTGATCCTGATTTGTTGCATTTTATTCAGCTTTGTGAGTCTGAATCTTGTGATGAGGCGTTGCAAGATTTTAGCATTGATTCTCATGGGTGTCTTCGTAAGAAGAACCGTCTTTTTGTGCCTTCTGATTTTGCACTTAGGCATGACATTCTTGATGATTGCCATCGTTCTAAGTATAACATTCATCCCGGTAGTAGTAAGATGTATGCTGATATGCGTCGTCTTTACTATTGGGAAGGCATGAAGCGCGATGTGGCGAGTTATGTGAGCAACTGCATGACATGTCAATGCGCGAAGGCCGAACATCAGCGTCCTTCTGGACTTCTTCAACCTCTTGAGATTCCATTGTGGAAATGGGATCAAGTTTCTATGGATTTTATTGACGGCCTACCTCGTTCGAGATCAGGCCATTCTAGTATTTGGGTTATTGTTGATCGCCTCACCAAGTCTACTCATTTTGTCCCTATTAAGTCTAATAGGACAGCTTCGCATTTGGCTAAGTTGTATGTCAAGGAAATTGTGAGACTTCACGGTGTTCCTAGTTCTATTGTGAGTGATCGTGATCCTTTATTCACGAGTCATTTTTGGAAGAGTCTTTAGCAAGCTTTGGGAACAAAGCTTAATTTTTCTACAGCTTATCATCCGCAGTCTGATGGACAGACTGAACGGGTGAATCGTATTTTGGAAGATCTTCTCCGTATTTGTATCTTTGATTTCGGTGGTAGTTGGGAGGATCACCTACCTCTTGTAGAGTTCTCCTACAACAATAGTTTCCAGTCTAGTATCGGTATGGCTCCTTTCGAAGCCTTATACGGAAGGCCATGTCGATCACCTTCATGTTGGTTGGAATCTGGGGAGAAGCTTATTCTTGGCCCGGACTTTGTTCGTCATTCTTCTGAGAAGATTGATCTTATTCGATTGAGGATGAAAGAGGCACAGAGTCGCCAGAAATCCTATGCGGACAACCGTAGGAAGCCTCTCGAGTTCTCGATCGGCGATCTTGTTTTTATTCGTGTTTCTCCTTTGAAAGGGGTTATGCGTTTCAGTGCGACTGGAAAATTGGCTCCTCGTTATATAGGACAGTTTTCTATTACTGAACGTATTGGCCCTATGACTTATAGAGTTTTACTTCCAGCTCATTTATCTGGCATTCATGACGTGTTTCACGTCTCGCAACTTCGGAAGTGTCTTCGAGAATCGGATTCTCTAATTGATTCTCCTGATTTGCAAGAGCTTGAGATCTCACCGGACTTATCTTTTGTACAGCAACCTATTCGCGTGCTTGACACGGAGGTGCGACACCTTCGGAACAAGGACGTGCCGCTCGTTAAAGTTCAATGGTCCGCTAATCCCAATGACTGTACTTGGGAAACCAGAGAGTATATTGAGCGATCTTATCCAGGTTTTCTATCCTTGCTTCGTAATGGTAAGTCTATTTCTGTGTCTAAAGTTTATTCTTTCTTTTGTATGTAGTTGTTACAAATATCGTCTCTAGGAATTGCGGGGACGCAATTTTGTAAGGAGGGGAGATCTGTAACAACCCGCATATTTAACGATTTTATATTTAAATGTTTGATTTAAATATAGCATCGTTATTCGGATTTTGGGGTCCGAAATGTTACTTTCTGCAAATGGCCGAATTGGAACTCGAAACCACCTCCATTGGTTCCAAAATGGCGTTTGCGATCTTTTTGAGTATAATCTTTGATATGTTTGGAGTTTGTGAAATTTTGGCTACTTTTCCTATTGGGTTTGGGATTGGGTTCAGCCCACTAGCCCACTTAACCCCCTAGCTCAACCCTTCTCTTCATTTCATCTTCATTTCATTTCATTCTTAAGCTAAAAACTGAAATGGGGGAAAGGGAAGAGAATTAGAAATTAGCAAGCCCTAGTTTCTCTTTTGTATCTTGATTTCTTGCTCCAAATTCATAGAGAATCCATTGGTAAGTTCATCTCCATCTTCTCCATCTCTTCTCCTCTTCAATTTCTGTAATTTTCCTAACCCTAACCTAGGAAATACTTTCTTTGATTCTAGATTGAAGCTTGTAGTGTTGAAGTGGAGTGTAGTTGGTTGATTCCTTGCAATTATGCTTCTTCATCTTCTTTGTTTTGTGTAAAAAGGTGAGTTTTGAACTCACATCTACTTCTCTTGATTTCATTGATGTTATGTATGAATTCCTAACACCTTGTTCATATGCACTTGCATTTGGTTTGGGTTGAATTGAGGAATAATCCAATTTTTAGTGTTTTGGGTTAAAATCTTTGAAATCCTAACTTTGATGTTTTAATCATGTTTTGGTGATGCATCGAGGAACATATAGGGCCGGGTTGTCGATTGGCATAAGCCCTTAGAGCCAATGTTCGTCCGATTGCATTTTGGGAGAGTTTGCTCTTCATTTGAATAAGGCTGGAAAACAGCCCAGGCAAGATTCAGTCGACTGAAAACTCTGCACAGTCGACTGAACCTGAAACCCGAGAGTTTCCAGGCATGATTCAGTCGACTAAAAAACTCTGCACAGTCGACTGAACCTGGAAACAGAAAGTTTCCTGAACCTAGAAAATTTCCAGGTACAGGGTCAGTCGACTGAAAAACTCTGTTCAGTCGACTGAACCTGCTGTTTCAGCCCACTTTGCCTTTTGGGATTGAATTTTCAATTTGAATTGATTCATGATGATCCTATGTATGATTATCAATTGTTTTGACTTTGATGGTTCCTTTTAATTTTAATCCACGGGTTTTTATGAAATAATCTCTCGAATCGCATTTAAAAGTTCGTTTCTCTAATTTATAAATTCTATTTAAAACACACACACTTTCGCACTTCGAACGAAGTGGGAGGGTGATTAAATGGTTGGGCAAAACACGGACCATGAATCTGTGCGTTTATCCTTCCGATTAATCCTTGACCTATTCGATTGATTGTTTTGACCATCGGGTTTGGTTTGTCGATGATATGAGGTAAACTTTGTACTGCTTTGAGTGTGAAAGGGACTGACGGATAGTAAACCGTTTAGTGCGAACGAGTGGTTATGGGACATACGTTAACACTTTTCGGATTCCTTTTCGAGAGTTGTGACACATTCCGCCAGTTAGTGGTGTCCAGTACTGGGTCTTCGACCTTCACCACTACGGTTTGTTGCCTCTGGGATAGTGTCTTCGGACTGTCTCCCTAGGTTTGTTGCCTTCGGGTATGTTGCCTTCGGGTGTGTGCCTTCGGGTTTGTTGCCCTATATAGTTTCGCTCTGATGTTGGCCTTATGTGCCGCATGGGTGATACTTGGGTTTGGAGTCTTCGGGCTCATGGATCCTTGTTTGTACAGTACTGAGCTCGAGCAAAATTTCATGATGTTTCATTGATATGTATATTCCCTTGGTATCGCCCTTCGGTGTTGGTCTTTGTGAGCCGCATGGAGTATAGCGATTACCTTGTGGAACTTGTATACCTTATGGGTATTTGTTATTTGCCTTCTGGCTTGTTTTGGGATATTTGTATCCTTTGTTTCTATAAGTTGCCGATGATATGAGGCTTGCTCTATATGATTCATTTCTTGTTGATGATTGTGTTATCTCCTCTAGAGATATTTGTTATACTGTATGACCTTGCAGGTTTATTATTGTTCAGTTAATCTAACTGATTTGTTATCTAGACTGATCCGGGTATTTTATACTCGGGTCAGACCGAGATGTTTCAGGTTAGGTGCTTTTGGAGACTTAGCCTATTTTGCTTCCGCATGGACTATTCGCTAGCTTCATTTTGTTATAGCGTCTTTTGTAGTCCTTATCTGCTGTAACTTTGATTTATACTCTTTCGTCTCGTCTGTATATTGTGGTCTCCTGTACCACCTGGCATGTATTATTTTGTATACTCTGTTGTGTATCGGTGTATGTGTATATTATGATTGACTGTTCTGTGATGTATATTACATTTGAGTTGTTATATTTTCTTCTGATAGATCCTATAGCCATTGTAGTTTTGCTTTAAATATTTATTGAATAGGTCGAATTCTAATGTGTTTCTACTTTTCGACTTATTTAGTGAATAGTTAAGGTGAGATTGCACATGGTCGCTTCCATTATACTCTATTGTCCGCGTTAGCCGACAGTATTATCTATGTAATACTCTTTGTTAACGAGGCTCTCGGAGTGGGGCGTCACAAGAGTCAACACTTATTTATTCATTTAATGTGATATAACTACGAGTATGATTTATTGCAAATTACATGGAAATCTAATATATAGGACATTACCTAAAAAGGAAGAGTAGATAAAATTTATGATTAACATATTTGTATATGAAGGTTATTGATTTAAGGAGAAATTAGGCAAGTTTTATGTATTTGGGTTAAGTGCAACCTTTAATAGATAAATTTAGTGCAATTAAAGAAATTGACATTTAATATTTCGATAACTTAAAATTTGATGGGATAAGAACATTTGGGTAATGAAGGGATGACAAATATTAGCTATGATTCTAGAAGGAATTAAATAGATAATGGGAAGATTAAAACCAAGGTCTAAGCAATAATTATTAAATAACAGAAGTTTAGGAGTAAAGTGAGATAATTGAAAATTTTAATCATTCATATAAGTCATTTGTTTATTAATATGAGTTAGCTAATAAATTTAACTTGGGCAATACCTATATATTGGAAACACATTTGTAAAGTGTAATTAATTGAATTTGGTGAATTGGGAATGAATCCAAGGTTATAGGAATTGATCTAATACTACGCAAATAAAAGGTAACTACATAAAATTAATGTTTCGTAATAAATTGTAATTGATAATTAAGTAGGAATGGGTTTGAATTTGACAAAAAGGAAAATTTATTATTTGCTTACCCATCTATTCAATCTATTAAATTTGATCAGATCCATTTGCAATTAAACGAATTTATTTACAAGTTAGTATGTATTTAGCTGATAACTATAAACCAATTAGGGCAATTGGGTATATATATTACCAGTTAAGTTATATAAGATAATGGTTGACTTAATTAAGGGAGTTTATGTAATAATTTCATTTATTTTGTAAGTGGAAATAAAACGTTAATGATAACAAGTATTCAAAATTTACCATCTATTTAGTATATTAAGTATAATTGATAATCAACTGCAGCAAGTAATAAATAATAAATACGTAACGTTAAATGAAGTAATATTTGAAATTTAATATTTAGAAACTATGTAAATATAAGTGCAGATGAAATTGGGGATATTTACATATTGAAATATGAATCCAATAATAAATCAATCTAATTGACAATAAATAATGGAAAGTAAATTTCATTAAATTTTGGAAATTTAATATATATATATATATATACAGTTATAAACCCTAGCTCCATCCTATTGTCATTTGCTGTATATTCATTTCTTCATCTCCTTCTCCTCCTCAAATGGTTGCAAAACCTAGATCTACTTCAATCCAAATTTCAATGAAAATGCAAACACTTCAGAAAAATTCCACAAAAAATATATGTTAATGTTCTCGAGGCACGTAATCTACTGGTGCAATTCGTTTTCTGTTTTGAACATTCGTTTGACCAGAATTAATTCAAACAGTCCGTGACCATTCATCATCGTCGTCGCAAACTTCGTCGGATCGTCAAACCTTTTCTGGGTTTTGTAGAGTGGACGATGGGGATCGCATCTATATGGTTTTTGTGTCGATTCAACGGTTAGATTGTCGTAGATCTTCGATTAGGGTTTTTGGAAGGGGGCTGCGTGCGTTTCTGGGAATAGAAGGAGTGACGTGGCACATATATTTGTAAGTGATGAATGTGTGTCGTTTTATTTATTTTCAATTTTGAATTCAATCATCATTTTTCGCCATAACTTTCTCATACGAAGTCAGATTCACACGAAATTTCTTTTGTTAGGATCGTAATTTAATTCCGGATTTGATGACGCTGGTTTGGACGAATTCCGAGAAGGGCGAATTTTTGGGTTTAAATCGAATTTAAATTCGATTTAAATTCAAAAGGTGAGTGTTTTAACCCACTCACAACTACTAGAAGCTTTTATGTTTGTTTAAATTAATTTTAGAAATGAATAGAAATTTGTTTATGAGTATTTGGCATGTTTATTTTATTCATATCTGTTGAACTGCATTTATTTAATTTAACTGTTAATTTAATTAATTTATTGCGTATAAATTTACAGTTAAAATTTATTTGTTTGTATATGAACTGCTAGTTAACAGTTATATAATTTATTACTGAATATAGACTGTAGATTAATAGCTGTTAAATTTAATTTGAATAAAATTGCCAGTATTACCTGTTATGTAGTACCAAAAATAATATTGTTATTGATTGGTATTGATTGATGATTGCGATTTGGATGATGGATGATGTTGATGAATGGATGTTTATTGTATATCATTAAATTACAAATTATCATGCATATTTCATTTCATTCGGGATTGTGGTTTGAAATGATATATAACCGCAAAATTTTATATCTTTTAAATTGCGGATTGAAATGATAAATATCCGTATCACTTGACCATAGGATAGAAAATTATATACAGGCACCGCGGTCTATATATAACTATTTTAATGTGATTTCTATGGTTTGGATGGAATACGGTTTATAATAATCTTAAATTTTATATTGTATAAATATTTTTCTTCCATATATATATACATATGAAGTTGAAAATTTTGAAATTAAAAGGTGTATAAAAATCTTTATTAAAAATGGAAGAAAATGAAGAAAATGGAGTTTAATAATTTATATCATATGTTTAAATGTTAAGTTTGGAAATTTTAGGATATGATATTTATAATTGGATTTTCCCAAAATAAATTGAAATGAATATTCTAGTACAATTTGAATTGGGAAAAATATATATATTTTATTACTAGAAATTGAAGTCTTATTATTTATGGATTTTATACGAATATTGAAGACTAATTAATAGAACAATTGATTTGTTGAAAGAATAAAATCCAACTTTAGTTTGAAATATTGATACTCAAAATGGATATACGTATATATAAATAAATTAAAGTGGTTTTGGAACTTGAGAGAGATAATATAAATTTTGGTTTAGACTTTAATAAAGAAATGTATTTGTAAAGCCATGAGAACTATTTTCTTTACAAAGTAACATTTAAGTTAAACCATTTAATTCATATATCGTTGAATGTCCAAACCATTCAAGTTTTGGAAGTTATGGTTTTAAATTATGATTTTCAAAATACTATGCTTGAAAATATTTGATTTTCAGACGTTATGAAGTTAAAGCATTTTGATTTTGGAAAAGAATTATATTTGGGATAAGTGATAAAATATGGTTTTGGGTTTTGAAATGATATCGTATTCATGGTTATGAAATGGAATGTTTATTCTGATTTTTAAAGTATAACCTATTTTTAAATGACCGCGGTGTTATAATAACGATGGGTTGGCAAAGAGACCGGGATCAGATATCTGACATACTCTCTGTCGATACCGAAAACCACTTTGACTAACCGTGTACGCGGTGGAGATTCCAGAATGAAGTAGGTGGTGGCGACGTTTCCTGTAAGGTAAATACGTGGACCCGACTCCCGTGAGTTGGCATAAGGTGGCTAAAACAGGAGCGATTCTCAGGCCAATGAGGTCATTCCTCTGATCGGACCCTCCTCTTCGATATTATACTTTGATTTTGGATTGATTCAGTGGCCACTTCTATATTTTGATTTTGGGGAGTTAGTCCGAGGTGGGCGGTAACTGCGGCTACGCGTTTCCACCAGCCTGGATAGCAATTGGTATATCTACCCTGGCATTCCCTAGTTGTGCCGTGTCACCTACCATACCGAGCCTTTACTACGAGTTTCTATTTGTGTCGTACCTATGGAGTATCCTCTGGTAGCTTCCCGATCAGGAGGTATTACGGTACTGTATAGACTATTGGCATTATTTGTGTTAAGGGCTATATGGGTAACCCCTTAACGCTGTTAAAAAGTAAGTTTATTTTATAAATAGACACTATTATAATAGCGCAATATACTACATAGTAAATAGTTTAACGGATCCTTAGGAGATGTAAATCCCGAACATCTCTTGAGTTACTGTACTCATATTTATTTCTGTTAATTTAACTCACATAAGATCTTTTAGTCTGACTCGAGTGTTTTTGTCTTTTCAAATTCGCTCGGGTCAGTCCGAGCGTTTCAGGATCGAAGATTTTAGCTTTGGAGGACGAAGACGAAGAATCCGTATTATATTATTTATAGTATTGCACCACACTCTAAATTTCCGCTGCATTGATTGTATTGGTATGTGTAACTCTGATATTCATTGTATAAGTAAAATAAATATTTTGTAAACAGTTATCATGAACTGTATATTGATTATTATATTTTATCCTTCCGCTGTGAGATTCTATTTTGTTTTATTTCTTCTCTGTTTTTCTTATTTACCCCATAACAATCCGCCCTTGCGTATGCTTTGAATTGGCACGTGTGTCGGTTTAAAGTGTGCGAAAAGGCGGGATGTTACAGTTGGTATCAGAGCTTTGGTTTAGCGATAAACTTGGCTTTGTGGGGTTTGACTCTTTGTTAATAGGGTAGTAATACCCTATGGGAGTCGCTGAGAGTATATATATGAGAGAGTGTATTTGTTAGTATTAATAAAAGATTTTGATATTGTGTTAATCTGTTCCGCTTTGTATTTATAAATTCTGGTTGATGCATGGGACGCTATGTCATCAATAGGGATTTCTAAACACTTAATAGGACAGACCGACATAATATTTGTTTTAATATAGGTGAATGAAATAATTTTTCCTATTATATTTTCTATATATAAAAATATTTTTATAAAGATATTTTGGTTGCTATAGTTGGGTGTTAGGTAATAAAAATATTTGTAATGAATAAAAGCTAAGTTGAATTTTAATAAATCAAATTGGAGATTTTAGAACTTAAGTCCGGGATTTTTGAAATCTTCTTTCAAAGGATTTATGAAATATAATGATTTGGTTTATAAATATTTTCTTATATAAATATTTAGTATAATTCGAAAGAATTGGTTTAAAGAGGATTTTGAAGAAAATAAGTTTGTACTTTCCTCTCTGTCGCCGGAAAATAATTTCGGTGATGACGGCCGCATCATCGACTTTCATTTTCGAGTTTCGAGGGGAAAGGCCACTGTAGTAAATTCTACTGCAGATCTGTTTTGAAATTATTTAAAATTTTAATGGTTTAAAGGTAATTAGAGATATAAAAGTTGTAAGAAATTAATTATATATTATTTTAAAGTAAAGTAATTTTGGAATTTGGCCCGGTATTAATTCTTGAATTTCCATTAATTAGTTGTGAAAAAAAAAAATTAGGTTAGTGAAATAAAGGTTAAGTAATCAGTGAATTAAAAGGGTTGAGATTAAACTTGTATAAGTTCTTTTGCTTTTTCTTTAACATAAATAACTTACCATATAATAAAAAGTTGCAAATGTTAGTAGGAAAATGTAAGGGGAAATCTGACTAGTGAAGAGTAAGGTAATAAAGTTATTCTATTAATTTGCTATTATTAATGAGAATTAATTGTGTAGACTTAAGTTAAATTGGAAATTTTACTATAAGTAAAGGTAAGTAGTATAAATAAATGATAGAAACTTTAGTAAATAAATTGGAATACAAATATAATGAATTTTGTGATAAATGGAAAATGAAAATTTGTAAGAAATAAAGAAATCACTCCATAAATGAAAGAAAGAAAATCAAACCATTGAAGCATGAGATAAATGTATAATAAATAAATTTGGGTGTTGGTTTGAATTGTGTTGTTTGATTTATGTTGTTGGGTAAGAAATTTGAAGTGGTTAAATGAATAAGTATCTATCTTTGTTCCATCTAAGACTGTTGAGTAAAGGATGCACTTGATAGTTAATTTCATTTCATACAAATTTCAAGTTTGAACCCAAACAACTATTTGGTTGATGGATTAAATGGTTGCTTTGTTGTGTATGTATGTTGTTTGTAAGGTTGATGGTTGTTGAATTGTTGGTTGATTAATGATTGAATCCACTTGAATAGTTCACTTTAAAATAAATATTTAACCTTTTAGATTATATAAGTGAATACAGGTGATGGAAGCAACTGCTATTGCTTTTGGTTCCAAAATAATAAGCGTATTGCCCGACAAATAGGTACGTTTTCGGATTACGTTTAAAGCGCTATTTTTCCGTGTTGGGATATAATATTTTGATAATATATGTAATATATTTGTATATTTTGATATTATATTTTCTCCAGAGTCTCTCCGTACAAAGGAGACTCTGCCAAAATTTTCCGTAAATTTTGGACTTAGAATTTTGTGAAAATATTTTCCCAACTTTAATAATTAAGTATAAAATAATATAATGATTATAAACAGGTATATTTTATTTAAGAAAATAAATTTAGTAAATTATTGTTATAAGTTAATATTTGGAATAAGATGTACTGTTTTATTCTTCCTTCTCCCTTCTTTTTCCTTTTCGGGGACGAAAAGTTTTGAGTTGGGGAGATTGTAACGACCCGTTAAATTAATAATATTTAATAAATTAAATTAATATAAGTTCTAATTTGTTTAAGAATAAATGTAGAAATTTGGTATAGTAGTTGTAACCTAGTGTAACAATAAAATTTTATGACAATAGATTTGGATAATGTAATTTGTCACTTTTTGTTAATAAATGTTGGAAGTGAATTTGAATATATCAAAGGATAACAAGTGTTTAGGTTAACCATTTATTTTATTTAGTGAAGAAGGGAAATAGATTGAAATAAAGCTAATTTAAAAAAAATTTGGTTGTTAATGGGTATAGTTAAATAAGGAGAAGTTATAGGAAATAAAACGCGCACTAATGAGATGTAATATAATTCCAAAGTTATTTATACCCACAAATAGGTTAATTACTGTATAGAAAGAGGCTAAATCAATAAATGTATTTATTAAGATTACATTTATAATTTTATAACCTTTATGCTGATTTAAGTTCAATTAATTTATTTGATTAATTAGTGCAGTAGCGTAGTTTTGTGCGGTAGTTGAAATAGCTAATTCTTTTAGGTGAAGTTAAGGCTAATTCTATGTATATATTTGACCTATTGTTGATATAGATTCTAGGAAGCAGGATCTATTAATTAAATGGAGTATTAGATTCAATAATTGCATTTATCGCATAAATAAAGAGAATATAATGGTTAAATTTGGCGTTATTGAAATTAAAAAGGAATGGAGGCATAATAATTTGAAATCATTGCAATAGATATTAATTTAAGGTTACCTTAAATAAATTAAGGTAATAAATGGAGGATAGTGTAAATATCTTTATAATACGATGATTTGTGTAGTTAGGGTAGTTTTGATTTGTCACTTAAGATGGAGGATTTTTATAAAATGTAATAAATGCAGTTTAAATTAAGGCATTGACGTTTGGGTATTTAAGAAGTGATAAACTAAAATTTATTTATTTATTTGAAAATTTGAAATCCAATTTGTGGATTTATTGCAAATAAGTGAAATTTGTATTCAACCATTACATCGATAGGAATAAATTAAATTTAAGGTTATATTAATAAATTTTGGACTAGAGAAATGATATGAATCGGTTTTAGAAGCCTTAAATATAAAATGGGAAGTAGACGAGATTTCACGTTACAACCATTTTTAAAAATCCTGATGTATGTAGAAATATTTATGAAATATAACGTAAACCAATGTTGAATCAAAAGAATAGAGTCAACACTTATTTATTCATTTAATGTGATATAACTACGAGTATGATTTATTGCAAATTACATGGAAATCTAATATATAGGACATTACCTAAAAAGGAAGAGTAGATAAAATTTATGATAAACATATTTGTATATGAAGGTTATTGATTTAAGGAGAAATTGGGCAAGTTTTATGTATTTGGGTTAAGTGCAACCTTTAATAGATAAATTTAGTGCAATTAAAGAAATTGACATTTAATATTTCGATAACTTAAAATTTGATGGGATAAGAACATTTGGGTAATGAAGGGATGACAAATATTAGCTATGATTCTAGAAGGAATTAAATAGATAATGGGAAGATTAAAACCAAGGTCTAAGCAATAATTATTAAATAACAGAAGTTTAGGAGTAAAGTGAGATAATTGAAAATTTTAATCATTCATATAAGTCATTTGTTTATTAATATGAGTTAGCTAATAAATTTAACTTGGGCAATACCTATATATTGGAAACACATTTGTAAAGTGTAATTAATTGAATTTGGTGAATTGGGAATGAATCCAAGGTTATAGGAATTGTAATGCCTCACTCTCAGACCCACTGTAACAAAGAGTATTACGGGAGTAATACCATCTGTTAAAGCGGAGAATAGAGTATAATGGAAGCGACCATTTGTAATCAAGCTATAACTATCTACTGAATACGTCGAAAAGATGGTATCTATTTTTTTTTCAAGTGGTTCGACCTATTCAATAAATATTTATAACGAAATTACAATGGCTAAAGACCTATCAGAATAAGCATAGTAATAAATGATAAACATCGCAGAACAGAATTACATAACAGATATAACATCCCAGAACAATACATCATCAATACAGATCCAAATACTATAAGTGGGTACAAAGCCACTGCTCACACATGTGAGTCAAAAATATGTACATAAGAGTCTAAAATAACAGAGTAACTGAATAGTGGACAAATAAAAGAGCTATCTATCAGCATAGCAGATAATGTCCAAGCGGAAGCACAGAAAGCTAAGTCCAGAGACCTAACCTGAAACAACTCGGTCTGACCCGAGCGAAAACACTCGGGTCAGGCTAGCTAAATAATCAGTAGTAACTGAGATATATATAATAATGCAGTACTTAAATAAAACAATACTTCTCCAAAGAGAAGAGTAATATGGACTACATGAATATAATGACGATCCCTAATCATCAATAACAGTAAAAATCTCCAAAGAGAATACAAACACCAAAGTGTTAAATAAATAAAATCGCCTCATATCATCGGCGTAGCCAAAGCTATATAAAGTTGCCCTTAGGCAATAATCCCAAGAGTGACCAGAGTCAATAATCAATGCCCAAGCAAAGATCGATGCTCCAAGAGCAATAGGGATATACTGAAAAGTCAATGAAATCAAACACTGAAAAGCAGTGTCCAGAGACACTGTGAATCCACAAGGTAATCGCACTTACATCGTATGGTTCCATAGAACCAACACCGAATGGCGATACTCGAATGGATATAAAATCATCAGATAATACAAGTATTGCACGTGCACCGACCAGAGTCGTTGTTGCCAAGTACTGTTGAGTTGTGATCGATCACTCGCACAGATGCGGAACGCGCGAAACGACAAGATCCTTCCCAGAAGGATAAAAGGCCCAGAGGCACATGCCGTAAAAACTGCTCCATAGAGCAGGTGTCCAGAGACGGTTGCCCAGAGGCGTGGTGACCCAGAGGTCCAGTACTGGCCGTCCAGAGGCTAATGTGCCACTAACTTCTTGGAGAGGAACCCGTAAAGTGTTAACAATGAGTCCCATACCCCACGTTCGCACTAAACGGTTTCCTAACCAATAGCAAGCTCACACTCCAAACAATAAAAAGTCCACCTCATATCATCGGTAAACTAGACCCAAAGGTCAAAACGATCAATCGAATAGGTCTGGGATTAACCAGAAAGAAAATACACACGGTTTCCATAGGCCGAAGATTTTCTAACCGTTTAAGCACCTTTCCACTTCGCTTGACGTGCTAAAAGTGAGTGTGAGATTTTTATTATAGAAAATTATGGTGTAAAACGGATTTGTAATTGATTTCGAAATCACTTTTAAAACGGTCTTTTGAAAAGTCTCCTATTATGGAGTAATTAATTTAATAATTAAAAATAATATTATATAATAATTTTCAAAAGCCATTTTGGAGTGAAAAATCCTTTTAAATCCTTTTTATAAAGCCCGTGTACGAAATCCAGGGACAAATCTCAAAGAAATCGACGAAAACCAGAAAATCATCAAAAATATTCTAAGTGTTTAAAACCATTCAAAAACTGCTGCGAACCCAAGTTCGGCAATTTATTTGGACCAGCAAACTGTGTCCAAATGGCATGAAAACTAGTAGGCATGTAGTCCGACATCCCTACTTTAAGATGCAAAAAGAATTTCTGGATTGCGAGTTGAGACGAAGTGGCAGCGACGTCTCAAAGTTGAACCCAGAAAAGATTCACACTGTTTTCCAACAGCGACCAGAGTCTAACTTTGACACGAAAACCGAAGTACCAAACGAACTCCAATGTTGTCCAAATTTTTCAGAGATGGAGTTCGGAACTCCACCTTTCCAACGAGACCAAAAACGTTAAATTACGACTTCCGATACGAACGTGGCGGCATCGCGAAGTGGAGATCAAATCTGGAAACTGGGTTTTTTTTTTTTTTTTTTTTTTGGACCCCCAGCCGGCTTGGGCTGGGGGTACTTGGGGCCCGTCCCCAGCCCGCGCGGGCTGGGGGATATGGGCTGCCCCCAGCCCGAATGGGCTGGGGGATCTGGGCCCTGCCCCCAGCCCACGCGGGCTGGGGATCTGGGCCGCCCCCAGCCCGAATGGGCTGGGGGATCTGGGCCGCCCCCAACCCACGCGGGCTGGGGGATCTGGGCCCTGGCCCCAGCCCACGCGGGCTGGGGGATCTGGGCCCTGCCCCCGGCCCACGGGGGCTGGGGGATCTGGGCCTCCCCCCAGCCCACGCGGGTTGGGGAGTTGGCCGGCCCCCCAGCCCATGCGGGCTGGGGGGGGTATGTGTGCCAGCCCATGAGGGCTGGCCTATCCCTGGCTAGCCCAACTGGGCTAGCCTGCTGTGCCTGGGTGCAGCCCAGGCCTGCCCTGGTGCAGCCCAGGCCTGCCCTGGTGCACCCAGAGCCTTGTTTTTAGCCCATTTCCAGACTGTGCATTTACAACCAGCATGTTTTTGAGTTTTTTGTGATCTAGAGGTGTTTTTTTCAAGTTTTGACATCAAAATTTTCACCAAAATCATACTAGCAATAACTACTAATAAATAGTAATTACCTTAATGAAGCAAATGATCAAACACCTAGTGTGCAACAATCAAAGCAAGGCAACTCCTCACCCCAAGCAAAGATCAAGAGACTTCAAGGACCTAAAATCACAAAAAAAAAAAACAAAACAATGATTACAACCAAATGGGAGAGATTAAATAAGGATTAAATAGGATTAGGGATTAAGAGAGATTGCATTACCTTCCTTCTTTTTTTTTTTTTTTAGGATTAAACTAATCTATGAAAAGAAGGAGATGGAGCTTCTAAATGGAGGCCATTAATTTTGTTTAGATCTAGGTTTTAGGAATTTATGAAGAGAAGGAGGGTTAGGGTTATGAGTTTAAGATATTATATAGAAGGGGGTTAGGCTAATGGGTTATGGTAAGAGGGTTTAGAAACCCATTAGGACTTAGTTTATTTTCTAAGTTATCATGTGAACAAAAATCCTAATAAGCATTCTAGTTTTAATTAAAACCATGTAATTATCTCATTTGGCCCATTAACCCATGATCACTTTTTATTTAAAAATTCCCCATTTCAACCCAAAATATTTTAATTTGCAAACCAATTGCAAATTTAAATTCCCAAAATTTTGTTTAGCCCCCTTTTTAACTTAAAATCATAATTTTTAACTTATCATTCGGTAATTGCAATCTCAGGGTTGTTACAGACTCCCCCCCTTAAGAAAATTGCGTCCCCGTAATTCCTTAAATATAGAAGTCGTCTATAACATCTAATCCACACAAGGAATACAGAAGATAAAATATAGATGCTCACCCATGTCGGAAGATGAAAGAAAACCAGGATAAGTACGCTCGATGAATTCTCTGGTCTCCCAAGTGCAATCCTTAGGGTTAGACGACCATTGAATCTTCACAAGCGGAACCTCTTTGTTTCGAAGACGTCTGATCTCCGAATCAAGCACACGAAGAGGTTGCTGCTCTATAGATAGATCGGGTGAGATCTCCAAATCAGGTACGATATGAGGCTCGATAATAGAATCAGGATTGCGCACACACTTGCGAAGCTGAGAAACATGGAACACATCATGTATTCCAGAGAAATGAGCAGGTAGAGCCACTCTATAAGCAACAGGGCCGATGCGTTCCGTAATGGGAAATGGTCCAACATAGCGAGGAGCCAACTTCCCTGTAGAGCTGAAACGCACAACCCCCTTCATAGGAGAAATCCGAATAAAGACAGAATCGCCAATGGAGAACTCAAGATGCTTCCTACGGTTGTCCGCGTAGGATTTCTGACGGTCCTGTGCCTCTTTCATTCTCTGACGGATAAGAACAATCTTTTCAGAAGATTCCCGAACTGAATCTGGACCAAGAATAAGCTTCTCGCCAGATTCTAACCAACAAGCAGGAGAGCGACATGGCCTTCCGTATAGAGCCTCGAAAGGTGCCATGCCAATACTAGACTGATAGCTGTTGTTGTAGGAGAACTCTACAAGCGGTAAGTGATCCTCCCAACTACCTCCGAAATCCAGAATACAACAGCGCAAAAGATCCTCCAAAACACGATTCACCCTCTCCGTCTGACCATCGGTCTGAGGACGATAAGCAGTCGAGAGATTCAGCTTTGTGCCCAAAACTGACTGTAGGCACTTCCAGAAGTGACTAGTAAAGATAGTGTCTCGATCACAGAAGATAGAGTAAGGAATTCCATGAAGTCGAACGACTTCCTTCACATATAGCTTGGCGAGCTGAGGAGCAGTCCGAGTGGACCTAGTCGGAATGAAATAAGCCGATTTGGTCAAGCGATCAACAATAACCCAGATAGAAGTATGGCCTGACCTCGATCGAGGCAGACCGTCAATAAAATCCATGGATATCTGATCCCATTTCCATAATGGAATCTCTAGCGGCTGAAGAAGACCAGATGGACGCTGATGCTCGGCTTTGATCTTTTGACAAGTCATGCAACGGCTTACATAACTTGCAACATCTCTCTTCAAACCCTCCCAATAATATAGCCGGCACATATCGACATACATCTTACTCGAACCGGGATGAATAGTGTACTTAGAGCGATGACACTCGTCTAGAATGTCACGCCTAAGTGATAAATCAGATGGTACAACAATACGGTTCTTCCTACGAAGACACCGATGATAATCAAGAGAATAATCCAGCAATGTCTCATCACTGGATCCCAACTCGAGAAGGTGAATAAGATGCAATAAGTCTGGATTCTGCCGCTGAGCATGGGCAATGCGATCCAATAAGACAGGACGAGCTTCCAAGCTGAATAATAAGACCGGAGAATCAGAAGGTGGAGCTCGATCTCTAATATCACATAAAGATAGAGTCTCAAGAACATCCCACTCGGCAATCATCATAGAAACTACCGCCGAGTGCTTGCGACTGAGCGCATCTGCAACACGATTACCCTTGCCAGGTGTATACTGAATATCTAAATCATATGAGGCGAGAAACTCAAGCCATCGCTGCTGCCTCATATTGAGATCCCTCTGACTGAATAGATACTTCAGCGACTTATGATCGGTGTAAAGAGTGAAGCGTTCGCCTAATAGAAAGTGACGCCACGTCTTCAAGGCAAAGACGATAGCTGCTAACTCAAGATCATGAGTAGGATAGCGAACCTCATTCGGACGCAGTTGCCTGGAAGCATAAGCAACTACCCGATCCTTCTGCATAAGCACAGCACCGAGCCCGCTACCACAAGCATCAGTGTAAACAACCAGATCCTGGTTACTCTCAGGAACCACAAGAAATGAGTGAGAAGTTCCTTCAATCGCTGAAAAGAAGCTTCACACTTATCAGACCAAATAAAGCGAACACCCTTACAAGTCAGCGTCGCAAGAGGAAGTGCAACTCGAGAGAAATTCTTGACAAACCGACGGTAATAACCCGCCAGACCAAGAAAGCTGCGAATATCATGAACGTTCTCGGGCCGCTTCCAATTCTGAATAGCTTCGATCTTGGCAGGATCGACAGAAACACCCTCAGATGATACAATATGGCCCAAGAACTTGACCTTGCTCTCCCAAAAATGGCACTTGGAGAGCTTGGCCTTAAGCTGATGCTGACGAAGAGTATCCAAGACGATCCGCAAATGAAGAGCATGCTCTGCCTCGGATCTAGAATAAATAAGAATATCGTCAATGAAAACCAGAACGAATCTATCGATGTATTCCCGAAATACTCGATTCATAAGATCGACGAAGAAAGCTAGTGCGTTCGTCAAGCCGAATGGCATGACCAACCACTCAAAAGAACCATAGCGAGTGCGGAAAGCGGTAAGAGGAATGCTATCTTCCGCAACTCGGAGCTGATGAAATCCGGTGGCAAGGTCGAGCTGTGAAAAGACCTTCGCACCGCTCAACTGACCAAACATATCGTCTATCCGTGGCAATGGATAACGATTTCTGATGGTCAACTCATTAAGCTTGCGATAGTCAATGCAAAGCCTAAGAGAGTCATCGGGCTTCTTAACGAAGACCACAGCAGCACCCCATGGCGAAGAACTGGACCGAATGAGCTGCTTCGCCTCAAGCTCCACTAACTGCTTCCTGAGTTCCTCATTCTCTTTAGTAGACATCCTCGTGGGAGGACGCCCAACTGGGTGGGAGCCTGGAATGAGATCGATGCGGAACTCAATGGCCCGCTTTGGCGGCAGGCCAGATACTGGCTCGAATACGTCGGGGAAATCCCGAACAACAGGAATACGAGATAAGTCCAAATCTTCATCTCGTGAATCAAGAGAAAATAGAGTAACATCAGAAAGCCCAACATCCTGAAGAACAATAGCTAACGGAGAGGACGAATCAGGGTGATGAATGAATAATATCCGCTCCGAACAAATAATTTTGGCGTCGTGCTGAGCGAGCCAATCCATGCCAAGAATCATATCAAAACCCAAATACTCCATAACGTGCAGATTCGCACGGAAAGAAAATCCACAAAGATCGATATCTATATTCTCACAAAGCAAGCTAAGGGTCGTGGATCCGCCAGTGGGATTCACAATCCTTAGTGAAGAAACCAGACAAGTAACATCCAACGATAAAGCATCTACTAGCTCCTTTGATACGAATGAGTGAGAGGCACCAGTATCAAAGAGAACTCTACAAGATCTACTATGAAATAAAATAGAACCTTCGAGAACGGAAGGATGCGTACCTCGAGGCTGAGCTGAAGATGCAGGAGCCTTGGCAGCATTAAGCTTGCCAGGCTTGGCACTAGCTTGAGCAATAGGACAAGTGGAGATCCTGTGTCCCTCCTTCTTGCAGAAGGTGCAATAGAGAGGTTTGGGGCACTCTCGAATAAAGTGATCTGGAGAACCGCAGTTGAAGCATTTCTTCGGAGGACGGGTTCCACTAGGCTGTGACTGAATCTGAGGCTGAGTCTGAGGCTGAGCCTGTACAGCAGAACTGCCAGTCTTCTTCTTCTTGTTCCAAGGCTTATTCTTCTGAAATGGACCCCGCTTCTGGTTGGGGTTTTTGGAACCCCCACCACCATCATCACTATGTTCCATCTCGACTGACTCAAGATGTAGGGCTGCATCGACTAGCTTCTCGAATGAGAGCTCAAGCTGTAGCATAAGATGCCTCTTCAGATATTTCTTCAAGCCCTCAACAAATTTGAGGTTCCTCTTATAAGGAGTAGCAATAAACTCAAGGCCGTACTTGGACAGGGCCTCGAAGGAAAAGACATAATCGGATACGGAGGACTTCCCTTGCTTGAGATCAAGAAAGCGGCGAGCAAGGGAGTTCTTCTCTGACTCTGGGATGAATTTGAGCTCAAATCTATGACGAAACTGAGCCCAAGTAAGTGTGGTCTCATCGACCTCGGCAATAAGTAGTTCGTACCAATCCAGGGCACGACTCAGAAGCTGACTAGAAGCAATAAGAACACGGTCATGATCCGGGATATCCATACGAGTGAAAATGCGCTCGCATATCCGAATCCAAGCCTGGACCTCTAAGACATTCTCGGAGCCACTGAACGGCTTCCCTCCGAGATGGGTAAAATCACTGCAGAGACGCGCAAAAACAGACATGCGCGGAGCATCAGCAACTGGGGCTGGAGACTGAGAATGAGACTGAGAATTCCGAACCAACTCCATGATCTGGTCGGTAGTCATGAACACGCCCTCTGGATGAGTGTTGCTGGACTGCCCAGCAGCACTAGTCTGACGTGTGGTTCTCCCTCTTCCCCTTCCAGACATACTGAAAGTCAAACGGGAATTAGAGTTAGACATGATTCAATGATTGATACTTAATTAAGGAATACTACGGAATATAATAAATTCCTACACATATTCCTAACTTATCTATCAATAAGCATAAGGAAGGGATTTGATTTAATTCGGATCCAATTAAAATGTATTGTACTAAGTGTAACCGTTATGTGTTTGTTATGCTTAATTCTGAACCTCGCTCTGATACCAAGCTGTAACGCCTCACTCTCAGACCCACTGTAACAAAGAGTATTACGGGAGTAATACCATCTGTTAAAGCGGAGAATAGAGTATAATGGAAGCGACCATTTGTAATCAAGCTATAACTATCTACTGAATACGTCGAAAAGATGGTATCTATTTTTTTTTCAAGTGGTTCGACCTATTCAATAAATATTTATAACGAAATTACAATGGCTAAAGACCTATCAGAATAAGCATAGTAATAAATGATAAACATCGCAGAACATAATCACATAACAGATATAACATCCCAGAACAATACATCATCAATACAGATCCAAATACTATAAGTGGGTACAAAGCCACTGCTCACACATGTGAGTCAAAAATATGTACATAAGAGTCTGAAATAACAGAGTAACTGAATAGTGGACAAATAAAAGAGCTATCTATCAGCATAGCAGATAATGTCCAAGCGGAAGCACAGAAAGCTAAGTCCAGAGACCTAACCTGAAACAACTCGGTCTGACCCGAGCGAAAACACTCGGGTCAGGCTAGCTAAATAATCAGTAATAACTGAGATATATATAATAATGCAGTACATAAATAAAACAATACTTCTCCAAAGAGAAGAGTAATATGGACTACATGAATATAATGACGATCCCTAATCATCAATAACAGTAAAAATCTCCAAAGAGAATACAAACACCAAAGTGTTAAATAAATAAAATCGCCTCATATCATCGGCGTAGCCAAAGCTATATAAAGTTGCCCTTAGGCAATAATCCCAAGAGTGACCAGAGTCAATAATCAATGCCCAAGCAAAGATCGATGCTCCAAGAGCAATAGGGATATACTGAAAGGTCAATGAAATCAAACACTGAAAAGCAGTGTCCAGAGACACTGTGAATCCACAAGGTAATCGCACTTACATCGTATGGTTCCATAGAACCAACACCGAATGGCGATACTCGAATGGATATAAAATCATCAGATAATACAAGTATTGCACGTGCACCGACCAGAGTCGTTGTTGCCAAGTACTGTTGAGTTGTGATCGATCACTCGCACAGACGCGGAACGCGCGAAACGACAAGATCCTTCCCAGAAGGATAAAAGGCCCAGAGGCACATGCCGTAAAAACTGCTCCATAGAGCAGGTGTCCAGAGATGGTTGCCCAGAGGCGTGGTGATCCAGAGGTCCAGTACTGGCCGTCCAGAGACTAATGTGCCACTAACTTCTTGGAGAGGAACCCGTAAAGTGTTAACAATGAGTCCTATACCCCACGTTCGCACTAAACGGTTTCCTAACCAATAGCAAGCTCACACTCCAAACAATAAAAAGTCCACCTCATATCATCGGTAAACTAGACCCAAAGGTCAAAACGATCAATCGAATAGGTCTGGGATTAACCAGAAAGAAAATACACACGGTTTCCATAGGCCGGAGATTTTCTAACCGTTTAAGCACCTTTCCACTTCGCTTGACGTGCTAAAAGTGAGTGTGAGATTTTTATTATAGAAAATAATGGTGTAAAACGGATTTGTAATTGATTTCGAAATCACTTTTAAAACGGTCTTTTGAAAAGTCTCCTATTATGGAGTAATTAATTTAATAATTAAAAATAATATTATATAATAATTTTCAAAAGCCATTTTGGAGTGAAAAATCCTTTTAAATCCTTTTTATAAAGCCCGTGTACGAAATCCAGGGACAAATCTCAAAGAAATCGACGAAAACCAGAAAATCATCAAAAATATTCTAAGTGTTTAAAACCATTCAAAAACTGCTGCGAACCCAAGTTCGGCAATTTATTTGGACCAGCAAACTGTGTCCAAATGGCCTGAAAACTAGTAGGCATGTAGTCCGACATCCCTACTTTAAGATGCAAAAAGAATTTCTGGATTGCGAGTTGAGACGAAGTGGCAGCGACGTCTCAAAGTTGAACCCAGAAAAGATTCACACTGTTTTCCAACAGCGACCAGAGTCTAACTTTGGCACGAAAATCGAAGTACCAAACGAACTCCAATGTTGTCCAAATTTTTCAGAGATGGAGTTCGGAACACCACCTTTCCAACGAGACCAAAAACGTCAAATTACGACTTCCGATGCGAACGTGGCGGCATCGCGAAGTGGAGATCAAATCTGGAAACTGGGTTTATTTTTTTTATTTTTATTTTTTTTGAACCCCCAGCCCGCTTGGGCTGGGGGTACTTGGGGCCCGTCCCCAGCCCGCGCGGGCTGGGGGATATGGGCCGCCCGCGCGGGCTGGGGGATATGGGCCGCCCCCAGCCCGAATGGGCTGGGGGATCTGGGCCCTGCCCCCAGCCCACCCGGGCTGGGGATCTGGGCCGCCCCCAGCCCGAATGGGCTGGGGGATCTGGGCCGCCCCCAGCCCACGCGGGCAGGGGGATCTGGGCCCTGGCCCCAGCCCACGCGGGCTGGGAGATCTGGGCCGCCCCCAGCCCGAATGGGCTGGGGGATCTGGGCCCTGCCCCCGGCCCACGGGGGCTGGAGGATCTGGGCCGCCCCCGGCCCACGCGGGCTGGGGAGTTGGCCGGCCCTCCAGCCCATGCGGGCTGGGGGGGTGTGTGTGCCAGCCCATGAGGGCTGGCCTATCCCTGGCTAGCCCAACTGGGCTAGCCTGCTGTGCCTGAGTGCAGCCCAGGCCTGCCCTGGTGCACCCAGAGCCTTGTTTTTAGCCCATTTCCAGACTGTGCATTTACAGCCAGCATGTTTTTGAGTTTTTTGTGATCTAGAGGTGTTTTTTTCAAGTTTTGACATCAAAATTTTCACCAAAATTATACTAGCAATAATTACTAATAAATAGTAATTACCTTAATGAAGCAAAGGATCAAACACCTAGTGTGCAACAATCAAAGCAAGGCAACTCCTCACCCCAAGCAAAGATCAAGAGACTTCAAGGACCCAAAATCACAAAAAAAAAACAAAACAATGATTACAACCAAATGGGAGAGATTAAATAAGGATTAAATAGGATTAGGGATTAAGAGAGATTGCATTACCTTCCTTCTTTTTTTTTTTTCTAGGATTAAACTAATTTATGAAGAGAAGGAAATGGAGCTTCTAAATGGAGGCCATTAATTTTGTTTAGATCTAGCTTTTAGGAATTTATGAAGAGAAGGAGGGTTAGGGTTATGAGTTTAAGATATTATATAGGAGGGGGTTAGGCTAATGGGTTATGGTAAGAGGGTTTAGAAACCCATTAGGACTTAGTTTATTTTCTAAGTTATCATGTGAACAAAAATCCTAATAAGCATTCTAGTTTTAATTAAAACCATGTAATTATCTCATTTGGCCCATTAACCCATGATCACTTTTTATTTAAAAATTCCCCATTTCAACCCAAAATATTTTAATTTGCAAACCAATTGCAAATTTAAATTCCCAAAATTTTGTTTAGCCCCCTTTTTAACTTAAAATCATAATTTTTAACTTATCATTCGGTAATTGCAATCTCAGGGTTGTTACAGGAATTGATGTAATACTACGCAAATAAAAGGTAACTACATAAAATCAATGTTTCGTAATAAATTGTAATTGATAATTAAGTAGGAATGGGTTTGAATTTGACAAAAAGGAAAATTTATTATTTGCTTACCCATCTATTCAATCTATTAAATTTGATCAGATCCATTTGCAATTAAACGAATTTATTTACAAGTTAGTATGTATTTAGCTGATAACTATAAACCAATTAGGGCAATTGGGTATATATATTACTAGTTAAGTTATATAAGATAATGGTTGACTTAATTAAGGGAGTTTATGTAATAATTTCATTTATTTTGTAAGTGGAAATAAAACGTTAATGATAACAAGTATTCAAAATTTACCATCTATTTAGTATATTAAGTATAATTGATAATCAACTGCAGCAAGTAATAAATAATAAATACGTAACGTTAAATGAAGTAATATTTGAAATTTAATATTTAGAAACTATGTAAATATAAGTGCAGATGAAATTGGGGATATTTACATATTGAAATATGAATCCAATAATAAATCAATCTAATTGACAATAAATAATGGAAAGTAAATTTCATTAAATTTTGGAAATTTAATATATATATATACAGTTATAAACCCTAGCTCCATCCTATTGTCATTTGCTGTATATTCATTTCTTCATCTCCTTCTCCTCCTCAAATGGTTGCAAAACCTAGATCTACTTCAATCCAAATTTCAATGAAAATGCAAACACTTCAGAAAAATTCCACAAAAAATATATGTTAATGTTCTCGAGGCACGTAATCTACTGGTGCAATTCGTTTTCTGTTTTGAACATTCGTTTGACCAGAATTAATTCAAACAGTCCGTGACCATTCATCATCGTCGTCGCAAACTTCGTCGGATCGTCAAACCTTTTCTGGGTTTTGTAGAGTGGACGATGGGGATCGCATCTATATGGTTTTTGTGTCGATTCAACGGTTAGATCGTCGTAGATCTTCGATTAGGGTTTCTAGAAGGGGGCTGCGTGCGTTTCTGGGAATAGAAGGAGTGACGTGGCACATATATTTGTAAGCGATGAATGTGTGTCGTTTTATTTATTTTCAATTTTGAATTCAATCATCATTTTTCGCCATAACTTTCTCATACGAAGTCAGATTCATACGAAATTTCTTTTGTTAGGATCGTAATTTAATTCCAGATTTGATGACGCTGGTTTGGACGAATTCCGAGAAGGGCGAATTTTTGGGTTTAAATCGAATTTAAATTCGATTTAAATTCAAAAGGTGAGTGTTTTAACCCACTCACAACTACTAGAAGCTTTTATGTTTGTTTAAATTAATTTTAGAAATGAATAGAAATTTATTTATGAGTATTTGGCATGTTTATTTTATTCATATCTGTTGAACTGCATTTATTTAATTTAACTGTTAATTTAATTAATTTATTGCGTATAAATTTACAGTTAAAATTTATTTGTTTGTATATGAACTGCTAGTTAACAGTTATATAATTTATTACTGAATATAGACTGTAGATTAATAGCTGTTAAATTTAATTTGAATAAAATTGCCAGTATTACCTGTTATGTAGTACCAAAAATAATATTGTTATTGATTGGTATTGATTGATGATTACGATTTGGATGATGGATGATGTTGATGAATGGATGTTTATTGTATATCATTAAATTGCAAATTATCATACATATTTCATTTCATTCGGGATTGTGGTTTGAAATGATATATAACCGCAAAATTTTATATCTTTTAAATTGCGGATTGAAATGATAAATATCCGTATCACTTGACCATAGGATAGAAAATTATATACAGGCACCGCGGTCTATATATAACTATTTTAATGTGATTTCTATGGTTTGGATGGAATACGGTTTATAATAATCTTAAATTTATATTGTATAAATATTTTTCTTCCATATATATATACATATGAAGTTGAAAATTTTGAAATTAAAAGGTGTATAAAAATCTTTATTAAAAATGGAAGAAAATGAAGAAAATGGAGTTTAATAATTTATATCATATGTTTAAATGTTAAGTTTGGAAATTTTAAGATATGATATTTATAATTGGATTTTCCCAAAATAAATTGAAATGAATATTCTAGTATAATTTGAATTGGGAAAAATATATATATTTTATTACTAGAAATTAAAGTCTTATTATTTATGGATTTTATACGAATATTGAAGACTAATTATTAGAACAATTGATTTGTTGAAAGAATAAAATCCAACTTTAGTTTGAAATATTGATACTCAAAATGGATATACGTATATATAAATAAATTAAAGTGGTTTTGGAACTTGAGAGAGATAATATAAATTTTGGTTTAGACTTTAATAAAGAAATGTATTTGTAAAGCCATGAGAACTATTTTCTTTACAAAGTAACATTTAAGTTAAACCATTTAATTCATATACCGTTGAATGTCCAAACCATTCAAGTTTTGGAAGTTATGGTTTTAAATTATGATTTTCAAAATACTATGCTTGAAAATATTTGATTTTCAGACGTTATGAAGTTAAAGCATTTTGATTTTGGAAAAGAATTATATTTGGGATAAGTGATAAAATATGGTTTTGGGTTTTGAAATGATATCGTATTCATGGTTATGAAATGGAATGTTTATTCTGATTTTTAAAGTATAACCTATTTTTAAATGACCGCGGTGTTATAATAACGATGGGTTGGCAAAGAGACCGGGATCGGATATCTGACATACTCTCTGTCGATACCGAAAACCACTTTGACTAACCGTGTACGCGGTGGAGATTCCAGAATGAAGTAGGTGGCGGCGACGTTTCCTGTAAGGTAAATACGTGGACCCGACTCCCGTGAGTTGGCATAAGGTGGCTAAAACAGGAGCGATTCTCAGGCCAATGAGGTCATTCCTCTGATCGGACCCTCCTCTTCGATATTATACTTTGATTTTGGATTGATTCAGTGGCCACTTCTATATTTTGATTTTGGGGAGTTAGTCCGAGGTGGGCGGTAACTGCGGCTACGCATTTCCACCAGCCTGGATAGCAATTGGTATATCTACCCTGGCATTGCCTAGTTGTGCCGTGTCACCTACCATACCGAGCCTTTACTACGAGTTTCTATTTGTGTCGTACCTATGGAGTATCCTCTGGTAGCTTCCCGATCAGGAGGTATTACGGTACTGTATAGACTATTGGCATTATTTGTGTTAAGGGCTATATGGGTAACCCCTTAACGCTATTAAAAAGTAAGTTTATTTTATAAATAGACACTATTATAATAGCGCAATATACTACATAGTAAATAGTTTAACGGATCCTTAGGAGATGTAAATCCCGAACATCTCTTGAGTTACTGTACTCATATTTATTTCTGTTAATTTAACTCACATAAGATCTTTTAGTCTGACTCGAGTGTTTTTGTCTTTTCAAATTCGCTCGGGTCAGTCCGAGCGTTTCAGGATCGAAGATTTTAGCTTTGGAGGACGAAGACGAAGAATCCGTATTATATTATTTATAGTATTGCACCACACTCTAAATTTCCGCTGCATTGATTGTATTGGTATGTGTAACCCTGATATTCATTGTATAAGTAAAATAAATATTTTGTAAACAGTTATCATGAACTGTATATTGATTATTATATTTTATCCTTCCGCTGTGAGATTCTATTTTGTTTTATTTCTTCTCTGTTTTTCTTATTTACCCCATAACAATCCGCCCTTGCGTATGCTTTGAATTGGCACGTGTGTCGGTTTAAAGTGTGCGAAAAGGCGGGATGTTACAGTAACTTATCTATTAATTTATTATTCACAACAAGGAGTATAAATCTAATCAATTGTTACAGCTTAGTAACTTATCTATTAATTTATTATTCACAACAAGGAGTATAAATCTACCTACCAAATAGCTGATTCATATCCTATATTAAAACCACTTTTAATTAATAACATATAATTTCTCTTTTTAATACAACATTTATTTCATTCCTCATTAACCTTTACAATTATAATTGATTGGAATTACATTAAAACAGATGTCAACTACATTTAATCAGTCCTATTAAATCCTATTCTAATGATTTTTTTTCTATTAGTAAATTATAAATTTAATCGTTCACAATATTAAATTTCAAAATCTTATTTAATTGAATATTTTTAACTAAAAAAATACGGATCATTACAAGAGCAGGACTAATTCCCATTATATCAGTGATCGACCATCCAATTGCTTCTTTGTGTTTCGACAACATTGAAAGAAAGAAAGCTTTTTGGTCAAGAGAGAGAGTTAAAGAAATTATGATAGGAAACGTTTTGTTATCCTTAGTTATGCGTACTTATGGTAATCAGGAAGGTGTTTTGTAGGATCAATTTCACCCTAGAGGGGGGTGAATAGGGTGATACTATCAATTATAAAAATTATATGCGAAAGTATATAAAATAATTTCAATACAGATATAGCAGAATAATAGCAGCATAGATAATAGCAGAAAAATAAATGCAGAAATAAAACAACACGGATTTACCCAGCTTCGGAAAAACCCTGCCTATGTGTTGCCCTCAAGGTTTCTACTAGAAATTAAGTAGTTAGACGCGTACACACGTAAACTCGCGACACCAGTTATCAACTAACCTAACTCTACACTCAGAACCCTACCACAATTCAGCCACTGAGTTGCGAATTCTCGAACTACATTAACGTAGTTTGTCCCCTAGTCACACGACTAGACTTTACAAATACTTAAAAGAGAAATACAAAATTTAAAAAAAATTTAACAAAACCCTAATTTTAAATAATAAAGCCTAAATATTATTTATAATAACGGGCCCAAATAAAAAAGTAAATCCCCTTTTTCTTTCCTATTATTCGGTTGGTATCTTTCTTCGTAAGATTAATGTCTGCCTCGTCCTGTTTCCCTCTTTCAAAAATTAGGGGTTCTCTTTGTTTAAACGGTCGACCTCAGTTGTTCAATCGAATAGATGATTTCTCGTCCCTTGCCTTGTCGATTGAATTTTTCTTCGATTTGCAACCGGCTGCTTCAACATGTCGAGTTTGGTTTTAATGATCTGGTATGTGATTTCCTTCTATTTGTTTTTGTTTATATGCTTGAACTCGAATGATTTGGTAGCCGATGGTGAGATGGGTTTAAATAGGGTTCAAACCCCTTAATTTTCGTTCGTATAATATCGTATGATAATTTTTCTCCGCCACTGATTGTTACTTGAATGCTTGTGACATTTTCTGACTTCTTCAATTCGTATAATTTCTATTTACTTGATTATCACGACTTTGAATTGCTTTGTTCGACTCCTTGGCCACCACAGCTCCGACTTTGGTTTGAAACTGCTGTTGACATCTGTCACTTTGGATTGATTTCTATTGTGACTTTGCACTTTGATTTGTTCAATTCGAACTTGTTATTTGTAGATAATTCTTGCGACTTTGCTGACTGGTTTGTTGCTAGTAGCCGTAGTAGTTTCGCTTGATATCTGTAACATCATATATGTACATATATACATATGTATATGTATATGTATATGTATATGTATATGTATATGTATATGTATGTGTTTGGTAAATTTCACTGCACTTGTATCAGTCCAATTTTCATGTTGCTTTGATCTAGTTTGCATTTGCCTGCGATATTTGAATTGTTGTATGTTTCAATATGCACTGTCTTTTTGTGTACTGCCCTGGTGCATTTGCTCATTCGAGCTAGCTCTGATAGTTGCTGTGCATTGCATACATGTGTGTTCATATATGTATGTGTGTTTGAGTAGTTCATGTTGCCAGGTTTTTTTGTTTGTTCATTAGCTTGGTCTGATTCCATTGTTGTCTGGTTGCTCCTTTGTTTCAATGAGTCTGATTGAACTGTTGGAGTCTGGTAGTTGTGTATACATATGTATATACAGTGTTGTTTCACTGTTTACATGTTTGATTATGTGCTCTGTCTCGACTGCTCTGGTTTGAGTCACTTGTTAAAGAAGTTGTTTGGTGGTTCAAGTTAAATTTGCTGCTGCATTCACTACTTTTGTACATTTAGACTAATGAGGCTTGTTGTAGTTTCACTGGCTCTGACCTTTGTCGTGCCTGATCAGTTCATAATTATGGTCTTTGTTGCATGTCACCATGTGTGCACATGCATATGCATGTGTGTGTGTGTGTGTGTGTGTATGTTGTTGAGACTGTTGACATGTACATTTTGTTGTTGCACATTTTAGTTTTGTGCTTTCCTCTAGTTCACTTAAGTGTGGTTGGAATGTCTAATCTCCTCAATTTTGTATTGTTCACTACTTTTTGCGCTTGTTCATTTTAGATTTTGGACTAGTCGAGTTGTTTTAGTTGTCTTGACCATTTTATTGAACTTGTACATTTGGATTTGCGCCTGTGTTGAATCTAGCTTATTGCTCGGGTTTGACCTTGCCATTATGTCATGTGACGCCCCACCTCTATACCCACGCTAGCCAAGAACACTACGGTGTAATGCTGTCAACTAGCACGGAGAATAAGGCTGTTGAGGAGCGACCATCCGTGTAATTGCTTTGTGCGAGCACCGATATGCCAGATTGTATAACATGCATTTTATTTCGAGAGGAAATCCGACATACCGATACAAACACAAAGCTACTACACAGTGGCTATAATAATCTTTGGAAACAAATATAGAAATAAGCATAACACAAATCAGTCACAGCTAATTCATATCACAAAGGCGAAAGAAGATATGAATATATAACTAACACATGAAAGTGTATATCAGAGTAGTGGTCAAAAAGATCCATAATAATACAAAAGAATAGCAACACGTGCTATACAAAAGAATACAACTATGAGTCCATATCTCAAGTGTATACAACAAAATAAACTACTAATCTAAGTAGTTAGCCAAAAGTCAGAGTAACGATCCTGGATGAGAAGTCAAGCAGAAGAACCTGTAACATCTCGGTCTGACCCGAGTATTATTTAATAAGAAAATAATAAACGGATCAGTCTAGCTATAAATATCAGATGAAATGATATAGAATAAGAAATATGACTAAACGTATAATAATCACAATGCCAAGCTGTGATATATAAGTAATTGAAAAATCAATAAGAGACTAATCAATATCACAAAGATCTTCTCAAAGATAAAAAGGAATGTCATACTCCTAATTTCATTCACCAAGCCATAATAAATGACATATATATATATATATATCAATGCCAATCGTAAAAGTTGGTGAAACATAAATTCCAGAATTCAACACACGAAATCCAGAAATCACAAGAAAAGGATGGCCAAGACATTGATGCAGTGCAAACGGTACATCCAATGAATCAAAAAGCAACGACATTGATGTAGTGCAAACGATACATCCAACGAATCAAAAAGCAAAGACATTGATGTAGTGCAAACGGTACATCCAATGAATCAAAAGCAAAGACATTGATGTAGTGCAAACGGTACATCCAATGTCTCAAAAAGCAAAGACATTGATGTAATGCAAACGGTACATCCAATGAATCAAAAGTAAAGACATTGATGTAGTGCAAACGGTACATCCAATGTATCAAAAGCAAAGAAATTGATGTATTGCAAATGGTACATCCAATGTATCAAAAACAAAGACATTGATGTAGTGCAAACGGTACACCCAATGAATCAAAAGCAAAGACATTGATGTAGTGCAAACCGTACATCCAATGTATCAAAAGCAAAGACATTGATGTAGTGCAAACGGTACATCCAATGTATCAAAAACAAAGACATTGATGTAGTGCAAACGGTACATCCAATGTATCAAATAATTCGGAGCATCGACGTCGTACAACGTGGCATCCGATGAACCAAATCAAAAAGATATCGCACAATGCTAGTCTAAATCACAAAGATGATCGTCATGATCAACGAGAAGTGTCAATTACACTAAGCTAGTAAATATATGAGTTTAGCTACATGTCCCATAACCACTTGCTTAACTTAAATATTTACGAACAAACTGTAGATTTCCACTAGAAAATTGTCACAAGAGTTTCAATCGAACAAGTCCAAGAATTAACCGACGAAGTAAACGCAAGCGTTTCATACCACTCGTTTTACTAAGTCGTTTAATTAGATTTCTCATACGAGTGAGGTAAAGGCTTGTATATACTAATAGATTGGAAAACGGTTTAGGAAAACGAGCTTTGTAATAAAATAGTGTTGAAATCATTTGAAGAAAGAGTTTTGATATTTACTACTAGTATAGAAAACCTTTATATTTTTTAAAGTGACAAATCACAGAAATGATTGTAGAAACAATCAATCACTAAAATTCACATACGAATATGTGAATAAAATCCAAAGAAACCGATAAAAAAATCCATCGAAATGGATATTCAAGAATCCCTAAAAAGGAGTCATCAAAGTCATAATAAATGATAACAACAAATAGGATTATCACGAATCGATTTAAATTGGAAATTCAATCCAAAAAGGCAAAATGAACTCAAACAGCAGGTTCAGTCGACTGAACAGAGTTTTCAGTCGACTGACCCTGTGCCTGGAAATTTTCCAGGTTCAAGAAACTTTCTGTTTCTAGTTTCAGTCAATTGAACAGAGGATTCAGTCGACTGAATCATGCGTGGAAACTTTCGGGTTCGAGGTTCAGTCGACTGAACAGACTTTTCAGTCGACTGAATCTTGCCTGGGCTGTTTTTCAGCCTATCCAAATGAAGAGCAAACTCTTCCAAAATGCAACCGGACGAACATTGGCTCTAAGGTTTTATGCCAATCGGCAACCCGGCCCTATATGCTCCTCGATGCATCACCAAAAGCATGATCAAACATCCATAAAAGGATTTCACACAAATTTGACTAAAAACCCAAAAATTGGAATATTCACAAAACCAATCCAAATCAAGAGCAAATGCACATGAAGAAGTGTTAGGAATTCATACCCAACAACCAAAGATAATTATAGTCATAGATGTGAGATAAAAATCTCGCTTTTGAACCCAAATCAATGAAGGAGGAGCTTTAAGAACAAGCTAAGATCAATTCCTCTTAAATCTCAACACTAGAAGCTTGAATCTAAGCTCAAAAGAAGAACATTCCCTAAGTTAGGTTTGGGAAATTTCTGAAATCAAAGAGAGAATGAGTTGGAGAAGATGAAGAGAAAGCTTACCAATGGGTTCTCTTGAGTTTGGAGCTAGAAGATGGATTTGCTAATGGAAACTAGGGCTTAGGATTTCCTAATTCTTTTTCTCTTCCCCCATTTTTGATGAAGCTTGAATGTATTAGGAAATTATGAAGTAATGAAGAGGAGAGGGGTTTGGAACTGAGCTAGTAAGTGGGGTTATTGGGCTCAGCCCAAACCAAAGCCCTAAGTGAAAAGTGGCAAAATTCCACCAACTCCAAACATATTGAAGTTTATACTCAAAAAGGTCGCAAACGTCATTTGAACTCAATGGGGGTGGTCTCGAGTCCCAATTCGACTGTTTGCAAAAAGTAGCTTTTCGGACCAAAATCCGATGAACGATAAGACATTTAAATAAAATATTTAAATATAAAATCGATAAATATGCGGGTTGTTACAGACTCCCCTCCTTAAAGAAATTGCGTCCTCGCAATACTTAAGAAGAAAATTAGAAGTAACAACCATGGAAGCATATCAACACAAAAGAAAATTTGAGTCAAGAAGTCCACCATAAAGAGCACGAAGGATTAAATCCGAAAGTTTTCGTTCGATGAATTCTCAAGACTTCTCAAGAGCAATCCTTAGGATTTGAGAACCATTGAACTTTTACCAAAAAGAATATCTTTATATCGAAGGCGCTCAACCTCCGAAGCAATGATGCGAATAGAACGTTGCTCATAAATCAAATCTGGTGAAACTTCAATTTCCATAATATCACCGGGCACAAGAATAAAAACCGGATCCCTAAGGCATTTCCGTAGATAAAAGACGTGGAGAACGTCAAGAATAGCAGAAAATTGAGCTGGTGCAACGACGTAGTATAATAACAGTACGCCCGAGAAACTAGAAACTCAAAAAATTTGGGACATCAGTGTAGTACAAAAACGGTACGCCCAATGAACCAAAGCCCGAATAATTTCGCAACACCGACGTAGTACAAAAACGGTACGTCCAATGAACCGATAAACCGGAACAACGATGTAGTATAATAATGGTACATCCATTGATCCAGATAAGACGGAACATCGATGTAGTATAATAACAGTACATCCGATGAACCGAACACCATAAAAGAACATCGGACGCTAGTCCATAAAAAAATGAGATAAAGCTCAATAAAACGAAGTATATCAAAACGTTCGCTGAACTTGATAAAAAGATAATTCCATTCCGACATCATCAAAGAATCAACACCCTGTTGCCAACGACAAAACATATTGGCAACACGATTTCCCCTTCGGGAATAAAAAGAATATCAAGATCATAAGATGCTAGGAACTCGAGTCGACATGAAGTTCCTTATGAGAAAATAAATATTCCAAAGATTTATGATCGAGGTAGAGAACAAATTTCTCATCCAAATATGATGATGCCAAATTCCGAAAATAAAAACAATAGCCGCGAGCACTAGATCATGAGTGGCATATCTAGTCTCGATAAGCTATAATGATTTAGAAGCACAAGTGATAGCACGTTCTCCTTTGGAAGAGAATGGCATCCAAACCAATACGACTAGTATCGGTACAAACAGCAAAGTCTTGGTTCCCTTCGGAAAACACAAGAATAAGAGCATCGGAAAAGAATTCTTTCAAAAAATCTTCTTTCCCAAAAACTAAAACTTTCAAAATTACAATTAACTTATGTAATCATCTTTTTAGAAAATTTTACTTATTTGAAGTGAATTTTACTGTGTTTGATTGTCTCATCAAAGCGTTTAGGAAATTCCTATCGATAACGTTGATCAAGCGCATCGATCAAAATTCTTAAAGCACTCAACGGGCAATAAAATCACAAAATCATCTTCTAGATAATAAACATGTTTCTTAAAAACTTTTAAGAATATTCTTCGTTCATTTAAGAGAAAAAATCAAATTGTACTTATAACTAAATCTTATGAAAAAGATTTGCAAAGATTTTTAAATTGCTATTTTCATCCAAAATCAATAAATACTAGAATGGAGTCATCGAGATATTGGTAAAATACTCGATTTATAAAATGGATGAAACAAGATAGGCAAACTGAATGACATAATAAGTCATTCATAAGAATCGTAACGAGTGCAGAATGCGGTAAGTGGAATGCTAACTCCCGCAACTCGTAGCCAAATGAAAATCGGTGGCAAGGTCGAACTAGAAAGACCTTAACACCACACAAAAGATTTCTTAGGTGATAATTCTAAGACAAACTCAAAAATACCGGAAAAGTTTCACAAATTATTTAGATAAGAGAAATAACACTTTTCTCATCTTGAGGGATTAAAGAATAAAATGATGCCTTCAAAAATTTGAAATCGGAATCACAAGAAAAATAGAAATCTGCTTAACAGATTAAAAATGTCGAAGATGAATAGTCCACACGGGACAAAGGATATGGCTTCAGAATAATTAAGCCAATCCTTTCAAAAATAAATTCCGAAGCCTAAGTAAAAATTGGCTCGGAAAGAAAAATCACATAAAATAATTTTGACATCAATAGAAAGCAAATTGAGTGTTGCGGATACACTAATCCGGATTCACAATCCTCAAAGAAGTCAACAAGTTCTTTGGATATAAAATAGTGCGATGGAACCCATATCAAAAAGAACTCAAATAAGAAGATCACGAAATAAAACAATGCCATCAAGGATTGAGTGAAAAATACTTTGACCAAGAGAAGAGTTGTTAGGGGCTTGCAGCTTTCCCTCTCTCTTGTTTGGAAGCTTAGGACACGAAGATAAAAGATGACCCGAACCTTTGCAATAGCGACAAAAGAGGGGTCTCGGACACTCCCTTGCATAATGGTCCGTGGAACCACAATTGTAGCATTGGCCATGACTAGAGGTAGAAGTCTTTGCTACCGGAATTTGTTGCTTCCCTTTCTTATTAGAATCGGGGCCTTTGAATTTGATAGGCCTCTTCAAGTTATTGTCGAAGTTCTGTTGGGCACGCACAACCTCAACACCACCTACATTATCGGCCTCTTCAAGACGAAGAGCGATATCAATAAGCTGATCAAATGAAACCTCAAGTTTCAGAAGTAATGGCTTCTTAAGATTCTTATTCAAGCCATAGACAAATCTCTGATTTTTCTTCAATGGGGTATTAATGTACTCAACCCCGTATTTGGACAGAGATTCGAAAGATGCGACATAGTCTGTCACAGAAGATTCACCTTGAACAAGGTCAATAAAACGCCGTGCCAAAGTTACTTTTTCAGCCTCCGACACAAACTTTAGTTCGAATCGTTCCCGGAATTGCTCCCAAGTAAGATCCGCTTCAACGATTTCAGAAATTAAAAGCTCATATCAATCTAATGCTCTTTCTTGGAGCATGCTAGAAGCCACTTGGACTCGATGTAGATCAATAAGGTTCATGCGAGAAAAGATGCGATCGCATGATTTGAGCCAAGCTTGAATTTCTATAACACCCTCGGATCCCTTGAATGGCCTTCCACCCAAATCGGTATAGTCTCTACACAAGCGTGCAAAACCGAATCTAGGATGAGTAGGCTTTGGAATGGGACCGGCTGCTTGAGCGTTCTTTACTAGATCAAGAAGCTGCTGGGCAGACATAAAAACTCCATCCTGGGGTGGAGTGCTAGATGGTACGGCTCTGGGGCGGCCTGGTCTAGACATTTCTCTTCCTTTAGAAAGAAAGAAGAAGAAGAAAAAGGTTATTCACCAAATTGAATATCAAGCAATCTTGATAGATAAACAAGGAATCATAAGGAAAATAGGATGAATCGATACGAAGACTCGACTTAAATCCTAAAGCACGACTCCTAAGATGGACTTAGGACGATGATCCTTGTTATAATATTCCATATTGTTCCGAAGTTTGGTTCTGATACCAAGCTGTGACGCCCCACCTCTATACCCACGCTAGCCAAGAACACTACGGTGTAATGCTGTCAACTAGCACGGAGAATAAGGCTGTTGAGGAGCGACCATCCATGTAATTGCATTGTGCGAGCACCGATATGCCAGATAGTATAACATGCATTTTATTTCGAGAGGAAATCCGACATACCGATACAAACACAAAGCTACTACACAGTGGCTATAATAATCTTCGGAAACAAATATAGAAATAAGCATAACACAAATCAGTCACAGCTAATTCATATCACAAAGGCGAAAGAAGATATGAATATATAACTAACACATGAAAGTGTATATCAGAGTAGTGGTCAAAAAGATCCATAATAATACAAAAGAATAGCAACACGTGCTATACAAAAGAATACAACTATGAGTCCATATCTCAAGTGTATACAACAAAATAAACTACTAATCTAAGTAGTTAGCCAAAAGTCAGAGTAACGATCCTGGATGAGAAGTCAAGCAGAAGCACCTGTAACATCTCGGTCTGACCCGAGTATTATTTAATAAGAAAATAATAAACGGATCAGTCTAGCTATAAATATCAGATGAAATGATATAGAATAAGAAATATGACTAAACGTATAATAATCACAATGCCAAGCTGTGATATATAAGTAATTGAAAAATCAATAAGAGACTAATCAATATCACAAAGATCTTCTCAAAGATAAAAAGGAATGTCATACTTCTAATTTCATTCACCAAGCCACAATAAATGACATACATACATACATATATATATATATATATATATATATATATCAATGCCAATCGTAAAAGTTGGTGAAACATAAATTCCAGAATTCAACACACGAAATCCAGAAATCACAAGAAAAGGATGGCCAAGACATTGATGTAGTGCAAACGGTACATCCAATGAATCAAAAAGCAACGACATTGATGTAGTGCAAACGATACATCCAACGAATCAAAAAGCAAAGACATTGATGTAGTGCAAACAGTACATCCAATGAATCAAAAGAAAAGACATTGATGTAGTGCAAACGGTACATCCAATGTATCAAAAAGCAAAGACATTGATGTAGTGCAAATGGTACATCCAATGAATCAAAAGCAAAGACATTGATGTAATGCAAACGGTACATCCAATGTATCAAAAGAAAAGACATTGAAATGAATCAAAAGCAAAGACATTGATGTAGTGCAAACGGTACATCCAATGTATCAAAAGCAAAGACATTGATGTAGTGCAAACGGTACATCCAATGTATCAAAAACAAAGACATTGATGTAGTGCAAACAGTACATCCAATGTATCAAATAATTCGAAGCATCGACGTCGTACAACGTGGCATCCGATGAACCAAATCAAAAAGACATCGCACAATGCTAGTCTAAATCACAAAGATGATCATCATGATCAACGAGAAGTGTCAATTACACTAAGCTAGTAAATATATGAGTTTAGCTACATGTCCCATAACCACTTGCTTAACTTAAATATTTACGAACAAACTGTAGATTTCCACTAGAAAATTGTCACAAGAGTTTCAATCGAACAAGTCCAAGAATTAACCGACGAGTAAACGCAAGCGTTTCATACCACTCGTTTTACTAAGTCGTTTAATTAGATTTCTCATACGAGTGAGGTAAAGGCTTGTATATACTAATAGATTGGAAAACGGTTTAGGAAAACGAGCTTTGTAATAAAATAGTGTTGAAATCATTTGAAGAAAGAGTTTTGATATTTACTACTAGTATAGAAAACCTTTATATTTTTTAAAGTGACAAATCACAGAAATGATTGTAGAAACAATCAATCACTAAAATTCACATACGAAGATGTGAATAAAATCCAAAGAAACCGATAAAAAATCCATCGAAATGGATATTCAAGAATCCCTAAAAAGGAGTCATCAAAGTCATAATAAATGATAACAACAAATAGGATTATCACGAATCGATTTAAATTGGAAATTCAATCCAAAAAGGCAAAATGGACTCAAACAGCAGGTTCAGTCGACTGAACAGAGTTTTCAGTCGACTGACCCTGTGCCTGGAAATTTTCCAGGTTTAGGAAACTTTCTGTTTCCAGTTTCAGTCGACTGAACAGAGGATTCAGTCGACTGAATCATGCCTGAAAACTTTCGGGTTCCAGGTTCAGTCGACTGAACAGACTTTTCAGTCGACTGAATCTTACCTGGGCTGTTTTTCAGCCTATCCAAATGAAGAGAAAACTCTTCCAAAATGCAACCGGACGAACATTGGCTCTAAGGGTTTATGCCAATCAGCAACCCGGTCCTATATGCTCCTCGATGCATCACCAAAAGCATGATCAAACATCCATAAAAGGATTTCACACAAATTTGACTTAAAAACCCAAAAATTGAAATATTCACAAAACCAATTCAAATCAAGAGCAAATGCACATGAAGAAGTGTTAGGAATTCATACCCAACAACCAAAGATAATTATAGTCATAGATGTGAGATAAAAATCTCACTTTTGAACCCAAATCAATGAAGGAGGAGCTTTAAGAACAAGCTAAGATCAATTCCTCTTCAATCTCAACACTAGAAGCTTGAATCTAAGCTCAAAAGAAGAACATTCCCTAAGTTAGGTTTAGGAAATTTCTGAAATCAAAGAGAGAATGAGTTGGAGAAGATGAAGAGAAAACTTACCAATGGGTTCTCTTGAGTTTGGAGCTAGAAGATGGATTTGCTAATGGAAACTAGGGCTTAGGATTTCCTAATTCTTTTTCTCTTCCCCCATTTTTGATGAAGCTTGAATGTATTAGGAAATTATGAAGTAATGAAGAGGAGAGGGGGTTGGAACTGAGCTAGTAAGTGGGGTTATTGGGCTCAGCCCAAACCAATGCCCTAAGTGAAAAGTGGCAAAATTCCACCAACTCCAAACATATCGAAGTTTATACTCAAAAAGGTCGCAAACGTCATTTTGAACTCAATGGGGGTGGTCTCGAGTCCCAATTCGACTGTTTGCAAAAAGTAGCTTTTCGGACCAAAATCCGATGAACGATAAGACATTTAAATAAAATATTTAAATATAAAATCGATAAATATGCGGGTTGTTACATGTCATGACTTTATTTGTATTGCACTTGAGTTGAACCCGGCTTTTGATTGGGTTTGACCTTGTGCTCACCTGTCCCTGTAATTTTATCAAGTGTATACGATATGAATGGCCTTGTGGCATGTACAGTGATACATTGTGCATGTCACAGGTTGTTCATGTTTGATGAATTGAATATTAAATGATGACGAACAACCCAAATAACCAAGGCAAATAATATTTTCTAAATACATTTTATTTTACACTGTAAAAATATTTCTTTTTCAATTTTGCTGCGTCGGTGTTTTCTTTGCAGATAATTCAGATGCTGGATAATCTGGAATAGCATTGAAGAGAAAAACGCGTGAACGAGTGATATGTATTGAGGTGCAAATGTAAATTGAAAATTATGGTGTAGTCAAATTTGTATTGTAATTGAAAATTGTGTGTATATATATAATGAGGGCTTAAATGTATACTATTTAAAATTGTAATAAATATTTGTTTGATTAATATATCTATTTGAATTTAAATTCTATATTATTAATTTTATTCAGCAAATATTTATTTAATTATGTGAAGTACATTAAAAATTGCATTTACATGAATATATATATGTTTATTATCATCAAACAAAAATCATATACTTGCATATTCAACAATCTCCCCCTTTAGATGATAACAAACATATATTTACGATTTTGAATTTATTAAATGTATTTGATCAGTCAATTTGCTCCCCTTTTTTGAATGCTCCCTCTCTACAACAAAGCTCCCCCTTTATATATGCATGAAAATAAATAAAATTATGCAAATGAATCTAAATGCAAATAGAAAATTCAAAATAAAATATTTGACCTTTATTTGCCAAAATCTTAACTTTTCTCTCCCCTTTTGTTATCAGCAAAAGAGTAACAGTGTTAGAAAAATAGAGATAAAGTGATAGACATTAATACAATATTAATACCCAATTGAGTATAAATATTAAATTTCAATAAAAAATCAAATAAAAATTATAAATACTCTGTGTGACCCATATTCCACTTTAGAATGATACGGGTGATGTAAAACCATATAGCTATGTCTATTTGTGGTATATTTATATCAGGAATTTGAATATCTACTAGCCATGCATAACCGTTAGGACTTTTAAATGAGATTAGTAGTATTCCCGACTTTTATAAAAAATGAATTCAAGTATCTTCTAACCATGCATAACCGCGAGGACTTTTAAATTGGATTAGAATCAACTTGTCTATTTAATTAATCAATTTTGATATGTGTTCCATATATGCATAACCGTGAGGACTTTTAAATGAGCATGGAAGTGCATAATCAAAAGTTCCAAGTAATTCACCCATGCATAACCTTGAGGAATTTTAAATGAGAGTGAATACTTTGGATGTTTTTATTGTTAAAAATATAATAAAATATAAAATGAATAAATTTCCATTTAAAATACCACATATTGACATACTATATTGGATTTTGATGAGTGATGTCGATAGAAATATGATAGAAATAGAAATGGTCATGGAATGTTTACCAACAAAAAGTTTTTATAACTCTTGTTTAAATTTCTAAAGAAATTTACTAATTATACAGTCTCAAATTATAATATATAACTAATATCAACATTCATCACTTTTTCAATCACTATTTATCTTTTCGATAATCAGTAGGGAGTCAAATTAGTTAATATAGTCATTTAAGATCTAATCCAAAAATAATTATAAAAACAAATTTTCTAAAAATGACTAATCTGAAACAAAGTCAACAAAACAATTTTTTGGAAGGGGTTTTATAAAAGAACATGTCTGCTCTTTTGAAAATTATTTGAAATGAAAAATATGCAGATATTTTCTTTGAAAATGACGCAGCTACCGAACGTCTCATCATAAATCACGTTTCACTAGTAATTTTTCTATCAACTAGATTACCAATGTAATCTGCATCTGAATTTTCCTTTCACTCAAGATTATCATTAGTTGGATGTCGTAGACCAGACCGTAATGTGTGCAACTAATAATTTTATAGCTTTTTGAAAATGTGATTCATTAAGGATTTAATTGAAAATGTGCACATAAACAAGAAGTGAACATAGTGTCAGATCTAGAAGCCGTAGGGTAAACAAATATATTCACATGTGTCATGAGTAATCATCAATCTATAAAACATCATCATTAATCCAAACAAATCTATATGAACTAATTCAAAGATTTTAGAAATACTTATTGTATTCTCGGCATAAAAATTTAATTAATCAACAATTTTGAATAAGTCAGAATCAAAATCAACATTTACCACCTTATCACATAAATGGCTGATTTAATTCAGATTATGATGCAGATTTTTACATTTAATAATCATTCAAGATAAATGTATCGTTACCTATTTTACCTTTACTGATAATTTTTCGTTGTTTCCCATTGTGATTTTGCTACCTTTATACCAGGCTAAGGAACTTTTGTTTTGTCACCCGTTGTGTGCCTGGAACAGCCAGAATCCAAGAACACTATTGTAGTTCCTTTGCCCGCCACCACACCTACACGAGAAAAGATTTTTGTAACCTATTTGTTTTTATAGGTCCGTGGTTTTAGTGGCAAAAGAGTTTGAAAAAAATGTTTGTGGAGACCCAAAACTATTTATATATGTTCCTTTCGGCACCTAGATTTGTTTGACTTTGAGTGATTTTATATTTGTGCCTTTTGGAACCCGAATTGGGATGGTTTTTAATTTTTTGGGTCTATACCAACAAATGTTTTAGTTGTGTCCAATTTTCCACAAATTGTGCACTCAGATTTGACATGACTATTTTTGCTTCTAACAAGTTCAGGTTGATTATATCCAAGTCCTTGTCTATCTTTATTAACAGTTTGTTTCCCTAATAGCATATTTAATGATCTTTCACTTTTTGAAAAATTTTCTGCAGTCGTAGACAGTTGTTGAACTTGTGTTTTGAGAGATTCATTTTCATTTAATAATTGTGTGCACTTTTTAATAGAATTCTCTCTTCTCGTATTTTCACTTTCTTTCAAAACCAGAATTTCATTTTCTAATGATTTAATTTTAATTTATGACTTTTTAATCTCTTCTTCAAATGATGGACACTTATCCCACTTATGGCTCTTGCTTTGATAGTTTTTAACCAATTGATCAAGCTGTTTATTTAAATCTATCAAAGTATCTCTTTGTGATTCAGTTTTAGCATATTTCTCCCTAAGTCATTCGAAACAGCCATTTACTTCGTGAAAATATATAAGCAATTCTGAATGAGTAAGTTTTGATACCTTGCTTGGCTCGTCGTCGTCGTCAATGTCAGTTATATCACCTCAAAGGCACATATCTGCTTTTTAACTCTCACTATCCATGCTTTTATTATCTTCATCAGTTTCATCCCAAGTGGCTGCAAAGCTTCTCCTTTTCGGTCTCTTTCCTTGGCTGAATCGATTCAGAGGACAATTGGGCTTGATATGACCAGGTTTTTTGCACTTGTGATAGATGATCTCCCCTTCTTTAGGGTTGTCTAGAACTTTAACTATTCTGTTTTTCAATTGTTGATTTAGAGCTGGATTTCCATATCTGCGATTCCACCTTTTGAATTTCTTTATTATCAATGCTAGCTCAACTACTCCATCATCATCATCGTCATCTCACTTTCAGTTGTTCCTTTAAGAGCTATCGATTTCTTTCGAGTATCACCACCTTCACGTCTTCCTTGAATTTCATTTCTAGCTCGTAAGCAGTGAGATTTTCGATGAGCTCTTCAACTTTGATTTGTTTCAGATCTTTTGATTCTTGAATAGTAGTGACTTTGGCTTCAAAATTTCGTGGAAGGACTCTGAGGATTTTCGGACTATCTCCAACTCCGTGTATGATTTTCCAAGAGCTTTTGATTTGTATACAATATTGGAAAGTCGTCCGTACATCTCTTTGGCATTATCTTCCTTGACCATTGTGAAATTCTCGTATTCTCTACTAAGCATGGCAAGGAAAGATTCCTTGACTTGAGATGTTCCTTCGTGAGTCACTTCAAGTGTGTGCCAGATTTCCTACGTACTTAGACAATGTGAGATTAAATTCGATTTGATCAAATGAACAAATAATAGAATTCATAGCTTTAGCACTGGAATTCTGTAGTCTATTTTTAAGATCTGTCCATTGATCCATCGGTTTATCTATTTCTTGATTATCTACAACTATAGTTGGTGTTCTATAGCCTATCTCAACAATATTACAAGCATCAATGGTTTTCAGAAAAAATTCATTCTATTTTTCCAGTAAGCAAATTCACCATTGAACATTGGTGGTCTAACTATTGATTGACCCATAGCAAAAGAATTATTAAAAGAAGCCATTTTAAAAACTCAAATTTGTAAAACAAAAATTGATTTTTGAAAAATCAAGTTATTAAAAACAAAAAATTGACTTTTATTCCTAGCTTTGATACCACTTGTAGGATCGATTTCACCCTAGAGGGGGGGTGAATAGGGTGATACTATAAATTATAAAAATTATATGTGGAAGTATATAAAATAATTTCGACACAAATATAACAGAATAATAGCAGCACAGATAATAGCAGAATAATGAATACAGAAATAGAACAACACAGATTTACCTAGCTTTGGTAAAACCCTGCCTACATGCTGCCCCCAAGGTTTCTACTAGAAATTAAGTAGTCAGACGCTTACACGCGTACACTCACGACACCCGCTATCGACTAACCTAACTTTACGCTCAAAACCCTGCCATAACTCAACCATTGAGTTGCGAATTCTCGAATTACACCACTGTACTTCGTCCTGTAGTCACACGAGTAGACTGTACAAATTTTTAAAAGAGAAATAAAAAATTTAAAAACAATTTAACAAAACCCTAATTTTAAAAAATAAAGCCCAAATACTATTTATAACAACCGGCCTAAAAAGGAAAAGTAAATCCCCCTTTTTCTTTTCTATTATTCAGCCGGTATCTTTCTTCATGAAATTAATGTCTACCTCATCCTGTTTCCCTCTTTCAAAAATTAGGGTTTCTCTTTGTTGAAGCTGTCGACCTCAGTTATTCGATTGAATAGATGGTTTCTCATCCCTTGCCTTGTCGATTGATTGATTGTTTCTTCGATTTGCAACCGGCTGCTTCAACAAGTCGAGTTCGGTTTTAATGATCTGGTATGCGATTTCCTCTTATTTGTTCTTGTTTATATGCTTGAACTCGAATGATTTGGTAGCCGATGATGAGATGGGTTTAAATAGGGTTCAAACCCCTTAATTTTCGTATGTATAATATCATCTGATAATTTTTCTCGACCATTGATTATTACTTGAATGCTTGTGATGTTTTCCGACTTCTTCAATTTGTATAAATTCTATTTACTTGATTATCACGGCTTTGAATTTCTTTGTTCGACTCCTTGGCCACCATAGCTCTGAATTTGATTTGAAACTGCTGTTAACATCAATCACTTTGAATTGATTTCTACTGTGACTTTGCACTTTGATTTTTTCAATTCGAACTTGTTATTTGGAGATAATTCTTGCGACTTTACCGACTGATTTGTTGCTGGTAGCTGGACTTGTTTCATTTGATATCTATAACATCATATATGTACATATATATATATATATATATATATCTGTGTGTGTGTGTGTGTGTGTGTTTGTTGAATATCATTGCACTTGTATCAGTCCATTTATCATGTTGCTTTGATCTAGTTTGCATTTGCTTGCGACATTTGAACTACTGTATGCTTCAATATGCACTGTCTTTTTTTGTACTGCCCTGATGCACTTGCTCGTTCGAGCTTTCTTTGATAGTTGTTGTGCATTGCATACATGTGTGTACATATATGTATGTGTGTTTGAGTAGTTCATGTTGCCAAGTCTTTTTGTTTGTTCATTAGCTTTGTCTGATTCCATTGCTGTCTGGTTGCTCCTTTGTTTTAATGAATCTGATTGCACTGTTGGAGTCTGTTAGTTACATATACACATGTATATATAGTGTTGTTTCACTGTTTACATGTTTGATTATGTGGTCTGTCTCGACTGCTCTGGTTTGAGTCACTTGTTAAAGAAGTTGTTTGGTGGTTCAAGTTAAATTTGTTGCTGCATTCACTACTTTTGTACATTTAAACTAATGAGGCTTGTTGTAGTTTCACTGGCTCTGACCTTTGTCGCGCCTTATCAGTTCATAATTGTGGTCTTTGTTGCATGTCACCATGTGTACACATGCATATGCATGTGTGTGTATATATGTTGTTGAGACTGTTGACATGTGTATTTTGTTGTTGCACATTTTAGTTTTATGCTTTTCTCTAGTTCACTTGAGTCTGGATGGAATGTCTAATCTCCTCAGTTTTGTATTGTTCACTACTTTTTGTACTTGTTCTTTTTTGATTTTGGACTCGTCGAGTTGTTTTAGTATTTGACCATTTTATTGAACTTGTACATTTGGATTTGCACCTGTTTTGAATCCAGCTTATAGCTCGGGTTTGACCTTGTCCTCGTGTGGTGACTTTATTTGTATTGCACTTGAGTTGAACCGGACTTTTGATTGGATTTGAACTTGTGCTCACCTATCCCTGTAATTTTATCAAGTGTACATCGATGAGCACGGCCTTGTGGCATGTATAGTGATACACTGTGCATGTCACACGTTGTTCGTGTTTGATGAATTCAAAATTAAATGATGACGATCAACTCAAATAACTGAAGCAAATAATATCTTTAGAATACATTTTATTTTACACTATAAAAATATTTCTATTTCAATTTTACTACGTCAGTTTTTTTTGCAGATAATTCAGGTGCTGGATTAAATCTGGAATAGAGTTGAAAACAAAAACGAGCGAATGAGTGATATGTAGTGAGGTGTAAATGTAAATTATAAATTGTGATGCGGTCAAATTTGTATTATAATTGAAAATTGTATATATTGTGAGAGCTTAAATTTGTACTATTCAAAATCGTAATAAATATATGTTTGCATAAAATATATATTTGAATTTAAATTCTAGGTTATTTATTTTATTCAACAAATATTTATTTAATTATATGAAAAAAATAGTACATTAATAAATACATTTAAATGAATATATATATATATATATATGTTTATTATCATCAAACAAAAATCATATACTTGCATATTCAACAAGTTTGAGTTCCAACCTCGAGGATAGCTCAATCGAAGAATTTATTGAAGTTTTAACTCAAGGGTTTCAAGTGAAAGCACACTTTCAATTTCGTTGGGCTCATCTCGAAATGGCTGTTCGTATTCGGTCTCGCATTCGTTGTTAAGGTCCACTGTTTTATAGTCAAATTTTCCTGAATGGAGCTAACTTCCAGCATTTTTTCATGTGCCGTTCGATTGATTTTCAAGATTGAAAAGGTTAAGACCCAAAGTCATGTTTCCAAAAGAAATTTTCATCGAACCATTTCGATAATTGATTAGAGCATTTAAAGTATCCAAGAAAGGTCAGCCTAAAATCAATGGAATTTGACTCATTGGATAGTTCACAGGTTGTCTCTCTAAAACAATGAAATCAACAAGGATTATGAATTGACCGATTTTGATGTGTACGTCCTCGATTTCACCCACGGGTTTCTTTATCGAACGACCGGGAAATTGAAGAGTTGCTTTTGTTGGTTTTAGTTCACCCAAGCCAAGTTGTTGGTAATTGAATAAAGAATCAATTTGACATTCGCACCCAAGTCTAGTAAGCACTTATTAATCGTCTTGTCTCCTATAGTGTGATCGTCGAAAATCCAGTACGTTTGTATTTTACGGGAATTAATTGGGAGAAGACCTCGCAAAAACCGATAGCCAAGAAAAATTTCCTGGGTACATAAGTGTGTCGATTTTGAGTTCTCAAGTTCTTAAGAAATTTAGCGTAAGTTGGGACTTGTTGAACGATATCAAGAAGAGGAATGTTCACTTTCAATTGTTTAAAAATTTCCAACATCTTTTTTATTTGATTAGAGTGTTTTCTGGGTCGAAGACGATGTGGAAATTGAACATGATACTAAGTAGGTCGGTTTACTAGAGTAGAAGAAGAATTTGGATTGGCATTTGATTCAATGTTTGGCTCATTGTTTTGTTCTGAATCACTTGTTGTTTTCGAAGTGTCAAGAGGAGCTTCCAGTAAATCGTTTGGATTATGATTATCGATTTGTTTACCGGAACCAAATGTCATGATAACATTCATTTGGGTTACGTTGCTATTTTGAACAACATAGGCTTGATTCGAACTCGTGTTTTGATTTCTAAGATTCGAAAATGGCTTGCTTGAGAATGTGCCTTTTACACGTTCACTTATAGATGTGGCTAATTGACTCATTTGCATTTCAAGTTTAGAATTTGATTGACTCGTATTTTGCATGTATGAGGTTAACAAATTTTGCAAATTACTGTTTGGTTGGAGGCTTTGAGTGGTTGCTTTAGCCAAAGTTTCAAGACCTTTTCCAAGTGAAGTCAAACATTTATCGTCTTGGGGAGCAGAAGATTGTTGCGGTTGATTTTGAGACAGTCCAGAAAAATTTTGTTGAAAATGATTGGGTTGAAATGGAGGATTCGAAGCATTGTTGGGAAATGCTTGAAAATTTGGACGAACTTAATTCATATTGGAATTATTTTGGTTCCATGCAAAATTAGGATGATTTCTCCAACCAGGATTATACATTGAAGAAAATAGGTCATTTTTAACCTTATTGAAAGCATTGAGTTGTTCTATCGAATTAGGACACTGATCAACAATGTGATTCAGATCTTTGCATTTATAACACATTGGTTGGATGCTTGGTTCATTTGATTGGATGAGAAAACATTGTCGAATTTGTTGATCATTGCATTGATTTTAGCTTCCAAAGCAAATAATGATCCTATCAAATGTGCGCTCGATCATGAGTAAATGGATTTTTTGGTAGAACATTCCCATTGGGATGACTTTTCGGTCAAGTTTTCAAGAAATTGCCAAGTATCGTCGTGATGCTGGGCAAAATAATAGCCTTGGCACATCGATTCAAGAATGGTTCGTGAGCTATTTTCAAGTCCATCATACGAGATTTAGCAAAGAGTCCATTTTTCGAAATTATGGTGTGGACATTTTATCAAAAGCTCTTTAAATCTTTCAAAATATTTTGTGAAAGATTCACTCCTGAATTGATGAAATATTGACAATTTCGTTTCGGATTTTAGTTTTTTCTAAGGGGTGGAACTTTTTTAATAAACTTTAATAAATTCTTCCCAAGTTTTAATCGAATTCGATGGTAAGCTATACAACCATTTTCCAACGTAATCAGTAAGAGCGAATGGAATTAACCGAAGTTTAATTCCGTCATCACATAATTGTTGGAGTTTAATGGTTGCGCATACTTGTGTGAATTTCATTAAGAAAATGTATGGGTAGTCATGTCCAAAATTGCCAAATTTTGGGAGCGTGGCAATATGATTAGAATGAATTTCGAAATGGTTACCCACTAGGGCAGGTAATGTGAAACAACAAGGAATAGAAACTCTATCGGAAAAGATTCTATCCACGAGAGTTCGTGGGGCATTTAGGATCGTTTGTTCGAGTTAAATGATTAGTTGTTGTGTCACGAGTCCAAATACTCATGCACAAGTAAAAAGATCAAGTACAGAAAGAAGTTAGAATAGATTTAAGAGAATGAAACAAGATTTAGAAGGTGTAATGAAGTGAAAAAAGTTGTTTTTAAGGAAAAATATTTACTAAAAAGAATTTATTTTTCAAAAGGGAGATGTGATTTTTATTTTATTTTTTGGATTCTTTTTTTAAAAAAAAAATTAGGTTTACTTTTGGGTTTGGTTTTTGAAATGATTTTTTATTTGGATTTTTGTTTTTCTAAAAAAAACTAACCTAAGAAAAATGCTTATTTTAGTTGGATTTTGTTTGAATATTTTTCTTTTTTTTTAAAGAAAAGATTTGAAAAGATTTTTGTTTTGGATTTCTAAAAAGAACTAAGTTAAGTAAAATGTAAAAAAAAATTAGTTTTGGATTTTGTTGCTTTTTTATATATGCATGAAATAATGCAACTAAACGAATGCAATGACTTAATTGCAAATTTTCTGTCTTTAGTAGCTCTCAACCCAAAATTGTATAATCCCACTTTGTCTTAACTCAACAAAATAGTTCTTAGCCTGGTAATGAGCAGGAGTTATCAGTGCACCATGAATCACCATAGCAATGCAGCCGAAGGTTTAAGTAGTAGCAGAGGCAGGACACAATGTTGGTGTAGGCACAAAGTGAACTAGGGTTCGAAGGCGACAGGCGCTAGACGATTTTTTTATGTCAAAGTGTAATGAAAAAAATATAAAAAAGTAAAGTGTAACGTTGGAAAGAAAATAGACAACTTCCAACATTATTATTCTCCAGAAGAAATCATATGTTTATGAAATAATGAATGTTTAAGAAAATAAACAATTTTTGATATTATTATAAAATAATGAGTGAAACGAGAAGAGACAGACCCTTCTTTTATTTTATTTTGGAGAATGAAGTTTTCTTTTGTTGTGGAGAATGAAGTTGTTGCATCTATATTTTTTTTTTCAAATACCGGGGTAGGCACATGCGTACACCATTTGCAAGGGGGCTCCGCCCCTGGGTTTAAGTATCTTTAGAGAAACAATCACTATAATATTTACGAATCACCGTAATATTTATATATGATTATTGCTCTGTTGTAGCCTAGACACCAAGAAGTTGGATTGTCTAAAGAAGACAACTTGTCAAGGTACTATTAAGCCCTAAATGAGCTTGCGACACCCTTACGTCCAAATTCTAACCGTTATTCTTAGTCAATTTCTGGGATGAAATGCAATTTGTGAGCCAAGGAATGGGTGATGAATTCCCTCATCTTATGTTGATTTGGGTGTTGATCTTAAAAAAGAAAATATGATGAGATGAATGCAAAACTAAAAATAAACGTGAATTAACAATGCAACTACGAATGAGATTTGATTTTTTTTTTGATTTTTTTTTGAAATGCAAGCAACCAATAATGTAAAATAAAAATAAAAACAATAGATAAGAGCATGATCTCAGAGCATATAGAATTATTAACAACTTATTTTAAAGCGGCAATTTTCTTATGTAAGCAAGCAAAGCAATTTTTTTAAGCAAGCAAGTCTTCTCCTTCTAAGTTCCTGCTAATTGTAGCCTGCAAAATTGTTGAACATGAATATTTATAGGACTAAAACGAACACAACTTCCCTGTATTTTTTATGGATAAAAGGAATTTAAAAGAAAATATATACAAGCTAAAACAAAACAACATAAAACGAATCTCAAAGATTTAAAAGCCAACAAAATTCCTTTTTCATTTTTTGAAAAAAAGACAAAGTATTTTACAAAACATGATATAATATGCAAATACTTCAAAATAAAATAAATACAGTCCAAATACCCTTAATATCAAAATGAATAAACCACTAATTAAACAAAAACTATTCTCCTTTGTTAAAATGCGACTTCCACTCTTCTCTAAAAAAATGCAATAAAAATGAGAAAATTCAAAATTAGAATGGAAAATACGGTAATTAGCAGCGAAATCCAAAATTGGTTGGGGTGGATTCAGGGAATTGGTGGTCGCGGTCGATACGATGACTGGTGAGGTTGCAGCTATGATTGGTCTATGGTACTAGTTCGATTGAAGGCGATTGATTCTTGGCTAGAGATTGGTGGTGGTTGAAATGATCGTGGGTTTGGGCGATGCAGCGGAAATCGCGGGATTGTGAAGGAGATTGTAGATAGTGGTTTGGAGGATGGTGGTTTGTATGAGAAGATGATGGTGGAGTTGCACTTGAAAGTTGGTTGTATTAATTATACAAGTTGCAGTGAATGTTTATGGAGTGGTGGTTTGTGGTTAGTGGTGAGGATGTTGTAGGGTGGTGATGGAGTAATTGAGTAGAGGAGTAGAGGATTGGTGAGGCAGAAGTAGGCAGAAGTGGATGAAGTAGGTGCAGGTATTTTTGGTTGATATGAAGAAGGATAAGTTGGATGATGGCAATGTATTGAGTGAAGTTTATGTTGCTCGACAGAGGTGACAAAGGTGGTTGTTTGTTGGTTTTGGGTTTGTGGTCGATTGTAATTGTTTCAAGGATTTTGTGATTTTTTTTTTAGCTGTAGTGGATTGGTTTGAAGTGTTGCTGGTGGCAGAGAAAAGATGTGGTTCGGGTTGGTGAAGTTCTGGTTCTAATGGGTTAGTGTTGTTCGACTGAAATGGAGGGGTTAGTGAAGCTTATTGTTGCGAGGTAGTGTGGAACGTGGGTAAAGGTGGAGATAAGGTAAATGGCAGGTGAAGTTGCCTGTAGATGATGGAGGATGGCGTGGTGCTTGCAATATGGAAGGTTTATGGAAGTGGATGAACTTGCGGGCAGTATTGGAAAAGTTAGCAGTGATTGAGTTAAAGGAGATTTTGGGTGAAGTTTTGTGATAGTGAGTATGTAATGGTTTGCAGTGGGGTTTGGTGGTGGTTTCTGGTGTTGTATGGCAGTGGCAGTGCTTGATGTGTGGGTTGTTTCTGGTTGTAAGGAGAAGGATATACAATGGTTGGAGGAAGTTGTAACGACCCGGAATTTTCGTTAATTTAATTTAGTCATTTTAACAGAGTTTAAATAATTTAATTTAGAAAAATTTAAGATCTGTGATTTTTAATGAAGCAAATGACTGAATGAAATGAAACCATGGGAATTTAAGTATAAGAATTTCCAGTTGGAACAAAATGACGAAAGAATTTAAGTGCTGAAAAATTGTTATTTATAGGCTAAGAAATTAATATAAGGAAACAAATGGGAAGATTTCATTTATTTCATGGTTTTAATTCGTTTTTCTTTAATAAGTTGTAATTGAATTTAGTAGAAAATAATATGTATTAAACCTACTTATAGAATTCGGAGCTAATTCAAATGAATTTAAGTAGTGAAAGGGCTTTACCTGTATATAGATTTAATATGAGAAATAAAATGGGAATATTAGATTGAGTTAATGCAGAAAAAGGAATGTAAACGGTAATTAGAATAAATTAAGGAATTCTCTAACGCAAGTAATAATCTATACCTTGAATGAACGTTTCAATTTGATAAATTATTTAAATGAGATGACTTAGTAAATAAATAATTAGGTCAATTAGTATGTGGTGAAATTTAATGTTGAAATAATTTTGTAGATAAGAGTTTAGGTGGAATGGGTTAATTTATGAAATAAAGGATAGAAATCATATAAAATGTTAAGCAAGTTGATTTAATGTGTAACGTAAGGTGTAAATGTAAATTCCAATGGAAACGTAACCTTATTCTAGGTAGAAATTTCAGGTATATTGATAAAGTGGAGTTTATACACTTAGTAATAAATTTAGTACAGGAAAAACGAAATGGAAATATTGAATTTATTTAATTGGTATATATTACCCATTTATATGGTCTATTAAATCTAGTCGGGTATAAATGGCAATTAATTCCTTAAATTAGTGCAATCAATGTATGTTTAATTGATAACGATAAAAAGGTTGATTATATTCAGTGTGAACAACGTAAAATATTATCATAGCATGATCTTTGGTTTGAATAAAAAGGGTGGAAATCAGTTTGCTCGGATTTAGTGGAATTGGAAATTTAATAAGTGAAATTATTGCAATCAGTGTAATAAAAGGTTACGTAAATAAATGGTAAATTTTTGATATTAATAAAATGATTTTTTTTAGGAATTGAAATAAGTATTATAATGGGCAAATTTAGTTACTTTAAAGTGAAACGGAAATTTTAACGTAATAGTTGAATGCAATATTAAATTCATCTAATTTATAATAAAGATTCGTTAGATTTATTTAATAGGAATTTTGGGACATTTAATAGATAATTGCTGATGTTGAATGGAAGTAAAGGAATTTCTAAAATTAAAATTTAGCAAACTTTTAAACCATTGCAAATTGATTAGGGATATAAAGAGTTGTTTATTTAATTGAGTTAAATTTTTGAAATTGCGTTATTGCAATTAAATGGGAATTTAATGTTGGACATTACGATTGTGGAGTTTAAGTTGAAAAATTTTGGATAACAATAATATTAGACCATGAACAAATTCTAAATTTTATACTTGGTGATAAATGAATTTCATGGGCGATTAAGTTTAACTGTTGGATAAATTTAAAATTTATACTTAATATTGTAACTTGGAAATTTTTCAATGATAAATTGGTTAATCTTTAACAAATTGACATTTGAAAATTTGTTAAATCATTTTAGATATTTGAGAATTATAAAGTGATAAAGATTTTCAATTCTTAAACTAAATTATAAAAATTGGATTTATTTACTAATTTTTATTTATTTAATTAATATAAAAATAGCCATTTTGGGCACGGACTCGGATTTCGACGAAACCAGTTTCATCGGATCCGTATCGGTGAATTATTATAGGGTTTCAAATTTCGTATCGATCGGACTTGTCGTTTGATCGTACGAACGCGAAACGCCTTGAAATCAATTTTATTAAAATCAATTTGAAATCAATTTGGAAATCTTGTTTTTAGCATAACTTCTTCATACGATCAAATTTGGACGTGAGACTTTTTCCATCGCGTTCAGAATATTTTTAAATACCTATCTGGATATATAGATTTAATAGATTCGGTTCCGGAGGCATAGCGGGCTTTTGGGCCATAGTTTGTTGCGTACGTTCACTCTTCTAGCCTATACGCTCTAACCTAACCCTAACTATAAATATACCATAATAAACCCTAGCCTCCTTCCTACTGTCAGTTGGATATACGTACATATTTCTTCATCTTCTCTCTTCCTCAATGGATGCATTTCAGATCCAATTTCAAATCGCAAATCAAAAGCTGAAAATTCAAAGTCCTCCTAAAAATCCGAAAAAATTATATGTCGAACATCTCGACGATACGAATCAGCGGCTGCAATTTGTTTTTCCAGATTTTGCTTCGATCAACGGCAAAATTGCGGTCAAACCTAGAAATTCGAAACCTAAGCTTGAAATTGGGGCTTCTCGATTTAAGCCATAATCGATGAAATTGGTTCTGGGTATTGTAGTACTCGACGACAGGGTTCGTTCAAAGGTAGTTGGAGATGGTACGGTGGGACGAGGCGGCCGTAATCGATGAACTAGGGTTCGAAAACCCTAGTTTTCAGGTGGCGGCGCACGGCGAGTTAGGCGACCGGAACTTGGCCAGGGGTAGAGGACGTGGTCACGAGCACAACGGCAGTGGCTTTGTGGCATAAGGTGGCGTGTAGGGGCGGCAATTCACGGTCAAAGGTGCGTGTTCATGGGTTCGGCCTGCAGTTGTTCGTGCGCGAGTTTGAAAGCTGGGAGAGGGAACGCGTGATATCACTGGTGACGTGGCATGAGGGAGGGTGAGTTTTGTTTTAATTTATTTTTGAATTTCAAATCGTTTTATGGCCATAGATTCTTCATACGTTATCCGTTTCACGCGAAATTTTTTTTGTTAGGATCGTAATTTAATTCCGGACTCGATGACGCTGGTTTGGACGAATTCTGAGACGGGCGAATTTTTGGGTTTAAATCGGATTTGAATTCGATTTAAATTCAAAAGGTGAGTGTTTTGACCCACTCACAATTACTAGAATCTTTTATGTTTGTTAAATAAATTTTAGAAATGAATAGAAATTTATTTATGAGTATTTGGCATGTTTATTTCATTCATATCTATTGAATTTCATTTTATTAGATTTAACTGTTAATTAAATTGATTTATTGCGTATTAATTGTCTGTTGGAAATTATTGTTGCATATGAATTGCTAGTTAACAGTTGTATAAATTATTACTGAATAAACTGTTAGATTAATAGTTGATAAATTTAATTTGAATAAACTGCCAGTTATCACCTGTTATATATGATCATATATATAATTGTTATTGATTGAAATTGATCGATGTTGTGATTGGATGATGGATGTGTTGTTGAATGAATGTTTTATTTGGATATCATTAAACTGCAAGTTTGTATGCATTTTCATTTTTCGGGATTGTGGTTTGAAATGATAAAACCGCAAAGTTTATTTTTAAATTGCGGATTGAAATGATAAATATCCGTATCACTTGACCATAGGATAGAAAATTATATACAGGCACCGCGGTCTATATATAACTATTTTAATGTGATTTCTATGGTTTGGATGGAATACGGTTTATAATAATCTTAAATTTTATACTGTATAAATATTTTTCTTCCGTATTTATGTACATGAAAAGTTGGAAATTTTGAAATAAAAAGGTGTATAAATTCCCTTAGTAAAATGGAAGAAAATTTAGAAAATGGAGTTGGATAAATTTATATCATATGTTTAAATGTTAAGTTTGGAAATTTAAGATATGATATTTATAATTGGATTTTTCCCAAGATAAATTGAAATGAATATTCTAATATGAATTTGAATTGGAAAAATATTCTAATATAATTGGAATCGAAAAATACATATGTTTTATTACTAGAAATTGGAGTTGTTTAAGGATTTATGTGAATATTCAAACTAAATAATAAAACATTTAATTTGTTGAAAGAATATATTCCAATTTTAGTTTTTGAATATTAATACTCCAATGGATTTATATACATGGAAATTGAAATGGTTTTGGAACTTAAGAGTGATATCTAAATTATGGTTTTAACTTTAGATAAAGAAATATTTCCATAAAGCCCTATAACTTATTTCTTTACAAAGTGACAGTAAAGTTAAGCCTTTGAAATTCATATACCGTTGAATATCCAAACCATTTGAGTTTTAAAAGTTATGGTTTGAAATTATGGATTTCCAAAAATATTATGCTTTGAAAATATTCGATTTTCAGATATTATGAAGTTAAAGCCTTTTTATTATTGGGAAGGAATTATATTTGGGATAAGTGGTAAAATATGGTTTTGGGTTTTGGAATGATATCGTAATATTATGGTTTTGAAATGGATTATATTCTGGTTTTAAAAGTATAAACTGTTTTAAATAACCGCGGTGTTATAATAACGATGGGTTGGCAAAGAGACCGGGATCGGATATGGACATACTCTCTGTCGATACCGAAAACCACTTTGACTAACCGTGTACGCGGTGGAGTTCCAGAATGAAGTAGGTGGTGGCGACGTTTCCTGTAAGGTAAATACGTGGACCCAACTCCCGTGAGTTGGCATAAGGTGGCTAAAACAGGAGCGATTCTCAGGCCAATGAGGTCATTCCTCTGATCGGACGCTCCTCTTCGATATTATACTTTGACTTGGATTGATTCAGTGGCCACTTCTATATTTTGATTTTGGGGGAGTTAGTTCGAGGTGGGCGGCAGCTGCGCGCTGCGCGTTACCATCAGCCTGGATAGCAATTGGTATATCTACCCTGGCATTGCCTAGTTGTGCCGTGTCACCTACCCTATCGCGCCTTGTACGAGTTTGGTTTTCTCCCGTAGCCCGTGTGGTATCCTCTGGTGGCTTCCCGATCAGGAGGGACTATGATATTGGACGGACTACTGGGACTATTACGTGTTAAGGGCTATATGGGTAACCCCTTAACGCTATTAAAAAGTAAGTTTATTTTATAAATAGACACTATTATAATAGCGCAATATACTACATAGTAAATAGTTTAACGAATCCTTAGGAGATGTAAATCCCGAACATCTCTTGAGTTACTGTACTCATATTTATATTCTGTTTATTTAACTCACATAAGATATTCTAGTCTGACTCGGGTATTTTGTCTTTTCAAATTCGCTCGGGTCAGTCCGAGCGTTTCAGGATAGCAGATTTTAGCTTTGGAGGACGAAGACGAAGAATCGGTATTATTTTATATATAGTATTACACCACACTCTTTCTATTCCGCTGCATTGCTTGTATTGGTATGTGTAACTCTGATATTTATTGTAAAAGAAGAATCAAGCTTTTGTAAACTGTTTATGAACTGTATATTTGTTATTATATTTTATCCTTCCGCTGTGAGATTCTATTTTGTTTTATTTCTTCTCTGTTTTCTTATTTACCCCATAACAATCCGCCCTTGCGTATGCTTTGAATTGGCACGTGTGTCGGTTTAAAGTGTGTGAAAAGGCGGGATGTTATAGTTGGTATCAGAGCTTTGGTTTAGCGATAAACCTTGGCTTTGTGGGGTTTGACTCTTTGTTAATAGGGTAGAAATATCCTATGGGAGTCGCTGAGTGTATATATATGAGAGAGCGTATTTGTTAGTGTTAATAAAAGATTTTGATATTGTGTTAATCTGTTCCGCTTTGTATTTATGAATTCTGGTTGATGCATGGGACGCTATGTTATCAATAGGGATTTCTAAACACTTAATAGGACAGACCGACATAATATTTGTTTTTAATATAGGTGAATGAAATAATTTTGCCTATTATATTTTCTATATATAAAAATAGTTTTATTAAGATATATATATATATATTTGGTTGCTATAGATTGGGTGTTAGAAAATAAAAATATCTGTAATAACTGAAGCTAAGTTGAAATTATGATAAATCAAATTGGAAATTTTAGAACTTAAGTCCGGGATTTTTCCAAATATGTTTTCAAAGAATTTATGAAAATAATGGTTCGGTTTATAAGTATTTTCTTATATAAATATTTCGTATAAATTGGAAGAATTGTTTGAAAGAAGATTTTGGAGAAAATAAATTTTGTACTTTCCTCTCCGTCGCTGGAAAATAAATTCGGTGATGACGGCCGCATCATCGACTTTCATTTTCGAGTTTCGAAGGGAAAAGGCCACTGTAGTAAATTCTACTGCAGATTTATTTTGAAATTTTCTAAAAATTTTCTTTTATTGCTCTAACTATAATTAGAGATATTAAGATGTAAGAACTTATTTACCTATTATTTTGAAACAAATTGAAATTTAACCCGGTATTTAATTCTAAATTTTTCCGTTAATTAATGGTTTAAATTTTGTTAGTGAAATAAAAGTTAAGTAATAAATGAATTGAAACCTCTAATTGAAATAAGAGAATAACTGCAAAGCTATAAAGAGGAATTTGCATACATATGAGACAAAGGGTAATATGAATAAACATTAAATTTAATTAAAAGAATGGAGATTAAACTTGTATAAGTTCAATTGCAATTTCCTTAACATAAATAACTTACCCAAATATAAAAGTTGAAGTGTTAAATAAGAAACTGGAATTGAATATTTTACAAGTAGGAATTTAGGAAAAATGAAGTATTCAATAAATTACTGCTATAATAAGAATTAAATGGTATAAACTTAAGTTATGATTGAAATTTTACTAAAAATAAAGTTAAGTATTATTAATAGGTGATATGAACTTAAGTATATAAAATGATATTCTAAATAAGGATTGATTGTATGATTATTGACTTAAGTATGTTTTAATCTTCCCTATTCCAATATAATGGAAAGTAGAAAAATTTGAAATGACTACAATTAATAGTTGATGAATAAATAAAAACTTCCACTTATAAGAATGAATGTTAGCAGATTTAGAATTTAAGGAAAATCTTACAAGTGAAGCTTGAGGGAAAAGGTATTCTATTAATTCGCTATTGTTAATGAGAATTAATTGTATAAGCTTAAGATAAATTGAAAATTTTACTATATAAGTAAAGGTAAGTAGTATAAATAGATGATATATACTTTAGTCAATAAATTGGAATACAAATATAATGAATTTTGTAATAAATGGAAAATAAAACTTGTAAGAACAAAGAAATCCCTCATAAAGGAAGGGAAGAAAATCAAACCACTGAAGTATGAAATAAATGTATAATAAGCTATTTTGGTGTTGATTTGAATTGTTTGGTTGATGTATGGTTGTTGGGTAAGGAATTTTGAAGTTGTGGGATGGAGAAATAATCTATCTTTGTTCCATCTAAGACTGTTGAGTAAAGGATGCACTTGATAGTTATTTTACATTTCGTACAATTTCGGAATTTGAACCTAACAACTAATTGTTGTTTGATTGAATGATTGTCCGTTGGTGGCATGTGCTGTTTGTTAAAATTTATGGTTGTTGCATTTGATTGGATATAATTGATTGAATCTACCCAAACATTTCACTGTAAAATAAATATTTAACCTTTTAGATTATATAAGTGAATACAGGGGTTGGAAGCAACTGCTACTGCTTTTGGTTCCAAAATAATAAGCGTTTTGCCCGACAAATAGGTACGTTTTCGGATTACGATTAAAGCGCTATTTATATATTTTCCCGTGTGGGATATTTTATTTTGGATATATGTAATATATTTGTATATTTGGATATTATATTTTCTCCAGAGTCCCTCCGTACAAAGGAGACTCTGCCAAAAATTTTCGTAAATTTTGGACTTAGAATTTTGTTAAAATATTTTTCCAACTTTAATAATTCAAGTATTAAAGGATATGATTGATTATAAAACAAGTATATTTCATTAAAGGAAATTAATCCAGTAAAATATAAGTTAATAGTTGAAATTAGATATACTGTTTTATTATTCCTTCTCCCTTCCTTTTCCTTTTCGAGGACGAAAAGTTTTGAGTGGGGGAGAGTGTAACGACCCGGAATTTTCGTTAATTTAATTTAGTCATTTTAACAGAGTTTAAATAATTTAATTTAGAAAAATTTAAGATCTGTGATTTTTAATGAAGCAAATGACTGAATGAAATGAAACCATGGGAATTTAAGTATAAGAATTTCCAGTTGGAACAAAATGACGAAAGAATTTAAGTGCTGAAAAATTGTTATTTATAGGCTAAGAAATTAATATAAGGAAACAAATGGGAAGATTTCATTTATTTCATGGTTTTAATTCGTTTTTCTTTAATAAGTTGTAATTGAATTTAGTAGAAAATAATATGTATTAAACCTACTTATAGAATTCGGAGCTAATTCAAATGAATTTAAGTAGTGAAAGGGCTTTACCTGTATATAGATTTAATATGAGAAATAAAATGGGAATATTAGATTGAGTTAATGCAGAAAAAGGAATGTAAACGGTAATTAGAATAAATTAAGGAATTCTCTAACGCAAGTAATAATCTATACCTTGAATGAACGTTTCAATTTGATAAATTATTTAAATGAGATGACTTAGTAAATAAATAATTAGGTCAATTAGTATGTGGTGAAATTTAATGTTGAAATAATTTTGTAGATAAGAGTTTAGGTGGAATGGGTTAATTTATGAAATAAAGGATAGAAATCATATAAAATGTTAAGCAAGTTGATTTAATGTGTAACGTAAGGTGTAAATGTAAATTCCAATGGAAACGTAACCTTATTCTAGGTAGAAATTTCAGGTATATTGATAAAGTGGAGTTTATACACTTAGTAATAAATTTAGTACAGGAAAAACGAAATGGAAATATTGAATTTATTTAATTGGTATATATTACCCATTTATATGGTCTATTAAATCTAGTCGGGTATAAATGGCAATTAATTCCTTAAATTAGTGCAATCAATGTATGTTTAATTGATAACGATAAAAAGGTTGATTATATTCAGTGTGAACAACGTAAAATATTATCATAGCATGATCTTTGGTTTGAATAAAAAGGGTGGAAATCAGTTTGCTCGGATTTAGTGGAATTGGAAATTTAATAAGTGAAATTATTGCAATCAGTGTAATAAAAGGTTACGTAAATAAATGGTAAATTTTTTATATTAATAAAATGATTTTTTTTAGGAATTGAAATAAGTATTATAATGGGCAAATTTAGTTACTTTAAAGTGAAACGGAAATTTTAACGTAATAGTTGAATGCAATATTAAATTCATCTAATTTATAATAAAGATTCGTTAGATTTATTTAATAGGAATTTTGGGACATTTAATAGATAATTGCTGATGTTGAATGGAAGTAAAGGAATTTCTAAAATTAAAATTTAGCAAACTTTTAAACCATTGCAAATTGATTAGGGATATAAAGAGTTGTTTATTTAATTGAGTTAAATTTTTGAAATTGCGTTATTGCAATTAAATGGGAATTTAATGTTGGACATTACGATTGTGGAGTTTAAGTTGAAAATTTTTGGATAACAATAATATTAGACCATGAACAAATTCTAAATTTTATACTTGGTGATAAATGAATTTCATGGGCGATTAAGTTTAACTGTTGGATAAATTTAAAATTTATACTTAATATTGTAACTTGGAAATTTTTCAATGATAAATTGGTTAATCTTTAACAAATTGACATTTGAAAATTTGTTAAATCATTTTAGATATTTGAGAATTATAAAGTGATAAAGATTTTCAATTCTTAAACTAAATTATAAAAATTGGATTTATTTACTAATTTTTATTTATTTAATTAATATAAAAATAGCCATTTTGGGCACGGACTCGGATTTCGACGAAACCAGTTTCATCGGATCCGTATCGGTGAATTATTATAGGGTTTCAAATTTCGTATCGATCGGACTTGTCGTTTGATCGTACGAACGCGAAACGCCTTGAAATCAATTTTATTAAAATCAATTTGAAATCAATTTGGAAATCTTGTTTTTAGCATAACTTCTTCATACGATCAAATTTGGACGTGAGACTTTTTCCATCGCGTTCAGAATATTTTTAAATACCTATCTGGATATATAGATTTAATAGATTCGGTTCCGGAGGCATAGCGGGCTTTTGGGCCATAGTTTGTTGCGTACGTTCACTCTTCTAGCCTATACGCTCTAACCTAACCCTAACTATAAATATACCATAATAAACCCTAGCCTCCTTCCTACTGTCAGTTGGATATACGTACATATTTCTTCATCTTCTCTCTTCCTCAATGGATGCATTTCAGATCCAATTTCAAATCGCAAATCAAAAGCTGAAAATTCAAAGTCCTCCTAAAAATCCGAAAAAATTATATGTCGAACATCTCGACGATACGAATCAGCGGCTGCAATTTGTTTTTCCAGATTTTGCTTCGATCAACGGCAAAATTGCGGTCAAACCTAGAAATTCGAAACCTAAGCTTGAAATTGGGGCTTCTCGATTTAAGCCATAATCGATGAAATTGGTTCTGGGTATTGTAGTACTCGACGACAGGGTTCGTTCAAAGGTAGTTGGAGATGGTACGGTGGGACGAGGCGGCCGTAATCGATGAACTAGGGTTCGAAAACCCTAGTTTTCAGGTGGCGGCGCACGGCGAGTTAGGCGACCGGAACTTGGCCAGGGGTAGAGGACGAGGTCACGAGCACAACGGCAGTGGCTTTGTGGCATAAGGTGGCGTGTAGGGGCGGCAATTCACGGTCAAAGGTGCGTGTTCATGGGTTCGGCCTGCAGTTGTTCGTGCGCGAGTTTGAAAGCTGGGAGAGGGAACGCGTGATATCACTGGTGACGTGGCATGAGGGAGGGTGAGTTTTGTTTTAATTTATTTTTGAATTTCAAATCGTTTTATGGCCATAGATTCTTCATACGTTATCCGTTTCACGCGAAATTTTTTTTGTTAGGATCGTAATTTAATTCCGGACTCGATGACGCTGGTTTGGACGAATTCTGAGACGGGCGAATTTTTGGGTTTAAATCGGATTTGAATTCGATTTAAATTCAAAAGGTGAGTGTTTTGACCCACTCACAATTACTAGAATCTTTTATGTTTGTTAAATAAATTTTAGAAATGAATAGAAATTTATTTATGAGTATTTGGCATGTTTATTTCATTCATATCTATTGAATTTCATTTTATTAGATTTAACTGTTAATTAAATTGATTTATTGCGTATTAATTGTCTGTTGGAAATTATTGTTGCATATGAATTGCTAGTTAACAGTTGTATAAATTATTACTGAATAAACTGTTAGATTAATAGTTGATAAATTTAATTTGAATAAACTGCCAGTTATCACCTGTTATATATGATCATATATATAATTGTTATTGATTGAAATTGATCGATGTTGTGATTGGATGATGGATGTGTTGTTGAATGAATGTTTTATTTGGATATCATTAAACTGCAAGTTTGTATGCATTTTCATTTTTCGGGATTGTGGTTTGAAATGATAAAACCGCAAAGTTTATTTTTAAATTGCGGATTGAAATGATAAATATCCGTATCACTTGACCATAGGATAGAAAATTATATACAGGCACCGCGGTCTATATATAACTATTTTAATGTGATTTCTATGGTTTGGATGGAATACGGTTTATAATAATCTTAAATTTTATACTGTATAAATATTTTTCTTCCGTATTTATGTACATGAAAAGTTGGAAATTTTGAAATAAAAAGGTGTATAAATTCCCTTAGTAAAATGGAAGAAAATTTAGAAAATGGAGTTGGATAAATTTATATCATATGTTTAAATGTTAAGTTTGGAAATTTAAGATATGATATTTATAATTGGATTTTTCCCAAGATAAATTGAAATGAATATTCTAATATGAATTTGAATTGGAAAAATATTCTAATATAATTGGAATCGAAAAATACATATGTTTTATTACTAGAAATTGGAGTTGTTTAAGGATTTATGTGAATATTCAAACTAAATAATAAAACATTTAATTTGTTGAAAGAATATATTCCAATTTTAGTTTTTGAATATTAATACTCCAATGGATTTATATATATGGAAATTGAAATGGTTTTGGAACTTAAGAGTGATATCTAAATTATGGTTTTAACTTTAGATAAAGAAATATTTCCATAAAGCCCTATAACTTATTTCTTTACAAAGTGACAGTAAAGTTAAGCCTTTGAAATTCATATACCGTTGAATATCCAAACCATTTGAGTTTTAAAAGTTATGGTTTGAAATTATGGATTTCCAAAAATATTATGCTTTGAAAATATTCGATTTTCAGATATTATGAAGTTAAAGCCTTTTTATTATTGGGAAGGAATTATATTTGGGATAAGTGGTAAAATATGGTTTTGGGTTTTGGAATGATATCGTAATATTATGGTTTTGAAATGGATTATATTCTGGTTTTAAAAGTATAAACTGTTTTAAATAACCGCGGTGTTATAATAACGATGGGTTGGCAAAGAGACCGGGATCGGATATGGACATACTCTCTGTCGATACCGAAAACCACTTTGACTAACCGTGTACGCGGTGGAGTTCCAGAATGAAGTAGGTGGTGGCGACGTTTCCTGTAAGGTAAATACGTGGACCCAACTCCCGTGAGTTGGCATAAGGTGGCTAAAACAGGAGCGATTCTCAGGCCAATGAGGTCATTCCTCTGATCGGACGCTCCTCTTCGATATTATACTTTGACTTGGATTGATTCAGTGGCCACTTCTATATTTTGATTTTGGGGGAGTTAGTTCGAGGTGGGCGGCAGCTGCGCGCTGCGCGTTACCATCAGCCTGGATAGCAATTGGTATATCTACCCTGGCATTGCCTAGTTGTGCCGTGTCACCTACCCTATCGCGCCTTGTACGAGTTTGGTTTTCTCCCGTAGCCCGTGTGGTATCCTCTGGTGGCTTCCCGATCAGGAGGGACTATGATATTGGACGGACTACTGGGACTATTACGTGTTAAGGGCTATATGGGTAACCCCTTAACGCTATTAAAAAGTAAGTTTATTTTATAAATAGACACTATTATAATAGCGCAATATACTACATAGTAAATAGTTTAACGAATCCTTAGGAGATGTAAATCCCGAACATCTCTTGAGTTACTGTACTCATATTTATATTCTGTTTATTTAACTCACATAAGATATTCTAGTCTGACTCGGGTGTTTTGTCTTTTCAAATTCGCTCGGGTCAGTCCGAGCGTTTCAGGATAGCAGATTTTAGCTTTGGAGGACGAAGACGAAGAATCGGTATTATTTTATATATAGTATTACACCACACTCTTTCTATTCCGCTGCATTGCTTGTATTGGTATGTGTAACTCTGATATTTATTGTAAAAGAAGAATCAAGCTTTTGTAAACTGTTTATGAACTGTATATTTGTTATTATATTTTATCCTTCCGCTGTGAGATTCTATTTTGTTTTATTTCTTCTCTGTTTTCTTATTTACCCCATAACAATCCGCCCTTGCGTATGCTTTGAATTGGCACGTGTGTCGGTTTAAAGTGTGTGAAAAGGCGGGATGTTATAGAAGTTATGTTGATTGTTGGAAGCAGCAGTGAAGTGATGGATTTGCTTCAAGCTTGCAGGTAGTGTTTGGTTGCTGAGGGGTTGGAGAATGGAAGCTCGGGCAGAAGGAAGATGTTGCCGTGGTAGGGGATGAAGTGCAATAGTGGGTGAATTGATAGGAGAAGTAGAAATGAAATGCAACAGTTTGTAAAACAGAAAATGTGTCATAGAGAAAGATCGTGGATGTAAATGCTTGTAGCAGTTGATGAAATGAAGTGCAAAGTTTGTTTTTTTTTTCTTTTTGAAAGGAACTTAAATTCATATGTAAACTAAAATAAAATGCAAACTCAAACTACTATGACGTGCAATGGTAAGAAAAATGAAATGAAGCAGCAAACCATAAATGTTGGCCTCCTTTTTGAAAAAAAAATTGAAAACCATCACTAAATTAAACCAAACGAAATTAAATGCATTAGTCAACAAAGAGAAAATAAAATAAAATAAATTCGAAGAGTAAAATTAAAATTGCATTCCCCGACAACGGCGCCAAAAACTTGTTGGACGAGGAATTTTCTATCGATTAGAAAATCGCCAAAAAATTATAATCGTTAAAAACTGCAAGCGCACGGCGTACAATTAAAGTACTTATGCGAGTACGGGTCGATGCACAGGGAATGAATTTAATTTCAATAATACTTGATCAAATTAACCCAAACTTTTTGAAGTGGTTTTAAACTAAGAAAAATTGTAAAAATTAGCTAAAGCAAAAGTGAATTGTAACGACCCGCTATTTTGGACCATTCAAATCGACAATAAAACCATACATATCCGACTTGAATAATTCAAAATACCGAATTGTTAATTAAAATTTGGCAAAACTTAAAATATACAGTAAATAAATCAATCGCAGATCACAGAGCAATATAATGCAGCGGAATAGATAAAGAATAGTAGTTCATGAAGCTATTTTATACATCAGAGTTAGAAAAATACAACCGAATAGTTCAAATGCAGTGAAGTCTCCAATGCAACAGATGACTTCTCTGAACTAATCAACTGGAAAGGCTGGAATCTGAATCGATAGTTGGATTTCCAAATGAAGCTCCGAACTCCAAAGGTGAGTCTCAAATGCTGTATCACTCAGTCTGACCCGAGCGTAAAGAAAAACACAAAACACTCGAGTCAGGATTAACATTCTTATATCAATAAATCCAACTCAAGTGAAATATCAACCGAAATACAAATAACTTAAAGGATGTTTGGGATAACCATCCTCTAAGGGTCCATGGAACTTTCTACAAGGTAGAAATATACAATATAACACCGTGGTCATTTCAGCTTAATTTATACTTCAAAACCAAATCTCATTTTCACTTCAAATATCTCTATATTTCCCAAAATAGTATTTATATATATTAAATAATTTATACAGTAAAGTATTTTCAATTTCCTTAACTTAACAAATTGTTCCAACATCAACCCGACCTTCCCATTCAAATTAAATTCAATCTCAATTTATCAATTTAAATTCAACTCAATTTCTAAAATAACCACTTAAATTTTATCGATCTCAAATACGGATTTATAATCATAAATACCCCTTTATATTTCTATATATTTCAAACTTCAAGTATTCAACGTTTCATCTAAATTTTCATTCAATTTAGTTTTCTAAATAATAAATTCAAATTTAGTTCAACCTAAATTTTCATTTTAATTCAATTTAGTTGCTAAATAACAAATTCAACTACGTTGATTTCAAATACAGATCCGAATCTCAACATAAACCATTTAAATTCCAATATAGTTCAAGGCTTTAATATTTAAATGTTCTATATAACAGTTTCATATAGATCTCGATTTAACCTCATTATTATTTAGTCTTGAAATACTCCCTTATTAGATTCAATATCATTTAAGTAACCTTAAATTACATTTTACTCAATATTTTCTATAATTTATTTAAACGTGAAATATTCATTAAATCACTTAAATCAAAAATCCAGTTATAAAATCATACCCTTTAAATTTCCCATTCAAAAATTTCAAATCAATTTAATTAAATAAATCCTAATTTAAATACCATTTTTATAAACCCAAATTTATCTCTCAATCTTAATTATTCAATTTATTACAAGAGAATCTATTTGAAATATAGATTTACATAAATACTTAACCATATTATATGTATTAAATCAATCTAATTTAAATCAAATATTAGTACTAAATCTATATATACAATTTTCATTTATATAATATCTTAAGAATCAAATTTATTAAACCATATACTTCTTTCCAAAATTATAGAAATTATTTTCAAAATATTTATATGGACCAACGGTGTCTGTATATATTTCCTATCATATAGTCAAGTTCTACGGATATTTATCATTTCAATCCGTATACTAAATATATACGGGTGGATATCATTTAAACCCGTAATCCTAAATTCAATTAAATGAAAATCGCTTGGGTTTATCATTTCAACCCATAATGATTTTCTCCTATTCTAAAGTCTGTTCGGGTATGTATCATTTTAACCCATAGTGATTTCTAAACTACAGGGAACTTGCAGAGTGATAACAGAAAATACAATAAAATAACAGGCATATATCATCAATAACAATATAATATAAACAACAGGATATGGTGTCATATCCCGCAGGTGAACAGTTACAGATAATAGCATATATAACAAATTTAAATAACTACAGCAGCATATTTCAATTGTCGTTTCAATTGAAATCAAATTTAATGAATAAAAAATGTTAATCGTGAGTGATTGCTCACCTTTCGAGGCTAGAGAATATAGAAGGAGACACGGATACGCACACCGATACAGACACTGAAATTAAATTCCAAATCCAAGCAAAGCAAAATCGACACGAATTCAACGATCAAAGCTGATTGGTTCGAATTGATGAAACAGATCAGATCAGAACGGAAACGATGAAGATAAATGGTATAAGCGAACTTTTATAACCACCTATAACTATATATGCACATATGAAATTTATATTCTAAGTTCAAACATCACAAATTTAATTTACATGTTTTTCAAACATATAAATAAATAAATAAATCAAGCTTACATTTTTTTAAATCAACATACACATAAAAAAAAATATACTAACACCTTTATACTAAACTTATATAACTAGTATATATATATATATTCTCAAACAGATAAAATAAATGTTTAAATATGAATACCTAAAAGAAAACTTTTTTTATATATAACTATTTTTATATATATTAAATGTTATATACATATATATATATATATATATATAATTTAAATCCATTCATATTTTTACATTCAATAACATATTATATTCAACCTATATAAATTTCCAAATTATATATGTGTATTAAAATAATTTATAGAGTAGAGTATTTATAGAATCATCTTAAATCCGAAATAGTATAAATATAATACTATAACAAAATATATACAATCATCAACTAAATAAGTCAATACCACATAGAAACCCATATGGTAACAAACCACATAATATACATATATTAAAGTATTTTATATAGTCTGTAACAAAACAAATATATGACTTACATAAGTGAATAACCATATTATAGGAAACCTGATATCAACAAATAGAAGCTAACCCATATTAAAATATAAAACACAATATATATATATATATATATATATATATATATTCATATTAAAAATGAAAGATACTTATTTTATAGTATGTTCCCTTCAAAATGTCGCATACATAATTCAAAATATTAACATGACTTATAAGCTGTGAGGAAGATCAAATAGAAACTATATATAAATATACACTGTCATGTTATGAAAATAAACTTTTGAAAAAATAGTATTCAATACTTATATAAATAGTATGTATATCACAACTAACAAAACAAAAACAAAAAAATGTAATTACGAATATAAATCAAAACACATATGTGCTTACACGCCTATACCTCACAGATCAAACAGAAGCAACCGGAAGGCGAGGTGGTGGGTTTCATTTGATAAGGAGGTTTGGAAGAAAGGTGAAGTGGCGGATGCAAATAATGGTGACAGCCGCATGCTTCAGTTTGCTTTTTTTTTCAAAGAAAAGTAGGGAGGGGAACGAACAGATCTAGAGAAAAGAGAAGTGAAAGCGAAAATAAATAGGGATGAACCGCATGTTTTCAGGCAAATATAACGGAAGAAAATGAATAGGCAACCAAATTTTAAGTGAATAAATAAATAAAAGTGATTGTAACGGTCAACCCTTGATTTGGTGAAAATAATTGTAACAATTAATAAAAGAAATAAATAGCAACGGTCACGTTGCTTGATTCAGCTGACCCATAAAAGCAAATTATTTAAAATTTAAACGGCAGGAAACGTAAAAAAACGTACCACCATAAAATGAAATTGATAACGTTTGTGCATTGATTCTGCAATATTTATTAAAGCAATTGATTGATGCGCGTTTAAATTTGAACGGAAGGAAAGAGAAAAGTCACAATTAAAGGTAAAATTTAAATTTTTAATGAATACAAAACGTTTTTAAGTTTATACGTTTATAACTTTCCAGCTGTAGTGTATATATATAATGAATGGTCATAAACAAAGAAGTGGAAACAAGAGCGTAGGAAAGGAAAGGTTAGAAAAATAAAATTTTGTTGAGAAATGAATATTTGCTTGTGTTATATAGGTTTTATCAGAGAGGTAGCATGATTTAAGGAGAAGAAAGAACGGCAATAAATCAACTTGCTTTGAAATGGGAAGGAAATTAAACTAGCATTGATTTTTTATGAGCAGTTATAGGCAAGAAATAATATATTGATTAAAAAAAAGGCCACGATTTTGATTGAGCACTGATTTTTCTTGTTATACACGGTTACTAGATTTTTAACAAATTTTAAGCAAATGGGTTTCGAAATTAAAGCAGAAGAAACGGTCAGCTAAGATTAGATTTTGGAATAAGATTTTTAAACAATATTGAATGCGTTTAAAATTTAAAGCTCGCATTGATGGGAACAATGGCAAGAAATTAAAAAGGCGAACGGTTATAAAATTTGTAAATAACGTTCCTATTAAATCAGGAGAGTAAAAGGAAAGTGAATAAAATTAGAATGCGTACAACAGACGCAGTGATTTTTGTCCAAGAAAAATGAAAATAACGGATTTAAATTTTATAAGTTTTCTTGTATGTGTATATAGATTATTTATTCCATCAAATAACGCGCCTTTTAAACGCGAAATTAAACAGTTTATTTACACACAAACTTTTGAAAATTTTTTACTTATATAAAAATATGATTTGTTTACACATTTACTAAGAAATTTATATTCAAAAATGTATATAAGTAAAATATTAAATATTAAATTTTTAAAAGTATAAAATCAATTTTTTTTAAAGAACAAAAGGTGAAATGAACGTTGTTACGAATATATTAAATTAAACCAAAAGATTAAAAATTAAAAATTTAAAGATTTATAACTTCAAAAAAATGTTAAGTTTGAACCAAAATAAGAATTTTAGAATTTTCACACTAATAAAAATCTTGGGTGATTATTTATAGTTAAATTTAGACAATCAAATTTTCGAAAAATAAAACCCCAGAGTTATAAATAAAGAATAAAATATTGCTAAACTTAAACTACCCCTTTATATTTCCATATATTTCAAAACCTTAAGTATTCAACGTTTCATCTAAATTTTCATTCATTTTAGTTTTCTAAATAATAAATTCAAATTTAGTTCAACCTAAATTTTCATTTTAATTCAATTTAGTTGCTAAATAGCAAATTCAACTACGTTGATTTCAAATACAGATCCAAATCTCAACATAAACCATTTAAATTCCAATATAGTTCAAGGCTTTAATATTTAATGTTCTATATAATAGTTTCATATAGATCTCGATTTAACCTCATTATTATTTAGTCTTGAAATACTCCCTTATTAGATTCAATATCATTTAAGTAACCTTAAATTACATTTTACTCAATATTTTCTTTAATTTATTTAAACGTGAAATATTCATTAAATCACTTAAATCAAAAATCCAGTTATAAAATCATACCCTTTAAATTTCCCATTCAAAAATTTCAAATCGATTTAATAAATTAAATCCTTGTTTAAATACCATTTTTATAAACCCAAATTTATCTCTCAATCTTAATTATTCAATTTATTACAAGAGAATCTATTTGAAATATAGATTTACATAAATACTTAACCATATTATATGTATTAAATCAATCTAATTTAAATCAAATATTAGTACTAAATCTATATATACAATTTTCATTTATATAATATCTTAAGAATCAAATTTATTAAACCATATAATTCTTTCCAAAATTATAGAAATTATTTTCAAAATATTTATATGGACCAACGGTGTCTGTACTTCATATCATATAGTCAAGTGCTACGGATATTTATCATTTCAATCCGTATACTAAATATATACGGGTGGATATCATTTCAACCCGTAATCCCAAATTCAATTAAATGAAAATCGCTTGGGTTTATCATTTCAACCCATAATGATTTTCTCCTATTCTAAAGTCTGTTCGGGTATGTATCATTTCAACCCATAGTGATTTCTAAACTACAGGAAACTTGCAGAGTGATAACAGAAAATACAATAAAATAACAGGCATATATCATCAATAACAATATAATATAAACAACAGGATATGGTGTCATATCCCGCAGGTGAACAGTTACAGATAATAGCACATATAACAAATTTAAATAACTACAGCAGCAAATTTCGATTGTCGTTTCAATTGAAATCAAATTTAATGAATAAAAAAATGTTAATCGTGAGTGATTGCTCACCTTTCGAGGCTAGAGAATATAGAAGGAGACACGGATATGCACACTGATACAGACACTGAAATTAAATTCCAAATCCAAGCAAAGAAAAATCGGCATGAATTCAACGATCAAAACTGATTGGCTCGAATTAATGAAACGATCAGATCAGAACTGGAACAATGAAGATAAATGGTATAAGCGAACTTTTATAACCACCTATAACTATATATACACATATGAAATTTATATTCTAAGTTCAAACATCATAAATTTAATTTACATGTTTTTCAAACATATAAATAAATCAAGCTTACATTTTTTTTAAATCAACATACACATAAAAAAAATATGTACTAACACCTTTATACTAAACTTATATAACTAGTGTATATATATATATACATATATATATATTTTCAAACAGATAAAATAAATGTTTAAATATGAATACCTAAAAGAAAACTTTTTTATATATATAACTATTTCTATATATATTAAATGTTATATATATAATATAAATCCATTCATATTTTTACATTCAATAACGTATTATATTCAACCTATACAAATTTCCAAATTATATACGTGTATTAAAATAATTTATAAAGTAGAGTATTTATAGAATCATCTTAAATCCAAAATAGTATAAATATAATACTATAACAAAATATATACAATCATCAACTAAATAAGTCAGTACCACATAGAAACCCATATGGTAACAAACCACATAATATACATATATTAAAGTATTTTATATAGTTTGTAACAAAACAAATATATGACTTACATAAGTGAATAACCATATTATAGAAACCTCATATCAACAAATAGAAGCTAACCCATATTAAAACATAAAACACAATATATATATATATTCTTATTAAAAATGAAATATACTTATTTTATAGTATGTTCCCTTCAAAATGTCGCATACATAATTCAAAACATTAACATGACTTATAAGCTGTGAGGAAGATCAAATAGAAACTATATGTAAATATACACTGTTATGTTATGAAAATAAACTTTTGAAAAAATAGTATTCAATACTTATATAAATAGTATGTATATCACAACTAACAAAACAAAAAAATGTAATTACGAATATAAATCAAAACATATATGTGCTTACACGCCTATACCTCACAGATCAAACAGAAGCAACCGGAAGGCGAGGTGGTGGGTTTCATTTGATAAGGAGGTTTGGAAGAAAGGTGAAGTGGCGGATGCAAATAATGGTGACAGCCGCATGCTTCAGTTTGCTTTTTTTTCAAAGAAAAGTAGGGAGGGGAACGAACAGATCTAGAGAAAAGAGAAGTGAAAGTGAAAATAAATAGGGATGAACCGCATGTTTTCAGGCAAATATAACGGAAGAAAATGAATAGGCAACCAAATTTTAAGTGAATAAATAAATAAAAGTGATTGTAACGGTCAACCCTTGATTTGGTGAAAATAATTGTAACAATTAATAAAAGAAATAAATAGCAACGGTCACGTTGCTTGATTCAGCTGATCCATAAAAGCAAATTATTTAAAATTTAAACGGTAGGAAACGTAAAAAAAAACGTACCACCATAAAATGAAATTGATCACGTCTGTGCATTGATTCTGCAATATTTATTAAAGCAATTGATTGATGCGCGTTTAAATTTGAACGGAAGGAAAGAGAAAAGTCACAATTAAAGGTAAGATTTAAATTTTTAATGAATACAAAACGTTTTTAAGTTTATGCGTTTATAACTTTCCAGCTGTAGTGTATATATATATAATGAATGGTCATAAAGAAAGAAGTGGAAACAGGAGCGTAGGAAAGGAAAGGTTAGAAAAATAAAATTTTGTTGAGAAATGAATATTTGCGTGAGTTATATAGGTTTTATCAGAGAGGTAGCATGATTTAAGGAGAAGAAAGAACGGCAATAAACCAACTTGCTTTGAAATGGAAAGGAAATTAAACTAGCATTGATTTTTTATGAGCAGTTATAGGCAAGAAATAATATATTGATTAAAAAAAGGCCACGATTTTGATTGAGCACTGATTTTTCTTGTTATACACGGTTACTAGATTTTTAACAAATTTTAAGCAAATAGGTTTCGAAATTAAAGCAGAAGAAACAGTCAGCTAAGATTAGATTTTGGAATAAGATTTTTAAACAATATTGAATGGGTTTAAAATTTAAAGCTCGCGTTGATGGGAACAATGGCAAGAAATTAAAAAGGCGAACGGTTATAAAATTTGTAAATAACGTTCCTATTAAATCAGGAGAGTAAAAGGAAAGTGAATAAAATTAGAATGCGTACAACAGACGCAGTGATTTTTGTCCAAGAAAAATGAAAATAACGGATTTAAATTTTATACGTTTTCTTGTATGTGTATATACATTATTTATTCCATCAAATAACGCGCCTTTTAAACGCGAAATTAAACAGTTTATTTATACACAAAGTTTTGAAAATTTTTTACTTATATAAAAATATGATTTGTTTACACATTTACTAAGAAATTTATATTCAAAAATGTATATAAGTAAAATATAAAATATTAAATTTTTAAAAGTATAAAATCAATTTTTTTTTAAAGAACAAAAGGTGAAATGAACGTTGTTATGAATATATTACATTAAACCAAAAGATTAAAAATTAAAAATTTAAAGATTTATAACTTCAAAAAAATGTTAAGTTTTAACCAAAATAGGAATTTTAGAATTTTCACACTAACAAAAATCTTGGGTGATTATTTATAGTTAAATTTAGACAATCAAATTTTCGAAAAATAAAACCCCAGAGTTATAAATAAAGAATAAAATATTGCTAAAATATTGCTAAACTTAAAATACCCCTTTATATTTCCATATATTTCAAAACTTTAAGTATTCAACGTTTCATCTAAATTTTCATTCAATTTAGTTTTCTAAATAATAAATTCAAATTTAGTTGAACCTAAATTTTCATTTTAATTCAATTTAGTTGCTAAATAACAAATTCAACTACGTTGGTTTCAAATACAGATCCAAATCTCAACATAAACCATTTAAATTCCAATATAGTTCAAGGCTTTAATATTTAATGTTCTATATAATAGTTTCATATAGATCTCGATTTAACCTCATTATTATTTAGTCTTGAAATACTCCCTTATTAGATTCAATATCATTTAAGTAACCTTAAATTACATTTTACTCAATATTTTCTATAATTTATTTAAACGTGAAATATTCATTAAATCACTTAAATCAAAAATCCAGTTATAAAATCATACCCTTTAAATTTCCCATTCAAAAATTTCAAATCGATTTAATTAAATAAATCCTTATTTAAATACCACTTTTATAAACCCAAATTTATCTCTCAATCTTAATTATTCAGATTATTACAAGAGAATATATTTGAAATATAGATTTACATAAATACTTAACCATATTATATGTATTAAATCAATCTAATTTAAATCAAATATTACTAATAAATCTATATATACAATTTTCATTTATATAATATCTTAAGAATCAAATTTATTAAACCATATAATTCTTTCCAAAATTATAGAAATTATTTTCAAAATATTTATATGGACCAACGGTGTCTGTATATATTTCCTATCATATAGTCAAGTGCTACGGATATTTATCATTTCAATCCGTATACTAAATATATACGGGTGGATTTCATTTCAACCCGTAATTCCAAATTAAATTAAATGAAAATCGCTTGGGTTTATCATTTCAACCCATAATGATTTTCTCCTATTCTAAAGTCTGTTCGGGTATGTATCATTTCAACCCATAGTGATTTCTAAACTACAATGAACTTGCAGAGTGATAACAGAAAATACAATAAAATAACAGGCATATGTCATCAATAACAATATAATATAAACAACAGGATATGGTGTCATATCCCGCAGGTGAACAGTTACAGATAATAGCACATATAACAAATTTAAATAACTACAGTAGCAAATTTCGATTGTCGTTTCAATTGAAATCAAATTTAATGACTAAAAAAATGTTAATCGTGAGTGATTGCTCACCTTTCGAGGCTAGAGAATATAGAAGGAGACACGGATACGCACACTGATACAGACACTGAAATTAAATTCCAAATCCAAGCAAAGCAAAATCGACACGAATTCAACGATCAAAGCTGATTGGCTCGAATTGATGAAACGAATCAGATCAGAACTGGAACAATGAAGATAAATGGTATAAGCGAACTTTTATAACCACCTATAACTATATATACACATATGAAATTTATATTCTAAGTTCAAACATCACAAATTTAATTTACATGTTTTTCAAACATATAAATAAATAAATAAATCAAGCTTACATTTTTTTTAAATCAACATACACATAAAAAAAAATATGTACTAACACCTTTATACTAAACTTATATAACTAGTATATATATATATATATTCTCAAATAGATAAAATAAATGTTTAAATATGAATACCTAAAAGAAAACTTTTTTATATATATAACTATTTCTATATATATTAAATGTTATATATATATATAATTTAAATCCACTCATATTTTTACATTCAATAACATATTATATTCAACATATATAAATTTCCAAATTATATACGTGTATTAAAATAATTTATAAAGTAGAGTATTTATAGAATCATCTTAAATTCAAAATAGTATAAATATAATACTATAACAAAATATATACAATCATCAACTAAATAAGTCAGTACCACATAGAAACCCATATGGTAACAAACCGCATAATATACATATATTAAAGTATTTTATATAGTTTGTAACAAAACAAATATATGACTTACATAAGCGAATAACCATATTATAGGAAACCTGATATCAACAAATAGAAGCTAACCATATTAAAACATAAAACACAATATATATATATATATATATTCTTATTAAAAATGAAAGATACTTATTTTATAGTATGTTCCCTTCAAAATATCGCACACATAATTCAAAACATTAACATGACTTATAAGCTGTGAGGAAGATCAAATAGAAACTATATGTAAATATACACTGTTATGTTATGAAAATAAACTTTTGAAAAAATAGTATTCAATACTTATATAAATAGTATGTATATCACAACTAACAAAACAAAAAAAAATTGTAATTACGAATATAAATCAAAACATATATGTGCTTACACTCCTATACCTCACAGATCAAACAGAAGCAACCGGAAGGCGAGGTGGTGGGTTTCATTTGATAAGGAGGTTTGGAAGAAAGGTGAAGTGGCGGATGCAAATAATGGTGACAACCGCATGCTTCAGTTTGCTTTTTTTCCAAAGAAAAGTAGGGAGGGGAACGAACAGATCTAGAGAAAAGAGAAGTGAAAGCGAAAATAAATATGGATGAACCGCATGTTTTCAGGCAAATATAACGGAAGAAAATGAATAGGCAACCAAATTTTAAGTGAATAAATAAATAAAAGTGATTGTAACGGTCAACCCTTGGTTTGGTGAAAATAATTGTAACAATTAATAAAAGAAATAAATAGCAACGGTCACGTTGCTTGATTCAACTGACCCATAAAAGCAAATTATTTAAAATTTAAACCGTAGGAAACGTAAAAAAAAACGTACCACCATAAAATGAAATTGATAACGTCTGTGCATTGATTCTGCAATATTTATTAAAGCAATTGATTGATGCGCGTTTAAATTTGAACGGAAGGAAAGAGAAAAGTCACAATTAAAGGTAAGCTTTAAATTTTTAATGAATACAAAATGTTCCTAAGTTTATACATTTATAACTTTCCAGCTGTAGTGTATATATATAATGAATGGCCATAAAGAAAGAAGTGGAAACAGGAGTGTAGGAAAGGAAAGGTTAGAAAAAAATAATTTTGTTGAGAAATGAATATTTGCGTGAGTTATATAGGTTTTATCAGAGAGGTAGCATGATTTGAGGAGAAGAAAGAACGGCAACAAATCAACTTGCTTTGAAATGGAAAGGAAATTATACTAGCATTGATTTTTAATGAGCAGTTATAGGCAAGAAATAAGATATTGATTTAAAAAAAAGGCCACGATTTTGATTGAGCACTGATTTTTCTTGTTATACACGGTTACTAGAATTTTAACAAATTTTAAGCAAATGGGTTTCGAAATTAAAGCAGAAGAAACGGTCAGCTAAGGTTAGATTTTGGAATAAGATTTTTAAACAACATTGAATGCGTTTAAAATTTAAAGCTCGCGTTGATGGGAACAATGGCAAGAAATTAAAAAGGCGAACGGTTATAAAATTTGTAAATAACGTTCCTATTAAATCAGGAGAGTAAAAGGAAAGTGAATAAAATTAGAATGCGTACAACAGACGCAGTGATTTTTGTCCAAAAAAAAATGAAAATAACGGATTTAAATTTTATACGTTTTCTTGTATGTGTATATACATTATTTATTCCATCAAATAACGCGCCTTTTAAACGCGAAATTAAACAGTTTATTTATATACAAAGTTTTGGAAATTTATTACTTATATAAAAATATGATTTGTTTACACATTTACTAAGAAATTTATATTCAAAAATGTATATAAGTAAAATATAAAATATTAAATTTTTAAAAGTATAAAATCAATTTTTTTTAAAGAACAAAAGGTGAAATGAACGTTGTTACGAATATATTAAATTAAACCAAAAGATTAAAAATTAAAATTTTAAAGATTTATAACTTCAAAAAAATGTTAAGTTTTAACCAAAATAAGAATTTTAGAATTTTCACACTAATAAAAATCTTGGGTGATTATTTATAATTAAATTTAGACAATCAAATTTTCGAAAAATAAAACCCCAGAGTTATAAATAATGAATAAAATATTGCTAAAATTTGGGCTGTTACATGAATGAACTATGATAATAAAGACCAATTTAGAGGCAAATCCACTTCCAATAATTCATATAAATCAACAGCAAAATTCACTTGTAACCTCTCATTAAAATATTAAGTAGACATGATAGATGTGCTTATTATAAGTATAATTTATTTGTGCTATTAAATAGCGCAACTTAAATCATCAAACTCTAACATACCATTCAAATCCACTTATCAATACTCATGAAAATGACTTGAAAAATAAAAATAAAATCTATTTTAAGTATGATCTATTTACTATTAACTAGTAACACAGACCATCAAATTTTGATTCTAGTTTGACTTTCATAATCAAAATCACTTAGGCAAATGATCAAATAGTTTATGTTTTAAATAGAGTTGAGCATAGCTTATTTGAGATTTCAACAAAGGCTATCAAAGTTCAATAAAATGAAACATAAACCACCATCATTCATATTTTTCATCAAGCACATAAGAGGGAATACAAATGAAATCATTATGTTAATTTAATATGTTTCATTAGAGCTTCACTACCCCTAAATTGAAGGGGTACTCATTTTTAAAAATATTTTAACATAAATTGATTTCGACATAAACATAAATAAAGAGAAGTGCTAATTAAAAGAAGAAGGAATTAACTGTCAGAACCTAGTATTTTGATGTCTTGATTGTGATAACTATATAAGTATATATTATATGAACTAACCAAAATTGCAGAAGAAGATACTATTCTACTCGACAATAGATCGAAGACCAAAAGATTTCAAAGTCAAGTTTCTATATTTACAATTGGTTTGTCTATAGTCTAGTTAATAGTTAATATTTGTTAAAATCTCTCTTAAGTGGTATATGCACGCACACAAGCCTTTAAAACTTATTCAAGTTTAATTACGTAACTCAAGTTTTGATTATATAAATTAATAAAACAACTTGCATTCAAAGCTAGTTCAAAGAGGCTGAAAGTGATAGTTTCAGCCGACTGAACCACGATATTCAGTCGACTGAAATGTGCATACATGCACAAAAAAGTTTGAACATTTAGTTGACCAAACACCCCGGTTTATTCGACTGAATGAAGTGTCTTTTCAATATATTTTTAAATTTAAAAATCGTTTGAATGTTCAGTCTACTTAATTCATATCTTCAGTCGGCTGAATATTCATAATGACTATTTTTCGAACGGTCACCACTTTCAACGAATAGAAACATCTTTTAATTCAACAATTGTTTTCGTATCCTTTGGCCAAATATTTTCACGAATAGTTACAACTTTTTAACTCTATAAATAGCCTTGATTTCAGATTGCAAAATACAACATTATTCTCCGATTCCATTCTATATTCTTGCAAACTATTTTCTACCATTCCTTTTCATAAATGTTTCGAATCACTTGAACATTCAAGCACAAATATTGTGATTACAATTACTTCGAATCTTTATGTACTACACTATATACCACAAAGGAGAATAATATAGGAAGGGTGTACTATAAAGACTCATTCGTGCTATCTACAGAGCACATACAGTCAAGAAAACCTTTTGTTTTGTAGAAGTCCTGTTCGGTTGCTCAAGTGGTGGAAGTCCTATTCGGTTGTCTAGGCGGTAGAAGTCATGTTCGGTTACTTAGGCGGTGTAATACTGATTCCTCCAGGTTAAGAGAGGGTTGATAGTTAAATTCCAAAAGGAGTCTGAGACTAGATGTAGAACGGGAGTTCGAACCAGTATAAGTGGTGTCATTTACTTTACTATTTACTTTTACATTTTATTCCGCACTAGTAGATATCTTAGTGACTATTCCATATTACGATCCATAACAGCACTTTCATTTGGTATCGGAGCATAGGTCATCTTATAACCAAAACACAGTTATTTGATACACTGACAATATGAAAAATTACATTAACACAAGTTTTGTTGAAGGACAATCCACTGCATGACCTCCACTATTTAACGGGTTGCACTATAATTACTGGTCAACTAGAATGAGAATTTTCATGCAAGTAAATGGATATGATACTTGGAATATTACTCAAAATGAATACACTATATCCACTATACCATTTGAAGAATGGTCAAATACACAAAAGATTGATGCTACATAAAATGCAAAAGCTATGAATATGTCATTTTGTGCATTAGAAAAAAATGAATTTAATAGAGTTAGCATGTGTATAACTGCTTATGAAATTTGAAAAACTCTTAAAATCACACATGAAGGAACTAATAAAGTTAAACAAACCAAGATTTCTATGCCTAAAAATTAGTTTCAAAATTTTAGAATGAGACCAGATGAACCCATAAATGATATGTAGTCTAGATTTCAAGAAATACATCACTCACTATTAGTATAGAAGAAAAAATTTCAGATTTTGATATTGTTTCTAAAATTCTAAACTCTTTAACGGAGGAGTAGGAACGAAAGGTCTTACCCATTGAAGAAGCTAATGACATTTCTACCATCAAACCTGAAGAGTTAATTGAAAATCTGATGTCATATGAAGTATATTTGCAGGCTAAGCGAGATCAAGCACAAGATAAAAGACATATTGCATTCAAAGATGAACAAGATGACTCAAATTGAGATGAATATGATATGGCATTGATCGCAAAGAATTTTAAATAGTTTTTGAAATTCAGAAAGAACAAGAAATTTGGAAACAATAGAAAAGACACCACCAGCAAACTGCCAGTCTCAAATCTTGAATGCTACGAATATCATAAGAAGGGCCACATAAAGAAAGATTATCCTGGTAGAAAGAGAGATATATTCAACAATAAGAAGGACAAATACAAGAAGAAGCGGACATTCTCAGTAACATGGGATGATTCAGAGTCGTCATCGTCATCAGACAGTGACACAAACAGTGATTCTAAACGAGCCAACGCCTGCTTTATGGCTTCAACTGACGATGTAAGTGATTTACCTTTTGATGATTTAATTGACATAAAATCAGAATTATTAGATAAACTCAATGAAATTAAAAGAAAGTACAAAGATGCACTAGAAATACTAAACAGAACTGAAATAGAAGTTGATATGCTAAGAGATGAAAATAAATTTTAGAAGAAGAACTTGTTAGTACACAAGAATTTTTATATAATATTTCGTCTCAACTCACTATGCTATTGTATAAAGTAGAAGTGCAAAAAGAAAAGAATATGAAATTAGCTTCAAAAAATCATGATTTAAAATCAAATGTCAAAATTCATGAGTTGAAAAACACTAGTCTCAAAAATGAGTTACAAAGTATTACTATAAATGTAACAAATTTCAATAAAGGAAGAGAAAATCTTTCTAAAATTATTAGTAATTTTCAATCTAATAATAATAAGAATGGATTAGGATATAAAAAATCATCAAAACTTAAGAAGAATATGTAACGACCCGGAATTTTGGGTCGCCAAAAATTAACATTTAATTCATTTTAAATGTTGGATATGGATTCTAATTTGAATCTTGATAATAGAAGACTATGGTTGAGTTAATAAGATGAGTTATAGTTTCAAAATATGGTGATTCCATTTGAATTGGAGTAATAATAATAATTATTAGAACTGAGAATAAATTGGAAATTGAATGGGAATTGTTATAAAATTGATGTTTAAATGCATTTTTAAGTTCCATAGGTTATAAATGATATTGTTAGATTTTTGGAAGAATTTAAAAGTTAATAGATTATTATTTGGAATTTTATATGAATTTAAAATGAATTTAATATTATTAAATATTGCAATTAATCCGATTTAAGTCCAGAATGAACCAGAATGATTTTTAATGTGTTTATAAATTTTATATGAATTATTGTTAAGTTAATAAAATTTTAAAAGTGGGAATTTTGAGTGATTTCGATAATTTCGAAAATTGCTTAATTAAATAGACGAGTTAAAATAGCCTTCCGGGGCACAGTCTCGGAATTCGACGAAACCAGTTCCATTGGATCCGTAATAGTTAGTTATTATCGGATTTCAATTTTCGTAGCAATCGGGGTTGTCGTTTGACCCCGGCAGCTCGAAACGCATCGAAATCGTTTTAATCGATTTAATTTCAAATTGAGCGTTTAATTCCGTAACTCGTTCATACGACCTAATTAGCTTACGAAACCTGTTCCATTGTGTCCGGAACGCGGAAAAACCCCAGGGTAGCCTGTCGGAACGTGAGAATTGGAGTTCGTTTGCGTAAGTTGTTTAATTGAGAGTTTTATTAATCAAATAATATTAAAACCCTTTAAATATTCCTTTTATTTATCAAAACCCTAGATACTATCAGGAGCCGCCGTTACTTTCGTTCATGGCCGAAATCTCACGAGCTTCCTCCTTCAAATCCTCTTAATCCAAGAGTTTTTACGCAAAATGTTCAACTGGAAAAGTGAAGAGAACCTCGAGATCGATGCATCCAACGGTGGAGATCAACATCGGAGCTGCGTGGTGGCCACGATTTGGCCGTGACGACCGTACGTTCGTTTGCATTTTTCCTCGTCGAGGAGGAGCCGAGTTCAGGGACTTTGGGGCCGATGGAAGAGGCCGTGATGGGCTTTATCGGGGTGGCCTCTGATCGAACTCCGGTTCGTCGAGATGGAGCGGCAAGCAAACCCTAGGTGAGGCTTGATGGGTGCGTTCGTTTGTTCCTGTGTGCGTTTTCTTGCGCTGGGGAGTAGAAGAAAGGGGGGGCCGATGGTATATGTTTTTATTAAAAAAAAAAATTGTTATAAATTGAAATTGAAATTTATAAAATATATAACTATTGCATATGTTATCAGTTTCGGACGAAACTGGAAGCGTTGGAATCGCAGGAGAGAATACTACGCGATGGAGCAGATCCGGAGCCATTCCGGGCAAGTAAAAATTTGGGTTAAATCGGATACCGTCCGGTTTAATTTGAATTTCGAACGCTCGCCGAAACTCAAGGTGAGTTATTCTCACTCACATCTGGATACTAGTAAAGTAGACAGCTAGTATTGATTGTTTGTTTGGATGTTTAGCTGAATATGTTAGTTATTATCAAATTGAATTGATATAAATACTGTTGTGCTAATATTTGTGGATGCAGGGAAAACAGGTTGGAGGGATCCAACGGGATTCCTCACAATATAGTACTTATTTGATTATGATACCTGTTTATATATTGAGATTGATAAATTTGGAATTGAATTGCATTGTGATGTTGTGGTTTAAACTATAAACCCAGAATATTAATTATAAAGGAAATTTGCAGTTTAAATTATAAAGAAATTAAATGGGTTTTCAAAGAAATTGAGAAATTGTTAAATGAGAAATTAAGAGAATATAAATGTTTGAAAACCCGATTTGGATGGAAAACTGAAAAGAATTTGTATAGAAATATTGTTGGATAAATTATAAATCCAAAGTTAATTATAAATGGATGAATTGAATTTAGAGAAATAAAAGATAGAGTTAAATAATGGATTTAAAGGATTAAAATTTGAAATCTATTTAGAATGGAAATTGGAAGTTGTAAAATCTGGAATGATAATTAAAGATAAATGTTATTGGTTGAAGTTTTGGGAAATAAATTTATGTTATAAAACCCTAAAACTAAATTTAATAAATGGACAGAAATCGTGAGAAGGATTTCTGTGATGATTTAGTAGAAATGAGATTTCCTAAGGAAAATCCAAGTTCGAGTTTTAAATTGATTTTATAAAAAAAGAAGTTTTAAAATCTTAAACTGGTCTTAAAGAATGTTTTGAAATTTATTATTTTAAAATGATTATTTATAAATTAGCAATAGTAGAATTTTATAAATATTTTAATAATTATGTTTACAAATGGATTTGTTTTAAAAGTTAGTTTTGACCTAAGTATATTGAAAAAAAAAAAAGAGTTAATCTTTTACAACTCTATTTTTATTATATAATATAACTAAAACTTATTTTAAATTAAGTTATATCTTATAAATAGTTTGCTTTTTTTAAATATTTTGAAAGTTATATTTTGAGTAAATAATTAGTAGTAAATTCATCTATTTAAAAGTATATTTTAAATTAAAATGTTTTTAACAGTTTTAAATCTAAACTGTTTTGACCTTGGATATTTCCAATGGGAATATATGGTAAATGATTTACCTTATAAAGGAGGAATTTTGGGGAATGTTTTCAAATGAGATTTGGAAATTTGGTAATATATCTTTTAAAGATATTTGAGATAAATAAATAATATGGAATATTATTTATTGTGTGAAGGATGCTATGGATGTTTTATGAATATTAATTGATAGTTAAATCACCGACTATCAATATTGGACAAATTGCGTTGATCGTTTCGAAGAGACCGGGATCGAGATTTATTTCTCGAAAACCACTTCGATCCGGTTTGTACGTTTTCGTGCGATAAAACGTTTTCGGAGTCGAAGATGGAGCAGTGAAGTGCAAGGGCTAGTCACTACTAATCCTGAGGATATTTCCAAAATGGATGTAGTAGGAATAGTGCCTTCGGTTCCGTTCGAACCCGGGACGGACTTGTATGGACGAATGCTTCGTGACATCGTCAGCGGACGATGGGCATTCTAAGTGAAACGTTCTAAAGGTAACGTTTAGCCTCAAGCCTCATCAACCGGGAATGACTGAAAATCAGGGGATATGCAGCAAGGCTTCGTGGGTAGCCCCCACTGGAGAGTAAGGTCATCCCTGTCTAGAGGTTCCTTTTTATTTCGGCTTAGTGGTGCGGTTGCTGATCCCAACCGCGGGGTGATCTTATTCGGAATTGCCCATAGGTGATTCCGGTCTTGTGTTGCAGGGGACGAAGGGAGTAGTCCTCGGTACTGTGATCTAGACCACGTACTGTGATAGGTGGTACCCCAGTGCCTAGTCATTGTTGGAAATCCATTTTCCCTACGAGCCTTTTACGAGTTTTGTTTGTATTACCCACTTCGGTGGCTAGTAGCTGGAATTTAATAATGTAACAATTTCGGCTATTTTATAAGTATTTGTAAATAGACCCTATTATAATATCAGAGGATTTCTATAAAAAGTGTTTTAGCTATCGTAAGATAAAAACCCGACATGTTTATTTGTGGCGTGGTCTTACGAGATGCTTTTGTTTTCAAAAGGATTTTTGAAACTTTAATAATCAATTGTGTGCATTATTATCAGCTGGTATGCCAGACTGACTCGGGTGTTATTTCATTATAATGCTCGGGTCAGACCGAGTATTATTTGTTCAGGTCAGGATGCTATGGAGCAGGAGAGGAGCTGGAGTCCGAGACGTATTATATGTACCTATATATATATCCGTTGCTATGTTGTATGGTATGTCTGTTATGTGATGATTGATGTATGAGTTACTCTGATGATATGTTGTATAAACAGTTATAGATTTCATTTTTTTTTGTGTAAAGATATATAGTTGCTATTATATTTTATTCCGCTGCGACTGTGAGATTCTGATATTGTTTAGTTTCTTCTTCTTCTATCTCTTTTTCTTTAACCTTAATGGTTCGTATTTCTGTTCCACTTGAGTCAATTAGGGTAGAATAATGTTGATTCAAGGGGTACGGATTTGCGGGCTGTCACACTTGGTATCAGAGCTTAGGTTGGCGACAACCTAGGCTTTGGTGGAAAATTTCTCATTGAATAGAGTCAATAGGACTCTATAATGAGTTGAGCGTATTAATAGATATGAGAGCGTACTTGTTAGTGGATATAAAATTGTTTTTATACTGTGTTGACTTATCGGTTGAGTGTTTATGAATTCTGGTCGGTGCGGGAAGTACAACCGTATCGATAGGGGTTTCTAAACTCTTGAACAAGATAAACCGACATAGTATTGTTTTTAAAGTGGGTAAATGAAATAATTTTACCCAAAATTATATTTTAATATAAAAGAAATGATTTTCTAGCTTATTATATATTGGGTGATTGTTGGATTGTTAATACCATAATTAAGTAAGAATCTTGAATATGATCTAAAATTTGAAATGATATATATAAGCAAATAAGGAATTTAGGATAGTAAAATTGAAATGGTTATAACCAAATAGAATTAATTAAATATGTTGCAAATAAGAAGTGAAATTAAAATTTGAATTAAACCAGAATTTAAAACCCGGAAGTTTTGGAAAGGATTTTAAATGTATTGAAAATAAAAGTTTGGGAATGTTTTCCAATATGTTTGAAGGCAATAATGGAATGTTGTTTTGGGTAATATTTTTGAATGGCAACCGTTTTGAAATAATTTTGGGAAAGTTAAGAAGCATTGAACTCACTGTGGTCGCTGGAAAATAATCCTGATGATGCTGGCCACATCATTAGAATTCATTTTCGAGTTTCTAAAGTGATGGATTGCTTCCCTAGTAATTAGTTATGGTATTGTTTGGATTTGATGGGGGTAACAGTTGTTTGGATAATTCAATAATGGGAATTTGTTTTGGGATATGAACAAATTGTTTTGGGTACAACCAAATTGGTTTGGAAAACAAGGGGATTTGATTGATATACCAAATGGGTATATGTATTTGATATATTTCAAAATGACTTTGAAATAAAAACCGGGCAATTGAATTCTGGAAAAATTTAATTAAATAAAGACGTGAAGGTAAAATGAATCAACCATAACTTGTAAGATGAAGTTGATTGAAGTAAGATAGTAAAATGAAATTTTAGTCATAAAATTAAAATTTGACTTGAGTAAATGGAGGTAAATGAAATTATTAAAATGAATGGAAAGTTGAATTTAATTTGGGATAAGTTAAATAAAATTGGAAATTGAAATTTGAATTTTACTTGGATAAGTAAAATAAGTTGGACTTAAAATAAAATTGATTTAGAATAAATTGAAAGGTAAGATGATTTTGAGATTGTGGGTCATTGAGTAATGGATTATACCCATAAGCTATTAAGTATTATACTTATAATTTGAAGTTGTGGATTTGAAGTTTGCAAAGAAATAAATTAAGGGAATTTGTATCCTTAAGAATTCAGATATATATATATATGCATATGGAATTTAGAATTGTGATTATAAAATGTTGGTGGAGTAAAATGAGCAATATGAGCTTTAAAATAAATAAGATGGTGAACTTATAAAATTGAAATGGAAATTATAATCACAATGAGAAATAATGAAATGGAATGGTGAATTTAAAAATCTAATCTCAAATGAAATGTGAATTGAGATAAGGTAAAGTGGGATATAAAGAAGTGAATGAACTTCAGTTAGTAAACGAGTTTTGAACTTGTATATGGAGAATTAAATTTGGGAATTTGAAATTGAATTCAATCTAAATGAATTGGAATTAAATTAAAGTGGATATAAAAAAGGTGAAATGTAAATTGTTTATAATTGCATAAAGGAATTCATATTTTTAAGTTATTAAGTGTTATAATTTGAATATGTGATTATGAAATGGAAAGGGTTGAATGGTGTGGAAAAAAATTCAAAACTTAACCATAAATGAAAAGCAAAGTCTAATGAAGCAAAGCGGGAATATAAATGTGAATGTTCTTAAGTGGCATATAAGTTTTGGACTTATGTATGGAAAATGGAATTTGTTTGATAATGAAATTGAAATTGAATTTCAATTGTGTAACAAATAATATTGAAAGAAATTTAAATTCTATTTAAAGAAGTATAAGGAAAGGTAGAAAATTTAAATTGTTAAATGGAATAATGGAAAAATGGTGATATTATAAGTGAATTCAGAGTAAATTGTGAAGTAAATTAAAACCTAATAGGGATTAGGTTATTGACTGAATTAAGTTACAAATTAATGGAATTTGTATTGTAATGGATAGAATATGATAATCAGTCAAAATTTGGAGGTAAATAAAATTCAGTTCGGGTTGAGATTTAATTTTGGTAATAAATATTGGAAGTGTGAATGAATAATGGGATTTGAATATACTAAAGACGGTTTGAATTGTGAATAAATTCAAATGAGTGAAATAAATTTAAATGGACTCTTTGTTAATCAAAATAAATTTGGAAATGGATTGAATTATAAACAAAGAGCATGCAAATTTATAAATAGATTGGAAATGATTGAATAAAGAAACAAAGTGTATTAAACTTTGTAAATGGATTGAAGGTGTTTTGGATGTGAATCAAATGAGAATAAAATTTGATTGATAAGGCAATGGAATTAAATTGATATAAGAAGAGCATGGTAATAATTGAGAATGAGCTTTATTAAGCAATCTTGAATGTAATCTGCTAGATAATTAAAATGAATTACAAGTGAAATGGTATTAACTAGTTGTTGAGATGAAATAAAAAGATAAGGAAAATTTAAGTTAACAATTGCATTGAAATTAAAATGATTGGATTGTAAACCATGAAAAATTGAAAAATTAATATAAACTTGGATTGGTTAAAGAAATAAAGATGTAAGGAAATGTAATTTAACAATTGCATTGGAAAGAGGAAATGTTAGATTTGTGAACCTTGTAATGGAGTAAAACTAAAATAAATCTAAGTTGAAATTAATTTTAAATGGTTAAGTATAAGTGGCAATTGTTTTGCTTGAATGACTTGAATATTTGAATGTATTTAGAATTGAGTTGTTTAAACAACTAAATTGGTTTTGGATAAATTAGAATTTGATTAAGTGGAGTCAAATTAAAATGAAACTAAATTTGGTATGCAAGAAAGAATTGAGATATTATGCAATTGAATTGATGTTTGAATAAATTAATATGGATTGGAATCTAATTAAAAGAGTTTGCAAATGAATGCAAGTGTGGAAGCATTGAAATGTTATTAAGTAATTTTGCATGAGAATGTAAATGCTTCAAGTTGAAACAGGAAAATGGATTGTAAATCAAATTAAATAATGATGCATATAAATAAATTAAAGCACTTATTCATGATATTGAAGTGAATATGAATGGGTGGTCTTATTGTATGCAAAATTGAATTGGTTTTTGAAATGTTTGGAAGGGATTGGAAATTTATTAAGTGGCTTCGCATATGAATGAAAATGGATTACCCTAGTAAGGCAAATGCTTCAAAATCTGAAATAAAAAAATTTTTGGTTTGTAAATCAACTTGATATTGAAATGGTGTAGAAAGATGTTAGTGAAGCACATGTTAACTATATGTTAAATAACAATGAATTGGTTGAAATAAATCATTCAAGTGAAATTAAAATGAAGTTGGACTTGAATAGGCAATTTGAAAGGTGATTTAAATCTTTGATTTGCTGGTAAATGGTTAACATTGTTAAAGGTATGAAGATTGCTTGGTTTGGTTATGTAACGGTTGTTTGGCTTGCATTTACATTGGAAATGTGATTAAAATGCTCATATCTTGTAACTAATGAGTATGTTGAGTAAGTGCAGGAATGCGAGGCGTTCGAGAGGGTTTGAAGCGCGTATATGCATTATATATTAGCTACTTGCTATTAAAATTGCTAAAAGGTACGCCTACGCAAATAAAATTGGAAAATGATATATATATTGTGATATATTTTGGTTTCCGGCCGTGTGGGCCGATGTATATATATTTGTGTATCCTGCGATATCGCAGAAGCTCCTCCGTACAGGGGAGACTCTGCCAAAATTTTCCGTAAATTTTGAGAGTTAGAAATTTTTTTTGGGTTTTGGGAAAAGTTAAGTAACTTATGAAGTTATAAGTTAAAATTAAAGCTTTAGAATTAATAAAGCAAATAGGTTTGGGAATTGAACAAAAAGGATTTTGTGAGGTGTATATAAGCTTTTAACTAAGCTAATGGGATAAGTAAATGGGTTTAAGTGTATGTTCTACCTTATACAAATTTCGGGGACGAAATTTTTATAAGGGGGGAGGAATGTAACGACCCGGAATTTTGGGTCGCCAAAAATTAACATTTAATTCATTTTAAATGTTGGATATGGATTCTAATTTGAATCTTGATAATAGAAGACTATGGTTGAGTTAATAAGATGAGTTATAGTTTCAAAATATGGTGATTCCATTTGAATTGGAGTAATAATAATAATTATTAGAACTGAGAATAAATTGGAAATTGAATGGGAATTGTTATAAAATTGATGTTTAAATGCATTTTTAAGTTCCATAGGTTATAAATGATATTGTTAGATTTTTGGAAGAATTTAAAAGTTAATAGATTATTATTTGGAATTTTATATGAATTTAAAATGAATTTAATATTATTAAATATTGCAATTAATCCGATTTAAGTCCAGAATGAACCAGAATGATTTTTAATGTGTTTATAAATTTTATATGAATTATTGTTAAGTTAATAAAATTTTAAAAGTGGGAATTTTGAGTGATTTCGATAATTTCGAAAATTGCTTAATTAAATAGACGAGTTAAAATAGCCTTCCGGGGCACAGTCTCGGAATTCGACGAAACCAGTTCCATTGGATCCGTAATAGTTAGTTATTATCGGATTTCAATTTTCGTAGCAATCGGGGTTGTCGTTTGACCCCGGCAGCTCGAAACGCATCGAAATCGTTTTAATCGATTTAATTTCAAATTGAGCGTTTAATTCCGTAACTCGTTCATACGACCTAATTAGCTTACGAAACCTGTTCCATTGTGTCCGGAACGCGGAAAAACCCCAGGGTAGCCTGTCGGAACGTGAGAATTGGAGTTCGTTTGCGTAAGTTGTTTAATTGAGAGTTTTATTAATCAAATAATATTAAAACCCTTTAAATATTCCTTTTATTTATCAAAACCCTAGATACTATCAGGAGCCGCCGTTACTTTCGTTCATGGCCGAAATCTCACGAGCTTCCTCCTTCAAATCCTCTTAATCCAAGAGTTTTTACGCAAAATGTTCAACTGGAAAAGTGAAGAGAACCTCGAGATCGATGCATCCAACGGTGGAGATCAACATCGGAGCTGCGTGGTGGCCACGATTTGGCCGTGACGACCGTACGTTCGTTTGCATTTTTCCTCGTCGAGGAGGAGCCGAGTTCAGGGACTTTGGGGCCGATGGAAGAGGCCGTGATGGGCTTTATCGGGGTGGCCTCTGATCGAACTCCGGTTCGTCGAGATGGAGCGGCAAGCAAACCCTAGGTGAGGCTTGATGGGTGCGTTCGTTTGTTCCTGTGTGCGTTTTCTTGCGCTGGGGAGTAGAAGAAAGGGGGGGCCGATGGTATATGTTTTTATTAAAAAAAAAAATTGTTATAAATTGAAATTGAAATTTATAAAATATATAACTATTGCATATGTTATCAGTTTCGGACGAAACTGGAAGCGTTGGAATCGCAGGAGAGAATACTACGCGATGGAGCAGATCCGGAGCCATTCCGGGCAAGTAAAAATTTGGGTTAAATCGGATACCGTCCGGTTTAATTTGAATTTCGAACGCTCGCCGAAACTCAAGGTGAGTTATTCTCACTCACATCTGGATACTAGTAAAGTAGACAGCTAGTATTGATTGTTTGTTTGGATGTTTAGCTGAATATGTTAGTTATTATCAAATTGAATTGATATAAATACTGTTGTGCTAATATTTGTGGATGCAGGGAAAACAGGTTGGAGGGATCCAACGGGATTCCTCACAATATAGTACTTATTTGATTATGATACCTGTTTATATATTGAGATTGATAAATTTGGAATTGAATTGCATTGTGATGTTGTGGTTTAAACTATAAACCCAGAATATTAATTATAAAGGAAATTTGCAGTTTAAATTATAAAGAAATTAAATGGGTTTTCAAAGAAATTGAGAAATTGTTAAATGAGAAATTAAGAGAATATAAATGTTTGAAAACCCGATTTGGATGGAAAACTGAAAAGAATTTGTATAGAAATATTGTTGGATAAATTATAAATCCAAAGTTAATTATAAATGGATGAATTGAATTTAGAGAAATAAAAGATAGAGTTAAATAATGGATTTAAAGGATTAAAATTTGAAATCTATTTAGAATGGAAATTGGAAGTTGTAAAATCTGGAATGATAATTAAAGATAAATGTTATTGGTTGAAGTTTTGGGAAATAAATTTATGTTATAAAACCCTAAAACTAAATTTAATAAATGGACAGAAATCGTGAGAAGGATTTCTGTGATGATTTAGTAGAAATGAGATTTCCTAAGGAAAATCCAAGTTCGAGTTTTAAATTGATTTTATAAAAAAAGAAGTTTTAAAATCTTAAACTGGTCTTAAAGAATGTTTTGAAATTTATTATTTTAAAATGATTATTTATAAATTAGCAATAGTAGAATTTTATAAATATTTTAATAATTATGTTTACAAATGGATTTGTTTTAAAAGTTAGTTTTGACCTAAGTATATTGAAAAAAAAAAAAGAGTTAATCTTTTACAACTCTATTTTTATTATATAATATAACTAAAACTTATTTTAAATTAAGTTATATCTTATAAATAGTTTGCTTTTTTTAAATATTTTGAAAGTTATATTTTGAGTAAATAATTAGTAGTAAATTCATCTATTTAAAAGTATATTTTAAATTAAAATGTTTTTAACAGTTTTAAATCTAAACTGTTTTGACCTTGGATATTTCCAATGGGAATATATGGTAAATGATTTACCTTATAAAGGAGGAATTTTGGGGAATGTTTTCAAATGAGATTTGGAAATTTGGTAATATATCTTTTAAAGATATTTGAGATAAATAAATAATATGGAATATTATTTATTGTGTGAAGGATGCTATGGATGTTTTATGAATATTAATTGATAGTTAAATCACCGACTATCAATATTGGACAAATTGCGTTGATCGTTTCGAAGAGACCGGGATCGAGATTTATTTCTCGAAAACCACTTCGATCCGGTTTGTACGTTTTCGTGCGATAAAACGTTTTCGGAGTCGAAGATGGAGCAGTGAAGTGCAAGGGCTAGTCGCTACTAATCCTGAGGATATTTCCAAAATGGATGTAGTAGGAATAGTGCCTTCGGTTCCGTTCGAACCCGGGACGGACTTGTATGGACGAATGCTTCGTGACATCGTCAGCGGACGATGGGCATTCTAAGTGAAACGTTCTAAAGGTAACGTTTAGCCTCAAGCCTCATCAACCGGGAATGACTGAAAATCAGGGGATATGCAGCAAGGCTTCGTGGGTAGCCCCCACTGGAGAGTAAGGTCATCCCTGTCTAGAGGTTCCTTTTTATTTCGGCTTAGTGGTGCGGTTGCTGATCCCAACCGCGGGGTGATCTTATTCGGAATTGCCCATAGGTGATTCCGGTCTTGTGTTGCAGGGGACGAAGGGAGTAGTCCTCGGTACTGTGATCTAGACCACGTACTGTGATAGGTGGTACCCCAGTGCCTAGTCATTGTTGGAAATCCATTTTCCCTACGAGCCTTTTACGAGTTTTGTTTGTATTACCCACTTCGGTGGCTAGTAGCTGGAATTTAATAATGTAACAATTTCGGCTATTTTATAAGTATTTGTAAATAGACCCTATTATAATATCAGAGGATTTCTATAAAAAGTGTTTTAGCTATCGTAAGATAAAAACCCGACATGTTTATTTGTGGCGTGGTCTTACGAGATGCTTTTGTTTTCAAAAGGATTTTTGAAACTTTAATAATCAATTGTGTGCATTATTATCAGCTGGTATGCCAGACTGACTCGGGTGTTATTTCATTATAATGCTCGGGTCAGACCGAGTATTATTTGTTCAGGTCAGGATGCTATGGAGCAGGAGAGGAGCTGGAGTCCGAGACGTATTATATGTACCTATATATATATCCGTTGCTATGTTGTATGGTATGTCTGTTATGTGATGATTGATGTATGAGTTACTCTGATGATATGTTGTATAAACAGTTATAGATTTCATTTTTTTTTTGTGTAAAGATATATAGTTGCTATTATATTTTATTCCGCTGCGACTGTGAGATTCTGATATTGTTTAGTTTCTTCTTCTTCTATCTCTTTTTCTTTAACCTTAATGGTTCGTATTTCTGTTCCACTTGAGTCAATTAGGGTAGAATAATGTTGATTCAAGGGGTACGGATTTGCGGGCTGTCACAGAATAGTATATCTTATGAAAATTATAAATTGCATAATAATTTTGTGAAAGCAAAATCAAAGGCAAAAGTTGTTATTCCAAAGAAAGAAATTAGTAAACCTAATACTATAAAAATTTGGGTGCCAAAACCAACAATATTCTAATCATAAATAAGTATATAAAGTCTTTTATAACCAATGTTCATAAAAATAGAAAATTTATTTATAAAAGAAATTCTAAACTCTCATGGGTTTGGCTTCCTAAGATCTAACTCTTAGGACCCTAATAAAAGATGGGTACCAACGTTATTTATATTTTTTTGCAGGTACCAACCAAGAAAAGAGGAAAATGGATACTAGACAATGGTTGCTCAAAACATATGATAGAAAACAAAGATATGCTGACTAATATTATCTACTCAGATGGAGGATCTGCCATTTTTGGACATAACTCCAAAGGATATATCATCGGCAAAGGTGATGTGAGCAATGACGGTACATATAATTTACCTCTTATTACAAATGTTTTATTAGTTAAAAATCTAAAACATAATTTACTTACTATAAGTCAACTATGTGATAAAGGTTTTGATATAACTTTTTCTAAAAACAGATGTAATCTTTTTATCAAAATAATAACCTTATTTTTGAAGGAACAAGAGAAAGAAATATTTACATATTAAATATGAAAGTTATTATAACACAAATATGTGTTTAGCAGCCAAAGATAATGATCCACGGTTATGGCACAAAAGATTTTGTCACATAAATTTTAAAGCTATTAACAAATTACCTAGGAATAATATAGTTAAAGGATTACCAAAGATGAATTTCAAAGTAAAAAATATTTGTGATGCATGTCAATTAGGAAAAATAACTAAATCTTCTTTTAAATCAGAGAAAATGATTTCTACTTTACAACCACTTGAGTTATTACATTTGGATATTTTTGGACCAACTCAGACTCAATCTATAAGCCATAATAGATATGTTTTTTTAATAGTAGATGATTTTTCAAGATTTATCTGGACAATATTTTTGAAAAACAAAAGTGATACTTTTGAAAATTTTAAAATATTTGCTAAAAGAATTCAAAATAGTAAAAATTTAAAATTTTAAAATATTCGTAGTGATCATGGTGGAGAATTCGAAAATGAATCTTTTGAAAATTACTGTAATAAGAAGGGAATTGTTCACAAATTTTCATTTTTTAGAACTCCACAAAAAAATGGAGTTCTAGAAAGGAAAAAATAGAACTCTTCAAGAATGTGCTAGAACCTTATTAAACAGAAGTACTATGCCAAAAAAATTTTAGGCAGAAGCTGTAGCAATTGCTTATTATGTTTCAAATAGAGTTTCCATAGGATCATTAACTAAACATGCTCCTTATGAACATTTTAATGGAAGAAAACCTAATATTTCTTATTTTAAAGTTTTTGGATCAAAATGTTTTATTTTAAATACAAAAGATAAGCTTGCCAAATTTGAACGAAGATCCGATAAAGGAATATTCATTAGTTATTCGGAACGAAGCAAAGCTTACAGAATTTATAATAAAAGAACAAAAGTAATCGGAGAGACACTTCATGTATCATTCTATAAAAATTTCAAAGTTAATTATAAAATAGAAAATAAAGAAACTATTTTAAATCTAATGACTCAGATGATGATATTGATAATATGAAAAATAATAATAATTTTCAAAATAATAATGGTATAACATCCCCACCAAGACTTTTAAGAAATCATCCAACTAAAAATAAAATTGGAGAAATTCATATAAACGTTGAACATACCGTCGCCATAACCAACAAGAAGCTTAATTCTTTCAAGGGCTTCTTGAGTAAGATTTGGGAAAAGATCTCATGCCCCGGCTCAACTTCCACTAGTGTAGCTGACAATCCTCCTGCTCCTTTCTCATGGACCACTTCCAAAGAGGAAGAAAAGGAAAAGGAAGAATCCAACAGTGATGAAGTGTAGTTTTCTTATTTATGTCTATGTATGTTTTTTTTTGTTTTAGTTTTTTGTTTTAGTTCTTTGTACCCATTGTTAGTCCGCGAGATGATGGTTTTGATGACAACAACCTTAGAATAGATTACAGAATATAAATACTGACATTATAAGTTTAGATATATATGTATATGCAGGATTGAACCATGCAGGTAGTAAGAATGAAGACTGTACAGTATAGAGATTCAAGATATCGAGATAGAAGACTCATGAGTATCAAGATTATCAAGAGTTCAAGATTTCAAGCATAAGTATTTTTATTAGGAATTTTTGTTAAAACTCGTAGAAAAGCACTGGCATCTTAAAATCCAATTTATTCGTGGAATGGAATCCACTTCGAGCCTGTTAAAGGGATGGAACCCTAAGTAGGATGGAACCTACGAAAATCTAGTGGAACATTGTTTTGTATCCACTAATTTTAATTCAAATGATTTTACAAAATTATCTTGTTTTCAAAATGATTTCAAAATTTTCCTTTTAAAAACATCAAAACCCTCTATCCTGATTTTAAATAATTTTAGCCTCAAAATTATCTTTAATTTCAAAGTCAAATTACTCCTGATTTTAAACTATCATTTTGAATTATATATTTAACTTTTATACTTAGATTTAAATATAAAATTATAGTTAATATATATGTATATATATATTATTCTCTATATTTACTTATGAATTTTAACTATAGTCAAGTATATTTGTAAAGTTTAAAATAGTTTTAATATAAGATAAAGGTTATTTTCAAAGAAAATCAAATCACTAAAAATTGCTTTGGGATGTCGACATGCCCACGTACCCCATGTCGACATGGTGTCAGTTGAATTCAAAATTTAAATTTCAAAAGAAGTGTCTATTCACTATAACTCTTCATGAATGGACATGACTGTTGTTCTTCTATAAATATGGGTTAGTTTCAACGAATTTTATATCAAATTTTCTGGTTTTTCACTCCTCTTCTTCTTCCATATTGCTTAATACATATTCTTACCATTGCTCTGTCGAAATCAACATTGAGTCGAACTCGATTACTTCTAGTTTGATTCTCTATCACTATCTCTACAAGGTTCTCAGTGCTATTCAGAGTTATAGACTTCTTTGTAATCTATTAAGCGAGAAAAGATGTGACTGTATCCTTGGAAATCAATCAAGAGCGAAAAGGTATGATTATAGCCTTGGTAAATCAATTGGGTAAACTTGTGGCCCGAAAATCAAGTATCTCTACCCAGAGGATAGAAATTCTGGAAGGTGTACCTCGTAGCCTTGAAACCGAGGGTGTAGTTGTACAATTGCTTTTGATAGGAAATCCGTACTTGTGTTGCGGGATTGGATGTATGGTAACTCTGAACCAGCATAAAATCCAGTGTGTTCTTTCCTTTACTGCTTTTGTTTTATTTCTGCATCTGTGTTTGTTTCTGTGATCATATCTGTGTCTGTATATTGCATACATCGGTGTATAAATTAACATAAAATCAAAAAGATTTAGTAATTCTTTATTAACACTATTCACCCCCCTCTAGTGTTAATCCTAGCCTTAAGATCCGTAATCCACATCTCTCACACCCATGACCAAATGTTGTGTTTCAATGCTATGTTATTCTTATTTATCATTTTAATATTTATGATTACTATACATCAAGTTCAAATTATCTTGAAATTATTCATATATATTCATTTGCACTCTATTGCCTATACATCAAATATTCCTTTTTATCGATAACAAAGAGGTATAAATATAAAGATAAATAGGTAGTTCATTAATTCAGGGGAGTTTTATTGCGTTTTCATAAATTTTATAGTCTCTTGAACTCACATAGTTTTCATCATCAAAAGGGGGATAATGTTAGAACCTAGTATTTTGATGTTTTTGTTGTGACAACTATATAAGTATGTATTATATGAACTAACCAAAATTGCAGGAGAAGATACTATTCTACTCGACAAAAGATCGAGGACTGAAAGATTTCAAAGACAAGTTTATATATTTACGATTGGTTTGTCTATAGTCTAGTTAGTAGTTAATATTTGTTAAAATCTCTCCTAAGCGGTATATGCACGCACACAAGCCTTTAAAAATTATTCAAATTAAATTACATAACTTAAGTTTTGATTATATAAATTAATAAAACAACTTGCATTCAAAACTAGTTCAAACAGGCTTAAAGTGACAGTTTCAATCGACTAAACAAGGGTATTCAGTCGATTGAAATGTGCATATATGCACAAAAAAATTTGAACATTCAGTCGACAAAACACCCCAGTTCAGTCAACTGAATGAAGTGTCTTTTCAATATATTTTTAAATTTCAAAATCATTTGAATGTTCAGTCTACTTAATTCATACCTTTAGTCGATTGAATATTCATAACAGCTATTTTTCTAGACGATCGCCACTTTTCAACGAACAAAAACATTTGTTAATTCAACAGTTGTTTTCGAATCTCTTGGCCTAACCTTTTCACGAATACTTATAACTTTTTAAATCTATAAATAGCCTTGATTTCAGATTGCAAAATACAGTATTATTCTCTGATTTTATTCTATATTCTTGCAAACTACTTTCTGCCATTTGCTTGCATAAATGCCTTCAAATCACTTGAACATTCAAACATAAATCTATTTGTGATTACACTATATACCACAAAGCAGAAGATTATAGGAAGGGTGTACAATAAAGACTCATCCGTGCTATCTATAGAGTACATACAGTCAAGAAAATTTTCTGCATTGTAGAATCCTGTTCGGTTGTTTAGGCAGTGTAATACTTGTTCCTTCGGGTTAAGAGAGGGTTGATAGCTAATTCCAGAAGGAGTCTGAGACTGGACGTATAATGAGGGTTCGAACCAGTACAAAAATCTCTGTTGTCATTTACTTTACTATTTACTTTTACATTTTATTCCGCACTAGTAGATATCTTAGTGACTATTTCTTATTACGATCCACGACAGCACTTTTGTAACGACCCATAAATTTTAACAGTTTTAATATAATTTATTGATTTTTATGAAATTTTAAATAATGAAATTTGGAAATAAAAATTTAATATTCGGAATAAGTCTATTTGAATATAGCAAATGGTAAATTTTCATTAGATAATTTGAAAGTTTATTTTCTTGGGTGTAATTTTATTTAAATTTAAATCAGTTAAAATTGATGATAATAAAATGTTTTCCAAACCTAAATATTTTTATACAATAAATTTGCAAATTATTTTCTGAGTGAGACGTCATATTTCGTTTCTTCACATTTGGACTGCTATTGCTCCGTTTATCTTATTTCTGACATTTTAGCAGCATTTTCGATACCGATTATCGATCTTGATATGATGATCATACCACCGATAACTGTATACCATTTTGATCGTCTTGTCGTGCTGATCTCTACGGTATATTCAATTCTGTGTTTTGAGGTCCAGTATGCGATGGAAACGCTGATAACGATCCGTCGTAGCGGTGCAAAAATTTGTGACTTTCCACTTTCTTACCTTTCAAAATTGAAGCGTGCTATCAAATTAGGCCATAAATTGCTTTAAAGTTTTTCAACTAAATCAACGTGTGACCGTTGCCGTTTCTTCACTTTATATTTGACTCTAAAACAGCCGTTGCTTTTAATAATAGCTGAATTCAACTCAGGCCCTTAATATTCGCATCGTTTAATATATATATATATATATATATATATATATATATATATATATTACTTTAACTGTTTGTTCTTTATACAATATACACAAGTGATATAATATACAAGTGATGGCCATGTTTCCTCCTTTCTTTTTTTGTCTGTTGAAGATTCTTCTTCCTCCATTTTCTTTTCTCGGCTGCCATCTCTCATCTGTAGCACGCCCCACGTCCAGATCGGCTTCTCTCTCTGCTTTGTTTATCCATCTTGCCTTGCCGTGCTCCCCAGACAAGATATGACCATAAAAGCTTCCACGACCTTAGCCACCACTGCCTCCAAGCAGCCACGCATGCATGCAACACCATCAAACTGAGCCTCTTCCTCCCCTCCCCTCTCGGCACAACCCCTCTTCCCACGCCTCGGCCTCTGCCTATTTCTCTCTTCCCCTTGTTTATTTTCTTTGGTCGTGCTCCATGCCCACCACCTTCACTTCTTCCATTGGTCGCGACAGCAAAGTGTCGAGCCTTCTCCCTTTATTGTATTATGTGTATGTTTTATATATATACTTTTCGTGTATACAGTAGTATGCAATTAGATTAGCTGTTTGACATATTAAGTTTTCTATTTGATCTGTAAGTGTGTGTGTGTGTGTGTGTGTATATATATATGCTTATATACTAGTCATGTGTATATATAAGGTTGATTTCAAAGTATATATTGTAATTATTAGTTTGTATATATATGTACTCATATATATAATCTGTGTTTTGGTAAAAGCTTTTATAAAATGTAGTAATAATGTATTGCTTATTTAAATATTGTTTTTAAATCGTTATATACATATGCGTGAATTTTATATTTTCACTTTGGGGTTATACAGTAAGTTGTTGATCAGAATATATATTATGTATATTAGCTTATTCATATTTTCTATAAGAATTTATATATAAACTCTGACTATCATATAAGTTTATATATATGTTATTATATGTATCTCAATCTACTTTCGGCAGTGGGTATATTGATCTATTAGTCATATATGTTGTTGGATTTAGTTTATATATTAACAGTTTATATATATGTGTTATATATTTTTCAAGTATACACACATATATATATTCTTCATTTGTATTTATTCTTAAACTATATATTCAGTGAGATATAGGAGGTACTTGAGTAGTATTTGTAAAAAAAAAATTTAAGAAGGATCCATGTACTATAATATACATTATTAATATATTTTATGTGGCTATATATATATTGATTCTATATAAAGTAACCTATAAATATATATATTACTTTCAATTGTACGTATAAAGTACAGCAAAGGAAGTTTATATGGATTTTTATAATAATTATTAATTGAATATATATATATATATAATTTTAATTATATGCTTAAAATTTGAAATTTTGAAATGTATATATAAGTAATATAGCTCGATCTCGTTCCTTCTCGACTTACATTTCAATATCAAATTTGTCGCAGCAATCCCTAGCTCGTCGCTGTATCTTGTGCGTATCTATGTTCGTGTCATCTTCTCGTTCATCTCTAGCCTCAAGAGGTGAGCAATCACTCACGATTAACGTTCTTATATTTATTAAATTTATTTCAATTGAAATGACAATTGAAATATGCTGCTGTTAATTATTTACCTTGTTATATATGATATGCATTTATATGTAATTATCCACCTGTACGATATGACACCATATCCTGTTGTTTATATTATATTGTTATTGATGATATACGCATGTTATTATTATTATCAAATCTGTTATCACTCTGCAAGTTCTCCGTTAGTATAGAATTCCCTATGGGTTGAAATGATACATACCCGAATGATCTGTAGGATAGGAGGAAATCGTTACAGGCTGAAATGATAAACCCAAGCGATGTCATTGAATTGAATTCGGGATTGCATGTTGAAATGATATATACTCGTATATATTCAAATTGTGGATTGAAATGATAAATATCTGTATCACTTGACAATGAGATAGAAATTATATACAAACACCGTCGGTCTATATATATAAATATTTTGAAAATGATCCCTATGGTTTTGAAAGGTAATATATATGGTTTTATTTAACATTGAAAATATTTTGTATATAAATAAGTTTTAATATAAAGTAGATTTAATAATAAGCTTTAATCTAATAAAGTTTGATTTAATTTATATATAACATGTATAAGTATTTATTTAAAAAAAATTTAAAAATAGAATTTTTTATAATGATTTTATAAGTTAAGGTAGGGAAGATAAATTTGAAATTGTATTTAATTAAGAGTTTCATTTAATTAAATCGATTTGAAACTATTAAATTAGAAATTTAAAGATATGATTTTATAACTAGATTTTGATTTAAGCAATTTAATGAATATTTCACGTTTAAATAAATTGAAGGAAATATTTAGTAAAAATGTAATTTAAGGTTATTTAAATAATATTGAATTTATTAAGTGAATATTTCAAGACTAAATAATAATGAAGTTAAATCAAGATCTATATGAAACTGTTAAATTTAGTTTTGAAAATGCTGAATATTTAAAGCTTTGAAATATATTGAAATTTAAATGGTTTATTTTATGGTTCAAATCAGTATTTGAAATAGATATAATTTGAATTTGTTTATTTAGAAACCGAATTGAATTTAAATTGATAAATTGAGATTGTACTAAATTTGAATTTGGAATTCGGGTCGATTTGAATCGATTTGTGAAATTTGAGGGAATTATAAATATTGTACTTTATAAATTATTATATATATATATACTATATTAATATAAAACTATTTTTTATATAAACTATTTTAATATACTAATTATTTTAATATAAACTATTTTATTTTACAAACTATTGTATATTATATACTATTATTAAACTGTTTAAGTAGTGGGAGTTATGATTTCAAAATTATGGTTTTCCAAAGAATTATGATTTCAAAGTATTTTGGGTTTCGAAAGTGTTGTAACTTTGAAAGAGCTATAATTTGGAAATAGATATATTTGAAATAGAAATGATATTTTGGTTTTGAAGTATAAATTATTTTGAGATGACCACGGTGTCATAATGATGTTTGGTTGTTATTAGCGTATATTTCTACATAGTAGATAGTTCCATGGATTCTTAGAGGATGGTCATCCTAAACATTCTTTGAGTTACTTGTATTTCAGTTGATATTTCACTTGAGTTGGATTTATTGATATAAGAATGTTAATCCTGACTCGAGTGTTTGTGTTTTGCCTTACGCTCGGGTCATACTGAGTGATATAGCATTTGAGACTCACCTTTGGAGTTTGAAGCTTCGGTTGGAGATCCAGCTATCAATTCATCTTTCAGCTTTTCCAGTTGATTTGTTTAGAGATGTCATCAGTCTGTATTTGAGATATCTGTAGTATTTTATTTCAAACTCTTTTGTTTATATAGTAGCTTCATGAACTATTATTTATCTATTCCGTTGCATTATTATTATATTACCCTATGTCTGTGATTTTATGATTGATTTATTTACTGCATATGTTGAGTTTTTTCCAAATTTAAATTAACAATATGGTATCTTAAGCAATTCAAGTCCGACATGTGTGGATGCAAATGGTTGAAAATACCGAGATGGTACAAGTGGTATCAAAGCTCTGGTTTTAGGCAAAACTTAGCATATGTAGTAGATTTAATTACAGAATTACTTTCGTTCGTGCTTGAATCTCTTCCTCTTCGATTCAGTTTCCTTTGAATTTTGGAACGCTTCCACTTGTTCTGAAATCCATTCTTGTCTCCCCTATTGTATTCTTTTGATTCTGAAGTATCCCATAACTCCACTTTGAATGATCTCTATAAAAATGGACGATCCTGTCAATCTTTGAATGATTTGTAAAGGGGTGAAACTCCTTTACAATTGGCATTGATTCACCGGAGATTTCTATACCTCGGTTTAGATGCTGCTATCTCTTGCTATGCCGAATTTTATCTTTGGCGATCGAATATCGATTTGCCTTAGAATTCTGCATCGATCATATTCCTAAAGTCACGGTTGACCCGGTTAAGGTCGCCCCCAATTTATATAAATATATCCATCTTCTATTTTGTAATTTAATTATCTCATCTTCGTTCGAGCCTATCTTCGAATCAGAATTCTATTTGATTAGAGTCCCTCTAATTTGAATCTCTATCTTTGTTTTGAAATCCATTCTTGAATCATCCTTTGAAAAATCGTGTTTGTTTGTATTTTAGAAATTTTTTGTATATCGAAATTATTATTTTGATAAGTATTATTATATTCTATATATAAAAGTGAAAATGTTTTCGATAAGGATTATATACCTTTAAAAAAAATGAGAATTTGAAGTTTTGAAAGGATTTGAAATTTTGAAAATTATATGAGAAATTGATTTGTATAAAATTGATTTATAACTGAAGGGTTTTAAATTGGAAGTTTGAGAAATTGAATTCCGGTATTTTAAAACTGGTTTTAAGATTTTGAAAATATATAATAATACGACTTGAAAGTATTTTCCGAACAAGAAATGTTTCAAATGACTTCAAATGAGTTCGAATGATTTCGAAGAAATTTCAAAGAAGTTTTTTAAGAAAATAGAAGTCCAGAACTACTTATGTCGCTGGAGAATAATTTTGGTGATGAGTGCACGCATCATCGACATTGATTTTCGAGTTTCAACGTGGGGGAGGGGCCACTTTAGTAGCTTTGCTATGTGGTTGATTTTGTGAAACCAATTTTGATTTCAGATTTCGAAGTATGATTTGATATTCGAAAGATATATGTATATATATTTGAAACGATTTGAAGTGAGCTCGGTGTTCAGTCCTCGAGTTTCGGATTTGATTTGGTATAATCCTATCTTTTGAAATTGATTTACTGATTGGTTGCTGGTTTCCAACTCTTGGATTGGAAATTTATTTCTCCAACTATTTTGAATGTTCGAACACTTTCTAATCGAGGTTTAATTTTCAAAGCTAAATAATTTCGAAAAGTATAAATTATTTGATAAAGTATATAAGTTTAGTTTTGTATGTTTAAGAATGAAGTAATATGATTTAAATAAGTTTGAAACTGCTTTGTGAAGTAAAATATTTTAAATTATACTAATATGAAATTTAGTTTTGAAATATTTTGAATAAAATTTGGTTTTAAATGTTTTTAACTTAGTAACATCTTTTATAAAACTATATATATATAGAATAATAATTTTCAAAAGGTAAATTGGATCTTTCAAATAGAAATAAATAGTTTAAAGGTTTTAAAGGGATGGTTATAAACTTGGTAATCATTTTGGTTATAATTGATTTTAAGAAAAATATTTGGTTTCAAAAATAGATTGGAAATGAATTTGTTTGACCTAAATTATGTTGATTTGGAAACTAGGATTATTTTCTAAACCTATTATTTTGGAAACTTTGAAACTGAAGATATTTAAATTGGAAGAAATAATTTGGTGAAATCGTATATGATTTTGAAACTGAACTGATATTGAAACAAATTGAAATTGAGAACCTTATTTTACAATACTTGATTTGGGAGTTATCGAACTTATATAAAATTGATTTGTATAAGTATGAAGTTGATTTGAAAATTATTGATTTGGAAAGGTACTCAAGTTGAAAAGCAAAATCTTATAGAATCGAAGTCTATATAACTGTGATTTGATATACTATTGATTTTGGAAAGTATTCGATTTGAAAATGAAATCTTATATATAATTGACTTTATATAAGTATGATATTTGAAATTGATTTGAAAGGATATTATATGATACATATTTTCGAAGTAAAGATATGGAAAGTGCCTTCTGCTTGATATCCTCTTTATAGCCACATTTTGGATTCATTCTATCAATTTTATTCTCTCTGATTTGGGTTTTCCGGATATGATACTCGAGTATCCTTCGAATTCCATGCCGTTACCCTTGGTCTTACAAACTCGACTACATAGCGTAATTCGCAAGGCAGTGATTGCTTAAAAGGTATAAATGTTTCCGGGGGGATCCAAGCGTAGCCATTGTGTATCTGCGATGTATATCGTTTTATTAGGGTAATCCGCAAGGCAGAGATTGCTTAAAGGGTATGGATGTTTCCTGGAGGATCCAGGCGTAACTATTGTGTATCTGCGGTCTAAGGGTTTTTGGTTATCATGGCGAAATTCGCAAGGCATTGATTGCTTAAATGGTACGGATGTTTCCTGGGGGACCCAGGCATAACCATTGTGTATCTACGATCCATGATTCGATTCGGTTCGGTTGATTTGTTGGGATTGCACTTTCCATATCGGTTTTGAAGGTTTTTCGGGTATTTTTCACTGGGTGTTGAAACAGGTCTACTAAGTACTTGGAGAATTCTAGCTTTGCACCTGATCAATGCATGGCTAGAGTTTGCAAGAATGAGGATAAACCTGTTAAGACATCGAGTTATAAAAGTATTTTGATAAAGTATTATATAAAGGATATTTTGATCTTTTTTTCTTTCTTTCTAAATAATTTAAAATGTTTAAAATACTGTTTATTTATATACTACATGGTTTAATAGTAAATTATTAGTGTTTTATATAAGTGACTGATCTTTATATAAATAAGTGAATGGAAATCAATTTAAAACTAAATGAAATTCTATGATCTGAATTGACAGTTAAACTGACAAACTTGAATCGAATGACTATTTATGGATATAATAAAATGGGTTTAACCGAATTATTAAAGATTAATTAATTTAAATTGAAATCTATATGGTTTTAAATTAATTTTTTATTTTTTTCCTTTTCCAGTCCATTTTCTTCTAGTTGTTTCTATCCTCCTACCTCGTTCCTTTCGAGGACGAAAAGTTTTGAGTGGAGGAGAGGGTAACGACCCATAAATTTTAACAGTTTTAATAACGTAGTTTATTAAATTTTATGAAATTTTAAATAATGAAATTTGGAAATAAAAATTTAATATTTGGAATACGTCTATTTAAACATAGCAAATGGTAAATTTTCATCATATAATTTGGAAGTTTATTTCTTGGGTGCAATTTTATTTAAATTTAATTCAGTTAAAATTGATGATGATAAAATGTTTTCCAAACCCAAATATTTTAATACAATAAATTTGAAAATTATTTTCTGAGTGAGACGTCATATTTCGTTTCTTCACGTTTGGAGTGCCATTGCTTCATTTATCTTATTTCTGACATTTTAGTAGCATATCCGGTACTGATTATCGACTTTTGATAGGATGATCATACCACCAATATTTGTATACCATTTTGATCGTCTCATCGTGCTGATCTCTATGATATATTCAAATCTATGTTTTAAGGTCTGTACCGGATGGAAACGATGATAACGATCCGTCGTAGTGGTACAAAAATTTGTGACTTTCAACTTTCTTACCTTTTCAAAATTGAAGCGTGCTATCCAATCAGGCCATAAATTGCTTTAAAGTCTTTCAGCTAAATCAATGTGTGACCATTGTCGTTTCTTCACTTTATATTTGACTCTAAAACAGCTGTTGCTTTTAATAGTAGATGAATTCAACACCGGTCCTTGATATTCGCATCGTTTAATATATATATATATATATATATATATATATATATATATATATATTACTTTAACTGTTTGTTCTTTATACAATATACAAGTGATATAACATACAAGTGATGGCCATGTTTCCTTCTTCTTCTTCTTCTTTTATATGTTGAAGATTCTTCTTCCTCCATTTTCTTTTCTTGGCTGCCATCTCTCATCTGTAGCATGCCCCTCCTCTGCAACAAACCCATAGCCTCTACCTTGCTCACGTTCAGATAGGCTTCTCTCTCTGCTTTGTTTATCCATCTCGCCTTGCCGTGCTCCCTAGACCAGATCCGACCATAATAGCCTCCACGACCTCAGCCACCACCGCCTCTAAGCTGTCATGCGTGCATGCAACACCATCAAACCAAGCCTCTTCCTCCCCTCCCCTCTCGGCATAGCCCCTCTTCCCATGCCTCGGCCTCCACCCATTTCTCCTTTCCCCTTGTTTATTTTCTCCGACCGTGCTCTATGCCCACCACCTTCACTTCTTCCATTGGCCGCGCCAGCAAAGTGTCTAGCCTTCTCCCTTTATTGCATTATGGGTATGTTTTATATATATACTTTTCGTGTATACAGTAGTATGCAATTAGATTAGCTATTTGACATGTTAAGTTTTTTATTTGATCTGTAAGTATATATATATATATATATATATATATATATGCTTATATACTAGTCATATATATAATGTTGATTTCAAAGTATATATTATTATTACTAGTTTGTATATATATATGTACTTATATATATAATCTGTGTTTTGGTAAAAGCATTTATAAACTATAGTAATAATGTATTGCTTATTTAGATATTGTTTTTAAATTGCTATATACATATGCGTGAATTTTATATTTTCACTTTGGGTTTGTACAGTAAGTTATAGATCAAAATATATATTAGCTTATTCATATTTTCTGTAAGAATTTATATATAAAGTCTAACTATTACATAAGTTTATATATATGTTATTATATGTATTTTAATCTGCTTTCCGCAGTGGGTATGTTGATATATTAGTTATATATGTTGTTGGATTTAGTTTATATATTAACAGTTTATATATATGTGTTGTATAAGCTGTACTTGATTCAAGTCAAACATATGTATATATATTCTGGGTATAGAAGTGTGTGTGTGTATATATATATATATAAAGATATATATATATATATATCTTGTTGTTTTCCTATAACATGCTTTGTTGAAAAGTATATACATTTTCTATGTTGCATACATACTTTCCTTTTGCCAATGTTCAAGTCTACATTTTTTTCTTTTCATTTGTATATATTCTTAAACTATATATTCAGCGAGATATAGGAGGTACTTGAGTAGTATTTGTATAAAAATAATATATTTTAAGAAGGATCCATGTATTGTAATATACGTTATTAATATATTATATGTGGTTATATATATATATATATATATATATATATATATTATATTAATTCTATATAAAGTAACTTATATATATATATATATTTACTTTCAATTGTATGTATAAAGTACGGCAAAGAAGTTTATATGGATTTTTATAATAATTATTGATTGAAAATAAATAAATAAATATATTTTATTTTAATTACATGCTTATTTTTGAATTTTTGAAATGTATATATATGTAATATATCTCTATCTCGTGCCATCTCGACTTACATTTCAATATCAAATTTGTCGCAGCAACCCCTAGCTTGTCGCTGTATCGTGTGCGTATCTGTGTCCATATCATCTTCTCGTTCATCTCTAGCCTCAAAAGGTGAGCAATCACTCATGATTAACGTTCCTATATTTATTAAATTTATTTCAATTGAAACGATAATTGAAATATGCTGCTGTTAATTATTTAAATTGTTATATATGATATGCATTTATCTGTAATTGTTCAGCTGTGGGATATGACACCATGTCCTGTTGTTTATATTATATTGTTATTGATGATATATGCCTGCTATTGTTATTATCATATCTGTTATCGCTCTGCAAGTTCTCTGTTAGTATAGAATTTCCCTATGGGTTGAAATGATACATACCTGAACGATCTGTAGAATAGGAGGAAATCGTTATGGGTTTAAACCCAAGCGATTTTCATTGAATTGAATTTGAGATTGCAGGTTGATATGATATATACACGTATATATTTTAATTGCGGATTGAAATGATAAATATCCGTATCACTTGACCATGAGATAGAAATTATATACAGACACTGTCGGTCTATATATATAAATATTTTGAAAATGATCTCTATGGATTTGAAAGGGAATATATATGTTTTATTTAATATTGAAAATATTTTATATATACATAAGTTTTAATATAAAGTAGATTTAATAATAAGCTTTAATCTAATAAAGTTTGATTTAATTTATGTATAATATGTATAAGTACTTATTTTTAAAAAAAATTAAAAATAGATTTTTTATAATGATTTTATAAGTTAGGTTTGGGAAGATAAATTTGAAATTTATTTGAAATTGTATTTAATTAAGAGTTTTATTTAATTAAACCTATCTGAAACTATTGAATTTGAAACTTAAAGATACGATTTTATAATTTGATTTTGATTTAAGTAATTTAATGAATATTTCACGTTTAAATAAATTGAAGTAAATATTTAGTAAAAATGTAATTTAAGGTTATTTAAATAATATTAAATTTATTAAGTGAACATTTCAAGACTAAATAATAATGAAGTTAAATCAAGATCTTTATGAAACTGTTAAATTTAGTTTTGAAAATGCTGAAAATTTAAAGCTTTGAAATATATTGAAATTTAAATGGTTTATTTTGTGGTTCAAATCTGTATTTGAAATCGATATAATCTGAATTTGTTTATTTAGAAACCGAATTGAATTGAAATTGATAAATTCAGATTTACTTAAATTTGAATTTGGAATTCGGGTTGATTTGAATCGATTTATGAAATTTGAGGGAATTATAAATATTGTACTCTGTAAATTATTATATATATACACACTATATTAATATAAAACTATTTTTTATATAAACTATTTTAATATATTAATTATTTTAATATAAACTATTTTATTTTATAAACTATTTTATTTTACATACTATTATTAAACTGTTTAAGTGGTGGGAGTTATGATTTCAAAGTTATGGTTTTCCAAAGAATTATGATTTCAAGTGTTTTGGGTTTCGAAAGTGTTGTAACTTTGAAAGTGCTATAATTTGGAAATAGATATATTTGAAATAGAAATGATATTTTGGTTTTGAAGTATAAATTATTTTGAAATGACCACGGTGTGATAATGACATTTAGTTGTTATTAGCGTATATTTCTATATAGTAGATAGTTCCATGGATTCTTAGAGGATGGTTATCCCAAACATCCTTTGAGTTTCTTGTATTTCAGTTGATATTTCACTTGAGTTGGATTTATTGATATAAGAATGTTAATCCTGACTCGAGTGTTTGTGTTTTTCTTTACGCTCGGGTCAGACTGAGTGATACAACATTTGAGACTCACCTTTGGAGTTTGGAGCTTCGGTTGGAGATCCAACTATCGATTAAGCTTTCAGCTTTTCCAGTTGATTTGTTCAGAGATGTCATCAGTCTGTATTTGAGATATTCCGTTGTATTTTATTTCAAACTCTATTGTTTATATATTAGCTTCATGAACTACTATTTATCTATTCCGCTACATTATTATTATATTACTCTGTGTCTGTGATTCTGCGATTGATTTGTTTACTGTATATGCTAATTTTTTGCCAAATTTAAATTAACAATCTGGTATCTTGAGCAATTCAAGTCCGATATGTGTGGATGCGAATGGTTGCAAATATCGGGATGTTACAACTTTCATTAACTACTTGCATAGAATAATCTAAACTAATTGCATGAATTAAAAGAGAGAATAAGAGAATAAAGGAAAGCATAAATAAAAATTGCATGAATGTAAAAAAAGGCTAAAAGCCATGAAAGAAACTTTATTTACCTTTTGTAAAGACCCATCTTTTTGAATAGTTTAAATCGACAATAAACCACACATATCGATTCCAAACCATTCAAAAGTGAGGATTGTTATGGGTTAAATAAAAAAGAAAGAAAATGAAACACATAATCTCATAGCGGAATGACAAAATGTAATAATCAAATAAACAGTTCATGAAGTTGTATTACAATTACATTTGATTACACTTTACAATAAAATTAGAGTTATACAAACAATAGGAATAAATAAATAATGCAGCGGAACAATATGATGCGGTGAAATAAATAAAATAAATAGTAGACTAATATCTATCTTCATCCTCCAAATAAAATGGTCTTCAATACAATGAAAAGCTCAGACTGACCCATGCGTAATGAAAAAACAAAATACTCGAGTCAGAACTAAAAGATCTTATGTAAGTTAAATCAACAGTAAATAAATATAAGTGTAACGACTTCAAAGATATTTGTGGGGTTTTGGGGTTTTACATCTCCTATCCAGTATCTAACATGCGTGCAATAACTTAAGAGATGTTTGGGATTACCATCTCCTAAGGATCCGTTAAACTATCTACATACATAGTACAATACGCTATTATAATAGTGTCTACAATAAAGTAAAATATTATAATCGCATTAAGGCGTTACCTATATCCCTCTTAACACATTTTTATAATATTCCCGTTCTATACAGTACCATAATTCCTTTATAAACTGGAGGGCTATCAGAAGGCACTCCATAGGTACAGTACAAACCAAACTCGTTTAATAAGGCATGTGACAAGGCACGCGAGGCAACGACCAGGGTAGGGTACTACTTACATGCCATTAATCCACTGTATATATATGATATTGAGTTGCATCAATTTTTCATCATTTTATATGAAGGTGTTTTGTATTTATATGGATTTTTATGTTATATATTATATGTTATTATTGCAATTGACTTTGTTTTCTCCGTGTGTGTCATATTATAACACCCCATAATTTGGCATTAGTTATTTAATTAGTTAGTTAATTAATTATGCTCCAAAAATGGAATTTGTGCAAACAATGGAATTTAACCCTGAAATTTGCACCATTACGTTTATGGGGAAATTCTGAGAAACTTTCATTTTGGATTCCAAACGAAGAAGTTACGAACGAAAAAAGAATTCAGAACAAAAATAAATGAATAAATAAATAAATAATATTAAAAATTTTAATTAATTATTCGAGGCGCACAGTTCAACCTGCATATTAGAGCGGTCGACCAGGGGCGGTCGATCCACAAAACCTAGGCCATGTACAGTCCGGATTTAATATATTGATCTTAACGATTCTAGTTGATTCTTACGCCAATAAATTTAGGCTCAATCCTCCCTTCTCTTCTCATATTTTTCTAGAAGCAGTAGCGAAACTCTGCCATTTCTTATTCTCCACTTTCTTTCTAAATTATAAAATTAAGATATTTGTATTTATATACATATAAATTAGAAAAGAATATAAATCTAATAAAAAGGAGAAGAGAATAGAACCAATTATACGCATATTTAAGGTAATTTATATATATATATATATATATATATATATATATATATATATATATATATTGTAACGACCCAGAAATTTTAGTAATTAAAATTTGAATATTTAATTTATTTTAAATATTAAAAAGTGAATTTATAAGTCGAATAAATTTTATTTTGAATTATTGGATTTAATTGAATAATTAAATCGATAATTTAATACGTTAAATTATGGAAATAATTGAAAATTGAGTTAAATATGATTGTAAATGATTTGTAAAATTTTATTTTATCATATGGAAGTTAGAATGATATTTTAGAACTTTTAAAATCGAATTAAAAATTAATTTGTGAAAATTGAATATTTTAATATTAAAATCGACTAGTGAAAATAGACAATTTTTGAACAGTCTCAGAATTGAACGAAACAAGTTCCATTGGATCCGTAATAGTTAGTTATTACCGAATTTCAAATTTCGTGACAATCGGAGTTATCGTTTGATCGTGGCAGCTCGAAACGCATCGATTTATTTTTAATTTTAATTTAGCGAGTTAAAATAGCCATTTTTCAAAAAGTCTCGGATTTCGACGAAACCAGTTTCATCGGATCCATAATGTGATATTATTGTAAGGTTTCAAATTTCGTGTCAATTGGATTTACCGTTTGTCCGGTACAAATTAAAACGCTTAGAAATCGATTTAAATCGGTTTAATTTAAATTGAACGTTTATAGCCATAACTCGCACAGATGTCCGAATTAGCTTCCGAAACATGTTCCATTGTGTCCAGAACGCGGGGTAAACCCTAGAAACGCTGGTTACGGTGCGTAAATCGGAGTTCGGAATTTCCGGATGAATAGTGTTCGAAAATTCTCTATAAATACACCTTAAAAATCAAAAAAAAAAAAAAAAAAAGAAAACCCTAACCCTAAACGTTGCAGCCGCCTCCATTAGCATGAATGGCCGAAAATCAATGACCTTCCTCCCCAAATATCTTTCAATCCACTAACAATTATAACAAACTTTCAACTAGAGAAATGAATAGGGCATCAAGATCTACAAGTTCAACGGTGGTGATGTGATTTGGAGCAACATGGAGGGAGAAAGGGGGGGCCGACCGTGCTGAGTTGTGCACGAAATTCAAGAAAACACAGGTGGCCGAGCTCTATGATATTCAGGCCGAGCAAGGACGTGGGTGAGGGCTTCGCGATGGTGTATCCTGATCATGCTAGAGTTCGTCGAGGTGGTGGATAAGTAGAACCCTAGTTTGTTTGTTATAGGTTATGTACGTGCGCATCTACCTGTAGCCGAACGAAGGTGAAGAAGAAAGAAAGGAGCGGTCGTGATGGCTTTGCAGTGAGATCCTACGGCCCATGTTAGTGTGGGTTTAAAAATTTAAAATTTATGTTATAAATTTATGTATATAAAATCGTGTATCTTATAAAATACATAACCTTTTCATACGAGGTCGAAAACGCGCGAAATCAGTTGCATTGGAATCATATGGACGAGCACTACGCGATGAAATTGGATTGGAGTCGTTTGGAGTTAGTGAGAATTTTGGGTAAAATTAAACGCGTGTTTAATTTTATCCGAAATAAATCGCTAAAACGAAATTGGAATCAAGGTGAGAACTTCTCACTCAATCGAATCAGTTTCGATTTTATTTTAAATAGTTAGATTTAAAATATTTGAATGCATGTTTGAATGATGATTGATATCTATTGATTGTTAAAATAGACATTATGCGCCGTTAGTAAGCGGATGTTATTTAATAAAAACATATACCGCGAATATTTCATAAACAGTGAAATTGGTATTATATATATAATAGCAATATATATATATTGGAATATGTATATATTGGAGTTATTGATTTCCCGCATTTTTTGTTTAGCGGATGAGACCCTATTGCGCCGTCTATTAAGCAGATAATATTATTAAATCCCATATACCGCGATAATTTCGTACTGGAGCGAAATTGGTATTGTGCTAATGTTTGTGGATGCAGGAAAACAGGTTGGAGGGATCCAACTGGATTCCTCAACAGTATTTATTTGGATTCAGATATTTTGATATTTGATGGATTATCATATCGATATATGATGTCGTTGTTTTCGTGATTGACTATTTGGTATGTAGCATCATTGGACCAAATTTGGAATTTTAAAATGATTTTTAAAGTGATTTTTGAAAGAAAACGTTTATAAAATATTTTTGGAATTGATCTATTTTAAATAAATAAACGTTATAATTTTTAATGTTATAAAAATTATGATTTTTGAGAAATATAGTTAAAAGTTGATTTTTGAAAATATGGGTTAATGATTTTTATAAAATAGTTAAATTGGGATTTTTGAATTTATTGTAAAAAAGTTTAAATATAGGATTTATAAAATTTAATTATTTTATGAATCGAAATGGTGAAATAATAAAGGAGATTAAAGACGTTTTAAAAGAATAATATAAATTGATTTATATTAAGAGATTTATAAATGGATATTTATAAATTGAAATATTGACATTATAAAACGAGTTTTTATAAGTGTTTGAATGAAGTGAAAATGAATTTTTGTGAATGAATGGAATTTATAAAATTATAAATGGTGAAGTTATAAATGAAATTTATAAATAGTAAGATTTATAAATTTTGTGAAATTATTAAAGAATATACTTGGATGAATAATTGAATCTTATAAGTTATAAGATTTATAATTATGAAGTTCAAAGAAACGATTTTGTAAAATAATCGTTTTATGAGCATTTGACTTATAATATGAACCTTTAGTTTATAATTGAATTATAAATCGAATAGGTAAATAAAGGAATTTATAAAAGGAAGTTGTTATAAAATAAATAGAAATGGAATTTATAAACGTTGTTTTATAAATTCGCAAATGACTTATTTTGATAAGTAAACTGTTGAAACTTAGTAATGGAGTTATATTCACGTTTTTAACTGTGAATAATCCTTTGAAATAAAATGAATAAAGGATGAAATTGATTAACGTAGTATATTCACGTTTTTGAATAGTGAATAAGATGTTAAAGAAATTGTTTAGAATGTGATGTTCTAAATTGAATTAAAACGATCTAACGATGTTTTAAAATGTGTTGTGATTTCGAAACCATAGATTTCAACATCTATTGTTGAAATAGACGTTTTTGAGAAATAAAAGGAAATAGTGGACTATAACACTGTTGTTATAGTAAATGATTTCCGAAAGGAAATGTTTTGTATAGTATTGGGATTTATATATCTATTTAAATTTCGAATCCCTATACTAGTGATTTTGGGTTGTCGTAACGATGTTTTACGCAACATTCGTTTTGGCCCAAATAAATATGTTTTAAGAGAATGATTTCCTTAAAGAATGAAATATATACTTAATCTCGATTTAAGTATATTGAATATTTTCTAAGTGTTGAAAACAAATAAAATTCGTGAATTACTTATTTAATAAGTATGGAAATGTTTTCCAATATAAAGTGAATATTTTGAGAATTTATCTTTTTGAAGATAAATTGAAATGAATAATTGAAATCGTATATGCATGGATATTGTGAAATATAAATTCACTATGGAATTTATAAAGGAAAGAGGAATTTGTCTAAAAATAAATATTGATTTATTTTTGGAGTGTGAAATTATATATCTTGTAAAGATATTTTGAAAAATAAATAATTTGGAAAATTATTTGGAATCTGGTGATGTGTGCATATCCATTGATAGTTCAATAACCGACTATCAATATTTCCCTTTGAATGGGTAATTAATGTGAATTGTTTGAATTTGAATGCCACACTTATTTTTGAATAAGCGCTCACTATTCGGGTTAACCGGGAAAGGACCATGGGGTCGTATAACCCATTCCGAATATGTGATACGTCGTTGTGAATTGCATTGAAGGTCGGTGTTGAAGACCCGGTATTTGCGAAAGCGATAGGATGACCTGTCGATTGACTCTGCACCGAGTAGCTACGGTATTGAGTTCTCCATATGTGATGGTGAATCCGATCAGGATTGTGAATATCCGGATTACAAGGACTTCTTTGTAAGTGCCTTCGGTTTTGTTCGATCCCGGAACAGACTTGTATGGATTGTATGTCTGACATTACAAGTTGAGATATAAAGCCGATTTCTTTCAAATATATTTCTGTTGGTGGCGGAGAATTTATTCTTTTAGCTTAACACCCTTCTCTGAGACGTACGAGCTCAGAGGTTATATAGTTGAAGGTTATCAGCGATATATTCCCAATTTGGTAATGTGACATGCTGAGTGTAGCTGTAAATGATCATTGTGTTGATTATTTGTGATAGGATCGTTTATTTGATCGTCTATCTTGGTGATCATTTCTATGATCATTTGTTGACCCAAAGCATGGCTTTTGTATAAAGTATGTTTTTGTGGACGTGACTTCGTCGAGCCTCACACCCCGTGAATGGTCAAAACAGGAAAGATGCGGCAAGGTTATGAGGGGTAGCGCCCTTTAGGATGTGTGCATTTCCTTCTGGAAAAGGGTGGTATCATGGTATGGAGCCCAGATACTTACTCATGTTGAAAACACTTTGTTATGATTGTGTGAATTGATTGCGAGCGCTCGGTGAAAGGTCCCAAAGGACCGGGGGATGGCATATTCGGTCAGTTGTTACTCAGTTAGGGGTAACCCGGCCTTGTGTTGGTAGAGATCCGGTTTGGTTCTCGGGGATGTCCATCCAGAGGCATTCTCATGTGGCAATGGGAAGTTCCTTGGCCTGATCATTCGTTGGAAATCTAATTCCCAATATGAAACCTTGTACGGTATTAGTTGTAGAACCTATCATTCACTTATGGTGGCGCCCCACTGTTTGGATGGTAGCTATAGTAGGCATAGTTCGAAATGTCTATGTTGGCTAAGATTTATATTGTACTTTCGAAATGAATTTTTCCTACACTATGCACTAGTAATAATATCAAATGTTCTTTTTAATACGTATCAAGCATCTTTGACTATCATAAGGAGAAATCTCCTCCGATTCTGCGTTTGCATTGTGTGTGTGTGCGGGAGGCCTTATGGTAGTCTCATTTTTAAAAGCATTTCGAATTGATTTAAAAATATCCCTCTATTTTGATTTTAAAGATAAATAAACTGTTTTGAGTTCTCACACCAGTCACATGACTGACTCGGAGTTTATTGTTTTCCTTCCTAAACTCTGGGTGCCCACCAATTTCCACACGGGCAGTCAAGAGTTAGGTTTATCAGGATATTCTGGATATTCTGGAGTTGCTGGAGGCAAGCTGGATGGCATGGCGTATTACTAGTTATATAGTATTTCTTTTTCCGCTGCATTGTTGTTGTTGTACACTCTGATGATATGATGTAATGATGATATAATGTGATGAAATGTAATAACTGATATAGTTCTTTGTTTAAAGATTATTCATTTATTATTATATGTTGTTCCGCTGCGAATTGTGAGATTCTGATGTTGTTCTGTTGTTTTCTGTTCCGTTCTATTTTCTGTTTTCTTTCCGTTCTATTTTTCTATTCTCTCTGTCTTCTATTTTAAAATTTTCTATTTCCTTTTCCCTCTATTTTCTTCTCTCTTCTTTTTCCTTTCTTTTTCTTAAAACCCTCAGTGTTCGGTTTTCCGTCGTTCGATTACTCGGCAGTCGATAAAGTGAGTATCGATGTTGAATTTTCGGAAGACGAAGAATCGGGTCCTGACAATGTGGTATCAGAGCTTATGGTTAAGCGACAACCATGGTTCTGTTGGGTATTACTCATTAGAGATAGAGTCAGTAGTACTCTAGAATGAGTTGAGTGTAATAATAGCTATGAGGGCGTATTTGTTAGTGAATATAAAATTGTTTTATATTGTGATGATTGGTTTGTTGAGTGGTATATAGATTCTGGTTAATACGAGTAATTAACGTTGTTGATAGGGATCTCTAAACACTTGTACAGAACAATTCGACACAGTATTGTTTTAAAATTTGGTAAATAAAATAATTTTGCCTTGATTATATTTTATATATGAAGGAATAATTTTTTAGAATTATCAAAGTGTATATAAGTGGATTGTTTAGTTGTTTGAATAATCTAAATTGAAGAATAATTGTATAAGTAAAGAATTTATAAGAATTGAATTATAATTAAAGTAATTTACAATTGTGAAATAAACTTATATATGTAAGAAGTGAAACTATATGAATATATTTATGAATATGAGTTATAAATAAAAATGAATTAAAAGTTAAATGGAAAAATTACTTTAAAAATGAAATATAACTTAAGAGATGTTGAATGAGGTTGATATTAGTATCAAAGTAAATTAATAAAGTGAAGTGATAAATGTGAACTTAAGTTATGTAAATGAAATTCAACTTTAGAAATTGAATTGAATGAATGGATTGAATAATAATCAATTAAATGTGAATAATTGGTATGAAATAATGAATATAAGTGTTAATGAAATTGGAAGTTGAATAATTGAATGAATATAAGCAAAGGAATTTGGTTGTAATTAATATACATTGATTGTTATATGATTGTTAGTTGATTGACTGTATATAATTCATTAAGTGTTAATGAAATTGAATTAGCAAAATTTGAAGCTAAAGGAATTGAATTCAAATTAGAAGTAAATAAATTTGAATAGAATTGAATTTGAATTGGAAGTGAACCAACTTGAATATGAATTAGTGAATATAAACTAATTGAAAATGAATGTTAGCAAACATCCAATGTAAACAAATCAAATGTGATTAAATTGAAAACCATTTCATTGAATATTAATGAGAATATGAATGAATATTTATTGGTCATGAATGATAGTTGGTTGATGGTTGAATATATATTGCTATTGAATGCATTTCGATGTTAGCATATATAGTTATTATGTTGCTATATGTTGTATATTGAGATTATTTTCATATATGCATGTTCTCATGTTGTTCGTTGAGTGATTAGTAGGTGCGGATCGCGTTTGCTTCGCATTTGGAGCTCGCTTTCGCGCTATATTAGCCGTATATGCTCGCTAATAAAATATAAGGTACATATCTCGGATTACATACCGTACTTTTACAAATTTTTCCCTGCGGGATGCCTCATTACTTGATGAGATGTATATTTGTGATATATATACTGTCATTTTTTTTTCGGATCGAGCCGCGCAAAGGAGACTATGGCGAATTTTTCCGAAAATTTAAGGCGTTAGAAAAAATTTGAGAAAATTGGAAAATTTTTGAAAACTTTGATTTGAAATTGAAAGTTAAACAATAGTAATTGTTTTTGAAAAGATAACTAAGTATGATTTGAAAACTTAGTAAAGTTATTGTAAGAAGTTTAAATATATTTTTGGAAAATTAATAGATTCTATAACTTTTCTTACTTGTTAATTTCGAGGACGAAATTCTTTTAAGGGGGGAAGATTGTAACGACCCAGAAATTTTAGTAATTAAAATTTGAATATTTAATTTATTTTAAATATTAAAAAGTGAATTTATAAGTCGAATAAATTTTATTTTGAATAATTGAATAATTAAATCGATAATTTAATACGTTAAATTATGGAAATAATTGAAAATTGAGTTAAATATGATTGTAAATGATTTGTAAAATTTTATTTTATCATATGGAAGTTAGAATGATATTTTAGAACTTTTAAAATCGAATTAAAAATTAATTTGTGAAAATTGAATATTTTAATATTAAAATCGACTAGTGAAAATAGTCAATTTTTGAACAGTCTCAGAATTGAACGAAACCTGTTCCATTGGATTCGTAATAGTTAGTTATTACCGGATTTCAAATTTCGTGTCAATCGGAGTCATCGTTTGATCGTGGCAGCTCGAAACGCATCGATTTATTTTTAATTTTAATTTAGCGAGTTAAAATAGCCATTTTTCAAAAAGTCTCGGATTTCGACGAAACCAGTTTCATCGGATCCGTAATGTGATATTATTGTAAGGTTTCAAATTTCGTGTCAATTGGATTTACCGTTTGTCCGGTACAAATTAAAACGCTTAGAAATCGATTTAAATCGGTTTAATTTAAATTGAACGTTTATAGCCATAACTCGCACAGATGTCCGAATTAGCTTCCGAAACCTATTCCATTGTGTCCGGAACGCGGGGTAAACCCTAGAAATGCTGGTTACGGCGCGTAAATCGGAGTTCGGAATTTCCGGATGAATAGTGTTCGAAAATTCTCTATAAATACACCTTAAAAATCAAAAAAAAAAAAAAAAAAGAAAAGAAAACCCTAACCCTAAACGTTGCAGCCGCCTCCATTAGCATGAATGGCCAAAAATCAATGACCTTCCTCCCCAAATATCTTTCAATCCACTAACAATTATAACAAACTTTCAACTAGAGAAATGAATAGGGCATCAAGATCTACAAGTTCAACGGTGGTGATGTGATTTGGAGCAACATGGAGGGAGAAAGGGGGGGCCGACCGTGCTGAGTTGCGCACGAAATTCAAGACAACACAGGTGGCCGAGCTCTATGATATTCAGGCCGAGCAAGGACGTGGGTGAGGGCTTCGCGATGGTGTATCCTGATCATGCTAGAGTTCGTCGAGGTGGTGGATAAGTCGAACCCTAGTTTGTTTGTTATGGGTTATGTACGTGCGCATCTACCTGTAGCCGAACGAAGGTGAAGAAGAAAGAAAGGAGCGGTCGTGATGGCTTTGCAGTGAGATCCTACGGCCCATGTTAGTGTGGGTTTAAAAATTTAAAATTTATGTTATAAATTTATGTATATAAAATCGTGTATCTTATAAAATACATAACTTTTTCATACGAGGTCGAAAACGCGCGAAACCAGTTGCGTTGGAATCGTATGGACGAGCACTACGCGATGAAATTGGATTGGAGTCGTTTGGAGTTAGTGAGAATTTTGGGTAAAATTAAACGCGCGTTTAATTTTATCCGAAATAAATCGCTAAAACGAAATTGGAATCAAGGTGAGAACTTCTCACTCAATCGAATCAGTTTCGATTTTATTTTAAATAGTTAGATTTAAAATATTTGAATGCATGTTTGAATGATGATTGATATCTATTGATTGTTAAAATAGACATTATGCGCCGTTAGTAAGCGGATGTTATTTAATAAAAACATATACCGCGAATATTTCATAAACAGTGAAATTGGTATTATATATATAATAGCAATATATATATTGGCATATGTATATATTGGAGTTATTGATTTCCCGCATTTTTTGTTTAGTGGATGAGACCCTATTGCGCCGTCTATTAAGCGGATAATATTATTAAATCCCATATACCGCGATAATTTCGTACTGGAGCGAAATTGGTATTGTGCTAATGTTTGTGGATGCAGGAAAACAGGTTGGAGGGATCCAACTGGATTCCTCAACAGTATTTATTTGAATTCAGATATTTTGATATTTGATGGATTATCATATCGATATATGATGTCGTTGTTGTCGTGATTGACTATTTGGTATGTAGCATCATTGGACCAAATTTGGAATTTTAAAATGATTTTTAAAGTGATTTTTGAAAGAAAACGTTTATAAAATATTTTTGGAATTGATCCATTTTAAATAAATAAACGTTATAATTTTTAATGTTATAAAAATTATGATTTTTGAGAAATATAGTTAAAAGTTGATTTTTGAAAATATGGGTTAATGATTTTTATAAAATAGTTAAATTGGGATTTTTGAATTTATTGTAAAAAAGTTTAAATATAGGATTTACAAAATTTAATTATTTTATGAATCGAAATGGTGAAATAATAAAGGAGATTAAAGACGTTTTAAAGGAATAATATAAATTGATTTATATTAAGAGATTTATAAATGGATATTTATAAATTGAAATATTGACATTATAAAACGAGTTTTTATAAGTGTTTGAATGAAGTGAAAATGAATTTTTGTGAATGAATGGAATTTATAAAATTATAAATGGTGAAGTTATAAATGAAATTTATAAATAGTAAGATTTATAAATTTTGTGAAATTATTAAAGAATATACTTGGATGAATAATTGAATCTTATAAGTTATAAGATTTATAATTATGAAGTTCAAAGAAACGATTTTGTAAAATAATCGTTTTATGAGCATTTGACTTATAATATGAACCTTTAGTTTATAATTGAATTATAAATCGAATAGGTAAATAAAGGAATTTATAAAAGGAAGTTGTTATAAAATAAATAGAAATGGAATTTATAAACGTTGTTGTATAAATTCGCAAATGACTTATTTTGATAAGTAAACTGTTGAAACTTAGTAATGGAGTTATATTCACGTTTTTAACTGTGAATAATCCTTTGAAATAAAATGAATAAAGGATGAAATTGATTAACGTAGTATATTCACGTTTTTGAATAGTGAATAAGATGTTAAAGAAATTGTTTAGAATGTGATGTTCTAAATTGAATTAAAACGATCTAACGATGTTTTAAAATGTGTTGAGATTTCGAAACCATAGATTTCAACATCTATTGTTGAAATAGACGTTTTCGAGAAATAAAAGGAAATAGTGGACTATAACACTGTTGTTATAGTAAATGATTTCCGAAAGGAAATGTTTTGTATAGTATTGGGATTTATATATCTATTTAAATTTCGAATCCCTATACTAGTGATTTTGGGTAGTCGTAATGATGTTTTACGCAACATTCGTTTTGGCCCAAATAAATATGTTTTAAGAGAATGATTTCCTTAAAGAATGAAATATATACTTAATCTCGATTTAAGTATATTGAATATTTTTCTAAGTGTTGAAAACAAATAAAATTCGTGAATTACTTATTTAATAAGTATGGAAATGTTTTCCAATATAAAGTGAATATTTTGAGAATTTATCTTTTTGAAGATAAATTGAAATGAATAATTGAAATCGTATATGCATGGATATTGTGAAATATAAATTCACTATGGAATTTATAAAGGAAAGAGGAATTTGTCTAAAAATAAATATTGATTTATTTTTGGAGTGTGAAATTATATATCTTGTAAAGATATTTTGGAAAATAAATAATTTGGAAAATTATTTGGAATCTGGTGATGTGTGCATATCCATTGATAGTTCAATAACCGACTATCAATATTTCCCTTTGAATGGGTAATTAATGTGAATTGTTTGAATTTGAATGCCACACTTATTTTTGAATAAGCGCTCACTATTCGGGTTAACCGGGAAAGGACCATGGGGTCGTATAACCCATTCCGAATATGTGATACGTTGTTGTGAATTGCATTGAAGATCGGTGTTGAAGACCCGGTATTTGCGAAAGCGATAGGATGACCTGTCGATTGACTCTGCACCGAGTAGCTACGGTATTGAGTTCTCCATTTGTGATGGTGAATCCGATCAGGATTGTGAATATCCGGATTGCAAGGACTTCTTTGTAAGTGCCTTCGGTTTTGTTCGATCCCGGAACAGACTTGTATGGATTGTATGTCTGACATTACAAGTTGAGATATAAAGCCGATTTCTTTCAAATATATTTCTGTTGGTGGCGGAGAATTTATTCTTTTAGCTTAACACCCTTCTCTGAGACGTACGAGCTCAGAGGTTATATAGTTGAAGGTTATCAGCGATATATTCCCAATTTGGTAATGTGACATGCAGAGTGTAGCTGTAAATGATCATTGTGTTGATTATTTGTGATAGGATCGTTTATTTGATCGTCTATCTTGGTGATCATTTCTATGATCATTTGTTGACCCAAAGCATGGCTTTTGTATAAAGTATGTTTTTGTGACGTGACTTCGTCGAGCCTCACACCCCGTGAATGGTCAAAACAGGAAAGATGCGGCAAGGTTATGAGGGGTAGCGCCCTTTAGGATGTGTGCATTTCCTTCTGGAAAAGGGTGGTATCATGGTATGGAGCCCAGATACATACTCGTGTTGAAAACACTTTGTTATGATTGTGTAAATTGATTGCTAGCGCTCGGTGAAAGGTCCCAAAGGACCGGGGGATGGCATATTCGGTCAGTTGTTACTCAGTTAGGGGTAATCCGGCCTTGTGTTGGTAGAGATCCGGTTTGGTTCTCGGGGATGTCCATCCAGAGGCATTCTCATGTGGCAATGGGAAGTTCCTTGGCCTGATCATTCGTTGGAAATCCAATTCCCAATACGAAACCTTGTACGGTATTAGTTGTAGAACCTATCATTCACATATGGTGGCGCCCCACTGTTTGGATGGTAGCTATAGTAGGCATAGTTCGAAATGTCTATGTTGGCTAAGATTTATATTCTACTTTCGAAATGAATTTTTCCTACACTATGCACTAGTAATAATATCAAATGTTCTTTTTAATACGTATCAAGCATCTTTGACTATCATAAGGAGAAATCTCCTCTGATTCTGCGTTTGCATTGTGTGTGTGTGCGGGAGGCCTTATGGTAGTCTCATTTTTAAAAGCATTTCGAATTGATTTAAAAATATCCCTCTATTTTGATTTTAAAGATAAATAAACTGTTTTGAGTTCTCACACCAGTCACATGACTGACTCGGAGTTTATTGTTTTCCTTCCTAAACTCTGGGTGCCCACCAATTTCCACACGGGCAGTCAAGAGTTAGGTTTATCAGGATATTCTGGATATTCTGGAGTTGCTGGAGGCAAGCTGGATGGCATGGCGTATTACTAGTTATATAGTATTTCTTTTTCCGCTGCATTGTTGTTGTTGTACACTCTGATGATATGATGTAATGATGATATAATGTGATGAAATGTAATAACTGATATAGTTCTTTGTTTAAAGATTATTCATTTATTATTATATGTTGTTCCGCTGCAAATTGTGAGATTCTGATGTTGTTCTGTTGTTTTCTGTTCCGTTCTATTTTCTGTTTTCTTTCCGTTCTATTTTTCTATTCTCTCTGTCTTCTATTTTAAAATTTTCTATTTCCTTTTCCCTCTATTTTCTTCTCTCTTCTTTTTCCTTTCTTTTTCTTAAACCCATAACTATTCGGTTTTTCGGCAACGAAAAAATCGAGTACGTTACATATATATATATATATATATATATATATATATATATATATGTATCTATTTTCTCTACCAATCCTAAATCTCTTCTCAGATCTGTAATTTTAATATATGTATATACCCTTTTTATACATATTTCTTGGATTAAAAAGGATTTGAAGCTGAATCAAAGGTCCTACTTCAGATCTGAAGATTTGGATTGCTTTTAAAAGGTGAGTAGGAAATTTTATAGATTGTTATATTATGAAAATTATCCCGTTGGTGTTTATTTGATTTTTATGCCTAATTGATAATTATATATGAGTTGTAGGCAACAAATTGAATATAATCTGAATATAATAAATATCACCTACATATTCTTATTTATGAATTGATTTAGAATTGTTTACAACCTGATCTGAAAATCAGTCCCAAAAGTATGAATTTAGAATATAGATTGAATGAAACTTATTCCAGATCTGAAACTGGTTGTATAATAATGTTAAGAATTTGTATTATTATCCTAATCTTGTTGGAATGTAAACTTTCTATGTTTGGAATTGTTGGAATTTGATCCATTTAATATTTGTAAATTGGTTATCTTTACCTTTTTGGAAAAATACAGCGTTTGATCTAGCAAGGAATAGATGCAAATAAAAAGAGAAAAGATGTGTAAAGTATAAATTCGTTATAGATTACAATGTGTATTTTAGTAATAAAAAGAAATGATTATTCCTTGTAATTTCAAACGATGTAATCCTTTATATATAAAGCTAAATCTTTTGTTTTGGACTAATTTATAGAAATTTTAGCGAATAATCTTTTTAGATATGATTCCAACAATTGAACATGGAATATAATATTCTAGTGAAGATATATAACTGGAATATATTTGATAAAAGTAAATATTTGTACATAATTTACTGCGCTTATAGTAATTAAATAAAACTTAGCTAATAGCGACGCTTATAAGTAATATTCGCATTTAGGATAGATAATTAATGAGAAAGAAATTTAAAAGGTTGCAACTCCAATAAATGATAAATAAATGGTGAAAAATATGGGAGTTGTAATAATTTGATAAGGTAAATGGATTAATGGGATTGATAAATAAAGAAGTTGAATTAATAACTATGGAATAGTTAAAAAAAATTACTAATTTGAAATTTGTAATCACACATAAATATCTTAGAAAATGTACATTATGATTTTATGGACAAATTGACGTTTATGAGCATAAAAAGGGGATTTATGGGTATATAAGCATTTAAGGTAAATCATATTACCTTAAATAAAAAGGGAATTAGCAAGCCAAGTCCAATGTCTACCTAAGATAATATAAGTAAAGACCCAGGATGGTTAATTGGACTTAGTAGGCTGGTGATGTGAAGTCAGTAGAGTCACTTGACAGAAGACTGCTTCTCACTTTGAGGCTACCAGCAGTCGGGTGCACTTATTATTGATGTAAGATATCACTAATCCTAGGACCCATGATGCATGAGAGATTGGGCCTGCTTTCTAAATTGAAAAGTATTAAATGGTCCAAATTTGAAATTAGGAGCGGTGAGGGATATCTCCATAGGAGTTCGCTTCTGATTTGAGATATTAAGTGGTTGTTCGGTCCGCCTCTCTTCTAAAAGGAAGTATTAAGTAACCCAGTGAGGTTCCAAGTAAACAAGGATGCCTCTAAAAAGGTTTACTTCAGTGTTGAGGTTTGAAGTGGCTATTTTAGGGCCCGCCTCCCTACTGAAAGAAGTAATATAATGAGATTCCATATTTATAATTAAGGGTGAGTGTGGATATCACGGGAAGGGTTTGCTTCAGGTTTGAGGTATGAAGTGACTGATCTATGGTTCGCCTCTCTCCTAAAAAGAAGTATTAAGTAACCTAGGGAGATTCTAAGTGATGTCCGCTAGATAGTACAAGTGAGGAGTCCCCATGGGGTTAGGTATTATACGACAAAGGCCTACCTATAAATTGGTGTTAAATGGTCAAGGGTCTCTGCCTAATCCTTATTAATGAGGTATTGTGTGACATCCGAAAATTTTATATATTTGAAATTTTAATATTTAATTGATTTTAAATATTTAAAAGCTAGTTTAACTTGAATTTCAAATACCACTATTTATTTGGCAATTAAATTATTTAATTTAATAATTGGAAATTGGTTAAAATAGTGAATCTTGGTTTTTAAGCTAGTTAAAAATATTTCAAAGGCTTGGAAAATTTATATTTGTAATACTTGAGATAATAGAAGTTTAAATTGGAATTTGAAAGTGTTTTATTCAATTTTAAAAATATATAGTTTAAATTGACATTTAAATATACCCTTCCGAGGCACAGTCTCAAAATTCGACGAAACCAGTTTCATTGGATCCGTAATAGTATAGTATTATCGGATTTCAATTTTCGTAGTGTTTGAAGTTGTCAGGAGGTCATACGATATATAAACGCGCTAAACTCCATATCGATAATTTAATATAACAACTGGATCCAAAAAAGCTATCTTCTTCATACGACCGAATTAGGACTCGAAACCTTTTCCAGTGCATTCAAACTAGGGGTATAACATTATAAACGCCTGGCGGCACGCCTCGATAGGAATTCGAAATTTTATGTTGTATTTTTGAGACAATTTAAAATTTAAATATAATATAATGTTTTTCCTTCAAATTACTGTAGCAATTGAGTGGGCACATAAGACAGTTTACAACACATGTCTCCTGCCCTCTTCAAATCACGTATAGATGTCCTTCATTTCTTTATAAAAAAGGTAAAATAAAACTCAAGCCAAAAAAGTGTGACAGCCCAATATTTTCAGCCATTCACATCACATGAATTGCTCAGAGCGAATGAAATACAATCACAGAATCACAGACACAGAAATATAAGAATAACTCGCAGCGGAAATAAAAATAACATAGTAGTTCATGAAGCTACTATAACAGAGTCTCAAACCAAATACATAATACAGTCTGAAAACAACAAAATAGAAATCCCAAATACAAAGTAGTTCACTAATACACGAGATAAACTAGAATAGCTGAAACAGAAGTATATATAAATGTAGATAAGCAGAAACTCCAGCAAAGACCAGCTCTAGAAAGAGAATCCAAAGCTATGAATACTCAGGCAGACCCGAACGTAGAGTAAAACACAAAACACTCGAGTCAGGACATATATACTTATATAATGTAAACCAACTCAAGTGAACTGTAGTAGTAATGTACAATAACTTAAAGGATTCTTGGGATGGCCCATCCTTTAAGGATCAGTTAAACTATAAATTAAATACATCCCGTGGTTAAAGTTTCACAACAGTAATTTATACTTCGAAATCAAATATCATTTCAAAATTCAATATCATTCAAAAGTCCATTTCAAAATATCAAATATCATATCTTCCAAACCATATTCATTTATTTAAATTACCATTTCAACACACATTTCAAATAGTTTATATTTCAAAACAAATTACTTCATTTTAAATCATAAAATGAAGTTAGTATATTTAATAATTAAATTATTGAATTTCCAAAATTTTAATCTTTCAAAATTCACTTATTCACTTAAATTTATTAAAACAATGAAAATTCAACTTTTGCAGCATTTAAAAAAATGCTACGGAAAGTTACTTTTAAAACACTTCAATTTAACAAAAGACAGCATTCACAAATGCTGTAATAGGGTTACATTAATTCAAATAAAACCTTAGTTAAATTCAACAATTATAGCACTTACAAAATGCTATAATAGCCTTTAATTAAATTTAGCCATTTAGTTCATTTCTATCAACAACAGCATTTACCAATGCGGTAATATACTTTACATTAGAAATAATAACATTTCAAAAATGCTATTAATTAAATTCCAAATATTCAATATAATTTCACAAAGAATTAAATTTTTATTTAAATCGTTTAAACTTATAAAATCATATATATTTACCTTTATAACCATCAATTAATTTTCCTTAAATTCATGATTTTATAAAGTTAAATTTCCATTCAAAAATCAATATTTAATAATAATACACTTATTAAATTCCAACATTCAATTTCAATTCATATAATTAAATTTTTAACTTAACACTTAAGTTCAAATTTCAAAATATAACTTATTTTACATTTAAAAAAAATTAATTTTAAACAAAATTCACAATTTTCCAATTTAAGTTATATTTCAAAATTCAACTCTATATTCATTTATTTCACATTTAACTTATTCAAAATCCATTAATATATTATAAAAATTATTTAAATTCATTTAAATTCAAAATAACATAAATTTATCACATTTTCACATTTAATTTAAATTCCATTGATCACCAATTTAAAATTTCCAAAATAACTTACATTTCAAATTTTCTAAATTTACCATTAATTTATCTCACTTATAAATTTTTAGAAATAAATAATACTTCATAAAAATCATTTTTAATTAAGTTTTAAATTAAAATATTATAATAATTACATTTCAAACATATTTAAAAATTTTAGAAAAATATAATATAACTACGGGTCTGTATATAATTTTCTAGCCTAGGTAAAGTGATACGGGTAATATATCATTTCAACCCTAATTTACAAAGAACTCGGGTTTTATCATTTCAAACCCGCAGTCCCAAGTAAATGAAAAAAAAATTGAAAATTACTCAGGCCTATCATTTCAGCCCATAATGATTTTCCCTTATTCTAAAGTCCGTTCGGGTATGTATCATTTCAACCCATAGTGATTCTAATCTAAAGGGAGCTTGCAGCGTGATAAACTGATATAAACAGCAGAACAACATAATATAACAGTAACATACGATAACAGGTATTTAAGCATGGGTGAACATCATATAATCATAGCATAACAGATGTAATATGGTTATGCATTATACAGATTCACGAGTGGTCAATTTACTAGTTATATAGGTACACATTGTCTGGTGAGAGTAACTCACTGGTTTGAGCCGGAGACACAACAACGAATGCACAAAGAGATCCACACAAGTACGATAGCACGACACAGATACGAGTGGGAGAGCCAAAGGTCAATTTCCTTGAAAACAAATCAAACAAAACAATACACAATTCATAAGATTTCAATTCAAAAACGACTAAATTAAGCTAGAATTAACTGCATAAACAAAGCTGAAATGCTTTGCACTTGCATCCAGCATACCCTAGGTTCAGCCATAGGAGGAGGTGATGGTGATGTGCTCAGGTGGTGGTGGAGGCGGTAGGGCAGGTGGAGAAGGCAAGGGTGATCCTAGAGATGAAGAGCAAGAGCAAAACAATTAAAACAATGAAAAACAAATAAACAAAGAAAGAAGATTTTACCAAATTCCTTGAACAAGATGAGCCCGATTTTTTTCTTTCAGGAATGAGAAAATGATTTACGTGAATGATAAGAAAGTAGGCAGTTGAAAAAGTGAGGAGTAATAGCCAATTGATGAAAAGATATGGTTAAAATGTGAAAAGGTAGGAATATAAAAGGCCTTAGGAAATCAAAAGTCACCAAAACCTTTCAAATTTCCTTATTTTCTTTATATAAGTTTAAATAACTGAAAATAATTATAAATTCAGTTAGAATATGAAAATATAACAAATATATAAAATATATATAAATAAATATTAATTATATATGATAAAAATAAGAAAATAGCACAGAAAATGAAAACTAGTCTAGAAAATTTGAAAATAAACAGAATAAACATTGGAAAATTTTTATGGACTTGGAAAATATTTATAAATAAAGATAAGAACATAAAATAAAAATGCATTCTTAAAAATTAATAAATAAATTTTAATTAAATATAATTTAAATGAAGAAAATAGCAGAAAAATAGAAACTAGCCTTTAAAAGTAGGAAATAAATGCACTAAATTTTGGAAAAACTATAACATCATTTTAAAATGCTTAAAAAATAAAATATATGTCTAAAATTTCATATTACACATATTAGAACATGGTAGGACAAATAAAATATTATTTATATAATTTAAAATAGACAATTTTATTAAATAAATCAATTTACATACAATATTGTAAAAAGCATAACTTTCACAATACAAATCGGATTTCAACGAAACGAAAAGTAGTATTCTTGAAATTTAATATATTTTCATAATAAAGGATAAAATTCAAAAATTCAAAATTTTAAATTTTAAATTTAAAAGTCAAGTTTTGACCAGATTGACCAAAATCCACATTTTCTGAAAATATCCTATTTATTCAGGTTTGAAATTATAATTCACACAAAGATCAAAATATACTTTTAAAATAAAGAAATTTATTCATTTTAATAAATATAATAAATTTTCAAATAAAATAATCAAAATAAACAATTAAATAAATCATAAAATTCAGGGTTGTTACACTCTCCCCCACTCAAATCTTTTCGTCCTCGAAAAGAATGGGCAAGGAAAATAAAGAGAAACAAGATAGAAAAACAAAATAGTACCTGAAATGAACAATTCCAGATTCGAAGCACGAATGCTCTCCTCCATTTCCCAGGTACAATCTCGATCATCAGTATTCCACGGTACTTTCACCAGATTAACAAATTTCCTTCTTAGCTGCTTCGTACCTCAGTCGACAATACAAAGTGGCTCTCTCTCGACAGTCAGATTAAGATAAATATCCAACTATCAAAAGCAGAAGGCTGAACCAAAAAGAGATGGGTCAAGAAGATACTAGAGGAGATGTGAGTCATGGAATACATCATGCACTCCAGAAAATTTCTCGGGCAAATTTAAATGATAAGCCAAAGAACCAACTCTTCCCATAATACGGGAAGTACCCTTGAAGAAGAAGAAGGTAGAAATAGCTAGAAGGGAGAATAGGTTGAAAGAAAAGGATGAACCATATTTAAAACTATATAAGTTTCAATTTAAAATTTTATATTTAACATTCTAAACAATTTATAATCTGATAAATAGTCATTTGATTCAAATTTGTTAGTTCGAAGTAAACAATATTTAAAACATTTTAAATTATTTAGACAAGTAAAATAATGATCAAAATATCCTTTATATAATAAATTTTATCAAAATACTTTTATAACTCGATGTCTTAACAAGTTTAATTTCGTTCCTGTAGACTCTGGATATGCGTTGATCAGGCGCAAAGCTAGAATTCTCCAGGTACTTGGTGGACTTGTTTCAACACCCTGTGAAAATACTGAAAAAACTTAAAAAAAACAGATTTGGAAAGTACAATACAAACAAATCAACCAAACCAAAACATTTGTCTAACCATGGATCGTAGATATACAATGGTTACGCCTGGATCCCCCAGGAAACAATCTGTATCCGTAAGCTTTCTCAGCCCTGCAAGTTACGCCATGATGACTAGTAGAGTGTAGGATACACAATGGTTATGCCTGGATCCCCTCGGAAACAATCCGTACCCCTAGGTCGTCTCAGCCAGGCAGTTTCGCTACTAATGCGACCTACATAGATTGCAGGATACACAATGGTTACGCCTGGATCCCCCAGGAAATAATCTGTACCCCTAGGCCATCTCAGCCAGGCAGTTGCGTTATGCAGTAGCGCTCGTAAGACCATGGAGATCGCCATGGAATTCGATAGACACCCGAGTATCATATCTGGAAAACCCAAATAAGAGAAAATAATATCGATAGAATGAATCCACAGTGTGTCCACAAAGCGGATATCAAGCAAAAGACACTTTCCATATCTTTACTTTGAAAATATGTATCATATAGTACCTTTCAAAATCGCTTTCAAATATCATACTTATATAAAGTCCATTATATATAAGATTCCATTTCAAATTGAATCTTTCCAAAATCAATAGTATATCAAATCATACATATATAGACTTCGATTATATAAGATTTCAATTTACAAATTTAACACCTTACAGATCAATAGTTTCAAATCACTTCATACCTATACAAATCAATTTTTATATAAGTTCGATAACTCCCAAATCAAGTATTTAGTAAATCAAGGTTCTCAATTTCAATTCCTTTCAATAACGTTTCAGTTTCACAGTCATATACGGTTTTGCCAAATCATTTCTTCCAAATTACATATACTCAGTTTCAAAGTTTCCAAAATAATAAGATAGAAAAACAATCCAAATTTCCAAATCAACAAAATTTAGGTCAAACAAATTCATTCCATTTCAAACATATATTCACTTTCAAAAATCGTAATACTTTCAAAGTTATAAACCTTTCGAAACCAAAATACTTGAAATCATTACACTTTGAAAATCATAAATTTTTGTATTATACATTTGAAATCATAAAACATTCCTTTAATTCTTTACATTTCACGAGTTTATTCAATTAAACCCAAAACTAAAATTTCTAATTTTAATTCAATCCAAACCATCAGTTTCAATTCAATTTAGTTTTTCAACAACACCTTCAAACTATTTATTTCTATATGAAAAATCCAATTTACCATTGAAAATATTATTATTCTATACATATATACTTTATTCAAAACATTTCAAATCTATATTTCATACCAGTATAATTCAACATAGTCTTATTTATTTCACTCAACAAACAATTTCAAAATTTTATAAATCATATTACTTTATACTTTAATCATACAAACTAAACTTATATTCTTTAACAAATACTCTATATCTTCCAACATTTCTTGGCCTTGAAAAGTTAGCCTTGATTTGGAAGTGCTCGAACCTTAAAATAATCGAAGAAATCATATTTTCAATCCAATAGTTGGAAATCACCAACAAATCAGTATACCAATTTCAAAAGATAGGGTTATACCAAAACAAATCTGAATCTCGAGGACTGAACACCGGCTTACTTTAAATCATTTCAAATGTATATACATACATACATACATACATACATACATACATACATACATATATATATATATATATCTTTCGAATATCAAACCATACTTAAAAATCTAAAAATCAAAATTTGTTTCACAAAATCACTCGCATAGCAAAGCTACTAGAGTGGCCTCTCCCCCACTCGAAAACTCGAAAATCAATGTCGATGATGCATGTAATCATCACCGAAATTATTTTCCAACGACATAAGTGGGTTCTGGACTTTATTTTCTTGAAACCTATTTGAAATTACTTTGAAATCATTGGAATTCATTCGAATGCATTTGAAACATTTTATTCGAAGAAATATCTTTAAATCATATTATTATTATATATTTTCCCAAATCTTAAAACCGATTTCAAAACACCGGAGTTCGATTCCTCGAAATTCAACATTCAAAACTCTTCAGTTATAAATCATTTTATATATAAGTCAGATTCTTAAAAAATTTAAAAATTTCAAATCCTTTAGAAATTTCAAATTTCCATTTCAAAAGATATAAATATCCTTGTTTAAAACATTTCACTTTTATATAAAATAAGGCCATCCTTATTAAAATAATAATTTCGATATATGCACAATTCCAAAATACAACGAAACACAAATTTCCAAGGGATGATTCAAGGATGGATTTCAAAACAAACACAAGGGATGATTCAAGATTAGATTTCAAACAAACAAAGATTCAAATTTCATATCATATGAAAACAGGAACATAAATATCTTAGTTTGAGAACTTCAGCTAAACAAAAGATACAACAGCGTTCACCAAATGCAGCCAAACAACTGTAGAAAACAAACAGATCCACAAATACCACCCTACATAAACAGAGCATCGGTATTAATTCTACCGGGTGGTACTTCAACCGATCCAAAACACTCCCCCTCAATATGCCCCCAACACCTACACTTCTTGCATAAATGCACTACACTACCATCTTCCCTAACGAACTGCGGGTACGCAGCCTTCCTTTCGTACTTCCTCACAGGACAATTCCTGGCAATATGCCTAGGCCTCCTGCAGTGATAGCAAATGGTGGATTGGTGGACTGATGCAGAGGGTGCAGGTTTTACTTTCTTCACCTTCTGGTAGCGACTGGGAAAGTGCCCATACTACGGCATCTAAAACAGAAGATCCTGGATCGAAAACGCTTGCCCTCCTTCTTCTTTCCTTCATTTATCTTCCCACACATGGCGGCAAAGTGTCCCTTCTCCTGACACCGATAACAAATGACATGGTCGTAAGGATCAAGTCCTGCTCTTTCCCTCCACAGCTTTTCCCACTTCCCCATTGCTTCCTCCCGTTCCTTACGGGCTAGTGCTCTCCGAGCTCGACGAGCTGCTTTCTGCTCTTCCGATCTTGCCATAACTACAATAGCTTCCTATCAAGAAAAGAGTCTGGATCAACAAGATAGAATTTCCAAATCCAAGTAAGTCCTAACCAAAGAAATTGCTAACAAGATGGATACCTAAAGGATGGAGTTTAAAAGATCTTGATTTCAAAATAAGAAGATTTTATACCAATATAGTCTTTGAAAATACTTTAAAAATCATTTGGAAATCATTTTATACTTTGAAAATATGTTCTCTCACAAAGAAAGGATTTTGAGATTAGTTTCACTCATTCTAGGGTATTTCTACCCTATCTCTAATGAGTTTTAGCTCTGCAGGCTAAGGTTTGCCTAAAAAAGCCAAAGCTCTGAAACCAAATGTAACAGCCCGATATTTTCAACCATTCACGTCACATGAATTTCTCAAAATACCGTATTGTAAATAAATTTGGAGCAAATGAAATACAATCACAGAATCACAGACACAGAAATATCAGAATAACTCACAGCCGAAATAAAAATAACATAGTAGTTCATGAAGCTACTATAACAGTCTCAAACCAAATACATAATACAGTCTGAAAACAACATAATAGAAATCCCAAATACAAAGTAGTTCACTAATACATGAGATAAACTAGAATAGCTGAAACAGAAGTAGATATAAATGTAGATAAGAAGAAACTCCAGCAAAGACCAGCTCTAGAAAGAGAATCCAATCTGTGAATACTCAGGCTGTCCCGAGCGTAGAGTAAAACACAAAACACTCGAGTCAGGACATATATACTTATATAATGTAAACCAACTCAAGTGAACTTTAGTACTAATGTACAATAACTTAAAGGATGCTTGGGATTGCCCATCCATTAAGAATCAGTTAAACTATAAATTAAATATATCCCGTGGTTAAAGTTTCACAATAGTAATTTATACTTTGAAATCAAATATCATTTCAAATTCAATATCATTAAAAAGTCCATTTCAAAATATCAAATATCATATCTTCCAAACCACATTCAATTATTTAAAATACCATTTCAACACACATTTCAAATGGTTTATATTTCAAAACAAATTACTTCATTTTAAATCATAAAATGAAGTTAGTATATTTAATAATTAAATTTCCAAAATTTTAATCTTTCAAAATTCACTTATTCACTTAAATTTATTAAAACAATGAAAATTCAACTTTCGCAGCATTTACAAAAATGCTACGGAAAGTTACTTTTATAATACTGCAATTTAACAAAAGACAGCATTCAAAAATGCTGTAATAGGGTTACATTAATTCAAATAAAACCTTAGTTAAATTCAACAATTATAGCACTTACAAAATGCTATAATAGCTTTTAATTAAATTTAGCCATTTAGTTCATTTGTATCAACAACAGCATTTACCAACGCGGTAATATACTTTACATTAGAAATAATAACATTTCAAAAATGCAGTTAATTATATTCCAAATATTCAATATAATTTCACAAATAATTAAATGTTTATTGAAATCATTTAAACTTATAAAATCATATATATTTACCTTTATAACCATCAATTAATATCCTTAAATTCATGATTTTATGAAGTTGAATTTCCATTCAAAAATCAATATTTAATAATAATACACTTATTAAATTCCAACATTCAATTTCAATTCATATAATTAAATTTTTAACTTAACATTTAAGTTCAAATTTCAAAATATAACTTATTTTACATTTTAAAAAATTTAATTTTAAACAAAATTCACAATTTTCCAATTTAAGTTATATTTCAAAATTCAACTCAATATTCATTTATTTCACATTTAACTTATTCAAAATCCATTAATATATTATAAAAATCATTTAAATTCATTTAAATTCAATATAACATAAATTTATCACATTTTCATATTTTCCATTGGTCACCAATTTAAAATTTCCAAAATAACTTACATTTCAAATTTTCTAAATTTACCATTAATTTATCTCACTTATAATTTTTTAGAAATAAATAATACTTCATAAAAATCATTTTTAATTAAGTTTTAAATTAAAATATTATAATAATTACATTTCAAAACATATATAAAAAATTTAGAAAAATATAATATAACTACGGGTCTGTATATAATTTTCTAGCCTAGGTACAGTGATACGGGTAATATATCATTTCAACCCTAATTTACAAAGAACTCGGGTTTTATCATTTCAAACCCGCAGTCCCAAGTAAATGAAAAAAAATTGAAAATCGCTCAGGCCTATCATTTCAGCCCATAACGATTTTCCTTATTCTAAAGACCGTTTGGGTATGTATCATTTTAACCTATAGTGATTCTAATCTAAAAGGAACTTCCAGTGTGATAAACTGATATAAACAACAGAACAGCATAATATAACAGTAACATATGATATAACAGGTGTTTAAGCATGGGTGAACATCATATAATCGTAGTATAACATATATAATATGGTTATGCATTATACAGATTCACGAGTGGTCAATTTACTAATTATATAGGTACACATTGTTTGGTGAGAGTAACTCACTGGTTTGGGCTGGAGACACAACAACGAATGCACAAAAGAGATCCACATAAGTACGATAGCATGACACAGATACGAGTGGGAGATACAAAGGTCAATTTCCTTGAAAACAAATCAAACAAAACAATACACAATTCATAAGCTTTCAATTCAAAAACGACTAAATTAAGCTAGAATTAACTGCATAAACAAAGCTGAAATGCTTTGCACTTTCTTCCAGCATACCCTAGGTTCGGCCATAGGAGGAGGTGATGGTGATGTGCTCAGGGGGTGGTGGAGGCGGCGGGCAGGTGGAGAAGGCAAGGACGATCCTAGAGATGAAGAGCAAGGGCAAAACAATTAAAACAATGAAAAACAAATAAATAAAGAAAGAAGATTTTACCAAATTCCTTGAACAAGATGAGGCCGATTTTTTCTTTCAGGAATGAGAAAATGATTTACGTGAATGATAAAAGAAAGTAGGCGGCTGAAAAAGTGAGGAGTAATGGCCAATTGATGAAAAGATATGGTTAAAATGTGAAAATGTAGGAATATAAAGGGCCTTAGGAAATCAAAAGTCACCAAAACCTTTCAAATTTCCTTATTTTCTTTATATAAGTTTAAATAACTGAAAATAATTAAAAATTAATTTATAATTCGAAAATATAAAAAATATAAAAAATATAAATAAATATTAATTATATATGATAAAAATAAGAAAATAGCACGGAAAATGAAAACTAGTCTAGAAAATTTGAGAATAAACTTTGAAAAAATTTTATGGACTTGGAAAATATTTATAAATAAAGATAAGAACATAAAATAAAAATTCATTCATAAAAATGAATAAATAAATTTTAATTAAATATAATTTAAATGAAGAAAATAGTAGAAAAATAGAAACTAGCCTTTAAAAATAGGAAATAAATGCAATAAATTTTGGAAAAATTATAACATCGATTTAAAATGCTTTAAAAATAAAATATATATCTAACATGTCATAATACACATATTAGAACATGATAGGACAAATAAAATATTATTTATATAATTTAAAATAGACAATTTTATTAAATAAATCAATTTACAAACAATATTGTAAAAAGCATAACTTTCACAATACAAATCGGATTTCAACGAAACGAAAAGTAGTATTCTTGAAATTTAATATATTTTCATAATAAAGGATAAAATTCAAAAATTCAAAAATTTAAATTTTCAATTTAAAAGTCAAGGTTTGACCAGATTGACCAAAATCCACATTTTCTGAAAATATCCTATTTATTGAGGTTTGAAATTATAATTCACACAAAGATAAAAATATACTTTTAAAATAAAAAAATTATTCATTTTAATAAATATAATAAATTTTCAAATAAAATAATCAAAACAAACAATTAAAATAAATCACAAAATTCAGGGTTGTTACAAAAAGTAAATGGATAGCTGTTTGAAAATTTAAAATGGCCGAAGCCTGGGGAAATCAAAATCCTCTGAGTTAAAAAAATGGCGAAAGCTCTTCTTCGATTCTTATCTAACTTCAAATTCCCGATACTAAATTGAACGAGATTTAACCTTCTTCCAAATCTTTCTTCTTGCAATCGATTCGAAACTAATTCGATTAGAGGCCGCGTGGAGTCAGGTAGGTAGAAGGGGAGGGCTGCGAGTCGCTAGTGCTGCCGTAGGGCGGCGACTCGAAGGAGGCAGTCGTGACTAGGGATTGACATTGCCTGGAGTCGCGATTGCCGTCAAGGGTGGTTCACGAGCTAGCAGTGGGTCAAAGGCAGTTCAGGTATAGGTTGTATTTTTCTTAATTTAAATTTACTAATAATACACACACACACAGAGATTTTGAGGAAAGAAAAATGAAAATTTGTTATAGTCAGGTATAAAAACAATTCTATTCGAATATATAAAAGATTTTGTACAGTAAGGCAAAAAAAAATTATATAGAAAAGATTTGGTAAAAGTAGGAGTTTTTTTAAAATGTTTAAAGTTTATGTAAAATTGGATTTTTAAACCTATATGGATTATTTTCTATGCAGTTGAAAATGAGTAAAATAAAATACAATTTATTAGGTTATGTTAAAAATAATTTATTAAAGTGATTAATTTATTTAATAAACTTATTTAATTATTTAGTTACTAAAAGGTTTTAAATAAAAAAGAAAAAGAAAAGTTATTAGTTAAATTAAATGGAATTAATTGTCCAATTACTTCAAATGTTAATAAATTGTATAATGTTTATACAAGGTTTAAAACATGGAAACAAGCCAGTTTGGAATATATTACAAACAACAAAATAAACGGTGAGTTAATCTCACTCACATCTGGATACCGGTTAATTTAAATAGTTAAAATTTAAATTATTGGTTGATTGCTTAAATTGGTGAATTATTATCAGTTTGGATGTGATATTATATAAAGTAGTATATATATGTATATTGGAGTGATTGATTTCCCGCATTATAAAGCGAATGAGACCCTATACGCCCCGCATAATAGCGGATGACCCTTTATACCGCGATATTCCACCTCAAAGTGGAATTACTATTTTATCTGTTGACTAACATCTGTGAATGCAGGGAAACAGCTTGGAGGGATCCAACTGGATTCCTCAAAGTGGTGAATTTATTTTTATAAGTCTATGTTTTATTTGATAATCTGTGATAGATTATATTGATTATATCGTTTTTGAGAATATTGAATGCTATGGTTTGACTGAATATATTTTGGGTATATTGAGATATCAAAAATATTAAGATTGAATTTTTAAAGGAAAATAAAAGAGGGAATTTCAAGTAAAATAATTATAGAGAAGTTTGATAAATTAAAGAATGAATTGGAAAAGGATAAAAAGTATTTTTTTAATTCTAATAAATAATTTCCGAGTATGGAAAAGAAGATTTTTGAATAAATGGGAGTAAATGAAAATTTTAAAATTAAGTGATATTATTTAAAAGAATAAAGGATTTATTTTTAAATTCAAGGTTTAAAATAGTTAGAAGAGATAAGAAGAATTTCGGAAAAAAGTATGAAATGGGAATTTTCAGTTTAAAAAGATTTAGAATCATAACAAAGGAGTAAAATCTCAAATTAATGGTTTTTGAAATTAAATTTAGTGAGTAAATGAATTCATTTTTAAATGGAGTAAATTATGGTAATCGATTTAAAATTTGATTAAGTGTTTGAAACTATGCTTAAAGGAAAATGAGACTATGGAATTTAAAAACTGGGTTTATAAAATGAAATAAGATATCAGTGGATATTTGAAAGTATAAATTCACGATGGGATTTATAAAGGAATGGGTAATTTGTTTTAAAAATAAATGGTGTTTTATTTTTTTTAAGTGTGGTAAAGAAAATTTGCGGATTTGGGATGTAAATTGGGATAAATCGAGAAGGATTTATTAACTGATTAAATGAACTATTTTGGAATAGAAAGTGTATTTTCCCTGAAAAGCCAAGTACGTCTTCAAGGTAGCTTCTAAGTATAAATTAAAAGTTTTAAAGTTGGTTTTAAAAAGAATGTTTTTGGAGAAATTATTTTCTTAAATTGTTTTAAATTTTTTTAAAGTAAATGTTTATTAAGTTAATTATAGAAGTGATTATTTTAAAGACTTAACTAGTATTTGATTTAAAAGATGGTTATTTAATAATTATACTCTACTTAATAATTTTATTTTAAAATTAGTTTGGGCTTAAGTTTTACATGAGATATTAGTATAACTTAAGGGTTTAAAAACTGTTTTTAAGGAATGTATTTAGAGAAATTTGTCATGTTTGATTGTTTAGAATTTTAAAGTAAATATTTATTCAAATTAATTATAGTAGTAATTATTTTAAAGGTTAAATTAGTATTATGTTTTAAAAGATAATTATTTAATATTTATAGTTTATACTTTATACAATAGTGTTATTTTAAAAAATAGTTACTTGAAATGTAACGACCCGATTTTTCGACTCCCGAAAAATCGAACCATTAGGGTTAAAGAAGAAGGAGGTAGAAGAAGGGAGAACAAACAACAACAAAATCTTACAATCGGACTTAAACAATTTTCCAAATTATTTATTGTTTTATTTCAAAAATATCTTCGCAAGATATATTTTTTACACTTCAACCCTTTGAAAACAGTTTTCAAATTATTTTTCTCCCGTGGAATAAATTTCCCAAACACTGAAAATTACCAAGTCTAGATACTTTAGATTTCAAAATAATTTAAATCACTTTATTCTAAAAATATACTTTGAAACATTTAAATTAAAAACCACTTAAACACTTTATACAAAAATATATACTTTAAAAATATTTAAAATAAAAACTTCTTAAAACACTTTATTTAAAATACTAGTTATGAAATTTTATACTAATTTCTTATGTAAAACTTAAGCTAAAACTAATTTTAGAATAAATGTAAAGTACAAATATTAAATAATTATCTCTTAAATCATGATACTAGTTAAACCTTTAAAATAATTACTACTATAATTAATTTAAATAAATATTTACTTTAAAATTCCAGTAAAAGTTCACTAAAACATTCTTTTAAAAAACCATTTTAAAACCTCTAACTTATATTTGAAAATCTTACTTTGAAAATATACTTGACCTTTCAGGAAATACACTTCCTTTCCAACCTTCTAAAAATAAATCACTATTTATTTTTAAAACAAATAACCCATTCCTTAATAAATTTTCATCCTGAATTTATACTTCCAAATTATCCTCTGATAAATATTTCACTTTATTTATAAACCCTGTTTATAAATTCTATAAACACATTCTCTTTGGAAATACTGTTTCACATCACTTAATTGATTTCATAATATATTCTCTAAATTAAATTCCCTATAGAATTTATTTTCTTGATTTATTCAAAGTTTATTTCAAATGCATTAATTATAGATTCATTTTTAAAAAATGATTTAAAATCTCATTTAAAACTAAAGATATAAATTTCATATTTTATTTCATAATTCTCCTTTTATCTTTCCCAAACTCATTCAAATCTTGAATTTTAAAAATATATTTCTTCATACTAAAAATATTGCTTAAGTTCCTTAATTCAAATCCCTTTTTCTCACTTATTCAAAATCCCTATTTTACCCGTCCTTGAATTTGTTATATAGGATTTAAAAGCAAACCTTTATTTCTTTTACTAATTCAACCCTTTAATTTATTTGAATTCACTATATTATTTACTTAACAATTTCCCTTTTAATTTCCTATTAAAAATCCAAGCTTATATTTTTCATTCTCACAAATACTCATATATATTCAACCAAGCATAGCAATCCATAATTCAATTCCAAATAAAATCAATATAATCATCACAGATTATCACATAATTCACATCACAGAATATAAAATAAATTCAACATTTTGATGGATCCGGTTGGATCCCTCCAAATTGTTTCCCTGCATCCACAGATGTTAGCACAATATAAAATACCAATTCCACTTCGAGGTGGAATATCGAGGTATATGGGGTTATATTCATGTCATCCGCTATTATGCGGTGCATAGGGTCTCATGCACTACATAATGCAGAAAATCAATCACTCCAATATATATATATATATAATATATATATATATATATATAATATACCACATCCAGACTAATAATAATAATCAATTGCAATCAATCATCCAAAATTTAACTATTTAAATTAACTAGTAATCCAAATGAGTGAGATTAACTCACATTTGCTTTTGTTTGCCATCCACTTCCATCTCGACTTGGTTTCACCATGATTTTATACCTTGAATAACATTATATGATACATTAATATTTTGAACTAATTGAACAATTTATTTCCCCTTGATAATTTTAATTAACTAATAATTTAATTTTATCGAGTGATTTATTTTAAACAAATACTTAAATTTTAAACTAATTTTCCTTTTATAAATAATTTGGTAACTAAAATAGGTTAAATAAATAAGTTAGACAAATAAATCACCTTAATAAATTATTTTAGAAAAATATCTTGTAAGTTGAAATATGTTTATGTATATTTATTTCTTCGTTTGGGACAATACATACATGCATACATAGATATATATAAATAATCCATATAGATAATAAAAAAATCTAATTTATATTACTTTTAAACATCAAAAGTTTTCCATTTTCAAAATCTTATTCCTATATAATTTTTTCCAAACTTTATTTGTATAAAATAATTTCAGTTTAATGTATGTACTTTTTAAATGAAAATAGGCGTGTGTGTATATATATACTGGTATTCTCTGTTTCCTTAATTGCATATGTATAAATGTACATGTACATCTTTAATATTGAAGAACAATTGGTATATATGCCTTGCTGTTTAATTCCAAATTCCTATATATATATATATATATACATATATAAAAAAAATGTGAATATATACTTAATAAAATGAAAATACCTCACTGTCCTAGCTTGCAACCGATTAGAACCCTAGCCTCGACTCACGTTGATTGCGTTGTCTTTCCTCCGCCGCTGCGTCGCCATCCCATCGATTCTAACATCCTCGCCACCCCAGTGGATCGCGAGTCGCCCGCGATGCGCAGCATCGAGCCCCCCTTTGCATGCGCTCTGCCTCTACAAGGCGCAACTCCCCTGCTGTCGCCTCCCTCCAGATCGAGATGCGCAACGTGCCGCTCGAGACGAATAAGGATGAATGGAACAGAATTGTTGAGGAACACACGATTTTAAATCGTTCGAATTTGATTCTATTTTTTTATGAGCACCAGAATTTGAAGAGGATAGAAAAGGGAAAAAAAGCTGGGCATCTTAATCGAAAGAAAGATCGATTTGGTAATTATATCATTTTTTGTAAACTGAACAAGAGACTTCGGCCATTTTTGTTTGACAGAGAAAAACAAAGACGAAGCTTTTCTTTGATTATTTTTATTATCGGTCTACATCTAATTACGGAGGCAAGAAGAGAACGCGTGTCGCCAAGGACACGTGCTCTTGAAATTTCTGTAGGTGGCTACAAAGGCTTGCCACAGTATTCAATGAAATAATATAATATTTAAATTTAAATTCAAATTCAAATCGTCTCGATTTCCGCAACTCACAATCTTGATCTCCAATCGAGGCATGCCTCTAGGTGTTCATAAGGTTAAACCCCTATTTCGAACACAATGTAAAAGGTTTCGAGTCTAATTCGGTCGTAAGGAGAAGATAGCTTTTTGGACCCAGTTATTTTATTAAATTTTCGATATAGATTTTAGCACGTTTACCTATCGTACGCTTACACAACAACTCCAATCCCTATGAAATTTGAAATCCAATAATAATACAATATTACGGATCCAATGGAACTAGTTTCATCGAATTCCAAGACAGTGCCTCGAAAGGCTATTTTTAAATATCAATCCAAACTATATATATTTTAAAACTGAATAAATTACCTTAAAATTTTATCTTAACACTTCTATTATTTCCAGTATTATAAATATAAATTTTCCAAGCCTTTGAAAAAAAATTAACTAGCTTAAAATCCAAGATTCACTATTTTAAACAATTTTCAATTATTAAATTTAAAAATTTAATTGCCAAATAAATAGTGATATTTGAAATTCAAGTTAAATCAACTTTCAAATATTTAAAATTAATTAAATATTCCAATTTTAAATATTCAAAAATTCTGGGTCGTCACATTCCTCCCCCCTTAAAAGAATTTCGTCCCCGAAATTACTAGTTAAGAGGAATGTTTTACAACCCATTAACTTTCTTCCTAAAATCAAACAGTTCAAAAAACTTCCCAAAACAATCTTTTTATTAAAGATACACTAACCCTCATTCTAACTTTCCAAATCCATTCATAGGTTTAAAACAATATTATTTACTAAACCATTCAAATTATAATTTAAAATCAAATTTCAAATTATCGAAATTCCTTTAAAAAAATTCTAACTCCCTAAATTTTTTGTCAGCGTCTCCTTTGCGCGGCTAGATCGTTACTACTACAAAATGCCTCTATGGGCTCCCAGATTTCAAAAGAAAACAAAAGGCCAAATGGCTAGTCCAGAGAATCATCAAATTTCATACAGAAATTTAAATACATACCTTTTGTCGAGCAATTCAATTTTTATCTTCTGAAATCAAAGATACCAATTTCCTTCCTTTCAAACACCTGTATACTATTTATCAATAATATCTAATCACAGCCATTTAAAATCATTTTATTCACTTCTTTACAAAATTTTCAATATCAATTCCATTCAAGTCCGTACGATGTACATACATTATTTGTACCCCATATTAATCCGATTGCTCACTCGATCGCACAATTTCACTTCTGAACTAGTATCGTCCACCCGACTTCCTAGTGCGGACTTAGATCTGGTTTCTTGATCAGAAACCGTCATTCTCCTTGCACAGTCATAAACTATTATAAAGAATTTCTAGAATCAATCAAAAATTCTTATACAGGGTCTGTAACGACCCGTAAATTTTTAATAATTTTATTTGTTTTATTTATATATTTAATTGAAATTTTGTGAAATTTTAATCGATAAAATTTTGAAATATAAATTTGATATTTGGGATGCGTCTAGTTGAATATAGCAACTGGTAAATTTTCGTCCGAAAATATGAAAGTTTATTTCGTGCGTAAATTTACTTCAGTTTAATTAGTTAAAAAGCGATGAAAATAAAACGTTTTCGAAACCTAAATATTTTTACATAGAAAAATTCTAAATCATCTTCTGAGCAAGACGTCATTTTTCGTTTTTCCAAATTCGGACTTCTTTAGCTCCGTCGATCTTATTTTCTTGCGTTTTTGTTGCATTTTCTGCTATTAGAAAATTCGAATTTTTATAATTAAATCATACCACTGATATCAGTATACAGTTCTGATCGTCTCATCTTGCTGATCTCTACGGTATATTAAACTGTTAGAGTCGGCATCTGGTACATAGTGAAATCTGCAAAACGGTCATCTGTTCGGTATCCATTTTAGCTGTTATTCTCCTTATGTCCATTATTTTTCCACCGTGAAAAGAGAATCAAATGCTACCAGTCACTTGACATAAACATTTCTTGAACTCAGTGGTTTAACTTTTTATATTCCCGTAATTTCATTTATAATTCCATCTATTCAATTCGTATTCTATTCATGAAAATACCCAAAGCCTGTTTACCCCTTTCTCTTCTCATTTTTGGATCTGGCGTGTGTACGATCTTCCTTCTCCTCCTATTATTTTTCCTCATACATTATACATTTACAGGCCAGATTAGCAAGACCACTTCTGCTTCCTTTTCTCAATGGTCCACCGCCTTCCACCTCCTTCCTTTTCTCTCTCTCTCGTGTAGCTCCAACACTCTGTCTAGCACCGAGCAAACCACCACCTCGCCCTAAGCCGACCGAGCATTTTTCCGCAACCACTCCGACCAATTCTCTCCTTCCTTCCCAGCCGACTTTACCTAGTCGCCGTCCGGCCACCTACCACCTGAATTCCTCCTTGCTTCACCATCAACCCACTCACTTCCCACGTGCAGCTCGCAGCCTCTGCTTCTTAGATCCACTCGTCTAGTTTGGCCGAGCGCCTTGCTGTGTCAGGCTTCTTTGGTTCAAAGGTAGGTTTAAATCATAATATAATTATAATATGTTAAGATGTTATAAAATATAAGGATTATATATAATAATTTATACAAGTCTGTTGAGTTTTTTTTGTGTATAATTTATAACAGTCTATATATTATAAGCGGCTTTTTATATGTTTAAACATTGAAGTTGTTTGTATATATTTATATTTGTTGTATATAATATGTTGTTTCTTTAAATATATGGGTTTATACTGAATTCTATATTGAATATTGTTTAAAGTATGCATATTATATAACTGTTATAGTTCTAGTACATACACGTATATTGCAGTTACAATATATAAAAGCTTATATATGCTAGTACTATGATGAGGTTTATATTCCATTTTATTTACATTATTATTCGGTCTGTATTTTATGAAGCTTTGAAAAATTGATTTTTTTGGTATATATTTCGTTATGTATGAAATTGTACAAGTTCATTTATTTATATATTGTACTAAAGACAGATCTTTTATATTGCTATATGTGTAATGTCCCATATATATTGGTTATATAAGTTGTGGGTTTAGTTTATATATTATATAAATAGTTTGTTTTCTACATGTATATTGACTATATATTCATGCTCTCTATACACACACACACACACATTTTCTAACCTGGAAGCTATTTTGACTCTTTGTCTTATATTTTACTTTATACATACATACATACATACATACATATATATATATATATATATATTTCTTATATAAAGATCTGTTTACATATACTGTTTATATATATATATATATTGATTTATTTGTCTATATATGAGTAAATTATGTTTTGTTGGTTTCTTCATGATGGTATGCATGAGTTATAAGTTGTATAATATGTTTAAAAGGGTTCGTATATAGTGGTTATCATATATATGCTATAATAGTGGTATATGTATGTTATTATATAAACTTATATTGGCATGATTTATGATATATAACATATATATTAATGATATATATATTGTTATTTCAAAGTATATATATAAGCAGTTCTTTCAAAAGTATAAAATGTATATACTATAAAATGAAGTGAACTGGTTTTGAGATATATATGTATGTGTGTAGATTTTGATTTTTATATGTTTATGTTTTAAATTTAATATTGATTTTATAATAAGGATGGATCTTAAAGTATAATATGTTGAGTATACATATATTTGAGTTTAGATTGGTATAAAAATATATGTTATTTTAATATATATTTTAATTTAAATATTGATTTCATGGGAATGATAATAATATATATATTTGCTATTTCTATCAAACCGATTCTAATTGTTCATCAATTCCTTATTTATCAGCTTGCTCGTCGAATTTGTACATATCTTACTTTGATTTGGAATTCATGTTTGGATTCATAACTCAATTCTAGTATTTATCTATCTAGCCTCGAAAGGTAAGCAATCACTCACGATTAATGTTCTTTTATTTATTAAATCTGATTTCAATTGAAACGACCATTGAAATATGCTGCTCTTAGTTATTTACACTATTATTTATGTATCAGTTCACCTGTGACATCCGACACCATTATCTGTTATTTATAAAATGATAATCCAGTTTGGTTGTTAAATAATTGATTGTTTGACGTTGACTTTGGTCATGAAATTGTTAATGTTGTGGGTGATAAATAATTTGAATTGAAATTGTCGTAGGATAGTTAGATTTGATATATGTGTTAAATTGATTAGATGATATTTGCATAGCATGACCCCTTTAAACGTTAAATAAATTGACACGTAGAAAAATAGTGTTAACTACACCTTGAACCATTGAATGTATGTTGTCTAAATTGACGTTGTATGAAATTGAATAATAGATATCAAGTGAAAAACCGTATAAATATTTGTGAAATAATCTTTAGTCTACATGAAATGATGGTGTAGATTCTAGAAATAATTACGTTAATTTGCACAAACAACAATGTAAATTGATACGTTTATTTTGGGATTATTTGAATTAATTATTGGATTGTTTTTTATTGTTGTTAGTGCTTGTTTATTTACTTTGACACCATCCTAGTTATCACACTGCAAGTTCCCTTTGCTATGGTTGATTTTTGGTATTGAATTGGAATCGGGTTGAAATGATAAATACCCAAATGAACTTGACCTAGGATAGAGAATTAAATAAAACCCGATTGGTCAAAATTGATTTAAAAATAAAATAATGATTTTAGTTGAATAAAGAATAAGGTTTGAAATGAAGTTGGAACCTGAATTTTAATGGAAGGAAAATGTTAATATTTAATAATCCGAACAAAATATTAATAAAGTAATTTATGAAAGAATGTTGTTTAATTTAAGAAATGATTGAATTAAGTTTTGAAATCATTTAATAATCAAGCTTTGAAATTATTTAATGAATAAGCTTTGAAATTATTTAATAATTAAGATTGGAATTATTTAACAATTAGTTTTGGAATTTAATTTATAATTAAATTTAAAATTATTAATTAAGGTTTGAAATTATTTAATAATTAAATAAAATTGAATTATTTGATAAATATATAAAATTTAAATTCTTTGATAAGAGAAATTGAACTTTTAAATAAGTGAATTTGAACTTCGTTAATAAATAAAATTAGGTTTCTATATTTATTAAGTTTTGAATTTTTTTTAAGTAAGTTAATAAGTGAAATTGAACTTCTTGAATATGTGAAATTAGTTTCTTTATTAATTGAGTTTGAAATGTGTAACTAAGTAAAAATGAGTGAAATTGAATTTCTTAACAAGAAATAAATGTGTTTTATTGAAATTAATATAAGACTTGAAAATTTAGAGGACCTGATTGACAAATCTAATTGAATTCAATTTGTAAGTTGATATAATAAAGTTGAATTTAAATAATGGATTTAATGAATTGGAAATTTAATAGAAATTATTTTGAGTGGCAAATTAACTTAATGAATATTGAATGAAGTCGATAAATGAGTTTAAATTGATTTGAACGTTAAAGTAAATTTTATTTCGGAATAAAACTTATATTCGAACTTGAATCAATATTTGAATTGTTTAAATATTGATTGAAATTGAATTATAAGATTTTGAAATGGTAATTTGGAAGTTTGAAACGTAAATTTTGGATATTGAGTTAGAAAGACAAATGAAATGTGGATTTAAAATTGAAATTGAATTTGATTTGGTTTTGAAATATATTAAACGACCAATCGGTAAAATAATTACAAAGGTTATTAAAGAAACCGGAATCGGTTATGGACATACTCTCTGTCTAAACCGAAAACCACTTTAATAACTATACGCGGAGTGTGATCCAGAATGAAGTGGTTGGAATGATGTACGTGATGACTGAAGAAAGAGAACGATAATGGATAGCCTTGACACTTGTGTCAAATTGGAAATGACTAAAACAGGAGGCGTGCCGGGCCGAATGGGGTTAGCCACCTCGAGCGAACACACTTCTTCGTAAACTACTCATTACTTGTTATTGATTGGTGCACCCTCGTATTTTGGGAGTGTTGTTTCGCGGTGTTGCGATCGTTGCGGCGATGCGTTTTCACCAGTCCGAATCAGGCAAACGGTAGTTTCACTACCTTGGGTATTGCCTCATGTGCCTTGTCATACTTGTATCCCTATATACGACCACTATGAATTTGTTTTGTGTTATACCTATGGAGTACTCCCTGATATCCCAGTAGTTTACGGTGGAGTTTACAGTGCTGTATAGACTATAACGCTTATATAAAATGTGTTAAGGGGGATAATGGTAACGCCTTAACACTATTTTGATATTTATATTACTGATAGACATTATTTATTTAGCGTATATTACTACATAGTAGATAGTTTAACGGATAAAGGATGGTTATTCCAATTTCCTTTGAGTTATTGTATTTCAATTGTTATTTCACTTGAGTTGGATTTATTGATATAAGAATGTTAATCCTGACTCGAGTGTTTTGTGTTTTGCTTTACGCTCGGGTCAAACTGAGTGTACCAGTATTCAAGACTCACCTTTGTAGTTGGAGCTTGCCTGGAAATCCAGCTATATATCCAGCTTTCAGATATTATGTTGAATCCAGTGATGTATTCTGATTCTTGTATGTGACTGTTGTATTCGAAACTTCTGTTGTAATTTATTTAACTCTGATATATATATATATATATATATATATATATATATATATATAAAGTAGCTTCATGAACTACTATCTTTTGCTTCCGCTGCATATTATTACTCTGTATCTGTGATTCTGTGATTATTTATTTACTGTATATGCTCAGTTTTGCCAAATTTAAATTAACAATTCGGAATTTTGAATTATTCAAGTTCGACATGTGCGGATGCGAATAGTCCAAAATAGCGGGTCGTTAGCCGTCGTTGAAAATCGAGTGAAAAATCCTAACTCGGATCGATATAACAATCTCAAAATTCTGTGCTCGAATCTGTATCTAATCGTTATATGAATAAAATCATATACGTACATCCTACGTATTAATCTCAATTGATTGCCAACTCTGTAAATTTTCTTTTTCTTCACATTTATTTTTATGTCCATTCACTTATTCACCCTTATCATTTCACACACCTTTATTAAACCTTCATTCATTAACTTGGAATATTTCTCTATTCCAAAATTACTTAAGAATTTAACCATTCGTTTCTTAAGTTCAATATAAATATTTTATACACTTTTTATTTTCACTTCACCACTTAAGCTTTTATATTTATTTTCATTTAACTTAAATTATCAATTCCATCCTAAATTCAGTTCACCTTTAATTTTAAAATGCTATTTACCTTATCCAAAACCATATTTACCTTATCCAAAACCATATCTGATTAACCATTTCTTTAATTAGTTCCACTCACTAACTAATTTTAAATCTAGGTGAATTTTATTTCCAAACTTTAATTATTTTTAGTTCACTTAAATCAATTCTACAACTTTACTTTAGTTTACACAATTAAATATCATCTCAATATTCATTTTCAATTTATCTGCTTTTACATTTAATTTAATTAGTTTACTTACTAATCTTATTTTCAATCCTATGTTTTATTTAGTCCAATTTGACTAATTCCATTTCACACAATTCAAATTAAATTTCCATCTTCAGTTTCAATCCCATTTTACTATAACTGAATCAATTTATTCACTTACAAATTTATTTCCAACTTAATGATTTTATTTAAATGGCCATTCCATTTAGCTTACTTAGGTTCATTTCCTCAAAATTCACTTTTATTCAACTAAATTCAATTTATATTCCAAATCAATTTAAATTCCAAGCTTTTAAAAGTTCTCCAGTTTAATTTCATTTCATTCACTAACCCTTTTAATTTTACTTCACTAGATTCACTTACATTCTGATTCAATTTAAATTTTGAACTTCCTATAAGTTTTCCACTTAATTAAATTCCATTTGCTCACATTTTTTGATTCATTTCAATTAATTAGCTTACCTTCCAACTTATTCATTTTCACACTCACTTTTATTTATTTTTTTACAAGTTAATCCCATTCAGTCAATTTTCAAACTTATTTATCAAATAAACATTTTAAATAAGACTCCAGAGTCTTTGAAACAATTATGCACATTTCAAAATCATTTTTGAAATCAATTATATACACAATTCATTTGCATATCAAATTATCCTTTGAATTTTAAAATCAAACCTAGTTTTGCAATCAACTCTAATCCAAAACCTTCAGGTAGCAATTACTCTCTTGGAAACTAGAAAATGAACATCGATGATGCTGCAGTCAACCTCGAAGTTATTTTCCAGCGACCAAAGTGAGTTCAATGCTTTTATATCTTTAAAACCCCTTTAAATATTTTTAAATTTGAAATCTCACCAGATTTCAAATCCAATTCAAAAATATTCCTGAAATAATATCACTATTATTTCTCTAAAACCTTTGAAAATCGTTTTCAAACCCAAAGGAATTTAAACTTCACCCAAAATTTCCATTTTCAAATCCTTCCAATCTATATTCAAAAATTACTCTGGAATTTTTATTTCATTTTCAATTATAAATCACCTTTATAATTCACATTTACAATTTAATTTATGTGATATGAATTTAATTTCTTAACCTTTGGTTATAACATTAATTTCTTATTTTAATTTCTACATAACAATGATAATAGTTTAATATTGTCATTCCTTAACAACCAAGCAACCACATACTGTAATAATTTACAAAAAATATTTCTTTTATATATAAAAAAATTAGACAAAATTATTTCATTTACCCTTTTTAAAACAATACTATGTCGGTTTATCTTGTTTAAGAGTTTAGAAATCCCTATCGATGACATGGCGTCCCACATATCGACCAAAATCCATAAACACTCGACCGATAAGTCAACACAATATAAAAACAATTTTTTTATATTCACTAAAAAATACGCGCTCATATCTACTAATACACTCAAACTCATTCTAGAGTATTACGGACTTTATTTAATGAGTAATTCCCACCAGAGCCAAGGTTCTTGCTTAACCTTCAGCTCTGATACCAAGTGTAACGACCCGATTTTTTGACGACCGAAAAATCGAACCATTAGGGTTAAAGAATAAGAAGAGAGAACAAACAACAACAGAATCTTACCATCCGACTTTAAACAATTTCCTAAATTATTTATTTGTTTATTTCAAAAATATCTTCGCAAGATAGTTTTCTACACTTCAACCCTTTGAAAACAGTTTTCAAATTATTCTTCTCTCATGGAATAAATTTCCCAAACACTGAAAATTACCAAGTCTAGATACTTTAGATTTCAAAATAATTTAAATCACTTTATTTTAAAAATATACTTTAAAACATTTAAATTAAAACCACTTAAACACTTTATACAAAAATATATACTTTAAAAATATTTAAAACAAAAATTTCTTAAAACACTTTATTTAAAATACTAGTTATGAAATTTTATACTAATTTCTTATGTAAAACTTAAGCTAAAACTAATTTTAGAATAAAAGTTATTTTATAAAGTATATTAAATAATTATCTTTTAAATCATAATACTAGTTAAACCTTTAAAATAATTACTACCACAATTAATTTAAATAAATATTTACTTTAAAATTCTAATAAAATTTCTCTAAAACATTCTTTTAAAGAACCACTTTAAAACCTCTAACTTATACTTGAAAATCTTACTTTGAAAATATACTTGACCTTTCAGGAAATACACTTTCCTTTCCAACCTTTTAAAAATAAATCACTATTTATTTTTAAAACAAATTACCCATTCCTTAATAAATTCTCATCCTGAATTTATACTTCCAAACTATCCTCTGATAAATATTTCACTTTATTTATAAACCCTGTTTATAAATTCCATAATCACATTCTCTTTTGAAATTATTTTTCACATCACTTAATTGATTTCAATTCTCTAAATTAAATTCCCCATAGAATTTATTTTCTTGATTTATTCAAAGTTTATTTCAAATCCATTGATTCCAGATTCATTTAAAAAAAAATCTCATTTGAAACTGAAGATATAAATTTCATACTTTATTTCAAAATTCTCCTTTTGTCTTTCCCAAACTCATTCAAATCTTGAATTTTAAAAATATATTTCTTCATATTAAAACTATTGCTTAAGTTCTTTCATTCAAATCCTTTTTTCTCACTTATTCAAAATACCTATTTTACCCGTCCTTGAATTTATTATATAGGATTTAAAATCAAACCTTTATTTCTTTTCCAAATTCATCCCTTTAATTTATCTGAATTCACTATATTATTTAATCAAAAATTTCCCTTTTTATTTCCTTTTAAAAATCCAAGCTTATATTTTTCATTCTCACAAATAGTCATATATATTCAACCAAGCCATAGCATTCCATAATTCAATTCCAAATAAAATCAATATAATCATCACAAATTATCATATAATTCACATCGCAGAATATAAAATAAATTCAACATTTTGAGAAATCCAGTTGGATCCCTCCAAACTGTTTCCCTGCATCCACAAATGTTAGCACAATATAAAATACCAATTCCACTTCGAGGTGGAATATCGCAGTATATGGGGTTATATTCATATCATCCGCTATTATGCGGTGCATAGGGTCTCATCCGCTATATAATGCGGGAAATCAATCACTCCAATATATATATACACACACATACATACATACATATTATATATAATATACCACATCCAGACTGATAATGATAATCAATTGCAATCAATCATCCAACAATTTAAATTTAACTATTTAAATTAAGTAGTAATCCAAATGAGTGAGATTAACTCACATTTGCTTTTGTTTGCCATCCACTTCAATCCTGACTTGGTTTCACCATGATTTTAGACCTTGAATAACATTATCTGATTTATTAATATTTTGAACTAATTGAACAATTGATTTCCCCTTGATAATTTTAATTAACTAATAATTTAATTTTATCGAATGATTTATTTTAAACAAATGCTTAAATTTTAAACTAGTTTTCCTTTTATAAATAAGTTGGTAACTAAATTAGGTTAAATAAATAAGTTAAACAAATAAATCACCTTAATAAATTATTTTAGAAAAAATCTTGTAAGTTGAAATATGTTTATGTATTTTTATTTCTTCCTTTGAGACAGCATATATATAATTCATATAGATAATAAAAAAATAATAATTTATATAACTTTTAAACATTAAAAGTTTTCCATTCTCAAAATCTTATTCCTATATAGTTTTTTCCAAACTTTATTTGCATAAAATAATTTCAGTTTAATGTATATACTTTTTAAATTAAAATAGGCTTGTGTGTATATATATACTGGTATTCTTTATTTCCTTAACTGCATATATATATAAATGTGCATATACATCTTTAATATTGAAGAACAACTGGTATATATGACTTGTTGTTTAATTCCAGATTCCTATATACATACATATATAAAAAAAATATGTGAATATATACTTAATAAAAAGAAAATACCTCACTGTCCTAGCTTGCAACCGATCAGAACCTTAGCCTAGACTCGCGTTGATTGCGTTGTCCTTCCTCCACCGCCTCGTCGCCCATCCCTTCGATTCCAACATCCTCGCCACCCCTAGTGGATCGCGAGCCGCTCGCGACGCTCAACATCAAGCCCCCCTTTGCTTGCGCTTGGCCTCTACAAGGCGCGACTCCCCTGCCATCGCCTCCCTCCAGATCGAGATGCCCGACGTGCCGCTCGAGATGAATAAGGATGAACGGAACTGAATTGTAGAGGAACACACGATTTTAAATCGTTCGAATTTGATTTTTTTTTGTGAGCACAATAATTCGAAGAGGAGAGAAAAGGGAAAAAAAGCTTGGCATCTTAACCAAAAAGAAGATCGATTTGGCAATTATATCGTATATTTTTTTAAACTGAACAAGAGGCTTTGGCCATTTTTGTTCGACAGAGAAAAACAGAGACGAAGCTTTTCTTTGATTATTTTTATTATCGGTCTACATCTAATTATGGAGATAAGAAGAGAACGCGTGTCGCCAAGAAGGACACGTGCTCTTGAATTTTCTATACGTGGCTGCAAAGGCCTGCCACAATATTCAATGAAATAGTATAATATTTAAATTTAAATTCAAATTCAAATTCAAATCGTCTCGATTTCCGCAACTCACAATCTCGTTCTCCAATCGAGACATGCCACCAGGCGTTCATAAGGTTAAACCCCTATTCCAAACACAATGGAAAAGGTTTTGAGTCCTAATTCGGTTGTATGGAGAAGATAGCATTTCAGACCCAGTTATTTTATTAAATTTTCGATATAGATTTTAGCGTGTTTACCTATCGTATGCTCACACAACAAACCCAATCACTACAAAATTTGAAATCCAATAATAATACATTATTACGGATCCAATGGAACTGGTTTCGTCGAATTCCGAGACTGTGCCTCGGAAGGCTATTTTTAAATATCAATCCAAACTATATATATTTTAAAACTAAACAAATTACCTAAAATTTTTATCTTAACACTTCTATTATTTCCATCATTATAAATATAAATTTTCCAAGCCTTTGACAAAAATTTAACTAGCTTAAAATCCAAGATTCACTTTTTAACCAATTTCCAATTATTAAATTCAATAATTTAATTGCCAAATAAATAGTGATATTTAAAATTCAAGTTAAACTAACTTTCATATATTTAAAACTAATTAAATATTCCAATTTCAAATATTCAAAAATTCCGGGTCGTCACGTGAAAAGTATTATGGGATTTCATAACTATTATTTTAAATAAAGTGTTTTAAGTAATTTTTATTTTTAGTATTTTTAAAAGTATATATTTTTGGATAAAGTGACTTAAATTATTTAAAATCTAAAGTATTAAGACTTAGTGATTTTCAGTGGAAATAAAACAATTGGGTGGGAATTTCTTCCGAGATAAAAGTGATTTGAAAACTATTTTCAAAAGGTTGAAGTGTGGAAATATATCTTGCGAAGATATTTTGAAATAAATAAATAATTTGGGAAATTATTAAGGCTTGATGGTTGTTTGTGGATGTTATATGATAGTTAAATAACCGACTATCAATATTGGCCAATGCGCTGATTGTTTCGAAGAGACTGGGATCAGGATTAATTTCCCAAAAACCACTTTAATCCAGTTTAAACATTTTCGTGAGGAGAACAAGAGCTTGGAGTCGAAGATGGAGTAGTGAAGTGCAAGGGTTAATCACTACTAATCCTGAGGGTGATTCCAAAATGGATGCAGTAGGAGTAGTGCCATCAGTTACGTTTGGACCCGGAACGGACTTGTACGGATGAATGCTTTCAGAACATCGTCAGGAGGACGATGAGCATTCTAAGTGATTGTGTGCTAAAAAGGTAACGCACAGCCTCGAGCCTCATCGACCGGGAATGGCTAAAACATGGGAGATGAAGGCAAGGCTAAGTGGCTAGCAACCAATTAGGGTAAGGTCATCCCTGTCTAGATGTCCCTTTTTATTTCCACCATGTGGGCGGTTGCTGGTCCTAACCATGGGGTGATCTCATTCGGACTATCCAATAAGGGGTAGCTTCGGTGTTGTGTAGCAGGGGACCAGGGTGGATCCTCGGTACAGTGTTCTAGTACACGTACTGTGATGGACGGTACCCCAGTACCTCTGTCATTGATGGAAATTCATTCTCCCTACGTGCCTCTACGGTTTTGATTATAGAACCTAGTATTGCTGGAATATAATAATGTAACAATTTTGGCTATTTGAATATGTATTTGTATATAGACACTATTATAATATTAGAGGATTTGATCAGAAATGTTTTGGTTATCGTAAGGTATAAACCCGACATGTTTATTTGTGGCGTGGTCTTACGAGATACCTTTTATTTTTAAAAAGGATTTTGAAAACCTTAATAATCCAATTGATTGTGCTTTCTCACGCTGATTTTTCAGACTGACTCGGGTATTGTTTTGTTATGATGCTCGAGTTAGACCGAGTATTATAGGATACAGGATGAGATGCTGTGGAGCTCAAGAGAGGAGCTGGATGGCAAGACGTATCACGCGTACTTGATGTTTATTCCATTGTGCAGTGTAAGCTGTATATTCAGCTTTGGGAGGGCAAGATATTATAACTGTCTTGAATTGTGTTGTTGATTTTGTTATACTCTGATGACGTAATGTATATAACAGATACAGTTCTTTTATATAAAGATTCAGTCTATCTATTATATATTGTTCCGCTTCGTTTGTGAGATTCTGATGTTGTTTTCTATTTCTTCTTCTACCTCCTTCTTCTTTAACCCTAATGGTTCGGTTTTTCGACATTCGATTGTTCGACATTTGATACAGGGGACTGTATTGATGTTGATATTCGGGCGTCGAAAATCAAGTCATTACATATTGAGTGGCTTAGGTATAGTCTCTCACATTGCTAAGGTCGTAATATCGATAGTACGAGTGAGGAGTCTGCCTGAGGATGTGTATTAAGTAATGTAGGACCTGCCTAGAATATAGGTATTAAATGGTTAGAAGTCTGTCTTATCCTTTTAAAGTATTAAGTGGCTTGGGCATTGTCTCTTACATGGCTACGATTTTATTGGCGATGGACACAGTGATAATTGGACATTAAATGTTGAAAGCCTTAAATAATGGTTAGAGGTCTTTGTAGTTGGGACCCACCGACCATTGATAACATTGTGAAAAAACCACCTTGGGAATAGGTCTTAAATGATGGGGTCTACCTTGATTGAGGTCTTAAATGGCAGAGTCTGTCTATTTCTCTCTTTTAAAAGTATTTTGTGGTGATTATAGAAGCCTGCTTCATATTTAGAAGTATTAAGTGGCAAATTTGTTTAAAAGTATTGGATAGTTGATAAGGCTTCATTAGTATTTTGTACCTTGAGAAGGGGTAGGTAAGTAATCCAGTGTGCAATACAAGGTTAGATTTGTTAACCTTAATGGACATAACAATTAAATAGAAACCGATTAGTATATATTTATGGACAGTTTGTAGATTTTTCAGTCACCAAAACATTGTTCTGACCCCCTCCTCATTACAACCCACTGGATAAATTTAGAGGAACATGTCACTGGAACTGGATGTGTTAAGTTGTTTAAAGAGTCTTCTTTTCTCCCATGCTCCATGCTGATGTGACAACCTGTTACCCAATGAATAACGTTAATTCTAAGGTAGTAGCCATATTAGTATTCTTATCCTATTATTGTTTCTGTTGTAAGTTTAGATTTTCTATCAATCTCTAATATGCTTATGCTGATTTATAGGTACCAAATCCAACAATCTGTGCTTTGATGCACTTTGTTTTTTATTTTTGTTGAAATTTAGTTCTATTGAAGGACGGGTTGTTACATTGGTATTAGAGCCAAGGTTAGTAGATAGAGGAATTAAGATAAATTGAGAGAAAATATTTATACTTTCCTATCTAGTAATATTATATTTTTATGCTAGATTCTAAGAGTTCCGACTATAGAAGTAGTTGTAGTTCCACCCCAAGGGAATGGGCAAAGCAACTATGAGATGGAAATATCTTAAAGTCAAAATTGTCACGCTGACTCCAAAGTACCCCATGGAGTGCTGGCGATGCATAAAGCATTTTTGATGAAGAGCATGAGTTTGACATATGGCTGAATCTTGGAAACTGGAGATGTTCAACTTGATGGTTGAGACTGTAGCTACCTTGTGACTTTGGATTTTGATGATGAGTTCCAGCTGAAGACACATATTTATTCCAAATGCGTAGGAAATTAGAGTTTGTATGTCACAATTGCCAGGAGGCAAGTTTTTACTTGGGGCATTTATTGATCACCTTTTTGATGGCAAACCGGATTTTTATTTTTAGAATTAATGTCAATTCCTTAGTCTACAAACTGGAGAGAATTTTTATAAAGTATGTTTTGGAAATGCCTTAGATTTTGGAAAAATGGTTGTTATAGAATTTATTCCTAAGGATTTATTTTGAAAATTTTATTTTGGGAAAGTTTTGAAATTTTACTTTTCATAGAAACATGTATACTATTACATTGGTCATGTTAAGAAATTTTTAGTTATAAAGGATTAATTATTGAAATCCATAAATATTTATATGTATATATCTGTAAAGGCTTGGTTTTGATTTTTGGCAAGGAAATAGTTATTCCTTTTGGGAAATTTGTGTTATAAAAGAAGGTTTTTGGAGACTTTGAAATATTTATGCATATATGAGTTTGATTTTTAAGTGAAGTTTTGGTATGAAATAGTTTTTATTATTTAGAAACAAGTATAAAGGAGCATATATTTAGCTCAGTGTTTTATCTGTTTACAAAATCATGGATTTTAAATTCTTCTCTCTTTAGGATACAGACAAAATAGGAATGACGTTCAATTTTAGTGGAGTATGAAGTTTGAAGTGTTGTACCACCAATTATTGGAAGAAATATTTCGTGCGAAGCAGGCAAAAAATAGCAGCAGGAATATTTTTGGGTTTTTTGAATTCTTGTTGGTCACAACGGTTATGTTCGAACTACTATGAATTTCTGAAGCATGGTTTGAGACTAGATAGTAGGCTTTGACACCACCGTGATGAGGACATGAAATTTTTACATCGTGTCAAATCGAAGGAGACATCACGATACGATTATTGTTATTTAATCCGACCTAATTGGATCTAGGTTCAATTAACGTCCAAAGCTCGTCTAATGGTTGACCACCTAATGGAAAACCTATGTGATCTACCAGTTAACGAGCTATGTCACAACTTGAACCTAGAAAGGACTATAAAGTCGCGTTCGAATTTCCTCACTTGCTTTCTTTCGTTCCTCCTTCCTCAATAAGCCGAACCCAATCTCCATCCTCATTCTCCTCCAAGTAGCAGCCTCTCTCTCTTCCATTCCACCCCTAGGCGACGCCGTTTTTCCCTAGGAGCAGCAGCCTCACCTTCCAATCGTGTTAGTTTTGCACGTTAGATCTCGCTCCACCACCACTGCAGATCTAAACCATATTCCCTCCCTCCGACCACTTTTTACCCCAAGACATCTTTTCGCACTACCAGTTTTTCCTCGTACCATTATGGTATCAACACTCAAGAGGCCACTTAGCTGGACTGGAATGAGCAGAATGTTCCACTGCTTTTGGGCTGGAAGAGCTAATCATCGCGGTAGGATTTGCACCAATCCTCTACTTCAAGATTCTGAGTGGGAATGTTACCCATGCTTCATCTGCCTTTTCGATATTTGTTGGCGCTGAATTTTGATGGAGGCAATAGTTTGATTCGTTCGGAGGTAAAAGGTGTCTTGATTGAGCTGACTAATGATGATGTCGTTGAGATTTTAAAGGCCTTCGGGAAGGACGCGGACTTAGATGATTTGTAGTGGCCGACTCAAAGATTTGGTAGCCGACCATTTTCCAAGATGTTGTTGTTTGAAAGATGGATAATCTACATGTGATTGCCCATCTGATTTTGTGCATCATTCGACACAATGTCGTCCCTAAGACGGGAAGTTAGGACCAGATTTATCCCATGGTGCGGAAGACTACCTACTAGTATTGGAGGTGTCACCATCACTTAGACTCGCACCTTTATGATTCAATTTGTTGATCAAGGATTATCACTCCACAGAGTCACTTTTTGTAATTTCACTTATCTGCTCTTTTCTTTAGGTAATATAGGTGAACCTCCATAAAGAGGCAGTTTACTAGAAGGTTTCTTTTGCCATTATTAGATCCTTCCTTAGAAAGATGGCAATTCCAAAGTCGTCAACAACACCTATAGCGTCAACGGCATGAGATTGGACGCATAGCCACCAAGGGTCACAGCAATGAATCGAGCTCCGGTCACAGAGCAAGGCATCTCGTCATCTATGGGCATTATTTTAGGATTTAGGATGTTGTTGTCTTTTCCCTTCCAGCATTTGCTCTTTTTTAGGTTGTTTGGACTATAACTGTCAGTTGTCTCTAATGAAAGGCACTACGATACTATAAGTTTCTATTTATTTACTATGTTATTATTTCTTGACATTTCTATTTATTGACTATGTTATTATTTCTTGACATGTAAACTGCTCCTATATATGCATAGTAAAAAAGCAATATAAATATGGGATTCTCATAAAGACACTTGACTAACAGTAAATGCAATATAAGATTAGAAGTTTAGAATAGTTGAAAAATTTTAGCGAATGATATGATAAAGTTGTTTTAATATCATATATATGTCATTACTCATGTTCCCTAAAAGCTAAATTTTTTTTAATAATGGATGTGATGACATTTTCAATAAGATGTCAAGTTTTATGGGTGAAGGTTAGCTATAGATTTTAGAATTTGCTTTATGCTTTAGCGAATAACAGACTTCCGAATACGCTGAATTGTGGCTTGATTTATCAAAATTCTTGAGAAGGAAAATATTTTGAAAAAGTTTCCTTTTGATTTGAAAGGTTTTCTTTTGAAAAAAGCATAGTTTTGTGTTTTAGTTATTTTTGACTCTTAAATTATTTTTAGGATTTTTGTCCAAAAATTTGATTTCAAGGGAAAATTTAAGTCTAGATATTTTGGGATTTTATTTCCTAAATGACATATAAATTTGAAAAGTGAGAAAGGTTTTTGTGAAATAGTTGATTTTGAAGGCCACAAATTAAACGTAAGAAGGAAGATAGAGTTAGATTTTGCGAATTTAGCAGTGCATCTAGATCGACGATGCGATAAATGCAAGTGATAACAAGGGTAAAGCTGTTTTAGCCTTGGAATTTCTATTCCCATACCATTTCGATGATGCGCACGAGTCTATTTTTAGACTTAATTCTATTTTAGAGCTTGAAAATAAGTCTCCTCATGCATTTTGTACGTGGAAAATTTGGAGTAAATGCAGGGCAGCTGGGAAAATTTCCATTGTACTACGGGAATAGAAAGACTATAGTGTGGTAAGAATGATGAATTCTCCACCTAAATTCCTTTTTCCAACATAGAAATAAAGTTTAGGAAGCAATTTTTTGTTGTGTTAGATTATTGAATGGTAGGAAGTGAATACAAATTGGTCACTTCATATTTCTACTCGTAGGAATATACGGGTTTTGGTTGAAAAGATTTTTCAAAAAACTACGTACATATAGAACTGCCATTATTTGTATGTTGTTTGAATTATGTTTTCAAAAATGGTTTCAAAAGAAATGCAATCATATAAAAGGATCCTGTTTAAAATCATTTTGCACACGGATTTTCTGTGTAGTGATACAATAATACACTATGCACATGTCCATGTCTAGTTACAAAATTGGTTGCGCACAATTGGTTGTGTAGTTTAGAATAATTAGGAGACCATGACTTAATCATCGGTGAAATTTTGAAGACGATATTCCTTTTAAAGGGGAAGAATGTAACACCCCATAATTTGACATTAGTTATTTAATTATTTAGTTAGTTAATTAATTAGGCTCCAAAAATGGAATTTGTGCAAATGATGGAATTTGTTACACCATTGCGTTCGTGGTGAAATTCTGAGCAACTTTCATATATGGAGTTTTACTATCGGAGTCCAAAAGAAGAAGTTACGGACAAAAAACGAATTCGAAACGAAAATAAATAAGAAAAACTAAGGTTTTTAATTAATTATCTTGGGCCCACAAGTCGACAGAAATATTTTTGCGGTCGACTAGTGACGGTTGACCTTTAGGTAAGGGGCGGTCGACCGCTTTATGTGTGGCGCCTCCACTAAACCTAGGCCATGTACGGCTTGGATTTAATGTATTTCAATCTAACGGTTTTGGTTGATTCTTATGCCTGTAAATTCTGGTCTAACCCTCCCTTCTCATCTAATATTTTTCTAGTAGCAGTAGCGAAGCTCTGCCATTTTTTATTCTCCACTTTTTTTCTAAATTAAAAAATTAAGATATTTATATTCATATAAATTGGAGAAGAATAGAAATCTAATAAAAAGGAGAAGAAAAAAGAATCAACTATATGTGTATTTGAGATAATTTATATATTTATATATATTTGTATCTATTTTCTCTCCTAATGCCAAATCTCTTCTCAGATCTGTACTTCTAATATGTGTATATACCCTTTTTATACATATTTCTTAGATTAAAAAGGATCTGGAGATGAATCCATGGCTCTACTTCAGATCTCGAGATTGGGATCGCTTTCAAGAGGTGAGTGGGAAATTTTATAGATTGTTAAAATATGAAAATTATCCCATTGATGTTTATTTGATTTTATGTCTAATTGGATAATTATATATGAGTTGTAGGCAATAAATTGAATAGAATCTGAATGTAATAAATACCGCAAACATATTCTTGTTTATGAATTGATTTAGAATTGTTTACAATCAAATCTGTAAATCAGTCCCAAAAGTATGAACGTAGAATATTGATTGAATGAAATTTATTCCAGATCTGAAATAGATTTTATAATAATGTTATGAATTTGGATTATTACCTAATCTTGTTGGAATGTAAACTTTTCTATGTTTAGAATTTTTGGAATTTAGATCCATTTAATATCTATAAATTAGTTTGATTTCTTTCCCTTTTTGGAAAAATATATGTTTGATCTAGCAAGGGATAGATGCAAATAAAAAGAGAAAGAGATGTGTAAAGTATGAATTCATTGTTGTTTACACTATATATTTTAGTAATAAAAAGAAATGATTATTTTTTGTAATTTCAAATGATGTAATCCTTTATATTTTAAAGTTAAATTCTTTATTTTGGACTAATAACGACGCTTACATGTAATATTCGTGTTTAGGAAACTAATTAATGAGAAAGAACTTTAAAAGGTTGTAACTCCAATAATTGAGAAATAAATGGTGAAAAATATGGAAGTTGCAATAATTTGATAGGGTAAATGGATTAATGGGATTAATAAATAAAGAAGTTGAACTAATAACTATGGAACGGATAAAAAGATTACTAATTTGAAATTAGTAATCATACATAAATGTCGTACGAAATGTTCTTTATTATTTCAATGAATAAATTGACATTTATGAGCATAAAAAGGGGATTTATGGGTGCATAAGCATTTAAGGTAAATCTTATTATCTTAAATAAAAGGAAAATTATCAAGCTAAGTCCAATATCTACCTAAGATAATATAAGTAAAGACTTAGGATGGTTAATTAGACTTAGTAGGTTAGTGATGCAAGGTCGGTAAAGTCACTTCACTGAAGATTGCCCTTCACTTTAAGGCTATCATTAGTCGGGTGCACTTATCACTGATGTGAGATATCACTAAACCTAGGACCCCATGACGACGTGAGAGATTAGGCCTGCGTTCATAATTGAAAAGTATTAAATGGTCCAAATTTGGAATTAGGGGTGGTGAGATAGGGGTTCGCTTCTAGTTTGAGGTATTAAGTGACTATAGGGTCCCCCTCTCTCTCCTAAAAGAAAGTATTTAGTAACCTAATGAGAATCCAAGTAAATAAGGATGTCTTTAAAAGGGTTTACCTCAGTGTTGAGGTATTAAGTGGCTATTTTAGGGTCCATCTCCCTACTGAAAGAAATAATCTAATGAGATTCTATATGTATAATTAAGAGTGATAGTGGATATCTCGGGATGGATTCTCTTTGGGTTTGAGGTATTAAGTGACTGATCTAAAGGTTCACCTCTCTTTTAAAAAGAAGTATTAAGTAACGTAGTGAGATTTCAAGTGATGTTAGTTAGATAGTACCTGTGTGGAGTCCGCCTTGGGGTTAGTTATTAAATGAGAAAGGCCTACTTATAAATAGGTGTTAAATGGTTAGGGCTTTTCCTAGTCCTTATTAATAAGGTATTTAGTGGCTTGGGTACAGTCTCTCACATTGCTAAGATTATAATAATGACGGCTGAGTGAGGAGTCTGCCTGAGGATAGGTATTAACTGATATAGGACCTACGTAGAATATAGGTATTAAATGGTTAGAAGTCCGCCTAGTCCTTCTAAGGTATTAAGTGTTTGGTACTTCTCTTACATGGCTACAATTTTATTGGTGATAGACACTGTAATAGTTGGACATTGAATGTCGGAAGCCTTAAATTATGGTTAGAGGTATTTGTAGCTAAGACCCACTAACCATTGACAACATTGTTAGAAAACCACCTTGGGAATAGGTCTTAAATGACGGGGTCTACCTTGATTGAGGTCTTAAATAGCAGAGTCTACCTATTTCTCTTTTAAGTATTTTTTGGTGATTATAGAAGCCCGCTTCATATTTGGAAGTATTAAGTGGCAAATGGATTTGAAAGTATTGAGTGGTTGATAAGGCTTCGTCAGTATTTTGTGCCTTGGGAAGGGGTAGGTAAGTAATCGTGTGTGCAATGCAAGATTAGAGCTGCTAACCTTAGTAGACATAACAATTAAATGAAAATCAATCAATATATATTTATGGACAGTATAGATTTTTCAATCACCGAAACATAGTTCTAACCTTCTCCTGATTACAATTCACATGATAGATTTAGAGGAACATATCACTGGAGTTAGATGTGCTTAGTGTTTGAGGAGTCTTTTTTTCTCTCAAGCTCAATGCTGATGTAACAACCTGTTATCTAAGGAATACTATTAATTCCAAGGTAGTGGTCATAATTAGTATTTTTATCCTATTATTGTTTTCGCTGTGAGTTTGGATTTCTATCAATCTATGATAATGCTCATGCTTATTTACAGGTACCAGATCCAACGATCTATACTTTGATGGAATTGGGTTTTGATTTTTTTTGAAATTTAGACCCATTTAGGTACGGGTTGTTAAACATATGTTATGTACTATTCTATTCTAGAGGTACACGTGTTTATTATTTTATACTGATACTGTGTATATATAAATGGATTATTTATTTGATGTTTTAATATGTACCAGTGTTAGTACAAGAGAATATACATGTGTGTATCCCATATAGCCTCATTCTCTGTATTATCTGACAGTGCTACACTTTAGTGCTCTTAGATAGTATGGTATAGAGGTAGGGTGTTTCATCTGCACTCAACGAAAGCACCACTTAATGTTAGGGAAAACAGTGGGACTTTATGGATTTAAAATTATTGAAACAGGTAAGGTAAAGGAAGTATTCCCAATGTATATTCAATGATCTCAAGTATTATTAAAAATCAAAATTAATATATTCAAGGAAGCAAAACATGCATAAATCTTAACCAGTAATAGTCTATTATGCCACTTGCTTAAACTACATGTCCTTGATTACAAAGTTTTCAATTCAATTTGCTCTAACAGCCATGAATCTCTAAATTGGAGCTCGCTTTGCAATTTTGAACGAAAAATGACAAATGAAGCAAAAAGTGAACATGAAAAATCGACCCCTTTTTGAGTGGAGGTGCCTTGTTGAAAATTGACGGTTGTGATCTACTGATGTGGCACACATTCGAAATGACATGTGGTACATCCTTTCTTGGCTTAGTGAACCGATCTGCTTCGTGAGAGCTTTATAAACACACCATGGACTTATTTAAACTTCCTACAAGATCCCTCCGGAGCTATCATTTGATGGCTTTAACTTTTCATTTCAGAATAGCTTTATGAGAAAAGCTCACAATGGATTCAACCGCTTCACATCACGATAGCTCTATGAGAATACCTCACGACGGCTCTAAGTGCTTCACATTATGAAAGCTTTATGAGAATACCTCACGATGGCTCCAAATACTTCACGTCATGATGGTTCTATGAGAATTCCCCATGATGACTTCTGGCGCTTCACACCATGATAGTTTTACAAAATTCATTATGATGGTTTTGTTGCCTTTTCTTAGTGATTGCTTTATAAATTCCTCATGTGGCTTCGAGTACTTCACATCATAATAGCTTTATAAGATTCATCACGAAGGCTTCAATTCTTTACACGATGATGGCTTCTTCAACTCATGCTCAAGCTTAATACACGATAGCCCACTAGCTTCACTTCCCTTCATGATGGTTACTAGGGTCGCTCCTCAATAACTCATGTCCATCACCCCACAAGGAACTTCATTATCATTATTATCTCACAATAGCTCTTGTGCACATTCCACGAAGGCTTTTGTTTATTCCTTCACTGATTGATTTTAGCATCTTTCGTGCATGCTTAAACAAGATAAATAAGTTTGTTTTATCACAACCATCTAAATAAATAAGAGAAACTTTTTTATCACAATCGTTTGAAGAAATTTATTTACGATCGAACTTATTCTTTTGAAAACTTGTCATTTACGTTAAAATTTTAGTTAGATTACGCTGTGTGCTTTTAGTTTTAGTAATTCTTTCCTATAATTCAAAATAATAACTGAAATCAACATCATGTTGAAGAATATAAAATATATATCTACGTCGTTAACATTTTCATCATTAGCAAAATCATTAACATCTATGTTATTCCACTTGTTTATAACATATACGATATATTGGTATTTAATTTCTATTTCAGCATTCTCATTCATAGATCCTTTATGGATATTACAATTAGAATTAATATTCCCTTGCTCCAAATTTGTTTTTCTAATTTGAGCTGAATTTAAAGATTTTATTTATTTATTTTCTTTATCTCCTAAAATAAATATAAAATCGAGTCAACTAATGGTTTTTTATTCATCTTTATGCTGCTTTATCTTTCTAGTTTATATCCCGAATCAATGTATATTAAGCAATTGAATTAGGTATTAATTCATGTAACACTATATTTCAAGCAACTCATAATATAATATTTATTAGTGCAGAATACCAATTCAAAATATAGCATCTTAATTAAGCAATTATGAGTCTAATATCAGATAATAACATTTTAGTGGTCATTAATAACGTTAAGCATACCAGTATAAATCACAGGAATGTCCATCTAATAGTTAAATGTATTTACTTTTTATTTAATAAATTTTAATGGGGATTGTGTTCTATAAGTGCAAAAGGTTTAGTGGTCATAAAACTTTTATTTCAAGTATGCTTTTTGGTGGAGTCGGATGCAAGTCGATAGTGGAATTTTGTTGATAGATGATCGAAAAAGGGATGATGGTGGAGGCTGCAAACCTATGGTGGGATTTCGTTGATGGGTAATCATGAAGGGGTACAGTCTAGGGCATTTTCGAAATTCAAAAAAGACACTGAAAATCTATGAATTAGATTTTCATTATTAATAGAAGAGATAAATAATTAAAAGGGAAGTTAGCAATATTAAGAAATTCACACAAACACATAGCCTAGGTTATCACTAATTATTTAATCTTTAATGAATAACTGTTAGATTCTTTAGAAAAAGTAGGTTTATAAATTGTTTAAAAATAAAGATCTCAGAATAAGTGCATTTATTTCTTGATTCCCACACCATAGGGATTATTAAAAGATACTCATATATATATATATATATATATATGTATGTATGTATGTATGTATATATAGTTTCTTAGTTCCTAAGTTGGGCCCTTTAGGCATCCAAATGTTGCTTTTGTGTTGAGGAGGGAGTGCATGCATGACCATCACACCCGCGCACGCCGACCGACCAACTCGACTTGACTCGACCTGGACCAGGGTTGGGCTCGGGCTTGTTATGGTGTAGCACTTATATTTTTGGAAAAAATTTATTTTGTGTTTTCTCACCGTTATTTTATTTGGAGACAGTAAAATTTCAGGTTCGAATTTTGAGCCAATGTCACCCTACTATTCAATAACACCTTCGATTTTGTATTCCGTCTATTTAATTAGTCTTTAGACGAGACCAAAGTAGAGTGACATTTTTTATAAAAAAACCTATCTTCTTCTCCACGGAACTGTTTACTTAAAATCAAAAAGGAAAGCAGCCATTTTTAAGTGCAACTAAGTCGATTTCGTTTGTGCAAGCGAGTCGATACGAAATCGAAAAGAAGATGTTGTTTTATCCTAGAGGCAGTGATATTTGTTAGACCACTTTGCACCATCGAGTGGAACGTTGAAACGTCTTCAAGACAGTGACCAAGTACATGACTCAGCCAAGGATCATTATTTTCCAAAAATTTGATGACGATCCCAACGACAATGACTTTTGCTGCAACTTTGGATGATGCTGCGTCGACGTCGATGTTCCAGGTCCCGATGGTGTCTGCTGAACTGTTCAGGCTCGAGGGCCTTCATTTCAAGCGCTGGAGGCAAAAGATGAAATTCTTTATGACAATGAGGAAGGTGGTTGGTATGCTCACAACGGAAAAGCTGCAGGTGTCGCAGAAGCCTGCTAAACCAGATGCACAACAACTACAGATCCGGACCAAGCATAACAAACAACTCTACAACTAGACAAAGCCGGACTTCCTCTGCAAAAATTTCATACTCAATGAATAGAGTGACGATCTCTATGACTACTACAATTATAACAGGACAGCTACGGAAATCTGGGAGGCGCTTATAATGCAGAGGAAGTTGGAGTAAAGAAATATGCAGTCAACCGCTATCTTAAATACCAGATAATGGATGACAGGTCAGTAGAGATGAAGTCTCATGAACTTTAGAAAATAGCTCATGAGATCATCTCCGAAAGGATGAGCTTGGATGAACAATTTCAGGTTGCTATTATTATTGACAAATTACCCCCAAGATGGAAAGATTTTAAGAATGTGCTTAGGAACAGGACTAAAGAATTTTCCTTAGAGATCTTGATCACTCGCCTCCGTATTAAGGAAGAGGCTCATAAATAAGACCAGAAAAAGGAAGTGCTTGTTGTCACCAATAAACAACACTAAAAATACCAAGCTTACAGTTTTGAAACCAAATCCAAAAACCTTTAAGAATCAGAACCACAACAAACAAAATTGGAGCTCTCAGGGGAACCAAAAGGACAACAGAAACCAACCCAAAAGAGTAACTTTGGACAGTTGTTTTTGTGTTACAACTATGGAAAACTAGGTCATATGGAACGCAAGTGTAGGAACAGGTAGACCCTACACCGCAGGCTAACCTGACTGAGGAGCCTCTTATGGCTGTGATTCCTGAGATTCACCTTGTTGGTGATCATTGGGTTAGTGGGTAGATACCGTTGCTTCCCGCCATGTCTGATATGATCGTGCTATGTTCAGTACATACAACGCTGCTGATGATTAAAAAGTGTTGTTGGGGGATTCTCGCATCACTACAGTTGCTGGTACTGGAAATGTGGAAATCAAGTTTACCTCTAGAAAGACATTTCGTCTGAAAGATGTGATGCATATTCCATAGATGGAAAAGAATATGGTTTCTGGTTTTCTCCTTAATAAGGCTGGTTTACTCAAGTTATAGGGGCCAATTTGTTTACTTTGACTTATAAAGGAATGTTTGTGGAGAAGGGTTATGCCTGTGAGGGTATGTTTAGGTTTAGTGTTGAATCGAATAAAGTAACCAGTTCTGCTTACATATTGTGTGATTTTAATATCTGGCACTCTAAGTTATGTCATGTAAATAAACGAACAATAAAGAACATGAGTACCTTAGGTATAATCCATAATATGTCACTAACTGATTTTGAACAATGTGATTTTTGTAGTCAAGTAAAAATAACAAAAACCCCCACAAATCTGTAATTAGAGAATCAGAACCCCTAGACTTGATTCATTCTGATATATGTGAGCTTGATGTCACTTTGACTAGAAATCGACACCGCTACTTTATCACTTTCATTGATGACTGCTCTGATTCTACTTATGTATACCTTATGAAAAATAAAAGTGATGCATTTGAGATGTTTAAATCTTTCATAACTGAAATTGAAAATCAACCTAATAAGAAAGTTTAAAGATTACACAGTGATAGAGGAACTGAATATGAACCATGTTTTTATATTGAATTTTACAACTCACATGGAATAATACATGAAAGAACTGTACCATATTCACCTGAAATGAATGGTAAAGCTGAAAGTAAAAATAAAACATTAACTGAATTAGTACTTGCGATTTTACTTAATTCTGGTGCATCGTTACTTTGGTGAGGGGATATTTTATTAACCGTGTGTTATGTGCTGAATAGGATCCCTAAGTCAAAAAGCAAAATTTCACCTTTTGAAATCTTAAGAAATTATAAACCGAATGTGTCTTATTTTGAAACTTAGGGATATTTAGCATACGTTCGTATAATTGACCCTAAGAGATTAGCAAGTAGAGCATACAAATGTGTATTTATTGGTTATGCTGTTAATATCAAAGCATATAGATTTTATAACCTGAATGCACATAATATAATATAATCTAATGATGCTGATTTTTATGAATTGAGGTTTACCTTTAAATGGAGGAATAGTGGGGGCACATCTAGTAACACTATACCGATAAGAACGGAACCTAATGGATTTTCTGAAAACAAACCTAGAAGAAGTAAAAGGGAAGAATTGCAAAAGATTTTGGTTTAGATTTTGGTGCATTTACTATAGAGGAGGATACCTTAAACCTCCAAGAAACCTTATCTTCGATAGATGTCGAATTTTGGAAAGATGCTATAAATGATGAGATTGGTTCTTTGGAATCCAATAAGACTTGGCACTTAGTAAATTTACCACCTAGTTGTAAGTGTATAGGCTGTAAATGAGTACTTAAAAAGAAATTAAAACCTGATAGCACAGTTGATAAATATAAAGCTCATTTAGTAGGTATAGGGTTTAGGCAAAGGGGAAATGTGGACTTTTTGGCACTTTTTCACTTATAACTCGAATTGCATCCATTAGAGTACTAATTTCACTTGCATCTATTCCTAACTTGATATACACCAAATGGATGTTAAAATTGCTTTTTTAAATGGTGAATTAGAAGATGAAATTTATATTGACCAACCTGAAAGCTTTGTAATTCATGATCAAGAACATAAAGTTTGAAAGTTAGATAAATTATTATGTGGTTTAAAACAAGCACCTAACCAATGGCATGAAAAATTTGATAATTTAATAATCTCACAAGGTTTCGAAGTTAATGAAAGTGACAAAAGTATGTATTATAAAACTGAGAACGACATTTGCACTATCATATGTCTGTATGTTGATGATCTACTTATTTTTGGGTCAAACATTCATACCATAAATACTGCTAAACCTTTGTTAAGTGTCATGAAAGATCTAGATGAAGCGAGTATAATCTTTGGAATTAAGATTACTAGGTCAGAAAAGGAAATTTCTATGGATCAATCTCATTACATTGAGAAGATACTAAAGAAATACAGTTACTTTGACTATAAACCTGCATGTACACCATATGATCCTAGTGCAAAATTATTAAGAACACTGGTGAAAATGTAAGACGGTCTGATTATGCAAGCATCATTGGCAGCTTTCGGTATGCCATTGATTATACTGCACCCAACATTGCCTATGTCGTGGGATTATTATGCAAGTTTATCTGTAGACCTAGTATAGAGCACCGACATGTTATCGCAAGGGTCATGAGATACCTAAAACGAACTATGAACCTTGAGTTACATTATGAAAAGTTTCCGGCTGTCCTTGGAGGATACGCCAATGCAGACTGGAATACTTTACCTGATGATTCGAAAGCAACCAATGGCTATATCTTTACCATTGCTGTTGGAGCTGTTTCTTGAAAATCTAAGAAGCAGACTATTTTGGGTCAGTCTACCATGGAGTCTAAGATGATAGCACTAGCCACAACTAGTGAAGAAACATATTACTTAAGAAATATGCTAGCTGAGATTTCTTTATGGAAAAAACCATTACCGGCTGTGTTGATCCATTGCGATAGTACCATGACTATTGCAAAAGTATAGAGCCGTTATTATAGTGGTAAAATGAGCAACTCTCTTCAAAAGCTGTTAGATGGATCACATACGTAGTGATAAGAATTTAGTCGATCCTCTAACGAAAGGACTAGCCAGAGCGAAAGTTCTTAGAACCTCTAAAAGAATGAGACTATTGTCCTTAGATTGTTGAGTCACGCACAATGGTAATCCGACCTAATGACTGGAGATCTCAAGAACTAGGTTCAATGAGTAAGAATAAGTTGTGAAGTGATATGATTTGAACATGCTATTTTTATATATTTAAAAGCATGTATTCCTGAAGTGATTAGAGGATGAGTTAATGGAAACTCTTAATGATATCTATACTCTAGAGTATAGTACCTACCTTCAGGAGTACTCTTGATAGACTCACATACGTGGATGTGGAAATATGACCATTTCTATGGAATTTTGGGCAAAATTCTTATAGCATTCACTAAACTGGGATAAACATGCATGACCATAAATGCACGGGCTTATTTGATTGCACTCTAGAAAATTGTGTGTGGTTTTATGCTGGGAATAGAGTTCAAGACTGTGTCACTCTAATAAAATCCGAATCTTATCCACTAGGCAATGGTTCAAGTCCGAAAACACTCTTTTTTATGCACAATCTTATATTTTCAGAAACTGCTCGAAAAATATACATTTTTTAAATTCAAGTGGGGGATTTTTGTAAATTGTTTTGGAAAAAGTAGGTTTGTGAATTGTTTAAAATTAAACATCTTGGAATAAGTGCATTTATTGCTTGAGTCCCACACCATAGAGGTTATTGTAAGATACTTTTGATAGACTCACATATGTGAATGTGGACATATGACTGTTTCTATGGAATTTTGGGCAAAATTCTTATAGCATTCACTAAACTGGGATAAACGTGCATGACCATAAATGCACGGGCTTATTTGATTGCACTCTAGAAAATTGTGTGTGGTTTTATACCGGGAATAGAGTTCAATACTGTGTCACTCTAATAAAATTTGAATACTGTGTCACTCTAATAAAATTTGAATACTGTGACACTCTAATAAAATCTGAATCTTATCCACTAGGCAATTGTTCAAGTCGGAAAACACTCTTTTTATGCACAATCTTATGTTTTCAGAAACTACTCGAAAAATATATACTTTTCAAATTCAAATGGGGAATTTTTGTAAATTGTTTTGGAAGAAGTAGGTTTGTGAATTGTTTAAAATTAAAGATCTTGCAATAAGTACATTTATTGCTTGACTCCCACATCATAGAGGTTATTGTAAGATACTTTCTCACACACAAACATAAACATAATTCTTAACTCCTAAGTGGGCCCTTTGGACGCCCAAATGTTGCTTTTGTGTTGAGGAGAAGCGCATGCATGACCATCACACGCGCCGACTGACCGAGTCGACCTGGGCGGTGCTCGGGCTCGGACTTATTGTGGTGTAGCACTTATATTTTTGGACGAAATTTGTTCTGCGTCTTTTGACGTTATTTTATTTGAAACGGTAAAATTTCAGATCTGAATTTTGAGCCAACTTCATACCAGTATTTAATAATACGTTTATTTGGTATTCCGTCTATTTAATTAGTTTTTAGACGGGACCAAAATAGAGCGACAATTTTTTTTTTTCAAAAAGGGTACTTATAAACAAAAATAGTGTTCATATACTTTCATAATATGTCTTATTAAAACCTTGCAACTCCTAACCTAAATGGATAACTTGCCGGGAAAAAGAATACATATTATGTTTATATATTAACAATACAATACAAAAAACAAAGTTTGCAAATTCAAATTGTCAAATTGATCGAGGAGTAAACAAATAGGTAACACACTCAAAACCATCCATACGATCAACTTGGGGTAGAAAACAAAATAACCCCAAAAAAGGCAAATTACAAAACATGTGAAACAAGAAAGACAAGGCCAAATGATAAGAAAACCAACGTTTCACATTTTGTCTTCATATTCCAGCACTAAGGAGAGAGAAAATAGTAGCTTGCAAAGTAGAGGGACATTTTTTCTGCAAAATCTCTTCTTCTCCGTGAAATTGTTTTCTTAAAATCAAAAATCGTTTTTGAGTGCAGCAAAGTTAATTTTGGTTGTGCAAGCAAGTCGATACCAAATCGAATCGAAAAAAATATGTTGTTTTATCTTAAAGACGGCGGCGTTTGTTAAATTGCTTCACTATACTGATCAGAACGTCGAAACGTGTTCAAGAAATTGACCAAGTACACAATCATTGTTTTCCAAACAATAACAATAAAAACAGCAGCTTGCAAAGTAGAGGGACATTTTTTCTGCAAAATCTCTTCTTCTCCGTGAAATTGTTTTCTAAAAATAAAAAACGCGAGCAATCGTTTTTGAGTGCAGCAAAGTTAATTTTGGTTGTGCAAGCAAGTCGATAACAAATCGAATCGAAAAAAATATGTTGTTTTATCTTAAAGACGGCGGCTTTTGTTAAATTGCTTCACTATACTGATCAGAACGTCGAAACGTGTTCAAGAAATTGACCAAGTACACAATCATTGTTTTCCAAACAATAACAAATTTAAATTCTAAATAAACTAACGTTTAAATTCTAAATAAATTAACGTTATGTTTTAGGCTTCCTTCGTTCAGCACGGCAACAATGCAAATTACATTAATTACTCACCATCATTGGAGATGATACATTAAGTACCGGTCACATATAACATATATTGTGCATATAAACTGGACGATCGAATTCTCCCCCATGCATAACAATATAGTAGCAAGTTACATAAGAACAGCGAAGGCCAGAATCGAACAAATACATTGCTCATACTTCTTGTCGTCATCGCAGTAGCTTACAATTAAATTTAAAAAACAAATAAAATTAATGTTCTACACTTGGAACAAACATAGCAAAATATCATCCAAGCAATGTGTAGTTACAATATATCATCAAAGTTTTTTTTTTTTTTTTTTTTTTTTTTTTTTTTTTTTTTGTTCATTCTTTTGATAAATGAAAATTAAAACTAAGTTTTAGCTCTCTTCAACCCACCATTGCCATTGAAAGGAGAAACGCTGCCACTAGGTATAGGGCTGTCTTCTCTCAAACCAGAATTTAGCATAGCAAGCTCTCGAAGTTGGTGCCTTTTATATACATCTTGTGATTCATCCTTCAAAAAATAAAAATAAAAATTTTAGCATGGCAGATGAAAGTAGCAGAAAGTATATATACCGTCAATCAAATTAATAGAATTGCATTTTGTCTTGCATTTTTTCATGTATTTTTGCAACTTGATCTAGTTCGTAGTGTATGCAGTCGTTTAATTTTACCTCTATCACGTTACTCCATCCATTATTATAAAATTAGCAGCAGGGAAAATCAACTATACATATGGTCATCTCCGGTTTGTTGATCCATTTATCTCTTTGCGCTATTGGATTATGATTAATCCATGATACTTTGGTCTTATTTTTAGACTTGTATATGCCATTAGAATTACATGGCTACCATGTATCATGCTTCAATATCATATTGCTACGATATACTCTCATTATAACTGATCATGTAAGTTATATACACTCATATTTCAAGACTGTATTCAAGGAAAAATGACTAGGTAAGTTATAATACTCAAACCAGAGCTGTTCTATGATGATCATGACAGTAGCGCAGTGTTTATGTATTTAGGCAACAGGAACATGAAGTTAAGAGTTAAATTCTATGAACAAAGAAAAACTATTTTTTTTTTCAATGAAAATTAAAATAAAAGAAAAACATACCACTGGTCTAAGCAGTTCTTCAATGATTTCTTGAGCCTGGGCCAACCTTGTATCAACAACAGAAGCAGGCAACTCAGCTTCAATTAGAATATGCAGTGGTTCAATCAGGTGCTCATAGCCTGGTCTTCCCTTTAGTTTTTCTTCCTTCAATGTAAGAAACACATCTTTTTAGCATGGTTAACTTTCACTCAGTGTATTGGTTTATTAATCATGCATTGATCATTCATTACAAGCATCACCAGGTCAGTAATGGTTTGGGCGTGCATGCAAGCGCGCACGCATACACGGAGAAAGAGAGATGAAAAAATTTATTTGAATGGTTAGTAATATGTCAACAGAGTTATATATTTGCATTAGAGGGAGAGAAAGAGTGTGTGTGTGTGTACGCGCGCGCGCACTCTTCGTATGGGTATTATATAAACCCAAGAGAGTTAGGGGTTTAGAATAAGGAGCAAAAGAGGGAAAAAAAAGAGCTTTAGAGAATAGAGCGTGAAAAAGTAATTTTTTGTGAAAGGATTTGGTAAACTGAACATAATTTTTTTATGCTTTTTTAATCTTTATTTTCCTTGGTCTTATTGTGTAAAAAAATTTGTAGAGAGCAATAATTGAACTATTACCCTGGCCTGGTACAGAAAAAATTGAAGAAAAATTAGAGTCGAAGGAGTGTGTAGAAATTAATTGATTGGAATTAGAGTATATGAAAGTCACAGACAAATTATTTTTTATAATGAACCCTACAAACCATTCGAGAACGAAATGAAAAAATCGACTAAGATGGATGAAGAATAGTGGACAAAAATGAATATAAAAGCTTTTGCACTCATTAAGCGGTCCTAGGATGATTTGGTATATCATCTTTTGGTAAATGGAAAATAGATATATCTGATGTGGAAGAACTTGGAATAAGTTTGTGACAAATTGACAATAAACAAGATGCTTTTTCATTCAAAAGTTTGTGGATCTAAAGGAATGCTTGTACACGTTTTGACCTTCTCACATCAAGCATGAGTTACGTCTGACATAAGCTAACATACCTGAAAGTAAGCTTTACATCTGCAGTCAGCACCACACTTTTCGAAGATTAAAAGCCAAAAGGGTTCACTTCAGATATAATCCCTTAAATCATCTTGATGACTTTCAGACAATCAATTCCATTCAGTGAGTTTTCACTTTTGAAAACTTTCCTATAATTTCCTAAATATATTTTCATATTCATCATATTTAACTCCAGCAAAATATGCTCAGCTCCTTTAAAAATTAATTTTTAGCAATGGTCGCAAGTCGCACTTGATCAAGTCAAGGTTCAAGATTCCATTTATGCTTCGTACATTTAAAATTTACAAAAATTCGATCAATTTCAGAAATTCAGGCTCGGTTATAATTACCATGTTGTGGTCTTTATGGTAGTACAAATCTTTTTAGACAAGTTTGGGTTCATGTTTGATTATTGACCACATACATTATGGAATATATCATGTACCCAAACCTGAACATGTACCCAAACCTGTCTAGAAAGTTTGGAGAGAAAAGTCATAACAACGCATACATGATTAAGTTGAAGAAATCGGTCACAACTTCGTGAAAGCGAAAAAGTTCTAAAAAAAATATGCGGAAATGTGCAGCTACACATACATACTAGAACTTTGTGCATGTGTGTGTTGCTGCACATTTCCCTATTATGCCTATATTAGAACAACTATTTCATATTACTTGCCTTCTCAGGATCTTTGATAGAACCTTTCCCTCTGATGAAGACACGGCAACCCGTAGATGCCTCAATACGTCTCAGTGAATTACCCCTTGGTCCAAGAAGACGGCCTACAAAATTAAACTGGTTCCACACACAAAAAAAAAAAAATTAACCGAAGAACAAAAATCAGGTATACGATAGTAATTAGTAATATGATATAGTATTTCTCAGAAAACACAATAAAAAAATAAAAATAAAAAATCGATTGAAAGTGAGGCATAGTACTTTTTCCTACTACAATGTTCTCCCATTTCACATTTTGCTTTTCTAAACGGTCTCATGGATCAGTCCACAATCTTTATTTTTATTTATTTATTTATTTAACTAGATTAACTGATACCAATGAAATTTGATCCCGAAACCTTTTAAATGGACAATCAAAGACGGATGATATCCAAAGGGAAGACACTTTTCTTTACTAATAGCTCATAGTGTAAAACTAAGCTAACGATTCCCATCCCTTCATTGAGTTTATGTGATTAACAGAACTCCATTGGATAATTTGCTAGTTCTAATATTATAAGATACCAGTACAATATGCACGTCCAACGGACGTGTCCAAAGAAAAATGTGTGTTGACTTTTATTTATTGCTAATTAGTATAAATAAATGTGCAATAGAACAAAAATTAAAATGGTTCTGGACGCTTAGGTTCAAAAATTAAATGATCTTTTCATAAATTTTATAAGATAGTTGTTTTAGAAGTTAAAACATGGAACGGGGAGAGAGACAAAGTAGTACTTAATGTTTTAAGAGTAGAGCAAAACATAGGTAAAAAAGAGTTACCTAAATGTATAAGATAGTTGTTATATTTTATTACCAAAATGTATATTCAGAAGCTTCAAATCAATATGTTCCTATTATATACAGATGTACGAAGAAGATGCTAGCAAACTAAAGAATATATATACTTATTGAGTTAATTTTTTCAATGTTTTTTGTTCCAAAAAATAAAATATATATAAAAAAAATTAATAGGAGTACTGCAAAGGAATTTACAGTTGGATATGCATCAACAGGGATTTCCAGTCTGAGAACCTTCTTGACAAAGCAAGAACTTGGGCTTGGAGGTGCTCCTTGCCAATCCATTGTCATTCCATGAGGAAAGGCTAACCTCTACGAAATTACAAACAATGACACATTAGTGTAACAAGACTACATACGTACACGTTTGTGTGGTTGTTGGGGGGGGGGGGGAGGGGGGGGTGTTGTTTTTGTGTGTGTTTACTTACACACACACCGACAGGTTAACTGAATTCTAGAGGAAGCAATAAACTCTTGCTAGCCATAATTTGTTTTCCTTATATAGCCAATTCTATGAGATAATGCCAGTATAAATTTTTATGATTCACGCTTAGGAAGTGTTACAGTTCTACTGTCAAACTTCGTCCCATAATAAAAGAAAGGAAATTCCTATGTAGATTAAACCCAACTAATTATGCAGAAATAATAATATTTTCTTTTATCTTTTATGAATATTATACATACATGTGTGTAGAAAGTATAGCGATAACGTACCTCTGGTTGCATCCCATTCCAACCGTTAACTCCATTGCCAATGATGTTTCTGTTTGGAGAAGCCATTGGGCTTGGAGATCCTTGATGAAATCGATCAAAATCTCCAAAACCATGATTGGGAACAATTCCTGAGATTCTTATAATTTCTGCGACACAAAGATATGGATTACAAAATTATCATTGTATTCCCAAAGAATCATTGTATTCCCAAAACTATCGCTTTATCACAATATTTTATGAAAAACATCTCACATCATTATATTCATGGAAAATCGACATTCAAATGAAAAATCACTTGCAGTAGCAAATGGTCCAAAAATTGCACGTGAAAGACACATGCATAAGTAACAAGTATAAGCATGCGAGAATGACTCATAGATTACTAAAACCAAAAACAGAGTAAATGTTTAAATGATCTATGCAAAGTTTAATATATCTAGTGAATTGCTTGCTATTAGTTCTATAATTCATGATCAAACATAGTTTTTGAGTCTACATCAATAATAGGATTTAATCATCATAATAATTGATACCTAAAAGACAAAAATTATACAAGTGTAGTACTATTGCAAACTTTAATGCAAAAATCAAGATTTTGCGGTTGTGAATTAAATGGAGTATGGTTAAATCATGTTAAGTCGATATCAATATTGGATTCTATAAACATCAAACAGCCGTAAATTTGTGAAAAACTGAAGACAATCAATCTATACAAAATGTATTCTTCAAACAAGTATAGCAAAATTGCATTAGTTGCATATGCATAAACTGAACAGCTACCTTTTGTGAAGATAAAATGATAATAACAAAAAAAATAAAAAAATAAAATAAAAAATAGTGCTTTAAACAAATGTCTTGCTCCATCCCGTTTTGGAATTTATTTTTACTTTGCAAAATAGTAATAGCAGCGTGTGTGCGCGCACGTGCAAATTTCTAGAGAACAAATATAGATATAGCTTCAATGGTACAGATTAGATCAAGAAAGATGCATAACCCATTGCATAATCCTAACAAAATTGCATAGTATGTATCAACATACATGTTTGGATTTGATCAGCATAATTTGCAGTCACAAATTTTGAAAGAACTGAAGATGAGCATCGAGTTCATTTATTTCTTGCAAGCAACATGAAACTGCATTTGTGTGAAATTCGTTATATGCATTTATACATGCATATATCGATACTATAAAGATTCATTTTATGAATTAAGTTAACTTTAACATTTTAATTTATATTGTTTTTTCAAAGCTCGGGTAAACTGGCACTGTTCATTCTAAACAAAAATGCACATTTAATGTGAAGTGAAGTTAGAAACTGATTAAATTACAACCTTTAAACGTGTTTTAGTTTTATATTGAAATATAATGTTAAGTATATAGAAACCGACCAAATTATAATGTCAAGCAAAAACAGAAATTGCTTTAAAACATACAACATGTTCAGTAATCTGAACATTCGTATATTTTTATGCAAAGGGTAATAATAATTCACATGTGACATAAATTAGTCTGGTAAACTTTGCTCAAACAAAGCTAACCAAAGTTCATGATATCACCATTTCAAAAAAGAGATCTTTGATTACCAAATAACCACAAAAGAGAAATTGACTATCAAATATTAACATATAAACTAATAACAATCATAAAAATGAAAACAATAATAATTGAATTCACTGCATTTATCACTATAGACATCATTTACATTTCACACAATCTAAGTAGCTCAAAATAGCAAAGTATTTTTCATAATAGATTAATCACACATAGAAATCAGACAGATATAATTGACCTTTAGATTATGAAAGTAGTAAATCTAATTCATCCAACAATCAAAAGCTCAAATAAATCCCCAAAAAAATACTTACCCTGATTCAATAATTTGCTGCATATAGGCAAGACTTGCATAAAAGGTACAAGCTTTTGATGTTCTGCTAACAACTCTGCCAAATACTGGCTACAGAAATAGCAAATTAAACACCAAACAAAGGTTAAAATAACAATAAAACATTAAAAATATATCAATGACATATCAAAGACTAAATCTTTTAGCTAAAAAAGAAAAACCTTTCAATATCTGATTGATTTCTTATCTGAGGTGAAATAGCTCTAGCTGGAGAAAAGTTATGAGAATACATCCCCGACATAGTTTCAAAATCTCAAACTGAAAAGATTGGAAAGATAAGAGCTGAAAGTTAGTGAAAATTAGGAAGGTGGCTGATGTACCCTAAAGATTTATACATAGAAATGAAGAAACCAAGAAATAAGCGAATTTTTTTTTAATGAAATGTAAAAATGAAATTCAGAATGAGTGGTTCAATGGGTTTAAGTAGGAATTAAACTCTGTGAAAAGTTAAAAAAAAGGAGAGCTTGTAACAGTTAGAAAGTTTATATATGGATACGAAGTAAAGAAATTACAGTGAGAAAGAGAGAGAAAGAGACATGAATGTGTTGTAATAATAATGGAAAGAGACAGAGGAGGTGAGGCAGGACTTTTGGTGCATATTTCACTGATCATGTTTACGAAATTATGGCACTAAATTATCTTTGAGCACTTTTTCATAAATATTATTGCAAATCTTAAAAATGAGATATTCCAAATGTAAAAACTTAAATAAATAAATATAGCTGAATAAAGTTTGTTGGATTAGCAATTGTCGGTAAAACTGTATTTCCTTTGTTCCAACGGTTTGAATGTTGAAAAAAGAAATTAAATGAAATTATTTCTGGAAGAATGGTGATAAAGTAGTATTACTATTCAAATACTTAATTGTCAAATCGGCTGCTATCCATAAAACCCAATAAATTTGACAACGCACGGACCCATGTTTGCAAATGAATGCTTACTGTATTGGTGTTTGATTCTTTTTAGTCTTTTATTAACTTTTCCACTTTTGTTTTCGACTTTGATTTTTACCAAATGGAGTTAATTCATATGCAAATAAATCGGGCGTTTATAGACAGTCTTGAGGTTAATTCATATGTACATAAATCGGGTGTTTATAGACAGTATGTCATTAATATAATGTATAACAGTGCTACTCTATAGTGGAACAGTAAAAATCAAACAACGACCCTTTTTTAGCATTTGCTTTGTTGCTTAAAAACGTAAAATAAGTATAATTCTCAAATGTTTATAAAAAAGTTAATTTCATTTCTGATCAGATTACTCTAGAAACGATTTAGTCTTATTCGTAGAAAAACATATAAATATATTTTAGGTATATGGTGAAAAAAAAAAATTATTTTTCAAATTTGTTAAACGTTCATGTATTTGATGAAAAAACTAGACTTCTATTGAACATTTTCAAATTTTTTGAATACATTTTGTTGGAAAATTCCAAACTTTCTTTAATATAAAATATGTTACATCCAAAATTTTCAAGAATCAATCGGGTGTGAAAACCATTGAAGGTTGACAATGAAAAACCACTGCACATCGAGGAATGGAAGCTACCGCACATTGAGCAATGAAGGCTATCAAACGTTGAGGAACAAGCTATCATATACCGAGAAATAAAATCATCGCATGTTGAAGATGAACGAACCATCGCATGTTAGAATTGAAGACATCGCATGTTGAAGGCAATGGAAGCCATGGTGATTGAGTTATTAACTCATTGCAAGTTGAGTTATTGGAGCCAGCATCGTTGAGTTATTGGAGTTATCGCAAGTTGAGTTATTGAAGCTATTGTAAGTTGAAATATTGATACTATTGCAAGTCAGTCAATGAATTCCAATCTACAGCAAGGCGATATAAACGAGCTATCAATCGCAAGTTGACAAGGTCAGGTCATCGCAAGTTGTTAAAAGCCATCACATGTTGAAGTAAAAGGAAGCTATCACATATTAAAAGAGTTCAAGCTATCACATGTCGATAGCATCAAGGCCATCACAAGTGGAGAATAATACTATCGCATGTTGAGGAAACTTTCCAAAAGCCACACTCTGGTTGGCCATGTGGCAGCCCCTGATTGGTCCACCTATGTCACATGATCACAACGAAATTGGAAAAAAGTCATGCTAAGTGTTAAATCGACAATGCATCGTGTTAGCAAAATCTTATTCCTTTTAGGTACCACGTGTCAAAAATATGAGGGACCGAATTCTTTATAAATAGACATGTCCTCCTACTAAGTGGTGAATTTCAAATTGTACTTCTTCTTCATTTTCATTTTTCTCAAGCTTAAATAAAGAGCCTGAATTGGAGTCTAACGATCGATTAGGTCAAATCAAAATTGAGACTTTGTGACTAAGTACATGAGCAATTATTTATTTGCGTACATGACTATTTGTGGAAATAATGACCGGCAAATTTGCCAAGAGTCCAATCTCTTATCCAAGTTCACTAACTTTGTTGATTAAGCATATAAGTTAGTACCAAATTCTAGCCTAACATCTTTGGTATTTTCATCGAGAGTTGAACTCAGGTGAAAATTACCTATTTGACTCCTCACTCTCACGAAAAATGAGAATGAAAACAAAGTCAATGTGCAAGTACAAGAAGCCAAAGATTATATTTGCCTTGAGGAAAATGTAACTACCCAATTCAATATCGAGAACATTGAAACAGTGCAACGTCGATGCCATTGCCAGTAGTAGCTACAAATGAAGGTACTAACATAAAATCAATGCTTAAACAACCCCAAACTATGTATGAGCTAACTGAGATTCTTATTTCTCAAAAATCATCAAAAACATCCAAAAAAACAAAAGGTGATGATAGGAAGGAAGCAAGTCACCCTAAAGAAATGTTTATGCATCGATCTTAAGAAGCAAAAACATTGAGAAAAGTGTTTTAGGCCCCCAAAAGAAGGATGAAGTTGTAAATGTTCAAATAAAATCAAACCTGAATTCTGAAAAAGAAATAGAAGCCAATAACTGAGCGACTCGAATGGTAAGCAAGGAACTAATGTCTCTACTTGCGTAGTCGGTTAGTTCAACTTCTAAAAAAGAGTAATCCAAAATGAAGAGATTATGGGGATAATTGAACATGCTTGAGAGATTTGGCAAACAAGGTAATCAATGATAAGTCAGATGTAAAAGGGAAAAGAACAATGGATCCTAAAGTTAATAACAGCTTTAGAGGAACCTCTTTTACTGAAGAAATCATAGTTGTTCCATTATCTTCTAATATCAAAGTTCTTTCGATCAAATATGACAAATCACCTGATCTAGATGACCATTTGTTGGCCTATGAAAGTCTTATGATGCTTTGGGAGCAGTAACATGTAGATTGTTCCCCACTACATTCTTTGATGCAATTGCAATATGGTACCATCATTATAAAGAGAATACCATTTATTTGTGGGAACTGTGTTCTTATGAATTTTGGAACAGTTTGTACTTCTAAAGAGCCAACCATAGATTACAGCGTCTTGGCAAATGTCAAGGGAATATCAAGGGAATATTTGAACAGATTCACCGGTGAAGCCAATAAAGCTAAAAGGATGAGTGATAGAGAAAAACCGATGGCTATGAAATCTGAGCTAACAGAAAATACCCCATTGTGGAAAGAGTTATATACCCATAGGTGTAAGGATTTACAAGACTTTCATTTTCAAAACAATAAGTTTTTCGGAATGGACGAAATCTTTCACAAAAAGAAAAAGTCTCAGCAAAGGAAATGAATAGAATATTCAAATCTTAATAAAAGAGGAAAGTGGGAGGAGACATTAAGAGTCAATTATGCCGACTTAAACCAACCTAACTCATATATTAATGCTATAACAAAAGGCGAGATAGAATATCCCGCTTCATTCAAATCGAAAATGAACCCAGAATCGAGCAGAGGTGGGGATTATTATGCTGATCACAAAGTAAATGGTCATAAAACTTATGATTGCCGTGTGTTGGTTGAAATCATTTAAGGCATGATAAGAAGGGAAGCACTTAAGGAATTTGTTAAAAGTGATCAGAAATTTCCAAGATCTAGTAGTAATGAAAAACCCGCAACTAACAATGCCAACTTCATGGAGAGTGATCCTCCATGGAATTTTCCACTATTGATCAATCATGCTGACGTGATTTATAAAGGCCTGCATATTGCAGGGATGAGTAAAGGCACAAGGAATGGGTACATAAGAAAAAGTAGAGATTTATTTGGTGAGAGAAGAACCTCCGACAAAAGAATACAAAAGCGTTGTCCAAATTCCAGATCTGATAATAAACCCAAAAGAGCTAAAAGAGATGAGGCATCTGTATAACGATTCACTAATGATTATGACCCGGATCGGACTGTCTTTGGTGTTTAAAATTTTTTGGACATTGGAAGCATGGTGAATGTAATTTTTAAGAATGCCTTCGATCAAATTAATATACCTAAAGAGAAGCTTGGACCCAGTTTGGAGATCATCTTTGGTTTTAATAATAAAAGCTCTACACCAGTTGGACAAACCGGGTTGTGTGTTCAAATGGGAATTCTTCCCTACTCTAGGACCTTTGAAACTCTATTTCTAGCGATGAACCAACCTTATTACTATAATGCATTTTGTGGAAGGCCTAGTTTAAGTGAGATAGATGTCTTCATTTTTCCAAAACACTTGCTTGTGAAATTCCTTTTCGAACCCGAACGAGGAACTGTGCGAGTGGAACAATTTAGCTTCAAGGAAATGTATTTTGAAACTCTTGAACAATGCAATAAAGAAGGTGATTCTTGTTATGGATTTGTGTTTAATAAATCAAACAAAACTAAAATTTCAAAACCCTTGCATATCGGTCATTACGAATTAATATCTAAGGCAAGTAAACAAAAGAAGGTGATAGAAAAATGCAATAGGCTGGATGAGAAAATCAAACCATCACGTGGGAAGAGGAAGCATATTTGAAATGAATCAGATAATCAAATTTGAATTTTGGAGAGATCCTAGAAAAAATAGTGTCGAAAATGGATTCTTGGGACAATGAAGAGAATGTAAAATATGCAGAAGACTCAAAGGAAGTGAACTTAGATATGCAAAACCCCACCAAAATAACGAAGATAAGGAAAGTATTTTTATCTTTTTTCTTCAATCAAGTAATTAAGGATGTTCTCATTTGGACCCCCAGGCTGATATGGTGGGAATAGACCCTGTGATATTGTGTCATGCGATAGAGTTAGGAGTACACCTTAGGGACAATTATGTAATCTGTTACATATATCTAACTAGATAACTAATCTTGTTCGAAATAAAAGGTGTTTTATTTCTATTATATACTTAATATAATGTGTTACATTAAATAATTAACTTAATGTAAAGAATATTTAACAAAAAAAATCCATAAATGGTATGTTTTGTGATAGTAGTTACAAAGTATTATAACCATGAGTAATTTATCACAATGAAAATAAATATACCATTTTAAACATTCCTAATCAAGATGTATCGAGACTAGATATCGATACATCGATTGAGAGTAAAGTACGAAATGCTCTCTAAATGTTAGGCAGTGTATTACTTATGGTTATTAGAGGCACCAAGGGGTTACATACCGATAGTTATTGGATAATTATAGAAGGAATCACTCGATAGTTTTATGTTGGTTAATATAACTAAGGTCAAATAGAAAATATCGATGTGACAGATTTATATAATTCTCTCAAGGTGAAAATAATATTAATCTTCAACATGAAAGCTCCGATTTGATTACAGTCAAATCATGGCACGACGTCCATCAAATAACTATTGTTGGATCGAGTGAAAGTATTGGAAGTGAAACATTATTCAAGAGAGGATTCATCCCCTCGGTTATATGGGGTTAGTATCACGGTCAACTGAAGTCAACTCAAAGTCAAAGTATCTGACCAGAGCATTTTGGTTAATAATAATTGTTATTATTGAACCAAAGACTTTGTGTTTGGACTTTAGAGTTAAATGTGGACGATATTGGAATTTTGACCACTAAGTCCAAAGTGATATAATTTTGATGAAGAAGATTGTAAATAAAAGTCACAGACGGGTAATGCTTAACGACGTAAAATTGGATTTTACTAAAACCAAGTAAGTGATAAATTTGACCAAAATGTCACACCACATGTTAAGTGACGTGTGAACGTTAATATTCAAATAGTTCAATATTAATCGTTGTCAAAATTTACACTCCACGAGTCATGCAACCGAAAACGATGATTCTCCATTGACTAAATGATTTATTAATTTATAGTTGTCATAATTAATTAAATAAAATATTATTGATGAAATATTATTTATAAAATTTGATTAATGATTTAATGAATAAACATTAATAAGTATATTTATAGTAGTTATAAATAAATTAATCGATATACTATATTGATACACGTTTAAATTCGATTAAAATGCAAAATATTTATTCGAGCTTTAAATGGGTTTAAGGCCCATGATAGGGCCAATTATTTCGACTGAAACAAAGAGCTATGGGCAGCTATAATTAGGGCGAGAGAGGCTTGATAGTGGATGGCTCAGATGGAAGGACATTGAGTAAAAGATAAGATCCCAAATTCTCTCCTTCATTTCCTCTATTTAAGCATCTCTACTCTCATTTGCTATGGATCTTTTGGAGCCTCCACTTCTAGTCATTGCTGGCCAGAAATTACCTCTAGTCTCCCCATTTTACCAAGCCCAAATCAAGCTAATTCAATTGTTGTTTCAGTAGCTGGTGGTCGACAGTTCAAGGGCTAGCATTTTGTTAGATCGGAAATTGTTTCTCAAACTTGCATCATCGTTTCAAGGTGTGCTTAAGAGCTTTAACTATAAGGTGTGTTTTTAACTAACTACAAACATTAATTTATATTTATAATGCTATATATATATATATATTGTTGTTGTTAGTTAGGTGACGACTCCAATATGTAGATTTATTATCGATATAGATTGGTTATACAAACAACATATATACACACATACATATAAATTTATAAAATAAAATAAAAGTTTTTTAATGGCAATTCATCCTTATGCGATGTGGTTCAGATTATTATTTAAATGATTTAATATTTAATATACACATATATCCATATAGTTTATAAACTTAAAACTATATCCTAAATATGTAAAATATGAAAATAAAATTATACATGATGTTTAATAAGTATATTATTTTTTGTAGAAAGAATTTTTTATTTTTACATATTATTTTTAAATAATATTTAAATAAATTTATCATATAAACAATTATATAAATACATACATATATAATAAATATATTTTAAATTTTATAAAACCAATGAATAGATATTGAATTCATGGAAAAAAATTTGAAAAAAAAGCATTTTATTATTATTAAATATTTAAACTAAAACCAAAAGCTAAAAATTGGGTTTTTTAAATTGTAAAAATCATATATTAATTTTTACAGTTTTTAAACTTTCATCCAAAATTTTAAATTTTCAATTTAGATTTAGGTAAAATATATTTCCTAAATTTTAAACAATTATTTTCGATTTTATTATTGTTATAATTTGAAAATGAGCTCTTTATTTAAAGACATATAAAGAAAACCGTTGTCTTAAAAAATCTTACTTCAAGGTAAAGAAAAAGAGTACAACAACCCAAACGATACTACAGTACAACATACACCTCACAGATACCATCAAGAACAACAAAAAAGGTAACACACTAGTGGGCTGCAATGCTCACCATCGTCAAGCCCAACACCAAAAAACGTTGCCGCATTTAATTCATTTTTCCATAAAGCATTGGATTTTAACATTGGAAGCCTTATATTATGCTCAAAACGCTAAACCTGAGCCCATTAGTTAAATAAATATACTCAATGGCCCATTGCAAATGAAAGCAGCAACTTCCATTATCTGTTTGTAGTAGACAAGTAATCCATGTTGTGGTAACCGCAACTCAGATAACCACATCCCAAAGCATGACACGAACATAAATGCAATCACATAAGTCCTTGTTCTCTAACCAATTTGCACGTGCCTTCGACAATTACTCCCAAGGCTGAGCCGCCTTTGTCATCGACTCGTACGTCATACCCACTAATGCTTTGCCGTCGACATATCTGGTCTTTAGTAAAACACAATGGAAAGCCAAAAAATTGGTACATGCTTTTCATCGTTACTCGAGCAGAAGTGGGAAACAACATCGCTTATCCGATGATGTTAAATTTCATAACTCCACCTTTGCCTGATTTTTTTGAAACTCTATGCAATTCCAGACCCAAATCGAATTTACATCACTTGATTTAGCAGGTGTCGCTCACCTTATAGCACCATATACTAAGTTAAATCGATGCCTAAGTGCTTTTGTCAATGGTTTCCTGATCTAAGCAAACATCATATGGTTTTCAGATCTAAGCAAACATCATCTGCTCACTCCAAAGCGGAAGCGATGTAAAAATTCCAGATCTGAAATTTTTTCCAAAACCACATTTGCAGATACAGTTATGGCAATAGCATAACTTCAAAATCTTATGCTCTCACTTCACCTTATGCTACGATTATGGAAATCCGCTCTTTATCGTTAACCTTATCGCAAATCCGGTTTGCCATTCGACATATGGAAATACTAAATAATAATAATAAATGTTGGCTCATATAGATCCTTTTGGCTTGTATTTGCTTCTTTATGATTCAAAGCCATTAACATTTCTTTACCCGGCATTAGATTATAAATAGAGACTCGATTTCGCCATTAGATTGACATTTGGGGAATATATATTAATGAACGCGATTTCAAACCCCGCGAATACAACTTTAATTACACGGATTTTTACAAAACATATTTTTTTCTCAAATCGCATGTTGGCAGTTTCCCACCCAATGGGAAAAAAACTATATATATATATATTCGTTTCTATTAATATACATACATACATATATTCAAAATTTAAAAATAATAATAAATCCTGATTTATGCACAAGACCGGATCAATAAACACATTTAAATAAAAATTATTTTATAATTTTATTTATATTAATATGTATATTTTTATTATACATACATATATATATATATATATAAGTATTTAACAAAATCATATATAATTTGTATAAATACCATTTTCGACTTTACAGCGAAAAATATATATTTATTTGTTATATTTTAAATGATATAGACATATTTATACAGTCATAAATATATATACATTTTGTTCATATTATATGTATATTCATATTATATGTTTATACAAAATTTTATATTTATATATATAATTTTAATATATATATATTTATATATTGAAATACATAATTATAAAAACCGAAATATGTACATATATATATATATATATATATATATTTGGACAACACATTTACATATTGAATGAGCTAATGTGTCTGTTGCGATGTAAATCATTGCATCTATATTTGGACATATTATATCTTGCATGGATTGATATGTAATACATGCACATACTTATATAAGTTATATGATACCCAAACACACATATATACAAAAACGCATCTAACATAACATAAAATTAAATAATACAATATCATTTTATAAATTTAAATAAAATAATAGATTTTATTTAGTGGAAATTAGTGGTAAGGCCTGTAAATGAGGCCCATTTATTTTCTAGGACACGTTTCGAATGAGTTATTTTGTAGGACAAAAACATATGTCCGACCATTTTTTCGAATTAAATCATCTCAACTGCAAAAGGCGATTTTCCTAATCCCCAAATTTGTGATTTTCTCCTAATCTACAAATCGGCAAAAGACAATTTATTTCGATTTTCAAATCCGCAAAAGGTGATTTTTCTCCGAATCTAATGTAAATTTCTCCTAATTCGATTTTAGTTTAAATTAAAATTTGGTCCGTATTAGGAATGAAATCATGTTTGAGACATTTATGTTTTTACATGTTGCAAGAAAGCATGGAAAATTGGATTCTTTAGTTCTTCCGCTCTACTGCCAGCATTTTCCGCTTCTTTAGTTTATTTTCTTCTCTGCTTTCACCAGGTTCAAAGATTTGTATTCTCAACTTTAATTTACTATGATTCCTATTTATTACATCTTTATTAGTTGTTATAGTATGAAATTTTTATGAAAGTAAATAGGCAAATGGGATTATTGGTTATGAATCATTGCTAATCAATTTCTTCCGATCGTCTAATTTGATCAGGTGATCTTTTTACGTTGATCAGGCGACTTGTGAATTTCTTAAACCGATCAAGCGATCCTTGTAATTTGATAATGTGCTCTGAAAATCAATGTTCAAGAGATCAGTTAATGGATTGTGATGATGAAAGGTTTTTTTTCAAGTATCTGTTTTGTTTGGTTGTGATAATAATTCCTCAACTTGTTATCTTTTTAATTCACTCTTCTCACTTCCTCATCAAATTATTTGATAAATGAATTTTTATTTTTGTTAAATGCGGTATACAAATAAGGTTGATTATTTTGGTTGATTATTAGTTGTTGCTTTGTTGCATTTCTTGTTGATAGTGCTTCTTCTTTAATTATTGGTGAATGTGTTAAATGTGACATTGTAATTTTGAGTTCTGGAAAAGATAAATGTTTTTATGTTTTCTGAAAAGTGGGCTAAAAAAGGGTTTATGATGTAATTAGTTGTTAATTAAGATTAGATGTTTTCAAACATTTTCGTACACATATTTATTTGTTTACATCTTTAATTGCAGATGTTATTCATCTGTTATGATTGTTTTTGATTTCAGTAAGTATTCTTTTAGTGCTCATTTTGGATTGGATGTTTCTATTTCTTGTGTTAGGAATAAGATTTGTGAAGAGTGGAATAATTTTACTCCATTATGCTTCGATATTTTTTATATTCGAGAATCAAAGACCAGCTTGGTTGAAACAAATAGTGATCTTCAAGCTGTATTATGCTTATCTTGGTTTAAAAAAGAAGAACATTTGGGTTTTTTTTCTAAGGTTGAAGAATAATTCCATAAATACTGTTGTTGGTGAAAGTAGCAAATCTTGTTCACTTGTTGTCGGAGAATCAAGTAGTAATATGTTAGAGTATGCTGATGATTTACAGTTTGGTTTTACACAAGAAAGGGATTTACATGAGCCGGTGAAGAAGAATTCAAATTCTGAATTTTTTTACTAGTGCAGGTCAACAATTTGATTCTGCTCTTGGATTTTGTCGAACATTTAGTGCTTATTGTTTGAAGAATGGGTTTAAAGTACAGTATATTAAAAATTGTAAGGAAAGATTGACAGTTCGATGTGCTGTGGATGGTTGTCCTTTCAAGATTCATGCTTCTTGCAAATTGAAACAATTGAACCAATTGTTTGTTAAAAATATTCATTTAAGTCATTCTTGTGGTGATGGGTTTTGATCAACTAGTAGTCCAACTATTAATAGTGATCTTGTAAGAAGTTTAATTATTAATAAATTCGTGATAAGCCAAAAAGGAAAACGAAAGATATTATGAAAAGTTTTAGAACAGATTATGATGTGAATTTGAGGTATTATTTTGCTTATAAGGGTAAGAAAATGGCTATGAATGATATTTATGGTGATGAAAAGAAACCTTATAATGATTTAGTTTGGTATTTGAAGGCAATGGAAAGAAATAATCCAAATAGTTACTTAATTATGGAAGTGGATCCAGATACTAATCAATTTGAGAGAGTTTTTGTTTGTTATAAGGCATGTATCTTTGGATTTTGTTATTGTCGTCTTATGATGTTTTTAGATGCAACATTTTTGAAAGGTCGAAGTGGTATTTTAATGGTAGCTACCGCAAAAATAGGAATCAAGGTACGTGTGTTATCTTTTTTCTTTTTAAATGTATATGGTTATACTTTGTTGTAGCGTTTTCATGCTTTCTTTGCTATAAATTTGGACTTAATAGTTGTACTGCTATAATTTATTTTTATAAAATTGGATTAGATAGTTGTGCTACTGTAATTTATTGTTGCTGGGTGGATTAACAGTGAATGTATTTTGTTTTTTTTTGTTTCAGTTTTTTTCCATTGGCTAAAGGAAAATGAAGAGCGTTGGATTTGGTTTTTGACTCACTTAAAGAATGCTCTTAGCTGTGATAGACCATTGACTTTTTTAAATGATAGATATTAGGGTTTGCTTTTATGTATTCCAAAAAAATTCTAAATAGTTATCCTTCTTATTGTTTGTATCATATGCAAAATAATATTTCTAGTATTGTAAAAAGTGGAAGAGGTTTGTGGGTAGCTCATTTACTAGTTGTGCTTCAACTTCTAATTGTTATGAGTTTAAAAAGGCTATGTCAAACTATAAAGAAATTGGAGGTGCGAAAACTATTGAATATTTGAATGATAAGCCATATGACCACTAAGCTGATTTATTTTTTTCTGGAAAAAGATATGGTGAAAATAAGTCTAATGTAGCCGAAAGTTTTAATTCTTGGATTTTGGATAAATGAAGTCTACCTGTCGCTTCATGTCTTGATGGTATTTCGGTTAAACTTATGATGCAAATGTCTAATCGAAGAGAAGAGGCGTCTAAGTGGACTAGTGTGCTTTGTCCAAAAATATAAGCTCGTTTGTTGAAATCAAAAGAAGAAGGATTTGGATGGAGTGTTTCTAAATCATCTAGGTATGTGTTTGTATTTTATTATATGCTTCTCACAGTTTCTGAAAAGGATAAATGTATTTATCTTTTTTCCATCTGCTATATACCCTGTGTATTATGTTTAGATTTTGTTGCTGCATGTTATTTTTGCATTAAAGAATTCATTTTGTTATCCGACACACTTTTTGCACATACTTTGGGGCTTATGTGTTACAAAGAATATATATAGCGTGAATAACTTTTGTTTGGAAATTCAACTTGTTTTTACATATATGCAAGATTGTGTCATATGTATGTTACAACATAATGCCAGAATTGGCAGTTGTCTTGCATACGTATGTTAGGATATTTTAATAATATTTTTTAATTTTAATTCAACATTCTAAACAAGAACTAGATAGACATAGATCAATGATCATAAACTTAACTAGCACTCTTTTTCTGTATTTTTTGTTATACAAATAATAATATGATTGGAAATTCTTATTCAACAATTGAGAATGATATGAAAGATGCCTTTATACAAGCATAGTGAAAGCAATACTCTTTGCAATGAAAACTCTCACAATCTAACATCCCATGAAAACTATTTAGATTTAATTCAAACTGGTTGTCTGGATTCAAGCAATTTATAAGAGATGTGCGTTGAAAATTCATGTAAAATTAACATCAACCGTTCTGTCAACTCTGTCTCTGACATCAGACAGAATCTTCACTAGCCCAATGATATTTGACAACAAATATAATAGTGGTGAATATTATTTATTGCATTTAGTCTTTGTAGTTCTATTATGTTTCTTTTATAATAGCGGTGAACATCCTTTATTAGGATTTTTTGACAATGATTTTCCCAATATTTCTTTTGATGCTAAAATTCTTAGTTTTATTTTCTGTTGTGATTGTGTAAATTTATAGAGCATATCACTGCTTACATTTTTTGCTATAATCTGTTGAATTTTATTATAGTTGATACATTGATTAAATTTTTTGAAATGTTGTAGGTATATTTTTGAAGTTCATTCTCCAACGTCGTAAAAAGTTGATCTTAAAAATCAAATATGTAGTTGCAATCAATGGAAAGTGACGGGTTTTCCTTGTGCACATGCTTTGAAGTGTATTTCTTTAACCAGAAATTCTGTTTATCATTATATTGAAAATTACTTTACTGTTGAGTATTATCGAGCTTCGTATTCACATGTCATCAATCCTATTCCAACTTTTGATAAGGAAGCATTTAAAGCTGAGGAATCATCTACTGTTCTTCCTCCTAAACCTATTCGTGAAGCAGGTAGACCTATGTTAATCGACGGAATTTCTATCGGATTAGAAAACTGTCGAAAAATTTAGAAATAAAAATAACCGCAAGTGCACGGTGTAAGAATGTAGCGCGTGGCGAATACGGGTCGATCCACAGGGAATTGATGATTTTAAAATTCTATTCAATCAAATTAAACCAAAGTCGAGTGCAAGTTGAGCTAGAGAATTAGAGAACTAAGTAAAAGAAAAGAGAAGCAAATATAAGAGTTAAGTGACAATTTAGGAAATAAATCCACTCTCTAGATCATGTAGTTCAACACATATGAAATCACGATCTCTCTTTTATGGTAATTAGTGTTTTAATTGATGTGATTATCATAAGTATGACATATTTGTGCTATTGATTAGCCAACATAAGCCATCAAACTATAACACATCCCTTAAAGCACTTACTAACTTTCATGAAACTTGACAAAGAAAATGAAATATATTTTAAATATGGTCTATTAACTATTGATTAGAAATATACACCATCAAATTTGAATTCCAAATCACTTTCTTATGCCATAATCATATTTTGATAAAGAGGCATTTGTGTTAGTGATTGTTTATGCATAGCCTATTTGATGTCAACAATATAGGCTATTAAACTCAAAGCAAAAACAACAATTAAACCATTTCAATCATCATCATTAAGCACAAAAGAGAGCATGAATCAACAAATAGTTGAAGCTAGATAATTAGAGAGCTTCATTACCCCCTAAGCTGAAGGGGTTTAGCCTCTCACATTTGTTATTAAAACAACAAATGTAGCTTGCAACATGAGAGAAAAAGAAAAGGAATAAGAAAGCAAGATAAAGAAAAACTATTCTACTTGCATGAAAAATAAATCTACACTACAACATGAAAGTAAATAAGCATGAAATATAAAAGAACATGTATTGAAGTTGCATAAAAAAAAAAGAAATTACATAAAGATAAATGGCTATGTAGCCATGAAAAGAATGAGAAGCTTTTCTTTTATTTTGAGCCTAAACTAATGAAGATGAAGAGGAGGGTTACATGAAACATAAGGGGTTATTTATACAAGCATGAAACCCTAATCCATAATTTGGGGAATGACCAAACTACCCTTGAGAAAGTGTGGAGGCCAAGTGATCATTAGCTTCTACTAATTATCATTTAAGTGTACATGAAGCCATTAATTCCATAAGCATGTGCATTAGCCTCTAATTTGTACATTAAGGTGGGTGGGTAGGTGGGGTCCTCTATGATCTTCACTTTGAATTATTTCCATCTTCATTTCTTTATTTTCATATCGTGCATGCATGTGTCTTCATGAAACCACTCCTATTTGAGATCAAATTTCTACAAAAATATATATAAATTTTCAATTATTTTTTCTCAAAGAAATATATGCACACAAATGACCGTTTTGCCCCTATATGAAGATGGATATGTGACAATTGGGAATTAATATGGATTTTTGGTTAAGACAAGTTAAAATACCCCATATGATTATTTATTTAATTTAAATAGAATAAATATGGTGGTAAAAATATGCACATTTATGTGCACATCAAATACCCCCACACTTATTTTTTATTCGTTCTCGAATAAAAAAAACTAAGATAAATCCGTTTTCGTAGGGAGCACGATTACATTGAGCGTATGCAACAAGCCGTTAAACCTCTAGGTGTCCCCAGTAGGACGAGTGTTGTCTCATGAGGGTTTTCAGCGGATACTACCCATAAAGTCCAAATGCAAGATGAAAATATTTACAAATGAAAAATTTATTTCCAAAGAGATGAATGCGAGTTTTTGAAAATATTTACAAATAAAGGATTTATTTTTAAATCAACACAAATAAGTTAAATATAGGTTTTGGTTATTATCCTGAAAATTTATGTCATTTACAAGTCAAAATTTCCAACAAAAATCAAGTTATCATAACAAATAGACGATAGTTTAACTTGTTGTTTCGGCTGATAACAAAGTGTATGTAACAACCAGTAAATTTCGTGCATTTAATTTGGTTGAATTAATGAGCTTTGTAATTAAATTTAGTAGAAAGAAAAAAAAAATTACAAACGATTATTGAAATGAACGCTAAATTAAAATATATAAATGGTGACTTAAAACCTATTTACTAGCAATTTGAAAATTTTCAATAAACGAAATGGGGTAAGTAATATGCCTGGATATAGATTCGTTTAAAGGGAATTTATTGAATATGTTAATGTAAAGTTAGAAAATATTGGAATAAATGATAATTCCATTTTTGTAAGCAGTTATTATAAGTTACATGTTTGGATAGAATCAATAATTGATGGATTAAATGGTATGTAATTAGAATTTAATCCTATAAAATTTGGAAACAGAATGTAATGTAAAGTAATAAGGTTAATGCAATACCCATTAATGAATGGAATGAAATGGGACTAATATAAATGTATATTAGGTTATAAATCAATTTGAATGAAAAAAAAGAACGTAAATATTGGTTGATGAATAAATATACAAGTATATTAAAGGTTATAACAGTGGGTTACTAGTAAATTCACTCATTTACCAATAAAGATAATTAGATGTGCCTAGATGATAATTAATAACATAACGGAAAAGAGTAAATGTATTCATTAGAATATTAATTGCAATTGGATAGGGGTTTTAAGTAACAATGTTAATGCAAGGTAAGTAATGCTAAAGTAAAGTCAATAATAATGAATAGTGATTAATTCAAAATTTGTAACATATATTATAAATTACCTGCTTATTTGAATTAGAAGTTGTAATAAGTGATAATAAAATGAATGAATGTCACACTAATGGAAAATGAAATAACGTTCGTTTAAATGTTGAGAAATTATATGGTCGTATTTATTATAAGCGTTACTTTAAAATTTATGTTTAATTGTGAAATTTATACGAGAAGTACGTAAAGTAGTAACTAAGAAAGAAATACGTTATAAATTAATTATGACCTAAACTTAAGTGTAAGTTAAAAGTTGAAATTGAATCTAATCCATTAAATTGGAAACTTATTATAATGAATTGGATTCAATTTATAATGAAGGGGTTATTTTAAGAAATTGAAATAAATACTATGATTGGTAATTTAAGTTACTTTAAAACTGAGAAGGGAATTGGTTTAAAGAATGATGAATTAATAAGTAAATCAAGATGATGAAGTCTATGAATTATTGAATTTGAATCTTTAATAGTGAGTTAATTTGTAAATTTATAATAGTTGGACTTATTGAAATAAATGAAATCAAATTGTAATTATTACGTTAAATTAAAAATTTAGTTGAAAATTGGGAAATATTTATGTAATAATCTTAAATCCAATGGTAAACCCTCCTATTTGAAAAATGAATGGAATAATCATTGATTCATTAATTTAATAGAATTATTAGAAAGTTAAATTATAATTTTGAATTTAATGAAATTGAGAATAAATATTGAAATTTATAAATAAATCATCTAAATTTACATTTTTAAATTTGTTTAAAATCATTATAAATGATTGAGGAATCATAAGTGATAAAATTTTCCAATTCTGAAACTGAAATATAAAATTTGGATTTATTTACTAATTCTTAATTTATTTAATTAATATAAAAATAGCCATTATGGTCACGGACTCGGATTTCAACGAAACTAGTTTCATCGGATCCGTAACGGTGAATTATTGTAGGGTTTCAAGTTTCGTAGCGATTGGACTAGTCGTTTGATCGTACGAACGCGAAACGCCTTGAAATCGTTTTAATTGAAATCAATTTGAAATCAATTTGAAATCAATTTGAAAATATTGATTTCAGCATAACTTCTTCATATGATGGAATTTGGATGTGAAACTTTTTCCATCACGCTCTGAATATTTTAAAACACCTATTTGGATATATGGGTTTAACAAATTTCGTTCCGGGATCAGAATGGGCTTTTTGGGCCAACTATCGTTCAACACGTTTGTTTATCGGATCCATATACTCTAGTTCTAACCTACCTATATAAACCCAGTTATAAACCCTAACCTCCATCTATTCTCATTTGTTTGTGCGTTCATTTCCTTAGCTCCTCTTCTTTCCAATGGCTGCAAACTCTACCCTAGATCTAAATTCAAAAAAATCAAATCCAAATCCTAAAATTCAAAGTCTCCAGAAAAATTCACAAAAATTATATGTCATAGTTCTCCAACAGCGTAATCTGCTGGTACTGTTCTTTTTTCGAAACGATTCACCGTTTAACCAGAAATTGCAAATCAACTCCAGCCGTTCGTTATGGTTTTGGGCATTCAACGGTGGATCTTCGATTTCGGAACGATCGGAGGTGATCATTGAGTAGAGGTCGCCGAGCAGGCCAGATCCATGCGGCTACCTTGGTCTTACGGGGGTTGGTTATGTGCAAAATCGATGATGGAAGGGCCGATGTCACTCTCGGCCTGGGGTTGCGTGGAGGCACCGTGGAGGACCGGTCGTTGGTGGAGGGGGCGGCGTGACGAGGCCGACGTGGTGGCACTAGCCGATCGTGGTGGTTTGTACCATGGAGGCGACGTTTTTGTAGTGGAAGTGGCGGCTACCTAGGGTTCCGAGCATGGCTTGTGCGTGGTTACGGGAGAGAGAGGGGAAGCACTTGCTGATGTGGCAAGGATTGGAGGCAAGTTTGTTTATTTTGGTTTAAAATTAAATTTTGTTTTCAAACAATTAAATCGCAATAACTTCTTCATACGAACTCCATTTCATGCGAGATTTTTTTTGTTAGGATCGTAATAAAATTCCGGACGCTTTGACGCTAGTTTGGACAAATTTGAAGACCGTCGAATTTTTGGATTTAAATTGGATTTAAATTCAATTTAAATCCAAAAGGTGAGTGTTTTAACCTACTCACAACTTCTAAGTTTTCTTATGTTTGTTAATTGATCTAAGATATGAGTAGAAATTTATTTACAACTGTTTGGCATGTTTTATTCATCATCTCAGTTAAATTGCATTTATTTAATTTAACTGTTAATAAATTTTATTATTGCATATAATTTGACAGTTAAAAATTTATTTATTTGCATAAAAACTTCTAGTTAAACAGTTATTAAATTTATTATTGAATACAAACTGGTAGTTAATACCTGTTATTTATTACCTGTTATATTTTATATGCTCTATATTGTTGATTGGTTAAATTGATGATGATTGCAATAAATTGGTTGATGATTGATATTGGGTGAATGGATGATGTGTTCTATATTATATAAACTGCAAGTTATTATGCATTTTCATTTCATTCGGGATTACGGTTTGAAATGATATATACCGTAATTTTTATTTTTAAATTGCGGATTGAAATGATAAATATCCGTATCACTTGACCATAGGATAGAAAATTTTATATAGGCATCGCGGTATATATATATATATATAAAATTATTTTTGAAATAATTTTTCTATGGTTTGGATATGATACGGTTTAATAAATATTAATTTTTGACCTTATATAAAATCTTATTTTATGTACATATATAGTTAAATTATTGAATTTAAGCTATGTATAAATTTGTTAAATAAACTAAATAAGTTGAATAATGGAGTTCTAATGATTTAAATCAATCTAGATTGGAAGGTAAATTAAAAATTTAATTGGAATTGAGCGTATTTAAGAATTAAACTCTATAAGTGATGTAACTTATTTAAACTTGGAAATTTCAAAGGTATGATATTTATAACTGGATTTTTTTCAAGACAAATTAAATGAATATTTCTAGTATAAATAAATTGAAGGAAATATTTAATTGTTAGAAATTTTGAGTTTTATTTTATGGATTTATTTTATGAATATTTCAAAACTAAATAATAGGACAATAAATTGTTGAATAGAATTTCCAACCTTAAGTTTTGAAATTGTTAAATACTCAAAGTTAGGAATATATTGAAATTGAAGTGGTTTATTTAACTGGAAGTGAATTTAAAATTTATGGATTTAGACTAAATTTTAAATGAATAAATTTGTAAAGCCGTGAAGATTATTTGCTTTATAAATTAATATGAAATCAACTATTTTATTCTATATACCGTTTGAATATCCAAACCATCCAAGTTTTAGAAGTTATGGTTTAAAGCTATGAATTTTCGAAGTATTATAGTTTGATGGTTATAATTCAATGTTTGGTTTCCAATTATTATAAATTTGAAAACAATATGATTTTGGAAAAAGAAATATATATTTGAAATAAAATGATATTATATTAATTTGGGTTTTTATGAAAATAATATCAAATGAGTTTGTCTTGAAATGGAAAGGATATCGTAATTATACGGTTTTGAAATAGATATTTTATTCTGGTTTTAAAAGTAAAATTATTTTTAAATGACCGCGGTGTTATAGTACCGTTTGGTTGTTAAAGAGACCGGGATCGGAAGTTATCATACTCTCTACCAACTCCGAAAACCACTTTAACAACCGTGTACGCGATGGAGATTTCAGAATGAAGTAGCATGGCGGTGGCGTTTCCTTTGAGGTAAATACGTGGACCCGACTCCCGTGAGTTGGCATAAGGTGGCTAAAACAGGAGCGATTCTCGGGCCAATGAGGTCATTCCTCTGATCGAACACTCCTCTTCGATACTATACTTTGACTTTGGATTGATTCGCTGACCACCTTTATTTTTGATTTTGGGGAGTTTGTTCGAGGTGGACGGTAGCTGCGCGCTGCGCGTTTCCACCAGCCCAGATAGCAATTGGTATATCTACCCTGGCATTGCCTAGTTGTGCCATGTCACCTACCATACCGAGCCTTGTACGAGTTTGGATTTCTCTCGTAGCCCATGTGGCATCCTCTGGTGGCTTCCCAATCAGGAGGGACTGTGATATTGGATGGACTACTGGGACTATTACGTGTTAAGGGCTATATGGGTAATCCCTTAATTCTATGTAAAAAGTAAGTTTATTTTACAATTAGGCACTATTATAATAGCGCAATATACTACATAGTAAATAGTTTAACGGATCCTTAAGAGATGTGAATCCCCAGCATCTTTTAAGTTACTACACTCATATTTATTTCTGTTAATTTAACTCACATAAGATCTTTTAGTTCTGACTCGAGTGTTTTGTCTTTTCAAATTCGCTCGGATCAGTCCGAGCGTTTCAGGATCGAATACTTTAGATCTGGAGGACAAAGACGGAGATTTCTACTACTATTATTAGTTATATTCCACTACACTATTTAATTCCGCTGCATTGATTATGATTGATATGTGAACTCTGATATTTATTTTATAAAGAAGAATCAAAAGTTTGTAAACAGTTTATGAACTTTACATTTATTATTATATTTTATCCTTCCGCTGTGAGACTCTATTTTGTTTTTTTCTTTTCCTGTTTTTCCTTAATTAGCCCATAACAATCTGCCACTCCGTATGGTTTGAATTGGCACGTGTGTCGATTTAAAGCGTGCGAAAAGGCGGGATGTTACAGTTGGTATCAGAGCTTTGGTTTAGCGATAAACCTTAGCTTTGTGGGGTTTGACTCTTTACTAATAGGGTAGTAATACCCTATGGGAGTCGCTGAGTGTATATATATGAGAGAGCGTATTTGTTTGTGTTATAAAAAGATTTTAATATTGTGTTAATCTATTCTGTTTTGTATTTATAAATTCTGGTTGATGCATGGGACGTTGTGACATCAATAGGGATTTCTAAACACTTAATAGGACAGACCGACATAATATTGTTTTAATATAGGTGAATGAAATAATTTTGCCTGTTATATTTTCTATATATAAAATAAAAAATTTCAAATGATATCTATATTTGGCTGCAATAGATTGGTTGTTAGGTATTAAAGTGTATAAATAATAATAGAAATAAGATTGAAAAATAAAATAAATGAAATTTGAAAATTTAGAACTTAAGATCCGTGGTTTTGAAATTTCTTTCGAATAAATTTTGGAATATAATAATATTGTTTATAAGTACTTTCTGATATAAATATTTATTATAATTCGGAAGAATTGTTTTAAAGAAGATTTCGGAGCAAAAAAATTTGTACTTTCCTCTCTGTCGCTGGAAAATAATTTCGATGATGGCAGCCGCATCATCGACTTTCATTTTCGAGTTTCGAAGGGGGAAGGCCACTGTAGTAGTTCTACTGTAGATTCATTTTTGAAAGATATATAAATTTTGAATTGTTTTAAATATAATTAGAGATATATAAGTTGTAAGAATATATTTATCTACTATTTTAAAATAATTTGAAATTTAACCCGGTATTAAATTCTTAAATTTCCATTAATTAATTGTTTCAATTATTGTAGTGAATTGAAACGTAGGTAATTAATAAATTAAAACCTCTAAAGGAAATAAGAGATTTAATGATATGTTATAAATGGTATTAAATGAAAGTTGAAATTTTAACCTATGAAATAAAGAATATTATTATTGAACGTTAAATTAATCATAGGTAATGAGAAAACTTGTATAATTTTCAAGTACATTCTTTAAAAACATATATAACTTACCAAATATTAAAATTTGAAATGTTCGATAGGAAATGTAATGAAAATTAAAAGTAAAAAAAGGCAATGAAGTATTCAATGAATTTGCTATTATAAATGAGAATTCAATGTTATAAACTTAAGTTATAATTGAAATTTTACTATAAGTGAATATAATTAAAGGTAAGTAATTCAAATAGATGATTTCCAACTTAAGTAAATAAAATGGAAATACTAAGAAATTAAATGGATCATGAATACTATTGATAAACAAATGTAAATAAATGAGGGCATGCAATAAATGCATGAATAATTATAATGAAATAAAAAGAACTGGCATGACCTGAGTGAATGGAAATGAATAATTGTAAGTAATAAGTGAAATTAAATGAAACAAACATTGAATGAGTAAATGAAATTAAAAGTTTGTTATAAATAAATGTAAATTATAAAAGGAAAATTTACGTGGTATGAGAGAAAAAAAGGAAACTAAACAACAAATGTATGAATGGAATAAATAAAAATAGACTAAATCTATTGCTGAAATTGTTGTTGGTCGTGGTTTGTGGTTGTTGGGTAAGGAAACTTTAATTTTGTTGGGATGGATGAATATTCCATTGTGTTTAATCTAAGACTGTTGAGTAAATGATACACTTGATGGTTTATTCTTCATTCCGTACAATTTAAAGGTTTTGAACCCGAGCAACTATTTGTTTGTTTGATTGAATGGTTGTTTGTATTTGTTGTGTATGCTGTTTGTTGAAGTTGATGGTTGTTGCATTGATTTGTTGTTAATGATTGAAACCACTTAAATATTTCACTTTACATAAATTGTTGATCTTTTGGATTTTATAAGTGAAATGCAGGTTATGGAAGAAATTGCTACTGCTTTTGGTTCCATAAATTAAGCGTAAATTGCCTATAAATAGGTACGTTTCGGATTTCGGTTTATAACATTTATATTTTATAAAATTTATATTTTGGTTATCTAACTTAGATGAAATAGTAATAGTTCCGTGCATTTGTATACTACAAAATTTATATTTTATAAAATTCAATCTGATTCAAACCCATCTTTCTTTGTCAAAAAAAGTAAAATTTGAACAGAAGGTACACAAGAATTTTTCTGTTTTTATGTTATTTTGTACTCTACAATTCCTTTTTGTGGGATCATTTTCCCCGAGAGGGTAATGAGAAGAATTATAGAATGGATTACTAATTATGCCTAGATCTCGGATAAATGGAAATTTTATTGATAAGACCTCCTCAATTATAGCTAATATTTTATTACGAATAATTCCGACAACTTCAGGAGAAAAAAAAGCATTTACCTATTATAGAGATGGTGTGATTTGATTTTTTGTTCTTATTTTTTTAGCCCTCAACGAAGTCTTACGATAAAAAGACGCAGTTCGGAATATAAAGAACCAAATTACTATTTTATATATTTTCCCGTGTTGGGATATTTTATTTTGGATATTATATGTGATATTTTCATATATTTGATATTATATTTTCTCCCGAGCCTCCCTGTACAAAGAAGACTCTGCCAAAATTTTCCGTAAAATTTTGGACTTAGAAAATATTTTCCAAACTTTATTGATTTAAGTATAAAAAGATTTAATGATTATAAAATGAGTATATTTTATTTAAAGGAATAAATTTTGTAAATTATTGTTTGTAAGTTAATATTTTGAATAAGATGTATTGTTTATTTAATTTTTCCTTCTCCCTTCTTTTTCCTTTTCGGGGACGAAAAGTTTTGAGTGGGGGAGAGTGTAACGACCCGTAAATTTTGTGCATTTAATTTGGTTGAATTAATGAGCTTTGTAATTAAATTTAGTAGAAAGAAAAAAAATTACAAACAAATATTGAAATGAACGCTAAATTAAAATATGTAAATGGTGACTTAAAATCTATTTACTAGCAATTTGAATAAATTTCAATAAACGAAATGGGGTAAGTAATATACCTGGATAGATTCATTTAAAGGGAATTTATTTAATATGTTAATGTAAAGTTAGAAAATATTGGAATAAATGATATTCCATTTTTGTAAGCAGTTATTATAAGTTACATGTTTGGATAGAATCAATAATTGATGGATTAAATGGTAAGTAATTAGAATTTAATCCTATAAAATTTGGAAACTGAATGTAATGTAAAGTAATAAGGTTAGTGCAATACCCATTAATGAATGGAATGAAATGGGACTAATATAAATGTATATTAGGTTATAAATCAATTTGAATGAAAAAAAAGAACGTAAATATTGGTTGATGAATAAATATACAAGTATATTAAAGGTTATAATAGTGGGTTACTAGTAAATTCACTCATTTACCAATAAAGATAATTAGATGTGCCTTGACGATAATTAATAACATAACGGAAAAGAGTAAATGTATTCATTAGAATATTAATTGCAATTGGATAGGGGTTTTAAGTAACAATGTTAAAGCAAGGTAAGTAATGCTAAAGTAAAGTCAATAATAATGAATAGTGTTTAATTCAAAATTTGTAACATATATTATAAATTACCTGCTTATTTGAATTAGAAGTTGTAATAAGTGATAATAAAATGAATGAATGTCACACTAATGGAAAATGAAATAACGTTCGTTTAAATGTTGAGAAATTATAGGGTCGTATTTATTATAAGCGTTACTTTAAAATTTATGTTTAATTGTGAAATTTATACGAGAAGTACGTAAAGTAGTAACTAAGAAAGAAATACGTTATAAATTTGTTATGACCTAAACTTAAGTGTAAGTTAAAAGTTGAAATTGAATATAATCCATTAAATTGGAAACTTATTATAATAAATTGGATTCAATTTATAATAAAGGGGTTATTTTAAGAAATTGAAATAAATACTATGATTGGTAATTTAAGTTACTTTAAAACTGAGAAGGGACTTGGTTTAAAGAATTATGAACTAATAAGTAAATCAAGATGATGAAGTTTATGAATTATTGAATTTGAATCTTTAATAGTGATTTAATTTGTAAATTTATAATATTTGGACTTATTGAAATAAATGAAATCAAATTGTAATTATTACGTTAAATTAAAAATTTAGTTGAAAATTGGGAAATATTTATGTAATAATCTTAAACCAATGGTAAACCCTCCTATTTGAAATATGAATGGAATAATCATTGATTCACTAATTTAATAGAATTATTGGAAAGTTAAGTTATAATTTTGAATTTAACGAAATTGAGAATAAATATTGAAATTTATAAATAAATCATCTAAATTTACATTTTTAAATTTGTTTAAAATCATTGTAAATGATTGAGGAATCATAAGTGATAAAATTTTCCAATCCTGAAACTGAAATATAAAATTTGGATTTATTTACTAATTCTTAATTTATTTAATTAATATAAAAATAGCCATTTTGGTCACGGACTCGGGTTTCGACGAAACTAGTTTCATCGGATCCGTAACGGTGAATTATTATAGGGTTTCAAGTTTTGTAGCGATTGGACTTGTCGTTTGATCGTACGAACGCGAAACGCCTTGAAATCGTTTTAATTGAAATCAATTTGAAAATATTGATTTCAGCATAACTTCTTCATACGATGGAATTTGGACCTGAAACTTTTTCCATCGCGTTCAGAATATTTTAAAACACCTATTTGGATATATGGGTTTAAGAAATTTCGTTCCGGGGTCAGAACGGGCTTTTTGGGCCAACTATCGTTCAGCACGTTTGTTTATCGGATCCATATACTCTAGTTCTAACCTACCTATATAAACCCGGTTATAAACCCTAGCTCCATCTATTCTTATTTGTTTGTGCGTTTATTTCCTCAGCTCCTCTTCTTCCCAATGACTGCAAACCCTACCCTAGATCTAAATTCAAAAAAATCAAATCCAAAGCCTAAAATTCAAAGTCTCCGGAAAAATTCACAAAAATTATATGTCATAGTTCTCGAACAGCGTAATCTGCTGGTACTGTTCATTTTTCGAAATGATTCACCGTTTAACCAGAAATTGCAAATCAACTCCAGCCGTTCGTTATGGTTTTGGGCATTCGACGGTGGATCTGCGATTTCGGAATGATCGGAGGTGATCATTGAGTAGAGGTCGTCGAGCACGCCAGATCCATGTGGCTACTTTGGTATTACGGGGGTTGGTTACGTGCGAAATCGATGATGGAAGGGCCGATGTCACTTTCGGCTTGGGGTTCATTGGAGGCACCGTGGAGGACCGGTCGTTGGTGGAGGGGGCAGCGTGACGAGGCCGACGTGGTGGCACTGGTCGATCGTGGTGGTTTGTACCGTGGAGGCGACGTTTTTGTAGTGGAAGTGGCGGCTACCTATGGTTCCAAGCATAGCCTGTGCGTGGTTACGGGAGATAGAGGGGAAGCACTTGCTGATGTGGCAAGGATTGGAAGCAAGTTTGTTTATTTTGGTTTAAAATTAAATTTTGTTTTCAAACAATTAAATCGCAATAACTTCTTCATACGAACTCCGTTTCACGCGAGATTTTTTTGCTAGGATCGTAATAAAATTCCGGATGCTTTGACGCTGGTTTGGACAAATGGAGACCGTTGAATTTTTGAATTTAAATTGGATTTAAATTCAATTTAAATTGGATTTAAATTCAATTTAAATTGGATTTAAATTCAATTTAAATCCAAAAGGTGAGTGCTTTGACCCACTCACAACTACTAAGTTTTCTTATGTTTGTTAAATTGATTTAAGATATGAGTAGAAATTTATTTATGATTGTTTGGCATGTTTTATTCATCATCTCAGTTAAATCGCATTTATTTAATTTAACTGTTAATAAATTTTGTTATTGCATATAATTTGACAGTTAAAAATTTATTTATTTGCACACAAACTGCTAGTTAAACAATTATTAAATTTATTATTGAATACAAACTGGTAGTTAATACCTGTTATTTACTACCTGTTATATTTTATACACTCTATATTGTTGATTGGTTAAATTGATGATGATTGCAATAAATTGGTTGATGATTGATATTGGGTGAATGGATGATGTGTTCTATATTATATAAACTGCAAGTTATTATGCATTTTCATTTCATTCGGGATTGCGATTTGAAATGTATATAACCGTAATTTTTATTTTTAAATTGCGGATTGAAATGATAAATATCCGTATCACTTGACCATAGGATAGAAAATTTTATACAGGCACCGCGGTATATATATATATATATAATTATTTTTGAAATAATTTTTCTATTGTTTGGATATGATACGGTTTAATAAATATTAATTTTTTACCTTATATAAAATCTTATTTTATGTACATATATAGTTAAATTATTGAATTTAAGCTATGTATAAATTTGTTAAATAAACTAAATAAGTTGAATAATGGAGTTCTAATGATTTAAATCAATCTAGATTGGAAGGTAAATTAAAAATTTAATTGGAATTGAGCGTATTTAAGAATTAAACTCTATAAGTGATGTAACTTATTTAAACTAGGAAATTTTAAAGGTATGATATTTATAACTGGATTTTTTTCAAGATAAATTAAATGAATATTTCTAGTATAAATAAATTGAAGGAAATATTTAATTGTTAGAAATTTTGAGTTTTATTTTATGGATTTATTTTATGAATATTTCAAAACTAAATAATAGGACAATAAATTATTGAATAGAATTTCCAACCTTAAGTTTTGAAATTGTTAAATACTCAAAGTTAGGAATATATTGAAATTGAAGTGGTTTATTTAACTGGAAGTGAATTTAAAATTTATGGATTTAGACTAAATTTTAAATGAATAAATTTGTAAAGCCGTGAAGATTATTTGCTTTATAAATTAATATGAAATCAACTATTTTATTCTATATACCGTTTGAATATCCAAACCATCCAAGTTTTAGAAGTTATGGTTTAAAGCTATGAATTTTCGAAGTATTATAGTTTGATGGTTATAATTCAATGTTTGGTTTCCAATTATTATAAATTTGAAAACAATATGATTTTGGAAAAAGAAATATATATTTGAAATAAAATGATATTATATTAATTTGGGTTTTTATGAAAATAATATCAAATGAGTTTGTCTTGAAATGGAAAGGATATCGTAATTATACGGTTTTGAAATAGATATTTTATTCTGGTTTTAAAAGTAAAATTATTTTTAAATGACCGCGGTGTTATAGTACCGTTTGGTTGTTAAAGAGACCGGGATCGGAAGTTATCATACTCTCTACCAACTCCGAAAACCACTTTAACAACCGTGTACGCGATGGAGATTTCAGAATGAAGTAGCATGGCGGTGGCGTTTCCTTTGAGGTAAATACGTGGACCCGACTCCCGTGAGTTGGCATAAGGTGGCTAAAACAGGAGCGATTCTCGGGCCAATGAGGTCATTCCTCTGATCGGACACTCCTCTTCGATACTATACTTTGACTTTGGATTGATTCGGTGGCCACCTTTATTTTTGATTTTGGGGAGTTTGTTCGAGGTGGACGGTAGCTGCGCGCTGCGCGTTTCCACCAGCCCAGATAGCAATTGGTATATCTACCCTGGCATTGCCTAGTTGTGCCATGTCACCTACCATACCGAGCCTTGTACGAGTTTGGATTTCTCCCGTAGCCCATGTGGCATCCTCTGGTGGCTTCCCGATCAGGAGGGACTGTGATTTTGGATGGACTACTGGGACTATTACGTGTTAAGGGCTATATGGGTAACCCCTTAATGCTAAGTAAAAAGTAAGTTTATTTTACAATTAGGCACTATTATAATAGCGCAATATACTACATAGTAAATAGTTTAATGGATCCTTAAGAGATGTGAATCCCGAGCATCTTTTAAGTTACTGCACTCATATTTATTTCTTTTAATTTAACTCACATAAGATCTTTTAGTTCTGACTCGAGTGTTTTGTCTTTTCAAATTCGCTCGGGTCAGTCCGAGTGAGACGACCCGGCTTTTTCTCCATAAAAAGTCGTATCATCCTTAAGAAAGAAAGGGATAGAAAAGAGAAAAGAAAGAAGAGAAAGAAGAAACAACACAAGAATCTCAACAGTGGAACGAATAAATTATATTAATAACATAAGTATTACATAGTATACATCAAATATCAGAGTTACACATACTATACAACACATACTAGACAGTTATAAACACCTGTCTAGTTATTACAACTCAATACATTATAGACAAACACTCAGAGATACCAACACAGCGGAAAACTATATAACTATACGCAGAAGCCTCCTGCTCCATTGCTCCTCCACAATTCGTCAAAGCTAACCTGAATCCTAACCTGAATTCCCTTGGCTACTCGTAAAAATTTGAGTACCCAAGAGTTAAAGAAAAACAGAAATAACTCCGGGTCAGACATGGGTCTGGTGTGAGTAACAGGTTAAAGTTGCTTAACTTTGAAAACCTTTGAAAAGAAAATGTATCACGTAAGACTTCCCACACATAAACATGGAAAAATTTTTACCTTACGCTAACCAAAACATTTGATAGGAAATCCGATGATATTATAATAGTGTCTAGGGTTTTCAAGTAAATAAGAAATAGCCGAAATTGTTACATTCATTAAATTCCAGCTACAAGCCACAAAAGTGGGTAATACAATCAAAACCGTTGGCACTTATTGGATTTTGGATTCTATACAATGGCTGGGCTACTGGGGTACCACCCGTCACAGTACGTGGCCTAGATCACCGTACCCAGGAGTACGCCCGCTCCCCTGCAACACAAAGCCGGAACCATTCCTTACTGAACAGTTCCAAACAAGACCACCCCGCAGTTGTGATCAGCAACCGCACCACTAAGCCGAAAATAAAGGGACCTTTAGACAGGGATAAATCTTGCTCTCAAGTGGGGGCTACCCACGAAGCCTTGCTGCACCTCCCCTGTTTTAGCCATTATCAGTTGATGAGGCTTGAGGCTACGATTACCTTTATAGGAAATATCACTTAGAATGCTCATCGTCCACCTGACGATGTTCTGAAAGCATTCAATCCATAGAAGTTCGTTCGGGGTTCGAACGAAACCGAAGGCATTATCTCGTTACACTCGTTTTGGAATCACTCTCAGAGTTAACGACAATAACCTTTGCACTCTGACTCATCATCTCGAATCTATAAGTATTGTTCCGTCAACTCATTACGGAATCACCCACATAATTATACTGACGTATAGCCCTTACACCTCGAGTCTTCACTCGCTCCACTTGGATTAACGACCTAACGTTTATTTGGATCGATGTGGTTTTCGGATATCCAAATATAGAAACCCGATCCCGGTCACATCGAAATCCAAAACGTGTCTTTTAAGGCCAAGTTGTTTTAGAGTTTAAAACAATTAAATTTATTATCTATATACACACAGATAGATAATTCACAACACAATAGATAATCAACCTTTATCATTACCAACAGATAATTCATATCATAATCAGATAATCCATATTATCATCCAAAAGTAACCAATGCATCCATATCAATAATCATTACTCATCTCATACTGAGATTACAACCCATACATGGCAATCAATACCAATCATCAAACATAAGCAATGATCTAATGATCACACCTTCTATAATTAATTTAAAATGATTTAAATTAATTACTTAATCTTTAATTAATTTAAAGTAAATTAATTACTTCATCATTAAAATCATGCTTAAATTAACCATTAATTGATTACAAATTAATAAGATAAAACACCATCTCAATATTCATTTCAATAAATCCTTATTGATTAACCATCTCTAATTACAATAAATAATCAGCCTTTAATATTAATTACACAAGTTAATTATATTAAACCCTTTTCAAATAATTAACTTGTAATTACTTAATTAATTAATTAACTAAAATTAATTACTTTAATCCATTATCAATTAATTACTTCATTTATTGATTATTTCTTAATTAATCGATTCTAAATTTCATCATTAATTAATTAATTATTGGTTTCTGATTACATTTAATCAATCTCTCAATATAAATTATTTACCTATGATAAAAATCATTCAGTAATTAACTACTTTAATTACTCATCCCATAAATTAATTACTCTTCATTAATTATTTCCATTTATCCCTTGATTAATTTCAAACTAATTTAAATCCAAATTACTTCTATAATAAATATCCTTAATTACATTCAGTAATTATTTATTTAATTACTTCCTTAAGTAATTACGAACCCATTAATTACATAAGTAATTATCAATAAATCCACAAATGTTTAAATTAAGTTAACTTAATTAATCTAAACTAATCACATTAATCAAATTAATTACACCAAGTAATTAATTCATTAATTACTTTATAGGTAATTAAACATAAACAATTGATTATTATTAATTAATTAATTTAATTAATTATTAAAAAATTAATCACATCAATTAATTGTTAAATAATCTTAAGTTAATGACCTTCATTAACATTTTTTAATTACTTAATTAACTTATATAAATCATTATTAATTATCAATTAATCAATATTTAATTAAAATTTAATTAATATCTAATTATTAATTAATAAAGTGTTAATTAAAATCTTAATTAATCATTAGTCACTTGATTAAATAAATCTTAATCATCAATTAAAATTTAATTAACCATCCTTAATTATAGATTAATTAACCTTAATTAATTGTCTCAAATCTTGATTAATTAACTTAAAAATTATTAATTAATTAATTAAACATCCACATTATTCATTAATTAAATAATTAATATTCCATTTAAATTAATTTAATAATTTAAATGAAACCAATTTCTTAAGTTCTAAATTAAGAAACATTCTTCTTATATAAAATAATTTGTGCCAAATAAATTTTAAACATCACTTTAAATTTCATTTCAAAATTTTTAAGATTTTAAAATGAATACAACTTATTTAAACAAGGTTTTTAGACAAATTTAAAAATCCTTTCTATCTCACATGTTTAAGAACATATCTTTTATAAGATAAAGGTTTAAAAGATTATAAACAAATTTATTTCATACAAATTCAATTTAAAAATTTTCTTTTTAAATTTCAAACCGAAACACAGTTTAAAATCTTTATTTCAAATTTAACTTAAAGCTTTACTTACATTTCCATCTCATTTTTAAATTCAAATCATATAACCTTTTCTAAAAAAAGGTTAAACCGAGCGTTTCAGGATCAAAGACTTTAGATCTGGAGGACGAAGACAGAGATTTCTACTATTATTATTAATTATATTCCACTACACTATTTAATTCCGCTGCATTGATTTTGATTGGTATATGAACTCTGATATTTATTGTATAAAGAAGAATCAAAAGTTTATAAACAGTTCATGAACTTTACATTTATTATTATATTTTATCCTTCCGCTGTGAGATTCTATTTTATTTTTTTCTTTTTCTGTTTTTCCTTAATTACCCCATAACAATCCGCCCTTTCGTATGGTTTGAATTGGCACGTGTGTCGATTTAAAGCGTGCGAAAAGGCGGGACGTAACAGTGTAATTATAAAATGGATCCTTAGTTGATTATCAAAGTTTATCAAAGTGGTATTTTCATTTCTTTTCAATAACAAATCAAATCAAATAAGTAAAAATAGTTCTAGGATTTCAATCGCTTGCTCTCTCATTATTTGCAAGTAAAATTACACACCTAGCTCAAGTAAACTGAGGCCAGATATACCACCCATGCACTGCCTTTCGGGCTTATGTGAGGGGAGTACAGAGCATGACGAGTGCAAATACTTTCGTGCATACACCTATCGACCGTATGTGGTTTTTATTAAGTCTGTTTTTTTACATGTGTTCCATACACGCATAACCGTGAGGACTTTTCAATGAGTATGAAAGCACATAATCAAAGATTTCAAGTAATTCACCCATGCATAACTGTGAGGACTTTTAAATGAGAGTGAATACTTGGATGTTATTATTTTTTATTTTTATATTTTTTTAAGAGGGAGAGAGAGTTTTGCAAGATCATCTTAGCACCATTTAACTTAGGAGACAAAAAATGTTATATCCTTTACTTTAAATCAACCACTTTTTAAAACAAAGATTTTCAATTAGGATGTACTTCATAATTAACACATATGAATCTTCCTATATACCAGTTAAACCATTATTATTTGTAATAAAACTTCATTTTTATTTTTGTTAAGACGAATAAATTTTCAAAAATTTCAATTTAGTAAACCAAAACCATATATTTATCCTACAGTGTTTCTTTAAAAATAAATCAAAATAAAATTTGTTTTTGGGATTTTTTTTGATTTTAAAAGAAAAAGACAAAAATAAACCATGAAAAAATAAAAAAAATGAAGATAAGTCTCCCCCACACTTGGCATTGAATGTCTCCCACAATCAACCCAAGTGGAAGGAGAAAAATAAAAACAAAAACATGACCTTTATTCAAATGAAAATTAATGGTATTTACACGAGATCAGGAAGTATATCGTCAAAAAGTAAATGAAACGGTCTTCTAAAGACCGATTCATTTGTCTCATCAAGTATGCGAAACACAGCTTAAGCTCGAAAAACCAAACCATAGAAGATTTCAAAGTTGAACGTTGATTTAGAAAAACGAACGTCGTTCTATTAAAAATCATGCGAGTTATTTCATTGTCGATGATTTTTAGGGTCGATAAGATAATTGGTTGAAATTCAAGTTTATTTTCACCAAATTGAAATTCAAATTTGTCATTGAAAACTACTTCGAAATTATTGATTTCAAAATCAAAAATGGTGATTTAAATCTACCCCTTTGGAATTTAACAACTCATCTTCGGAAATTCCATAAAATTCGTGTTCATTAAATTCGTCTTCCTTTATTGGATTATCAACAACTTTATTACATGTCTCAAGTTCATAATCCAAAGTTGTTGTATTCAAATTTTCGAAATCGAGAAAAGAAAGACCAAATTTTACATTTGGTTCCACACCCTTAAAAGAATTGAAATCCAACTCAATTACCATGTTTTCAGCAACTTCATTAAGATTGTTATTTTCAGTTTCAAAAGTTGTTGTTTGAAAATCATCGATTTGGGTAAAAGATGGATTATCATTTAACTCGTCACATGTTGGGATTTGATTTTGTTTATCACGTTGTTTCATATATGTTTCAAACAACAAATTTGTGTAATCATCGTAAATTTCATTCATTTGCTCAACAAAGTCAAATTTGTAATTATTAACTTGAAATTTTTCGATTTGGACTCGTTGAGAACAAGAATTTTCAATTTCGATAAATGATAGATTATTATTTGATTCTTTGCATGTTGAGATTTGATTATGATTTTCATGAAAAGTTTTGTATTTTTCAAGTAATAAATCCCCGTTATCCTTTTCTATTTGGTTAACAAAATCAAATTCATGGTTGTTAATTTGAAAATATTTATTTTGAATTTGTTGACAACCAAAGTTTTCAATCGTACCTTTATTGAAACTATTTCCACTGCCAAAATTATTTGAAAATTGGTTCACATTTTCATCTTGATTTTGAAATTCATTGTGAATCTCGAAATTGAATTGGCATGGGTTATACTCGAAATCATTTGAATTTTGAAGCGAATTCAAATTTTGATTATTTTGACTTGAACTATTGCACAAATATGAGTTACACAAATCGTTTATACTCTGAGTTTGCTGTGTAGAGAGTTCAAGTAAAGATAAAATGTTATTTTTGAGATTTGAGGGTTGCTCATCGTTTTGAAAAGTTTTTTGTCCAAAATTCGAATCATTTACATAATAGTTGTTGTTAAAATATCCATATGAATTTGGAGTGAAATCATATGAATTATATTGATTTTCACAACTAAATTCGAGTGAGTAAGAAAAAGGAAACTCGGACATTTTCAAGATTTTTTTTTGTTTTTTATAAAGAAAAATACTTACAAATAGAATTTATTTTTCAAAATGGAAAATTGATTTTTGTTTTGTTTTTGGATTTTCAATTTTTTTGGCTTTTTTTATTAAAAAAAGTTTTATATATAATTTTTTGGATTTTTGTTATTCTAAATTTTTTGGATTCATGAAATTTCAAAAAAGGATTTAAAAATTTCAAAGAAAAATAAAAGGAATATTTACAATTTTTATTTTAGTTTTGGATTTTTGAATTTTTTTAAAATATGCATGAACTAATGAAACTAAATGAATGTAGTGGTTAATTACAAATGATTTATCCTAAGTTAACGCGAAATTGTATAAGCACATTGTCTTAGATAAACAGGATAGTTCTCAGCTAGGTAACGGACATGATTTATCGGTGGACCACGAATCGCCATAGCAATGCAGCCGAAGGTTTAAGTACCTTCAGAGGAACAACCACTATAATATTTACGAATCACCGTAATATTTATAAATGGTTATTTCTCTGCCGTAGCCTAGACACCAAGAAATTAAATTATTCAAAGAAGGCAAATTGTCAATATACAATTAAGTGTTATTGATGTCTAACCGTTATTATTAATCAAAATCTACGATGAAGCGCAAAGCAGAAATTAAATATGCATTAACAATGCAACCACGAATGATTTTTTTGTTATAAAATGTAAATTCAAACTACCAATAATGCAAACCAAATAAAAAAATACGCAAGGGTGCGGAAAAAAAATTATGAGCAAGCAATTTTTTTAGCAGCAGTTAAGCGGAGCAAGCTCTTCCAATCTGCTTTGGCAACCTGAAAAAGGAATCAAATATATATACAAGTTTTTTTTGTCACAAATTAAAACAAAACAAATTTTTTTTGTTTTTTTTAGGATAAAGAAAAACTAAAAAACAAGAAAGCAAATTTTTTTATTTAACGATAAACAAAGGTCAAATGAAAACAAACTAAAACTAAACAAATTAAATTAAAAGAAAACAAACTAAAGTAAAAAGAAATGCGCACACACCCTAAAATCCCGGCCCACACTCCAAACTAAATAGTTCTCTCGTTAAAACAGTACAAACCTACAATCCCTTTTCGAAATTAACAATCAATATAACACAGTAAATCTAAATCTCCTACAATCAATTTTCAGTGATGAGGCGATGGTGGATTGAAGGCAATGGGTAGCGAATTTCAGCAGAGAGGTTGCCATCTGGTTAAAGAAGGTGGGAACGAATTAAGTGGTTCGAAGTTGATTTGGATTGCGAATTCGAAGGTGGATGGTCTTCGCGGTGGTAGGATTTGCGGTCAGTTGGGTTGTGTACTGTTGGCTGTTATTTCAGAGGTTTGGGGATGGAATTGGGTTTGCGGGTTAGGCGATTGGGATGTGAGTTTGCTGTTGATTTTGGATTGATGAAGTCTGCGGGGTCGCTGCTTTGGGTGTTTTGGGATTTGGATGGGTGATGAGGCTGGTTTCGACATTGAAGAAAGTGTAGATGTTGATGTGAGTTTGTGAGTAGAAGTTGCTTGATGTATGGTGGAAGATGGTATGTTGTTTGAAGGTTTGTGAATGTTGAATGGTGAGGAGGATGGCATAGAAGTTTGTACAGGTGGATGTGCACTGTTGAAGGGGAGCTGCAGTAGTTGTTATTGCTTGATTAGAATTTGGTTGTTGCGGAAGTATGAAGAAATGATGGTTGTAGTGGTATATGTTTGATCAGAGAATGTTTTTTGGGTTGCCGTAGAATGGCAGTACAGTAGATTGTGGAGGAATGTTGGAGTAAGTTGATAAAGTTATGAAGAGGTTTGGCAGTAAGGTAGAAAATGGTAGGGGAAGGTGCTTGCTGTTGTGATGTAAGTATTTACAGGTGGTTGAGTTTGTTGATTGATCAGGTATGATGAAGTGTGATGACTGGTTATGGGAAGAGAAGGTGATGATGAAGTGAAGTTCTGCTGTGGTGGAGGAATGCAGAAGGGAGGGAGGAAGGCTATGCTGCAGTGGTATGTGCTCTGTTTGGAGAAGTTTGTGGTGAAATGGTTGTAAACAGTGGACAGAACAGATAATTAAGAATTGTAACTGAGAACAGTGAAAAGAGGATAAAAAATATATGTACAAATGAAAATGTAAAAAAATTGAATGGAAATTGCAAAGGGAATAAAATATTTTTGGTTGTGTTTTGAAATTGTGATGTTTTTTTTTGAAAAAAAAAATAGAAATGCAATATACAATGCAAACTAGAACAATAAATCAAATGCAAACAAAATCACACAAGCACACAATATATATATATATATATATATATATATATATTGAAAACACACACAAAATAAAACATACAAAAATCAAATAAAAATAATTCGAAGGATAGAAAATAAAAAACAAAGCAATTCCTCGGCAACGGCGCGAAACACTTGTTAATCGGTGGAAATTCTATGAAATTAGAAAACCGTCGAAAAATTTAGAAATTAAAATAACCGCTAGCGCATGACGTACTATTGAAGTACGTGGCGAGTATGGGTCGATCCACAGGGAATTGTGATTTTAAAAATCTATTCAATCAAATTAAACCAAAGTCGAGTGAAAGTTAAGCTAAAGAATTAGAGAACTAACTAAAAGAAAAGAGAAGCAAATATAAAAGTTAAGTGACAATTTAGGAAATAAATCCACTCTAGATCATGTAGCTCAACACATATGAAATCATGATCTCACTTTGATGGTCATTAGTGCTTTAATTGATGTGCTTATCATAAGTATGAAATATTTGTGCTATTTATTAGCCAACATAAGCCATCAAACAATAACACATCACTTAAAGCACTTACTAACTTTCATGAAACTTGACAAAGAAGAGGGTGTTGATTTTCATGCTAAGCAAAGCAGATTTGGGAAGTGTAAAAACCTAGGACATAATAGAAGAGGGTGTTTTTTGAATAATTGATTTGAGTGTTTTAATCCAATGTATTTGATTGATTGTTCTTTGAATATTTTGAGTTGAATATTTGAATAATTGGGTATGTTGAATTGTTGCTGATATATTTCTTATTATTTATGGTTTTAAGCAATTTTTATGTTTAATTGTTATTTGGTATACCTTGTTGTTATTTTAGTGAAAAAGATAAATTCATATATCTTTTATATGTTCTGTTATAGATTGAAAGATACAATAATCTACCAAGTGTCCTTTGCTTTCCATAAATTATTTTTTCTATCCTGTCACACTAATAATTTGGTATGTGTAAACTATTAGATAAAAGATTGAATAATTCTAGCATGTTGTATGTTGGGATGAGAGTTTGAAATTTTCCCTTATTATCTTTATCCGTAATTAAAGGATTGCCAATCACAACATATTGCAAGTATACAGAAAGAGTTATATGAGATACTAGGTGTTATATTAATTTCACAAAATTAAGATTCTACAGTAAAAATGACAGCGGTACAACTTGTATTATACCTATCCCAAATTTTACTTGCATTAGTGTAAGATCTGTAACCTTTTATTTGTGTAGCAATAATTTCGCCCTAAATTATTTAATCACTTCCTCCTCCATAAACTTTCAAGAATGAAAAAATAGAATTTATACATAATATGCTTTGAAAAGAACAAGTTGTATAAGGTTTTTCTTAGGTTATCAATTCTACAAATGTCATTGTCAGGCTTCAGTGCAACTGAGACCATGAATGTAATTAATAATTTTATTTATATCCTGAATAATAAGCTTAGTTCTGTAATATTGATGGAACAAAAGGTAAGTAACAAATGTTTTATTCTCTTATATGGAGTGTTTCTTCCGGTGTATCTTGTATTTTGAAAAACTTTTTAATTGACACGTATTATCTTCCAATGTTAATTTAAATTAGAGATTGGCATTTCTTTTGCTTTCTTAGCTATATGAATCAAGTAAACATGGTGAAAACTCAAGCTTTTGTAAATAGTTTGCTCTGTGGAAACTCAAGCTTTTGTTTTCAGGCTGTTTGCTCTTATAAAGACATAGAAGAATATGCAGAATGTTAAATTGTACATGAAATAAAGTGAATAGTGCTATACTTATAAATCTAGGAGACATAAAAACAGTGCGTACTGTAAAAGACTGATACAACATACTATTAATAACGTATTATTTTATGACATCATAATATTATGAATAAAAGATAAATGCTTTTATCTTTGTTAACAAAGCATTAGAAACAAATTAGCCATTACAAATTCTTGATCAGTTGTCAGAATTTCATCATCAAATTAACATCAGTTGCGTAATTGTTTGCTATATAATATCAGCTATTACAAATTCATCAGTAAATTCATATATACTGCCTAAAATCTATCATTAAATAAATTTTTAACAAATGTATGATAAAAATACTATCAAATATCAAAGAAAATGTTCCTATCATTCTTATTTTGAATTTTTTGTAGCTGAAGCCGAGCTGCAAAAAATTTCAACTGTCGAGCAATATGGTTCGTCAAAGAGGCTTTCTGCAGCGATTTGTTCTCTAAATGCATCACGTTGTTCAAGATTGATTTTCAATGTAGTCTCCATTCCTTATGCAATCTTTTGTATGAATTTCATTACAAAAACTCCATAGTCGAACCTGTATTTGATAATTTTAGTAATTTGAATATAATGATAAAATAGATTATCTTTTGTTCATTTTGATAATGAATTGTATTTAGCAATGTGTTTATTTAAGTAACAGTATGTGAATAATAATAGTATGTAACTCACCTAGTTATCATGTAGCATGCATTTTGGTCTAAAAATCTCCACTATCTTCAAAATTTTCCATTGCTTTATTGGGCACAATTAACATTTTTAAGCAATGTAGACTTCCCTAGAATTGTTTTCTCCCTTGCATCTTGTAGCTCTTTATTGATGTTGTTTACTGCTACTTTCGACCAAAAAAATATATAATTTTTCTAGAATAGAGATAAATCTACGTATCTTTTTTACGTTCTGTGTATTTTTACTCACCACATTAATAGCAAACTTTGAATGTCCACTTCTTAAGTTCTTAGATCTTATGGTCAAGTGTAGAGAATCGTAATGGTTCCAAGTACATGATTCCACTACTAGTTCTAGCAAGCTCCAATGTTCGTTGTCGTGTACAGAAAATAATATATTGCAACATAATGGATTTAGAAGTGTTTGTTTAATAAAAGGATTAAACATATCTCTTTTGATATTTTCCATGTTTCCATCTGTTGCACTTTTCTGTTAAAAAATAATTTCAGAAAATTCATCTTATAAACAAATTAAATTTGACATTATAGTTCACTTACTGTCATTATTGTGTTCATGTATATAATGCTAGAACTTTGTTCTAATAATTTTGTTTTTCTGAACCAAAACCAATCAATAACCTTGTAACGACCCGCTATTTTGGACTATTCGCATCCGCACATGTCGGACTTGAATAATTCAAAATACCGAATTGTTAATTTAAATTTGGCAAAACACAGATATACAATAAATAAATAATCACAGAATCACAGACACAGAGTAATAATATGCAGCGGAAGTAAAAGAGATAGTAGTTAATGAAGCTACTATATAAATATATAAGATACATCAGAGTTTACAACAGAAGAGAAAAATTATACGTCAAATACAAATCAAAATACATCACTGGAATCATCGAATACTGAAGGCAGAATAGATGGCTGGATCTTCAATCAAAGCTCCAACTCCAAAGGTGAGTCTCGAAAGCTGAACCTCTCAGTCTGACCCGGGCGTAAAGCAAAACATAAAACACTCGAGTCAGGATTAATATTCTCATATCAATAAATCCAACTCCAGTGAATTAGCAATCGAAATACAAGTAACTCAAAGGACGTTGGAATCACCATCCTCTAAGGATCCGTTAAACTATCTACTATGTAGTAGTGTACGCTAAATAGATAATGTCTATCAGTAATATAAAATATCAAAATAGTGTTAAGGCGTTACCATTATCCCCCTTAACACATTTTATATAAATGTCATAGTCTATACAGCACTGTAAACTCCACCGTAAACTAGTGGGATATCAGGGAGTACTCCATAGGTATAACACAAAACAAATTCGTAGTGGTCGCGTATATAGGGATACAAGTATGACAAGGCACATGAGGCAATACCCAAGGTAGTGAAACTACCGTTCGCCTGATCCGGACTGGTGAGAACGCATCGCCGCAGCGATCGCAACACCACGAAACAACACTCCTGAAAAGTACGAGGGTGCACCAATCGATAACAAGTAATGAGTAGTAGTTACGAAGAAGTGTGTCCGCTCGATGTGGCTAACCTCATTTGGCCCGGCACGGCTCCTGATTTTAGTCATTTCCAATTTGACACAAGTGTCAAGGCTATCCATTATCGTTCTCTTTCTTCAGTCATCACATACATCATTCCAACCACTTCATTCTGGATCATCTCTCCGCGTATAGTTATTAAAGTGGTTTTCGGTTTAGATAGAGAGTATATCCATAACCGATTCCGGTTTTTTTAATAACTTTCGTAATTATTACACCGATTGGTCGTTTAATAAATTTCAAAAAACCAAATCAATTCAATTTCAATTTTAATTCGTAAACCAACCTTTCATTTGTCTTTCTAAATCAATTTCCATAATTTACGTTCAACTTCCAAATTACTATTTCAAAATCCTATAATTCAATTTCAAATTTTTATTTAAAACAATCCAAATATTGATTCAAGTTCGTATATAGGTTTCATTCCGGAATCATTAAATGATTAAATTCAACATTCAAACCAATTTAAATTCATTTATCAATTTCATTCAATATCGTTAAGTTTATTTATCATTCAAACAATTTTCATTTAAATTCCAATTCATTTAAATCGATCACTTAAGTTCAATTTTAATTATAACAAACTTACAAATTTACTTAAATTCGATTCGTCAAATCAAATTCTTAAACTTACCAGTCTTACATTAATTTCAAGTTCAATTTAAATCGATCACTTAAGTTCAATTTTATTATAACAAACTTACAAATTTACTTAAATTCGATTCGTCAAATCAAATTCTTAAACTTACCAGTCTTACATTAATTCCAATAAAACGCATTTTTATTTCCTGTTAAAGAAATTCAATTTCACTTATTTCTTTACTTAGTTACAAATTTCCAAAACTCAATTAATAAAGAAACTAAATTTCATATATTCGAGAGGTTTAATTTCACTTATTATCTTACTTAAATTTTCCAAAGCTTAATTAATAAATAAAGAAACTCAATTTCATTTATTAACAAAGTTCAAATCCACTTATTCAAAAGTTCAATTTCTCTTATCAAAGAATTCAATTTTTTTTTTGTTCAATTATCAAATAACTAAATCTCCTTCAATTATTAAATAATTTCAATCTTAATTATTAATAATTTCAAAACTTAATAGTTACAAACTTGATTATAAATCCAAACTTAATTATTAAATCATTTCCACTTAATTATGAATTCAAACTTAATCATCAAATCATTTCAACTTAATTATAAATTCAACTTAATAATTTCAAACTTAATTATAATTTCAAATTCAATTATTAAATGATTTCAAACTTAATAATTTCAAAACTCAATTATTACTAATTCCAATTTATTTATTAATAATTCTCAATTTAATTATTGAATAATTAAATTTCAACAACGTTCTTTCATCAATTACTACGTTAGTATTTATTTCAGAATTCAATCTTTACATTTTCCTTTCATAAAATTCAAATTCCAACTTCATTTCAAAACTTATTCTTTGTTCGAAAAATCACTATTTTATTTTAAAATCAAATTATTGACCAATCGGATTTTATTTAATTCTCTATCCTAGGTCAAATTCATTTGGGTATTTATCATTTCAACCCGATTCCAATTCAATTCAAAAATCAACATAACAAAGGGAACTTGCAGTGTGATAACTGGGATGGTGTCAAAGTAAATAAACAAGCAATAACAACAATCAATAATAATCCAATAATCAATTCAAATAATCCCGAAATAATCGTATTAATTCGCATTGTTGTTTGTGCGAATTAATATAATTATCTCTAGAATCTACACTATCATTTCATGTAGATTAAAGATTATTACGTTACGGTTTTCCCCACTTGTCGTTCAATTTCAATTTCAAATTTAATACTACGCCAATTAATCCAATATACGTTCAAGGGTTCAAAGTAAAATTTACCAAATTCTACGTGTCAATTAACTTAACAATTAAATGGGGTCATATTATTCAAATTACCTAATCAAATTCAATACATACGTCAATTCACAATTTTAAACCATCCTACGTCAAATTCAATTACATAATATTCATCACTTTATACATTACAATTTAACATCCAATATAAACAACAAACAACAATCAATTATCAACCAAACTGGATTATTATTGCATACATAACAGATAACGGTGTCAGATGTCAAAGGTGAACTGATACATAAATAACGGTGCAATAAATAACAGCAGTATATTTCAATTGTCATTTCAGTTGAAATCAAATTTAATAAATAAAAGAATATCAATCGTGAGTGATTACTCACCTTTCGAGGCTAGAGATGATAGACTACAGAACAAGCAGCGAATTGAATCTTGACTAGACAATCGAACAATCCAAACGTCAAATCGCAAAGCAATGCAAGATTGGCACGAATTTGATGAAGGGAGGAGGCACGACAAACTAAAATCGATGAAACAAAATACAAATTAAGATTTCTATACAAATATTTAAGCCAATATTAAGTGAATCCTTATATCTATATATCAATATTTATGAAGTTCACTTCGACAAATTTTGGATCACTTTTATGTTCGTTGTTATTCTAAAAAAAAATCAATATCCATTTAAAGCACGTATATATAAAATAAAAATAAATATATTATAACTTGAAACCTCATATACACAGACTCAAGGTATATATATATATATATATATATATATATAATCAATAATAGAATTTAAAAGTACATAATGTATAAGTATTTAAACACACGATGATATAAATTATGATGTATATATATATATATATATATATATATATTCAAACAAAACATGTATAAAACTAAGGTATACATGAAAACTTCCGCATTTATATGTATATACTGGAACATATATCATATACATTATTATCAAACTGTAAACATACTATATATGCATGTGACTGAACAGCACCCTATATAAAATAACAATAATAAATCTTTTATTAAAACATAACGACTAGTATGTATATTAAGACTCATATAACTTATATATACAGTAAAATAAACCAAAGTACACAGTATATTAAGACACATATACTCAGTAAAATCAATAATATATACATATACGGTCTGCTTACCAACATATTATACATATGTAAACAGGAGTTCAATTCTTGAAGGCGGCAAAGAAAAAGATGTAAAATAAAAGAAAATAATATAATTCCTTACAAAACTATATATAGCTAATGTAGCCTGTATAAATATACTATTATACGATCTGCAAACCAATGCATACTCACAAAAACAATAAATTAGCATTTAGGCAATATATAGACTGGGTATTTGAGCATGACAGAAACATATCTATATAATATAAAATAACACTTTTATAACTTTATATATATAAACAAGATACATAAAGTACATAAGGATGGCTACCAGTTCAATACTCGACATATATGTGCATATATGCGGCGATGGCAACAAAGATGGAAGGGGTTGATTGAGTCGCGGCTGTTCGGAACAAAGGAGGCTTGGAGGCTGACTTTAGCAACTGGAAGGGAATGGTTGTTGCGTGGGTCGGCAAGGCGCGGAGGAAAAGGAAGATGCCGCAGTGGTGATGGAGTCGGCTTGGGAAGGAAGTGGACGGCTGTGGTGAAGTTATAGATTTAGGTGCGTTGCCGACGCCGATGTGGGCTGGAGGGTGATAGGCGGAGGTGGAGGGGCGGTTGCAGGGGTTCGCGGCTCGGCGTTGGTTAGTGACACGTCGGTGGCGGGTAGGTAGCATGGAAGGTCGGTTGGTTGCTGGCGGAGGCACGTGTGGTCGTATGCGTTTGATGGTTAGTGGTTCAATTGTGGAGGAGGGAAGAATAAGTGGGAAGAGGCTATGGTGAAGGATGAAGGCCATATGCATTGGGAAGAAGAAGTGGGAAGAGGGTATGAAGAAATATGCAGATGATGGCCACGTTCCAGATTCTTTTTTTTTCTTATCATCATTTTGAAGAGGCAGAACAAATGAAAGAGAAGTAATAGCGTACACACCCAAAAAAAAACAACCGGCGTAATATTCAATTCAATTGAATAGTGAAAGACAATGTATTGAATTCTGAACAAGAATAAAGGGTTGTGACCGTAGGTTTCTCACGGGGACAAACGAATGGACACAGGCAACCAAAAGATCATGAACAGGTACCGATACAGATTCCACCGCGTACCCGACTTCAAAATACGGAATGGAATATACCGTAGAGATCAGCACGACAAGACGATCAAAACGGTATACTAATATTGGTGGTACGATTGAATTATAAAAATTCGAATTTTCTACTAGCGGAAAATGCGCAAAAATCGCAGAAAATTAAGATCGACGGAGCCAAAGATGTCCGAATTTGAAAAAACGACAAACTGACAACTTGTTCAAAAGATGTTTTATAATTTTTTTATGTAAAAATATTTTGGTTTTGAAAATGTTTTATTTTCATCGCTTTTTAACTGATTATATTGAAGTAAATTTACGCACGAAATAAACTATCGTATTTTCGGACGAAAATTTACCGGTTGCTATATTTAACTAGACGCATTCCAAATATCAAATTTATATTTCAAAATTTTATCGTTTAAAATCCCGAAAAATTCCAATTAATAACGTTATTAAAATCGGCTAAATTTACGGGTCGTTACAAACCTACATTTCAAAAGGAATATGGATTAAGTATAGAATTTATAATGAAGCAAAGTATTATTTTTTCTACTTACTTGACCAGAAATTTATTCTCCATAGAGAAGTTCTTCTATCATACTTTTTGTGACGGTGATGAAGTTTCTATCATCATAAGTAAATGCTTCATCACTGAAAAATTTGATGGTTGTTAACAGAAGAATTTAAGATTAGCATGTACTGCGTTGTTCTATTTATTAGTTAATAAAAGAAAATAACAACGTTTGTAGAAGTTTGTATGAAAAGATAAATTAATTTATCTTTTTTAGTTTTGTTTAGTTTTTTTTTGTTTTTTTATTTGTAAATCATCAGATTTCATGTTGTAATAAAAAGCTTTATTTGAGTTATATGTTGTTAACATGTTGTAACATAAATAATATGTTATTAGAATAAATCTATAAACAATATTTGATTATTGAAGTGTAAATTTTATGCATGCCTTAATATTAAGGCTGAATTTAGAACTGTTGGTGATGCTCTTAGGTGAATTTCATATGTGATGGTGATCGAGGATTTAAAAACCTTATCTGATGTGAAGTTTTGTTTGTTATCGAAAATTTTGAGTAAAACATGGGTATTAAATCAGGCCTTCATTTAAGGCACTTACAGTATAAAACACAGATTTGATCTCTATATGACAAAAAAACACGGGCAATTCATGGACAAAAAAGTCCATGACTTGTATATGCCAAAATAAATATAGGTCGTGTTGCAAATTCTATAACTTCTATATGACTTCAGTAATATTAGCCTATACGTATCAACTAAACTTTTGCTATGATTCATATGCATATCATAAACCATGTTTGCGAAAGATATAACTAGTATGTTTATGAAAATACTAATTCTACTTGTTTACTCTATTTTTTCTGAGTTACTAAATTTGGAAGTCCAAAAGAACATGACAAAATGATAAAACAGTTCATTGTTAATGTTACTGATTGTGGTTTTTACTGTTAGCTTCAAGTACGTCTTCCCTTTTTTTATTACCATTGCTTAAATTTGTGTAGTCTATATCGCATATAATTAACAAACCTAAAAATGCAAAGCATCAAACCTAAAAATGAAAAGATAAAAATTAATTTATCTTTTTTAGTTTTGTTTAGTATTTTTATTTTGTAAATCATCAGATTTTGATGCTGAAATAAAAAGCTTTATTTGAATCATATGTTGTTATCATATTGTACCATAAACAATATCTTATTGGAATAAATCTATATTTAAGTAAATTGAATGAAAAATAGTTTAGTTACTTACTTATTTCCTCCAAGAATTTTGAAAAACATTTTGACAATTTATTTTTGTTCTTCAGTAAGATATTTGAGGAGTGGGCATTTCTCAACATTCCTTGGCTTCTTCTTCTTTTATGGTTCTTTTAGGATAACATCTTCAACAACAATAGGATTTTCGGGAGCAGTTTCTTGAGCAGGCACTTTCAGATTGTCAGATTTTAAACTATCTTGTGTCTGCTTTTCTAGTATGAAATCTTGAGTTTGCATCATATCAGAAGTTGGAAAATTAGCGGAACTGTTAATGTGAATTGTACCAACATTTTTTTTTTCTTACCTTTTTCAGCTTCTTTTTTTTTGTTCAAATTATCTTTTTCGTTCACATCGTGCTCTTCTAAATTTTCCAACTTCTGGAGTTTCATTTCAAGAATATAGATTCTTTTATCAGCCATTTCTCTTAAACGTCGCTCCTCATTTGATTGTTCTGCAACATTTTTCATCTCAGTTGTCAAAAGGTGACTTTCGATTCTAGCTCCATTATGTTACTAGCACATTGTTTGGCATATTTTTTAAGACTTGTGTCTTGTTAGCACTCATCTAATTTTATTTTTTTTGTTTTGGTCTTCTTCCACCTCAATAGCTTTTATTTTATTGGAAAAAAATTCTCTCTTCTTTTGTTATAGTTGCAATTTTTTTTTAAAATTTGCAAGGAATATATTTAAAGTTAAGCTTGCGTATATACTATCATTCAAGTACTAGACAAGTTACACACAACCGGTTTTGAGGTAACATAGTTCTGAGCTAAATAATTAATGAACATAATTAGTTTATAGAATCAAAGAGTTGTATAATAGAATAGGGTTAGTCCTACTTTCCTAGAACATGACAAGTTGATCATTTCTTATTTCTATCACGTTAGTTATAGACTTCCTAGTTGTTGTTATTATTAACTATTTATAAAAATTAGCTCTCTTAACTACCGGAAAAGGTGTAATACATCAAACTTACAAAGTGGAACTTGACTTCAGTATTTTAGCCTTTGATGTAATATTGTTACGCAATTCACATAGAGGTACGATCCTGTATAAGTACCAAGTTAAACTAGCTTAATTTCTATACTCATTTTGTTTTCTGTTATTTAGGCCACTAACATTCCAAGAAATGACATTCCAAGAAATTAAAAAAAATGCACAGTTTAAAAAAAGCTAGCATACTTTATCATTGTCAACTTCAGTGAGGTCTAAATCCTTTTTGTATAAATCCCATTTTCTCATTCTTGGGATTTAGGTTTGTAGATTTTCCTTCTCATCAATTATTTGTGATCGTTCATAAAACAGTACTGCAAGAAAAAGATAAATACATTTATATTTTTGTAATAAGTATAAATTTGAACATATTTATATTCAGTTAAAGTTATGAAAGCATACCAATAACACCACAGTACAACGTGGTGTACTTCTAGGGTCAGCATGATACTTTTAACATTTTCAAAACATTTTCACATATTGCCCGTGGCCAGGAGATTAAATTTAATTTTTTTTAAAATTTAACAACTTTGGCAAGAAACCCCATTGCATATAGCTTTGGTTATTTGGAAAAAGGAAAGTTATAATCAACAATAATAATAACAATTTCACTTAATCTTCATTTCCTTTTTCCTCTTCTAACAGTGTATTCGATCATAATGTTACTGTTTTTTTGCTGATTATGTCTTCTTCTTGAAAATTGGCACTTAAAAAATTGGAGAAATTTTCCATTGCTGAGGCTTTGTTAGAAGCCGATATAAGAAATAAGTCTTCTCCAGCTAATGGCATTCCGAATATTAGACTGACATCTTTAGGACTTATTTTGAGTAATTTGTTTCCAATTGTGAAAGCATTGTCTTTTACATCAAAAGAAGTAATGAGGTCATCTAAATTCGAATCACTTTTCTTTAAATCTTGTCGTGCTATTGAATCTCTAAGCAAAAAGTTGAAAAGGTTTTTGAATGGTGTTTTTTCTATAAAAGCTGTTGCTTCAGGTAAAAGAATGTTTCTCTCCTTTATAATTGACATCAATTTATAGATTGCATCCAAATTACATCTATATGTACCTATGTACTGTTGCCTTTTCTGCTTCTTGGCAATTTTTTTAATTTCGTACTAGTCAACATCATCTGAATCAGTAGTTTTTTCAGCCAGTTGTTATGAAATCGTTTTTTCTTCATCAGAGTTTTCTAATTGATTGTGTCTGGAGTCCTTATCTGTCAAGTCCTCTTTTTCATCAGCATCAGGTAATTCCTACGTTGGTCCAGTCTGATTCTACATTTATGAAAATCATAAAATCAATTGGAGGTAAAATTAACAATTTCATCAAAAATATCATATTGCACAAAAATTTGAATAAAAAACAATATGCTTTATTTTTTTAATTATTTTGTATTTTTTTGGGATTAAGATATTTTTTAGTATATAGTACCTCTTTTTCAAAAAAAGAAAAGATAAAGCACTTTTTTAGTATATAAAGTACCTCTTTCTTCAAAAAAATACAAAAAATCCAACAATTTTTTTGTAAAGAAATAATGTTTGAATTTTTCTATTTACACCAATTTCAATTTGCACAGTTTAAAATTTTCTTGTTCTAGATGATGTAACGACCCCTGTTTTTGAGTTAAATTTGAATTGAAAATTTATTTAAATTTTTGGGGATAAATTTGAAATAGATTAGTAATTAATATAATTTTTGGTTGAAACTGTGAATTTATTTGATTTTTTTCCAAATAAAACAAGATATTTGTTTATATATTATATATGTGCATAAATTGATTTCTAAATAAAAATTGGATTTGAGATTCAAAATAAATATTGAAATAAATTGAAATTGGGATTTGAAATTCAAACATAATGTGTTGGAATATCAATTGGATTTAAAAATATATTTTAAAATTAATAAGAATTTGTTCTCTAATTTTAATATACATATAATTTTAAAGTTATATTTTGAATTAAATACAAATGATTTTCAAAACAATTGTTTAAAGTTAAATCCTATAATATACGTATATGTGTTGATTACATATGTATATTTAAGTTGACTTTACATTGGATTTTCAAATTTAATATGAATTTGAATTTGGATTTAAAATTGAAATTCAAAATGATGGATATTTTAAAATGTTTTGGATTTTAAAATATACGAATAAGATTTTATTTCGTATGTAATTGGTTTTATTTTCTTTAAAGAAATATATATATATATATATATATATATATATATAAATTTAGATAAGAAATAGTAAATTAAGCAAAAGCTTTTTTTTATTTACATTAAAAATAAATGTTTAATACTTAAGTGACAAGTGTTAATATCTAAAGGCTTGTTTATACATGTGTTAAGTAATAAATAAAATTATATGACAAATGTTAAACTTTAAAACAAGTGTCACCTTAAATTTGTTATTTTTCTTCTATTCTTAGTAAACCACAAATTAACTTATAAAAACATATGCTTTCCCCCTCTTTATTTCTTTTCTATCTTCTCTAATCAAAAAACTAAGAAAACTCAAACTTATTCAATTCTATCAACCTGTAATTCATTTTCAACTTCAAAAGCAAACCAGCAAATCAAGAATTTAAAACCCTGTACAAATTTCTCAATAAAATCTGCAACTCAATTCCTCTAAACCAGAAAATGAATCAATTCAACAACCTGTAATCAAAAGTCTAAAATCCATTTTCAAACATCAAAAATCTGTGAATCATTTTCAATATCAAAATCAAGCCTGCAAGCATTTCTTAAAATCTAGAAACAAATGCCTGCATTTTTTTCTTTTTCAAAACTAAAGCAAGTTCAATGCATTCTTCCTCAAACCAGAAAATAATCCAAATTTATAACCTGTTAACCATTTTCAAACACAATCAAAACCCCAAACCTGTATCATTTCTTCAAGCAGAAACTCATTTAAATCTGTAATTAATCCTTCCTTATACCAGAAACAAATCAAATTTTACAGCCTATAATATCATTTTCAAAATCAAAGCCTGTATTTTTCTTTAACTTGAGATGAAAATAAAAAAGGTGCAAACATTCTCTTCAAACCTGGAATTTTTCTAAGGCAAGCAGTTCAAAACCAAAGCAGATTTCATCTGTGATTCAAGTTTCAACAATAAGCATTCTTCAGCAACTCAAATTTTACGTCAAATCAAAGAAGCAATTCAAGTTTAAAGTTTTCTAAAGCAAAAAGCATTCAAGTTTTCAAAATTAAAATCTGTTACAAGCTCTCTGTCCACTTTCTTTCAGGTGAGTAACATTTTTTTTTAAAAGTTTAAATCTGTTGCATGTTAATATATGGAAATAAGTGTGTTCTGGATGATTATATATAAGTGAATTATCTGTATATATGGATGTATAGAATGTGTGCATGCTGTTGTATCTGTGTTTACCTGTTCATAGTTTTCAAAGCTAAGGTTTTAAATCAAAATCTATTATCACTTAAACTAATCACTGTTAGGACTTAGAATCCAAACAAAATTTGTTTTTTTGATCATGAAGTAAAGTTTAAAATTTTATTTAAATGAATTAAAATTGAAATTGCTTTGTAAAATCAAGTAGAACATGGCAAGCTAGAGTTTTATTAAAATTCAAACATATTAATTCATTGATTCAGGTATAAAATCTAAATCCTTAAACTAAATCATTATTTTTAAGAATTAAATCACAATTTTTAATTATGGGATGTGCGAGCAGATTGGGTTTGTCTAGATTTTGTATTTTGGGAAGTTTCTGATGATCTAGATGATTGGGTTAGTTGCGGTCTTCTTCGGAGGTGGTTGGATGATCGGGGAGTTAGGGAAAAATGGCTGTAGGGTGCTCCAGGCATTATGGCGGCGGTGGATGGTCAGAGAAGTTTGAATCCCTAGTTTTGGTGATTGATCGGAAATGTGTTCATCACGACTCATCTGGATGATCGAGTTCAACAGAATTTAGGGAGATGGAAACTTGGAAGTGGTCGAAGGCGTGGCTGGAATCTCTAACATTCCGATGGTTGGAGGGACGAGCACGAGGGAGTTCCAGGTTGTGGTCTGTTGTTCCAGTTTTGAGCAATGTTCCTCGATTTTGATTTTATTGGAGGTTTGACTTCCTAATGTTCAGGATAAGGTGTGGGGATGATCGTCGACTTGCTAAATGCTATGGTGATGACCGGAGGTGGTCGGAGCCACCGTGCATATGCACGGTGCATGCTTGTATCGGGTGAGGCCTTGAATTGAAGGAGAAATGGTACTTGAGTTTTCTCGAGTCTTTCGCGTGTGTTGCTCGAAGTTTTATAGGTTTTGGCTAGGGGTTTTTAAGGTGTGGGCTCGGGTCATTTGATTGGTTACAGTTTTTAAAACCTGCCAGCGTTTTAAAATGAATTAAAAAAAATTGAAGGCAAGCTTTTAAACAAAGTTTTAAATCAAGTTTAAGTATGGATTCAAATTAACTTTTCTATCCTAATTTTGAAATAAATAAATTTTATAAAGTTAAACGTATAAACAAGATTAAGGTTTAGAGTATATTAAAAAAATGAAATTGTTTTCTAATAAATGTTTAAAACTTCATTTATATAAAATTATTTTATAAAAAGTTTTCCTTAATATTAGAATGGGAAGTTATATAAATTTGTTAAACTTAAGTTTGCAAGTTAAATTATTAATTTAATTTTAAAGCTTGATTTTTAGAAAAATATAATTAATTATTTTGTTTAAACCTTTTTTTAGTTTCTCTTATAAATGATAAATGTTTCTTTACCTTTGTAAATTGTTTTAAATTTTGATAAGTTAAATCATTTTTTTAAATCTTAATTACAAATGGAACTTAAAAGTTGATTAAAGGTGTAAATTGTTTTAAATACACATGTTAATGATATTTGAGTCATTAACAAATAAAATGATTTATCTTATAGAAAATTTAGGTTTTAATGATTAATTAAGTTAATAAGGTAATTAAGGAGTAATTAATTAATTTAGTTAATTATTAATGATTTAGATTAATTTATAATTAGAGATTAATTAATTGATAATCGAAGATTAATTAATTTGTAATTAATAATGGTTAATTAAAGAATAATTACTTAAGGAAAAGTAATTAAAGAATTGTTACTAGTTAATGAAAATTATTAACTAGGGATTATTAAATAATTAATTAATATGAATAAATTTAATAATTAATTATGTGAATTAATTAAAAATAATCATTTGTGGAATTATTTAAGTATAATTACTTAATGAAAGTAATTAAAGAGATTAATTACTCAGTGTAATTAATTAAATTAATGTGATTAGTTTAAGTTAATTAATTAGTTTAATTGATTTTAAATAATCATTGGATAATGGGTTAAGTATAATTACTTAGTGCAATTTATAAAGAATAATTACTTAGTGAAGCAATTAGTTGGTAATTACTGGATGTAATTAATTAAAGGATAATTAATTAATAAAAGTAATTTTGGGTTTAATTACTTTGTGTAATTAATAAAGAAGAATAATTACCTTGTAGAAGTAATTAAGAATTAATTACTTAGTGTAATTAATTTAAGAATTAATTGATAAATTTATTTAGAAGTTAATTTAATAATGTAATTAATTAAGGGTAATTAATTACTGAATGTGATTAATCAAGGATTAATGAATGTGATTAATTAAAGAATAATTAATTAAATAAATAATTAAAGGATAATTACTTAAATGTAATTAAAGAATAATTAATCAAAGAAGATTTGTTAAGATAGATGATTATTTAATTAATCTGCAATTAACTGATAATAAGTAAGCATGATTAAGGTAATCCAAGTAATTTAATTAGAATTAATTAATTAAGAATTTATCAATCTTACTTAGGGATGTTTGAATTCTATTAATTGTTGAATTGTTTGATATTCCTGATATATTATGCTTTATGCTATGAATTGTTCTGGTGTGATTTGTGATGATGTAATTTATTTATCTGTGATAAATTCACGTTGTTTGTCTATGAATCTGATGCAGCACACCAGGCCTTGAGGCGCGTGAGCGACCTAACACATGCCTTGAGTCGCGTGAGCAACCTAACGAGTTATGCGAGCGACCCAACTCCCTGCCTGAGTCACCTGAGCGACCTAACGAGTTATGCGAGTTATGTAGTGAAGGATGATGCAACGACCTAGCAAGTTAAGTCGCTCAATTATGCCACGTTCTCATATTATGTCGCTCATTCCTTAAGTCGTTTCCCTATGCCGCTATCTTCTTATGTCGCGCCGTGACAGGTCGCTGGTTTCTTAAGTCGCTTGCTTATGCCACATCACTATAGCCGGTTCTCTTAAGTCGCCTAATTCCTTAAGTCGTCTGCTTCGTTAAGTCGCTGCTGCCTTAAATCGCCTGCTTCCTTAAGTCGTATATTCTTAAGTCGCTGATGCTTATATCGCTGATTCCTTATGTCGTATGTTGTTGAGTCGCTCGAGTTGAGCCGCTGGTTTCTTATGTCATATTGTTTGTTATGTCGCGTTGTTGTAACTCGTATATTGTTATGTGTGTTGTAATTGTTAACTCGTTTGTTGTTAATTCGTAGGTCGTGAGTCGTTGTGTGAGTCACTGTGATAAGTCGCAAGTCTATGTGTTGTAAAATTCCTATAAATAGGGATGTGTTGTCACTTGTAAACGGAGTTGATTTTGAATAAAATTGTTTGTGTGCTTTTGCCACTTTTGTTGAAGTTGAGTGTGATCGCCTTCTTCCATATTCGGATATTCGAGTGCGCTCGAATCAACGAATTTGAAGCCGATTCACGGAATCTCGTGCGCGAGATCAACGTTGAAGAATCGTAGATCTTTTAACGCGGAATCATGCACGATCAATGTGTTGAAGATAGCTAGAATCCGATATCTCGAGAGATCAACGGATTTGGACATTTATCTTGGTATCGTTTTATCGTCTTGCTTCATTTGTTATTTCCGCTGCGTCAGTTTGGTATCAAAGCATTATTAGCACGTCAACGTATAATCCGCTGCGTCACTTTTTGGTATCAAAGCCCAGACAATTCATATCCGAGACATATTAGTTTGAAGCCGAGCTAAGTCAAAGCCGAGTCAATCCAGTTGGGAGCCGAACCAGGATAAGTCAGAGACGATTAAAGTCAAGTTAGACCGGAGCCAAGTCAAAGAAAAGAGATTGTGAATGAACATGCCTCTGAGACATGCTAACCGCTATCATAATGTTGAAGATGTACATAGAAGACAAGAAGCTGAGCAGATGAGCAGCGTATGAATGAAAAGTTCAATGAGGGTATTGAGAAATTGGACAAATTGATGGAAGACATGAATCAAAGTCAAAGGAGAACGTCACCAGTTTCGAATCAGAGTGGAAACCGGGTTTCACCATCGGTTTCGAGAGAATGTCACCACAGTCTTATCGAGATAGAAGAGAATCATCAGTTTCAATGAGGTGAGAACACCATGAGTATCGAAATGAAGAAAGAAGAACTCAACATGGGTTTGAGTATGAACCATATCGTGATGCTGAAAGACATGGTAGAAGGGACATGTATGATCGTAGAGATGTAGATGGTCGAGATCGATATCGACATACATATGATTTTGAGGAATATGGTGATGGAGGTAGTATTCATTATCGAGATCGAGGCCAAGTGCGAAATCGATATCAAGATTCAGAAAATGATCGTAGATGGGAGTCAGGTATGCAGATGGAAATTCCAGAATTCAAAGGTGGTATGCAAGCAGAAGAATTTCTTGACTGGTTGTCAAATGTTGAAGAAATTTTGGAGTTCAAAGATGTGCCTGAGAATCGAAGAGTCCAATTAGTTGCTACAAGACTAAGGGAAAGAGCTATGGCTTGGTGGCAACAAACTAAACTAACTCGGGAGAGAACGGGAAAATCAAAAGTTGTTACTTGGGAGAAGATGAGAAAGATGATGAAAGCAACTTTCTTGCCGTACAATTATCAATTTCTTATGTATCAACGTTTGTAGAATTTGAGACAAGGGACGAGGACGGTGAATGATTATGCAGATGAATTCTATCAGTTGATTGTCAGGAATGATATTATGGAGACAGAGGAACAGCTAACGGCTAGATATATTGGAGGGTTACGAATGCAGATTCAAGACATGGTGAATATGTTTAATCCAATGTCTGTTGCTGAAGCACATCAGAAAGCCTTAGCTTGGGAGAAACAAGGGAGAGGAGGTGGTGGTGTGTTTACAAGTTCCAACAACCAGAATAAGAGTGCTAGTAGCAGTGCTAATGTTTCCAAGGCAGTCAGTAAACCAATTGTCAAAGAAGCCGCTAAAGCAAAGGTCAATGACGGTATCAAGTGCTATAATTGTCAAGAGTTTGGGCATAAAAGTAATGAATGTACAAAGCCAAAGAAGAGAGCATTAGTTGCAGAGGAATGTGAGTATGAGGATGTGGAAGCTGAAGTCGACTATTCTCAACCATCGAAGTTTGATGAAGATGAAGATGAAGAAGTTGTGTCGGGAGATGAAGGATGTAACTTGATGATGAGGAGGTCTTGTTTAGTACCAAAGCGTGAGAATGATTCTAGTTGGCTAAGAAGCAATATCTTTCAGTCTACATGTACTATCTTGGGGAAGGTTTGTCGATTTGTTATTGATGCGTGAAGCTGTGATAACATTATTTCTGAAGAAGCCATCACGAAGTTAGGGTTGAAGACTGAAAAGCATCCTAGATCTTATAAACTGGCAGGGCTAAAGAAAGGTGGAGAAGTGACAGCGGGAAGACGAGCATTTGTTACATTTTCTATTGGGAAGAAGTACAAAGATGATATATGGTGTGATGTTGTTGATATGGATGTATGTCATTTACCATTGGAAAGACCATGGCAATATGATAGAGCTGTACAACATAATGGTCGCACCAACAGCTACAGTTTCATGTTCGAAGGTACTCAAATTACTTTGGTTCCTAAGAAGCGTGAACAAAGTGAAAGCAAATCAGAGAAGAAGGTGGAATCAACTATCCTATTGACTTCGAAAGAATTTATTGAAGAGGTGAAAGATAGTGCTGAATTGTTTATGATGATTGGGTATGAAACCAGTGAAGATGTTGAAATTCCTGCGGAGGTTAGACCAGTGTTGAATGAATTTGAAGATGTCTTTCATGTGGAATTGCCCAAGGAATTACCGCCGCTAAGGGATATACAACATCAGGTTGATCTAGTACTAGGTGTTGTTTTACCGCATAGGCCACATTATCGAATGAGTTCAAAGGAGCACGAAGAGTTGAGGAGACAGGTTGAGGAGTTGCTTGAGCAAAGACGTGTTTGAGAGAGTTTCAGTCCTTGTGTTGTACCAGCTTTGTTAGTGCCGAAGAAAGATGGTTCATGGAGAATGTGTACAGATAGCAGGGCACTCAACAAAATAACTGTCAGATATAGATTTCCTATGCCAAGACTTGATTATCTATTGGATCAACTTAGTGGGTCTGTAATCTTTTCAAAGATCGATCTTAAGAGTGGTTATCATCAGATTCACATTAGACCAGGTGATGAATGGAAGACAACATTCAAGACTCGGGAAGGATTATATGAATGGCTGGTCATGCCGTTTGGTCTATCTAATGCACCAAGTACATTTATGAGGGTGATGAATCAAATTTTCAGAGCTTACATTGGGAAGTTTGTTGTTGTTTACTTTGATGATATCTTGATCTATAGTGCTAGCACAGAGGAGCATATTCAACACTTGGGAAAGGTGTTAACTATTCTTCGTCAAGAACAGTTCTATGCAACGATGAAGCAATGCGTGTTTATGACGCCAAATGTTTTATTTCTGGGTTATGTTGTGTCTGAGAAAGGGATACAAGTGGATCAAAGTAAAGTAGCCACAATCAGAAATTGGCCACAGCCCAAAACTATAACAGAAGTTAGAAGTTTTCATGGATTAGCTTCATTTTATCGAAGATTTATACCGCACTTTAGTAGTGTGATGGCTCCTGTTACTGATTGTATGAAGGGAAAGAAATTTTCATGGACGAAAGAGGCAGGATTTGCTTTTGAGCAAATCAAGGAACTTTTAACCTCAGCACCGATTCTAGTGTTGCCAGATTTTCAGTTACTATTTGAGTTACATACGGATGCATCTAAAGTTGGAATCAGAAGAGTATTGAGTCAAAAGGGTCGTCCAATTGCCTATTTTAGTGAAAAACTTTCTAGAGCAAAGATGAGATACAATACTTATGATGTGGAGTTTTATGCTATCGTGTAGGCTGTGAAGCATTGGAGACGTTACTTGTTCCATAAAGAATTTGTTTTGTATATGGACCATGAAGCGTTGAAGCATTTACAAGGGCAGAATAAAATTGCAGCTAGGCATGCATCGTGGATAGCTTATTTGCAGCAATTTACCTTCGTCGTAAAGCACAAGTCTGGAGTAACTAATCGCGTTGCCGATGCATTGAGTCGGAGGGAGAATTTACCGACAATCATGCGAGTAGAGGTGATGGGTTTTGACTTACTTCCAGATTTTCTTACATCAGGTTCTTATTTTTCCAAGATCTTAGACAAAGTCAAGCAGGGAATCATCGATGGATATATGCTGGTTGATGGTTTTCTATTCAAAGGAAATCAGTTGTGTGTTCCAGATTGCAGTTTACGAATGAAGATCATCAAAGAATTACATGAAGAAGGACACGTGGGCCGCGACCGTACTATGCAGTTGATCTCAAAGTCTTATTTTTGGCCGTCAATGAGAAAAGAAGTTGAAAAGTTTGTTCAGAGGTGCCATATTTGTCAAGTTTCAAAGGGGACTGCGATAAATGCAAGTTTATATTTGTTGTTTCCTATACCTATTAAGACATGGGTGGATGTTAGCATGGACTTTGTATTGGGTTTGCCGAGGATGCAACGTGGCAATGATTCTATCTATGTGGTGGTTGATCGATTTTCAAAAATGGTACATTTTATCGCATGCAAGAAGACGATAGATGCAGTTAATGTTGCACAGTTATACTTCAGAGAGATCTATCGTCTTCATGGGTTGCCTGAATCTATTGTATCAGATAGAGACACTCGTTTCCTGAGTCATTTTTGGATGAGTCTATGGAAAATGGTCGGGAAAAAGTTGAAATTTAGTAATGCTTATCATCCACAGACGAATGGACAGACAGAGGTTGTGAATAGATCCCTAGGTAATCTATTGAGATGCCTTGTGAATGATAATTTGAAGAGTTGGGATTCCAAGCTGTGTCAAGCTGAGTTTGCACACAACCATGCAATTAATCGTAGCACTGGTTTCAGTCCATTCCAGGTTGTTTATTCAACAATTCCGAAGGGACCATTGGATTTATCTATGGTACCACACCAGAAAAGAGTGATCAAACGAGCTAGTGATTTTGTGAATGAATTGCAAGGGTACCACAAGATTGTGCAGGAACGATTGCTTAAGATGAATGAGAAATATAAGCAATCAACAGATATCAAACGACGACATATTGAATTCAAAGAAGGAGATTTTGTATATGCAGTATTGACTAAGGATCGATTTCCTATTGGTGCTTACAACAAGCTAGCTGCTAGAAAGATTGGTCCTTTGGAGATTGTAAAGAAGATTAATGAGAATGCTTATCAAGACTGCCGGATCATATCCATACTGCTGACATTTTCAACGTCAAACATTTGATTCCATATCATGAGAATAAGCATGTCGAAGAAGAGGAAAATGTGAATTCGGGGTCGAATTCTTTTCAACCAGGGAAGGATGATGCAGCGCACCAGGCCTTGAGTCGCGTGAGCGACCTAACGAGTTATGCGAGCGACCTAATTCATTGCCTGAGTTACCTGAGCAACCTAAAGGGTTATGCAAGTTATGTAGTGAAGGATGATGCAACGACCTAGCGAGTTAAGTCGCTCAATTATGCCGTGTTCTCATCTTATGTCGCTCATTCCTTAAGTCGTTTCCCTATGCCGCTATCTTCTTATGTCGCGCCATGATAGGTCGCTGGTTTTTTAAGTCCCTTGCTTATGCCGCATCACTATAGCCGATTCTCTTAAGTCGCCTACTTCCTTAAGTCGTCTGCTTCCTTAAGTCGTTTGCTTCCTTAAGTCGCTGCTGCCTTAAGTCGCCTGCTGCCTTAAGTCGTATATTCTTAAGTCGCTGATGCTTGTATCGCTGATTCCTTATGTCGTATGTTGTTGAGTCGCTCGAGTTGAGCCGCTGGTTTCTTATGTCATATTATTTGTTATGTCGCGTTGTTGTAACTCGTATATTGTTATGTGTGTTGTAATTGTTAAGTCGTTTGTTGTTAATTCGTAGGTTGTGAGTCGCTGTGTGAGTCACTGTGATAAGTCGCAAGTCTATGTGTTGTAAAATTCCTATAAATAGGGATGTGTTGTCACTTGTAAAGGGAGTTGATTTTGAATAAAATTGTTTGTGTGCTTTTGCCACTTTTGTTAAAGTTGACTGTGATCTCCTTCTTCTTCCATATTCGGATATTCGAGTGCGCTCGAATCAACGAATTTGAAGCCGATTCACGGAATCTCGTGCGCGAGATCAACATCGAAGAATCGTAGATCTTCTAACGTGGAATCGTGCGCGATCAACGTGTTGAAGATATATAGAATCCGGTATCTCGATAGATCAACGGATTTGGGCATTTATCTTGGTATCGTTTTAACGTTTTGCTTCATTTGTTATTTCCGCTGCGTCAGTGTGGTATCAAAGCATTATTAGCACGTCAAAGTATAATCTGCTGCGTCAATTCTGTGAATGGAGATAAGCGTTATTGGATTATACCGCTTATCGATATTGATGTGCTTGAATTTGTGACGATTGATGTTATTTCACTATTGTGTAAAACCCTTAGACTACCCTTACACACACAAATGTGGATTGCACGAGGAAATTGGTTAAGTCGTAGATTTTTAAAATGGTTTCAAAGTTGAATTTTGAATCCAAATGGTTTTGGAAATGAAATTGGGTTAAATACGAAAAGTTTTTAAAAAAGAGTTTTAAGGATGAAAGTTATTTTGAATAACTTGATAAAGTTTTGAAATTTAAATAAATTTAAATAATTCGATTTGAATTTGAATTCAAGATTTGAAAGTGAATTCTATGATTGGAAATTATGGTTTAAAAAGGGTTATACGAGTTATAATGTGTTTATATGGGTTTAAACCATTTTAAAAATATTGTTTTGGGAATTTGAGTTTACCCAAGGGCTTTAACTTGTACAAATGTAATCGGATTTTTCTGAAACGAAAACCATTTGTTTTCACATAATTAAAGCTTTCATATAAGGATAGAAATTTCAAGTTTGTAATGAAAATGGTTTTCCAAGTTATGAATGAATCTTTGGGAATGATTTTGAAAGCTATGAATTAAATCTTTGATTCAAAGATTGGACGAGTTAATCCAATTTGAAGTGGAAATTGTTTTGAAATCTGTGAACAAATCTTTGTGAAAAATGGGTGAACTTTGTGAATCTTTTTGCTTAAAGATTTTGAAAATGGCAATTAGTTAAAACCATTTGAAAGGAAAGTTTTGGGTTTTAAGTTGTGACATAACTGAAATCCCAATATCCATATGTTTTTAAATATTGCGCTTATTACTCGGTTTAGCCGCGAGAGGACCTTGTGTCATATAACCCAATCCAAATAACGATACGACGTCATGGATAGCATTTGAAGACCGATGGTGAAGAATGGGTGTTTTCGAGAATGAAAGGTTACCCGTCGAATGTCTCTGCACTGAGTCGCGCCAGTGTAGAGATCTCCATATGTGATGGGGAGTCCGATCGGGATTGTGAACACCCGAATTGCCAAGGCTTCTTTGGAAGTGCCTTCTGTTCTGTTCGAACCCGGAACAAACTTGTATGGATGTGTGTCTGACGTTACACTTTGAGATGTAAAGCTGGTTTCTATCAAATACATTTCTGTTTGGTGGCGGAGATTTATTCTCTTAGCTTAACACCCTTCTCTGAGACGTATGAGCTCAGAGGTTATGTGGATGATGGTTACTAGTAATACATTCCCAATTTGATAATGTGACATACGAAGTGCTGCTGATCATTTGTTGATTGAAGCATGGCTATTGTGTAAAGCGTAGCTTTGTGGACGAGACTTCGTCGAGCCTCACAACCCAGAATGGTCGAAATAGGAAAGATGCAACAAGGTTATTTAGGGTAGCGCCCCCTGTTGGTATGTTCGTTTCCTTCTGGATAGAGGTGCTATCGTGGTATGAAGCCTAGATATTTTACCTATGTGGTTGCTGTAAATTTATTACTTTGTGGTTGTTGGTGAATCCCGGGATAAAAGTTGGTTACGACCAAGGAGTGGCATACTCGTGTAGTAGTTACCTAGTTAAAGAGGTAACCCGACCTTGTGTTGGCAGAGATCCGGTTAGGTTCTCGGGGCATCCCTCTAGAGGCGTACCCATGTGGCCCAGGAAGTTCCTTTGCCTGACCATTTGTTGGAAATCCAATCACCAATATGCGTCCAGTACGATTTTAATCATAGAACCTGCCAACTAATATGGTAGCTATAGTAGGCATACTATAATGGTACGTATGCTGGCTAAGATTAATATTATACTTTCGAAAGGTTTTCTACACTATGCACTAATAATAATATCAAAAGGATGTTGCGTAGTAAGCATGTTTGACTATCATAAGGAGAAATCTCCTCCAAGTGTGCGATTGCATGGTATGTGTGCCGGGATGCCTTATGATAGTTTCATTTTCCAAAAGAATTGCAGTTTTATTTTAAATTCTTTTGTTATTTGTTTCTGTTTAAAACTGTTTTTGTTGCTCACACCAGTCTCATGACTGACCCAGAGTTTATTGTTCCCTTTCTAAACTTTGGGCACCCACAATTTTCCACACGGGTAGCCTAGAGTCAGGTTTAGTAGATTATATGGAGCTAGTACAGTCTTTGGATTCTTATGACCGGCCTTGCTTAGTACAACTTGATTGGGAGTATGAGCTATTTCTGGATTGGTGCTTTGGAGATAGAGATTGCTGATATTGGAGTTTCTTCTTTGGTGATCAAGATTATGTTAGTGATTTGTAGTATCATATCTCTGATATGTGTTTGGTAGTTGTATCATCATTGTATATCATTGGATATTGTATTCATTGGATTATATGATATACTCATTTCTTCCGCTGTGTTGTTATACTTAATGTGTTATATGCTCCAACACGAATCAGATTTCAATGGTTGAATCTGCGACATTCGAGTACAAGTGAAGTATGGGTGTTGATTTTCGAACGCTGAAATTTGGTTCGTGACAACTTGGTATCAGAGCTGAAGGTTGAAATTTAGCTCAGGAGTATAACACATTAGGTAACTCATTAAAAATAGGGTGAAGTATACCCTAGAATGAGTATTCCCCAAGATATCCGTCTGTATGCCTCAGTAAATTCTCTTACTATCCACTGATAATGAGCATGGGTGCAAGAAGAAGATGAGATAGGGGACAAGGAAATATGACTACAAATGGTCGATACCCTGTAACAACAAGGAAAAAAATCTTTCTATATTAACCTCTTTTGTTCATCATCAAGTTTCAATTCTTTGATAGATCCTAGCAGCTCCAAGAAGAAGCTTTGAGGAGAGATCATTATTTTGGCTGAGTCAAAGAACGAGTTGGCATGGGACATAAACTCCAGATAGGTCATAACTATTTGCTTTAGAAACTATAGTTGATAGGTATACTTTGTTAAAACTTAAGTTTTGGGATTGTCCCCTACTTACAAATTTCGAGGATGAAATTTTCCTAAGAGGGAATCTGTAACGACCCCGGTTTTTGAGTTAAATTTTTATTGGTAATTTAATTAAATTTTTCGGATAAATTTGAATTAAATTAGTAATTAATATAATTATTGGATGAAATTGTGAATTTATTTGATTTTTTTCCAAATAAAATAATATATTTGTTTATTTATTATATATGTGTATAAGTTGATTTTTAAATAAAATTTGGATTTGAGATTCAAAATAAATATTGAAATAAATTGAAATTAGGATTTGAAATTCAAATATAAATGTGTTGGAATATCAGTTGGATTTAAAACTATATTTTAAAATTAAAAAGAATTTGTTCTCTAATTTTAAGAATTAAATACAAATGATTTTCAAAACAATCGTTTAAAGTTAAATCCTATAATATATATATGCCTGTTGATTATATATGTATATTAAAGTTGACTTTAAATTGGATTTTCAAATTTAATTTGAATTGAATTTGGATTTAAAATTGAAATTCAAAAAGATGGATATTTTAAAATGTTTGGATTTTAAAATATATGAATAAGATTTTATTTTGTATGAAATTGGTTTTATTTTCTCTAAAGAAATATATATATATATATATATATATATAAATTTATATAAAAAATAGTAAATTAAGTAAAAGCTTTTTTATTTACATTAAAAATAAATATTTATTACTTAAGTGACAAGAGTTAATATCTAAAGGCTTGTTTATACATGTGTTAAGTAATAAATAAAACTATATGACAAATGTTAAACTTTAAAACAAGTGTCACCTTAAATTTTGAATTTTTCTTTTATTCTTAGTAAACCACAAATTAGCTTATAAAACATATGCTTTCCCCTCTTCATTTCTTTCCTTTCTTCTCTAATCAAAAAACTAAGAAAACTCAAACTTATTCAATTCTATCAACCTGTAATCCATTTTCAACTTCAAAAGCAAACCAACAAATCAAGAATTTAAAACCCTGTACACATTTCTCAATAAAATCTGCAACTCAATCCCTCCAAACCAAAAAAAGAATCAATTCAACAACCTGTAATCAAAAGCCTGAAATCCATTTTCAAAAATCAAAAATCTATGAATCATTTTCAATATCAAAATCAAGCCAGCAAGCATTTCTTAAAATCTGGAAACAAATGCCTGCATTTTTTTCTTTCTCAAAACTAAAGCAAGTTTAATAAATTCTTCCTCAAACAAGAAAATAATCCAAATTTATAACCTTTTAACCATTTTCAAACACAATCAAAACCCAAAACCTGTATCATTTCTTCAACTAGAAACTCATTCAAATCTGTAATCAATCCTTCCTTATACCAGAAACAAATCAAATTTTATAGCCTATAATATCATTTTCAAAATTGAAGCCTGTATATTTCTTTAACCTGAGATGAAAATCAAAAGGGTGCAAACATTCTCTTCAAACCTGGAACTGGTCTGAGGCAAGCAGTTCAAAACAAAAGCAGATTTCATCTGTGATTCAAGCTACAACAAGAAGCATTCTTCAAAACCTCAAGTTTTAAGTCAAATCAAAGAACCAATTCAAGTTTAAATTTTTCTAAAGCAAAAAGCGTTCAAGTTTTCAAAATTAAAATCTGTTACAAGCTCTCTGTCCACTTTCTTTCAGGTGAGTAACATTTTTTAATTTTTTTTTAAATCTGTTGCATGTTAATATCTGGAAATAAGCATGTTATATGTGATTATATATAAGTGAATTATCTGTATATATGGATGTATAGAATGTATGCATGCTGTTGTATCTGTGTTTACCTGTTCATAGTTTTCAAAGCTAAGGTTTTAAATCAAAATCCATTATCTCTTGAACCAATCACTGTTAGGACTTAAGATCCAAGAAAAATTTGTTTGTTTGATCATGAAGTAAATTTAAAATTTTATTTAAATGAATCAAAATTGAAATTGCTCTGGAAAATCAAGTAGCACAGGGCAGGCTTGAGGTTTGTTAAAATTCAAACATATTAATTCATTGATTCAGGTATAAAATCTGAATCCTTAAAACAAATTATGATTTTTAAGAATGAAATTGTTATCCCGCTTTTTGGCAAAGCCGTGATACCAAAATATTGGTCGAAAACAAAAGACAGTTCGTCTCAAAGATTGGTTGTACTTCGCTTCGCTATGGATATCGATGAATTTTGTCCGAGTCCGGATCGGGCCACAATTGACAAGACATGATGACCAAAGCTGTGGAAGCCAGCGTTTCAAATCTCAAGTCAATCGGAGCTCGTATGTGCAAGTTATAATCGATTCAATCTAAGGAAAGAGCATGCCATTCGAATCCATCAGGTTCAAATCCATCAACATGACAATGCCTCGCTCCATTCGAATCCATCAGGTTCGAATCCATCAGGAGTTAGTCACTTCGAACCGATCTTGTTCGTATCGATCGAGTTCGAACCCATTAGGATGCCTCAGCTCGAATCAGTCACGTTCGAATCCACGAACAAACACTTGTTCGTATCCACCAAGTCAACTAGCTTGATGACGTGTCACCCCACGATACGAAGGCGGCGAGATCTAAGGGATCGAAGCATTCAACCCGGAGAGAATACCGGATCGCCTCGAAGGACGTGCGCCACCTCAGCACGGAACCACGTGAGCCGATGGAGTTGAAGACATCGATTCGAAGGAATCGGTTCGAAGAAAACAGCAACCGAAAGACTTCATTTCGAATCCACGATAACTCGAGATCTACTGATCCAAATGCAATGAAATTTTCACAGAAGCTTCCATGCAAGGTAAAGTTTGTTCCTGCCAAGTTTCAGCTCGATTGGGTCATTTTTTGATGGATTCTAAATCACTTCGAATTGATCTCAGATCGAATCGAAACTTGGTGGGGTCGGTCACGTGGGCCCACTCACGTGCCAAAAAAGTCTCCCGAAGTTTAAGCGAGATCTGGGCCTCAAACGCCTATAAATAGCACCCTGAAGGCTACAGAAAGGGGATCTTCCGCCATTGAACGTCGAGACTCTGCCGGATCCAATTCCATACTTCATTATCGCCGTCGTAATCAGATTTGAAAGCTATCATTCATTGTAATCCGCTGTAATCGATTGAAATCATTAAGTGAATCAATAAAGATACAAACTTCAGGGTGGATGTAGGCAAGATCACCGAACCACTATAAATCCTGTGTTTGTGATTGTTGTTGGTGAATTATTGTGATTGTTATTGCTTAGATCTGAGTTCTATATTGATTGTTGCTGATTTGTGTTCATAAACAGGTGCTTTCATGATATTGGGTGTTTGTGACTAATTTTGGCGCAAACATTTTGGTGCTTTCACTGAGAAAAAAGCCGATTCAGGATAATTTGAATTTGAAGACTTAAGAATTTAGATCTAAGAACCATGACGAGACAAACAAGTAAGAAACAAAGGTCAGAGAGAAGTGAACACCAAGGAAGTCAAGAGGCTTCTTCAAGAGCGAATCAACCGTCGATCTTCATCACTAGGGACGAGATGGAGACAATGATGAAGAAACAAGAGGAGTTGATCCAGAGTTTATTTCAACAGATAGGACAGCTTGGAACACAGAATAGAGAAGCAGATGGAGTTCGAAACGGAGCAGGACCATCCGGCGTAGCACCTGAACTAGGGGGCACGCACATGGAGAATGTCGATCCACTCTCGGAAAGAGAGAGAGGAGCATCTGCGCAACCTGGGAGTAGCAGAGGAGTGAACGCTCAGTCAGGGGGGCAGATCCTGGAGTTCTCTCGTGAACTCAGGGGGCAGGCTGAAAGTGGTGAACGAAGATTGCATCTCGGAGACAGTGAAAGATTGGCGGAGATGGTTAGAAGAGCTACGAGAGGCGGTTTGGTAAACAAAGACCTGGAGGACGTTAATAGGAGTCCTTTTACTCCAGCAATCAGACAAGCTAGGAACCCACCGGATTTCGAGTTACCATCGTTGGACATGTATAACGGGATAACGGACACCACAGTTCATCTAACGAAGTATATGAGGCATATGGAAGTGCTGTGGGCATCAAATGAGGTTATGGCCCGGTGCTTTCCATTGTACTTGGTGGATATTGCAGCGTTATGGTTTAGAAAACTAGAGAGTGGATCTATCGGAACATGGAATGATTTAACTGAGAGATTTATGAGACAATTCAGGGTTCACATTACAAGACCCAAGAATGTGATAATTTTGGCAACCCTAAAGCAGAAAACCGGAGAAATCTTGAGGAGTTATCTAATGCGATTCAATGCAGCAGCAGCTTCGGTGGATCGAGCAGATCCATCTATGGTTGTGATGGCAGCTGTGACCGGAGTAGCTGATGGCACAGAGTTCAAAAACTCATTGACTAAAGATCCACCTGTGTATCTAGGGGAATTCTATGACGAGGTAGAAAAGTTTTTATGATTAGAAGATGCGAATGCAGAAAGAGAAGAAGGAGAGGGAATAGAAGTTTATGTGCTTAAAGACAAAAAGCCTTTCGAAAAGGACTCCGGCACGGATAAAGGAAAATGAAAGGCCGAGGATAGTGGTAACGGGCCAAAGCGACTGCGGAGAGAGGCACGACTCACGACCTATTCAGAATTGAATGAGAGTTTGGAGCGAATTTATCAGGATACCAAGGAGCAGGTTCCGTATCGTAGACCAATGCGAAGGGATCCAACCTCTGACGAAAGAAAATCAGATAAGTTTTGTGTATTTCATGAATTAAACGGTCATAACACTAATGATTGTAGGCATCTGAAGGACGAGGTGGAAGGGCATATCAGGAACGGTATGCTCCTTCAGTATGTGAGGAGGCGAACTCCAGCAGTGGAACCAGAGCGACCACCGTCTACGTCAGCTAGAGACGACCCTGAATCAAGGCACCGTTTGATTATCAATTGACTGAAATAACGATGGACAAGTCGTAAGCTTCCTACTAACACAATTAAATCATTTACACATGTATGAGATCGCGAACGATCCCCAGGCATGCTCTGAATGATCATTGACCATTTCGTAGTGGGAACTTACACTTTGACATCCTTGCTTTGCTTTTGTTTCGTTTTGATTTGGACATTTAGACTTTGTTTGTTTGGACATTTCTATTTTAAAACTCATCAGTTGAATGGATATCTGGTTCGGATAATTCTGAAATGGCTAAGCCACTTACACATGTACGGGGTCACGAACGGTCCTTAGGCATGCTCTGAGATGGCGATTAACCACCCTAACAAACGATCCAGGGACCCACTCGAACGTGAACCTGGTATCAACAATACCAAGCCTCCCTGGGCACACTTATTCGCCTCCAATAGGCACACAAACGATCCAGGAACTCACTCGAACGTGACCCTGGCATCGATAACACCAAGTCCTCCAGGGCACACTTTCTCGCCTCGAACGGTACCCGACCACGAACGGTCACAATTCGCCTCGAACGGTCACAAATTCGCCTCGAACGGCACATGATCGCGAACAATCACAATTCGCCTCGAACGGCACCCGACCGCGAACGGTCACAAGTCGCCTCGAACGGCGCCCGACCTCGAACGGTCACAACTCGCCTCGAATGGCACAACTCACCTCACCTCAAATGGCTCGATCCCGAATGGTCATCATTTGGGGTCCGACGCTTGACCATGAATGGTCGCACTTCATCTCAAATATCTCGATCCCGAACGGTCGTCATTTGAGGTCACATAAAACTGTAAATTCCCTTGCAGGACATCAACAGGATATGAACATCCAGCTCATGGCATTACAAAACATGCCTTCCTACCACAAGGCATATTTTGGGGGGGCAAATGTTATCCCGCTTTTTGGCAAAGCCGTGATACCAAAAGATTGGTCGAAAACAAAAGACAGTTCATCTCAGAGATTGGTTGTACTTCGCTTCGCTATGGATATCGATGAATTTTGTTTGAGTTCGGATCGGGCCACAATTGACAAGACATGATGCCCAAAGCTGTAGAAGCCAGCGTTTCAAATCTCAAGTCAATCGGAGCTCGTATGTGCAAGTTATGATCGATTCAATCTAAGGAAAGAGCATGCCATTCGAATCCATCAGGTTCGAATCCATCAGCATGACAACGCCTCGCTCCATTCGAATCCATCAGGTTCGAATCCATCAGCATGACAATGCCTCGCTCCATTCGAATCCATCAGGAGTTAGCCACTTCGAATCGATCTTGTTCGTATCGATCGAGTTCGAACCCATTAGGATGCCTCAGCTCGAATCGGTCACGTTCGAATCCACGAACAAACACTTGTTCGTATCCACCAAGTCAACTAGCTTGGATAACGTGTCACCCCACGATACGAAGTCGGCGAGGTCTAAGGGATCGAAGCATTCAACCCGGAGAGAAGACCGGATCGCCTCGAAGGACGTGCGCCACCTCAGCACGGAACCACGTGAGCCGATGGATCGAAGACATCGATTCGAAGGAATCAGTTTGAAGCAAACAGCAACCGAAAGACTTCATTTCAAATCCACGATAACTCGAGATCTGCTGATCTAAATGAAATGAAATTTTCACAGAAGCTTCCATGCAAGGTAAAGTTTGTTCCTGCCAAGTTTCAGCTCGATTGGTCATTTTTTGATGGATTCGAAATCACTTCTAATTGATCTCACATCGAGTTGAAACTTGGTGGGTTCGGTCGCGTGGGCCCACTCATGTACCAAAAAAAGTCTCCCGAAGTTTGAGCGAGATCTGTGCCTCAAACGCCTATAAATAGCACCCTGAAGGCTACAGAAAGGGGATCTTCCGCCATTGAACGTCCAAACTCTGCCGGATCCAATTCCATACTTCATTATCGCTGTCGTAGTCAGATTTGAAAGCTATCATCCATTGTAATCCGCTGTAATCGATTGAAATCATCAAGTGAATCAATGAAGATATAAACTTCAGAGTGGACGTAGGCAAGATCGCCGAACCACTATAAATCCTGTGTTTGTGATTGTTGTTGTGAATTATTGTGATTGTTATTTCTTAGATCTGAGTTCTATATTGATTGTTGCTGATTTGTGTTCATAAACGGGTGCTTTCACGATATTGGGTGTTTGTGACCAATTTTGGCGCAAACAGAAATCACCATTTTTAGTTATAGGATGTGCGAACAGATCAGGTTTGTCCATATTTTGTATTTTCGAAAGTTTTTGATGATCTAGATGATCGGGTTAGTCGCGGTCTTCTCTGGAGGTGGATGGATAATCAGGGAGCTAGGGAAAAATGGTTGTAGGGTGTTCCACGCATTGTGGTGGCGGTGGATGGTCAGAGAAGCTTGAAGCCTTAGTTTTGGTGATTGATCGAAAATGTGTTCATCACGACTGCTCTGGATGATCGAGTCCTATAGAATTCAAGGAGATAGAAACTTGGAGGTGGTCGAAGGCGTGGCTGGAATGTCTGACATTCCGGTGGTCGGAGGGATGAGCACGAGGGAGTTCTAGGTTATGGTCTGTTGTTCCAGTTTTGAGCAATGTTCCTCGATTTTGATTTTGTGGGAGGTTTGATTTCCTGATGTTCGGGATAAGGTGTGGGGATGATCGCCGACTTGCTAAAGCCTGTGGTGATGACCGGAGGTGGTTAGAGCCACCGTGCATATGCACGGTGCATTCTTGTATCTGGTGAAGCCTGGAATTGAAGGAGAAATGGTACTCGAGTTTGCTCGAGTCTTTCGCGTGAGTTGCTCGAAGTTTTATAGGTTTTGGCTCGGGGTTTTTGGTGTGGGCTCGGGTCATTTGATTGGTTATAGTTTTTAAAACCTGTCAGTGTTTTAAAATTTTAAAATGAATTAAAAAATTGAAGGCAAGATTTTAAAAAAAGTTTTAAATCAAGTTTAAGTATGGATTCAAATTAACTTTTGTATCCTATTTTTGAAACAAATAAATTTTATAAAATTAAATGTTTAAACAAGATTAAGGTTTAGAGTGTATTAAAAAAATGAAATTGTTTTCTAATAAATGTTTAAAACTTTGTTTATATAAAATTCATTTATAAAAAGTTTTCCTTAATATTAGAATGGGAAGTTATATAAATTTGTTGAACTTAAGTTTGCAAGTTAAACAATTAATTTATTTTTAAAGCTTTATTTTTGGAAAAATATAATTAATTATTTTGTTTAAACTTTTTTTAATTTCTCTTATAATGATAAATGTTTCTTTACCTTTGTAAATTATTTTAAATTTGACAAGTTAAATCATTTTGTTAAATCTTAATTAAAAGTGGAACTTAAAAGTTGATTAAAGGTGTAAATTGTTTTAAATACACATGTTAATGATAATTGAGTCGTTAACAAAGAAAATGATTTATCTTAAAGAAAATTTATGTTTTAATGATTAATTAAGTTAATAAGGTAATTAAGGAGTAATTAATTAATTTAATTAATTAATTAATTAATTAATGATTTAGATTAATTTACAATTAGATATTAATTAATTGATTATCAGAGAATAATTAATTTGTAATTAATAATAGTTAATTAAAGAATAATTACTTAAGGAAAAGTAATTAAATAATTGTTAATAGTTAATGAAAATCATTAATTAGGTATTATTAAATAATTGATTAATGTGATTAAATTTAATAATTAATTATATTAATTAATTAAAAATAATCATTTGTGGAATTATTTAAGTATAATTACTTAATAAAAGTAATTAAAGTGATTAATTACTTAGTGTAATTAATTAAATTAATGTGATTAGTTTAAGTTAATTAATTAGTTTAATTGATTTAAAATAGTCATTGGATAATGGATTAAGTATAATTACTTTGTAATTTATAAAGAATAATTACTTAGTGAAGTAATTAGTGGGTAATTACTGGATGTAATTAATTAAAGGATAATTAATAAAAGTAGTTTTGGGTTTAATTACTTTGTGTAACTAATAAAGAAGGATAATTGCCTTGTAGAAGCAATTAAGAATTAATTACTTAGTGTAATTAATTTAAGAATTAATTGATAAATTTATTTAGAAGTTAATTTAATAATGTAATTAATTAAGGGTAATTAATTACTGAATGTGATTAATCAAGGATTAATGAATGTGATTAATTAAAGAATAATTAATTGAATAAATAATTAAAGGATAATTATTTCAATGTAATTAAAGAATAATTAATCAAAGAAGATTTATGAAGATAGATAATTAGAGATAATTATTTAATTAATCTGTAATTAACTAATGATAAGTAAGCATGATTAAAGTAATCCAACTAATTTAATTAGAGATTAATTAATTAAGAATTTATCAATCTTACTTAGGGATGTTTGAATTCTATTAATTGTTGAATTGTTTGATATTCCGGATATGTTATGCTTTGTGCAATAAATTATTTTGGTGTGATTTGTGATGAAGTAATTTATTTATCTATGATAAATTTACATTGTTTATCTATGAATCTGTGAATGGAGATAAGCGTTATTGGATTATACCGCTTATCGATATTGATGTGTTTGAATCAGTGATGATTGATGTTGTTGCACTATTGTGTAAAACCCCTAGACTACACCTTACTGTAACAACCCGCACATTTAAATGTTATATATTTAAATGTTTTATTTAAATATAGCGTCGTTGGTCGGATTTTTGGATCCGAAATGTTACTTTTTGCAAACAGCCGAATTGGGGCTTGATACCACTCCAATTAAGTCCAAAATGGCATTTGCGATCTTTTGGAGTATAAATTTTGATATGTTTGTAGTAAGTTGAATTTCGCTACTTTTTCTAGTTGGGTTTTGGGTTTGGGTTCAGCCCACTAGCTAACTAAATACCCTAACTCAGTCCCTCACCTTCTATTCACTCATTTTCACTTCTAAACTCAAGTTAAAACTGAAAATGGGGGAAAGGAAGAAGAATTAGAAATTCCAAGCCCTAGTTCTTCTTGCAAATTTGAATTCTTGCTCCAAAATCAAAGTGAAGCTATTGGTAAGCTCTCTCTTCATCTTCTCCAACTCTTTCTTCCTTCAATTTCAGAAAGATTTCTAAACCTAATTTAGGTGATGCTTGTTTTGAACTTATATTGAAGCTAGTAGAGTTGAAGTGGAGAGTGGTTGGTCTTTTCTTTGCATTTGAGCTTTCCATCTTTGTTTGTGAGTTAAAAGGTGAGATTTTTATCTCACATCTTTGTCTATAACTATCTTTGATTGTTGTGTATGGATTCCTAACACTTATTCATGTGCATTTACTTTTGGTTTGGATTGAATTGGTGAATATCCCAATTTTTAGTGTTTTGGGTTCAAAATTTTAAAATCCTAACTTTGATGTTTGAACATGTTTTGGTGATGCATCGAGGAGCCAATAGGATCGGGTAGCCAATGGGCGTAATCCTCTAGCGTCCGTGCTCGACCGGTTGCAAATTGAGTGAGTTCGCACTTCAATTAAATAGGGTAGAAAATGCAGGAATTTGGGGTTCGGTCGGCCGAACTCTCTGGTCGGTCGACCGAGCTGGAGCCCGAAACTTTCTGGCTATTTTCGGTCGGCCGACTCAGAGAGTTCAGTTGACCGACCTGCTCATGTTTCCCTGTTTTGCCTAGTGTGCCTATTGGTTTGTGATTCCAACTTCTATCGATTTATGTTGATTCCAATTAGTTGTTTATGCATATTTGACCTTGATGATTCCTTTTTTTGACTTCATCTTGTATTAAAAGCTTGCTTCTCCAATTTATAAATTCTATTTAAAACGCACACACACAATTTCGCACTTCGAGCAGAGTGGTAGGGAGATTAAATGGTTAGGTAAAACACGGACCATGAATCCATGCGTTTATCTTTCCGATTGTTCCCCGCCCTATTCGATTGATCATTTTGGCCTTTTGGTCCGGTTTACCGATGAGATGAGTTAAACTTTGTACTGCTTTGAATGTGAAATTAAATAACGGAAAGTAAACCGTTTAGTGCAAATGAGTGGTTATGGGACTCACGTTACCACTTTTCGGATTCCTTTTTGAGAGTTATGACACATTCTGTCAGTTAGTGGTGTCCAGTACCGGGCCTTCGGACCTTCACCACTACGGTTTGTTGCCTTTGGGATAGTGTCTTCGGACTGTCTCCTTCAGGTTTGTTGCCTTCGGGTATGTTGCCTTCGGGTATGTTGCCTTCGGGTTTGTGCCTTCGGGTTTCTTGCCCTATTGTATCGCTTTCGGAGTTAGTCATTCATCACCGCTCGAGTGATATTGGGATTGGAGTCTTCGGGCTCATGGATCCTTGTTTATACAGTACTGAGCACGTGCAAATTTTCTGTTGTCTCATTGATATTTATATTCCTTAGGTATCGCCCTTCGGTGTTGGTCTTTTTGAATCGCACGATATGTAGCGATTACCTTGTGGAACTTGTGTTACCTTTATTGGTATTTATTATTGCCTTTTTGGCTCGTTTTGGGATATTTCTATCCTTTGTTTATTTGTGTTGCCGATGAGATGAGGCTTGTCTTGTTATGATTCATCTTTTGTTAGATGATTGTGTTATCTCTTTTAGAGATATTTGTTTTACTTCATGACCTTGCAAGCTTATTATTATTCAGTTTATCTAACTGATTTGTTTAGCTAGACTGACCCATGTATTTTATACTCGGGTCAAACCGAGTTGTTTCATGTTAGGTGCTTTTGGACTTAGCCTATTTTACTTCCGCATGGACTATCCTGCTTGCTTCTTTTTGTTAAAGCTTTTTGTGTAGTCCCTTTTTGTTGTAACTCTGATATGTATTCTTTTGGATTCGCCTGTATATTGTGGTTTGCTATACCACTTGACATGTATCAGTTTGTATACCCTGTTATGTATCTGTACATGTGTATATGATGATCTACTGTTCTGTAATGTATATTACATTTGAGTTATCATATTCTGTTCTGATAGATCCTCCAACCACCTATGGTTTTGTTTTGAGTATTCATTGGATATGTCGATCTGTTTTGTTTTGAGTATCTCCACCTCGCAAGTCTGCCTTTGCACGTCTGTGTAGTGAGTTTGCTCATCTTGGGGGAAAGCCGTTTAAGGGCTCCGAGTCTGTTCTTGAAGTCCAAGCTTGGCTTCGCACGTGCGAGCGTATCTTCTCTTGCATGGATCTTTCTGATCATGATAGAGTTCTTGTAACTTCTAGCTTATTACAAGAGCGCGCTCTTGATAGGTATGTGCTTCTTGTAGCCGAAATTGATGAGTCTACTCTTTCTTGGACTCAGTTTTGGGGAAGATTCGAACTCAAGTTCGTTCCTGAATCTGAAAAAGTTTTATTGACCCGTCGCTTCCTTGAGTTGAAGCAAGGGAAATTTTCTGTTTCTGAGTATGTTGCATCATTCGAGGCTTTATTTAAGTATGGTCTTGAATTCATTAGCACTTCTTATAAGAAGAATCTGAAGTTTGTCTCTGGTCTTAAGAAATATCTTAAGAAGTCTTTGTTGCTCTAGCTTAAGCTTTATTTTGAGGAGTTGGTGGATTCTACGCTTCATCCCGAAACCGTCGAGAAGGAGTGTGATAGTGTTGAGGATGTTGAGGTTTCCAACAACCCCAACAAGAAGCAGTTTCCATTTCAGAAGTCCAGGCCTTTTCCTTCTAAGAAGAAGAAGACGGGTGGTTCTAGTTCTCAGCCTCAGTCTTCTGGAACACCTTTCATTCGGAAGTGTTTCAATTATGGCTCTCCTGATCATATGATTCAAGCTTGTCCTAAGCCTCTCTTCTGCCGTTATTGTAAGAAGGAAGGTCATCATGTTTCCACCTGCCCTACTGTTCTGGCTGGTGCCAAGTCTAGCAAACTTTATGCTGCTAAGGCTTCTGAAGGTCATTCTCAACCCAAAGGTATATCTCCATCTATTTTGGAAGGTCCTATTTTATTTCATAACCATAGTATTCGAGTTCTTTTCGATACGGGTGCTTCACATTCTTTCTTATCGAAAAAGCTCGTCGATGATTTATCTCTAGATGTTTCTTGTTTGGTTACTTCTTTAAGGATTGTGAATCCTATCGGAGGATTCGCGACCCTTAGTATGCTTTGTGATGATGTTGAGATTGTTTTATGTGGCTTTTCTTTTCGTGCGAATCTGCACGTTATTTCTTGTCTGGGATTTGATATGATTTTGGGAATGGACTGGCTAGTGAGATACGATGCCAGGATTATTTGTCCGGAGAGGATTTTGTATCTTCGACATCCGGATTCGCCTACTCAGCTATCACTTGATCTTCGGAATGTGGATAATTCCGAAATGGCTTTATATTCTCTTGATTCTCGAGATGATGATATATCTCGTATTCCTATTGCTTGTGACTTTTCTGATGTTTTTGAGCCTGTTTCGGGTTTGCCACCCAAGCGGGCAATTGAGTCCCAAATTGATCTCATTCCAGGCGCGCAGCCAGTTAGTCGTCCTCCCACGAGGATGTGTACAAAGGAAAATGAGGAACTCAAGAAGCAACTTTTAGAGCTTGAGTCCAAGCAGTTGATTCAGTCCACTTTTTCTCCATAGGAATCTGCGGTCGTCTTCATGAAGAAGTCCGATGGAACTCTTAGGCTTTGCATTGACTACCGTAAGCTTAACGAGTTAACCATCAGGATAGGTATCCATTGCCTAGGATCGATGTTATGTTCGATCTATTGAGTGGTGCTAAGGTCTTTTCTCAGCTTGACCTTGCCACGGGTTTTCATCAGTTACGAGTCACGGAGGATAGCATACCTCTTACCGCTTTCCGCACTCGTTATGGTTCTTTTGAGTGGCTCGTTATGCCGTTCGGTTTGACGAATGCTCCTGCTTTCTTTGTCGATCTCATGAATCGAGTATTCCGAGAATGTCTCGATAAGTTCGTCCTTGTGTTTATTGATGACATCCTTATTTATTCTAATTCTGAAGCTGAGCATGCTAATCATGTGAGAATTGTCTTGAGTACTCTTCATTATCATCAGCTGAGAGCCAAATTCTCCAAGTGCCATTTTTGGGAGAATAGGGTTAAGTTCTTAGGCCATGTTGTATCTTCCGATGGCATTTCTGTCGATCCCTCAAAGATCGAAGCCATCCAGAATTGGAAGAGGTCCAACAATGTACATGAGATTCGTAGTTTCCTTGGATTGGCGGGTTATTACCATCGGTTCATTAAGGATTTTTCCCATGTTGTGCTTCCTCTCACCAGCCTTACTCGGAAAGGCATTCATTATATTTGGCCCGACAAGTGTGAAGCTTCCTTTCAGACATTGAAGGAACTTCTCACTAATGCTCCTATTTTGGTGGTTCCCGAAGGGAATCATGATCTTGTTGTCTACACCGATGCTTGTGGTAGTGGTCTCGGTGCCGTTCTTATGCAGAAGGATCGGGTAGTTGCTTATGCTTCTAGGCAACTGCGTCCGAATGAAGTTCGCTATGCCACTCATGATCTTGAGTTAGCCGCCATTGTCTTTGCCTTGAAGATTTGGCGACACTACTTATTAGGCAACCACTTCATTCTTTATACCGATCATAAATCCTTGAAGTATTTGTTCACTCAGAAGGAACTCAATATGAGATAACAGCGTTGGCTCGAGTTTCTTGCCTCTTATGACTTTGATATCTAGTTTACTCCTGGTAAGGGTAATCGTGTTGTTGATGCGCTTAGTCGCAAACAGTCGGCTGTAGTTTCTATGATGCTTGCCGAATGGGATATTCTTGAGACTCTATCTTTTTGTGAAATTCATGATTGAGGTTCATCTTCTGATTCTCCTATTCTATTATTTAATTTGGAAGCTCGACCCATTTTATTGGATCGTATTGCCGATGCTCAGCGGCGTGATCCTGATTTGTTGCATCTTATTCAGCTTTGTGAGTCTGTATCCTATGATGAGGCGTTGCGGGATTTCAGCATTGATTCTCATGGGTGTCTTTGCAAGAAGAACCGTCTTTTTGTGCCTTCTGATTTTGCACTTAGGCATGACATTCTTGATGACTGTCACCATTATAAGTATACCATTCATCCTGGTAGTAGTAAGATGTATGCCGATATGCGTCATCTTTATTATTGGGAAGGCATGAAGCGCGATGTGGCGAGTTATGTGAGTAATTGCATAACTTGTCAGTGAATTAAGGCCGAACATCAGCATCCTTCGGGTCTTCTTCAGCCTCTTGAGATTCCGTTGTGGAAATGGGATTAGATTTCTATGGATTTCATTGATGGCCTACCTCGTTCGAGATCGGGCCATTCTAGTATCTAGGTTATTGTTAATCGCCTCACCAAGTCTGCTCATTTTGTTCCTATTAAGTCTAATAGGACTGCTTCGCATTTGGCTAAGTTGTATGTCAAGGAAATCGTGAGACTTCATGGTGTTCCTAGTTCTATTGTGAGTGACCGTGATCCTTTATTCATGAGTCATTTTTGGCAGAGTCTTCAGCAAGCTTTGGAAACAAAGCTTAATTTTATCACAGCTTATCATCCGCAGTTTGAAGGGAAGACTGAACGGGTGAACCATATCTTGGAAGATCTCCTCCGTCTTTGTATTTTTGATTTTGGTGGTAGTTGGGAGGATCACCTACCTCTTGTGGAGTTCTCCTACAACAATAGTTTTCAGTCTAGTATCGGTATGGCTCCTTTCGAAGCTTTATAAGGAAGGCCATGTCGATCACCTTCTTGTTGGTTGGAATCTGGGGAGAAGTTTATTCTTCGTCCAGATTTTGTTCGTGATTCTTCCGAGAAGATTGATCTTATTCGGCTGAGGATGAAAGAAGTACAGAGCCGCCATAAATCCTAAGCAAACAACCATAGGAAGCCTCTCGAGTTCTCGATTGGCGATCTTGTTTTGATTCGTGTTTCTCCTTTGAAAGGGGTGATGCATTTCAGTACGACCGGAAAATTGGCTCCTCGCTTTATGGGACCATTTTCTATTACTGAACATATTGTCCCAGTGGCTTATAGAGTTTCACTTCCTGCTCATTTATCTGGCATTCATGACGTGTTTCACGTCTCTCAACTTCGGAAGTGTCTTCGGGAGTCGGATTCTATTATCGATTCTCCTGATTTGCAAGAGCTTGAGATCTCACCAGACTTATCTATTGTACAGCAGCCTATTCGCGTGCTTGCCACAGAGGCGCGACACCTTCAAAATAAGGACGTGTCGCTCGTTAAAGTTCAATGGTCCGCTATCCCCAATGACTGTACTTGGAAAACCAGAGAGTTTATCGAGTGATCTTATCCGAGTTTTCTATCTTGGCTTGACATTAATGAGAATATCTTTTCATCTCAAGCTTATTTCCTTTTCTTTTTGGATATTGTATGTATATAGTTGTTAAAAATATCGTCTCTGGAAATTGCGAGGGCGCAATTTTGTAAGGAGGGGAGATCTGTAACAACCCGCATATTTAACCGTTATATATTTAAATGTTTTATTTAAATATAGCATCGTTGGTCGGATTTTTAGATCCGAAATGTTACTTTTTGCAAACGGCTGAATTGGGGCTTGATACCACTTCCATTGAGTCCAAAATGGCGTTTGCGATCTTTTTGAGTATAAACATTGATATGTTTGGAGTAAGTTGAATTTTGCTACTTTTTCTAGTTGGGTTTTGGGTTTGGGTTCAGCCCACTAGCTAACTAAATACCCTAACTCAGTCTCTCTCCTTCCATTCACTCATTTTTACTTCTAAACTCATGCTAACACTGAAAATGGGGGAAAGGAAGAAGAATTAGAAATTCCAAGCCCTAGTTCTTCTTGCAAACTTGAATTCTTGCTCCAAAATCAAAGTGAAGCTATTGGTAAGCCTTCTCTTCATCTTCTCCAACTCTTTCTTCCTTCAATTTCAGAAAGTTTTCTAAACCTAATTTAGGTGATGCTTGTTTTGGACTCAGATTGAAGCTAGTAGAGTTGAAGTGGAGAGTGGTTGGTCTTTTCTTTGCATTTGAGCTTTCCATCTTTGTTTGTGAGTTAAAAGGTGAGATTTTTATCTCACATCTTTGTCTATAACTATCTTTGATTGTTGGGTATGAATTCCTAACACTTATTCATGTGCATTTACTTTTGGTTTAGATTGAATTGGTGAATATCCCAATTTTTAGGTTTTTGGGTTCAAATCTTTAAAATCCTAACTTTGATGTTTGAACATGTTTTTGGTGATGCATCGAGGAGCCAATAGGACCGGGTAGCCGATGGGCGTAATCCCCTAGCGTCCGTGCTCGACTGGTTGCAAAATGAGTGAATTTGCACTTCAATTAAATAGGGTAGAAAATGCAGGAATTTGGGGTTCGGTTGGCCGAACTCTCTGGTCGGTTGACCGAGCTGGAGCCCGAAACTTTCTAGGCTATTTTCGGTCGACCGACTCAGAGAGTTCAGTCGACCGACGTGCTCCCGTTTCCCTGTTTTGCCTAGTGTGCCTATTGGTTTGTGATTCCAACTTCTATCGATTTATGTTGATTCCAATTAGTTGTTTATGCATATTTGACCTTGATGATTCCTTTTTTTTGACTTCATCCATGGGCTTTTATAAAATAATCTTTTAAATTGTATTAAAAGCTTGCTTCTCCAATTTATAAATTCTACTTAAAACGCACACACACAATTTCGCACTTCGAGCAGAGTGGAAGGGAGATTAAATGGTTAGGTAAAACACGGACCATGAATCCATGCGTTTATCTTTCCGATTGAACCCCGCCCTATTCGATTGATCGTTTTGGCCTTTTGGTCTGGTTTACCGATGAGATGAGGTAAACTTTGTACTGCTTCGAATGTGAAATTAACTAACAGATAGTAAACCATTTAGTGCAAACAAGTAGTTATGGGACTCATGTTACCACTTTTCGGATTCCTTTTTGAGAGTTATGACACATTCTGCCAGTTAGTGGTGTCTAGTACCGGGCCTTTGGACCTTCACCACTACGGTTTGTTGCCTTTAGGATAGTGTCTTCAGACTGTCTGCTTCAGTTTTGTTGTCTTCGGGTATGTTGCCTTCGGGTTTGTACCTTCGTGTTTGTGCCTTCGGGTTTGTTGCCCTATTGTATCGCTTTTGGAGTTGGTCATTCATCACCGCTCGAGTGATATTGGGTTTGGAGTCTTCGGGCTCATGGATCCTTGTTTATACAGTACTGAGCACGTGCAAATTTTCTGTTGTTTCATTGATATGTATATTCCCTAGGTATCGCCCTTCGGTATTGGTCTTTTTGAGCCGCACGATATGTAGCAATTACCTTGTGGAACTTGTGTTACCTTAATTGGTATTTGTTATTGCCTTTTTGGCTCGTTTTGGGATATTTCTATCCTTTGTTTATTTGTGTTGCCGATGAGATGAGGCTTGTCTTGTTATGATTCGTCTTTTGTTAGATGATTGTGTTATCTCTTTTAGAGATATTTGTTTTACTTCATGACCATGCAGGTTTATTATTATTTAGTTTATCTAACTGATTTGTTTAGCTAGACTGACCTGTGTATTTTATACTCGAGTCAAACCGAGTTGTTTCAGGTTAGGTGCTTTTGGACTTAGCCTATTTTGCTTCCGCATGGACTATCCTGCTTGCTTCTTTTTGTTAAATCTTTTTGTGTAGTCCCTTTTTGTTGTAACTCTGATATGTATTCTTTTGGATTCGCCTATATATTGTGGTTTGCTAGACCACTTGACATGTATCAGTTTGTATACTCTGTTATGTATCTGTACATATGTATATGATGATCTACTGTTCTGTGATGTATATTACATTTGAGTTGTCATATTATGTTCTGATAGATCCTCCAACCACCTATGGTTTTGTTTTAAGTATTCATTGGATATGTTGATCTGCTATGTATGGTTATTATCGACGTATTCAATAGATAGTTAAAGCAAGGCTATAGATGGTCGCTCCTAACCAGCCTTATTCTACGTGTTAGTCGACGGCATTACCGCGTAGTGTCCTTGGCTAGCGTGGGTATAGAGGTGGGGCATCACACTTACACACACAAATATGAATTGCACAAGGAAATTGGTTAGTCACAGATTTTTAAAATGGTTTTAAAGTTGAATTTTGAATCCAAATGGTTTTGGAAATGAAATTGGGTTAAATATGATTTTTTTTGGAAAAAGAGTTTTAAAGATAAAAGTTATTTTGAATAACTTGATAAAGTTTTGAAATTTAAATAAATTTAAATAGTTCGATTTGAATTGAATTCAAGATTTGAAATTGAATTCTATGACTGGAAATTATGGTTTAAAAAGGGTTATACAAGTTATAATGTGTTTATATGGGTTTTAAACCATTTTAAAAATTTTGTTTTGGGAATTTGAGTTTAACCCAAGGGATTTAACTTGTACAAATGTAATCGGATTTTTCTGAAATGAAAACCATTTGTTTTCAAATAATTAAAGCTTTCATATAAGGAAAGAAATTTCAAGTTTGTAATAAAAATGGTTTTCCGAGTTATGAATGAATCTTTGAAAATGATTTTGAAAGCTATGAATTAAATATTTGATTTAAAGATTGGACGAGTTAATCCAATTTAAAGTGGAAATTGTTTTGAAATCTATGAATAAATCTTTGTGAAAAATGGGGGAACTTTGTGAATCTTTTGATTTAAAGATTTTGAAAATGGTAATTTGTTAAAACCATTTGAAAGGAAAATTTTGGGTTTTAAGTTGTGACTCAACTGAAATCCCAATATCCATATGTTTTTAAACATTGCGCTCATTATTCGGTTTAGCCGGAAGAGGACCTTGTGTCATATATATAACCCATTCCGAATAATAATACGACGTTATGGATAACATTTGAAGACCGGTGTTAAAGACCGGATATTTTCGAGAATGAATGGAATACCCGTCGAATGTCTCTGCACTGAGTCGCGCTGGTATAGAGATCTCCATATGTGACGGGGAGTCCGACCGAGAATGTGAATATCCGGATTGCAAGGGCTTCTTTGGAAGTGCCTTTGGTTCTGTTCGAACCTGGAACAGACTTGTATGGATGTGTGTCTGACGTTACACTTTGAGATGTAAAGCTGGTTTCTATCAAATACATTTCTGTTTGGTGGCGAAGATTTATTCTCTTAGCTTAACACCATTTTCTGAGACTTAAGAGCTCATAGGTTATGTAGTTGATAGTTACTAGTAATACATTCCCAATTTGGTAATGTGACATACAAAGTGCTGCTGATAATTTGTTGATCGAGGCATGGCTTTTGTGTAAAGCATAGCTTTGTGGACGAGACTTCTTCGAGCCTCGCAACGCAGAATGGTCGAAACAGGAAAGATGCGGCAAGGTTATTTGGGGTAGCGCCCCCTGAGGGTATGTTCGTTTCCTTCTGGATAGAGATGGTATCGTGATATGGAGCCTAGATATTTAACCTATGTGGTTGCCGCAAATTTATTACTTTGTGGTTGTTGGTGAATCCTGGGATAAAGGTGGGTTATGACCGGGGAATGGCATACTCGTGTAGTAGTTACCTATTTACAGAGGTAACTCGGCCTTGTGTTGGCAGAGATCCGGTTAGGTTCTCGAGGCATCCCTCCAGAGGCATACATATGTGGCCCAGGAAGTTCCTTTGGATGACCATTTGTTGGAAATCTAATCATCAATACACGCCCAATACGGTTTTAGTTATAGAACCTGCCATCTAATATGGTAGCTATAATAGGCATGCTATAATGGTACGTATGCTGGCTAAGATTAATATTATACTTTCGAAAGGTTTTCTGCACTATGCACTAATAATAATACCAAAAGGATTTTGCGTAGTAAGCATGTTTGACTATCAGAAGGAGAAATCTCCCCCAAGTGTGCGATTGCATGGTGTGTGTGCCGGGAGGCCTTATGGTAGTTTCATTTTCCAAATAGCTTTGCGGATTTCTTTTAAATTCTTTTGTTATTTGTTTGTGTTTAAAACTGTTTTTGTTGCTCACACCATTCGCATGACTGACCCGAAGTATATTGTTCCCTTTCTAAATTCTGTTGCCCATAATTTTCCACACGGGCAGCCTAGATTCATGTTTAGTAGATTATTTGGAGCTAGTTCAGTCTTTGGATTCTGATGACTGACCTTGCTTAGTATAATTTGACTGGGAGCATGAGCTATTTCTAGATTGGTGCTTTGGAGATGGAGATTGTTGATGTTGGAGTTCTTTTTTTGGTGATCAAGATTATGTTAATGATTTGTAGTATCATATCTCTGATATGTGTTTGGTAGTTGTATTATTGTTGTATATCATTGGATATTGTATTCATTGGATTTATATGATATAGTCATTTCTTCCGCTGTGTTGTTATATTTAATGCGTTGTAAGCTCCAGCACGAATTGGATTTCAATGGTTGAATCTACGACATTCGAGTACAAGTGAAGTACGGGTGTCGATTTTCAAACGCTGAAATTCGAGTCGTGACAACTTGGTATCAGAGCTGAAGGTTGAACTTTAGCTCAGGAGTATAACACATTAGGTAACTCATTAGAAATAGGGTGAAGTATACCCTAGAATGAGTATTCCTAAGATATCTGTCTGTATGACTCAGTAAATTCTCTTACTATCCATGATAGTGAGCATGGGTGTAAGAAGAAGATGAGATAGGGGACAGGGAAATACGACTACAAATGGTCGATACCCTGCAACAATAAGGAAAAAAAATATTTCTCTATCAACCTCTTTTGTTCATCATCAAGTTTCAATTCTTTGATAGATCCTAGTTGCTCCAGGAAGAAGCTTTGGAGAGAGATCATTATTTTGGCCGAGTCAAAGAACGAGTTGGCATGGGACATAAACTCCAGATAGGTCATAACTATTTGCTTTAGAAACTATAGTTGATAGGTATACTTTGTTAAAACTTAAGTTTTGGGATTGTCCCCTACTTACAAATTTCGAGGACGAAATTTTCTTAAGGGGGGAATCTGTAACGACCCCGGTTTTGAGTTAAAGTTGAATTAGTAATTTATTTAAATTTTTGGGATAAATTTTAGTTAAATTAGTAATTAATATAATTTTTGGATGAAATTGTGAATTTATGTGATTTTTTCCAAATAAAACAAGATATTTGTTTATTTATTATATATGTGTATAAATTGGTTTTTAAATAAAATGTGGATTTGAGATTCAAAATAAATATTGAAATAAATTGAAATTGGGATTCAAAATTCAAATATAAATGTGTTAGAATATCAATTGGATTTAAAAATATATTTTAAAATTAATAAGAATTTGTTCTCTAATTTTAATATAAATATAATTTTAAAGTTATATTTTGAATTAAATATAAATCAATTGTTTAAAGTTAAATCCTATAATATACATGTATGTGTTGATTATATATGTATATTTAAGTTTACTTTAAATTGGATTTTCAAATTTAATTTGAATTTGAATTTGGATTTAAAATTGAAATTCAAAAAGATGGATATTTTAAAAAGATTTGGATTTTAAAATATATGAATAATATTTTATTTTGTATGTAATTGGTTTTATTTTCTTTAAAGAAATATATATATATATATATATATATATATATATATAAATTTAGATAAGAAATAGTAAATTAAGGAAAGCTTTTTTGATTTACATTAAAAATAAATATTTAATACTTAAGTGACAAGTGTTAATATCTAAAGGCTTTTTTTATACATGTGTTAAGTAATTAATAAAACTATATGACAAATGTTAAACTTTAAAACAAGCGTCACCTTAAATTTTTATTTTTTCTTTTATTCTTAATAAACCATAAATTAACTTATAAAAACATATGCTTTCCCCTCTTAATTTCTTTTCTATCATCTCTAATCAAAAAACTAAGAAAACTCAAACTTATTCAATTCTATCAACCTGTAATCCATTTTCAACTTCAAAAGCAAACCAGCAAATCAAGAATTTAAAACCTTGTACAAATTTCTCAATAAAATCTGCAACTCAACCCCTCCAAACCAGAAAACGAATCAATTCAACAACCTGTAATCAAAAGCCTGAAATCCATTTTCAAAAATCAAAAATCTGTGAATCATTTTCAATGTCAAAATCAAGCCTGCAAGCAACCAAAAAATAATCCAAATTTATAACTTGTTTACCATTTTCAAACACAATCAAAACCCAAAACCTATATCATTTCTTCAACTAGAAACTCATTTAAATCTGTAATCAATCCTTCCATATACCAGAAACAAATCAAATTTTATAGCCTATGATATCATTTTCAAAATCAAAGCCTGTATTTTTCTTTAACTTGAGATGAAAATCAAAAGCGTGCAAACATTCTCTTCAAACCTAGAATTTCTCTGAGGCAAGCAGTTTAAAACCAAAGTAGATTTCATCTGTGATTCAAGTTTCAACAACAAAGATTCTTCAGCAACTCAAGTTTTAAGTAAAACAAAGAAGCAATTCAAGTTTAAAGTTTTCCAAAGCAAAAGGCATTCAAGTTTTCAAAATTAAAATATGTTACATGCTCTCTGTCCACTGTCTTTCAGGTGAGTAACATTTTTTTAAAAAAAGTTTAAATCTGTTGCATGTTAATATCTGGAAATAAGTATGTTCTGTGTGATTATATATAAGTGAATTATCTGTATATGTGGATGTATAGAATGTGTGCATGCAGTTGTATCTATGTTTACCTTTTCATAGTTTTCAAAGCTAAGATTTTAAATCAAAATCCATTATCTCTTAAACCAATCACTGTTAGGACTTAAGATCCAAATAAAATTTGTTTGTTTGATCATGAAGTAAAATTTAAAATTTTATTTAAATGAATTAAAATTGAAATTGCTCTGGAACATCAAGTAGAACAAGGCAAGCTTGAGGTTTGTTAAAATTCAAACATATTAATTCATTGATTCAGGTATAAAAATTGAGTCCTTAAACTAAATCATGATTTTTAAGAATGAAATCACAATTTTTAGTTATGGATGTGCGAGAAGATCGGGTTTGTCCATATTTTGTATTTTGTGAAGTTTCTGATGATCTAGATGATCGGGCTAGTCGCAGTCTTCTCTAGAGGTGGATGGATGATCGGGGAGTTAGGGAAAAATGCTATAGGGTGTTCCAAGCATTGTGGCGGCAGTGAATGGTCAGAGAAGTTTGAAGCCCTAGTTTTGGTGATTGATCGAAAATGTGTACATCACGACTCCTCTGGATGATCGAGTTCAACAGAATTCAGGGAGATGGAACCATGAAGGTGGTCGAAGGCGTGGCTGGAATGTCTGACATTCCGGTGGTCGGAGGGATGAGCACGAGGGAGTTCCAGGTTGTGGTCTGTTGTTCCAGTTTTGAGCAATGTTCCTCGATTTCGATTTTGGGGGAGGTATGATTTCCTGATGGTCGGGATATGGTGTGGGGATGATCGCCGACTTGCTAAAGGCTGTGGTGATGACCGGAGGTGGTCGGAGCCACCATGCATATGCACGGTGCATTCTTGTATCTGTTGAAGCCTGGAATTGAAGGAGAAATGGTACTCGAGTTTGCTCGAGTCTTTCGCGTGAGTTGCTCGAAGTTTTATAGGTTTTGGCTCGGGAGTTTTAAGGTGTGGGCTCGTGTCATTTGATTGGTTACAGTTTTTAAAACCTTTCTGTGTTTTAAAATTTTAAAATGAATTTAAAAAAATTGAAGGCAAGATTTTAAACAAAGTTTTCAATCAAGTTTAAGTATGGATTCAAATTAACTTTTGTATCCTAGTTTAGAAATAAATAAATTTTATAAAATTAAATGTTTAAACAAGATTAAGGTTTAAAGTATATTAAAAAAATGAAATTATTTTCTAATAAATGTTTAAAACTTTATTTATATAAAATTCTTTTATAAAAAGTTTTCCTTAATATTAGAATGGGAAGTTATATAAATTTGTTGAACTTAAGTTTGCATGTTAAACAATTAATTTATTTTTAAAGCTTGATTTTTAGGAAAGTATAATTATTATTTTGTTTAAACTTTTTTTTTAGTTTCTCTTATAAATGATAAATGTTTCTTTACCTTTGTAAACTATTTGTAATTTTGATAAGTTCAATCATTTTTTAAATCTTAACAAAAAAATGGAACATAAAAGTTGATTAAAGGTGTAAATTGTTTTAAATACACATGTTAATGATAATTGAGTCATTAACAAAGAAAATGATTTATCTTAAAGAAAATTTAGGTTTTAATGATTAATTTAGTTAATAAGGTAATTAAGGAGTAATTAATTAAATTAATTAATTAATGATTTAGATTAATTTATAATTAGAGATTAATTAATTGATAATCAAAGATTAATTAATATGTAATTAATAATGGTTAATTAAAGAATAATTAGTTAAGGAAAAGTAATTAAAGAATTGTTAATAATTAATGAAAATCATTAACTAGGGACTATTAAATAATTTATTAATGTGATTAAATTTAATAATTAATTATATTAATTAATTAAAAATAATCATTTGTGGAATTATTTAAGTATAATTACCTAATGAAAGTAATTAAAGGGATTAATTACTTAGTTTAGTTAATTAAATTAATACGATTAGTTTAAGTTAATTAATTAGTTTAATTGATTTAAAATAATCATTGGATAATGGGATAAGTATAATTACTTGGTGTAATTTATAGAGAATAATTGCTTAGTAAAGTAATTAGGGGGTAATTACTTGATGTAATTAATTAAAGGATAATTAATTTACAAAAGTAGTTTTGGGTTTAATTTCTTTGTGTAATTAATAAAAAGGATAATTACCTTGTAGAAGTAATTAAGAATTAATTACTTAGTGTAGTTAATTTAAGGATTAATTGATAAATTTATTTAGAAGTTAATTTAATAATGTAATTAATTAAGGGTAATTAATTACTAAATGTGATTAATTAAAGAATAATTAATTGAATAAATAATTAAAAGATAATTACTTAAATGCAATTAAAGAATAATTAATCAAAGAAGATTTGTTAAGATAGATAACTAGAGATAATTATTTATTAATCTGTAATTAACCGATGATAAGTAAGCAGGATTAAGGTAATCCAAGTAATTTAATTAGAGATTAATTAATTAAGAATTTATCAATCTTACTTAGGGATGTTTGAATTCTATTAATTGTTCATTTGTTTGGTATTCCTGATATGTTATGATTTGTGCTATGAATTGTTTTGGTGTGATTTGTGATGATGTATTTTATTTATCTGTGATAAATTTACATTGTTTATCTATGAATATGTGGATGGAGATAAATTTACATTGTTTATCTATGAATATGTGGATGGAGATAAATTTATATTGTTTATCTATGAATATGTGAATGGAGACAAGCATTATTGGATTATACCGCTTATCGATATTGATGTGCTTGAATCTGTAATGATTAATGTTGCTGCACTATTGTGTAAAACCCCTGGATTACACCTTACACACACAAATATGGATTGCACGAGGAAATCGGTAAGTCACAAATTTTTAAAATGGTCTTAAAGTTGAATTTTGAATCCAAATGGTTTTGGAAATGAAATTGGGTTAAATATGAAAAGTTTTTGAAAAAGAGTTTTAAAGGTAAAAGTTATTTTGAATAACTTGATAAAGTTTTGAAATTTAATAAATTTAAATAATTCGATTTGAATTTGAATTTAAGATTTGAAATTGAATTCTATGATTGGAAATTATGGTTTAAAAAGGGTTATACAAGTTATAATGTGTTTATATGGGTTTTAAACCATTTTAAAAATATTGTTTCGGGAATTTGAGTTTAACCCAAGGGCTTTAACTTGTACAAATGTAATCGGATTTTTCTGAAACGAAAACCATTTGTTTTCAAATAATTAAAGCTTTCATATAAGGAAAGAAATTTCAAGTTTGTAATGAAAATGGCTTTCCAAGTTATGAATGAATCTTTGAAAATGATTTTGAAAGCTATGAATAAAATCTTTGATTTAAAGATTGGACGAGTTAATCCAATTTGAAGTGGAAATTGTTTTGATATCTTTGAATAAATCTTTATGGAAAATGGGTGAACTTTGTGAATCTTTTTCTTTAAAGATTTTGAAAATGATAATCTGTTAAAACCATTAGAAAGGAAAGCTTTGGGTTTTAAGTTGTGAGTTAACTGAAACCTCAATATCCATATGTTTTTAAATATTGCGCTCATTATTCGATTTAGTCGCTAGAGGACCTGGTGTCATATAACCCATTCCGAATAATGATACGACGTTATGGATAGCATTTGAAGACCGGTGGTGAAGACCGGGTATTTTTGAGAACGAAAGGATTACCCGTTGAATGTCTCTACATTGAGTCACGCAGGTATAGGGATCTCCATATGTGATGGGGAGTCTGATCGGGATTGTGAATACCCAGATTGCAAGGGCTTCTTTGGAAGTGCCTTCGGTTCTGTTCGAACCCGGAACAGACTTGTATGGATGTGTGTCTGACGTTACACTTTGAGATGTAAAGCTGGTTTCTATAAAATACATTTCTGGTTGGTGGCGGGGATTTATTCTCTTAGCTTAACACCCTTCTTTGAGGCGTACGAGCTTAAAGGTTATGTAGTTGATGGTTACTAGTAATACATTCCCAATTTTGTAATGTGGCATACGAAATGATGCCGATCATTTGTTGATCGAAGCATGGCTTTTGTGTAAAGCGTAGCTTTGTGGACGAGACTTCTTCGAGCCTCACAACGCGGAATGGTCGAAACAGGAAAGATGCAGCAAGGTTATTTGGGGTAGCGCCCCCTGAGGGTATGTTTGTTTCCTTCTGGATAGAGGTGGTATCGTGATATGGAGCCTAGATATTTAACCTATGTGGTTGCTGCAAATTTATTACTTTGTGGTTGTTGGTGAATCCCGGGATAAAGGTGGGTTACGACCGGGGAGTGGCATACTCATGTAGTAGTTACCTAGTTACAGAGGTAATCCGGCATTGTGTTGGCAGAGATCCGGTTAGGTTCTCGAGGTATTCCCTCAGAGGCGTACCCATGTGGCCCAGGAAGTTCCTTTGTCTGACCATTTGTTGGAAATCCAATCACCAATACACGTCTAGTACGATTTTAGTTGTAGAACCGCCATCTAGTTGGCATACTATAATGGTACATATGCTGGCTAAGATTAATATTATACTTCCGAAAGGTTTTCTGCACTATGCACTAATAATAATATCAAAAGGATTTTGCGTAGTAAGCATGTTTGACTATCATAAGGAGAAATCTTCCCCAAGTGTGTGATTGCATGGTGTGTGTGACGGGAGGCTTTATGGTAGTTTCATTTTCCAAATAGCATTGCAGATTTCTTATAAATTTTTTGTTATTTGTTTTCATTTAAAACTGTTTTTGTTGCTCACACCAGTCCTATAACTAACCCGGAGTTTATTGTTCCCTTTCTAAACTCTGGATGCCCATAATTTTCCAAACGGGCAGCCTAGAGTCAGGTTTAGTAGATTATTTGGAGCTAGTTCAGTCTTTGGATTCTTATGACCGGCCTTGCTTAGTAAAACTTGATTGGGAGTTTGAGCTATTTCTAGATTGGTGCTTTGGAGATGGAGATTGTTGATATTGGAGTTCCTTCTTTGGTGATCAAGATTGTGTTAGTGATTTGTAGTATCATATCTCTGATATGTGTTTGGTAGTTGTATCATTGTTGTATATCATTGGATGTTGTATTCATTGGAATTATGTGATATACTCATTTCTTCCGTTGTGTTGTTATACTTAATGTGTTATAAGTTCCAGAACGAATTGGATTTCATTGGTTGAATCTGCGACATTCGAGTACAAGTGAAGTACGGGTGTCGATTTTCGAACGCTGAAATTCAGGTCGTGACAGGTGACATGCAGACATTAAAACATCTTAACTAGTTTATCAGTGAATAATTATTCTTTCACAAGGTAAACATCAAACATCTTAACTGAACATTATAGCAAATATTATTGAGAAAGTTTTTGAGAATAAAGGATATGCTAAGTTAGTTAGAAAGTTAAACTAAATAAGAATATAGGTGAAAATTAATAAAATAGAAAAGTTGTAATGACCTATAAATTTTATGGTTTTATTTGTATAATTTAAACCGAATTTTTGTGAATTTTTAAGTAGTAAAATTTTGGAAAAAAAATTTAATATTTAAAATACGTCTACTGGAACATAGCAATTGGTAAATTTTCATCTGAAAATATGGAAATTTATTTTCTTGTGTAATTTTATTTAAATTCAAATCAGATAATATTTCATGATAATAAAATATCTTCCAAACCAGAATATTTTTATACAATTATTTTGTAAATCATCTTCTGAGTGAGATGTCATAATTTGTTTCTTTAAATTTGGACTGCTATTACTCCGCTTATCTTATTTTTGGCAGATTAGCAGCATTTTGGGTATCCATTATCGACTTTTGATAGGATCATCGTACCACTGATATCTGTATACCATTTTGATCGTCTCGTCGTGTAGATCTCTACGGCATATTCAATTCTATGTTTTAAAGTCTGACGCACGGTGGAATCCATGGAAAACGGCAACCGTATCGGTACCCATTTTGACCCTTTTGAATTCTTTGTTCACTTATATTTCGCCGTTTAAGCCAACAGCCAAAAACTCTTTGTATTCCTAGCATTTCTATTCCCTAAGGCCATTTATTTCTAAATTTTTCTCCTGGTTTTAATATGTTTTCTTGTTCGTTCCCTCTTCTATTCATTTATCTCCGAGCCTTTGAAAATTTATAATATATTTATATTTTTCACTGTGATTGCATCTTGAAGCCTATTCTTCTCTTTCATCTTCCTCACCCCAGCTCAAACTTCACCGTGCTTGTCTCTACCCGCCACCACAACTTGGCCTATTTTTCCTCCTCCATCCCGCAGCCTCAAACCATCCATGCTTAGAAAACTAGCTCGCGCAACCGATCTGAGTCGAGCACCATCTTTTGCCCCTTCCCCACGCCGATGCTCCTCCGTCTCTTCTCCTGTCCATTGTTTGGCCGCCTTCTCCTATAAAAAATAAATTTATATAAAATACATATATGTTCAACCGAGCATCTTTTCTGTGGAGGTAAAGATCTATATAAGTTTGTTATATATTGACCTTTTAGTTGTATATATATAACATCTATAGTTGTTCGGCTGTATAAGATTATATAAAAAGTTGTTTACATATATATTTATATATGTTATATGTTATAGTTTTGATTCCTTATGAATATATATATATATATATATATATTATAGGATAGATTAAGTTATATATATAGCTATATGTCTGTTTTATATATGTATAAGCTATATATTGGTTAGTTACAATCTGATGCAAAGTTTAGATTCATTACGTATATAATATTATACAATGGTTTGTTATATTTAAAGTTATATGTTAGAACAAGTGTGTTGGAGTCTATGTTGAAATTTGGAAAGGTGTCAATAAATTCATATGTATATACTTGGATTTTCATTAAATATAGTCTATATGATATATGTTTTATATAAGTAAAACATATGTCTTGGTTAATATATGTAAATTATTATATAAAGCCTGCCATAAGAAATGTTATTCGAGTTTTCCTTTATGTATATGATGGTATATTATATTTATATGATATGATAAATTTATGTCAGTTATGTTTATAAAATATGAGATAAGTCTATATATATATATATATATATATATATATATAGTAATTGTCTGAAGCTTCCTACTTTACTCTAGTTCTAAAGCATAATTTATTTTGTATATAAAGTTTATCTTAGTTAAGTTAGATATATATATATATATATATATATATATATATATATACTAATGCAGTAACTTATATGTCATTAGTATGGAAATGTATGTAAACTATAAAATAATACTATGTAAAAGGTTGTACAAGTTGTATTGGCTATAATCTGTTTTACAATGGTTATATCTATACTCTGTGTATATATAAATGTTAGTTTTATTTCTTAGTTATATAATATGTTGTGATTTTCATATGTTTAGTATCAGTTTCAAATATAATTTGAATGTGAGTATGTATATGTTCATATATTAATTTATATCGGTAAGTAGATACAAGTATGGGTTTTAATATATATATATATATATATATATATATATGTGTGTGTGTGTGTGTGTGTGTGTGTGTGTGTGTATCTTTGATTTTCAATATCTTATTTTTAGAATAATGGTTTTAAAATCTTTATATTATTTTAACATTTGTCTTATACTAAAGTACTGCATTTATATATATATAATAATGTATGTATTCTCAGTTATATCAAAATTGATTCTGATTAGTCCTCATCGACTTTCCATTTATCAGCTTTGTCCGTCATGCCTGTTTTATTCATCAAATTGTGTCCATCTAGCGTTCCTTTAAATTCGTAGCTCATTTCCTTGTCAAAACTATCTAACCTCGAAAGGTGAGCAATCATTCATGATTAACGTTCTTATATTAATTAAATTTGATTTCAATTGAAATGACAATTGACATATGTTGCTGTTAGTTATTTACATTGCTATATATGCTATTATCTGTATCTGTTCACCCATGACATCTGACACCATCATCTGTTATTTATATGGATGATATATGCATGTTATATTATTATCATATCTGTTATCACTTTGCAAGTTTCCGGTTAGTATAGAATTCCCTATGGGTTGACATGATACATACCCGAACGATCTATAAAATAGGAGAAAATCGTTATGGGTTGAAATGATAAATCTAAGAGATTTTCGTTGAATTGAGTTTCAGATTGCGGGTTGAAATGATATATACCCGTATATATATATATATATTTAATTTGCGGATTAAAATGATAAATATCCGTATCACTTGACCATAGGATAGAAAATTATATACATACACCGTTGATATATATATACATACTTTGAAATGATTTTTAAGTTTTAAACAGATATATATGGTTTTGTATAAATATTGATTTAGATATTATATAAATGTAATTTTATATATATTTAAATTCTTGATTTTAAGATCTGTATAATTTGTTTTATTTAAATATAAAATAAGTTTAATAATAAAGTTTGATTTAATTATAATATAATATGGTTAAGTATTTATTTAAATTTATATTTTAAAATAGATTTTATAATGATATTAATAAATTAAGAGTAGAAAGATGGATTTGAAATTGATTTGAAACAGTATTAAACTAAGAATTTTATTTAATTAAATCGTTTTGGAAGTTATTGAATTTGAGATTTTTAAAAGATATGACTTTATAACTTGATTTTGGGTTTAAGGTGATTAAATGAATATTTCAAGTTTAAATAAATTAAAGGAAATATTTAGTTATTTGAAATTTGAGGTTTTATTTAAATGATATTGGATTTATTAAGTAAACATTTCAAAAGAAAATAATAGTAAAGTGAATTGGAGATATAAGTGAAATTATCAAATTTATTTTCGAAATTGTGGAATATTTAAAGCTTTGAATATTTTGGAATTGAAATAGTTTATTTTGTTGTTCAAATCTGTATTTGAAATCGATATAATTTGAAATGGTTTATTAAGAAACTGAATTGGATTGAAATTGATGATGTGGGATTTGAATGAAATTTGAATTTTTGAATTCGAGTTGATTTGAATCGATTTGTGAAATTTGAGGAAGCTATTTATTATATAAAGTATTTTAAATTATATTTAAAACTATTTATATATTTTAGTTTATAAATAATTTAAATATAAACTATTTTAATATAAATCATTTTTGGTATAAACTATTTTAATATACTAATTATTTGAATGTAAACTATTTTAACTTATAACCATTTTATATAACTATTTTATTTTATAAACTATCTTATTATATATATACTATTATTAATATCTAAACTATTTAAAGGGAAGTGTTATGGTTTTCCAAGTATTATGATTTCAAAGTGTTATGGTTTTCCAAAGTATTATGATTTCAAAGTGTTATGGTTTCCAAGTATTATGATTTCAAAGTGTTAAAATTTTTGAAAGTATTATGATTTTGGAAGTGAATATATTTGAAATAGAAATGATATCGTATCAATTTGGTTTTTAAATGGAAATGATACCATATTGATATGGTTTGAAATGGCAATGAAATTTTGGTTTTGAAGTATAAACTAATTTGAAATGACCACGGTGTTATAATATGGTTGGGTTGTTAAAGAGACCGAGATCGGTTATTGTCATACTCTCTGTTAATGCCGAAAACTAGCTCAGCAACCATGTACGCGATGGAGATTCCAGAATGAAGTAGGATGGCAGCGATGATCGTATTGAGGTATATACGTGGACCCGACTCCCGTGAGTTGGCATAAGGTGGCTAAAACAGGAGCAATTGACGGGCCAAGTGAGGTAGCTCCTCCGATCGGATGCACTTCTTCGTATGACATTCTATTACTTTGTGATTGATTTGGTGCGCACCTTTGATTTGGGAGTGTGGCTCGAGGCGGGCGGTAGAGGCTGCTATGCGTTACCACTAGCCCGAAAGTGTAATTGGTATATCCACCCTGGCATTTCCTAGTTGTGCCATGTCACCTACTTTAGCGAGACCACTACGAGTTTTTTTTATACTATACCTATGGGGTGCCCTTTGATAAGCCCAGTTTACGAGATATTACGGTACTGTATAGACTATGGGAATGTATAAAATGTGTTAAGGTGGAAAATGTAAAGCCTTAACGCTATTTTAATAGTTTATTTTACTTTAGATATTATTATAATAGCGTATATTACTACATAATAGATAGTTTAACGGATCTCAGAGGATGGTTATCCCAAACATCCTTTGAATTACTTGTATTTCAGTTGTTATTTCACTTGAGTTACATTTATTGATATAAGAATGTTAATCCTGACTCAAGTGTTTTGTTTTCTGATTTACGCTCGTATCAGACTGAGTGGTACAACTTTTGAGACTCACCTTTTGAGTTGGAGCTTCGCTTGGAGATCTATTGTAACACCCCGCCTTTTCGCACGGTTTAAATCGACTATAAACTACACACGTCAGACTTAAACCATACAGAAGGGCGGATTGTTATGGGGTAAATAAGAAAAGCAGAGAAAGAAAAGAACAAAACAGAACCTTGCAGCGGAACGATAAAATATAATAATCAAATAAACAGTTCATGAAGCTGTTTTACAAAACCATTTGATTTTACTTATACAATGTATATCAGAGTTACACATTCCATAAAATATAATTTATGCAGCGGAACAGTATGAATGCAGTGGAATATATATAATAATAATAGTAATAAAATCTTCGTTTTCGTCCTCTAGAAGTAAGGTCTTCAAACCTGAAATGCTCAAGCTGACCCGAGCGAATTGAAAAGACAAAACACTCGAGTCGGAACTAAAAGATCTTATGTAAGTTAAATCAATAGAAATAAATATAAGTGTAGTAACTTAAAAGATGCTCGGGATTCACATCTCCTAAAGATCCGTTAAACTATTTACTATATAGTAATATTTCGCTATTATAATAGTGTCTATAGTAAAATAAACTTACTTTAAAATAGTGTGAAGGAGAGACCCAATATTCCCCTTAACACGTAATAGTCCTAGTAGTCCATCCAATATCATAGTCCCTTCTGATTGGGAAGCCACCAGAGGATACCACACGGGCTGTGGAAGAAAACCAAACTCGTACAAGGCGCGCTAGGGTAGGTGACACGACATAACTAGGCAATGCCAGTGTAGATATATCAATTGCTATCCCGACTGGTGGTAATACATAGCACACAGCTACCGTCCATCTTTAGCCACGCCCCCAAAATCAAAAATCAAAAGTGTCCATAGAATAAATCCAAAAGTCAGAGTATAATATCAAAGGGATGTGTCCGATAAGAGGGGCTACCTCCTTGGCCCGAGAATCGCTCCTGTTTTAGCCACCTTATGCCAACTCACGGGAGTCAGGTTCACGTATTTACCTCAAAGGAAACGCCGTCACCATCCTACTTCATTCTGGAATCTCCACCGCGTACACGGTTGTTAAAGTTGTTTTCGGAGTTGGCAGGGAGTATAACAACTTCTGATCCCGGTCTCTTTAACAATCAAACGTTATTATAACACTACGGTCATTTCAAAATAATTTATACTTCAAACCAGAATATAATATCCATTTCAAAAACATATAAATATGATATCCTTTCCATTTCTAAAACCAAAATCATTTTGATATCATTTTTTATAAAACCCAAATCAATATAATATCATTTCATTTCAAATACATCATTTTCAAAATCATAACACCTTCAACATTATAACCCTTCGAAATCAGAATACTAGAAATATAACACCTTCAATTTATACTACCTCGAAACTCATAACTTTCACCACTTATGTGGTTTAAATATTTAAAATACTTTATATAACCAAAATAGATTCTTTAATTTTCACAACTCAATTCCAAAAATTGAATTTCTAGATTTTGAATTTAATCCAAATCCCATAATAATACACTTCAATTAAATTCAGTTTGCAAATAAACTTTTCCAAATTTTGTCGATTTCAAAATGGATTAGATCCACAAAATAAACCCTTTCAAATTCAATATATTTCAAAGCTTAAATATTCAATATTTCGACTAAATTTTATAATTCATATATATGTATATATATATATATATATATACCAAAATCACTTTACTATTATTTAGTTTTGAAATATTTGCTTAATCAATCCAATCCTTTAAATACAACTTCAATTTTCAATAATTGAATATTCCTCAATTTATTTAGACTTGATATATTTACTTAAATCACCTTAACCCCTAATTAAGTTATAAAACCATATTCTTTTAGAATCTAAATTTTAATAAGTTCCAACTGCATTCTTATTAAATAAAATTCTTAATTAAATTAAATCTCAAATCAAATTTCAAAACTATCTTCTCAACCTTGATTTATAAAAATCAATATAAACTCTATATTAAAATATAATTTAAGCAAATACTTATCCATATTATATTTTAATAAATCAACTTTATTATTAAACTTATTTAATACTTTAAACAATTTTATTCATAGTTCAAACCCAAGAATTTAACTATATATAAAATAACATTTAAAATATCCAAATCAATATCTCATAAAATCATATATTTCTTTACAAAACCATGGAAATCATTTCAAAATATTTTTATATATAGACCATGGTGTCTGTATAAAAAATTTCTATCCTATGGTCAAGTGATACGGATGTTTATCATTTCAATCCGTAATTTAAAATAAAATTACGGTTTATATCATTTCCAACCGTAATCCCGAATGAAATAAAAATAATCCATAACGAACGGGCATATTATAATGATATAAATAAAACATCCATTCATCCATCATCCAAATCACACGTCCATCACATTCATCATCGAAAACAATCAATCACCATCAATATATAACTGATAATATATAACAGGTATTTAACAGGCAGTTATATTCAATAAAAGATTAAATAACGATTAAATTTTAAATAAATGCAGTTAACTAAGATGATGATTAAAAATATACGAAACAGTCATACTTAAATTCAAAATCACAATATAAATTAAATTTAACAAACATAAGAAATTTTAGAAGTTGTGAGTGGGTTAAAACACTCACCTTTTAAATTTAAATTGAATTTAAATCCAATTTAAACCCCAAATTTCAACAGTCTCCAAATTCGTCCAAACCAGGGTCAAAATGTCTAGAATTCCAATATGAACCCAACAGAGCATGAAACGGAGTTCGTATGCACGAGTTATGATTATTAGAACTAATTAAAATTGAAATTAAACAAAATAAATTAAATAAAAATAAAGATACCGTGCCACATCACCGCTTCCGACGTGAATATCGCGTATGCCGCTTCTCCTTATTCGCACGAAAACCCTACCAGCCGTCGTCCTTAGGCTCGAAATCGCCGACACCCCAGATGATGTAGACCTCATCCACGACCACCATCCGGCTTGTGCTGCCGCGCCGCCCCCTCCTTGCCGACGCCGCCACCTCCGGTTCTCCCTTGGACCCACGCCGCCGCAAGCCTCAATGCCCAAACGCCGTGAATTTAGGCACCTCTGAGATGAGCGGCGACAATAGATTACCACTATTCGACGTTCTCTACATAGCTACGCAACCCCATCGTTGATTCGACGAAAATCCACCGCACGATCAAACCCTCACCAACGAACGACTGAAACTTCATCCTCAATTTTTGGATAACCAGTGGTTCAAAACCAAAAAAAAACTGTAGATCTGAGATGCGTACATCGAAATCATCGATATATAATTTTTCTGAATTTTCTTGAGTTTGAAATTTCAATTTGATTTTTGAATTGCAATTGGATTTGGAATTGTCTGCCATTGAAATGAGTAGGAGAGATAGCTGAATTGTATGCACATACAAGTGAGAAATAGAGGTAGGTTAGGGTTTATAAACGGGTAACAAGTCCCTTTTTATTTTATTTTTTTTTAGCTCTTTGTGTTTGGTTTTGTTTTGTTCTTTCTTTTCTATGTTTATCTTTGTCCTTCATCTGTAACTTTTATTGGTTTGCAATAAACTGGTAGGGGACCAGTTAACCCCGCTGGCTTTGCCAAAAAAAAAAAAGTTGAGATAGAATGGATCGGATTGATAAACGCGCTGAACAATATAAGGCCCGAAAAGCCCGTTTCGACTCCGGAACGAAATTTGGTCAACCCATATACCAAAATAGATGTTTTAAAATATTTTAAACTCGATGGAACAAGTTTCAAGTCCAAATTCCATCGTATGAAGAAATTATGCAAAAATTAAAATTTTCCAAATTGATTTCAATTAAATCGATTTCAAGGCATTTCGCGTTCATACGATCAAACAACAGGTCCGATCGCTACGAAACTTGAAATCCTATAATAATTTATCGCTACGGATCCGATGAAACTGCTTTCGTCAAAATCCAAGTCAGTGGCCAAAATGGCTATTTTTACACTATTTAAATGAATTAATAATTGATTAATTAAATTAAATTTCCAATTTAAATTATAAAATTGACAATTCTTATCATTTTATATTTCCAAATCATTCACACTAATTTAACGAATTGATTACCAGTTATAATTTAATATACTAAATTAATAGTTAACTTACAATACTTGTTGTCATTAACGTTTATTTTCACTTATAAGCAGTTATTAACAAACCAAGGTTGCAATTGATTTAGATCTAATACAATAAATTAAATGAATGGGTAAACAATTTATAATTATCACTATTGCCAAATTACTCCCATTCACACTTAAATATCAACTGACAATTATTATAATTACCTTTCTCGCATTGATTCTATCAAACTGCATTCATTGCGTATTATTTCATTAATTAATATAACTTTTGAATTTTATTAAATTCACTCATTTCAATCAATTATAACCTTACAATTGTTTCAATTAATAGGTATTTCACTAAATTGCCTATTATTCAACCTGCATAAACCTTATTACATTAATTTACATTCAGTAACTATTTATCAATATATTATTCCATTGATTTATTCAATACTCTTACTCTTATTCATACCTTTATAGGTTTTCATTTCCAAACAATATTATAATTACTTACAGGGCATTGATTTTATTAAATTAACATTGCTATTTATTTTCTCATAAATTAATTCATATTTACATCCACTTCCGTATATTAATTTTGTAACCAAGTTATAACATTTACATTAATTCCGTTAATTTGAATTAAATCCCCATCTCTACACTATGCCTATTATTACTCCATAAGCCAGTTACGATTGTTTTACCTTTCATTTACTTGACATATTCTCATTTCCATTATTGTAACCTTTATTTATATTCATTAAAATTTAACTTAAATTCCAATTCAGTCGACTAATTCAACAGGCAACTTATAATAATTGTTTACAAGCCACGGTTACGCTTAGGTTTATCATACTTCAACCAATTATTATAATTACACACATAATACCGATGTAGCGCCCCTGACTCGACCTCCGTAAATCGGCACCGAATACGACACTCGTATTCCAATGCCGTAGATCCAAACGTCGAATCTAGTTCGCCGAAGCTTATAACACATTGAATATTACAACACAGCGGAAGAAAAAGAATATCAATATATATATAACATTGATACAATGACAGACACAATATCTGATATAATATGATACAAAAGAACGATACAATATATATCAATACTATTAGAGATACAAGACACAAAGGAAGGAATATCCTCAATAGAATGCATCCCAAATCCAATGCTCCAATCCAAAGCTAGCTCGAACCAACATCACGTTTCACAAAGATAAGCAAGTGCAGTCGTGATCCAAAGACCGAACTAATTCCAAATAATATACTAACCTGACTATCTGAAAAAACCCAACTCTAGACTACCCGTGTGGAAAAATTGTGGGCACCCAGAGTTTAGGAAAGGAGCAATAAACTCCAGGTCAGTCATAGGACTGGTATGAGTTAACAAAAACAGTTTATCTTTAAAACAAACAACAAAAGAATAAATCCACAATGCTTTTTGGAAAATGAAACTACCATAAGGCCTCCCACCACACACACAATGCAAACGCAAAATTGGAGGAGATTTCTCCTTATGATAGTCAAATATGCTCGATACAAGAAAATTTCTTTGATATTATTACTAGTGCATAGTGTAGGAAAACCATTTCAAAAGTATAATATAAATACTAGCCAACATAGACATTCGAAACTATGCCTACTATAGATACCATCTAAACAGTGGTGACCACCATAAGTAAATGGCAGGTTCTACAACTAAAACCATACAAGGCACGTATGGAAGATTAGATTTCCAACGAATGGTCAGGCTAAGGAACTTCCTACTGCCACATGGGTACGCCTCTGGCGGGACATCCCGAGAACCTACCTGGCTCTCTGCCAACACAAGGCCGGGTCACCTTTGTAACTAGGTAACTACTACTCGAGCATGCCATCCCCCGATCCTTTAGGACCTTTATCCGAGGCGCCTCTCAACCACAAAGCAATCACAAAGTAATAGATCTGCAGTATCCATATGAGTAAGCATCTGGGCTCCATATCATGATACCACCCTTTTCCAGAAGGAAATGACACACCCTAAAGGGCGCGACCCTCATAAACTTGCCGCATCTTTCCTGTTTCGACCATTTCCGGGGTGTGAGGTCCTGATGCAGTCTCGTCCACAAAGCTACGCTTTATACAAAAGCCATGCTTTGATCACAAATGATCAACAAATGATCATCAACAAACAACAACACTCAGCATGCCACACTACCAAGTTGGGTGTATATCACTGTAACCTTCAACTACATAACCTCTGAGCTCGTACGTCTCAGAAAAGGGTGTTAAGCTAAGAGAATAAATTCTCCGCCACCAACAGATATATATTTGAAAGAAATATGCTTCATATCTCAAAGTGTAGTGTCAGACATACAACCATACAAGTCTGTTCCGGGTTCGAACATGACCGAAGGCACTTCGTCCAATAAAGAAAGAAGCCCTTGCAAATCTGGGTATTCACAATCCCGATCGGACTTCCCATCACTTAGGGAATCTCTATACCGTAGCTACTCGGTGCAGAGACAATCAATAGGTTAGCCTAGCGTTCTCACAAATACCGGTCTTCAACACCAGTCTTCAAATGCAATCCATAACGTCGTATCATTATTCGGAATGGGTTATATGACACAAAGTCCTCTCCCGGCTAAACCGAATAATGAGCGTAATATTTAAAAGCATATGGATATGAGATTTCAGTTAAGTCACAACTTCAAAGAAAACCAAAACCTTTCTTCAAATGATTTAAATAAATTACCATTTCAAATCTTTAAACAAAAAGATTTATTTCACAAAGTTCACCTAGTTTCACAAAGATCCATTTACGGATTTCAAACCAATTTCCATTTCAATACATTTAAAATGGTTTAACCCATATATAACTTGTATAACATCTTTAATCCCTAGTTTCAAATCATAGAATTCAGTTTCAAATTTGAATTTAAATTTAAATCAAATTATCTAAACTTCAAGGTGTAATCAAGTTATTCAAACATAAATTTTATCTTTGAAATTCCTTTTCAAAAACTTTTTACTTTAATCCCAATCCATTTCCAAAACTATTTGGATTCAAAATTCAAATTCAAAACTATTTCAAAAATCCATGACTTAACAAATTTCCACGTGCAATCCATATTTGTGTGTGTATAAGTGTGGTCCAAGGGATTCACACAATAGTGCAACATCATCAATCATCACAGATAAAGTAAATTTATCAATCACAAAGATTCACCATTACGATTCGAAATGGGTTTCAGATAACCAACTGGAATCCGACTCCCTGTCGCATCGAAATTCAAATGTCGTTTTATGGGCAAAAATGATTTTCACATACATACAGAAACAAATCACAAATCACATTTCAGCACAAAGTAATTCACATTACATAGCATCACAATTATATATCAGAAATATCAATCCAGTACACAATATTTGACAATTAACTTAAATTAATCAAATTAAACTCAATAAATTACAATGAGCAATTAATTTCTTAATTACTTTCATAAAGTAATTACACTTACACAATTTCATAAATGATTATCATTAATTAATTAATCTAATTAATTGTTAAAATTAATCACATAAATTTATTATTTAAATAATCTTAGTTAATGACCTTCATTAACTAATAACAATTCTTTAATTACTTTGTAAAGAAATTACTTACATTAATCATCATTAATTAAAATTGATTAACCATTAATAACTCATTAATTAATCCTAATTATTTAATTAATTAAGTGCTAACTATGACATAATTAGTTCTTAATTAATTGATTAATTAATTACTAATCATTAATTTAAATTCAATCTTATTAAACTAACGAACCTTAATTACCAATTTGTCTATTCTAAATTAATTATCTCAAATCTTAATTGATTGATTTAAACTTTTAATTATTAAATTAATTAATCCAAATCATTAATTATCCATTTTAATTAATTTAATAATTAAAAATCATTAAATCTTTATTTATTTAAAGATAAAAACATTTTTCTTATTAATGATCAAATTATCATTAACAAGGTATTTAAAAACAATTTACTTTCAAATTTTACTTTTAAATTTCATTCTAAATTTAAGATTTAAAATGGAAACAAATTAACTTTAACAAAGTTTATAACAATTTCAAAACCCTTTTTATTCCACAAGTTAAAGAATTTTTTATCTTATAATAGAAGTTTAAAGAATTTAAAACCCAATTTCATTTTAAATTCAAATCAATTTAAAAATTCACACTATCATTCAAACTGTTTAAAACAATTTTAACTTTAAAAAAATTCTTTTATTTCAACATAAGAATTCAAATCTGTATTTGAATCCCGATTAAACTCTTACTTACAAATTTAAATTTTTATCCTTAAAATTCAACCCACCTAATATTCTAGGTGGTTAAACAAATTTTAAAAAAAAACTTTATGTTTTCAAAACTTAGATTCAAACTAGATTGGAATCAGAATCAAACTTGGATTTAAACTTAATTAAATCCCTGCTTTTCAATTTAAAACCCAGATTTAAATTTTAAAATGCTACAGACTTAAAAACTGTAACATAACATATGACTCGAGCCATCCTAAATCTGCTTCGAGTCTAACCTATCGAATCTTCGAGCCAACCAACCCATTACTTCGAGTAAAACTCGAGTCAAACTTGCGTACCATCCCTACTTCCACCCAACTACACAATTTCCAGATCACCAAACACCAGTGCTCCGTGCACGTGCATGACACCGTGGCTTGCCTCCAGTCGACATCACTACGTCGAACAAGTCGACAACCATCCACAAACCTTTCCCCGACCACCAGAACTTCGTCGTCACCTCGAAATCAAAATCGAGTTCGAAGTCGAAACCTGGAAAAACGACTGGAACATCACACTTCAACCTGGAGACGCCTCGACTTCGCATCTCCGATCATCTGAACGTCGGCACTTCCAGTCACACAATCGTCAACACAACTACTTCCAATCCCCTGAATTTAATAGCACTCGATCCATTGGGGTAGTCGAACCAACCCAAAAATCAACCTAGTTAAAACTAGGGTTCTGAGCTTAAATAGACCACTTGCACCTCCACAAAGATCCTAATCATCTTCTGGTATTTTTGCCTCACTACCCTATCACTCCTGCATCATCAGAGAGAAACCCGACCCTCCAGCACATAAAGATCATCAGAGATCATCAAAAACTCATATTTTAGTCCAACCAAAACTTCTCACTCAACCCTTAACTAAAAATTGTGATTTTAGTTTTAAAAATCTAATTTTTTCAAAGATGATTCAAGTTAAAATCTTGAATCAGTAAATTAGAGTGATTGATTTTAGCATATTATTAAGTCTTTGATTCTTCTTGCTATTTCCAAATAATTACAAATTTATCTTTCTTAACTAAAATTGTTAAAACTTAATCTAAATTTTAACAAATAGTTTTTGTTTGAAATCCAGATCTTAACATTGATTCAATAAAAAGATATTGAATTTGGATTTATTTTAAACTCTATAATTATAAACAAAGAAGAATAGGTACTAATCAAACACAGATCAAAACATACATATACACAGAAACTTACATTTATATATTCACAACAAAACACAATAGAATTCAAGGATCATATGCACAGATTAAATTTTTACTTAAGCTTTTAAATAAATTGTTTACTCACCTTAGATTCCAGAAGAATGAACAGAGTTTCCTTTTTTTGAAACAAGCTTTGAAACTGTTACTTGAAGCAAGCTTTTGAGCTGCTAGCTGAAGTCTCCTTCTTGATCTCGGGTTTGAATTGATTTGTATTGAGCTAGGTTGTTTAAAGTTGAATTTTGTTTAAATTGTAGATGATGCTTCCTTTAGATGCTACTCAGTTTTGAAGGAACGAAACTGAGATGAAGTTGATATATAAGAGAGAAAGTTTACAGGTGATTTTTTGTACAACAGGGTGACATATTTTTTGTTTTTTACAATATAGGATCAGAGAATTTTTTTTTCTCTGTTGACTAGCCGATTTTATCCTTTCCTTTGGGGCCTGATAATCTTGTTTTAGTGGCTGATTTGATATACATTGTGTGCTAAAGATCCTTACATTAATTGCTATTGTCTTCTCTTCCAAGCTTACATACTTATCCTGTAGTTATTATGTTGTTCATAGATACTTATAAATTTTCTTTTGTTTGTTCATACTTGAATATATATATATATATATATATATATATATATATATATTAGTGTCTTCCTTTGCAATACTTTCATATATTTTTTGTTGTCGTCTTGTTTCACTTTTTCATATTTATACTTTATTTGTTTGTACATAATTATTTTGTCTTGCATACACAAACTTGTCATGTTTTGCATAATATACATATCAAATAAATTACATAGATATATTTTTATAATTTCAATTTTTTTTAAACATTTGCTTAAAATTTATATTCAAATTCAATATATATATATATATATATATATATATATATATATATATAAACTTAAATCCACTCATATATGCACATATACATATATATTCACATATAAATAAGTTTTAAATTGAAATGATTTTTAAAACATTTATTGCTTCAATCAAAAGAAATTGAAGTTTTATTCATATAAATTAACACATATTTTTATTCGAATTTGGAGAAACTCAATTCAATTTACCAATTAATTTCACAATTTTATTAAAAAAATTTAAATTAATTACCAATTCAAACTTTGTAAAAATCCAGGATCGTTACAACCGAATTCATTCAGTTACTATTAATTATGTACAAATTCCTTTATTTATACAACACTTACATTTATTTACTTATTTTCAATGTTATACCCAAGTGCAACAAATTACTCTATTTCATTTTAAATTGTGTTTTCACTTCAATTGTCAATAATTAATTTTTAATGATCATTACTACAATTCATTCTTCATATTTACTTCATTAAAAATTATAAATTTTTATTTCTTTCTAAATTTAGTTACAAAATTTAACTAAATTAACCAATTTATTTATAAAAATTTACGGGTCGTTACACTCTCCCTCACTCAAAACTTTTCGTCCCCAAAAAGGAAAAAGAAGGGAAAAGAAGAATTAAATAAAAAATATGTCTTATTCAAAAATATTAACTTTATAACAAATAAATTTACAAAATTAATTAATCTAAACAAAATATACCAATTTATAAACATTAAATCTTTTTATCCTCAAATTAATAAAGTTTGGAAAACATTTTTCAAAATTTTTCTAAGTCCAAAATTTACGGAAAATTTCGACAGAGTCTCCTTCGTACGGGAGGCTTAGGAGAAAATGTAATATCAAATATAACAATATATACATATATTTTCCAAAATAATAAATATCCCAACTCGGTAAAACAATATAATGATGCTATAAACCGTAATCCGAAAATGTACCTATATGTCGGCAAATAACGCTTAATTATGAAACCAAAAGCAGTAGCAATTGTGTCATATCCTGTAGTTCACTTATATAATCCAAAAATGTTAATAATTATATAGAATGAAATATCTAAATTTGTTTTACCCACAAGCAAATAATCAATATAACAACAATCAATTGCAACAAACATCATATACATTAAACACAAATCAACCATCCAAGCAAGACAAACAATTGGTTTGTTCGGGTTAAGACACTTTATATCACATAGAATGACGAATAACTATGAAGTATTCCACTTACTCAATAGTCTTAGATAAACTAGATAGATTATTCATACATCTAAGCTAATTTAAAGTATCCTTACCCAAACAACCATAAACCAAAACAAACAACAAATCCAAACAATAAATTAAGTTCATCCTTATTAATTTCATTTCATAACCTTTGTTGTTTGATTTCCTTTTTATTCATATAATGATTTCTTTTAATTCACATTTATTTCTTGCAAATCTCCATTTTCATTTATTTATTTATTTGCATTACATTCATTCATTTCTCAGTTTCATTTATTTATTTAGCGCTTACATTTCTATTATATTTAATTATAGTAACATTTCAATTACAACTTAAGTTTATAACTCTATAACATCAATTCTTATAAATAAAAGCAATTTATTGAACACTTTCATTACCTACTTTTACTTGTACAATTTCTATTACATTTTCTTATTAAACATTTCAACTTTTAATATTCGGTAAGTTATATATATGTTTTTAAGGATGTAATTTGAAAGTTATACAAGTTTATTCTATTTCCTTAATTAATTTAATGTTCAATAATAATATCCTTTGCCTCATAGGTTACACATTTCAATTTCTTTTAATTTCCTTTATAACCTAGCATTAAGTCTTCTTATTTATCATTGGTTTCAAATACTCATCTTGTACTCAAGATGTTTTACTTACTATCCATCTTTTCTACTTATTTAGTTATAAATAACTTTAAACATTAACTTCACTCTTATTTTAATTAGAGGTTCCAATTATTAATTTGTTACTTTCCATTTCACTACAATAATTGAACTATTAATTAACGAAAACTTAAGAACTAAATACTGGGTTTAATTTCATAACATTTAAAATAATAGATAAACGTAATTATACATCCAATTATATTTAAAACAATTAAAAATTTATATTTGTTTATCAAAAATAAATCTGCAGTAGAACTACTACAGTGGCCTTTCCACTTTGAAACTCGAAAATGAATGTCGATGATGCGTGCACTCATCACCGAAATTATTTTCCAGCAATAGAGAGGGGAGTACAGGACTTATTACTTTCCAAAGTTTCCTTAAAACAACTCTTTCAAATCATTTTGAAATATTTATATCAGAAAATACTTCTAAAATATTATTATTATATCCCAAAATCATTTGAAAGAAATTTTCAAAACCTTGGAACTTAAGTTCTAAAATTTTCAATTTATTCTTTTTATTTTCAAATCCTACTTTACTAATATTTATAGATTACACTACCCAACAACCAATGTATTACAACGAAATATAACCTTTATAAAAATTTATTTTATATATAGAAAATATAATAGGAAAAATTATTTCATTCACCTATATTAAAAACAAATATTATGTCGGTCTGTCCTATTAAGTGTTTAGAAATCCCTATTGATGTCATAGCGTCCCATGCACCAACCAGAATTTATAAATACAAAATGGAACAAATTAACACAATAATAAAACCTTTTTATAACACTAACAAATACGCTCTCTCATATATACACTCAACGACTCATTATAGGGTATTACTACCCTATTAGTAAAGAGTCAGACCCCACAAAGCTAAGGTTTTCACTAAACCAAAGCTCTGATACCAGATGTAACGCCCCACCTTTTTGCACGGTTTAAATCGACGATAAACCACACACATTAGACTTAAACCATGCAGAAGGGAGGATTGTTATGGGCTAAATAAGAAAAGCAGAGAAAGAAAAGAACAAAACAGAACCTTGCAGCGGAACGATAAAATATAATAATCAAATAAACAGTTCATGAAGCTGTTTTACAAAACCATTTGATTTTACTTATACAATGTATATCAGAGTTACACATACCATAGAATATAATTTATGCAGCGGAACAGTATGAATGCAGTGGAATATATATAATAATAATAGTAATAAAATCTTCAACTTCTGGGAGGGTCTTCAAACCTAAAATGCTCAGGCTGACCCGAGCGAATTGAAAAGACAAAACACTCGAGTCAGAACTAAAAGATCTTATGTAAGTCAAATCAACAGAAATAACTATAAGTGCAGTAACTTAAAAGATGCTCGGGATTCACATCTCCTAAGGATCCGTTAAACTATTTACTATATAGTAATATTTCGCTATTATAATAGTGTCTATAGTAAAATAAACTTACTTTTAAATAGCGTTAAGGAGTGACCCAATATTCCCCTTAACACGTAATACCACCAGTAGTCCATCCAGTATCATAGTCCCTCCTGATCGGGAAGCCACCAGAGGATACCACATGGGCTACGGAAGAAAACCAAACCGTACAAGGTGCGCTAGGTAGGTGACATGGCACAACTAGGCAATGCCAGGGTAGATATATCAATTGCTATCCAAACTGGTGGTAACGCATAGCGCGCAGCTACCGCCCACCTCGAGCCACACCCCCAAAATCAAAAATCAAAAGTGGCCACCGAATAAATCCAAAAGTCAGAGTATAATATCGAAGGGATGTGTCTGATAAGAGGGGCTACCTCCTTGACCCGATAATCGCTCCTGTTTGAGCCACCTTATGCCAACTCACGGGAGTCGGGTCCATGTATTTACCTCAAAGAAACGCCGCCGCCGTCCTACTTCATTTTGGAATCTCCACCATGTACACGGTTGTTGAAGTGGTTTTCGGAGTTGCAGAGAGTATGACAACTTCTGGTCTTGGTCTCTTCAACAACCAAACGTTATTATAACACTGCGGTCATTTCAGAATAATTTATACTTCAAACCCGAACATAATATCCTTTTTGAAAACATATAAATACGATATCCTTTCCATTTCTAAAACCCAAATCGTTTTGATATCATTTTTATAAAACCCAAATCAATATAATATCATTTCATTTCAAGTATATCCTTTTCAAAATCATAACACTTTCAACATTATAAGCCTTCGAAATCAAAATACTAGAAATATAACATTTCAATTTATACTACCTCGAAACTCATAACTTTCACCATTTATGTGGTTTAAATATTTAAAATACTTTATATAACCAAAATAGCTCCTTTAATTTTCATAACTCAATTCCAAAACTCGAATTTCTAGATTTTGAATTTAATCCAAAACCCATAATAATACACTTCAATTAAATCCAGTTTCCAAATAAACCTTTCCAAATTTTGTCGATTTCTAAACGGATTTGATCCACAAAATAAACCCTTTCAAATTCAATATATTTCAAAGCTTAAATATTCAATATTTCAACTAAATTTTATAATTCATATATATATACACACACACCAAAATCACTTTACTATTATTTAGTTTTAAAATATTTTCTTAATAAATCCAATCCTTCAAATACAACTTCAAATTTCAATAATTGAATATTCCTCAATTTATTTAGACTTGTTATATTCACTTAAATCATCTTAACTCCTAATTAAGTTATAAAGCCATATTCTTTTAGAATATAAATTTCAATAAGTTTCAAATGGATTCTTATTAAACAAAATTCTTAATTAAATAAAATTTCAAATCAAATTTCAAAACTATCTTCTCAACCTTGATTTATAAATATCAATATAAACTCTATATTAAAATATAACTTAAGTAAATACTTATCCATATTATATTTTAATAAAATCAACTTTATTATTAAACTTATTTAACACTTTAAACAATTTTATTCATAGATCAAACCTAAGAATTTAATTATATATAAAATAACATTTAAAATATCCAAATCAATATCTCATAAAATCATATATTTCTTTACAAAACCATGGAAATCATTTCCAAGTATTTTTATATATAGACCACGGTGTCTGTATAAAAATTTCTATCCTATGGTCAAGTGGTACGGATGTTTATCATTTCAATCTGTAATTTAAAATAAAATTACGGTTATATATCATTTCAAACCGTAATCCCGAATGAAATAAAAATAAATTCATAACGAACTGGCAGACTGTAATGATATAAATAAAACATCCATTCATCCATCATCCAAATCACACATCCATCACAATCATCATCCAAAACAATCAATCACCATCAATATATAACTGATAATATATAACAGGCATTTAACAGGCAGTTATATTCAATAAAAGATTAAATAACGATTAAATTTTAAATAAATGCAGTTAACGGAGATGATGATTAAAAATATACGAAACAATCATAATTAAATTCAAAATCACAACATAAATTAAATTTAACAAACATAAGAAATTTTAGAAGTTGTGAGCAGGTTAAAACACTCACCTTTAGAATTTAAATTGAATTTAAATCCAATTTAAACCCAAAATTTCAAAAGTCTCCAAATTCATCCAAACCAGCGTCATAATGTCCAGAATTCCAATATGAACCTAGCGGAGAAAACTGTGCGTGAAACGGAGTTTGTATGCATGAGTTATGATTATTAGAACTAATTGAAATCGAAATTAAACAAAATAAATTAAACAAAAATAAAGATACCGTGCCATATCACCGCTTCCCACGTGAATATCACATATGCTGCTACTCCCTATTTGCTCGAAATCGCCGACACCCCAGATGACGTAGACCTCATCCACGACCACCATCGGTCTCGTGCCGCCGCGCCGCCCCTCCTTGCCGACGTCGCCACCTCCGGTTCTCCCTTGGACCCATGCCCCCACAAGCTTCAATGCCCAAACGCCATGAGTTTAGGCACCCCTAAGACGAGCGGCGACCATAGATTACCACTATTCGACCGTCTCCACATAGATACGCAACCCGATCGTTGATTCGACGAAAATCCACCGCACGATCAAACCCTCACCAACGAACGGTCGAAACTTCATCCTCAATTTCTGGACAACCGATGATTCAAAAACAAAAACGAACTGCAGATCTGAGATGCATACATCGAAAGCTTCGATATATAATTTTTTGAATTTTTTTGAGGAACTTGAAATTGCAATTTGATTTTTGAATTGCAATTGGATTTGGAATTGTCTGCCATTGAAATGAGGAGGATAGATAGCTGAATTGCATGCACATACAAATGAGAAATAGAGGTAGGCTAGGGTTTATATCCGGGTATTTATAGATAAAGTTGAGATAGAATGGATCGGATTGATAAACGCGCTGAACAATATAAGGCCCGAAAAGCCCGTTTCGACTCCGAAACGAAATTTTGTCAACCCATGTACCAAAATAGATGTTTTAAAATATTTTAAACTCGATGGAACAAGTTTCAAGTCCAAATCCCATCGTATGAAGAAATTATGCAAAAATCAAAAAAATTCAAATTGATTTCAATTAAATCGATTTCAAGGCATTTCGCGTTCGTACGATCAAACGACAAGTCTGATCGCTATGAAACTTGAAATCCTACAATAATTCACCGTTACGGTTCCGATGAAACTGGTTTCATCGAAATCCAAGTCAGTGGCCAAATTGGCTATTTTTACACTATCTAAATGAATTAATAATTGATTAATTAAATCAAATTTCCAATTTAAATTCTAAAATTGACAATTCTTATCATTTTTATATTTTCAAATCATCCACACAAATTTGATGAATTTAGATGTCAATTTAAAGTTAATTAATTTATCAAATTTCAGTGTTAAATTTTCATTATTGTAACCTTTATTTATATTCATTAAAATTTAATTTCAATTCTAATTCAATCGACTAATTCAATAGGCAACTTATAATAATTGTTTACAAGCCATGGTTATACTTAAGTTTATCATACTTCAACCGATTATTATAGTTACATACATAATACCGAATTCATTCAATTACTATTAATTATGTACAAATTTCTTTATTTATATAACACTTACATTTATTTACTTATTTTCAATGTTATACCCAAGTGCAACAAATTACTCTATTTCATTTTAAATTGTGTTTTCACTTCAATTGTCAATAATTAATTTTTAATAATCATTGCTACAATTCATTCTTCACATTTACTTCATTAAAAATTATAATTTTTTTATTTCTTTCTAAATTTGGTTACAAAAATTTAATTAAATTAACCAATTTATTTAATTAAATTTAGGGGTCGTTACGTCTATCTATCTATTTACCTTGCAGTTATTCAGTTGATTCCATGCATTCTGATCTTGTATTCGACTATTGTAATTGAGACTTTTGTTGTATCTTATTTAACTCTGTTATATATATAGTAGCTTCATGAACTACTATTCTTTTGTTTCTGCTGCTTATTGTTATTACTCTGTGTTTGTGATTCTGTGATTTATTTATTTACCGTATATGCTGAGTTTTGCCAAATATAAATTAACAATCTGATATTTTAAGCGATTCAAGTCTGACATGCGTGGATGCGGATGGTTGAAAATTCTAGGATGTTACAAAGTGAACGTTCACAACTGAAAATCAACAAGCATTATCTGATGAAATGAAAATTTACAATTAAAAGCAAGTGAAGAAAGTTTCAAAGTATAGAAAGATAATCTGCTTTATCTTTTTTAGTTGTCTAAGTAATGGTCAATTAGAAATTTGAAAACTTAAAGAGAACCAAACACAAAATAGCCAATATTCACAATTAAGAACATGTTTTTAAATAACTAAAAATGTTTGTTAGCCTTCATAGTTTAGAACAGAATCAAAAACAATTTTAGGGAGAAGAAATTTTGGTTGTGGTTTCAGCGAGTAGTTGTAGTGTCTGGCTGTAGACAGTTGAAGTTTTGGTGTAGTATACCAACTTAATCGGTTCTGATAAGGTGTAACTGAGGGGAGAAGATTGAATTTGTATTGAAGATGGTGATTGGATGATGGAATTTAATATTGAAGTAGTTGAGGTGTATTGTTGAGGAGTTTTTGTTCTTATTTCAGGATGTAGTTTGGATGGGGTATGAGGATGTCATATTTCAGTTAGAGATTTGAGTTCAAATGTATTGGATGGCGATAGGTACAAAAGTTGTTTGAGCAGTAATAGATTGTACTTTGTGAGGAAACTAAATGATGGTGAAGTTCTGGTTTTAGAAGGTAGAGAATAAATAGATGGTGACAATGAAGGAGCAATGGGTGACAATGATCAAAGGTTGTATGGATATGGGAAATAGGAGACATAAATAGGAGTAGTAATGATGAATGTAAAACACTAGGTTGAAAATGCAATAGCAATAGTAAAAACACAAAAATGACCAATGTAATAGCCGATGAACTCCATAAAGTGAGTGAATAAAGATATTAATGCACACATATCAATGAAAACTGTAACGACCAGCCGTTTTGACCGCCCCCAGTCGGTAATTAAACAAACTTGAGATGTTCAAAATGACGGATTGTTATTTAGTTTATAGAGTTTAAACAGAATCATCCACAGAATCACAGAATAATCATAATATTTCACATAATGAATTTTTTTTTACATATATCAGAGTTTATACAATGTATTAAATTTTATACAGCGGAACATTTCTTTTAAGTACAATTTTTTTTCGAAAAGCTAAAGTGAAGCAATTTCCCCAACTCTCTCTAACTTCGCTGCCCGAAAATCTTCAAGCTGTAAAATACTCGGTCTGACCCGAGTATTATATTCAAAAGAAAATAATACACATGTCAGTCTAATTCAAACTCAGTTATTAGTGCATAGAGGCAATAATAATCAAACAAGAATTAGACGACAGTCAAATATATATTTACCTATCCGATCCTTTAACAAGAAATCAGATAACGGTAAATATAACACTTAACAGTGTTAAACCATAAAACAGTAGATTCAGATTATCAATGAAGATAGATGAAGGGATTTTTCTTTTATAAAGATAATTTAGAAAAAAAATCAGAATTGCCTAAACGGCAATTAACTACAAAATCATCAAAATCATCAAAATCGATTCAAAATATATTGAATTGGCAACATAAAACAATTTTCATCAAATAGAAAACATCAATTAAAACATTAGATTTGGTAGGGCTGCAGTACACACACGCGTATACGGCCTCGCCACATTTAAAACGTTAACTCTGTGTGGCTGCAGTTCACGCTTGCGTGCACTGCCTTGCCACTATCGTGATGATGTACTCAAAAAAAATCAACGAACCAAAATCAATGAAGGTTCAAATATCGATTCAAAATGTCGATACTGCGTGGCTGCAGTGCATACGTACATACATGTGCACTGCCTCGCCAATTCGAGTGCACAAGGCATAGTCCACTGGAATAAGTATTTCAACGAAGTGGACATGCAATCAACCAAAGGTAAGTCCAGACGCAGCCAAGATATGGCAACACAGGGGAAGCACAACGCAACAAAGGAGGCCCATGGATGTGCAGGCCCAAACCAAACAGGGGAAAACTGAAATTATCAAGTAAAGCAAGAAACAACTGCACATAGAATCTGCAGTTGAAACAAGCAAATGGCCTCAGAACTAAACAGTCGAGCAACGACAACATAAGTGCCGAACTCAACTGAACAACACAAGTTAAGAACTGAAACACTAGAACTACACATGTCACCGTCAGGCCAAATCAAAACCAAGTATTCAAAATTTAAGGCAACTTGCAGTTCAACAACAAGTGCACAAAGGCAGTCATACCCAAAACAATGCAAGCCAGTGATAAATGATGTACACATGAATGCAACATTGCAACTACTACACCAAGTGCACATGTACAACAACAATGATCAATATCGAACCAGTTCAATTGCCAAAGTGAAGCCACCAGACTCAAGTCTAATTAGCAATGACTCAACATCAATGCAATCTGAACTAGACAATAAACAAGATCAGAGAAAAATCGAAGCAGCAGGTTCAAAACGAGAAGCATCATCAAGTATGCTTAAGTACAAATGCAACAGTATGGGAGTAGAGAGAAAACAGTTGATCAGGGATACAGACCACAAAAAAAAAACCAACAATCAATGAAGTTTTCAAAATAGTAATAGGTCAAGGCCTGAGACAAGTTCAACCCCAAAGCAACAATAAAATGTTGAACCACCACATATACCAGTGGAACAGCAAGTTACAAGAATCAACATTGAAACCCAGTGAACCCAGTCAAGGCAAAGTAAACAATGTCTACCATACATATGAATCAATTTCATATGTACAACAAACACCCAAAACAATGCCCAATCCTAAATTAAATCGAATGCACTGTATCACGAGCACAAGATACAGTAAACTACAAATAATACAAGTGATGTGCAAAAGTATTCCAGATTCGAATAACACAAGTGCACAAGCAGTTTTACCCAAAACAAATGTCATGAACCAACAGAAGCAATCGAAGTGCAACCGTGGAACAACAAAGCACAGAGGCTACAAATATAAATACAATAGGGCAACATAGGCAGTGCAATTTCAAGTGGAGCTACGTAAATGAAAAATGCCGAAGTCATGGAACAGTAAGCAATACAAAATTGTCCAGTAGACAGAAGATCGTGCCATGGTGGCACAATCTCATATATACATACATAAATGCATATATATATGAAGTGCAGTCACAATTGCAAACTGAGTTGCACACTAGTGATACTAGACGCGATGCAGAAAATCAAGGCACTGCATGTACAACAGGTAGATGAAGACGCAGTAAAGCCAATATGGCAAAAAAAATGAATGCACGGTGATGCAGTCAATAATTACCCATGAAAATGGAATGCATCAACGAGACTAAAGCTTGCACCAGAAGCAGAGAATAGATTAGCTGCATGTAAACCCAACTATCTCAAAGCAATATCACTAGATTAACCCGAGTTCCATAAATGGAGATGTAACAGTGAAATTATAACACCAAACTCAATATCCAACAAAAGTATAGTCTCAGAATTTAAGAATAATTAAAACAATATCAATGCAATCTGCAGAATCAAAGTGACCGAAGTCACAATTCAAAAATCATCAATTACTTAAAATTAGATGTGAGTGAAAATTAAACCACTCACTTTTGCAAATCGAAGTAGTTCGGAGACGAAACCATAGCAATTCAAGGAAAACGAGCGAATTGAAAAATATCAGAGAAAACATCAACATTTAAACTAAATTATACGAAAATAAAATAAAATCAAAAGAGTTATGGAGCTCGAATTAGATGTGAGGGAGAGATTCACTCACTTTTCACCGAAGCGGTCGCGAAATTTGAAGCTGAAGCCCACTATTTCGAAAAGCCCTAATTGTTGAAGAAGGGGACGAACGAAGATGAAGCAGCCATTAATTTTTTTTTTCCGTTTTGATTTTTAAAGTGATGAAGGGGTATCGGGGTACTTAAAATAGAATGAGATATGCCCTACACGATGTTCTTCGTGATTTTAGGCGTAGGTTAAGGCATAAACAACGGCGTGTTTTTAGGGATGCCAGTGAAAAAAAATATCATATTATTTTATTATACTATTTTTTTTTTCCGTATGATTTGAAATGGAGGAAAAGGGGGTATCGGATATAAAAGAGAAGGGGAAGGAGATGTCGGCCATGCTTTGAAATGGGGAATGTGCGTGAATTTGGGCGTGGTTGAAGGCAGGCGTGTTTTTAGCTGATAAGTAAGGCAGTGTATTAATTATATTTATTTTTTTATTTTTATTTTTATTTTGAATTCAATTTTGTTTTGTATAAATTATTTTCTTTACTTTGTTTTGTAAATTTTGTTGTTTGAATTTTTTTAACTATGTGTATTTCTCTATTTATTTTATATTGATTAAAATTTTATTCCTTTTTATTTTAAAGAAAAGAAAAATGTTATTTAAAACTAACCATCCTTTTATAAATTTACATAAATAATAATTCTTGTATCCAAATTATTTTTCTAAGTCATTAGTTTGAATTTAAAATACAAATTCAATATTCAATAGATTAAATTCTAAAATTTAATCGCCAATTAATAGTTATATTGGGAATTCAAACTAAACCATCATTCAATATTTAAAATTAATTAAATATTTTCATTTTTAAATTGTTCAAAATTCGGGGTTGTTACAAAAACAGTGAATGGAAAATAGTGGGTTGATATTGCAAAATTTTATAAAAAATGCAACACGATGACAATAACAAACAATGGATGAAAATAGTGAATGAATATTGAAAATTGTGGTAAAAAAGGCCAAAATATCTTTGTAGGAATTTCTGTGAAATGATTATATGTTTTATCTATTTTAGTTGGTTTAAGTTTTTTTGAACTTATGCTACTTTATAAATAGTACAAGAGAATGAATAAAGAGTCTAATCTATAAACAGTAAAGAAAAAGCGAATAGAAAGTAGTGAATAAATTTGTATTTTTTTGAGAAAAGTGTGTGATCTTCTAGAAATAGAGGAGAGCACACATAAATTTGTACTTTTTATTAATAACTCTTAAGATAGAAGATGCGACATAATAATAAGAAATAGTGAATAAAAGTAGAGAATGGAAATTGCAAACTAGATCACAGATAATGCCAAAATTTCTGTACAAGAATTTATATAAAAAGATAGTTTGGTGTATCCTTTTTTGTTGTCATAAGTTTTTTGAAATTTAACTATTTTTTTTATTTAAAATATGGAATCTAGCTTCCAATTTAATATGTACATATAAGTTGAAGAGTAAAACTAAATATTATAGGAAACATAAGTAGGAAAACAGTTACCAATGGAGTTAAAGAAAATGATGGTCTCTGGCTATATTCATTACAAAAAGGACTAGATATTTGTCTTATGTTTTTGCATTTAGTTCCGCCTTCATTTATAAATATGCAAGTAGCTTTTCCAATGAATAACTTTGATTTAGAAGACTTTGTCTGCATCTTTATGCTGCATAAAAATTGTCATATATAATAAAACGTTAGCAAGAGTGAAGAATAATATTTTTTGTACTTAAAAGTAGCACATATATCCTTCAGTAAAACTACAAATGACTTGAATTCAGTATTTATTATGGTATATGTAGTAGCTAATATAAAAATTTATCTAGGATTTATTATGTATTTAATGTTTTACATAAAAACATAAATGCTTTTATCTTTTCGAACTAGGGTATAAATTAGTTGTATATTTTTTCTAATAACTTTAAATCATGATTAAAACAAAATCATATCTAATAAGTATTAGTAATTATCAAACACAACTAGGGTTTAGCATGTTGTCTAAATCTTTTACATTAAAAGATAGATGTGTTTATCCTTTTTAACAGCTAAACAATAACTTGTTCAGTTTAACACCTAGGGTTTAGTATCATCTGCCATTGAATATTTAGGTATACTTAATTAAACAAATGTCGATTATGTTAAATTATAACAAGAACTAAAATACCTTAAATTCATTACAAAAGCTATCATCAGCATCTGTAAGAATGATTATTTAACTACGGCTTATCATCTAACTAAAATGTTTACATCAAAATAAAATGAAACTTACTTGTTCCACATTTGAGTTTAAGGTGATTGCAGAGATTGCCTGATGAAAGTATTTTAGTTTAAGCTGAAATCGATGAAGCAGAAATTTATGATGCCGAAGTCGTTGTAATTGAAAAGCAGCTCTGATAAATGATTTGTAATCGTTTTAGCAGAAATATTGGAAAGAGAAATCAATCGTTTGTTTTTTAAAATCTAGTTTTGGTTTTGATTTGCAGTTCTGAAAAATCGTACAAAGCGAAAATGGAACGCAAGAAGGGCATGAAGTAATTGATTGAAGGGTTGACGTAACGTGTATAAAATTTGGTCCTGCAAAGTAATTATTTTAAAGTTGTGTCCTACAAACTTGATGTTTGATGAAAGAAGGCCTTTATGGTAAATTTACCTTTTTATTAATGGAAATTAGAAATTTAGAAATGTTCTAAATAAATTAGACTTCACATGCCCAATAAAGATCTTATATGGGAAATTCTTTTGAAATTTACCCATAACTTTCGCTACGGGCTGGTCTAGTTCTAACGATGGTATTGGAGCTCAATTGCCTATGCATTCTAAATTGGTCATGTTAGGGTTAACTATTAAGCACACAGTCCGAAGTTTGTCCCTAATAGAAAAGATCCAATTTAAATTGGGCTTTGGGCTAATTTTCAAAATTATTGGAAAATTAAAAATGAGATTCGAAGTTAAAAGGTCAATTTTAAAATAAAATATACATATATTATAAAAGTTATAATATACTAAAAAATTTCAAAATGTTTGAAAATAATATAAATTAATTTCAAAAATTTAAATTTATTAATAATATTAATAAAATATGTAAAGTAATGAAATAAGTTAATTAATGAAAAATATATACATGTATTGCATAGTTTTATAAATGTTATGATATTTTAAACTATTTAAGATATCATAAGTGTACGTATATGTATATAATATGATTCTAAAAATTAGTATTATATAATTAAAATTATTTAATTAAACAAATAAACTAAAGTTTAATTAATTAAAAGGTTAATTAATTAAATAGTATAAACATTTATATGATATATGTGCTACACTATAAAGGTTATCGTATATAATAATTATTTAAAATAAATGTTATATTAATTTAATTTGAAATTAATTAAAATATTAATTAAAAAATATTTAATTTATATAATATTATATATAAGACTATTACACAAGTAATATAAAATATAGAAGTTATATAATAGTAAAAGTTATATAATACTAGTATGGGCACGTGCTTCACACACGGGCTATTTGTATTATTGTATAGGTTGATATTTTGTTTGAGTGCAAATCTATAAACGGAAAGCAAGGGCATTATTGGAATTTCAAAAAGACACCAAGTAAATTAGTTCAACGAATTTTCTTTATTAGTAGTAGAGACGAATGTATAAACTAAAGGTGGAACATCAAAGAAAGCATAAATAAACTTTAGAAATAAATATATATATGTAAATGTATGTATATCATGATTTTCGATGTGTCCGGCACTTGAATCACGAGGATTTTCATAAGAAGTACATTATTCCATAAGAAGATATCACTCAATATAATATATTGAAGATTTGAATATTCAATATAATGTTATCCTCTATTATTTAAATATCAATAGATTACTTGCACACTTTATAGTTGTTGATGTAGGATCGATTTCACCATAGTGGGGGGACTGAATTGGTGATATTAATAATAATAAAAATTTTGTGGAAATATATGAAATAATTGAAGCACAGATAATAATAGAATAATAAAAAGCAAAAATAGAACAGCGTAGTTTTACCTAACTTCGGCAAAACCCTGCCTACGTGCTGCCCCTAGGTTTCTACTAGAAATTAAGTAGTCGGACGCTTACACATGTAAACTTGCGACACCCGCTATCGACTAACCTAACTCTAAACTCAAAATTCTGGCATAACTCAGCCACTAAGTTGTGAATTCTCAAACTACACCATCGTAGTTCGTAACCTAGTCATATGACTAGAAAGTTACACGGTTTAAAAAGAAAATTACAAATAAAACAAAAACAAAACCCTATTTAATAGATTAAGCCCAAAACAAAATATAAAGGTCGGCCCAAAATAAAAATGTTCCCCTTTTATTTCTTTTCTCCATGCAAAACTTTAGTCGATCCTTTCTTCATTCATTCTCTAATAATTAGGGCTTTGTGTGATTTGACGCGTCGATTAATAATTGATTGATTACTGCTTTGATCGACTTCGGCTGCTCCAATTTGTCGAGATCAAATGACGCTTTGAATTGGGATGTTTGTCCCCACTTTCGATTTATAATTATACTCGACCGATTCGAGTTTCAGAATGATGCTTGCTCTCTGATTTTTTGCTTGAACTCGAATGATTTAACTGCCGATGATGTAAATGGGTTTTATAGGGATCGAACTCTAAATTATCATTCGTACTTATTTTGTTTGAATTCTTCACGTTGCTATGCTTGGCCAGTGACTTTCGGTTAAACGATGAGATTAATCCTGACTAGTTCAATTCGTATATTTTTCTTTTATGCTTTGCTTGGTCACCACAGCTTGTGTTTGGTTTTTAGAATCTGTGATGCTTGTTCATCACGCTCGTGACTTTTGTTGAATTTGTTTATCTCGGCCTTGACTTGGTTATTATAATTTGAATTTACTTGAATTGCTTTGGTCAGTTCCTTTAGCTTCGGCATTTGAGATTGTGATAATATTTTGAGATGAAAATTGACTTGTTCATGTCATATTTGCTTGGATATGATTTGAATTCGATTCCTTGTTCAATTCTTTTCTGCGCTGAGTTGTTTGAACTGCTACTTTGATTTTTTTTTTTCAAACTATTGCCTTGTTCATCGTGTTGAATTTTGACTCATGCAACTGCTTCTCTGTTTTATGACTTTTGAACATTTGTATCAATTCACGTAGAACTTCACATTTATGCTACCCCTGCTCTGACCACATCATTTGAACATGCTTCTGTTTTTCATTTGACTAGAACCACTTGTGTTTATATGTGTGCCATCATGTATATACATACACATATGTATGTATATATGTGTACGATCTGATGCTTTGCATTTGAAGTCTCCTTTGTTGCATACTTGTTACTGTGCTAGAGATGTCATGTTGATTTTCTTAACCCCATGTTCATGTGAGCATGTTTGAAGCTCCATGTATACGTTTTGTGTACTTGTATGATTTTGATGTTTTTACTATGATCATTGTTGTTGCATTTTCATGTAAGGTCTGTATACATTGCTTCAAGTGCTTCTTTGTGTAGCATTCCACTCTGTTGCATACATGTTGACTTCTTCATCCCTCTGGTTTCATGTGTATGCATACATCTCTGTTGCATTAGTTTGTCACCGTGTATATACATGTATACATGCATGTATATACGTATGAGGATTTTCTATATATGCAGAGTTGTATGTATATGAACTTGTTATTGCACTTGATCTAGTCTCTAATTGAATGCTTATGGTGGTCTGATCTTGTTTTCATGTCCTTGCTTATTTCATGTTGAGTTGCCGTCACTACATCATATGCATTGTTGTCATGCGATCTTGAAGTCTTTTCCAGTTGCATAAACATAATGCTGCTCCGACCCATTACTTGATGACCTTTTCTGACTTTGTTTCACTTGAGTTTGCGCTGGGTTGGTTCCACATACTCTGATCTGATTTGGTCTGAGTTATGTTGCATCCCTGATGGTCTTCATGTTTAGTTGTTGTGCACTGCATATATATATATATATATATATATATATATATATATATGTATGTATGTATGTACGTATGTATGTATGTATGTATGTATGTATGTATACATGTGTGTATACATCTGTGTGTGTGTATACATATGTATGGTGGTTTATGTGGATCGACCATCCATGCTTGTGTATTTGTGTACATGCCTTTGCCTTTGTTCATTCTGGTGTGAATTGTTATTTTGTGTTATTCTAACCATACGTGCTAGATTCATTTTCTGTTGTATGTTTATGTACTTTTGAGTTGGTCTTTACTTCAGATCACATGTTCTCATTGTATATGTACTGAGTTGTAGGCTCTGTTGCTCGATGCACCTTGTTCCACTTTGTGTTGGCTTGACATGCTCTCTGGTTTTGGTGAATATTATAATCTCCTTGGCCATTTTCTCGATTTTTTAACGTCCATTCACTTTTTCAGTTTCTGAACTGATATTGCCTTGGTTCTATCATGCACTTGATGTTGCCTGACCCATTTCCTTGTTCACTAGTCCTATGCACTTGCCTTCATTTGGGTCCACAGTACTAGTGCCTTTTGTTGATGTTGCATGGTTGCATTGTCCACTTTTTTGCATATGTTTATTTGAGTTTGATTCTGGCCATTGCACTAGAGTTTAATTCAGCCTCGGGCTTGGGTTTGACCTTGTGCTCACTAGTCCCTGCAATTTTATCGTGCGTATATCGGTATGCATGACTTTGTGGCATGTACAATGATGCACTATGCATGTCACAAGTTGTTTATGCATGATGAATTTGAAAGAAATGATGACGAACAATCCAAATAACCGAGGCAAATAACATTTTCAAACATACACTTTAATTTGCACTACAAAATATTTTCTTTTTTAATTTTACTACGTTAGTGTTTATTTTGCAGATAATTCAGATGTGGGATACACACTGGAATATAGTTGAATATCAAGTATGAGTGTTGAGTGAATATATAGTGAGGTCAAAAGTGTAAATTGAAATTTGTGATGTAATCGAAATTGTAATGTAATTGACAATGTGTAAATGCATAGTAAGAGCTTAAATTTGTACTATTTGAATTTGTAATAAAATATTTGTTTAAATATGAATTCTAAGTTATTTATTTTATTCAACAAATATTTATTTAATTATGCTAAAAATAAAATAGTACAATAACAAATACATTTAAATGAATATATATATATATATATGTTTATTATTATCAAATAAAAATCATATACTAGCATATTTTACGATCTCCATCTTTTGATGATAAAAAACATATATTAAGATTTTGATTTTATTAAATATATTTGGTTTTGATGAATTCTATTAGCTCTCGCTATTTGAATTCTTCCTCTACAACAAAGCCCCCCTACATAGATGCGTGTAGTAAAAACTAAAAAATTAATTAAAAATAACTTTGAATAAAAACACTCTCGAATATTAGTAGGAATATTGCTTAAAAATCAAAATCTTAACCTCTCTCCCCCTTTAGTTATCATCAATAATAATAATAGTAATTTAAATAGCTACGAAAGTGATTAAGAATATAATTAAATCAAGAGAGAAATATTATTTTCAAATTTCAATTAATCAAACAAAAATCATAATATTTTATTAATTAGAAACAAATTCCACTTTAGAGAAATAGTGTGATTATGGAAAATTTTACATAATGATAAGAATTTGATATTTTCAATAAAAGGAATAATTTGTGCATTTTCTCTTTTCAAATATTATACAAAAAAATGTGAAGCACTTATTAACCATGCATAACTCTTAGGACTTTTAAATAAGATTAATAGTTACCCTTTTATTTAAAAGAATATATTAAGTATTTTCTAACCATGCATAACTGTGAGGATTTTTAAATGAGATTAGAATGTACTTGATATTTGTCCCACTCTTACATGCGTCCCATCCATGCATAACCGCGAGGACTTTTAAATTAGAATGGAAGCCCATATATAGAAATTCAAGTAATTCAACCTTGCATACCCGTGAGGACTTTTAAATGAGAGTGAGTACTTTAGGATATATTATTTTACAAAAAAATATTTTCTTATTTTGAAATATCAAATTCTGCACACAATATTATGATGTATGGATTGACAGAAAGGTGAAGTGATAGAAATGATCGTGGAGTAAGTACTAATTTAAAAATATCATAAAATTTGTTTAATTTTCATGAAATTATAAAATTATACTTCCTCTTGTTCTGAAATATATTTTAATCACTATCCATCACTTTTCAAGCACTATAATAATTTTGATAAGTTCCAAAAGATTTAATTAGTCAATGATTATTTTTTCAAGAATACATCTCTTATCGAAATGAATTAGAGTATTTTTAACATGGTGAAAACCCAAGTTTCAAAATTTAAAATAAGTGAAAATCAATTTTCTGTAAGGGGGTTGAAAATAACTTCTAGTTGAAAATCAGTATAAATAGTTAAATAATTGCACAAATGATTTCAACATGAGATGATATCAGATACCACTTGTATTTGAGGTATTCATAGTGATATTCCGTGGTATATAAGAAACATGTGTACTCTGTTGAATATGCAAGTATATGATTTTTGTTTGATGATAATAAACATATATATATATATATATTCATTTGAATGTATTTTTTAATACACTATTTTATTCAAACAAATAAAATAAATATTTGTTGAATAAAATAAATAACAGAGAATTTAAATTCAAACAGATATTTTATTCAAACAAATATTTTATTACAATTTTGAATAGTACAAATTTGAGCTCTCACTATGTATACAATTTCAGTTACAATACAATTTTGATCACATCACAATTTTTCATTTACAAATGCACCTCACTACAATTCACTCATTCACTTGTATATATCTTCAACTCTATTCCAGATTGAATCCAGTATCTGAGCTATCTGCAAAAAATAACACCGACACAGTAAAATTGAAAAGAAAATATTTTTGAAGTGTAAAATAAAATATATTTTGAAAATATTTTTTTGCCTCGGTTATTTGGGTTGTTCGTCATCATTTAATTTTGAATTCATCATACATGAAAAACTTGTGACATGCACAGTGTATCACTATACATGCCACAAGGCCGTGCACACCAATATACACATGATAAATCTACATGGACAGGTGAGCACAAGGTCAAACCCAAATCAAAAGCCGGGTTCAATTCAAGTGCAACAAAAAAATAATGTCACGACATGAGCACATGGTCAAACCCGAGCATTAAGCTAGATTCAACTCAGGTGCACACATGAAGTCAGCACAAATAATTGAACAGACCAACAGAGAAACACGTGATGCAGCAGACATGTGTGCATACACATTAGAACCAGACTCAAGTGAAGTCAGTGAATATACAATGAACTCGGAAAAACAGTTCAAGCTTCACTTGAAATCAAATGAGACCAGACTCGAGCAAGTCCAAACCACGCATGAAAAGGCAAATGTCGAAGACAATGAAAATCTCAACATACATATATACATGTGTGAAACATCAAGTAAATACGCAACATGTACACAAGTGAATGCAATTCAGAGCTCAGTACAATCAAATAATCAGTGCACATAAGCTCAAATGAGTTGCAACCAAATCAGATGTACACAGACAATACAACATACAATATGGTTGTAGTGAAGACAACAACCCACACAATGAAAATAAAAAATGCAAGTGAAGCCAGCAGGATACAATGGAAGCATATATGTACAGCAATGAACACAACCAAGTGAGTGTGCAACATGTACAAAAATGAGATGCAACCAAACAATTGAGACAGATCAACTGATGCAAGTGTAGTGAGATAAACAAGTTAGAGGTATAACACAGTAATGAAACCAGAGGCAACAACAAGAACTTTACAAAATCAGTGGCTCGACATGTACAAGAAACCAACCAAATACAATACAACATTTCAGAAACATGTACACAATGTCAAGATAAATGCCGAAGTCATGCAACAGCAGGTATAAGTCGAGTATGCTACAGGGATGAACAGAAGTTCCAAAGTCACATATTATCACAGCATTAAATGACTGAACTCAGGAGATGTCAAAAACCAAGTCGAAGCAGTGACAAGGCCGAAGTCAAAAAGGAAATATTTTTGCAGAGGAATAATTTAAACAATATCATCGCAATAACAAAGTCAATAGAAATTCGAAGCCATGGTTGCCAAGAAACCGAACCAAGTCAGAAATCAACACCGCGCCAATCAAGTAAACAAGCAACAAAAATATATGAAATTGAAGAAGTCAAAAATCATCTTAATCATCCAAACATAATCAAGTGGACGAAGAAAATTATCACACGAATTCATATAAAATATATAAACGAAAATTAAGGGGTTCGGATCCTATATAAACCCTAAAACATCATCGACATTAATCGTTCGAGTTCAAGCAATATCACAGTGCATAGAATCAATTAGGAACTCGAATCAAAGTAAAGGGTAATATAAATTGAAAAGGGGATAAACGTACCAAATTCAAAGCATCAATCAACTCCGATGAAATTGAAGCAGCCGAGTGCAGAGATATGCAAAATGAACGATCGATAAAGCAAATGCGAGAATCATCTATTTGATCGATCAACAAAAGTGGCCCCTTCAATTTCCAACAAAAGCCCTCATTTATAAAAAGGAAGGAACGAAGAGAACCAGCTATTCATTATCACAAACAAGAGCAGGTGAAGAAATAAAAGATTAAAAGGGGGAACAATTTTTTATTATCACTCATTATTGGTCCGGCCTTGTTTTTTTTGTTTGGGTTTTAACAAAGCTTTAGTTGATTAGGGTTTTTTTTAAATTGTGTATTGTTCTTTTAAACGATTGTATTTTCTATTCGTGTGACTAGGGGACGAACTACGGTGGTGTAGTTCGAGAATTCCCAACTTAGTTGCCGAGTTGTGGCAGGGTTTTGAGCGTAGAGTTAAGGTTAGTCGATAGTGGGTGTCGCAATTTTACGTGTGTAAGCGTTGGACTACTTAATTTCTAGTAGAAACATTGGGGACAACACGTAGGCAGGATTTCGCCGAAGCTGGGTAAATTCTGTGTTGTTCTATTTCTGCATTTTTATATTCTACTATTATCTGTCTGTTGTTATTCTACTGTGATCAGCATTTAAATTATTTTAAATAAACTTCCGCAATAATTTTTATAATTAATAGTATCACCATATTCATCCCCCTCTAGAGTGAAATCGATCCTACAAGTGGTATCTGAGCAAGGTTCAAAAGCAATTCTTTTAAAAAAAATTGATTTGTTTTCAAAAATCAATTTTTGTTTTAAAATTTGAATTTTAAAATGACTTCTTTTAATAATGCTTTTGCTGAGGGTCATTCCATAGTTAGACCACTAATGTTCAATAGTGAATATGCTTACAAGAAAAATAGAATGAATTTTTTTTGAAAACAATTGATGCTTGGAATATTGTTGATACAGGTTACAGAACGCTAACTATAGTAGTAAATAATAAGGAAATTGAAAAACCAATTGATCAATGGACAGATCTATAAAATAAATTACAGAATACTAACGCTAAAGCCATGAATTCTATTATCTGTTCATCGGATCATATTGAATTTAATCGTGTCTCACATTGTCTAAATGCGTAGGAAATCCGGCACACACTAGAAGTGACTCACGAAGGAACATCTCAAGTCAAAGAATCTAGCCTTGCAATGCTTAGTAGCGTATACAAGAACTTCACAATGGCCAAGGATGAGAATTTTAAAGAGATGTATGCATGACTATCCAATCTTATATACAAATCAACAGCTCTCGGAAAAGCATACACAGAGTTGGAAATAGTCCGAAAAATCCTTAGATTCCTTCCACGGAATTTTGGAGCAAAAGTTACAGCCATTCGAGAATAAAAGGATTTGAACAAATCAAAGTTGAAGAGCTCATCGGAAATCTCACCACTTACGAGCTAGAAATGAAATTCAAGGAAGAACGAGAAGGAGGTGATGCCCAAAAGAAATTAATAGCGCTCAAAGGAACAACGAAAAGTGATGATGATGGAGCAGATGAGATGGCACTATTAATGAAGAAATTCAAAAAGTGGAATCACAAATGTGGAAATCCAGCTCTAAATCAAAAATTGAAAGGAAGAATAGCCAAAGCACTAGACAACCCGGAAGAGCAGGAAATCATTTGCCACAAGTGCAATAAACCTGGCCACATGAAGCCCAATTGTCCTCATAATTGATGCGGCCAAGAAAAGAAATCAAAAAGGAGAAGCTTTGCAGCCACGTGGAATAAAAGCGATAATGATTATAAAAGCACTAGCAATGAGAGTGAGAAAGCAGATATGTGCCTTCGAGTTGATAAAACTGTTAACGATGATAATGAGCCAAGCGAGGTATCAAAACTTACTCACTTAGAATAACTTATATATTTCCACAAAATAAATGGCTGTTTTGAAAGACTTAGGGAGAAATACTATAAAATTAAATCACAAAGAGATACTTTGATAGATTTAAATTAAAAGCTTGATCAATCAGCTAAAAACTATCAAAGTAAGATCCCTAAGTGTAGTAAGTGTCCATCACTCAAAGAAAAGATTAAAAAATCAGAAATTAAAATTAAATCACTTGAAAATGAAATTATAATTTTGAAAGAAAGTGAAAATGTTAAGAGAGAAAATTCTATTAAAAAGTGCACACAATTATTGAACGAAAATGAATCTCTCAAAACATAAGTCCAACAATTGTCTACAACATTAGGAAAATTTTCAAAAAGTGAAAGATCGTTAAATATGCTTTTAGGAAAAATAACTATTAATACAGATAGACAAGTACTTGGATATAATCAATTAGAACGTGATAGAGGTGAAATTAAACAAGTCAATTCCATGTGCACAATTTGTAGAAAATTTGGACACAATCAAAATAATTGTTGATATAAACTGAAACACGTGAAAACTATTCCATTTTGGGTTCCAATAGGCACGAATATAAAATCCCTCAATGTAAAACAAATCTAGATGCCAAAAGGAACATATATAAATAGTTTCGGGTCTCCACAAACATATTATTCAAACTCACTTACCACTAACAACCATGGACCTATAAAAACAAATAGGTCACAATTTTTTTTTCTCATGTAGGTGTGGTGGCAGGCTAAGGAACATCAACAGTGTTGTCTAGATTCTTGCTGTTCCAGATACGCAACAGGCAACTAACCAAAGTTCCTTAGCCTAGTACAGAGGCGACAAAATCATAATGGACAACAACGAAATATTATCGGTAAAGGCAAATAAGGTAATTGTATATTCATCTTGAATGATAAATGTGATAATCTGCACCGTAATCTGAATTTAAATCAGCCAGTTAGGTGATGATAAAATAAATGATGATTTTGATTCTGGCTATTTGACTTGTTCTTACTTTTGTTTCTGATTTGAGAAAAAATGTTGACCAATCACTTTTCATCTTTGAACTAATAAATTTGCTTGGTCTTATGATGGTGTTTTATTGATACATGTGGATATATTTGACTTGACATTATATTTTGTGTTTGCTTATATACACGGCTTGAAATTCAAATTCAAGAGAAATTCATTTAAAAATTGTTAAAAATGATTTTAAGATATTTTGCTGCACACTTCAGGTCTATCTATCAAATCCAACTAATGATAATTTCGAGTGAAAGGAAAATTCAGATGTAGATTACACTGGTAATCTAGTTGGTAGAAAAATTACTAGTGAAACGTGATTTATGTTGACATTCATTAGCTGCATCGTTTTTTCAAAGAAAATAAATGTACATTTTTCATTTCAAATAATTTTCAAACTGCAGACATTTTCTAAAACCCCATCTAGAAAATTATTTTTTTGACCTTGTTTCAGATTAGTCATTTCTAAAAAATTAGATAATTATTTTTGAATTTGATTTTAAATGACTACATTGACTAATCTAACTCCCTAATGATTATCAAAAAGATAAATAGTGATTGATAAAGTGATGAGTGTTGATATTAATTATATATTATAACTTGAGGCAGTATAATTAGTAAATTTCTTTAGAAATTTAAACAAGAGTTAAAAACTTTTTGTTGGTTGATATTCCATGACCTTTTCTGTTTCTATCATATTTCTAGCGACCATCACTCATCAAAATCCAATATGGTATGTCAATATGTGGTATTTTAAACAGGAAATTATGCGCTTTCATTTTATATATTTTTAGCAATAAAAAACATCAAAAATATGCACTGTCATTTAAAAGTCCTCGCGTTTATGCATGGTTGAATTACTTGGGATTTTTGATTATGTGCTTCCATGCTCATTTAAAAGTCCTCATAGTTATGCATGTATGGAACGCATATCAAAATTGAGTGATTAAATAGACGAGTTGATTCTAATCCCATTTAAAAGTCGTCACGGTTATGCGTGGTTAGAAGATACTTGAATCCATTTTTTTAATAAAAATTGGAATACTACTAATCTCATTTAAAATTCCTAATGGTTATGCATGGTAAGTAGATACTCTAATTCCTGATATAAATATACCACAAATAGACACAACTATATGGTTTTATATGATGATATCACCCCTATCATTCTAGAGTGGAATATGCGCCTAACAGAGTATTTATGATTTTTGTTTAATTTTTTATTGAAATTTAATATTTATACTCGATTGAGTATTAATGTGTGTAAATATGTATCACTTTATCTCTATTTTTCTAAAACTATTACTCTTTTGCAGATAACAAAAGGGGGAGAGAAAGGTTAAGATTTTGGCAAATAAAAGTCAAATATTTTATTTTCTATATGCATCTAGGTTCATTGATTCATTTACATATTTTTATGCATATATGAAAGGGGAGCTTTGTGTAGAGAGGGTGCATTCAAATGGGGGGAGAAAATTGAACGATCAAATACATTTAATAAACTCAAAATCTTAAATATATGTTTGTTATCATCAAAAGAGGGAGATTGTTGAATATGCAAGTATATGGTCATTGTTTGACGATAATAAATAAATAAATATATATATATATATATATATTCATTTGAATGTATTTGTTAATGTACTATCTTATTCAAACAAATAAAATAAATATTTACTGAATAAGATAAATAACACATAATTTAAATTCAAACAGATAGCTTTATCCGTACAAATATTTTACTACAATTTTGAACGGCACAAATTTGAGCTCTCACTATATATACAATTTTAGTTACAATACAATTTTGATCACATCACAGTTTTTCATTTACAAATGCATCTCACTATAATTCACTCATTCACTTGTATTTATCTTCAACTCTATTCCAGGTTGAATTGAGCATCTGAGCTATCTGCAAAAATAAACACTGACGCAGTAAAATTTTAAAAGAAATACATGGCTTCTCAATTAAGAAATAGAGTTTCATTATTTTGTAGGATAAAATAAAATATATTTTGGCAATATTTTTCTCCCTCAGTTATTTGGGTTGCTTGTCATCATTTAATCTTTTATCATCATACACGAACAACTTGTGCCATGTACAGTGTATCGCTGTACATGCCACAAGGCCGTGCACACCAATATACACTTGATAAATCTACAGGGATAGGTGAGCACAAGGTCAAACCCAAATCAAAAGCCGGGTTCAACTCAAGTGCAATAAAAATAATGTCACGACAAGAGCACAAGGTCAAACCCGAGCTTTAAGCTGGATTCAATTCAGGTGCACACATGAAGTCAGCACAAACAATCGAGACAAACCAATAGAGAAACAAGTGATGCAACAGACATGTGTGCGTGCACATTAGAACCAGACTCATGTGAAGTCAATGCATACGCAATGAACTCGAATAAACAGTTCAAGCTTCACTTGAAAAATCAGATGAGACTAGACTCGAGCAAATCCAGACCACACATGAAAAGGCGAATGTCGAAGAATGAAAATCTCAACATACATATATACATGTGTGAAACATCAAGTGAATATGCAAAGTGTTCACAAGTGAATGCAATTCAGAGCTCAATGCAATCAAATAATCAGTGCACATAAGCACAAATGACTTGCAACAAAATCAGATGTACACAGACAATACAACATACAATATGGTTGCAGTGAAGACAGCAGCCCACACAATGAAAATAGCAAATGCAAGTAAAGCTGGCAGGATACAATGGAAGCATATATGTACAGCAATGAACACAACCAAATGAGTGTGCAACATGTACACAAATGAAATGCAAATAAAAAATTGAGACATATCTACTAATGCAAGTGTAGTGAGTTAAACAGTTAGAGATAAAACACAGCAATGAAACCAGAAGCAACAGCAAGCACTTCACAAAATCAGTGGCTCAGAATGTACAAGCAACCAACCAAATACAATACAACATTTCAGAAACATGTATACAACGTCAAGATAAATGCCGAAGTCATGCAACAACAGGTACAAGTCGAGTATGCTACAGAGATGAACAAAAGTGCCAAATTCACATATTATCACAGCATTAATTGACTGAAGTCAGGTGATGTCAAAAACCAAGTCGAAGCAGTGGCAAGGCCAAAGTCAAAAAAGAAATATTTTTGCAGAGGAATAATTCAAACAATATCATCGCAATAACAAAATAAACAGAAATTTAAATGCCAGAAATTCGAAGTCGTGGTTGCCAAGAAATCGAACCAAGTCAGAATTCAACGCCATGCCAATAAAATAAGCAATGAAAATATACGAAATTGAAGAAGTCTGAAATCATCTCAATCATCCAAACATAATCAAGTGACCGAAGAAAATTATCAGACGAATTCGTATAAAATATATGAACGAAAATTAAGGGGTTTAGACCCTATATAAACCCTAAACATCATCGACATTAATAATTCGAGTTCAAGCAATATCAAAGTACATAGAATCAATTAGGAATCGAATCAAAGTCAATGGTAATATAAATTGAAAAGGGGACAAACGTACCAAATTCAAAGCATCATTCAACCTCGACGAAATCGAAGAAGTCGATTGCAGAGATAAGTAAATCGAACGATCAACAAAGCAAACACGAGAATCGTCTATTCGATCGATCAAAAAAAGTGACGCCTTCAATTTCCAACAAAAGCCCTAGTTTATTAAAAGGAAGGAACGAAGAGAACCAGCCATTCATAATCACAAACAAGAGCAGGCCGAAGAAATAAAAGATTAAAAAGAGGAACGGGTTTTTATTATCACTTATTATTGGGACGACCTTGTTTTTTTTGTTTGGGTTTTAATAAAGCTTTAGTTGATTAGAGTTTTTTTTTAAATTGTTTTTAAATTGTGTAATTTTATTTTAAACGATTGTATTTTCTAGTCGTATAACTAGGGGATGAACTACGGTTGTGTAGTTCGAGAATTTTCGCAACTCAGTTGTTGAGTTGTGGTAGGATTTTGAGCGTAGATTTAAGCTTAGTCGATAGCGGGTGTCGCAAGTTTACGTTTGTAACTGTCAGACTACTTAATTTCCAGTAGAAACCTTGAGGGCAACACATAGGTAGGGTTTTGCTGAAGCTAGGGAAATTCTGTGTTGTTCTATTTTTGCATTTTTATATTCTGCTATTATCAGTGCTGTAGTTATTCTGCTGTGATCAGTGTTTAAATTATTTTAAATAAACTTCCGCAATAATTTTTATAATTAATAGTATCACCCTATTCACCCCCCTCTAGGGTGAAATTGATCCTGGATACTCCTCAACACTTGGATTGTTTTAGCACGTCCATTTATATCAAGCACAAGTAACGTAATCTAAATTGAGCAAAAACACACAATCAAAAAAAATTCGACAAAGCGGTTTTTCTTGACATTCCAAAGTGAATCCATAAAACGCTAAAAATAGAAAAGTTGTAGCATTATCAGTTAGCTTTACAGAACTTTAAGAATTTTACAAATCGCAGTAAAGAAGCTCAAGATATGGCAGAAATACTTCAACAATGTCGATGAAAATATAGTTAACAATCTGTGAACAAAATTGAGTTAAGAGATCTTACCTCACTTTTCTTTGATTTCGTAATATCCGAAATGCGATGATCTCCATCTAAACTTTATAGGCCAAGGAACATTTAAATTTTAGTTTATTATTCACCTTGAACAACTCGAAATCTACCTCCATTAAATTTGTTCCTTAGCCCACTTATGTGTTTAAATTTTGGAGAAGGCAAGTGGTCTAACTTTTGATGTAGGACCACTATTATTAACTATTGAAATTTTTGGTACCCAAATTTTTCTATATAACAAACCGTTAGCATCTACAATTCTACTATTGGGAATCCAAATTTGTTTAAATTTCAAATCATTTATATTCATACCTTTTGGAATCCATATTTGTTTAATGGTTCTGTGTTTGTATATATTTCGATAATTATTCTTTCTATCTCCAATATTTCCACACTTTACGTATTTAAGCATCACACTTTTCCCCTTAACAGTGTTATTGGTCGTTTGTTCATATTTTGACACTTGCAAATCCAAATCCTTTCCTTTTATTCTCCAAGAGTTGATTTTCTAAGAGCATATTAAATAATTTATCTCTAGTGAAAAATTTCCGAGTAACCAACTCAAGTTTATTACATTCAATTTTAAAAGTTTATTTTCATTTATTAGCTTAGAACAACAACTAATAGTACTATCTCTTTTTTCAAAATTCTTCATTTTCAAGTCCATATTTTCATTTTAATGCTCTCTAATTTTAATCTCAATTTCTAGCATCTCAGTTTCAAAGAGTTGGAGCTTTTTAAATTCAATTTTGTCGAAATCCTTGATTTTTTCAATCTCCTTTTCAAACTTGTGATTTGATCGAATTATTTCAGATTTGCTCAAAATCACGTTTTCTTTTTCAAAGGTTTTGAAATTGAATTCATTTAATTTCTTTTTAAAAATCGCACATTTAGAACTTTCTGACTTCTTAAAACTATCCAACTCTTTTTGCAAAATTTTGGTTTTACAAATCTACTCAATTTTATTTTTCTCTCAAATTAAAATTTCATTTTCTAACTTTGAATGTTTTCTTGAAAACAGGAAAATTCTTTTTCATAGTCCAAACACCTTTTGCAATTAGAATTTTTATTTTTCTTAATATTTTAAGCTCATTTTCCAAATCATTATTTTTCTGACGTAGTTTAGCTTGTTCCCTTTTCAACTTATTATTTTTCATCTCAGAGCTTTATTATTTTCAATTAATTTTCGCACAAGAGAACTAAATCATTGAATGGAAAATCACTTATCTCATCGGCTATTGAATCTTCATCACTACTGCCTTTTGCAGATCCAGTCAAGCATGTTTCTTTAACTGAGTTAATTATGGAGGATTTCTCACAGTTGTTGACTTTTGCACCATATATTGCTTCAAAAGTTTCCATATTTCCTGTGCATTTTCACAATGAGAGATAAAGTTAAAATTATCTTGATCAATATGAGAATATTGTATATGCATAGCAAGAGCATTAATCAAAGTAATTTTTTGGTCTATTATATCGCACCCATTTTCAATAATATCCTAATATTTAAAATTAACAGATTTTTAATAAAATACCATTTTTAATTTCCAATTTAAAAAATCTATTACATCAAAAGAAGAAGGAATAATACTGGACTGACTCTCGCTAGATTTGCAACTAAGGTTAGACATCCTTGCTATCAACCTTACTCTGATATCACTTATAGGATCGATTTCACCCTAGAGAGGGGGTGAATAGGGTGATACTAATAATAATAAAAATTAGTAGGAAATATGTAAAATAATTGCAGCAAAGATAATAACAGAATAACAAAGAGTAGAAATAGAACAACAGAGATTTAAAATAGAACAACACAGATTTACCTAGCTTCGGTAAAACCCTACCTACGTGCTGCCCCCAAGGTTTCTACTAGAAATTAAGTTGTCAGACGCTTACACACGTAAACTTGTGACACCCGCTCTCGACTAACCTAACTCTACGCTCAAAACCCTACCACGACTTAGCCACTGAGTTGCGAATTCCTGAACTACACCACCGTAGTTCGTAACCTAGTCAAATGACTAGAAAGTTACATAGTTTAAAAAGAAGATTACAAACAAAACAAAAACAAAACCATATTTAATATTTTAAGCCCAAAACAAAATATAAAGGCAGGCCTAAAATAAATTTGTTCCCCTTTTATTTCTTTTCTCTGTGCAAAGCTTTGGATGATCCTTTCTTTGTTCCTTATCCAATAATTAGGGCTTTGTGGCATTTGAAGCGCCGATTGATAATTGATCGAATACTGCTATGTTCGACTTCGGCTGCTCGAATTTGTCGAGATTGAACGACGCTTTGAATTGGTACATTTGTCCCCATTTTGATTTATAATTATACTCGACTAATTCGAGTTCTAGATTGATACTTGCTCCCTGATTTTTTGCTTGAATTCAAATGATTTAACTGCTGATGATGTAACTGGGTTTTATAGGGATCCAATCCTAAATTATCGTTCGTATTTATTTCATTTGAATTCTTCTATGCTTGGCCACCGATTTTCGATTGAACAATGTGATTAATCCAAACTGGTTTAATTGGTATATTTTCCTGTTATGCTTTGTTTGGTTCCCACGTCTTGCATTTGGTTTTTAGATTGTGTGATGCTTGTTCATTACACTCGTGACTTTTGTTGAATTTGTTCATCTCGGCCTTGACTTGGTTATTATAATTCGAATTCTCATGAAATGATTTGGTCAGTTCCTATGGCTTCGGCATTCGAGATTGTGATAATATTTTGAGATGAAAATTGACTTGTTCATGTCATAATCAGTTGGATATTATTTGAATTTGGTTCCTTGTTCGGTTCTTTTCTACTTTGACTTGTTCGAACTACTATTTGATTTTTGTTCGAACTGTTGCCTTGTTCATCATGTTGAATTTTGACTCATGCAACTGCTTCACTGTTTTATGATTTTTGAACATTTGTATCAATTCACGTAGAACTTCACATGTCAGATACCCCTACTCTGACCACATCATTTGAACATGCTTTTGTTTTGCATTTGACTGGAACCACTTGTGATGACCCGGAATTTTGGGAAATATCAATTTAGTAATCTGCATAAACAATTACATTGATTTGATAATTGTCTTTTATAATTGTAATTTAATTGGAGAATTTATTCTTTAATAAGCAAATAATTATTTAATTGATGATTTTTTTTTTAAATTTAATAAAATATTTTCTGTTTATATTGTATATATATTTGTATATATTGTAAATAGAAAGGCTTAGTTTGAAGTTGAATAAATAAATAAAACCATGTTTTCAAATTCTAATATACATATATATTTTAATTTGGAAATTTTGGTTAATTTGAAATAAAACTTTTCAAAGCTATTTAAAAAGATAATCATATTGTTTCAAAATATTTAAGATAAATGTTAATTGTTCAAAATATATTTTTAAAGCTTAAGTTTTAAATTTAGATTTAAATAAAATTAATAAAAAGGTTTTTAAATTGTTTTAAATTTAATAAAACATATGTTGTCTAATTTTAATATATATATATATGTATATATATATATATTGTAATTGGAAAAAAATTGTTTTAAAATTCAAGTTAATAATTTTCAAAGCTAGTTAAAATTTATTTTAAATCAAAATATATAAATCAAAAATATTTTTAGCTTGAGTTAAAATAAGACTTAAATTTTGTTTCTTTGCTTTCAAAATTTTTACTTTAAATAACACATGAATATGGTTTATAAATATACGTATAAGCTTAAACCTTAAATATAAGTTAATATAAGCATAACATATTCATATGAATACTTAATTTAAAGATGGTTTAAACATTTGTAAATACATAAGTAAGAGTTTAACAATTATTATTTAATGGAAACATGTAAAAACATTTGTCACTTAGTTATCATTTAAAATCAACAAGTGGCAACATTGTTTTGTTTTAATTTAATAAATGTTTAATGAAGAAACTAAGTTTTTATTTAAAACAAAACACCTTCATTTTTCATTTCAAAATCCTTTTCTTTCCCAAACTCATTCATTTATTTCTTAACTAAAACCTGAATTTCTAGTTAATAGAAAAACTGAGATAAATCAAAGTTTCAAGCAACCACGAATAGAAGAGAACAAGGCTAGCAACAACTCAAACCGTTCAACCAGATCAAATAACAAATGCAAATTCAGTTTCAACATCAGAGAATTCAAATTATATGCAAAGAACCAGGATTGATTTCAAATGACACTTTTAAACAAAATCCAGGAAATCAAAACAGGGTTCTGAAGCTTGAGTAAACTTCATTTTAAAAATAGTTTAAAACCTATGATTTTAACCTGATGCTTATGATGAATTGTGTGAAGATATGGTTGTTGATGTTATGTGTATGAATGCATGCATGTTTATATATGATGTGCTGATATATGTGATGCATGCGTGGAAATGAATGATCATCTCTTTGTTTATACTTGGTTGAGAAATTATTTTACTTAAAAACAGATTTGAAAATCTATGAATATGTTTAAAAGTTGATGATGAATTTTTGAAAGAATATTATGGTTTGTATATGTTCATACATGAGAATGTACGTGGTATTTGCCTGTTTTAAACTGTGTGTATGAAAATAGCCTTTGTTAATATACATACGTCTAAATTTATAGAATAAAATTCATATCTCTCCAGATATCTGATGATAGGCTAAAATTTGTAAATAGAAAACGTTTGTAAGCATATAAGCTTAATTTTAAAAATAAAATCCATAGATATATATGAACTGTTTTTTATAAAATGTGAAATATCCAGGTCTGGTCAAAATTTAATTGTTAAGAAATTATGAATCAAGTCTATAATCTTATTCTAGATTGAAATTCATGAATTTAGAGATAGGAATTATGATTTTCAGATTATAAATAGATGAGGAATGATGGGTTGATGGTTTTCGACATTTCTATCGATTTTCGATGATCTATGTCAAGATGAAGCTCGGGATTGTGATCAATGGTAGTTTTAGTGATGATGATCATTAGAAAAATATAGTTGGATTTTTCTGGTGATTGGGGTGGTCTAGGATCAGCGTAGCAGGGTTTTATGGGTTGTTTTTGTGGAGTTAAAGATCATGGTGATCTCGGCTTCAATGGAGCTTCGGGCTCGATCGCAATGGTGGTGATCGCGACTTGATGATGTAAGGCTGCTATGGAAGGGAGGCCGAGGGTTCCGGTCACCTAGATCGTCGACGATGGGTGGTTCTTCGTTCGAGTTTGGGTTTCCATTTTTGATTGAAGCAATAGATTTCGATTCGAGGGAGAACAGATGAATCTGGATGATGGAAAGGCTTGGCGAAGTCATTATTGACGTGTGGGAGGGTTTGTAGTTGGTCGGCGTTGAGTGGTTCGCCGTGCACCGTGCACACGTGTATCTGTGTTCTGATGATTCAGATTTTAGGAATAAGCTTGCATTTGGGGTTTTGGCTCGAATAGATGATCGGGTTTAGCTAGGTTTTGCTCAAAGCAAATAAGGATGAGCTCGGGTAGTTGTGGGTTACAGGTTTTGAACCTGTAGTGTTTTAAAAATATTTTCAAAAAAAGTGAAGTTTAAAATGTAAAGTAAAGATTTAAATAAGTTTTGAATCTAATTTTAAATCTGGATTCAAGTTTAATTTGAATCTTAGTTAAAAATAAAATAAAGTTTTTAAAATTTAAATTATTTTAACAACCTTAAAATGTTCAAATAGTTGAAATTTAAAAATTAAGTTTCAAAATGTAAGCAGGTTTTAAATCTAAGTTTAATCTGGATTCAAATCCAAATCTGTATTCTAGTTTTGAAATAAAAGAAAGTTTTTAGATTTAAAATGTTTTAAACAACTTTAAATGTTTAAAATTTATTTTAAAATGATTTGAATCTAAAAATGGATTTGGTTTTAAAATCCATTTAAATTTCTTTATAAGATAAGTTCATTAACATGAGATTTTAAAAGGGTTTTTAAATTGTTTTAAACTTTTGTTTAAGTTAATTTGTATTCATTTTAAATCTTAATTTAAAATGAAATTTAAAAGTAAATTAAAATTAAATTGTTTTTAAATGTTTTGTTAATGATAATTTAATCATTAATAAGAATAAAGTTTTATCTTAATGTTAATTAGGATTTAATGATTTGGATTCATTAAATTGTTAAGATAATTAAAACAGATAATTAACTAATTTAATTAATTAATCATTTGGATTAATTAATTTAGTAATTAAGGGTTTTTTAATTAATTAATTAAGGTTTAAGACTAATTAATTAGGAATAATTAATTTGTAATTAAGGATTATTCATTAGATAAAAGTAGATTGAATTAATGATTAAAGATTAATTAATCAAGTAATTAAAGATTAATTAATTTACAGTTAAAAACTTAATTAATTAAAAAATTAGGATTAATTAATGGATTATTAAAGATTAATCAATTTGTAATTAATATTGATTATTGTATGTTTAATTACTTTAGAAATGTAATTGAAGAATTGTTAATAGTTAATGAAGGTCATTAACTAGGATTTTAATGCGATTAATTTTAATAATTAATTAGATTAATTAATTAAAGATAATCATTTGTGAAATTGTTTAAGTGTAATTACCAGATGGAAGTAATTAAGAATTAATTACTCAGTGTAATTAATTGAGTTTAATTTGATTAATTTGAGTTAATTAATTAAGTTTAATCAATTTAAGATAATCAGTGCATGATTTGGTAAGTATAATTACTTAATGTAATTAATGAAGTGTAATTACTTAGTGAAGTAATTAATGGATAATTTACTGGATGTAATTAATTGGAGATGATTTAATAATTGAAGTAATTTGGATTAAATTACTTTGTGTAATTAATCAAGGGAATTAAGTAAAAAAATTAATTAAGGAGTAATTTATTTATTTAATGAAGTAATTAAGGGTAGTTAATTACTGAATATGATTAATCAAGATTTATTAATGAATAATTAATTTTAGATTAAAAGTAATTAATTTAAATAGAATAATTAATTAAGAAGTAATTAAGGGATCATTAATTAATGTAATTAATGATGTAATTAAAGATTAATTAATTAAAGGTTAATCAATCAATAAGTCATTAAATTATAATTAATTAATTAATGAAGTAATTAAAGGTTAATTACTGAAATTAGTTAAGGGTAATTAATTTGTGTAATTAATTAAAGGCTAATTACTTAATGTAATTAGAGAATGATTAATCAAGGGTGATTAATCAAGATAAATACTTTGAGGATAATTAATTAATCAATTTGTAATTAGTTAATGATTATGTAAGCAGAATTTATATAATGAAGTAATTAATTTATTTCATTTTAAATTAATTAGAAAGGAAGTAATTAATTTAATTCACTTTAAATTAATTAGAGATGGAATAGATCCTTGCTTATGTATGGATGGATGATATTGATCGCCTTGATTGGTTTGAGATCTCAGATATGAGATGAGTGATGCTATGTGATATGGATGCTTTGGTTGAAGTGTGATGATAATGTGAATTATCTGTTTATGATGATAATGTGAATTATCTATTTGTGATGATAATATGGATTATCTACTTGTATGATGATGTAAATTATCTATCTATGTGTATATAGATAATGAATTGAATTGTTTTAACTTTAAAACAACTTAGATCTAAAAGATGGAATTTTGTATTTCGGTGAGACTGGGATCTGGTTTCCAGATTTGGATATCCGAAAACCACATCGATCCAAATTAACGATAGGTCGTGAATCTCAAGTGAAGATGAAGATTCAGAGTGCAAGGATTATCCTCGTTAACTCTGAGGGTGATTCCAAAATGAATGTAACGAGATAATGCCTTCGGTTTCGTTCGAACCCGGAACGAACTTGTATGGATTAAATGCTTTCAGAACATCGTCAGGTGGACGATGAGCATTCTAAGAGATGTGTTATCCAAAAGGTAATTGTAGCCTCAAGCCTCATCAAGCAGGAATGGCTAAAACAGGGGAGGTGCAGCAAGGTTAAGTGGGTAGCACCCAAGTAGGACAAGATTTCCCCCTATCTAGAAGTCCCTTTTATTCGGCTGTGTGGGCAGTTGGAACGCACGCCAACTATGGGGTTGTCTTGTTCGGGACTGTCGAGTAAGGGATGGTTCCGACCTTGTGTTGCAGGGGATTTAGGGTGGATCCTTGGTATGTTAATCTAGGCCACGTACTGTGACGGACGGTACGCCAGTAGCCCTGTCATTGTATGGAATCCAAACTGCAATAAGTGCCATACGTTTTAGTTGTGCCCAACTATGTTGGAACGTGAGATATAAGCATTCCAGCTATTTCTTTATTTTATTTGAAAACCTTAGACCTTATTATAATATCACTGGATTTCCTATCAAATGTTTTGGTTAGCGTAAGGTAATTTTTTTTCCATGTTTATGTGTGGGAAGTCTTACGTGATATCTTTATTTTCAAAGGCTTTTCAAAAGTTAAGTAACTTTAACTCGTTTACTCACACCAGACCCATGTCTGACGCAAGTGTTTATTTTCTGTTTTATTAAACTCTTGGGTACTCATATTGTGTATGAGTAGTCGAGAGATTCAAGTTTGCTTTGACGAATTCTGGAGGAGGAATAGAGCAGGAGGCTTCGGCGTTTGTAGATATTTATAGTGTTCCGTTGTGTGTTCTATGATTCATATGTTTGTGTTGTATTAAGTTGTAATAACTGGACCGATGATTATAATGTCTAGTATGTGATGTATAAGCTGTGTAACTCTGATAGATGTTGTAAACTATGTAACATCTTATGTGATTAATATAATTTATTCGTTCCGCTGTTGAGATTATGATATTATTTCTTTCTTTCTTCTCTATCTTTTCTCTTTTCTATCCCTTTCTTTCTTATTAATGATGCATCATTCTGTGAAGAGAATGGCGGGTCATTACATTTGGTATCAGAGCGCTAGGTTGAGTGAATACCTAGGCTTTGGAGTAGTTTCTTTCTTGAGAGAGCGTACTCGTATTTTTATATATTTATATATATTATTTCTACTTATTTGATTGGATTACCTGTTCGGGTTTTCCAATATAAGTTATAGAGGTAGAAAAGGTAGCAGTGTGTTAAATACGACTACCAATAGACGGAGTCCGAGTATTGAGGTTGGAAGTATCTGTCGAGACTGTAGACCTAATACCGTCTCGAGTGAGCTTTGTAGTGGTGTAAGGATTTCACCAATCTCTGAAGGAAACCTTTTTAGAGGTTCGGAGTACTTCTTGGAAGTTGGACAAGTGAGAATTTGGATCTGTTGGCTGGGCAGAAGCGAGTAATGGTATCTTGGTAACCTCAGGAAGTAATAGCTGCGTGATGAGACGCAGTGATTATGGATGTGTCCGAAGATGTTTCTTTGGAACAAGAGTAAGGAAGTGTGTCTACTTCGGTGATGTGGCTGTGTTCAGCATGGTGTTTGTGTTTGGCTTTGAGGCCCGAGTTTCTCGAGGAGCTTCTAGTTAAGGAAGTCTTTGGCATCTGTGTCAGCAGTGCAGCTCGGAGTGTTCTATGGGCCGGCAAGGAGGTCTTCTGGCTTAGCAGTTTTCTAGAGATGGAATTCAGAAGCTACAGAGTGGATTCATTTCTTCGATGAATTGGCTAGATAAGCATAAGATGTTGATTGGTAAAGAGAGAGCAGTTTCTTTGGAATTAGGCCGGGTTGATCGCAAAAGTGACTTGTGATAGTTGAGTGTTTTCTTGGGTTATCAGAGATTTTTCGGATGTCTTCAGAGAAGTCAGAGGTTTGTCCGCATCTGGAGATTGAGTTTCCATATCGACTAAGATTCCAGGAGTAGTACCGATGGTTCAGCTAATAGAAGGATTGTTCCTAGAGATAGAGTTTGGTGAAGCAGCACAGGAATCCGTGGAACTTCTAATTTTTCTCTTTATGGATCTGGTGAACCATGTCTTCCGAGATGTGTCGGACTAGTTTGTGTTCATCATCATCATTATCGTCTGCTCCAGATCAGAATTGCGTAGTGGAAGTGAGGTAGCAGCTACTCTAGAGTGGAAGCAACAGGAAGTTACAGTGTTTTGGATTAGAGGGTTTCTACTAGAATTTTTCAGGATCTGAGGCAAGTTAGCGAGTGATCCTGTTTTGCCTTTTCCAGATAGGAGAAGTTTGTAGTCTACTGATGATGGTAGAGTTTTCTTGATTTTGGTTGATCTTGATAGGATCATTCTGTTGGGTTGTTTTTGGTCCTGTTTGATTCTAGAGGCATCAGTGTTAAGCTGATCAGGAAGGATGAGGCAGCCTAGGACCGTCAGAAGAATTTTGTGGATTAGGGCTGAAGGAATTTGGGTTTCGAGGACGGTGATTTGATTTTGGATAAGTTTTCTCCAATCAAAGGAGCTATAAGATTGGTAAGAGTGGGAAGTTGGCTTCGAGGTACATTAGACCTTTTTTGTAAGGATTAGTGTTTTGGTCTGCGAGATTGAACTGCCAGTTTGGAAGACTGGGATTCATTGTGTTTCACGTATCTCTAAGGGTATACGTGTATAATCCATCACTGGTTGTGAAACCATTAGTTCAGGAGGATTTGGTAGTTGAGTCAGACTTGAGTATGGTCTGATATCCTGTGGGTCTAGATGAGTTGGAGCTTTGTAGCTTAGTAATGTGGATTTTTTAGATTCAGTAGAGCGAGTATCCAAGTATTTATACCTGGAAAACTCTAGAAAGTTCTATCTAGAATTTTGTATGGATAGTTAGATTTATTTGTTTGCGTAAATTGGTTGCTATGGTGTTAGCATATGGTTGTTAATATATGTTTGTGGTATAAAACTAAAATCTTAAATAGATTAATGAATTACCTTTGCTTTTAAATTTCGAGAAAGAAATTCTTTTAAGGGGGGAGGAATGTGATGACCCGGAATTTTGGGGAATATCAATTTAATAATCTGCATAAATAATTAAATTGATTTGATAATTATCTTTTATAATTGCAATTTAATTAGAGAATTTATTCTTTTATAAGCAAATAATTATTTAATTGATGAATTTTATCTTTTTAAATTTAATAAAATATTCTCTATTTATAATGTATATATATTTGTATATATTGTAATAGAAAAGCTTAGTTTGAAGTTGAATAAATAAATAAAACCATGTTTTCAAATTCTAATATATATATTTGGAAATTTGGAAATTTTGGTTAATTTAAAATAAAACTTTTCAAAGCTATTTAAAAAGATAATCATAATGTTTTAAAATACTTAAGATAAATGTTAATTGTTTAAAATATATTTTTAAAGCTTAAGTTTTAAATTTAGATTTAAATAAAATTAATAAAAAGGTTTTTAAATTGTTTTAAATTTAATAAAACATATGTTGTCTAATTCAAATATATATATATATATATTTGTGTGTGTGTGTATTGTAATTGGAGAAAAAATTTGTTTTAAAATTCAAGTTAATAATTTTCAAAGCCAGTTATAATTTATTTTGAATCAAAATATATTAATCAAAAATATTTTTAGCTTGAGTTAAAATAAGACTTAAATTTTGTTTCTTTGCTTTTAAAATTCTTTCTTTAAATAACACATGAATATGGTTTATAAATATACATATAGGCTTAAACCTTAAATATAAATTAATATAAGCATAACATAGTCATATGAATACTTAATTTAAAGATGGTCTAAACATTCGTAAATACATAAGTTAAGAGTTTGACAATTGTTATTAAATGGAATCATGTAAAAACATTTGTCACTTAGGTATCATTTAAAATCAACAAGTGACAACATTGTTTTGTTTTAATTTAATAAATGTTTAAAGAAGAAACTAAGTTTTTTTCAAAACAAAACACCTTCATTTTTCAGTTCAAAATCCTTTTCTTTCCCAAACTCTTTCATTTCTTTCTTAACTAAAACCTGAATTTCTAATTAAAAGAAAAACTGAGATAAATCAAAGCTTCAAACAACCACTAATGGAAGAGAACAAGGCTAGCAACAAATCAAGCTGTTCAACCAGATCAAATAACAAATGCAAATCCAGTTTCAACATCAAAGAATTCAAATTATATGCAAAGATCCAATATTAATTTCAAATGACAGTTTTAAGCAAGATCCAAGAAATCAAAACAGGGTTCTAAAGCTTGATCTCTCTGTTTAAACTTGGTGAGTAAACTTCATTTTAAAAATAGTTTAAAACCTGTGATTTTAACCTGATGCTTATGATGAATTGTGTGAAGATATGCTTGCTGATGTTATGTGTATGAATGCATGAATGTTTATATATGACGTGCTGATATATCTGATGCATGCCTAGAAATGAATGATCATCTCTCTATTTAAACTTTGTTGAAAAATTATTTTACTTAAAAACAGGTTTGGAAATCTGTGAATATGTTTAAAAGTTAATGATGAATTTCTGAAAGAATATTATGGTTTGTATATGTTCATACACGAGAATTTTTGTGGTATTTTCCTGTTTTAAACTCTGTGTATGACAATATCCTCTGTTAACATACAGACTTCTAAATTTATAGAATAAAATTCATATCTTTCCAGATATCTGATGATAGGCTAAAATTTGTAAATAGAAAATGTTTGTAAGCATATAAACTTAATTTTAAAAATAAAATCCATAGATATATATGAACTGTTATTTACAAAATGTGAAATATCCAGGTCTGATCAAAATTGGTCAAAATTTAATTGTTAAGAAATTTTGAATCAAGTCTGTAATCTTATTCTAGATTGAAATTCATGAATTTAGAGATAGGAATTGTGATTTTCAGATTAGAAATAGATGAAGAATGATGGGTTGATGGTTTTCGACATTTCTATCGATTTCCGATGATCTATGTCAAGATGAAGCTCTGGATTGTGATCAGCGGTAGTTTTAGTGATGACGATCATTAGAAAAATATAGTTGGATTTTTCTGGTGATTGGGGGTGTCTGTGATCAGCATAGCAGGGTTTTGTGGGTTGTTTGTGGGGAGTTGAGGATCGTGGTGATCTCGGCGTCAATGGAGCTTTGGGCTCGATTGCGATGGTGATGATCGCGACTTGATGATGTGAGGCTGCTATGGAAGGGAGGCCGAGGGTTCCGGTCACTTAGATCGTCGGCGATGGGTGGTTCTTCGTTTGAGTTTGGGTTACCGTTTTTGATTGAAGCAATTGATTTCGATTCGAAGGAGAACAGATGAATCTGGATGATGGAAATGCTTGGCGAAGTCATTATTGATGTGTGGGAGGGTTCGTAGTTGGTCGGCGTTGAGTGGTTCACCGTGCACCGTGCACACGTGTATCTGTGTTTTGATGATTGAGATTTTGGGAAGAAGCTTGTATTTGGGGTTTCATCTCGACTAGATGATCGGGTTTAGCTAGGTTTTGGTCGAAGCAAATAAGGACGGGCTCGGGTAGTTGTGGGTTATAGGTTTTAAACCTGTAGTGTTTTAATTTTTTTTAAAAAAATGAAGTTTAAAATGTAAAGTAAAGATTTAAATAATTTTGAATCTGGATTCAAGTTTAGTTTGAATCTTAGTTAAAAATAAAATAAAATTTTTAAAATTTAAATTATTTTAACAACCTTAAAATGTTTAAATAGTTGAAAATTTAAAAATGAAGTTTTAAAATGTAAGTAGATTTTAAATCTATGTTTAATCTAGATTCAAATCCAAATCTGTATTCTAGTTTTGAAATAAAAGAAAGTTTTTAAATTTAAAATGTTTATACAATTTTACATGTTTTAAATGTATTTTAAAATGATTTGAATCTAAAAATGGATTTGGTTTAAAAATCCTTTTTAGTTTCTTTATAAGATAAGAATTTCCTTAACATGAGATTTTAAAGCTTTTAAATTGTTTTAACATTTTGTTTAAGTTAATTTGTATTCATTTAAAATCTTAATTTAAGATGAAATTTAAAAGTAAATTAAAAGTAAATTGTTTTTAAATGTTTTGTTAATGATAATTTAATCATTAATAAGAATAATGTTTTATCTTAAAGTTAATTAGGATTTAATGATTTGGATTCATTAAATTGTTAAGGTAATTAAAATAGACAATTAATTAATTTAATTAATTAATGATTTGGATTAATTAATTTAGTAATTAAGGGTTTTTAAATTAATTAGTTAAGGTTTAAGATTAATTAATTAGGAATAATTAATTTGTAATTAAGGATTATTAATTAGATAAAATTAGATTTTAATTAATAATTAAAGAATAATTAATCAAGTAATTAAAGATTAATTAAGTTACAGTTTAAAACTTAATTAATTAAATAATTTGGATTAATTAATGGATTATTAAAGATTAATCAATTTGTAATTAATATTGATTAATGTAAGTTTAATTACTTTAGAAAAGTAATTGAAGAATTATTAATAGTTAATGAAGGTCATTAACTTGGATTATTAAATAATTAATTAATGTGAATTTTAGTAATTAATTATATTAATTAATTAAAGATAATCATTTGTGAAATTGTTTTAAGTGTAATTACTTAATGGATGTAATTAAGGAATTAATTACTCAATGTAATTAATTGAGTTTAATTTGATTAGTTTAAGTAATTAATTAAGTTTAATTAATTTAAGATAATCACTGAATGATTTGGTAAGTATAATTACTTAATGTAATTAATGAAGTGTAATTACTTAGTGAGGTAATTAATGGATAATTACTGGATGTAATTAATTGGAGATGATTTAATAATGGAAGTAATTTTGATTAAATTACTTTGTGTAATTAATCAAGGGAATTAATTAAAAAATTAATTTAGGAGTAATTAATTTATTTAATGAAGTAATCAAGGGTAGTTAATTACTGAATATGATTAATCAAGCTTTATTAATGAATAATTAATTTGAGATTAAATGTAATTAATTTAAATAGAATAATTAGTTAAGAAGTAATTAAGGGATCATTAATTAATGTAATTATTGATGTAATTAAAGATTAATTAATTAAAGGTTAATTAATCAATAAGTTATTAAAGAGTAATTAATTAATTGTATTTAATTAAGGATTAAAGTAATTGATTATAATTAACTAATTAATGAAGTAATTAAAGATTAATTACTGAAATTGATTAAGGGTAATTAATTTGTGCAATTAATTAAAGGCTAATTACTTAATGTAATTAGAGAATGATTAATCAAGGGTGATTAATCAAGATAAATACTTTGAAGATAATTAATTAATTGATTTGTAATTAGTTAATGATTATGTATGTAGGATTTATAGAATGAAGTAATTAATTTAATTTATTTTAAATTAATTAGAAAGGAAGTAATTAATTTAATTTAAATTAATTAGAGATGAAATGGATCCTTGCTTATGTATGGATGGATGATATTGATTACCCTAATTGGTTTGAGATCTCAGATATGAGATGAGTGATGTTGTGTGATATGGATTCTTTGGTTGAAGTTTGATGATAATGTGAATTATCTATTTATGATGATAATGTGAATTATCTATTTGTGACGATAATATGGATTATCTACTTGTGTGATGATGTAAATTATCTATCTGTATGTATATAGATAATGAATTGAATTGTTTTAACTTTAAAACAGCTTGGACCTAAAAGATGGCGTTTTGTATTTCGATGAGACCGGGATTGGGTTTCCAGATTTGGATATTCGAAAACCACAACGATCCAAATTAACGATAGGTCATGAATCTCAAGTGAAGATGAAGATTCAGAGTGCAAGGGTTATCATCGTTAACTCTGAGGGTGATTCCAAAATGAGTGTAACGAGATAATGCCTTCGGTTTTGTTCAAACCCGGAACAAACTTGTATGGATTGAATGCTTTCACAACATCCTCAGGTGGATGGTGAGCATTCTAAGAGATGTGTTCTCTAAAGGTAATCGTAGCCTCATGCCTCATCAACCAGGAATGGCTAAAACAGGAGAGGTGCAGCAAGGTTAAGTGGGTAGCACCCAAGTAGGACAAGATTTTCCCCTGTCTAGAAGTCCTTTTTATTCGGCTGTGTGGGCAGTTGGAACGCGCACCAACTGCAGGGTTGTCTTGTTCGGGACTATCCAATAAGTGATGGTTCTGGCCTTGTGTTGTAGGGGATTTAGGGTGGATCCTCGGTACGTTGATCTAGGCCACGTACTGTGACGGACGGTACCCCAGTAGCCCTGTCATTGTATGGAATCCAAACTGCAATAAGTGCCATACGTTTTAGTTGTGCCCAACTATGTTGGAACGTGAGATATAAGCATTCCAGCTATTTCTTTATTTTATTTGAAAACCTTAGACCTTATTATAATATCACTGGATTTCCTATCAAATGTTTTGGTTAGCGTAAGGTAATTTTTTTCCATGTTTATGTGTGGGAAGTCTTACGTGATTCCTTTCTTTTCAAAGGTTTTTCAAAAGATAAGCAACTTTAACCCATTTACTCACACCAGACCCATGTCAAGTGTTTTTTTCTGTTTTATTAAACTCTTGGTTACTCATATTATGTATGAGTAGTTGAGAGATTCAGGTTAGTTTTGACGAATTCTGGAGGATCAATGGAGCAGGAGGCTTCAGCGTTTGTAGATATAGTGTTCCACTGTGTGTTCTCCGAGTCGTATGTTTGTGTTGTAATAACTAGACAGGTGTTTATGATTGTCTAGTATGTGATGTATAAGCTGTGTAACTCTGATAGATGTTGTATACTATGTAATATCTTATGTGATTAATATAATTTATTCGTTCCCCAGTTGAGATTCTGATATTATTTCTTTCTTTCTTCTCTATCTTTTCTCTTTTTTATTCCTTTCTTTCTTATTAATGATGCATCATTCTTTGGAGAGAATGGCGGGTCGTTACACCACTTGTGTTTGTATGTGTGTCATATGTATATACATACAGTATATATCTATATGTGTGTGTGTGTGTGTGTGTGTGTACTATCTGATGCTTTGCATTTGAAGTCTCCTCTGTTGCATACTTGTCACTGTGCTAGAGTTGTCTTGTTGATTTGCTTTACACCATGTTATTGTGAGCATGTTTGAAGCTCCATGTATACATTTATGCACTTGTATGATTTTGATGTCTCTACTATGATCGTTTCTGTTGCATTTTCATGTGAGGTCTGTATACATTTGCTTCAAGTGCTCCTTTGTGTAGTCTTGCATTCCACTTTGTTGCATATGTTGACTTCTTCATCCCTCTAGTTTCATATGTATGCATACATCTCTGTTGCATTAGTTTATCACACTTGATCTGGTCTCTGATTGAATGCTTGTGGTGGTTTGATCTTGTTTTCATATCCTTGCATATTTCATGTTGAGTTGTTATCACTATGTCATATGCATTGTAGCAATGTGATCTTGAAGTCTTTTCTAGTTGCATAAATATAATGCTGCTCCGACCCATTGCTTGATGACCTTTTTTGACTTTGTTTCACTTGAGTTTGCGCTGGGTTGGTTCCACATACTCTGATCTGATTTGGTCTGAGTTGTGTTGCATTGCAGGTGGCCTTCATGTTTAGTTGTTGTGCACTGCATATATATATGTATGTATGTATGTATGTATGTATGTATATGTATGTATGTATGTATGTATGTATATGTACGTATGTATATATATTCATGTGTGTATATATATGTGTGTGTGTGTGTATACACACATATGGTGGTTTATGTGGCTTGACCATCCATGCTTGTGTATTTGTGTACACGCCTTTTCCTTTGTTCATTCTGCTGTGAATTGTTGTTTTGTGTTATTCTGACCATATGTGCTAGATTCTTTTTCTGTTGTATGTTTGTGTACTTTTGTATTGTCTTTAGTTCAAATTACTTGTGCTCATTTGTGTGTGTACTGGGTTGTAGTCTTTGTTGCTTGATGCACCTTGTTCCACTTTTCTTTTGGATTGACATGCTCTTTGGTTTTGGTGAATATTGTAATCTTCTTGGATATTTCCCCTGATTTCTAGATGTCCATTCACTTGTTCAAATTCTGAACTGATACTGCCTTGGTTCTATCATGCACTTGATGTTGCCTGGCCCATTTCCTTGTTCACTGGTCTTATGCACTTGCCTTCATTTGGGTCCATGGTACCGGTGCTTTTTGTTAATGTTGCACTTGGTTGCATTGTCCGCCTTGTTGCATATGTTTATTTGAGTTTGATTATGGCCATTGCACTTGAGTTGAATTCATCCTTGGGCTTGGGTTTGACCTTGTGCTCATTTTTCCCTACAATTTTATCAAGCATATACCGGTGTGCACGACCTTGTGGCATGTATAGTGATACACTGTGCATGGCATGTATAGTGATACACTGTGCATGTCACAAGTTGTTTGTGTATGATGAATTCAAAAGAAATGAGGATGAACTACCCAAATAACCGAGATAAATAACATTTTGAAAGCACGCACTTTAATTTGCACTGCAAAAATATTTTCTTCTTCAATTTAACCACGTCAGTGTTTATTTTGCAGATAATTCAGATTAAGGATACACACAGGAATAGTTGAAGATCAAGTACGAGTGTTGAGTGAATATATAGTGAGGTCAAAATTGTAAATTGAAATTTGTGATGTAATCAAAATTATAATGTAATTGATAATGTGTAAATGTATAGTGAGAGCTTAAATTTTTACTATTTTAATTTGTAATAAAGTATTTGTTTGAATATGAATTTTGAGTTATTTATTTTATTCAACAAATATTTATTTAATTATGGGAAAAATAAAATAGTACAATAACAAATACTTTTAAATGAATATATATATATATATATCTTTATTATCATCAAACAAAAATCATATACTAGCATATTCTACAATTGAGCTTTCCTCAAGCTAAAAATGTCATATGCGTAACTATATGTATACGGCGATTTCCAATGTGTCTGATACTTAAATCACGAGGGTATTTCATAAGAAGTACATTATTCCATATAAGTTGATATCGCTCGATATAATATATTAAAGATTATGAATCTTTAATATAATGTTGTCCTCTATTATTTATATATTAATGGATTACTTACATACTCCATAGTTGTTGAGCTTTCCTTAAGCTAAGAATGTTTTATGTAGTACTATTAATATATTAAATAGACGAGGGAAGATAATTACACGTATTTGTTAACCTTTTCTCAAGGTTTGTGCATTATACTTAGGCCATTGTGAAATGATAGGTTCGGATGAATAATCCCACTTTATTTGTTGAGCTTTCCTCAAGGTAAAGGCGGGATTAGGACAAGTTAACACATGTTAGGAGTCGTATGCGATACAACCAATAAGGCGTTATCCATCATATGTTGGCCTATGTTTTGTTGAGCTCTCCTCAAGGTCAGAATCCCAAGGCATACAAGTCCTAACACCTAATAATGAAGTTGAAAGACTTATACGTTCTGACTTAGGGTTTGAAAAAAACATAAAAGACCAGTGGGAGCCTTATTAGAAAAATGAAATGATAACATTTAACCTTTCTAATATTATAAGAACATATGCTATATAATTTTATAATAATCTACATTAATAAATTTGTGCATTTAATGTGATTAATAAATTTTTTATCAGTTAAGATATATAATTGAACTGAATTGAAGATTGATGGATAGAAATTATATATACATACATACATACATACTAGTAAATACATAATGTTTTCTATACCAATGCAAGTGCCTATTTTTATAATTACTTAATACATATATGAATTTGATCGATGAAGTGTTGTAACATCCTCCATTTTAGGGCCCAAAACTAAGTGCTACAGATGCTGCAGTCATCTATAATATTAATTTTCGATGATAAAATATAGTCATGTTAATGGTATCCATAATATTAGAAGCACAAGAATATGAAATAAAAGAAAATTTTCACATTTCACTGCAAAGTCATAATTTCTTATTCAGTACATAATCCCAAACATTACCTAGGTTCAGAAAAAATATGGTTATTGCAACATACTCCAAAGAGAAACATATGAAGATGCCCCCTTGGTTTATCAGAGTTACTAAATAGACAGATACAGCTTCAGTCAATAAATACACACAACAAAATGTCATAACACATCAGACATAATTAATAAGTAGTCTCCTAAATAGTTAGCCCTTGTCTCATGTACGTCTTTAGAAGCATTATTCATCAAATCTACTAAACCTGTAAACCCTTACTATCAACCTACTCAAATTAAATTTTTTTAGCACCCGATGTTTAAGGGGAAAACATAAACTTTGAGTCAGACAAAAATTTTGATGTGAATAATAATATGCCATCTCGGTTAATAGATATCTAGAGAGACCACACAGCTGAGCAAAATGGGTTTCCCCCTTACTAGTATCCTTTAAAGCTATGTCTTTTTCAATTCATAGTCCTGCAACCAAACCGTTTAAAATAACAATATGATGATATAACAATAATTGGTATGAGCCAAGGTGATCTTGACTATCCATCCCAATGTTTAGTTTTCATAGGGTAACTACCAACCTACATGGATGACTCAGGCCTACTAGATGTATCACATTTTCAAGCCATCCTGTGAAAAGAAAACTGGAAGGTCAGTCTGTAACTTACTATTCTTAGGGTCAACTGAACCTAATGGCTTTGTGGGCTCGCTAATAACCTAATACATCTTTGTGTATTCTTTTTGTATGTACACCTACCTTTAGTCTTACCTATGACACAATCCAATGCATTGGAATTTTAAACTAATGTTAGCTAAGGGCTAACATCTGAAGCATAGGGTGCGACCCTACACCTGTCTCATCCGATTTTCTCATCTCCGAGTCACTTTTTTCTACCACAATTTACCGAAAGGTGGTAAAAACACTAATCTCTTTAGTAAAATTTCTAGGTTAAATTATTCTTTATAATTCCCTGAAAACACATATTATGACGATCCGCCTTTCATTCCATAGAAGACGTATTATCAATAAGAAAAGAAATAGATAGAAATAGAAAAGATAGAAAGAAAGACAACAACATCAGAATCTCACAACAGAAACGGAACAAAATATAATACTTCACATATCCATTACATAGTCTTACATATCAGAGTACACAAAATAATACGACTTCATTACATTAGACAGTTATAAAGGCCCGTCTAACTATTACATCCAAAATACATTATCCAAAAGTCACAACACAATAGAAGGACATAGATAGATACGTCTGGACTCTAGCTGCAAGCTTCTAAAACATTTGACAATCCTAACCAGATCACTTGGCTACTCATAAAATTTTGAGTATCCAAGAGTTTAAGAAAACAGAAATAAACTACGGGTCAGACATAGGTCTGGTGTGAGTAAACGGTTAAAGTTGTTTGACTTTAAAATCATCTGAAAACAAAGGTATCACGTAAGACTCCCCACACATAAACACTGGTTAGTTTTTACCTTACGCTAACCAAATCATTTGATAGGAAATCCAGTGATATTATAGTAGGGCCTATGGTTTTCAAATAAATATTCACATAGCCGAAATTGTTACATTTATTAAATTCCAGCATACTAACCACAAAGTGGGTTATACAATCAAATCCGAGGGTACTTATTGGAGATTGGATTCCATACAATGGAAGGGCTACTGGGGTACCGCCCATCACAGTATGTGGCCTAGATCAACATACCGAGGATCCCTCATGATCCCCTGCAACACAAGGCCGAAAACATCCCTTACTGGACAGTCTCAAACAAGACAACCCCATAGTTATGGCCAACAACTGCCCACACAGCCGAAATAAAAAGGGACTTCTAGACAGGGGTAAATCTCATCCTACTTGGGTGCTACCCACTTAACCTTGTTGCACCTCCCCTGTTTTAGCCATTCTCGGTTGATGAGGCTTGAGGCTATGATTACCTTTATAGAACACATCTATCATAGAATGCTCATCCCACTTAACGATGTTCTGAAAGCATTCAATCCATACAAGTTCGTTCCGGGTTCGAACGAAACTGAAGGCATTATCTCGTTACACTCATTTTGGAATCACCCTCAGAGTTAACGGCAATAACCCTTGCAATTTGAAACTCCATCTCGATCTTCACTTTGAGATGTCATGACCTAACGTTTAACTTGGACCGATGTGGTTTTCGGATAATCAAACTTGATATCCGATCCCAGTCTCATCGAAATCCAAACATATTTTAAAGGTCAAGTTATTTAAGGATTTAAACAATTCAATTCAATTTAAAACATTGAATTCACACAGCATTATTCACAGATAACAACATACATCTATCACAGATATATTCTGTACCTCATTACAGAATCTATAAGCAAGCATCTTTAATACATATTACAATTAATTTAATTAATTCAAATTAAATTAATTACTTAAGAATTAATCACTTAACCTTGCTTAATCAATCATTAATTACAATCGTTTAATTAATTAATCACTTCCTAATTAACCTCATAATCAATTAATCAATCTTTAATTAATTATCCCTTAACTATTAATTAATAACCTTAATTGTAAATTAATAAACTTAATTATAAATTAATTAATCCTTAGTTATTGGTTAATCAATACTTAATTATCAGTTAATTAATCCTTAATTAACAATTAATTAATCCTTAATTACTTAATTAATTAAATTCAAATTATAAATTAATTAATCTTAATAACTTAATTAATTATCCATTATTAATTAACTGTAATACTTGATTAATTATTCTTAATTATCAATTATTCACTAATCACTTAATTAATTAATTACTAATCATTGATTAATTAATTCTTAATTAACAATCAATTAATCCATAATTAACTAAACTTTTATAAATTAATTAAACTTGAATTGTTAATTAATTAAATTAATTAATAAAACTTTAATTACTCCATTAAATTACTCTTTAATCATTAATCCTTAATTAACTTCCAAGATATTTGCATTAATTACTTATCTTTAATTAATATACGTTTACAAACATTTCATCTCAATTTATACTTAATTACTTTTTAGAAATTAAATTTTTAAAAATACTTAACATTTCTCAAATTTTAAGTTAACCAAAGCATAAAACTTTTTAATCAAAATAGTTTAAACATAATAGTTTAAATCAGTTTTAAATTTAAATTTTAAAATTAGCTTTACAAAACATTTTAAAACATTTACAAGCTCTACTTCGGGTTAATCCCGTTAGTAACTTGAGGGTCCACTCGGGTTCCTTCTTCATCTTCCCATTTTTTTAGTTTAAGTTTAAGTTTTGAGTTAAAAAACAAAACAAAGAAGGCTACACTCATGAACTCGAGTACCAACCCGAGGCAACCTTCTCCCCACTCGAGCACCTCTTCGAGTTGCTCATGAACCAAAACTCCCTAACACGAAACCGTTGCCGTGCACATGCACGGATCAATTATGGCGCCGCTACCTCTGGCAACACCTCGCACACATCGACGTTGAACTCCCTGATCCATTCTGACCTTCGAACCTACGTCGCGAAGCCCAGAACGAAATCAAGCTTTCCAGTCGAAAACTGGAAACTAATCCTCAATTGAAACCGCCTCGTCAAAGCAATTCTGACCACCGGAACCCCCGAAGTTTTGCCAATGTCTGCATCCACGATTCCAGAACGTCCCCTTCAAGTTTGGCCTGGCTCGATACCTCGACGATGGCGAACAATCCCAAAACCAGACCTCAATTTCAAAAATCCTTAAACTCTACTTTTCACCACGGCCGATGCCACGACCGTCGATCATCTCCATCACCATTTTTCCCGATCTCCTCAGACAACTCAGCTTCGACAAAAACCCCGAGGTCGAATGATCACCCAGTCGCCGTAATTTGATCAAACTTCCATTTCTGATCATCACAGAAATGCAAATCCAAATCAAAAAAAAAATTCATGATTTTTGTTTTAAAAATCTAGTTTTCCAGAGTTGATTCAAGTTGCATGCTTGAATCCACAAAATAAAATGTTTTGATTTTTATCAATTTTAAAGATCTTATCGTCTTTTATCAATTCCAGAAAATTTCCAAACTTAAAATTCTTAAACATGTTTTTAAAACTTAGATTTATGCTTACACAATATTACTTGTTTGAAAATTAAAGCCAAATAGTAATTTGATAAAAAGTTTTTAAATTTTGCTTTGTTTTTAACTCTGCAATCTAAAACAGAGTGTAACAGACATACAACCAGCATGCATAGATTTAACACACATATACACAGAGATTTACATATATGTGTATATATATATATATTCACATGCAAGCACAATATAAACAAATAATTTCATTCACAGATTAAATTTTACTTAAGCTTCTTTTTTTTAAAGTTTACTCACCTGACTAGATATGCAGAGAAAGGTTGAAGCAGCTTTGAATTTGAGATGTTTTGAAAACTCTGAACTTGAATAAAATTGCTTGAGTATGGAACTGGAAAGTACTTGATGTTGAAAACTGAATTGATGAAGCCTAAAATCTGAGAATATTGCTTGCTTAGTTGATTGGAAGTTTCAGATTTCAGATTTGCCTTTTGTTTGGTATGTGAATTGATTTCAGATTTGAAAATTTATTCTTATAGGGTTTGGTATTTACTTTTTTCTGATTTGTAAAATGTTTTGCAGCTCTTTGTTCTTAGAATTTTAGAAAGAAGATAGAAAAAAAGAAATGAAGAGGAAGTTATTTGTTTATACAAGTTTAAATTTGATTTATTAAAAATAAAAGAAAATTAAATAAAAGTTGACACTTGTCATTTTCCTTATTTAGTTAGCTAACACATTATTAAGAATAATTATAAGTTAACACATGTAATTTTCATGCATAATTAGATTTTTAAATGTTTTATAAAGTTTTTATAAATAATTTTCTAATTTATAAATACATATTTTAATTTATATAAATAATTTTCTTTAAAAAGAAAATAATATAAAACAATTTATGTTCTAAATAAAATCAAATAAAATACATTTTAAAACCAAAGCATAATTTAAGATATATGTATATATATCTTTTTAATTTCAAATTTAAATATCCAAATAATTTCAAATTCAAATTAAAAATCAATTTGATATATACACATATTTAAACAAACCCATATTCCATTTGTATAGAATAATTCTATTTAATATATATATATATATATATATATATATATCAACACATTAATACTGTTGTTTTAAATTAACAATTTTATCAATTTTAATAATTTATTAAAAGAGATTATCACATTTAATTTGCTTGAAATTCCCGGGATATCACATTCTTCCCCCCTTAAAAGAATTTCATCCCCAAAATTTAAACAAAATATAATCCAACACTTTCATTTTATTTCAACAATTCAAATACACATATCATCCATACATTAGCAACCAACAAACAATTCATCCAAACATCACTAGCTATTTGGACACCAATTCAGATAAGCCTTCCTAAAATTATCTAGAGTCTTGCAGGTACAATCTCTGGGATCCTCACTCCATTTAACTTTAACAAGCTTCACTATCTTTCTCCTGAGTTGCCTCTCGCCTTGATCAACAATCTCGACAGGATGTCTGACAACCGATAAGTCTGGCTCAATCTCTAAGTCTTCTTGCACAGCTAGTTCTACAACAAGAGATGGGTCGTGCATGTATTTTCTTAGATGAGATACGTGAAAAACATTGTAAATTCCATTCATCCGGACTGGCAATTTAATCCTGTAAGCTACGACACCAATCCTCTCGAGCACTCGGAATGGACCAATATACTTGGGGCGAGTTTTCCCGTCTTTTCAAATCTTATCGCTTCTTTAATTGGGAAACCTTGAAAAGGAATAGATCTCCTATTTCAAATTCCAATTGTCTTCGTCTCTTATCTGCATATTTCTTCTCACGATCCTAGGCAGCTCTCATTCTCTTCATGATAAGCTCGACTTTCGCAGATGCTTCACGGATCAAATCTAGTCCAAGCACAAGATGATCTCTCGACTCTATCCAACATGATGGGATCTGCACGGTCTTCCATACAGAGCTTCGTAGGGGGCCATCTTAATACTTGCCTGGTAACTATTATTGTAAGAGAATTCCACTAGATGTAGGTGGTCCTCCCAAGATCCAATAAAATCCAATACATAGGCCCTCGGCATATCTTCTAGAATTCAGTTAAGCCTCTCCGTCTGCCCATCTGTCTGGGGATGATATGCTGTACTCAATCTCAAACTTGTACCTATAGCTTATTGCAAAGCCTCCCAGAATTTGCTGTTGAAGATAGGATCACGATCACTTATTATGCTGACTGGAACACTATGCAATCTGACAATTTCTCTCTAGAAAATCTCTGCCAAAGAAGTACGGGTTGATTTAACGGGAATAAAATGGGCACTCTTGGTTAGACGATCCACAATCACCCATATTCCTTCATTTCCCTTCTTGGCCCTTGGCAAACCATCGATGAAATCCATCGAAATCATTTCCCATTTCCACATCAGGACTTCTAAAGGCTGCAACAATCCGGCTGACTTATGTCGATCTCCTTTAACCTGCTAGCAGATATCACAACTATTGACAAAAGCAGCTTCATACTCCTTCATGCCCTTCCACCAGAAGACTCTTTTCATTTCTTTATACATCTTTGATATTCCTGGGTGGATATTTAGTTTGGAGCGATGACTTTCAGATAAGACCTCTTGCTTCAATTCCTTGAAATTCGGAACATAGATCCTTCCATTGATCCTCAATGTTCCTTGGTCAGCAATCTTAAAACTGGAACACTAACCCTTCTTGACTCTCCTGATGATTCCTCTTAATCTACTATCCGATCCTTGCTTGCTCGAAATGCTTTCTAGAAGAGATGGAACCACTTCCAAAAGAGATAGAACTGCGTTCCTACTAAGAGCATCTGCCACAACGTTTGCCTTCCCTATGGTATACAGGATATCCAAATCATATAATGCCAAAAATTCAACCCATCATTGCTGTCTCACATTAAGATCCTTTTGAGAGAAAAGGTACTTCAATGGTTTGTGATCCATGAATAGGTCGAACTTCTCTCAGAGAAGATAGTGCCTCCATATCTTCAATGCAAAAACAATGGCTAATAGTTCGTACGTAGCGTAGTTCCTTCCATGAGGTTTCAATTGTCGACTTGCATACACAATTACTCTTCCATTTTGCATCAGAACTTTACCCAGTCCAACAATACAAGCATCCGTATAAACCTCAAACTTGCTCTTCCCATCCGGAATAGCCAACACATGAGCAATTGTCAGCTTCGCCTTTAGATTCTAGAAAGCTTTCTCACATTCAGGGGTCCACTTGAATTTGGCTTCCTTCCTTGTCAGCTTAGTTAGGTGCAAAGAGAACTTGGAATAATCCTTGATAAACTTCCTGCAGTAGCCAACCAATCCTAGAAAGCCGCGGACTTCAGTCGGAGTCTACAGCTGCTTCCACTCCAGAATAGTTTCAACCTAGTTGGATCCACTAAAATGCCCTTTCCGGAAACAATGTGCCCCAAAAATTTGACTTCTGATTTCCAAAAATGGCATTTCGAAAACTTCGTCTTCAGAACATGCCTTCTCAGAGTCTCTAACACTATTCCCAAATGCTGCTTGTGCTCTTCTTCGGACTTAGAGTAGACCAAAATATCGTCAAAGAACGCTAGAACAAACTTATTCAAAACATCTCTAAAAACTCGGTTCATCAGGTCGACAAAGTAGGCAGGAGCGTTAGTTAACCCGAAAACCAACCGCTCATAGAAACAATTGGGTCTCCTAAATGCAGTTAAGGGGATACTGTCCACAGCTATCCTTAACCGATGGAAACCCGATGCTAAATCCAGTTGGGAAAAGATAGAAGCTCCATGTAGATGGTCGAAGAGATCATCAATACGAGGTAAAGGATACTTATTTCGGATGGTCACTTTGTTCAATTCTCGATAATCCACATAGAACCTTAGCGACCCATCTGTTTTGGTGACGAACACCGCAGCAGAACCCCAACAAGGAAAATTAGGCCTAATCAATCCCTTGTCCAAAAGATCCTGGGTCTTCTTCACTAGCTCCTCCCTCTCTCTAGGAGCCATCCTCCTGCTAGGATGAATCACTGGTACTAATCCTGGAACCAAATCATTGTGAAACTCTATTTCTCGGTGCAGAGGTAAACACTTGACTTCCTCGAATACACCTGGAAAATCTTGGACCACATTGATATCTTTAACCTCCTCTTGAGAAGTCTCAACTCGATGTAAAAGACTACTCAGATGAATTTCGGAATTATCACACATCGCTTTAGCAATCCTACCTAGATCAGCTTCCAACAAAATTGTTCTCTCATTATAGTTTAGGATAGCCTTATACTTATCAAGCCAATCCATTTCCACTATAAGGTCAAATCCCTTAAAATCCAACACATAAGGGTCATAAGAAAAACTATGGGACAAATATGAAATTTTCAAATCCTTACAGATCATATCTAATTTGGTTATCCCTCCTTTAGGATTAGATACGAAGATGGGACGATCTACAGTATTAGGGGTAAGAAGGAACTTCTCTACTGATTCTAAAGAAATAAAACTCAAAGAGGCTCCCGAATCAAACAAAACTTTAATATACTTGCCATCTAAAAGTAATGTACCTTTCAATACTCCCTTGCCTTTAGAAGAGGTTGATGGTGCACCCTCCAAAGCAAACAACTTATTCTGCTGAGCTTTATGAAGGAGCGGATAATCCTTGATCATGTGACCCGGTTGATGACAGTTGAAACATAGAGATTTTTGGACCAAAGCTGAACCCGATCCACTTTGATGCTGCTGCTGCTGAGATCCTCTCCTAGGACACCGATTAGCCAAGTGACCCTCTTGCTGACATATATAGCAGTTGCGAGGTCCGTTGTTGCTTCCCGGTTTCTTCTTATTCTGCTTCTTCCAAGTAGGATTGAACGTTCTCTTATTTGGGTTGGAAGAATTCCCTCCTGATGCTGCTACTGGTGCCACCTGTCTCTTATTCATCAAATCCTCATATCTCAGAGCCATATCAATTAACTCTACAAAAGATCCTTTCAAATTCGCCGTCATCTTTTCATGAAATTCTGCCTTAATATTTGCACAAACATTTCATTCTTCTTTAGGGGAGTGTCTATGAGTCCTCGTCCATAGCAAGATAGTTCTTTGAATTTTGTCTTATACTCTGCTATAGTCATGCCTCCCTGCTTCAAATTCAGAAAATCTTGGTACAGACGAGTTTTCCCTGCTGTTGGCATGAATTGTTCTTCAAACGACTCTTTAAATCTACCCCAAGAAATGTCGTCCTCTGAGATATTTGCCGTAACTGCATCCCACCAGACTGCAGCACCTTCTTGCAATTGCATGAAGCCATCACCCTTTTCTGCTCATCAGACATGTTCATACTCTTAAAGATGTGCCTGCAAGAGCGTAGCCAAGCTTGGACCTCAATTATAGTCTCTGATCCTTTAAATGGTCTACCTCTAAGGTTGGTGAAGTCCTTGCATAGAGCAGCAAAACTATCCCGAGGCGGTGCTGGATTAACAGCCTCGTTATCAGTCTGACCTCTTCTATCATTGGTCGACGTGCTTCCTATTACTCTGCCCCTTCTTCCTCTTGAACTCATTTTGGCTACCTGGATAGGTAACCCAATCAATTTAGATAGGGATATAGTTATATAAGAAAATTACAAATAGGCACTCTCAAGATAGATACTACTCCATAGCCTAGGTATTTCTTAACCTATGCTCTGATACCAATTGTGACGACCCGCCTTTCATTCCACAGAAAGACATATCATCAATAAGAAAAGAAATAGATAGAAATAGAAAAGATAGAAAGAAAGAACAACAACATCAGAATCTCACAGCGGAAATGGAACAAAATATAATATTTCACATATCCATTACATAGTCTTACATATCAAAGTACATAAAATAATACGACTTCATTACATTGGACAGTTATAAAGGCCTTTCTAACTATCACATCTAAAATACATCATCCAAAAGTCACAACACAGCAAAAGGATATAGACAGATACGTCTGGACTTGAGCTCCAAGCTTCCAAAACATTTGACAATCCTAACCTGATCACTTGGCTACTCATAAACATTTGAGTACCCAAGAGTTTAAAAAAACATAAATAAATTCCGGGTCAGACATAGGTCTGATCTGAGTAAAGGGCTAAAGTTGTTTAACTTTACAATCATTTGAAAACAGAGGTATCACATAAGACTCCCGACACATAAACACGGGTAAGTTTTATCTCATGCTAACCAAATCATTTTATAGGAAATCCAGTGATATTGTAATAGGGTGTAGGGTTTTCAAATAAATATTCACATAGTAGAAATTGTTACATTCATTAAATTCCAAAATACTAGCCACAAAGTGGGTTATACAATCAAATTCGAGGGCACTTATTGGAGATTGGATTCCATACAATGGTAGGGATACTGGGTACCGCCCATCATAGTACTGGCCTAGATCAATGTACCAACGATCCCTCCTGATTCCCTACAACACAAGGCCAGAACCATCTCTTACTGGACAGTCCCAAATAAGACAACCCCGTAGTTGTGGCCAACAACTGCCTACACGGCAACAACTGCATACACAGCCGAAATAAAAAGGGACTTCTAGATAGGGGTAAATCTCCTCCTACTTAGGTGCTACCTACTTAACCTTGCTGCACCTCCCCTATTTTAGCCATCCCCAGTTGATGAGGCTTGAGGCTACGATTACCTTTATAGAACACATCTATCGTAGAATGCTCATCGTCCAGCTGACGATGCTCTGAAAGCATTCAATCCATACAAGTTCATTTCGTGTTCGAACAAAACCGAAGGCATTATCTCGTTACACTCATTTAGTAATTACCCTCAAAGTTAACGACAATAACCCTTGCACTCTGAAACTCCATCTCGATCTTCACTTCGAGATGTCACGACCTAACGTTGAACTTCGATCGATGTGGTTTTCGAATAATCAAACTTGATATCCGATCCCGATCTCATCGAAATCCAAACATGTTTTAAAGGTCAAGTTGTTTAAGGATTTAAACAATTCAATTCAATTTAAAACATTGAATTCACACAACATTATTCACAGATAACAACATACATCTATCATAGATATATTCAAATCTCATCACAGAATATCACATATTATCATCCAAATAGATATCAACCAAATCCAAACATTCTACTCAAAACAATCATCCATAAGCAAGCATCTTTAATCCATATTATAATTAATTTAATTAATTCAAATTACATTAATTACTTAAGAATTAATCACTTAACCTTGCTTAATCAATCATTAATTACAATCATTTAATTAATCAATCACTTCTTAATTAAGCTCATAATCAATTAATTAATCTTTAATTAATTAATTAATTATCCCTTAACTATTAATTAATAACCTTAATTATTAATTAATAAACTTAATTATAAATTATTTAATCCTTAATTATTGGTTAATCAATCCTTTATTATCAGTTAATTAATCCTTAATTAACAATTAATTAATCCTTAGTTACTTAATTAATTAAATTCAAATTATAAATTAATTAATCTTAATTACTTAATTAATTATCCATAATTAATTAACTCTAATTACTTGATTAATTATTCTTAATTATTAATTAATTATTCACTAATCACTTAATTAATTAATAATCATTGATTAATCAATTTTTTCATTATATAATTAATTACCCTCTAATTATAAATTAATTAATCTTAATTACTTAGTTAATTCTTAATCAACAATTAATTAGTCCATAATTAACTAAACCTTTATAAATTATTTAATCCTAAATTGTTAATTAATTAAATTAATTAATAAACTTTAATTACTTCATTAACCACTCTTTAATCATTAATCCTTAATTAACTTCCAAGATATTTGCATTAATTACTTATCTTTAATTACTACATGTTTAAAAACATTTCATCTCAATTTATACTTAATTACTTTTTAAAAATTAAGTTTTTAAAAATACTTAACATTTCTCAAATTTTAAGTTAACTAAAAGCATGAAACTTTTTAATCAAAACAGTTTACACATAATAGTTCAAATCAGTTTTAAATTTAAATTTTAAAATTAGCTTTACAGAACATTTTAAAACATTTACAAGCTCTACTTCGGGTTCAACCCGTTACTAGCTCGAGTGTCCACTCGGGTTCCTTCTTCATCTTCCTTTTCTTTTTTTTCATTTAAATTTAAGTTTTAAGTTAAATAAACAAAACAGAGAAGGCTACACTTACGAACTCGAGTTCCAACCTGAGGCAACCTTCTTCCCACTCGAGTGCCTCTTCGAGTTGCTCACGAACCAAAACTCGCTCACACGAAACCATTGCGGTGCATGTGCACAGATCAACTACGGCGCCCCTACCTCCAACGACACCTTGCACACATCGATGTTGAACTCCCTGATCCATTTTGACCTTCGAACCTACGTCGCGAAGCCCAAAACAAAATCAATCTTTCCTGTTGAAAACTGGAAACCAAACCTCATCTGAAACCGCCTCGTCAAAGAAATTCCGACCATCGAAACCACCAAAGTTTCGCCAACGTCTGCGTCCATGATTCTAGAACGTCCCCTTCAAGTTTGGCCTGGCTCGATGCCTTAATGATGGCGAACAACGCCAAAGCCAAACCTCAATTTCGAAAACCCTTAGACCCTAGTTTCCATCACGGCCGACGCCACGACCATCGATCATCTCCATCACCATTTTTCTCGTTCTCCATAGACGACAACTCAGCTTCGACAAAAACCCTGAGGTCAATGATCACCCAGTCACCGTAATTTGATCAAACTTCCATTTCTGATCATCACTGAAATGCAAATCCAAATCCAAACAAAAATTCATGATTTTTAATTTAAAAATCTAGTTTTCTTGAGTTGATTCAAGTTGCATGCTTGAATCCACAAAATAAAATGTTTTAATTTTTATCAATTTTAAAGATCTTACTCTCTTTTCTTAATTCCATAAAATTTCCAAACTTAAAATTCTTAAATATGTTTTTAAAACTTAGATTTATGCTTACACAAACTTAATTTGTCTGAAACTTAAAGCCAAATAGTAATTTGATAAAAGGTTTTTGAATTTTGCTTTGTTTTAAACTCTACAGTCTAAAACAAAGGGTAACAGACGTACAACCAGCATGCATAGATTTAACACACACACACACGCACACACACATGTTCACATGCAAGCACAATATAAACAGATAATTTCATTCACATATCAAAATTTTACTTATCTTTTTTTTTAAAGTTTACTCACCTGACTAGATGTGCAGAGAAAGGTTGAAGCAGCTTTGAATTGGAGATGTTTTGAAAACTTTGAACTTGAATAAAATTGCTTGAATATGGAACTGGAAAGTACTTGATGTTGAATACTGAATTGATGAAGCATAAAGTCTGAGAAGATTGCTTGCTTAGTTGATTAGAAGTTTCTGATTTCAGATTTTCCTTTTGTTTGGTATGTGAATTGATTTCAGATTTGAAAATTTGTTCTTATAGGGTTTGGTATTTCCTTTTTTCTGATTTGTAAAATGTTTCCTCTTTGTTCTTAGAATTTTGGAAAGAAGATAAAAAAAGAAATAAAGAGGAAGGTATTTGTTTATATAATTTTAAATTAGATTTATTAAAAATAATAGAAAAATAAAATAAAAGTTGACACTTGTCCTTTTCCTTATTTAGTTAGCTAACACATTATTAAGAATAATTATAAGTTAACACATGTAACTTTCATGCATAATTAGATTTTTAAATGTTTTATAAAATTTTTATAAATAATTTCCTAAATTTTAAATACATATTTTAATTTATATAAATAAATTTCTTTAAAAAGAAAATAATATAAAACAATTTATGTTCTAAATAAAATCAAATAAAATACATTTTAAAACCATAGCATAATTTAAGATATATATCTATCTTTTTATTTTTAAATTTAAATATCCAAATAATTTCAAATTCAAATTAAAAATCAATTTGATATATACATATATTTAAACAAACCCAAATTCCATTTATATATAATAATTCTATTTAAAATATATATATATATATATACACATATATATATCAACAAATTAATATTGTTGTTTGAAATTCTCGAGATATTACACGTATCTTTATAGATGATTTAATCCTTGAAATCATATTTAAAACAAGAAAAATTATAGCCTTCATTTTGTCTTAAAATAATTATGCCATGACATATGCATTTACTAAACCTTATCGATGAAGCTCGAAGACATTTGAGGTCATCGCCTCATAAAACCATAGGCCATAAGGTCAAAATAATGTAAAACCTTCATATTGATAAAAGCAGCTAGGGTATAGTCGAAAAGGGCCTTCGCCTTTCTCTAAAATAAGTTAAAACCTTTAACATTTTAAATACTAGGCCATAAGGCCGAAAACATCCACTTGTACTTCTTATAGTGTCAAAATTGAAGAGCATTTATATAGTTCAAAGCCTTTAAAAGAATAGGGTTGAAGTCTTTACTATCGGCGTCATTGCCTTATAGAAAATAGCGGCCTCGTTAGTGCCAAATTCATTAGGAGCAGTGTCAATTCCCTTTCTGAAATAATTAAAAGGATTAAAGTTGATGTCATAAAAACACGGCATCATGCACTATGCACAGAAGTCATAAGTAACAGCATTATGCATGTAGAGTTGAAGTGGTCCCTTCGAAAGTATATTCAAAGTCATTACTATAATAGGCAGCGTAGTTGTCGCAACTATCAATCTCTTCAAAAGCATTAGGGTCGGTGACATTATAAAAACATACAGCATAAACAAATGCTTCATCGACCTTTTTGAATACCATGACGTCAAAGAAGCCATTACTTGATTTCCACTTCGACCAAGCCAATACACTCCATATCCACCGAAGTGATATCTTGTGCATTGGTCCTTGACGACATTTAAGTCCATAAGGGTAGAGAAATGGGTATGGCATCATGACTTTCAATTTGACAGAGCCATAATTAAAGTGAAAACTATTTTATTTCCTTTAAAAGTATATTCTTTTAACCAAACCCAAATTATTTGTAAAAATACTATTGAATAACATTTTCTTTACCCAAAATCTTTTTAGAAAACTGCCAAGGAGTAGAATTTATCATTTCCAAAGTAGTTAGCAAACCCTCTAATTTATATTAATATTTTAATAACTAATTAAGCATTTCTAGTTTAAATAAATGATATAAAATCATAAACACTTGGGCAGAATTCCTAAAAATCATAATAAATCTTATCAATCATATTCTTCATCACATAAAAATTTCGAGACCAAAAACATAGTTTAGTTATTTCTAATAATTAGAATCCAAAATAACCCGTTCTCTTAACTTAGAAAGTTTGCCATAAATTCATACGTCCTTAGAAAATTATGAAATTCGAAACCCACTTCTAAAATATTATTCTAAACCTTACATAAAATTTTTGGAGCATTTGGGTCATAGAAATTAGGTCTTCACTCTTACACTTATATAATTCTATAATAAATCATATATTAATTCAAGCATATAAGCATTCAATACTAAAAACATGGCATAATATCATCAATCATTCAAATTTAAACTCAAAATTGAAAACAACAATTAAAACATGAGATGCATATATTTATTATTTACCTTGATGTATTAAAAAGGTTGAGATTTCATTTGATTTCCTTAGCTTTGATCTTGTTGTCCTAGCTTGTCTTCTCTTTTTGAAATCCTTTTAGTAATGGCCGACCTAAACCCTTATTTTATTTTTGTTCGTGAATAAGTGAAGTGAGGGAGGAAATGAGAATAGAGGTTTACGATATGGTAATGTTTTCTTTTCCCATTTTACCCTCCTCGTATCCTTTTTCCTATTATGGTTCTATTTAATCCCATTAGTTACTAAGGCTCACCCTTTTTGATTGTCAAATCTCAATCTTCTTACCATGTTACATTATTTCACTTAATTTGTCTAATTAAATATCCTAAATAATGTTATCAAATTTATTGTTGCTATAGACTCCCTCCTTAAATAATTTTGTTCTTGTAATTACGATGACATACAGACATAAAACATAAGAGCATAGATATAAAACATGCTGTCAAACAAATCGAGATAAGTGTCTCTAATCTTGCTCTCTGTTTTCCAAGTATGATCTCTTTCATCATTAATCCACTGGGCTTTTACTAATTTGACTGTCTTGTTTCTTAAATTTTTCTCGTCCTTAGCTATTAAACGAACTGGATGTCTAACTATAGTCATATTTGGCTCCATTGCTAAATCTTCCAATACAGTCGGAGTTATAGTATTCTTTGGATCTCAAACACACTTCCTTAGATGAGAAATATGGAAAACATTGTGGAATCCTGCCAAACTATTTGGTAAATCAATCTTATAAGCGAGTTTCCTAATCCTTTCTATAATAGGAAATGGTCTTACAAACCTCGATGCCTATTTCCTTGATTTCCTAAATCTCATTACTCCTTTCATTGATGATATTTTGATGAAAACATTATCTCTAACTGAGAACTCTAAGTCTTTTCATCTCTTATCTGCATAAATTTTCTATCTAGATTGAGCTTTTTTCATTCTAGTCTGATCAACTCAATCTTTTCTATGACTTCCTATACCATATCCGGGTCAAGAACTAATCTACCTCCGGTCTCTACGCAACATATAGCATATTTACATGAGATTTCATATAAATCTTCAAACGATGTCATCCTTATACAAGTCTGATAAATATTATTATACAAAAAATCGACCAAGTGTAGATGGTCTTCCTATGAGCCTCCAATATCTAGTGCACAAGCTCTTAACAAATCCTCTAAGACTTTGTTAACTCTTTCCGTCTGCGCATCGGTCTATGGATGGCAAGCGGTATACATCTTGAGTTTGGTACCTAAAACCTCTTATAGAATCTTCAAGAATTCGCTAGTAAATAAAGAACTTTTACCGTTGACTATACTACTAAGAACTTCATGTAGTCTAGTAATATTCTTTATGAATAACTTAGCTAAAACATGTGTCATTCTTGTCGACCTAATGGGTATAAAGTGTGCACTCTTAGTTAGTCTATCCACTATAACCCATATACTTTCATTTTCTCTATTCGACCTTGCAAGACGTCAATAAAATCCATGGATGTCGAGTTCCATTTCCAAACTGGTATATCTAAAGGTTGAAGCAACCCATTAGGCCTTTGATGTTCAGGTTTCATTTCTTGGAAATTCAAACATTTCTTTACTCATTATCATGCACCCATTTTCATATCTTCCAATAAGAAACTCAATTTTATATCTTGACATATTTTCATTCCTCCTGGATGAAGGGAAAACTTCGATTGATGGCATTCCCTAATAACTTCTTTCCCTAGGCCATGAACCTTTGGAACATACAAGCGTCCCTTATTTCATAACCATCTATTCCGGTCAAGATAAAAATCCTTCAAGTCGTCAATTCCAATTCCACCTTGCAATCTTCTGATTCTTTCAACTAGCAATGAATAATCTCTTTGCTTAGAAGCAAATCTATCGATCAATATTGTTCGAAATTCTAAATAAGATAACATTGCAGTATTCTGATTAGAACTAGCAGTCGATCTTAATTGCACTTTACAAATAGTTAAAGCTTCTAAATTCTTCCATTTAGCTAATATAGCCAGCACCACATTCAGATGTTTCCTGCTTCGTGCATCTGCAACTTTTTTCCTTTCCTCGGTGTGTACTTAATTCCAAAATCATCAGCAGCTAAAAACTTTAACCATCCATGCTGTCTCATATTCAACTCTTTCTAAGAGAATGAGTGGATTAAAGACTTATGATCCATATATAATTGAATCATTCCCCTAAAAGGTAATGCTTACATACCTTCAAAGCAAATATTACAGCAGCCATCTCTAAGTCATGAGCCGAATATTTAATTTCATGCGGTCTGAGCTGTTGTGAAGCATAGACAATTACTTTACCCCTCTGCAATTAACAAAGCTCTTAATCCTATTCCGCACGCATCAGTGTACACCATCAAATCTTAATTTCCATCTGGAGCAACTAAATAGGTGCATTACTCAATAAATGTTCCAACTTCTACAATGCCTCCTCACATTTATCGGTCCAGTCATACATCATGTCCTTCCTTGTTAGCTTAGTCATCAGTGCTGTTATATGAGAGAAATCCTTAATCTCTGGTAGTAGCTAACTAATTCAAGAAGACTCTTTATCTCGGTCATCTTCTTCGGTCTCTTCTAGTTATTTATAGTTTCTATCTTAGTTGGATCTATCGACAACCTATAACGACCCGTAAATTTAACACTTTGAAAAATAATATTTATTTTTAAATATTCAAATATAAGATTCTATAATGCAAATTATAATGTGTTTAACAATAATGAATGATGGTAAACTTTTTTTAAAATTATATTAACAAATATAGATATTTGGGATTTCCATTAGAAAATTAACGAAAATCCATTTTCGATAAATGTAAGATTTTCTCAATATTAGAGGATACGAAACTGGATGCATACACTAATTTCTCTGTTTAAGAAGAAAATATAAAAAAAAAATTGAAAATAAAAAATAATTATGTTGTTAGTGATGATGTCATTATTTTCCGAAATGAGCATTTAAAGAAAGTTTTGGTATTTTGGCTATTTAAATATTCAAATAATTGTCCTAAATAATAAATAATTCATTCAATTACTATACAATGATAATAGGTGATTTATAATAGTTATATATATATATACTTATTTTATAATGATGTGTAGATTTCGTCGCACTTAGGCAATTTAACGACGAGATTTTGGAACACTTATTTATAATTTATAAAATAGTTTTATAATTAAAATGAGGAATTTTTCATCATTCCATGAAGATACAAAAACTATTTTTAAGATTTTTTTACATAAATAAATAGTTTAACAAAGAAGTAAAAAATGGTTGGAATTCAGATTTTGGAATTTCAACAGTTTATCAAGTAGAAGATGTAACCGAATGTTGCACCATCGTTAGTCAAATGAGATATATATGTGCATATATACATGTACATGACATGTACATACATATAAGAAGTTACAATATGCGTTTATAAATTTACTTAAAGTAAAAAGGAGAAAATATCATGATATTTATAAACAAAAGTCAAAGACGCTGTACTTGAACATTAAGGGAGGGGATTAGATGAGATGGTGGTGATGTGAGAGGGGGAGCCATGGCAAAGGAAGTGATATGGGTGCATGGTGACGTTGGAGATATTTTTGGTGATTACTTCATGGTTAAGGCATAGAAATGCTATACATACCCACCAAACCTCTCATAATTTACGCATTCAACTTTCAAGCTCTCTTCTACTCTCTTGAGCTCTCTAATGACTTCCATGAAGGCCTCTCTTCTTAATAAAAAATAATGCAAAAGAATATAGCAAGAAGAAGAAGATATATAGATATATATGTACAATATAGTTTCAAGTCCAAAAAATGCCAAAACACTCTTGTACTTGTATGAAACCCACAACCGCCGCCACCTCCATATTTTACATGGCCGAGCTCTCTTAAGGTGAAGGAGGGAGATCCAGAAGCTCCAGAGTAAAGAAAAGGGAGAGAAATGCTGCTAGAATACCACCGAAATAATTTAAAGAAGTTATAGAGGAAATGCTACAATCGTGAGTACTTGATTAAACATATACTTATTATATTTATAAATTAATTATGAAATGGTTTTAAATAAGTTAACATGACTATTAAAAATGATTATGATGTATGGTTGGTTAATTAATGATGCTTGATGGTTGCTTAAGAAGTAAATAGTGATAGATCAAATATGCCATGTAAAAATGAGAATTATTCCGCTAGTTTATTTTCTTAAACTATATGATGATATGATATGTTTTCCATGCTTATTCTCTATGTTTTATCATCATATAGTTCATTTGGATGCGATATTATGTTTGTTTGATTATGGAAATAATTCACGGTAAATACACGTCGAATTTACACAAAGAAAATACTTTCTCTTATGAATTATAAAAGTGTTATGGTATAATTAAACTTCTTTAAACATGAATAAAAATGGTTTATAAATGTTTTATAAACATTAAAACTCATTTCGAAATTTTTTTGAAAAGATATGAAATTAGAGTCAAAATAGGCGCATGCGTAACGACAGTTTGCAATTTCATGCCACAAAAGTTATATCAATGTATAGAGTGGAATATAGCTCAGAATTATTCAAAATATGAATATTTTAGACTCTTGTAACTATATTTTCCAAATGAAGGAGAAAATCAAGATTTCATTTTATAGAATTTGAGATATTTCCAAATCAAGTTTTTAAAATCATCGCGCTTTGGCAGTTCATAAAATATGGATTTCAACTCTTAGAAATAGATATTTTTAAATTATTTAAAATATGAGATAAATTCTAAAAATATATTAAAATATTCTAAAAGTGTTTTAAATTGAAAAATTGAACATATAAAAGGTTTAAATGAGATTTGTGATACACATCCCTTAAAAGCACTATTTACTGGCACTACCACAGGAATTTGGAAATTTCTAAAGTAAGATTTAAATTGGGTTTTCTTCATGAATCCTTAATAAAAAATTCAAATAATAAATGAAGTATTTTAAAGAGTTTAGAGTTAATTAAATGACTTGACCACCTTATGCGTGACAGAGAGATAGTGTCTAGGCTTAGGTTTGAAAAACCAGTTTTTCTATCTATCCGAACTGGCCCAACGGAGGGGATACTAAATTTGATTTACTCAATCCGCAACTTGCTAAGATAAAAGAAAAGAAGATTTGGATTTTTTCAAAGGTTAAACCAGATTTTAAAATAGTAAGACGTTTGGTGATATAGGTAACGTTCTGTTTAAATTTTTTATTAAATTATGAGAAGAGAACTCATAATATCCAAGTGTATTTAAAAAGTGATTTCACCGTTATTCGATGAATAGGACTGGTTGAATACAGGATTTAGTACTGAGTATAATTAGTATAATTTCTATGGATCCCTTTTTACTCAATAATGGTTTCCTATGTAATTAAAGAGAAATGATTTGGTATTTCCAAAATTAAAAAGAGGTTTAATAATCCATATATGTTGAAAAAGAAAATGGCTTAAAGACATATATCTCTAAGAAGATATTTTACTTGGATAAAAGATGGTGATTAATTGAATAAAAATCACCCACACACTTGACATCTTTTATCGATAATTGGTCTAGAGAAACCGTAATCGGATTTAGGTGATTCCTATCCCAAAACCACTTCGAACCAACATACGCGTTCGAAGGTGAAATCATGTTAAAGATAATGATTTTGAAGATGGAGATCTTCAGGCTACTTGCCACTAACCTTTATGGTGATTCCCATATTTTACATATGGTGGCAGTGGTATCTACATTTTGAAATTTTCGATGTAAGGACTTCTTGCTACTAATCCTAATGGTAATTCCCAAACATGATGTAGTAGGAGGAATGCTTTCGGCTTGTCCTTTTCCTGGACAACTTGTATGAATAAGTGTATGACATTGCATTTCTAAGACCATGTACATTGATTTCTACAAACGTACATCTTTTTGGTGGTGTAGGAGATAACCCCTGTTACACTTAACACCCTTCTCTGAGGCGTATGAACTCGGGGGCTGTACTTCTGTGGTAATCAATAGTATGTTATTAGAAATGACAATGTGGCATACAAAGTGAGATCTTTTTCGTAAAAGGTAATACATTACTAGAGGCCTCACTTCTGGAAATGGCTACAACAAGGAATGTCGCAAGGCTATGTGGGTCGCACCCTATAGGGTGAGGTCATCACCTTTCTAGATTACCCTCTATATATCGGGTTTGTAGTGTGTACACTATGGCCACCAATAGGTTGGAAATGACTGGGATGATGTCATATTCGGTGTTATCTAGGACCATTGTGTTGGTCATCGGAAAGGGGTAGCCGGTCCTGCTAGATGCTGAGGATCATCTATGGATCCTCGGTACATTCCTTTAGAGATGTATTGTATAGAAGGTAGTCCATTACCTGTCATTGTATGGAATCAATTCTCCAATAAGAGCCTTCGAAATTTGTTGTATACTTGTTAAGCTAGAAGTTAATCAATGTAACAATTTCGGCTATGATTAATTTGTTATCGCAATCTAGACACTATTATAATATCACTGGATTTTACGAGTTTTGGTTATCATAAGGTAAAAACCCGTCTATGTTTATGTGCGGTGTGGTCTTATGAGATACGCTTTGTTTTCATAATTATCTATGTTTTGAGTTTTCTCACACCATTCTCATGACTAATCTAGAGTTTATTTTCCTTAAACTTTTGTTACCCTATTTTTCCAGGCAACTAACCAGTTCAGGTTTAGCTTGGAACATTTTGGAGGAGCTTGGAGTAGGATCTGGATTTCCTTTTGCAAATGGTTATCCATTTCCATTTCCGTTGCATTTTTTACCATTTGTATTCAAAATTAGTAGAGACAGAGATTTATAATTGTCCAGGCTAATATTAGTGTTGATTTTGATGTATGTATTTAAAATTTCTGCTGTAAAGATTATATATTGAAATCATATGTGTTATTCCATTCGTGTAAGTTTCTGTTCTATCAGTATTTTTCTTTTACCCTTGATCAATCTGTCTTTCTAAAACTTGGATATTCGGCACGTGAATACCGTGGAAGTATTAGTATCGATTTCGAAGGTCGTAAAGGTGGATCGTCACATAATCCCTTCTCTCAGTTCTTTGAGGCAACATGACAAAAGAACTTCGCTTCGTTCTTCCAAAAATGAAAATTCGAAAAATTGCCTTTAGTTGATGCTATCTCAACGTCTCCAATACTATTATAAAGTGAGTCTCAGAATCACCTTCATTTCTAGAATATATCAAAATGTCATCTATAAACTCCAACATGAATTTATCCAAATGCACTTGGGAGAACAAGTTCATCAAATCCATGAAGAAAGCAAGTGCATTAGTCAACCTGAATAGCATTCTATCCACTTATACAAACCATATCTTGTCTGAAATGCCATCAAAGGAACATTGTCCTCTACTACATTTAATTGATGGAACCCTATCTCCAAATTTAATTGAGAGAATAATTGTCTTCACTCAACTGATCGAACAAATCATTATTTCTCGACAGCAGATATCGATTCTTTATTGTCTTCTCATTCAACTTATGATAATCGATGCACAATCTCAACAAACCGTCTGGTTTATTCACGAACACCGCAGCCGCTCCCTAGGAGAACTTCTTGGTCAAATAAAGCTATTTTCCTTATAAATCCACTAACTACACCTTTAACTCCTTCATCTCGGTAGATGTCTTCCTGCTAAGTGGTGTACTTACGGGTTCAGCTTTGGGAACAAGATCTATATGAAACTCAATAGCTCGTTTTTGCGGTAGTCCTATAACAGGCTCAAAGATATTTGCAAATTTCCTTATCAGGAAAACCATATTGAACTCGTCTTCCTCCTCTTTTGCACCAAGAAAAGCACCAATATCAAAAATTTAATTCTCCACCGCGTATATAATTTAGTCGCTACTATTAGGGTGTCTCAGTGATATTTTCCTACCGTAGCAAAATATCATCATATTTACTTAACTAGTCCATACCCAAATTAAGCCCAAAGCCTACAAAATCAAACAAATGCAAAATACAAGCAAATATATGACCTAATAATGCAAACTCTAAATGGTCACATCTTATCCTCAAAGTTGCATATCCTCATATTGGATTCGCAACCCTAAGGAAGTAACTAGCTATGAGGGCTATAAATTAAGTTTTTCTACAAAACAACGAGATATAAAAGAATGTGATACACCGGTATTAAATAATAATCTAATAGGTATACCATAAATCAAAAGCATATCTCTCGTCATAGCTTTCTCTTTCCCTCGGCCATCAGTCTCGAGAAAGCTAGTTCCAATGTAAACACCTTTCCTTTCTAAGCTTTAGCTGGTTCCTTGCACTGATTCTTATAATGACCAATCTCATTGCAGTTGCAGCACTTAATATTCCTCCTTCCAATAACTCTCTTTCCATCTCTTGAAGGATACTCATTTGAAAAATGTCCTTTCTTATCACACTTGTAGCATATAACATTTGCTTTTCCTTTCTTATCTACTCTGCCCCTTCGAGCTCCTTTTTGAAAGAACTTCCTTTTCTAATTCTACCCACTCTGAGCCTCAACTGCCTTATTACTACCAAAGAAAGCAAGATCTCCTCATTCCTCAAAGCCATCTCCACGATTACATCACATGGATCCTTGAGGTATGGCAAAGTCACCCTTGTAAGCTTTGGTCTTAAACCATAGATGAACTTATTGTTTCTCTTAATCACCGTGTTCATGATAGCATATCCATATCGGGACATTTCCTCAAACCTTATTGCATACTCCAACATAGTCATATCGCCTTGCAATAATTCTACGAAATTCCCCAACAATGTTGACTAAGCGATCTCACACATAAATCTTTCTTCAAACCTCCTCCTAAACTTGACCCAAGTGAAAGACTCCTTTGCTATCCCGATAGTCACACTATTCCACCAGTACAACATAGCACCTAGCAGTTATCTAGATGCCAATCTCCTCTTTTACTCATCATTCATTCCAAGATCAGGGAAAATCATTTCACAATGAAGTAACCAATTCTTCACTTCAATTGCATTCTTCATTCTAGTAAACATCCTCCAAATCTTGCATAGTCCTTACTCAAAACATCATAGTTGTTAACAACTAGGGCATCCTGGTTCACTCCTTCATCATTTTCACCTACTAACCTAGCAGCAGCTGTTGCTTGCATCATGTTGACAAAGAACGGATGCATTGTTCCCATATCAACCGGTGGTTCACCTGCACCTACGTTAGCAGCTATTTGTTGACATAAATTTCTTCCAGTGTTGGGTCTGACATTTCTATTACCAATCATGCTTCCTCCATCATGATTCACTCTTTCATTTCCTGCCTTCATATCTTACTCCATAAATTCGCATTCGAACCTTAGTGAGATAAGGAAGAATGATCTAAGAGAAAGGGAGAGTAGAGATAAATCGTATACTTATATATAGCAAATACAAGTACGTTAGATAGCATTATTCCATACAACAATCTTATTCTCTTATTTATTATGATTATGCTTTCAAAATCCCTTTTTAGGTTTAAAAATTCTTTAGTTTTGTTTAACATAAACTTATACTTTGATACCAAGTTGTAACATCTCCCATCTTGAATCCCAAAAGTAAACAGTATGGATGTTGTAGTCATTTATAGTATTAATTTCCGATGACAAAATGCGGTCATGTTAATGGTATCCAAAATATCAAAAGCATAAGAGTATGAAATAAAAGCAAAATTTCACATTTCGTTTCAAAGTCATAATTTCATATTCGGTACATAATCCCAAACATTGCCCAAGTTCAAATAAAATATAATTATTACAACATACTCCAAGAGAGACTTATGAAGATTCCTCCTGGGTTGATCAGAATTACTAAATAGACAGATACAACTTCTGCCAATACATATAATAAAATATCATAACATGCAGGAAATAATTAATAGATAGTCTCCTAAATTGCTAACCTTGCCTCATAACATCTTCGGATGCTTTATTCCCAAAACCTACTAAACTTGTATATCCTAACTCTCTACCTAATCAAATTAAATTTTGCGTACCTGATATTTTAAGAGGAAAACATAAACTTTGAGTCAAAAAAAGCCTGGTGTGAATAATAATATGCCATCTTGGTTAATTGATATTCAGTGAGACCATGCCGCTGAGCGAAGGGGTTTCCCCCCACTAGTGTCCTTTAAAAACATGTATTTTGCAAATCATAATCCTTCAACCAAACTGGTTAAAATAACAATATGACGATACAACAACAATAGGTATGCATGTAACCTGGGTAACCTTGACTGTCCATCAAATCAGTGGACTGTCCGTCCCAATGTTTAGTTTTCACTAGGTAACTGCCAACCTGTATGGCTGACTCGGGCCTACCAAATGTATCAAATTTTCTAACCATCCTATTAGAAGAAAATTGGACGATATATCTAAAACTTACTTTTCCCTCGGGTCAACTGAACCTAATGATTTGGTGGGCTCACTAATAACCTAACTCATCTTTGTGTATTCCTTTTGGTACATACGCCTGCTTTTAGTCTTACCCATTACACATCCTTGTACACCAGAATTTTGGATTAATATCAGCTAAGGGCTAACCACTGAAGTATAAGGCGTGAGACTATAATAGTCTCATATGAGTTTCTAATCTCCGAGTCACTTTATTCTACCACAATTTACCCAAAGCTGGTAAAAACACTGATTTATTTAGTAAAATTTCTGGGATAAAATATTCTTTATAATTCCTTGAAAACACTTATCTTTAAAAATGATTTAACACTTCAAATCATATTTAAAACAAGAAAAATTATTGTACTTCATTTTATCTAAAAATAATTGTAACAACCCTAGTTGGAGATTACCGCTAATATTAAATTATAATGATAATTATAATTTAATATTGGATTTATTAATTTAATTGGAAGTAAATTTTGAAGTATATTATTTAGTTGATATAAACAATATTGTTGGATAAGATCTTAGGTAAATGAAATTGATTGTGTTTCATCGTGAGAACATGAGATTTATTTCAATTCAAAATAGTTAAAATAAATTCTAAAATGAAGAAGAAATATTTTTATCGTGAATAAAAATGATAAACATGTGTGGAAATAAAGTTATTACTTTATTTCATGAATTTTTGAGTGGAGTTGTGCAACTACATTCAATTAACATGTAAAATTTGGTGATATTGTAATTTATTGCCAAAATTGTTTTTTTTACTTCGTTAATAATACAAAGGAAAATGGTTATTAATTAACTAATTACAATAAATATTTTTAGTAATTGTGTTTTTATGTTTTAAGGGATGTTAAAATAATTATTTACACTTTATTTGGATGGAAAATGTATTTTATGTAGCTAAAATATGTCAAATTTGCATTATTTCTTTAAATAGTGTAAATTTGTTAAAAATAAGAGTTTATTGATAAAATAACATTTAAATTTTTTGAAATATGATGATTTTATCATCTTAATAAATTCTAGACGTTGCAACGATCGCAACGCAATTTATTTCGTTTAAAAAGGATGAAAATTGAGAAAGATATGAAAAAAACACTTCATTATTTAGGCTAAGTAACTAATTTTGGGCTAATGGGTTGAATCCAAATCCAAACCCACTTGAAAAAAGGCCTTTGGAGAAAAGAGAAGTACGTACAGACACTTCTCTTCCTCCTCTTCTCAAAACAGAAAAAAAAAAACTACACTAACTCAAAAATGTCCTCCATGCTAATTTTTTTTGTTAATCTCCTAATTAAATCCGCAAAATCTAGAGTTTTCTGGTTAAAAGCATAAAGCAAGGTAATCTCCTACCTCAGTAATCTCTAATTTATGAGAAATCTCTGGTTCAGTTACTGTAATTTTGGTTTTGAGGTTTTTCCTTCTTGCATGCTTCTATTTCAGCTTCTACAGGTTCTCTAGGCTCAAATCTTCGCTGAAAGGCTTCATCTTGCAATGAAATTTAGCATATTTTGCCTTATTACAGTAAGTTAAAGCTTCTGAAAACTGAAATGGCCACTCTATAAAAGAAAAAAATATATGAAGCTATGATGGTTGGTTTACGTATAAATTTTGCTCTTAATATATGTTTATGTCTTGTTGAAAATGGTGCAACTTTGTTTGCCCATATCTTGTTCATCCGGCATCGGATTGCCATGAAACCTTTTTCAGTCTATAGTACATTTGTTATAGTTCATTCTTCCAAAATTTTATCGAGTTTCGAGTCCGTTTGGACCTCCTTATTTGCTGTTAAAGTTGCAAAACCGAGAGGGTATTTGCACAAAAAATAGTAATAGTGCTCTAATGGCTGAATAGTATTTTGGGCATAACTTTTGCGTTTCCAATCGGAATTTAGAAATTTTAGATGTTATAAAATTCCTGTAAAATATTCCACAACTTTTATGTTTTTGGTTTTGAATGGTTTTGAAGTCTACATAGAGAAAATTTGACTTTTTCGTCACTGGTCTGTGTTGATAACCAGTGCACAATTTTTTTTTCTACGTAGTATTTCGATCATAACTTTCACGTTACTGATCAGAATCTTAAAATTCAAGATTTTATGGAATCCATAGGAAATATTCTACAACTTTTATGTTTTAAGTTTTGTATGATGTTGTAGTTTACATGGTGGAAAATTGATGTTTTTACTGTCGGTCTGTCATTGACATCCACAATATTTATATATTTGTCCGATTTTGACAATTCATTTGCATTCTTTGCAAAAGAAATTATATATGAAATTTGATGCTAATATTTGATAATTATGTTCAGGAATGGACTAGTCAAGTTAGGATGAGATTTGAATTTAAATTTAATTCAAATTCGATTTAAATTTGAGTATCGGTTTATGCCGATTAAATTGCAAATTTTTGTTTTCTTGAGTTTTAAAAATCCGAATAAATTGCATAAAATCTTATAAAATCATGGTTTGTGTAATAAATGTTTTTATACATTTTTAAAGGTTTTTAAACAATTATTCTTTATTTTCTATGCTTTCAAAAATCATTAAAATTCTTTTAAATGATGAGTTTTCTCTCAAAATTCTTTAGACAAATTTCTAGAAATTGGTTTAAAATCCCATTTTCTCTAGTAAAATATATTATAATTAAATTTATTTATTTTAATTACTTTGATTCTTTTTTGGACGTATGAGGAAGTAAATTAAACAGTTTAGTAAGATTACGAGGTATGGGACTCGTGAATTTACTTTATCGGTTAATTTCGGACTTGTACGATCGAAACAACTTTTGGGAATTGTTTGAATTCCTCTTTGATGACAACCACTTCGTGGTATGTTTTTGATGTATTTAAATGCTAATTGGGGCATTATTCCATATCAATTTATTTGGTTGATATATATATAGTACGAGAACTCCTAAATAGGAGTATATTTGATGATGGGCTATATTGATGGAGATACTCTTGCCAATGATATGATGCAAATATTTCAATGGAATTTGATGATTATTGATGAATTTATGGTATTTCTTACTTGTCGATGAGATAAGACAAGTTTGGCATTTTATACCATCCGCCAATGACATGAGGCGATTCTTATGATGATTTAGATGATTTTCATAGTGTGGTATCGACTAGCGGCTAGAAAACCGCTAACCGAGAACGTGCGGTATGGGACGTACGTTACCACTTTCCGGGTTACTATCCGAGGGTTTCTTACACATTCTAGAAGGACTACCAGTACTTTGAGTCCCGATCGGGTTAAGCAATGTTTGGCTCGATCACTGTGATGGCGGGGGCTCAACGGACACCGATTGGAGTGAAGACTCCAATCACTATGATGTCGGTTGTTTGGGATGGATATAGATGACGTCATAGACCGAAACAATTAGATGTGAGGACTTCGGTCAATAGATGGATATGGTACCACAACGATGGTAGTACTGGTAAGAAGCACGTGCAGCATTGCTTCGGCATGCGGGATCTGGCCAATCCGAGGTTTCTTTTGATGATTCATGATGATTTCGATTCCACCACTTTTTTATTTGTTTTCTACAGCTTTATAGATGTGAGTAAGGAATGTATGATTTCTAGGTGGATTTTGGTAATTTCAAATTTATAAATTGATACTTGGAATTTTATATGATTTTGGAAGGTTGATTATTTCACGAATGATTGTTAGGGGTATTCCCTGATACCCTACTCACTCATTCTCTTATGTTAAACCCAAGTATATATGAGATGCAAACCACCTGTAGTGACATGTAGAAGTTATATGTTATCTACTCTAGTAGCTCATATCTGCTTATGTTTCCCTTTAGGTTATAAAGGTAAAGTTCCCTTTTACCTTATCGTATTTCTTTTCTAACGATAAGATTCAGTTTGCCTGACCCGTGTTTTATCACTCGGTTCAGACCGAGTTGCAGGTTAGGTCGGATATCTATCTTTTGTGCTTGGACCCATTTTTCTTTTCTCATGACTATGGACTTGGCTACATCTTTCGTGTGTGTCTATTGTGTCAGCTTATTGTACATATTGATTTATGGGGACGGAGATGTATGTATATTGTGTGGTTGCACGCCACTATGATGTAGGGTATTCCATTTGATGTTTGGCTTGTATAAGTGTGTATATATATATCTGTGGTTGCTGTTCTGTGATGTGATCGTTATATTTATTGCATTTTATTTCTGAATAGATCCAATAGCTGTGTAGTATCGTATTAGTTAAACATTGAGTATGTTGATCACTTGAGATACATGGGAAAAAATATATGGTAAAAATCGACGTACTTAGTCTTTAGCTAATGCATTACTATTAGGTCGCCTTAACCACCCCTATTCTCTGCATTAGCAGACTGAATTACTCGTTAATTCTCTTTACTAATGTGGGTCTCGGGTCGAGGCATCACAGCTTGGTATCAGAGCAAGGATTCAGAACAAAAATGAAATAAACGCAGAATAGTGAACACGATGAACCATACATCAAGTATAATACCCTTGTACGTCTCATCCCTTAATCGTGGCCAGCCTAGTCATATCCCTATCCTTTTCAGTTCCTTTGGGGTAGATAGAAAGGAATACGACTAGGAATGTTAAATGTTATTCCATAGTATTCCCTAATTACTGCATTTCAATTGCTTTATATATATATATATATATATATATATATATATATATATATATCTACCTTATGAATGATCTTCTCTCATTTTTATCTTTCAGCTATGCCTGGAGGGGGTAGAGCTCGCCTTTCGGCTACGGGACCGTCTAGTGGTTCTCGCCCCGAAGGCATTTACATGTCCACCGATCAGATTTGTGAGCTTCTTGGGAGCACTCAGCCTCCCGTGCCAGTTCCCTCTTCATCTCCTCGCAAGTCTATATTTGCGCGACTATGCAGTGACTTTACTCATCTCGGAGGCAAGCCATTCAAAGGCTTCGAGTCGGTTCTTGATGTGCAAGCCTGGCTTCACACTTGTGAGCGTGTATTCTTACGTATGGAGCTTTCAGATCATCATTGAGTTCTTGTGGCATCTAATATACTACAAGAGCGTGCTTCAGATTGGCACGAGCTTCTTATCGCTGAGGTGGATGAGACTAACCTCACATGGCAGCAATTCCGAGACTGATTTGAGCTTAAGTTTGTACCCGAGTCTGAAAAGGCTCTTCTTACTCACCGCTTCATTGAGTTGAAGCAGGGCAACTCTTCAGTTTCAGATTATGTTTCTTCCTTTGAGTCCCTCTCTAAGTATGGGTTGGAGTACATTAGTTCCCCATACAAGAAAAATCTTAAGTTCGTATCCGGACTTAAGAAATATTTGAAGAAGTCTTTAATGCTCCAACTCAAGCTTTCTTTTGAAGGGTTAGTTGATGCCGCTCTCCATCTCGAGACAGTTGAGAGTGAGAAAGATAGTGATGGCGAGGGTGGTGTTCAGTCTAATCCAAAGAAGAAGAAGTTTCCTTTCCGTAAGCCTAAGTTCTTCCCTTCCAAGAAAAAGAAGCAAGTCGGATCTTCTTCTCAATCTCAAGCCCCTCCTCAAGCTAAGCCTTTTGCTTGCTACAATTGTGGATCTCCTAACCATCCAGTCCGAGAATGTCCTAAGCCCAAGAGATGTAACTACTGCAAAGCTGAAGGACATTTGGTTTTTGCTTGTCCTAAGAAGAATAAAGGTTCACGTCCGGGGAATCTCAGTGTAGCAACTTCTAGTGATGCGACTCAGTCGAAAGGTACATTTTCTCCCATCTTAGAGGGTTCCATTGTTTTCCATGATCGATCGATTAGAGTGCTCTTCGATACGGGTGCGTCACACTCATTCGTATCGAAGGAACTCGTGGATGCCTGTTCTTTGGATGTTCCTTACTTGCTTACTTCTTTGAGGATTGCGAATCCCATCGGGGGGTCCGCAACCCTTAGCTTATATTGTGATAATGTTGAGGTTCTTCTTTGTGTATTCTCTTTCCGTGCGAATCAGCACATGATTCCTTCGCTTGGTTTTGATATGATATTTGGTATGGACTGGCTAGTTCGATACGATGCCAGGATTCTTTGCTCTGATAGAGTCATTTATCTCCGCCATCCAAACTCTCCTTCGCAGTTATCTCTTATGCTTCGGGATACAGATTGTGATTCCATAGCATCCTTATATGCTCTTGATTCTCAAGACGATGCGGATGATGTGTCTCGAATTCCGATCATTTGTGACGTCGCTAATATTTTTTAACCTGTTTCGGGATTGCCACCCAAGCGGGCCATAGAGTTTCGTATTGACCTCATCCCTGTTCCGCAACCAGTTAGTCGTCCTCCCACGAGGATGTCTACTAAGGAGAACGAGGAACTTATGAAGCAACTCCTTGAGCTCGAAGCTAAGCACTTCATTTGATCTAGCTCTTCACCGTGGGGTGCCACAGTGATATTTGTAAGGATGGTCGATGGGACTCTTAGGCTTTGCGTCGACTATCGCAAGCTTAATGAGTTAACCATCAAGAATCATTACCCTTTACCGAGGATCGACGACATGTTCGATCAGTTAAGTGGTCTAAGGTCTTTTCACAGTTAGATCTTGCCACTGGTTTTCATCAGCTCCGAGTTGCGGAAGATAGTATTCCTCTCACCACATTCCGCACTTGCTATGGTTCTTATGAGTGGCTCGTCATGCCGTTCGGATTGACGAATGCACCTGCCTACTTTGTCGATCTTATGAATCGGGTATTTCGAGAATATCTCGATGGATTCGTGCTTGTATTCATCGATGATATCTTAGTATATTCCAAGTCCAAAGAGGACCATGCTCGACATCTTAGAATTGTCTTGAGTATTCTCCGCCAACATCAACTCAAGGCAAAGCTTTCTAAGTGTCACTTTTGAGAAAAGCAAGTGAAATTCCTTGGTCATGTAGTATCTTCCAATGGTATCTCAGTCGATCCTTCTAAGATCGAGGCTATTCAGAATTGGAAGAGGCCTGAGAATGTTCATGAGATTCGTAGCTTTTTGGGATTGGCCGGTTATTATCGTCGCTTTATTAAGGATTTCTCTTGTATTGTCCTTCCTCTTACAAACCTTACTAGGAAGGGTGTTCGTTATGTTTGGTCAGATAAGTGTGAGGCTTCCTTCCAGCAATTGAAGGAGCTTCTCACATATGATCCCGTGCTGGTGGTTCCTGAAGGGAATCAAGATCTTATCATTTATACCGATGCTAGCCATAGTGGTCTCGGTGCAGTTTTAATGCAAAAGGATCGGGTAGTTGCCTACGCTTCAAGGCAATTACGTCCAAACGAGATTCGGTATGCTACCCATGATTTGGAACTTGCAGCTATCGTCTTCGCATTGAAGATATGGCGTCATTATCTCTTAGGTGAGCATTTCGTCCTTTATACAGATCATAAGTCCCTCAGATATCTCTTTTCTCAAAAAGATCTGAATATGAGGCAACAACGATGGTTAGAGTTCCTCGCCTCATATGATTTCGATATCGAGTATACCCCTGGAAAGGGTAATCGTGTAGCTGATGCGCTTGGTCGCAAGCAATCGGTCGTAGTTTCTTTGATGATAGCCGGATGAGATGTTTTGGAGACCTTATCTTGCTTTGATATTCGCGATCGAGCACCATCATCTGATTCACATATGTTATTATTCAGTATGGAGGCTCGACCATCTCTTCTAGATCGTATCTCAGAGGCTCAGAGGCGTGATGCTTATACTATGCACCTTATTCAGTCATACTCATCTGGGTCCCGTGATGAGGAGTTACAGGATTTTTCTATTGATTCTCACGGTTGTCTTTGTCTGAAAAACCGTATAGTTGTGCATTTTGATTCAGCACTTAGGCGTGACATACTTGATGATTGTCATCGCACTAAGTATGCCATTCATCCGGGTAGCAATAAGATGTACGCGGATATGCATCGCCTTTACTTTTGGGAAGGCATGAAGCATGATATTTCAAGTTATGTAAGCAATTGCATGACTTGTCAACTTGTCAAGGCCGAGCATCAACGGTCGTCTGGTCTTCTTCAGCCTTTAGAGGTCCCACCGTGGATGTGGGATTAGGTATTGATGAACTTTGTTGACGGCTTACCTCGTTCGAGGTCGGGTCATTCTAGCATTTGGGTTATCGTAGATCGTCTCACGAAGTTCGCACATTTTGTTCGTATTAAATATAATATGAATTCTCCTTTATTGGCAAAGCTTTATATTATGGAAATCGTACGATTACATGATGTTCCTTCTTCGATCGTATGTGATCGTGATCCTTTGTTTACCAGCCATTTCTGGACCAGTTTTCAGCAAGCTTTGGGAACAAAGATGAATATTTCTACAGATTATCATCCCCAGTCTGATGGACAGACTGAGAGGGTGAATCGTATTCTTGAAGACCTTCTCCGTGCATGCATTCTTGATTTCAGTGGTTCTTGGGAGGATCATCTACCATTGGTTGAGTTCTCTTACAATAACAGCTATCAATCTAGTATTGGTATGGCTCCCTTCGAGGCACTGTACGGAAGACCGTGCCGATCTCCATCTTATTGGCTAGAATCTGGCGAGAAGTTTATACTCGGTCCAGACTCAGTTCGTGATTCTTCAGAAAAGATACCACTTATTAGACAGAGAATGAAAGAGGCACAGAATCGCCAGAAATCCTATGCGGACAACCGTAGGAAGCCTCTTGAATTCGTTGTCGGCGATCTTGTTTTCATTCAAGTGTCTCCTTTAAAGGAGATGATGCGCTTTAGCTCTACAGGGAAATTGGCTCCTCGTTTTATAGGACCATTTCTGATTACCGAGCGCATCGGTCCAGTTGCTTATCGAGTGACTCTTCCGCCTCATTTATCTGGTATTCATGATGTCTTCCACATCTCTCAGCTTAGGAAGTGCATTCGAGACTCTGATTCCATTCATCCATCCGAACAGCTTAAGCTTGACATCTCACCGAGTCTATCTACTATTCAGCAGCCTATTCGCGTGCTTGATTCGGAGGTGAGACGCTTTCGAAGCAAGAACGCACCTCTTGTAAAGATTCAATGGACAGAAAAACCCAATGATTGTACTTGGGAAACTAGAGAATCTATCGAGTGATCTTTTCCAGGCTTTCTTTCTTCTTCCAGTGACGGTGAAAATTTATTATATCAAGCTATTTCTTGTTTCTTTAAGTTGAATCGTCATAAGTGTTACGGTTTTTCCCCTAGAAATTGCGTGGATGCAATTTTGTTAAGGGGGGAGTCTGTAACAACCATAGTTGGAGATTACCGCTAATATTAAATTATAATGATAATTATAATTTAATATTGGATTTATTGATTTAATTGGAAGTATATTGTTTAGTTGATATAAACAATATTGTTGGATAAGATCTTAGGTAAATGAAATTGATTGTGTTTCATCGTGAGAACATGAGATTTATTTCAATTTAAAATGGTTGAAATAAATTCTAAAATGAAGAAGAAATATTTTTATCATGAATAAAAATTATAAACATGTGTGGAAATAAAGTTATTACTTTATTTCATGAATTTTTGAGTGGAGTTGTGCAACTACATTCAATTAACATGTAAATTTGGTGATATTGTAATTTATTGCCAAAATTGTTTTTTTCTTTGTTAATAATACAAAGGAAAATGGTTATTAATTAATTAATTACAATAAATATTTTTAGTAATGGTGTTTTTATGTTTAAAGGGATGTTAAAATAATTATTTACACTTTATTGGATGGAAAATGTATTTTATGTGACTAAAATATGTCAAATTTGCATTATTTCTTTAAATAGTGTAAATTTGTTAAAAATAAGAGTTTATTGATAAAATAACATTTAAAATTGTTAAAATATGATGATTTTATCATCTTAATAAATTCTAGACGCTGCAACGATCGCAATGCAATTTATTTCGTTTAAAAAGGATGAAAATTGAGAAAGATATGAAAAAAACACTTCATTATTTAGGCTAAGTAATTAATTTTGGGCTAATGGGTTGAATCCAAACCTAAACCCACTTGAGAAGAGGCCTCTGAAGAAAAGAGAAATACGTACGACACTTCTCTTCCTCTTCTTCTTAAAACAGAAAAAAAAACTCCACTAACTCAAAAAGGGCCTCCATGCTAATTTTTTTTTGTTAATCTCCTAATTAAATCCGCAAAATCTAGAGTTTTTCTGGTTAAAAGCATAAAGCAAGGTAATATCCTACCTCAGTAATCTCTAATTTATGAGAAATCTCTGGTTCAATTACTGTAATTTTTGTTTTGATGTTTTTCCTTCTTGCATGCTTCTATTTCAACTTCTACAGGTTCTCTAGGCTCAAATCTTCGCTGAAAGGCTTCATCTTGCAAGGAAATTTAGCATCTTTTGCCTTATTACAGTAAGTTAAAGCTTGTGCAAACTAAAATGGCCACTCTATAAAAGAAAAAAAAATCTGAAGCTATGATGGTTGCTTTACGTACAAAATTTTGCTCTTAATATATGTTATGTCTTGCTGAAAATGGTGCAACTTTGTTTGCCCATATCTCGTTCATCCGGCACCAGATTGCCGTCAAACTTTTTTCAGCCCATTACATTTATTAGAGTTCGTACCGGCAAAATTTTATTGAGTTTCGAGTCCGTTTGGACCTCCTTGTTTGCTGTCAAAGTTGCAAAACCGAGAGGGTATTTGCACAGAAAATAATAATAGTGCTCTAATGGCTGAATAGTATTTTTGGCATAACTTTTGCGTTTTCAATCAGAATTTAGAAATTTTAGATGTTCTAAAATCCTTGTGAAATATTCCACAACTTTTATGTTTTTGGTTTTGAATGATTTTGAATTCTACATAGAGAAAAATTGACTTTTTCTTCACTGGTCTGTGTTGATAACCAGTGCACAAATTTTTTTCTATGTAGTATTTCGATTATAACATTCACGTTACTGATCGGAATCTTGAAATTCAATATGTTATGGAATCCTTAGAAAATATACTACAACTTTTATGGTTTGTATGATTTTGTAGTTTACATGGTGGAAAGTTGATGTTTTTACTGTTGGTCTGTCGTTGACAGCCACAATATTTATATATTTGTCCGATTTCGATAATTCAATTTGCATTCTTTGCAAAAAAAATTATATATGAAATTTGATGTTGATATTTGATCATTATGTTCAGCAATAGACTAGTCAAGTTAGGATGAGATTTGAATTTAAATTTAATTCAAATTCGATTTAAATTTGAGTATCGGTTTATGCGGATTAAATTGCAAATTTATGTTTTCTTGAGTTTTAAAAAATCCGAATAAATTGCATAAATTCTTATAAAATCATGATTTGTGTGATAAATTTTTTTATACATTTTTAAAGGTTTTTAAACAATTATTCTTTATTTTCTAGGCTTTCAAAAATCATTAAAATTCTTTTAAATGATGAGTTTTCTCTCAAAATCCTTTAGACAAATTTCTAGAAATTGGTTTAAAATCCCATTTTCTCTAGTAAAATATATTATAATTAACTTTATTTATTTTAATTACTTTGATGCTTTTTCGGACGTATGAGGAAGTAAATTAAACGGTTTAGTAAAATTACAAGATATGAGACTCGTGAATTTACTTTATCGTTTAATTTCGGACTTGTACGATCGAAACAACTTTTGGGTTCTTATGATGATTTAGATGATTTTCATAGTGTGGCATCGACTAGCGGCTAGAAAACCGCTAACAGAGAACGTGCGGTATGGGACGTACGTTACCACTTTCCGGGTCACTATCCGAGTGTTTTTGACACATTCTAGGAGGACTACCGTACTTTGAGTCCCGAACGGGTCAAGCAATGTTTGGCTCGATCACTGTGATGGCGGGGGCTCAGTGGACACCGATTGGAGTGAAGACTCCAATCACTATGATGGCGGGTGTTTGAGATGGATATAGATGACATCATAGGCCGAAACAATTCGATGTGAGGACTTCGGTCAATAGATGGATATGGTACCATAATGATGGTAGTACTGGTAAGTAGCACATGCAGCATTGCTTCGGCATGCGGGATCTGGCCAATCCAAGGTTTCTTTTGATGATTCATGATGATTTCGATTCCACCACTTTTTTATTTGTTTTGTACAGCTTTATAGATGTGAGTAAGGCATATATGATTTCTTGGTGGATTTTGGTAATTTCAAATTTATGAATTGATACTTGGGATTTTATATGATTTTGGAAGGTTGATTATTTCACGAATGATTGTTAGGAGTTTCCCCTTATACCCTACTCACTCATTCTCTTATGTTAAACCCAAGTATATATAAGATGCAAACCACCCGTAGTGACATGTATAAGTTATATGTTATCTACTCTAGTAGCTCATATCTGCTTATGTTTCCCTTTAGGTTATAAAGGAAAAGTTCCCTTTTACCTTATCGTATTTCTTTTCTAATGATAAGATTTAGTTTGCCTGACCCGTGTGTTTATCACTCGGGTCGGACCGAGTTGCAGGTTAGGTCGGATATCTATCTTTTGTGCTTGGACCCATTTGGCTTTTTGAGGGGCTCATGACAATGGACTTGGCTACATCATTCGTGTGTGTCTTTTGTGTCAGCTTATTGTACATATTCTTTTATGGGGACGGAGATGTATGTATATTGTGTGGTTACACGCCACTATGATGTAGGATATTACATTTAATGTTTGGCTTGTATTAGTATATATATATATATATATATCTATGGTTGTTGTTCTGTGATGTGATTGTTATATTTATTGCATTTTGTTTCTGAATAGATCCTATAGCTGTGTAGAATCGTATTAGTTAAACATTGAGTATGTCGATCACTTGAGATACACGGGAAAAAAATGTTAAAAATCGACGTACTTAGTCTTTAGCTAATGCATTACTATTCGGTCGGCCTTAACCAGCCATATTCTCTGCATTAGTAAGCGGAATTACTCATTAGTTCTCTTTACTAATGTGGGTCTCGGGGTGGGGCGTCACAATAATTATGCCATAATATGCTTTTACAAACCGTTATTGATGAAGTTCGAAAACGTTTAAGGTCATCGCCTCTCAACACCATAAGCCATAAGGCCAAAACAATATTAAACCTTCATATTGATATGCGGAAAGGGTATGGTAGAAGAGGGCGTTCGCCTTTCCCTAAAATAAGTTAAAACCTTTAACATTTAAAATACTAGACCGTAAGGATGAAAACATCCACTTTGCACTTCTTATAGTGTCGAAATCAAAGAGCATTTATATAGTTCAAAGCCATTAAGAGAATAGGGTCAAAGTCATTACTATCGACATCATTGCCTTATAGAAAATAGCGACCTCATTAGTGCCAAAGTCATTAGAAGCAGTGTTAATGCCCTCTCTGAAACAGTTAAAAGGATTAAAGTTAAAGTCATAAAAACTCGGCATCATATACTGCGCACCGAAGTCATAAGTAACGACATTATGCCTGTAGGGTCGAAGTGGTCTCTTCGTAAGTATAGTTTCAAAGTCATTACTATGCGGCATCGTTATTACAACTATCAATCTCTTCAAAAGCATTGGGGTCGGCGACATTATAAAAACATATGGCATGAACAAATGCTTCATTGGCCTCTTTGAATACCATGATGTCGACGAAATCATTACTTGACTTCCACTTTGACCATTCCAATACACTTCATGACCACCGAAGAGATATCCTATGCATTGGTCCTGGACGACGTCCAAGTCTATATGGGCAGAGAGATGGGTAAGGCATCATGATTTTCGAAGTGGCAGAACCATTAAAGTGAAAACTATTTTACTGCCTTTAAAGGTAGTTTCTTTTTACCAACCCTAATCATTTGTCAAAATACCGTTAGATAGCATTTTCTTTACCCAAAATCTTTTAGCAAACTGCCAAGGAGGAGAATTTATCATTTCCAAATTAGTAAGCAAACCTTCTAATTTATATTAATATCTAAATAATTAATTAAGAATTTTTAGTTAAAATAAATCGTATTAAATCACACACAGTTGAAAAATTCTCCAAGAACCACAAGAAATATCATATTCTTCATCGTACAAAAACTTCGGGGCTAGAAACATAGAATAAATTAAACCCGAAATAACCCATTCTCTCAACTCAGAAATTCACCATAAATTCATACATCCTTAGAAATTTATGAAATTCAAAACCTACTTCTAAATTATAACTCTAAACCTTATATCATAATTTTAGAGCATTTGTGTCATAGAAATCAGGTTTTCACTCTTAAAACCACTTAGACCATTCTATAATGAATCATATTATTCATCATTTAAGCATATAAGCATTCAATACCAAAAATTGGCATAATATCATCAATCGTTTGAGTTTGAACTCAAAAGCAAAAAAATGATTAAAACATGAGATGCATATATTTATTATTCACCTTGAAAGGACTAAGAGGATAAAGATTTGTATTTGATTTAATTTCCTTTGCTTTGATCTTACCTTCCTAGCTTGTGTTTTTTTGAAATCTTTCTAGCAATGGCCAGCCTAAACCCTTGTTTTATTTTCATTTGTGAATGAGTGGAGTGAGGATGGAATGAGAATAGGGGTTTATGATAAGGAAATGTTTTCGTTTCCATTTTTCCCTCCTCATATCATCTTTCCTACTATGGTTCTATTTAATCCCATTAGTTCATTAATTAAGGCTCGACCATCATTGGTTATCAAATCTATATTTCATCACCATGTTACATTATTTTATTTAATTTATCTAACTAAATATCCTAGATGATGTTATTAAATTTAGTGGTGTTATATGTGTTTATTTGGTTAAAACTGTGTATGGCTTTCTATGAATTCCGAACTCAAAAGCAGTACAAGACTATGGATATTTAATCCATATAATATCACATATAAATGTTATACGATGAATGGTCATAGTTCGTAATGTAAGATATTGTGATGAAATTAGTTTATCCAAAATAAGAAAATATACCATAGTGCGAGATCGAGTATTCAATTTAATTGATTACATTAAAGATCTAAATATAACGCAAGACCAAAACTACAATATAAATCTAAGAACTCAATTACTGAAATGTCAGTTTGATCAATCTATGCAAAGTGCAACATATTTGATGTCCTTAAATGCTATGACCAAATGTGCTTTTATAAAAAGTTCGTTATGATGTTGTAGTAAGGGTGTACATGAGTAGATGTGACTTATGGTACAATTGGGATGAAGAGAGTGACTAGTCACCTTTGCTTCATAAATAAACATCAAAAACGAGAATTATAATAATAATAATTGATACTTAACATTGAAATAAGAAATATGATTTCATATTTTGAAATGCATTTTCACATAGAATTTTTTTCTTTGAGATAATTTATTTGAGTTTAAGATATCTGATTAAAGAACTCTCCACTGTAAATTGGTTGAAGTATATGAAATAAATAATTTATATGAAATGAATGATGGATCTTCGATTACAGTACGCTGTTATAGTAATAGCGTAAACAGTTCGAGAGTGCCATGTAACACATATTGATTGCATCAAGTTACGAAAATTGTTTTCATAAAACATAGCGAAATTATTTATGAAATAATGACTATTGGGCTGAAAAATAGACATAGTAACATTTCAATGCATATTGTGAATATTCAATGTGAAATAAAACTATAATGTGGTATTTTTCACCGAAAAGTGATGCATAGGAAAGTGCTATAGAATCTAAAAATATTTACAATTATTTTGTAATTATCGACTAAGTCATCGTTTTGAGAAACAATTTTTATTATATGATTATGAATCATATGATACCGGTTAATTATATCTCAAACAATTAATGCATCCATTTAGTAGGAGCGTCATAAAAGTTGATTAACTCTTCAGATTGATATATTAAGATGTATGTAATTGTAACAACCCATATTTTTATAACATTGTTTAGGATATTCAATTGGTTAAATTAAATAAAACAGTGTGAAGATTAATAGGTTGAGATTTGATTAAACAAAGGATAACCGTGCCATGTTAATCCGTAAATTAAAATGAGAACACATAAATTAATGTGTTAGGAAATGAGTAAGGGCATTATGTGAAATAGGAAAGGCTTATGCCGTAAACCCTTAGGAATTGAAACTCGCATTCATTCTCATATTACCAAACTAAAAACTCTTGAGGCTGGCCATCATTATTGTTCAAAAGGAAAGATTAAAGCTAGGATTCAAGCGAAGGAAGATAATCGACTAATTCAACATCTAAGGTGAATAATTATTACATCCCGTTTTCTTATAGTTTTCGGTTTTAAGGTTAGATCCAAAACATTTTTGCAAGTATATGTCATGTTTTGTTGATTAAAATCATGAATTATGCATGTTGATATTAGTAGTTATGAAATGTCTGATATGAAAACCCTGTTAAATGACATCCAAATGCCCTTAAAATTTAAGTATAGGTTATAAATTATATTTTAGATATGGCTTCCAATTTTCATAATTTACTAAATTTATGTTGATTTTATATTAATTTTCTAGTGAAGAAAATGGTTTATTGGGTTATAAATTATTTATTAATAAAATAATTATTCTTTGGGTTTGAAATATTTATATGTTGGAAATATATTAAAAAAGATTTTCTAGGATTTTTCCATATTTTTCTTGAGTGATTTGATGAATATATAAAATTGTTTAAGATATGGGACTTATATATTTTATATATTTAATTAAGAAGAAAGGGAATTTTATAAAATAAAACTATTATTTAGTTTCGAAATTAGTGGCAGCACTTTTCTGAAAAGTATTTGTTAACCAATGAGAATTTTACAAAAAAAGGCAGGTTGGTTGAAAAGTTTTCTTTTTAAGTTAAAAAAATCATGCCTTTAGCATGTTTCAGCCATTATAAGCATCAAACATTCCAACCCAGACCTTTCAAGAAAATCGAAAAGTTATAGCTTTCGATAAGGTCAAAGTTCAATGCATATGGTATCAAGTTACTTGGTACATAATGAATTGAACATGGTCGAAGGGCACTTAGTCGAAAGGTTAGATGCCAAAGATGCCTGTTTTCTTTCGAATAAGAGCTTTCGACTTGGTTGCTTTCCACCGGGCCAATTATTTAAAATAAAGGTTTTTTAACCTTTCGACAAAGTTGAAAGTTTACCGCCGCTTTATCATTATTTTTCTTTGAACCTCCGACAAAGTCGAAAGATTTACCTGCAGTTTTTTAAACACCAGCCGCTTCTCCGTGCTTTCGAAAGAGAGCTTTCGACTTAGCTGTTTCACCCTTGTTTTTAATTGATGAATAACCCAAGCCTTCAAAGGAGTTGTTTTAAAGGTAGAGGACTATTGTTTTAAGTGATATGTTTTAAAGCTTTCGAAGTGGAGCTTTTGAAAAATTCGAAAGGTTGCTTCCAAAGATTTCGAAAGGTATTAGTTCAATGATTTCGAAATGTATGAGTTCAATGATTTCGAAAAGTTTTAATTAAATGGTTTCAAAAGGTTTGGGTTCATTGATTTTGAAAGGTTTTAGTTCAATGGTTTCAAAAGGTTTGAGTTTAATGATTTCGAAGGGTTTTATTCAATGGTTTTGAAAGCTTTGAGTTCAATGATTTCGAAAGGTTTGCTTTGAATGGTTTCGATAGGTTTAAGTAGAAGGTTTTCCAAAGGTTTTCTAAGATAATGTTTTAAGTTGTTTTTAAAATAGGATGTCTAAAGTTTTATTGCTTTCAAAAGGAATGATTTCAATAGTTTCGAAAGATTTGATGTTTGGTTTCAAAAGAAAAGGTTTTGCTCTTTTAGCTTAGAAAATTAAAGGGTTTCACTTGGTTTTGAAAGAGATGTTTTCAAAAGTTTAGAAAGAGGTACTTTCAAATGTTTAAATGTTTTCATCAACTAAGTTTTGAGTGAAGAAGATATATATAACACGGTAATGTGATTTTTAATAAAGCATAAAGATTATGTACTTTTCTTGTTTGAGTTTGATTTAAATGTTTTAAATCATTTTGAAAATGTTTTCAAGGAAAATTATGAGAGGGGATCCTTAAGTGAAAATAACTCAGATATTAGAATACCAGATGGCATTGGTATAGGGTTGCACCCTATACATTAACTATTAGCCATATCTAATTGTTGTCCAAAATTCCAATGCGTAGGGCTTGGTCATAGGTAGACTAAAATTATGATTATACACCGAAAGGAATATATGTTTGTATACATATAGGTTATTGGTGAGCCCGAAAAACCATTATGATCCGAATGACCTAGAAGATGATTAAGTTAGGGACAGACCTTCCAGAAGCAAAGTATTTAATAGATAGTTAAAGATAGACCATCCCGAAAAACTGGTTTTGGTTACTGGAAAAGGTATGCAAAGATATGTTTTAAAAGGATTTTGGTGAGGGGAAACCCGTTCTGCTAAGCGGCGTGGTCTCCCTTAAAATATTAAACCAAGTTGTATAATATTATTCATACCAGGATTTATGTCTGACTTGAAGTTTATGTTTTTCCCTTAAACTCTCGGGTGCTCAAAATTAATTTGAGTAGGCTGAAGGGTTAAGGTCTTTTTCAGGTTTAGTAGGATGACGAATAAGTCTACCAAAAGCATGTAGGAGACAAACATATAGCTATTTAGTAGTTGCAGTTTTATGTTTTGTTGTATTTTCACTATGTTTGTAGCAAGTATATTATGACTATATGACTCTGATCATCCAAGGGGGTATCTTCATATATCGCTCTTGGCGTATTTTGTATTAATTATATTTTATCTGTTCTTGGGAATGTATTGGGATAATGTATTAAGAATATGGCACAACTGTTTTAAATGCAATGAAGAAAAGTTGTTTTGAAATCTAGGTTTTGTTTCATATTTAAGTGCTTCTGATATTATGATACCATTAACATAGCTGTATTTAGTCATCAGAAGCTAATACTTTAGATGACTGCAGCATCTATAGCGCGTAGTTTTAGGCTTCTAGATAGGGGATGTTATAATAATCTACCATGAACATGTGTATTTTATATGCATGTGTAAGTCTCTGATAAGCTTATAGAATATGAAACAGCAGTAAATAAAGTAAAATGCAACAGAAATGATTTGATTCGATCGAATGGGTGAGTATACTAGAAAGAGTTCCAAATGTACCTAAATATGAATAAAGATTCAGTCTCATATGTTATTCATTCCTATAATACATAATGATATATCGATAAGGAGTACTCGAACATTGTTGGACAAAGTGCGATTAATTGTGAGTAAAGTTGAGTTAACTTCTTTCTATAAGGTCATGTACTTAATAGTAGTACACAAGGTTAAGATTAATATCATCCATAGAATAGTTTACAAAACCATATAAAATAAGAGTTTATTTTGAACCCCTGCATATACTAGACCAAGGAGTAGGCAGGTTGTGCGAGTTAAAAAACTGCATATAATAATTATACATAAGGGATCTTGCATGAATCATCCCAAAGAATATTGGAAACGATAGTCATTAAATGACTAATTATGTTGTAAAAACAAATATATTATAAACTAATGCAAAATCAATATTATATAAGGCAATTCACAAAATGTTTATGAATGCCTATTCCATTGCACTAAGAAATAATTGTAGTTCTAAGAAAATACCAACTTCGCAATGAAGAAATTTCTTAAAGAAATTGTTGGTGTAAAATGAATTTGGATATGACCTAATGATAAAACATATAAGAAAGAAGAAATGAAATTGACCAAACCTAAATAAACACAATATATTAGAATGTCTAATCAATTTTCTTGTATATTAAAGAGAAAGTATGTGTTTTTTGTCAATGTCAAGAATAAATAATCCTCGGTTGTTGAATTTAACCATTTGAGTTGTTGACTCTATGATATGGTTTAATGTGGGGATCCAAATTAAATTCCAAGTATATTATCATAATATGATTTTGATGGTTATATCAAGAAGGAAATGATCCATTGGTCGTAAATGTTTTTTTAAGAGAAAGATAGATGTAGTTGGAATGTAGCGAGCACATTTATAAGAATAACACCATGAATTTCAATTGTTGAAACTAACGTGATAGATTCATCATTTGATGTGCTCAAGTTGGTTTAGATTACGCTCAAAAAATACCTTGTATGACTTTATGTTTTGATATATATATGTTGAAACAGAAAGTTCTAAATATAGATTTAGACTAGACTGTATGCACATACCAACCGTAGTGTTTCAAAGTCAATGGAAGCGATATGGAGTTTGTGGGTTTTCGGATACGATCGAAAACAGATATGAAAGTATCATTCAGAAAAGCATCAGAATTGAATGATTGTTTTGATAGAAATATCAAATAGTTTGATTATCGATCAAAATATAGACGAAGTTTGTGTTCATAAGAAAGAAGTTTAAAGATACATAGATATTTCTAAACCACAAGTAGACAACACATTGCTGATTGTTAATGGTATACTTGTGTTAAAATCAACTTTAGTTGTTTTAATACTTGACATTGAATCTATAAATGATGTCTTTTATAGTAAGTATAAAAGATATTAGGAAAGTCTTAAATGATATGCAAGGACACCTTGTTAGAATGTTTAATACAGAACATGTAAGATGGATTCCTTATGCATTGGCTATATGAATTATCATACACGTCATATTGTCTACGATATCTTGAATAGTTTATGTATTTAATACATGAATCAAATGTTGAATCTAAATTGGTATCACTAAGAGGTTATTTGAGATGTTCTCATATATTTATAAAATACTAGATAATTGTTTAAAGAAACAACAAACTTCTTATGAAGGAGTGTTTGGGCTTAAACTTTCATACATGATATTCAATATAATATTTCAATGATACATTCAAGTTAAGAATCTTTAAGTTGGAATATTCTAAATAAAACACCGTAATGAAAAAAGGATAAGTACATTGTTGATGCTAAAAAATAGCACCAACACCCAAATATTAGATGAAAGCACAAATTCTAATTAAATAGTAAAAATCAAAAAAGGAGACAAATTTTCATAGTGGTTCTATGAATTCTCCGACCTACGTCCACTTTAATCTTTGTTATTAGTCCTTTTCTCTCTGGATTAGAACTAATTTTATCAGATCTGACCATAAGCTAGTCGATCTCAAATTTACAATGGAGTTCCTAGAGTATATTTGGGTAAGGAGGTAAAAGTGAAGAAGACACAGATTGTCAATCCCCACTTCAGTTACTATATGTAATATCCCGAAATTTTTAACAATATCAATTTAATAATCTGTATTTAAAATTAAATTGATATTGATAATATGTTAATAATTATTCAAATAAATCTAATAATCTTCTTCAATAAATATTTAAATAGGTTATTTTACCTTTTAAAATAATATAAATTGATTTCTATCTACAATATAAATATATAGTTTATATTTTAAATAGATTAGCATTTGTTTTAATTTTAAAGTAAAGCATATTTTCTAAGTTTTATTATTTATAGTAATTTAGAAAATTTGTTTTATTTAATATTTAAGTTTTTCAAAGTTGAATAAATGATTTTGGTTTAAATTTAATTATTGAATCATGTTTTAAAAATTCTAATATAGACATTTTAATTTGGAAATTTAGTTTCAAATTAGTATTGAGTTTTCAAAGACTATTTCATAAGTAAAAATATGATTTAAAAATTGATAAGAAAATATTAAATGTTTAAAATTAAATTAGATTGGGTTTTAAATTTAGAATAAACTGATAAAACAGTTTTATAGATTAATTAAATAGAAAATTTATTAATAAAAATATAATTTCCTTTAGAATGGTTTTAATTTGATAATGAGACATTCTAAATACAATATTAACAATGTATTGTATTACAAATAAGATTTTTGGTTGAAAATAACTATTGTTAATTCAAACTTTGATTTGTATTCATAATTTGATTTTTAATATTAGATTTTGAATTTAATTTGAGGTTAAAATTCCAAAGTGTAAATTTTAAATTATTTTAATTTCCATATGTATAATCTTCATTTATTAGTGCAAATTGTTTTTAGTTCTTTTAAAAGTTTATATGCATATTTAATATAAACTAACAACTCAAATTTAAGCTAATATACATTAATTTGTAGTAAATACTAATTACCTTTAAAGGATAACATGTGTTGCATTTTTAAAGAGTAAATTTAACAAGTGTTCTAAAGTTTGACAAGTGTAAAAATTTAGTTTTATTTTTCTTTTCTTAAAAACTGAAAATTCATTTGTTTAAGTTTGCATCTTTCATATTTCATTTTCATTCTTCCTTAATCAAAAGAAAGCTTCAAACACATATTCAAAATCTGAAAACCCTCCCTCAAAATAAATCAAAACTCAGATCAAAATCTTGTAAACACCCTTCAAGCTCAAAACAAAAACCTGTACTTCAATTCTCATATCAAAAAGCAAACCTCTGTAATTCATTTCCCAGCACAATCCCTGTAATTAATTCATTTTCAGAAAGATAAACTTGTAGATTCATTTTCTCAAAGAAAAGATCAAACCTGCATTTTCAAAAAAATTCAAATCCCTGCAATTTCAAATTTATGTAGCCTGCAAACAGTTTTAAAATGAAAAATTGAAAAATTTCAAATCTATAGCATTCAGATTCACCTCAAAAAGCATCTGCATCATTCATTTTTCTGCAATCAGAAAGCATGCAATGCAGTTTTAAATATTTGAAGCAATTCAGTTTTTAAAGAGGTTCAAAGTATCAAAGAGGGCCTGTTTTCAAAAATCTGGAGCATTTCAGTTGAAAGTGTCAAAGCTTTTTCAAATGTTTTCTTCCACAAGTTCAAAGCATTTCATAAAATGAGGCTCGGCTTTCTCCTAAATAGGTGAGTAACCTTTTTAAAAATTTAAAATCTTAATTTGGTTGCATAATTTTATGTTTAGATGAATAAGCATTGAATGTTATTTACAAGTGAATATCTGATGTAGGTATTTAAGTATGCATGCTGTTTTTTCTCTAGTATGGCCTGCTCTGCTTGATTTTTTTTTTCCGGGCAGAACTTTATCAAAATCTTTATCTTTTAACTAAGTTTCTGGTATAATGAAACTTATTAAGTAAAGATTGTTTGATTATCTTAGGTAAATATTTAAAACTTTAAGAAAATAAAAAATATCAGTAGTTGTCTCTGAAACACAGAACAACATCAATGCATGTTGATTTTATTAAATCCCAAACATGTTAATTTGTTAATTCAGTATCATAAATCAAAAATACTATCTGTAACTAGATTTTTAAATCAAAGATGGGAATTTTTAGATAGTAGATGAAGTTGCTATTGGGTTTTGAACTAAAAATGGGATTTTAGTAAATTCTGATGATCTTTGTATGGGGAGATCTCGGGATTCTTTCTGAAGGAAGTAGGTTGAGTGGGAAGTAAGGGAAAAATCTTGAATGTTGATAAATTTGTTAGAGTAATTGCAAATTTGGGAATTCTACTTTTAAACCCTAGTTTTGCTGGGTGTTAAGAAATCATTCATATTGTCTTGTATGATTGACCGAGTGCTCTGGTGTTTGGGAAAGGAATAGAGGGTGTGTAGAAGCATTCGTGGCCGGAGAGGTTGGATGTCAGGCGGTCGGAGGTGAGAAATTTTACCGTTGACAGGTTTTGGAAGGGGGGAACCTGTTACTGTTTCCAGGTGGGTTTAAGAATCTCGGACTTGAAATTGATAGTTGAATCTTGAAGTGATGGTGGTGGTGGCTTACTGGGTCATTGTGTGGTTGGTTAAGATCATCTCTGATGATCAACGGTGACCGTAGTCACCGTGCATATGCACGGTGATGAGAAGTATCTGTTGATGGTTGGCCTGAGTTTGGTTTGCTCGAGTTGGTGTAGTGAGTAGCCCGAAGCAGTAGATTGTTTTACTCGGGTAATCCTTGTTTTGTCTCGAAGCAAATTGTATTGGGTTGAGTTGTTCTGTTCTTTTCAAGTTTCCAGAACTGTTTTTAAATCTGGGCTTTTAAACTTTTTAAATCTGTAGTTTAGGTTTAAAAGTAAGGTTTAAGTTAAATTCAAATTCAAGTTTGAATTTCTGATTTAAAGTCAAATCCCAGTTTTAAATAATAATAATAAAAAGGAAAAAAAATTAATTAAAAGTTTCAAAATTTCGACTTAATTAACAATTTTATTTTGGTAAGAAGTTTAAACCTTTTAATTTTGAGTTTTTTTTTAAAATATGAGAAAGGATTGAAGTTAATTTAAAATCTGGAAATTCAAAAGTAAAATTTGAATTTCAGTTTTAAATTTTAAAGATGGTTTAGTTTGAAGTTTTAAATTAAAATGAAATTTAAATTATTAAAGGTTTTGAAATGAATTTAACTTTAAAGATTTTCATAACATTTATTTGATTTGCAATTTAAAAGGTTTTAAATTATTTAAAACTTTGATAATTTTAAAATTATTCTATTTAAGCTTGAATTTAAATTGGAATTTAAAGGTAATTTTAAAAGTACCTTGTTTTGAATTAAATTGTTTTAAACATAATTAAGTTATGTTTTTGAAATTAAAATTAAGATTTATGTTTTGGAATTAATTAAGATTTATTCATTTAATTAATTAATTGAATTTGGAATTAAATATTGATTATTGATTAATCAATTAAGATCATTAATTCGATTATTAATTAATGATGAATGGTTATTAATTATATAATTAAGATTTAAATTAAGATTAATTAATTTAATAATTAACTTTAATTAATAAATGATTAAAGATAATTTAAATGGTAATTAATTTAAGTTAATTACCAAATAAAATAATTAGAGGATGGTTAATGATGGTCATTAACCAGGATTATTTAAATAATTAATTAATGTGATTAATTTTTTTTAGATTAATTAATTTATTAATAATCAATTGTAAATGATTTGAGTAATTACTTAATAAAGAAATTAAGAAATTAATTACTAAATGTAATTAATTTAGTTTAATGGGATTGTTTAATTTAATTAATTAAGTTTAATTAATTTTAAACACTTGAGTTTTATAAATAATTACTTTATGTAATTAAAGTTTTGGAAATTACTTAGTTATGTAATTAATTAATAATTACATATTGTAATTCAGTGGAGATGTTTAAGTATGAGATAATTTGGATTAATTATTTAGTAATTAATCAAATAATTAATTAAGAAATTAATTTAAGGATAATTAATTTGGTTTAATATAGTAATTAAGTAAGTTAATTACTTAAGGTAATTAATAATTAAGGATCATTAATTATTTAATTAATGATATAATTAAAGTTGATTAATTATGATTAATTAATCAATAATAAGTAATTAAAAGAAATCAATTAATGTAATTAATTAAGGATTAGGATAATTTATTATGATTAATTAATTAATTGAAGTAATTAAAGGATAATTACTGTTTTGTTTGAGAATAATTAATTTGTGAAATTAATTAAGAATAATTACATGAATGTAATTAAGAGTAATTAATCAAGAGTGATTAATTAAGGTAATTTATTTTGAATGATTGATTAATTGATTGTAATCAATTAAATGATTAAGTAAGCAAGATTTATATTGGTGAAGCAATTAATTTAATTTATTTTAAATTAATTAAAGATGAAGTAATTAATTTAATTCACTTTAAATTAATTAGAGATAGAGATAGTTAATTTAATTCATTTTAAATTAATTATATTGTGATGAGCAAATCTTTGCTTATGTATGAATGGATGTCATTGTTTAACTTGGATGCTTTGTGATCTTAGTAATGAGATAAATGATATTGTGTGGTATGGATGTTTGACTGTATTGTGATGATAACATAGGTTATCTATTGTGATGGTGATATATGGAATATCTATTAGATACTGATAATGTGAATTACCCCTTATTTGATAATGCTGATTATCAATTATTGTTCTGCGTGTTATCTACCTGTGTATATAGAGACTGTATTAAATTGTTTTAAACCTTTAAAACAATTTGGACCTAAAAGACACGCTTTGGATTTCGATGAGACCGGGATCGGGTTTCCATATTTGGATATCCGAAAACCACATCGATTCCAAATAACGTTAGGTCATGAATCAAAGTGGAGCTTTGTGAAGACTCGAGGTGTAAGGACTATAAGTCAATATGACTCTGTGGGTGATTCTGTAATGAGTTTGACAGAATAGCACTTATAGATTCGAGATGGTGGTTTAGAGTGCAAGGGTTATTGTCGTTGACTCTGAGGGTGATTCCAATATGAGTGTAACGAGATAATGCCTTCGGTTTCGTTCGAACCCGGAACGAACTTGTATGGATTGAATGCTTTCAGAACATCGTCAGGCGGATGATGAGCATTCTAAGATGATATGTCCTATAAAGGTAATCGTAGCCTCAAGCCTCATCAACCGGGAATGGCTAAAACAGGGTAGGTGCAGCAAGGCTTCGTGGGTCGCACCCACTGGAGAGCGAGATTTACCCCTGTCTAGAGGTGCCTTTTTATTTCGGCTGTGTGGACGGTTGTGAGCTCCAACCGTCCGTGTTATCTTGTTCGGAACTGTTCAGTAAGGAATGGGTCCGGCCTTGTGTTGTACGGGAGTGGGAGTACTCCTCGGTACGGTGATCTAGGCCACGTACTGTGACGGGCGGTACCCCAGTAGCCCTGCCATTGTATGGAATCCAAAATCCAATAAGTGCCAACGGTTTTGATTGTATTACCCACTTTTGTGGCTAGTCGTTGGAATTTAATAGATGTAACAATTTCGGCTATTTCTTATTTATTTGAAAACCCTAGACACTATTATAATATCATCGGATTTCCTATCAAATGATTTGGTTAGCGTAAGGTAAAAACTTTTCCATGTTTATGTGTGGGAAGTCTTACGTGATACCTTTCTTTTCAAAAGGTTTTTGAAAGTTAAGCAACTTTTACCTGTTACTCACACCAGACCCATGTCTGACCCGGATTTTATTTTTGTTTTTCATAAACTCTTGGGTACTCAAATTTTTATGAGTAGTCAAGCGAATTCAGGTTAGGATTCAGGTTTGCTTTGACGAATTGTGGAGGAGCAAATAGAGCAGGAGGCTTCTGCGTTGAATATTAGTATTCCGCTGTGTGTTCTCTGAGTTGTTGTATTGAGTTGTATAACTAGACAGGTGTTTATTACTGTCTAGTATGTGTGTATATCTGTGTACTCTGATAATGGTTGTAAACTATGTAATATTTATGTTATTAATATAGTTTATTCGTTCCGCTGTTAGATTCTGATGTGTTGTTCCTTCTTCTCTTCTTTCTTTTCTCTTTTTCTATCCCTTTCTTTCTTAAAGATGATGCGATTTTCTGGTAGTAGAAAGTCGGGTCGTCGCACTTGGTATCAGAGCATTAGGTTGAGTGAATACCTAGGCTCTGTAGTGGTGTCTTTCTTGAGAGAGCGTATTTGTAATTATATATATATATATATATATATATATATATATATATTTCTGCCTATCTATTGGGTTACCTGTTCGGGTTTTCCAATATAAGTTATAAAGGTAGATGGGTGGTGGTGTGTGCAAAACGACTACCATTGGTTGGAGTTTGAATGTTGAGTTTGGAAGTATATCTGTCGAGACTGTAGACCTAATACCGTCTCGAGCGAATTCTGTAGTAATGAAGGACTTCATTGATCTCTGAAGGAAACCTGTAATGGTTCGGAGTTCATTTCTGAAGTTGGATGAGTAGAGTTTGGATCTGTTGGTTGGGCAGAAGCAAGTGATGGTATTTTTATACCTCGGGGAGTAGTAGCTGCGTGATGAGATGCAATGACTATGGACGTTCCCGAAGATGTTTTCTTTGGAACAAATTAAGGAAGTGAGTCTGCTTCAGTGTTGTGGCTGTGGTCAGGTCAGCTTCAGTTTCTGTTTGCTTTGAAGTCCGAGTTTCTCGGAGAGCTTTGTCTTGGAATTCTTTGGCATCTGTGGCAGCCGGGTAGCTTGAAGTGTTCTCGGTGTTGGCAAGAGATCTTCTAGCATAGCAGTTTTTCTGAAGTGGAGTTCAGAAGCAGTTAAGTGGACCCGTTTCTTCGATGGGTTTGCTAGTTAAGTTTAAATTGTTCTGTTTGGTTAAGGGAGAATAGTATTCCTTGGATTTGGTTTGGGTGGATCGCAAAAATGACTTGCGATTGTTTGAGTGTTCTCTTGGGTTACCTGAGTTTTTCTGGATGTCTTCAGGAAGTCAGAGTTTTGTCCGTATCTGGAGATTGAGTTTTCTTATCGACTGGAATTCCAGGAATGGTACCGGTGGTTCAGCTTTATAGAAGAATGGTTCCAAAAGATTGAGTTGGTGTAGCAGCTCGGAGTTTTGGAGGAACTTCTGAATGATTCTTATGGATTTGTTGAACCATATCTCTGGGGTGTGTTGTCCTGTTTGTGCTTACGTTCTTCTTCAGCATTTTCTTCTACTTCGGATCAGAGTTGAGCAGCGGAAGCAGTTTGGACGTGCATCTGCTTTTCCTTTTCAGAAGAAGTTGTTGTCTTCTGATGTTGAGAAGTTGAGTTTGAGTTGTTGATTTTGGTTGATCTTGAGGAGATCATCTTGTTGTGTTGATTGGTTTAGGTTGTTTCTAGAAGCATCAGCGAAGGTTGAACTGATCAGTAAGTTTGTGGACAGCCCAGGATCGTCTGGAGAGTATTTTGGATATGAGTCGGATAAATTTAGACTCTGAAGTCGAAGATCTAATTTTGGATAAGTTTTCTCCGATCAAAAGTGAGCTATAAGTTTGGGTAAGTCTGAGAGGTCAGCTCTGAAGTGTTTTGGATCTTTTATGTGATCTTGGAGAATTAGTGATTGATCTATAGGATTGAATTGCCAGTTTGGATAACTGGGATTCGATGGGTTTCACGTACCTCTGAGGGAGTACGTGTATGATCTATCTCTGGTTGTGAACCAGCAGTTTTGGAGTTTTTGTTGTGGAGTCAGACTCGTTTGTAGTCTGATATCTTGTCTAGTGTTATAGATATAGTTGTATAGGAGCTTTGTAGCTTCATAGTATTGTTTGTTTGGATTCTCTAGAGCGAGTATCCCGGTGTGTGTGTATATACACCTGGGGAAACTCGAAGGAATTATCCAGAATTTGTCTGGATAATAAGATTTGTTTGATTGATTGTTTTGGTTGTTAGCATATGTTTGATATATGCTTGAGTTTAAAATTTAAGTTTAACGAGATTATTAAATTACCTTTGTTTTAAATTTCGAGGACGAAATTCATTTAAGGGGGAAGGATTGTAATATCCTGGAATTTTTAACAATATCAATTTAATAATCTGTAGTTAAAATTAAATTGATATTGATAATTTGTTAATAATTATTCAAATAAATCTAATAATCTTCTTCAATAAATATTTAAATTGGTTATTTTATCTTTTAAAATAATATAAATTGATTTCTATCTACAATATAAATATATAGTTTATATTTTAAATAGATTAGCATTTGTTTTAATTTTAAAGTAAAGCATATTTTCTAAGCTTTATTATTTGTAGTAATTTAGAAAATTTGTTTTATTTAATATTTAAGTTTTTCAAAGTTGAATAAATGATTTTGGTTTAAATTTAATTATTGAATCATGTTTTAAAAATTCTTATATAGACATTTTAATTTGGAAATTTTGTTTCAAATTAATATTGAGTTTTCAAAGACTATTTCATAAGTAAAAATATGATTTAAAAATTGGTAAGAAAATATTAAATGTTTAAAATTAAATTAGATTGAGTTTTAAATTTAGAATAAATTGATAAAAGAGTTTTATAGATTAATTAAATAGAAAATTTATTAATAAAAATATAATTTCCTTTAGAATGGTTTTAATTTGATAATGAGACATTCTAAATACAATATTAACAATGTATTGTATTACAAATAAGATTTTTGGTTAAAAATAGCTATTGTTATTTCAAACTTTGATTTGTATTCATAATTTGATTTTTAATATAAGATTATGAATTTAATTTGAGGTTAAAATTCCAAAGTGTAAATTTTAAATTATTTTAATTTCCATATGTACAATCTTCATTTATTAGTGCAAATTGTTTTTAGTTCTTTTAAAAGTTTATATGCATATTTAATATAAACTAACAACTCAAATTTAAGCTTATATACATTAATTTGTATTAAATACTAATTACCTTTAAAGGATAACATGTGTTGCATTTTTAAAGAGTAAATTTAACAAGTGTTCTAAAGTTTGACAAGTGTAAAAATTTAGTTTTATTTTTCTTTTCTTAAAAACTGAAAATTCATTTGTTTAAGTTTGCATCTTTCATATTTCATTTTCATTCTTCCTTAATCAAAAGAAAGCTTCAAACACATATTCAAATTCTGAAAACCCTCCCTCAAAATAAATCAAAACTTAGATCAAAATCTTGTAAACACCCTTCAAGCTCAAAACAAAAACCTGTACTTCAATTCTCAAATCAAAAAACAAACCTCTGTAATTCATTTCCCAGCACAATCCCTGTAATTAATTCATTTTCAGAAAGATAAACTTGTAGATTCATTTTCTCAAAGCAAAGATCAAACCTGCATTTCCAAAAAAATTCAAATCCCTGCAATTTCAAATTTATGTAGCCTGCAAACAGTTTTAAAATGAAAACTTGAAAATTTTCAAATCTATAGCATTCAGATTCACCTCAAAAAGCATCTGCATCATTCATTTTTCTGCAATCAGAAAGCATGCAATGCAGTTTTAAATATTTGAAGCAATTCAGTTTTTAAAGAGGTTCAAAGTATCAAAGAGGGGCTGTTTTCAAAAATCTGGAGCATTTCAGTTGAAAGTGTCAAAGCTTTTTCAAATGTTTTCTTCCACAAGTTCAAAGCTTTTCATAAAATGAGGCTCGACTTTCTCCTAAATAGGTGAGTAACCTTTTTAAAAATTTAAAATCTTAATTTGATTGCATAATTTTATGTTTAGATGAATAAGCATTGAATGTTATTTACAAGTGAATATCTGATGTAGGTATTTAAGTATGCATGCTGTTTTTTTTTTAGTATGGCCTGCTCTGCTTGATTTTTTTTTCCAGGTAGAACTTTATCAAAATCTTTATCTTTTAACTAAGTTGCTGGTATAATGAAACTTATTAAGTAAAGATTGTTTGATTATCTTAGGTAAATATTTAAAACTTTAAGAAAATAAAAAATATCAGTAGTTGTCTTTGAAACACAGAACAACATCAATGCATGTTGATTTTATTAAATCCCAAACATGTTAATTTGTTAATTCAGTATCATAAATCAAAAATACCATCTGTAACTAGATTTTTAAATCAAAGATGGGAATTTTTAGATAGTAGATGAAGTTGCTATTGGGTTTTGAACTAAAAATGGGATTTTAGTAAATTCTGATGATCTTTGTATGGGGAGATCTCGGGATTCTTTCTGAAGGAAGTAGGTTGAGTGGGAAGTAAGGGAAAAATCTTGAATGTTGACAAATTTGTCAGAGTAATTGCAAATTTGGGAATTCTACTTTTAAACCCTAGTTTTGATGGGTGTTAAGAAATCATTCATATTGTCTTGTATGATTGACCGAGTGCTCTGGTGTTTGGGAAAGGAATAGAGGGTGTGTAGAAGCATTCGTGGCCGGAGAGGTTGGATGTCAGGCGGTCGGAGGTGAGAAATTTTACCGTTGACAGGTTTTGGAAGGGGGGGAACCTGTTACTGTTTCCAGGCGGGTTTAAGAATCTCGGACTTGAAATTGATAGTTGAATCTTGAAGTGATGGTGGTGGTGGATTACTGGGTCATTATATGGTTGGTTAAGATCATCTCTGATGATCAACGGTGACCGTAGTCACCGTGCATATGCACGGTGATGAGAAGTATCTGTTGATGGTTGGCCTGAGTTTGGTTTGCTCGAGTTGGTGTAGTGAGTAGCCCGAAGCAGTAGATTGTTTTACTCGGGTAATCCTTGTTTTGTCTCGAAGCAAATTGTATTGGGTTGAGTTGTTTTGTTCTTTTCAGGTTTCCAGAACTGTTTTTAAAACTGGGCTTTTAAACTTTTTAAATCTGTAGTTTAGGTTTAGAAGTAAGGTTTATGTTAAATTCAAATTCAAGTTTGAATTTCTGATTTAAAGTCAAATCCCAGTTTTAAATAAAAGAAAAAAAGAAAAAAATTAATTAAAAGTTTCAAAATTTTGACTTAATTAACAATTTTATTTTGGCAAGAAGTTTAAACCTTTTAATTTTGAGTTTTTTTTAAAATATGAGAAAGGATTGAAGTTAATTTAAAATCTGGAAATTCGAAAGTAAAATTTGAATTTCAGTTTTAAATTTTAAAGAAGGTTTAGTTTGAAGTTTTAAATTAAAATGAAATTCAAATTATTAAAAGTTTTGAAATGAATTTAACTTTAAAGATTTTCATAACATTTATTTGATTTGCAATTTAAAACGTTTTAAATTATTTAAAACTTTGATAATTTTAAAATTATTCTATTTAAGCTTAAATTTAAATTGGAATTTAAAGGTAATTTTAAAAGTACTTTGTTTTGAATTAAATTGTTTTAAACATAATTAAGTTATGTTTTTGAAATTAAAATTAAGATTTATGTTTTAGAATTAATTAAGATTTATTCATTTAATTAATTAATTGAATTTGGAATTAAATATTGATTAATGATTAATCAATTAAGATCATTAATTCGATTATTAATTAATGATGAATGGTTATTAATTATATAATTAATATTTAAATTAAGGTTAATTAATTTAATAATTAACTTTAATTAATAAATGATTAAAGATAATTTAAATGGTAATTAATTTAAGTTAATTACCAAATAAAATAATTAGAGGATGGTTAATGATGGTCATTAACCATGATTATTTAAATAATTAATTAATGTGATTAATTTTTTTAGATTAATTAATTTATTAATAATCAATTGTAAATGATTTGAGTAATTACTTAATAAAGTAATTAAGAAATTAATTACTAAATGTAATTAATTTAGTTTAATGGGATTGTTTAATTTAATTAATTAAGTTTAATTAATTTTAAACACTTGAGTTTTATAAATAATTACTTTATGTAATTAAAGTTTTGGAAATTACTTTGTTAAGTAATTAATTAATAATTACAGATTGTAATTCAATGGAGATGTTTAAGTATGAGATAATTTGGATTAATTATTTAGTAATTAATCAAATAATTAATTAAGAAATTAATTTAAGGATAATTAATTTGGTTTAATATAGTAATTAAGTAAGTTAATTACTTAAGGTAATTAATAATTAAGGATCATTAATTATTTAATTAATGATATAATTAAAGTTTATTAATTATGATTAGTTAATCAATAATAAGTAATTAAAAGAAATCAATTAATGTAATTAATTAAGGATTAGGATAATTTATTATGATTAATCAATTAATTGAAGTAATTAAAGGATAATTACTGTTTTGTTTGAGAATAATTAATTTGTGAAATTATTAAGAATAATTACATGAATGTAATTCAGAGTAATTAATCAAGAGTGATTAATTAAGGTAATTTATTTTGAATGATTGATTAATTGATTGTAATCAATTAAATGATTAAGTAAGCAAGATTTATATTGGTGAAGCAATTAATTTAATTTATTTTAAATTAATTAAAGATGAAGTAATTAATTTAATTCACTTTAAATTAATTAGAGATAGAGATAGTTAATTTAATTCATTTTAAATTAATTATATTGTGATGAGTAAATCTTTGCTTATGTACGAATGGATGTCATTGTTTGACTTGGATGCTTTGAGATCTCAGTAATGAGATAAATGATATTGTGTGGTATGGATGTTTGACTGTATTGTGATGATAACATAGATTATCTATTGTGATGGTGATATATGGAATATCTATTAGATACTGATAATGTGAATTACCCCTTATTTGATAATGCTGATTATCAATTATTGTTCTGTGTGTTATCTATCTGTGTATATAGAGACTGTATTAAATTGTTTTAAACGTTTAAAACAATTTGGACCTAAAAGACATGCTTTGGTTTTCGATGAGACCGGGATCGGGTTTCCATATTTGGATATCCAAAACCACATCGATTCCAAATAACGTTAGGTCGTGAATCAAAGTGGAGCTTTGTGAAGACTCGAGGTGTAAGGACTATAAGTCAATATGACTCTGTGGGTGATTCCGTAATGAGTTTGACGGAATAGCACTTATAGATTCGAGATGGTGGTTTAGAGTGCAAGGGTTATTGTCGTTGACTCTGAGGGTGATTCCAATATGAGTGTAACGAGATAATGCCTTCGGTTTCGTTCGAACCCGGAACGAACTTGTATGGATTGAATGCTTTCAGAACATCGTCAGGCGGACGATGAGCATTCTAAGATGATATGTCCTATAAAGGTAATCGTAGCCTCAAGCCTCATCGACCGGGAATGGCTAAAACAGGGTAGGTGCAGCAAGGCTTCATGGGTCGCACCCACTGGAGAGCGAGATTTACCCCTGTCTAGAGGTCCCTTTTTATTTCGGCTGTGTGGACGGTTGTGAGCTCCAACCGTCCGGGTTATCTTGTTCGGAACTGTTCAGTAAGGAATGGGTCCGGCCTTGTGTTATAGGGGAGTGGGAGTACTCCTCGGTACGGTGATCTAGGCCACGTACTGTGACGGGCGATACCCCAGTAGCCCTGCCATTGTATGGAATCCAAAATCCAATAAGTGCCAACGGTTTTGATTGTATTACCCACTTTTGTGGCTAGTAGCTGGAATTTAATAGATGTAATAATTTTGGCTATTTCTTATTTATTTGAAAACCCTAGACACTATTATAATATCATCGGATTTCCTATCAAATGATTTGGTTAGCGTAAGGTAAAAACTTTTCCATGTTTATGTGTGGGAAGTCTTACGTGATACCTTTCTTTTCAAAAGGTTTTTGAAAGTTAAGCAACTTTTACCTGTTACTCACCAATGTCTGACCCGGAGTTTATTTTTGTTTTTCATAAACTCTTGGGTACTCAAATTTTTATTTGTAGTCAAGGGAATTCAGGTTAGGATTCAGGTTTGCTTTGACGAATTGTGGAGGAGCAAATGGAGCAGGAGGCTTCTGCGTTGAATATTTGTATTCCGCTGTGTGTTCTATGAGTTGTTGTATTGAGTTGTATAACTAGATATGTGTTTATAACTATCTAGTATGTGTGTGTATCTGTGTACTCTGATAATGGTTGTAAACTATGTAATATTTATGTTATTAATATAGTTTATTCGTTCCGCTGTTAGATTCTGATGTGTTGTTTCTTCTTCTCTTCTTTCTTTTCTCTTTTTCTATCCATTTCTTTCTTAAAGATGATGCGATTTTCTGGTATAGAAAGTCGGGTCGTCGCACTATATGATTAGTATTTATAGAGAATATAGCAAGTAGACTCAAGAGACTACATAGACTAAAGTCCAAATGCAAGTCCAAGTGTACAGAAGAGAACATGTCCGCCTAGTCTCTAACAAAAACCTCTAGGTACAGAGAGGTTTCTCTCTGTACCAAGTGGTTTGTCCTAGTGAAAATTTCTTGTTTTCACCTGCTTCATTTTTAATTTCCTATTCAATGCATTTCAAACTCTTTTTCATGAAGATTAATTTCCTTATGATGATTTTCTTAATATCGCTTGTCTTTTCCTCCTTTTCTTTCTTTCTTATCATCAATCTCCAAGGTTGCCTGTCTGTTCCCCGAGAAAAGCACTTAACATTGACATGTTGAAGTTGTACTTGAGGTGTAGAGGATTTAGGATGGTGCTAAGACGAAGAAAAACTTCTCGGTATCGTGTGGTCTACTTTGCTTTGATATCCATCAAACTTCCTGAGTCCCATCTCTTAGCTTTTCTAAGTATGTTTCTAATTTCGTGAATTGATTTATCTTCATTTTGGCCTTCTAATTCCAGTTGAAATCTGTTTGGTTAAGTAGCAGTTTTACATAGATTACTTTGAATAACACCACAATAAAATCTATGTATATAAATATAAATGCAAAAATTTATAACCAAGCTGAGAGTGATTCTAAAGTTAAGAATCCCATAACATTGTTACATTATAGCAATGTCATGATGTAGTTCATAACAAAACTTATAGCTCATTGGAAGTTGAGAGATATATTCTGAATTGTTCCATATGTTAAAGGTAGTTTATTCGCATCGAGGAGAGTTGAGTGACAGTGTAGATAATTGAAACAAAATAGCATACTCATTCATTGAGAGAATGACCCAATTGGTTTTGAGGAAACTGATTGGAAAGGTTGGAATAATATTCCATAATTGGCCCAAAGTGAAATTGGAAGATTGATAGAGTTAGGGGTATACCTTAGGGTCAATTATGTAATTTGTTACATATTTCTATTTCGAAAAACAATCTTTTCAAAATAAAAGGTGTTTTCTTTCTGTTATATACTTAATATAATGTGTTATATTACTTAATTAATTTAGTTAAAGTATATTTCATAGAAAATCCATAAATGGTATGTTTTGTGATGGTAATTACAAAGTTCTGTGACTGTGAGTAATTTATCATAATGAAAATAAATATACCTTTTTAAATATTACTAGTCAATATGCATCAAGACAGGATATCCATACATCGTTGAGACTATAGTACATAACCCTCCTCAAATGTTGGATAGTGTGTTACTTGTGGCTGCTGAGGGACCAAGGAGTTATATACTGATAGTTATTGGATAACTATGGAATGAATTACTCGATAGCTTTATGTTGATTAATACAAATAAGGACAAACAGAAAATATCGATGTGTTTGATTTACATAGTTATCTCGGCTTGAAAATACTATTAATTTTCAATATGAAAACTCTGCTTTGGTTATAGCCAAATCTTGACACGACGCCCATCAAGTGACTTTAATTGGGTCGACTGGAATTATTGGAAATGAAACACTATTCAAAATAGGATTCATCTCCTCAGTTAAACGGGGTTAGTATCATGGTCAACTTGAAGTCAAAGCCTTTGGCCAGAGCATTTCAGTGAATAATAATTGTTATTATTAAACCAAGGACATTGTGTTTGGAATATAGAGTTGAATGTAGATGATATTATAATTTTGACCATTACCAAATTCCGTAAGTCCAAATGATGTAGTTTTAACGAAGAGAATTTGTGTTAATAAAAGCCATAACCGAGCAACGGTTAATAAAGTAAAATTAGATTTAACCAAAACCAAGTAAGCAATAAATTTGGCCAAAAATTCACACAATCTAGTAAGTAACGTGTGAATGTTAATATTCGAATAGTTTGATATTAATCATTGACTAAATTTACACCTGACGAGTCATACAACCGAAACGATGCATTCTCCTTTGATCAAAAGTTTTTATTTAATTTATGATCGTTATAAATTAATTAAACTAATTAATATTTATGAAATATTAATTATTAAATTTGGTTATGATTTGATGAATAAATATTTTTGTAACGGTTATAAATATATCAATCGATGTACGATATTGATAAGCGATTAAACTGAATTTAATTGCATAATACTTAATTTGGGCTTAAACGAGTTTTAGGCCCATTATGGGGCTAATAATGTTGGTAGCAATAAGGGGCACAGGCGGCTAAGAATTAGGGTTAAAAGGGATAGATAATGGATGACTCAAATTGAAGGAGAATAAGTTAGAGATGAGATCCATATTTCTCTCATTTCCTTCCACTATATAAGCATCTCTAACCCCACATTATTTCCCTTTTTGCGCCTCCGGCCAAGTCTTTGCTAGCCGAAAATCCAACTCCCATCTCTATCTTTTATCTTTTATCTGATAACTGATAGTCAATGGTTAAAGGACTAGCTCTATTTTGAATCGGAAATAGTTTCAAGGGCTAGATATCATCATTTCACGGTGTGCATTCAGGCATTGGAAGTGAGGTAAATTTTTGATCATAATAGAATTATTTGTGCTCAATTACAAATTTTTATTATATACATTTATTAAAAATTATTAGTTAGGCGATGATTCTGATATGCATTGATATTGTCACAAAATTGTTTGGATTTGACGAAGAGAATTTGTGCAAATAAAAGTCACGACCGGGTAACAAAGTAAAATTGGATTTTATCGAAACCAAATAACGATAAATTTGGTCAAAATGTCACACCACATACTAAGTGACGTATGAATGTTAATATTCGAATAGTTAAATATTAATCGCTAACCAAATTCAAACCCGATGAGTCACACAATCGGAAATGATGATTCTCCTTTCACCAAATGATTTAATTTATTTATAATTGTTACAAACTAATTAAATGAATTGATATTTGTGAAATACTATTTATAAAATTTTACTATTATTTGATGAACAAAAATACTATAAAATGTATTTGTAGTTGTTATAAATATAAATATATGATATTGGTACACGTTTAGATTAGATTTAAATACAAAATATTTATTCGAGCTTTAAATGGGTGTAAGGCCCATGATAGGGGCTGATTATTTTAGCTAAAATAAGGGTCTGTAGGAGACTACAATTGGGGTAGAGAGGCTTGATAATGGACGGTCAGATGGTAGGAGATGGGGTAAAAGATGAGATCCCAAACTCTCTTCTTCCTTTCCTCTATTTAAGCATCTCTACCCTCATTTGCTACGGATCTTTCGGAGCCTCCACTTCTAGTCTTTGCTGGCCGAATATTCCCTCTGGTCTCTCCAGTTTATCAAGCCCAAATCAAGTAAATTTAATTGCTATTCGATAGCTGGTTGTCGACGGTTCAAGGACTAGCACTCTATTGCTTCAGAAATCATTTTTAGAAGCTTATCTCATCATTTCAAAATGCACATTAGGGCTTAGACTATAAGGTATGTTTTAATTAACTAGAAACATTAATTTATAATTATAATGTTTAATATATTTATTTATTACTGTTAGTTAGATGAAGACTCCAATATGTAGATTTATTGTCATAATGTAGTTGGTTATAAGTATATATTTTTATAAAATAAAATAATTTTTTAATGATAATTAATCCTTATATAGCATGGCTAAGAATTTAAAAAAAACATTTTTTATATTATTTAAATGATTTAATATATAATTTATGCATACATCTATATAGTTTATAATTTAAATACTATATTATAAATATGTTAAATATGAAAATAAATTTTTATATATGATGTTTAATAAATATATTATTTTCAATGGAAATAATATTTTATTTTATTTTTACATATTATTTTTAAATAACATTTAAAACAACTTATCATCTAAATAATTATATAAATTCATACATATATTATGAAATATATTTTAAATTTTTTAAAATCACATTAATACATATAAAACTAAAAAGAAAATAAAATTATCATATTTAAATATTTAAACTAAAATAAAAATTTTTGAAATTGGATTTTTTGAATTGTTTTTACTTACAAAAGTTATATCTAAAATTTTAAGATTTTAAAATTTCACCCAAATTTTGTTGCAAGTTTAAAATTTAAACTAGACTAAAATAAAATATATTTCCTGATTTTTAAATAATTATTTTCGGTATTATTAATATATATATATATATATATATATTAAAAATTAAAAGAAAAATCTTGATCTATGGTAAGACAAGATCAATAAATATATTTGAATGAAAATTATTTTATAATTTTATTTATATTAATATTTATTTATTTATTTATTATACATACATATATATTTTTATTTGACATTTTCATTTATACATATAATTTTTATTTAAATACCATTTTCGATTTTGTTGTAAAAAATAATAATTTATTATATTTTGATTAATATAAACATATTTATAGTCATTAATATATATACATTTTGTTGATATTATATATATATTCATGTATAAATGTTTACATGTTTATACAAAATTATATATAAATAATATACATATACTAAAATATTTTATTATAAAATAAAAGTATATATACACATATATTTGGACAATTCATTTACATATTGGATAAGCTAATGTGTCCGTTGTAGTAAATCCTAGCATACACACATACAGACAGATATGTTATAGCTTGCACGAATTGATATGTTATACAGGCACATACTTTTACATTTGTATGTGATACACACAGCGCGCGCACACGCGCACACACACAAACACAAACACACACACATATATCGAAAATGATACACACACACACACACATATATATAACATAACATGAAATTAAATAATACAATATCATTTATAAATTAAAATAAAATAAAAGATTTTATTTAAATAAATTTAGAAATTATCTAAATAAATTAGACTTCGTAGGCCAATTAAAGATCCATAAAGAGAATTTTTTTTGAAATTCACCCATAATTCCACTACAGACTGATTCAGTTCAAACATCATGCATACAACATTGACCCGAAATTTACACCTATAAGGAAAAGAAGAGGCGATTCGACAGAATCTGAACTATTTCCTTGCAAGACGAGGTAAAGAAATCTTTTAAAATTGGGTTCATAAGGGAGGCATCCTATCCAAAATGGTTAGAAAATCAAGTATTAGTTACAAAATCCAACGGAAAACGAAGAACATGTATTGATTATAAGAATCAATATAAAACATGCCTGAAAGATTGCTATCACCATCCATGATTGAATAACTAGCAGATGCCATTAGTGGACATAAATTGTTATCATTTATGGATGCATACTTCGGGTATAACCAGATTCCTATGTTTAAATCAGATGAAGAATATATGAGCTTCGTAACAGACTGGGAACAACTGTTATAAGATAATGCCATTTGAACTAAATAATGTCGGAGCAGCATATAACTGTTAGTAAATAGGATATTTAAGGATCAAATCGAGAAAAAATATAGAGGTATACATTGATGGCATATTACAAAGTCAAAAGAAGAAATCAACTAAACTAATGAATTGAATGAAATGTTTGAGGTGCTATGAAAATACAAAATGAAATTAAACCCATAGAAGTGTTCTTTCAGGATTTAACCTTGAAAGTTCTTATGATATATTGTAAATGCACGAGGAATAAAAGTAAATCGTGATCGATCCGAGATATGGCAGAGCCTAAAGGAAGCAAGGATGTAATGAACTTAAATGGTCGAGTGGCTGCACTTAAGCTATTTATATCAAAAGTAACAAAAAATGCATTCTGTTCTTCGATGTAATCCAGACACAGAAAACTTTCAAATTGATAGAGGAATGTCAAATGGACTTCCAAGAAGTAAAGGATAACTTGGAAAAACCACCAATACTTTCTAGCACTTTAAAAAGAGAAACTTTGTTTCTATATTGAGTAGTATCAGAGCATGCAATTAGTTAGTTCTATTAAGGGAAGAAAATAGAACCCAACTGTAATGCCCTATGCCGAGACCCACACTAACAAAGAGCATTACTAGGTAATACTATCTGCTAGTGCAGAGAATAGGGCGGGTTAGGAGCGTCCATCTGCAAGCTTTGTCTTAAACGAGTATCGAATACGTCTATTGGGTGTCCATTTTTTTCCTATCTTTCTTTCTTAAGTGGATCAACATACTCGATTCAGGTTTAACACAAAACTACGATGGCTAAGGATTGTAGTCAAAACAAATATAATAACATCAAATACCTCATATCACATAATAGGAACAAACACACACATACACACACACACACACACACACACACACAGTCAACAGAAGTACAACACAACATGCTACATGAGTTTGGTTCTTATGAATTAAATATACATCAGAGTCACGAAAGAATATATACATCAGAGTACTACAACAAAAAAGGGATACATCAATACATACACTAAGCAATAAAGAGGAAAGATCACAATGGAGCAAAGCAAGGTGGAGGTCAAACTGCAATCTACTGACCTGTAATGACTCGGTCTGACCCGAGATTCATCCAAATATATAAACACATGGGTATGTCTAACCTAAACAAGAGGGTTAGTACATCATGGTGAAGATAAGATACACAAGAAGGATAATAACTCGCCATAGAGACGAACTCCATGTTCTCAAATCAACATATGGCATATAAGACAAATCATGTAACAACATGAGGCATATGGGCCAAATCAACAAACAACATAAGGCTCATGAGCCAAATCACCAAACAACATAAGGCGTAAATGCCAAAACATCAAACAGCATACGGCGTATAATCCATGTCACCAAAACAACATAAATCTCAACATATCGAACTCATTAAGGAGTTCAAAACAATAAAAACGTAATCACCATGTCATCATCATCAAATAGCACAAAGGCTATGTATAACTCCAACATCCAAAAAAATGGCGAAAAAATTTGAAAATCAACAAATTCTAGAAATAAAAAAGAATGAAATCTAGAAAAAAAACAAAAGGTGGATCCCAACAAATGGAAAGTCTAAGCTACGCGACATGTGCATCAACAACATATGGCCGAATCCTGCCAAGTACTATCAACAACAAATTTAGCACCCAACAATTAACCTGAAGGTCCAACAAATGGCCCGAAAGCCCAGTAAATGACCCGAAGAACTAGTATTGATTTCTGACAATCAACATACTTGAAGGTCCAACATAAAGTGTCACCAACTTCTAGATGTTGCCAAATCAGTGACACCAGTGCGTCCCATACCATACATTCTCACTTAACCGTTTACTACAAGATAGCTTATTTCACTCTTGTGTATGACCTCAATCGAACAAGTCTGGAATTAACTGAAAAAGTAAATGCATGTGTTTTATATCACATGTTTTACTAAATCATGTAAGTCACTTCCTCTTTCTCTCAAAGAGTGTAAAAACGTATGATTTTATAGGAAATAATTTACTCCAAGAAACGGGTTAAAAACGATTTTCTAAAAATATTTGGAAATTATTTCCATTTAAAATCCCTTTAAAAATAGTTAATTATATTATTTAGTATTTAAAATAGGCTCTGAAATAAATTCATACTTATAAAATCAATGTGAAAAAAATATTTATTTCAAATCCGGATTTTAAATCGAAAATTCACTTTGAAATCTATTATAAATTCCGTGCACGAAATCATCGAAATCAATTCAAATTAAACGAAGTTTTCTCAAATCAAAACTCAAATAAATCAACAACATTGCAACTTAAAATCATCATGGAATGCTAGATTTCTAATGTATAAAAATAGCCTTTTGAAAACATCACAATTCATCTTTGAAAATACAGTAGAAAATAGTGCAAAACAGCAGAATAAAGGTCCGGAAAACACACGAGCAAATGCACTCACGCAAGTGCATATGGGTTGACCCATGCAAGGTGAAGGTCGACCTTCAAGGTCGACCATCACATGCCCAAGGTCGACCAAATTGGTTGCGTTCTTTTCAGCCTGCTTCAGGCAGCTTCGAGCTGATTTTTGCAACTGTTTTTCACATAACTACAGATGGAATTCGAACCTAAATTTTAGCATGCAGATAGATCAATATATGGAAAACAATATGGAGAAAAATTGACATGGATTCGGTGCAAGAATTACGATCAAATGGGCTTACAAAGTGACAGTAAAACAATATATACTTACTACATAAACTACTTCCAATAGTTTATACAGTAACTCAAAAATTTGGCAATTCCACCATAAGGTAACAATCAGATCCTGTTTAGATTAGAAGAGTGAGTTTAAAACTCACCTTATTTCAATTTTGAAGCAATTTTACTTGCAAGCTGGAAGCTTTGGCCTTGGATTAGCTTTAGAGACCTAAAAGATGAGTAGGTACAGACATGCAGGCAAAGAAACAAAAGTTATAGTAAACTACAATTTCAAAATCAAAGATTAGGTGAAATAGGATTATGGCTTTGGAGAGATCACATGTTATTTACTCTTTAATTTTCAACTTTAGCTTTTCATTTAGTTAATTTTAGAGAGGATTTGATTTAGGAGGAAGCAATCATTAATTTGAGTTTTTGGTTTTGAGAAGGAAGGGAGAAATGAGAAAAGTGTATGTGCATGCACAATTTCTCCCCTTCAAACCATTCCAAAATTCTCTTTTGGGTTTGGGTTTGGGTTTGGACCCAATAACCCCACCCAATAAGCCGACATTAAACACTTAGACAAATTTTAGGTTATATTGCATATGTTACCTCATATATTACCATATATTCACACTAATTCACAATATTTAACCAAATAATTATCATAACTTCATGTTTTATATTTAATAAATTGTTAAGCAACATATATAAGTTATTTTAGCTATTAAAACCAATTTCCATCACTAAAATTCTATTTTTACTTAAATGCTTTAATTTACACTATTTATTTAAATAGATTAACATTTTAACAACAAAATTCCACAAAATTCATTTTCTTGTTTGAATAATCATAACAATCCATATTAAAAATATTTTTACACCCAAATATTGATTTTAACCAATATTGATTTTAACCAAGATTTCACATTTTTATTTACAATTCTAACCATATTTAATTTTTAACATGTTATTAAATTAACAAAAGCATTATTTGACCATTATTTCCACAATTATTGTATTTTATCAAACTAAAATTATAAGATGCTCATTTTTACCCCAAACAAACATAATAAAGTTTCTAAAACTTTATTTCCTACATTTTATATTTATTTACAATAAATTAATGTTGAATTAAATTCCTCTATCTTTTATTTAAATTAATTTACCACCAAATAAATATAATTTCTTTATTCACATTTAATTCATAACCAAACCAACTTAACTCTGTTTTATATATTCCAAAACACATTATTTATTCTAAATAAACATTTCAATAATTTTCCGTCCTCAAATTTATTTTATTTCTCCGTTCTAAATTATAACCATTGTTATAATTTATTTTCACGGGTAATTACAAAACCGAGGTCGTTACAACAATTGCCACTGTATTATACAAACAAGTGGCTAAAGGATGCGGAAATAAGGTATCCAGTTATAAAGAGTTAATCGATTGCCTGGTATTATCAACAAGAAAACTGAGATGCTATTTTCCAGCACATCCAATTAAGGTGTTAACTAACTATATGCTTAAGCAGATTTGTAGTAAACCTAAAATGTATAGAAGGTTGATAAAGTGGGGGTGGAATTAAGTAATTATGATATCGAATACTTTCCTCGAATATCGATAAAAAGACAAGATTTGGCTGATTTTGTAACTACATGCATAGGATTTATTGAAGAGCGATAAGAAAACGAAAGGAAACTTGAGCCAAAGTGGCAGTTATTTATTGATGGGGCTACAAATGAGCAAGGGTCTGGATAAGTAATAATCATGCCCGATGGACTTGGATTGCATTACACGATGAAAGTGGAATACTATACGACCAATAATGTAGCTTAATCCGAGCAATGATACCAGGACAGACCTTAGCCCAGCAACTAAAATTTCCAAGAATCGAAGTGCATAGTAATCATAATTAATGGTTAACCAACTAAACAAAGCATATTAAACAAAGGACGTCCAATTCACCCAATACTTAAAAAAAATCCATGAAATGTTGGCTCATATTAAAGAGTTTTCAATCCATTAGATCCTAAGGGAAAACATGCACAAGAAGACTCCTTAGCAAAACTTATAAGTTCATGAGAAGCGCCAAAAATAAAGATTGTCCCTATCAGATTCAATCAAAACCAAAGCGTTGAATTTAGAAAGGAAGTATTGATTCATGAAGCTCTGGTTTTTACCCAGTCGCAAGCCCAACAATTAGCGAAGAAAGTTCCCAAGAGGGTAATGATTTTGAGGAAACATGAAGCAATAGGGACACATAAGCCTGAGGATTAATATATGAATAATTGGATAATGCCTGTAACCCAGTAATTAGGAAAAAGAACATTGCCAGAAAATAAGAATGAATCAAAGGTATTGAGATATCAAGCACCTTTCTACACCATGATTGAATGAATATTATATAAAAAGGGATATTTCATTCCCTATTTGAGATGTATAACCCTCGAAAATGGAATAAAGCTATTGAAAGAGTCTCATAAGGAATTTGTGGAGATCATTCCAATGGAGTAAAGTTAGCAAAGAAAGTAATGAGACAAGTCTATTATTGGCGTCATATAATTGAAGATGACCTAACTTATGTGTAAAATTATGAAAAATGTCAAACCCTTTATAATTCATGACTACCTCAAAGTGAATTAACTCCTATCACACGTCCTTGGCCTTTGATGTGTAAGGAATCGATTTACTATGACTCTTTCTTATCTAAAATGAGGTGTTGAATTCATAGCAATAGCTATTGATTATTTTGTAAAGAGGGTAGAAGTTGAGCCATCACCCAATATTACTTTAGGAAAAGTCCTAAAGTTTTTTACCTACTCAATTTAGGCTCTCAAATAAGATCATTTCTGATAATGGAACTGAATTCGAAGTGAAGAATTCACTCATTTTTGTAAGAAAATGGGATAGCAAAGGGTTCTCATCAATAGCACACCTAAAATTCAATGGAGCAACGAAGGCAGCAAATAAGACTATTAAGAACATTCTAAAGAAAAACAGTTTGGAAAACAAAAGAAAACTGAGTAGAAGAACTTCCTATTGTTTAATGGTCATATATGACTTCCTTAAAGACATCCACTGACCACATCCCATATTCTTCGACGTATGGATTTGAGGCAATGTCACTAGTAGAAGTCAAAATTGCATCACATCGAAGAATGGTATACGATTATGAATTAAACCAATAATCGAAGAAGGAATCTTTAAATTTAATCAGTGTGCTCCTACGAGATCACGCTATGTTACGAACAATAACGAAAATTCTCCAAATATTGTAATTCAAAAGTGAAAGGACGGACATTCCAAATAGGAGATCGTGCACTTAGAAGGGTAACGGAAAATACTAAAGACCCAACAGATGGCCCATTAGGGCCAAATCGAAAAGAACCCTTAGTCGTACATGAAGTAATATCCCCAAGAACTTATCGACTGAGTAGACCCGATTAAAATTTCATAGCAAGAACGTGGAATGCTGAGCATTTGAGAATGTATTTTGCTGAGTTGAATGAATAAAGTTAGTTTCTAAAGATTTGCTTCCTAAGCGCTTTCAAAGGTTTTTATAACATTTTCAAAAGACTTCTAAAAAAAGGATAAACATTTTAGAGAATGACTTTCTAAAATCTTTGAATTAACTTGTCAAATGATTTTGTAAATTTTTACTAAATAGCCCCGGATTGAGGTGCATTATGCCCAACTGGCTCCTGACATGATGAGATCAGTGAAATTCTTTGAGCGGAAAGATATCACATATCCGATAGAGGACAATCAAGCCTTTGGTCCTACCTCCAGGTCCGGCCAAAGCAATCATGCAAGCGAGACCGTTAAATTTAGCCTTTGGTCCTGCCTTCGGGCTGGGTCAAAGCTACCATCCAGAAGAGAAGGTCAATCAAGCATTTGGTTCCACTTTTACATCCGAAAAAATCATCCATCCAAAGAGTAATGGTCAAGTTAAGCCTTTGGTCTCGCCTTCAGGCCCGATTAAAGCAACCATCCAATGGAGACGGTCAATCAAGCATTTGGTCCTACTTCTATGCCTGGTCAAAGCAATCATCCAAGGGAGATGGTCAATCAAGCCCTTAGTCCTGCTTCTACACTCGACCGAAATACCTATCCAAAGAGTGATGGTCAATTAAGCATTTGGTCTCGCCTCTAGGCCCAATCAACGACACCATCCAAGGGATATACTTAATAAAGCCATTGGTCTCACTTCTACGTTCGAGCAAAGAAACCATCTAAGGAAGATGGTCAATCAAGCCTTTGGTCCTGCTTATGCATTTGGCCAAAACACCCATCTAAATAATGATGGTCAAATAAAGCTTTTGAAAGAAATCATCTAGGGAAGGATTGCTAACTAAACTGTTGACTCGATGAATAATCTAACTAAGAATAAACATCTAAAGAAATGGAGATGTGACGTTTTATATGATTAGGGCTAGAGGTGGAGAAGCAACAAAATGGAAATGTGGAAACAGATGATGGCAGTGGATAATGATACTATGTGGAATCATTTTTTTAATAGAATACTCATTTATATTTCTGCTTTTAATGCTATTTTGTAGTAGCGTTTGTAGATATTTAGCTCACAATGTTACTTTGTAATAGTATTTTATAATTTATAGTATCAGATTATGAAATGTAGTAGAAGTTTTTGAACAACTATAGCATTTTACAAGTAAAGCGTGCATTATCACTCACAATACAATTTTATAGTAGCATTTATGAACTTTAGTAGCAACTTTTAAACTATTTTAATATTATTTATTTTTTGTAGTTTTTTACAAATTACAATATCGTTTTGCTGGAGAAGAGTGTAATGTTAGACTACAAGCTATTTTCCAGTAGCATTTCACAAGTTGTAATAATATTTTTAATGAATTGAATGTAATATTAGCTTATAATGTTACCAATTGGTAATATTTTTAAATGAAGCTTTTTTATGATGCTACCTTCCCGTATCATTTATTTCACTTTAATTATAGTAATGCAACCGTGTAGTATTATTAGTTTTTTTCATAAAAATAAATTAATTATATATATTTTTGTTCATAATGCTATTTTATAGTAGCATTTTATTATTGCGAGAGTAGCTCTTGAATTATAATGACATATTTTAAATTATAGTAGTACTTTGTGAATAAATGTAGCAACTTTTACATGTGTGTAGTAATGCTACTACGTAGTATCATTTTTTTATTTTAAGCGAATTTAATAATTCTCTTGTTATTTTATATTAGCATTTTATGAATTTAAGCAGCAGTTTTTGACTTGTAGCGGTTTTGAAAAATTGTAATAGTGGTTTATAAACAATTGTAGCATCCTTTTATATGCATGTAGCAATACTAATGTGTAGTATCATATTTAAAATAAATAAAATTATGTATATTTCTGTTCGTATGTTATTTATAGTAACATTTTATAAATTGTAATAGCAGTTCGTAATTGCAGCAGTTTTGTTTAGATTGTAACAACAACTTATAAACAATTTAGCATATATTATACAAAATATACATTAACGGCGATAGTAAGAAGGGTTTTTTTAGCTACCTCGTTTCAGCTTCTTCTTTACCTCTAATCTCCGCATCGTGCCCATTTATTCATTGTCAACTCCACTCTCTCCGCCTCCATCTACTTCTAGTTGATTAAATCCATGAAATTGGTTATTCAAAACCCTTAATAAGTCACTATGCTCTTCATTGATGGGATCTTCGATGACGAGATATGGAAACACTTTTGAGCTATCCTCTCTAACTGATAACGATGTCTACCCATCGTTGGTGAAGGCTCAAGGTGTAATGACCCATATATTTTAGTGGTTTTATTTATTTAATTAATTGAATCCCGTGAAATTTTAAATAATAAAATTTTGAATTGAAAACTTAATATTTGAAATACGTCTATTTAAACACAGAAAATATGGAAGTTTATTTTCTTATGTAATTTTTCAATTTAAATCAGTTAATACTGTTGAATTTAAAAATGTATTGAAACCTAAATATGTAAAAAAGAGAAAATTTATTTAGAATACTTTGAATAAGACTGCATAATTCGTTTTGCAAATTTCGGACGTTTCTAGCTCCGTTGGGATTTTTCCCTACGGAATAGCAACGTATATCAGTGTCTGTATCAACTTTTGATCGGATGATCGTACCACTGATATTTGTATACCGTTTAGATTGTCTCGTTGTGCTGATCTTTGTAGTATATTCATTTATGTACTTCAGTCTTCGGTACACGGCGGAAACCGTGAAACAGATAACCATATCGGTCGTAATTTTGGACCTTTTGTTTCCCGCGTCTTTTGCTTTTCCAACATGAGAAACAACCACTATCATTTACCACTATCATTTATTTTACAGAAACCAATGCTGGACTCTTACTATACCTACCGGTTCAAATTTGGTTCTTTGCTTTGAAACTAATATAGTTTAAATTAGAGAAAAATTTACTTGCCTGTTCATATTTTTTTCAAAGCCTGCACGTCATCTCCTCTAACTTGCCTTCCTCCTTTCTCCCCCCTCTCTCTTGCATCCAGCACTGTGCTTGCATCTCCACACCAAGGGCGCAGCCACCATGGCCAAGCTCACGTCCCAAGTTGTCATCACCACCCACGTTCTTCCTTCTCTCCCCTCTTTTCCCTGTCGCATGAGCACAGCCGATTTTCCTCCTCCACATTATCCTCTTCGCACCTCACCCATGTAGGCCATGCCTCACCAGACCCGAGCATTTTCAACCACCACCCTATTTCATCTCCCTGGATCCACTTTCCTCCCCTCTCCTTCTCCTCTGTTGAATTGTAAGTGAGATATATAAGCTATATGGGTAATATTTATATGTGGAAATTAGCCGCAAGGGCCTCTTTAGCAAGTGCAATTAGTTTCTAGGACACACAACTGAAATAATTACTTTTAAGGACAAAATGCAAAACAATTAGTTTCTAAGGCCTAAAAACGTACGAAATTATGTCCTTGAAAGTAATTAGACTGCCGACTTTGTCCTTAAAAGTAATTTTTTTGCCGACTTTGGCCTTGAAATTAATTTCTATGGATGTGTGTCCTAGAAATTAATTGGACTGCAAAGTTTGTCCTTCTAGTGAAATGCCCCTATATGTGGAGTATAAGATTCATTTGTCAAAAATATATATTTGTAACAGTATATATCTATATATGTCAGTTTATGTTATCTATATATATTTGTCAAAAACATAGATCTGTTGGTTCCTAAGCATATTTGTATATCACTGTTTTGTATACAGTATACATATAAGCCTTAATAACAAATGTTTATAGTATAATTTATATGAAGGTTAGCGTGCATTGGTTCTAAGGTAAAGTATATATAAATATACATATTTTTTGATTTAAGATCATATGCGTATAAAACTAAGTCTGCATGTTTCATTAACATATAACAGTTTAGTGCTATATATATATGTTGTTGTTTTAATTTATATATAAGTCACTTATGCAATTTCTGTGGTATATATGTATATTTTATTTTGTCATTTATGATACTTAGGTCTATATTATATATATATATATATTATATGGGGAGTAGAGCTATTTGGATATATATATATATATATATATATATATATATATATATATATATAATTTTAATAGTCTACATATATAGTGTTATACGTGTAAGATTATATATATATATATATATATATATATATTAGGTCCGTTGTATATAAGAGTTTATATATATTCACTAGATATATTAGTTATACAGTTCATATATATGTCAAGCTGTGATTTTAGTTTATACAGTTATAAATTTATAAAGTTATAAAAGTTTATAACAGTATTTGTTTAATATATATTATAAGTTATTTGATTATAGCGTGCTGTTTATACATATAGTTACTAAAGTTTGTTAACATTTACTTTTTTGTTATCCATTGTTTTTGAATATTGTATGTTAGTATATGGTATAGCTTAGTATAGAGTTCTACATTGGTTTGCATAAAATCCTTGGAGCATACACATATTGTAAGTTGTCTGCAAGTGGAGGTAATTTACATATTTGTTTATAGTTTAATTATATAAATAATCACATTTGTTGTAAATGTAGTATGCGTATCTTTTAGTCTGCATTTATATACTTTAATGTATATGGTCTGTGTTTATATAATGGGTAGTGTGTGTGTGTGTGTGTGTAGGATTGAGGTAACTAGTATAATGTATAAATTTAATATTGATTTAAAATGTTTATGTGTTTTAATTTAAGTATTGATTTTTCAGTACTATATGATAATTTTTTATTTTAATACGTGTTTTAAAAATGTAATATCAGTTTCAAGCTATATGAATATTTTGTTTAAAAATCTGTCCTAAATTAAAATATTGATTTTAAGAAAATTCAAATAACGAATATAATACATATATTCTGTTCATATATCTAGCTGATTCTGATTCATTTCATCATTTTCCCATCTATCAGCTTTGTTTGTCGTGCCTCTTTTCTTCAACGAATTGTACCCATCTCGCTTTTCTTTAGAAGCCGTGCTTGCATTTTGTAACTCAATTACTTTGACTATACTCTCTAACCTCGAAAGGTGAGCAATCACTCACGATTAACATTCTTATATTTATTAAATTTGATTTCAATTGAAACGACAATTGAAATATGCTGCTGTTAGTTATTTACATTGTTGTATGTATGCTATCTGTTCACCTATGACATCTGACACCATTATCTGTTATTTATATTGATGATATGCCTGTATATTATTATTATTATTATATCTGTTATCACTCTGCATGTTTCCCGTTAGTATAGAAATCACTATGGGTTGAAATGATACATACCCGAACAGGCTTTAGAATAGGAGAAAATCTTTATAGGTTGAAATGATAAACCCAAGCGATTTTCAATTGAATTGAATTAGGGATTGCGGGTTGAAATGATATATACGCGTATATATTTAAATTGCGGATTGAAATGGTAAATATCCGTATCACTTGACCATATGATAGAAAATTATATACAGACACCGTTGGAGTATATATAAATATTTCGAAATGGGTTTCTTTGGTTTTTGGAAAGAAATATATGGTTTTATATAAATATGGATTTTATATATTATATAAATGCTATTTTATATGTATAGTTAAATTCCTAAATTAGTTAAATTCTCGATTTAAGCTATGTATAAATTTTTTTGATATAAAATATATTTAATAATAAAGTTGATTTTATTATAATATAATATGGATAAGAATTTATTTAAATTATATTATAATATATAGTTATTATGATATAATAAATTAATGTTGAGAAGATAGATTTGAAATTGATTGAAATTGTATTTAATTAAGAATTTATTAAATTAATCGCGTTGAAACTTATGGAATTTGAAATTTTAAAAGATATAATTTTATAACTTGACTTCGGAAAGTGATTTAAATGAATATGTCAAGTTCGAATAAATTGAGAGAAATATTCAATTATTTGAAATTTGGAGTATATTTAAATGATATTGAATGTATTAAGTGAATTATTCAAAACTAAATAATAGTAAATTTAATTTGATATATATATATATATATATATATATAAAGTTATCTAATTTAGATTTGAAATGTTGAATATTTAAAGCTTTGAAATATATTGAAATGGTTTATTTTGTAGTCAAAACTATATTTGGAATTGATATGAATTGAAATGGATTATTGAAAAATGAATAGAGTTGAATTTTATGAATTGAGAGTTGATTTAAATTGAATTTTTTTGGATTCGAGTTGATTTAAATCAATTTGTGAAGTCGAGGAAATAATTTTATTTTATAAAGTAATTAAATTTTAAACTATTTTACTATATATACTATTTGAATATCTATATTGTTTAATTGGTAAAAGTTATGGTTTTAAAGCTATGAATTTCAAAGTATTATGAAAGGGTTATAATTTCAAGTGTTTGGTTTCGAAAGTGTTATAACTTTGAAAAATGATATGATTTTTGAAATGAGTATATTTGAAATGGAAATTATATCTTATTTGGTTTTGAAATGGAAATGATATTTTGGTTTTGAAGTATAAACTATTTTGAAACGACTGTGGTGTAATAATAACGTTTGGTTGTTAAAGAGACCGGGATCGGAAGTTGTCATATTCTCTGCCAACTCCGAAAACCACTTTAACAACCGTGCACGCGGTGGAGATTCCAAAATAAAGTAGGATGGTGGCAACGTCCTTTGAGGTATGAACGTGGACTTGACTCCCGTGAGTTGGCATAAGGTGGCTAAAACATAAGCAATTAACGGGCTAATGAGGTTGCTCCTCTAATAGGACACGCTATTTCGATACCATTCTATTACTGTGTGATTGATTTGGTGGCCACATTTGATTCTTTGTTTAGGATGTGGCTCGAGGTGGGCGGTAGTAGCTGCTACATGTTACCACCGGCCCAGAAGTGTAATTGGTACGTCTACCCTAGCATTTCCTAGTTGTGCCATGTCACCTACCCTAGCGCGCCTTGTACCGTTTGATTTGTGTCATACCTAGCAGTATCCTCTGTAGCCTCCCAATCAGGAGGTATTACGGTATTGTATAGACTACTGGCATTATAAAATGTGTTAAAGGGGATATGGGTAATGCCTTAACACTATTTTTAAATATACTATACTTTACTTTAGACAATATTATAATAGCGTATGTTACTACATAGTAGATAGTTTAACGGATCCTTAGAGGATGGTTATCCCAAACATCCTTTAAGTTACTTGTATTTCAGTTGTTATTTCACTTGAGTTGGACTTATTGATATAAGAATGTTAATCCTGACTCGAGTGTTTTGTGTTTTGCTTTACGTTCGGGTTAGACTGAGTGATACAGCTTTTGAGACTCACCTTTAGAGTTGGAGCTTCTCTTGGAGATCCAGCTATCTATCCAGCATTCAGATATTATGTTGATTCTAGTGATGTATTCTGATATTGTATTTGATTACTGTATTCGAGACTTCTGCCATATCTTATTTAACTCTGATGTATATATAGTAGCTTCATGAACTACTATTCTTTTGTTTCTGTTGCATTATGATTATATTACTCAGTGTTTTTGATTTTGTGACTATTTGTTTACTGTATATGCTGAGTTTTTCCAAATATAAATTAACAATCTGATATTTTGAGCAATTCAAGTCTGGCACGTTGGATGCGAAGGGTTGAAAATGTTGGGCTGTTATAGTTGGTATCAGAGCTTTGGCCCTAGGAAAACTTAGTATGTATGATAAATTTAATTATGAAATCACTTTCGTTCGATCTTGAATTCCTTCCTTTTGATTTGAATTTTCTTTGAATTTTGGAACACTTCCCTCGGTTCTAAAAAAATCTATTCTTGTCTCTCCCTATTTGTATTTACTTGATTCCGGAGCGTCCCATAGCTCCATTGTAGGAATTGTAAAAGAGTGAACTCTTTACAACGGCATTGATTCACTAGAGATTTCCGCATACCTGGTTCACCCTACTGCTATATTTTGCTATACCCGAATTCTATTTCTTGTGATCGGATGTTGAATTTCCTTAGAATTCTATATCGATCCTATTCTTGAAGTCACGGTTGATCCAATTAAGGTCACCCATGATTTATTAATCTATCCATCTTCCTTGTTGAGATTCAATTTTCTTATCTCACATTCAAACCTATCTTCTATTTGAATTCTTTTGATTAGGACCCCTCTTAATTTGAATCCCTATCTTTTTTTAAAATTCATTTTGTATTATCGAGTGAGGGAGTGTATTTGTAACTAATATAAAAATGTTTTATATATTGTGTTGTTTGAGTTGCTGATGACGACCTAGGCTTTCGATCGATTCGTCTGGTCAACGCTATCAATAGGAATTCCAAAACACTCGAACAGAGCAAAATGACACAATATTATTTTCAAGTTTGATAAATGAAATAAATTTGTATGATTATATTATAAATATATAAGTAAAAAATTTCTGGAATTTAATAGTTAATTAAATTGGTTGTTTGAATGATAATATTTGATTATCATGTTCTAAATGAATTTATAAACATGGATTATAAATTGATTTGGAATAGAAATGAATTCAAAATCAGGAGTTGAGAATTTAAAAATTTTCGATGATTTCAAACTCTGATTTTGAAGTTTTAAAATGTATATTATTTAAAGTATTTTTGGCAAAAAATGGTTCTCAAAGAATTTTCAAATGTTAAATTTCTGCTCTTCTATTTTGTCGCTGGAAAATGATTTCGGTGATGGCGGCCGCATCATCGACATCCATTTTCGAGTTTCGAAGTGGAGAGGCCATTCTGTAGCTCTGCTACACTTTTTTTTGGAAGTTAAATTTGATTTGAATTTCGTAAAGTATGATTTGAATTACAATTTATATATGATTATAAATTTGATATATATAAATATGTATGTATGTATGTATGTATATTCTCTAAAATTTTTGAAGATTAATCGAAAATTTAGTTCTTAAATTTATGTTAAAGAATGGTTTCAATTATAAATAAAGCAAAATTTTTGAATAAATGTCTAAACTTGAAACAAATTGAATAAGAAAATTTTACTTGTATGATACTCAATTGCATTTCATATATAACTTACCTAAATTATTCAGAAGTTAACTATGCAATTGGATGATGTACAATGTAAAATGATGTTAAAAAGAATTTATGATAAATTTTAGTAGTTGTAATAAGTGTAAATATACTTAATATATGTGATAAGATATATTAAGTGGAATAAAATTTAATTTGGAATAAAGAAGAATTAAATTTGTCGAATAAAATATGATTATAATAAATGACTATTCAAATTTATGATTTTAGAAAATTATTTGTAGAGGATAATTGGATAATAAGATAATGAATAAATGAGATAAATTAAATAAATTTTTGCTTTGAAGGAATTAATAAATTAACAATTGAATCAACTTAATGAAATACCTTCTTGAATATTAATTGATTTAAATTGAAATTTATATGATTAAAATTAATAGTTTGAACTAACAAATTTAAATTGAATAACTATTTATTGATTTAATATAAATGGATTTAACCAAATCGTTAAATATTAATTAATTAAAATTAAAATTTATATGGTTTTAAATTAATTTTCTTATGTTGACTTCAAACCTATTTTTCTTTCTAGTTGTTTCTATTCTCCTACCTCCTTCCTTTTTGGGGATGAAAAGTTTTGAGTAGGGGAGTGTGTAATGACCCGTATATTTTAGTGGTTTTGTTTATTAATTAATTGAATCTTGTGAAAATTAAATAATAAAATTTTTAATTGAAAACTTAATATTTGGAATACATCTATTTAAACATATAAATTGGTAGATTTTCATCAGAAAATATGGAAGTTTATTTTCTTGTGTAATTTTATTTCAATTTAAATCGGTTAATAACAGTTTAATTTAAAAGTGTTTCGAAACCTAAATGTGTCAACATGAGAAAATTTATTTAGAATACTCTAAATAAGCACTACGCCATTGATAGCCTATTGCAACGAAAATACAAGATGTTGCTAGCTACAATGTAACGATAGCTATACTGATTTTTGTCTATTACAAGATTAGCTTCAGGATGTTAGCATAGATATCAACACTATGTCGTAGTAGCTGGAGACTTATAAAAATAATATAAAAAATAAGTGCGGGCTGAAAAAAAAGCGGGCTGAAATAATTTTTAACGCGGGAAGCAAAAACAAAGCGGCAAAAGTTAACAAAATATTGAAGAGTTCACTTAAACGTACGTACTCCGCCGCTCAACCTCTCAAACACTCAAAATCAAAAATCTATTCTTGTGCTCAACTAAAAATCATGAAACAAATTTGGTTCAACTTGTTATTGAAAAATCTAATGGTCCTTGTAAGTTTATGTTAAGCATTCAGGTTTGTACAGTAAATGGAGTTTTGCCTGAGGTTTAGAATATTCGTCGAGGGAGGTAGTTTTAGGTTTTTCAATGGGTAGATCCTTGTTTGTCAAGGAAAGGCATGGTTGTCGTGTAATTTTGAGGAGCTCCGATCACTGGAAGCGAAACGCGGCAGTAGCAGGTCCAAGGAAAGGAGGCACGGTTGCTTTTTGATTGGGGCTATTGAGCTTTGCGCAGAGATTTTGATCTCGGAGTTGCTGCTATTTAACAGAACGCTTTTGCTGCCTGAGATTTTGATCTCGGAGTTGCTACTATTCAACAGAACGCTTTTGCTGCCTGCGACACAAGAAGCCCACTTATCTTCCCCAAGCCTAGACGTCCTGTTAACTCCCTTCAGTGGCAGATATGGTAATTTTTTTTTATTCTTTCTATCTTATTATCTGAATATTTAATGTCCTTGTAGTATTTTTGTAACGACTCGAAGATTTTATAAATTAAATTGTCATATTAATTAGATTTTGTGAATTAAATTTATAAAGAAATATAATTGTTATAATTTGTAAGGAATTAAATGTTAAGAATTAACCTATGAAATTTTATGTTGATTAAAATAGACTTAATTAAAAAGGTTGCATCGAATAAATCCTATCTATTTGAACTTAGTTGATTGGTATACAAATTTATAATAAAATGAGTTATTGCAAGAGATTGAGATTTGAATAAAATCCTAATGGATGAAATAGTAGAAAAGATTATACCTAGATTTGTGTAATAAACCTTTGGTAACGGTAATTGGAATAAATTAAGGAAGTATGTTATTATATATTTATTTTAATAACTTGAAAGGAATCCCAACCAATTCAAGTTAAATGTTGCACTTGGTCATAAATTGAATATAAGAGAACTAATATAAATATTGAATAAATTTTGGAATAGTTGTAATAAATGTTAATTGAGTAAAGCCAGTGTATGTAAGTAATTACAATATTGGGGTGTAAATAACGAACCTCTAAAAGTGTAATTAAGAGTTAAGGACAATATTTATTGTACGTTACTTATTTTATTAGGATGTTAAGTTAATTTGTAATCAATTTCAATTAATTCACTAAGCAGTAAATGTGAGTAATTTCAATGTCGTTATTAATTATAAGCGTTACTTTTATAATTATGATTAATGGTGGAATTAATACGAGAAGTAGGTAAAGTAATAACTAGGGAAGTAATATGTTACAAATTAAATATAACCTGAACTTAAGTGTAAGTAAAAGGTTGAAATTGAATCTAATCCGTTTAATTGTAAACTTATTAAAATAAATTGGATTCAAAGTGTAATAAAAGGATTATTTTAAGAAATTGAAATAAATACTATAATTGGTGAAATAATTTACATTTAAAATTTGAGATGAGAATTTGTTTAAGGAATTAAATTGTAAGTAAATAAAGGCGATAAAATTTATGAATTATAGAATTTGAATTTTAATAATGAGTTAATTTATTTAATTTATAATAGTTGGATTTATTGCAAATGAATAAAAATCAAATATGTAATTATTACGTTAATTTAAAAATTAAGTTGAAAACTGGAAATATTTATGTGATAATTTTAAATCCAATGGCAAACCCTTTTGTTTGAAATTTATGATTGGAATAAATATAGGTTAATTCAATTAAAAGGAAATTTTGGAAATTTATTTATAATTTTGAATTTTATGAAATCAAAGATTTATATTGATTTAATCTTTAATAAATTGACATTTAAAAATTGTTAAATCATTTTAAATGTTTGAGAATTATTAAGTGATAAAAATTTCCAATTCTAAAACTGAAATATAAAAAAATGGGATTTATTTACTAGTTCTTAATTTATTAATTAATATAAAAATAGTCATTTTTGTCACGGACTCGGATTTCGATGAAACCAGTTTCATCGGATCCGTAACAGTGAATTATTGTAGGGTTTCAAGTTTCGTAGCGATCGGACTTGTCGTTTGATCGTACGAACGCAAAACGCCTTAAAATCGATTTAATTGAAATCAATTTGAAAATATTGATTTCAGCATAACTTCTTCATACGATGGAATTTGGACGTGAAACTTTTTCCATCGCGTTCAGAATATTTTTAAACACCTATTTTGATATATGGGTTTAACCAATTTCGTTCCGGGGTCAGAACGGGCTTTTTGGGCCAATTATCATTCAGCACGTTTGTTTATCAGATCCATATACTCTAGTTTCTAACCTACCTATATAAACCTAGATATAAACCATAGCCTCCGTCTATTCTCATTTGTTTGTGCGTTCATTTCCTCAGCTCCTCCTCTTCCCAATGGCTGCAAACACTAGATCCAAATACAATTCAAAAATCAAATCCAAAGCAAAAAAATTCAATCTCCTCAAACCATAGCAAATTACATATGGATTTGAAGCTCTCGACGAGCACAACCTAGATCTACAGTTCGTTTATCAATCTGAATCCATGTGTGGCCAGAAATAGGCGAATTATTAACGGCCGTTCATTGCTGTTTGATGATCTTCGTCGGATCGCCGAATCAGAGGTACAGTCGCGTGGAGGGGGACGAGTGGAGTGCATCAGGGTCGTTCATCTTGTCGATTGATGGTTGGATGTTGCATGAAAATTGGATTTAGGGTTAAGGGACATGGCGGCTGCCGGCTGTTTTTGGCGTCGTTCGTGATTTGGGGTGGTCGAGAGTGGGCCACGAGGGGGCGGTGGAGGTAGTAGGTGGCTGCGGCATGCTCAGGCCAGCACCTTGGTGGCCGTGGTTGTCGCGAAACCGTGATGTTAGGGTTCGGCTTCAGTAGTTGGCGCGTGCGTGTTTATTGAAGATGGAGAAGGTGAGTGATGACGTGGAGAGTGTTGTTTATATTATTTATTTTATAATTTAATTTTTGTTTCCAAATCGTTTAAATCGAATAACTTTTGCATACATGATCCGATTAACGTGCGATTTATTTTGTTAGGATCGTAACTAAACTCCGGATCTGTTAACGCTGGTTTGGTTGGATTTGGAGACTGTTCATTTTTTGGGTCTAAATTGGATTTGAATTCAATTTAAATCCAAAAGGAGAGTGTTTTAACGCACTCACAACTTCTAAAATTTCCTATGTCTATTAAGTTGACTTAAGATATAAGTAGAAATTTATTTATGACTGTTTGGCATGTTTTATTCATCATCTCTGTTAAATCGCGTTTATTAAATTTAACTGTTAATTAATCTTATTATTTCATATAAATTGACAGTTAAAATTTATTTATTTGCATATAAACTGATAGTTAAACAGTTAATAAATTTATTATTGAATATAAACTGTTAGCTAATAGCTGTCATTTATTTCCTGTTATATTTTATATGCTATATATTGATGTATGTTTAAATTGAGTATGATTGAAATAAATTGGTTGATGATTGATATTGGATGAATGGATGATGTTTCTATCTTATATAAACTGCAAGTTATCATGCATTTTCATTTCATTCATGATTGCGGTTTGAAATGATATACAACCACATTTTTATTTTTAAATTGCGGATTAAAATGATAAATATCTGCATCACTTGACATAGGATAGAAAATTATATACAGGCACCGCGGTATATATATATAAAATTATTTTTGAAATGATTTTTATGGATTGGATATGATACAGTTTAATAAATATTAAATTTGGATATGATATAAATATATTTTATATATACATACATAGTTCAATTGTTGAATTTAAACTATGCATAAATCTGTTAAATGAAAATGAATAAGTTGAAAAATGGCATTTGATAATTTATATTATACGATTAAGTACATGTTTAAGATCTTATATATATAGAGAGTTATAAATGATTCAAACCAATTAAGATTGAAAGATAAATTGGAAACTTAATTGGAATTGAGCTTATTTGAAAATTTAAGTCCATAAGTTGATGTTAACTTATTAAAATTGGAAATTTTAAAGGTATGATATTTATAACTGGATTTAATGAATAATTCTAGTATAAATAAAATGGAAGAAAATTTTAATGTTACTAAATTTAGTTTATTTTAAATGGTTATGGATTTATCATGTAAACCTTTCAAACTAAATAATAGGAAAATGAATTATTGATTTGAAATTCCCAACCTTAGTTTTGAAATTCATTAAATACTCAAAGTTTGAAAATATTGAAATCGAAGTGTTTTATTCAAACTGAAAGTGAATCTAAAAGTTATGGGTTTAGACTGAATTTAAAGTGAATAAAATTGTGAAGGTATGGAAATTATTTACTTTTAAAGAAATTTTAAATTCAACTATTTTATTTTATATATTGTTGAATATCCAAACCATTTAAGTTTTGAAAGTTATGGTTTTAAAACTATGGATTTCTAAGTATTATATTGAAAGTTAAAATTCAAATATTTGGTTCCGAGGTATTATAAATTTAAAATGGCATGATTTTGGGAAAAGAAATATATTTGAAATAAAATGATATCATATTTATTTGGGTTTTAAATGGAAATGATATCGTATTTATGGGTTTTGAAATGGATAATTATATTCTGGTTTTAAAAGTATAATTATTTTAAATGACCGCGGTGTTATAATAACGTTTGGTCGTTGAAGAGACCGGGATCGGAAGTTGTCATACTCTCTGCCAACCCCGAAAACCACTTTAACAACCGTGTACACGGTGGAGACGCCAAAATGAAGTAGGATGGTGGTGGCGTTTCCTTTAAAGTAAATACATAGACCCGACTCCCGTGAGTTGGCATAAGGTGGCTAAAACAGGAGCGATCGACGGGTTAATAAGGTAGCACCTTTGATCGGACACATCCCTTCGATATTATACTTTGACTTTGGATTGATTCGGTGGCCACTTTTGATTTTATTTAGGGGTGTGGCTCAAGGTGGGCAGTAGGTGCGCGCTACGCGTTACCACCGACCCGAAAGCGTAATTGGTATATCTACCCTGGCATTGCCTAGTTGTGCCGTGTCACCTACCCTATCACGCCTTGTACGAGTTTCTATTTGTGTCATACCTATGGAGTATCCTCTGGTAGCCTCCCGATCAGGAGGTATTACGGTACTGTATAGACTATTGGCATTATTTGTGTTAAGGGCTATATGGGTAACCCCTTAACGCTATTAAAAAGTAAGTTTATTTTACAAATAGACACTACTAATAGCGCAATATACTATATAGTAAATAGTTTAACGGATCCCTAGGAGATGTAAAACCCGAGCATCTCTTGAGTTACTGAACTCATATTTATTTCTGTTAATTTAACTCACACAAGATCTTTTAGTTCTGACTCGAGTGTTTTTGCCTTTTCAAATTCGCTCGGGTCAGTCCGAGCGTTTCAGGATCGAAGACTTAGATCTGGAGGACGAAGACGGAGATTTCTACTATTATTATTAATTATATTCCACTACACTATTTAATTCCGCCGCATTGATTATGATTGGTATGTGAACTCTGATATTTATTGTATAAAGAAGAATCAAATGTTTGTAAACAGTTTATGAACTGTATATTTATTATTATATTTTATCCTTCCGCCGTGAGGTTCCATTTTGTTTTTTTTCTTTCCCTGTTTCCTTATTTACCCCATGACAATCCGCCCTTCCGTATGGTTTAAATTGGCACGTGTGTCGATTTAAAGCGTGCGAAAAGGCGGGACGTTATAATTTTTCTGACCATAATTAATTATTATGCAGTCAATTAGAAGTGGACTATTCGAATCTGAAAGCAGGTGTTGAGTTCATTGATATTTATCTAAGCAAGGTAAAATTTGATTTTGATTTATGCCTAATTCTTGGTTTATGTATAACGTGACAAGATTTAAGTACTAATTTTTAGTTTACTATTTGCAGAACGGAGAAAATCAAGCAGATTCAACGCCGAGTATTATGCGGATGGTTTGGTATGTAATTATGAGTTGGATGGTGGTGGTTGTTCGGTAGTGGATGGTTGGTTGATGCAGTGTTGAAGTTGAAGGAGACTTGGGTGAATTTTTGTGATAGTGAGTATGTAATAGTTTTCAGTGGGATTTGGTGGTGGTGGTTTCTGGTGTTGTATGGCAATGGAGATGGTTGTGGTGATGATACTCGAAGGAGCAGTTGATGTAGTTGTAAGAGGAGGCAGTGGAAGTATGCAATTACCTTAATAAACAGGTTGAACTGCTTGGCTAGCCTCATATATTGCTCCTGTAAATGAGAAATTCACGATTTATTCTGCCTGGAGGACGCTTACGCCAACAGGAGTCAGGTGAAATGTAATTTTGAACTGTAAAAAAAGAAGGAAAAAGAACTTGAGTGATTAATTGCATGAATTAAGCAGCTTATCTGAATGAAATTTAACTCAATCACACGGAAATTGAAGGACTGAAGCACAGACCGTTGAGAAGGCTTTCTGGAGATGGGTATCAAGATGATTGGCAGGTATATCCAATATCTTACATCTTACATCTCTCACTACTTCTCATGATATGGGGGAAATTTTGCTCCTTCATTTGAAGGACCTGATACCCTACTCCAATATAAATTTCTACATCCATTTAATTTAGAATTAAGTTTCTTTATCGTAAGAAAAAGGAAGAATAAAAAATTGTTTTGAACCAGCTTAATTCTTCAAAATGTGGAATATCATCATGAACCGCTGAATGTGATTATACAATAACCATTGATGGAACTGAAATTTTGAGGGACTTATACAGTTCGAGTCACACCGGGATGATTTATATGATAAATAACATACTTACAAAGATTTTGTGAATTTGAGGGGCTTATACAATGGAGTCGATATCAAAGATTACAAACATCATCTTGTTCACTGAAGTATTAACACATATACATAAATAGGCAGTAATACTAACTCATGTTTTCGATTAGATAGGAGAATGCATAGGGAAATAGTGGAGATCCAATTTCAAAACCTTGCCGTACCCTTACATGCATCGTAAAGCAAAGGAGTGCATAAAGGTTTACTTGGTAAAGTCGCCCATGACAATGCATTTTGTTGTGCCAAGAAACATGAAAATCCTTGCAGTTCCATTGTGCCAGCTTCACGACAATGTTGAGGTATCACACATTCAGATTTGCATATCATCTTTCATTTGCAGATTATATGTTTTAGTTTCCTAATGCTTGCATTGCATATATGTTGCAGACATATGGTGAAATAATTGCTGCGCTACCTCAGCTGTTGTCCAAATACTCCTTTAACTTCGTTGAGGATTGATGTTTCCATTAGAATGTTATATTACTCTCTCTTGTTTTGTTAGTGCTTGTATTTGGAATTCCTTTTCAATTTCTGTTATATTGCTTTGAACTTTGAACAGTAGTCCAAATTATTAAACAATATAGTGGTTGAGCTTTTATCAGATGTAAATAGCTCATTGTTTCTTCTGATATGGTGATCATCATTCGAAATGTTTGGGTAGAACACTCGAAATATTTGGGTGATATGTAGCAGCTGATGTATTGATCATCAGTAAACAGTGATGGTTTTATGTGCAACACCTAGTATTTTTATGACTAATTTATCCACTGCATGAGTGTGTGTAGTCGTGCATACATGTTTACAAGGTTATACGACTATTTAACTTGTATGTAAACATTGTTCTACGCATAACAGTGTGATCGGAGCTAAAGTATGGTCCTATGGATTCAGTCGGATGGGGTTTGCGTGGTGAACCGACATATGAGATCAACAGGAGTTTTGATAGGTAACTAACTTTCCATTTTCTTCTTTATTTTCATTTTATTTCCTCGTTCACTGTAATATATAGAGAATTAATTGCAGTAATGATGCCCGGTCTAATTTTTAAGATGGTGAGATAAGAAGAGCTTTGTTGAGATATTAGCATTAAATGCAAGAGAAGTTGTGAAAGGCCAATTCTTTTTGCATCCTAGCTTTTACGATTACACTCAAATTTGATCCATGTTCAGATTTGATCCAGACGTGAGTATCGTAAACCACTACATCTGAATGTGACGTGAGTTACTAATACACTCCTAAAGTTAACTGAGGTTTCTTCTTATTCATGGCTTTCATGAGGATATCATGAACTATGTTACAGACTTTAGATTTTTAAATCTGTGTTTGTTTATCAGCAAAGTTATATAGAAGACTTGTTGATTTAAGCATAAAATTGTTGTGTTGCTCTTGGGATGCCTACATTAGTTACTGGACTGATAAATGAATTTGAAAAAAAATAAAGGAAAATCAAAGAAGCCAGCTGAAAGCGAAGATTATTCTCCAGAACAAGAGGAACCTAGTGAAGATGATACTTCAAAAATCCAGTAAAGGTGCGTTATAGCTGAAGATTTAATTTTATGTTGGTAATTATATACTAGCTTCCTTATTTGAACCGAGATTTGTTTTTATGTAAAGGCGATCATATTTACCTTAGTTTTGCTTTGACTTGGAGTATAATTTCTGAATTGATTAGTGATATATGTTCTGGAAAAATTGGTTTGATATCCTTTTGCTGTCTAACTTTTTTCATTTAATTTGTATCAGTCCAACGAATCAGATGGAGAACTTTTTGTTAAAACTCGCCAGCGGAAAGAAGGAAAGGTGTACAAGACTGATACTTCGGTAATAAAGTAAAGAATTGTAAGAATTTTATTTTCTCTTCAATCAGATGTCAAAAAATGCTTCATTTTGCGCATCGACATTTCTGTAGAATTAGATCCTATTTTGTTGAAACCTATAGCAGGATATTTTCTTAATCCATTTTAAAACTGATAATAGATATTGCAAAAAAATTCTTGTTTAAGAAACTTGTTTCAGAATTGTTAATTTTATTTAATGTTACATTTTGAAACTGCTTTATTTTGCAGGATAAGATTGAAAAAGCAATAGGTGAAGGAGGAAGTGATGGAGTTGTTCAAGAAATGATTTTCGATGGAAAGTTGCGCGGTCCATCTTGGCTTATAGGACGACACATAAAGTCTATAGAAGTTTCAAAATATGCCCCACAACAAGCACATACAGGAGCTGGCAGCGAAGATAAAGGAAAATATAGATGACGAAGTTGAAGCAAAGGTGAACAAGAAGGTCCAAAATGAATTTGATGCAAAGGTGAACCAAAAAGTTCGGGAGAACTTGACATGGGTGCTTAAGAAATTAGGCAAAGCAAACCCTGACATGCAAATTGATGTTGGGGATCTTTGTGCGACCGTCTGCATTGATGGCACTGGAGGCACTAGAGGCACTGATGGCACTGATGGCACTGGAGGCTCGCAAATATGATTGTACTGTTAATAAGTAGAATTTAGTATGTACTGTTAATAATGTTGCCATAGATATGATATAATGTTGCAGTAGTATAATGTTGCAGTACATTTTCAATTTAAATTGCAAAAGGTGTTTCCATAGATATGATATAATGTTGCAGTATGTGATGTTAAATGTGGTAATAAACTGGCAAAGTGTTGCTACTGGATGGTAAAAGTGTTACCATAGGTTAATGAATATGGGCCCCACAACAGGGTTCCGTAAAGGTGGGCCACAGAATTAGTGGGCCCCACAATGTTGGCCCACGTGTTGGGACCCAGATTGTGGGGCCCACTTTTTAGTAAATTTGGTACCGTGGCAACAACAGAACCGATGTTGCCCTAGGGCCGTAAAGATGTTGCCTTTGACTCTAGGGCAACGCGGCAAAATGCATCACCGAGAAAGTGTTTCCTTAGCCCTTTTTTAGCCTACAACAACATTTTTTGGCACTTTCTGCATCACTTCTTGGTGTTGTACTATGCAATCTATGGCGTAGTGAAGACTGCGTAATTCATTTCGCAAATTTCGGACGTTTCTTGCTCCGTTTTGATTCTTCCATACGGAATAGCAACGTATATTGGTATCCATATCGACTTTTGGTCGGATGACCGTACCACTAATATTTGTATGTCGTTTTGATCATCTCGTCGTGCTGATCTCTGTAGTATATTCATTTTTGTACTTTAGTCTTGGTACACGGTAGAAACCGTGAAACGGATAACCATATCAGTAGCAATTTTGGACCTTTTGTTTTCCCCTGTGCCTTTTGATTTTCCAATTGATAAATTTGAGCAGCCAATATCATTTACCACTGTCATTTATTTTGAAAAAACCAATGCTGGACTCTTACTATACCTACCGGTTCAAATATGTTTCTTTCCTTTGAAACTAGTATAATTTAAATTAGAAAAAAATTTACTTGCATGTTCATATTTTTTTCAAAGCTTGCACGTCATCTCCTCTAACTTTCCTTCCTCCTTTCTTCCCCCTCTCTCTCTTGCATCCAACACTGTTCTTGCATCTCCGCACCCAAGGCGCAGCCACCTTGGCCGAGCTCACGTCCCAAGCTGTCATCACCGCCCACGTTCTTCCTTCTCTCCCCTCTTTTCCCTGTCGCATGAGCACAGCCGAGTTTCCTCCTCCACCTTATCCTCTTCGCACCTCACCCCTGTAGGGCATGCCTCACCAGACCCAAGCACTTTCAATTACCACCTTATTTCGTCTCCCTGGATCTGCTTTCCTCCCCTCTCCTTCTCCTCTGGTTAATTGCAAGTGAGATATATATTAACTATATGGGTAGTATTTATATAGTATAAGATTCATTTATCAAAAACATATATTCGTAAGAGTATATATCTATATATGTCAGTTTATGTTATATATTTATATATTTGCCAAAAACATAGATCTGTTGGTTCCTAAGCATATTTGTATATCACTATTTTGTATATAATAGTATACATATAAGCCTTAATAACAAATGTTTACAGTATAATTTATATGAAGGTTAGCATGCATTGGTTCTAAGGTAAAGTGTATATATAAGTGTACATATTTTTTGATTTAAGAACATATGTGTTTAAAACTGAGTCTGCTTGTTTCATTAACATATAACAATTTAGTGTAGTATATATATGTTGCTGTTTTAATTTATATATAAGTCACGTGTGCAATTTCTGTGGTATATATGCATATTTTATTTTGTCATTAATGATACTTAGGTCTGTATTATATATATTATTATGGGCATTAGAGCTATTTGGATATATATATATATAATTTTAATAGTCTACATATATAGTGTTATACGTGTAATATTTTATATTTATATTAGGTCCGTTTTACATAAGAGTTTATATATATTTACTACATATATTAGTTATACAGTTCATATATATGTCAAGCTGTGATTTTAGTTTATATAGTTATAAGTTTATAAAGTTATAAAAGTTCATAACGGTATTTTTTTAATATATATTATATTTGATTATAGCGTGTTATTTATACATGTAGTTAACAAAGTTTGTTAACATTTACTTTTCTGTTATCCATTGTTTTTAAATATTGTATGTTAGTATATGGTATAACTTAGTATAAAATTGTATAGAGTTCTACATTGGTCTGCAAAAATCCTTGGAGCATACACATATTGTACGTTGTCTACAAGTGGAGGTAATTTACATATTTTTTTGTAGTTTAATTATATAAATATTCACATTTGTTGTAAATGTAGTATGCATATCTTTTAGTCTTCATTTATATACTTTTAATGTATATGGTATGTGTTTATATATTGGGTAGCATATATATATATATGGTTATATAATGTATAGGATTTCGGTAACTAGTATAATGTATAAATTTAATATTGATTTAAAATGTTTATGTGTTTTAATTTAAGTATTGATTTTTCAATATTAAATGATGATGTTTTATTTTAATATGTGTTTTAAGAATGTAATATCAGTTTCAAACTATATGAATATTTTATTTAAAAATCTGTCCTAAATTAAAATATTGACTGTAAGAAAATTTAAATGACGAATATAATATATATATTATGTTCATATATCTAGCTGATTCTGATTCATTTCATCATTTTCCCATTTATCAGCTTTTTCCGTCGTGCCTCTATTCTTCATCGAATTGTGTCCATCTAGCTTTTCTTTTGAAGCCGTGCTTGCTTTTCGTTACTCAATTACTTTGACTATACTCACTAACCTCGAAAGGTGAGCAATCACTCACGATTAATGTTCTTGTATTTATTAAATTTGATTTCAATTGAAACGACAATTGAAATATGCTGCTTTTTTACATTGTTATATATATATATATATGCTATCTGTTCACCTGTGACATCTAACACCATTATCTGTTATTTATACTGATGATATGCCTGTATATTATTATTATATCTGTTGTCACTCTACAAGTTTGCTGTTAGTATAGAAATCACTATGTGTTGATATGATATGTACCCGAACGGACTTTGGAATGAGAGAAAATCATTATGGGTTGAAATGATAAACCCAAGCGATTTTCAATTGAGTTGAATTTGGGATTGTGGGTTGAAATGATATATAGACGTATATATTTAAATTGCGGATTGAAATGATAAATATCCATATCACTTGACCACAGGATAGAAAATTATATACAAACACCGTTGGTCTATATATAAATATTTTGAAAAGGTTTTCTATGGTTTTTGGGAAGAAATATATGGTTTTATATAAATATTGATTTTAGATATTATATAAATTCTATTTTATATGTGTAATTAAATTCCTAAATTAGTTAAATTCTCGACTTAAGCTATGTAAAAATTTGTTTGATATAAAATAAGTTTAATAATAAGTTGATTTTATTAAAACATAATATGGATAAGTATTTATTTAAATTATATATTAGTATAGAGTTACAATGATTTAATAAATTAATCGAGACGATAGATTTGAAATTGATTGAAATTGCACTTAATTAAGAATTTATTTAATTAATCGAGTTGAAACTTATGGAATTTGAAATTTTAAAAGATACGATTTTATAACTTGATTTCGAATAGTGATTTAAATAAATATATCAAGTTTGAATAAATTAAGGGAAATATTTCAGTTCTTTGAAATTTGGAGTTTATTTAAATGATATTGAATGTATTAACTAAAATTTTCAAAACTAAATAATAGTAAATTGAATTTGATATATGTATATAGTTTTCTAATTTGGTTTTGAAATTTTGAATATTTAAAGCTTTGAAATATATTGAAATGGTTTATTTTGTAGTCAAATCTGTATTTGAAATTGATATGAATTGAAATGGATTATTGAAAAATGAATAGAGTTGAATTTTATGAATTGAGAGTTGATTTAAATTGATTTTTTTATTCGAGTTGATTTGAATTAATTTGTGAAGTCGAGGAAAATATTTTATTTTATAAAGTAATTTTAAATTTAAAACTATTTTATTATATATACTATTTGAATATCTAAACTATTTAAGTGGTGAAAGTTATGGTTTCAAAGCTATGAATTTCAAAGTATTATGGAAGGGTTATAATTTCAAGTGTTTGGTTTCGAAAGTGTTGTAACTTTGAAAAAATGATATGACTTTTGAAATGGGTATATTTGAAATGGAAATTATATATTATTTGGTTTTGAAATGGAAATATTTTGGTTTTGAAGTATAAACTATTTTGAAATGATCGTGGTGTAATAATAACATTTGGTTGTTAAAGAGATCGGGATCAGAAGTTTTCATACTCTCTGCCAACTCCGAAAACCACTTTAACAACCGTGTACGCGGTGGAGATTCCAAAATGAAGTAGGATGGTGGCAACGTCCTTTGATGTATGAACGTGGACCTGACTCCCGTGAGTTAACATAATGTGGCTAAAACAGGAGCAATTGATGGGCTAATGAGGTCGCTCCTCTGATCGGACACACTCCTTTGATACCATTCTATTACTTTGTGATTGATTTGGTGGCCACTTTTGATTCTTTGATTTGGGGGTTTGGCTCGGGTTGGGCGGTAGTAGCTACTACGAGTTACCACCGGCTTGGAAGTGTAATTGGTACGTCTACCCTGACATTGCCTAGTTGTGCCATGTCACCTACCCAAGCGTGCCTTGTACCGTTTGATTTGTGTCATACCTAGCAGTATCCTCTGTAGCCTCCCAATCAGGAGGTATTACGGTACTGTATAGACTACTGGCACTACAAAATGTGTTAAGGGGTATATAGATAACGCCTTAACACTATTTTTAAATATATTATATTTTACTTTAGACATTATTATAATAGCGTATATTACTACATAGTCGATAGTTTAACGTATCCTTAGAGGATGGTTATCCTAAACATCCTTTGAGTTACTTGTATTTCAGTTGTTATTTCACTTGAGATGGATTTATTGATATAATAATGTTAATCCTGACTCGAGTGTTTTGTGTTTTGCTTCACGCTCGGGTCAAACTAGGTGATACATCTTTCGAGACTCACCTTTGGAGTTGGAGCTTCGCTTGAAGATCCAGCTATCTATCCAGCTTTCAGATATTCTGTTGATTCTAGTGATGTATTCTGATATTGTATTTGACTATGGTATTCGAGACTTCTGTTGTATCTTATTAACTCTGATGTATATGTGGTAGCTTCATGAACTACTATTCTTTTGTTTCCGCTGCATTATGGTTATATTACTCTATGTCTGTGATTCTGTGACCATTTATTATTGTATATGCTGAGTTCTGCCAAATATAAATTAAAAATATGATATTTTGAGCAATTCAAGTCCGGCATGTTGGATGCGAAGGGTTGAAAATATCAGGTTGTTACACAAGGAGTGATGCATGCTAAGCATATACAGAATACTTTTGCTCCATATCCCAAACTATGTTCTCCATATAGTCAGATCACTTTACCGCAATTCCTCTTTGATACCATTCCTCTACCTGTCTCTGATGATGCTATGAGTGTATCTGCTACATTTCCAAATAATGGTGTGTCTTATTCTTAGATAAAGCAAAATATGATGTCTGATACTCCTCATTTCAACCATATAGCAGTCAATACCCTTGATAAAATTCTAGCACTCTTTCATGTCATGCCTTCTTACTGGATAGTTAATCGAGCTAATGCAAATCAAGTGCAAATTAGTAATCAATGTAAGGTTGTCCGGTCAAGCCCTCTTGTTGAAAACAATGCACCTTGTCACAAAACTCTTGGTCCTCTTTATTCTCCAGCAAACCAAAGAAAGCTAGTAGATACACTTCTAAACACTTCAAATATCTAGAAATGTTGATAAATTCTTGTTCCTCCTCAAGAAGTAGTTTCTACAATAGTTGAGTTTTGGAAAAGTACATTTGTAGGATTCATTTTAGATGATGATCTTATTATAGTATTGTAAAGAGACTCTTATCTAATCTTTAGAGAATTAGGGGATCCTTAAAAGTGATATTTGATAAGGATATGTATTTCTTTGATTTTGGAAATAAAGAAAAGTGTCATATGGTTTTGGAAACTGACCCTTGTGTTATTGACGGTGAAGTGTTTATAATCACCCGTTAGAGCCCTATGGTTGATACTACTCGAAACATGTTTTTATCCATTCTAGTTAGGATAAGCTCACTTGTATCCCTTCCTCCCTTCAGTCTCTTGAGGGCCTAGACCAGTTAGCTATAAATATTTGCAAATTTATTTGTTTTGATGAAAATCCCAAGTGAAGAGATTATCTTGAGTACGCTAGAGTGCTTATTGATGTCACTCCGGCTAGGCCGCTACCTCCATAGTTATTTGTTGTTGTTTCTGGCAACAAAATAGCATATCTTTCAGTTTCGTACTTATAGCAGCCTCTGATTTGTACGCACTGCCATTCTTTTAGTCAAATAGAATCCACCTATATTCATCTCCCATACTCTGCTAACCCTAATCCAATCCTTTCTCAAATTCTTTAAAAACTTTCGTTGCAAAAACCTATGCCCATGAAATAAAGAGATAAAGTTGCTCTTAATAATTTGAGGTCTTTACCAATTCCATCTTCTCTCGGCCCTCCTTCTACTGCTTCACCCCTTTTACCATGCTTGATACTACCGATCTAGCTAAACTGACTGCTTACTTTGCTACTATCTTCTCTCATGGCATGTATCCTAATGCAAAGCACTCAGATGATAGGATTTTGTCCTTTGATGACACTCCTCCAACTTCAAGCAAGCATCCTCCTTGCTTGCAAAATCGGGATGATCTTGGTGATGGAATAAAGTACAGTATTGTTGATCTATTTTCGGCTTAGATTGTTGTTTTGTATGGCACTTTGGTTATTGTCATTTTGTTTTGTGTGAGATGCAATTGCTATATTATGTTGCTATGGGCTATGTTCACGTTTGTTTTGTTTGAGTTATCGCAGCTCTGGTATTTTAACCAAACACCTATTTTAAATAGGACTAATAAAAAGACAAGGCATTTTAAATCTGCTTACCTTTTAAAATAGTACATCATGTATATATTGTATCTTACAAAATTATTTTATAATAATGTTTATGAATTAGGGTAACGGTTTTATGACGACCCAGAATTTTTGGATTTGAAATTGAAATATTTAATTAATTTTAAATATTTAATTAATTTTAAATATTTGAAAGTTAGTTTAACTTGTATTTCAAATATCACTATTTGGTTGATAAATAAACTATTGAATTAAACAATTGGAAATCAGGTAAAATATGAATTCTGGGGTTTTGAGTTTGTTAAAAATAATTTGAAGGTCTTTAAAATTTATATTGATAATACTGGAGATAATAGAACTGTTTTTAAAAAAAAAATTGAATTTAAAACTGTTTTTCCAGTTTGAAAATATATTGTTTAAATCGATATTTAAAAATAGCCTTTTAAGGCACAGTCTCGGAATTCGATGAAACTGGTTCCATTGGATTAGTAATAGTGTATTAGTATTGGATTCCAATTTTTGTAGTGTTTGGAGTGATCGTTTGGCAGTACGATAGATAAACGCGCTGAAATCTATTGAAAATCCAATATTATAACTGGGTCCAAAAAGCTATCTTCTCCATACGATTGAGTTGGGCTTCGAAACCTATTCCATCGTGTTTGTAATAGGGGTATAACATTATAAATGCCTGGCGACATGCCTTGATTAGAGTTAAAAATTTTGAGTTGCATTTATCGAGACAATTTAAAATTTGAATTTAAAATTATATATATATATATATATATATATATATATATATATATTTGACTGAACAATGCTTTTACGATTTACTATACGTGTTCATCCGATAAACACGTGTTTCCCTGTCATTTTTAATCACGTATAGATGTTTTCTCTTCATCTAAAATAATAAAATATAAAGACTGTCTTCCGGTAGAAAATCAAATGAAATAAAATCGAATTCATATTAAAAAAATGGCTTCCCTCTTCTTCTTTAATCGCGAGTATTTCCCCTTTTCATTTAATTAATCGTGCGCCTCTTCCTTTCAAATTCTTGGTCGCATCATTTTCAAATTAAGGCCGCGATTTTCGCTCAAGCAGTAATCGAAATGGGCAGCTCGAGGAGCGTGGTGACCTGGCCTTTTTCGCGATCAAGCAAGTTCGAAAGTTGCCGCTGATTCCTCCATTAATTCAAATCGCGAAGCTGGTTCATGGTTCGTGCACTCGCATGCGATGAAGGGATTCAACGGAGAGGTGAAGCCAGGCGCGAGTTACTTCGGGATTGTCGAACGTCCATTGTTGGTGAAGCCTAGGGCGGTAGGTGATGTCATCGGCAGTGAGGTACAATGTTTTTCTTCTAATTTTTATCTGTTATTTTTTATATTAGTTTGATTAATGAATTTAATGAATGTTTGTATACACTGAAGTCGAGAAATAATATAAAGTTAAAGTAGGAAAAAAATTGGGGTAGTAAAGTAAATTTTGTTATTTTTTATAAAGAAAACAAATTTTGAAAATAAAATATATATAAATATACACATCTATTTTAATAGGAAGACAATAAAACAAGGAATTATTTTGTATTGATAAAATTTGAAAGAAATAGGAATTTAAAAATTATTATAGAGTTTATATAAAAGTTAGATTATTTTTTTAAATGTATATAGTTATTTTTAGTATACGTGGTTTCATGGGAAAATAATAAACAAAATAATTGTACACATTTTTAATTTACGAGTTTATTTTAGACAATGGATATGGTGATTAATTTGTTAAATTTGCTTATTTGATTTATTATAGTTATTAAAAGGTGTTAAAAAGGGAAACTATGAGTTGAATAAAAATGTAGTCAACTAAATTATTTAATGATAAGTGAATATTCGATTAGTTCAAATATTAATAAATTATTTAATGTTTATTCAAGGTCTAAATCATAGAGAAGACAAGCCAAGTTGGGCTGGGTTGCAATTAGAATAAAAGGTGAGTTAATCTCACTCATTTGGATTCCGTTTAAATTTAAGTAGTAAAATTTAAATTTTCAATTGATTACTTGAAATTGTCCGGATGTGATAATATAAATATATATATAGTAGTATATAGTATATATTGGAGTGATTGATTTCCCGTATTATATAGCGGATGAGACCCTATGCGCCCTGCGTAATAGCGGATGACCCCATATACCGCAATATTCCACCTCGAAGTGGAATTGGTATTTCATATTGTGCTAATATCTATGGATGCAGGGAAACAGGTTGGAGGGATCCAACGGGATTCCTCAAAATTATTTAGATTGTTTAATATTGTGTGATATGGTTTATTTGATAATCTGTGATAAATTATAGTGGTAATTGGAAATATTGGATGCTATGGTTTGATTGAATATATTTGTGTATACTGAGTTGTCAAAAATATATAGATTGGATCCTTGAAGGGAAATTAAAAGGAAAATTCATAAGTAAATAATTATAGAGGTTTGGAAGAATAAATTAGAAGAGGGTAAAAGTTGATTTTTAAATTCTATAATAAATTCCGAGTGTGTAAAAGGAGATTTTTGAATAAATGGGGAATAAATGAATTTTTAAAACTTAAGTGATATTATTCAAAGGAATAAAGAATTTATTTTTAAAATTTAGTATGAAATTAATATTTCAAATTTTAAATAAGATTTCAAATCTAAATAGAAGAGTGAATATGGAGTTAATGGGTTTTGAAATAAATTTGGATTAGTAAAGGAATTCGTTTTAAGAAGAAGTAAATTTTGGAAATCGATTTAAAAAAATTGATTAGTATTTGAAAATGTGTTTTAAGGAAAGAGAATGAGATCATGAAATTTATAAACCGGGTTTATAAAGTGAAATAAGATATCAGTAGATATTTAGAAGTATAAATTCACGATGGGAATTTATAAAAGGAATGGGTAAATTGTTTTAAAAATAAATAATGGTTTATTTTTAAAGGTATGAAAGAAAAGTTTATTTCCCTGAAAATCCAAGTACGTTTTCAAAGCAGATTTTTAAGTAAAAGTTAGAGTTTTAAAGTTGTTTATAGGAATATTTTTTAAGAAATTATTATTTAAGTTGTTATAATTTTAAAGGTAAAAATTTATTAAATTAGTTATGGTACTAATTATTTTAAAAGGGTAATTAGTATTATGTTTTAAAAAGATAATTATTAATATTTATATTTTATAAAATATTTTAATTTTAAAGATAGTTTGGTTAAAGTTCTATTTGAAAACTTATATAGAATTTCGTAACTCTTATTTTAAAATTTAGTTTGGCTCAACTTTTATTTTAAAAAATTAGTTTTATATTTTATAAAGTAATTTTATTTTAAATATTTTTAAAGTATATATTTTTGAATAAAGTGTTTAAGTAGTTTTAATTTAAATTTTTTAAAGCATATTTTAGAATAAAATGATCTAAATTATTTTAAAATCTAAAGTATTTGGACTTGGTGATTTTCAGTGGAAATAAACAATATTTGGAAAATTTATTCCGTGTGAGAAAGGTGGTTTGAAACTGTTTTCGAAGTGTTGAAGTATGAAAAATAGCTTGCGAAGCTATTTTGAAATAAATATTTTGGAAATTATTTAAATCTGATGGTTGTTTGTGAATGTTATTTGATAGTTAAATAACTGACTATCAATATTGGCCAATGCGCTGATCTTCTCGAAAAACCAGGATCGGGATTTATTTTTCAAAATCCACTTCGATCCGGTTTGAACGTCTTCGTGAGGAAGACAAGAGCTTGGAGTCGAAGATGGAGAAGTGAAGTGCAAGGCTAGTCGCTACTAATTCTGAGGGTGATTCCAAAATGGATATAGTAGGAGTAGTGCCTTCGGTTCCGTTCGAACCGGAACCGACTTGTATGGACGAATGCTTTCAGAACATCGTCAGGAGGACGATGAGCATTCAAAGTGTATGTGTGCTAAAAAGGTAATGCATAGCCTCGAGCCTCATCAACTGGAATTAGCTAAAACAGGGAGGTGCACACAAGGCTAAGTGGCTTGGAGCCAAATAGGGTAAGGTCATCCCTATCTAGATATCCCTTTATTTCGGCTGTATGGGCGGTTGCTGATCCCAACTGCGGGGTGAAATTATTCGGACAATACAGTAAGGGGTAGCTCCGGTCTTGTGATGCAGGGGATCAGGGTGGATCCTCGGTATGATCTAGGCCCCATATTGTGACAGACGGTACCCCAGTAGCCCTGCCATTGATGGAAATCCATTCTCTCTATGTGCCTTTACTGTTTTGTTTATATACCTATTAGCTGGAATTTAATAATGTAACAATTTCGACTATTTGAATAAGTATTTGTATATAGACATTACCATAATATCAGAGTATTTTATAAGAAATGTTTTGGTTATCGTAAGGTAAAAACGCGACATGTTTATTTGTGGCATGGTCTTACGAGATACCTTTGATTTCAAAGGATTTTGGAAACTTTAATAATCCAATTGAGTGTGTTTTCTCACACTGGTTTTCCAGACTGACTTGGGTGTTATTTAACTATAATGCTCGGGTCAGACCGATTATATAGAGTACAAATTCTGGATGGATGGCTATGGAACTCAGGAGACGAGTTGGATGGCGAGATGTAGCACACGTGCTTGATATATATTCCGCTGTGTTGTAGCTAAGTAGTCAGTATTGGAAAGACAAGTTGTTATAACTGTCCTAAAATTGTGTTGTTGATTTGTATTCTACTCTGATGATGTAATGTATAAATAGATGTAGTTCCTTTTGTTTTAAAGATCATACATTTATCTATTATATATTGTTCCGCTGCGATTGTGAGATTCTGATATTGTTTTCTATTTCTTCTCCTACATCTTTCTTCTATTATCCTAATGATTCGGTTTTTCGGCATTCGATTGTTTGGCATTTGATACAATGGACGTATTGAGGTCAATTTTCGAATGTTGAAAAATCGGGTCGTTACAGATTGGGATCAGAGCGAGGTTAAGCGAGAACTTTGGCTCTAGTGGGGACTACTCATTGAAATAGAATACATGGTACTCTAGAATGATTTTGAGTGTAATAATAGATATGAGCGCCTATTTGTTAGTGAATATAAATTTTTTTTTATATTATGTTGACTTATCGGTTGAGTGTTTATGGTTTCTGGTCAATAGGTGGGACTCCACGTCATCGATAGCGTTTCTAAACTCTTGAACAAGATAAACCAACACGGTATTGTTTTAAAATAGGGTAAATGTAATAATTTTACCCAAATTATTTTTGTACATAAAAGAAATAATTTTCCGTAAATTTTTGTAGTTAATATGGTTGCTTGGTTGTTGGAAGATAATAATACAAAATTATTATCATTTTTAAGTGGAAATTGAATAAGAACTGGAAATTATAAACAAAAGTTAAGGAAATAATTATATAACAAAATGGAATTTGAAATGTAGATTATAGATGAAATTTGTAAATGTGAATTATAGTGTGACTTATAATTAAAATGAGATAAAATTCTAGAATAATGTTTGAATATGAGTCGAAAGGATTTGGAATTTGAAAATTTAAATTCCTTTTGGGTTTGAAAATGATTTTTCAAAGGTTTTGAAGGAATATTGGTGATATTGTTTCGGGAATATTTTTGAATTGGATATGAAATCTAGTGAGATTTGGAGTTTAAAAAAAATATTTGAAATGTTTTTAAAAGAGTAAAAGCATTGAACTCTCTTCGGTCACTGGGAAATAATTTTGATGATGATTGCGGCATCATCGACATTCATTTTTGAGTTTCTAGAAGAGGAATTGCTGCCAAATTGTTTTAAAATTGGGGTTATTTGCAAAAACTGGGCTTGGATTTGAAATTCAAAGAGATAAGTGAATTTACCGAAGGATTTTGGATATAATTGATTTCAACGATGATTTTGAAATGTTGAGTAATTGTTTAAAGGACTCTGGAATCTTATTTAAAATGTTTATGGAATAATAAATAAATTTGTTAATTTATAAAATTTGAAATTTGTGAAATAAGATTCAACTTGAAGGGGTTAAATAAAAGTAAGTGTGACTTGAGAATAAAGTTAGAATGGTAAGCCAATTAAATGAAGTAAACTAAAGAAGGTTAGTAAATGGAATGGAAATAAATTGAAAACTTATAGAAATTTAAAATTTAAATTGAATTGGAGTGTAATCAAATATAGTTAAGTAAAAGTAAATTTAAAGAAAGTCTAAGGAAACTAAGAGAAATAGTTACTTAAATAAAAAAGTTAAGTTGGAAATAAAATTGTGGATAGACAAATGAATTTACATTTGTAAGTAAATAGGATTTAAACTAAATATTGGGAATTAATTTGAATTGTGTGTAATGGAAGATAGTCAAGATTTGACTATATAAATAAAGGACTAAAATAAAATTAGTGAGTAAACTAATCGATTCACGTGGGTAAGCAAATGAATTGGAATTGTATATTGGATAATATTTAATTTAAAATATGTAAAATAAATTTGGTAATAAAAAATAATAAAAAATTTGTTTGAGATTTAAAATAAATTAGTAAGTGGAACTGATTTAATATAGTGATATGAACCACTTGTGAATGGAAGATAGTTGATAAAACTCAATATTCAGAGTTTGAAGATGAATTGAATTCAGATAGAATTGAAAATGAAATTATAGATGAAAATTGTGAAAAAATATTGAGATTTGAAATTAATTAGTAAATTGATGCAAATTGAATCTATATGGAATTCGAATCCAAATTGATTAACTGAAGATAAAAACCAAGTGGTAGAGTGAAAGTAATAATATAAGAGCATATAAAATGCTTATATTAAACTTAAGAAAAGTTGAGGGTGAAAGTTCTTAAGTAAATTTGGCATTGAAAATATACTAAGTTAATAATTGGATGAAATTTAAAACTGGAAGTTGGGAAATGGGATGGTTGCAAATAAGTGAATAGAAATCAAAATAGATACGAATAAAAAGAAGAATTGATTTAGCTAACAATCAATTGGGGCAAAATATGTTGGATGTACGTATAATATTTAACTTGCATAGTGATTCGATCCAAAATTCGAGCATGGGATTTTGATATATTTATATCAATCCGAGTTGGGATTTTCACTCGATTTTCGACGGCGAACCCTGAATATGGATTTTTGATTGATTTGGAAATTCTCTATCATAGTTTGTGGCTATGCAAGGAGAATGACGGTTTCTGATCAAGAAACCAGATCTGAGTCCGGACTAGGAAGTCGGGTTGACGATACTAATTCGAAAGTGGAAATTGTGTGAACGAGCGACCAATCGGATTTGGTATTGCTTATAGATGATATATGTACAACGTACGTGTTTGAAGGAAATAGAATATTGAAATTTTTTAAAGAGTTGAGTAAAATGATTTTGAATTCTGTGATTGGATATTGTTGCCGAATAGGGTGCAGGTAATTAGTAGCAAAGGATAAATTGATGATGTTTTCAAATTCAGAAGATAAATTGCATTACCCAAAAAAGGTATGTATTTAAATTTCTGTACGAAATTTGATGATTTTCTGGTCTAGCCACTTGGCGTTTTGTTTTCTTTGAAATCTGAGGACCCATAGAGGCATTTTGTAGTTGTATCGATCTACAGCACAAAGGAGACGCTGGCGAAATTTTTCGTTAATTTAGGGAGTTAGAAAAATTTTGAGAAATTTTGAAAATTTAAAATTTGAAATTGAATTATAATATGAATTGTTGAGTAAATAATGCTACTTGGAAACTATGGAAGATTTTGGAAAGCTAGTAGAAGTGATAGTGGGTCTTTTATAAAAAGAATTATTTTGGCAAGTTTTCAAAACTGTTTGGTTTTGGGAAAATAGTTAACGGGCTATGTACCATTCTTCTTAACAAGTAATTTTGGGGACGAAATTCTTTTAAGGGGGAGGAATGTGACGATTCAGAATTTCTGGATATTTGAAATAAAAATATTTAATTACTTTTAAATATTTGAAAGTTAGTTTAACTTGAATTTCAAATATCACTATTTGGTTGACAAATAAACTATTGAATCAAACAATTAGAAATCAGGTAAATTATGAATTCTGGGGTTTCGAGTCTGTTAAAAATAATTTGAAGGTTTATAGAATTTATATTGATAATACTGGAGATAATAGAACTTTTTAAGAAAAAAAGAAAGTTGAATTTAAAACTGCTTTGTTTAATTTGAACATATATTGTTTAAATCGATATTTAAAAATAGCCTTCTGAGGCACGGTCTCGGAATTTGACGAAACCTGTTCCATTGGATCCGTAATGGTGTATTATTATGGGATTCGTAGTGTATGGAGTGATCGTTTGGCCGTACCACAGATAAACACGTTGAAATCTATTGAAAATCCAATATTATAACTGGGTCCAAAAAGCTATCTTCTCCATACGATTGAGTTGGGCTTCGAAACTTTTTCCATCATGTACGTTATAGGGGTATAACATGATATACGCCTGGCGGCACGCCTCCATTGGAGTTCAAAATTTTGAGTTTCATTTATCGTGACGATTTAAAATTTGAATTTAAAATTTGATATATATATATATATATATTTAACTGAATAATGCTTTTACGATTTACTACACATGTTCATCTAATAAACACGCGTTTCCCTGTCATTTTTAATCGCGTACAGATGTTTTCTCATTATCTAAAAAAAATAAAGATTGTCTTTCGGTAGAAAATCAACGGAAATAAAATCGAATTCATATAAAAAAATGTCTTCCCTCTTCTTCTTCAATCATGAGTATTTCCCCTTTTCATGTAACTAATCGTGCACCTCTTCCTTTCAAATTCTTGATCGCATCATTTTCAAATCAAGGCTGTGATTTTTGCTCAAGCAGTAATCGAAATGGCCCCTTCTAGAAGCGTGGTGACCTGGCCTTTGTCGCGATCGAGCATGTTCAAAAGTGGCCGATGATTCCTCCATCGATTCGAATCACGAATCTGGTTCGTGCGCTCGTGTGCGATGAAGGGATTCATCGGAGAAATGGAGCTAGGTGCGAGTTGCTTCGGGATTGTCGAATGTCAGCCGTTGGTGAAGCCTAGGACCGTAGGCGATGTCATCCATAGTGAGGTACGGCATTTTTCTTCTTATTTTTATCTTTTTTTTATTTAATGAATTTAATGAATGTTTATATACACTGAAGTCGAGAAAGTATATAAAGTTAAAGCAGGAAAAAAAATTGGGTCAGTAAAGTAAATTTTTATTATTTTTTTATAAAGAAAACAAATTTTAAAAATAAAAATATATATAAATATACACGTCTATTTTAATAGGAAGATAATAAAACAAGGAATTATTTTGTATTGATATAATTTGGAAGAAATAGGAATCTAATTTTTTTTGTAGAGTTTATGTAAAATTTAGATTTTTTTAAATGTATATAGTTATTTTTAGTATATGTGGTTTCGAGGGAAAATAATAAAGAAAATAATTGTACACGTTTTTAATTTACTAGTTTATTTTAAACAGTGGATATGGTGATTAATTAATTAAATTTACTTATTTGATTTATTATAGTTATTAAAAGGTGTTAAAAAGGGAAATTATCAGTTCAATAAAATTGTAGTTAATTAAATTATTTAATGATAAGTGAATATTCGATTAGTTCAAATATTAATAAATCATCTAATGTTCATTCAAGGTCTAAATCGTAGAGAAGACAAGGCGAGTTGGGCTGGGTTGCAATTAGAATAAAAGGCGACTTAACCTCACTCATTTGGATTCCGTTTAAATTTAAATAGTAAAATTTAAATTTTTGATTGATTACTTGAAATATCTATTATATATAATAGTATATATTGGAGTGATTGATTTCCCGCATTATATAGCGGATGAGACCCTATGCATCCCGCATAATAGCGGATGACCCCATATACCATGATATTCCACCTCGAAGTGGAATTGGTATTTTATATTGTGCTAATATCTGTGGCTGCAGGGAAATAGGTTGGAGGGATCCAACTGGATTCCTCAAAATTATTTAGATTGTTTAATATTCTGTGATATGGTTTATTTGATAATCTGTGATAAATTATAGTGGTAATTAGAAATATTGGATGATATGGTCAAATTGAATATATTTGAATATACTGAGTTGCCAAAAATATATAGATTTGATTCTTGAAGGGAAATTAAAAGGAAAATTCCTAAGTAAATAATTATAGAGGTTTGGAAGAATAAATTGGAAGAGGATAAAAGTTGATTTTTAAATTCTATAATAAATTCCGAGTGTGGAAAAGGAGATTTTCGAATAAATGGGGAATAAATAAATTTTTAAAACTTAAGTGATATTATTCAAAGGAATAAAGAATTTAATCTTAAAATTTAGTATGAAATTAATATTTTAGATTTAAAATAAGATTTGAAATCTAAATAGAAGAGCGAATATGGAATTAATGGGTTTTGAAATAAATTTGGATAAGTAAAGGAATTCGTTTTAAGAAGGAGTTAATTTTGAAAATTGATTTGAAAAAAATGATTAGTGTTTGAAACCGTGTATTAAGGAAAGAGAATGAGATCATGAAATTTATAATCTGGGTTGTAAAGTGAAACAAGATATTAGTGGATATTTGAAAGTATAAATTCACGATTGGAATTTATAAAAGGAATGGGTAAATTGTTTTAAAATTAAATAGTGGTTTAATTTTAAAGGTACGAAAGAAAAGTGTATTTTCCTGAAAAGCCAAGCACATTTTCAAAGTAGATTTTTAAGTGTAAGTTAAAAAATTTAATGTTGTTTAAAGGAATGTTTTTTTAAGAAATTATTATTTAAGTTGTTAAAAATTTAAAGGTAAAAATTTATTAAATTAGTTATGGTAGTAATTATTTTAAAAGGGTAATTGGTGTTACGTTTTAAAAAGATAATTTTAATATTTATATTTTATAAAATAGCTTTATTTTAAAGATGGTTTGGTTAAAGTTTTATTTGGAAACTTGTATAGAATTTCGTAACTCATATTTTAAAATTTTGTTTGGCTCAACTTTTATTTTGAAAAATTAGTTTTATATTTTCTAAAGTAGTTTTATTTTAAATATTTTTAAAGTGTATATTTTTGAATAAACTTTTTAAATAGTTTTCATTTAAATGTCTAAAAGTATATTTTAGAATAAAGTGATTTAAATTATTTTAAAATCTAAAGTATTTGGACTTGGTATTTTCAGTGGAAATAAACAATATTTGGGAAATTTATTCTGCGTGAGAAAGGGGGTTTGAAACTGTTTTCAAAGGGTTGAAGTATGGAAAATAGCTTGCGAAGTTATTTTGAAATAAACAATTTGGAAATTATTTAAATATGATGGTTGTTTGTGAATGTTATTTGATAGTTAAATAATCGACTATCAATATTGGCCAATGCGCTGATCGTTTCGAAGAGACCGGGATCGGGATTTATTTTTCGAAAAACCACTTCGATCCAATTTGAACGTTTTTGTGAGGAAGACAAGAGCATGGAGTCGATGATGGAGCAGTGAAGTGCAAGGGCTAGTCGCTACTAATCCTGAGGGTGATTCCAAAATGGATGTAGTAGGAGTAGTGTCTTCGGTTCCGTTCGAACGCGGAATGGACTTCTATGGACGAATGCTTTCTGAAGATCGTCAGGAGGATGATGAGCATTCAAAGTGTATGTATGCTAGAAAGGTAACGCGTAGCCTCAAGCCTCATCAACCGAGAATGGCTAAAACAGGAGAGGTGCACACAAGGCTAAGTGGCTAGTAATCAATTAGGGTAAGGTCACCCCTGTCTAGATGTCCCTTTATTTCGGTTGTGTGGGCGGTTGCTGATTTCAACCGTGGGTTGAACTTATTTGGACAATCCAGTAAGGGGTAGCTCCGGTCTTGTAATGCAGGGGATCAGGGTGGATCCTCGGTACGGTGATCTAAACCTCATACCGTGACGGATGGTACCCCAGTATCCCTACCATTGATGGAAATCCATTCAACTTATGTGCCTTTACGGTTTTGTTTATATACCTATTAGCTGTAATTTAATAATGTAACAATTTCGGCTATTTGAATAAGTGTATGTATACAGACACTACTATAATATTAGAGTATTTTATAAGAAATGTTTTGGTTATCGTAAGGTAAAAACCCGACATGTTTATTTGTGGCGTGGTCTTACGAGATACTATTGATTTCAAAGGGTTTTGAAAACTTTAATAATCCAATTGAATGTGTTTTCTCACGCTGGTTTTCCAGACTGACTTGGGTGTTATTTAACTATAATGCTTCAGTCAGGTCGTGTATCATAGAGTATAGATTCTGGATGGACGGCTATGGAATTCAGGAGACGAGCTAGATGGCGAGACATAAGACAAGTACTTGATATATATTCCGCTGTGTTGTAGCTGAGTTGTCAGTATTGGAAAGACAAGCTGTTATGACTGTCCTAAATTGTGTTGTTGATTTGCATTCTACTCTGATGATGTAATGTATAAATAGATATAGTTCCTTTTGTTTTAAAGATCAGTCATTTATCTATTATCTATTGTTCCACTGCGATTGTGAGATTCTGATATCGTTTTCTATTTCTTCTCCTACCTCTTTCTTCTATAATCCTAATGATTCAGTTTTTCAGCATTCGATTGTTCGACATTTGATACAGTGGATGTATTGATGTCGATTTTCGGGCGTCGAAAAATCGGGTCGTTACAAGTTTATATAGTATATTATCATTTTTTTGGTTCATAGTAGGTTTTATTGATTATATAACATTTTTGAATTAATATTTTTAAATTCCACTTTCTAGTATCATTTTAGTGTTTTTTAAGTGATGTCATTTTTGTTTTATTTTTTGAAAGCTTATAATAACACTTTTATAAATTAACTTTATAATTCTACTATATAGCTTTGTGAAAGTGGTATCATTTTTATTTACCTTTTTAAGTTAATATCGTGTTATTTTTCATAAATGATTTTATAACGCAACTATTTAGCATCATTTTTGTATTTACTGAATTAAAAAAGAATATACAATTGTATTTCTATTTTATTGTGTAATAGCCGCCCTTACCTTGTGTTATTATTTTATAGTTAAATGATATGATTCAATAGCATTTTGTGCTTGTTATATTTTTTACATTATTTCTCATATAATGATACTATATAGTATTAGTCTTTTTACATGTTCCTATTTTTGAAATAATTGATGATTGATGAGATGGATAGGATGAACAACAATGATATAATGTGATGCAAGATGTAGGCGGTATGGTAGGCGACGAATAGAGGCTTGATTTCATTTTTTAGGGTTTGGTTTCGAGGAGATGGCAGCTAGGAAGGTGACAACTATAATCAGTAGTGAAGCGCAAGAATAGGCGTTGTGGGAGGATGTAGCGGCTTAGGGTGCGCTACATGCGGTGCAGTGGTGTGGGTAGCGGCGATTTGTCCTGCAAGTATATGAGGAATAAGATGTCACTGTGGCCAAAATTTGAAGTTGTTATCCTAGAAGACAATTGTTTTTAGAAGTTTGTACATTAAACTAAATTCCCCACCTTTTTTAAAATTGCAACAAATACACTTTACAAGTTGCAGAGAACAGTGCATCATGTCCACCAACTCATTTGTAGATAGAAAACTAACAAACCATCAACAATGATCATTGTTCACAACCTTATCTCTACAAATATAAAAAAATACATATTTTTCACCATTAGCATGCAATTCTTCACAACCAACATAACTGCAAGAAAAAGCACTAATAAGTTTCAAATCACCATACTATAATATTACATTTCTAAGCAAAAAAACGTTTAGTAACCATTCGCATTACATTCTAACATGTCAGATATAGAGCCCACACATTTATTCTGTCCAAGCAAACCGTTGGAATTGAATGATTAGTGTCTGACACGTCCGACGCCACCTACGATACCTACGGTCTTCTCCCTTTCTTCTGTATATTCTCTTCCTCCCTTTGTTTCTCTTCACCAAATATATCTTCATACAAACCCAAATGTTCATTAAACTTTTTCCATTTCTACTTTGGTTTTCGGAGGTAAATTTCTTCTAATTTGTGTTTTTAATGCATATCAACTTTATATTTTTCTGATTTTTTCTAGAATGTCTACCCATGAATCATCTGCTGCGTCTAAGTATCACATCGTAGATTGGACAAAGGACATGTGTTGGCTTTCATCGACATTTTTTTTGCCAACATTAAATCCTAAAAAGGTCTGGTTGGTTATTTATATGATAAAATTGCTGGGACTGAGCTAGCACATAATGGGGTAAATGGTAAATTTAAAAAAAAATCATTATTTGGATCTTTTTAGGCCTATGAAGTAAAAATTTATTTATATCTTATCTAACTCTTATTTAAAATAAAATCAATATTTTATTTATTTCATAAATAAGGTTTTATTTATTTATAATTTGTACTATATAATATATGTATGCATGTCTTATACACATAAGTGTGTGCGTGCACGTGCATGTGCAACATAAATATTGTATATTGTTTAACATGCCCATGTGTTAGTTGGGATATGCACCGCAACAGACATGTAAGCCCCTCTATATACACATGTTTTATCATATACATATATACACATGGTAAATATATATATATATATAATGTACATAATCATAATATTTATTCATTTATAGTTTATTATAATATAAAATAATTATAAATGGTGGTAGTATACAGCAAATAAATTGGTCCTATGTTCTCTCAGTAAATTAGAGTTCCCTAAAAGTAAGGGAGGGCTTGGTATCAAAAATATGTTGATATAGAACAAAGCTTCATTTGCAAGATATATTGAAGATTTATTGAGTAGAAAGAATAACATCTGGGTGAAATGGTCATTCAAGCACATATTAGGATGCAGGAACTTTTCACCAATGCAAATCCCCTAAAATCATGATCCCTAAAATCAGATATGAAGCGGTCAATGGTGGTATAGTCAGTTTTTGGTATGATCTTTGGTTGAAACCAAGCTTTATTCTAAACAAGCAACTGGATTATCAATAGGTACAACAGTCTGGAATTAATAGACATGCACAGGCATATGAGTACATCTATGATGGCTGCATTCAGTTAACATAATCTAGCAATCAAATCATTCGAATGCTACACTCTATTTTTTGAGGTATTCAATAACCCTGCAGTTGACAGGGATGGTGTTAAATGGACGAACAAAGCTTCTAGTTTCAACATTAGTGTTGTGCACAAGTCCTTAGAAAATCATGGTTCTGTCTATGATTTCAGTTGGAATAAAAGAGTATGGGCGGAGCATAACAATGAGAAGGAGAATTAATGTTGTGGAAGGTAATGAGAAATGCATTACACACTCAAGCCAAGCTTCGTGATAGAGGTAAGAACATTGATAGTCATTGTTCTTTCTACAATGCTAAGGTTGAGAATATTTTGCATATGTTTTTCAACTGCTCTTTATTTTTACTCTTTTCATTTTCTGATGCCAATAATCGGCAGAATAATGTTGCAAGAGACAGTATAATTGAATGGTATTTGATATATTACGTAACTAGATGGAGAGGAATGAAGGTGTGTCCATTGATATTTTTTTGAAGAAAATTTTGAAAGTGATGTGGGGTGAGAGAAATGCTTTTCTCTGTCAAGGACAAAGGAAAATGTTCTCTTCAGATTCAACATGATATGATGCATGAAATAAGGAATGGGATTGCTCGGTCTAGCTTTAATTTTGACCCTGTGATTGTGGTTGCTTTTCACTAATTCTGCTTTTTTTGTTTCCTTTGTTTTTTGTGTTTTTTCCTTACTGTATTGCTATGCGTCGCCTTTATTCTTCTTTTTTCTTTTTATTTTGTTTCCTTTCCAAAGCATGTTTTGGTTAGATATTGTGTTTTTGTAATTCCCGAGTGTAACGATAGCGATTTTTCGACGCTCGAAAACCGACATCAATACGTCCACTGTATCAACTGCCACATAATCGAATACCGGAAACCGAAATGTTATGGTTAAAGAAGAAGAAAAGAGTAGAAGAAGAAAGAAGAAGAAATAGAAAACAATATCAGAATCTTACATATCGCAGCGGAACAACAAATAATAGATAAATGAATATCTTTAAACAAAGAACTATATCAGTTATTACATTACATCATATTACATTACATTACATCATCAGAGTGTACAACAAAAAAACAGCGGAAAAGAAATACTATATACTAGTGAATATGCCATGCCATCTAGCTTGCCTCCAGCAACTCCTGAATTCCAGAATATCCTGATAACCTGACTCTTGACTGCCCGTGTGGAAATTGGTGGGAACCCAGAGTTTAGGAAGGAAAACAATAAACTCCAGGTCAGTCATGGGATTGGTGTGAGAACTTAAAATAGTTTATTCTTTTTAAAAACAAACAGAGGAATATTTTTAAAGTCAATTCGAAATGCTTTTAAAAATGAAACTACCATAAGGCCTCCCGGGACGCACACAATGCAAACGCAGACTTGGGGGAGATTTCTCCTTATGATAGTCAAAGATGCTTACTATGAAAAATCAAATCATTTTAATATTATTATTATTGCATAGTGTAGAAAACATTTCGAAAGCAGAATATAAATCTTAGCTAGCATAGGTACCATTATAATATGCCTACTATAGATACCATATTAAATGGCAGGTTCTACAACTAAAACCGTACAAGGCTCGTATTGTTTCTTTGGATTTCCAACAAATGGTCAGGCCAAGGAACTTCCCATTGCCACATGGGTACGCCTCTTGAAAGACGCCCCAAGAACCTGACCGGATCTCTGCCAACACAAGGCCGGATTACCTCTGCAAAAATAGGTAACTACTAACGCGCGTATGCCATCCTCCAGTTGTAACAACTTTATCCGAAGATCCTCGATTCCAACAACCACAGTAATAAATTTGCAGCACAACATAGGTTAAATATCTGGGCTCCATACCATGATATCACCTCTATCCAGAAGGAAATGACATACACTAAGGGGCGCTACTCCCTAGAACCTTGCCGCATCCTTCCTGTTTTGACCATTTCCGGGGTGTGAGGTCCGACGAAGTCTCGTCCATAAAGCCACGCTTTATACAAAAGCTATGCTTTGTTCAACAAATGCTCAACAGCACTTCGTATGCCACATTACCAATTTAGGAATGTATCACTAGTAACCATCAACTACATAACCTCTGAGCTCGTACGTCTCAGAGAAGGGTGTTAAGCTAAGAGAATAAATTCTCCGCCACCAGCAGAAATATATTTGATAGAAACCAGCTTTACATCTCAAATTGTAATGTTAAACACGCATCCATACAAGTCCGTTCCGGGATCGAACGGAACCGAAGGCACTTCCAAAGAAGTCGTTGCAACCTGGATATTCACTAATCACGATCGGATTTCCCATCACTAAGGGTGATAAAACCTCTATATCGGAGATCAGCCGATGCAGAGTCATTTGACGGTAATCCTTCCGCTTTCAAAAATATTCGGTCGTCAAATGCAATCCATAACGACGTATCACATATTCGGAATGGGTTATACGACCCCAAGGTCCTTTCCTGGCTAACCCGAATAGTGAGCGCTTATTTTAAAAATAAGTGTGGCATTCAAATTCAAGCAAATCACAAAAAATACCTATTTAAAGGTAAATATTGATAGTCGGTTATTTGACTATCAATAGGCGTGCACAACATCACCAGATTCCAAATAATTTTCCAAATTATTATTTTCCAAAAATATCTTTACTAGATATATAATTTCCACACTTCAACCATTGAAAAAAAAATTCAAATCATTTTTCACCTTTCAATCTTTGAAAACAAATTTCAAATCAATTTCCTTAAACGGAAACACTTCCAAATATTTATCCATTTTAAATTTAAAATGGTTCATTTAAATCAATCAAATAAATCCTTACCGATTTAATTTATATTTACGTTCCAAATCCGTAAATTTATTCCCACACTTCAAAAATAAATCAACGTTTATTTTTAAACAAATTTCCCTTTCGTTTATAAATTCCATAGTGAATATATAATTCCAAAATATCTATGAATATACGATTTCCAAATCGATTTCTAATATCCATTTTCAATTTATCTTTAAAAGATAAAATCTCAAAATATTCACTTCATATTGGAAAACATTTCCATACTTATTTAATAATAAGTAACTTACAAATCCATTTATTTTCAACACTTGGAAAATATTCAATATACTTAAATCGAAATTAAGTATATATTTCATTCTTTAAAGAAAATGTTCTTTCAAACACATTTATTTGAGTCAAAACGAATGTTGCGTAAAACATCGTTACGACAACCCAAAATCACTAGTATAGGGATTCGAAATCAAGATAGATATATAAATCCCAATACTATATAAAACATTTCCTTTCAGAAATTATTTACTATAACAACAGTGTTATAGTCCACCATTTCCTTCTATTTCTCGAAAACGTCTATTTCAACAATGAATGTTGAAATCTATGGTTTCGATGTTTAACACCATTTAATACATCGTTAAAACAATTAACTTCATTTAATAATATTCATTTTCCCAAAACATATCCGTTTTATTTAATAATATATTCACTGTCCAAAATCGTGAATGTACTTCACTAACCAAATTCAATATTTTCTACACATTTTATTTCAAGGATAATTCGCTATCCGAAATCGCGAATATATCTCCTTTAATAACCTTCTATATTAAATTTATCAAATTCAATTGATTTCGGATTTATAGACAATGTTTATAAATTCCATTTCTATTTATAAAAACTTCAATTATAAAATCCCTTTTTATAAATCAATTCAATTTATAACTCAACTTTATAACCAAAATCCGATTTATAAGTTAATTATTTATAAATCTTTTATTTTACAAAATCTGTTCATTTCATAACTTCGCAATTTATAAATCTATAACTCCAAAAATCTCAATCTAAATAAACCAATCCTTTTAATAATTTACAAAATGTTATTTAAAACTTATATAACTCCAAAATCATACTTGAGTGCTATTTTCCAAAAATATAACTTTTACAACAATAAAATTATAATGTTTATTTATTTTAACAATTCAAAATTTAATAAAGCGTATACTTTCAAAAATCACTTTAAAAATTCTTTTTAAATCAAAAATCATTATTTTAAAACTTCAAAAATGGATCCGATGATGCAACAGCACCAAATAGTCAATCACGACAACAAAGACATCATATATCAGTATATGATAATCAACAAATATCACAATATCTGTAATCAAATAATTACTGGTGAGGAATCCAGTTGGATCCCTCCAACCTATTTCCCTGCATCCACAGATGTTAGCACAATACCAATTTTGTTCCAATACGGATATCGCGATATATAGGATTTATAAAATATTATCCGCTATTATACGGCGCAATATGGTCTCATCCGCTATATAATGCGAGAAAATCAACTCTAAGTACATAAATAATACCAATTTCACTATGCAGTGAAATATTCGTGGTATATGTTTTTAATAAATAACCTCCGCTTAATATATGGCGTATAATGTCTATTTTAATAATCAATAGATGATAAATTATCATCCAGGCATACAATCAACAATTTTAAATCTAACTATTTAAAATATAAATGGAAACAAATTCGAGTGAGTGAGAAGTTCTCACCTTGCTTTCAATTCAGTTTTTCACGTTTTATTTCGAATAAAATTAAACGCGCGTTTAATTTTACCCGAAATTCTCACTAGCTCCAAACGACTCCAATCCAGTTCCATTGCGTAGTGCTCGACAAAACGAATCCAATGCAATTCATTTAATGCGTTTTTGACCTCGAAAGAACAAAGATATCAATTTTTAAAGTTACACGAATTATAATATAACTAAATTACAAATTTTCTTTTATATTTTCTTTACCCTAACAAATCATGGCCGTTCATTCCATCACCTCAAGATCTAAGCTGCACGCATTATCTTCTCCCTCACGCGTTGGCTACAGGTTTCGTTGGAACAAGATGAAACTCACGCCGCCTCTTTTCTACGAATTAATGCGACATCTCTGACGTGCTATAAGATGATCGAGCTCCACCACTTCGAAGCCACAGCCGAGCTCAACCATCGCCTGGAACAATGCCCAACTCGGTCGCGCTATGTCTTCGAAAAACACGTGTGAACGCGGCGACTTCACGACCTAATTGTTGGCAATCGACACCACCATTTCCGATCACCACCGTTGGATTTGTGGCTCTCGTCGCCCTCTACAACATCCTAGTTGAATGTTTTTCGAATTAATGTTGGATTAAGAGATAATGAGGAGGAAGATCGGAATATATCGGCCATTAAAATGAAAAACTGGCGGACGAGGTATCACTTAGGGTTAGGGCTTGTGAAAACAAATGGGTATGGGCTTCTATTTATAGGCGATGAAATTACTATTCGCGTTTTATTATTTAACTCAAACGGATTCCGAATTTGATGAAACAAAAGTCGTTTCCTAGGTTAAATCCCTATTTTGGACACAATGGAACAGCTTTCGGAAGCTAATTCGATCATATATACGAGTTACAGCAATAAACGATCGATTTTAAATTACATCGATTTAAACCAATTTCTATGCGTTTTAGCTTGCCCCGGACAAACGGTAAATCCGATTGACTTGAAATTTGAAATCTTACAATAATATCACATTACGGATCCGACGAAACTAGTTTCGTTGAAATCCGAGACTATTTGAAAAATGACTATTTTAACTCGTCAATTAAATATTAAAATATTCAATTTTCACAAATTAACTTTAAATTTGATTTTAAAAGTTCTATAACATTGTTCTAACTCCAATATGATATAATAAAATTTTACAAATCATTTTTAATCATATTAAACCAAATTTCCAATTATTTCTGTAATTTCACATATTAATCAATTAAATCCAATTATTCGTAATAAAATTTATTCGACTGTTTAATTTCACTTATTAATATTTAAAATCAATTAAATATACAAATTTTAATTGATAGAATTTCTGAGTCGTTATAAACTTCCCCCCTTAAAAGAATTTCGTCCTCGAAATTACCAAGTAAGAAAAAGTTACAAAATCCATTAACTTTCCCAAAATCCATAGTTATACTTCTTACAATAGCTTTACTAAGTTTCCAAATCATACTTAGTTATCTTTTTCAAAATCAACTACTACTGTTTAAGTTTCAATTCCAAATCAAAGTTATGATTTTCAAAATTTTCCGAATTTTCTCAAAATTTTCCTAATTTTCTCAAAAGTTTTCTTTTATTTATAACTCACATTTATAAATACATTCATATAGTTTCATCTTTATATATAATATTATTTACAATTATAAATCATTTTAATTTTAATTTCATACTTATAATTCATTTTCTTATACAATTCATTCTTTTAATTAACTTATATACATTCTTGCATTTCAACAACAAACAATCAATTCATATACACTTTAATAATTCTGAAAAATTATTTCTTTATATATAAAATATAATCGAGGTAAAATTATTTCATTTACCCTATTTTAAAACGATATCATGTCAAATTGTTCTGTACAAGTGTTTAGAGATCCCTATCAACAACGTTAATTACTCGTATTGACCAGAATCCATATACCACTCAACAAACCAATCATCACAATATAAAACAATTTATATTCACTAACAAATACGCGCTCGTATCTATTATTAGACTCAAACTCATTCTAGATTACTACTAACTTTATCTCTAATGAGTAATTCCCAACAGAGCCATGGTTGTCGCTTAACCATACACTCTGATACCAAATGTAACGATAGCGATTTTTCGACGCTCGAAAACCGACATCAATACGTCCACTGTATCAACTGCCACATAATCGAATGTCGGAAAACCGAAATGTTATGGCTAAAGAAGAATAAAAAAATGGTAGGGGATTAGTTAATCACATGGCTTTGCAAAAAAATATATTATAAATGATAATATAAACAATTACAAGATTCAATTCAAATTTAAAATTCAATTTTATATTTATATCTGGACAGACTTAATAAAATCTAGTAACTACAAAATACAAATTTAATATATTAAAATTTGAATAAATATCCGTATAATGTTTACGTACATTTCAAATCAATTATATACATTCTTTTTAAACTATTATATATAAAATTATATATATATATACATAATTCATAAATATGAATATGTCCAATGTAAATTAATTATTAAATATATATACACACACACACTGATGCAGCAAGGCATATAGGAATTCAGAAGTTAAACCATATTCAATCGTGCACGAGTCAAGGAGCTTCGGATTTAACTCATGAGTCGGCATGCTTGTTGAGTCGGACACGAGATAAAGGAAGCATGAGTCGTTTCCGACCTAACGAAACTTGGAGGAACGAGCTACGACTTAACAAAAGGGGAGATGAGGCATCGAGATTGAGTCGTCTACGACTTAATGGGGCACGAGATAGCAAGGTCCGAGTTAACAACAATTCAAGCTGTATAAAGGAGGCAGATTTGAGTCGTATACGACTTAACGAAGAGGGCTTGAGTCGTATACGAGTTAAACAAGATCAGGAGAAGATGCTACGACCTAAAGACATTCGCATAAGTCGTCTACGACTTAACAGGAAGCGGCAAGGAGATGAGTCGGCCATAGAAGCAGATGGTTGTTGGCCTTGAGTCGTTAGGTCGGCAACGACCTAACTGCTGTAGTTTGAGTCGTGAGTCGTTATGTTTTTCTTGAGTCGTATGTAGTGAGTTTCTTAAGTCGGCATGTATGATGAGTCGTACTTGGTTGAGTCGGTCACTTTGTACAGTGTTGTAATGTGTTGAGTCGTCGGGTCTTGAGTCGGAGGAGTTGTATTGGTGTTGGGCTTGCTGAGTCGTGTAAGCGGAGTGGTGTAGTTAAGTCGGTGCCGACCTTGTATGAGTCGCTTGTAGTTCGGTCTGTTGTAAAAGGGTGGAGGCGCATGTGTTAAGTCGGTCACGACTTAAGTTGAGTCGTAAGTCGCTTGCCGACTTAAGGCACTGGGTCAGAAAAGTCTATAAATAGCGTATGTGTTGTACATTTTTGGTTGTTGATTTTGAATAAAATTTCTCTTTTGTTAGCTTTGTGCTTTCATACCAATTGGTAGTTGAGTGTAATCTCCTATCTCCACTTACGTCATTCGAGTGCGCTCGAATCCACGTTTGTTGAAGCCGATTCACGGAATCTAGTGCGCTAGATCAACGTGCGAAGAATCGTAGATCTTTGAACACGGTATAGTGCGCTATCAACGTGTTTGAGATAGCTAGAGTTCGGTATCTTTGGATCAACGAACTTGGGCATTTTGGTATCTTCAACTCACCGATTGCTACATTTCATCGATTGAAGTTTTGTTTCGAATTATCCGCTGCGTCAGTTTTGGTATCGGAGCCATACTTAGCCAATCATAGCTAAGTTTGATTCTTGTAGCCAAGTTTTTGAAGTTTTTGAAAGTTTGAAGTTGTTCATCGTGATCATATTGAAGTTGCATCAATTTTGGAGTGTTTGATCCATTTCATTTTGGATCAAAAGGAGCAAAAAGTGTTTGAGTTGGACTTGTGGTGTTTTGCGCGCCAAAGTGTTGAAGGGTTTGGGTGTAGGCCGAGCTTTGTGAATTGTTGAGACCGATCTAAGGTTGAGCCGAGACAATTTGGACCGAGTCAACTTGTAGCCGAGACATTGTATTGCCGAGTTAAGTCAAGGCAAACTTTTGTGAAGTGTACATTCTTTGCCGAGCTAAGTGTGCCGATCCAAGGGAGAGCCGACCTAACTTGAACAGAGTTAAGGTTGAGTCGTATATAAAGCATTGTTGAGCCGAGATTGCTTGTGTTGGAAGTTTGAAGTATTGTGTTCAATTTGTTGAAGTTTGTGAACTTTACAACCATGCCACCAAGGAGAGCTAACCGACATCAAAACGTTGAAGCTTTGTATCGAAGAGAAGAGGCCGATCAAATGGAGCAACGTATGCACGAGAAGATTGATGAAGGCATTGGTAGGTTGGAGAAGCTTATGATTGATATGAATCAAAGTAGAAGAAGAAATTCACCTGAATCCATTCATGGAGGAAGTAGAGTTTCACATCATTCAGATCGGGAGAGGAGAGAAAGTCAGGATCAACGGAGTGTTGATAATCGAAGTAGGAGGAATGTTGATGACCATGATAGACGGGATGTTGGTTGTAGGAGTGGTGGTAGAGATGTTGGAGGGCGTGAAAGACAACGATATGCATCAGACTTTGATGAGGAGTTTGACGGTGATAGGGGAAGTGTTCATTTCAGAGACCGAGATCAGGGACAACGTCAGTATCGGGTTATTGATGATGATCGACGTTGGGAATCGGGTATGACGTTGGGAATCGGGTATGAAGATGGAGATTCCGGAGTTTAAAGGAGGGATGGCAGCTGAAGAATTTCTTGATTGGGTATCAAATGTTGAAGAGATCTTTGATTTCAAGGAGGTTCCTGAGCATAGGAGAGTAAAGTTGGTTGCTACTAGGTTGAGGGGGAGAGCTTTGGCGTGGTGGCAGCAAACTAAACTTACAAGGGAGAGAATGGGGAAGTCAAAGATAGAATCGTGGGATAAGATGAAAAAGTTGATGAGATCTACTTTCTTACCTTACAACTATCAATCACTTATGTACCAGAGGTTGCAGAATCTGAGGCAAGGGACAAAATCTGTTAGTGATTATGCTGATGAATTTTACCAACTCATCGCCAGGAATGATATCATGGAAACAGAAGAACAGCTAACTGCTAGATTCATTGGGGGTTTGAGAATGCAGATCCAGGATATGGTTAATATGTTTGATCCTAGATCCATTGCAGAGGCACATCAGAAAGCGTTAGCTTGGGAGAAACAAGGAAGGCGTGGAGGAGGTGTGTTTACTCATTCTAATAATCCAGTGAAAGGTGCCGGTGGAAGTTCTAGTATTCCTAAACCTGTTACAAAACCAGTGGTGAAGGAGGTTGAGAAGGCGAAGGCTAACAGTGTTTTCAAATGCTATAATTGTCAGGAGTTGGGTCATAAAAGTAATGAATGTCCGAAGCCGAAGAAAAGAACCATGGTTGCAGAAGTTGAGGCAGATGATGGTGAGGAGGCAGAGTATTCAAATGTACCTTATGTTGAGGAGGAAGAAGAAGTGTCGGGTGATGAAGGTTGTAATCTTATGATGAGGAGAAGTTGTTTGACACCAAAGCAAGAGGAGGATTGTAGTTGGCTGAGAAGCAATATTTTCCAATCGACATGTACTATTCTGGGAAAGGTCTGCAAGTTTGTTATTGATGCAGGAAGTTGTGATAATATTATTTCTACAGAAGCAGTGAGAAAATTGAACTTGAAGACCGAGAAGCATCCTAAACCATACAAGCTAGCATGGTTAAGGAAGGGAGGTGAAGTGAAAGTGTGTCGAAGAGCTTGTGTGAATTTTTCGATTGGGAAAAAGTATAAGGATGAAATTTGGTGTGATGTCGTAGATATGGATGTTTGTCACTTATTGTTGGGCAGACCATGGCAGTTTGACAGAGCAGTACAGCATGACGGTCGTGCCAACAGTTACAGTTTCATGTTCGAGGGTACTAAGATCACTTTAGTTCCCAAGAGACAGCAACAGAAGGAGAGCAAGCTTGAGGAAATTGAAGAATTGAAAACTCTGTTGACTTTGAAGGAGTTTGTTAAAGAAGTAGAGGAAGAGCCTGAGATGTTTCTTTTGATTGGGAGAGAGAGTAGTGACGAAGTTGAGATTCCCGAAGAAGCAAAGCCAGTTTTGAAAGAGTTTGAAGATGTCTTTCCAGATGAGTTACCGAAGGAGTTACCGCCACTTAGAGACATTCAACATCAGATTGATCTTGTTCCGGGAGCAGTGTTACCACACCGACCACATTACCGAATGAGTCCGAAGGAACATGAGGAGTTACGAAGGCAGGTGGAAGAGTTGTTGGAACAGGGACGTGTTCAGGAAAGCTTGAGTCCTTGTGCCGTGCCAGCATTGTTAGTACCAAAGAAGGACGGAACTTGGAGGATGTGTACTGACAGTCGAGCTTTGAACAAGATTACTGTTCGTTATAGATTTCCTATGCCAAGGTTGGATGACTTACTGGATCAGTTGAGTGGGGCAACTATATTTTCGAAGATTGATTTGAAGAGTGGTTATCATCAAATTCGAATCAGACCTGGAGACGAATGGAAGACAGCTTTCAAGACGAGAGAGGGGTTATACGAATGGTTGGTTATGCCATTTGGTTTGTCGAATGCACCTAGTACATTCATGCGGATGATGAATCAAATCTTTAGACCATTCATTGGGAAGTTCGTTGTGGTTTATTTCGATGATATTCTGATTTACAGCAGAAGTATGGAGGAGCATGTTCTACATTTGAGGGAAGTGTTGATTATTCTGCGTGAAGAACAATTTTATGCTGCTACAAAGAAATGTGTGTTTATGACGCATACTGTTTTATTTCTTGGGTATGTTGTTTCAGGGGAAGGTATTCAAGTTGACCAGAGTAAAGTTGAAGCTATTAGAAATTGGCCACAGCCGAGAACTATCACTGAAGTTAGAAGTTTTCATGGATTGGCATCATTCTACCGAAGGTTCATTCCACACTTCAGTAGCGTGATGGCTCCAGTTACTGATTGCATGAAAGGGAAACAGTTTGCATGGTCAGAGGAAGCGGGAGTTGCTTTTGAAAAGATCAAGGAACTGTTGACAACAGCACCAATTCTTGTTTTACCTAATTTTCAGTTGTTGTTTGAGCTACACACTGATGCATCAAAGGTTGGAATTGGAGGAGTGTTGAGTCAAGGTGGAAGACCTATTGCATATTTCAGTGAGAAGTTGTCAGGGGCAAAGATGAGATACAATACATATGATGTTGAATTTTATGCTGTTGTACAAGCTGTTAAGCATTGGAGACATTATCTATTTCAGAAGGAATTTGTTCTTTACACTGATCATGAAGCTTTGAAGCATTTACAGGGGCAGGATAAGATTTCAGCAAGACATGCATCATGGATTGCTTATTTACAGCAGTTTACTTTTGTCGTTAAACACAAATCAGGGGTGACAAATCGGGTAGCTGATGCTTTGAGTAGAAGGAGTCATTTATTAACGACAATGAAGGTTGAAGTGACGGGGTTTGAAATGTTGCCAGAGATGATTAATGAAGATCCTTACTTTGTGAAATATGTTGAGAAAGTGAAGGATGGGAGTACCGATGAATTTATGTTGGTTGATGGATTTCTGTTTAAGGGGAATCGTTTATGTATACCAGACTGTAGCTTGAGATTGAAAATTGTCAAGGAGTTACACGAGGAAGGGCATGTGGGCCGTGATCGTACTTTGCAGTTGATTTCACAGTCTTACTTTTGGCCATCGATGAGAAAAGAGGTTGAAAGATTCGTGGAGAGATGCCATATTTGCCAGGTGTCAAAGGGAACAGCAACGAATGCAGGGTTGTATATGCCATTACCAGTACCGTCTAAGCCATGGGCTGATATTAGCATGGATTTCGTTTTGGGTTTGCCTAGAACTCAAAGGGGAAATGATTCGATATTTGTTGTGGTGGACAGGTTTTCGAAGATGGCACATTTTGTTGCTTGCAAAAAGACAGCGGACGCAGTTCGAGTGGCGCAGTTATTTTTCAAGGAGATTTATCGACTTCATGGATTGCCAGAATCTATTGTTTCTGATCGAGATACTCGTTTTCTGAGTCACTTTTGGCTGAGTTTGTGGAAAATGGTGGGAACGAAGTTGAATTTCAGCAGTGCTTATCATCCACAAACCGATGGACAGACAGAAGTTGTTAACAGGTCATTGGGAAATTTGTTGCGTTGTCTTGTACAGGATAATTTGAGAAGTTGGGACCTGAAACTATGTCAGGCAGAATTTGCTCACAATCATGCAGTTAATCGAAGCACAGGATTCAGTCCGTTTCAGATTGTTTATTCATGTTTACCCAGGGGACCGTTGGATTTAGCAGTTGTACCACAGTCAAAGAAAACAGTTAAACGAGCTGCTGATTTTGTTGATGAGCTGACGGAATGTCATAAAGTCGTTCAGGAACGATTGGAGAAATCGAATGAGAAATATAAGAAGTTTGCAGATTCGAAACGACGAAATGTTGAAATTAAAGAAGGTGATTTAGTTTATGCTGTGTTAACAAAGGATCGATTTCCAGTGGGTGCTTATAACAAGTTGAAAGCGCGAAAAATTGGTCCAGTTGAAGTTTTGAAGAAGATTAACGAGAATGCTTATCGATTACAATTACCAGATGATGTTTATACTTCTGATGTGTTTAACGTTAAACATTTAATTCCGTATCGTAGAAATGAACATTTTGATGAGAAAGAATTTGCAAATTCGAGGTCGAATTTTTCTCAACCAGGGGAGGATGATGCAGCAAGGCATATAGGAATTCAGAAGTTAAACCATATTCAATCGTGCACGAGTCAAGGAGCTTCGGATTTAACTCATGAGTCGGCATGCTTGTTGAGTCGGACACGAGATAAAGGAAGCATGAGTCGTTTCCGACCTAACGAAACTTGGAGGAACGAGCTACGACTTAACAAAAGGGGAGATGAGGCATCGAGATTGAGTCGTCTACGACTTAATGGGGCACGAGATAGCAAGGTCCGAGTTAACAACAATTCAAGCTGTATAAAGGAGGCAGATTTGAGTCGTATACGACTTAACGAAGAGGGCTTGAGTCGTATACGAGTTAAACAAGATCAGGAGAAGATGCTACGACCTAAAGACATTCGCATAAGTCGTCTACGACTTAACAGGAAGCGGCAAGGAGATGAGTCGGCCATAGAAGCAGATGGTTGTTGGCCTTGAGTCGTTAGGTCGGCAACGACCTAACTGCTGTAGTTTGAGTCGTGAGTCGTTATGTTTTTCTTGAGTCGTATGTAGTGAGTTTCTTAAGTCGGCATGTATGATGAGTCGTACTTGGTTGAGTCGGTCACTTTGTACAGTGTTGTAATGTGTTGAGTCGTCGGGTCTTGAGTCGGAGGAGTTGTATTGGTGTTGGGCTTGCTGAGTCGTGTAAGCGGAGTGGTGTAGTTAAGTCGGTGCCGACCTTGTATGAGTCGCTTGTAGTTCGGTCTGTTGTAAAAGGGTGGAGGCGCATGTGTTAAGTCGGTCACGACTTAAGTTGAGTCGTAAGTCGCTTGCCGACTTAAGGCACTGGGTCAGAAAAGTCTATAAATAGCGTATGTGTTGTACATTTTTGGTTGTTGATTTTGAATAAAATTTCTCTTTTGTTAGCTTTGTGCTTTCATACCAATTGGTAGTTGAGTGTAATCTCCTATCTCCACTTACGTCATTCGAGTGCGCTCGAATCCACGTTTGTTGAAGCCGATTCACGGAATCTAGTGCGCTAGATCAACGTGCGAAGAATCGTAGATCTTTGAACACGGTATAGTGCGCTATCAACGTGTTTGAGATAGCTAGAGTTCGGTATCTTTGGATCAACGAACTTGGGCATTTTGGTATCTTCAACTCACCGATTGCTACATTTCATCGATTGAAGTTTTGTTTCGAATTATCCGCTGCGTCACACACACTTTAGCACAGATGGCCATAAAAAATTCCTTTCTTTTCTGTTTTGATTAAAAAATTGTATTTTTTAATTATAGACTTCGAAAAGAAAATCAACAATAATTTTTAATTTTTAGTTTTGGAAAATAATAAAAACAAGTGTATATTTTATAAAATATTTTTCGTGCATGTATTTTACAATTTTATACCTATACCTATCTATATTTAAAAACATACAATTTTTAAATTAAACATATATATATTTGTGTGTGTGTGTATGCGTGTGTGTATACGTATGTATGTATGCATGCGTGTGTACATATATGTGTGTGTGTGTGTGTATTATTCTGAGTTAAAATATATTTTTTAAAATTCCATGAACTTCAAATTATGTTTATAAATTAATAAATAATAAATATATATTTTATATTATTGTATTTCATAATTATCCAATAACTATCAGTACGTATCATTGGTGTCCCCAATAGTCATGAGTAATACACTGCCCAACATTTAGAGAACGTTACATACTCCAATCTCAACAGATCTGTCGATATCCAGTCTCATTAATACATACCGACTAGGAATATTTAAATATCATGGTTAATTTCATTATGATAAATTACTCATGCTTACAACACTCTGTAACTGCAATCAAAAAATATATTGTTTATGGATTTTCTATTAATATACTTTTAGTTAAATAATTAATTAATACAACACATTATATCAAGTATATAATAGAAAGAAAACACATTTCGTTTCAAACAAGATTGGTTGTCGAGTTAGATATATGTAATAATTTATAACCCTATCAATTTCCCACTTGCACTTGGGGTCAATTATGGAATCTCTATCCCATCCCTTCGATCAATTTGTTGAGAACTACTCGTGTTAAACCCTTCGTGAATGGATCTGTTATGCTATTTCAATTATCTACCCTGTCAGTTAACTCTCTCTAATGATGATAAACCACCTTTATCATGTAGAATTATTCAGATTATGCATCTTGACTTTTAGAGAGCTCTTATTATTACATTGTTATCATACAACAATGATGTAGTATTTTAACACTTGGAATCACCCTTAGCACAGTTATAAATTTGTGCATTATTATTTATGTACGTTGCTTTTATTATGGCCTTATTCAAAGCGATGTGCTTAGCATTTTATTGAACTATCCACAATATATTATTTGAAACATTCCCAACTTAAAGCTCCTTAACTAAGGTTTGAACACAAACTTAATATTGGCATATTGTACTCAATATCACTCATAAAGTTTGAGTCCGTATACTCCTTTATAAGGAGATCTTTGTTTCTATAAACAGTATTCTGGTATTTCGTAAATGCTTGAGAACACTCAAAACTACTATTTAGCGATCTTAATTTGAATTTTTTATTTGCTTTATACATAAATACATAAGCAAATTATGATATTGTAGATAATAAAACATGCATGATAATTCCTATAGCTAAAGCATAAGGAATCCGCCTTACATGTTCCATATACAACATTTCAATAAGGTGTCTTTTCATATCATTCGGGACATTCCTAACATCCTTTATATTTAATATAAAAGATATAATTTGCAAATCCATTATCAAGTATTAAACAACCAAACTGTACCATTTTTAACATAAATACATTATTTTTAATCAACTGTTTGTTGTTTACTTATAATCTAGAAATATCTATGTAATTTTTTGTGTTCTTTTTTATTGACACGTGCTTCCTCTGCATTTTGACTGAAAATTGAACAATTCAATATTTCTATCAATACTTATTCAATTTTGATGCTTATAGAATAATACTTTCATATCATTTCTTCGATCATATTCAAAACCTGCAAACTCAATTTTGCTCCCATTAACTTCGAGACACTTTGGTTGTTATATGCAAACAGTACATTCTAAATCTTTATTTAGAATTTCCATTTCTACATATATGTACCAAACACAAAGATGTACCAAACAATAATTTAAGAGAAACCCCGAATTTACTTGAGCACGTTGAATAATGAATCTATTACGCTAATTTCAACAGTTGAAATCTACGATGTTATTCTTATCAACGTTGCCCATTATATTCCAATTGCATTAGTCTTTATCTTAAAGATATATTCTCGGTCGATGGATCATATTCCTTTGGGTACAACTTCCAAATCATATTTTAATAACGTACTTGGGATCTACTTTAGATTTCGCATCATACCATAACGTGGAGTCAATACTCTTAATGGTTTAATTGACAACTAAGAATTATCTCTCTCGAATTAATAAAAACTCATAGTTTCTCATCAATATGTAAGAATATTTATTAGACATTCTAGGGTGTTATGTTCATTTAGGGTTGAATAATTTTATTTCATCCCTCATAGTCTGTTTTATTCTTAGATAATATCCAAATACATTTTACTGCCAATAATTTCTTAAAGAAAATCCTTTACTATGAAGTTGGCATTTCTGGAAACAACAAATGTTGCTCAATGCAGCGGCATAGGTATTCAAATTTTTTTTATGAATTCCTTTATATGTAAAATCGATTTGTTTTAGTTTACAAAACTTATATTCGAAACATAAATTGGTCATCCATTGACTATCGTTCCCAAAATTCTTTAGGGTGATTCATACAAGGTCCCTTACATACAATTATTACTTGTAGTCTTTCAATTAATACAATCTGTCAACTCCTTGGCTTAGGATACGTCAAGGATTCTTATAAACCTTTATCCTTCATGAATTTTTTAACTATTCTTTAGATTAAATTAATTTTAACCTTGTGTACTACTCTTAAGTACACAAACTCACAGGAAGAAGTTAACTCAATTTCACTCACCATTAAACATACTGTGTTAAATAAAGTTCAATTACTCCTTATCGATACATCATTATGTATCATAGCGAGGATTAACTTTTGAGATTGAATCTTTATTCATTTTTAGGTACATTTAAAACTCTTTCCAATATGCTCATGATCAAATCAAATCAATTATATTTTCTATTACTTGTTATTTTATTTACCTCCGTTTCACACTCTATAAGCTTATGTAACATCTCTTATTTTGAGGTCCGAAACTAAGCGCTACGGGTGTTGCAGTCGTCCTAGTATTAATTTCTGGTGATAAATAAGATTACTTAATTGATCTATTACACCAAGAGCATATGAGTATGAAAATTTTCAAACCCCATTTCATTAATAACTTTCATTTTCATTACACCCCATTACATAATCCCATCGATTCCATGTTCAAAGAAAATATAATAATAGTTACAATTATATTCCAAGAGAGGCATATGAAGATGCCTCCTTGGGTGGTCAAAGTCAAACTACTTGACAGTTATAAATCCTGTCAATTCATCCATTCAAATATAGCATAGAATTTAAACGACACAGCGGAAATAAACTTCTAATATTAACTAGCTTGCTTCCCGAACGTCTTCGAAAGATTATTTGTTTATCCTAAGAATCCATACTCCCGACCTACTCAAATAAGTACTCTAGAGTTTAGGGAGAAAGATAAAAACTTTGGGTCAAATAAAAAATCTGGTGTGAATAATAATATACCATCTCGAACCAAATTAGATATCTAGTGAAACCACGCCGCTGAGCGGAACGGGTTTTTCCCTCAGCAGTATCTTACCAAAATATTTCATCCATAAATCATGCAGCTGCAACCACAATGGTTAGAACAAAACACAACATGATCATATGCATACATGTGACATTGGTAAGTTTGACTTGTCTGTCATCCTAGGGTTATGCATGCCCAAGGTTTATCCTTCCAGAAAATCAACTTTTTGTCCCAAATCATAGTTTTCATAGGGCCACTATGAACCTAATATTGTTATAGGCTAATCAATAGCCTATTGGAATGACTCGAAACAAAACTTTTAACTAGATAATCCAAAGTCTCCAAATACGGTAAGGAGTAAAAATGAAATGTCTATCAAAATCAGAGGACTATTTGTCCCTGTATCATAGTTTTCCCATGGTTATTATGAACCTACTAGTTTTCAATGGTAACTAACCAATCTTATCCGGAATCATATGGACTATCTGTCTCATATGTCATAGCTTGCTTGGGTCATTATGAACCTATTAGTTTTCAGAAGTAACTAATCAACCTTATCCAGAATCATATGGACTACCTATCTCATATGTCATAATTTTGCTAGGGTTACTATGAACCTAATGGTTTTGTAGGGAAATCAATAACCTAACTAGCTGTTAAATCCTTGAGTCATGTATTTTTTATCAGTTTAAGGCATCTAAACAAATTGATCTAACTGATCTCCTAAATGCAATTCTACACACTCAGAAGTTTAGTCTGACCATACTCGCTACTGGGACAACCTAACTAGTAATTCTGCCCCCAAATACCAAGATGCATTGTTTGGTCATAATGATGTGAGTATGGCAATGATAAATATGCAGATTTAACTGATCAAACAATAATAAGAATATATAACATCATTCATCCACATATGTTCGATCAATGATCACGTCCATAACAAAATTACTTAAATTTTAAGTAATAATCCCTTTGACAAAATCCATATTTGGGCTAAAATAATATATTATTTTCTTGAAAACATTTATCTTTATAAACGATTAACCACTTAAATCCATTCTTTAAAATAAGAGAAACATAGCCCAATATGTGGCCAAAATCCTATGCCAAAATACAATCATCTTTAAATAGCTTTTTGATCTTTCGGTACCAAAAACGAAGCTATCGAACTTCTAAAGCACAAGGCTATTGAGCCACAAAAGTTTTTTGGTTTGCAAAACATAAGGCTATCACACCTATAAAACATAGGTGTCGAGTTTGTAAACATACAGTAGTTATGCCGCAAAACACAGGCCATCGAATACATAGTTAGACAATAGGTTTCAAACCATTAAAACATTAGGGTTGTCGAACCCTTAAAAACTCAAGGGTGCCGAGTCCCTAAAACATAATGGTGTTAAACTTTGAAAGCTTGAGGATATCAAACCCATAAAACAAAGTAGATGCCGAAACTTTAAAAAGAATAGTATCGAGTCTTGAAACAATAAGTTGTTGAGCATCTGCAACATTGAGATACCGAACCCCTACAATACTTGATACCAAACTTCTATACAAGCGGGTACATCACATATCTACTAAGTAGATATTGCATGCATTAACTGTATAGGTGCCAATCCTATAAATTTGATACCCATATAACTGTAGAGTAGTTATTCCGAGTACCGTCTATTATAGATGTCAAATATCAATATAACAAGGGAGCCGAGTATCTACAATGACAATTCAGTAAATAAGTTTAAAGCTATTTTATTTCCTTCTTAAGCTAATACATTCCACTAACTCTTACCTCATTCAGAATTTCATTACATAACAAATTTCTTTACATTTTCTTTTTTTGAAATTAATGGTAGATCATGTTCTACCTTCCCAGGATAATTTGCAAACCTTTAAAATTAACATTATTAATTTAGTATCAACTAAAAGGTTTTCTATCATTATAAATTCATAGAAAATCATATCTACTTGGGAAAAATCTCCAAGAATACCAGAAATTCAAATTTCAATCTTCTTCCTTATATAAAAATTTTAGGACCAAAATATTAATTTAATTACTTTTAATAATTAAAACCTAAAATAAACACCTTTATCCCCTTAGGAAATTCATAGAATATTCATATGAACTTGAAAATTTATGCATTTAAAAACCCACCTCCAAAATAATGTTTTACACATTATATTCAAATTTCAAATCAATTAGAGATTAAAAACTTAGGTTTTACCTTTAAAACTTATTAAAATAATTCCATAAACATTCCATTATCATCACTCAATCCAAAATGGTAATCATTATTCAAAGCATGATATATATCCACAATTAATTTGGAAATCATTCACGGATCCTAAAACTAAGCATAAATAAATGAGATGGATACTGTTATCATATTAGAATCGATAAGGGAGATTAATATTTGATGTTGATTAATATCCTTAAGCTTTTCCTTTGATTCTCTTCAGATATCCCTTTCCTTTCTTCCTAAGTAATTGCTGACCTTCTCTTATGTTTCATTTTTTTTTATTTGTAAGATAAAAGGATAATGAATGAGAGATGGAGCATTTAGAGAAATGAATAAAGGAGATATTCCTGTTGAAAACACAATTTTAGTGTTTTGATGATAACAACTATATGACAATGCTACTAAAATGTTTATTAAGTGATTTCAGGTTATTCATTGTCCGGAGAAAAATAAGCAAAATAAAATCGTTCAAAAATTCAGCCAAGCGGGATTCAAACCTGCATGCTTGCATTAGAGTACACATGGAAACCAACTTTACTACAAGCTCTTCTATTATTAGGTGGTTAGAGAATTTTATTATATGAAGTAAAAGTGAATGGAGAAATAAAAAAGGAATAGGATTCGAACCCAGCACACTCAACATGGAACGAGTAACCATTACCACTCCACCACAAGTTATGTTAGCCATTGCTACCAAACACTACTTAACAGAAGATATAAGAAATGAAAATTAAAAGCACGGAAGTGGTATTCGAACCCTGCACAACACAAAGAGATGCAACATGCTCACCAACCACACTACAAAGGCTTTTATTCATTTTTCACTCAGCACTATATTTGAATAAGCATATAAACGGAAAAATAAATTACTCAAAATACGAAGGAGACGGGACTCGAACCCAGCACACTATGATGGTAGCCGCACATCTTACCACTGAACTACATAACATTTTGAAATTAGTGACAACGGCTACTTTACATTAGCATACCAAAGCGAATAGTCAAGTGGCTATTCAAGTACCTATTCAACCAATTGCAAACTTCCAACGGGTGCATCTCTTCCAAACTGAAATGCTGAAAGATTGCTACTGTTCAAAGACATCTTATCACTCCTATATAAGTCTTCTGCCATCTCCAAATCAAACACAACAAATATGTTCTCTTAAATCATTCTCGTATTGATTTCAAACGCTCCGACTTCCATATTCATTCTAAAAGCAAATTTAGACCAGTGCTATTTCACTCCACAACATACAAATCTGGTTCTAATCCACTTCCTAACCTCTGCACGCTCATTCTACATCATTTTTACCGGTTATAGAAGTTGTACTCAAGTTCGACTACTCAGTGTATTGAAGACACAATATATAGTCAAGTTATTTTTTGTAAAAGAAAATATTGAAGTCCCGTTCGGCTGCTCGGGCAAGTGTACTGAAATCCTGTTCTGCTGCTCAGGTGCCTATTCCTCCGGGCGAAGTGAGGGTGATAGTTAGTTGAAATTCCAGAAGGAGTCTGGGACTGGAAGTAGGACTGGAGGTCCGAACCAGTATAAAATTTTTGCTGTGATTGCTTCTTGCTTTACTTTGTATTCGCGCTGCTATTATATTTATATTGCTGCTGCTGTGATTACTGCACTTCAACTCTGTATCTATATATTTGGCCATCATCGATCCAGTGCATAGTGACTTTCAATTGGTATCAGAGCCTGGTTTTCTAGAGATCGTGACAACATCCTAGAATAAATGGCTACAAAGAGATCTAGTCAAGGCAATAAGAAGAGGAAGAGCAATAAAGAAAAATCAAAGGAGCAAACAAGCAAATGCTTCATGGCAAAAGATAATGAGGTTAGTGATCTAACTTTTGATGATATGATAGAAATAAATTCAGAACTTCTAGACACTTTAAAAAGTATCAAAAGAAAATATAAGGAAGCTCTGGAAAATCAGAAGAAAGCAGAATTCGAAAGAGATATGCTTAAAGACGAGAAGAGAATATTAGAAGAAGAACTTGAGAAAATTCAAGATTCAGACAATTCTCAACTCGCTTTATTAAGTCAAGAAATAGAAGCTCAAAAAGAAAAGAATAATGCTCTAGCTTCTGAAAATCATGAGTTAAAAACAAAAATTAAAATTGTTGAGTTAGATAACACTAGTCTCAAAACTAAGATTGATGACATTACTAAAAATATTTCCAATTTTAATAAAGGGAGAGAAAATTTATCCAGGATTATTGAAAATTCTCAACCTGCTTCAAATAAGAAGGGATTAGGTTATGTTAAGAATTCAAAAGCTCACAATGATAAAAGCGGTTTAGGCTATAAACAAGTTAAAAGTAAAAATAGTACTAGATATGCATTCATGTATACTAACTTTAGTATTAGTAATCAAGATAGTTTTAAAACCAGTTATAGTCATAATAGTACTTTGTTTAGAAATGATAGAAATTATTCTTCAAGTACTAAGCTAATGACGAATAGTATTAAGATATGGATTCCAGCTAATATGATTGATCATGATAAACAACTTTATATTAACAACTATTATAAGAATGTAATTTGTAATGAAAATTATATTTATAAAGGTTCAACCACACCTATATGGGTATGGTTTCCAAAGACCTAACCCCCCGGACCCTAACATAGTAAGTGGGTACCGAAAATTATTATTATTTTTTGCAGGTACTCAGAGAAACAAAAGGAAAAGTATAGATTTTGGAATTTTAAAGAATGTTCCATACGAATTACGTGCTTACAATGAAATATGGACTTCAGCAAATATGGTAAAATCTATTTTATTTATATATTTAATTTTTTTTCTCCATAATTAATATTAAATTTATCCCACTATTAACAAGATATTTTATATAATTTATTATATTCCCTCATTATTTTTTATAATGACAAAGGGGGAGAGATTCATATGCATATTAATAGATGGAGATATTATACTTAAGGGAGATGTTAAATTTAGAGGGAGCAAATACTAAGGGGGAGCAATATAATATTATTTTAGAAAGTCATATAGTTGTCATTATCAAAAAGGGGGAGAATGTTGAAAACACAATTTTAGTGTTTTGATGATAACAACTATATGACAATGCTACTAAAATGTTTATTAAGTGATTTCAGGTTATTCATTGTCCGGAGAAAAATAAGCAAAATAAAATCGTTCAAAAATTCAGCCAAGCGGGATTCAAACCTGCATGCTTGCATTAGAGTACACATGGAAACCAACTTTACTACAAGCTCTTCTATTATTAGGTGGTTAGAGAATTTTATTATATGAAGTAAAAGTGAATGGAGAAATAAAAAAGGAATAGGATTCGAACCCAGCACACTCAACATGGAACGAGTAACCATTACCACTCCACCACAAGTTATGTTAGCCATTGCTACCAAACACTACTTAACAGAAGATATAAGAAATGAAAATTAAAAGCACGGAAGTGGTATTCGAACCCTGCACAACACAAAGAGATGCAACATGCTCACCAACCACACTACAAAGGCTTTTATTCATTTTTCACTCAGCACTATATTTGAATAAGCATATAAACGGAAAAATAAATTACTCAAAATACGAAGGAGACGGGACTCGAACCCAGCACACTATGATGGTAGCCGCACATCTTACCACTGAACTACATAACATTTTGAAATTAGTGACAACGGCTACTTTACATTAGCATACCAAAGCGAATAGTCAAGTGGCTATTCAAGTACCTATTCAACCAATTGCAAACTTCCAACGGGTGCATCTCTTCCAAACTGAAATGCTGAAAGATTGCTACTGTTCAAAGACATCTTATCACTCCTATATAAGTCTTCTGCCATCTCCAAATCAAACACAACAAATATGTTCTCTTAAATCATTCTCGTATTGATTTCAAACGCTCCGACTTCCATATTCATTCTAAAAGCAAATTTAGACCAGTGCTATTTCACTCCACAACATACAAATCTGGTTCTAATCCACTTCCTAACCTCTGCACGCTCATTCTACATCATTTTTACCGGTTATAGAAGTTGTACTCAAGTTCGACTACTCAGTGTATTGAAGACACAATATATAGTCAAGTTATTTTTTGTAAAAGAAAATATTGAAGTCCCGTTCGGCTGCTCGGGCAAGTGTACTGAAATCCTGTTCTGCTGCTCAGGTGCCTATTCCTCCGGGCGAAGTGAGGGTGATAGTTAGTTGAAATTCCAGAAGGAGTCTGGGACTGGAAGTAGGACTGGAGGTCCGAACCAGTATAAAATTTTTGCTGTGATTGCTTCTTGCTTTACTTTGTATTCGCGCTGCTATTATATTTATATTGCTGCTGCTGTGATTACTGCACTTCAACTCTGTATCTATATATTTGGCCATCATCGATCCAGTGCATAGTGACTTTCAATTCCCATTATGCCCATCTCACAACCTTCTTTCTATTTTATATTCAAATCAATTTTATTAATTTCTTGCTTAAGGAACAACCCATATTAGTTAACAAATCTCATTCTTCTTATCGCACCATAAATTATTCTATTTAATTTTTCTAATTAAATCTTTTGAATAATGCTACACAAAAATTAGGGGTTTTACAGGCTCCTCTCTTAAAAAAATTCTTCCTCGAAATTAAGATAAGAAAAAAACAAACATATCAATCATGCAAATATGTGTGAGAAACATATAACTACAATACTAGTATATCCTACTAGCAAAAGGTCTATATGACAAATATAGAATATACCATCAAAATAAGCCAGGATAAGAATTTCTAATCCTGTCTTCTGTCTCCCAAGCACCATCTTTCTCATTGTCACTCCATTGGACTTTCACTAACTTGACTGTCTTGTTTTCTAATCTCTTTTCATCTCCAGCTACTACACGAACTGGTTGTCTAACAGAAGTCATATCCGGTTCCACTCCTAAATTTTCCAATAAAGTTGGTGCAGTCGCTGGATCATGCACATACTTCCTAAGATGAGTAATATGACAACATTGGGGACTTCTACCAAACTATTCAGTAACTCTATCCAATAAGCGAATTTCCTGATCGTTTCTATGATAGGAAACATAACAATATATTTCGGTGCCAATTTCTCCGACTTCCCAAATCGTATCACACCCTTCATCAGTGGTACTTTAACAAAAACATGGTCCCTAACTGAGAAATCTTAATCCTGAAGTCTCTTATCTACGTAACTTTTTGCCTTGAACGAACTTCCTTCATGCTTGCTTGGATCAACTCAATTTTTTCCATGGCTTCTCTCACCATATCTGGATCGAGAATTAGTCCGTCTTTAGTCTTTAACCAACGTGATGATAATTTACATGGCCTTCTTAAAAGAGCTTCAAAAGGCATCATTCCTATACTAGTCTGATAACAATTATTACAAGAAAACTCGACTTGGTACATAAATCTTTAACAAATCTTCATGAACTTTTTTAACTCTTTCTATTTTCCATCCATTTGTGGATAGTAAACGGTAATCATCTTTAGCTTAGTACTTAACACTTCTTATGGACTCCTCCAGAATTCACTAGGAAATAAAGTGTATCTGTTACTAATTATATTACTATGAATCCCATACAGTCTTACAATGTTCTTCATAAACAACTTTGCCAAAGTAGGTGTCATCCTTGTCGACTTAATGAGAAAAAAGAGTGCACTTTTGGTCAGCCTATCTACCACGACCTAAGTACTTTCATTTTCCTATTCGGCCTTGGCAACCCATCAATAAATCTATGGATATAGAATCCCAATTCCACAGTGGTACTTCTAATGGTTGAAAGAACCTCCTTGGCTTCTGATGTTAGGATTTCACTTGTTGGCCAATTAAAACAGTTCTTCACCCATAGACTACATATCTTTTCATTCCTTCTTAAAAGAAACTTCTCTTTATATCTTGATACATTTTAGTTCCTCTAGGACGAATAGTAAACTTCGATCGATGACGCTCCCTAAGCACTTCCCCTATTAGGTCAAAAACATCTGGAACACAAAATCATTCCTTCTTCCTCGACCATTCGTTCTGGCCAAGACTAAAATCATTTAAATCATCAATCTCAGTTCCCACTTCAAGTCTTCTTATCTGTTCACCTAGTAATGGATCATCTCTTTGTTTAGAAGAAATTATTTCGATCATTACCGATCGAAGTTCTAAGCATGATAACATTGCAGTATTCCAACTAAAATTAGCTGTCGATCTTAACTACACATCACATATACTCAATGCCTCTAAATCTTTCCATTTTGCTAGCATAGCTAGCGCCACACTCTGATGTTTCCTTCTAAGTGCATCAACACCTTTACTTCCTTTCCCCGACGTATACTCAATATCAAAATCATAAGCTTTTAAAAACTCAAGCCACCATTACTGTCTCATAATCAACTCCTTCTGGGAGAATAAATATTTAAAGGCCTTATGATCCATAAATAACTCTAATTGTTCTCCCAAAAGATAGTGTCTCTACACTTTCAAATCAAAGATCACCATTGCCAACTCTAAATCATGAGTCGAATATCTAACTTCATGTGGTCGAAGCTGTTGAGAACTAAAGGCAATCACTTTATCTCTTTACATTAACACGGCTCCTAACCTTCTCCCACATGGATCAGTATAATTAATTTCCATTTGGAACAACTAACAAGGGTGCATCGGTCAATAAACATTTCAACTATAGGAATGCTTCCTCAATTTATTGGTCCAAACAAACTTTACGTCCTTCCTTGTTAGTTTCATCATAAGCGCCGATATATAAGAAAAATCCTTAATGAATCTCTGATAATAGCCATCTAACTCCAGAAAATTTCTTATCTCAGTCACAGTCTTGGGTCTTTTTTAATTATTAGCAGCTTCAATCTTAGATGGATCTACTGATAACCCATTTTCTAAAACTACATGGCCAAGGAACTTCACTTCTTTCTTCCAAAAATGACAATTTGAAAACCTCGTATTTAGTTGATACTGCCTCAATGTCTCTAGCACTATTCTAAGATGAATTTCTTAATTTCATTCATTCTTAAAATATATCAGAATATCATCTATAAACAATGACACGAATCTATCCAAATTCTCTCGGTAGATCCAGGTCATCAAATCCACAAAGTAAGCAGGCGCATTGTTCGGTCCAAATGGAAAAAATAACCATTCATACGAACTATAACTTGTTTGAAATGCGGTTAATGGAATTCTTTCTTCGATCATTCTCAATTGATGGAGCCCTATAGCTAAATCCAATTGGGAAAATACCTTGGCTCCACTCAACTGATCAAACAAATCATCTATTCTCAACAAAGGATACTGACTCTTTACCGTCTTCTTATTCAAATTACAGTAGTTAATACACTTCCTCAATGACCTATTTGGTTTCTTTACGAACGCCACGGTCGCTCCCTAAGGCAACTGCTTGGCATAATAAAATTATTCCCTTTTAAATCCACCACCTACACCTTTAACCCTTTCATCTCAGTAGGTGTCATTCTGCTAGGCATTCTACTTATGGATTTATTTCTAGGTACAAGATCTATTCAAAACTCAATAGCTCATCTTGATGGTAGTCCTATAACTAATACAAAAACATCCGCATACTCTCTTACAATGAAAAACCTATATCACCTTATCTTCCACTTCCATTGCACCCAATAAAGCACATACATCTAAACCCGAATTCTCTACCGACTACATAATTCGATTATGGAATTGGGGTGTCTTAATGATAACTTCCTATCTTGGCAAAATATCCTAGCATCATATTGCCCTAATCAATCCTTATCCAATATAATTTCAAAACGCACAAAATCAAACACATGCCAACTGCAAGTAACCGCATGACCTAACAACTCAAATTCTAAATGGTCAACACTCATCCCAAGAGTAGCAAAACCTCTTATTGGATTCACAACCCTTAAATAAGGTATGATGGTCCTAGATTTAACTTATCTACCAAACATTGCGAGATAAAAAGAATGTGATGCACCAATATCAAATAATACTTTAACAGGTATGCCATGAATCAAAACATACCTCCCATCATAGACTTTCATTTATCTCTTGCAGTCGGTCTAGAAGTTGATGATTCTAAAGCAACCTTTTTCAGCCTTGGTCAGTTCTGGACATTCATTCCGTTATGCCCATCTAGTTGTAGTTATAACACTTTACACCCTTCTTTGCTATAGCCTTCTTTCCTTCATCAGATTGATACTCATTAACGAAGTGCCCTTTCTTATCACACTTATAGCAAACAACATTAGCCTTCCCTTTCTTGGCAGCTCCATCCTACTAAGCTCCCTTCTTGTTAAAGAACTTCCTCTTCGTGCCTCGAAAACCTTTAGTCTCCACAGGCTTGTCACTTCCAAATGTTGAAAGCATTTCCTCATTCCTTAATGTCATCTCCACCACCACATCAAATAGATCTATAATATGCTGCGTTGTTTCCCTGGCAATCTCGGGCTTCAGTCCATAAATGAACTTCCCATTCCTTTTGATCACAATATCAATGGTAGCATACTCATATCTGGATAACTCATCAAACTTAATTGCATATCCCAGTATAGACTTCTCTCCCTGTTCCAATTCCATGAACTTTCTGGGTAAAGTTGACTTAGCTATCTCGGACAAAAACCTTACCTTAAATCTCCTCCTAAATTCATCCCAAGTCAATTCCTCCTCTAGTACTCCTACAGTTAGACCATTTCACCACTTCAAAGAAGCTCCTTGCAACTCTCTAGATGCCAACGTCCTCTTCTACTCATCAACTAAGCCTAAGTCGGCAAAATAGTGCAACAACCAATTCTCCACTTCAATGGCACTTTCCATTCTTAGAAAAAGCTTTCATCCATGATTGGTATAATCATGGCTCAATTTGGCATAATTATAATGGGCAAGTACCTCGAGATTAGCACCTCCCTCATTACCATTCCTCCAACGAAACCAGCAGCAGCTCCATCTTTCATTATATTTACGAAGAATTAATACATCGTCCCCATATCTGCTAATGGGACTCCAACCCTCACATAAGCATTTGAATATAGATTAGCATATTCTTGTCGATTCGAATTCCTTCTAGTATTTGGCCGAACATTTCCATTAGTTGGGGTGCTTCCTCCATTTAGATTCACTCTTCTATTTCCTGCTTCAATATCTCACTTTTTCATAATCTGCATATGAGTATTTATAAGATACAAAAGAATGGCCTAGGAGAGAGCGAAGAATGGAGATAGAACACATAATTATATATAGCAAATAACAAGTACGTTACATTGGGTTATCTCATACCCTAATCTTATTCTCTAATTTATTTGGATTATATTTTCAAAATCTTTTAAGTTTTATATAAATCTATGCTCTGGTACAAATTTTTTGAAATCCCCTATTTTGAGGCCCGAAATTAGGCGTTATATGTTATAGTCATCCATAGTATTAATTTCCAATGAAAAAATGAGATCTGTTAATTATATCTATAACACCAACAATATAATATGAAAATTTTCGAAACAAACTATAGGTGTATCAATACACATGTCCATGTCGTTATAACTAATTGATGAATATAACAAAGTATGTGGAACCATTTGGTATTGATAGACTTATGATCGCATGCATCATATATATCAATCTGAATAGTTCATCAACTCTTGTCATGCTCACACTGAATGAATAATTTTCCCTTTGTTGTTGAGATATAATTCACAGTGCTATAAGATTCATAATCATCTAGTTATGTTAAGCACTAAGCGAGGCAAGATAGTAGAAGACTCTCTTCGCTTAAAGTCGCTTAAGCATCGCCTAAGCCTACTTAATTTTTTAGCATAAATTATTCATATCAATATAAATTTATGTAAAGTGATTATATTAAGTGCATCATCTATGTCTTCACAAATTGATCACAAAAGGTAAACTTTAACTTTTAAATTAATAAGTTGCAAAAACTAGATTTTACTTTTACTACTCATTAAAGTAAGCATACTCGAGTTGAGTACAAACATGCACGTTTGGCAAATAAATATAGTCAGACCTTAATACAAAATACTACTCACCATCCATCGGTCTATATGATAGAAAATGAGAAAATTTTGTCAAGGAATGTGGATTTTTTTTTGCTATAATCCAATTTTATTTTATTTTAATAATAATATATTTTTACTTAGCAGTGCTTAATCATCGTTAAAGTTAAGCAAAGCACTGAAATGCGCCAAATAAGTATGCTTAAGCACCCATCGCTTAATTCCATTTATTTTTCAAAAAATTAGGCGTTGTACAAGCATCATTTAGCGCTTAAGCGATACATAAGCGATGCATAAGCGCGTTTTTCATAACATAGATAATCATATCCTCAAAGAATTGTTTCTTCAAACTATGACTTAGCCAATAATTCCAAAATAATTGTATTAAATTTAGATACTTATGTATTCTCCAATGCATTATAAATATTGGTATTATAGTTTAATTTTATGACAAATATTCATAATATTCATATTGAAATAAAACCATATCTATTTTCCAATCAATAATGATAAATAATTTTTATTTCATAAATAATGTTGGGTATGTTTTATGAAAAAAATTTCATAACTTGATGCGACTAATAAATGTTGTATGACATGGTCCCATTATCACTGCCATAACAATAATAACATATGAAATACGAAGCTCCATTCAACCACTTAAAATAATCTATTTATTCATTTACTGCAACTTGTTTACAATTGAGTACTTTCAGATTAAATATCATATATTCAAAGAAATAAATCTTATAAAATACAGTTTTCTATGTGAAAATACATTTTAGCATAAATACTCAGTTTAATTTTAGGTATTAATTATTATTTTACAATTCTCACTTTCAATGTTTCTTTGTGAAACTGAAATGACCATGCACTCTCTTCATTCCAACTATGCCTTAAGTTATATTCACTATCATACATTCGATATGCTTTCTAAACGATCTAATCATTCAAAGTAATCCTAACTACAATATCATAACGAACTATTTACGAAAATACATTTGGTCAACTTGACTTTTAATGAGATCAAATAAAATATAATTTATGTAAACTGTCAAATGAACATTTCAGTGATCGAATTCTTTGATTATCCTATAGCCTTTGGTCTACTGTTACATTTAACACATAAAGATCATTATTGTAATCAATTATATCGAATACACAATCTCATACTATAGTTTATGTCTTATTTCAATGAAGTAATTTCATCGAGGTTTTATACATTACGAATTGTGATCATTTACCTTATAAACTTTATATGTGATCGTATACAGATCAAATATCCATATTCTCGTACTCTTTTAGAGTTCAAAACTCATTGAAGAGAATACACAGTCCGAGGAAAGTAAACTCGTAAACGGCAAAGTTATGAACGTATTTAGTGGTTGTATATTAGGCGCTCACATGGGTCATATTGGTAAGTATATTTCATATCAATATTAATTTAGTTCATTTGTATGTCTTATTTGATAAAAAAAAAGTTATCAATTTTATTTAACGAACAAATTTATTAATGTACAGTATTATAGCTTTATACAGTAGAGGTTCTTACAATATTAGAAAGATTAAATGTAACCATTTCATTTTCTCTAATAAAGCTCGCACTAGTCTTTTATGTTTCTCCAAACCCAAAGATAAAACCTAGAAGTCTTTCGACTTCACTGGTGGGCATTATAACTCATCTATCTTGAGATTCTAACCTCAAGTTTGCTCAATAAGTCATATTCGCACAAATGATATATAACTCCTTATCGGTTGTATAATATACAAATCTGAACCCAAGGTTCCTTGTCATAATCGACATTGAGTTTTCTTAACAAATCAAAAGAAATTATTCACTCATACGAACCATTTCGTGATAGTCCAAGAAGAGTATATGTAGCCCGAGTTTGCTCAACAAATACATATAGTTATCTGTAACAACCTGGCCTTAAATGGACCTAAGTTCTGACCCAAAAAATTCCCATCGAAACATAAGCCCATCACAAAGTTGTCCTTTGGTTGGAAAAAAGAACAATATAGAGTTTTATCTACACATTCAAAATCTCACAGTGGAATGGAAAAATATAATAGTAATGACGGTACCTATTTTTTCATAAATTCAAAAATGTCATTTAAGACCATAAAAAATATCCACGATCACTGTTACATGTCTGTGGTCTAATAATCCAAAATTACAATATCATTTTTATTTAATGGGTACATCAAAAACTATAGAAAATACCTAGTAAATAAAAAGATTACTGCCATAAGTCTCATCAATGTCTCCACCTTTAGCATCGTCTTTCTTAATCTGTGTAGAAATAAAGAAGGAGTCGGAACAACATACGTTTAGTGAATAAAAATCTCGAGCCTTACTATATTAGTATTTAAGCAGTATAATATAAATAGGAATATGTCTTACGTATTTTACCAAAATCGTAAGTCTTTTCAAATATAAGCCCAAGGGCTTTTCTTAAACATAAATAAAAAAGGCTTTCCAAATATGAGCCCATAGCCAACTTACTATCCACCCAATAACTCATATCTATCGTCCATAATATCCTATCGATGTAGAAGATAGTACTCAAGTCACTTAACATCTTTTAATGGGAATTAGGCATACTCTGACCATTTAATACCTTATTTAAGGTAGGTTTACGTCATTTACTACCTAACCCAAGGAACACTCCTCATTATCCAGCTGATGTTGCACAGAATCTCTTCAGTCACTTAATACTTCCTATTGAAGAGGACTCTTTCTCCAAATATCCTCTACAGTGCCTAACCTAGAATACCGACCATTTAATACTTCCTGCATAGAGAAGAAGCAGGCCCTCACACAACCACTTAAAACCTTCAATCTCTGAAGCAGGTCCTTCGTATTATGACTCGTAACGTCAAACATTAATCTAACTACTGTACATACTGGTAGCCAGATTAGCTAGGTAAATTTACCTACAAAATTTTGGGACTAACCACGCGCCATCGTAGTCACTTATTATAGGAAATGTCTCACATAAGGCCCAAAACCACACTGTTCTTTGACAGATTAGCTAGACAGACTTTCATGTGCTTTTGACTGACCTCGCACCCTATAACTTAGTCATAACCTAATCACACTCTACACATATTATCACACATCTCACCGTTTCCACAATCAAGGCCTTATAAGAAGTATTTCATATTTTTGCCTTTAACATTAATTACTTGCCTAAGAGGGATTTAATAAAGTTAATAACTTATTTAACTACGAAATTGAATTTATTAACAGTAATTTCTAAATGTGCATAATTTATCCCTATAACTTAGTTATAGATATGTGCCTAGTAATTTCTAAGCGTGCGGAATTTACGCCATAAACTAACGTTTAAATGTCAGCTCTTTCAATAATTATACAAGTGCCATCCCATATTATCATTAGTACCAAAATTCAATGTGACGACCCACATTTCAAAAGGTTTAAATCGACAATAATCCACAAATGCCTGACTTAAACAGTCTGGAACTTAGATAATCAATGAGGTTAAATAAGAAGAGAAGAAGAAAACAAAACACAGAATCTTACAGCAAAAACGATAAAATATATTAATCAAATAAATAATTCATGAAGCTGTTACTATACATTTGATTTTAATCTATACACATTTATCAGAGTTATATATAAGCATCAGGGATAAATAATCAATATTGCAGAATAACATGATGCAGGGATAATAATAATCATAATATACCAAAACTCCATCATCGTCCTCTAGAGAATAATCTCCAGTATGCTGAAAAACTCAGGATTGACCCGAGCGTAATGAAAAGACAAAACACTTGAGTCAGGACAAAAATACTCTTATGTAAGTTAAATCAATATCACAAATATGAGAGCGATAACTTAAGAGATGTTACAGCATTTCCATCTCCTAAGTCCATTAAAGTATTTATATGTAATACTATACGCTATAAAAGATAATGTCCACCAGTAAAATAAATATCAAAATAGCGTTAAGACTTTACATTGATCCACCTTTACACATTTCTACAGTTCTAAACCAAAGTTGCAATGGCTCGTATAAGGATAAATATGACAAGGCCCGTGAGGCATTTCCCAAGGTAGGATTCTACCAGTTTACCCTTTCTGGCTGGTCGTAACCCATCCGTGGCCGACCGCGATAATCAATCCAAATGAAAAGAAGGTTCACCCATTGAATACGAAATCACAATAGTAATACAAGGGATGAACATCGCTAGAGGTAGCTAACCTCAATGGCCAGGCATAAGCTCATGTTTAAATCATTTTAATTATGATACGAGTGTCAAGGCTATCCATCGTCGTTCTCTTACTTCATTCCGTTAAACGTCGTCAATTCAACCACTACATACTGGATATCATCCACCGCATACACGGTTGTTAAAGTGGTTCCAATGTTGACAGAGAGTATGCCAATAAGATGCCCCGGTCTCTTTAACAACCAAACGTCGTTTTACACACTGGCTCGTTCTTTTACATTTCGAAAAAAGTTCGTACTTGATATCAAAATATCATATTTACTTCAAAATTAATCAAATCCATTTCGAAATTACAATCTTCTCTTCAAAAATCGTATTTTACTTCAAAATGCCAACTTAGTTCGATATATTGATTTTACTTCAAAATTTGATTCGAATTACAATTTTGGTTATAACTTCACTTTAACCCAATTCACATGTGAATCCAAGAAATATTAACATTCCGCTCTTTTGACCAGTTTGAATTTTTAGAAAATAGTTTTAAATAAGTTTTAAAATAGTTTAATAGAAAATAGTTTGAGTATTAAAAATGGTTTATATAGAAAAATAGTTTGGAAAATCTTGAATTTTTAAAGGAGATAGATTTTAAACAGTTTAAACTAAAATAATTTGTTTGAAAATAGTTTCAAAGTCAAACTAGTCAATTCCAAATTTTCCAATTCAAATCATTTCAATTCCCATTTCGATTTAGGCAATTCAATTCTTATTTCAAGTCCAATTTTACTTCGATTCCAACTTCAATTCAATAAAATTCAATTTCAATTTTGAATTAATTCAATTTTGCTTCAATTCCAATTTATTTTAATTTCAAATTCCAGCTTGATTAAATTTCAATTCAGTCCCAATTTAATTTCAATTTCAATTCCAAGTTTCAACTTCAATTCCAAATTAATTTCAATTTCAACTATCTGATTGAATGATTTAATTTCAATTCAATTCTCCAATTCAAACCCTTTCGATTACATCGATTTCGAGTTCTATTTTCAAAATATCGATTCAAACAGCTTAAATCAAATTAACTTTCAATATTCAATTTATAAATCCAAGTCTTCAAATATAATTCAAAATACGAGCTCAATTTTGAAATATCGTTTTATATTACTTTTACTTAGCAATATTCAAAGTTTGAATAAAAGTCCAATCCTTAAAAATAAATCAATTTCTGGAATTCAAATCATATTTCGATTATAACTTCGAAATCTCAACTTCGATTATTTAAACAATTCCTGTTATCAAATTTTAAATTTCAACGTTCTCGAGCTCAAGTTTGAAAATATATCAATTTCTTCGATTTTTATTTCTTTAAATCAAATCATTTAAATAATATTAAATCAAAATTTTTAAAATCATTTAATTTAACGAATCCGTTGTCCGTACATAATTTTCTATCCTATGACCAAGTGAATCAATTATTTCAATTTAATTCAGGAATGGATATATATCAATTCAATCCAAAATAGATGTCGTAGACATATATCATTTCAACCTATTCTAAATAGTTAAATTTACAGTTTTATGTAGTATAAATAATATGTCGGGCGACAATAGGATATATATAAAATAAATAACATCCAAATCATCCAAAATATCAACCAATAGCATCCACCACAATCAATCATCCAAACAGTCAATAATTCACAATAATTACATAATTATTAATATCGAGTATTTTAACTAGCAATTTAATTTCAAATTCCAAATTTTAAACTACCAGTTTAAATTAAATGTCAGTTTGAATTTGATTCAATGCAAATTAATTTAACTGTCAAAACTATAATAACAATCATCAACCAATTCGATTTATAACTTCATAATGTCGATAAAACTTGCATCGGAATATTATAGTATCTATGAGTGGTTTAAATACTCACCTTTTATTTAAATCTGAAAATTTTCTAGATTCAAATAGACTCGAATCCAGCTCCATAATGTAGATTGCGTCTATACGATTTCAACACAATCTCTTTCATTCGAATTTGACCTCGTACGCAGATAATTCGATTTTAATTAATATACGATAAATTTTATTAACATAGTTAATAAACTAATTATTTAATTGAAATAAAAAGAAAACGGAACTTCTCACCAATCTCGTTAAGGCATACGCGACCTTCCTTCATCATTTTTTACCTTCTCGATCGAACAACGATCGGCAGCCAACGTCGTCGACCACCTTACATGCCTGCAATGTCGTCAAGCCTTCAAGTCACTTGCATGTGCATCAGGAATCGTTGCCATAACGCAAAAACCTAACGGTGAACGTGCCTCCCTTGCTCCTCCAGGTCGCCTGCTCTTGTCGCACATCGCCAAGGAGAAATCTCGACTTCATTATTTCCTTTTTTTCGATCGATGCTTTCGATTTAGCTTTGAACAAGATCTCATTTTTTCATATATATTTATTCTTCATTTGTTCGATCTGAAGAATACGAGAAAGAAGGGGTCGAGTACGGGAATAAAAATAGGCGGCTTGTATAGGTATTTGGATGGGAAGAATATAATAATATTGATTAGAAAAATATCTCACCCTTAAACATCCAAAATTCTCGAGCTCCAAATGAAGCGCGTCGCCTAGCGTTCCTAATGTTTTACCCCTTTTCGAACACAATGAAACTAGTTTCGAAAGCTAATTCAATCGTATGAAGAAGATAGCTTTTCAAATCGAATTATTTTAATTAAATTCTAAAATAAATTTCTACGCATTTCAAGCTCACAAGGCCAAACGATAAGTCCGATCGCTACAAAACTTAAAATCCTATAATAATTCACTATTATGGATCCTATGAAGCTTGTTTCATCGAAATCCGAGACAGTGGCCAAAATGACTACTTTTACACGTTAATTAAAATATAAAATTTCAAGTCTCTATTTATTCACTTTTAAATCCAATTTTAAATGTTAACAATCTACATTCCTATTTAAATAAAATTTAAATCAATTTTCAGTATCATTTTCATTCACATTAATTCAAGATTCACATATTTAAACAATTCCCAATATTAACTTAAAAAATTTAACAATCAAATAAATTACAACTAATAATTCATTAAATTTTATTTTAAACCATTATTATTCAATAATCATAATAACTTAAATAATTTCAAATATTTAAAAATACGGGTCGTTACATACTCCCCCACTTAAAACTTTTCGTCCTTGAAAAGGCGTTAAGTAAATAATTTAACATTTGATATATTTTTTCAAAATAATTAACTTATAAAACATAAGCATCTTATTTGCAAAACTATTACTAAACTTCTACTACACCACTTCGATATCGATTTTACCGAGAATATAACTTATAAAGAAAAACAAGTTATAAATTCTTTAAAAAAAATCTCAAAGTTTTTCTAACTCCCAGATTTACAGAAAATTTCGGCAGAGTCTCCTTTACGCGGCTCAATCGGAAATTTTTTACAATATAATATATATCACAAATATACCAAATAGATATCAAACATACATCTCATCTCAATGATGAGGCATCCCGAAGGGAAAAATATTAAATGCGGTATGTAATCCGAGATACGTACCTTAATATTAATAATATGAGTGAGTTCGCTCGTATTAAGCAAGCAAAAGCAAAATACGCACAAGCGAGACCCAAAAGCAATTATACGCCATCGATACCAACTAAACACTCAATAACTATATGAGAACATATATATATAGAGTAAAATCGATATATAACATGGATTATGCAATAATCATAGACGAATATAGCAAATGCAACAAAACAACCATCGAACAAACAACTCCATCCAATCTTATTAACAACAATACCAATTCATACTTCCTAATGTTAATATTTCGTTATTATACTTCCATTTCCTCTCAATATTAAATTGATTTACATTTAATTCATTGACATTTATTTCATCTATATACAATTTGTTTGTTTTCAATTTATTCACATGGATTTCTTTCGAATTTAATTGGTTCACCTTAAATTTATTCACTTTCAATTGATTAACGTTCATTTCCTTAATCATTCAATGGATTTATATTCAATTCATTAGCTTTTAATTTTTACATTCAACTAAGTTGGTTTCAATCCATTTTTTCAGTCAACCAATATTCCTTGCATTCACATTTGACTGACTACAATTCAATGTATTTACATTCAATCGATTTATTTCAATTATTTACATTTGTTTCATCCACATTTAATTAATTTTCATTCAATTGATTTTCGTCATTTTATTAACATTCGTTACAAATTTATTGTATTTAGACATACTTAATTCAATTTCTGAAATTCCAATTGTTTCACTTTTTATTTAACCTATTTCATATAAATCCATTTGTGAACCATTTATAAAATTATTCCACTTAACTTTGCTTAAGTTAAATTTATTTCATTATCACTTAAGTATTTTAATACCTAATATTATTTCTAAACCATTTAAGTTTATTATAAACATTTTACAAAATTGCAACTCATTTTTATTATTCTACATAACTTAAATTCATGTTAATCCATTGATTCACTTCATTAGTTTATTTCATAAATTTAAACTCATATTGATAATTTTATTTGAGTAATTTTTTTTATAATTCCAATTTATATTAATAAAATTTTATTTTCCCACAATCAATTTTATTTAACTCATTAAGTTAACTTCATCTTATAGTTCATATTCAAATACATATCATTAAAAAAATTCTTAAGTGAATTTTTTTTTATACTCATTTATTTTATTCAATTTCTTTCACATTCAAATTACATTTCAATCTATAATTCAAGTTGTATTCAATCTAATAATTCATTTTATAGTGGAATAAATTCCCTCCACAATTTTATCTTGTTATATTCAAATCCAAGTCAATTCGTTAAATCTTTATTTTAAACTTTATTTTATCTTATCCATTTTTCAGTTTTTTTAAACTTTATTTAAGCTAAATTTTTTCTCTTTTGTTATCATTCATATTAAACAAATTTAAATTTGTTTTTAGCCAAATATTACCCAAAAATATAAGTTATACAATTTGATTCGCTTAAAATTTCATTTCATTATTTTATCTAATTCATTTCAATTACAATTCACTTTTATCTAAGCTTCTTGAGTTCAACATCATTTTATTTTATTCTACTTCTAAAATCCAAAGTTCTTTTGTTTGCTTAACCAAAAAAATTCAATAGTTTTAAAATTTAATTTTACTTTCTTGTTCAAATTTATAAGTGATAAACTTATTTCTTATTATACTACTTCAAATTTTCAAGTTTAAACTATTTCCGTATATTTATTAAATCATACTTAGAATTTTTTTTTCATAATCAAGACTTGTTTTAATCGAAAATAAATTTCTTTTGGTCGAAATTCTCACTCAGAAACTCGAAAATGAATACCGACGATATTGTAGTCATCACCAAAATTATTTTCCAATAACCAAAACGAGTTTAATGCTTTTATTTTCTTCCAAATATCTTTTCAAAATATTTTTCTAGTCAAAAATCTTTCAAATAGTATTAATATTAATTTTAAAGTCTTCGAAAGCAAATTTTGAAAAACAAAGGTTTTAAATTCTAAAATTCTTAATTTTTAAAATTATTTCTATACATAAGCTATATTACAAATATACTTGTACAGATTTCCTTACCTTATTACCAAAATATTTCATTAATTTACAACTTGGGCATTTTAAACAATTCTTATTTTAATTGATTTCAATTCAATTTAGTTATCAAATGTTTCATAAAATAAAATTCATTAAGTATTTATTTTATTTTAATTCAACCAATAATCGATGATAATCACATATTGTCATTGCCAAACAAAAATTTCATTAAAATTATCATTTTATATATATATATATATATATAAAATATAATTCAGGAAATATTATCTCATCTACCCGGTTCTAAAACAATATTATGTCGACTTGCCATATTTAAGTGTTTTGAAATCCTTATCGAAACCACGGCGTCCCACGCATCGACTAGAATTCATAAACCACTCAGCGGATAAGTAAACACAACAAAACAATTTATAACACTAACAAGTACGCTCTCTCTCTCTCTCACACACACACACACTCAAACAGACTCAATCTAGGGTATTACTACCCTATCTTAAATGAGTCAAACCCCACAATGCCAAGGTAATCGCTAAACCTAAGCTCTAATACCAACTATGCGGCTTACATTTTGAAAGGTTTGAATCGACAATAATTCACACATGTCCGACTTAAACGGTCCAAAACATAGATAATCAATAGGGTTTAATAAGAAAAATAAGAAGAGAAGAAGAAAACAAAACACAAAATCTCACAGCGGAAACGATAAAATATAATAATCAAATAAACAGTTCATGAAGTTGTTTACTATACATTTGATTTTAATCTATACACATTCATCAAAGTTATATGCACACATCAGGGATAAATAATCAATATAGCAGAATAGCATGATGTAGGGGATAATAATAATCGTAATATACCAAAATTCCATCTTCCTCTTCCAGAGAATAGTCTTTAGTACGCTGAAAAACCCAGGACTGACCCAAGCATAATAAAAAGACAAAACACTTGAGTCAGGACTAAAATACTCTTATGTAAGTCAAATCAATATCACAAATATGAATGCAATAACTTAAGAGATGTTACAGGATTTTCCATCTCCTAAGGATTTGTTAAACTATTTATATATAATAGTATACGCTATAATAGATAATTTCTATCAGTAAAATAAATATCAAAAGAGAATTAAGGTTTATATTAATCCACCTTAACACATTTGCAGAGTTCTAAACCAAAGTCTTAATGGCTTGTATAGGTATATATATGACAAGGCACGTGAGGCAATGGCCAAGGTAGGATTCTACAGTCTTCTCTTTTTGGCTGGTCGTAACCCATCTGTGGCCGACGGCGACAATCAATTCAAACGACAAAAAGGTGCATCCATCGAATATGAAATCACAATAGTAATACGAGGGATCAACATCGCTAGAGGTAGCTAACCTCAATGGCTAGACATAGGCTCATGTTTTGTTCATTTTACTTATGACACGAGTGTTAATGCTGTCCATCATCGTTCTCTTACTTCATTCCAGTAAACATTGCCAATTCAACCATTACATTCTAGATATCATCCACCGCATACAAGGTTGTTAAAGTGGTTTCAATATTGACAGAGAATATGCCAAATAGAGGCCCCGATCTCTTTAACAACCAAATGTCGCTTTACACACCGGCTGGTTTTTTACATTTCGAAAACAGTTCATACTTGATATCAAAATATCATATTTACTTCAAAATCAAATCCATTTCGAAAGTACCATCATCTCTTCAAAAATCATATTTTACTTCAAAATGTCAACTAAGTTCGATATATTGATTTTATTTCAAAATTTGATTCGAATTATAGTTTTGGTTGTAACTTCACTTTGACCCAATTCACATTTAAATCCAAGATTTAACTATAAACATTCCACTCTTTGACCAGTTTGAATTTTTAGAAAATAGTTTTAAATAGTTTTTAAAATAGTTAAATAGTTTAAATAGTTAACAGAAAATAGTTTGAGTATTAATAATGGTTTATATAGCAAAATAGTTTGGAAAATCTTGAATGTTTAAAGAAGATAGATTTTAAACAGTTTATACTAAAATAATTTATTTGAAAATAGTTTCAAAGTCAAACTGATTCAATTCCAAATTTTCCAATTCAAATCAATTTCAGTTCCCATTTTGATTAAATCGATTCAATTCCGACTTTAAGTCGAATTTTACCTCGATCCAATTTCAATTCAATAAAATTCAATTTCGATTTCGAATTAATTAAATTTCAAATTCCAACTTGAATAAATTTCAGTTCAATCCCAATTTAATTTTGATTTCAATTTCAAACTAATTTTAACTTCAATACTAAACTAATTTCAATTTCAATTCCAAATTATTTTCAACTTCAGTTCCAAATTAATTTCAATTTCAACTATCTGATTCAATGATTTAATTTCAACTCAATTCTCCAATTTAAACCCCTTCGATTATGTCAATTCTGAGTTCTATTATCAAAATATCGATTCAAACCACTTAAATCAAATTAACTTTCAATATTTAATTTAAAAATCAAAGTCTTCAAATATAATTCAAAATACGAGCTCAATTTAGAAATATCGTTTCATATTATTTTTACATAGCAATATTCAAAGTTCGAACAAAAATCCAATCCTTAAAAATAAAACAATTTCTGAAATTTAAATCATATTTCGATTATAACTTCAAAATCTCAACGTCGATTATTTAAAAATTTCGTATTATCAAATTTTAAATTTCAGCATTCCGAGCTCAAGTTTGAAAATAATTCAATTTCCATAAATTCGATTTTTATTTCTTTAAATCAAAGCATTTAAATAATTTCAAATCAAAATTTTTGAAATCATTTAATTTAACCAATCCAATGTCGTATATAATTTTCTATCCTGTAGCTAAGTGAATCAATTATTTCAATTTAATTCAGGGATGGATATATATCATTTCAATCCAAAATAAATGTCATATGTATATATCATTTCAACTTATTTCTTAATTTATTCTAAATAGTTAAAATTTGCAGTTTTATATACTATAAAAAATATGCAGGGTGACAATAGGATAAATATAAAATAAATAACATCCAAATCCTCCAAAATATCAACCAATAGCATCCACCACAATCAATCAACCAAACAATCAATAATTCACAATGATTACATAGTTATCAACATCGGGTATTTTAACAAGAAATTTAATTTCAAATTCCAAATTTTAAACTATCAATTTAAATTAAATGTTAGTTTAAATTCAATTCAATGCAAATTAATTTAACTATCAAAATTATACTAACAATCATCAACCAATTCAATTTATAACTTCATAATGTCGGTTAAACTCGCATCGGAATATTTTAGTATTTGTGAGTGGTTTAAACACTCACCTCTTATTTAAATTAGAAAATTTTCTAAATTTAAATAGACACGAATCCAACTTCATAACGTATAGATATTTGGATAGGAAGAATATAATATTATTAGTTAGAAAACATCTCCCCCTTAAACGTCCGAAATTCTTGAGCTTCGAACGAAGCGTGCCACCTGGCGTTCCTGATGTTTTACCCCCATTTCGAACGCAATGGAACTAGTTTCGAAAGCTAATTCGATACTATGAAGATGTGACAACCCAGGATTTTTGGCGATATTGATTTGATAATCTTCTTATATAATTATTTAAATTTGCAAACTTATCTTTTCAAATAATAAAAATATGTTTTCTAATTACTATTTTTCATATGTATATTGATTTGTGAATGGAAACTATAATTTGAAATTCAAAGTAATCTCTCAAAAAAAATTAAATTTAAACTATGTGTTCTAAACCATTTGAGATATATATATATATATAATTAATTAATAATTAAAATATTAATGACTTAAGTTTGAAATAAAATAAGGATAAAATAAAAGGATTATAATATTAAGTGAACATAGTTAATAAAAATATAAACATAAATAAAAAGAAAATATAAAAATACTCACTTGTGGACATTTGTAAGCTAAGGGATGTCATGCAAATTCACAAGTTCATAAGTGTCAAAATTTATGGTTTTCTTCATTTAAAAAATATAAAAGTAAAATGATTTAGAGAACCAGGTGCTACACTTATATATCTCTACTCCTAACTCTTTTCATTCTTTTATCTTTCAAACAAAAACTACCAGAAAAATAAAAAGAACAACAAACATCTAAACATCTAAAACAACTTCAAGCTTTTAATCTTAAGCAAGCATAGATTCAAATAAAACTTAATCAAAGAAGATCTGTGACGGTTTCAAAATCAAGTTACGGTTTCAAAAATCAAGTTCCCAGCTTCAAAATCAAGAACAGTTTTCATATTTTCAAAGCCTTTTCTGTTCAACTAATCTGTGAGTAAACTTCACCTTTTAAAACCCAATCTTCTTTATATTCTGATGCATGTCATAAATAATGGAAGTGATGTTATGGAATTTTTTTGCATGGATGTATAAATATACATTGCACGTATATCGATACGAAGTAGCTATGTATATATATGCATGTCTTTGTTTTGTTCAACGAACCCAAAATTTACTCAAAAATTTGATTCCTCTTCATATAATCTACTTTAGGTTATGATGTTTAAAGAAAATAGGTTTGTCTTGACTAAATTCTATTTTTAAAAATGTCTTTATGTGAGATTATTAAGTAACAAACCGTAAAACAAGAAATTACAGTAAAACTCAAATCATCTCAAAAATTCGAATTTCATATTTTCAAGATTTTCTTATATAATCTATTGCATCTTTAAAAACTATGATTTCTAATGATAATTACTTGATTTTTAAGTTTGAATTTGGGGAGAAGTTGCAAGTTGAAAGGGAATGGGATTTTCATCGATTTACGGCAATCGGAGGTTATGGGGAGGTCGGGATCGTGGTTGGATGTAGCGTGAGCGTCGAGGAGCTCGGGAAAATGGCCATCGATTTTTTAGATCAACGTGGTGGTTGAACGGCGACAAAGTAGGGTTTAAGACCCTATTTGGATCGACGTTGTTCTCGAGGTAAGTACGGCGTCGTGGCGACGTCGAGCTTGCTCGGAGGTGGGGGAAAAGAAAGAGAAGGGTCTGGCGTAGTTCCAGGCATGGTGACGTGGTTTCAAATGATCTGCGTTGGCGGGGCATGGAGGTTTTTGGTGATCGGTTTCATCCCAGTGGGTGTTTGTGTGTTGCTTAATTTCAATTTGGAGGTGGTTTCCAAGGTTTTGGGTGGTCGGGTCGTTCGAGCATGACGACGTTGACTTGTTGGTGGTAGCGACGTTGGTCGAAGCGTTGAAGATCGAGTGTGCATGTGCACAGGTATGAGTGTGTATCTGTGTTTGCTGAGTTTAGAAGGAAGAAGAAGATAAGGAGAGGGAAGGATGAAGTTTGGGCTCGGGTTTGAATTAGGGATTGGCTCGGGTTAGGCTCAGGGTGTTCACGAGTGTTTTAGCAAGTTTTGAGAAAGAAGAATGGAAGTGAGGGAAAAGTTTTCATGGATTTCAGTTTGGGCTTTAGCCTGAATTTTTTCTTAAAATATATATTTTAACAAAGTTTAAAAAGGAAAATAAAATAAGGGAAGTAAACAAAGTTTTCATAAGAAGGATTTTTAAACAAGATATTCAAGTATTTCAAGCCAAATAATTTTGAAGTTTGTTGTTTTTACACTTAAATTTTTCTAAATTTTGAACAAGGTAATTTGTAGACTTTAATTAATCAAAAACCTTAGGATGGTAAATGGCCATGTAAATAAAATGTATTTTACTTAAATTAATTTGGTTTAGGATAGTTACATATTAGGTTAATTATTTAATTTAATTCCAAAGTGTCTGTCAAATAAAAGGTAAATAATGTAATTAAGTAAATGGTTAAAATAAATGTTTTAAACTTTAACTAATTAAGGTATTAAGTATTTGTAAAGGATAATTAATTAATTCCAATAATTAATTAAAATAAAATAAAATGGCATGTAGTTAATTAATGACAATTAAGAAGGGTTATATGTAATTAATTATTTTGTGTTTAAATTAATTAAATTAAATTAAAAATGTTGTGACCAGTTAGTCTTGCCTATGGATGGTTAAATTGTATTGAATACTTTGGATTGTTTAATATCTCTAGTCTGTTAATTTGTGATATTCTGTGATGTGAAATGCTTTGGACTGAATTGTGATAAATATGAGTTATTTATCTGTGATGAATTTCTCTATGTATATGTCAGTCTGGAATTCAATTGAATTGTTTTACTTAAAACAACTTGGCCTTAAAAGACGGCGTTTGGATTTCGATGAGACCGGGATCGAATATCAAATTGTTATCCGAAAACCACATCGATCCAAAATAAGTGATAGGTCATGAAATCAATTTGAAGATTGGGAATGAAGATTCAGAAAGCAAGAGCTATTTGTCGTTAACTCTGAGGGTGATTCCAAAACGATGTAACAGAGATAGTGCCTTCAGCTCCGTTCGGACCCGGAACGGACTTGTATGGATGAATGCTATCAGACCATCGTCAATAGAGGACGACGAGCATTCAAAGATATGTGTGCTACAAAGGTAATCGTAGCCTCAAGCGTCATCAACGGGGAATGGCTAAAATAGGGGTGGTGCTCTAAGGCTAAGTGGATAGCACCCAATTAGGATAATATTTTCCCCTATCTAGCTGTCCATTTATTCGGCTGTGTGGGCGGTTGTTGGCCACAACCGCAGGGTTGTCTTATTCAGACTATCCAATAAGGAGTAGCTCCAGTCTTGTGTTGCAGGGGATCAGGGTGGATCCTCGGTACTCTGATCTAGTCTAGGTAATGTGATGGGTCGTACCTCAGTAGCCCTGCCATTGTATGGAATCAAATCTCCAATAAGTGCAAGTACGGTTTTGATTGTGCCTAACTATGTTGGAACGTGAGATGTAAGAATTCTAGCTATTTCCTTTTTTATACTGAAAACCCTAGATACTGTTATAATATAACTGGATTTCCTATCAACTATTTTGGTTATAGTAAGGGAAAACTTATCCGTGTTTATTTGCGGAGAGTCTTACGAGATACCTTTGACTTCAAATGATTTTCAAGTTAAACAACTTAAACCGTTTACTCACACCATACCCATGTCTGACCCGGAGTTTATTTTCTATTTTCTTAAACTCTTGGGTACTCAAATTTTTATGAGTAGCTAAGTGATTCAGGTTGGCTTGATGAAATTTGAAGGAAGGCCTGCAGGAGGAGGCTTTGGCGTATCTATATATATCTATTCCGCTGTATTAGTATCTCTGTTCGCGTTCTGGGTTGTAATGGATGGACTGATCATCACGACTGTCTAATATGATGTTGTGTAGCTGAATGACTCTGATGTATGGTGGCTATTATGGAATATCTATGTGATGTAATGTATATATTTTTTCGTTCCGTTGTGAGATTTGATTTTGTTTAGTTCTTTCTTTCTATGTATTTTCTTTTCTATCTATTTCTTCCTAATTTATGATACATCTTTCTATGGAATGAAAGGCAGGTCGACACAGTTGGTATCAAAGCGCTAGTTTGAGATAATACCTTGGCTTTTGGGATAATACCATCATGAGAGAGCGTACTTGTAAATTTTTATATATCTATATACACCTATCTAATTGTTGGGTTACCTGTCTAGGATGCTAACATGAGTTCCAGTGGAAGAAGAGGTAGAGGTGTGAGTAGCACGACGACCACAAATGGAAGAGGTCCGAATGTTGAAAGGGGAAGGGTAACTGTCAAGGCTGTAAACCTAATACCGCCTCTAGTAAGCTTTGCAACGTTGCTTAAAGACTTTATCAATCTCGAAGGAAATCCTTTTATGGGTACAGAGTCTATCACTGAAGTTCAAGCTTGGTTGTGCTCATGTGAGCGGATTTTCAAGAGTTTGGATCTGTCAGATGAGCAGAAGTGAGTTATGGCATCATGGAAACTTCAGGACGGAGCAGCTGCATAGTAGGATGTGGTCACCATGAATGTTTCCAAGGATGATTTCTCTTGGAGCAAGTTCAAGGAAGTGTTTGAAGAGTAGTTTATACCTACTGTAGGGAAGACTCGATTGTATAGAAATTTTCTGGACCTTAACCAAGGAAGTTTGTCAATATCAGGGTATGAAACCAAGTTCAACGATTTGTCCCGCTATGGACCTGGTCTTATTGACGCACCCCTTAAGAAGAACGAGATGTTTGTGCTTGGAATGAGGCTCGAATTTCATGAGAAGATGATCGCACATCTCAAAGGATCATTTATGGAACTGGTAGATATGGCTTTGAGATACGAAGAGAACCCTTGGCAACAGTGGCAACACTGAGTGAAAATCCTACAAATCAGATCAAAAGGAAGTTCAACCCAAACTGGAAGATGCAGGTTAAAGGAAAACCTGAAGGCAACAATGCACCTCTGAAATGTTATGTGTTCCAACAGGAAGGTCATTTGGTTAAACAGTGTCCTAGAGGCGGAGCTCCGAAGCAGCAGCAGAGTGGACCCATTTCCGCGATGGTTCAGAAGTCCTTATGTTTCAATTTTCAGCAGCTCGGGCATATGGTGAGAGCTTAGCCACTTCTTTAGAAAGCTCTACCGAACAAAATGTTTGCTACTTAGGGTGGACTGTCAGCTTCTACTGATGGCAAAGGCAAAGGCATTCTCGAAGGTACTTTTCCTTTAAATGGCATTTATGTTAGAGTTTTGTTTGATTCTGGTGCTTTCCTTAGTTTTATTTCTTTGGAAATGGTAGAGAAATTTCATCTTACCCCTGGTGTCGTGGACCGCCCTATTTTTGTATCTAATCCCATAAGGGAAGTGACCAAGTTACATATGATCTGTAAAGGTCTTAGAATTTCTTATCTATCCCATAGTATCTCATGTGACCCATTTGTATTGGATTTTAAGGGATTAGACCTTATTTTGGGAATGGATTGGTTAGACATGCATAAAGCTATTCTAGTTTGTGAAGAGAGAACCTGTCATTGGAAATCGAATTGGGAAGGATTGCAAGGGTGACTTGTGATAGTTCAGGAATCCACTTGGGTGGTCCTTTGCATGGGAACGAAGCATCTTAAGAAGAAGTAGGAACCATCAAAGTTGTAAGAGATTTTCCAGACGTTTTTGAGGAAGTCAAAGGTTTGCCCCACATCGGGAGATTGAGTTCCGTATCGACTCAGTTCCAGGAGTGATACCGGTGGTTCAACCAAATAGAAGGATGGCTCCTAGAGAGAGAGGAATTGGTGAAGTAGACTCAGGATTTCTTGGAGAAAGGATTGATCAGACCTAGTCGTTCTAACTGGGGTTCTACTGTAGTATTTGTAGACAAATCAGACGGGTCTTTAAGGTTTTATGTAGACTATCGGGAATTGAATAAGGTGACCATTAGGAATAAGTACCCCTTGCCTTGTATTGACGATCTTTTTGATCAGCTTTATGGGGCTACTGTTTTCTCCCAATTGGATCTAGCTTTGAGTTTTCAATAGCTAAGGGTAGCTAAAGACAGTTACCCTTAACTGCTTTCAGAGGACACAACTGTTTTTACGAGTGGCTGGTTATGCCTTTTGGGCTAACCAAGGCTCCGGTTTATTTTGTAGATCCGATGAACCGTGTCTTCCGGGATGTGCTGAATAAGATTGTGCTTGTGTTCATCGACGACATTCTCATCTACTCCAAATCTAAGGAGGAGCATAAACCTCATTTGGAAATAGTATTGCAAACATTGAGGAGACATGTCCAGAAAGAAAACTTTTTGAAGTGCCATTTATGGAAGTCGAAACTATGATTTTTGGGACACGTCGTATCTGGAGAAGGCATCTCTGTGGATCCGGTCAAGGTGGCAGCTGTTCAAGAGTGGAAGCAACCGCAGACTCCTACGGAAGTTCGCAGTTTTCTTGGCTTTATGGGTTACCATAGGAAATTCATCAGGGATTACTCTAAGATTTCCTCCCACTTGAGCAAACTGACTAGGAAGGGAGAGAAATTTAAATGGACTCCTAAGTGTAAAGAAGCATTTCTGGAACTGAAGGCGAGATCGACTAGTGCACCTGTTCTGGCTATTCCAGATGGAAGGAGCAAGTTCAAAGTATACACCAATGCTTGCGGAGTAGGGCTTGGTGCTGTTCTGATGCAGAATGGAACCGTGATTGCGTACACTAGTAGGCAGTTGAAGCCACATGAGAAGAACTATCCTACGCATGATTTGGAATTGCTGGCTATCGTCTTTGCGCTGAAGATATGGAGGCATTATCTGTTGGGTGAGAAGTTCGAGCTTTTCACTGATCATAAACCCTTAAATTATCTTTTCTACCTGAAAAATCTGAACCTAAGGCTGCAGAGTGGGTGGAATTTTTGGCATCTTATGATCTGGACATTCTCTATACTCCGGGGGAAGCAAACGTAGTTGCCGACGCTTTGAGTAGAAATGCAATTTTGGCTATTTTGGAAGTTATCCTGTCTCTACAGGAAAGGATCATAAGCAATCAAATAAAGGACAGAACTCTAGAGGAATTAATTCTTGGAGCTAAGGAGGGTCGGCATTCAGATATCAAGGTAGATGGTCAAGGAGCTTTAATTAATGGATGATTGTGTGTGTCGGATGTTGACGGGTTGAGACAGGAAGTTTTGTTGGAAGGCCACAAATCTTGATTGAGTATCCATTCGGGGATCTCGAAGATGTATAAGGATTTGAAAAGAGTTTCCTGGTGGCCAAGAATGAAGAAAGATATTGCTACCTTCGTGAATGGATGTGTGAACTGTCAACAAGTGAAGGGTGATCAGCAGAAGACTGCAGGATTATTGCAACCTTTAGAAGTTCCAAAGTGGAAACGAGAAATGATATCGATGGACTTCATCGATGGATTACCAAGGACCAGGAAAGGAAATGAAGGAGTGTGGGTAATTGTAGATAGGCTGACCAAGAGCGCCCACTTTATCCCAGTTAAGGACACTAGAACTACAGCGCCCTTAGCAGAGATTTTCTTGAAAGAGATGGTCAGGCTACACTGAGTTCCCATCATTATTGTGATTGACCATGATCCAATTTTTACCAACAAATTTTGGGGAGCTCTGCAAACAGCTCTTGAAACGAGGTTGAATTTGAGTACAGCTTATCATCCGCAAACCGATGGTCAAACAGAAAGGCTGAATCGCATTCTTAAAGATATGTTGAGGGCTTGTATTCTGGATTTCAACGGATCTTGGGAGGACCATCTACACTTGGTAGAATTCTCATAGAATAATAGTTATCAGGCAAGTATTAAGATGGCACCAAACGAAGCTTTGTACAGAAGACCTTGTAGATAACCGTCTTGTTGGATAGAATCCGAAGATTGTCTTGTTCTTGGTCCAGACTTGATTCGAAAGGCATCTGCGAAGGTTGAGCTGATCAAGAGAAGAATGAAGGCAGCCCAGGATTGTCAAAAAAGCTATGCAGATAAGAGATGAAGGAATTTGGAATTCGAAGTCGGAGATTTAGTATTTGTCAAGGTTTCCTCGATCAATGGAGCAATCGGATTTGGTAAGACGGGAAAGCTAGCTCCAAGATATATTGGACCTTTCCGTGTTCTCGAGATAATAGGTGCTTTGGCCTATAGGATTGAAATACCGGACCGGATGGTCAGGATTCACAATGTATTTCACGTATCTTATCCGAGGAAGTACGTGTACGACCCATCATTGGTTGTAGAACCAGCAGTTCAGGAAGATTTAGAGGTCGAACCAGACTTAACTGTGGTAAGGCATCCAGTTCAGATTGTAGATCGAGATGAGAAGGAGCTCATGTACAAAGTGGTGAGGCTGGTCAAGATTCAATGGAGCGAGGATCCCAGAGATTGTACCTGGGAAATTATAAATAGGATTAGGAAGGCCTATCCAGAATTGTGTCAGGATAGTTAGGATTATTTATTTGAATGAATTGTTTTCTTTGGTTGTTAATATATGGCTAATGTATGTGCTTTGATATTGAATATAAAATCTTCTGATTATCTTTTTCTTTAAAATTTCGGGGATAAAATTCTTTTAAGGGGGGAGGAATGTGACAACCGGGAATTTTTAGCAATATTAATTTGATAATCTTCTTATATAATTATTTAAATTTGCAAACTTATTTTTTCAAACAATAAAAATATGCTTTCTAATTACTAATTTTCATATGTATATAGATTTGTGAATGGAAGCTATAATTTGAAATTCAAAGTAATCTCTCAAAAAAATATTTAAATTTAAACTATGCATTTTAAAACATTTGAGATAAATATATATATATATATATATATATATATAATTGATAATTAAAATATTAAGGACTAAAGTTTGAAATAAAATAAGAATAAAATAAAAGGATTATAATACTAAGTGAACATAGTTAATAAAAATATAAATATAAATAAAAAGAAAATATCACTCACTTGTTGACATTTGTACGCTAAGGAATGTCATGCAAATTCACAAGTTCACAAGTGTCAAAATTTATGGTTTTCTTCATCTATAAAAAAAATATAAATAAAATGATCTAGAGAACCAGGTGCTACACTTATATATATCTCTACCCTATCTCTTTTCTTTCTTTCATCTTTCAAACAAAAACTAACCAGAAAAATAAAAAGAACAACAAACACCAAAACAACTAAAACCACTTCAAGCTTTCAGTCTGAAGCAAGCATAGATTCAAATTCCACTTAATCAAAGACGTTCTATAGCAGTTTCAAAATCAAGTTACAGTTTCAAAAATCAAGTTTCCAGTTTCAAAATCAAGAATGATTTTCAAATTTTCAAAGCCTTCTCTATTCAACTAATCTGTGAGTAAACTTAACCTTTTAAAACCCAATCATCTTTATATTCTGATGCATGTGATAAATAATGGAAGTGATGTTGTGGAAATGTTTTATATGGATGTATAAATATACTTGCATGTATATCAGCATGAAGTTGTTGTGTATATATATGCATGTTTGTGCATGTCTCTGTTTTGTTCAACAGACCCAAAACTTACTCAAAAATTTGATTCCTCTTCATATAATCTATTTTAGGTTATGATGTTTAAAGAAAATAGGTTTCTATTGACTAAATTTTATTTTAAAAATGTCTTTATGTGAGATTATTAAATAATCAACTGTAAAACAAAAAAATTCCAGTAAAACTCAAATCGTCTCAAAAATTCGACTTTCGTGTATATAATCTGTTGCGTCTTTAAAAATCTTGATTTTTAATAATAATTTCTTGATTTTTAAGTTTGAATTAAGGAGAAGTTGCGAGTTGAATAGGAATGGGATTTTCATCCATTTACGACAATCGGAGGTTATGGGGAGGTCGGGATCATGGTTGGGGGTAGCGTGAGGGTTGAAGAGCTTGAGAAAATGGCCACCAAGTTTTCAGATCCACAAGTCGGTTGAATGGCGACGAAGTTGGGTTTAAGACCCTATTTGGGTCGACGTTGTTCTTGAGGTAAATACAGCATCGTGGTGGCGTCGAGCTTGCTCGAAGGTGGGGGAAAAGAAAGTGGAGGGTCTGGCGTAGCTCCAGGCATGGCGACTCGGTTTCAGACGTGGAGAGTTTTGGTGATTGGTTTTGTCCCAGTGGGTGTTCGTGTTGTTCGATTTCGATTTGGAGGTGGGTTCCAAGGTTCTGGGTGGTCGGGTCGTTCGAGCATGACGATGTTGATTTGCTAGTGGTAGCGACGTTGGTCGAAGCGTTGATGATCGAGTGTGCATATGCACAGGTATCTGTGTGTATCTGTGTTTGCTAAGTTTAGAAGGAAGAAGAAGATAAGGAGAAGGGGAGGATGAAGTTTGGGCTCGGGTTTGAATTAAGGATTGGCTTGGGTTGGGCTCGCGGTGTACGCGAGTGTTTAAGCAAGATTTTGAGAAATAAGAATGGAAGGGAGGGAAAAGTTTTATGGATTTCAATTTGGGCTTTGGCTAGAAATTTAAAAAAATTTTACGAAGTTTAAAAAGGAAAATAAAAGGAGGGAAGCAAACAAATTTTTCATAAGAAAGATTTTTAAACAAGATATTCAAGTATTTCAAGCCAAAGAATTTTGAAGTTAATTGTTTTTAAACTTGAATTTTTCTAAATTTAAACAAGACAATTTATAGACTTTAATTAATCAAAAACCTTAGGACAGTAAGAGGCCATGTAAATAAAATGTTTTGTACTTAAAATTAATTTGGTTTAGGATATTTATATATTAGGTTAATTATTTAATTTAATTCTTAAGTGTTTTTCAAATAAAAGTTAAATAATGTAATTAAGTAAATGGTTAAAATAAATGTTTTAAACTTTTTAATTAAGGTCTTAAGCATTTGTAAAGGATAATTAATTAATTCAAAAATTAATTAAAATAAAATAAAATGGGATGCAATTAATTATTGAAAATTAAGAAGGGTTATAAGTAATTAATTATTTTGTGTTGAAATTAATTTAATTTAATTTAAAATGTTGTGACCAGTTAATCTTGCCTATGGATGGTTAAATTGTGTCGAATGCTTTGGATTGGTTAATATCTCTAGTTTGTTAGTTTGTGATGTTCTGTGAAATGAAATGCTTTGGATAGAATTATGATAAATGTGAGTTATTTATCTATGATGAATTTCTATGTGTACATGACATTCTAGAATTTAATTGAATTGTTTTACTTAAAACAACTTGGCCTTAAAAGAAGGCGTTTGGATTTCGATGAGACCGGGATCGGATATCAAATTGTTATTCGAAAACCACATCGATCCAAAATAAGCGATCGGTCGTGAAATCAAGTGAAGATTGGGAATGAAGATTCAAAATGCAAGGGCTTTTTTTGGTAACTTTGAGGGTGATTCCAAAACGAATGTAACGAAGATAGTGCCTTCGGTTCCGTTCGGACCCGGAACAAACTTGTATGGATGAATGCTATTAGACAATCGTCAATGGAGAACGATGAGCATTCCAAGATATGTGTGCTATAGAGGTAATCGTAGCCTCAAGCCTCATCAATCGGGAATGGCTAAAACAGGTGAGGTGCTCAAGGCTAAGTGGGTAGCACCTAAGTAGGGTAAGATTTTCTCCTGCCTAGATGTCCCTTTATTCGGCTGTGTGGGCGGTTGTTGGCCACAACCACGGGGTTGTCTTATTCGGACTATCTTGTAAGGGGTGGCTCCAATCTTGTGTTACAAGGGATCAGGGTGAATCCACGATACTCTGATCTAGACCAGGTACTGTGATGGACGGTACTCCAGTAGTCCTACCATTGTATGGAATTCAATCTCCAATAAGTGCCCGTACGGTTTTGATATTGCCCAACTATGCTGAAACGTGAGATGTAAGCATTTCAGCTATTTCTTATTTTATATTGAAAACCCTAGACACAATTATAATATAACTGGATTTCCTATCAAATGTTTTGGTTATCGTAAGGGAAAAACTTATCTGTGTTTATTTGCGGAGAGTCTTACGAGATACCTTTGATTTCAAATGATTTTCAAGTTAAACAACTTAAACTGTTTACCCACACCAGACCCATGTCTGACCCAGAGTTTATTCATCGTTTTCTTAAACTCTTGGATACGCAAATTTTTATGAGTAGCCAAGTGATCAAGTTGGCTTGACGAATTTTGAAGAAAGGCCTGGAGGAGGAGGCTTTGGTGTATCTATATATATCTATTCCGCTGTATTAGTATATCTGTTTTCTTTCTGGGTTGTAATGGATGGACAGGTCATCACGACTGTCTAATATGATGTTGTGTAACTGAATGACTCTGATGTATGGTGACTATTACGTAACATCTATGTGATGTAATATATATATTTTTTTCGTTCCGCTGTGAGATTCTGATTTTGTTTAGTTCTTTCTTTCTATCTATTTTCTTTTCTACCTATTTCTTTCTAATTTACGATACGTCTTTCTATGGAATGAAAGGCAGGTCGTCACAAAAGAAGATAGCTTTTCAAATCAAATTATTTTAGTTAAATTCTGATATAAATTTCTACGCATTTCAAGCTCGCACGACCAAATGGCAAATCTGATCGCTACGAAACTTGAAATCCTATAATAATTCACTATTATAGATCTGATGAAGATAGTTTTGTCGGAATCCGAGATAATGGCCAAAATGGCTACTTTTACACGTTAATTAAAATATAATATCCCAAATCTCTATTTATTCACTTTTAAATCCAATTTTAAATGTTTAAAATCTACATTCCTAATTAAATCAATTTTCGATATCATTTTCATTCACATTAATTCAAGATTCCATTATATGAACAATTCCCAATATTAATTTATACAATTTAACTATCAAATAAATTACACTAATAATTGATTAAATTTTTTTTAGCCATTATTATTCAATAGTCATATTAAATTAAATATTTCAAATAGTTAAAAATACGGGTCCTTACATTCCAATCACCCAAATATTCCAATCAATAGACTTGTATACAAAAAAAAAATTTAACTCAACTTATTGCATAAAAAAAATGGAATATATATATATATATATATATATATATATATATATTAATAATAGAAACTCACAATTCCAGTTTTATACTCTATTCAACTTTTTTCATACAAAAATAAACAAGAGAATTTCTATTTAATTCATGCAAATAAATAATGCGAACTATGAATAAAATTCTTGCCTTACACACTATTCCTAAATCAAACCCTTTAATCAAATTCAAAGAAAAAGAATAAGAAGTGGAATAGAAGATAAAATATCAAAACTACAAATCTATATAATTCCTATTATTTTGACATAACAGTTGAGATTTCAACCTAGAATTGACATTTCACGTTGGAGGGGTTTTGGTGCTTTAAAATATGGTGCTTTTGGAAACCAAAACTCTCCAAAGAATATTCAAACCCAAAGTATACTGATCAACTACTAAACTAGGAAAGCTAAGATTTTCACTCATAGTATATCCTTAACTTTTCCTCTTTTGGAATTGATATGCCATTAACAATTTCTACCAAATATCTTCTTTTTGATATATATATATATATATATATATATATCAAAAAGAAGGTATTTGTATATATATGTTAGATTTGGAAAATTGGATAAGAATAGGCTGGGAAAATAAATAAAAAACAAAATAGATAAATAGGATTTCTTACCTGAAACCCTAATGGAGTTTTCTGAATCTATGAAGAGACGAACTGACAGTGTTTCGCTAGATCCCAAAACATTTTATGGATAAAGGTGAGGGGGCTAGTGTAACGACCCGCTATTTGGACCATTCAAATCGACACTAAAACCGTACATGTCCGACTTGAATAATTCAAAATACCGAATTGTTAATTTAATTTGGCAAACTTAAGATATACAGTAAATAAATCAAACACAGATCACAGACACAGAGTAATATAATGCAGCGGAATAGAAAAAATAGTAGTTTATGAAGCTACTATATACATCAGAGTTTAAAATAAATACATCAGAATCTCTTGAATACAGAAAAGTCTTCAGTACGAGCCGATGACTTCTATGAACCAGTCAACCAGAAAACTGAAAGCTGAAACGATAGTTGGATCTCCAAATGAAGCTCCAATCTCCAAAGGTGAGTCTCTAATGCTGTATTACTCAGTCTGACCCGAGCGTAAAGCAAAACACAAAACACTCGAGTCAGGATTAACATTCTTATATTAATAAATTCAACTCAAATGAAATATCAACTGAAATACAATATAACTTAAAGGATGTTTGGGATGTCCATCCTCTAAGGGTCCATAGAACTATCTACAGGGTAGAAATATACACTATTACACCGTGGTCATTCACTTAATTTATACTTCAAACCTAAATATCCATTTCACTTCAAATGATTATATTCCCAAAATAGTATTTGTATAATTTATATGCTGTATACAGTAAAGCACTTTCAAATTCCAAATCGTTCACATCAACCCGACCTTCCCATTCCAATTATAGTAAATCTCATTTTATCAATTTAAATTTTCCTAAAATAACCACTTAAATTTTATAATTCCCAAATTTGGATTTAATATCCCAATTACCCCTTTTATTTCAATATGTTCCATACTTTAAGTATTCAACATTTCAACTAAATTTTTCCCAATCTAGTTTAAAAATTTCCAATTTAGTTCATCCTCAATTTATATCCAATTCAATTCATTATCTAAATAACAAATTTAACTATCTTGGTTCCAAATACATATCCAAATCTCTAAACCATTTAATTACATTATAGTTCATAGCTCAAATATAACAATTTAAAATTTAACAGTTTCATATAGATTCTCGATTTTTACATCACTATTATTTCGTCTTGAACCCTCCCTTATTTGATTCAATATCATTTTAGTGACCTTAAATTTCATTTTACTCAATATTTCTTAATTTTATTTAACCGTGAAATATCTCATTCGATAAATCTCAAATTTGATTTAAATAAATAAATCCTTATCTAAAAACCATTTTAAAAAAACCCAAAAATTTATCTCCCAATCTTAATTGTTCAATATTATTGCAAAAACTATTCGAGATAAAATTTACATAAATATTTATCATAATTTATGTATTTAATCAAATCTTGACTAGACTAGATATAATTAACTCTATACTTATCATTACCCTTTAAATATGTATTTAAGAATTTACATTTAATAAGACCGTATATTTCTTATCATATGGTCAAGTGTTACGGATATTATCATTTCAACCCGTACACTAAATGTATACGGGTGGATAGCATTTCAACCCGTAACCCCAAATTTGATTAAATGGAAACCGCTTGGGTCTATCATTTCAACCCATTTCAATTCAAAAACAAACATAACAAAGGGAACTTGCAGTGTGATGACAGGGATGGTGTCAAAGTAAATAAACAAACAATAACAACAATCAATAACAATTCAATAAATAAATCAAATAACCCCGAAATAATCGTATTAATTCGCATTGTTACTTGTATAATTATTTCTAGAATCTACACTATCATTTCATGTAGATTAAAGATTATTACATTACAGTTTTTCACTTGTCGTTCCTTTTTAAATTTCAGTTTAAAGCTACAACAATTAATCCAGACTACGTTCAAATATTTAGAGTATAATTTATCAATTTCTACGACAATTAATGGGTCAAATCTACTAATCAAGTTCACATATGGCGGGGTCAGGTTTTAATAAATCCAGGTCCGTCATATATAATCCGTTAAATTTGTAAACTATACTACCCCAACTTAAACTAGCAAACTAGTTATCATTTAACAATAATAATTAACATCCAATTTAAACAACAATCAATCAAAAAAAATCAATTATCAACCAATCTGTATTATTATCACATAAATAATTAACCGATAATGGTGTCAGGTGTCATAGGTGAACAGATACAGATAATAGCAGTCATAACAGTAAAAACAACTAACAGCAGCATATTTCAATTGTCGTTTCAATTGAAATCAAATTTAATAAATAAAAGAATGTTAATCGTGAGTGATTGCTCACCTTTCGAGGCTAAAGAAGATCGACAACAGAGCAAGCTATGAATTTTGGTCACGCTCTAGAAAATCGAACAAATCCAAACAAAATCGCAAAGCGAAGTAAGAATGAAAGTGGATCTTGACGTGTAAAGCTGAAAGATAGAGTTTGATGGAAATGAATCAGAATCGTATTGATATAATCGGAAAAGAAAATATAAGTTATAAATTATTCCCTAAAACGAATTTTCCTTTAAAACATATATTTAAATAAGAGGGATATATGTATTATACTTATTCCAAATCAAAATAAATTTAAACATAAATTAAATTAATACGCTTTGTAAAACATCAGTGTATATACTCTATTTAAACAACAGACCGATGAACCAAAGATAACTAAATTTCTATAATATAAATACAGACACTTTGTATAAATTCAAACCCTTATGCAAAAAAATATGTACTACTTTACCAATATCATAAATTATCATGTTATGTTTTGAAATGTTACCAACTGTACACAACTGTAAATGACAAAACCAATATATATAACACATAGACAAAGCTTTATATGTATATATACTATACGTAAACCTATTTATATAAACCGACTTATATACGTATAAACTAACATAGATTTAAATATATCATATACACATATAAAAATTAATAATTATACATATACTTTTATCATTGACCGTAAGAGAAAAAAACAGAGATTTTTAACTTCATATACTTACAGTACTTTATTCCATGTGTATAATCAAACAGTCTTGCTTTATATAATATAATATATGCTTATAGATATATATATATATATATAGCTTACCTTGTAAACATTTAAACATAGACTCAAAGAATTATTATACTATGTATACATATAGCTTACAAATCAATATTCGTAACTTATAATATACCTTGTAACCTATTACTGTAAATATGTTTGCTATAAACATACTTATTTTATTAAAATAAATGTTAGTCAGAGAATCAATATGGGTTTGTCCCTTCATATCAGTATACCAATATAAAAGTACCCTAGTCTACTGCAATATTAAAATTGAAATCCTTAACATAAAATATGTGTAAACAAATGTATAAAACATGCAATCGAATACATAAAATACAGATGCAGACCTAAATTGTATCAACTTATCTAATCTAACCTTTTTAAACAAACTACATTCATCAACTAACTGAATGCATCATATATTATAAACGGAAAAAAAAATCAAAATATAGATACAAGTTAAATATGTACATATATAATACTAACTTGCATCATCTACCGGCTATACAAGAAAAGGAGGGGAGGCGGAGGAGGAAGGAGTGGTTTCACGTGAAAAGTGGGGGTGCAGACATAAGTGGAGAGGTAAGAAGAATAGAGAGGAGAGAAGAAAGGCTGATTGTGGAGAGAAAAATGAATAGGAAGGGTATAAATTTGATTGAAATGGAAACGTACAGGAAATTAGAAAGGAAATAAATGAATGGAATAAAACGTATAGGAATTTAGAGAGGAAATAAATAATTGAAATAAAACGTATAGGAAATTAGAAAGGAAATAAATGAATGCGTAAAGAACGTATAGAATTTTATATGTTTCAAAATCAACGATACAATTAAAGCAATTTTATTATTTGGCAGGTTATAAGTTTTATATTTATTTATTTCCTAGATCTCAATTCATTGCCTATTATATTAAGAAGATTTATTATTATTATCAAACGTTCAAAAAGTTATCACCCCAAAATACAGAGATGACATAACAACACCTAGAAGCATAGATTTAGGAAATATTATTAAAGCAATAAATTTGATTGGATGGCACACTTTGAATTTTGAAACGGAAGGGAATTTTGAACGAAACAAAATGAATGCACTATCAACAGTCACCCTATGATATAGCTAGAATTTTAAAGCAATTAATTTTGATGTTTGTACATCACGTCATCAGTTTGAAAAGGCAAGGATAAAGGGGAAAAAGAATGGACAGAGAAATGTAAGCAAACGGAAAATTATAAAGGCAAAAGATGAAACAGCTAGTCTTGTTTTGTTTTTTTCAATGGCGAGAGAAACATGAAGATGAATTTAGGCAAGCATATATATTAAAAGCAGAGAGGATGGAGAGGTAATAAAACTTCAATAGGAAGAAAATATATAGCTTAAATATATTCTGTAACCGAAATCATAAAAAAAAGGAAACGAATATGTATAAAATAGGGGAAAGAATAAGGTAATATCAACGGTCAAATTCCCTGGATTTGAGCTGAGCAATTTGTTATTATTTTTGTCCAGCACGTTTCAAAGTTTTAATTGTAAAAGAAACTGAAATTGCCCATTGATTCATCAACGTGATTTAATCAAAAAAAAGGAAATGAAGAGTAACTGTCAAACGTTTTGATTTGGTGAATATTTACAGCAATTAAACAGTAAAGAAAATAAATGAGCCAATATAAAGTCAAAGAAGGTCACGAATAAATTTATTGAATACATTGAAAATGGAAACGGCAAGGTAAGCTGAATTCAAGGAATAGGGAAATCTATCCAAAGATTGAAAAATTTACTAAAGCAAATAATAATTTGAACGGTAGGAAAAAAATGATAGCTACCCACTGATTTAGACCAATTAAGGCGATTAATAGATTGAATGGATATCACGTTCAAATTTTGAAACGGGAGAAATAAAGTCAAAATTAAAGGTACCGTTACCTCGAACAATTTATTTTAATAGAATGTGTCAGTGCATGCAGTAGAGCACACTACTATTCAATATGTACTTTTCTTCTTTATTAGTAGGTTTATCACGTAAAAAGTGAGAATTTGAAATTATTTACAAATATGAAATATTTATTAACAGGGAGTTTGATTTCTTTATTAGTATAACGATATATACGTATAGGAACTTTATGCGTTAGTTATTAAGACATATACATTTAGGCATGTCAGTTATACTATACTATATTATAATTTATTATATTATCTTATATGTATGTTTGATTTTAATAAATGTAAGTTTGATTTTTTTATATATATGTTTGAAACGCATGTGTATTAAATTTATTATATTTGGATTTAGAATGAAAATTTTTGTTTCAAAATATTATTATTTAAAATTTCTCAAAAATCTAATTAAGTACGCTAAATAAAACCATTAAAAATTAACAAAACTTTATGGGTCGTTACACTCTCCCCCACTCAAAACTTTTCGTCCCCGAAAAGGAAGAAGGGAGGAGAATAGAAATGACTAGAAAGATAAATAGATTGAAAGACAAGGATTAACAATTTATTTAACTATATACATTTTATTTGAAATATTTATTTGAAAACTTCATTTGAAATTAAATTTTCTTTAATACTTAAAAAAGTATATTCAAAACCCATTGGAATTAAATATGTTAAGTAACACTTAACAAATATATGAAATTATTTAAAAACAATCTATTTACATAATTAGTTATATTTTCACCGAAGCTATTGAAAACATTAAATCTATAATTCATAAGTCTGTAAATTTTTCTCGAAATACTTTTCAAATATTATCAATAAATTAATAATCATTTTCTTTAAATATGTTTTATTTAATTAATAACTTCAAAGATATTTATACCACTAAAATTTTATATAAAACAATGCAGTATACAAATAAGCAATATTTAAAAGATTTATTCAAAAAGGAAAGGAAGGTAGATTCTGAAAACGGAATATAGATGAAAAATGAAGCTGAGCAGATGAGGTAGATTCAAAAGAATAGAATTGGGCACGAATAATTTATTTCAAACCATAAGAATTTAAATTTCAAATATTTATTCAAAATTTCTTTGTTGGGAAAAATACTTTTATAATAAAATACCTTTATAAATAAAATATTTTTATATCGATACCAATTTTTCTTTCGAAAATACTTTTATAACTCGATGCTTCAACAAGTTTATCCTCGTTCTTGCAGACTCTGGCCATGCGTTGATCAGGCGCAAAGCTAGAATTCTTCAAGTACTTAGTAGACTTGTTTCAACACCCAGTGAAAATACTTGAAAACCTTTAAAAACAGATATGGAAAGTACAATCCAAACAAAACAACCAAACCAAAACCTTTGTCCGATCATGGTTCGCAGATACACAATGGTTACGCCTGGGTCCCCCAGGAAACAATCCATATCCGTAAGCTTTCTCAGCCCTGCGAGTTACGCCATGATAACTAGTAGAGTGCAGGATACACAATGGTTACGCCTGGATCCCCCAGGAAACAATCCGTACCCCCAGGCAAGACTCAGCCAGGCACTTGCGCTACTATTCGCGACCTACACAGATTGCAGGATACACAATGGTTACGCCTGGTTCCCCCAGGAAACAATCCGTACCCCTAGGCAAGACTCAGCCAGGCAATTTCGCTGTGCATTCACGAGAGAAAAAGAAACCATGGGTTACCCACGGTGGGAATACTCGAGTATTACATCCGGAAAACCGAAATCAGAGAGAATAATATCGATAGAATGAATCCACGTTGTGGCCACAAAGCGGATATCAAGCAGAAGGCACTTTCCATATCCTTACTTGGAAAATATATATTATATAGTACCTTTTCAAATCATTTTCAAATATTGTACTTATATATAGTCCATATATATAGGATTCTATTCTTCCCAAATCGAATACTTTCCAAATCAATAGTAGATCAAATCATACTTATATAGACTTCGATTATATAAATTCTCTTTCCAAATTGAGTACCTTTCAAATCAATAGATTTCAAATCAACTTCATACTTATACAAAGCCATTTTATATAAGTTTGACCACTCCCAAATCAAGTGCTTAATAATGTAAGGTTCTCAATTTCAAATCATTTCAATATCAATTCAGTTTCAAAATCATATATGATTTTACCAAATTTTCTTCCAATTTAGATCTCTTAATTTCAAAGTTCCCAAATAACAGGTTTATAAAATAATCCCAGTTTCCTGATTCAAGTCAAACAAATTTATTTCCAACATTACCATATAAATACTGGTTTTTTAATTTCAATTTAATTTCAAAACCAAATATTTTCTCAAAATCAATTATACTCAAAAACGGTTTCCAAATTTATAAGTATCCCTTTAAAACCTTTAAACTATTTATTTCTACTCGAAATATCCAATTTACTTTTTTTTTTTTTGAAACCATTCTTTAAAACTAAATTTTTTTTCAATACATTTCAAAACTAAATTACATATTAGTATAATTCAAAATAGTCATATTCATTTACTTAACAAAAGGTTTCAAACTTAAACATACAAAACTCAACTTATACGCTTTATCAAATATTTTATACCTTTCGAAATTTCTTAGCCTTTTAAACTTTTAAACCTTGATTTGGAAGTGCTTGAACCTTCAAAATAGTCGGTGAAATCAAATTTCAAATGCAAAGTTGAAAATCAATTTTTTATACACAGGGTTAATCTAAGTCAAATCAAAACTCGAGGATCGGACACCGGTATATTTTAAATTATTTCAAATATATACATATATCTTTCACAAATATCAAATTATACTTCGGAATTTGAAATCAAACGGTTTTCCAAAATCACTCGCATAGCGAAGCTATTAAAGTGGCCTCTCCCCCACTTTGAAACTCGAAAATCAATGTCGATGTATGCGTGCACTCATCACCGAAATTATTCCCCAGCGACATAAGTGAGTTCTGAACTTCTATTTTCTTGAAAACTCCTTTGAAATTTCTTCAAAATTATTGGAATTCATTTGAACTCATTTAAAACATTTCTTATTCGGAAAAATACTTTTAAATCGTATTATTTTTATATAATTTCCAAAATCTTAAAACCAATTTCAAAATACCGGAATTCAATTCTCGAATTTCAAATTTAACACTTCAGTTATAAATCGTTTTTGTATAATCAATTTCTTATAATTTTTCAAAATTTCAAAATCCTTTCAAAACCTTTTTATATAGAATAACATTTCTTATTTGATTTATCCTTATCGAAAACATTTTCACTTTTATATAAAGAATAAAATCATAGTTATCAAAATAATAATTTCGATATATAAAACAATTTCAAAAATGCAAACATACCCGATTTTCAAAGGATAATTTTAAGAATGGATTTCAAACAAAGATGGAGGTTTAAATTAGAGGAACTCTAATCAATAGAATCCTGATATGAAGATAGACTCAACAAAGTTGAGAAAATCAAAATACAAAATAGAAGATGGATATACCTCTATAAATCTCGAGCGACCTTAACCGGGTCAACCGTGACTTCAGGAATATAATTGATGCGGAATTCTAAAGCAAATCGACATTCAATTGCCAGAGATAGAATTCGGCATACCAAGATATAGCAGCATCGTAAACCGAGGATCCAGAAATCTTCGGTGAATCAACGCCAATTGTAAAGGAGTTTTCACCCCCTTTACAAAACATTCAGTGGAGTTGTGAGATACTCCAGAATCAAACGAATATAAATAGGGAGAGACAGAATGAATTTCGAAACCAAGGGACATTCCAAAATTCAAAGGAAATCGAGTCAAAGGAAGAGATTCAACTCGAGCGAAAGTGATTCTGTAAACAAATTTACCGTATATGCTAAGTTTTGCCTAGAGCCAAAGCTCTGATACCAACTGTAACGACCCGCTATTTGGACCATTCAAATCGACACTAAAACCGTACATGTCCGACTTGAATAATTCAAAATACCGAATTGTTAATTTAATTTGGCAAACTTAAGATATACAGTAAATAAATCAAACACAGATCACAGACACAGAGTAATATAATGCAGCGGAATAGAAAAAATAGTAGTTTATGAAGCTACTATATACATCAGAGTTTAAAATAAATACATCAGAATCTCTTGAATACAGAAAAGTCTTCAGTACGAGCCGATGACTTCTCTGAACCAGTCAACCAGAAAACTGAAAGCTGAAACGATAGTTGGATCTCCAAATGAAGCTCCAATCTCCAAAGGTGAGTCTCTAATGCTGTATTACTCAGTCTGACCCGAGCGTAAAGCAAAACACAAAACACTCGAGTCAGGATTAACATTCTTATATTAATAAATTCAACTCAAATGAAATATCAACTGAAATACAATATAACTTAAAGGATGTTTGGGATGTCCATCCTCTAAGGGTCCATAGAACTATCTACAGGGTAGAAATATACACTATTACACCGTGGTCATTCACTTAATTTATACTTCAAACCTAAATATCCATTTCACTTCAAATGATTATATTCCCAAAATAGTATTTGTATAATTTATATGCTGTATACAGTAAAGCACTTTCAAATTCCAAATCGTTCACATCAACCCGACCTTCCCATTCCAATTATAGTAAATCTCATTTTATCAATTTAAATTTTCCTAAAATAACCACTTAAATTTTATAATTCCCAAATTTGGATTTAATATCCCAATTACCCCTTTTATTTCAATATGTTCCATACTTTAAGTATTCAACATTTCAACTAAATTTTTCCCAATCTAGTTTAAAAATTTCCAATTTAGTTCATCCTCAATTTATATCCAATTCAATTCATTATCTAAATAACAAATTTAACTATCTTGGTTCCAAATACATATCCAAATCTCTAAACCATTTAATTACATTATAGTTCATAGCTCAAATATAACAATTTAAAATTTAACAGTTTCATATAGATTCTCGATTTTTACATCACTATTATTTCGTCTTGAACCCTCCCTTATTTGATTCAATATCATTTTAGTGACCTTAAATTTCATTTTACTCAATATTTCTTAATTTTATTTAACCGTGAAATATCTCATTCGATAAATCTCAAATTTGATTTAAATAAATAAATCCTTATCTAAAAACCATTTTAAAAAAACCCAAAAATTTATCTCCCAATCTTAATTGTTCAATATTATTGCAAAAACTATTCGAGATAAAATTTACATAAATATTTATCATAATTTATGTATTTAATCAAATCTTGACTAGACTAGATATAATTAACTCTATACTTATCATTACCCTTTAAATATGTATTTAAGAATTTACATTTAATAAGACCGTATATTTCTTATCATATGGTCAAGTGTTACGGATATTATCATTTCAACCCGTACACTAAATGTATACGGGTGGATAGCATTTCAACCCGTAACCCCAAATTTGATTAAATGGAAACCGCTTGGGTCTATCATTTCAACCCATTTCAATTCAAAAACAAACATAACAAAGGGAACTTGCAGTGTGATGACAGGGATGGTGTCAAAGTAAATAAACAAACAATAACAACAATCAATAACAATTCAATAAATAAATCAAATAACCCCGAAATAATCGTATTAATTCGCATTGTTACTTGTATAATTATTTCTAGAATCTACACTATCATTTCATGTAGATTAAAGATTATTACATTACAGTTTTTCACTTGTCGTTCCTTTTTAAATTTCAGTTTAAAGCTACAACAATTAATCCAGACTACGTTCAAATATTTAGAGTATAATTTATCAATTTCTACGACAATTAATGGGTCAAATCTACTAATCAAGTTCACATATGGCGGGGTCAGGTTTTAATAAATCCAGGTCCGTCATATATAATCCGTTAAATTTGTAAACTATACTACCCCAACTTAAACTAGCAAACTAGTTATCATTTAACAATAATAATTAACATCCAATTTAAACAACAATCAATCAAAAAAAATCAATTATCAACCAATCTGTATTATTATCACATAAATAATTAACCGATAATGGTGTCAGGTGTCATAGGTGAACAGATACAGATAATAGCAGTCATAACAGTAAAAACAACTAACAGCAGCATATTTCAATTGTCGTTTCAATTGAAATCAAATTTAATAAATAAAAGAATGTTAATCGTGAGTGATTGCTCACCTTTCGAGGCTAAAGAAGATCGACAACAGAGCAAGCTATGAATTTTGGTCACGCTCTAGAAAATCGAACAAATCCAAACAAAATCGCAAAGCGAAGTAAGAATGAAAGTGGATCTTGACGTGTAAAGCTGAAAGATAGAGTTTGATGGAAATGAATCAGAATCGTATTGATATAATCGGAAAAGAAAATATAAGTTATAAATTATTCCCTAAAACGAATTTTCCTTTAAAACATATATTTAAATAAGAGGGATATATGTATTATACTTATTCCAAATCAAAATAAATTTAAACATAAATTAAATTAATACGCTTTGTAAAACATCAGTGTATATACTCTATTTAAACAACAGACCGATGAACCAAAGATAACTAAATTTCTATAATATAAATACAGACACTTTGTATAAATTCAAACCCTTATGCAAAAAAATATGTACTACTTTACCAATATCATAAATTATCATGTTATGTTTTGAAATGTTACCAACTGTACACAACTGTAAATGACAAAACCAATATATATAACACATAGACAAAGCTTTATATGTATATATACTATACGTAAACCTATTTATATAAACCGACTTATATACGTATAAACTAACATAGATTTAAATATATCATATACACATATAAAAATTAATAATTATACATATACTTTTATCATTGACCGTAAGAGAAAAAAACAGAGATTTTTAACTTCATATACTTACAGTACTTTATTCCATGTGTATAATCAAACAGTCTTGCTTTATATAATATAATATATGCTTATAGATATATATATATATATATATAGCTTACCTTGTAAACATTTAAACATAGACTCAAAGAATTATTATACTATGTATACATATAGCTTACAAATCAATATTCGTAACTTATAATATACCTTGTAACCTATTACTGTAAATATGTTTGCTATAAACATACTTATTTTATTAAAATAAATGTTAGTCAGAGAATCAATATGGGTTTGTCCCTTCATATCAGTATACCAATATAAAAGTACCCTAGTCTACTGCAATATTAAAATTGAAATCCTTAACATAAAATATGTGTAAACAAATGTATAAAACATGCAATCGAATACATAAAATACAGATGCAGACCTAAATTGTATCAACTTATCTAATCTAACCTTTTTAAACAAACTACATTCATCAACTAACTGAATGCATCATATATTATAAACGGAAAAAAAAATCAAAATATAGATACAAGTTAAATATGTACATATATAATACTAACTTGCATCATCTACCGGCTATACAAGAAAAGGAGGGGAGGCGGAGGAGGAAGGAGTGGTTTCACGTGAAAAGTGGGGGTGCAGACATAAGTGGAGAGGTAAGAAGAATAGAGAGGAGAGAAGAAAGGCTGATTGTGGAGAGAAAAATGAATAGGAAGGGTATAAATTTGATTGAAATGGAAACGTACAGGAAATTAGAAAGGAAATAAATGAATGGAATAAAACGTATAGGAATTTAGAGAGGAAATAAATAATTGAAATAAAACGTATAGGAAATTAGAAAGGAAATAAATGAATGCGTAAAGAACGTATAGAATTTTATATGTTTCAAAATCAACGATACAATTAAAGCAATTTTATTATTTGGCAGGTTATAAGTTTTATATTTATTTATTTCCTAGATCTCAATTCATTGCCTATTATATTAAGAAGATTTATTATTATTATCAAACGTTCAAAAAGTTATCACCCCAAAATACAGAGATGACATAACAACACCTAGAAGCATAGATTTAGGAAATATTATTAAAGCAATAAATTTGATTGGATGGCACACTTTGAATTTTGAAACGGAAGGGAATTTTGAACGAAACAAAATGAATGCACTATCAACAGTCACCCTATGATATAGCTAGAATTTTAAAGCAATTAATTTTGATGTTTGTACATCACGTCATCAGTTTGAAAAGGCAAGGATAAAGGGGAAAAAGAATGGACAGAGAAATGTAAGCAAACGGAAAATTATAAAGGCAAAAGATGAAACAGCTAGTCTTGTTTTGTTTTTTTCAATGGCGAGAGAAACATGAAGATGAATTTAGGCAAGCATATATATTAAAAGCAGAGAGGATGGAGAGGTAATAAAACTTCAATAGGAAGAAAATATATAGCTTAAATTTATTCTGTAACCGAAATCATAAAAAAAAAGGAAACGAATATGTATAAAATAGGGGAAAGAATAAGGTAATATCAACGGTCAAATTCCCTGGATTTGAGCTGAGCAATTTGTTATTATTTTTGTCCAGCACGTTTCAAAGTTTTAATTGTAAAAGAAACTGAAATTGCCCATTGATTCATCAACGTGATTTAATCAAAAAAAAAGGAAATGAAGAGTAACTGTCAAACGTTTTGATTTGGTGAATATTTACAGCAATTAAACAGTAAAGAAAATAAATGATCCAATATAAAGTCAAAGAAGGTCACGAATAAATTTATTGAATACATTGAAAATGGAAACGGCAAGGTAAGCTGAATTCAAGGAATAGGGAAATCTATCCAAAGATTGAAAAATTTACTAAAGCAAATAATAATTTGAACGGTAGGAAAAAAATGATAGCTACCCACTGATTTAGACCAATTAAGGCGATTAATAGCTTGAATGGATATCACGTTCAAATTTTGAAACGGGAGAAATAAAGTCAAAATTAAAGGTACCGTTACCTCGAACAATTTATTTTAATAGAATGTGTCAGTGCATGCAGTAGAGCACACTACTATTCAATATGTACTTTTCTTCTTTATTAGTAGGTTTATCACGTAAAAAGTGAGAATTTGAAATTATTTACAAATATGAAATATTTATTAACAGGGAGTTTGATTTCTTTATTAGTATAACGATATATACGTATAGGAACTTTATGCGTTAGTTATTAAGACATATACATTTAGGCATGTCAGTTATACTATACTATATTATAATTTATTATATTATCTTATATGTATGTTTGATTTTAATAAATGTAAGTTTGATTTTTTTATATATATGTTTGAAACGCATGTGTATTAAATTTATTATATTTGGATTTAGAATGAAAATTTTTGTTTCAAAATATTATTATTTAAAATTTCTCAAAAATCTAATTAAGTACGCTAAATAAAACCATTAAAAATTAACAAAACTTTATGGGTCGTTACAGCTAGACTCTTATTTATAGTGATTTAAATGCACCAAAATCATCAGATTTAAGTCGGTTTGATATTACAAAAATCCAGATGTTCGTATTGTTGAAAACGCTAGCCGCCACTGTTAATCACCTATCGACCGCTGCCTTTGTCCATAGGGAGTGGTCGATCGGTCCTTTATTCTGGGACATTGATTTTTGTTGCCATTATCGATTTATTTTATTCCTTAATTGAAAATTAATGTTAACATTGATTTTAACGTTTACTTAATCCTCAAGTCTAATTACTTTTAATTTTCAAATTCCAAATTTCAAATTTAAGGATTATCTAATTATTTGAATTTGAATTCTATTTACATTATTTTAAATTAGAAAACTTCAAACATCCATAACTTTTCCGTTTGAGCTCCATTTTCAACGTATTATATAAGAAAATTGATCAGATTTTACCACGAAAGCAATGGCATAACTTTGTGGTCAAATTCTGACTTTTACAAAATTTCCCTTTTTAGCTCTAACTTATTTAAATTAATTTATCCATTTATTTAAAGTTGACTTTATAGAGGTGTCAAATTATCTTACCTCATTTAGTCAACATGATATAAACTATACATAACATCTTTAGCTTGAGATTGCTTGACAAACAAAGAGTATGCAATTAATTTATTAATATTAAATGGTAGAGGAGAACTTTTATATTAAATATCCATAATCTTTAATATATTTAATTTAGTGATATTAACTTATGGAATTATGTATTTCTTATGAAATAATCTCACGATTCAAGTGTCGGACACATCAAAAATCATGGTATACGTACTTTTACGTATGTATTTATACCTTGTGTCTCTTTGGGGTTTTTTAATATTCCACCTTTAGTTTATACATTTATATTATATAAGTTTTATCAATATATAACTTTTATACTTTATTTAACTTAAATAGTATTTTATGTATAATATTATATTAATTAAATATTATTTAATCAATTTAATTAATTAACACTTCAATTAATTACTATATTAATCAATTGTAACATATTATACGCAATGTATATATTATAATGCTTAAATTAACACAATATATCTTATATATGTATTTTAATTTATGAATTAACTTTTAATTAATTTATTTAATTAAATAATTTCAATTAAATTTTATTAATTTTGAATTCTTTTATACACACATGTATACTCATATTGTCAATATATCAATATATATATATATATATAATACACGTAAATATATTCAATTAATTCATTTATTTTATTAATCTCAATAGTAAATAATATTTTTAAAATTAATTTTATAACATTTTCAAACATTTTGAAAAAACTGGATCTATCAATTATCATGATCATCCAATCTTTTTTTATAATAAGAGAAATACTTAATTTTAGGCAGAGCACTCATTTTAGTGTCTTTGAGGATCGAACCTAAGATCTCTAGAACATAATCTAGAGATTACCACTTGACCTAGTGTTCCTTAGCCAAACACTTTGAAAAATTATATCTAACTTTTAAATTGAATTTTTCTAATTTAAATTTCAAAATAATTTAGAAACTAGCCTAAGGCCCAAATCAAATAGGGCTTTTTCTATTAGGGATAACCTTTGGGCTTAGATAACAATTCGGGTCAGGCCGATAAACAGGTAGGACATAGTGCTTGATTACCCAACAATCCAGTCGAGACACTACCTTTCTTAGACACCTTACTAACTGGGTTGTAAGCTTATTTAGTTTCCCTAATGTGACTAATTTAGACCACGTAGGCTATTGGATCTTCATTAGGCATATGAAGTCTAAATTTATTCAGATTTTATCCAAATTATATTTTAAATAAACTCAATATTTTAGTTATTTATAATTTAAGTTTTATTTATTTTATAAATAAAGTTTTATTTATTGCATACTTTGTATTATATAATATATGTATGTGTATCATATACACATAAGTGTGTACATGCACGTGCAACATAAATAGCATACACAGTTCAAAATGCCCATATGTAAGTGTCGGGATCTACACCACAATGATGTTAGCCGCTCAATAAACAAGTGTTTTGTGTAGTGTATGTGCTTACATACATACATACATATTACATACATACATATATCATTTTCAATATATGTGTGTGTGCGTGTGTACACGCGCGCACGTGCGTGCGTGTGTCTCTATGATAATATATACATTGTAAAATAAGATACACACACACACACACACATATATATACAATATGATTATATTATTTGTATATTTATATATGTGTGTGTGTGCGCGCGCGCGCGATCTTTTATTATAATATAAAATAACTGTAAATGGTAATATAAACAACTACAAGATTAAATACAATTTTATGCTTAGATCTTGATAGACTTAATAAAATCCATTTCCTAAAAAATTCAAATTTAATATATTAATATTTGGATAAATATCAATATAACGTTCATATATATTTCAAAATCATTTTATATATATACATATTAAAATATTATTTATAAAAACTACATACATATATATACATGATTCATTCATATAAATATAATTAATGTAAACTAACTATTAAATATATATATAAATATACATTTTAGTACACACTGCCATAAAAATTCCTTTTTCTCCTTTTCGGTTTAAAATTGTTTGGTTAAAGAAAAATTATTTTTTTAATTATTTATTTCTATATGGAAATCAATAACAAATAAGTTTTTCATTTTTCGAAAAAACATAAACAAGTATATAGTATATAAAATATTTTTCATGTATGTATTTTATAAATTTATATATATATTAATCAATATTTAAAAACATACAATTTTAAATATATATAGAGTCTTCAGTTTGACTATTTTATAAACTTTAAATTATATTTATAAATTAATAAAATGATAAACATATATTTTATAGTATTGTGTTTGAATTTAAAATTAGTTTATAAAATAATCATTTTATAATATTATTATATAATTTTTTTATTAAACTGTAGGCATGAGATTTATATATAAGTAAAATTCTTTTTCACTATTATACAAGTACATACATTATCATCAAATGATGAAAACACCAACATATATAGATTCATGATAATTTCTAACTGGCATATTAGTTAATGATTAAATATGCATTTATGTATGTTAATAAACAAGAGATGTACCGTTTACTGAAGCCTAGAATTTGCACCTTGAAACGATGAACTAAACTCCTTGAATCCAATTCCTAGTCCATAAATTATTAGCTCCCAAAGAGTTTTATCACCGATGATTATATTTAATTTGATTTTGGATTTAAGATGCTTGAAAATTTGAGGAGTGGGAAAGGATGATTTCGGGCAGCAAGATAGTACGTAGGCTCCTAGAAGTCATAGAAAAACGTGGGTTAGAGGAGATTCTAAGAAGTAAAATAAGGATCTAGATCCTTATTTTTCGCACATCAACTCTCCTCTTCAAGTTTCAACCCACCTTAGCCATTAATATGGCACCCCATCCTTGCATCTACCATGGTCGAAATTAACAAACCCTATATGGGCCTCAAATCCATTTCAAGCACGAACAACGTTTTTTGTATTTAAATCCAACTGAAACATGTAACAATATCGTATATCGGTTAGTATATTTATAACTATTATAAACACACTGTTTAATATTTTTTAACATACGTCAAACAAAATTTTATAATTAGTATGTAATAAATATTAATCAATTTAATTAATTGATAAAAATATAAATTATTAAATTGAGTGTGATAAAATGGGTATTCAACATTTCGATTGTGCGAATCATAGATTTAAATTTGGTCAGCGATTAACATTCGAATAATTCAAATGTTATCTTTCATACCTCACTTAGCAGATGGTTTGACATTATGTCCAAATATATCGCTTACTTGCCATCTGTAAAATACAATTTTACTTTATCAAGCATTACCCGGTTGTGATAATTATTTACAACAATTCTCTTCATCAAAGCTATATCATTTTGGAATTGTCAAAATTCCAATATCATCCATATTCAACTCTACAGTCCAAACACAAAGTCCTTAGTTCAATAATAACAATTATTACTAACAGAACTGCTCTGCCCAAAGACTTTGACTTGGGGTTTACCTCAATTGACCGTGATACTAACATTAAATATGTAACGACCTAAAATTTTTAAAGGTTCTATTTACGTATTTAATTGAATTTTGGTGAAATTCTAAATAGTAATAATTTGAAATAAAAACTTTAATATTTTAAGTACGTCTACTTTAACATAGAAAATAATAAATTTTCATTAGATAATAAGGAAGTTTGTTTTATTGTGTAATTATATTTAAATTCAAATCAGCTAATATTTCATGATAATAAATTATTTTCAAAAGCTGAATATTTTTATATAACAAATTTGTAAATCATCTTCTGAGTGATACGTCATATTTTGTTTTCCCAAATTTTGATTGCTTTTTCCCGTTTTTCTTATTTCTGGCAAATTAGCAGCAGTTTCGGTACCAATTATCGACTTTTGATAGGATGATCATATCGCTAATATCTATATATTGTTTTTGATCGTCCTGTCGTGCTGACATCAGTAGTATATTTACTTCTGCATTCTGAGGACCGGTACGTAGCGGAACGATAGAAGCAATGTGTTGTATTGGTATTGGAAAGATATAAAATATTTTTTACAGATTATAAAGGTTATAAAGTTTGTACATTTTATCGGCTGTCAGCTATATTGGTTATACATGTTAGATTTTATAAAGTATACTCATGCTAATTCTATATATTTATGTGGTCAGTATGTATATATAAGTAGTATAAGAAATGTATAAATTTTTATATATATGTATAGATTTATTTGTTCTTCTTGATGGTTTATATACGTTGTTATGTTTTCCGTAAATTAGCTTGCATTATATAGGGATACCTCGATTTTTAAATATATATGTTAGTTGATGTATTCTGATCTATGTAAATATTATTTTAGTATGTTGGTTATACCAGTTTTATAACATGCCATTTTATGTACTTAAGTTTTAATGGTTTTTTGGTTATATAAAATATAAGTTGATTTTGCAGATAAACCGAGATCATAGATCTATGTCTATTATATGTTATATATATATATATATATATTATTGTCTACCTATGTACATATATAATTTAATATATGCATTCAGGTTAATATGTAGCATTTTTACAGATATGGATATAATACTATAGTACTTATTTAAACTTATGATTAGTACTTTCATTTAGATTTGTAATAACTATACAAGATATACACTTTTGAAAAGTATAATTTAAAGGTGTATCTGTTTTATACGGTGTCCTGTTTATGTGAAAAAGAAAATATATGCTATAGTGTAATTTTAATATGTTATAATATATAAGATTTACATATATTAGTTTATATATACACACACTATTTTGGGTTTTATAAATTTTGATAAGTAGGTTTGTATTGTTTATGATAAATATTGATATATGTTATATATCGGTTATAGAGATAGATTTTACATGTGTTTGGTTTTTAAAATATAGGTTTAAATTTAATAATGATCTTGTATATACATATAAATATTTTGATTCTTATATATATATATATTTGCGTTATATATATAACTGTTCTTCATCGATTCAGTTCTGATTTATTTCTTCTATTCGTATTATCAGCTTTGACATCAAATTCATGCCAATTTTGCTTTGCTTCGAAATTCATGCTTGGATTCGTAACTCATTCCATTGTCGAATATCTCTAACCTTGAAAGGTAAGCAATCCCTCACGATTAACGTTCCTGTATTTATTAAATTTTATTTCAATTGAAACGACAATTGAAATATGCTGTCGTAGTTATTTAAATTTTTTTATATGCTATTATTTGTAACTGTTCACCTATGGGATATGACACCATATCCTGTTGTTTATATTATCTATTATTTATATTGGTGATATATGCCGGTTATATTAATATCATATCTGTTACCACTCTACAGGTTCCCTGTTTGTATAGAATTCACTATGGGTTGAAATGATATACCCAAATGATCTATAGAATAGGAGGAAATCGTTATGGGTTGAAATGATAAACCCAAGTGATTTTTATTTAAATTGAATTTGAGATTGTGGGTTGAAATGATATATACCCGTGTATATATATATATTTAAATTATGGTTTGAAATGACAAATACCCGCATCACTTGACCATATGATAGAAAATTTTATAAAAACACCGTTGGTCCCTATATATATATATATATATATATATATATATATATATATATATTGAAAATAATCTCTATGGTTTTGGAAAGAAATACATGGTTTTAATAAATATTGATACTTAAAATATTACATTTAATTGTTATTTATATATGGATTTAATAATAATATCTAATTTAATTTAGATTGATTTAATTAATATATAATATGTTCAAGTGCTTATTAAAATTTAAATTTTAAAAATAGATTTTTGTGAATAAGTTAAGGCTGGGAAGATAAATTTAAATTTATTTGACTTTGTATTTAATTATTTTTTTTTAATTAAATCGATATGAAACTTATTGAAATTGAGGTTTAAGATATGAATTTATAACTTGATTTTAATTTAAGTAGTTTAATGAATATTTCACGTTTAAATAAATCGAAGGGAATATTTTGTTTAATGAAGATTAAGGTTATTTAAATAATATTGAATTTATTAAGTGAATATTTAAAGACTAAATAATAATGAAGTTAAATCAAGATCTATATGAAAATGTTAAAATTAGTTTTGAAAATGTTGAATATTTAAAGCTTTAGAATATATTGGAATTTAATTGTCTTATTTTGTGGTTCAATCTGTATTTCAAATTGATATAATTTGAATTTGTTTATGTAGAAACTGAATTGAATTGGAATTTATAAATTGAGATTGAATTAAATTTGAATTTGGAATTTGAGTTGATTTGAATTGATTTGAGAAATTTGAGGAATTATAAATATTTTACTTTATAAATTATTTAATAAATATATACTATTTTAATATAAAACTATTTTTTAATTTAAACTATTTTAATATACTAATTATTTTAAGATAAACTATTTTATTTCATAAACTATTTTATTTTATATACTATTATTAAACTGTTTAAGTGGTGGAAGTTATGATTTCAAAGTTATGGTTTTCCAAAGAATTATGATTTCAAAATGTTTTGGGTTTCGAAAGTATTGTAATTTTGAAGTGCTAAAATTTGGAAATAGATATATTCGAAATGAAAATGATATTTTGGTTTTGAAGTATAAATTATTTTGAAATGACCACGGCGTTATAATAACGTTTAGTTGTTAATAGCGTATATTCTTCATAGTAGATAGTTCCATATGTCCTTAAAGGATGGGTATCCCAAACATCCTTAAGTTACTTGTATTTCAGTTGATATTTCACTTGAGTTGGATTTACTGGTATACGAATGTTAATCCTGAATCGAGTGTTTTGTGTTTTGCTTTACCTCGGGTCAGACCAAGTGATACAACATTTGAGACTTACCATTGGAGTTTGGAGCTTCGCTAGAAGATCCAACTATCGATTCAGCTTTCAGATTTTCCAATTGATTTGTTTAGAGATGTCGTCTATTTGTATTCGAGACTTCAGCGAATTTGAGATATTCTGCTATATTTTATTTCTAACTCCGATATTTATATAGTAGCTTCATGAACTACTATTTATTTATTCTGCTGCATTATTATAATATTACTCTGTTTCTGTGGTTCTATGATTTATTTATTTGCTGTATATGTTGAGTTTTGCCAAATATAAATTAATAATCTGATATTTTGATTAATTCAAGTCCGACATGTGCGGATGCAAGTGGTTGAAAATACTGGGTCGTTACAGTTGGTATTAGAGCTCTGGTTTTAGGCAAAACTTAGTATAGTAGTAGATTTAATTATAGAATTACTATCGTTCGTGCTTGAATCTCTTCCTCCTTGATTCGGTTTCCTTTGAATTTCGGAATGCTCCCTCTTGTCCTGAAATCCATTCTTGTCGTCCCCTATTTGTATTCTTTTGGTTCTAGAGTATCCCATAACTCCACTTCGAATGATCTCTATAAAAAACGACGATCCCGCTAATATCTTTGAATGATTTGTAAAGGGGTGAAACTCCTTTACAATTGGTATTGATTCACCGGAGATTTCTATGACCCTCGGTTTAAATGCTGTTGGCGATCGAATGTCGATTTGCCTTAGAATTCCGCATCAATCATATTCCCGAAGTCACGATTGACCAGATTAAGGTCGCCCGTGATTTATATAAGTATATCCATCTTCTATTTGGTAATTTAATTCTCTCATCTTCGTTCGAGCCTATCTTCGAATCAGAATTCTATTTGATTAGAACTCCTTTAATTTGAATCTCTATCTTTGTTTTGAACTCCATTCTTGAATCATCCTTTGAAAAATCGTGCTTGTTTGTATTTTAAAATTTGTGTTATATATCGAAATTATTATTTTAATAAGAATGATTATATTTTATATATAAAAGTGAAAATGTTTTAAAAGGATTATATACCTTTTAAAAGCGAGAATTTAAAGTTTCGAAAGGATTTGAAATTTTGAAATTTGTATAAGAAATTTATTTATATAAAAATGATTTATAAATGAAGGATTTTAAATTGGAAACTCGAGAAATTGAATTTCGGTACTTTGAAATTGGTTTTAAGATTTTGAAAATATATGATAATATGATTTTAAAGTATTTTCCGACTAAGAAATGTTTCAAATGACTTCAAATTAGTTTCAATGATTTCGAAGAAATACCAAATAAGTTTTCTAGAAAATAGAAGTCCAGAACTCACTTATGTTGCTGAAGAATAATTTCGGTGATGAGTGCATGCATCATCGACATTGGTTTTCGAGTTTTAGAGTGTGAGAGAGGCCACTTTAGTAGCTTTGCTATGCGATTGATTTTGTGAAACCAATTTTGATTTCAAATTCTGAAGTATGATTTGATTCGAAAGATATATGTGTGTGTATATATATATTTGAAATGATTTGAAGTAAGCCTGGTGTTCGGTCCTCGAGTTTCGGGTTTGATTGGTATAACCCTATCTATTAAAATTAATTTACTGATTAGTTGCTGAATTCCAACTCTTGGATTGGAAATTTGATTTCTCTTACTATTTTGAATGTTCGAACACTTCCAAATCGAGGTTTAATTTTCAAAGCTAAGTAATTTTGAAAAGTATAAATTATTTGATAAAGTATATAAGTTTAGTTTTGTATGTTTAAGTATGAAGTAATGTGATTTAAATAAGTTGAAACTATTTTGTTAAGTAAATGAATATGACTATTTTGAATTATACTAATATGAAATTTAGTTTTGAAATATTTTGAATAAAAATTTAGTTTTAACTGTTTTAACTTAGTAACATCTTTTATAAAACTATATATATATATATATATATATATATATATATAATAATTTTCAAAAGGTAAATTGGATCTTTCAAATACAAAAAAAAATAGTTTAAAGGTTTTAAAGGGATGGTTATAAAATTGGTAATCATTTTTGGGTATAATTAATTTTGAGAAAAATATTTAGTTTTGAAAATAGGTTGGAATTTATAACCCAATATTTATATGATGATTTTGGAAATGAATTTGTTTGACCTAAATTGTGTTGATTTGGAAACTACGATTACTTTCTAAACCTATTATTTTGAAAACTTTGAAACTGAAGATATATAATTTAGGAAGAAATAATTTGGTGAAATCGTATATGATTTTTAAACTGAACTAATACTGAAACAAATGGGAATTGAGAACCTTATTCTACTAAATATTTGGTTTGGGAGTTATCGAACTTATATAAAATTGATTTGTATAAGTATGAAGTTGATTCGAAAACTATTGATTTGGAATGGTACTTAATTTGAAAAGCGAAATCTTATATAATCGAAGTCTATATAAGTGTGATGTGTTATAATTTTGATTTTGGAAAGTATTCGATTTTATATAATTGACTTTATATAAGTATGATGTTTGAAATTGATTTGAAAGGGTACTATATATGATACATATTTTCGAAGTAAAGATATGAAAAGTGCCTTCTTCTTGATATCCTCTTTACGGCCACATTTTGGATTCATTCTATCGATATTATTCTCTCTGATTTAGGTTTTACGAATATGATACTCGAGTGTCCTTCGAATTCCATGGCGTTACCCATGGTCTTACGAACTCGACTACATAGCGTAATTCGCATGGCAGCGACTGCTTAAAAGGTGCGGATGTTTCCTGAGGGATCCAGGCGTAACCATTGTGTATCTTCGATCTATGGTCGTTTTAGTAGCGTAATCCACAAGGCAGAAATTGCTTAAAGGGTATGGATGTTTCCTGGGGGATCCAGGCGTAACCATTGTGTATCTGCGGTCTACAGGTTTTTGTTATCATAGCGTAATTCACAAGGCAAAGATTTCTTAAAGGGTATGGATGTTTCTTGGGGGATCCAGGCGTATCCATTATGTATCTGCGGTCTACAGTTTTTGTTATCATCGAGAATTTCACAAGGCAGTGACTGCTTCAAAGGTATGGATGTTTCCTGGGGGACCCAGGCGTAACCATTGTGTATCTACGATTCATGATTCGATTCGATTCGGTTGATTTGTCTGTATTGTACTTTCCATATCAGTTTTGAAGGTTTCTCGAGTGTTTTTCACTGGGTGTTGAAATAGGTCTACTAAGTAGTTGGAGACTTCTAGCTTTGCGCCTGATCAGTGCATAGCCAGAGTCTACAAGAACGAGGATGAACTTGTTAAGACAACGAGTTATAAAAGTATTTTGACAAAGTATTATATAAAGGATATTTTGATCATTTTTTTCTTTCTTTCTAAATAATTTAAAATGTCTAAAATACTTTCTATTTATATATTACATGGTTTAATAGTATATTATTAGTGTTATAAATATATTAGAAGTTATTAATTAAATAAAACATATTTAAAGTAAATAATTATTGATCTATTAATCATGTTTGAAAGTATCTTGAGATAAAATTTAATAAATTTATGAATTATGGATATTGGGTTTAGCTAAATTATTGAATATTAATTAATTTAAATTGAAATTTATATAGTTTGAAATTAATTGTTTAGCTTGTCTTTCAAACTATTTTTCTTTTTGGTTGTTTCTATTCTCCTACCTTCTTCCTTTTCGAAGACGAAAAGTTTTGAGTGGAGGAGAGTGTAACGGCCCGAAAATTTTAAATGTTTCATTTACCTATTTAATTGAATTTTAGTGAAATTTTAAATAGTAATAATTTGAAATAAAAACTTAATATTTCAAATACGTCTACTTTAACAGAGCAAATAATAAATTTTCATCAGATAATAAGGAAGTTTGTTTTATTGTGTAATTTTATTTAAATTCAAATTAGTTAATATTTGATGATAATAAAATATTTTCAAAATCTGAATATTTTTATGTAATAAATTTGTAAATCATCTTCTGAGTGATATGTCATATTTCGTTTTCCCAAATTTTGACTGCTTTTGCTCCGTTTATCTTATTTCTGGCAAATTAGCAGCAGTTTCGGTATCGATTATCGACTTTTGATAGGATGATTGCATCGCTGATATCTGTATATCGTTTTTGATCGTCCCTTTGTGCTGACCTCAGTAGTATATTTACTTCAGTATTCTGAGGACCGGTACGTGACGGAACGATAAAAGCGATGCATTGTATTCGTATCATAAATGGTGACTTTACATTTTTCATTCGGTTTCAAATTTGAAACTTGCTGCCCAAACAAAATTAACTGATTTAATAACTTTTCTAGAATAAAGCATTGGACCGTTGCCCTTTCATTATTTTCCTAGTCTTATAGCCAACTGTTTACTATTTGAAACAAAATTTTCGGTTTCAATATTTATTAGTAGCTCGTCCTGATCTCCTTCATTTTTTCCCCCTTCCAACCGATAGCTTTTTTTCTTCTTTCCTTCATCCTCCTTGCCTTTTCTCTTTACCACCACATCATCCACTCTAACTCCATACCCATGCGTGTCTCTCCCCTCGGCAACTCGCCTTCCGCCTGCTCCGCCCTAGGCCACCACCCCTAACCAATGACGCAGCTTCAACACGGCCACCATTCCTCTTCCGCCTTGCCGAACCTCCTCAGCATATCACACCTCCAGCAATCGCCTGCTGCTCCGCCTTACTGAGCCTGAGCCCACCCTATCACCTCCTACGGCCGAGCATTTCAACCACCATAAAACCAAACGCCTCCTCTTCGTCCCTGTTGATGCTCTGGCTGAAGGCCCCTTCCCCTAGCCTACTTCTTTTAAGGTAAATATATGTATATATGTATGTATATTATAAGATAAGTCGAGTTATGTATATATATATATATATGAATTTTGTAACTTGTATGCTAGTTTTTACGTGTTCAGGTTTCTGTATTGGTTGTATATTTTTAAGTTGATAGTACATATGTATCTATATGTAAAGTTTTATACAAGTTTCGAAAAACTGTTGATTTATAGAGGTTATATTCTAGCTACAGTTTATATAATAATTTATATGATAATATATATATATATTTATTTATTTATTTATTTATTTATATGATAATTTATAGAGGTTGTTTATATTATATGTTATTTATATTGATGATATATGCTTGTTATATTATTGTCATATCTGTTATCACTCTGCAAGTTCCCAGTTATTATAAAATTCACTATGGATTGAAATGATACATACCCGAACGATCTGTAGAATAAGAGAAAATCGCTATGGGTTGAAGTGATAAACCCAAGCGATTTTTATTTGAATTGAATTGGGATTGCGGGTTGAAATTATATATACCCATATATATATTTAAATTACGTATTGAAATGATAAATATCTGCATCACTTGACCATAGGATAGAAAATTTTATACAGACGCCGTTGGTATATATATATATATATATATATATATATATATTGAAAATAATCTCCATGGTTTTGGAAAAAATATATGGTTTTAATAAATATTGATTCTTAAAATGTTACATATAAATGTTATTTATATATGGATTTAATAATAATATCTAATTTAATTTAGATTGATTCAATTAATACATAATATGTTTAAGTATTTATTAAAATTTATATTTCAAAAATAGATTTTTGTAATAATTTGAATAAGTTACAGTTGGGAAGATAAATTTGAATTTATTTGAAATTGTATTTAATTAAAAATGTTATTTAATTAAATCGATATGAAACTTATTGAAATTGAGATTTAAGATATGATTTTATAACTTGATTTTGACTTAAGTAATTTAATGAATATTTCACGTTTAAATAAAATGAAGGGAATATTTAGTTTAATGAATTTTAAGGTTACATAAGTAATATTGAATTTATTAAATGAATATTTCAAGATTAAATAATAATGAAGTTAACCCAAGATTTATATGAAACTGTTAAATTTAATTTTGAAAATGTTGAATATTTAAAGCTTTGAAATATATTGAAATTTAAATGGTTTATTTTATGGTTCAATATATATTTGAAATCGATATAATTTGAATTTGTTTATTTAGAAATTGAATTAAACTGAAATAAATAAAGTGAGCTTGAATTAAATTTGAATTTGGAATTCGAGTTGATTTGAATTGATTTGAGAAATTTGAGGGATTATAAATATTTTACTTTATAAATTATTTAATAAATATATACTATTTTAATATAAAATTATTTTTAATTTAAACTATTTTAATATACTAGTTATTCTAATATAAACTATTTTATTTTATATACTATTATTAAACTATTTAAGTGGTGGAAGTTATGATTTCATAGTTATGGTTTTTCGTAAAATTATGATTTCAAAATGTTTTGGGTTTCCAAAGTATTGTAACTTTGAAGTGCTAAAATTTGGAAATAGATATATTCGAAATGGAAATGATATTTTGGTTTTGAAGTATAAATTATTTTGAAATTACCACGGTGTTATAATGACATTTGGTTGTAAATAGCGTATATTCTTCATTGTAGATAGTTCCATAGGTCCTTAAAGGATGGGTATCCCAAACATCCTTAAGTTACTTGTATTTCAGTTGATATTTCACTTGAGTTGGATTTATTGGTATAAGAATGTTAATCCTGACTCGAGTGTTTTGCTTTACGCTCGGTCAGACCGAGTGATACAGCATTTGAGCTTCGCCTTTGGAGTTTGGAGCTTCGCTTGGGGATCCAACTATCGATTCAGCTTTCAGCTTTTCTAGTTGATTTGTTCAGAGATGTCATCTATTTGCATTCGAGACTTCAGCGTATTTGAGATATTCTGTTGTATTTTTTTCTAACTCTGATGTTTATATATTAGCTTCATGAACTACTATTTATCTATTCCGCTGCATTATTATTATATTTCTTTGTGTCTATGATTCTGCGATTTATTTATTTACCATATATGTTGAGTTTTGCCAAATATAAATTAACAATCTGATATTTTGAGAAATTCAAGTCCGACATGTGCGGATGCGAATGGTTGAAAATACCGGGTCGTTACAAAATAATCGGCGAAACGAATCCTCATTTGAATAGTCGTTCGATGGACTCAATGCCACGATTTAACTATAATCAAAGTGGAGCTTTCACATTTAAGATCAATAATACTCCCAACTCAAGGGAACTATGTAGTTTTGTCACATCGATATTTTCTATTTGACCATAGTTATATTAACCAATAGAAAACTATCGAGTGAGCCATTTCATTGTTATCCAATAACCATCAGTACGTAACCTCTTAGTGTCACTAGCAGTCATGAGTAAAGCGCTGCTCAATATTTGAAGAGCATTACGTACTATAGTCTCAATGGATATATCGATATCTGGTCTCTATACATCTTGACTAGGGATATTTAAAATGGTATGTTTAATTTCATTATGATAAATTACTCATGGTTATAGCACTTTGTAACTACGATAATTAGACATATCATTTATGAATTTTCAATTAAATTTAGTTAGATTAATTAATTAATTAATATAATACGTAATATCAAGTATGTAATAGCGAGAAAACAAATTTTCTTTCAAATAAGATTGGTTATCTAATTAGATATATGTAACAATTACATAACCGTTTATAAGGCATACCCCTAACTCTATCAGAAATAACCAATGCCTTCAACAACTAGATTTCCATAGAATAAAATGTCATTCAAAAAAAAATTCGACAATTTCTTAGTTCTGGAGATACCCCTAGCAACATGCAGTTCTATACCAATTTATATGCCCAGTTTCTCCAAGGCGATGCTACGGAGTTCAGCTCTCGCACTGCCCTACTTCAACACATCCCTATCGCTTTACTACTACTTTTACTCCTCATAGACATAATCCAAGTGGAGCTTTTTTATAGGAGTTGAAGATTGCATAGGCCATTTTTATATGTATGACTATGCTAGAGCATGACGACCTATTTGAAAAATGAAAATTCTCATACATTATGAACAGACATACTATAGAGTTGTCCATTATGTGATAGACAAAAACTAGAACCGTAGACGACTTATCATTTGTCTAGTACTGGGATTTAGGAGAGATATATAGTTTTTATTTGTATTCCAAACTAGTAATGTATACTAAAAATTATCTTTTTTAATTTTATTTTTTCTAGCATTTCATAGTTTATAAATAATATAAATTCATTAAATCATATTATTTAAAAATAATTAAAATGAAATAAAAAATAATCTTAATAAAAAATTAAAATATTTATTTCGTGACACAAGAACACATTCCCCTTTCGTCCAACCATCTCCTTTTTTTGAAAGTGATAACAGTATTACAAGGCCTAAGGTGCAATTAAGCAAAATCGGCATAACTTTTATACAATAATGGATACTGCTTAGGTTTATAATCCTAACTGCATCTATCAAAACTTTCTCTTAACTAAAAAGCTAAAAAAGAAGAAAAAAGAGCAGAGCTCTTGTCGATCAAAGTTCGATCTTCTCATCTTTAATTTTTCACGAGTCTAGGAGGTATCCAAAGCTTTCGTGGCTCATTATCCCTTTTTCTTCGGCATGATTCACAGTTAATGCTTGAAACATTGACTTTCTCTAGTTTTAACTACCATTAGCACCCAATGGCAACATTCTCCTTTTTTCCACATAGATAAGTAATAGATCTTGATATTAAAATTTCTCTTATAAAATTTGCCATTAGCATTCGGGAAAATGTCTAAGTCTCTTAGCTCATTATGATTTTGCTGAAAATGGTGCTTAGAAGGCCGTGCATTTTAAGAGTGGTAGTCTTCGATCGTATTAGGTAAGCTTTTCCCTTTTGATGAGCTACTCTATGTGTTTGATATATTAGTACTCACTGTTGTTTTATTTTTATAGATGTTGCATATGGAATGGTCTTGTGATTGATCGCCTCTAAGTGCAACTTTGTAGCGGCTATTAATGGGTCGACTAGCTCTACCATGGGAAATATTAGTAGAATATTTTCCACTTTGTAAGTACGCCTCCAATAGATCCTCATAGTTGTCTATGTCCCATAAATCATGTATTGTTCATGTTTATTTCAATGTTGTGTTATTTTATCTTATTTTCTAAGCAAAATTTGACTATTAGTTTCAATTGTTTTCCATATTTGCAAGCTATCAGTTTCTAGGTTGTTGTGAAGTCCTGCATTTCTTTCTTTCCACAAGTGATATATTACAGTTGTAAGAAATATACAAGCCAAGTCAAACTCCTTTGACGTGTTGTTATATTTATGTTGGACGTATTGAATATTACTTCTTATGTTTTGAAATACTTGGTATTGGTTGAAGATGCAAATTTCTTTTGCAATTGACCAAATATGCCTTGAGTGTATACAATAGAAGTAGATGTGATCAATGCTGTCAGATTCTGATTTGCAAAGTAGATATTGTGTTTCACTTTTGTTGTTCCATTTTTTGCATCTGTCTTTATTGGTAATCTTTCCAATGGTGTAAATATGCATAGTGTGCCATTTTTGGACAGTTTGATCTATTCCAGAAGATAGAAAACCAAACTACCTCTGCTTCTATTCTATTTACATATTCCAATTTTTCTTTGAAAGAAAATTATCCTTTTGATCTAAACTTCCTGTAACGTCCCGCCATTTTAGACCATTCAAATCAATAATAAAACCGCACATGTCAGACTCGAATAATTCAAAACAACATATTGTTAATAAAATTTGGGGCAAATAAAATCAATCACAGAATCAGAATATCAGAATAACTCGCAGCGGAATAAAATAAACATAGGAGTTCATGAAGCTCCTAGATACAAAGTCTCAAAACTAATATATAACACCAAGTCTGAAAACAAATACACTTGGAAAGTACATAAGTTCTCTACTAAAAAAGCAAAAGCTAAGTGGAAATAACTAGAATAAAATATCAAGTAGACTGCTAAATCTCCGACGGATCTCTAGCTCCAAAAGAGGATGAAACCAAAGCCGTGAAACTCAAGCTGACCAGAGTGTAAAGCAAAACACAAAACACTCAAGTCAGGACATACATATTAATGAAATGTAAATCAACTCAAGTGAACTGTTAAAGAAAATGCATCAGTAACTCAAAGGATGCTTGGATCACCCATCCTTTAAGGATCCGTTAAACTATCTACTATGTAGTGATATACGCTATTAAAATAACGTCTAAAGTAAAGTATACTATTTAAAAATAGCGTTAAGGCTTTACATTTTTCACCTTAACACATTTTAATTATGTCAATAGTCTATACAATACCGTAACTCCCAGTAAACTGGAGCCGCCAGAATATACCCCATAAGTACAACATAAAGAAAACTCATAGAAGGCACGCTAGGGTAGGTGACACGGCACAACTAGGCAATGACAGGGTAAATATACCAATTACACTTCTGGACTATTGGTAACGCATAGCCGCAACTACCACCAAACTCGATCCATATTCCCGAATCAAAGGAGCGCACCAAATCAATCACAAAGTAATAGAATGGCTAACGATGAAGTGTGTCCGATTGGAGGAGCTACCTCACTTGGTCTGTCAATTGCTCCTGTTTTAGCCACCTTGTGCTAACTCACGGAAGTTAGGTCCACATAAATATACCTTTAGGATCGTTGCCACCATCCTACTTCATTCTGGAATATCCACCGCATAGATAGTTTTTAAAGTGATTTTTGGTACCGACGGAGAGTATGTCCATAACTGATCCCGGTCTCTTTAACAACCAATCGTAGTTATAACCCGTGGTTATATAAATTTCAAATGGTTCATATTTAAAATCAAACATACCCCTTTCAAAACCATATAAATTCCATACTATTATATTTTTTAAATAATTTTCAATTTCAAAAAGTCGAAACACTTCCAAATTCATTTAATTATACACCACTTGAAACATAAAAATTTAGAGGTCATAACACTTTAAAAATGTAACCTTTAATCATAACATAAAACCCTTTAGAAAATTGAATATTCTGAGAATGTCACTTTTAAGAAAATGCAGCAGAACAGAAGTGCTACTGTAAGGATTTTCCGCAGTGCAGAACTGTTATGGTAGGAATTCGTAGCAATGCAGAAGTGCTACTGTAAGAATTCGCAGCTGTGCAGAACTATTACTGTAAGAATTCGCAGCAGTCTAGAACTGTTACAGTAAGGAAATAGCAGCAGTGCAGAAGTGCTACAATAGGAAATTGTAGTGGTTTTGAATTTTTACTGTAAGAAATCGTAGCAGTTTTGAACCGTTACTGTAATACTTCCTACTACCACAGTTTATGAAATCAAATAGTATATACATATTTACAGCTTTTACCACAATCGTTCTATCATTCCTATTATGTTACTCAAATTTAGATACATGGTCATTAAAAAACCACACTTTTAGTTAAATAACTTTGTTTCTAATACATCCAATTTCCAAGCTAAATTCCTTATGCTAAGTTAAAAGTATTTTAACTTACACTTTATTTATTTCAGTAAACAACATTTTATTCTTTTATTACCCAAGTTATACCATTTACCTTAGTTAAGATTTACATGTCAAAGGTACGTTTTAACTTACATTTTTTTTCACAAAACCATTTGTCATTTTTAATCACTATTACAAGAATAAAACTTACAATTTATAGGTTAGAATAAAATAGCATTATTAAGTCAAATTGGATTATTAAATTCCAATTAACCTTCATACTGTAATTTATATTCCAAAATTTACATTTGTCAACTATTTATTTCTTATAAACATTTTAACGCATATAAACAAATTTACTGAAATCATTACATTAAATTTTAGTGGAGATTTATATATAAAAATCAAAATTGCTTAATAATTTTTAGAAAAAAATCATTTGAAATCAACCACCGAGTCTGTATAAAATTCTCTACCCTAGGGTCAAGTAAACACGGACACATATCATTTAGTCCGCAACTAATAAATTTTCGGGTTTTATATCATTTCAAACCCGTAATCCCAAGTCAAATAAAATTGCTCAGGCCTTTCATTTCATCCCATAACATTTTCCTTAATCTAAAAAAATCGTTCGGGTATGTATCATTTCAACCCATAGTGAAGGAACTTACAATGTGAGAATATTAAATGACATAACAATATTCAACATATCATGGCATATGATCAAAACAGGTATAATATGATATGAAATAACATAATAAAATCATATGAATGACATGATACAAACATATGGAATAACGTGATATAAACATATGAAATAACATGAAATGAACATATGAAATAACATAAAATAAACGTATGAAATAACATGAAATAAACAAATGAAATAACATGATATAATCATAGGTGAAATGTCAAACTTGCATATACATATCCTCACAATTCAATTGTCATCAATTCACCAAAATTATAAGTATGTTGTCAAGAGTGATTGCTTAAATTCCTTTGGTTAGAAAAGTGATTCAAAGCACAACAGAACAATTGCAAAATTTACGGACAAGCTTGAGTGAGAGAAGAATCCAAATACGACGCTTTGAAAAAATAAATAATTCCATACATAAACAAATAATTCACATAAAAAATAAAACAGAAAAATATATTTGCAAAATAAAATAGAAGAGGCTTATCTAGGGGTGCATAGGCTTGGTCTAGAGGTGGTTTGGGTTAGGTTAGGCTCGCCTAGGGATTTTGGACTTGGTTTTGTGGTTTATAGGCTAGGGTTTTTTGGTAGAGAAGGCTCGGATTTTGGTAGGTTCGGCTAGGCTAGGGATTTGGAGAGGTGGAGACTCGGTTTGGGTAGGGTTTGTGGTGAGGTGGGTTCGGCTTTGGTAGGGTTTGTGAGGGGGTGTTGACCGAAAATGAAAAGGGGAGATGGAAGCCGAAATTGGTGAAGAGAAGAGGGGGAAAGGAAGGAGGAGAAAGGAGTTTTGGGTGATGGCAAGGTGATGGAATAGGTGTGGCCGAAATTTCTAAGTAGAGGAGGAGGAAAATTGTAGAGAAAAGAGGAAGAAGGTTTAGGGTTTGGAGGAGAAGGATGAAGAAGAAGACTTACATTTTTCTATAGAGGCACAAATGAATTGATGTGGATGCTAACTAAAACCCTAGAAGATGTTATATAGGCTATTCAACGGGTGGCTTCTCATCTACTACAAGGGTTCTCAGCCCATTAGTATAAGCCCAAATCAAATTATAAATAAGATAGAGGTTAAGAGAAAACAACTACATGTAATTCGCTGAAAACAACAAATTTGGAGAATTAAAAATCAATATTTTACGAAACGAAAAGAAGAGAAAAATTTAGAATTAAATCCAGCTTCGTAAAAAAAGTAAAAGTTAAAAAAAAATCAAAATTTAGAATTTTCACACATAGTCAAACTTTGACCAAAGTTGACCAAAATTTGAAATTTAAGAAAAGTCTTTACTTTATAAAATTTGGAAGAACATTTCACATCAAAATCCAAAATTATACATTAAATTTCCAAATTTATAAATTTTAGAATAATTATATTCAAAATTTCAATAAATTTTCATTTAAAATATTCCAGAAATTTTGTGGGTTGTTACCTTTTCCCCCACTCAAAACTTTTCATTCTCAAAAAGGAACGAGACCTAGAAAACGGGAAGAATAAGGTAGGATAACGAATAGTATCTAGAACAAGCAATTTCGGATTTGAAGCACGAATGCTCTCTTCCATTTCCCAAGTACAATCCCGATCATCAGTGCTCCATTGCACTTTGATAGATTGATAGATTTTCATCGAAGCTGCTTCGTACCTCTATCGATGATACGAAGTGGATTCCTCTCAACAGTAAGATTTGGCTCAACATCCAAACTCTCAAGAGCAGAAGGCTGGACAATCAAAGATGGATCATGAAGACACCGACGAAGATGCGAAACATGGAACACATTATGCACTCTAGAAAGCTTCTGAGGCAAATTCAAGCGATAAGCTAAGGAACCAATTCTCTCCAAGATGCGAAAAGGACCTATAAACCTAGGAGCGAGCTTCCCTCTCCGACCAAAACAAATCACATTCCTCAATGGAGAGACCTTTAGGAAAACTTGATCACCAATAAAAAAACTCCAAACTCCTCCTACGCCCGTCAGCATACTTCTTTTGTCTATCCTGAGAAATCCTCATCTTTCTCCTAATCTCCTCAACCTTCTCAGATGCTTCTAGAATCATATCCAGACCAAGAACCAAACAATTAGCGGATTCAATCTAGAAAGATGGGGATTTACAAGGGCGTTCATAAGAGCAGCACATGGAGCCATCTCGATATTAGCTTGAATTAAGATTATACCTGATAACTATTGTTATAGGTGAATTCAATGAGATGGAGATGATCTTCCCAAGATCCTCCATAATTAAGGACACATGCACGAAGAAGATCTTCCAGAATCGGATTCACTCTTTCTGTTTGACCATCGGTCTACGGATGGTAAGCAGTGCTCAGATTGAGACAAGTACCTAAAGATTCTTTAAAAGCTTTCCAAAACTGACTGGTAAAGATGGAGTCTCTATCATAAACAATACTGACCGAAACACCATGAAGTCGAACAATCTCCCTCATATAAATCTCAGCTAAACTCGAAGCAGAACGGTAAGATCTAACTAGAAAGAAATGAGCTGACTTGGTCACTCTATCCACAATAACCCAAATACTCTCATTACCACTCCTAGTCCTTAGTAATCCATCAATAAAATCCATAGAAACTTGTTCCCATTTCCAATTGGGAAGGGTTGCAATAATACAGCATCTTTCTGATGATCAGCCTTAGCCTATTGACAAGTCGCACGTCTACTAACAAAAAGGGAGATTTCCCGCTTCATACCACTCCAATAATATAGCTTCTTCATATCATGGTACATCTTCATCACACCTGGATGAATAGAAAGTTTGGACTGATGATTTTCCCAAATTAACTTTTGCCTCAATCCATTGACATTCGGGACACAAATCCGATTATTAATCCTTAAAATCCCTTTATCATCAATCTAAGCTCCACTTCCATCTTGGCTACTACTACCAACTCTGCTATGTACATTCTCCTTAATAAGCCTAATCATCCTATCCTCATCTTGCTTAGCAACAGTACGATCCATAAGAGGAGAAGAAACAATAAGCTAACATAATACCGCCTTTTTCCTACTCAAAGCATCGACTACAACATTAGCTTTTCCGGGGTTATAGTTGATGTCGAGGTCATAAAAAGATAGAAACTCAAGCCACCTAACCTGCCTCAAATTCAAGTCCTTCTAGGTGAAAATATATTTCAAAGACTTATGATCCGTAAAGAGCTCAAACTTAGTTCCCAAAAGGTGATGTCTCCAAAGCTTCAAAGCAAAAACTATAACGAGTAATTCCAAATCATGGCCTGCATAATTCGCTTCATGAGTCTTCAACTGTCGACTGGCATAAGTGATAACCTTCCCATCCTGCATCAAAACGGCTCTTGATCCTTCATGACTGGCATCAGTGTATACCTTAATCCCTCATTTCCATTTGGAACGATAAGAACTGGCGCAAAAGTAAGCTTGCTCTTCAACTCATTGAATGCAGCTTCACACTTATCATTCCATCTAGACTTAACATTCTTATGAGTTAGAGCGATGAGAGGTGCAGCAATCTGAGTAAAATTCTCGATGAATCTCCAATAATAACCGGCAAGGCCCAATAAACTACGGATATTAGATGTAGTCCTAGGAGTTTCCCAATCCAAAATAGAATAGGGAGAACAAGAACCGAGAAAGAGATAGAATAATTAATGTACAAAGGAAAGAAAAGAAGATAGACTTACATTGATCGCAACGATCTTAACTGGATGAACAGAAACTCCATTAGAAACAATACGTCTAAGAAATCGAACTTCATCTTTCCAGAAATTGCATTTCGAGAAATTGGCTTTCAATTGATGAGTCCTAAGGGTCTTCAGAATAGAATTCAAATGGATTTCATGTTCTGCCTTAATCTTAGAGAAAGCAAGAATATCGTCGATGAAAACTAGAACAAACTTATTAAGAACATCACCGAAAACCCGGTTCATAAGGTCAATAAATAAATCTAGAGCATTAGTCAAACCAAAAGGCATAACTAATCCTTAGAACAGAAAGAAGTTTTGGGAATACTTTCCTAGGCGATTCTGCGCTGGTGGAAACTGGTGGCAAGATCAAGCTGAGATAATACAGTAGCGCCATACAACTGATCGAACATATCATTAATGCGAGGCATTGGATATCTATTTTCATAGTGAGCTTGTTTAGCTCCTTATAATCAACACACATCCCCAAAGATCCGTCAGACTTAGTGAAAAAACTACCACTGCTCCCCATTTGAAATGACCGGGTCTGATCAAACCTTTGGAGAATAAGTCTTCGATTTGCTTCCTCAACTCAACCTTCTCACGGGGTTCCATTCTTCTGGGAGGAAAAACTACGAGTCGAGCTCCAGGAATGAGGTCAATACGTAATTCAATTTCTCATTTAGGAGGTAAATAAGTAACTTCACCAAACATATCGGGGTAGAGTTTGACCACAGGAGTAGAATCAAGATCACTAGGGTAAGAATCAAGAGAACGGATAAAACTGCCTGCATACACCTAAGGCATATGACACTGAATCACCAAAGGGCTTCCAAAATCATCAACAAGAGAAATAGTCTGGGTTTTACAAAAGATGACAACTTCATGCATCTTCAGCCAATCTCATCCAAGCAATAGATCAAAAGTATTGAAACCAAGAACTTAGAAATTTCTAGAAAAGCGACGGTCGGAATGGAAGAGTTTCACATTGTTACAAATCCTACTAAGGTTTGCGATACCACCAATAGGATTAGTAACACATAAAGGTTTGGATGCAAACTTAGGTGAAAGGATATGCTCAAACTTATCATAAAGATCCACAAGAATGAAACTATGTGAAGCTATAGTGTCAAATAAAACACGAACATGAAGATTTAACAAGGTAAAGGTGCTCTGGAGAGCACCTTGAGCATCACTAGGAGAAGGTGGAGTAGATGAAGTAACTGCAAAGACACTCGATGGCTTGTCCTTCTTCTGAGTAGGACAATCCTGCTTGAAGTGGCCAGGCTGCAAACAAATATGGCAGAGATCATGCCTAGTCATCTGAACTGGAAGAATAGTAGCTCCGGCTAAAGTAGGACAACTATTGGCATAGTGCCCTTTCTAGTCACACTTGAAGCAAGTGATGGAAGAAAGATCAATAGGTTGCTTCCAGGAAGAAGAATATCCTAAACCTGGATTCTTAAGCCAATTCTGCTTCTGACGCTGGAAATTAGACTTTCTCTTCTTAGAGTTGCCAAAAAAGGCTACAATCAAGGTGCCCTAGCAACAACTGATTCCTTAGAAGTGGGGTTCTCATATCTAATGGCTATATCATCAATCTAGTAAAAAGGCTGTGCACATGAGAAATCAGACGATCATAAAACCTAGGCGAGCTCCGGCTATAAACTTCTCATTCTTCTTAAGAGGGTTATCTATCAAGCTAGGACCAAATTTTGAAAATTCATCAAACTTCCTCTCATACTCAGCAAATGGCATATCCCTTTGCTTAAAATCCATAAACTCCATGTATAGCTAAGACTTCCCAGCCTCTGGCATCCACTTCGTCACAAAAGCCGCCCTAAACAAGATAGCCAAACTTAAGAAAGATTCCAAAGGGATAACTTAAACCAAATTCAAAGCGACTAACTAATGAGAATACCTATACTAATCCCAAGAAGTATCTGCCTCAATAGTGTTGGCTACAATAGACTCCTACCAATCTAGCATTGGTTCCTTCAACTGCCATGCTATTAAGTGGCGCTTCTGAGCATCGGTTATCTCCAAACCAATGAAAATTCTTTCCAAACTCTCATCCACTGCCAAGCCTCAATGATGGTCTCTAATCCCGTAAAATTAGTACCACCTAGCTGGGTGAACTCCTTACATAGGGTGGTAAACCTAGTAGGTGCAACAGGTGCTGGAACTGGGGCAACACCAACCTGACCTCTGGCATTCCTACGATTCATCTAGGAAATTAAAGAATGAATTTAGGACAAAGATGAAGGAAAAGATGGAAGAAAAGACCCAACTAGACTAGAAATCCTAATCAAATAATTCTACAAAACTAGGTAGATTCGAAAGGAAGGAAAATTCTAAGGAAAATTTGATTTTAAACAAGAAAAAATTTTATATCCAAAAATAATCTTTTAAAGATCATTTAAAATCATTTTATACTTAAAATACGTTCTCTCTTAAGGAATAATTCTAAGACTGATTTTACTCATTCTAACGTGTTTCTACCCCATCTCTAATGAGTCTTTGCCCCGTAGGCTAAGGTTTTCCTAAGACCAACGCTTTGATACCAACTGTAGTATCCTGCCATTTTGGACCATCGATAATAAAACCACACATGTCAAAATAGAATAATTACAGACAACAGGGTGTTAATAAAATTTGGGGAAAATAAAATCAATCACAGAATCACAGACACAGAATACCAGAATAACTCGCAGCGGAATAAAATAAACATAGGAGTTCATGAAGCTCCTAGAACAAAGTCTCAAAACTAGTACATAATACCAAGTATGAAAACAAATACACTTGGAAAGTTAGATACATAAGTTTTTACTACAAAAGAAAAAGCTGAGTGGAAATAACCGAAATAAAATATAAAGTAGACAGCTAAATCTCCGGCGGATCTCTAGCTCTAAAAGAGGATGAAACGAAAGTTGTGAAACTCAGGCTGACCCAAGCGTAAAGCAAAACACTAACCACTCGAGTCAGGACATATATACTTATAAAATGTAAATCAACTCAAGTGAACTGTTAAAAAAAATGCTTCAGTAACTCAAAGGATGCTTAGGATCGCTCATCCTTTAAGGATCCGTTAAACTATCTACTATGTAGTAATATACGCTATTATAATAACGTCTAAAGTAAAGAATACTATTTAAAAATAACGTTAAGGCTTTACATTTTCCAACTTAACACATTTTAATTATGTCAATAGACTATACAGTACCGTAACTCCCCGTAAACTGGAGATGCCAAAGGATACCTCATAGGTACGACATAAAACAAACTCGTAGAAGGCACGCTAGGGTAGGTGACACGGCACAACTAGGCAATGCCAGGGTAGACAAACCAATTACACTTCCGGACTGTTGGTAACGCATAGCGGCAACTACCGTCCAACTCGATCCACACTCCCGAATCAAAGGTGTGCACCAAATCAATCACAATGTAATAGAATGGCCAACGATGAAGTGTGTCCGATCGAAGGAGCTACCTCACTTGGCCCGTCAATTGCTCTTGTTTTATCCACCTTATGCTAACTCACGGGAGTTAGGTCCACGTAAATATACCTTTAAGATCGTTTCCACCATCCTACCTCATTCTGGAATCTCCACCACGTACAAAATTGTTAAGTGGTTTTCGGTATCGACAGAGAGTACGTCCATATCCGATCCCGGTCTTTTTAATAACCAATCGTTATTATAACTCGTGGTTATATAAATTCCAAATGGTTCATATTTCAATCAAACGTATCCATTTCAAAACCATATAAATTCCATTTCATTATACTTTTTAAATAAAATTTATTTTTCAAAAGTCGAAAGACTTCTAAATTTATTTAATTATAACCCCCTTGAAACATAAAAATTTAGAGGTCATAACACTTTAAAAATGTAATCTTTAATCATAACATAAAACCCTTTAGAAAATTGCAACATTCTGAAAATGTCACTTTTAAGAAAATGCAGCAGAACAGAAGTGCTACTATAAGGATTCGCAGTAGCGTAGAACTGTTATGGTAGGAATTCGCAGTAGTGCTAAAGTGCTACTGTAAGAAATCGCAGCAGTGTAGAACTGTTATGTAAGAATTCGCAGCAGTGCAAAACTGTTACAGTAAGGAAATCGCAGTAGTGCAGAAATGCTACAGTAGGAGATCACAACAGTTTTGAATTTTGTTGTAAGAAATCGCAGTAGTTTTGAATCGTTACTGTAATACTTCCTACTACCATAGTTTATGAAATCAAATAGTGTGTATGTGTGTGTGTATAAATATATATATATATTTACAGTTTTTATCATAGTCCTTCTATCATTCCTATTATATTACTCAAATATAGATACTTGGTCATTAAAGAAACCACACTTTTAGTAAAATAACTTTGTTTCTAAATATCCAATTTCCAAGCTAAATTCCTTACGCTAAATTAAGATTATTTTAACTTTCACTTTATTTCTTTCGGTAAATAACATTTTATTCTTTTATTACCCAAGTTATACCATTCACCTTAGTTAAGACTTACATGTCAAAGGTACGTTTTAACTTACCTTTTTTTTCACAAAACCATTTATCATTTTTAATCACTATTACAAGAATAAAGCTTACAATTTATAGGTTAGAATAAAACACCATTATTAAGTCAAATCGGATTATTAAACTCCAATTAACCTTCATATTGTAATTTATATTCCAAAACTTACATTTTTCAACAATTTATTTCTTATAAAAATTTTAATCCATATAATTTTTTTTACAGAAATCATTACATTAAATTTAAGTTGAGATTTATATATAAAAATCAAAATTACTTAATAATTTTTAGAAAAAATCACTTTAAATCAACAACAGAGTCTGTATAAAATTCTCTACCCTAGGGTTAAGTAAATACGGACATATATTATTTCAATTCGCAACTTATTAATTTTTGGGTTTTAAATCATTTCAAACCCGTAATCCCAAGTCAAATAAAATTTCTCAGGCCTATCATTTCATCCCATAACATTTTCCTTAATCTAAAAAAATCGTTCGAGTATGTATCATTTCAACCCATAGTGAAGGAACTTACAGTGTGAGAATATTAAATGACATAACAATATTCAACATATCATGGCATATGATCAAAACAAGTATAATATGATATGAAATAACATAATAAAATCGTATGAATGACATAACATAAACATATGGAATAACATGATATAAATTATGAAATGACATGAAATGAACATATGAAATGACATGAAATAAACAAATGAAATAACATGAAATAACATGATATAAACATATGAAATAACATGAAATGAACATATGAAATAACATGAAATGAACATATGAAATAACATGAAATAAACATATGAAATAACATGATATAATCATAGGTGAAATGTCAAACTTGCATATACATATCCTCACAACTCAATTGTCATCAATTCACCAAAATTATAAGTATGTTTTCAAGAGTGATTACTCACCTTCCTTTGGTTAGAAAAGTGATTCAAAGTGCGACAGAACAATCGGTAAATTTACGGACAAGCTTGAGTGAGAGGAGAATCCAAATCCAACCCTTTGAAAAATAAATAAATTCCAGACAAGAACAAATAATTCACATAAGAAAATAAAAATAGAAAAATATATTTGCAAAATACAATAGAAGAGGCTTGTGTAGGGGGTGCATAGGCTTGGTCTAGAGATGGTTTGTGTTAGGTTAGGCTCAGCCTAGGGCTTTTGGACTTGGTTTTGTGGTGCATAGGCTAGGGGTTTTTAGTGGAGAAGGCTCGGGTTTGGGTAGGTTTGGCTAGGCTAGCCTGGCTAGGGCTTTGGAGAGGTGGAGGCTCGGTTTGGGTAGGGTTTGTGGTGAGGTAGGTTCGGCTTTGGTAGGGTTTGTGAGGGGGTGATGGCCGAAAATAGAAGAGAGAGATGAAGACCGAAATTGGTGAAGAGAAGAGGGGGAAAGGAAGGAGGAGAAAGGGGTTTTGGTTGGAGTTTGGTGATGGAAAGGTAATGGAATAGGTGTGGCCGAAATTCCTAAGGAGAGGAGGAGGGAAATTGTAGTGAAGAAGAGGAAGAAGGTCTAGGGTTTGGAGGAGAAGGATGAAGAAGAAGAAGAAGACTTACATTTTTCTATGGAGGCATAAATGAATGGATAAGGAGGGTAACTAAAACCCTAGGAGATGTTATATAGGTTATTCAATAGGTGGCTTCTCATCTACTATAGGGGTTCTCAGTCCACTAGTACAATCCCAAATCAAAATATAAATAAGATAGAGGTTAAGAGAAAACAACTGGATGTAATACGCTGAAAACAACAAATTTGGAAGTAAAAATCAAAATGTTACGAAACGAAAAGCAGAAAAAAGTTAGAATTAAATCTAGCTTCATAAAAAAGTAAAAGTTAAAAAAAAAATCAAATTTTGAAATTTTCATGGAAAGTCAAACTTTGACCAAAGTTGATGAAAATTGAAATTTAAGAGAAATCTTTATTTTTAAAGAACATTTCACATCAAAATCCAAAATTATACATTAAATTTCCAAATTTACCAATTTTAGAATAATTATATTCAACATTTCAACAAATTTTCATTTAAAATATTCTATAAATTTTACGCGTTATTACACTTCCAGTTCCATTTATCTTTGGGAAGGTTAGGATTGATTGTGATTTTTTCTATTGCATCTTTAAATATTGATGTTGCTGATTTTTGTTGTGTATTCCAATTGTTATTTTGTATTATGCAGTCCACTTTTGTGTTTACATCTCCAAATTGATAGATGCTGCACCATCCTAATAACTTTACCAGTGAATTTACATTTACCCATGGGTCATACCAAAAACTAGTTTGCTCCCCATCTTTAAATTGTCTTTTAATGAGTTTAATTCCAATAGCTCTACAATTTAGTATATTCTTCCAAGTGTAAGAGTGATGTTTTTTCCATTCGCATTGTCTATAAGTTTTTAATCATAACATAATTTTCTTTCATCCATTTGGCCCATGGAGATTTTCCTTCTAGAAATTTACAAAATAATTTGAGATTGTGCACTATGCTTAAGTGTTTGAAGTTTCTTAGTCCCAAGCCACCTATTTTCTTTGATTTGCACACAGTATTCCAAGAAACTCTATGATATTTACCACTCCAAATAAAGTTTTGCGAACATTTTTACAATTTTCTAAATTGCTTTTGCTTGAATGTTATGTGTTTGTAGCCAATACATGATAATAGCAGTGATGACAATGTGTATTAATTCTAATCTACTAGTAAAGATAGTAGTTTGCAAGACCATCCTTCTAATCTATTTTGTAATAGATCATAAATCTTTGTCATTGATCTGGTTCATACTGAGTGGTAGCCCCAAGTATTCACTGGTAGTGTTCCATCCTGGAATTTTAATATATTCAATATTTCTGCCTTTTTGTGAATTCTTTGCCAAATATATTTTGCTTTTGCACTCATTAATTTCTAACCTAGCATACTCTTTTAATTTTCCAAAGTTTTTAGCCAAGGTGTATGCACTTTGCTCATCTGCATTTAGAAACAATAACAAGTCATCAACATATAATAAATGTGTTATAAATGGTTTAATTCTATTAGTTGTTTTTAAATTTCCACTTATTTGTTCAATTTTGATTATAAAGAGATAAATTCCATTGCAACGGTGAATAAGTAAGGAGAGGAAGGATCCTCTTGCCTTATTCCCCTGCTGCTACGAAAAAGATCACTAATAGAAAAATTGTAAGTACTAAATAAGTAGTACTATAAATGAATTCTCAAATCGGGTTATAAAAAATTTCATTAAGCCAAGTTGTTTCATTATATGTAACATAAAATATCTATTTATTTTATCAAAGACTTTGTGCATGTCAATTTTGATGCACATTTTGTTTTTGCTGCCTTAATTAAAATTTCTAATCATCTTATGTGCTGATAATTATTTTCTGCAATTAGCCTCCCTGGGATGAAGGCACTTTAGTTTTTAGAAATTGGATATTTAAGAAATAATTATATACTATCACAGAGTATATAGTAATGATTTTATACATAAAATTACAACAAGCTATTGGCCTGTAATCCCCTAACTCATTAGGGATTTTTATTTTTAACACGGCTGCAATTAGAGTATGATTTATGTTTTTCAATATTTTCCCATTCACCAAAAAAATCATTTGCTGCATCAAATACTAAATTTCTTTATATCCTCCAAAAGGATTTTATAAAATATAGCCCCAAATCCATCTGGGCCAGGGATTTTATCATTGTTTGCAGTAAAAACGATGCCTTTAATTTCCTCTATACATATAGAGGCTAACAGTATATCTTGACTATTTGGATGCAATGAGTATTTAGTATCAATAATTGGAAACTTTTAGGGTATGAGTCTGTATTATATAAAGAGTTAAAATAATTGATTGCTTCTATCTCCATTTGAGAAGCTTTATTAATTACAACCCCATTAATATCTAGCAACTTTCCTATATCATTTTTTGTTTTCTATTGGATATTTTAGCATAAATTATTTTGCCAGATTCATTCCCATTACTGAGCCAATACACCTTTGTTTTTTTTCATGTTTATTACTTGTACATGAAGAGCACTAAATAATTTGGTTTAAGTTAGAAAATTTTATTTACTTGAGAAAGGTCTAAGCTATCTCTGTCTTTGTTATTCTACAAACACTCATATTCCTCTCTGTTGAATTTTGTCAACACTATATGGAGATTGAAGTGGTCGGAAGTATCTTCATGACGGGGAAAGCGGTTCACAAATCGGAGCTCGAAGGAGGAAGATATGGCGAAGAAGGTGGAGTGCTATTGGAGCAACCGCGATAGACATCTATGGAAAAGTGACAGACGTTTGTTGCTTCAGGGTTTGGAAACTGAGACTTGGATAGAAGTCTGTGGTTTAAGGAAATGCTTTCTTAAAACCTATGATAGACGTCTGTGACGACTCTCTGCCTATTTTTGACCTAGGCTTAGTGTGATGATTTGTGAAGTTTTAAGGGGCATTTCGAGAATTTTGCTTGGGTTTTCTACTCTCTTATATAAGCTATTTTCTATTTTGAAAGAAAGAGACTCCAAAGGTTTAATCAAAGGTTTTAATCCTCCATTAACTAGGGTTTAGCAAATCCTAATTTCTTCAAATATTATCTCTATAAATTAATTTTCTAGAGTGAATATTGTGATCATTGTAATCAATTTCTTGTACTCTTCTCATTGGTATTAACAAAAGCTCTCTTTCAAAGTGGATATACACTAACACAGTGTTAGTGGAACCACTATAAATTGGTGTGTGATTTATTCTTCATTATTGTTTTATTTCTATATTGCTTGTTTGGTGATTGTGATTGGATTTGGATTGGTTGAGTTTGGTTTGAGATATCGATTGGTTATTTTTGTGCTATTTACCATAATCTCATTTTTTCTGTCATGCTTTGGGGTTTTGATTTGATTGGTCCTGAGTCAAAATCATCATAACATTTGGACCAGAGCTTAGGTGTTGGTAGGTGGTTATAGAAATGCTGAAATCAGATACTAACTATAGTAGTTACTCAATGGTTAGTCCAAGTGGTGTAACGCCTTATGTGTGTGGATCATTCGCGGCTTCGGGATCACAATTGGTTATAAACAAGTGGAATGGTGATAATGATTTTGAAAAGTATAAATGGAAGATGAAAATGGTTCTAAGGAGGAATCGGGTCCATCAGGTAGTGTTTGACACACATTTGTTGCCGGTAGACATCTCGGATGTTGAAAGAGAGGAAATGGAAGAGTGGGCATTCATTACATTCAACTTGCTATGGGGGTGAATGTAATCTTCGAAATTAGTGGTGAGACTACCGCTAATGTAATTTGGGACAAGTTGGAGGAGTTGTATATAAAGAAGTCACTAACTAATAATTTGATCTTGTTGCGAATGTTTTTTACCTAGAAAATAAAAAAAACTTCGCTAAAGGCACACTTGAATGTGTTTGATGATTTGCTAATGAAGATGAAGGCGGTAGATTGGAAGATTTACGAAGAGCAAAAGACGATGATATTGTGGTGTTCATTGTTGGACCGTTATACGGGTTTCTCAAATAGTTTGATCTATGACCGTGATACATTGATGTTGGATGATGTCAAAACGGGTCTTCATAGTGAGGAATTGCGAGATCAAATGATGGAGTTGGGTGATGGAAGTAGTGGTGCTAGTAGAGGTGGGGGTTTATTTGTGGAGAATGAGAGATGGGCGAAGAAGGAGAACCGTGGGCATTCTAAATTAAGGAACCTCGGTTGGAGAGGAAAGTTGAAGGAAAGAAAGTACAAGTGCAATATTTGTAAGAAGCCCGGTCATTGGAAGAATGATTGTCCAAACAAGGAGAAGGCAAAGAAGGAAGTGGCTTCTTCATCCGTAGCGATGGAGAGTGGAGTTGGTGAGGGAGACGTAGATGTGTTGATGGCAGTAGCATCATATGTTTCGGGTAGCGAAACGGTGCTCGATTCGGAGGCCTCTTATCATATGACGTCGAATATGAATTGTTTTTCTTCTTACGTTGACAAAGAAGAAATTCAATTGTTATGGGTAATGGTGCTATTTGTAAGTCCAAAGGCAATGGTTCCATGAAAATTCAGAGTTTTGACGGAGTGGTTCGTACTCTCGCTAATGTACTCTATATTTTGGGACTTTGGAAGTCTCTTATTTCTTTGGAGCAACTGGGTTCTTTAGGTTGAAAGAACATTATTGAGAGTAATAGCTTGCGGGTTTCGAAGGGTGCAGTTGTGGAGATGAAAGGTGCTAGAGTTCATGTTTATTTGGTTCAAGAAGTGACCATTGAAGGTGAAATTTGTGTGGGAGTTGATAATTCTCATGGCTTGGACGCTACTAGGTTGTGGAATTTGAGGTTAGGCTTGTCTCAGAGAGGAGTTTGGATATTCTTCAAAAGAGGAAGATGGTCGATGGAGAGAGTTTAAATAAACTAGAGTTTTGCAAGGAATGTGTCATGGGAAAGCAACTAAAGTTTCATTCGGTGAAGGAAAACATGATTCGAGAAGGGTTCTTGAGTATGTTCACACGGATGTTTAGGGACTGGCACCAGTAGCTTCTTCGAGGGGGCTTACTATTAAATTCCTTTTATACATGAATTTTCGCGAAAATTATGGGTGTGTGTAATAAAGGCCAAGTCAGAGGCATTTGCAAAGTTCGAAGCATGGAAAGCTCTTGTTGAGAATGAAAGTGGCAAGTCTTTGAAGGTTCTGAGGTCTGATAATGGCGGAGAGTATGTTTTCGAAGAGTTCTTAGAGTTTTGCAAGCATCATGGTATTAAGAGGCATTTTACTAAACCAGAAGATCGGCAGTCGAATGGTGTTGCGGAGAGGATGAACCATATTCTACTAGAGAAAGCTTAATGGTTGAGATTGACATCAGGTTTATCTAAGGGATTTTAGGCCAAAGATTTGTCAACCGCGGTGCATATTGTGAATCAAATTCCATGCCCGGCTATTGGTAACAAAAATTCCAAAGGAAGTGTGGATGGGAAAAAGCAGCGACTTGAGTTATCTTCGTGTGTTTGATAGTTCGGTTTATGTGCATGATCTAAAAAATGATAACCTAAAGCTTTCAAGGGGATTTTTCTTGGCTATACGGATGATTAAAAGGCTGGCGGATTTGGAATCCGAAAACGAAGATGGCTGTGAATTCTCGCCACGTTACTTTTGATGAGTCGGCTTTGTTCAAACAGAATTAGAGCTTGTCAGACGCTCCATATTTGGTTCATGGTGAATCAAAAGAGAAGAAAGTTATTTCCATATTTTTCCAAGGAGTAGAGAGAGTAGAGTAGTTGAAGATGCTTGTGAGGAGGAAGCGGTTGATGTGACATCACATAGCCCATATGGTGCGTTTAGTAGTGTTGGTGATGTGCATGATTCTAGAGAGGATTCGGTTCAAGGTGGAGCCGAAAAGAGTTCGGGTGATGGTATTGCTACTCGGGTTGGTCATCGTGCTATAAGGTCACTCAAAAGATATGGTGATTGAAACTATCTGAATTTTTGTGATAATTTGGACTGTGCTCTTCATGTAGTCCAAGATGAGCCTATGGACCTTGATGAAATCATAATATCGAGTGCTAGATCGAAGTGGATTTGTGCCATAGAGGAAGAGATGCAATCATTGATGAAGAATCAAACTTGGGATTTAGTTTTACTTCCTAAAGGAAACCATGTGGTTGAGTGCAAATGGATATACAAGATGACGGATGATGGGAGACACAAAGCTAGGCTAGTGGCTAAGAGGTTTGACAAAGGAAGGGAAAGGTGTATGATGAGATATTCGCACCGGTTGTGCGCCATATTTCTATTCAGATATTATTTGCCATAGTTACTATTCACGACTTGGAGTTAGAGCAACTTGATATGAAAACCGCCTTCTTGCATGGTGACTTGGATAAAGCTCTACATGGAGCAACCGGGAGGTTTTGTTGTGGATGGTAAGTCGGATTTTGTTTCCAAGTTAAAGAAATCGCTATATAGTTTAAAGCAATCACTTTGGACAATGGTACAAAAGATTTGATCATTTATGCTTGAAAATGGTGTTGATAGAAACATCAAGGATGTTTGTGTAGATTTCAAGAAGTTGAAAAATAATTGTTAGTTGTATTTACTCTTGTATGTGGATGGCAAGCTCATTGCTTCTAAGTGTATGAATGAAATCAACATGTTAAAACTGAGTTTGAAATCGGAGTTCGAAATGAAGGATCTTGGAGAAGCAAAGAGGATAATGGGTATGGAAATAGAAAGGGATCGAAAGCATTTTGAGTTGAAATTGACTCAAAAGGAGTACATAGAGAAAGTGCTTTGTCGGTTTAGCATGGAGAATGCAAAGGCGTGAAATATACATTTACCTTTGCATATGAAGCTTTCGAGTAAGAGACCACCTATCTTAGAGAAAGACAAGGTTTATATAGCAAAGGTGCCATATGTTAGTGTGGTTGGAAGTCTAATGTATGCTATGGTATGTACAAGGCCCGATACTGCAAATGCCATCGGGATGGTTAGTCGGTATATGGCTAATCCGCGGAAATCCCATTGGGCAGCTGTGAAGCTTATATTGAGATATCTTAGAGGTACATCATCTTGTGGTCTTGTTTTTGGCGGTAGTAAGGGGATGAATTGCAAGTTGGTTAGTTATTGTGATTTAGACTACGCCAGTGATAGGGATCGAAGAAAATCAACTTTCGGATATGTCTTCACACTTGGTGGTATGGCCATAAGTTGGAGATCAAGATTGTAGACTGTAGTTTCTTTATCCACTATGGAGGTGGAATTGATAGCCGCGGTGAAGGCGGCAAAGGAGGCACTTTATTTGAAGTGATTGTTATGTGACTTATGATTCAAGTATGATAGCACCAATGTTTAATGTGATAGTTAGAGTGTTATGCACTTGGTGGAGAATTTGGCGTTTAGATCACGGACTAAGCATATTGAAGTGAGAGAGTCATTTTTAGTAGCCATGGTTGAGGATAAGCAAGTATATCTTCAGAAAACGCACACAAAGGATAACGCTACGGATGTGTTCACTAAGGCACCATCAGTTGGGAAGTTTGAGCATTGATCGAACTTGATTCTCTTGTTGAAGTGATGTGTGCCACGAGGTGGCACATTTAAGGAAGGAGCTTGATTTTAGATGAGGAAGAGTATCGATGTGAGATTGAGATTCTATCTTCTTGGTGAGTGCTAGTTTTTGGTGAGACGGTTTAGGATTTGGATGGTTTCAACACTTCGTTAGTGGGCGGGGGCTTTGCCTGAGCTCATTGATGGAGTGCAATGGGCAGTAGCTTTGTCGAAGCTTATTGGGAAAGCTTCACGTTTGGTTGAAGGTAGAAGTAGTGAAGGTTGGTGCTATCGATTGCTGATGATGGTATGGTACCATTGGAGTTGGAGATAGATGTAATGTCGATGTGGAGTGTTGAATTTTGACAACATTATATGGAGAATTAAAGTGGTCAGAAGCAGATTGTTGATGAAGAAAACTATTCACAAATCGGAGCTCGAAGGAGGAAGATATGGCGAAGAAGGTGGAGTGTTGCTAGAGCAGCGGCAACAAACATCTGTGGGAAAGTGACAGACGTTAGTTGCTTCAGGGTTTGGAACCCAAGGTTTGGGACAGACGCCTATGGTTTCAAGAAACGCTTTCTTGAAGCCTGTGACAGACGTCTGTGGTGATTTTCTGCCTATTTTTGACCTGGTCTTGGTGTGATGATTTATGAAGATTCAAGGGGTATTTCGGGAATTTTAAATAGGTTTTCTACTCTCCTATATAAGCTATTTTCTATTTTGAAAGAAAAAGACTCCAAGGATTTAATCAAGGGTTTTAATCCTCCTTTACCACTTTTCAAAATCATTATCATCATTCCACTTGTCTATAACCAATTGTGATCCCAGAGTCGCGTACGATCCATACACATTATGTGCTATACCCTTTGGACTAACCATTAAGTGACTACTAGAGTTATTATCCGATTGCGGATTTTGAAAGAAAGAGACTCCAATGGTTGATCAAGGGTTTTATATTCCTCCATTAACTAAGGTTTAGCAAATCCTAATTTCTTCAATTCTAATCTTCACAAAATAATATTCTGGAGTGAATATTGTGATCATTATAATCAATCTCTTGTACTCTTCTTATTGGTATTAATAAAAGCTCTCTTTCCAAGTGGATGCACACTAACAAAATGTTAGTGGAACCACTAAATTAGTGTGTGATTTATTCTTCGTTATTGCTTTATTTCTATAATGCTTGTTTGGTGATTGTGATCGGATATGGATTGGTTGAGTTTGGTTTGAGATATCGATTGGTTGTTTTTGCGCTATTTACGATGATCGTGTTTTTTCCACTATGATTTGGGGTTTTTATTTGAGTGCTCTTGAGTCAAAATCGTCATAACACTCATTATTTGCTTAATTTCTGTTTTTGAATTGTTTTTGTTCCATGTTTTCAAGTTTTCTTTAGTTTTTTGTAGTAGTTGCTGACACTAACTAGGTAGTGTCCTGCATATAGGCGTTAAGACTATTTTCAAATACTTCCTTGTTAGAACTTTCACATGTTCGACCATTTACAGATTTAAAAGAGACTTTTTTCTTATATATAACATTTTTTAAGAGTACTTATATCAGGCATGATAACTTGATGCTTGGGGAAGTGTATTACAGTTGAAATTTGAAAAATATTTTATAAATCAAGAACCAATTACAGATTTAAAAGAGACTTTTTTCTTATGTATAACATTTTTAAGAGTACTTATATCAGAGTATGACAACTAGATGCTTGGGGAAGTGTATTACAGTTGAAATTTGAAAAGTATTTTATAAATTCTTGATTTACCAATATTTTATCATGTTTATAATGAGTATTCCTACATTCTCCAGGCTTCCAAGTAAATTTATTGTTATAAATTATGGGCTCTACCAACCTTGTTTTCAGTATGAAATTATTCATTGTTTGTAAATATTTAAAATGCATTGAGGTACCCTCCTTTCTCAAAAGCATGTAGAACTATGGCTAAATCCCCTAGCAACGACCATAGGTTTTTCATTCTTTTATTTAACCAGTTCCCAAAGTAAGATTCTTTCATTTTAACTATTTAATGCATAAATAAAGGAAATTTCTATAATATACCACATTTATTATTACATATATGGTGTATATATTGTAAATATATCAAATATTTTTTTATTTCTCAAATACTTGGATCCAATAAAATCATTATTCTACCATTTCCACCCATTATATTGTTTTTTGTTATACCCTAACTATTTGGTAATGTGGTTTGATAAATTTCTCTTTTATTATTATCTAATTTATGCTCAAATATTCCTTAGTTACCAGGCTTATAAGAATTTTGAAATTTGCTAAATCTAATTTTCTTTTCGGGGGTTTAATCCACTTATATTCCAAGGAGCAGTAGATTTTGTTATACTAATAAATTATATGATTATTTATAAAGGACACTATAATGGATATAAATTTTGGTCACAGTGAAAGCCTGTAACTTATCTCCTTCACTATTATCCTTCTCTTTTTTTGCAAGAGGCTTTATCCCGTACTTTGAGTGGTTACCTAGTTTGGTTTTCTCATCATGTATTTATTTTTGAATTTCCCATCCTCAGTAGAATTTTACTTTTTTGAAATGATGTTTTGATTTAAATTCTTTATTCTACTCTTCTTCTTTTTGCTTGAGTTTGTAGGAGAGGAGGAATTTATCAGCAACCTGGCTTCATTTTAGATCAGAAGGCTTGAATCTATTCCTGTACTGTGTGCTATGGTTGCTGTTGTAATGGTTTTCCTCATGCAGGATTTTCGTTACCTGTGCTGAATTCCATGTTCATTTATTCAATATCTGTATTTAAACGTGAGCCTTCCTATTGGGGTAGGGATGCTCAATGACCTGTTTATTATAATCCTTATTTTTTTGTAATTGATCTGCTGCAAATTGCTTGTTATTGTTAGTCGGTGTAGCTATTTGCTCAATTGGTTCCTGTATGACTGTATCATGATCTGCATCCCTACTTAAACTTTTGTCTTGTAAGGGCTCTTGCATGATCACAATTATAACAATCCTGTATTTTGTAATAATTTTAATTTTGTATTTTAATTATTTTGAATGAAATTCCTAATTTAAAAACTTTATTTTATTTATTAAAATGGATAAATTTTGATTTTTTGTGTGAATTATAATTCCAAACCGGAATAAATGGAATATTTCCAAAAAAGTGGATTTTGGTCAAAATGGTCAAACTTTAAATTTAAAATTTAAAATTTAAAAATTTTAATTTTATCTTTTATTATGAAAATATATTTAATTTTAAGAATACCGCTTTTTTTTTCGTTGAAATCGGATTAATATTGTGAAAGTTACGATTTTTACAATATTGTGTGTAAATTGTTTTATTTAACAAATTTGTTTATTTTAATTTATATATATAATATATTTTTTTGTAAAATCATATTCGAATTTGCGTAACATGATATGTTATGCATATATTTTATTTTTAAAAAAGCATTTTTAAAGTATAGTTATAATTTTCAAATGTTGATTGTATATTGTTTTCAACTTTTAAATTCTAGTTTCAATTAAATAGCTATTTCTTTATTTATTTTCTATTTTTCCTTAAAGGAATTATTTATTTTCATTTACACTTTATTTTTTTCAGCATTTATTTTATTTACTTGACTTTTATTTATTTAGAAGTGTTGTTGAAATTTTCCAAAGTCAGTTGAATTTTATTTATAATTTTTAATTCTAGTTTCCATTAAATAGAGTATTTTCTTTATTTATTTCCTACTTTTCCTAAAACTATTTATTTATTTGTCATAATATCTATCTCTACCTTATTTTCCTATTTAGATGTTCATTTATTAATTAAATGGTAACTGTTTAGATCCTTATTTATTTCTCGGAAAGAAATTTCAAATACACACACACACGTTATTGCTTTAAAAGACATATCTTTAAAATGTATTTATTTAACGTTATTGTATTTATTTGTTTGTGAAAGCTTCTTGTATACACCTTTCTTTAATTTATAGGAAATGCATCAATTAAGATACGTTACCTATTTTTAATTTTAGGCAAACGTTACTTTGATCTCTTACCTTTTTATCTTTCCATCCCTTGATTTTCTACCATAACTTCTCCACAATTTGTGTCGTTCATTCCTTAATCCCTAGACGCCTATATCACCATTTTCACGTGATAAATTTTTTTCCCATCTTTATTTCTCACGGCACTTTAGATCTAAAAAAATACGCAATGGCCTCTCTTTTTCTCTCATTTCTTCTTCCTTTTTTCATTTGTTTTTGCTTCTTCATCTCTAGCTTTGCTCGGCTAAACCCCTCACCACCTTCACCGACCACCACATCACCTCCTTTCCATCACCATACATGGCCTAAACTCCTCCTCCTCTGACCAAGACTAGCCATGACCATCAAATGACGAAACACCTCCAAAAATTGCAAAAAAACCCTTGAAATCATGCATAGCCAAGCTAGTTTCCACCATCCCCTTCATATGTTGCCTTCGCCACCCCTTAGCCACCACCACCATCAAGTTCACCACCCTTGGCCTTCAGTTTAGCATCTACCAGGTCTGTACATGCCAAGGCCGAGCCCAATTCATGCATGGCCAAGCCTAAAGTTGCACCAAAACTCCTCTTTTTGCCTTAACCTTTGATCTTCCTTCACTAGTAATTCCTATCCCTTCACTTTTACCTGTAGCCATGCCTATATGAGTCCAAACCAGATCCATACCCTAGCCAAAAAATCACCAAGGCCGAACCTATATAGCTTTATGGCCGAGAAAATGTAATTTGTGGTCAAGCAAAATCAATTGAAAACTTGGTGTTGTCTTTTGTGAACTCTATTTCCATTTTGTTCCAATAATTTTAGTATTGTATTTATATTTATATTTTGCATTGTTTTGTTGTTCAATACAAGAATAACATCTTGGCCCTCCAATCCACTCAAATCAAAAGTCATGCTATCGTGCTTTCTGAATTTTATTCGTGTGTTTTGATTTTCTATCTCCAGCGTAAAAAGGTGAGTATTCACTCATGACATTTATACTTATATAATTAGTGAATTGGCAACAAGTGAATGTGTAGAATATTATATCATGTTATACATGCCTGTGATATGAATCATATGATGTTAACCTTACCTATCATATCATCTATTACTGCTATATGATGCTATATTGTTTATTTTATTCCGTTCTCACACTTCAAGTTCCCTGTAGAATAGAATCACCATGGGTTGAAATGATTCATATCCGAATGGACTTTAGAATAGGAAAAATCATTATGGGCTGAAATGATTGGCGTGAGCGATTTATTATTTATTTATTTTATTAACTTGGGATTTGAGGGTTTGAAATGATAAAACCTGGATTTTTCTTTGTAAATTACGGGTTAACATAATATATTATCCGTATCACTTGATTTAGGCTAGAAAATTTTATACCGAACCGTGGTTATTTTATGTACTTTTCTGGATAGTTTTAAGTATTTTGAAATGTAAATTATGAAATTTTGATTTAAATTTGAATTTAAAATGATTTATTAAATGTTATTGATTTTCCTATGAATATAAAATGTTAAATAAATGTATGCTTAAGAGTGTAACTTGAAATATAACCTAACCTGGAAATTTAGATTTGGTGTAAAATGAGGATTTAAGTTAAAGGAAATAAATTGGAATTTAATAAAATGAATTGTTGGAAGATTTGGATTTTAATTATTTGAAAGTATAATAACTTCACTTTTAAATGGTTTAAATGAATTATTTTTTATTATAATATAAACCATTTTTAAAAGGTAATTAAATTTGAATAGTTGAATTTGAATCAAATGGTGATTTGAAAAATGAGATTTTGAAAGAATATGATATTTTGATATATTGAAATGGTTTGGAAATAATTTGATCCTTATTTTGATTAAGATTTGAATTTTAAATGATATTTTATTTTTGAAGTATAAAATACCATTTTAAATTTTATAACCACGGAACACTTCTTTGTGTGCCATTTGATTTCCTTCTGATTGTTTGATACACACCTTGAATTTGAGAGTGTGGCTAGAGGTGAGAGATTACTGCAGCTCTGCGTTACCCTATCCACATTTACACTGTTATTTGCATTAATTACTTTAATATGGGTATTTCTGTGATAGTGTTTATTTCTGCTTAATTGATGGTTTAACGGATCCTTAAAGGATGGGAAATCTCAAGCATCCTTAAAGTTATTGTGCATTGCTGTTACAGTTCACTTGAGTTTGTTTACATTGTATAAGTATGTATGTCCTGACTCAAGTGTTTTGTGTTTTACTTTACGCTCGGGTCAGCCTGAGAGTCACAGCTTTGGATTCACCTTCTGGAACTAGAGATTTGTTGGCTCTTATCTGACCATCTATTAGTCTATTTATGATCCAGTCATTTCCTATTTGGTATTGCTTCTGCATTAGTGATCTATGTATCCAGACTTCTATTGTATCCATTTTTAAACTATGATATTTTTTATATGTTTTGAGATTATGTAGATAGTAGCTTCATGAACTAATTTTTCCGCTGCGATTTATTCTGATATTTCTGTGTATGTGATTCTGTGTTTGATTTTATTTACTCCAAATTTTATTACAATCTGTTATTTTGAATTATTCATATCCGACATGTGTGGATTTTTGTCGATTTGAATGGTCCAAAATAGTGGGTCGTTACATTTGGTATCAAAGCTTTGGTTTTAGGCAAACATTAGCCTGAGGAGCAAAAACTCATTAGAGATAAGGTAGAAATACCCTAGAATGAGTGAAATCAATCTCAGAATCATTTTCTTGTGAGAGAACGTACTTTCGAAGTACAAAATGATTTTCAAATGATTTTAAAGGATTTTTAAAGTTTATTTTGGTATAAATTTTATTTCAAAAGCAAAACTTTCTAAACTTCATCCTTTTTGCATCCACCATGTTAGTAAATCTCTTCAGTTAGGATTCGCTAGAATTTTGAACTTCTATCTTGTTCGATTCGGATGCTTTGTTGATAGAATCTATTTGAGTATGGTGAAATCGAAAGAGCAGAAAGCAGCATGTAGAGCACGAAGAGCCCTAGCCCGTAAGGAAGGAGAGGAAGTGATCGAGAGGTGGGAAAAGCTGTGGAAGGAAAGGGCAAGACCGAGGCCTTATGACCATATCGTTTGTTATCGGTGTCATGAGATGGGACCCTATGCAGCCATGTGTAGGAAGAGAGATGGGGGGGAAATGAATGGAGGGAAAGCGTTTTCGGTCCAAGATTTTCTGTTTTAAATGACAGGAGTGGGGACACTTTCCAAGTCACTACCAGAAGGTGAAGAAAGTGAAATCTACACCCACTGCATCAATTGTCCTATCAACTATTTGCTACCAATGCAGGAGGGCTGGGCATATAGCCAAAGATTGTCCTGCAAGACAGAGCAGGAAGGAAGCTGTGTACCTGTAGTTCGAGAAGGAAGATGGAAGTGTAGTGCACTTATGCCAGAAATGTAGAAGTTGGGGATACATTGAGGGGTAGTGTTCTAGACCTGTTGAAGTACCACCCGGAAGAATTAATACTGATGCTTTGTTTATGTAGGAGTGGTATTATGTGGATCTGTTTGTTATCTGTAGTATGTTAGGTTGCATTAAGTGAACTCTATTGTATCTTTTGCTTAGCTGAAGTTATCAAACCAAAGATATTTATGCTCCTGTTCTTCGTATGATATGATTTTGAGTCTTTCTAAATAATGAATATAAACTCTTTTGTATTAACATAAGTTATGTGTCTCTAATCTTGGTTAGGATTTTTTTGATTAGGGTTCCTCTAAATTTGAGTCTTTGTTCTATTTTGAAATCCATCCTTGAATCATCCCTTGAAAAATTTATGTTGATTGTATTTTGAAATTGTGTATACATCGAAATTATTATTTTGATAAGGATGACCATATTTTGTATATAAAAGTGAAATGTTTTCGATAAGAATTATATACCTTTTAAAATTAAAATTTAAAGCTTTGAAAGGATTTGAAATTTTTGAAAATTATTTGGTATATAAAATGATTTTAATGGAATGGTTTTGAAATTGAAATTTGAGTGATTGAACTCTGGCATTTTAAATTGGTTTAAGTTTTGAAAATATATAATAATATGATTTGAAAGTATTTTTCCGAATAATAAATGTTTCAAATGATTCAAAGAAATTTCAAAAGAAGTTTTCAGGAAAATAAAATTCCAGAACTCACTTATGTCGCTGGAAAATAATTTCGGTGATGAATGAATGCATCATCGACATTGATTTTCGAGTTTCTGAGTGGGGGAGAGGTCACTCTAATAGCTTTGCTATGCGGGTGATTTTATGAAACCAATTTGATTTCAAATACAAAAGTATAATTTGATTTTCGAAAAGACATATGCATATATATATTTGCATAGTTTTGAATCGAGCCCGTGTTCAGTTCTTGAGTTTCGAATTTGATTGGCCTATCTTTTGGAATTGATTTACTGATTTGTTGTTGATTTCCAACTCTTGGATTTGAATTATGATTTCTTCGACTATTTGAATGTTCGAACACTTCCAAATCAAGGTTAACTTTTCCAAGCTAAGTAATTTTGAAAATTATAAAGTATTTGATAAAGTATATGAGTTTAGTTTTGTATGTTTAAATATGATTTAGATTAGTTTAAAACTGCTCTGTTAAGTAAATGAATAAGTCTGTTTTGAATTATACTAGTATGAAATATAGATTGGAAACGTTTTGAATAAAGTGTATATATATAGAATAATAATCTATTCAATGGTAAAATGGATTTTTCATGTAGAAATAAATAGTTTAAAGGTTTTGAAAAGGGATGGTTTTAAACTTAGTAACCAGTTTGGGTATAATTGATTTTGAGAAAATATTTGGTTTTGGAAATAGATTGGAATTTAAAACCCAGTATTTATATGATGACTTTAGAAACGTATTTATTTGACATAAATTATGTTGATTTGGAAATTTGGATTATTTTTCTATACTTATTATTTTGGAAACTTTGAAACTGAAGATATTTAATTTGGAAGAAATGATTTGGTGAAATCATATATGATTTTGAAACTGAATTGATATTAAAATGATTTGAAATTGAGAACCTTGTATTATTACGTACTTGATTTGGGAGTTGTCAAACTTATATAAAATGGATTTGTATAAGTATGAAGTTGATTTGAAAACTATTGATTTGAAAGGTACTCAATTTGGAAAGAGAAATCTTATATAATCGAAGTCTATATAAGTGTGATTTGATATACTATTGATTTGGAAAGTATTCGTATTGAAAATAAAATCTTGTATATAATATAATAGACTTTATATAAGTATGATATTTGAAAGTGGTTTGAAAAAGGTACTATATGATACATATTTTCGAAGTAAAGATATGAAAAGTGCCTTCTGCTTGATATCCGCTTTGTGGCCACATTATGGATTGATTATATCGATATTATTCTCTCTGATTTTTTGTTTTCCGGATGTGATACTCGAGTGTCCTACCATGGCATAACCCATGGTCATTTGAGCGCAACTTCATAGCGTAATTCGTAGGGGATGTGAGAACTATGGGTACGGATGTTTCCTGGGGGATCCAGGCGTAACCATTGTGAATCTGCGATCAATTGGGTCGCTTGGTAGCGTAATCAGCAGGAGCTACGAGAGCCTATAGGTATGCATGTTTCCTGTGGGATCCAGGCGTAATCATTGTGTATCTGCGGTACTACCAGTCTTTATGGCATAATCGCAGGGCTGCGGTAGCCAGCCTACGGGTACGGATGTTTCCTGGGGGATCCAGGCGTAACCATTGAGTATTTGTGATCCATGATCGACATGTTTTGGTTTGGTTGTTTTTTTGGGATTGTACTTTTCATATCTGTTTTTTTAAAGATATTCTAGTATTTTCACTGGGTGTTGAACAAGTCTACTAAGTACCTGGAGAATTCTAGCTTTGCGCCTGATCAACGCATAGCCAGAGCCTGCGGGAACAAAGATAAACTTGTTAATACATCGAGTTATAAAAGTATTTTGATAAAGTATTATATAAAGGATATTTTGATCACTTATTTTATCCTTCCAAATAATTGAAACTTATATAGCTTTAAAATAATGGTTCATCCTTGTCTTTCAACCTGTTTTTCCCTTCTAGCTATTCCTATTCTCGACCTTGTTAAACTTACCTGTAACAACAGTTATCAGGTATAATTTTAATCTTCTTGTCATCTTGTCATAAATCCTATTTCATTATATCTTTTTTTGTTTTTTCCGTACCTCGTTCCTTTTCGAGGATGAAAAGATTTGAGTGGGGGAGAGTGTAACAACCCTGTATTTTGTGATTATTATAATTTTGTATTTTAATTATTTTAACTGAAATTCCTGATTTAAAAACTTTATTTTATTTATTAAAATGGATAATTTTTTATTTTAAATATAAATTTTGATTTTTGTATGAATTATAATTCCAAACCTGAATAAATGGAATATTTCCAAAAAAGTGGATTTTGGTCAAAACGGCCAAACTTTGACTTTTAAATTTAAAATTTAAATATTTGAATTTGAGAATTTTATATCTTATTATGAAAATAGATTTAATTTAAAGAATATTGTTTTCATTTAATTAAAATCGGATTAATATTGTGAAAGTTATGCTTTTACAGTATTGTGTGTAAATTGTTTTATTTAACAAAATTTGTTTATTTTAATTTATATAAATAAAATTTTTGTTTGTAAAATCATGTTCTAATTTGTGTAACATGATATGTTATGCATATATTTTATTTAAATTTTTTTTTAAAGTATAGTTATAATTTTCAAATGTTGATTGTATATTGTTTTCAACTTTTAAATTCTAGTTTCAATTAAATAGCTATTTCTTTATATGTTTTCAATTTTTCCTTAAAAGAATTATTTATTTTCATTTACACTTTATTTTTTTCATCATTTATTTTATTTACTTGACTTTTATTTATTTAGAAGTGTTGTTGAAATTTTCCAAAGTTAGTTGAATTTTATTTACAATTTTTAATTCTAGTTTCTATTAAATAGAGTATTTTCTTTATTTATTTCCTACTTTTCCTAAAACTATTTATTTATTTTTCATAATATCTATCTCTACCTTATTTTTCTATTTATACATTCATTTATTAATTAAATGGTAAGTATTTAAATCCTTATTTATTTCTTGGAAAGAAATTTCAAATATATATACATATACATATACATACACACATACGCGCGCGTTATTGCTTTGAAAGGGATATCTTTAAAATGTATTTATTTAACGTTATTGTATTTATTTGTTTGTGAAGCTTCTTGTATACACCTTTCTTTAATTTATAGAAAACGCATCAATTAAGATACGTTACCTGTTTTTAATTTTAGGCAAACGTTACTTTGATTTCTTACCTTTTTATCTTTCCATCCCTTGATTTTCTACCATAACTTCTCCACAATTTGTGTCGTTCATTCCTTAATAATCCCTAGCCGCCTATATCACTATTTTCACGTGAGAAAATTTCTTCCCATCTTCATTTCCCATGGCACTTCAGGTCTAAAAAAAGTAAGTAATGGCCTCTCTTTTTCTCTCATTTCTTCTTCTTTTTTTCCATTAGTTTGTGCTTGTTCATCTCTAGCTTTACTCGGCTAAACCCCTCACCCCCTTCACCAACCACCACATCACCTCCTTCCCATTACCATACATGGCCTAAACTCCTCCTCCTCTGACCAAGACTGGCCATGACCATCAAATGATGCAAACACCTTCAAAAATTGCAAAAAACCCCTTGAAACCATGCACAACCAAGCTAGTTTCCACCATCCCCTTCATATGTTGCCTTGGCCACCCCTTAACCACCACCACCATCAAGTTCACCACCCTTGGCCTTCACTCCAGCAACCACCAGGTCTGTACATGCCAAGGCGAGCCCAATTCATGCATGGCCAAGCCTAAAGTTACACCAAAACTCCTCTTTTTGCCTTAACCTTTGATCTTCCATCTCTAGTAACTCCTATCCCTTCACTTTTACTTGTAGCCATGCCTATATGAGTCCAAACCATATCCATACCCTAGCCAAAACATCACAAGGCCGAACCTATATAGCTTTATGGACGAGCAAATGTGATTTGTGGGCAAGCAAAATCAATTGAAAACTTGGTGTTGTCTTTTGTAAACTCTATTTCTATTTTGTTCCAATAATTTTAGTATTGTATTTATATTTATATTTTGCTTTATTTTGTTGTTGAATACAAGGATAACATCTTGGCCCTCCACTCCACTCAAATCAAAAGTCATGATATCGTGCTTTCTGAATTTTATTCGTGTGTTTTGATTTGCTATCTCGAGCGTAAAAAGGTGAGTATTCACTCATGACATTTATACTTATGTGGCAACAAGTGAATGTGTAGAATATTATATCATGTTATACCTGTCTATGATATGGATCATATGATGTTAACCTTGTTTATAAACCTGTCATATCATCTATTACTGATATATGATGCTATATTGTTTATTTTATTCTGTTCTCACACTACAAGTTCCCTGTAGAATAGAATCACTATGCGTTGAAATGATACTTACCCGAACGGACGTTAGAATAGGAAAAATCGTTATGGGATTGAATGATAGGCCTGAGCGATTTATTTTATTTAACTTGGGATTTGCGGGTTTGAAATGATAAAATCCGGATTTTCTTTGTAAATTACAGGTTAAAATGATATATTATCCGTATCACTTGATTTAGGCTAGAAAATTTTATACCGACCCGTGGTTATTTTATATACTTTTCTGGATAGTTTTAAGTATTTTAAAATGTAAATTATGATATTTTGATTTAAATTTGAATTTAAAATGATTTATTAAAGTGTTATTGATTTTCCTGTGAATATAAAATGTTAAATAAATGTATGCTTAAGAGTAACTTGAAATATAACCTAACTTGGAAATTAAGATTTGGTGTAAAATGAAGATTAAAGTTAAAGAAAATAAAATGGAATTTAATAAATTGAATTATTGGAAAATTTTGATTTAATTATTTGAAAGTATAATAACTTCACTTTTAAATGGTTTAAATGAATTATTTTTTATTATAAATAAATCCATTTTTAAACGGTAATTAAATTTGAATAGTTGAATTTGAATTCAAATAGTGATTTGAAAAATGAGATTTTGAAAGAATATGAGATTTTGATATATTGAAATGGTTTGGAAATGATTTGATCCTTATTTTGATTAAGATTTGAATTTGAAATGATATTTTATTTTTGAAGTATAAAATACCATTTTAAAATTTATAACCATGGGTGCACTTCTTTGTGTACCATTTGATTTCCTTGTGATTGTTTTGATACACACCTTAAATTTGAAAGTGTGGCTAGAGGTGAGCGATTACTGCAGCTCTGCGCTACCCTAGCAACATTTACATTGTTATTTGCATTAACTACTTTAATATGGGTATTTCTGTGATAGTGTTTATTTCTTCTTAATTAATGATTTAACGGATTCTTAAGGGATGGGCAATCCCAAGCATCCTTTAAGTTATTGTGCATTGCTATTACAGTTCACTTGAGTTGGTTTACATTATATAAGTATGTATGTCCTGACTCGAGTGTTTTGTGATTTGCTTTACGTTCGGGTCAGCCTGAGAGTCACAGCTTTGGATTCACTTTCTAGAGCTAGAGATTTGTTGGAGCTTATCTGACCATCTATTAGTCTATTTCTGATCCAGTTATTTCCTATTCGGTATTGCTTCTGCATTAGTGATCTATGTATCCAGACTTCTATTTTATCCATTTTTAAACTATGATATTTTGTATATGTTTTGAGAGTGTGTAGGTAGTAGCTTCATGAACTACTATGATATTTTTTGCGTTGCGAGTTATTCTGATATTTCTGTGTCTGTGATTCTGTGTTTGATTTTATTTGCTTTAAATTTTATTACAATCTGTTATTTTGAATTATTCAAGCTCGACATGTGTGAATTTTGTCGATTTGAATGGTCCAAAATAGTGGGTCGTTACAACAATTTGATCTGCATTCCCAATCAACTTATTAACATTATTTGAATATGTGGGATTTGCGATTGCCTGATTTATGTCATGCTTTTGAAAGTCTGCATTGTTTATTTTCTTGCATCGGTTTACTGAAGTTGCAAAAGTTTCTTCATAAGTTTTCGAAGTGTCTACAACTGTGTTTTTGTTCAGCATCGTGTTTTCCGGCCAGCATTTTCCTCGACAATCATGCATTCGTCTTCAGGTTCTTCATCAAAAGCACGTGTGTCTTTACCCAAGTTTTTTTTCTTCCAAACTTTTATAAATGTATAACTTTCAAGATTGTGTCCAAAACGAGTGCATGTTTTGCGTCTTAAAGGGATCCATTCATACTCGATTTTTTACACTAAATTTTTATCATCATGCATTGTTATGTAAGCCTCTTCCGACAATTCAGCGTGTGCTCTGATTTCAATAAAGGTTCTTGCATAGTTGAGGCGAGTTTCTTTAGCACTTAGTTCATTTGACTTTAATGGTGAGCCTACAATATTTGCAATAATGCTAAGGGCATCTCCAGCGGTAACAATTCAGGGTTGAATATTAAAATTTTCAACCCCGGTCAATACTTCAAGGCTAAAAATTAAGGGTAATATTCAGGATCCGCTTCAGGATTCTGAACTGGACTTGGACGTTCATTTTATGAACGTCCAAGCTCTGACGCCAATTTAATGAGCGTCAGGCTTCTTACGACCATTTAATGGAAGCCCAAGCCTTCCAATTGTGAAGGGTGTCAGGCTCCCATAAAATGGAAGCCTAGCATCACGCGCTCATTTGATGGACGCCTGATGCCGGACGTCCATTTAATTGAGCGCCTTACTTTTGGCGTTCTCAGTTCATTTTAGAACTGAATATTCAGGACTTCGAACATTTAGCTCTGAATAGACTGAAGATGCTCGCACAGTTTCATGTTAAGGTCGGCAAGTCTAATCCATATTGGGATGGTCAAGAGCAAACCTTTATCAAGTTTTATTTTAACGGTCCATTTTTTCCTAATAATCAACTTTTCATTAATAAAATAAGGCCTCCAGTTTACTGCCTTTTCACGATCTTAATTATGAGTTTGCAAATCTGATAACAAAGAATCCGTTATTTCTAGTGTAAATGTTGAAGTTACTTGTCCGGTTCTGCGTTCTTGACACGAATGCCTTGAAATGATGATAAGCGGCGGCTGCCAAAAACATACGTTCTGTTTTTTTTTCGCCGACCCCTTCACTGCCAAAAATAGTAGCAGTGAAGAAGTGCTCATCAATATCCGGAGGTTTATCTTTAGCGTTCGTGGTAATAGTGGGTTGAGATTTGCGGCAAAGAAAAGTTTTGGAAAGAAAGGCCAATGTGACTGATATCGACAGCCATAAAAATTGGATTGTTCACTGTTTTCTTTTTTTGCACGAGAATATTTCGGATTTACTGCAGAAGTATCGAGAGAAGGAGCCAACCAGCGTCGGCGATTTTTCAAGCGAACTCCAGATCTGTAGCAGTCAGGACCGTCAGAAAACATCATCAACGAAAGGCGAGTCAATCCGATCTGCAAGCGACGCTTCAGGCAAAGCCTAATTCAAGGCCAACTCCAATCTTCGTGGTGTTTCATCGATTCAAAGCAACATTTGATGGTTAATAATCAGGCATAGGTAGAGAACTTCCAACCTTCAGGCAACGGCGGTGGTGAGGGTCTCGATGGCAAAAGAAAACCTAGCAGACTTAAGATGGTTCAGTGCTAAGGAGGATTATTTTTGGTAAAATTGGAGAATCATGATTTCAATTTAGAAGGAGGAAGACGAACTGTGTACTCATGAAGAGATTTGATATGCCAAGTTCTATTCGAGACGATAGCATTCGTGGACAACTTTTTTGATTAAAGATTGAACTTAGTGGTTGGTGGGAGCATTGATTGGGTTAGTTGGGTCCAGGCCCAGCCCAAAGGTATTTGATGTCCTAGACCACTGCTCTAATTTTTTATTTTTTTTCAAATTTTTTTGTTGTACGTATAGAATGTAAATCAAATGCGAATTTAACTATAAATAATTATTAAGACCCATAGTGTATGTACGTAGACACACACATGGAACAAATTATAGATGTATAGAGAAGTACCATGATCAAGTTGTCGCCTTCTTTGCAATTGACATGTATTATTTGAATGCACATGGACATTGTGCAACATTTCTTAATTTGTATTAAACAACATACTTATACAAAAACCATATACATTTTTGTACATTTCATGTATATATACATTTAGATTATTAGTCATATTATTCTTTCTCATATTTTACGAACATAGATATGGACTTGTCCGACCTTGTTTTGTTCTTGAATGATATTCCATTAAGTTTAATTTTCATTTAACTCGTTCACAAAATATATGACAACAATTTAAATCATTCATAAAAGGGGGTTTTAGATTCAAGTAAAAAATTAAAGAAAAACTTAGTTTTAAAGACAAGAAGTTTGCTTTCTAGGTTAAAGGACACTTTTTAGTGTAAATCACAAAATAATAGCTGTACCTGTCATTTTCTGTTTACACTAAAACGTGTCCTTCAAGCTAAAAGGCAAACTTGTTGTCCTTGGGACAAATTATTTTTGCAACTTCTTCTCTATGTCTATTTTTCTGATTCATAAAATACATGGCAACAATATAAATTTTTGCAAACACTTTAATTTACTACTTTAGGGGTTTATTTAAATAATGTATTACTAAGAATTAAATCATCAAATCGTTTACTGTTAAAGAAATAGATAATTAGTAGTATAATTTGTTTTCAACCAACACTAAATTCACTAATTATTTTTGAATAACAACCATTTTGGCAATTAATTATTGAATGGCTGATTAACAAGAATAAAATAAATTATAAAGTAGCTAATTAATAAACAATTTTTAAGTTGTTAGTTAACATGATTTAATTACTATTTAATAGCCATTTGTTACCTGATTATGGACAAATTAAATAATCAAATGGTAAATAAGTAAATTAGTTCAAATCAAACTGTAATCTCACATGGTTTAGGGCTTGCAAAATCAAATTAGGGCAGAACGGGAGTAGGCGGTCAGCGCCACAACAATGAGGTATCATCAGCGTCAAGAGATAAGAGTGGCGGTTGGCGGCGGGTAGTACAAATCATGAGGGACTGTCGGCTCTAAGGTAGGAGCAGCGGCTGACGGCAGGACAAGAGCAGGATGGCGATGGTGAAGAGCTGGAGCAGGCATGCACAACGTGTGTGAAGAAGAAACGATTACTACTTTTGTTGCCCCAGGGTCTGTTGTTGCCCTAGGCTTCAGCCACTCTTGCCTATGCTTCGGGCCGGGACTAGTTGGGTCTATAAAAGCTCTCCGATTTCAAGCGGTTAGCCGCGCTTGAAAAGGCGCTGATTTAATTTTTACATCCGACGTATCTCCAATACGTCGGATGTAAAAATTCTCCACCACATTTTCTTCCTTCAGATGCTTGTTCACGAACGCACTGTATCTAGGGGAAACGATAGTCGAGGCTCAATCGCTTCCTTCTCTACACTACATGATTTCACAAGCCATTGCCTCTGTTGCTTTAGCGTTTTCCATTTTATAGATACTTAACATCATTTTTCTATGAACAAGACGATGACATTTTCTTTTTACATATAAGTATGATAAGTAGTTGCACATCATCTTCTTTCTAATTAATATGTTTGCTTTCCATTATAGTAAGGATAGTGTGATAAATGCCACAAATAATATTATTGCTACGAAATTAATGTAAGAATAAAATGCCATGGTGATAAACTATATATAACTAAAATGGTATAAGGTAAACTATATATGAATAAAATTTAAAATTGTATACTATAAACTATGTACTACAAATTATATTATAAATTATATACTAGTTTATACAGAACATATACTAGTTAATCTAAACTATTTTGAAATATTAAACAAATAATATAAAATTGTCGGCAATGCGTCAATAAATTATATTTGGGTCGTAAGTAATTAACATGCAATTATTGTGAAATATTATTTTCTTTTTTGGACATCACTGTATATTGTATTAATTTTTTTTATTAAATGTTATTATATTTGTATAATATATACGAATTTATATTTAAATAATGATTTTTGATTTTGTATTATTTATTTATAATAATATTTGATTTCATATATTTATTTTAGTCTTTTCATTTAAAGAATTTGTTTATTTGGATTTTGAAAATTCAAAACGCAAATAGGACTACTCTCTATTTAAACTAGCTAATCGTTTTCGATAGAATTTTGAAATGACCAACCTTTTTGGACTGTTTGAATCGACGATAAACCATACATGTCAGACTCGAACCATTAAAAAGGGAGGATTGTTATGGGGTAAATAAGAAAAGAAGAGAAACAAATAAAACAAACACAGAATCTCACAGCGGAATGATAAAATATAATAATCAAATAACAGTTCATGAAGCTGTTTTACAAATACATTTGATTATTATTTTGCAATACAAAATCAGAGTTACATATAACAGGAATAAATTAATAAATGCAGTGGAACAACATGATGCGATGGAATAAATGAAATAAATAATAACAGTACAAATCTTCGTCTTCATCCTCCAGAAAAGCAGCCTTCGGTACACTGAAAAGCTCAGACTGAGCCGAGCGAATTGAAAAGACAAAACACTCGAGTCAGAACTAAAAGATCTTATGTAAGTTAAATCAACAATAAATAAATACGAGTGTAATGGCATCAGAGATGTTTACAGGGTTTGACATCTCCTTTGCAGTCTCTAACGTGAGTGCAATAACTTAAGAGATGTTCGGCATTTCCATCTTCTAAGGATCCGTTAAACTATCTGCATACATATCACAATATGCTATTATAATAGTGTCTATAGTAAAGTAAAGTATTAAAATAGCGTTAAGGCGTTACCCATATCCCTCTTAACACATTTTTTATATTCCCATAGTCTATACAATACCGTAAGCTCCTCCGTGAGGTTTACTCAAAGGGCACTCCATAGGTATGGTACAAGCCAAACTCGTAGAAGGCGTGATAGACATGTGAACACATCACTCGAGGCAATGCTAGGGTAGGATTCTACCATTTGCACTTCCGGACTGGTGGTAACGCATAGTAGCTGGCCCACCTCGGAACACACTTCCATAATCAAAATTGAGGTGCAACCACCAAATCAATCACAAAGTAATGTACTCGATCAGAGGTGCGACCTCACTTGGTCCGGTATAACTCCTGTTTTAATCACATCTAAGCTGACTCATGGGAGTCAGGGTTACGTAAATACCTCATACAGAAATCGTACACCAAACCTGTGAGAAATGCGGATTACGGATCTTAAGGCTAAGATTAACACTAGAGGGGGGTGAATAGTGTTAATCAAGAATTACTAAATCTTTTTAATTTATGTTAACTTAGACACAAAAGTATGCAATATACAGACACAGATATGATCACAGAAACAATCACAGATGCACAAATAAAATAAAAGTAGTAAAGGAAAGAACACATCGGATTTTATATTAGTTCGGAGTTACCCTACATCCAGTCCCGCAACACAAGTACAGATTTCCTTTCAAAAGCAATTGTACAATTACACCCTCGGTTTCAAGGCTATGAGATACACCTTCCAGAATTTCGATCCTCTGGGTAGAGATACTTGATTTTCGGGCCACAAGTTTACCCAATTGATTTACCAAGGCTACAATCACACCTTTTCCCTTTTGATTGATTTCCAAGGTTACAATCACACCTTTTCTCGCTTAATAGATTACAAAGAAGTCTATAACTCTGAATAGCACTGAGAATCTTGTAGAGATAGCGATAGAGAATCAAACTAGAAGTAATCGAGTATGATTCATTGTTGATTTCGGCGGAGTAATGATAAGAATATGTATTAAGAAATGAGGAAGAAGAAGAGCAGTGAAAACCAGAAAATTATGATTGAAAATTCGTTGAAACTGACCCCTATTTATAGAAGAACAACAACCATGACCATTCATGAAGAGTTATGGCGAATAGACACTTCTTTTGAAATTTGAATTTTTGAATCAAACTGTCACCATGTCGACATGGTCATGCTAGGCATGTCGACATCCCAAAGGATTTTTTGGTGTTTTTGATTTTCTTTGAAAATAACTTTTATCTTATATAAAAACTATTTTAAACTTTATAAATATACTTGACTATAGTTAAAATTCATAAGTAAATATAAAGAATAATATATATAGATTTTAACTATAATTTTATATTTAAATCTAAGTATAAATATTTAAAAGTTAAATGTATTATTTAAAAAGTTAGTTTAAAATCAGGAGTAATTTACCTTTGAAAATAAAGATGTTTTTGAGGCTAAAATTATTTAAAATCAGGATCGAGAGTTTTGAATCTTTTAAAAGGGAAGCTTTGAAAACATTTTGAAAACAGGATATAATTTTGAAAAATCATTTTGAATAAAAGTTAGCGGATACAAAACAATGTTCCACTAGATTTTTCGTAGGTTCCATCCTACTTAGGGTTCCATCCCTTTAACGGGCTCGAAGTAGATTCCGTTCCGCGAATAAATTGGATTTTAAGATGCCAGTGCTTTTCTACGAGTTTTAACAAAAATTCCTAATAATAATAAAAAATACTTATCCTTGAAATCTTGAACTCTTGATAGTCTCGATACTCATGAGTCTTCTATCTTGATATTTTATCTTGATATCTTGAATCTCTATACTGTACAGTCTTCATTCTTAGTACATGCATGGTTAAATCCTGCATATACATATATATCTAAACTTATAATGTTAGTATTTATATTTTATAATCTATCTAAGGTTGTTGTCATCAAAACCATCATCTCACGGACTAACAATCTCCCCCTTTTTGATGATGACAACCTTTGTTTATAAAATATTATTTTTATCCTAATAACTCCCCCTAAAACTAACAACTCCCCCTTAATCTATACCTAACTATCCTATTTTATATTTCTCCCCCTTTGTCATCAGCAAAAACTTTATCTAAACTAGATAACTCCAAACTATATAACTCCCCCTAAAACTATTACTCTATGACATGTGATTATAATGATAGTGTTATCATAAATAATCAACACTTAAGTCTAATACTAAAACATAGTCCTAAACTATTAACTATCCTAACTAAGAATTCACAATAATACTTATAATAAAAACACATATAAGAACACAAGTTATTTATTACATATATGGTTGTATTTATATTTGCGTTTGGAAAACATAAAAGCACAAATAACAACGGAAGAAAAGAGAAGAAACTAATGTGTGTTTCTGAACATAGAAGATCTATGAATCGAACAGTTTGGATAGTGGAAACAAAAATTTCCACGTTGTTCGACAAGATTCCCATTTTTATCGAAACACACTTCTCCAACAGACTACTTGGTCATCATCTTCCTCGTGTGCTTCTTCCATGGGTTCTTCTTCTTCTTCTTCGTCGCTGGCCTCTTGTTCTTGATTGAGTGAAGAGTCTTCATCGATCAAGATAGGGTTGGTCTGGTTTTTCATTAGGAATTTTTGCAAATTCCTAAGAATCTTGCCTTGCCTTTCCTGTTCCTTTGCCATACGAAGTTAAGTTACTTGAATTTCAGTTAACATCTGAAGTACATCAATCATAGACTTCTCTATTTTCGTTACACGAGCAAGAGTGGTGCACTGGAATGGACCAGAAGTAGGAGAGCGAAATGAGAAAGTTGATTTTATGTTTGATTTTGAGGAGAAGCCATGATTTTATTTATTTCAGAAGAGAGAATGAAGAGAAAACAGAGAGAATGAATGAAAAGTCGAAATTGAGAAGAATGTATAACTAAATTTTTGAATTTTGGTGGGAAATTTTTTTAAAAAATCAAAAACGTTATATGTCGACATGTATACCTAGGGGATGTCGACATGGTCTTTTTAAAATTTAACTCTTTGATTTATTTTGATACCAATTGTTAATTATACTTGTTATTTATATTTTATATTTCATTTATAGAAAAAATTCCTAATTCTCTTCTTAATTCAGTAAATATTGATTCATTTAAAGGTTTGGTTAAGATATCAGCAATTTGATTTTCAGAATTGATATAATCGAGAGTAACTACTTCCTTGCTTATATTATCTCTGAGAAAATGATATCTGATATCAATATGTTTAGTTCGAGCATGTTGAGTAGTATTTTTGGATAAACTTATCGCACTCGTATTGTCACAATAAATTGGAGATTTTGAGAAATTTAAACCAAAATCTTTTAAGGTTTGTTGCATATATATTACTTGAGAACAAGCCAAAGCAACAGAAATATATTCTGCTTCAGTTGTTGATAAAGAAACTGTGTTTTTCTTTTTACTAAGCCAAGAAATCAGAGAATGCCCTAAAAAGTGACAAGTCCCACTTGTACTTTTTCGGTCTGACTTACAACCGGCATAGTCAGCATCACAGTAAGATATTAAGTCAAAAGAATCATTTTTAGGGTAGAATAAACCATAATAAGACGTGTGTTTAACATATCTTATGATTCGTTTCACGGCTTTTAAGTGAGTCTTTTTAGGTTGGGATTGATATCTGGCACAGAGAAAGACACTATGCATGATAACAAGTCTACTAGCAGTAATATAGAGTAATGAGCCAATCATTCCTCTATATAATTTTTGATCTACATATTTCGAGAGATCTTCTTTACTAAGGTACTCATTGGTTGCCATGGTAGTGGGTTTTCCACTCGCAGTGGTCAAACCAAATTTACTAATTAGGTCTTCAGCATATTTTTCTTGACTAATAAAGATACCATTACCTAATTGTTTTATTTGTAATCCTAAAACGAAATTTAATTCACCCATTGACTCATCTCAAATTCTTTTTTCATTATTTCAGAAAATTCTTTATTCATTTCAAAATTAGTTGAACCAAAAATGATATCATCTACATAAACTTGTACTAGTTGAATATCATTTTTATTTCTTTTAATAAAAAGAGTATTATCTACTTTACCAATTTCAAAATTAGATTGCAATAAATAAGATCTTAGTCTATCATACCAGGCTCCAGGAGCTTGTTTTAGACCATATAGTGCTTTTTTAAGTTTGTAACATGATTTGGTAATTTATCATTTTCAAAAAGTGGGGTTGTTCGACATATACTTCTTCTTTTACAAATCCATTTAAAAAGGCGCTTTTAACATTGAAATAATTTGAAATTATTATGATTTGCGAAAGCAAGTAGAATCCTAATGGCTTCTAATCTTGCTACGGGAGCAAAGGTTTCATCAAAATCTATTCCTTCTTCTTGACAATAACCTTGAGCGACTAAACGAGCTTTATTTCTAACTACCTCTCTTTGTTCATTCATTTTATTTTTATAAACCCATTTAGTTCCAATTATAGTTTTATTTTCTGGTCTAGGAACAAGTTTCCAAACATCATTTCTAGTAAATTGATTTAATTCTTTTTGCATAGCCAAAATCCATGAATCATCAGTTGATTATTCTATTGGATTTTTGGGTTCAATATTTGATATAAAAGCTACATTACTCATTTGACTTAGTTGATTTCTAGTTTTAACAACAGATTGCATATCTCCTCGTATATTTTCTATAGGGTGATCTTTTAAAAGTTTTGTCCTTTTATTAGGATCATCAATTTCATTATTAGTTTCAATAGGTTCATGATTTTGAGAGATTAAATCCTCTTCATCATTTGTATCTTCAAAATTTTTGAAATTTTCATCAAATGAAACATGCATTGTTTCTTCAATGGTATTATTTTTTAATTAAACACTCTGTACGCTTTACTTCTATTAGAATATCCGATAAATATACCTTTGTCGGATTTAGGATCAAATTTATCTAAATTATCTTTTGTATTTAAAATAAAGCATTTACTTCCAAAAATTCTGAAATAAGATGCCTTAGGTTTCTTTGAATAAAGACGTTCATAAGATGTCTTATCAGTTAGAGGTCTAATTAAAGTTCTATTCAAAATATAACAGGCGGTAACAACTACATCTGCCCAAAAATTCTTTGGTAAATTACTATCTGTAAGCATAGTTCTCGCACACTCTTGAATCGTCCTATTTTTATGTTCTACTACTCCGTTTTGTTGTGGAGTTCTCGGAAATGAAAAATTATGAGTTATTCCCTTTTTATTGCAGAATTCCTCAAACCTTCCATTTTCAAATTCACCACCGTGATCACTTCGAATAGTTATAATTTTTAGAGAAAATTGATTTTGAATTATTTTTGAGAATGTCTTAAAACATTCAAAAGTATCACTTTTATGTTTCAAAAATATTGTCCATGTAAATCTAGAATAATCATCTACAATTACAAAGACATATCTACTATGATTTATTGATAAAATTTGAGATGGACCAAATAAATCAAGATGAAGTAATTCAAGAGGTTTTAAAGTTGAAATCATATCTTTTAACTTAAAAGAATTTTTTCTAAGTTTTCCTAATTAACAAGCATCACATAAACTATCTACTTTAAAATTCATTTTAGGGAGACCTCTTACTGGATCATGTTTTGACAGTCTAGATAGGAGTTTGAAATTCAAATGCCCAAATCTCTTGTTCCAAATCCAAGGGTCACTTGTATCTACCAACAGACACAGGTTATTATTTGAAACTTTCATACTAAGAATATATATATTCTTTTTCCTGACTCCCTCAAATATAATGGTTGAATTATTATCTTCAATGTGACATTTATCTTTTTCAAATTTAATTTTATAACCTTTATCACATAGTTGACTTATACTTAGCAGATTATGTTTCAGATTCATAACGAGCAAAACATTAGTAATAGTAGGAGTTTAAGAATTACCGACTTTGCCGATGCCAATCAAGTATCCTTTTGAATTGTCTTCAAAGTTAACCAATCCTTCATCTTTGTGTATTATATCATTCAGTATATCTGGATTGCCAGTCATGTGTCTAGAACATCCACTATCAAGTATCCATTTGTTCTTTTTGATTTGCATAATTTGTCCGCTGTGGATTGATTCCTCAACACCCATAAAGCATGATTCATGCACATCAAACGATTTTGGTAGATAACTTGAATTTGAATATTGATTATATGCAGACTTATGAAACAATGATGATTTGAATACTTCTAAATTAGTATTAACAAATATAGCCATTTTAAAAACTTTTCAAAAATCAGATTATGAAACTTTGAAAACCTTGTTCTGATACCAATTGTGAGAAATGCGGATTACGGATCTTAAGGTTAAGATTAAAACTAGAGGGGGGGTGAATAGTGTTAATCAAGAATTACTAAATCTTTTTAATTTATGTTAATTTAGACACAAAAGTATGCAATATACAGACACAGATATGATCATAGAAACAATCACAGATGCAGAAATAAAATAAAAGCAGTAAAGAAAAGAACACACCGGATTTTATACTGGTTCGGAGTTACCCTACATTCAGTCCCGCAACACAAGTACGGATTTCCTTTCAAAAGCAATTGTACAATTACACCCTCGGTGTAACGTCCCGCTTTTTCGCACACTTTAAATCGACAAACGTGCCAATTCAAACCATACGGAAGGGCGGATTGTTATGGGATAAATAAGAAAAACAGAGAAGAAAAAAAACTAAACAAAATCTCACAGCGGAAGGATAAAATATAATAATCAAATATACAGTTTATAAATCTGTTTACAAAACCATTTATATAATACATATCAGAGTTACACATACCAATAACAATGCAGCGGAACAGTGTGTAGTGCACTAGTATAAATAATAATAATATAAATCTTCGTCTTCGTCCTCCAGAGCTAAATCTTAAAATCCTGAAACGCTCGGACTGACCCGAGCGAATTTGAAAAGACAAAAACACTCGAGTCAGAACTAAAAGATCTTATGTGAGTTAAATTAACAAAAATAAATATGAGTGCAGTAACTCAAGAGATGCTCGGGATATACATCTCCTAAGGATCCGTTAAACTATTTACTATGTAGTATATTGCGCTATTATAATAGTGTCTATTTGTAAAATAAACTTACTTTTAAATAGCGTTAAGGCTTTACATTTTCCACCTTAACACGTAATAGTCCCGGTAGTCCATCCAATATCATGGTCCCTCCTGATCGGGAAGCCACCAGAGGATATCACACGGGCTACGGGAGAAATCCAAACTCGTACAAGGCGCGATAGGGTAGGTGACACGGCACAACTAGGCAATGCCAGGGTAGATATACCAATTGCTATCCGGGCTGGTGGAAACGCGCAGCGCGCAGCTACCGCCCACCTCGAACAAACTCCCCCAAAACAAAAATAAAAGTGGCCACTGAATCAATCCAAAGTCAAAGTATAATATCGAAGAGGAGTGTCCGATCAGAGGAATGACCTCATTGGCCCGAGAATCGCTCCTGTTTTAGCCACCTTATGCCTACTCACGAGAGTCGGGTCCACGTATTTACCTTACAGGAAACGCCGCCACCAACCTACTTCATTCTGGAAATCTCCACCGCGTACACGGTTAGTCAAAGTGGTTTTCGGTATCGACAGAGAGTATGTCCATATCTGATCCCGGTCTCTTTGCCAACCAATCGTTATTATAACACCGCGGTCATTTAAAAATAATTATTCTTTTAAAACCAAAATAAAATATCCATTTCAAAACCATATAATATGATATCATTTCCCTTTAAAACCCAAAACAATATGATATCATCTTTATTTTCCAATATATTCTTTTCCAAAATCATAGGATTTTCAAAGTAAAATATTTAGAAATCAAAACTCTTGAATATAATATTTTCAAATTATACTATCTTGAAAATCATAACTTTGAAACAAGTTCCATTTCTCAAATGGTTAAATATTAAATTTCCTTTATAAACCAAAATAGCTTCTTTAGATTTCACAAATCAATTTCAAATATCGATTTAAACTACCAAATACCATTTCAGTTCTTATGTTTCAAAGCTTTAAATATTTCACCATTTCAAAAACAAACTCATTTGACAAACCCATATATATCAAATTCAATTACTTATTATTCAGACTTGAAATGTTTACTTAATGAATTCAATATAATTTAAGTAAAACCTTTAACTTCACATAATTGGAAAATCTTTCAATTTATTAAACTTGATATATTCATTTAAATCAACCTGATATTCATTTAAATCACTTTACACAAAAATCAAGTTATAAAAATCATATCCTTTAAATTTTTTAATTTTTATTAAATTTCAATTTAACTTAATATTCATCTTCCAAATCTTATTCTCATTTAAGTCATAAAAACTCTAGAAATTAGATTTTAAATAAATGCTTAATCGTATTTGATCTTAAAAATCAAACTTTATTTTATACTTCAAATCAAATTTATACAAAGCTTAAACCCGAAAATTACTATATATATATAAATAACTAATTCAATATCCCATAAACCATATATATATAGCTTTACAAAACCATAAAAACATTCCAAAATATATTTTATATATATACCGCGGTGCCTGTATAAAATTTTCTACCCTATGGTCAAGTGATACGGATGTTTATCATTTCAATCCGCAATTTAAAATAAAATGCGTTGTATATCATTTCGAATCGCAATCCCGAATGAATGAAATGCATAGCAACTTGCAATTAATAAAATAAATCATCCATTCATCCATCAAATCATACATCCATTTATAACAGTCATCATCCAATTTTAAACAATCATCAATATATAACAGGTGATAAATAATGGTATCAATTATCAGTTTATACTCAAAATAAATTTAATAACTGTTAATTGGCAGTTTATATGCAAAAATAAACGTAAACTTAACTGGTAGTTAATATGAAATAAAATTTAACATAACTATGCATGGCAGTTAATATGAAATAAATGAATTCTAACTGTCAAATTTATATGCAATAAATAAATAAATTCACAGTTATATTAAATAAATGCTTTTAAATAGAAATAGTGAATAAAACATGCCAAACAGTCATAAAAAAATTTCTACTCATATCTAAAGTCAAATTAACAAACATAAGAAATTTTATAAGTTGTGAGTGGGTTAAAACACTCACCTTTTGAATTTAAATCGAATTTAAATCCGATTTAAACCCAAAAATTCGACGGTCTCCAAATCTGTCCAAACCAGTATCAAAAGATCTGGAATTTTATTACGATCCTAACAAAAAAAATCTTGCGTGAAACGGAGTTCGTAGGAGAAAGTTATACGCATTAATGGTGATTTAAATTTCAAAAAAAAGAAAAAAAGAATAGAAATAAAAGAACACCTTCAAGCGCCACGTCATCCCCCTTTCTCTCCCTCTCTCCCTCATGCGTTTTGCTTCCAGATTTTTCTGAGAAGTTTGAATTTTAGCTTTTGATTTGGTTTGGAATTTTTATTTGGATCTAGGATTTGTTTGTCTGCCATTGAGGAGGAGAAGGAGCTGATGAAATTTTACGCGCAGACAAATGAGAATAGGCGGAGGCTAGGGTTTAGCGGGGTATTTATAGATAAAGTTGGAACAGACAGATGGATCCGAATTTAAATGAATTCACAATTTGTCAAATTTAAATTCCAATAATCCATTTATTTGATTTTTAGATCTTATTATGAATAAATGGCCAACTTACCATTCCTATCATTTCTGATTGCAATTAGCTTCAAATTTATTAACCAAACCTCCATATCAAATAAAGATTTATTGCAAAAATTTTAGTGTTTACCTTTAATTAAAGTAAATTCAATAAATTATAAAATCTTATTTCAAATGAAATTTTATACCATTCGTATTCAATTCTCTTTATTAAATCAATCATCATCTTATGTATATATTTAACATTAGTATATATCAATTTACCACAATTAAATACAATTTTATTCCCAAATTGATTTATAGCCTAATATAACATTTGAATTTTATTCCCAATTCATAAATTACTACCTTAACTAAATTTTACGTTTCCCTTTTAATTTACATTTTCACCCTACGTTACTACATTAATTATCCTTAAAGTAACGTCTATTATTAATAACAATATTATAATTACTTACCATTTTATTTCATAAATTAATCCATTTATAAATATATGCACATCTACAAATTAAGATTCTAAATCCAATTTTTTATTCCATCTAGGTTCCATTTCTTCACTTTATGAATAACTAGCATTTCCTATTCATTTGTTACATCTACTTATATTCACTTTACGAATAGTTTGATATTCCATTTATTACCAACTTTAATTATTGCAATTTATTATCTACATACAATTTGAATCTATTCATTTAATATAACAAATCAAATTTCCATTCACACCTTATTATCAACCCACAATTTATTGCAATTCATTATCTTAGATAGATTTTATACAATTAATATCAACTTTACATTAAATTTCTATCCAATGAATACTTATTCATCAATCAATTCAATATTTACTTTTCTTTCCCTCTATTTGATACTTAACCTAGTATACATTTAATGGGTTAACATAACATTGAATTATAATGCATTTCTCATGCATGCTTCATTTCACATAAATTCCTCTTTATTAACTAAGTCACATTAACAAAACAAAATAATTTTTTTTATTTCAATCGATTACCAGTCTAGACTTAATATATTAAATAAACGGTTAACCTAAAACGATTGTTACCCCTTTAGCATTCAAATTCACTTACGACTATTATTAACACAATATTGCCATTTGATTTATATATATTTAAATAAATTATATGAATGGGTAAAACTTTAAAAATGATCTTACCTGCAAATTTACTCACAAACATCCTAAATTACCAACTTGCAATTTATTTTTAATTACTAAATTTGCATTGATTATATCAAGTTGAGATTTAATACGTATTATTTCCTCAAATAAATAAATCTTTGGATTTAAATTCCCAAAACCATAAATTATATCCTACCATAAATATATGCTTTTATTATTTTACGTTCACACTCCCGTTACTCTATAATAAATCACCAAGTAACGATATCCTAAGCTAACATTAATTTATATATCAATCCTTATAACTCAATAAATTTGTCAAATATGAATAACCTTAACAATACTTACACATATTATCTTACTTACAATAATGTAATATTAAACGTTGAATTTCATTTATTTTGCAATACTTCAATTCAATTAATAAATACTGCTCCTATACTTAAATCTATATTAACAAATCGTTAGATTTGGATCGATAGAAATCGGTTTACCAAAGCTTACGTACACATTACGTAAATAAACGACTATATAAATTTGCCACCTATTAGCTCTAAATTTTATTCTTAAGTTTGTTACCTATCAATTTAGATTATACTTCCATCTATAATGCAAAACTAAATCTCCTCTAACTGCATAATTTAGGGCAATTTATTGCAATTGATTTCCCATTAAACTTCATAAATTAACAAATTGAAACCTAAATAAAAATGTTTATTTATTTAAAAATCTTGTTGTTTAATTGAATTGACCATTCACGGATATAATTTACATTGTTCTCTAATTATTACTTAAATACATCACACAACGTTAAATCTATATTCAATACAATTTGTTACCAAAATCAATTTAACGAAAACAGTTACGCCCTTAAAATTTCTCTTCATTCATTAATTGCTAATTGTTATTCAATTAAACCCATTCATTTGATTTCCCTATTAAGCATCAATTATAAACCCATCATCTTAAAGGTGATGTCTACATTTTATACTATAAATTTACCCCTTTATATTCCAATATCAATGAATGCTCACATACAATTTAGATCTTAACTCCAATTAATTATTCCATTTAATCCATTAATTACTAACTTTAATTAGTGAAATTTGATTGTCTAACATACAATTTGAACCTATTTCCGAAGTTTCATTATTAATTAACCCTTACAATAGTTTACAAATAAAAGGGATTGTATTAAATAAATTATTTATTGTCCTGCATTTCTTTATTTCACCCATCTACATTCAATACCCATAATCAATATTTTATTTCATTGTTAAATCCAATACTTGCATTACTTTACTTATTCTAACTTATATCCAATGCAACAATTTCCACTATTTCTATTAATTACAATATATAGTTAAATTTGTAAATTCTAATTTCCCTTGGTACATCAAATTTCACATACTCTTTCATATAAATAACTAAGATTTTTATTCCTTTCTAAATTTAAATTAAAAATCCTATTAATTATATTCATTTTAAACATCGAATTTACATGGGTCGTTACACTCTCCCCTACTCAAAACTTTTCGTCCTCGAAAAGGAAAAGAAGGAAAAGAAGAATTAAATACAATGCATCTTATTCAAAATATTTAACTTATAAACAATTAAATTTACAAAATTAATTACTTTAAATAAGATATCCTAATTTATAACTATTTAATCCTTTATATTTAGATTATTAAAGTTTGGAAAAACATTATCAAAATATTTCTAAGATACTGCAATTTCTTATATAATCCAAAGGGTTACAATTTATATAAAGTGAAATATTTAAGTGGTTTCAATCCTAACAACAAATCAATACAACAACCATCAGTTCAACAAACAGCTTACACACACATACAAAACAACCATTAAATCAAACAAACAAATAGTTGTTCGGGTTCAAAACTTTTAAATTGCTCGGAATGAAGAATAACTACTAGCGCATCATTTACTCGACAGTCTTAGATAAAACCAAATAGATTATTCATTCACCCCAAATCAAATTTTAAAGTACCCTTGCCCAAACAACCATCAACAACAAATTCAAACAACAATCAACTTAACTTATTAATAATTTCATCTCATACCTTTGTTATTTGATTTTCTCTTTTTATTTAAACCACATAAATTTTCCTTTTATAATTTATATTTATTTCTAACAAACTTTAAATTTTATTTTCTCATTCAGTGGTTGTTTCCTTTATTTCTACTTATTACTTACAATTATTCATTTTCATTTATTCGGGTCATGTAAGTTTCTTTTATTTGTATTATATTTAATGCACTTCTCAATTTCAATCATTTATTTAATGCTTACATTTCTATTATAATTAATTATAGTAACTCTTTTTTAATTACACTTAAATTCTTAACCTTATAATATCCATTCTCATAAGTAAAGGATTTTATTAATTCATTCACTAACGTTTTGCAGTCATTTATTTTTCTTTTTACTTAAAATTTCTCAATTCCATTAAATAAGGTCATGCCAGTTTCCCTTCTTTTCACTATAATTATTCATTTATTTATTATCGCATGATCTCATTTAGTTACCCTTTAATTACTTAAGTTTAAATCATCTATTTGTCATACTTACCTTTAATTATATTTACTTGGTAAAATTTCAATTAATACGTAAGTTTAAACATTAAATTCTCATTTATAATAGCAAATTCATTGAATACTTCATTCCCTACTTTTACTTGTACAATTTCATTACATTCCCTATTAAACATTTCAACTTTTAATATTTGGTAAGTTATATATGTTTTTAAAGAATATACTTGAAAGTTATACAAGTTTCTCATTTCCTATGGTAAATTTAACATTTAATAATAATATTCTTTATTTCATAAGTTATAATTTCAACTTTCATTTAAGACTATTTTTAACCTATCATTAAATCTCTTATTTCCTTTAGAGATTTTAATTTATTAATTACCTATGTTTCGATTCACTACAATAATTGAACAATTAATTAATGGAAATTTAAGAATTTAATACCGGGTTAAATTTTCACTTTATTTTAAAATAATAGATAAATATATTCTTACAACTTATATATCTCTAATTATTTTAAAACAATTTAAAATTTAGATATTTTAAAAATGAATCTGTAGTAGAATTTACTACAGTGGCCTTTCCCCTTCGAAACTCGAAAATGAAAGTCGATGATGCGGCCACCATCATCGAAATTATTTTCCAACGACAAAGAGAAAAGTACAAAACTTTTTCTTCAAAATCTTCTTTAAAACAATTCTTCCGAATTATATTGAAATATTTATATCAGAAAATACTTATAACAATATTATTATATTCCAAATCATTTGAAAGAAGTTTTCAAAAACCCCGGAACTTAAGTTCTAAATTCCCAAATTACATTTATTTATTTTTAATCTTATTTACCTATTGTTTACAAATTTTATTCCTAACAACCAATATATTGCAACCAAATATAGATATCATTTGAAAATTTTATTTTATATATAGAAAATATAATAGGCAAAATTATTTCATTCACCTATATTAAAAACAAGTATTATGTCGGTCTGTCCTATTAAGTGTTTAGAAATTCCTATTGATGTCACAGCGTCCCATGCACCAACCAGAATTTATAAATACCAAACGGAACAAATTAACACAATATTAAAACCTTTTATAACACTAACAAATACGCTCTCTCATATATATACACTCAGCGACTCCCATAGGGTATTACTACCCTATTAGTAAAGAGTCAAACCCCACAAAGCTAAGGTTTATCGCTAAACCAAAGCTCTGATACCAAATGTAACGTCCCTCTTTTTCGCACACTTTAAATCGACACACGTGCCAATTCAAACCATGCGGAAGGGCGGATTGTTATGGGGTAAATAAGAAAAACAGAGAAGAAAAAAAACTAAACAAAATCTCACAGCGGAAGGATAAAATATAATAATCAAATATACAGTTTATAAATCTGTTTACAAAACCATTTATATAATACATATCAGAGTTACACATACCAATACCAATGCAGTGGAACAGTGTGTAGTGCACTAGTATAAATAATAATAATATAAATCTTCGTCTTCGTCCTCCAGAGCTAAATCTTAAAATCCTGAAACGCTCGGACTGACCCGAGCGAATTTGAAAAGACAAAAACACTCGAGTCATAACTAAAAGATCTTATGTGAGTTAAATTAACAAAAATAAATATGAGTGCAGTAACTCAAGAGATGCTCGGGATTTACATCTCCTAAGGATCCGTTAAACTATTTACTATGTAGTATATTGCGCTATTATAATAGTGTCTATTTGTAAAATAAACTTACTTTTAAATAGCGTTAAGGCTTTACATTTTCCACCTTAACACGTAATAGTCCCAGTAGTCCATCCAATATCATGGTCCCTCCTGATCGGGAAGCCACCAGAGGATACCACACGGGCTACGGGAGAAATCCAAACTCGTACAAGGAGCGATAGGGTAGGTGACACGGCACAACTAGGCAATGCCAGGGTAGATATACCAATTGCTATCCGGGTTGGTGGAAAACGCGCAGCGCGCAGCTACCGCCCACCTCGAACAAACTCCCCCAAAACAAAAATAAAAGTGGCCACTGAATCAATCCAAAGTCAAAGTATAATATCGAAGAGGAGTGTCCGATCAGAGGAATGACCTCATTGGCCCGAGAATCGCTCCTGTTTTAGCCACCTTATGCCAACTCACGGGAGTCGGGTCCACGTATTTACCTTACAGGAAACGCCGCCACCAACCTACTTCATTCTGGAATCTCCACCGCGTACACGGTTAGTCAAAGTGGTTTTCGGTATCGACAGAGAGTATGTCCATATCCGATCCCGATCTCTTTGCCAACCAATCGTTATTATAGCGGTCATTTAAAAATAATTATTATTTTAAAACCAAAATAAAATATCCATTTCAAAACCATATAATATGATATCATTTCCCTTTAAAACCCAAAACAATATGATATCATCTTTATTTTCCAATATATTCTTTTCCAAAATCATAGGATTTTCAAAGTAAAATATTTAGAAATCAAAACTCTTGAATATAATATTTTCAAATGATACTATCTTGAAAATCATAACTTTGAAACAAGTTCCATTTCTCAAATGGTTAAATATTAAATTTCCTTTATAAACCAAAATAGCTTCTTTAGATTTCACAAATCAATTTCAAATATCGATTTAAACTACCAAATACCATTTCAATTCTTATGTTTCAAAGCTTTAAATATTTCACCATTTCAAAAACAAACTCATTTGACAAACCCATATATATCAAATTCAATTACTTATTATTCAGACTTGAAATGTTTACTTAATGAATTCAATATAATTTAAGTAAAACCTTTAACTTCACATAATTGGAAAATCTTTCAATTTATTAAACTTGATATATTCATTTAAATCAACCTGATATTCATTTAAATCACTTAACACAAAAATCAAGTTATAAAAATCATATCCTTTAAATTTTTTAATTTTTATTAAATTTCAATTTAACTTAATATTCATCTTTGTAATAGCCCGCAAATCCGTACCCCTTGAGTTTACACTATTCTACAACAATCAACTCAAGTTGCACAGAAATACGAACCATTTGGGTTTAAGAAGAAGAGATAGAAGAAGAGAAAACAAAAGCAACATCAGAATCTAACCATCGCAGCGGAATAAAATATAATAGATAATAAATAATCTTTACTCAAAATCAAATACATCTGTTTACATACATTACATCATCAGAGTACATCAGTCACAGCTCACATCAATAACATACAATGAATACACAACAACTCAAACAGCGGAATATATATATAACAAGTACGACTGTACGTATCGTCATCCAGCTCGTCTCCTGAGCTCCACAGCAACATATCCTGTATCCTATAATACTCGGTCTGACCCGAGCATTACAGTTAAATAACACCCGAGTCAGTCTGGATTACCAGCGTGAGAAAATCACACCCAATTGATTATTAAAGTTTCAAAAATCCTTTGAAAACAAAAGCATCTCGTAAGACCATGCCATAAATAAACATGTCGGGTTTTTACCTTACGATAGCTAAAACAATTTTTATAGAAATCCTCTGATATTATAATAGGGTCTACATACAAATACTTATAAAATAGCCGAAATTGTTATATCTATTAAATTCCAGCTACTAGCCACAAAAGTGGGTAATACAAACAAAACTCGTACAAGGCTCGTAGGGAGAATGGATTTCCAACAATGACTAGGCACTAGGGTACCACCTGTCACAGTACGGGGCCTAGATCACCGTACCGAGGACTACTCCCTTCATCCCCTGCAACACAAGGCCGGAGCCATTCCTTACTGAACAGTCCCGAACAAGATAAACCCCGTGGTTGGCGCGACCAACCACCCACTAAGCCGAAATATATATAAGGGACATCTAGACAGGGGAATTATCTTGTCCTGCTTGGGTATGACCCACCTAACCTTGCTGCATATCCCCTGATTTTCAGTCATTCCCGGTTGATGAGGCTTGAGGCTAAGCGTTACCTTTTAGAACGTTTTCACTTAGAATGCCCATCGTCCACCTGACGATGTTTCGCAAGCATTCGTCCATACAAGTCCGTCCCGGGTTCGAACAGAACCGAAGGTACTAATCCTACTACATTCATTTTGAAAATATCCTCAGGATTAGTAGCGACTAGCCCTTGCACTTTAATGCTCCATCTTCGAATCCAAATCGTTTTTCGCACGAAACGTACAAATCGGATCGAAGTGGTTTTCGAGAAATTAATCTCGATCCCGGTCTCTTCGAAACGATCAACGCAGTTGGCCAATATTGATAGTCGGTTATTTAACTATCAATTATATTCACAAAACAACCATCAAACAATAATTAATTTCCCCAAATTATTTATTTATCTCAATAATATCTTCACAAGATATATTTCTATTTTCACCCTTTTGAAAACAGTTTTCAAATCATTCTTTCTTCCCAGTATAAACTTTCCCAAGTATTTTCTATCTCCTCTGAAATTACCAAGCACAAAACTAGATTTTAAAAATAATTTAAAACATTTTACTTTGAAATATATACCTTCAAAACATTTAAATTAAACTATTTCAATAATTTGTTAGAAACACATATTAAATGAATATTTGAAAATAAGGTTACTTAATAAATATAAAACTAGATTTATACTTTCAAAAACATAATATTAAGGCATTCTTTGAATAACTACTACTATAATAGGTAAAAAGAAAATACTTACTTAAGAACTTAAATATTAGAAGTAATAAATTTTCAAAAACTTGCTTTTTACAACAACTTTAAAACCTTTAAATTTATTTAAGAATTTACTTTAAAAATGTACTTGGATATCCAGAGAAAAATCTCAACTTCAATCACTTAAATCAATTTCCCAAATTGATTTCAAATTTATCCCCTTTTAATTCAGAGTCTATTAATTTCAGATCTCATTTCTTGATTATGATTTTAAGAAACACTTCAACTAAAAATTCCAATTTTTTTTTTAGATTTCTCAATTACTTCTCTATTCTTTTAAATAGATTTAGACTTTGAATTTTAAAATAATTCTTTATTCCTTTAATTGATATAACTTAAGTTTCAATTCATCAATTTCCTTTTATTAAAAATTACTTTGCTCTTCATACTCGAAGTTATTATTATTTGCATATTCCTTCTATTTCTTTCCAATTCATTCTTAATTTATTCAAACTTTTTATAATTATTTCGCTTACAAATTTACCTCCTTTTAATTTCTTTTCAACAATCCAATTCATATATTTTGGTAATTCATTATACCCGAATATCCAATCAAACCATACATTCAATATTCCAATATAGCTCATCATAGGATATCAAATAATCAAAACAGAGAATATTGAATAAATTTAATAAATGTGAGGGGTCCAGTTGGATCCCTCCAACCTGTTTCCCTGCATCCACAGATGTTAGCACAACATAATATCCATTCCAAAATATACCAGACTAAAGCACATCAATCAATTCAACCATTCAAGCAATTATTTAAATTTAATCATTTAAAATTTAAATTATACTGAGTGAGATTAACTCACCTTTGCTTTTATTTGCTTCCTATTCCCAACCCTGCTTGTCTCTTCAAGATTTAGACCTTGAACAAACATTTACAGTTTAATAATATTTGAACTAATTGTCCAGTCAATTTTATTTAAATTTAATCGACTAATATTTCAGTTGAAATTCATTTCCATTTACAAATTTGTTTAACTATAATTTAATTAACCAGGGATTTTGGTTTTAAACCAATAAATTTTAGTTTTTTTTTTTAAACTAATTCCTTTGTTACACTACATATACTCAAAATTTTAATTTATCTAAATTCATAAATATATGTTTTATATTAAGAATCAAAACAAATAAAAAAATTTCTTACAGCTTAAATTCATATGTATTAATTTAAAAAAAAACAGCAAATCGATACCTCACTGACTCGACTTCACCTCTAGCCGCTACCTGCATCGTCGCTCCCTGCGCCTATCCAACCCACGTGCACTCACCCTCTTCCTCACCGCAGCAGCAATCACCGGCCACCCTACCCAAAATGAATCGCGCTGCCCTCATTTGAAAGCTCAAAAATCGTGGCACAAACCCCTCTTCTCAGCCACAATCGCAGTACTTCATCAAGCTATGCCATCGCCATTCGATTGCACGAGTTTTTCCCCCTTTCCGCCACTTACACAGTCGCCGAGCTCCAGAACAAAATTGCGACAAGGTCGCGATTCTGAAAAGAAGTAGGGATCCAGGGGTTCGAATGAAGGCATGAATCTCTTTCGTGATTTCGAAAGAAGTAAACGGAATACAAATCGAATTTTTTCTTTGTTTGTTTTTTTTTCTTTTCGAACAGAGATGGAATAAAAAAGGTAGGAAGGGGAAGAGAAAACGCGGCCATGATTGAGTTGACGATGATTTAGAAAGGAAGAAAAGGGGATTTGCGTTCGAAAGAAGGGAGAGGAGATATGAATTTATTCATTTTCTTTGGTTTCCTTCGTTCGACCATGATTAGAAAGAAAAGATAGGAAGCGTACTGGGTAGGTGAGAAAGGGAACAGGATAGGAAAGGAAAAGGGCTTGTTCAGGGAAGATTTCGGCTGGTGATGGCTTAAGTGATAATATACTTATAAAATTTTAAATTAAATTATCATTGTATTCAACGCGCATATATATGTATGCTCGCATAACACCTCCAGTCACTACGAAAAATGAAATCCGATAATAGTTCAATATTACGGACCCAATGGAACTGGTTTCATCGAATTCCGCGACTGTGCCTCGGAAGGCTATTTTTAAATTCAATTTAAAACGATATACTCTTAAAACTGAATAAATCGGTGTTAAATTCAAATTTTAAAATTTCTATTATTCTCAGTATCATCAATATAAATTTTTCGAGCCTTCAAATTATTTTTAACCGGCTTAAAATTCTAGATTCAACAATTTACTCAACTCCTAATACTGAAATTCTATTATTTAATTATCAAACAAATAACGATATTTGTAATTCCAGTTAAAATTATTATATTGAATATTTAAAATCAATTAAATATTCCGATTTTAAATTGCTTAAAAATTTCGGGTCGTCACATTCCTCCCCCGTTAAAAGAATTTCGTCCCCGAAATTACTAGTTAGGAAGAATGATCCAACTCCCGTTTACTTATTTCCAAACCAAACAATTCAACATCCAACTATCTTTTTATAAAAGACCATTATTATTCTATTAAGTTCTCAAACCTTTCCGTAGATTACAAACAATCCTATTTGCCCAACCATTCAAGTTTAATCATAAAACTAATTTTGAATTATCAAAATTTTCTCAAAATTTTTCTAACTCTCTAAATTTTCGAAAAATTTCGCCAGCGTCTCCTTTGCGCGGCTAGCTCGGTACAACTACAAAATGGCTCTACGGCCTCCCAAATTCAAAAAGAAAACAAAAGGCCAAGTGGCTCAAACCAAATCCAAATCCCAATCAAATTCCATACCAAATTTAAATACGTACCTTTTGTCGGGCAATTCAAATTTACCTCTTGAAATCAAATCCAATTTCCTTTTCCCCCTTTATAATACCTGCATATCCTGCTTAGCACTAATATCCAACACAATATTCCAAAACATTTTATCGACTTTCTTACAAAATGTCAATATTTATTCATTTCAATATTATCTTAGATTTTATTTGTATTATCAATTTCCCATCTCTAATTTACCATTCCTTTCTTAAGTTAGTATAAACATTTTATATGTCTTTATTTCTCTTTACCTCTTTTAGTTTATACTTATTTCTATTCAAATCGATTTCCACATTACATATGTATTTCATTTATTTTCAACTTTGAATTTTTAAATTTTATCCTTCATTTATAACTAATTTAAGTCACTATGTTAATTAGTTTCGTTTACTAACTTATTTTAGTTTCCAATTCTAAATAGTTTTGTCGTTAACAAAATTTTCCAAAATTTTCAAAAATTTTCTAACTCCCAAAATTTCTGAAATTTTTTGGCACTGTCCCCTTTGTACGGAGGAGCTTTTGCAATTTGACAAAAGAGATAAATATATATACATCGACCCACACGGTCGGAAAAACCAAAAACAGTTCATATTTCCTAATTTTATTTGCGTAGGCGTGCCTTATTTAGCATTTTAAGCAAGCGGTTATTATTTTTAGCAAATAGCACAATCAAATCCAGCCACACGGCTCCTAGGTACCTGTACTTACTCAATTTAAACATGTAAGTGCCAAATATAAGAAGTTTAACATATTTAACTTACGTTAAAACATATGACTTCCAAAAAGAAATTTACACCAAACATTTTCCGCAAGCAATCTATATAGCTTCCATGCTACTTCAACTATTTCAATCAATTTACAACCCATTTTCATTCAATCCGAATTGTTTTCGATCCATTCGTATACAACTTCATCAATTTGAATGGTTTAAAACTCAATCACTTACATTAATCTATTTTTAAGCAAACTGAACTCATATTTAGTTTAATTGCTCTCAAAATCAATTTATTTCACTTCTATCAACTCATAGAATTTTAATTACTTCCATTTACATCCAATGATAATTTATTCTTTGTAATTTGACAAGATCTATGTGAATAAATAAGTACTTGAGTTTTATAATCAATTTTAAATGGATTTCAACTCAATTTATACCCAATTCTATTCCATCTTAAATTTATTCACAATCCATATATCCTCATTTTCATTGCATTTCAAATTTTAATCCATTCACTTGCATTTCATTTTATTAATCAAATTAGTTTATTCAAAACCATTTACAACCTAGGTTCATCTTAATTGCCAATTAAATTTCCCCTTTTATTTTAATCCATCCTCACTCATTTATTTAGCTCAACACATTCCATTTAAATTTTCATTTACCATCCATTTATTTACATTTCATTCCATGTTAGTTTATCCCAAACTATTTTATTTAGCTCAAAGACAATCCAAGCTATTTCATTCAATAACCATTTCTCAACTTATTTAAACTACATTTCATTTGATACTTACTTATTCCATCATTTATTTATTCAATATAATTAGTTTATCTACATTCACTTAAACCATTCTAATAAACTTGAAACATTCTATTTTCCCTATTGTCTCAAGTTATTTCAATTCCTTAATAAATTTTAAATGATTTACAATTATTTATTCTCGAATTCCATTCCATTAATATTACTTATAACTCATCGAATTTTATTTCGATTAAAAATTTATCTTCACTTGATTTAAAACCAATCCAATATTATTAAACTTAATTTTAAGTTGAATTCAATTCAACCCTCTTTCATTCATTAAACTTAAGTCAACTTCCTTCAATTTATTCAAATTTTAAACTTTAGCTCATTTTCATTTTGCAATCAAGTTCTCTTTCCAATTTAACTTGATTTTATTTCAATCCAATCTCATTTTAAATTTGCAATTTCATTTGATTGGTTATTATCGAATTTAACTTCCCAGATTCAACTCATTCAATTTATTACCTGGCTATTTCCCAGGTTATCTTCACTTATTTGGTTTTTATTTGCACATTCAAACCATTGCTATTTTAATCCATTTACATTTTTATTTGATACATTCCCAATTATATTTAATTTGTTAACACTTCAAGTTAAATTTTAATTAATAACTCAAGTTCTGATTCTTGTATTCACTTTTAATTTGCCACCCAATTTATTAACTCACAATTCAACCTCATTCTCAATTATTTTCACTTCATCAACAATTTGAATCAATTTTAATTTATAACTTGAGTTTATTTCCAACTTCATCATAAACTTATAATTCAATTCCATTAACTAATTTATTATCCAATTAGTTCTCCCCTAATTCATCATCCAACACTTGAAATTTTATTCAAAATATCACTCCATTTAATTTTCTTAAGTTCAATATTTATTTTATACTTCAAGTTTGGATCCTCATTTCATTTTTCAATTTATCAAAATATTGACTTTGGGCATTGTATTCCATTTTCAATTTAATAAGTCACAACTTATTATTTTACACAATTCCATTCATCATAAGCTGGAATATGTTCATCTTTTATTTTTTTAACTCAAACCTTCTATTTATTTATAGCCCAAGCATATTTTATTTTCATGGATCTTTAATTCTTTTATAAGTTATTCTGGTTTATTTATTTCAATTCTCATTTCTTATCCAAATTACTTCCCATTTATTCAGGTAAGAATTTAATCTCATTAATTAATTCAATTGAATTCTTATGCCAATTCAATTTTATCTTAACTCGGATTTATTTAACCCAATTCGGTTTTAACTAAATTCAAATACAACTGGATATTATTTCTAGCCTATTCAATTTATTCCAATCCAGTTAAGTTTATTTTTTTTTATTTCCCATCCAAGTTAACTTCATTTCATTTTAAATTTACATTCCATTATTCAAAGCTTATATTTCCTTTCTGTTTTAAAAATCATCTCAATCTATAAGCTTACAATTCATCTCATCAGGATTTTCAAACACCCGGCTTTAGTTTCAAATTATTTTGAAATCTCCAACATTTCAAAATCACACTTCTCAGAAATTTAAACCAATCCTGGTTTTATTCCCAACAAATTTCCTCTGAAATTTTCAAAAACACTCGTTTTTCCTGAACAAATTAATTTGGCAGCAAATCCGTCACTTAGAAACTCGAAAATGAACATCGATGATGCTGCAGTCATCACCGAAGTTATTTTCCAGTGACTAAAGTGAATTCAATGCTATATCACTTTCAAAACCCATTTAAAACAAATTTCCACCCAGAAATACTTCCAAAACAATAATGTTATCATTTATCTTCAAAACACTTCGATAACATTTCCAAAATCTCTGAAATTTTGAATTTCCAAATTTCCAAATTCTGTTTAAATAAATTTTAACTATAATTCATTTGCACAGCTTATGTTCATACAAATTCTCATTTGATTATATTTCAATTCACAAATTACATCTATAATTCATATTTATAAATTTCTTTTTATAATAAATTTATTCCTTCAAACTTTGGTTATATTTCCAATTTCTAATTAAATTTTCACTTAACAATGATAATACTTTAATATTATCATTTCTAACATCCAAGCAACCATATATTAGTCAAACAGTTTACAAAAACTATGCTTTATATCAAAATATGTTTTTGGGTAAAATTATTTCATTCACCCATATTTAAAACAATATCGTGTCGATTTCTCTATTCAAATGTTTAGAAACCCCTTCGATACAGTTGTACGGACTGTGCCGACAAAGGTTCATATGCCACTCAATAAACCAATCAACGCAATATTAAAACAATTTATATTCACTAACAAATACGCGCTCATATTTATTAATACGCTCAAACTCATTATAGAGTACCATAGACTCTATTTTAAATGAGTAATTCCCACCAGAGCCAAGGTTATCACCAACCTATGCTCTGATACCAACTGTAATAGCCCGCAAATCCGTACCCCTTGAGTTTACACTATTCTACAACAATCAACTCAAGTTGCACAGAAATACGAACCATTTGGGTTTAAGAAGAAGAGATAGAAGAAGAGAAAACAAAATCAACATCAGAATCTAACCATCGCAGCGGAATAAAATATAATAGATAATAAATAATCTTTACTCAAAATCAAATACATCTGTTTACATACATTACATCATCAGAGTACATCAGTCACAGCTCACATCAATAACATACAATGAATACACAACAACTCAAACAGCGGAATATATATATAACAAGTACGACTGTACGTATCGTCATCCAGCTCGTCTCCTGAGCTCCACAGCAACATATCCTGTATCCTATAATACTCGGTCTGACCCGAGCATTACAGTTAAATAACACCCGAGTCAGTCTGGATTACCAGCGTGAGAAAATCACACCCAATTGATTATTAAAGTTTCAAAAATCCTTTGAAAACAAAAGCATCTCGTAAGACCACGCCACAAATAAACATGTCGGGTTTTTACCTTACGATAGCTAAAACAATTTTTATAGAAATCCTCTGATATTATAATAGGGTCTACATACAAATACTTATAAAATAGCCGAAATTGTTACATCTATTAAATTCCAGCTACTAGCCACAAAAGTGGGTAATACAAACAAAACTCGTACAAGGCTCGTAGGGAGAATGGATTTCCAACAATGACTAGGCACTGGGGTACCACCTGTCACAGTACGGGGCCTAGATCACCGTACCGAGGACTACTCCCTTCATCCCCTGCAACACAAGGCCGGAACCATTCCTTACTGAACAGTCCCGAACAAGATAAACCCCGTGGTTGGCGCGACCAACCACCCACTAAGCCGAAATATATATAAGGGACATCTAGACAGGGGAATTATCTTGTCCTACTTGGGTATGACCCACCTAACTTGCTGCATATCCCCTGATTTTCAGTCATTCCCGGTTGATGAGGCTTGAGGCTAAGCGTTACCTTTTAGAACGTTTTCACTTAGAATGCCCATCGTCCACCTGACGATGTTTCGCAAGCATTCGTCCATACAAGTCCGTCCCGGGTTCGAACGGAACCGAAGGTACTAATCCTACTACATCCATTTTGGAAATATCCTCAGAATTAGTAGCGACTAGCCCTTGCACTACAATGCTCCATCTTCGAATCCAAATCGTTTTTCGCACGAAACGTACAAATCGGATCGAAGTGGTTTTCGAGAAATTAATCTCGATCCCGGTCTCTTCGAAATGATCAACGCAGTTGGCCAATATTGATAGTCGGTTATTTAACTATCAATTATATTCACAAAACAACCATCAAACAATAATTAATTTCCCCAAATTATTTATTTATCTCAATAATATCTTCACAAGATATATTTCTATTTTCACCCTTTTGAAAACAGTTTTCAAATCATTCTTTCTTCCCAGTATAAACTTTCCCAAGTATTTTCTATCTCCTCTGAAATTACCAAGCACAAAACTAGATTTTAAAAATAATTTAAAACATTTTACTTTGAAATATATACCTTCAAAACATTTAAATTAAACTATTTCAATAATTTGTTAGAAACACATATTAAATGAATATTTGAAAATAAGGTTACTTAATAAATATAAAACTAGATTTATACTTTCAAAAACATAATATTAAGGCATTCTTTGAATAATTACTACTATAATAGGTAAAAAGAAAATACTTACTTAAGAACTTAAATATTCGAAGTAATAAATTTTCAAAAACTTGCTTTTTACAACAACTTTAAAACCTTTAAATTTATTTAAGAATTTACTTTAAAAATGTACTTGGATATCCAAAGAAAAATCTCAACTTCAATCACTTAAATCAATTTCCCAAATTGATTTCAAATTTATCCCCTTTTAATTCAGAATCTATTAATTTCAGATCTCATTTCTTGATTATGATTTTAAGAAACACTTTAACTAAAAATTCCAATTTTTTTTTTTAGATTTCTCAATTACTTCTCTATTCTTTTAAATAGATTTAGACTTTGAATTTTAAAATAATTCTTTATTCCTTTAATTGATATAACTTAAGTTTCAATTCATCAATTTCCTTTTATTAAAAATTACTTTGCTCTTCATACTCGAAGTTATTATTATTTGCATATTCCTTCTATTTCTTTCCAATTCATTCTTAATTTATTCAAACTTTTTATAATTATTTCGCTTACAAATTTACCTCCTTTTAATTTCTTTTCAACAATCCAATTCATATATTTTGGTAATTCATTATACCCGAATATCCAATCAAACCATACATTCAATATTCCAATATAGCTCATCATAGGATATCAAATAATCAAAACAGAGAATATTGAATAACTTAAATAAATGTGAGGGGTCCAGTTGGATCCCTCCAACCTGTTTCCCTGCATCCACAGATGTTAGCACAACATAATATCCATTCCAAAATATACCAGACTAAAGCACATCAATCAATTCAACCATTCAAGCAATTATTTAAATTTAATCATTTAAAATTTAAATTATACTGAGTGAGATTAACTCACCTTTTCTTTTATTTGCTTCCTATTCCCAACCCTGCTTGTCTCTTCAAGATTTAGACCTTGAACAAACATTTACAGTTTAATAATATTTGAACTAATTGTCCAGTCATTTTTATTTAAATTTAATCGACTAATATTTCAGTTGAAATTCATTTCCATTTACAAATTTGTTTAACTATAATTTAATTAACCAGGGATTTTGGTTTTAAACCAATAAATTTTAGTTTTTTTTTTAAACTAATTCCTTTGTTACACTACATATACTCAAAATTTTAATTTATCTAAATTCATAAATATATGTTTTATATTAAGAATCAAAACAAATAAAAATTTTCTTACAGCTTAAATTCATATGTATTAATTTAAAAAAAAACAGCAAATCGATACTTCACTGACTCGACTTCACCTCTAGCTGCTACCTGCATCGTCGCTCCCTGCGCCTATCTAACCCATATGCACTCACCCTCTTCCTCACCGCAGCAGCCATCACCGGCCACCCTACCCAAAATGAATCGCGCTGCCCTCATTTGAAAGCTCAAAAATCGCGGCACAAACCCTTCTTCTCAGCCACAATCGCAATACTTCATCAAGCTATGCCATCGCCATTCGATCGCACGAGTTTTTCCCCCTTTCCGCCACTTACACAGTTGCCGAGCTCCAGAACAAAATTGCGACAAGGTCGCGATTCTGAAAAGAAGTAGGGATCCAGGGGTTCGAATGAAGGCATGAATCTCTTTCGTGATTTCGAAAGAAGTAAACGGAATACAAATCGAATTTTTTCTTTGTTTTTTCTTTTTTTCGAACAGAGATGGAATAAAAAAGGTAGGAAGGGGAAGAGAAAACGCGGCCATGATTGAGTTGACGATGATTTAGAAAGGAAGAAAAGGGGATTTGCGTTCAAAAGAAGGGAGAGGAGATATGAATTTATTCATTTTCTTTGGTTTCCTTCGTTCGACCATGATTAGAAAGAAAAGATAGGAAGCGTACTGGGTAGGTGAGAAAGGGAACAGGATAGGAAAGGAAAAGGGCTTGTTCAGGGAAGATTTCGGCTGGTGATGGCTTAAGTGATAATATACTTATAAAATTTTAAATTAAATTATCGTTGTATTCAACGTGCTTATATATGTATGCTCGCATAACACCTCCAATCACTACGAAAAATGAAATCCGATAATAATTCAATATTACGGACCCATGGAACTGGTTTCATCGAATTCCGCGACTGTGCCTCGGAAGGCTATTTTTAAATTCAATTTAAAACGATATACTCTTAAAACTGAATAAATCGGTGTTAAATTCAAATTTTAAAATTTCTATTATTCTCAGCATCATCAATATAAATTTTTCGAGCCTTCGAATTATTTTTAACCGGCTTAAAATTCTAGATTCAACAATTTACTCAACTCCTAATACTGAAATTCTATTATTTAATTATCAAACAAATAACGATATTTGTAATTCCAGTTAAAATTATTATATTAAATATTTAAAATCAATTAAATATTCCGATTTTAAATTGCTTAAAAATTTCGGGTCGTCACAATCTTCCAAATCTTATTCTCATTTAAGTCATAAAAACTCTAGAAATTAGATTTTAAATAAATGCTTAATCGTACTTGATCTTAAAAATCAAACTTTATTTTATACTTCAAATCATATTTATACAAAGCTTAAACCCGAAAATTACTATATATATATATATAAATAACTAATTCAATATCCCATAAACCATATATATATAGCTTTACAAAACCATAAAAACATTCCAAAATATATTTTATATATATACCGTGGTGCCTGTATAAAATTGTCTACCCGATGGTTAAGTGATACGGATGTTTATCATTTCAATCTGCAGTTTAAAATAAAATGCGGTTGTATATCATTTCGAACCGCAATCCCGAATGAATGAAATGCATAGCAACTTGCAATTAATAAAATAAATCATCCATTCATCCATCAAATCATACATCCATTTATAACAGTCATCATCCAATTTCAAACAATCATCAATATATAACAGTGATAAATAATGGTATCAATTATCAGTTTATACTCAAAATAAATTTAATAACTGTTAATTGGCAGTTTATATGCAAAAATAAACGTAAACTTAACTGGCAGTTAATATGAAATAAAATTTAACATAACTATGCATGGCAGTTAATATGAAATAAATAAATTCTAACTGTCAAATTTATATGCAATAAATAAATAAATTCACAGTTATATTAAATAAATGCGTTTAAACAGAAATAGTGAATAAAACATGCCAAATAGTCATAAAAAATTTTCTACTCATATCTAAAGTCAAATTAACAAACATAAGAAATTTTATAAGTTATAAGTGGGTTAAAACACTCACCTTTTGAATTTAAATCGAATTTAAATCCGATTTAAACCCAAAAATTCGATGGTCTCCAAATCTGTCCAAACCAGTGTTAAAAGATCTAGAATTTTATTACGATCCTAACAAAAAAAATCTCGCGTGAAACGGAGTTCGTAGGAGAAAGTTATACGCATTATGGTGATTGAAATTTCAAAAAAAAAGAAAAAAAGAATAGAAATAAAAGAACATCTTCAAGCGCCACATCATCCCCCTTTCTTTCCCTCTCTCCCTCATGCGTTTTGCTTCCAGATTTTTCTGAGAAGTTTGAATTTTAGCTTTTGATTTGGTTTGTAATTTTTATTTGGATCTAGGATTTGTTTGTCTGCCATTGAGGAGGAGAAGGAGCGGATGAAATTTTACGCGCAGACAAATGAGAATAGGCGGAGGCTAGGGTTTAGCGGGGTATTTATAGATGAAGTTGGAATAGATAGATGGATCCGAATTTAAATGAATTCACAATTTGTCAAATTTAAATTCCAATAATCCATTTATTTGATTTTTAGATCTTATTATGAATAAATGGTCAACTTATCATTCCTATCATTTCTAATTGCAATTAGCTTCAAATTTATTAACCAAACCTCCATATCAAATAAAAATTTATTGCAAAAAAATTAGTGTTTACCTTTAATTAAAGTAAATTCAATAAATTATAAAATCTTATTTCAAATGAAATTTTATACCATTCGTATTCAATTCTCTTTATTAAATCAATCATCATCTTATGTATATATTTAACATTAGTATATATCAATTTACCCCAATTAAATAAAATTTTATTCCCAAATTGATTTACAGCCTAATATAACATTTGAATTTTATTCCCAATTCATACATTACTACCTTAACTAAATTTTACGTTTCCCTTTTAATTTACATTTTCACCTTACGTTACTACATTAATTATCCTTAAAGTAACGTCTATTATTAATAACAATATTATAATTACTTACCATTTTATTTCATAAATTAATCCATTTATAAATATATGCACATCTACAAATTAAGATTCTAAATCCAATTTCTTATTCCATCTAGGTTCCATTTCTTCACTTTATGAATAACTAGCATTTCCTATTCATTTGTTACATCTACTTATATTCACTTTACGAATAGTTTGATATTCCATTTATTACCAACTTTAATTATTGCAATTTATTATCTACATACAATTTGAATCTATTCATTTAATATAACAAATCAAATTTCCATTCACACCTTATTATCAACCCACAATTTATTGCAATTCATTATCTTAGATAGATTTTATACAATTAATATCAACTTTACATTAAATTTCTATCCAATGAATACTTATTCATCAATCAATTCAATATTTACTTTTCTTTCCCTCTATTTGATACTTAACCTAGTATACATTTAATGGGTAAACATAACATTGAATTATAATGCATTTCTCATGCATGCTTCATTTCATATAAATTCCTCTTTATTAACTAAGTCAGATTAACAAAACAAAATATTTTTTTTATTTCAATCGATTACCAGTCTAGACTTAATATATTAAATAAACGGTTAACCTAAAACGATTGTTACCCCTTTAGCATTCAAATTCACTTACGACTATTATTAACACAATGTTGCCATTTGATTTATATATATTTAAATAAATTATATGAATGGGTAAAACTTTAAAAATTATCTTACCTGCAAATTTACTCACAAACATCCTAAATTACCAACTTGCAATTTATTTTTAATTACTAAATTTGCATTGATTATATCAAGTTGAGATTTAATACGTATTATTTCCTAAAATAAATAAATCTTTGGATTTAAATTCCCAAAACCATAAATTATATCCTACCATAAATCTATGCTTTTATTATTTTACGTTCACACTCCCGTTACCCTATAATAAATCACCAAGTAACGATATCCTAAACTAACATTAATTTATATATCAATCCTTATAACTCAATAAATTTGTCAAATATGAATAACCTTAACAATACTTACACATATTATCTTACTTACAATAATATAATATTAAACGTTGAATTTCATTTATTTTGCAATACTTCAATTCAATTAATAAATACCGCTCCTATACTTAAATCTATATTAACAAATCGTTAGATTTGGATCGATAGAAATCGGTTTACCAAAGCTTACGTACACATTACGTAAATAAACGACTATATAAATTTGCCACCTATTAGCTCTAAATTTTATTCTTAAGTTTGTATCAATTTAGATTATACTTCCATCTATAATGCAAATCTAAATCTCCTCTAACTGCATAAATTAGGGCAATCTATTGCAATTGATTTCCCATTAAACTTCATAAATTAACAAATTGAAACCTAAATAAAAATGTTTATTTATTTAAAAATCTTGTTGTTTAATTGAATTGACCATTCACGGATATAATTTACATTGTTCTCTAATTATTACTTAAATACATCACACAACGTTAAATCTATATTCAATACGATTTGTTACCAAAATCAATTTAACGAAAACAGTTACGCCCATAAAATTTCTCTTCATTCATTAATTGCTAATTGTTATTCAATTAAACCCATTCATTTGATTTCCCTATTATGCATCAATTATAAACCCATCATCTTAAAGGTGATGTCTACATTTTATACTATAAATTTACCCCTTTATATTCCAATATCAATGAATGCTCACATACAAATTTAGATTACTCCAATTAATTATTCCATTTAATCCATTAATTACTAACTTTAATTATTGAAATTTGATTGTCTAACATACAATTTGAACCTATTTCCAAATTTTCATTATTAATTAACCCTTACAATAGTTTACAAATAAAAGGGATTGTATTAAATAAATTATTTATTGTCCTGCATTTCTTTATTTCACCCATCTACATTCAATACCCATAATCAATATTTTATTTCATTGTTAAATCCAATACTTGCATTACTTTACTTATTCTAACTTATATCCAATGCAACAATTTCCACTATTTCTATTAATTACAATATATAGTTAAATTTGTAAATTCTAATTTCCCTTGGTACATCAAATTTCACATACCCTTTCATATAAATAACTAAGATTTTTATTCCTTTCTAAATTTAAATTAAAAATCCTATTAATTATATTCATTTTAAACATCGAATTTACATGGGTCGTTACACTCGGTTTCAAGGCTACGAGGTACACCCTCCAGAATTTCGATCCTATGGGTAGAGATACTTGATTTCCGGGCCACAAGTTTACCCAATTGATTTACCAAGGCTACAATCACACCTTTTCTCTTTTGATTGATTTCCAAGGCTACATTTACACCTTTTCTCGCTTAATAGATTACAAAGTAGTCTATAACTCTGAATAGCACTGAGAATCTTGTAGAGATAGTGATAGAGAATCAAACTAGAATTAATCGAGTATGATTCAGTGTTGATTCAGGCGGAGTAATGATAAGAATACGTATTAAGAAATGAGGAAGAAGAAGAGGAGTGAAAACCAGAAAATTATGATTGAAAATTCGTTGAAACTGACCCCTATTTATAGAAGAACAACAGCCATGACCATTCATGAAGAGTTATGGCAAGTAGACACTTCTTTTGAAATTTGAATTTTTGAATCAAACTGTCACCATGTCGACAGGGTCATGCTAGGCATGTCAACATCCCAAAGGATTTTTTGGAGTTTTTGATTTTCTTTGAAAATAACCTTTATCTTATATAAAAACTATTTTAAACTTTATAAATATACTTGACTATAGTTAAAATTCATAAGTAAATATAATGAATAATATACATAGATTTTAACTATAATTTTATATTTAAATCTAAGTATAAATATTTAAAAGTTAAATGTATTATTTAAAAAGATAGTTTAAAATCAGGAGTAATTTGACTTTGAAAATAAAGATGTTTTTGAGGCTAAAATTATTTAAAATCAAGATCGAGGGTTTTGAATCTTTTAAAAGGAAAGTTTTGAAAACATTTTGAAAACAGGATATAATTTTCAAAAATCATTTTGAATAAAAGTTAGCGGATACAAAACAATGTTCTACTAGATTTTTCGTAGGTTCCATCCTACTTAGGGTTCCATCCCTTTAACGGGCTCGAAGTAGATTCCATTCTACAAATAAATTGGATTTTAAGATGCCAGTGCTTTTCTATGAGTTTTAACAAAAATTCCTAATAATAAAAAAATGCTTATCCTTGAAATCTTGAACTTTTGCAGTCTCGATACTCATGAGTCTTCTACCTTGATATTTTATCTTGATATCTTGAATCTTTATACTGTACAGTCTTCATTCTTAGTACCTGCATGGTTAAATCCTCCATACACATATATATCTAAACTTATAATGTTAGTATTTATATTTTATAATCTATTCTAAGGTTGTTGTCATCAAAACCATCATCTCACGGACTAACAATTTCCCCCTTTTTGATGATTACAACCTTTATTTATAAAATATTATTTCTATCCTAATAACTCCCCCTAAAACTAACAACTCCCCCTTAATCTATACCTAACTATCCTATTTTATATTTCTCCCCCTTTGTCATCAACAAAAACTTTATCTAAACTAGATAACTCCAAACTATATAACTCCCCCTAAAACTATTACTCTATGACATGTGATTATAATGATAGTGTTATCATAAATAATCAACACTTAAGTCTAATACTTAAACATAGTCCAAAACTATTAACTATCCTAACTAAGAATTCACAATAATACTTACAATAAAAACACATATAAGAACACAAGTTATTTATTACGTATATGGTTGTATTTATATTTGCGTTTGGAAAACATAAAAGCACAAATAACAACGGAAGGAAAGAGAAGAAACTAATGTGTGTTTCTGAACATAGGAGATCTATGAATCGAACAGTTTGGATAATGGAAACAGAAATTTCCACGTTGTTCGACAAGATTCCCATTTTTATCCAAACACGCTTCTCCAACACACTGCTTGGTCATCATCCTCCTCGTGTGCTTCTTCCATGGGTTCTTCTTCTTCTTCTTCGTCGCTGGCCTCTTGTTTTTGATTGAGTGAGGAGTCTTCATCGATCAAGATAGGGTTGGCCTGGTTGTTCATTAGGAATTTTTGCAAATTCCTAAGAATCTTGCCTTGCCTTTCTTGTTCCTTTGCCATACGAAGTTAAGTTACTTGAATTTCAGTTAACATCTGAAGTACATCAATCATAGACTCCTCTATTTTCGTTACACGAGCAAGAGTAGTGCATTGGAATGGACCAGAAGTAGGAGAGCGAAATGAGAAAGTTGATTTTATGTTTGATTTTGAGGAGAAGCCATGATTTTATTTATTTCAGAAGAGAGAATGAAGAGAAACGGAGAGAATGAATGAAAAGTCGAAATTGAGAAGAATATATAACTAAATTTTTGAATTTTGGTGGGAAAACTTTAAAAAAAATCAAAAACGTTATATGTCGACATGTATACCTAGGGGATGTCGACATGGTCTTTTTAAAATTTAACTCTTTGATTTATTTTGATGCCAATTGTTAATTATACTTGTTATTTATGTTTTATATTTCAATTATAGAACAAATTCCTAATTCTCTTCTTAATTCAGTAAATATTGATTCATTTAAAGGTTTGGTTAAGATATCAGCAATTTGATTTTCAGAATTGATATAATCGAGAGTAACTACTTCCTTGCTTATATTATCTCTGAGAAAATGATGTCTGATATCAATATGCACTACACCACAAAAGGCTTTTAACAGCGTTTGATAAACGCTGTAATACGATACAACAGCGTTAGTTCAAACGCTGTATAACGACATGATGTCGTATATACAGAACTTACAACAGCTTTTTGGTAAACGCTGTTGAAACATCACTTTGACAGCGTTTTGTACAAGCTGTCAATAATGTTTTTACAGCGTTTTCAAACATGCTGTATTATGTTTCTACAGCGTTAATAATTTAGTTGTCGGAGATGTTTTAATTCTACTTTAACTGTTTACAACAGCTTTTTATAAACGCTGTTATTGAATCATCATCTATTTCGACAGCATGTACTACACGCTGTTATTGACTATTTAAAGATAATTACAGCACGAATTGAACGCTGTTGTTTCTTTATTGACAGCATTAATCAGCCGCTGTCTTCTATTTATATAACAGCTTTAATATTCCACTCTATTTTTGAATATTCCAGAACTATATTTTGAGTATATTCAAGCAACTAGTATATATAACATGTTCTAATAACTATTAATTAGTTACATAAACTAGTTAAGACAATATTAATAAACAAAAGACATTCATAAACCAAGTTTCAATAATATCCATAAACAAAAATAACAAAGTAAACCAAGTTGCCACAAATTCTGTTAAACAAACACGTTATATGTTAAACAAAAATATAATATCAATACAGCAAGTCCGCACCAAATGCCTGCACAAATACAACCTGTACACATCTGCACTTCATCAAATATCTCCATCTCAACTCACATAGCCACATAGCAAGCTTCTGTATAATCATACAACTGTGCATATAAATCTCACATTAACTTCCACCACCTCTGCTTTTCTCTCTGCTTTCTACATATCAGTTCCTCTCTGACATCATTTCATATATCACCACCTCCTTATTTATCACCAATCTTTGCTACTGCCATCAGACATAACCACTACATCATCATACGTCACTGCTACTACAAAATTCTCTTCTGCAAACAACATCACCACTATCATCACCCTCCTCTACTTCTACCACAACACACATTACATTGTCACAAAATTACCCACCAGTTCACATCAAATACATCACCTTCATCTCTATACCACAACAGCAACACCCCCTCTGCCATATACTGTGCACATCGTCAGCCACTATTATCCTCCTTTTGCCACTACTATAACTTGCCGCTTAATCAACCTGCACATCATATAAACAAGTTTCATTTGCCCACCACTTCTCCAGTTCACATCTGCTTCCACTTTCATCTCCTCATCTCTATAATCACCAACGAATCTGCAAACACCCAAAAACCACTGCGACCTCTGAACCACCAGAAAACACTCGTCTGAATCGAAATCAACCACCAGAAATCTCCACTACAACAACTCTGCCACTTCCTCCCACCACCGCAATTTCCTATATCTACTCAAATCTCCTAAATGACCCTCGCCCAAACCCCCACTCCCTCGTTAACAAACAGCAACCAAAAATCTCGTAAAATCATGATTACCAGGCCGCGAGACCCGACCACAAATTGAGCACAAATTTTTAGCACAGAAAATCAGCAGTTATTACATTTTAAAGTAAAGCAAGTTTTATAGATTATTACCGCAACTGTACATGCTCTGTCATGCTGAACAGGTCTTCTATTCCTGACCATAGTAGCAAATCAATCACCATATGATCTGGGAAAACAAATAAACATGTTATTCAATAGCTTAATAGAATCAGCTATAGATGAACCGCTTCGTATGTTAATGCAGTACTTAGAATATGGTAATGTGTCACGGTTTACATTGCGTACTTGTTATAAGAAGTATGAATGAAGAAGTGTGTGGTAAGACAACTAAATGAAAAGATGTCTACGTTGAACATTTATATTTGATAATATCAAACTTAGCAGGTACGCGTATTAATAGTGGAGGCGTTTTAGTACACAGAACTAATAGCTTGAAATATGTAGTAGAGATAGGGTATGAGGAACAAAGATTTATAACCCAAATGGCAAACCTAAATTTTTGCCCACCATTTAGTGTTTACGGCAGCCCATCGAAAGGAATTTTCTTTTGGCAATAATATGGCAGATATATAGGAGTGAGAACAGCATGAGTTGGATGGGAAAATCAAGTACTCGTTAAGGTACGTACAAAAGATATTAATAATTATTCACATGGCTTGTGGTAAACACAGACTCCATGATGAGTTATCACAGAGATTTTACAATTGCCTAAAAATATATCCCTCTTACATAAAAAATTTGCAATATATTTGTTGTACAGGTAATCATAACAATATCGGGAACCTTGGAGATACCACTCAACCCTTTTATAGCAGGTATAAATGCACGAATAGAACAGGTTTATGAAAGGCAGATTACGGATGTGGAGTAAAGTAAACCAGGAGGGAAAAATGGATGGAGATGAAATACAACAACCTGGTATTGAGATCAAAAGGTAGGGATGGTGGGGTGAAGTATGTGGGATGTAAACCTCTAGGTTAAGGTATTATAATTGGAAATTAGGTACGGTATTAACTAACCTCAAACTGTGCGGATGTATGTTTGAAGTGCATATGGAACATCCATTGCGGGCAGTAACAAACTGGAGAAGTAAGCGAATGAAATTTTGTTGCATGAGGATGGCATCGAAATTAATTTTTTTAGAGCGGGATGGGTTGGTGAAAACAAAATGAAGTGATTCTGCACAAGTATTAACAGTATACCAAAAACTTCATTATCAATCAAAATACAACTTATTATTACAAAAAATGTAAAAACATTTGGGTAAAATACTGAACGATTGAATAATGTTTCCTGTATACTATTCTAAACTAGATTCATGCCTTATAAACATGCAGATATTTAATTTAGATGAGTAACCAATGTACCCAAAAGATACCTTACTAACTCGGTTACCAAAACTTTGAAGTTTGAAGACTAAGTGGAAGGTTTTATCAGTTTCATTTCTTGCTAATTAATCTCAAAACCCAGTATTCTAAAATATCCTTCACCTGTGTAACTTTAAACTTTAGTCATGCAGGTTAAATTTTAGTGAACCAGCAAAACTAATTACAAGCATCATTGTACACTGGAAAGTAACAGTTCTAATTACCAAGTCAACTGTCTGTAAAATTTCTTTAACAAAAGATATATAGTAAATATACTCATGGAAGACAAAGCAGGTCAGAATTTAAGCAACGATGTTTCACTAGATTGATTCAGTTAGTGAATTACAAATTCAAAAGCTGTTAAAAAATTACAAGTGGTAGAGCTACTACAGAGTTCCTAACCACTTTTTTCTCCCTATCCTAAAGACATTTTAAGAAGTCAATAAATTAATCTTGTCAGTAAATTTTCAAATATACAAATGAACACATCCTTACAAATAGTTATTTTGGATGATCTATTGAATATACGACGAGTAGAAACTTAAATCAGTTATTATTACCAAATTTATTTTGGATTCTAATGGAGTGGAGGATGATCTCATCCTTGCAAAAAGTTCTTGAATAAAAGAAATATCATCCTTCAACAACTGAACCATCTACAAGCAGGAAAAGATTATAAGAGACAATTCGAAGTTTAAGTTGATTAGACATGAGTGCAAATCCTTACAACACCATTGTTTGTGTGGATAATCGAATTAAACTAGTCATTGTAGCATCATTCAATACTCTTAGAAAAATCACATCCTATAGAATGTGCAGATTTGATAAAGAAATTGAAAATGTGAATGCAGTTATGTGGTTACAAAGTAAGATATATATACCTTTATACAACCAACTCTATATGTCTGATGAATTTTAAGAAGTACTGTTGGATCTTTAATAGGAATAGCTTGTGATAATGGTCAAGTTCTCAGCTGATTAACATTTAGGGAACCACTTTTTGAAAGAAAAGGAAGAAAACAAAACAATACCTCCTTGAAAACCACATGATCCTTAAGGAAAGCATGATACTGCTTCTTATCGGATACTCAGGATCGTCTGTAAAATGACAAACCAAAAAAGTTATGTTAATCGTATAAACAATGAAACCGGATGTAATATGATAAGGCATGGAACAGACTATCAAATCAATTTGTGTAACCTAACATAATTGTCAGCATATGGGTTTGATCAAAATTTAGTAATTTACTTTCCAAATTTGAAGTTGTGATTTACTACTGAAGTGGTTAAAAACTTCTGATGAATGCTCAAAAGACAACATTCATGTTGTGAAGATAAGAATTCCCATAACTACATTAAGTCAACAGAATGGAAAAATGTAGAAAAAATAATTGTCGTAGTAAGTATTCTTGATCACATCAATGTGGAAGCACATACAGAACGATGCTGCACTCATTTAAATGCAAGAGGCGGCTTTCAATATTCAATAATCAACTCGAAGGACATGCATACTTGTACCCAAATTATAATATTACTGCTATACAATGAATATAGCAAAATCTGTTCTCACATTTTATTTTTTACACCTATTTTGTGTCAGTATGAAACAACAGATTGTTATATATAATTGTGTCATACATATAGAAAATATAAACAGACAAATTTAAAACAAGATATTTGGTTAGTTATATAGCGAATCTCTTGGTTAATTATATAAGAGGTTTTTGCGTAGTTTGAGGTTTAAGGGATCCATAGTCGTCATTTCTTACCTAGTCATTCCATGCGGCCATTTTCGTCTTCTTGCCATGACTCTCTTGCAGGTATTCATATTTAAATTAATTCGGGGGAAATAGGGGAGAAAAACAAATAAAACTAAAAAAACAGGTTTGCAAATCAGAAAAAGTAGACATTGACCAAGCAGGTGTAATTTCATATTTTGCCTTTGGATACAAGGAGAAGAATAGATAGTAGTAAAATGATTTGGCCACAAAAATGAAAGGAAAGCCTAGATTTGGCAGTAAAATTATCACAAAATTGATGCTTTATAGTTGCAATCTGACAATACCAAGTACATTTATAGAATTAATTTTTTGTGTGTAATTAATCGACAGGCGATACGTTTGATTTCAAATGTAATAATAGGTTATACAGGAGACGAATCTTATAAACTCAAATCATGGATTCGCAACCATGAGGATTTGATTATATGAAAGGCATGCCTAGATTCGGCCATTGCAGCTTTAGCATTTCAAAGAACTCTTCAATAATTGTTAATAGGATGAGCTTAATGACATACATATAATATTTCAATGGTACAGAAATAATATTTACCCCCCGTTGTCCATGTATTAAAAGAAATACTATTTCCCCGATTCTTAAAGAAACGTGTTTCCTGGAACTTTATTACTAAACTTTTAATATTCTTTTGTGTTGTACTAACCATTTTAAAAACATGGAAATAAGCTGGTGTTATCAATAGGTAAATAAAAAATCTAGTAAATATTGAACTGCATGTAATCACAATAGAACCAAAGATCACCTAAATAGCAAACAGTTGGCATTTTTCCCAAATAAGAAGAAGAGCAGCAAAAGAGAACCAAAGCACTAATTATGAAAAGCCTACACATAGAAAGAGAACAAAAACAAAACAAATGAGCATGTAAAAAAGGCACATGGTATAATAGTAATGTGAATTCTTACAAAAGGTTTGTCAGTAATTAACCTTGATGTGCACTAAAAAAATTTCCTTTAAAACCAATCAAAGTTCCTTTAAAAGATTTAAGTGAAAGTGAAAACAACGGATAAAAATATTATGAACATGATACAGTTTGTTTAGTATATGACAGAAAATTAAATACATCGATGTTAAAAGAAAGAAAAACTAAGTGGTAATTTTTGTAATTTAATAACTATAAAGATCTTATAGACGCAATGACATTCGGTAAATGTATACAAAAAGAAGCAGATATGATCAGCAACCCTGTAGTAAATACAATAATTAGATGGGATACCAGGATACCAAGTTGGTAACTAAAAAGTTTAGCAGAACAGAACATGGAGTTGAAAAGCACAAGCAAATAAATTTAAATGATAATAAATCTCTTCAAAGAAAAAAGAGAACTTCCAATCCATGTCCATGATGATAAACTTAAATGATAATAAACTTAAATTGAGGATCGACATGAAGTTAATTACCTCATGTCCATCCTCAATTTAACATCATGTGGCTCATTTAAATTATTATTTTCATCTATTTAGGAAGTTTACCTCATGCCCATCCTCAATTCACAATCCAATCATAATTAAAATAAGACAACTTTCCAAGTAGACGAAAAACACAATTTAAAATCAAATTTATTCATTCACTTACATTTCATTCACCTCTTCTCCATACATGTATAGAATCCCTATAGAGAAAAAAAGATTAATAGAGAAGATCGTTTAATAATCGTGATAGCACATGGATTGAGTTGTCTACCTAAGAGCAATCTTATTACGGATACATTGCCAAGTTTGGTGTTTTGAGAAGGGACCAAATTACTCAAATAAAGCAAACTTCCAGTTAATGGTTGTAAATGACAGTCTCTTACCGAGTATTCATGAGCTTTACAGGATTAAATATTCAAGCAAAAATAGTTCTGTGCGTTAACTTATTTGCTAAAGGTTGAGGATGAAATATTGTTTAGTGGTAATGGTAGAGAGATTCGATGGTTGTAGCATTGAAAGAGCTCATTCTAGGTTATAGTAACGCTAGCCTGATACCGTACTTCAAAAAGTAGTGCTTGAAATCAAAATTCAAGTACTTATGATATTACATACCGCTAGTTTTATTAAGCCAGCATGATTACATACTGAAACCGTTAACTACTAATACACACTAATTGTAAAATGATACGAAACTCAAATCTACAAATTGAAACAGGGTAGTAAGGCAATTATAAACATACAACTAAAGGTTTAAGTTATATGGACTATAGCAGCCAGCTCTTGCCATCCACCAAACATCAAATATTGAATTTCACTTGAACAGCACCCTTATAACTGAGGCTTCTTTATATGGAAATATAAAAGGAGAAATACACAATGTAATCTAAAATAAGTTGCAGTCTTGTCAGATTAAATAGGCTAAAAAATGTTGCTACTTCAATTTATTGTTATAACGATTGAATGATTGCAATTTAGAATGACTGCAGTCGTGATTTAGTAGCATAAGTCATTTTAAATGTTTGGATGCAAAATATATATAATACACACAGCACTGTTTAGAAACGCTAAAAAGGGTATCCAACTTAGGACAACACTTAAGGAAATTAAACCAAACAGACATCACATTCTGCCTCAAAATATTGGAACAAAAGAATCATTTTGTAGTTATATAAATTTCAACATTTATATATACTTAATATTACACACAGTAAAAAAAATCGAGGAAACTGATCTACTATTGTCAAGCTGCTGCAAAACAATGAAATGGATACAATGTCTATCTTAGTATCATCAAGCAACTTTTCTAAGTGTTTCTAATGTCCAAAACATACAAGTCTTTTGGCATTCTTGGTTCATATGAAAATAGTTAGATATAATAAACTTAAAAATATAACTATAATAACAATGATTAGGCATCTTGCCACTCGAATTGGTGATATATATACCCAACAGAGGTTAAAACAAGTGCAGCATCAACAAGTAGAAATTGCAGTTTTTTGACAGCCAACATCCCTGAGAAAAATAATATTCTTAACAATCCTTACGATGCTCTCATAGTTAACTTAATTTTAACAGGTGTAGGTAATTTGCTAGTAATGCTAAAACCCAACTTACAAAGTGCTGCAACCATTAAAAGAGTCTTGAAACAGATGGAAGATAATTCTAATTTAGCTATCGATGCAGTGGAAACAAAGCTTTTTTTGGAAAAGGGGTTGAAGAATAAAATTCATATCTTATAGGAAATCAATGTACAAAATGCAAATCTTCCTATAAAATACCTTAGCATTCCATTCTCTTCCAATACATTGAAAACACTGGATTTTGGGGATTTGATAGACAAATTTAACAGAAGATTAACCGATAATCTTAATAAACTCGTTAACATCAATTTATCAACAAAACCGATCCAACAAATTTTGATTTAGGGCAATCGAAGAAACACATGCTGAAATAACAAAATCGAAATTGAAGGATGACTAAACTAATTGAAGAACCCATTTTAAACCTAAATAAAATCGATGAATAGCTGAAAATAAGTACTTGTAGAGGGAGAAGCTAGCGGTGATGATTTGGATTTGAAATCGAAAGAATGGTGAAGGGAGATGTCTGAACGATGAAGCGGCAGTGATGAAGGCGGATTTCGGTGATTGGAAGAGAGGTTTAATTCGGTTTTAGGTGTTGAAGGTGCTAACGAGATGAAAGGCTGAGAAAGGTAAATAGGCGAGGTGAAAAACTGAGGCGGCAACATTTTATTATTTAGGTTTTCTCAGTGTTCACACGTAAAAAATTTCCCTCCAAGATTTTCGTCCACGGCAATCAAGGGAGCAACGCTGAGAATACCTGCTGTCAAAGGTGTTTTTTCTTGTAGTGATGTTTTGTTCGAGCATGTTGAGTAGTATTTTTGGCTAAACTTATCGCACTCGTATTGTCACAATAAATTGGAGATGTTGAGAAATTTAAACCAAAATCTTTTAAGGTTTGTTGCATATATATTACTTGAGAACAAGCCAAAGCAGCAGAAATATACTCTGCTTCAGTTGTTGATAAAGAAACTGTGTTTTTCTTTTTACTAAGCCAAGAAATCAGAGAATGCCCCAAAAAGTGACAAGTCCCACTTGTACTTTTTCGGTCTGATTTACAACCAGCATAGTCAGCATCACAGTAAGATATTAAGTCAAAAGAATCATTTTTAGGGTAGAATAAACCATAATCAGACGTGTGTTTAACATATCTTATTATTCATTTCACGGCTTTTAAGTGAGTCTCTTTAGGTTGGGATTGATATCTGGCACAGAGACAGACAATATGCATGATATCAGGTCTACTAGCAGTAATATAGAGTAATGAACCAATCATTCCTCTGTATAATTTTTGATCTACGTCTTTCGAGAGATCTTCTTTACTAAGGTACTCATTAGTTGCCATGGTAGTGGGTTTTCCACTCGCAGTGGTCAAACCAAATTTACTAATTAGGTCTTTAGCATATTTTTCTTGACTAATAAAGATACCATTATCTAATTGTTTTATTTGTAATCCTAAAAAGAAATTTAATTCACCCGTATGACTCATCTCAAATTCTTTTTTCATTATTTCAGAAAATTCTTTATTCATTTATTAGTTGAACCAAAAATGATATCATCTACGTAAACTTGTACTAGCTGAATATCATTTTTATTTCTTTTAATAAAAAGAGTATTATCTACTTTACCAATTTCAAAATTAGATTGTAATAAATAAGATCTTAGTCTATCATACCAGGCTCTAGGAGCTTGTTTTAGACCATATAGTGCTTTTTTAAGTTTGTAAACTTGATTTGGTAATTTATCATTTTCAAAAAGTGTTGGTTGTCGACATATACTTCTTCTTTTACAAATCTATTTAAAAAGGCGCTTTTAACATCCATTTGAAATAATTTGAAATTATTATGATTTGCGAAAGCAAGTAGAATTATAATGGCTTCTAATCTTGCTACGGGAGCAAAGGTTTCATCAAAATCTATTCCTTCTTCTTGACAATAACCTTGAACGACTAAACGAGCTTTATTTCTAACTACCTCTCTTTGTTCATTCATTTTATTTTTATAAACCCATTTAGTTCCAATTATAGTTTTATTTTCTGGTCTAGGAACAAGTTCCCAACCGTCATTTCTAGTAAATCAATTTAATTCTTCTTGCATAGCCAAAATCCATGAATCATCAGTTGATTCTTCTATTGGATTTTTGGGATCAATAGTTGATATAAAAGCTACAATACTCATTTGACTTAGTTGATTCTAGTTTTAACAACAGATTGCATATCTCCCAGTATATTTTCTATAGGGTGATCTTTTAAAAGTTTTGTCCTTTTATTAGGATGATCAATTTCATTATTAGTTTCATTAGGTTCTTGATTTTGAATGATTAAATCCTCTTCATCATTTGTATCTTCAAAATTTTTGAAATTTTCATCAAATGAAACATGCATTGTTTCTTCAATGGTATTAGTTTTTAATTAAACACTCTGTATGCTTTACTTCTATTAGAATATCCGATAAAGATACCTTTGTCGGATTTAGGATCAAATTTATATAAATTATCTTTTGTATTTAAAATAAAGCATTTACTTCCAAAAATTCGAAATAAGATACCTTAGGTTTCTTTGAATAAAGAAGTTCATAAGATGTCTTATCAGTTAGAGGTCTAATTAAAGTTCTATTCAAAATATAACAGGCGGCAGCAACTGCTTCTGCCTAAAAATTCTTTGGTAAATTACTATCTGTAAGCATAGTTTTCGCACACTCTTGAATCGTCCTATTTTTACATTCTACTACTCCGTTTTGTTGTGGAGTTCTCGGAAATGAAAAATTGTGAGTTGTTCCCTTTTTGTTACAGAATTCCTCAAACCTTTCATTTTCAAATTCACCACCGTGATCACTTCGAATAGTTATAATTTTTAGAGAAAATTGATTTTGAATTCTTTTGAGAATGTCTTAAAACATTCAAAAGTATCACTTTTATGTTTCAAAAATATTGTCCATGTAAATCTAGAATAATCATCTACAATTATAAAGACATATCAACTATGATTTATTGATAAAATTTGAGATGGACCAAATAAATCAAGATGAAGTAATTCAAGAGGTTTTGAAGTTGAAATCATATCTTTTAACTTAAAAGAATTTTTTCTAAGTTTTCCTAATTGACAAGCATCACATAAACTATCTACTTTAAAATTCATTTTAGGGAGACCTCATACTAGATCATGTTTTGATAGTCTAGATAGGAGTTTGAAATTCAAATGCCCAAATCTCTTGTGCCAAATCCAAGGGTCACTTGTATTTGCCAACAGACACAGGTTATCATTTGAAACTTTCATACTAAGAATATATATATTCTTTTTCCTGACTCCCTCAAATATAATGGTTGAATTATTATCTTCAATGTGACATTTATCTTTTTCAAATTTAATTTTATAACCTTTATCACATAGTTGACTTATACTTAGCAGGTTATGTTTCAGATTCTTAACTAGCAAAACATTAGTAATAGTAGGAGTTTTAGAATTACCGACTTTGCCGGTGCCAATCACATATCCTTTTGAATTGTCTCCAAAGTTAACCAATCCTCCGTCTTTGTATATTATATCAAACAGTATATCTGGATTGCCAGTCATGTGTCTAGAACATCCACTATCAAGTATCCATTTGTTCTTTCTGATCTGCACAATTTGTCCGCTGTAGATTGATTCATCAACACCTATAAAGCATGATTCCTACACATCAAACAATTTTGGTTGATAACTTGAATTTGAATATTGATTATATGCAGACTTATGAAACAATGATGATTTGAATACTTCTAAATTAGTATTAACGAATATAGCCATTTTAAAAACTTTTCAAAAATCAGATTATGAAACTTTGAAAACCTTGCTCTGATACCAATTGTGAGAAATGCGGATTACGGATCTTAAGGCTAAGATTAACACTAGAGGGGGGTGAATAGTGTTAATCAAGAATTACTAAATCTTTTTAATTTATGTTAATTTAGACACAAAAGTATGCAATATACAGACACAAATATGATCACAGAAACAATCACAGATGCAGAAATAAAATAAAAGCAGTAAAGGAAAGAACACACCGGATTTTATACTGGTTCGGAGTTACCCTACATCCAGTCCCGCAACAAAAGTACGGATTTCCTTTCAAAAGCAATTGTACAATTACACCCTCGGTTTCAAGGCTACGAGGTACACCCTCCAGAATTTCGATCCTCTGGGTAGAGATACTTGATTTCCGGGCTACAAGTTTACCCAATTGATTTACCAAGGCTACAATCACACCTTTTCCCTTTTGATTGATTTCCAAGGCTACAAGCACACCTTTTCTCGCTTAATAGATTACAAAGAAGTCTATAACTCTTAATAGCACTGAGAATCTTGTAGAGATAGTGATAGAAAATCAAACTAGAAGTAATCGAGTATGATTCAATGTTGATTTCGGCGGAGTAATGATAAGAATATGTATTAAGAAATGAGGAAGAAGAAGAGGAGTGAAAACCAGAAAATTATGATTGAAAATTCGTTGAAACTGACCCCTATTTATCGAAGAACAACAGCCATGACCATTCATGGAGAGTTATGGCGAATAGGCACTTCTTTTGAAATTTGAATTTTTTAATCAAACTGTCACCATGTCGACATCCCAAAGGATTTTTTGGTGTTTTTGATTTTCTTTGAAAATAACCTTTTTCTTATATAAAACTATTTTAAACTTTATAAATATACTTGACTATAGTTAAAATTCATAAGTAAATATAAAGAATAATATATATAGATTTTAACTATAATTTTATATTTAAATCTAAGTATAAATATTTAAAAGTTAAATATATTATTTAAAAAGATAGTTTAAAATCAGGAGTAATTTGACTTTGAAAATAAAGATGTTTTTGAGGCTAAAATTATTTAAAATCAGGATCGAGGGTTTTGAATCTTTTAAAAGGAAAGTTTTGAAAACAGGATATAATTTTGAAAAATCATTTTGAATAAAAGTTAGTGGATACAAAACAATGTTCCACTAGATTTTTCGTAGGTTCCATCCTACTTAGGGTTCCATCCCTTTAACGGGCTCGAAGTGGATTTCATTCCACGAATAAATTGGATTTTAAGATGCCAGTGCTTTTCTACGAGTTTTAACAAAAATCCTAATAATAATAATATTAATAAATTCTTATCCTTGAAATCTTGAACTCTTGATAGTCTCGATACTCATGAGTCTTCTATCTTGATATTTTATCTTGATATCTTGAATCTCTATACTGTACGGTCTTCATTCTTAGTACCTGCATATACATATATATATATATATCTAAACTTATAATGTTAGTATTTATATTTTATAATCTATTCTAAGGTTGTTGTCATCAAAACCATCATCTCACGGACTAACAAAACCATCCTACTTTATTCTGAAATCTCCACCACATACACAGTTGTTAAAGTGGTTTTCGTATTGGCAGAGAGTATGACAATATTCGATCCTGACTTCTTTAACAAACAAATGCTTATTTCACACCGGATGGTTCTTTTAAATTTCCAAAACCGATTCTCAATTTATATCAAAATATCATATTCCTAAAACCCCTTTCGAAATTATATTCATTTCGAAAACATATTCACTTTCAAAAACGTATCACATTTGAAATTATATCACTTTCAAAATCATACTTACGAAATAGGTAAAATCTCATTTCAAAATCATCATATTCAATCAAATATGTCATTTAAATTCCAACTTAGGTTATAACATCATTTAATCGTATTATCCTTAAAAATCAAGGATTTAAATATGAAACTTCCGCTTTACAATACCTGAAATTTAGAAAATAGTTTAGATAGTTTAAAATAGATTAAAATAGTTTTAAATAGTTTAAAAATAGATTAAAATAGTTTAGGTGGATTTAAGATTGTTTAATTTTGATTTAAAATAGATTAAATAGATTTTAAATAGATTAAATAGATTTTTAAATAGATTAAATACTTTTAAAATAGATTACATAGATTTAAAATAATTTAAAAATGGATTAATTAGGTTGAAATAGATAAAATTGTATTATATACATTAAAATAAATTAAAATAGTTTAAATTGATTAAAATAGCTTAAAATAGTTGAAAATAGCTTAAACTAGTTTAATAGTTTGAAAATCTTAATAATTAGGATTTGAAAATAATATATTTTAAAACAGTTTAAATTAAATATAATAAATTTGAAATTATTATCAAATTGAACTATTTCTTTCTTTTCAACACATCTGAACCATGTCCAGGTTTCAAATCACCAACTAATTTTTGTCTTTCAATTCAAATTCTCATTTAAAACCATTTAATCAATATCAATTTCAAATCCATGTTTGAATTATCAATTTAAACCATTTCAAATTAAATAAATTTCAAAGTTATATTCAAACATTTTCAACAACTCAATTTCGATAAAATTCATTTATATTTGACAATTCGACTTTGAAATTCCAATTTAAATCCTTTAAACAATTTATTAAATCAATTCCAATTTCAATATTAACGCTCGGATTTTCGAAAATAATTCAGTTTACATAAATCAATTTCTATTTCAAAATATCAGTTAATTGAATTCAAAATTTAAAGATTCAAAAATCATTTGATTTAACTAATCCGGTGTCCGTATATAATTTTCTACCCTATGGTCAAGTGATACAGATATTTATCATTTCAATCCATAATTTAAAATATTACGTGTATATATCATTTCAACCTGCAAGCTCGAATTTAACTTCAAATTCATGAAAGCCCTCGAGTCTATCATTTCAACCCATAACGATTTATCCCTAATCTATCAGATCATTCGGGTATGTATCCTTTCAACCCATAGGGAACTTGCAGTGTTATGACAATATATATAAAATAACATAACATCCAGTCATCTAATATCAACAATTAAATATCCATCACAATCATCATTCAGATCAACCAATCAATAACAACAATTAATTGATTATCAATAACAAGTATTTAATTGACAATTAATATTCAATATTAAATTAAATAGCGATTCAATTCAATAAAAGTCATAATTAATTGGAATGACAATTTAAATTTACCAAATATCAATCAATTGCTAATCGCATCATACATTCAATTTAACTAACATAAGATAATTTAGTAGTTATGAGTGGGTTAAAAAATAAGGCCCAAAATTGAACGGTCTTAGAATTCGTCCAAACCGGGTTCTAAATGTTTGGAATTTCGACATGATCCCCACAGAACAAACCACAGATGAATCCGAGTTCGTATGCAAAAGATAAGATAATAAGAACATTACACGATTCGTATTAAAATAAATAAAATAGATTAAATTAATAAAAACGTACTCACCTCACTTTTACACGACTGCACCTTCGCGTCACCCTAATTTGCGTTCGAGACATTTGAGCCGCCATGAACACTGGTCTTTGACAATGAACACTCGTCCAATCACTCACCTGACCATCGATCCACCTATGCCACATGACTGCTCACCCTTGGCGGCCCACCCCTGGCCGTGCGCGACCACCTTGGCCCCTTCTCAGCCTTCTGTTGCTGCCTATGGTTACCAAATCTGACGAATTGTGACCCCTAGGAGATGAGCTAACCGTATGGATGAGCTCGTCTCGACCCCCTCGACGCCCCAGTACCCCCTGATTGTCCCATAGACGAAGATCCGCCGTTAAACAAGGCGATGACCTATGGACGGCCGAGAACAAATCACCGATTTCTGTCCAAATGATGATTTGATTTGAGAAACGAATTGTTGCAGTGAGTTATGCTCGTCGAGAGCTTCGAAACGATATATAATATGTTAGGGTTTGATGGAGTTTAAATTTTGAAACTGAATTTTGATTTGAATTAGGTTTTTGAGATTAAATTTAATTCTGCCATTGAAAAGAAAGAGATAGACAGAAGTTGATGTACGTACAGAATAAGAAAAATGACTACTAGGGTTTGGGAAACAAGACTATTTATATTAACAAAACCTGATAAGAAAATAAACACATCGAATTTCTACGAACAACGAATAGCGACCCAAAAAGCCCGTTCTGCCTCCAAAATGAAAGTGGATCATTCCATATATCAAAATAGATGTTTTCGACATTTTTGAACTCAACGGAACAGATTTCAGGTCCCAATTTCATGTATAAAGAAGTTAGCTTAAAATCAGCTTATTTCAAATTGATTTCAATTAAATCGATTTCTAGTGTTTCGAGCCCGCACGATCAAACGACAAGTCCGATCGCTACGAAACTTTAAATCCTACAATAATTCACCATTACGGATCTGATGAAATTGGTTTGTCGAAATCCGAGACAGTGGCCAAAATGACTATTTTCACACTAATTAAATAAATTATTATTAAATTAATTGAATCACTTTTCAATTCAAAATTTTATAATTAACAAATTTTATCATTTTTGATTACCAAGTGATTTATAATCTTTTAAAACAAATTTCCATATCAATTCAACTATTAATATTGCGCTAGTTACAGTATTCCAATTCCTATTGCAATAAATTCATTAATTATAATTTAAAATCCAAATAAATTAATTTATCCGACTTCACTCTTATTATTTAAATCAATTATGCATTATGAATATAATTGACATTATTATACATTTTATTACATTCACATTTTACAGTTATCGTCTCTACTTATATTAACGTAATATTTAATTACATTTAATTGCAATTGATTTTCAATTTAACTCAATTGATTAAATAAATAGGCAACAAATAACATTTTTCACATTTTTCTTAATTTAATCACATTTATAAGTTTATTATTTACAAAAAAATGTTATAACTACTCATACAACACTGATTTTAACAATTTACAGTTAATTACATATTATTTCACCAATTAATATAACATTTACTCTATTTCCTTATTTACAATATATAACCAATTACAACCTTGAATCATTGCAATTACTTGGAATTACACTTAAAGTAGCTATCAATTACCTTGAATTAATACTATTACATTTCATTTTAGTCATTTTCTTATTTTTAATTCTTAAATTCTTACGTTCTTCTAATATTAACACCAACAACTTATTAATTTAAATAGTCTAAATTGTCGAAAATTTATGGGTCGTTACACTCTCCTCCACTCAAAACTTTTCGTCCTCGAAAAGGGTAAAGAATGAATAAGGAATTAAAGAATCAATATATCTTATTCAAAGTATTAAATTTATAAACGATTAATTTACTTAATTAAACAATTTAAATAAAATATATCAATTTATAAACAATTTAAATCCATTTTTATATTCAAATTTTCAAAAGTTTGGAAACGTTTCTACTTTCACAAAATTTTCTAAGTCCAAGGAAAATTTCGACAGAGTCTCCTTTGTAGGAGAGGTCTGAGAGAAATAATAATATCAATAATAACAATATATATCACATATTTTAAAATAATATATCCCAACCCACCGGAAAATAATATAATATCGCTATAAAACCGTAATCAGAGAACGTACCTATTTGTCAGACAAACAACTCTTAATTTATGAAACCAAAAGCGGGGCAATTGCTTCCATAAACCTATATTACACTTATAGAATCCAAAGAGGTTAATAATTATATAAGAGAAGTATTTAAGTTGTTTCAATTAGTAACAAAACAAATCTATACAACATAACCATAGTCACATGTACACAAAACAATACAATCATCATATATAATCAAAGTAATCAACCATCCATCCATAGCAATCAAAACAAATAGTTTGTTCGGGTTTAGACACCTTTAATCGTATAAAGTGATAAATAACTACTAAGTATGACATACACTCAACAGTCTTAGATAAAACTTAATAGATTATTTATACATCTTTATACAGTTAGAAGTATCTTTTCCCCGCCATCCCATAAGCCAAAACAAACAATAATTTCAAGTATCGTTTAATTTTATTCTTATAAATCTCATTTCACATCATTCACCTTTCATTTTTTTTTACAATGATTGTTCTCTCTAATTTGCATTCATTACTTACAAAATTCATTTCCCATTCATTCATACAATGTCATTTTCTCTTTTCATTACTTTACCTTCATTTTTTACATAAGTTATTTTCATTCCAATTTCTTAAAATAATCAGTTGATTCATTATTAGAGTATTGCGTACATTTAATTTCAGTTTACTCCACATTTAGTATCTACTTTAAATTTCCTTTTAACATCAGTGTTCATTTGTGAAACAACTCATACTTAAATTTTCAATTCTTTTCTTTTCACATTTATTCCTTTCATATGTAACATTCACTTTTACTATTTCACTTTACTTTGTAAGTGACTTCAATTACTAACTTAAGTTTATAATCAATTACTTACAATCTTCACTCTTTTTATAAATTTAATTAATAACATTTCAAATTATTAACTTAAGTTTATGACAATTTATAACATTTTTCCATCGAACACTTTATTACTAAAGTTTACTTGTATAATATTCTATTACATATTTCTATTTAACATTACAACATTTGATAATTTGGTAAGATATATATTAGAATGCAACTGAATGTTACACAACTTTATCTTATTCATTTTGTTAACAAAATGTTCAATAATTACGTCTTCTAAATTTTCATTAATCTTTAATTGGCAAGTTTCAAATTTCTTATATATTTTATTAATTACTTAGCATCTAGTTTCTAATGACAAAATTTGGAAATTTCCAATTATTAAAATGGTTAAGATTTCATTCGTTATAATAATTGAAATTTCAAATTTAGAGAACTTAAGAACTAAATGTTGGTTTCCCTTTTAAATCATTTCAATATATATATATATATATATTCATATCTTATATATATCAAATCATATTTAAAAATTAAAATTTATTCACCAAAACAAATGTGGAGTAAAACTACTACAGCGGCCTTCCCACTTTGAAACTCGAAAATGAATGTCGATGATACGTGCACTTATCACCGAAATTATTTTCCAGCGACAGAGGGGGGTACATAACTTATTTCCTTCTAAAATTCCTTTAAGCATTTCTTTCAAATCATATTGAAATATTTGTATCAGAAAATTACTTCCAAATGATACTAATGTTATATTCCAAATCTTTCAAAAGAAATTTTCAAAAATCCCGGAACTTTAAGTTCTTAATTCAATTTATATTTGCTTTATTTGTAAATTTTATTTTACCACCAAGATTTATAAATTCGACTTCCTAACAAACAATTATATCTCATCTAATCATATTATTTATAAAACTATTCTTTTATATACAAAATATAATACTAGGTAAAATTATTTCATTTATCTATATTTCAAAATAGTACTGTGTCGGTCTACCCTATTTAGTGTTTAGAAATCCCTATTAGTGCCACAGCGTCCCATATATCTGCCAAAATTTATAAATACTAAAAAGAACAAATTAACGCAATACAAAAACCTTTCATAACACTAACAAATACGCTCCCTCATATATATACCGTCAACTACTCATTCTAGGGTGTTTCTACCCTAACTTTTATGAGTCGGACCTCATAAAGCTATGCTTATCGCTAATCCAAAGCTCTGATACCAAATGCAACGATCCACCTTTTTGAACGGTTTAAATCGACGATAAACTACACACATCAGACTCAAACCATATAAAAAGGAGGACTATTGTGGGGTAAATAAGAAAAGAAGAGAAAGAAATAAAACAAACACTGAATCTCACAGCGGAATGGCAAAATATAATAATCAAATAACAGTTCATGAAGCTATTTTACAAATACATTTGATTATTCTTTTACAACACAAAATCAGAATTACATATAATAGGAATAAATAAATAAATGCAGCGGAACAATATAATGAAATGGAATAAATGAAATAAATAATAATTGTACAAATCTTCGTCTTTGTCCTCCAGAAAAGCAGTCTTTGGTACACTGAAAAGCTCAGACTGAACGGGCGAATTAAAAAGACAAAAAACTCGAGGCAGAACTAAAAGATCTTATGTAAGTCAAATCAACAGTAAATAAATATGTGTGTAATGGCGTCGGAGATGTTTACGAGGTTTGACATCTCCTACCCAGTGTCTAACGTGAGTGCAATAACTTAAGAGATGTTTGACATTTCCATCTCCAAAGGATCCGTTAAACTATCTACATACATAGTACAATATGCTATTATAATAGTATATACAGTAAAGTATTAAAATAGCGTTAAAGTGTTACATATATCCCTCTTAACACATTTTATATATTTCCACAGTCTATACAGTACCGTAAGCTCCTACGTGAGGTTTACTCAAAGGGCACTCCGTAGCTATGGTACAAACCAAACTCGTAGAAGGCGCGATAAGGCATGTGAACACGACACTCGAGGCAAATCTAAGGTAGAATTCTACCATTTGGACTCCCGGACTGGTGGTGACGCATAGCAGCTACTACCGCCCACCTTGGAACACACTTCCATAATCAAAATCAAGGGGTGGTCACCAAATCAATCGCAAAATAATACTATGGTATCAAAGAAATGCGCCTGATTTGAGGTGCGACCTCACTTGATCCGATATAGCTCCTGTTTTAGTCACATCTAAGCTGACTCACAGGAGTCAGGGTTACATAAATAATTCATACATAATCATACCCCAAACCATCCTACTTCATTCTGAAATATCCACCACGTACATAGCTGTTAAAGTTGTTTTCGGTATTGGCAGAGAGTATGACAATATCCAATCTCGGTTTCTTTAACAACCAAAAGCTTATTTCACACAGGATGGTTCTTTTAAATTTCCAAAACTGATCCTTAATTTATATCAAAATATCACATTCTCAAAACCCCTTTCGAAATCATATTCACTACGAAAACATATTCACTTTCGAAAACACATCACGTTTGAAATTATATCACTTTCAAAATCATATTTACTATAACGATCTCGGATTTTTACTGAGTTTAAATTGATTATTAATTTAATTTTTGAATAAAAATTGTGAAATTAATTGGTAAATTGATTTGAGTTTCTCCAAATCAATAAAATATGTGTTAAATCATTTGAATTTAAATCTTATATGTATGTGGGTATATATGTATATGTGCATATTATGAGTAGACTTGAACTTATAAATGTATATATATATATAATAAATTATATAATATAAAGTAAACACATTAGCTAAAATCGAACAACGTATTGAAATAGAAATTCATTTATATTGTAAAGCAATAAGACAAAGCAAAAGAAAAACAAAATACATACAAGTATATACAAATAAGTATAAATCTGTAGACCTGGAAGCAAAACAAGAAATAAAATACATTCAAGGGTGTGAAACTCAAATATAAAACATAAATATCTTTGAGCTTGTACGAGAAGACAGTCAAATACATTAAAGTAGATTAACAAAAAAAAAGACAAAGTAATTAATGCAATATCTTCAGCCACCAAAACAACATATCAACCACCATATGAAGAAAAATATCTCTAGTATTTGTAAAAAAACATATTATCACCTATAAACTGAAAAAATATAACGTCACCTGTGAGCTTTTGTTATATATCAATCTTCATTTCAGTTTCGACCATCATAAGCTAAAAATCTGTAGTAAACAATCTTTAAAACTTAAACAAACTACAAACCAGAGATCAAAGAGGCAAGTTTCAGCTAGAAAATTCAAGCCTGTTGCAAAATGGAAACATCTCTGTTCTTTTTCCTGAAAACACAGTGAGTAACATCATATTTTTTATATTTAAAGTTTGAACCTGTTGCATATATATATATATATATATTTGAATAGTATGTTAGGATATATATATATGAAAATGCTCTGAGTATTTGAAAGATGGATGTTTTTGTATAGGCTGTGTTTATAATTGTCCTCTATTTGGGATTTAAACACCAGATTTTTGATTCAGAAATCATTCCCTCTTGATATACTTGCTGTTTGAGTTTAGTGTTAAGACAAAAAAATTTTTTATAGCATAAGCTAAAGATTAAAAATTTATTGAGTTTAAACAACTTAGTATTCTTTCTGGAAAACAAGATAATTTGAGCAAATTCTAAATAAGTCAAAAATTCAAACTTCATGATTTACGAATTCAGGTGTATAAATGGAATTCTTATACTTTAATATGATTTTTAAAAGAAAGAATCTTAATTTTTGGACTGAGGTTTGAGGAGCAGTTGAGGGTTGTCGAAATTGCATAGTTTTGTCGATTTCTGGTGATCTTATCGATGGGCAAGGTTGGGATTTTGGCTGGTGATGGAGGAGCGAACGATGGTTCTAGGAAAAATACTGGTTGGGCTTGCAGATGGGCGTGGTGGCGGCGGCGAATGCTTAAAGTTTCTAAACCTAGTTTTGTAAGGTCGGAAAGTTTTGATTCGATCGTCATCCACGTGTGATCGAGTTGCTCGTGATTTTGGGTGATGGTAGGAGGAGCGATGATGAGTAGATGGTCGGAGTTCCAGAGTTTCTGGTCATCGAGATTGTGCGAACGACATGATTTCCAGGTTTTGGTGATGAGGCCAATTCAAGTTTCTAGGTTTCGAGTTTATACTCGAATTTGAATTTGCGAGGAGGATGGGTATTCTGATGGTCGGAGGATGGGTTATAGGTGATTGTCGACGTGCTCGATGAAGTGGTGGTGACTGGAGTTGATGCTGGCGACGTGCAAGTGCAACGTGCACGAGTTTCTAGTAGTCTAGAAATTATGGTGTAGTTTGGGTAGAGCTCGATTTTTCTTACGTGTTTGTCTCGAGTAACTCGCGTTTTTACTCAAGGATTTTCAAGGTTGAACTCGAAGCAAATATTTTCTGTCTCGGGTAAAATGTGCTATAGGGTTTAAAACCTTTTCCTGATTTGAAATTTAAAAATTAAATTTTAAATTATAAATCAAAGTTTAAATTAAGTTTTGAATCAAAAATTTGAATATAAATTCAAGTTTAGTTTGAGATTTAGTTTGGAAATAAAGTTTTGAAATTTAAATTGTTTTTATAACTTAAAAGTGTTTAAGAAATTAAGTGGATTTTAAAAGTACTTGAATTTAAAATAGAATTTGAATTTGTAAAGGAAGAATGTAAACAAGTCTAGATTTAAAATAAAATAGAGTTTTATAAATTTAAATGTTTAAATAAGTTTTAAAGGATGTGATGTAATAGCTTTAAGTAACTTAAAGGGTTTAAGTTGAATTGTGTGTCATGAATATTTATTGCAAAAGTTTATTAAATAAACTTAAATACAATTAATTGTTGAATAAGGATAAAGAGTTTATCTTAAGGTCTTGAGTGAATTTGTAACAACCCGCATATTTATCGAGTTTGTATTTAAATATTTTATTTAAATATTAACTCGTTAATCGGATTTTGGTCAGAAAAGCTACTTTTTGCAAACGGTCAAATTAGGACTCGAGACCACTTCCATTGAGTTCGAAATGTCGTTTACAACTTTTTAAGTATAAACATCGATAGGTTTGGAGTTAGTGAAATTTCACTAACTTTTCCCGCTTTGGACTTTGGGTTAGTTTAGCCTATTAAGCCCAAGTTCCAACCCTCTTCTCCTCACTCTTCATAAATTTCCTAACTAATCAAGCTTTGGCATTAATGGTGGAGGGAATGGGAAATTAAAACTCCAAGCACAAATTCAATTGCAAATCCAACATTCAACTCCAAATTCAAGTAGAAGATATTGGATTCAAGCTTTGGATTGCTTCTCCTTGCTTTCAAGCTTCATCTTCATAAACTTTAGTGCAAAGGTGAGATTTTTATCTCACAATTCTAGTCTATAACTATCTTGGGTTGTTAGGAATGATTCCCTATCACTTTAGCATGCATATTTGCTTTTGGTTTGGATTGGATTGGCCAAAAAAAACTCCGATTTTTGGCGTTTTGGCGAAATTTCTGCATTTAGGTCGTTCTGGCCATTTTAGGTCGTTCGGAGTTAGGTCGTGTGGATCTTAGGTCGTAGGTCGCGTACGAGATAGCTCCTAGATCGTTCTGGCCACTTTTCGTGTGTTCGGAGTTAGGTCGTTCACGACCTAGTACTTAGGTCGCTCGTGAGTTGGTGGCGTAGGTCGTAGGTCGTTTAACTCTTAGGTCGTTAGGCCTTGTGTGTGGAGTTAGATCGCCTGCTTTCCTTAGGTCGTAAGTCGCGTGTGCTTTAGGTCGCGCACTTTCTTAGGTCGCGGACCCTTTTAGGTCGTTGACCACGCTAGGTCGCTTGGCCCCTTCACTGCTTAGGTCGTTAAACCCTTCCTCTTTTGGGTCGCTCCCCTTTGTTTCTTAGGTCGTTATGGCCTTAGGTCGTGACATTTATAGGTCGCGGCAAAGTTAGGTCGCTCGACCCATGTTGCCGTTAGGTCGCTCGATCCTTGTTGCCGATAGGTCGCGTGCTTTCTTAGGTCGCGTACCTTTGGGTCGCGTGTCCCCTCTACCCCAGTTAGGTCGTGACATTTATAGGTCGCGGCAAAGTTAGGTCGCTCGACCCATGTTGCCATTAGGTCGCTCGATCCTTGTTGCCGATAGGTCGCGTGCTTTCTTAGGTCGCGTACCTTTAGGTCGCGTGTCCCCTCTACCCCAGTTAGGTCGTATGACTCAGCATCGTTAGGTCGTTCGACCTATCTTGCACTCTTAAGTCGTTGCTTCCTTTCTCCTTAGGTCGCTCGACCTCCTTACCCACTAGGTCGCGCACTTAGTTAGGTCGCTCAGCTATTGTGTTAGGTCGCGTGAACCCTTAGGTCGTTAGACCTCATTTTGCTTTAGGTCGTAGGCCTCTTGCCTTCACTTAGGTCGTACCGTTTTGTCGGGGCGCTGCCCCGCACCCCGCCGGGGGCGCTGCCCCTGGACCCCCGCGACCTGACCGGGCAGGTCGAACCCCGTAAGCGGTGGCGTTGCCCCCGCACCCCCACCTTGGGGGGTTGCCACCCCCCCTGGACCCCCACTCCGTAGGGGATCTTATATGAAAAACATTGAGCTGATTTCCTTGGATTTTATTCGCATCTCCGTATGCGATCTTTGTGACTGATTGTTTCTGCACTTGCTTATGTGTTTTGTCACTTTATAATATAAAGGTTTCAATACTAGTAGTAAATATCAAAACTCTTTTAACAAACAATTTCAACTCTATTTTTAATAACAAAGCTCTTTTCTTAAACCGTTTTCCAATCTATTAGTATATACAAGCCTTTACCTCACTCGGATGAGAAATCTAATTAAACGACTTAGTAAAACAAGTGGTATGAAACGCTTGCGTTCACTTCGTCGGTTAATTCTTGGACTTGTTCGATTGAACCTCTTGTGACAATTTTATTAGTGAAGATTTACAGTTTGTTCGTAAATATTTAAGTTAAGCAAGTGGTTATGGGACATGAAGCTAAACTTCTATATTTACTAGCTTAGTGTAATTGACACTTCTCGTTGATCTTGATGATCGCTTTATGAATTAGACTAGCAATTGCGCGATGTCTCTTTCATTGGAAGGTTAGACTAGACACCACTTGTGTGATTCCATTCACACATACCTTTCTTCTTTTTGGTTAGTCTTGACCTCAATCTGTGTGATTCCATTCACACATGTGGGGTAGCTCCCCATGGTCTTCGGACCATCATGTGATAGGCCTCTTTACCTTTTTATGATTTCTGGATTTCTCGTGTTGATTTCTGGAATTTATGTCATTGACTTGTTATGAGTACAAGTTTAGGGTATGATGCCCTCTTCGAATCTTTGAGAAGATTCTTGTGATATTGATTATCTCTTATTGATTGATCTTCTGTTGATCATTATTTACATACTTATAGTGGTATGTCGTTATGGATATTTATGTTTATGCCATATCTTTTATGTTATATCATGTCATCTGATATTTATAGCTAGACTGATCCGTTTATTATTTTCTTAAATAATACTCGGGTCAGACCGAGATGTTACAGGTGCTTCTGCTTGACTTCTTCCCAGGGATTCATCACTCTGACTTTTGGCTAACTGTTTAGATTAGCAGTTTTTGTTGTATACACTTGAGATATAGACTCATAGTTGTATTCTTTTGTATAGCACGTGTTGCTATTCTTTTGTATTATCGTGGATCTTACTGACCACTACTCTGATGTACACTTTCATGTGTTAGTTATATATTCATATCTTCTTCCGCCTTTGTGATATGGATATCTGTGACTGATTTGTGATATGATTATTTCTATGTTTGTTTCCGAAGATTATTTATAGCCACCGTGTGATAAGCAATTACATGGATGGTCGCTCCTCAACAGCCTTATTCTCCGTGCTAGTTGACAGCACTACTCCGGAGTGTTCTTGGCTAGCGTGGGTATAGAGGTGGGGCGTCACAGAATTCATGAAATTTTAAAAAAAATGATGTTAAATCACTTAATAAAACTAATTGAGCATAATTACCTAATGTAATTAATAAAGGATAAGTACTTAATATAATTGAGTTAAAGGTTAATTAACTAATGAAAATGATTAAGGTAATTAATTACTTAAAGATAATTACTTAGTCAAAAAAGGAATTAATTAATGGTTAGAGTTAATTAAGTAATTAGAGACAATTACTTACTATGATTAATTAAGGATAATTAATCAAATGGAAATTAATTAAAGATTAATTAATAAATGTGATTAATTAAGATTAATTAAATAATTAAAGGTTAATTTAATAAAAAATTAAAGGATAATTATTTAATAATTAAAGGTTAATTGATTCATTAATTAATGATAATTAGTTAATAATTAAAGGTTAACTAATAAATAATTAAAGGGAAATTTATTTCAAATGATTTGTAATTAACTTGTGTTAATTAACCAGGATTAATGATTTATTCATAAGTAATGCATCTGATTTAAATTAATCAGTTGATTAATAAATTTTATTTGTGAGTGTTTGGATTTTATGGAATAGGTGAATTGTTTGATAATCCCCAATGTTTGATGCTTTTTGATATGAATTATTCTGATCTGTGCTGTGAACTGTGATGTAGTTAATTATCTGTGATTTAATTTATTAATCTGTGATTTGTGAATGAAAGATAAGCGTTATAGTTTATACCGCTTATCAACTATATTTCTGTGTTTTGATCTGTGATAATTGAATGATGTTGCACTATTATGTGAAAACCCTGGACTACACTTATACACGCACAAATATGGATTTCACGAGGAAATCGGTAAAGTCACAGATATTTGAATTTAATTCAAAATAGTTTTGAATTTGAATGTTGAATCCAAATAGTTTTGGAAATGGATTGAGTTTAAAATAAAAAGTTTTTGAAAAGGAATTTCAAAGATAAAATTTATTTTTGAATAACTTGATAAAGTTTTGAAGTTTAAATAATTTGATTTAAATTTAAATTCAAGATTTGAAATTGAATTCTATGATTTGAAACTAGGGATTAAAGATGTTATACTAGTTATATATGGGTTAAACCATTTTAAAAGTATTGATTTGGGAATTTGAATTTAATTCAAGGGATTTAACTCGTGCAAATAAAATTGGATTTTTCTGAAATGAGAATTATTTGTTTTCGAATAATAAAAGCTTTCACATAAGAAATGAACTTCCAATTTGTGTTAAAAGGATTTCTAGTTTGAAATGAAAATGATTTCCAAGTTATGGAAACGGTTTGAAAGCTATAAGTTAAATCTTGATCTAAAGATTTAACGAGTTAATCCAATGGAATGGAAATTGTTTTGAAATCCATGAATGGATCTTTGTGAACTGGGTGAACTTTGTGAATTGAATCTTTTTGTTTAAAAGATTGGAAATGGTAATTTGTTTAAACCATTTCGAAGAAAGGTTTTGGGTAATAAGTTGTGACTTAACTGAAATCCCATATCCATATGTTTTCAAACATTGGGCTCATTATTCGGTTTAGCCGGGAGAGGACCTTGTGTCATATAACCCATTCTAAATAATGATACGTCGATACGGATAGCATTTGAAGACCGGTGGTGAAGACCGGGTATTTTCGAAAACGAAAGGATAACTCGTCGATTGTCTCTGCACTGAGTCGCGCCGGGTATAGAGATTCCCTAAGTGATGGGAAGTCCGATCGGGATTGTGAATACCTGGATTTGTAAGGGCTTCTTTGGAAGTGCCTTCGATTCTGTTCGAACCCGGGACAGACTTGTATGGATGTGTGTCTGACATTACACTTTGAGATGTAAAACTGGTTTCTATCAAATACATTTCTGTTGGTGGCGGAGAATTCATTCTCTTAGCTTAACACCCTTCTCTGAGATGTACGAGCTTAGAGGTTATGTAGTTGATGGTTACTAGTCATACATTCCCAATTTGGTAATGTGGCATACGAAGTGCTGTTGATCATTTGTTGATCAAAGCATGACTTTGTGAAAAGTGTAGCTTTGTGGACGAGACTCCGTCAAGCCTCATAACCCGATAATGGTCGAAACAGGAATCGTGGCAGCAAGGTTATTGGGGGTAGCTCCCCTTGAGGGTATGTCCATTTCCTTCTGGATTATAAGTGGTATCATGGTATGGAGCCCATATGCTTACTTTGTAGTTGCTGCAATCTCATTCACAGCGTGGTGGTTGCTTTGTAATTAAGGGGCCTCGGATAAAGGTCGCAAACGACCAGGGGATGGCATACTCGTGTCAGTAGTTACTTCCAGGCAGGGGTAACCCAGCCTTGTGTAGCAAAGATCGGGTTTGGTTCTCGGGGACGTCCCTCCAAAGGCGTTCCATTTTATGTGGGAAGTTCCTTTGCCCGACCATTTGTTGGAAATCCAAACAAAACAATACGAGCCCTGTACGATTTTAGTTGTATATCCTACCATGGAATGTGGCAGTAACCTGCTATTGAACATGGTAGCTATAGTAGGCATACGACGAATGTGGTATGCTAGCTAAGATTAATATTATACCTTCGAAATGCTTTCTGCTATATGCACTAATAATAATATCTAAAATTGTTTTCTCATATTAAGCATATTTGACTATCATAAGAAGAAATCTCCTCCAAGTCTGCGTTTGCATTGTGTGTGTGGTGGGAGGTCTTATGGTAGTTTCATTTTTCAAAAAGCATTGTGGATTTAAATTTTAAAGTCCTTTGTTGTTGTTTTAGAGATAAAAGCTGTTTTCGTTGCTCACACCAGTCCCATGACTGACTTGGAGTTTATTGTTCCTTTCATAAACTCTGGGTGCCCATAATTTTCCACACGGGTAGTCTAGAGTTGGTTTTTTTCTTCAGATAGTCGAATAGTATGAGCTAATTCGACAGCCTTCGAAGCCTTTTGGATTTGTGGATCGCATTCTCTACACTTCAGCTTTCATAGCCGACCTTGCTTAGCTTTGTGCGACTATATGGGAGTTCTCGCTAGCTTTGGATTGGAGATGGAGTTTGGCACTGTAGACATTATCTTTCCGCTGTAGTTGCCTAGTTTGCTTTATCTTCTGTTGTTGTTTCTTTCCGCTACTATTTCTTGTGTCTCTGATATCTATTGTATCATTCTGTTGTATCATAGTGTATTAATATTGTATATGTTATTGCATCAATGTTATATGTATATTGATATTCATTTTCTTCCATTGTATTGTACTTGATGTGTTATAAGCTCCGGCGAACCAGATTCGACGATTGGCTCTGCAGCATTTGAATACGAGTGTCGTATTCGGTGCCGATTTTCGAAGGTCGAGTCAGGATTGCTACATTTGGTATCAGAGCTGAAGGTTGAAACTTTAGCTCAGGAGTAAACACATTAGGTAACTCATTAGAGATAGGGTGAAATATACCCCAGAATGAGTATATCCCTAAGATATCCGTTCGAATGCCTCAATAAATTCTCTTACTATCCACCGATAGTGAGTATGAGTGTAAGAAGAAGAATAGATAGGGGACAGGGGAGTACCACTGCGAATGGTCAATACCCTACAACAATGGAAACAATCTTTTTCTATCAATCTCCTTTGATTCGATTCCAATTCCAAATTCTTTGATTGTCTTTGTGGCAGCTCGAGGGAGAAGCTTTGGTGTGATGGTGGCCCTTACGAGTCGTGTAGATAAGTTTCTATCTCGTATTCTCTTCGTTAAATTTCTATCAGCTTTTCGTTTTTAACTTCAGTGAATTTGAAATTCTATTTGAAATAAATTGGAAAATTAAATATAAAATTGAATATGAAGAATTATATCGATAAAATAAATTCGATTAAAACCAAATTTGAAATTCCTTTGTAATTTCTTGTGAATATCAAAGTCCGAAGAGGGACAAATTATATATACTTTGGGGTATTCCGACTTGAGTTTGGAATCCATATCTAGCGTTTAAGAGTTATGGAAAAATTAAATCCATTTATCTATTGTTTGGTTCTCTATATATTCTACGAACGGTTAGTTATCCCTTCGAACTAACCAGTGCCCCTGCATATTCGTAGATCTGATGACCGAGTATCTTGTGAAAAAATTGTATAAGTTTGTTCTCATATCGTCGATATTCTGATTTAGTAAGCCAAATGAAGAATAAATATCCAGTTGAGCTGAAAAGATATTTCTCCATCTTTCATCTATCTTCTATCTCCCTGGCAAATTTCGAGGAAGAAATTTCTTAAGGGGGGATCTATAACGATCTCGGTTTTTTACTGAGTTTAAATTCATAATTAATTTAATTTTTGAATAAAAATTGTGAAATTAATTGGTAAATTGATTTGAGTTTCTCCAAATTCAAATAAAATATGTGTTAAATCATTTGAATTTAAATCTTATATGCATGTGGATATATATGTATATATGCATATTATGAGTAGACTTGAACATATATATATATATATATATATAATAAATTATATAATATAAAGTAAACACATTAGCTAAAATCGAACAACGTATTGAAATAGAAATTCATTTATATTATAAAGCAATAAGACAAAGCAAAAGAAAAACAAAATACATTCAAGTATATACAAATAAGTATAAATCTGTAGACCTAGAAGCAAAACAAGAAATAAAATACATTCAAGGGTGTGAAACTCAAATATAAAACATAAATATCTTTGAGCTTGTACGAGAAGACAGTCAAATGCATTCAAGTAGATTAAAAAAAAGAAGACAAGGTAATTAATGCAATATCTTCAGCCACCATATGAAGAAAAATATCTCTGGTATTTGTACAAAAACATATTATCACCTGTAAACTCAAAAAATATAACATCGCCTGTGAGCTTTCTTATATATCAATCTTCATTTCAGTTTCATCCATCATAAGCTAAAAATCTGTAGTAAACAATCTTTAAAACTTGAACAAACTACAAACCAGAGATCAAAGAGGCATGTTTCAGCTAGAAAATTCAAGCCTGTTGCAAAATGGAAACAACTCTATTCTTTTTCCTAAAAACATAGTGAGTAACATCATATATTTTTTATTTAAAGTTTGAACCCGTTGCATATATATATATATATATATATATATATATATATATCTGTGAATAGTATGTTAGGATATATATAAATATATATGAAAATGCTCTGAGTATTTGAAAGATGGATGTTTTTGTACAGGCTGTGTTTATAATTATCCTCTGTTTGGGATTTAAACACCAGGTTTTGATTCAGAATTCATTCCCTCTTGATATACTTGTTGTTTGAGTTTAGTGTTAAGACAAAAAATTGTTTGTTATAGCATAAGCTAAAGATTAAAAATTTATTTAGTTTAAACAACTTAGTATTCTTTCTGGAAAACAAGATAATTTGAGCAAATTCTAAATAAGTCAAAAATTCAAACTTCATGATTTACGAATTCAGGTGTATAAATGGAATTCTTATACTTTAGTATGATTTTTAGAAGCAAGAATCTTAATTTTTGGACTGAGGTTTGAGGAGCAGTTGAGGGTTGTCGAAATTGCATAGTTTTGTCGATTTCTGGTGATCTCGTCGATGGGGAAGGTTGGGATTTTGGCTGGTGATGGAGGAGCGAATGATGGTTCTAGGAAAAGTACTGGTTGGGCTTGCAGATGGACGTAGTGGCGGCGACGAACGCTTAAAGTTTCTAAACCTAGTTTTGTAAGGTTGGGAAGTTTTGATTCGATCGTCATCCACATGTGATCGAGTTGCTCGTGCTTTTGGGTGATGGTAGGAGGAGCGATGATGAGTAGATGGCCGGAGTTCCAGATTTTTTGGTTGTCAAGGTTGTGCGAACGACGTGATTTCCAGGTTTTGGTGCTGAGGCCAATTCAAGTTTCCAGGTTTCGAGTTTATACTCGAATTCGAATTTGCGAGGAGGATGGGTATTCTGATGGTCGGAGGATGGGTTATAAATGATTGTCGACGTGCTCGATGAAGTGGTGGCGACTGGAGTTGATCGCTGGCGACGTGCAAGCGCACCGTGCACGAGTTTCTGGTAGTCTGGAAATTGTGGTGTAGTTTGGGTAGAGCTCGATTATTCTCGCGTGTTTGCCTCGAGTAACTCGCATTTTTACTCAAGGATTTTCAAGGTTGAACTCGAAGCAAATATTTTCTGGCTCGGGTAAAATGTGTTATAGGGTTTAAAACCTGTTCCTATTTTGAAATTTTAAAAATTAAATTTTAAATTATAAATCAAAGTTTAAATTAAGTTTTGAATAAAAAATTTGAATATAAATTCAAGTTTAGTTTGAGATTTATTTTGGAAATAAAGTTTTGAAATTTAAATTGTTTTTATCACTTAAAAGTGTTTAAGTAATTAAGTGGATTTTAAAAGTACTTGAATTTAAAATAGAATTTGAATTTGTAAAGGATGAATGTAAACAATTCTAGATTTAAAATAAAATAGAGTTTTATAAATTTAAATGTTTAAATAAGTTTTAAATGATGTGATGTAATAGCTTTAAGTAACTTAAAGGGTTTAAGTTGAATTGTGTGTCATGAAGATTTATTGCAAAAGTTTGTTAAATAAATTTAAATATAATTAATTGTTGAATAAGGATAAAGAGTTTATCTTAAGGTCTTGAGTGAATTCATGAAATTTAAAAAAAATGTTGTTAAATTACTTAATAAAATTAATTGAGCATAATTACCTAATGTAATTAATAAAGGATAATTACTTAACATAATTGAGTTAAAGGTTATTTAACTAATGAAAATGATTAAGGTAATTAATTACTTAAAGATAATTACTTAGTTAAAAAAGAAATTAATTAATGGTTAGAGTTAATTAAGTAATTAGAGACAATTACTTACTATGATTAATTAAGGATAATTAATCAAATGGAAATTAATTAAAGGTTAATTAATAAATATGATTAATTAAGATTAATTAAATAATTAAAGGTTAATTTAATAAATAATTAAAGGATAATTATTTAATAATTAAAGGTTAATTGATTCATTAATTAAGGATGGTTAGTTAATAATTAAAGGTTAACTAATAAATAATTAAAGGGAAATTTATTTCAAATGATTTGTAATTAACTTATGTTAACTAAACAAGATTAATGATTTATTCATAAGTAATACATCCGATTTAAATTAATCAGTTGATTAATAAATTTTATTTGTGAATGTTTGGATTTTATTGAATAGGTGAATTGTTTGATATTCCCGATGTCTGATGCTTTGTGACATGAATTATTCTGATCTGTGCTGTGAACTGTGATGTAGTTAATTATCTGTGATTTAATTTATAATCTGTGATTTGTGAATGAAAGATAAGCGTTATAGTTTATGCCGCTTATCAACTATATTTTTGTGTTTTGATCTGTGATGATTGAATGATGTTGCACTATTGTGTGAAACCTCTGGACTACACTTATACATACACAAATATGGATGTCACGAGGAAATCGGTAAAGTCATAGATATTTGAATTTAATTCAAAATAGTTTTGAATTTGAATGTTGAATCCAAATAGTTCTGGAAATGTATTGGGTTTAAAATAAAAAGTTTTTGAAAAGGAATTTCAAAGATAAAATTTATTTCTGAATAACTTGATAAAATTTTGAAGTTTAAATAATTTGATTTAAATTTAAATTCAAGATTTGAAATTGAATTCTATGGTTTGAAACTAGGTATTAAAGATGTTATACTGGTTATATATGGGTTAAACCATTTTAAAAGTATTGATTTGGGAATTTGAATCTAATTCAAGGGCTTTAACTCGTGCAAATAAAATTGGATTTTTCTGAAATGAGAATTATTTGTTTTCAAATAATAAAAGCTTTCACATAAGAAATGAACTTCCAATTTGTGTTAAAAGGATTTCTAGTTTGAAATGAAAATGATTTCCAAGTTATGGCAACGGTTTGAAAGCTATAAGTTAAATCTTGATTTAAAGATTTAACAAGTTAATCCAACTGGAATGGAAATTGTTTTGAAATCCACGAATGGATCTTTGTGAACTGGGTAAACTTTGTGAATTGAATCTTTTTGTTTAAAAGATTGGAAAGGGTAATTTGTTTAAACAATTTGGAAGAAAGGTTCTGGGTAATAAGTTGTGACTTAACTGAAATCCCATATCCATATGTTTTCAAACATTGCGCTCATTATTCGGTTTAGCCGGGAGAGGACCTTGTGTCATATAACCCATTCCGAATAATGATACGTCGATATGGATAGCATTTGAAGACCGGTGGTGAAGACCGGGTATTTACGAAAAGAAAGGATAACCCGTCGATTGTCTCTGCACTGAGTCGCGCCGGTATAGATATTCCTTAAGTGATGGGAAGTCAGATCGGGATTGTGAATACCCGGATTTGCAAGGGCTTCTTCGGAAGTGCCTTCGGTTCTGTTCGAACCCGGGACAGACTTGTGTGGATGTGTGTCTGACATTACACTTTGAGATGTAAAACTGGTTTCTATCAAATACATTTCTGTTGGTGGCGGAAAATTTACTCTCTTAGCTTAACACCCTTCTCTGAGACGTACGAGCTCAGAGGTATGTAGTTGATGGTTACTAGAGATACATTCCCAATTTGGTAATGTGGCATACGAAGTGCTGCTGATCATTTTTTGATCAAAGCATAACTTTGTGAAAAGTGTAGCTTTGTGGACAAGACTCCGTCAAGCCTCATAACCCGGTAATGGTCGAAACAGGAATCGTGGCAGCAAGGTTATTTGGGGTAGCTCCCCCTGAGGGTATGCCCATTTCCTTCTGGATTATAAGTGGTATCATGGTATGGAGCCCAGATACTTACTTTGTGTTTGCTGCAATCTCATTCACTGTGTGGTTGTTGCTTTGTGATTAAGAGGCCTCGGATAAAGGTCGCAAACGACCGGGGGATGACGTACTCGTGTTAGTAGTTACTTCCAGGCAGGGGTAACTCGGCCTTGTGTAGTAGAGATCCGGTTTGGTTCTCAGGGGCGTCCCTCCAGGGGCGTTCAATTTTATGTAGGAAGTTCCTTTGTCCGACCATTTGTTGGAAATCCAAACAAAACAATACAAGCCCTGTACGGTTTTTGTTGTATAACCTGCCATGGAATGTGGCAGTAACCTGCTATTGAACATGGTAGCTATAGTAGGCATACGGCGAAATGTGGTATGCTGGCTAAGATTAATATTATACATTCGAAATGCTTTCTGAACTATGCACTAATAATAATATCTAAAAGTGTTTTCTCGTATTAAGCATATTTGACTATCATAAGAAGAAATCTCCTCCAAGTCTGCGTTTGCATTGTGTGTGTGGTGGGAGGTCTTGTGGTAGTTTCATTTTTCAAAAAGCATTGCGGATTTAAATTTTAAAGTCCTTTGTTGTTGTTTTAAAGATAAAAGCTGTTTTCCTTGCTCACACCAGTCCCATGACTGACCTGGAGTTTATTGTTCCTTTCCTAAACTCTGGGTGCCCACAATTTTCCACACAGGCAGTCTAGGGTTGGGTTTTTTTCTTCAGATAGTCGAATAGTAGGAGCTAATTCGACAGCCTTCGAAGCCTTTTGGATTTTTGGATCGCATTCTCTACACTTCAGCTTTCATAGCTAACCTTGCTTAGCTTTGTGTGACTATATGGGAGTTCTCGCTAGCTTTGGATTGGAGATGGAGTTTGACACTGAAAACATTATCTTTTCGCTGCAGTTGCCTAGTTTGCTTTATCTTCTGCTGTTGTTTCTTTCCGCTGCTATTTCTTGTGTCTCTGATATCTATTGTATCATTCTGTTGTATCATAGTGTATCAGATATTGTATCTGTTATTGCATCAACATTATATGTATATTGATATTCATTTTCTTCCGCTGTGTTGTACTTGATGTGTTATAAGCTCCGACGAACCAGATTCGACGATTGGATCTGCGACATTTGAATACCAATGTCGTATTCGTAGCCGATTTTTGAAGGTCGAGTCAGGATCGCTACATTTACTTTCGAAATCATACTTACAAAATAGGTAAAATCTCATTTCAAAATCATCGTATTCAATCAAATATGTCATTTAAATTTCAACTTAGTTATAACATCATTTAATCGTATTCTCCTTAAAAATCATGGATTTAAATATAAAACTTCCATTTTACAAAACCTCAAATTTAGAAAATAGTTTAGATGGTTTAAAATAAATGAAAATAGTATTTTATAGTTTAAAAATAGATTAAAATAGTTTAGGTGGATTTAAGATAGTTTAATTTTAGTTTATAATAGATTAAATAGATTTTAAATAGATTAAATAGTTTTAGAATAGATTTAAAATAATTTAAAAATGGATTAATTAGGTTAAAAAAGATTAAAATAGATTAAATTGTTGTTAGTACCAGAATTGGTGACTAACACCCTTAAGAGAGGTTATGTAGAGAGATTAATGAAGAAAGTAAATGTAAACGATGAATAGAATGCTAAACTTAGTGTGGAAAATAAGAACACCAGATTTACAGTGGTTCGGCGTAACTGCCTACGTCCACTTTGAGGTTAATTTTTATTGCTTTTCTCAACAGTCGATTACAGATACAATCCATACACCAACTATTTGATTACAATTGTTCAGCGAAAAAGGTAAGTCTTGAATGAGTCTTGAATGCGGCAGAGTCTCCTCAGTGTTCTCGAAAAAAGTCCTTTTCACTATGGCCCTGCCTCTCTATTTATAGACGAAGATGGATTGGACTTCTCTGGTGGGCGTAGCAGTAAGATACCTCGGCCCAAAACAAGTAACTCCTGTGTGCCGATCCATAAATGTCGAACGTCCCTCGATGCCGAACGAGCTTGAATGCCGGTCGGCCCAGTTGTACCAAACAACAATGCCGTGCCGAACGTCCCTAGATGCCGAACGGTATTGTATGCCGAACAAGGCATGAATGTCGATCGTTCCATGAATTCCGAACGAGATGAATGCCGAACACTTTTGAATGCCGAACGCTCTTGAATGCCGAACGCTCTGAATGACGAACGCTCTTGAATGACGAACGCTCTTGAGTGTCGAACGCTCTTGAACGTCAAACGCTCTTGAATGCCGAACGCCTAGTTTCTTGGTCAAACCTCCAGGTAACACTTGCCCCCCAAAGTGCATCACATGGTCGAACGCGTTGCGCTTTGGATCACGAGTCCTCTGTGCTTCGCTTCGAGCCTTGGCTTAGCGTTCTCGATGGTATTTTCTCTTGAATACCGGGTGAGGCAATGCATGCCGAATGACATACAAATGCCGACCAGCATAGCCGAAGCCGAGTGCTCTGGATGTCGAACGGTATAGCCGATGCCGAACGAGTGACGTGCTTTGATCAGTTCTACCGGTCATTGTCCCTTCGACTTCCTCTCTTCCCCTATAAAATTCGACACTCCACTTCTCCTTCTCTTTTCACTTTTTACCTCCGCTATCCTTCAAGAACTTGTAACTTACCTCCCTCAAATTTCGTTCACCTCTCCGATCTTCCCTTCCTACTCTGAATCCATCGAGCCCTTCCTACAGTTCCTTCCCAAATTAAGTCTAAACAACTTTCAATCTCAAGCCCACAGACCCCCAAGCTCCCACCATTCTCCTTGGTAAGAATCTTTCGAACGCTTTTTCAAAATGTTAAGTATAGCACAAAACTCGAATTAGTGAATCCCTCATAGACTATAGAAGGTAGGAGGCGTGTGGATGAGGGAGACGAATTGAGATTCAGACATGCCCTAAGGATGGAACTTAGTATAATTTTAGGCGATTTCAAGGTGGATGGAATGGAGAGGAGAAAAGTGGATGGCAGAGGCGCTCGAAGGTGGGAGTTAGTGGAAGATGCATTGTTGTGGCTCGACATGATCTCTTAATGCCGAGTGATTAAAAGGGAGCACGAGAATGGAATTAGGGTTAAGGCCTAGCGTGCCTAGTGGTGTGGCTCGGCACGGTCACGGTTCAGCATGCTCTCCCCATGTCGAATGAGGTTGGAGTGAAAAAAACAAGGAGGAAGCAGGTATTGGTTAGGATGCCGATCGACATGGCTCGGCATGACTTGCCGAAAGACTCGGCCATGCTGGTCGGGAGTGATGGAGAGAAAGAGGAGAAATAATGTTAAGGGTAGAATGCCGAGCGATGCGGCTCGGAACAAGCAGGTTTGGCATGATTTGCCGTGTGCCAAACGGTGAAGAAGAAGGGTTGGAAGAGTGAAATTTAGGCCGGATGACATTTACATTTAGGCCGAATGGCATGGAGGCCGAGCGACATTTAGGCGGAACGACATTTATGCCGAGCGGCATTTAGGCTGAGCGGGTTTTAGGCTATGTGTTTCAAGTGTCGCTCGGCCTTGACCTTCGATGGATGGATAACAACAGTCAAAATCATTCCAACTCGAACATAACCCTCGTCGAATCCACTTATTTCATGCCTAATCACATGACAAAAACAAGGACAAGGACTTAAGCAAACCAGCATATCGAACTAATCCGGACTGATAGCTCCCCAGTTTCAACAATCACATGCCTGAATTTAAATCGATAAACACAGATAATAGTCTTTAATATATAATGCCAATGTCTAAGTCCAGAATATAAACCGTCCTACCATAAGCTCTCGTAGACGGTCAGCGATGACGGTCTTCGAAGACGACAGTTCAAAGCTTAAACTTATTTCATTAATCTAATGTCTTTTCACTGCTTGGCACTTATATTTGAATGATCGCACTAGTTCACACACCACACAGGGAGAATATTTGTGTTGTTAAGTCTAACGTCGATTATTTTTCAAGTATAGTTCAAACAGGTGCTCTGTCAGATTCAATCTCCATTAAAGATTTCTAAAAAAATCTAGCTCAGCTACGATCTCAGATAGATCTGGGCCATCATCTCGATAAGAAGTTGCAGATACTTCTCATCCGTCAACTACCCCCGCTCAAAACTTACCGAACCCAGCGACTACATCCGTCGACTTGGCCCCTGACGCTCTAGAGGCAGCGATTTTTCTAGACAACCCAATCAATTCTCAGGCTTCAAAGATTAACGAAAGCACGCTCTGTCGGATTTGTTCTATCCACGGAATCTCCTTTGACGATGTATTAGTTCCATCGAGGCATGATCGTCCATACTTGCCCCCAGTTGGATACACAGCTTGCAACAAATTCATGTGTTGGGTTGGCAGCGTGCCACCGTTCAACTCATTTCTTCGAGATGTGTTGTAGTATGTCGACATCGCTCCATCGCAACTGCATCCAAACAGCCACACATTCATTTATGGCACTTGCATCCTTTTCATGAGTATCCTCTCTAGGCTTCCGACTCCGGGCGACATCCGATACATATATTGCATCAAGAGATGAAGGGATAGCCCATCTTTCATATTTCTTGAGCCGCATAGCAAATGTCAAATCTTAACTGGGGCATGGAGCAAGTTTGCCCTGTACAAACAAGAATGGTTTTATGTGCGCTGTCCTCCCAATTATTTTAGGAGATGGGTGAAAGGAAGTAAGTCTTTTTCCTGGATCGATACTCATGTTTGATCGAAGCTATAACTTTTCTAACTCTCTTCCATCTTTTCAGGTATTAATCCGCGTCCCGAGGGCCCTGGATATTCTGAAGCCGTCGAAGCTATTCGATCCATTCCCGTCGAAAACCGGGATATCAAAACTCTCATTTCAAATGAGACGCTTACAAAATTCGGGCTGTTGGCAGAAGGTCGTCGGATAAGCCTCCCTCAGGGCGTTACTATACCCCAACCTCCTTCTGGTAAAGGGAAAAAGCAAGCTGAATCTTCAGTACGTAATGCTCCCGATACACTAGAAGAGGGGGGAATTAAGGAAACTGAAACGCCTGAGGCACAAGATGAAAACGTTAGTCCCACTTGGGATCCGATGGTCGAAGTTCGCGACATCGAGACGTCGCCTTCCCCTTCGAAGGGAAAGAAGAAAACTAACATATAGGATGAGGAGGAAAACAGTCGGTGGAACTTCTAAAGTTACTCTTGTTCTAGTGGAGAAAGAAGCTTCCTCACAACATTTACAGAGTTCATTAAAAGGCCTGTCGAATCATTCCATACCTGATGATCTACTCAACTACGACTTCGACAATCCAGAGGCCCTTAAGCTTCATTCACCCACAAGAGGTAATACGGGCGTTCAAGCCCAAAATCAGGGAGAAAAAATCATATTAGTAAAGAAACTGGTCCGTTGGGGGGAAACACTAGGGCACACACAAACACATGCACTTCACCTTGCACTTAAATTTCCATTTTCACCCTATTCTCTGCTAACTCATTTCTATTTAAACTTTATGTAGGTGACACGGGTCGCACGCATGGACTTGACCGCCTTCGCGGTTCATCGATTCTCCATCAATCAGGACAGGATTCAGGTTCCAGAAGACGTTGAGATAGGGATGACGATGGTTATCATTCCCGAGATTTATCATCTCGGAAGAAATCTTATTATTAGCCCAAATACCATCATAATCCCCCTTCTCACTCAGAGCAAGGCAGAGATAGGCACGGCCATAAGGGGTCGCAATCTGATGTCCCCCGTGATCAACACTCTGATTCTTCTACCACACGACAGTCCCGGGATCATTACAAGAGAACTGAACTTTCAAAGCCACTCCTACTATTCCCGTGACAGATCCAACAATATCAAAGAGACTGGCTGAGCTTAAGGCTAAATTCCCAAAAATCTGCTTTGATGGCCTGAAATTCCTCCCGACGATCCATCATATTCCGAGGCATGTCAAACAGAGTGTTATCACCTGTAACAACGACATCTATGTTCAACATGACGCGTTTATTCATCTTGCTGAGAAGGTGTCAAAAGTCTCCATAGAGTGCCAGTATGAGATCGATCGCCTGAAGCTTGAGGCCATCCATGACAAAAATATTATTAAAGCTCAGGACGAAGAGCTTGCTTCTTACAAGTCTCAGTTAGAAGCCACCCAGCAGAGCGCCAAAGATACTACCAAAGCCGTAACTTGTCTGGAATCATCCCGTAGAAAGAAATCGACGAGGCGGTCCAATGCTGTGGGGCCCTAGATTTGGAGAAAGACTCAGTGCAAAAGGAGAGGGACGCCTTTGCCCTTCGAGTTAAGGAGCTGGAGGAGAAACTCCGCAAAGAAAAGGAGGAGAAGACCGCTGCCCAAGAAGAGTCGCAACGATATTGCGACGAGATCGTTGCCACGCGACTTCTAAAGGCAAAGCTTGAGGATGAACTTTCCAAGGTTGAGGCGCTAAAGAATGAAGCCCGTGAAGAGGGCAAGAAGATAGCATCAGCGGAGGTCGACTCCCGTCTTGAAGCGGCTAAAGAAGAAGGTAGGGAAGAGGTCAAAAACATGTTCGACCTGCTAATTGCAGAATTCAATGCCCGCGTTCTCATGCACCGAGACTTGACTTTTCTGGGCGAGGGTTATCTCGAATCTTTAGCTGAGGCGTGAGAGACTTTAATAGAAATCAGGAAGGCCAAACATAGTACCAAGGAGGTTGATGAAGGAGCTTTGATAAAATAATTTCTCAAGGGAAACGAGCCTTCGGACCTGTCAGCGGCAAAAGCTCTTTACTGCAAAGGCTCCTCCTCAACGAAAGGGAAAGAGGTTATTGCCGGTCCATCCGGGATCGAGTCTCAAGCTCATGCGCCCACTCAGCCGGCCGATCGGCCGATACTCGGACCTTTTGAGCAACATGTTGGTTATGATCCAAAGGATCCCAGCCTCGACATTCATATTTTGTCTCCTATTCCAGAGGGTGAGACCCCTCTGACGGTTGAAAGCCAGCCGGAACCTGGTAGATAACTCTTCACTTTAAAATTCCAAGAGTCATTGTTTTTCACTAGGAGCTATAATTTTCTAATGCTTGTTTTCCATGATTTTATGCAGTCCGTTCTGATCCCAAGCCCACTCCGAGGAGCGATGTCGCCAAGGAGGTGAAGGAAAAGACAAGTGAGGCCACTCACGTAGGAGAGGCTCCCGGTCCAGATGCTCAGGTGATCGGAGCGCTTCATGAGGATAAATCCAAGACTTCCTCTTCCATCGATGGGAGTTATGAAATTGAAATTACAGGCGCCTCTGAAAACACATCTAAACTGACCATGAAGGAGCAGCTTGAGAAGGAGAAGAAAAGGACGGTTGAGATCAAAGTCGAGCCTCAAGCTGTGGACCTGGATGATCCTTTGAATAAGCCATTGAAGGTCATCCTCCCAGGCGGGTCCAAGCCCATGGAAGTTCCCCATACTTCTTCAGTTGTCACTCTCCTGTCAAAGAAAGTTATCAAGGGCAAACGCACGGGAGAGGAGTCGTCCGGAAAAAGGTCAAAGAAGTCGAAGAAGTAGTCGTTGCTCTCGTTCAACGAGGGTTAGTTCAGGTTTTGTAATTATTTTTATTTGTCTTCGTAGTTCATGTAAATAAACTTTTGACTCCGAATTTTGGAGCATTTGTAGTAGAAACCTATTTTTGATGAATAAAACTGAGTTCTTTTGCCTTTTAGAAGACTTCCGTTGCTTGATTTTTTGTATAATCGTGGTCAAAACCCAAGCTATTGCAAGTAACATAAACCTCTCAATTCATCTTCAAATAAGTCAATAATTTTTCTGGCATTGCATGTTCTTTATTCCACGCTCCAGGTACTTAGAATATTTCCCAGTCCGCACGCTAAGGGTCCGATGACTTTAAGTCATTTGTGTTCAGTTCTCCCTCAGGGGACTTGGATATTTAAATCGCTCATTCTCTAGTCCATGATCTGGAGACTTAGAGTATTCTAGTTCGCACTCCGGAGACTTGGAGATTTTGGGTCATTTATACTCTGGGCTGCACTACGGGGACTCAGAGTACTCCAGTCCACACTCCGGGGACTTGGTGATTTTGAGTCGTTTATAATCTGGTCCGCACTCCGGGGACTCAGAGTACTCCAGTCCGCACTCCAGGGACTTGGAGATTTTGAGTCGTTTATACTCTGGTCCGCACTCCGGGGACTCAGAGTACTCCAGTCCGCACTCCGGGGACTTGGAGATTTTGAGTCGTTTATACTATGGTCCGCACTCGGGGACTCAGAGTACATCAGTACGCACTCCGGGGGCTTGGAGATTTTGAGTCGTTTATACTCTGGTCCGCACACCGGGGACTCAGAGTACTCCAGTCCGCACTCCGGGGACTTGGAGATTTTGAGTGCTCGTGCGCGTTCGTACGTCATACAGAATAATGTATTTCTTAGTTATTCGTCACAGCGTTATCGTACACAGAAACATCGACAATTCATAGAGAAAATAGCTTCAAGCCTTTATTAATGCAAACAAACTAAATTGTCTTATTACATGCCGTAAACTAGGAATAAAAACTTGCTGGAAATAAATGCAACTAAAATATGAAAGAAATGAACTAAGTGTAATAATGTCGCAAATGCTCGCTATTCCATGCTCGGAGGAGTGTCGCACCATCAACGGTCGTCAGCTTGAAAGTTCCTTCCCCAAGCTTCCGTTCAATGACATATGGACCTTCCCATGTAGGGGCTCATATGTGATGGAACTGGGAAAACTCGTTTCAAAACGAGATCACCCACACCAAAGATTCTCGGTCGGATGTTTTCATTATAATATCGAGCGACTCGGTGTCTATATGCGGCCGCTCTTAAATTAGCTTCTTCATGCTTTTCATCAATGAAGTCCAATGATTCCAGCAAAAGAAATGGCAACTTCCATGTCGTACGCCAATGCAAATGGAATGTGGCCAATCGCGGACTTGGGGTGGTTATGTAAGCCCAAAGCGCTGTTGGAAGCTCATCCACCCACTTGCCTTTATCCTTTTCCAAACGTTTTTTCAATATAGATTTGATTATTTTGTTTACGGCTTCCACTTGTCCATTGGCTTTCGGGTGAGCAACTGCTGCAAACTTTTCTCAATACCATATTTTTGGAAAAATTCCTTGAACTCTTTGCTTTCGAATTGAGTTCCGTTGTCTGTAATGATGGTTCATGGAAGGCCAAAACGGCATATAATATTTCGTACAACGAAATTGATGACCATTTTGGTGGTGATAGTGGCCAAAGGCTCTGGTTCTGCCCACTTGGTAAAGTAATCGACCGCTACTATTGCGTATTTTACACTACCTTTGGATAGCGGTAAGGAACCGACTATATCGATCCCCCACATTGCAAATGGCTAGGGACTAACCATTTGTGTGAGTTCTGTCGGCAGAGCTCTCAGTATTTTTGCATATTTATGACATTTGTCACATCTTCATACATAGTCTGCGGCATCCCGATTTACAGTTGGCCAATAGTATCCATAGCGGAGGATTTTCTTTGCTAACGTCTGCCCCCCGGTATGGTCGCCACATTCACCTTCATGGACTTCCTTTAGTACTCGTTTTATCTCATCATGGGCAATGCACCGGAGTAAGGGGGTCTAGAATCCCCTTCGTTACATTACTCCATCTTGCATTACATAACGTGAAGCCTTACGAATGACTTGTCGTCTTTCGCTCTTTCTTTCGGGCACCACCCCGTGTAACAAGTACTGCTTGAATGAGGTCATCCATGATTCCTTCTCGCTTTCTGTTTCTAACATGAAATCTACCTTCATCATATTTATGCTCGGGACATGTAAGTTTTCAATGGGAAACAATCCCATCTGTTGCGCATCGCCAGTGCTTGCAAATTTCACCAACGAATTGGCTGCTCTGTTCTGCTCACGCGACACAACTGAAATATCATAATACTCGAGATTCGCTAGCAACTCTTAAACTCGGACCAAATACAGGGCAAGTCTCTGCCCCTTTGCTTGATAGTCTCCCCGCACTTGGTACACCACCAGTTGCGAGTCGCAAAAGATTTCAACTGATCTTACTCTTAGTTCTTTGATAAGTCTTAAGCTGGAAATCAATGCTTCATACTCGACTTCGTTATTCGTTGCTATGAATTCGAGCTTCAAAGCGTAGCAAATTGATCGGTTCTCAGGAGTTACAAGAACTATGCCAACCCCCGAACAACGGTCGTTAGATGCCCCATCGGTGTACATCTTCCATCAAACGGGAGGTATGACATCGCAGTCGTTTGATTCGTCTGTCATGGTGGATTCAACAATGAAATTTGCTAGCGCTTGCCGCTGTATGGCCCTTCGCGGCAGGTAGGTAATATCGAACTGACTCAACTCGATATTCCATTTTAACATCCTTGCAGAAGTTTTCGGTCGTTGGAGTACATGTTGCAAGGGTTGGCTAGTGTAAGCACTGATCGAGTGTGCCTGGAAGTATGGGCGAAGCTTGCGTGATGCAACCACCAAGCAATAAGATAACTTCTCAATCCTGGGATAATTTCTCTCTGCCCCCGTCAAACATTTATTGACATAGTATGCCGGCTTTTGAACTCGGTCCTCCTCGTGAGCCAAAGCCGCACTGATAGCATGTTGGGATACTGCCAGGTATACATACAGCATCTCATGGTCAATTGGTTTTGATAGCACCGAGGGACTTTCTAGATGTCTAACCAGAGCTCGGAATGCTTCCTCGCAGTCAGATGTCCACTCGAAATTCCTCTTTCCTTTCTTTATCACATCAAAGAAAGGAATGCACTTATCCGTGGCTCTGGATATGAATCGACTCAGTGCGACCACCTTTCCGTTCAAGCGTCGTACTTGCTTTATAGTTCTGGGCACTTGTATGTCCCGAATAGCCTGAATCTTTTTCGGGTTAGCTTCAATTCCACGTGCGTTCACAATGAAACCCAAGAACTTCCCTGATGCAACGCCAAAAGAGCACTTTAAGGGGTTGATCTTCATCCTATAATGCCTGAGTATATCAAACATCTCTGCTAAGTCTTGGATGTGGTCGTTTGACTGCCGTGACTTCACGAGCATGTCATCCACATAGACTTCCATCGTTCTACCAATCTGGTCTTTAAACATTCGATTCACCAAACGCTGATACGTTGCTCCTGCATTTTTCAATCCAAAAGGCATTACTACATAGCAATATAGCCCCACATCTGTGACAAAATTGGTGTGTTCATGGTCTGGAATGTGCATCGGGATCTGATTGTATCCTGAATACGCATCCATAAATGACAATAATTTGTGTCCGACGGTAGAGTCGACGAGCTGGTCAATTTTTGGTAAAGGGAAACTATCCTTTGGGCATGCTTTATTCAGATTGGAGTAATCAACACAAGTTCTCCACTTCCCATTCGCTTGTCTCACCAGCATAGGGTTAGATACCCATTCGGGGTAGAGGGCGTCGCGAACGAACCCATTGGCTTTGAGTTTGTCCACCTCCTCTTTGAGAGCAGCAGACCTCTCCGGGTCCATGCCTCTCCTTTTTTGTTTCACAGGAACGTATTTTAGGTCTATGTTTAACATATGACTCGTAATAGTGGGAGAAATCCCGCACATATTAGAGTGTGTCCAAGCAAACACATCCAGATTCGCTCGAAGGAAATCAGTAAGATCCTCGGCCACTGAAAGGTCGAGTTGTGATCCAATCTTAAGAACTCGTGATGGGTCATCCCGACTGACTGGAATGTCGATCGTCAGCTCAGCCGGTGCTGCATTTGTTTCCCTAGGTTCCCCATCACCATCTCTCGGATCTATGTCTCTAAGGATCCGAGAATGTCGCCCGAGCCAGGGCTCGGACACTACTTGTCAATCATCAGTGTTTAGGATGCGGACGGTGCTGTTCGTAACCTTCCCTTTTTCTCTCCGTTGAGCTTCTCTCAGCTCTGCCACATAACATGTGCGACCGGTCGCCTGATCTCCATGTATCACTCCAACTCCCTTGTCAGTCAGAAATTTCAACGTCAAACACCAGGGGCCAAGGCTTCCCTAAACTCCGCCAGGGCCGGACGACCCAGAAATACATTGTATGGAGAGTCAACATCCATCACTATGAACAGTAGGACTCACACTCTCCTACGCTCACCTTCCCCAGTTCAACTGGTAACTCAATTTACCCCATCGCATCGGTTGCAGTACCATTAAAGCCGTGGATACGGGCTTTGCATAGTTTCAAATCTTTTGTCTCCATCTTCATTTGGTCATAAGCCTTCTTGAAGATGATGTTGACAGAACTTCCACAATCAATCAAAATTCTTTTTACGTAAGCTGGCCTGATCGTTGCAGATATAACCATCGGGTCGATAGTAGGAGCCTCCGCTTTGTCTACGTCTCGACTCCTAAACACTATATCGTCTATCATCATGCGTTGTTGTTTTGCGGGGGCTCCATCTTCCACATTCCAACAACATTCATATTCGCATGCCTCAGGGAGGTAGCATATCGTTTCATCTCCTGTAAATTCTTGTCTGTAGGATGAGGCCCTCCGACTATAGTATTTATGATCAACCTTCCTACAGTCCGGGCAGGTTCGTCTGGCTGGCATGGAGCCGGCCCGCGTCCGGGGTCCGACGTTCCTTGCCTACCCTCTGGTGGGTTCTTAACAAACTCCTGCAGCTTTTTCTGCCCGATCAACCTTTCTATGGCGTCATGGAGGTGTCTACACTCCTCAGTATTGTGTCCGTGGGTCTCATGGAAGCGACAGTACTTCCCCGTCTGTTTCTGTTCTTCAGTAGACTCCTTTAGACGCGGCTTTCTGTATTGTAAGGTGTTACAGGTAGATAGGTAAATATTTTCAAGGGGATGTATTCAGGAGGGTGTATTCGTTGTAGGTTGGAATCCTCGACTTCCATCTTCCTGTCTCCTTTATCTTTCCGGGATTTCCACCTCCGGATCCTTTAGATTGCCCAGGCTTGTGTTTGGACGTTAACTTGAACTTTTCCTGAACTGTCGTTGGATTGTTTCACGGCGATGTTACTTTTCACAGTTTCCTGAACATGCCCTGGTGTCTTATCTCATCTTGTCCATCGAGCGTCCTCCCTCCGTACGAACTGGTGAGCTTTGGAATAGAATCGTTCCAACGTAGTTGGGGGCTTTCCTGCCAACCAATCTCCAAACTCCGAGTCTGGATCTACACCTCGCATTACCGCGATCAAGATTGCGTGATCGTTAGGGTTGCTAACTTCAGTGGCGGCGACATGGAACCTCTGTAAGTACATTTTCAAAGACTCTCCCGAAGCCTGAATCACGCTTGATAAGGACATCACGTCCTTTGGATGAGTAGCATGTATCCTGAATTATTCAACAAATTTCACCGCCAACTCGTCGAAGTTGGATATAGACCGCGGAGGAAGTCGAGTAAACCACATAGTGGCGATTCCGAACAAAGTGATTGGGAAGAACCTACACTTAGTCGCGTCATTCGCCCTTGCAGAATCCATTATCCATTCGTACCGCATCACGTGTTGCCTAGGGTCAGTCTTCCCTTGGGATAGTCGGCATGCTAAATTTTCTGGGATACCCTGCATGTAGAACAATATCTGTGAAGGGAGTATGACTCCTGGACACTCCTCAATCTTCATTGGTCAAGCCTTGGTTCTTTCTCATTAACTGCCTGACCATGGCTGTTAAATCCGAATTTTTTATGGAGGACGGGATATTGGGTTTCGTTCCACGGGACCATGAGGGTTGATGTCCCGTCTATTGGCGGTCGGCTAAACGTGTGTCCTGAAGGCCAGCTGGATTTGGGTCTTGGTGAGCCGGGCGTCCGGTCTCCTCATGTGCCCGATCCCTGGCGGATCGATCAATGGCACCTGCCTGTGCGGCTTCAGTCTTACGGCATCTACGCCTAGGAGGTTCATCAGCTGAGGTCGAGCTGTCAGATGAAGAATATGGAGCAGGACTACTTCCAGCATTCTGATGTTGTTGCTGGGCAAGCTGAGTCATGAGATTGGTGTTGGCTTGAATCTGCTCAGCCAGCTGCCTTTTACTTTCCCTGAGTTCTCTTATCAAGTCGTTGAACTCTGTTCGGGAAACGACTTCCGTTTGATTTTGGATGGAGGGCCTTGCGCCTTGAATTGCTTGCTGGTTGCTAGGTCCAACTTGTTGCACACTTGCAGTCTCGTGGATGTCCGCATTGTGAGAGGCTGATCGGGTGCGTGGCCTTCCCATAGTAGAGTTGCCGGTTGGAACTCTGAATAGATTCAACGGGCGTCCAATGAATAAGTTGGATCTCCTTCGGGGGATTTTTCAATCCAGTAGCTACAAAGTAGATCCTATCGTCCTGAGAATTCGAATTCTCGGTGAAAGCACTAGAATTGGTCACTAACACCCTTAAGAGAGTTTATGTAGAGAGATTAATGAAGAAAGTGAATGTAACGATGAATAGAATGCTAAACTTAGTGCAGAAAATAAGAACACCAGATTTATAGTGGTTCGGCGTAACTGCTTACGTCCACTTTGAGGTTAATCTTTATTGCTTTTCTCAACAATCGATTAAAGATACAATTCGTACACCAACTATTTGATTACAATTGTTGAGCAAAAAATATAAGTCTTGAATGCGGCAGAGTCTCCTCAGTGTTCTCAAAAAAAGGTCCCTTCCACTGTGCGCTTGCCTCTCTATTTGTAGACGAAGATGGGTTGGCCTTCTCTGGTGGGCCTAGCAGTAAGATACCTCGGCCCAAAACAAGTAACTCCTGTGTGCCGATCCATAAATGTCGAACGGTATATGCCGAACGTCCCTAGATGCCGAACGAGCTTGAATGCCAGTCGGCCCAGTTGTACCAAACAACAATGTCGTGCCGAACGTCCCTAGATGCCGAATGGGCTTGTATGCCGAACAAGGCAAGAATGCCGATCGATCCATGAATGCCGAACGAGATGAATGCCGGACGCTTTTGAATGCGGAACGCTCTTGAATGCGGAACGCTCTTGAATGACGAACGCTCTTGAATGCCGAACGCTCTTGAATGTCGAACGCTCTTGAATGCCGAACGCCTAGTTGCCTAGTCAAACCTCCAGGTAACAATTGTATTATATATATTAAAATAGATTAAAATAGTTTAAATTGATTAAAATAGCTTAAAATAGTTTAAAATAGCTTAAATTAGTTTAATAGTTTGAAAATCTTAATAATTAGGATTTGAAAATAATATATTTTAAAATAGTTTATATTAAATATAATAAATTTTAAATTAATATCAGATTGAACTATTTCTTTCGTTTCAACACATCTGAACCATATCCAGCTTTCAAATAACCAACTAATTTTTGTCTTTCAATTCAAATTCTCATTTAAAATTATTTAATCAATGTCAATTTCAAATCCATGTTTGAATTATCAATTTAAACCACTTCAAAATAAATAAATTTCAAAGTTATTTTCAAACATTTTCAATAACTCAATTTCGATAAAATTCATTTATATTTGACAATTCAACTTTGAAATTCCAATTTAAATCCTTTAAACAATTCATTAAATCAATTTCAATTTCAATATTAACGCTTGGATTTTCGAAAATAGTTCAGTACATATAAATCAATTTCTATTTCAAAATATCAGTTAACTGAATTTAAAATTTAAAGATTTAAAAATCATTTGATTTAATCAATCTGTTGTCCGTATATAATTTTCTACCATATAGTCAAGTGATACAGATATTTATCATTTCAATCCTCAATTTAAAATTTTACGGATATAAATCATTTCAATTCGCAATCCCGAATTTAACTTCAAATCCATGAAATCGCTCGAAATCGCTCGAGTGTATCATTTCAACCCATAACGATTTCTCCCTAATCTATCAGGCTGTTCGGGTATGTATCATTTCAACCCATAGGGAACTTGCAGTGTTATAACAATATATATAAAATAACATAACATCCAATCATCTAATATCAGCAATTAAACATCCATCACAGTCATCATTCAAATCAACCAATCAATAATAGCAATTAACTGATATCAATAATAAGTATTTGATTGACAACTAATATTCAATATTAAATTAAATAATGATTCAATTCAATAAAAATCATATTTATTGGAATGACAGTTTAAATATACCAAACATCAACCAATCAATTTCTAATCACATCATAAATTAAATTTAACTAGGATAAAATAATTTAGTAGTTATGAGTCGGTTAGAACACTCACTTTTGATTTCAAATCGACTTGCAATCGAAAATAAGATCCAAAATTGAACAGTCTTATAATTCGTCCATACTAGTTCCAAAATATTCAGAATTCCGATACAATTCCAACAGAACAAACCGCGCGTGAATTTGAATTTGTATGCAAAAGATATGATAGTTAGAACATTACACGATTCATATCAAAGTAAATAAAATACATTATACTCACCTTACTTTTACACGTTTGCACCTTCACGTAACCCTAATTCGTGTTCGAGACATCTGAGCCGCCATGAACACTTCTCTTTGACCATGAACGCTCGTCCAATCACTCACCTGACCACCGATCCACCTATGCCACTCGAACGCACGCCTTGGTCGCCCACCCCCTGGTCGTGCATGACCACCTCGGCCCCATCTCAGCCTTCCTCCGCCGCCGCCTATGGTTGCCAAATTTGGCGAATCGTGACCCCTAGGAGATGAGCTAACTGTATGGATGAGCATGTCTCGACCCCCTCTATGCTCCAGTACCCCCTGATCGTTCCATCGACGAAGGTCCGCGGTTAAACAAAGTGATGACCTATGGACGGCCGAGAATAAATCACTGATTTCCGGCCAAACAATGATTCGATTCGAGAAACGTGTCATTGCAGTGAGTTACGCTTGTCGAGAGCTTCGACATGATATATAATATGTTAGGATTTGGAGGAATTTAAATTCTGAAATTGAATTTTGATTTGAATTAGGGTTTTGAGATTGAATTTGTTTTTGCCATTGAAAAGAAAAGGATAGACAAAAGTTGATGTATGTACAAAATATAAAAAATGACTGCTAGAGTTTGGAAAACAAAACTATTTATATTAATAAAGCCCGATAAGAAAATAAACACATATAGAATTTGTACAAACGACGAATAACGACCCAAAAAGCTCGTTCTGCCTCTAAAATGAAAGTGGGTAATCGCATATATCAAAATAGATGTTTTCGATATTTTTCAACTCAATGGAATATGTTTCAGGTCCTAATTCCATAGTATAAAGAAGTTAGCTTAAAATCAGCTTATTTCAAATAGATTTCAATTAAATTGATTTTTACGCGTTTCGAGCCTGCACGATCAAAAGACAAGTCCGGTTGTTACGAAACTTGAAATTCTACAATAATTAACCGTTACGGATCTGAAGAAACTGGTTTCTTCAAAATCCTTTCTTCAAAATCCGAGATAGTGCCCAAAATGGCTATTTTCACACTAAATAAATAAATAATTATTAAATTAATTGAATCACTTTTCAATTCAAAATTTTATAATTAACAAATTTAATAATTTTTGATTACCTGGTGATTTATAATCTTTTAAAACAGATTTCCATATCAGTTCAACTATTAATATTGCGCTAATTACAACATTCCAATTCCAATTGCAATAAATTCATTAATTATAATTTAAAATCCAAATAAATTAATTTATTTGATTTCACTCTTATTATTTAAATCAATTATTGCCTTATGAATATAATTGAAATTATTATACATTTTATTACATTCACATTTTACAGTTATCGTCTCAACTCATATTAACATAATATTTAATTATATTTAATTGCAATAGATTTTCAATTTAACTCAGCCGATTAAAGAAATAGGTAACAAATAACAATTTTCATCTTTTTCTTAATTTAATCACATTTATAAATTTATTATTTACAAACAAATGTTATAACTACACATACAACACTGATTTTATCTATTTACAATTAATTACATATTATTTAACCAATTAATATAACATTTACTCTATTTTCTTATTTACAATATATAACCAATTATAACCTTTAATCATTGCAGTTACTTAGAATTACACTTAAAGTAGTTATCAATCACCTTGAATTAATACTATTACATTTTATTCCAGTCATTTTCCTATTTTTAATTTTTAATTTCTTAAGTTCTTCCAATATTAACACCAACAACTTATTAATTTAAATATTTTTAATTATCGAAAATTTACGGATCGTTTAAAATTCTATTTGTCACTTATCAGAACAGATCAGTTTGAACCGACAGTTCTGTTTACATTTCGATTCTCGTAATCCAACGGTAGAAAAACATTAATGTAGTTCAAGAAGCTTAAATACAGAATATCATGTCATTTTAATTAACATTTAATTAGTAGTATTTATTAAAAATTAAAAATCAAATTAATTATAAAAATTATATTCTATTACAGAATTTAAATAATAAATTAAAGCTAAAGTTAAACTTTAATATATTTAAATTGTATACTATTTGGTAATATTTAACAGTATAAAATTAAAGTTAGAATAAATTATATGCTATTTTGATGCATTCCTTACACCAAATCCCCAAATCAAATACCCTAATATTTCCTAAAATAAAATTAAAAAAACCGTTCTTGTCATCGCTATCACCTAGCCTTGATCGAGCACTACATCCGACCAATAACATAACTAGCACCTTTTGGCACCACCACTATTGAGCATTGACCAATAGGGCCACTAGCACCTATAAACACCACGACAATCGAGCATTCACCAATAGCACCAGTAGCACCTTCAAGCACCATAATCACCACAAGCATCTCCTGCACCTCCAAAACTAAGACCAATAGCATCTCCTTCCAGTACCTCATTCTTCATTTAAGTATAATATTTGATTATATAATTCACTAACTAATGTAGGAAATTTTTTACACCCATTTTCGATCACAATGTATGGGGGCATAGCCAGGTTAACCAGCAGACTACGGAGTACAAGGAAATAGCCTTAAAAATAAATCATGTAGCGGATGTCTAAAGACATTATACGCGAAGTCCAGTAAATCAAAATGAACATGGATATCAGGTTGGCCAAAACTGTAACACAGTAGTTCACTTGAACAACAAATAAATCGTAATATGAAGCGTACTGCATACACCTAAAGAATGTAGAATAATTATAACACTACAACGGACAACATAGTCATGAGCTGAGTTCAAATCGCACAGTCGCATGTGAAGTTACAATAAACGTAAACATGAATCACATAAAAAACCGCACAAGTTTAGTAATAAGACACGTAAAACAAGCCAAGGATATAAACAAGAACTGTGCTGCCATAAAGCAAAATAACATCTTGTGCTTTCTAAAATCAAACGCAGTTCGTACCCTCAAACTGTGTCGCCATCTCCTAGGCCACGAACCATCTTCAAAACCAATGCCACCACTCATAAAGCCACCGTTCAATTTGCTTATCGTCATCTGATTGTTTTATTGTTATACCATCTGTTTATATCTGAATTCTCTATGACATAATTCAGAATTTATAAGTATATTGATAGAAGGTCTAAATACACTATTCATTCTCCCTCCAGTGTAAATTAACCTTAAGATCCATTTCGCTGTAGTATGGATGAGAATATCACATCTATCATCATATCACCTCTCACATCTTCGTGTTTTAAAAACATTATTTACCTTAGAAAAATCATTTGAGTAAAAAAAATAATAACAATAATTCAATCTTTGTGCAACATTGTTGTTATACTAGCTTTAATATAAATTAACCCAAATTACTTATTAAGAACCCTAAAATCTAAGCAAATCAACATAAATTACATGTGTGCAAAGTAAAATTTTGTTAAAAACTATTTATCTAAGGATCTTAGGCGTTTGAGCGTTTAAGATGTCGAAAAATACCAATGTCATTTCGACGTCTTTATTATACAGGTTGGATTAATACTTAGCGTTTGAGCGGCGTCGTTATTTTTCGACCTCATTCCGACGCTGTAATGTCAATTTGAGTTTCCTTTTTGTTGACATCGGAATGACGTCGTAAATTTCTGTACATATTTGTAGGTCTCTAATAATAAGAGATGTAGCTTGCCTATGAGCAATAGCTTTCATGGTTGTTTGCATTATCGTATGTATGATAATTGTCTTCGCAAATGCAATCGCAACCAATAAAAAAAAATTGAATTCTTGAACTTTATTGTACATTGAAAGACGATTTCATATAAATCAATGCTTTCACTTGTCCACTTAAACAATGCCGAGGGCAAATAATGATTTAAATATAACGTTGTTCTTGACATGCCTTGGAGCAAACTCTTTTGCCATGCAACTGCTATCGTCTCCTATATCGTCGAAGATTTGCCAGATTTTGATAATATCCACCAACATTCCCGATACGAACGTAAAGTGTATTGGAACGGTTATGACCTTGGGTGCAAGAAATATAAATGAGATGGGTGAATAGCATAAACAACAAGTTATGGAGAATCTCTCCCATGTTTGTGGTGGTCCTCTCAAGTCCTTCTCAACATTCTTGTCTAACTCAACTTGTTGTTAGTTAGTTTAATAAGATACGCATAAGATACGCAAGCCTATTTGATTTAATAACCCTCGTACCCTACCAGTGGGGATTGTTGAAAACAAGGAAGATCCAAAGTCATGTTTCTAGACAAACCAATGGGAGCCAATACTTTGTGTCTGCGCATGTACACCTGTATCAATATTAAAACGTCCAGCTATTAAATGATAACGCAGTAAAACCTTGATATTGCGATCCGATTCTCAATCCAGAAAAGAAAAATACACCCGATGAAACAGTGGAATAAAAAAGCATAGGATCCTCTTGGAAGTGTAATACAAAAAAGCATGGCACTGCACAGCAGTAAAGTAATACATAATTGTGAATTACTGCAGGCATGGCATACACTGTGATGTTTTATGTATTGTTAATTAGTGCACAGATGGGTGAAAAGCTTTGTAATAATGTTTATTAATAGTTTAACCTTTTGCTGTTTGTCTAAATTTTTTGGTACTACTATTAGAACAGGCTATGTTAATGTGTCCACTTACCATACATTAATAACCACTAATTACTAGTGAACCAATCAGACAGCAAGTATAAATCACAGTTGCTTTTAAGCTACTTTTCAAGCAGCCCAGTCCTCCTTGACAAAATATGGTACATTAAACGATCAAAATCACCTTTACTATTACATAAGAATACAAAAATGAAAAGGGCTACTATTGTATACCATTTATCCTTGTCTTTTTCACAAATAATTCAGCTTGGATTTGGATAACCTGCTCTAGTAATTACCCGAGCAAGTTACTCTTAGTAAAGTGAGTACCACCACCCTTGTATTTAAACATGCCGCACTTGTTAATTCAACAAAGCAGGTGACTGAAATCCAGTGAGATTAGCCACATAACCATTGTTTTCCCTTAATTCGGCTGTACAAAAGATAGAGAGACAGCGTTACTGTTACTGTTACTGTTACGGATTTAAATTTCAAACAACTATCTATCCAGAGTCCAGACCCACAACTAAAATAGTGCAATCAACACAAGTAGCAATGTTAGCGAATCAAAATTCATTACATTTGTTTGAAACTCATTTTGATTTTCTTCATTTCGTTCAGTAAGAGCATCCTTGTCCTTCGCCCGTGATGATATTTGCTTCAATCATAGCCTGCTCAAAGAAATTTCAAACTTTGTTGTCGTGCATCCCACACTGTTGTATCGTACACATTAACTAGTAGAAGATGCAAACTAAGGAAACCCAACTTTTGTAAGAGCAATTGAGTAATATACTAAGAGTGATTCACATCCACACTTTGCATCATATATCTTCTGCAACATGGATGCTACACAGTTCAATCTTATTAATTAAATTAGTATGTCAGGTTGAAGGAAAAACTGTATTGGTTGTATTTTAAAAATTGCAATTTTCAAAACATGACAAAATGTGCGCGTGCGTTGTGTCATCAATCTGTTCTAGATTCAAATTATTTTAATATCTACGACTGTCGAATTTTATGATATTATTTTAATATCATATGCACACGTACAAGTGTGTATCATGTTTTGTTTACGAAAATGGATGGTTGGGGTTAAATGTTCACGCCATAACTGCTTTTACCACAAATTAGTTTTGTAAATGAATCAATAGGCACCCTTCCACAAGAGCGAACGCAAGTAATTTAAAATTCAAGTTGGTATATGCAATACTGATGCAAAAAATATGCCTGGTGACAGACAACTAACTGCCTGTCAGTTCTTTTACCTAATAGGAAGTGCCCTACTTTCCTGATACATTTAAACTCCTCCCAGTTCACTGAACATCGTCAATAGTTATGTGAATCATACAATATCACATGATGCTTGAGAGGCAAACGCATGCATACCAGCACACAATATTGTTACTCTTCGAAACACTGAATTCATGCACCACTTTTAATATATTTACATATAAATACAGCCGACTAGATCAGTTTAAAGGCAACAGATAATCCAGTAATTTACTTGCCCGTTCATCCTTGGCCTCCTCTATAAATTTGATGAGCACAAAGTGACTCCTACAAAAGGTGAAAAACCTGCAAAAATCAACCTTTACAGTTGTGTTACATGAGAAACAATAGTCAAGCTCATTTGGGCCATGTCTTTTTCTGCTCTGTTGCTGGAAAGCGGTTCAAGGTTCCTATTACTTCCTTTTAGTCTTGAACTGTTCAAAGAGCAGCTTAGGATGTCCGCAGAAGAGTTTGGTCGTCCAAGTGATGGACCGATTACTTTACACTGTGATTCTTCGTGCATCGAATATATTATGCCCTCGACTTAAGTCCAGTGTGTCAAGTGAGCCTGATGTCATTAGTTCAGGATGTACTGTGGCTTCACAGTAATTGAATCAGCAATCTTCTATGGCTTCACAAATATACTTTTAGGATTTTGAAATATTTAAGATAAGAGACGGATAATGTGAGTTTGGAGAATGACTAATTTTATTTGTAAACCATATTTTGCTTTACACACTATTTTCTATGCCCCCAGATCCATTCTGGGTTTTTTAAACCTCGCCCTAGATCCATATGGCAAAAATGGCGTAGTCTGAATTTTCATCCAAAACCTACAAGTTGGATAGACACTACAAGAAAATCATCCTATTATAACTAGTTATTTACAACTGACCCCACATGACAATTGTAAAAAATGATGTTTAAAAACAGTTGTAATAAAGATTTTTTAACAACTGGTATTTGCTGCCAGTTGCAATAACCGCACTTTTAACAAAAGCGTGTTCCTGCAAGTTGTGTCAAACGTGTTTTTAACAACTACATTTTTCAACCAGTTGCAAACTATATGATAATCACCATATTGCAAATAGTTATTTACAACTGACGCCGGATGACGGTTGTATAAAGGGTTTTTAACAACTAGTATTTACTGATAGTTATATTAAATGGTTTCTAACAAGTGGTTTTTCCTGACAGTTATAATAAATATTTTTTAACAACTGGTTTTTCTTGACAGCTGTAATAAACATATTTTTAACAACTGGTTTTTCCTATTAGTTGTAATAAACATATTTTAACAACTATTTATTTTAGCCAGTTAAAAGAGAGATCTATAACAACTTATTACTTTTGATCGTTGTTAATAATAATATTTTCTCAAACTTTATAAAAAAGTTGAAAAATTGATAATATTAAGTTATTTGGTTAAGACTTTTTCTTGAAAACAATCATTTTCATTTAATAATTAATAAATAACCTTTGATAATTAATTTTAAATATGTAAAATTAATAATGATGATTATTAATTAACAATAATAATATATACATAAGAATTAATAATATATAGTTTACAATAATAACATATAGATTATAATGTATACTTAATATATAATAATTTATTATAATTAATGATTCAAAAACATATAATTAATGATTAATGATTAATGATTAATAATTTATTATTTATTATAATAATAGTTTATAATTTATAAACAATAATTTATATCTAATAATGTATGATTTAACATTAGCAAATTATCAATACTAATATGTAATTAATAATTGGTACTTAATAATTTATTCCGACATGATCGCCAAACCAAAATTTGAAGATGTGCTGCCAGTTCCTTTTCTTAATTTCACTTGCTCGCTTTACTTTTCTCATTCCCTAAATACCAAATCGCCAGCCTCTCTTCCAATTGCAGATTTTCGCCCTAAAATATTAGCCTCTCTTCACTGCTCCGAACCTACATCAATGTTATCTATGGTCTCCCCACCAGCAACATCACTGAACGCTTCGACATCCTCGACGACGATCACATGGTCACTAGATTCACCATCATCGGCGTCGAGCATTGGCTCTGAAACCATAAATCAATCACCACCGTAGATGAATTCGTCGGTGACTCCCGTGAGGTTTGGAGCATGGTGCTCAAACGTTTCAATGTGGATGTCCTGGAAAGTAACACCATCGACGATACAAGTACCTGTAATTTAATCACTTTGAATTTGAATATTTAATATATTTTAAATATTTAAATAATAGATTTTGTAATTCAAATAGAGATCATTTTAGTAATAAGCAATAAAGGTAAAGTTTTTTAAAAATGTGGTTTACAAAAATAAGTAGTTCGGAGAAAAATCGAAAATGTGGCCGAAAATCGTTTTTCGGATTTTCGACTTTTCATCGACCAAAAGTTATCAGAATGTATTTTGTACACTAGTGTACATGCGTACACATTTATATAAATAACGTATATGTTTGTTAAGAAAATGATTTAATTTTAATTTGGTTTAAAAATATACTTAAGATATTAATAAGAAATTTGACTTTTCTTTTTAATATAAAAATATAACAAAGTGCAAGGTATCATCACAAAGTACATTTGTATTTGTGAAGAGGGGATGGTGGTGTGTGGCCATGGACTTGCATGTGGAGCAAGGAGGAGGAGGTGATGATGTGGCAACTTTTGGGCTGAGGGTATAGAATATTATAATAACTGGGGTATTTTGGTAAATTACCATCTCCATTTTCTATAAAAGAAGTACCACTTTCTCCTCTCCATTTTTCACTTCATTTTCTTATTTACCTTCTTTTCCTTTTCTTCTCTCCATCCATGGAGTTTAGTTTGTAGAATTTTAAAAGTTGCTTCTTCTTTTCACATTTAAGAAAAATTGCTAAAACTTCTTCCATTCTTCTCTACATCACTCCTTTACCAAAACAAGACCCAAAGCTCCCATTTTTAGCCAACAGCAATCCCTCTTGCACCATGATCAAACCATATTGACCTCCCCTAGGTCCTAAAAGTCAAGTTTTTCCAACCAAAGCTAGGTTTGTGCGTGGTTTGCGAAGTTATAGTAGTTTGGTTAAAGTTCATGTTGTTTAGGTGAGTAAAGCTCACTTTAAAATTAAGTTTTAAACTTTATTATTTGTTGTAATAATCTTAGTTAATTACTTGTGTTGTTAAGTGTTTGGAATGATTATTGTTTGGTTTAGTTCCCACTTGGAAGCGGATGACCTTTATGTTGTTTGTTGGGTACTTGAAATGAAGTTGACGTGTTCGTAGCCAAAATGTCAGTACAACACACTTCGAAGAGCATACGAAAGATTTTGTAGGGGGCTTTTGTCGAAACACCCTGAGGGGTTTCTCGGCCTATAATAATTCACTTTCATGTTTATGTTGTTTATAAAAATGAATGTATATGATACGTAGCTTGTTTCCATGAAAATGTCGTTATAGCGACTATCGGCTATACTAACACTTTGAAATATCATTTCTTTAATATATTTTGTGTGTGCTTTCATGCTTGGGTTTTTCAAAAAGTATATTTGATTGTGTTTTGGCAATTTTAAAATGTTGTTTCAAGCAAGGTTGAAGCAATTTTGATTTACAAAACAAGTTTAGAAGTTATAGTCCATATAGTTATAGTCGCTACGGGTGCAATGCAAAGATATTTAGTATCTTAAAGTAAAAGGATATTTTGAGATATTAATAATAAATTATTTTAATAATGATGTTTTAAAGTTAATTAATCATTTTACCAATGACGTTTAAAGTTAATTAATCATTATAAATAATGACGTTTAAAGTTAATTAATCATTTTAATAATGATGTTTAAAGTTAATTGATAATTTTAATAATGATGTTTAAAGTTAATTAATCATTCTAATAAAGCTATTTAAAGTTAATATCTGTGATGTGAAAATCAATCATAAATTCGATATTTAAAAATTTTAAAAGTTTGATTCGATTATGGAAATGATAAGAAATTTAATTTCTGTAAACAATATTCCTTATAAGAAAAGGATTTAGTCATATTCTTAGAACTCAACGTCAAGGGATGGAATTGTTTCTATCTCGAAGGTTAAACATGTCATCTAGGCAAGACTTAGTAGTAACACTACCTTAACCGGTTTGGCTTCATTATTAACTGGGGATAGTACATGTTTGAAATCGGCCAGTGATGATAAGGATAAGAAATTTAATTTCCATATATGTTCATTTTAATTATTAACCAATAGTTGATTTACTGACTATAGATTCCGCTGTCTTTAGTGTTCTGCCAATCTAAGATGATTTTTTTCCTCATTTTGAACGTTGATATCCTTTGTCGTAAATGACTAAAATCAAAGAGCGAGTGGAAGCTAAGTTATGTGGAGTTGCTTACATTAGGGTATCTTCACATCTACTCTAGATTCGATCCGATGGTATGCACACGGAGATGTGAGATATTCGAATTCTCGTTAAAGTTGGTGGCTTCGGCTTGAATGTGTCCAAGAGCCATCGTAGTTCTCAAGTTTATTTTCTAGAGGTATACTCTCGGTAAAGGGGATATACCCTCCTAGTCATTGTTGGAAAATTTTCCTTTCCTTATTTTTGATTCAGACCTCTGAATTAATTCTTTCTTAATTGCATCGCGAAGTGTTTTGCGCACTTCACGATGTTTAATCATTTATGTCCGTTCATTATGCTTGAATGTTGTTCTTGTGAGAGAAAACCTTCCATGATTTGCGGCGTGGTCCCGCATGTTGTTTATGTGTTCCACTTTTATTTGGAGTTTACTCATACCAGACTTATTGTCTGACTCGAGTTGTATATTTTTCCTAAATTCTCGAGTACTCATTTATATTTAAGTAGTTTGAGAGTAACATGTTTCTTTGGGCTCTTTAAAGATGGTGGTCAAGTAGGAGGCTCCTTATCTATCTAGCTATCTATTTATGTTGTCTGTTAGTTTATGTATATATGTGTTATATCAGCAAGTGTAAAGATAGTTGTTATAACTGCCTATGCGGATGGTAGTGCATTTGTTGTAACTCTGGTAACTCCATGTCGAGAAGTAACCATATGTACTATTTTATTTTTATATTATATTCAACCGTTCCGTTGTGAAATTTATGTTCTGTTCTTTTATTTTACCAAATGACAACTCGCCTTTCGGATGCTTGGGCTACGACACACGAATACCGTGGTTGTATTAAGTATAATTCACAAGGATCAGAATGGCGGGTTATCACAATTGGTATCAGTGCCTTTTTTGAACGAATTCCTTAGCCTGATTGGGGTACAACTCATTAGAGATAGGGCAAGTATGATGACTTAAAACGAGTTAATCTTGAGAGAGCGTATTTGTAATTTTTATAACAACAATATTTATCCTTTAAAGTCTTATTTTAGATCCATTGGTGCTGTTTACTTAATCCATTTTAGTCCTAGTTTAGTATTCTAAAGTTACATGTTATTTGTTTAGGTAATAGATAATGAATATAAGAAGAGAAGGAAGGAGAGGATCTAGAACTAGCATGGCTACCAACGACAGGGTACTTAGAAATGCTACTATGCCAGTTGTAGATCAGATAGAGGAAGTGGTAGTTCAAGTTCAGCCCCCTATGAACTTTGCGGCTTTGTGTAAGAAGTTTACCATTTTCGATGGAAAACCTTCTATGAACTGAAGATATTCTTGGAGTGCAGATGTAGCTCCGATCTTGTGAAAGAATATTTGAAGATCTTCGATTGGGAGATGTGAGAAACGACTATTGGCATCATGACAACTTCAAAAGTCTACAATGGATTGTGGGATTCAGTAACAACTAATACTTTAGAGGAGGAATTTTCTTGGGTCCAGTTCAAGGAAGTCTCTGAAGCGCAATTTATTCCAGAAGCTGGAAGGACTCAGTTGTTTAGAAGTTTTCTCGATTTAAAGCAAGGTGATTTGATGGTGTCGCAATATAAGCATATGTTCAATGCTTTATCTTATTTTGAACTTGGATTGATAGACACATTGTTCAAGAAAAATGAAATGTTTGTGAATGAGATGTGACTAGAGTTCCATTGTGAAATGACCAATCATTTTATGGGTACATTCACCAATTTTATCAGCACGGCTTTGAGATTTGAAGCTCTTGATAAGAAGGAAGGAGTTCAAACGGGTGTAGTTTCGGCAGTGAGTGCTAAGCCTTTATCAATTATACCAGTTAGAAGAAAGCCTAATTTCAAGCGCAAGGGAAAGAAGCAATGGGTAAGAAGAAACCCGGAGGTGGGGTTCCAACATAGAAGAAGCAGCTTAACTTGGCCAACATTCTTTGTTTTAGATACAACAAAATGGATCACTATGCACCCAATTGACTAACTGCCACCTTCCATAATTGTGACCAATAAGGATACATCAAGAATGAGTGTCCTTTTTCAAAGAAGGGGTCGCAAGGACAATTTTTTACCATCGAAGAGGTACCATCCACTTCTTCAAGTCAGAAAGGGAGGAAGGTGATGCAAGGTACGTTATCTATCTATGACATTCCTATAAGAGTATTATTTGATACTGGTGCTTCCTATAGTTTTTCTTTCCAGTTGATCTTTTTCATCAACTTGACCTTAAACCCATCCTTTTGAGTAATCCTTTATGTATGTCAAACCTTATTGGGGGTTTGACAAATCTTGACATTATGTGTCAAATGTGCCTATTTCTTGTCGAAACTGTCTCTTTCCTTTTAACTTGTTTGTTCTGGGGTTCATGGGTTTTGGAGTATTACCGAGAATGGATTGGTTATCCAAGTTTAGAGCTATCTTTGATTGTGTTAAGAGAATGATCGTTGTAAAAGATGTAGTAGGAAGAAGCATTGATATATTTTGTGAAGAGCCTAACAAGTTAATGAGTATTTTTCTCTATACACTCGAAGTGGCTAAAGAGAATCTAGGATATACACTGGTTGTTCGGGATTTCAATGATATTTTCGGTGAGGTGTAGGTTTACCTCCTCATGGCGAAGTGGAGTTCCATATTAACTTGGTTCCAAAAACTATGCCTATTATACAACTTTCTTGAAGGTTAGCTTAGAAAGAGAAGAAGGAGTCAGAAGGCCAGACATTCGTCTTGTTGTAGAAGGGTTTGATCCGACGTAGTACCTCAAGTTGGGGATCACCAGTTGTCTTTGTTATAAAGGCGGATGGTTCTCTAAGGTCATGTGTAGACTACCAGGAATTAAACAAAAGGAGTATCAAGAATAAATATCGTTTACCAAGGATCGACGATATATTGACCAACTTAACGGCGTTTGGATATTTTCTCAATTGGTCTTGCCATCGGTTCCACCAATTAAGGGTAGAAGAAGAGAATGTGCCCTTAATAAATTTTCAGACTCTAGAACATTTCTATGAGTGGTTAGTTATCCGTTTGGGCTGACTAATGCACCCGATTATATTGTAGATTTAATGAATCCAGTATTTCGAGATATCCTTTATAACAACCTAAAATTTTTAACGTCTTGAATAAGAATATTTAATTTATTTATATATTTACATTTGATTCAGATATAATAAGTAATGAGAAAATTAGTTTTTAATAAAATGACACGATTTTTATTGGCATATTTTTAATTTAATTTATTTGATTTTTCCATAATTTTTAATTTGAAAAAAATGTAAATTATCATTTGATGTATTTTACAACATATGATTGTATTTTCGAAATTTCACAGAATAAAATAATTTGTATATTTTATTGTTGAATTATGATCGGATTGCATTTTGGTACATGATTGTATTTTTATTTTTGTCATTCGCGGTCTGTGCATAAATGGAATATTATGCAGCTGGGTATTACAAATATTTATTTATATAACTTTTTAAAATCAAATCAAATTCAAAAATTCAAACAATCCATTGTTAACCTGCCTTTTTGCAAGGTAGTATACATGCGGATTTAACCCGATAGACTTCACGGTTATCGAGGCTAGAATATCATGGATATGGCTCAACTGGAAGGGTGGATAGTCAACTATGGATAATAATAAGAAGCCAGGATTAAACATAGTAGGTAGATACATGATGAAGAGTGGTTGAAAGGTGGATATTGGCTTGAATAAGGAAGGATCGACGTAAGAAGGGATCTAAATAATATGGAGTAGGATAATATGGGTCGGTATGTGAGAAGGAATAACTGTCAGCATGATTGGGCTCGGTACAGGACGGGGTCGGCATAATTGGGCTCAGCACAGGATGAGGTCGGCATGATTGGGCTCGACATAGTACGAGGTCGGTATAATTGGGCTTGGCGTAGGAGGAGGTCGGCATGATTGGGGTTGACATAGGACTGGGTCGGCATGATTGGGCTCGGCATAAGAAGAGGACGGCATGGTTGGGGTCGACCTGGTAAAGGTCAACGTAGCCGGAGAAAAGGAGGGATTGGCGTTGGTAAAGGCAATTGGATCGGCATGGTCCGAGGCAAGATGGATCGGCACTGTAGGCAAGAGGGATCGGCACACATCAATTCTTAAGTAAGGGATCGATATAATTAGGTGGACACGGGATCATCATAACCTATAAAGGTTGGATTGGGGTAGCATATGAACGAAGGAATCGACACTTGATGGATCGACAAAGCATTCCTAGCATAGTGGATCGGCATGGCATAGATTAGCATCGTATGGTTTCGACTAAAGATGGTTCGGCATAATGTGGATTAGCATCTTCAGGAAGGAAAGGGATTGGCATTTTTCATAAGGAAGGAAGGGTCGGAATTTTTGTGAACGAAGGGGGATCAACATGCTTCAAGGTGGAGGGATCGACATTGAGTTATGCGAAGGAATAGCGATCGGTAGTGCTAGGCCGATCATTATTTTTGGATGATCTGGGTTTGCCGATCGTTATGGTGGGCCCATGTATATGAGAAGACCCTGTAACCAAAGTTTCCCCTATAAATACAGTAGGCTTGGCTTCAGAAAGGAGACTTTTGGATTCTGCTTCTCTTCATCTTCTACCTAGAGGTTACTCTGCCATTTTCATTTTGGATTTTTAGATTGTAACTGTAATCAAATTTCAGTACAATAAAAAGAATTTTTCTAGAGTGAACATAGGCCGGAGTTAGCCGAACCACTATAAATCTTGTCTCTTTTACTTGCTTTTTTTAGTTTGGTTATTCTTTATATTATATTCTCTACATCATATACTATCTGTGATCTGTGGCTGGATATTGATGTTTTCACGTATAATTGGGCATCATTGGCCAATTTGATGCCAACATCCATCAAGGTTGATTTGATTTTAAGGTGAATTGTTGCTTGAAAAATTAAAATAACTTGTGAAGGAGACTATTAGCCTTTGTTATAAAATCAAAGACTTTAAACACTTAAAAAAATTCCCACTTTCATATTTACTTTCCCGTAACCAAACAAAGCAATGAAAATAAGACTCAAGCTTTAAAATTCAAAAGAAAATCATTCACTCCACCTAAAATCTTGAAACTAGTTTTATTGAACTCGTGGTGTGACGGGCTTCAAGTCTAGGTGGTGTTTTGGGGGGAGGGGGAGGGTGCGGCTGTCACTTGGCATGCTCAATGTGGGAACAACGAAGCTGTGTTTTCGATTATTTGAAGTTATTGTCCAAGATTGGACAAGGCGAGTTTGGATTTGAGTTTGGCATGGTAAATAGAACCTTTTGGCAACACATGGTATGGTGCGATCAAGATATGATGGTCGTAACTTTTTTGGCGAGAAGGCGACACTATAAGGTTGTGTTTTTGTGGGGTGGTGAGCACATGTTTCGATCGGGTCCCTGGAGAAGCCCTTATGAAATGGAGATCGTTGGAGTTGGCGACACATCATTTCGTGGGGGTATAGCTCAAGTTAGGGAAGGAATAAAGTGCCGTGCAAATGGGTTGGTCAATAGGTTTATGCACGATTTGAATTAGTGATTGGGGAAGATGATTTGTGATGGGTAATTAAGTTTGAATTTTAATTGGCGAGGTAATTATATTATTTAAAATTCAATAACATATAAATTGAATAACTTTTCCATACGAGGTCCAATTAAGACATAGTCTTTGCATTGCGCTTGTAATGATGTTGGCTACGTGATGGAACTAGTTTCGTCAAATTTGGAGCTAGTGGAGTTTTAGGACAAAATCATTTTAGTTTAGTTCAAATTGTACCGCCTTAACGTTAGCTGGAATTTTGGTGTGTTAAACTCGCCTTTTTTGATAATCGGTATAATATAATAGATAAAATATATTGTTTTTGTTTGGATGAATTATTTATGGGTTCAGTTAAATATCCGCTTCTGAAAAGCGATTGACATTTAAAATAAAATATAAGGAATTTTGTCGAGAAATTCAGATTTCTCGACATTGTGAATTTTAATTCTAGTTATATACCCGTTGATTTTAATTTCAGCTATATACCTATTATATACATTGTTAAATGATGAAATTTGATTATTTGGCGATGTTGGATGTGACACTGACATATGCTAAAAGTTGAACTTTTTAGTGATAAAGGTAGTTATAGCCTTAGTTAAATGCTATAGTAATTATTGGCCACATTATGGTATTTTGAAAATTACTATTATTTGCTATTTGACTTGGAAATGGATTTCGATTTGAGGAAAATAACTTTTAATCTGGCCTTTCATATTTTTAGTAATATTTTATTCAACATAAGTTTTCCGTACTTCTCTATTTTACTTCGAATTATTTTATAATTCTTTTCTAATATATGTATATAGGTAATTGTTTAAGATTTTTTTGGAAAGTATATATTTCCATAGAAAAATTGTTATAATTGTGACTGTTTATTTTAATGGAGATAAAAGGAGTTATCCTTTATTTAAAAATTTTGGTGTTTGAAAGAAGATTGAAATATTTTTGGTATAAATATTGGTGAAACATTTTATGTAATATATTGTAATAAAGGAACTATTTATAAATGGTATATTATAAATAAAAGAGAAATGTATAAGCGATATTTTATAAATAAAAAATAGGTTTATAAATGGTATTTTATAAAATGGAATATTATTATTTTGATAAATTGGAGAAATAAATAAAAAATGCGAATCTATTGTAATATATGGGATGATCATGTTATGGAAAGTATATAGATTTATAATTATATTTTGAGTTTGTTTTATAGGGGAGTTTTGCAATTATTTTTAAAAATTTATAAAAGGATTTTATAAATGAATTTAGAGATTTATAAAAAGAGTTGCAAAAAAGTTTGGGGATTTATAGTATGAGTTTTGTAAGTAATATTTTATAAAAGAAGTTTTATAGAAGAGTTTTGTAAACTAAATAAAGGATGTTTATAAAGGAGTTTATTAAATAAGCTTGGATATTAATAAAGGAGGTTTATAATTATATTAGATATTTATAAAAGGAATTATATAATTTAAAATTATATTATATAAAAGTGTTTGTAAATATAAAGAATTTTGCAAAGGCATTTTATAAAAGGGATTTATAAAAAACTGAGACCCGATTTCCATAGACGATCAATTTAAATACGGTGGTATAGAAAATGTTCTTTTCATACTTAACACCAAATTCCAAGGTATGAAAACTTGTCTCTATCTTGAGAATTAAGAATGTGTATCGAGACAAGAATAGTTTTCTCACTTATCCGATTTCATTGTTAACCAAGGGATAATACTGTTTGAAATCGAAAAGTGGTGTCAAGTATATTCGCTCTAGTTTCTATACGATCTATTTATTTACACCAAAAGTAAAGTGTTTGTATTTATTATTATCGACGTTTTAGATGATATTTTTTAACCTATTTAAGTATGGTTTTGGAAATGAAATCTTTCTTAAGATTTGTGGATAGACCTGTACCGTTGAGATAAGTACATGCATACATTTTCTAAGTATTGAAAATGTGGGGTTTTGTGAATATACTTATATTGTTAATATAAACGTATGGGAAAGTTTTCTAAGTTTGGGAGTGATGTTTTGTGAGTGTACGTATATAATTGGGATAAGTATTCAATGTTTTATCAAGTATTGAAAACAGAAGAGAAGGGTTTGTGAATATATCTTTGTTAAAATATTTTAATACAAGAATTTGCAATGTGGTTTTAATTAATAATGGGATTAAGTAAAGAGGTTTAGTGGATGCTTAAGTCTTTAACCAGTGCTATTCTCCTTATGGGATTAAATATCTGGTTGAATTGTTTGTTATTTGATAGTTAAATAGCTGATTATCAATTCTTGGCTAGTTTTTAAAACTATCGTTGCCGGTTCGGAGAGACTGGGATCAGATATATTATCCAATAACCGCTCTGAACTGGCGTTCAAATTGAAGATATCTTGAAGATAATGGAATCAAAAACAGAGTTCTTTGAAGGGCAAGGTATACTTACTAATAATCCTAAGGGTGGTTCCAAAAAGGATGTAGTAGAAGCAGTGCCTTCGGCTTGTTCATATCCTAAACACTTATATGGACGAATGCTGGCATTGCATTTTTGCATGAAGGGCAATGTTAGTGTTCCGGGTGGGATTTTCTAAAAAAGGGGGAAACTTAGCCTTAACAACCGAAAATGACAAAACAAGGGATATGCTTTAGGGCTATGTGGTTCGCTACCATTAAGGTATTGCCATCACCCTTCTAGATATATGTACATTTATTGATTTGGTTGTTCATGGGAGCTCTTGGGAAAAGGTTGGAAAGCAACCGGGGTGGTGAAATATTTGGTATTATCCAGTACGGGGTAGGCCGATCTTGATACATAGGTGTGGATAGTTCGACCATGTTACATTTTCTAGAGATGTACTATAGCAGGCAATACCCTAGTGACCTTGTCATTGTATAGAATCCATTGTCCAATAAGCACCATAGAGACTTAGTTGTGCCCAACTATGCTGGAACGTGAGATGTAAGCATTTCAGCTATATTTAATATTCATTTAAATCCTAGACATTAGTATAACACAAATGGATTTCTTATAGAAATGGTTTGGTTGTCGTAAGGTAGAAACTCATCCGTGTTTATATGTGGTACGGTCTTATAAGACACCTTTATTTTTTAAAAGGTTTTATAACATAAAAATCCTTATGATGTGTGTTTTCTTACGTTGGTTTACCAGGCTGATCCGAGTGTTATTCTTTCATAATGCTCAGATCAGACCGAACGTATTTTCAGATCCAGATATGGATGCTTTGGAGCTTCAGAAGATGAGCCAGATGACTCCAAGACAAACTAGTGTATATTTTATTTTCCACTGCATTGGTTGTTTATACTTGTCAGATTTTGTGAGGATATGTTGTTATAACTGTCCAGCTTGATGATTAGCATACTATGATTTGATGTACGTATATTATAGTTTTCTTTGTAAACATCTGTCGTATAATATATTACTCGTCACGAAGTGAGATTCTGTTTTGTCTTTTCTTTCTTTTTCCCCTGACAATCTATCTTTTAGGCACTTGGATGCTAAGCATGCGAATATTGTGGATGTATTAGTATCAAATTTTGAGGGTCAAAAAGACAGGCCGTTACAAAAGGCATTAGAGCTTAGATTGAGCGAACACCTAGGATTTGGTGGGGCCGACTCATTAGAGATAGGGTTAGTAATACTCTAGAATGAGTTCGAGTCTACATATATTTGAGCACATATTTTTTAATGTTATAAAATGTTTTATATTATGTTGATTTATATATTGAGTGCTTTATGAACTCTTGTCGATATAGAAGGAACAATTATATCGATAAGGTTTATCAAACGCTTGAACGAGGCAAAATGACACAGTATTATTTTGAAAATTGGATAAATGAAATAATTTGACCAAGAATTATATTATATATATATAAAATAAATTGATATAATTGTATATGGTGTCCTTGTACGTTAGGAAACCATAATATTCAGTTATTATCATTTATTGTTTGACTAGTCATGCCGTCCAGTTTGGAAAATTGACTATTGGTTGTTGATTGATTCTTTAGGCTCAGTAGGTTTAGGAGCATTTATTGTTGTGGTTGAATTAGGTATGAACATCTTGTGAATTCAGTTTTATAGTTTGATTATGAGGCATTCAATATAATGTTGGATTAGAATTTTAATTTTGATAAAAGTTATTGGTTATAATCTGTACAAAGATACAAATTTGTGAAATGTTTTTATATAAGAAGGCAAATTAATATAGGTATGACTTATAAATACAGTTTATAAATAATAAAGGGTTTAAATTGAGAATTTGAGAACTTAAATCCTAGTGCTTTGGAGATTATTTTCCAATGTGTTGAGGAACACTAATAATGGTACGTTTGAAAGTATATTTGAACAAAAATATTTTAAAATGGATTTTAAAGGAGACAGAAAGCACAGAACTCACTTATGTCGCTAGAAAAATAATAATGGTGATGACTACAACATCTTCAGCATTTATTTTCAAGTTTCTAAGTCAGAGATTGTTACCACGGCAATTTGCTACATAGTAGTTGGAAAAACAAAGTTTATTTTAAATCTAAATGTATGATTTGATATACAAAAGGGAGATATGTATACTATTGTTATTTCAAAAATGATTCGAAATAAAAACCCGGTGTTTGCTTATAAAATTTTCAAATGTGTTATTATATGGACTCATGTATCCTACACATTAGGATAGTTTGAGTTGTGCATCTCATTTTGATATGTTGATTGATAATTTTTGTTTGTTGAAATGAAATGAAATCTTTGACGATTTTGGACAGTCAATTTTTTTTGGAGTTAATTGAAAAATGAAAGCTAAATGACTGGTGAGATCAAAAGAAAATAAGCTTTATAACTTATAAGTTTAAGGATATAGTAAGTTAAATAATTTTTAAATTTGTTTGATATTCATGTTAAATAAAGCAAAATATGATATTCTATATATACTCTTGAGATGTGAAAGATTGTTATATGGATATGAACTTAAGTTTTAAAAAGTGTTGATAAATATAATTGTGTTTTATAAGATGTTTATAAACTTAAGTAATGGTTTTATGAAATGTTTCATAAATGATTTTAGTATTAAATGAAATACTATTGGTATAAATGAATGTGAATAAAAAGTGATTGGTATAGTAAAAAAACCCAATGAAATAAATGCGTAAATTGTACATAGATTATTTTATTCACATAACTGATTTTGATTCAAATTCGAATGCACGATTTCGAGGTGATTTACACCTATCCGAATAAGGATTTTTCACTCGATTCTTGACGCAAACACTTGATATAGATTTTTGATATGATTCTAAAGTTTTCTACCATATTATATGGCTATATAAGAAAAACCAAAGGTTTCTATCAAGGAACTGATCGTAGACCACACTAGGGAAGTCGAGTGGGCGACACTAGTTTGGAAATGAAATTTGTGTGATCGAGCAAGTGATCAAAATTGATATCGCAAAGGGATGACATATATACATCGTTCCGACTTTAAAATAATTATATGCTTTTGTCTTTATAAATGCAATTTATATAATTTGATATCATTTGTAAGTGAGATATAGGTTTATGGAAGCAAATGCTAGTTTGATGTTTTTGGTTTCATGAGTAGAGTTGGTTTGCTCGACTAATAGGTACATGTTTATATTGTCGTTGATGATTGTATGCCCTAGATACAGGAGGCCGCTTTTGGGCTTCTTTTTCATTTGTTGGTTTAGGCCCGTTGTGGCGAGCTGTAGTTTTTCCAATCGAGCTTAGCAAAGGAGTGTTGTTGAATTTTTCATAATTTCGGAGACTTTAAAGTTTAAATAATCCATTTTTATCAATAAATTATGTAAGCCTAAAAGTGAGAATTTTTTAAAAGCTAAGGGTGTGAGACATTTTTCTTCCTTTAGGAATTTCAGGGATGAGATCTCTAGGGGGAAGAATGTAATGACCCGAAGTTTTCAACATCTCGAACAAGAATATTTAATTTATCTAAATATTCAGATTTGATTCAGATATAATAAATAATGAGAAATTATATTTTAATACAACGACTCGATTTTTATTGACGTATTCTTGATTTAATTTATTTGATTTTTCCATAATTATTAGTTTGAAAATTATTTAAATTACCATTTGATGTATTTTACAACGAACGATGGTATTTTTAGAATTTCACGTAATAAAACAATCTGTGTATTTTATTGTTGATTTGTGATCGGATCGCATTTTGGTGCACGATCGTATTTTTATATTTTTCGTTCGCAGTCCATACGTGAACTGAACACTGTGTAGCGAGGTACTGCAAATATTTATTTTCACAACTTTCTAAAATCAAATCAGATTCAAAACTTTAAATAATCCATCAAGGTTGATTTGATTTTGAGATGAAGTGTTGCTTGAAAAACTTGGTTTGCTTGAAAATTGAGATTACCTTACGAAGGGGGCTATTGAGCTTCGGTTATATAATCAAAGATTTTAAACATTTAAAAAATTGCCTCTTTTATATTTACTTTCATGTAACCAAACAAAGAAACGAAGACAAGCCTCAAGCTTAAAATTTTGAAATAAAATCATTCACTTGATCTAAAATCTTGATACTAGTTTCATTGAAATTGTAGTGTAACATTCCCGGATTTTAGCCAAATTTAATCTGATAATAAATTCAATTTTTGGAATTTAAATATGAGATAATTGGTAATTAATTTATTTATTAAAATTAAATTGTGAATTAATTTGGTATTTTCTAAATTAAATAGATATTCGTTTGTTATTAATATAAATGTATGTAAATATGATTCTAAAATAGCATTTGTAATTGGGAAATCGAAAATAAATATTCTGAATAATATATAGATTTTAAACTTAATTATGGATTGATTTGAAAAGGTGGCAATAAAAAAAACAAAGATTTGAAAAAATAAATAAATTATGATTAGGATAAAATTTATATTTAGAAATTTGATATTTGTTTACTCACTTATAGATACAAATTGATAGTATATTAATTTTTGAATTTGAAATTTAAAAATGAAAGTTAGTTTTCCAATTTTAAATATATATATATATATATATGTGTGTGTGTGTGTGTGTGTGTGTGTGTGTGAATACATATTTATATTTGAAAGTTAAAACCTTCTGTATAAAATACATATGTAAATAAAAGTAAATGGATTTGTTTAAATTGAAAATGTAAACATATAGAGATATAAAGAAAATTATAATTTGATAAGGGTCTCACATAAGTTTTAAAATAAAATTTAACAAAAAGGTTTTAAACACAATTTAAAAACATTTGACAAGTGTTTAACAAGTAATAATAATTTTAAGAAGTGTAAGAAGTAAAATAATACAACTTACAAGTGTTCACAAATTAAACATATGGAAAGAGAATTGTTTTCTTTTGAATTAAAAATAGAAAACATGCACAGAAAAAAAAAAAACAGGCTTCCTAAATTCTTTTTCACAACTTTACAAGCCTGTAAACCAAAAAGAAGATCAGCCTGGAAAACAAAGAAAATTCGAAATCAAACAAGCAATCCGGAGTTCAGCTTCAACCTGGAACTAAAAATAATCAAAACTTCAGTTTGCAAAACCTACTTTCAAAGATCTGAAGCAAAGCAAGTTCAAATCAGAAGCAAGCAAGTCAAAATCAAAAGCAATTATGTTCAGATTCAAAGAGTAAAAATCAAACAGCTGAAACAAAGATAATCTCCAAATCTTAAAACCTGGGATGATCAACTCAGGTAATTCAAGAAAAACCATAATTCAAATTTAAAATCTGAAGAAATTTAAAACCATAACTAACTTCAGTGTTTTCAACCTGAGGAAATGATGATCAAAGTAAAACAGAGCAACAATTAATGTGAATCAGCAACTCAAGTGCATCAAATCAAACAAATCATTTCCAGGCACAATCTTCTCTGCTCTGTGCACACAGGTGAGCAAACTTCTTAGACCTGCTTCTATCTAATTGATGTCATAGTTAATATATGAATTTATTATGAAAGTGTTGCTTAGTTGTTAAATGTATTTGCAAGTATATATCTGTGTGTGGATTGAGATATCCATGCCTCTGTGTGTATATGGTTTCTCTATTACAACAAACCCAAATCCACCAGAGAAGAAATATTCATATCTTCATATTTAGATCTTTTCAGACGATAATTTCTGAAACAAATTGTTTGTAACCAAGTTAAGCAACTTTTAAAAATAATTTCAGGGAAAAATATTAAGTGGACGTTATGTACAGTAAAATCATCATGAATCAGAAAATTCGAGTGATTTCAATTTTAAAATCTGATAACATAATCGTGTTTGTATTTCAAGATAATGATTTTTGGTGGAGATCTTATGATTTTTAAGCAAGTGATGGCCGTGAATTTTTTAGATGATCAGAAAAAGCATTTCTGCAAACTACTGCTGATCGGCGAGTTTATCCTCGTCGAATTGTGATGGAAGATAGTTCGAGCATCATAGATTATCAAAAATATGATCGCAAAATTTTTTGTTAATCATGGTGATGTGGCGATTTGATTGTAGGGTTTTAAGTATAGTTTGGGACGTCGAGTTTTGGAGAGAGAGTTCACCGTCGATGGTGAATCGGTCGGGGTCGGACCTAGGGGAATCGAAGGTAGGGTGTGTGACGTTGACTTGGTTAGAGTGGCATGGTTCCAGGTTGACTAATTCGTCGGTACGAGGTGAAGTTTGATGATCGGTTCTGTTCTAGGTTGGCGCTCAGTAACTCGAATTTGGTTTCTAATGAGCTTCGGTCGATCTGGGTGGCCATTCGATACGAGATGATCGTCAGTGACTTGCGTGTGGTCGTGACGGTGACCGGAGATGATCGATGCGATCGTGGACGTGCACACGTGGGTGGTTGTATCCCTGTTGCTTGCAAATGAGGAAGACGAAGTGATCTCCGGTTGTCACTCGAGGAGAGGCAGTGATGACTCGAGTTTGATCTCGAGTGTGTTCTTGTGTGTTACAGTGATTAAGAAGTTTTAAAAACATAAAATACTAAAGACAAATTATAAAGAAGAAGAGAAGGAAGTAACCCGAGGAAATGCTCGGGGAAAACTGAAGAATGGCTCAGGTTTTCTGGGTTTAATGATTTAGCAGATTTTAAACAATTTATTTCAGACAAGTTTTAAAGTTTAAAATTGAATAAAAAGGTTTTCAAAAAGGCTGTAAACTAAAATTTCCAAAGTAAGATTATTAAACAAGATTTCAATCGAGTTTCAAAGTTTTAATGTTGAAGTAAATATTTTGAAATTGTCTTGTTTTTAAATAATCATATATTGGGATAATTGTTTAATTTAAAATCTTTAAGTGCTTTCAAATGTGATTTGATGAATGTGGTTTAGAAATTAATTAATTAATGTTTTTAAGTTGATTAATCAAATGATTAAAGGATAATTACTCAATGTAATTAAATTGTGATTTATTAATTGATTTGTTAAAGTGACAATTAATTAATACTAAACTAATCTATGATTAAAGATAATTACTTAAAGGTGATTAATTGAGGATTAATTAATTATTGTGATTAATTAAGGAACAATTATTTTGAGTGAATTTATTAAGGATAATTAATTAGTGAAGTTAATTAATGATAAATAATTAAAGGTAATTAATTACTTAAAGACTTAAAGATAATTACATAATTTAAAGTAATTAATTAATGGTTAAAGTTTATTAAGTGATTAAGGATAATCACTTATTGCAATTAATTAAGGTAATTAATTAAGGGTTAATTAATTTATGTAATTAATTAAGGATAAATAATTAGGGGTTAATTATTTAATGATTAAAGGTTTATTAATTTATTAATTAAAGTTGATTAATTTATAATTAAAGGTTAATTTATTTATTAAAGGTTAAATAATTCACGGTTTGTAATTAACTAATATTAGTTAACCAGGATTAGTAGTTTATTAATAAGTAATTAATCTGATTTAAATTAATCAGATAATTAATTGATTTTGCTTATGGATGTATGAATTTTATGAATGCCTTGAGTTGATCTATAATGATTCTGTGATGTAGATTGTTTTAATTGAGCTATGTGTGTATATTATTTACCTGTAATGCATTTACATATTTATCTGTGAATCTGTGATGGAGATAAGCGTTATTGATTATATGCTTAGCGATATTGATATGATTGAATATGTGATGCGATGATTGATGATGTTGCACTATTGTCTAAAACCCCTGGACTACACCATACACACACAAATATGGATTGCACGAGGAAATCAGTTAAGTCACAGATTTTTGAAATGGTTTTAAAATTGTAGTTTAAATCCAAATGGTTTTGGAAATGGAAAAGCTTTTGAAAAGGAATTTCAAAGATAAAAGTTATTTTGAATAACTTGACAAAATTTGAAATTTAAATAATTTGATTTAAATTTGAATTCAGGATTTGAAATTTAATTTTATATTCGGAAAGTATGGTTTAAAAGGGTTATACAAGTTATAAATGTATTTATATTGGTTTTAAACCATTTTAAAGGTATTGATTTGGGAATTTGAATTTAGCTCAAGGGCTTTAACTCGTGCAAATATAATTGGACTTTTCCAAAATGAAAACTATTTGCTTTCAAATAATAATAACTTCCATATAAAGAAAGGATTTCCAATTTGTATTGAAAGATTTCAAGTTTGAAATAGAATTGAAATTGTTTTGAAAGCTATGAATAAATCTTTGTGAAAAAATGGTTGAACTTTGTTTTGAAATTGAAGTGGATTTTGAATGATGTATCTTTTGTATAAAGATTTGGAATGGGAATTGTTTTGAAAGTTATGAATGAATCTTTGAAATATTTTTGAAAGCTAAAATTGAATCTTTGGTTTAATGATTGGATGAGATAATCCAATTTGAAAAGGAAATTGTTTTGAAAAGCTGTGAATGAATTTTTGTGAAATATAGGTGAACTTTGTGAAGTAAATCTTTTTATTCAAAAGATTTGAAATGGTAATTTGTTTTAAACCATTTGAAAAGAAAGTTTGGGTTTTAAGTTGTGACTTAACTGAGATCCCATTATCCATATGTTTTTAAATATCGTGCTCATTATTCGGTTTAGCCAGAAGAGGACCTTGTGTCCTATTCCGAATAATGATACGATGATACGAATATCATTTGAAGATCGGTGGTGAAGACCGGATATTTTCAAAAGCAAAAGGATAACTTGTCGAATGTCTCTACACCGGCTGATCCCTGGTATAGATATTTGATCATCCTTTATGATGGGGACTCCGGACGTGATTAGGGATTATCCAGATTTGCAAGGGCTTCTTTGTGAAGTGCCTTCGATTATGTTCGAACCCAGAACAGACTTGTATGGATGTGTGTCTGACATTACACTTTGAGATGTAAAACCAGTTTCCATCAAATACATTTCTGTTTTGTGGTGGAGAATTTATTCTCTTAGCTTAACACCCTTCTTTGAGACGTACGAGCTCAGAGGTTATGTAGTTGATATTTACTAGTGATACATTCCCAATTTGGTAATGTGGCTTACGAACTACTGCTGATCATTTGTTGATCGAAGCATGACTTTGTGAAAAAGTGTAGCTTTATGGACGAGACTGCATCAGGACCTCACACCCCGGGAATGGTCGAAACAAGAAAGATGCGACAAGGTTATGAGGGTCGCTCCCTTTAGGGTGTGTCATTCCCTTCTGGAAAAGGGTGGTATCATGGTATGGAGCCCAAATACTTAACTCACTGCAAATGTATTACTTTGTGATTGCTTTGTGGTTATTGGTGTAGAGGTATCTCGAATAAAGGTCGCAACGACCGGGGGATGGCATGCTCGAGTAGTAGTTACCTAGTTACAGAGGTAACCTGGTCTTGTGTTGGTAGAGAGCCGGGTAGGTTCTCGAGACGTCCCTCCGTAGGCATACCCATATGGCAATAGGAAGTTCCTTAGCATGACCATTTGTTGGAAAATCCAAAGAAACAATACGCACCCTATACGGTTTTAGTTGTATAACCTGCCATGGAATGTGGCAGTAACCTGCTATTAAACATGGTAGCTATAGTAGGCATAAGTGCGAAATGCCTATGCTGGCTAAGATTAATATTATACTTTCAAAAGGTTTTCTGCACTATGAACTAATAATAATATCAAATGATTTTAGCGTATTAAGCATATTTGACAATCATAAGGAGAAATCTCCTCAATTCTGCGTTTGCATTGTGTGTGCAGCGGGAGGCCTTTTGGTAGTTTCATTTTCCAAAAAGCATTGCGGATTTCAATTTTAAATTCTTTTGCTGTTTGTTTTAAAGAACTGTTTTTGTTTGCTCAAGACTGACCTAGAGTTTATTGTTCCCTTCCTAAACTTTGGGTGCCCACAATTTTCCACATAGGGAGTCTAGAGTTGGGATTTTCAGATAATAGATGTAGATTCGACAGTCTTCTTCAGTCTTTTTATGACTGACCTTACTTAATACAACTTGATGGGGTTCGAGCTAGCTTTGGATTGGAGATGGAGGTTTTTGGAGTTTGGCATTGAAGACATTGTCTTTTCGCTGCTATTGTCTCTGTTATTGTCTTGTACCTATCTCTGATATATTGATAGTCATTTGTATTTGATATTCAGTTGTATCAGATATTGTATCAATGTTGTATATTGATATATTCATCTTTTTCTTCCGTTGTGTTGTTATACTTAATGTGTTATAAGCTCCAGTGAACCAGATTCGACGTTTGAATCCGCGGCATTTGAATATAGGTGATGTATTCAGTGCCGATTTTCGAAGGTCGAGTCAAGGTCGTTATAATTGGTATCAGAGCTGAAGGTTGAACTTTAGCTCAGGAGTATAACACATTAGGTAACTCATTAGAGATAGGGTGAAGTATACCCTAGAATGAGTATGTCTCTAAGATATCCGTCCATGTGCCTCAGTAAGTTCTCTTACTATCCACTGATAGTGAGTATGAGCACAACAAGAAGACGAGATAAGGGACAGGGGAGTACCACTATAAATGGTCAATACCCTGAAACAACAGAAACAATCTTTTTTCTATCAATCTCCTTTGATACAGTTTCATTTCTATCATTTCTTCGTGGCAACTCGAGGTAGAAGCTTCGATGTTGTAGTGGCATTGCGAATCGTTGTAGAGAAGGTTCTCAATTCATATTCTCTTCATAGGATTCTTATCAACTTTCCGTTTTAACCTCAACGAATTTGAGATATTATTTGAAATAAATTGGTTAATAAAATATGAAGATTTGTATCGATAAAACGATTTTGATTAAAACCAAATTTGAAATTCTATTGTGAGTTCTTGTGAGTATCAAAGTCCGAAGAGGGACAAGTTATATATAATTTGGGGTATTCCGACTTGAGTTTGGAATCCATATCTAGTGTTTGAGAATTATGGAAGATTAAATCCATTTATCTATTTTTTGGGCCTAGATACATTCTACAAATGGTTAGTTATTCCTTCGAACTATCCAATCCCCTGCTTATATTCATAGATCTGGATGACCCGAGTATCATATATAATAGTGAATGAGTTTATTCTCGTATCTATTGTCGATATTCTAATTTGGTAAGCCAAATGCAGAATAGATATTTGGTTTGATCTGGAAAGATACTTCTCTATCTTTCATCTATTCTTTGTTATCTCCCCATTTGGGAAATTTCGGGGGCGAAATTTTCTTAAGGGGGCAATCTGTAACATTCCCGATTTTAGCCAGATTTAATTTGATAATAAATTCAATTTTTGGAATTTATTTTTGAGATAATTGGTAATTAATTTATTTATTGAAATTAAATTATGAATTAATTTGATATTTCTAAATTAAATAGATATTTGTTTGTTATTAATATAAATGTATGTAAATATGATTCTAAAATAGCATTTGTAATTGGGAAATCAGAAATAAATATTCTGAATAATATATTGATTATAAACTTAATTATGGATTGATTTGAAAAGGTGGCAATAAAAAAAACAAAGATTTGAAAAAATAAATTATGATTGGGATAAAATTTATATTTATAAATTTGATATTTTTTTTACTCATATATAGATATAAATTGATAGTATATTAATTTTTGAATTTGAAATTTAAAAATGAAAGTTTGTTTTCCAATTTTAAATATATATGTATATATATATGTATATATGAATACATATTTATATTTGGAAGTTACGATTTGAAAGTTAAAACCTTGTGTATAAAATACATATGTAAATAAGAGTAAATGGATTCGTTTAAATTGGAAATGTAAACATATGGAGATATAAAGCAAATTATAATATGATAAGGATCTCACATAAATTTTAAAATAAAATTTAATAAAAAGGTTTTAAACACAATTTAAAAACATTTGACAAGTGTTTAACAAGTAATAATAATTTTAACAAGTGTAAGAAGTAAAATAATATAACTTACAAGTGTTCACAAATTAAACATGTGGCAAGAGAATTGTTTTCTTTTGAATTAAACATAGAAAACATGCATAGAAGAAAAAAGAAAAAAGAAAAAAAACCGGGCTTCATCAATTCTTTTTCACAACTTCACAAGCCTGTAAACGAAAAAGAAGATCAACCTGGAAAACAAAGAAAATTCGAAATCAAATAAGCAATCCAGAGTTTAGCTTCAACCTGGAACTAAAAAGAATCAAAACTTCAGTTTGCAAAACCTGCTTTCAAAGATCTGAAGCAAAGCAAGTTCAAATTCAGAAGCAAGCAAGTCAAAATCAAAAGAAATTATGTTCAGATTCAAAGAGTAAAAATCAAACAACTGAAACAAAGATAATCTCCAAATCTTAAAACCTGGAATGGTCAACTCACGTAATTCAAGCAAAACCATAATTAAAATTTAAAATCTGAAGAAATTTAGAAACATAACTAACTTCAGTATTTTCAACCTAAGGAAATGATGATCAAAGTAAAACAGAGCAACAATTAATGCAAATCAGAAACTCAAATTCATCAAATCAAACAAATCATTTCCAGGCACAATCTTCTCTGCTCTGTGCACACAGGTGAGCAAACCTCTTAGACCTACTTCTATCTGATTGATGTCATAGTTAATATTTGAATCTGTTATGAAAGTGTTGCTTAATTGTTAAAAGCATCTGCATGTATATATCTATGTGTGGATTGAGATATGCATGCCTGTGTGTGTATATGGTTTCTCTGTTACAACAAACCCAAAATCCACCAGAGAAGAAATATTCATATCTTCATATTTAGATCTTTTCAAACGATGATTTCTGAAAGGAAATTATTCATAACAAAGTTAAGCAACTTCTAAAAATAATTTCAGGAAAAAATATTAAGTGGATATTGTGGTAAATATTTATTTACAGTAAAATCATCATGAATCAGAAAATTCGAGTGTTTCAATTATAAAATCTGATAACGTAATTGTGTTCGTATTTCAAGATAAAGATTTTTGGTGGAGATCTTATGATTTTTAAGCAAGTGATGGCTGCGAATTTGTTAGATGATCAGAAAAAGCATTACTTTAAACTACCTCTGATCGGCGAGTTTATCCTCGTCGAAATTGTGATGGAAGATAGTTTGAGCATTATAGATTATCAGAAAAATGCTCATAATTTTTTTTGTTGATCCTGTTGATGTAGCGACTTGATTGTAGGGTTTTAATTATAGTTTGGGACGTCGAGTTTTGGAGAGAGATTTCACCGTCGATGGCGAATCGGTTGGGTCGGACCTACGGCAATCTAAGGTGGGGGGTGTGACGTAGATTTGGTCAGAGTGGCGTGGTTCCCGGTTGACTAATTCGTCGGTACGAAGTGAAGTTTGATGATCGATTTTGTTCCAAGTTGGTGCTCAGTAACTCGAATTTGATTTCTGGCGAGCTTTGGTCAATCTGGGTGGCCATTCGATACGAGATGATCGTCAACGACTTCTGTGTGGTCGCGATGGTGACCGAATATGATCGATGCAATCGTGCACGTGCACACGTGGGTGTTCGTATCCCTGTTGCTTGAAAATGAGGAAGACGAAGTGATCTCGGGGTGTTACTCGAGGAAAGGCAATGATGACTCGAGTTTAATCTCGAGTGTGTTCTTGTGTGTGTTACAATGATTAAGAAGTTTTAAAACTTAAAATACTAAAAACAAAGTATAAAGAAGAAGAGAAGGAAGGAACCCAGGGAGATGCTCGGGGAAAACTGAAGAATGGCTCGGGTTTTCTGGGTTTAATGATTTAGCAGATTTTAAACAATTTATTTAAGACAAGTTTTTAAAGTTTAAAATTGAATAAATAGGTTTTCAAAAAGACTATAAACTAAATTTTCCAAAGTAAGATTATTAAACAAGATTTCAGTCGAGTTTCAAAGTTTCAATGTTAAAATAAATATTTTGAAATTGTTTTGTTTTTAAATAATCATATATTGGGATAATTGTTTAATTTAAAATCTTTAAGTGTTTTCAAATGTGATTTGATGAATGTGACTTTGAAATTAATTGATTAATGTTTTTAAGTTGATTAATCAAATGATCAAAGGATAATTACTCACTGTAATTAAATTGTGATTTATTAATTGATTTGTTAAAGGTGATGATTAATTAAAGGTAAATTAATCTATGATTAAAGATAATTATTTAAAGGTGATTAATTGAGGATTAATTAATTATTGTGATTAATTAAGGAATAATTATTTTGAGTGAATTTTTTAAGGATAATTAATTAATGAAGTTAAATAATAATAATTAATTAAAGGTAATTAATTACTTAAAGACTTAAAGAAAATTACTTAATTTAAAGTATTAATTAATGGTTAAAGTTGATTAAGTGATTAAGGATAGTCACTTTTTGTAATCAATTAAGGTAACTAATAAGGGTTAATTAATTTATATAATTAATTAAGGATAAATAATTAGGGGTTAATTATTTAATGATTAAAGGTTGATTAATTTATTAATTAAAGTTGATTAATTATAATTAAAGGTTAATTAATTTATTAAAGGTTAAATAATTAAAATGGTTTGTAATTAATTAATATTAATTAACCAGGATTAGTAGTTTATTAGTAAGTAATTAATCTGATTTAAATTAATCAGATGATTAATTGATTTTGCTTATGGATGTGTGAATTTTATGAATGCCTTGAGTTGATCTATAATGATTCTGTGATGTGGATTGTTTTGATTGAGCTATGTGTGTATATTATTTATCTGTAATGCATTTACATATTTATCTATGAATCTGTGAATGGAGATAAGCGTTATAGATTATACCGCTTATCGATATTGATATGATTGAATCTATGATGTGATGATTGATGATGTTGCACTATTGTGTAAAACCCATAGACTACACCATACACACACAAATATGGATTGCCCGAGGAAATTGGTTAAGTCACATATTTTTGAAATGGTTTTAAAACTGTTGTTTAAATCTAAATGGTTTTGGAAATGGAAAAGCTTTTGAAAGGGAATTTCAAAGATAAAAGTTATTTTGAATAACTTAATAAAATTTGAAATTTAAATAATTTGATTTAAATTCGAATTCAGGATTTGAAATTTAATTTTATATTTGGAAATTGTGGTTTAAAAAGGTTATACAAGTTATAGATGTGTTCATATGGGTTTTAAACCATTTTAAAGGTATTGATTTTAGAATTTGAATGAGCTTTAACTCGTGCAAATATAATTGGACTTTTCCGAAACGAAAATTATTTGTGTTCAAATAATAATAACTTTGATATAAAGAAAGGATTTCCAATTTATATTGAAAGATTTCAAGTTTGAAATAGAACTGAAATTGTTTTGAAAGCTATGAATAAATCTTTGTGAAAAAATGGTTGAACTTTGTTTTGAAGTTGAAGTGGATTTTGAATGATATATCTTTTGTTTAAAGATTTGGAATGAGAATTGTTTTGAAAGTTATGAATGGATCTTTGAAATAGTTTTAAAAGCTATAAATTGAATCTTTGGTTTGATAATTAGATGAGATAATCCAATTTAAAAAGGAAATTGTTTTGAAAAGCTGTGAATGAATCTTTGTGAAATATAGGTGAACTTTGTGAAGTAAATCTTTTTATTTAAAAGATTTGAAATGGTAATTTGTTTTAAACCACTTAAAAAGAAAGTTTGGGTTTTAATTTGTGACTTAGCTGAGATCCCATTATCCATATGTTTTTAAATAGTACGCTCATTATTCGCTTTAGCCGGGAGAGGACCTTGTGTCATATAACCCATTCCGAATAATGATACGACGATATGAATATCATTTGAAGACCGGTGGTGAAGACCGGATATTTTCGAAAGCGAAAGGATAACTCGTCAAATGTCTCTTCATCGGCTGATCCCTGGTATAGATATTTGATCATCCTTTGTGATGGGGATTCCGGATGTGATTAGGGATTATCCGGATTTGCGAGGGCTTCTTTGTGAAGTGCCTTCGGTTCTGTTCGAACCCGGAACAGACTTGCATGGATGTGTGTATGACATTACACTTTGAGATATAAAACCAGTTTCTATCAAATACATTTCTGTTTGGTGGCGAAGAATTTATTCTCTTAGCTTAACACCTTTCTATGAGGTGTACGAGCTCAGAGGTTATGTAGTTGATATTTACTAGTGATACATTCCCAATTTGGTAATGTGGCATACGAAGTGCTGCTGATCATTTGTTGATCGAAGCATGACTTTGTGAAAAAGTGTAGCTTTGTGGGCGAGACTGCATCAGGACCTCACACCCCGAAAATGGTCGACACAAGAAAGATGCGGCAAGGTTATGAGGGTCACGCCCTTTAGGTTGTGTCATTCCCTTTTGGAAAAGGGTGGTATCATGGTATGGAGCCCAGATACTTAACTCACATGGTCACTGCAAATTTATTACTTTGTGATTGCTTTGTGGTTGTGGGTGTAGAGGTACCTCGGATAAAGGTCGCAAACGACCAGTGGATGGCATGCTCGAGTAGTAGTTACCTAGTTACAGAGGTAACCCGGCCTCATGTTGGCAGGGAGCCAGGTAGGTTCTCGGGACGTCGCTTCAGAGGCGTACCCATGTGGCAGTAGGAAGTTCCTTAGCATGACCATTTGTTGGAAAATCCAAAGAAACAATACGCGCGTTCAACGGTTTTAGTTGTATAACCTGCCATGGAATGTGGCGGTAACCTGCTATTGAACATGGTAGCTATAGTAGGCATAAGTGCGAAATGCCTATGCTGGTTAAGATTAATATTATACTTTCGAAAGGTTTTCTGCACTATGCACTAATATAATATAAAATGATTTTAGCGTATTAAGCATATTTGACTATCATAAGGAGAAATCTCCTCCAATTCTGCGTTTGCATTGTGTGTGCGACAGGAGGCCTTATGGTAATTTCATTTTCCAAAAAGCATTGCGGATTTCAGTTTTAAATACTTTTGCTATTTGTTTTAAAGATAAACTGTTTTTGTTTGCTCATACCAGTCCCATGACTGTCTTGGAATTTATTGTTCCCTTCCTAAAATCTGGGTGCCCATAATTTTCCACACGGAATCTAGAGTTCGGATTTTCAGATAATAGATTTAGATTCTATAGTCTTCTTCAGTCTTTGGAAGACTGACCTTGCTTAATACAACTTGACGAGGGTTCTAGCTAGATTTGGATTGGAGATGGAGTTTTTTGGAGTTTGGCATTGAAGACATTGTCTTTCCGCTGCTATTGTCTCTGTTATTGTCATGTATCTATATCTGATATATTGATAGTCATTTGTATTTGATATTCAGTTGTATTAGATATTGTATCAATGTTGTATATTGATATATTCGTTTTTTATCTTCCGTTGTGTTGTTATACTTAATGTGTTATAAGCTCCGGCGAACCAGATTCAACGTTTGAATCACCGGCATTTGAATATAGGTGATGTATTTGGTGCTGATTTTCGAAGGTCGAGTCAGGGTCGTTATACGTAGTGTGATGGGCTTCAAGTCTAGGTGGTGTTTGGGAGGTGCGGTTGTCACTTGGAAAGCTCGATGTTGGGACATCAGTGCTAGGAATTTGGTTATTTGGAGTTGTAGTTGACGATTGGACGAGGCTGATTTGGATTTGAGTTCGGCATAGCAAATAGCATCTTGTGGCCGAATATGATGCGATCGAGATATGATAGTTACAGCTTTTGTGGTGAAAAGGCGAAATTGTCTTGTCGTGTTTTTGTAAGATGGTATGTGCATGTTTTGATCAGGTCCTTGGCGAGGCTCTTGCAAAAAGGAGATCGTTGGAAGTGGTGGCACGTCGTTTTGTGGAGAATAGCTCGAGTTAGGGAAGGAGTAAGGTGGCATGTAAATGAGTTGGTGTAGGCTTTGTGCACGATTTAAATTAGCGAGCGTGGAAGATGATTTGTGATGGGCAATTAAGTTTGAGCTATAATTAGCACGGTAATTATATTATTTAAAATTCAATAACATATATACTAAATAACTTTTCCATACGAGATTCAATCGAGGCGTGGTCTTTTGCATTGCGCTCGTAATGACATTGGCTATGCGATGGAGTTGGTTCGGTTGAATTTGGAGCTAATGGAAATTTAGGCTAAAATCGAACGATTTTTGTCCAATTTGGAATGCCTAAGTGTATATAGGAATTTTGATGAGTTAAGGTCATCTTTTGGATAATTAGTATAGTATATGGTAGATAAAATCATCTGTTTGTGTTTGGATGAATTATTTGTAGGTTTGATTAAATGTCCGCTTTTGAAAAGCAATTGACATTTGAAATGAAATACATGGAATTTTTTTAGAGAAATCTAGATTTCTTGAAACTTTGATTTTTATTTCAGTTATATACCTATTGATTTCGATTTCAGTTATATACCCGTTATGCATATTGTTAAATGCCGAAATTTGATTGTTTAGCCATATTGGACGTAACACTAACACATGGCAAAAGTTGAACCTTTTTAGTGATAAAGATAGTAATAGCCTTAGTTAAGTGCTATAGTAACTATTGGCCTCGTTATAATATTTGAAAAAATACTATTAATTGCTGCTTGATTTGGAAATGGTTTTCGATTTGGAAAAAATGATTTTTAGTATGACTATTTGGATTTTCTATAATATATTATTCGAAAAAAGTTTTTCACACTTCACTATTTTACTTAGATTTCTTTCTTATTATTTTCTAATATATCTATATATGTAAATGTTTTAAGATTTATTGAAAATGTTTATCTCCATAGTAAAATTATTATTATAATAACTGTTTATTTGAAAGGAAATAAAAGGGATTATCTTTTCTTTAAAAGATTCAGTGTTTAAAGAACATAGAAATATTTTTGAAATAAATATTGGTGAAACATTTTATATAAAATGTTGTAATAAAGGAACAAATTTAATAATGGTATCTTATAGATTAAAGAGAGGTTTATAAGCGGTATTTTATAAATAATTTTTTTATAACCGGCAATTTTTAAAAGGATATATTATTATTTTAACAAATTAGAGAAATAAATCACAATGTGAATTTATGTAATATGTGGGATGATCGTGTTATGGGAAGTATATATGATTTATAACTATATTTGGAGTTTATTTTATAAAGGAATTTTGCAATTATATATAGAAATTTATAAAAGGGGTTATATAAATGAATTTGGAGTTTTAAAAAAAGAGTCACAAATAAATTTATGGATTTATAAAATGAGTTTTATAGATAATATTTTCTAAAAGTGTTTTATAATATGTATAAAATATGTTTATAAAGGCAGTTGTTAAATAAGCTTGAAGATTTATAAAAGGAGGTTCAAAATTATATTACATATTTATAAAGGGAATTATATAATTTATTTATTTATAAAAGGAATTTCTAAATATAAGGAATATTATAGGTATGGAAACTCATCTCTATCTTGAGAATTAAGATTGTGTAGGCAAGAATAGTTTTTTAACTTGTTTGATTTCATTGTTGACCAAGGGATATTATTGTTTGAAATTGGAAAGTCGTGTCAAGTATATTTGGTCTAGTTTATATATGATCTATTTATTTACACAAAAAGGAAAGTGTTTGGGTTTATTGTTATCAATGTTTTAGATGACATTTGTTTTAAAGCGAAGTATGGTTTTGGAAATGAAATCTTTCTTAGGATTTTTTGGATATCCTTATACCATTGAGATAAGTATATGAGCACACTTTCTAAGTATTGAAAATATGGGGTTTTGTGAGTATACTTATATTGTTAATATTAGTATATGGGAAAGTTTTCTAAGTTTGAGAGTGAAATGTTCTGTGAGTATGCTTATACAATTTAGATAAGTATATCAATATTTTTCCGAGTATTGAAAAGAGTAGAGAAGGGTTTGTGAATATATCTTTGTAAAAGTATTTTAATACAAGAATTTACAATGTGTTTTTAATTAATGATAGGATTAACTAAAGAGGCACAATGGGTGCTTATATGCTTAACCGGTGTTATTCTCCTTATGGGATTAAATATTTGGTTGATTGTTAGTTATTTGATAGTTAAATAACCAACTATCGAATCTTGGACAGTTTTTAAAACTATAATTGTCGGTTCAAAGAGACCGGGATCAGATATATTATCCGAAAACCAGTTTGAACCAGCATAAGCATGCGAATTGAAGACATCTTAAAGATGATGGAATCGAAGATGGAGTTCATTGAATGCAAGGGTTACTTGCTATTAATCCTAAGCATGATTCCAAAAAGGATGTAGTAGAAGTAGTGCCTTTGGTTTGTTCATATCCTGAATAACTTGTATGGATGAATGCTGGCATTGCAATATTGCTTGGATGGCAGTGTTGGCATTCCAAGTGAGATTTGCTAAAAAGGGTCAAACGTAGCCTATAGCCTCAACAATTGGGAATGACTAAAACAGAAAATATGCTTCCAGGCTATGTGGTTTGCTACCATAAGAGTATTTTCATCACCCTTCTATATATATACACACATTTATGGATTTGTTGTGCATGAGAGCTCTCGGGAAAAGTTGCAAAGCAACCGGGATGGTGACTTATTCATTAATATTAGAACAGTCCTGATTTGTAGGGGTCGATAGATTTGACCTCAGTATATTTTCTAAAGGCGTATTATGGCATGCAATACTATAGTAGGCTTGTCATTATATGAAATCCATTCTCCAATAAGCACCCTAAAGACTTAGTTGTGCCCTGCTATGCTAGAATGTGAGATGTAAGCCTTCCAACTATATTTAATATTTACTTTAATCCCTCGATGTTATTATAATACAAATTGATTTCTTATAGAAATGGTTTGGTTATCGTAAGGTAAAGACTCATTCATGTTTATGTGCGGTGTGGTCATACGAGATACCTTTATTTTTGAATATATTTTATAACATTTCCTTATGATCTATGTTTCCTCACGCTGGTTTACCTGACTAATCCGGGTGTTATTCTCTTATAACGCTTGGGTCAGACCGAGCATATTTTTAGATCTAGATATGGATACTTCGAAGCTTCAAAAGACGATTTGGATGCCTCCAAGATGTATTTGTGTATATTTTATTTTCCATTGTATTAGTTGTTTATATTTATCGCTATTTAGTAGAATAAGTTGTTATAATTGTCCAGGCTGATGATAGTTTAGCGTACTCTGATTTGATGCTATATATTATAGTTTTCTTCGTACAGATCTGTTGTATAATATATATTACTCATCACAAAGTGAGCTATCTTTTCTTTCTATTCCCTGACATTGTCTTTCCGACACTTGGATGCTTAACATGTGAATACCATGAATGTACTAGTATCGACTTTTGAAAGCCGAAAAGGCAGGTCATTACATCCTTAATAAGTTTGTTCTTTTCTTTATTGATGACATTCTTATCTGTTTAAAAATGGAGAAGGAGCACAAGTATCATCTCCATGTCTTACTCGATATCTTAAGAAGCCATGTGTTGAAGGCTGATTTTTCTAGGTGCCATTTTTGAAAATCCTAAGTTAGATATCTGGGGAATGTTGTTTCGAGAGAAGGTATATTAGTTGACCCAGCTAAAATTGTTGCGATTCAAGATTGGAAGAAGCTCGAAAGTGCGATGGAAGTTAGAGGTTTCTTGGGATCGACTGGTATTTACCGTAGATTCATCAAAGACTTCTCGAAGATTGGTTCTCATCTTACGAAGTTAACAAAAATAGATCTTAAGATCGCGTGGAAGCTTAAGTGTGATAATGCATTCAATGAATTGAAGGAGAAGTTTACTATCACTCCTATTTTAACCTTCTAGATCGGAGCGAAGGTTTGACTATGTATATAGATGCTTGTGGAACCATATAGGAGCAATCCAGATGCAGCAAGGGAAAGTTATTGCCTATGCGAGTCAAAAGCTAAAGCCACACGAGAAAAACTAAGCTACATACATTTGGAGCTTTTGGCTATTGTCTTTGCATTTGAGGTATGGAGGCCTATCTTTTAAGTGAAAAGAGTGAATTATACATGGACCACAAATCCTTAAAATCCTCTTTATCCAGAAGGTTTTGAATTTGAGGTGGCAAAGATGGCTATAATTTCTTACTTCTTATGATCTAGAGATTCCATATACCCTTGGTAAAGTAAATGCTATTGCGGACGCATTGAGTAGAAATGTAGCAATGGTTCCTGACTTAGAATTTATGCCACTATTAATGGAGAGGATTGCATCCAGTCAGAAGTTAAATCCTATTTTGACTCGACTTAAGAAGGATGTTCAAGAAGGTGTTGTTTCTTGCTTTAAGATTGATCCCCGGGTGTATTGAAAATAAACGGGTGTATATATGTTTCAAATGTTAGTGGACTTAGCCAAGAAGTGTTAGCTAAATGCCACCGTTCAAAGTTATCCTTTCATCCAAGAGTGACCAAGATGTTCAAAGATACGAAGAGGATATTCCAATGGAAGGGATTGAAGCAAGATATTTCAATCTTTGTAAGTTAATGTGAAAATTGCCAGCAGACTAAAAGTGACCAGCAAAAGCTAGCCAGACTTCTTCACCTACTGGAGAGTTCGATGTGGAAATGAGAGCAGATATGTAATGACCCTAATTTTGACTAACATTATCTAGGATATTTAATCCGATAAATTAAATGAAATAATATAGATGGTTAAGGGATTGAGATCTGTAAACTAATAAAAAGGTCGTGCCTTAATGAATATGGAAGCAGAAGAAAATTAAATATAAGTAAGTAGGATGAATATGATAATGGAAAAATTGGAATAGACTTTCTTCTTATAACCTAAACCCTTCTATCCTTCATCTCTTATTCATTTTGACTTTTCCAAACAAAACTTAAACCTTGCAAGCTTGGTCGGCCGCCATTAAGAAGGTTCAAGGAGAAGAAAAGCAAGGATTCAGGTAGAAACTTAAGCAAATTAATCAAAGAAAAAATCTCAACCTTCCTAACACCAAGCCAAGGTGAATAATAGATTTACATCTCATTTTGACTATGATTTCAGTTTTATGATTATGTCGAGTTATTTTGCAAATAATATGCCATGTTATATTTATTTAAATAGGTATATATGCTTGTTGATGATTTATGTTGTTTCATATAGATTATATGATAAGTTTAGGTTGAAAAACCAAATAAATGACATCTAAATGACTTGCAATTTTGGGGTATGGTCAAAAACATTATTTTAGTAGTGCATTTCAAGTTTCATAATTTTATAATTTGTTGTGGATTTATTATGAATTTTCTATGAAAGAAGATATTTAATATTGAGTTTAAATTATTTAAAGCAATTATATAACAGGTTTGGGTCTGAAATTTAAATGTGTTAGAAAACATATTAGAAGTGAATTATGGTGATTTTTGGAGAATTTTCCAAGGTATTTTATTATGATTATAAAATTATTTAATTTAAGAAACTTAAATATTTTATATGTTTTATCAAGGACAAGGGATTATTTTTAAAAAGTTTTTAATTGAAAATTCAGAATTTGGCAGCACTTTTAGAAAAGAATTTTTGATAAAGAAATGGAAACCAATTACATTTTGAAAATTAAGGCAAGTTTATTGAGAAGAACTTTCTTTTACAGGCTAAAAATCAGTTTTGTTTGGATTTACTACTTTGCGACTTCCATCTGTTGGCTTTCGACACAATCCTCCACTAAATAATCCATTTGAAACCAATGCACATGGTATCAAGCAATTGATACATAGTGCATTGGGGAAAGGCGTAAGGAATAGTTCGTAACCTTGCTTCGAAGGGGTAGAAGTTATTCTTCAAAGCTTTCAACCCCACCACTTACTTCTGTTTATAAAAGATGCATTCGAAGGGGTCGAAGCCAACTCTATTAGATTTCGAACCAATCAACTTGCCTTTTTTTAGAGAAGATTTTTTGAATGAGTTGCCGCCATTTGTTTTAAAATAAGCTCTCAAAAGGATAACCGCTTTGAACCGATTCGATACCCATGCTGCCTCATTCTTACCTTTCGTACTAGTCAAAGCCGCTTTACTTAATAGCCTTAAAGCAATGTACTCAAAAGGGTGCTTTCGCGTTTTTAAATTTGAAGCCACCTTCTCCATGCTTTCAAACGGGTCCTATAGCCGCTTTCAAAGTAGTTTTAGAGGCAACGGTTTCGAAAGAGTGGGTTCCAAAACTATCCTCTTTCTTTTACTTGGAATAATGCCTTCCAAAGCAATACTTTCACCCCATTTCTTTATAACCCTATAATTATACTATATGTTAACCCAAAGGTTTCAAAAGGAATGGTTTTACATGGGTTCAAAATAATGTTTCCACAAACTTTTACTTGAACCAATACTTTCGGAAGGTATTATAAGAGTTTCGAAGAGGAAACCCCAATGTTTTCGAAAAGTATATTTAAGCTACGAGAAGGTCCGTTTTAAATGTTTTAAAAAGAATGTTTCCAATGCTCTCAAAAGACAAGTTTAATGTTTCGAAAGAGGAGGTCTAAGGGTTAAGTTATGGTTTCGCAAGTCATATTTTCAATACATTCGACAGGGATGCTTTGGCCTTTCAGCCTAGTGTTTTCAAGGGCAAAGAAGTTATCTTATTTGAAAGGGTACTTTTAATAAATTCAAAGGAGATTTTTTAAGGTTTTAAACAAAGGTTTCATTGGTATTATCTTGGCCTTATAGCCTAAAGTCTTCTAAGTTAAAAGAGGTTTTAACTTGTTTTAAAGGGATAGATAATCCCATTGATTAGATTTCATCAATATTGTTTTGTGTAAAATATATATATCGTGGCACAAATATTTTAAGTAAAGTAAAAAGTACAATTTACTTGTTTTATAAAATTATGATTTCAGGGATAACTCATTTAGAAAGATTGTTTACAAGGAAATGAAATTTAAATAGCGTAGTTAAGACTAAATATATGACAGGAAATAAAAGTTGAATAGAGTTGATAATCCTAAGTTATGACTCAGATATTAGAAGACCAGATGAGACTGGTATATGGTCACGCCCTATACTTTAGTTAGTGGCCCCTAGCTAATATAAGTCTAATTCCGGTGTGTAGGGCTTTATCATACATGGGACAAAAATAATGTTACACACGGAAGGGAATATAAAGAGTAAAGATAGGTTATTGGTGAGCCCGCAAAACCATTAAGATCAGTTGACCCTAGAGGACTATAGTTAAGGTCCGATAGCTCAGTAGTGTGTCTAACAGAAGTTAGATAATTGATTATGTCTGGTTGGCCTGAGTTAGCCTGTGGTTAATAGCTAGCCAGATAAAACTATAGTGTGGACAGATAGTCCATTGATTTCCTGATTTTTATGCATATATGTATTTTCCATTGTTGTTATAATCAGTTTGATTGTAGGATTTTGATTTGCAAAAGATGTGCTTTTCTAGGGATATTAGTGAGGGAATTCCGTTCCGCTAAGCGGCGTGGTCTCACTTAATATTAGTAAATCAATATGTAATAGTATTATTCACACCAAGCTTTAAGTCTAAATCGAAGTTTATGTTTTCCCCCTTAAATTTTCGGGGTTTCTCAAAATTTGTTTTGAGTAGGTTGAGAGTTAAGGACTTTTCAGGTTTAGTAGGTGGGACGAATACGCTTTCAAAAACGCGTAGGACGCAAGCTAGCTATTTAGGAGCTATTTTGTATTATTTCTGCTATTATGTATTATGACTGATATGTCCATTTAGTACTCTAATCATCTAAGGGGGCATCTTCATATATCGCTCTTGGTGTAATTTATGATAATTATATTTGATCAAAACCTAGGAATCATTTTAGGATTATGTATCTGAATATGAAATATTGATTTGAAATGTAATTGAAAAGCTGTTTTGAAATTTGTGTTGATTTTATTTCATATTCACGTACTTATGATGTTATGGATAACATTAACATTACCGTATTTTATCACTGAAAGTTAATATAATGGAATACTACAACATCTATAACGCTTAGCTTCAGGCCTCAAGATAGGGGATATTACAACTTGGTATCAGAGTATAGGTTTATGAAAACTTAAAAGAAATTTTAAACTTCAAAGAAATTTTAAACTTAAAAAACGTAATCCTAAAGAATTGGAGAAAAGACCAGGGTATGGATAATGCTATAGTAACGTACTTGTATTTGCTACATATAAGTTTACACTTTATCTCTATTCTCCATCTTTCTTAGGTTGTTCTTCTATATCTTAGAAAGACTCGAATGCAGATTTTAAGGAAGAAGATATGGATGCTAGCAGTGAAAGAGTTAACATTGGTGGAGGAAGCACCACAACTAATGGAAATATTAGACCAAACACTATAAGGAATCCAGGCCGATCACAAGTTTCTAATGTGGGTGCTGGAGTGCCAAAAATCGATATGGGAGCTATGTATCAGTTCTTCGTCAACATGATGCAAGTTGGAGCTACTGCAAGATTAGTTGGAGGAAATTAGGAAGTTCCAGTGGTTAATAACTATGCAGTACTAAGTAGAGATTATGCCAGTCTTGGAGGAAAGCCGTTTATTGGGACTGAGGACGCAATTGAAGAGGAGAATTGGTTGCTTCATTGCGAAAGGATTTTTGCTGATTTAAGGCTTAATGATGAGCAAAGGAGGAGACTTGCTTCTAGGAAGTTGCAAGGAGCAGCACTGTACTGGTGGAACAGTGTTACTGTTGGTGTAAATGAAGAGACCATGACTTGGGCAGAATTCAGAAGGATGTTTGAGGATAAATTCATGTCGAAGATTGCTAAGTCAACTCTGCTCTAGAAGTTTACTGAGTTGGTGCAGTGAGATATGACAGTGCTCGAGTATGCTACCAGATTTGACGAGCTACTGAGATACGGATATGCTATGGTTGATACGGTTATCAAAAGAAATGAGAACTTCATCCGCAGATTGAAACCTGAGCTTGCTAAAGCAACTTTGGCACATATTAGGGATTCATGTAATGTAGTTATTGAGATAGCTTTGAGATAGGAGGAGATGCTTGTTTTTCTTGATGGTAACAAAGCAGAGGAAGTTCAAGGTAGGCAGAACCAAAAGAAAAAAAATTTGAATAAGAAAGGCACTCGAAAGGAGGAGCAGTTGAGAAAAGGAATGCCGTAGTTTGTTATAAGTGTAACAAGAAGGGAGACTATGCTCTTGAGTGTCAGACAAGCAAATGGAAGGAGGCTGCTAACAAGAAGCAAGTGAGATGCTTCAACTGTGATCAGATTTGATATTATAAGAACTAGTGCAAGGAACTAGCCAAGGATGGAAAAAGCAAGATGTTTGCATTGGAACCAGTTCCCTCAAAACCAACAGCTGAGGAGAAAGGAAAAGTTGTATTTGGAGTTATGCTTTCGATTCAGAGTGTATCAGTTAGAGTTCTATTTGATACAGGTGCATTGCATTCTTTTATATCTCATTGTTTCATAGATAAGCTTAACCTAGAACCCTCATACTTAGTTACTTCCTTAAGGGTTGCGAATCCGATAAGAGGGTGTGCAACTCTTGGAATGAGATGTGACCACTTAGAGTTTGAGTTGTTAGGTCATGTATTTGCTTGCAATTTGCATGTATTTGATTTCGTAGGGTTCGGAATTATTTTGGTAATGGATTGGTTAAGTAAGTATGATGCAAGGATATTTTGCCGTGATAGGAAAATATACCTTAGACACCCTAGTTGTGGTGATCAGATTATATACTCGGAAGAAAACCCTAGCTCTGAGGTAAATTCTTTTTTGGGTGTTATGGAGGTAGATGACGAGTTAAATTAAGTTTTCATTTTTAGAGAATAAGTAGATGTCTTTGAGCCCGTGAAAGGAAAACCGTCGAAATGAGCCAACGAGTTTAGATAGATTTAGTAACATGAGCAAAACCAGTGAGTAGACCCCCAAGTAGAATGACATCTACCGAGATGAAGGAGTTAAAGGTGCAGTTGTGGATTTAGAAGGTAAGAATTTTATCAGACCATGCATTTCGCCTTAGTGAGAAGTCGCAATGTTTGCGAGAAAACCAGACGGACCATTAAGGTTGTGTATCGTTTATCGTAAGTTGAACGAGAAAATGATAAAGAACCGATATCTGTAACCTATAATTGATGATTTATTCGATCAGTTGAGTGGAGCCAAGGTATTTTCCTAGTTGGAATTGGCAACAGGGTTCCATCAGCTTAGAATAGCAGAGGATAGTATTCCTTTGATGGCTTTTAGGACCAAATATCGATCATACGAATGGTTAGTGATTCTGTTCGGACTAACTAATGTGCTAGCGTTTTTCATGGACTTGGTGAACATAATCTTCCAAGAACTTATGGATATATTTGTTTTAGTATTTATAGACAATATTTTGATATACACTAAGGATGAGAAAGTCATGAAGTTCATCTTAGAGAGGTGCTTGAGACGTTGATGCAACATCAACTGAAAGCAAAATTTTCGAAGTGTCACTTCTGGAAGGAGGTGAAGTCCTTGGTCATGTGGTCTCAGAGAAAGGGCTGTCAGTAGATCCGACTAAGATCGAAGAAGTGAATAGTTGGAAGAGACCCAAGACAGCGACCGAGATAAAGAGTTTTCTTAGATTAACTAGTTATTGTCGAAGATTCATTAAGAATTTTTCGCAGGTAGAGGCACCGATGACTAAGCTAATTCGGTAAGATGTGAAGTTTGTATGGACTGATAAGTGTGAGGAGGAATTTGAAGAACTGAAATACTTATTCACTAATGCACCTGTGTTAGTTGTTCCAGAGGGTAATCAGGACTTAGTGGTGTACTCGGATGCATGTGGAACAAGATTAGGAGCGGTGTTAATGTAGAGGGGTAAAGTGATTGCCTATGCTTCTCGACAACTCAGACCACAAGAAGTTAGATATCCAATTCATGATTTGGAATTTTCTACGATAATTTTTGTGTTGAAGGTGTGGAAACATTACCTCTTGGGAGAGAGATTCGAGTTGTATACGAATCATAAGTTGTTGAGATATTTATTCTCTCAAAAGGAGTTGAATATGAGACAATAGAGGTGGTTAGAGTTTTTAACCGCTTATGACTTTGGAATTGAGTGCACACAAGGAAAAGGAAATACGTTTGCAGATGCACTTAACAGGAAATGTCAGAATGCAGTACCGATAATGGTAGGTGAGTAGAAAGATTTAGAAGTATTGACTACATGCGAAGTATAATGGAGATCTAAGAGTAGTTCTAGTCAAGAAACTGCTATGTTGTCATGTTTAGAAGTTCGACCGGTGATGATAGAAAGGATTGCTTCTAAGCAAGGAGAGGATCCATTATTAGCCGAACGGATCGGAAAGTAAGGGATGGAACAGAGAGCAATGACTTGAAAGATTTCAGTCTTGTCCAAAATGGATGGTTAAGAAAGAAAGGAAGACCATGTGTTCTGAATGTGGGGAACATTAGGAAGGAAGTTCTTAGAGAACGCCACCGTTCGAAGTTCACTATTCATCTGGGAGGAACTAAGATGTATCAGGATATGAAAAGGCGTTTCTTCTGGGAAGGTAAGAAGAGAGATGTTGGCTCATGGGTGAGGCATTGTTTAAACTGTTAATGGGTAAAAGCTAAACATTGGAAACCCATGGGTTACTTCAGCCTTTGGATGTTCCAGCCTAGAAATGGGATTTCATCTCAATAGATTTTATAGATGGGCTGCCAAGGTCGAATCGAGGAAATGAAAGCATATGGGTCGTAGTGAACAGGTTGACCAAGAGTTCCCATTTCCTTCCGGTTAGGTCGACCTGGACAGCACCAGATTTAGCTAAGTCATTCATGAAAAATATACTTAGACCGCATGAAATTCCTAGTAGTATAGCAAGTGATAGAGATTCTTTATCCACTAGCGAGTTTTGGAAGAGTATACATGAGACTTTAGGTACCAAGCTCAAGATGAGTAACGCTTACCATCCGCAGATAGATGAGAAAATAGAGAGAGTTAACAAAGTCTTAGAAGATTTGTTAAAAGCTTGTGTGCTAGATTTTAGGGGATCATGGGAAGACCATCTACGCTTAGTCGAGTTTTTGTATAACAACAGTTATCAAACTAGTATAGGGATGGCACCGTTTAAAGCTTTGTATGAAGGCCATGCAAATCTCCCATTTGTTGGCTAGTGACTGGGGATAAGTTAGTTCTTGGCCTTGATTTGGTTAGAGAAGCTGCAGAGAAGATTGAGTTAATCCGAGCTAGGATGAAGGAAGCTCAGTCTGGGCAGAAGAGTTATGCTGATAAAAGACGAAAAGACTTAGAGTTCTTAGTTGGAGATCATGTTTTCATCAAGTTATCACCGACAAAAGGTGTAATTAGATTTAGAAAATCAGGAAAATTGGTACCAAGATTTGTTGGACCATTTCCTATTATAGAAAGGATCAAGAAGCTCGCATATAGAGTAGATTTACTGAATAGTTTGGTAGGAGTCCATAATGTTTTTCATATTTCTCATCTAAGAAAATGTATTCGAGAGCCAGAAACTACTGTTACACCGATTGTGTTAAGTGATCTAGTAGTGGAATCAAATATGAGTGTAGTTAGAAAACCAGTTCATATAGCTGCGAGGGATGAGAAAAGACAAAGAAATAAGATAGTCAGATTAGTCAAAGTCTAGTGGAGTGATGATGAGAGAGACTGTACTTGGGAAACTGAGGGCATGATTAGAGATACTTATCCTGACTTCTTTCATGGTATGTTTTATCCTAATGTGTGAATGTTGAGAGTACCTTATCGTAATTTCAAGAACGAAATTCTTTAAGGAGGGGAGCCTGTAATAACCTTAATTTTGACTAACATTACTTAAGGAATTTAATTAGATAAATTAAATGAAATAATGTAGATGGTTAAGGGATTGAGATTTGTAAATTAATAAAAGGAGCCATGCCTTAATGAATATGTAAGCAAAAGAGAATTAAAGATAAGTAAGAGGAATATGATAAGGGAAAAATAGGAATAGACTTTATTCTTATACCTTAAGCCCTTCCATCCTTCATCTCTTATTCATTTTGACATTTCCAAACAAAATTAAAACCTCACAAGCTTGGCTGGCCACCATTAAGAAGGTTCAAGGACAAGAAAATCTAGGATTCAAGTTAAAGGCTTAAGCAAATTAATCAAAGAACAAATCTCAACCTTCTTAACACCAAGCCAAGTTGAAGAATAGATTTACATTTCATTTTGACTATGATTTCAGTTTTATGATTATGGTCGAATTATTTTGCAAATAATATGCGATGTTATGTTTATTTAAATAGGTATATATGCTTGTTGATGATTTGTATTGTTTCATATAGATTTTATGATATGATTAGATTGGAAAAACCAATTAAATGACATCCAAATGACGTGTTTTTGAGATATGGTCAAAAATATTATTCTAGAAGTGGGTTTCAAGTTTCATAATTTTCTAAGTTGTTGTGGATTTATTATTAATTTTCTATGAAAGAAAATATTTAATATAGGGTTTAAATTATTTAAAACAATTATATAATGGGTTTGGGTCTAAAATTTAAATATGTTAGAAAACATATTAAAAGTGAACTATGGTGATTTTTCAAAATTTTCCTAGTATTTTGCTATGGTTATAAAATTATTTAAGTTAAGAAACTTTAATGTTTATAAGTTTTATCAAGGAGAAGGACTTGTTTTTTAAATTGTTTATAATTGAAAACTTTGAGTTCGACAACACTTTTAGAAAAGGAGCTTTGATAAAGAAATGGCAACCAATAAAATTTTGATAAATAAGGCAAGTTAGGTGAGAAGAACTTTCTTTTAAAGGCTAAAAATCAGTTTTGTTTGGATTTACTGCTCGGCACTTCCATCTGCTGGCTTTTGACACCATGCCTTTGCTAAAGAACCCATTCAGAACTAATACACATGGTATCAAGCAATTGATACGTAGTGCAATCGAAAAAGGGGAAGGAATAGTGTCGAAACCTTGCTTTCGAAGGGGTAGAAGTTATTATTCAAAGCTTTTAACCCCACTACTTACTTCTGTTCATAAAAGATGCTTTTGAAGGGGTGGAAGCCAACTCTATTACATCATAAATTTAATTTAACAAACATAAGAAATTTTGGAAGTTGTGAGTGGGTCAAAAAACTCACCTTTGAATTTAAATTGAATTTAAATCCCATTTAACCCAAAATTCAAACAGTCTCCGAATTCGTCCAAACTAGCGTCAAAATGTCCGAAATTTTGATACGAACCCAACGAAACAAACCGTGCGTGAATTAGACCTCAATTGTGAAAGTTATATTGATTAAAACATTCGAAATCGAAATTTTAAAATCAAATTAAAAAAATGCACCTACGCTATGCAGCCACATCAGCACTCATCGTTCCAGGTGGCGTTCGAACCCTAACCGATCCTCCCGTTCATCCCAATTAGTCGCCACCGTGTCTCGACTATTGCACCGCCTATGAACATCGTGCACATGATCCAATGCCATGGTCGCGACGCCAAAGCCTGACCGACCTCACCGTGACGATGCCGCTTCCCTCGCTGGTCCCTCTTGCCCATGCCGCCGCCAAAGCTAAATCGCCAAAATCAGCAATTTCCGACCTCCTTGAGACGAGCGACTACATCCCCGAGGCCTGCTCCAACCACCTCTGCAATGGCACCACCCGATCGTCGATTGGCTGCAAATCCGCCGTTGGATCATCCAGAATCTAGTATGGACGACCAAAATTGATTCGCAAACTCTGGGAAAACAGTGAATCCTATCGAAAAACAAATTGTTGTGGAAGATTACGCTCGTCGAGAGCTTCGAATTGATATATAATATGATATAGTTTGAGGAGTTTGAATTTTTGATTTGGTTTTGAAATTGAATTTGAGGGTTTTGTGTTTGAATATGTTTCTACCCTTAAGGGGGAGAGGAGCAGACAAAATTGTACGTACTGTCAATGAGAAATAATAAATAATTAGGGTTTATAACGAGGTATTTGTAGGCAGATCAGAAAAATAGAGTGAATGGACCAATTTGATATGGATTGAAACGATAAACGACCCGAAAAGCCCATTCTGCCCCCAGAACAAAAATGGGTGTACCCATATATCAAAATAGATGTTTTCAATATTTTTAAACTCAATGGAACAGGTTTCAGGTCCTAATTCCATCGTATGAAGAAGTTATGTTAAAATCAGTTTATTTCAAATTGATTTCAATTGATTTAAATTAAATTGATTTCTAGGCGTTTCGAGTCCGTAAGATCAAACAACAAGTCTGATTGCTACGAAACTTGAAAATCTATAATTATTCATCGTTATAGGTCCGATGAAACTGGTTTTGTCGAAATCCGAGACAGTTGCCAAAATGGCTATTTTTCAGTTAATTAAATAAATCAATACTAAATTAATCAAATCACTCTGTCAGTTCAAACTTAATAACTTACCATTTTTGTCATTTTAATTACTTGGTAATTTAAAATCCTTTATAACAAATTTCTATATCAAATTTATAACTAGTATTGCATAAATTACAGTATTAAATTTCAATTTCAAATAATTCAGTGATTATAAGTTTAAATTTCAATAATTCCATTTATTAAATTTTTAAGTTGTTCCAATGAATTATCATCTTATTGGTATAATCACATTGGTTTATATCTTAGCACACTAATATTTTCCAATTTCATCTAATTTTTAATTAACATATTATTTATTTTCATTCAATTACCAGAAGTCCATTTATTATAGCTAAAATCCAATAAATAACTCAAACTTGAATTTAATTATTTTTATTCAGTCGATTGCCATATTGTGAATAGAATTTACATTGGTTACATCTTATTTGATTAACATTCTTCAATTTTCAATCCAATCTACACTAACTGCATTAATTAAGTCAATTAACTACAATTGATTTCAAATTAAATTTTAATAGACTAAATAAATGGTTAATATATAATAATTGTTACCATTAACCTTTAACCACATTTATAAGTTCGATATTTTACAAGCAAATGTTACAATAACTCAAATTTTATTCAATTACCATTTATTATACCATTTCATTACATAACATTAGTTTTCTTATATTAAGCTTATAACCAAGCTATAACATTTACATAAATTCAATTGGTTGGAATTCCTTTCAAGTTATTAATAATTAACTTTAATTGACATGGTTACCTTCCATTTAGTTATTATTTCATTAATACACCATAATTTTATATTTCTCTCAATATTAAATTACCAAAATCAATTAATTACATTTACAAGTTTATTACTTACAACAAATGTTACCATTTCTTTCAACACTAATTTTTTTTCAACTACCATTAACTATTTATTATTTCCTTGATAATTCCAATATTTTCATTTATTCCCTTATATTCAATTTATAACCAAGTATAACGCTTAAATCATCTTAATTAATTGAGTTTTCACTATAATTGTTAATAAATGACTTAAATTAACATTGTTACATTTAATTCTAATTATCATTTCATATTTAAATTACGAATTTCTATTAAATTAACTAATTTTAATTATCGAAAATTATGGGTCGTTACACACTCCCCGACTTAAAACTTTTTGTCCCCGAAAAGGAAAAAGGAAGGAAAAGAAGAAATTTAGAAATCAATATATTTTATTCAAAATATTAAATTTATAGACAATTAGTTTACATAATTAAATAATTTAAATAAGATGTATCAATTTATAAACAAATATATCCTTTTATACTCAAGTTAAAAAAGTTTAGAAAACATTTCATTAAATTTTCTAAGTCCAAAATTCACGAAAATTTCGGCAAAGTCTCCTTTGAACGGAGAGGCGCGGAAGAAATCATAATATCAAAATATAACAATATGTACCATAATTTGCAAAATAATATATCCCAACATGGGAAAACAAGATAATATCGCTAGAAAACCGTAATTCGAAAACGTCCTATTTGTCAGGCAAATAACACTTATTTTATGAAACTAAAAGCAGTAGCAATTGCTTCCATACCTATATTCCACTTATAAAATCCAAAGAGGTTAATAATTATATAGAAGTGAAATGATTATATTGTTTTAAATTAATAACAAACAATCAACATAACGCAACAATAATCACTTTCAACCAAAAGCATACCATCATCACATAAAATAAAAATAAATTGTTACAACATAACAACAATCTTTTGCAAACAAGCGTACAATCTTCATAAGGGATCAAAGTAATCAACCATTTCAGAAGTTACAACCATTAAATTTAATATAGTATTCATTTTATTATTTATCAATATCTTCAAACATTAACTTAATTTCATAATTCTTTGCTTACAATATTCACTTTCTGTTTCATTTTATTTATTAACCCTGCCATTATGTGATGCCCCACCTCTATACCCACACTAGACAAGAACACTACGGAGTAATGCTGTCGACTAGCACGGAGAATAAGGCTGTTGAAGAGCGACCATCTGTATAATTGCTTTGTGCGAGTGCCGGTATGCCAGATAAAAATATAAATTTTCATCTCTAGAGGAAATCCGACATACAGATATAAACTCAAAGCTATCACACAGTGGCTATATAAAATCTTCGGAAACAAATATAGAAATAAACATAACATAAATCAGTCACAGATAATTCATATCACAAAGGCGGAAGAAGATATGAATATATAATTAACACATGGCAGTGTATATCAGAGTTATGGTCTAAAAAGATCCACAATATCACAAAAGAATAGTTACATGAACTACATAAAAGAATAAGTATACATTATGGAGTCTATATCTCAAATGTCTACAACAAAAACTACTAATCTAAGTAGTTAACCAAAAGCAAGAGAAATCAATCCCAAGAGAGAAGTCAAGCAGAAGTACCTGTAACATCTCGGTCTGACCCGAGTATTATTTAATAAGAAAATAATAAACGGATCAGTCTAACTATAAATATCAGATGAAACGATATAGAATAAGAGATATGACTAAACACGTAATAATCACAATGCCAAGCTGTGATATATATATATATATATATATATATATACTTAGTTGATAATCATCAAGAGATTAATCAATGTCACCAAATCTACACAAGAATCAAAGAAGTGTCATACTCTTTATTTCGTTCATCAAACCACAAATATTGACGATAATATCAATGTCAATCACAAAAGTCAAAGACGCACAAATTCCAGAAGACTACACAAGAAATCCAGAAACCACTAAAGTCAATGACATACAAATTCACCAATGCACAAATATTGATAAAACTTATCAATGGAAATCACGAAAAATTGGTGAAACACAAATTCTAGAAATCTACACAAGAAATCCAGAAATCACAAAAATAGAGGGGGGGGGGGAGGCCTATCACAAACGGGAGCATAAAGCTCACCAACACGTGTATCACAAACGGAACGCTAATTCCATGGTCGCTAACCATCACAAATTGAGCCGAAGCTCCACAAACGGCCCGAAGACCATGGGTTGCAACCCCATCACAAATTGAGTCGAAACTCCACTAAACGGGGTTTAGTCTCCCTCGCAGGCAAAGAGACATCGCACATTGCTAGTCTAAATCACAAAGATGATCGTCATGATCAGCGAGAAGTGTCGATTACACTAAGCTAGTAAATATATGAGTTTAGCTTCATGTCCCATAACCACTTGCTTAACTTAAATATTTACGAACAAACTGTAAATCTCCACTAGAAAATTGTCACAAGAGGTTCAATCGAACAAGTCCAAGAATTAACCGACAAAGTAAACGCAAGCGTTTCATACCACTTGTTTTACTAAGCCGTTTAATTAGATTTCTCATACGAGTGAGGTAAAGGTTTGTATATACTAATAGATTGGAAAACGATTTTATAAACGAATTTGGTATTAAAAGAGTATTGAAATCGTTTGAGTAAAGAGTTTTGATATTTACTACTAGTATAGGAAACCTTTATATTTTTAAAGTGACAAATCACGAAGAAGATTGTAAGAACAATCAATCACAAAAATTCACATACGAAGACGTGAATAAAATCCAACGAAATCGATAAAGGATCCATCGAAATGGATATTCAAAAATCCCTAAAAAGAGTCATCAAAGTCATAATAGATGATAACAACAAATAGGATTATCACGAATCGATTTAAATTAGGATTTCAATCCAAAAAGGCAAATTAGACTCAAACAGCAGGTTCAGTCGACTGAACAGAGATTTTCAGTCGACTGACCCTGTACATGGAAATTTTCCAAGTTCAGGAAACTTTCTGTTTCCAGTTTCAGTCGACTGTGCAGAGTTTTTCAGTCGACTGAATCATGCCTGGAAACTCTCGGGTTTCAGGTTCAGTCGACTGAACAGAGATTTCAGTCGACTGAATCATGCCTGGGCTGTTTTTCAGCCTTATACAAATGAAGAGCAAACTCTTCCAAAATGCAATCGGACGAACATTGGCTCTAAGGGTTTATGCCAAACGGCAACCCGGCCCTATATGCTCCTCGATGCATCACCAAAAGCATGATCAAACATCCATAAAAGGATTTTACACAAATTTGACTTAAAAACCCAAAATTGGAATATTTACAAAACCAATCCAAATCAAGAGCAAATTCTCATGAAGAAGTGTTAGGAATTCATACCTAACAACCAAAGATAATTATAGTCATAGATGTGAGATAAAAATCTCACCTTTTCACAAAATCGAGCAAGAAGAAGCTTGAAAGCAAATGGAGAATCAACCTCTCTTCAACACAACCCAATTGAGCTTGAATCTAAGCTCAAAAACAAGAACATCCCCAAAATTAGGTTTAGCAATTTCTAAAATTGGTATGAGAATAAGTTGGAGAAGAAGAAGAGAAGCTTACCAATGGGTTCTTCTTGAGTTTGGAGCTAGGAATTTGATTTGCAAGAGAAACTAGGGTTTTGGAATTTTAATTTCCAATCTCTCCCACCATTAATACTCTAAAAACTGAAATGAGAAGAGAATGAGGGTGAGTGGGGAAGAGTGGCTCAGATTTGAGCATAAGTTAACATAGGGCTGAGCCCAAACCAAACCCAAAGTGAAAAGTAGCAAAAATCAACTTTCTCCAAACATATCGAAGCTTATACTCAAAAAGGTCGCAAACGGCATTTTAAACTCAATGGGAGTGGTCCCGGGCCCTAATTCGACCGTATACAAAAAGTAGCTTTTCGGACTAAAATCCGACTAACGATAAAATATTTAAATAAAATATTTAAATATAAAATCGACAAATATGTGGGTTGTTACAGACTCCCCTCCTTAAAGAAATTGCGTCCTCGCAATATTACAAGAAGAAGATATATAGTAACAACCATAAAAGCATATTCAACACAAAAGAAGTTTGAAATAAGAAGTTCACCTCAAAGAGCACGAGAAAGTAAGTCCGGATGTGTACGCTCGATGTACTCTCTAGATTCCCAAGAACAATCCTTAGGATTTGAAGACCATTGAACTTTAACAAGCGGAACATCTTTATTTCGAAGTCGTTTGACTTCCGAAGCAATGATACGAATAGGATGTTGCTCATAAGTTAAATTAGGCGAAACTTCAATCTCTTCCACAACACCGGGCTCAAGAATAGAATCGAAATCTCGAAGACATTTCCGAAGTTGAGAAACGTGAAACACGTCATGCATAGCAGAAAATTGAGCCGGTAATAAAAGGCGATAAGCCATCGAACCAATACGTTCGGTGATAGGAAATGGCCCAATATATCGAGGCGCAAGTTTTCCTGATCGACTGAAACGTACAACACCCTTCATAGGTGAAACACGAATGAACACAAGATCTCCCACAGAAAATTCTAACTTCCTTCTACGGTTATCGGCATAGGATTTTTGTCTACTCTGGGCTTCTTTCATCCTATGACGAATAAGTTCAATTTTCTCTGTGGAATCACGAATAAAATCTGGACCTAAAGCCAGCTTCTCACCGGCCTCAAGCCAACAAGAAGGGGATCGGCATGGCCTTCCGTAGAGTGCCTCGAAAGGTGCCATACCAATGCTAGATTGGAAGCTATTGTTATAGGAAAATTCAACAAGTGAAATATGATCTTCCCAACTTCCACCAAAATCAAGAACACAAGCACAAAGAAGATCTTCAAGAGTTTGATTCACACGCTCAGTTTGTCCATCGGACTGGGGGTGATAAGCGGTGCTAAAATTAAGCCTCGTTCCTAAAGCTTTTTGAAGACTCTTCCAAAATCCACTAGTAAACAATGGATCACGATCACTAACAATAGAAGTAGGAACACCATGCAATTTAACAATTTCTTTGATAAATATTTTGGCCAAAAGAGGAACGGTTCGATTAGACCGAACGGGAATAAAATAGGCAGATTTAGTAAGCCTATCAACAATCACCCATAAGCTATCATGACCCGAACGAGAACGGGGAAGGCCATCTATAAAATCCATGGAAATTGGATCCCACTTCCAAACTGGAATTTCTAAAGGTTGCAATAACCCACCGGGCCTTTGATGTTCGGCCTTAACGAGTTGGCAAGTCATGCAACGTTTAACGAAGTTAGCGATGTCAAGTTTCATTCCCTCCCAATAATAAAGTTGCTTCATATTCGTGTACATTTTACTACAACCGGGATGAATGGTAAATTTAGAGTGATGAGAATCTTCTAAAATATCTTTACGAAGATCACCAATATTTGGCACGACAAGTCTACCAAATTTCCGAATGCCGCCACGAGAATCGATATCAAAGTCTTTCAAACCTTCAATATCAATTTTATCCTTAATATTCTGGCCAAGAAGAGCCAATTCGGGATCTAGCCTTTGAGCTTCAAGAATGCGGTCCAAAAGAGAAGGATGAGCCTCAAGGCTACATAAAACAAATGATGAGCATAACTCGGATACACGGTCTCGAATCTCAGAAGTGGATAAGATCTCGAGATCGTTCCATTCGGATATCATCATAGAAACAACAGCTTGTTGTTTACGGCTAAGAGCATCGGCGACACGATTACCCTTACCGGGAGTATAAAGAATATCAAGATCATATGGTGCAAGAAATTCGAGCCAACGCTGTTGACGCGAATTAAGTTCCTATTGAGAGAATAAATATTTCAAAGACTTATGATCTGTGTAAAGAACAAATTTCTCTCCTAAGAGATAATGACGCCAAATCCGAAGAGCAAAAACAATAGCCGCGAGCTCTAAATCATGAGTGGCATATCTAGTCTCAGCAGGCTTTAATTGCCTAGAAGCATAAGCAATAACGCGTTCCTTTTGCATAAGAACGGCACCCAAACCAATGCGACTAGCATCGGTATAAACAACGAAATCTTGATTCCCACGGGAATCACAAGAATAGGAGCATTAGATAGGAGTTCTTTTAATTTCTGAAAAGAAGCTTCACATTTGTCCGACCAAATGTATTTAACACCTTTCTTCGTCAAGCTAGTGAGAGGCACGGCAACCTTAGAAAAGTCTTTGATAAAACGACGGTAATAGCCCGCCAATCCAAAAAAACTACGAATCCCTGTCACACTCTCCGGTCTCTTCCAATCTTGAATCGCTTCAATCTTTGAAGGATCTACGGAAATTCCGGATTCAGAAATAATGTGACCGAGAAACTTCACACGAGATTGCCAAAAGTGGCACTTAGAAAATTTTGCCTTTAATTGATTACTCCTAAGAGTTTCCAACACAATCCGAAGATGTTTTTCATGCTCCTCCTCGGTTTTAGAATACACAAGAATATCATCAATAAAGATGAGAACAAATCGATCAAGAAAATCTTTGAAGACTCGATTCATAAGGCCAACGAAATAAGCAGGGGCATTTGTTAACCCAAATGGCATCACAAGCCATTCATAAGATCCATACCGAGTACGGAACGATGTCAAAGGAATGCTATCCTCTGCAATACGAAGCTGATGAAAACCGGTAGCCAAGTCCAATTGTGAAAAGACTCTAGCACCACTAAGTTGATCGAATAGATCATCAATCCGAGGTAAAGGATATTTATTTTTGATAGTAAGATCATTAAGCTTGCGGTAGTCAATGCAAAGCCTAAGTGTACCATCGGATTTCGTCACAAAAATAGCCGAAGCTCCCCAAGGCGAGGAACTAGAGCGAATAAATTGCTTCGTCTCCAATTCAGATAATTGTTTACGCATCTCCTCGTTTTCTTTATTGGACATACGATAAGGAGGACGAGTGATAGGTTGAGCTCCTGGAATAAGATTAATTCTGAACTCAATTGCTCGCTTAGGTGGTAATCCTAAAACGGGCTCGAATATGTCGGAAAATTCACAAACGACGTGAATAAGAGAAATAATATCACCCTCATCATCATCATCGTCATCACGAGGATTTAAAGAATATAAAGATGCAACCAAAGCAGAATCTGAATCTTTAAGAATAACGGAAACCTGATTAACAGATCGAGGATGTCGAAGATAAATAGTCCGCTCAGGACATAGGATATGAGCTTCATAACGGTTAAGCCAATCCATCCCCAAAATCATTCCAAAGCCTAAATAACACATGACATGCAAATCGGCTCGGAAAGGAAAATCACACAAAATAATCTCGACATCTTTACACAATAAACTGATTGTTGCGGATCCACCAACTGGATTCGCAATTCTCAAAGGAGTCATTAAACACAAAACATCCAAGGAAAAAGTATCAACAAGTTCTTTTGATATAAAAGAATGGGACGCACCCGTATCAAAAAGAACTCGAATAGGGTGATCACGAAACAAAATAATTCCATCTAGAATAGAATGAGAAATACCTTGGCCACGAGATGTGTTGCCAGGGGCTTGAGCAACATTTAACTTTCCCTCCTTCTTGCCCTGAAGCTTGGGGCATGAAGATATAACATGACCGGGAACTTTGCAGTAGCGACAAGAAAGAGACTTTGGGCACTTGTTCGCATAATGGTCCTTCGAACCACAATTATAGCATTCCCCACGACCAAAGGAAGAAGTCTTTGTCACGGAGGTTGCTTGCTTCCCTTTCTTATTGGGATAAGGGCCTTTAAATTTGTTTGGCCTCTTCTTGTTGTTGAAGTTTGGTTTGGAACCCACCACTTCAACGTCATTCTCTCTATCCGCCTCTTCAAGACGAAGAGCGATGTCAACGAGTTGGTCGAAAGAAACTTCTAACTTTAGAAGTAATGGCTTCTTGAGACTTTTGTTTAAGCCATAGACGAACCTCTGATTCTTCTTCAGAGGGGTGTTGATGTAGTCAACCCCATATTTGGAAAGCGACTCGAAGGAGGCGACGTAATCAGTCACGGATGACTCACCTTGAACAAGGTCTATAAATCGTCGAGCCAATGTCACTTTTTCTGCTTCTGGTACGAATTTTAACTCGAAGCGCTCTCGGAATTTCTCCCAGGTGAGATCCGCTTCATTAATCTCAGAAATAAGAAGTTCGTACCAGTCCAATGCTCTTTCTCGGAGCATACTAGAGGCCACCTGAACTCGGTGAAGGTCAATAAGATTCATGCGCGAAAAGATGCGATCGCATGTTCTTAGCCAAGCCTGTACTTCAATAACAGTTTCGGAACCCCTAAATGGCTCCCCACCCAAATTAGTGTAATCGCTACACAAGCGTGCAAATCCCGACTTTGGGTGAGTAGGTTCCGGGTTAGATCCAGCTGCTTGAGCATTTGTCACTAAATCAAGAAGCTGTTGAGCAGTCATAAAAACTCCATCCTGGGGCGGAGTGCTAGATGGCACGGCTCTGGGGCGGCCTGGTCTAGACATTTCTCTTCCTTTAGAAAGAAAGAAGAAGAAGAAAAGGTTATTCACAAAATGAATATCAAGCAATCTTGATAGATAAATAAGGAATCATAAGGAAAATAGGATAGAACGGTACGAAGACCCGAATAAAATCCTAAAGCACGACTCCTAAGATGAACTTAGAACGATGATCCTTGTTATAATATTCCATATTGTTCCGAAGTTTGGCTCTGATACCAAGCTGTGACGCCCCACCTCTATACCCACGCTAGACAAGAACACTACGGAGTAATGCTGTCGACTAGCACGGAGAATAAGGCTGTTGAGGAGCGACCATCTGTATAATTGCTTTGTGCGAGTGCCGGTATGCCAGATAAAAATATAAATTTTCATCTCTAGAGGAAATCCGACATACAGATACAAACTCAAAGCTATCACACAATGGCTATATAAAATCTTCGGAAACAAATATAGAAATAAACATAACATAAATCAGTCACAGATAATTCATATCACAAAGGCGGAAGAAGATATGAATATATAATTAACACATGGCAGTGTATATCAGAGTTGTGGTCTAAAAACATCCACAATATCACAAAAGAATAGTTACATGAACTATATAAAAGAATAAGTATACATTATGGAGTCTATATCTCAAATGTCTACAACAAAACTACTAATCTAAGTAGTTAACCAAAAGCAAGAGAAATCAATCCCAAGAGAGAAGTCAAGCAGAAGTACCTGTAACATCTCGGTCTGACCCGAGTATTATTTAATAAGAAAATAATAAACGGATCAGTCTAACTATAAATATCAGATGAAACGATATAGAATAAGAGATATGACTAAACACGTAATAATCACAATGCCAAGCTGTGATATATATATATATACACTTAGTTGATAATCATCAAGAGATTAATCAATGTCACCAAATCTACACAAGAATCAAAGAAGTGTCATACTCTTTATTTCGTTCATCAAACCACAAATATTGACGATAATATCAATGTCAATCACAAAAGTCAAAGACGCACAAATTCCAGAAGACTACACAAGAAATCCAGAAACCACTAAAGTCAATGACATACAAATTCACCAATGCACAAATATTGATAAAACTTATCAATGGAAATCACGAAAAATTGGTGAAACACAAATTCTAGAAATCTACACAAGAAATCCAGAAATCACAAAAATAGAGGGGGGGGGGGGAGGCCTATCACAAACGGGAGCATAAAGCTCACCAACACGTGTATCACAAACGGAACGCTAATTCCATGGTCGCTAACCATCACAAATTGAGCCGAAGCTCCACAAACGGCCTGAAGATCATGGGTTGCAACCCCATCACAAATTGAGTCGAAACTCCACTAAACGGGGTTTAGTCTCCCTCGCAGACAAAGAGACATCGCACATTGCTAGTCTAAATCACAAAGATGATCGTCATGATCAGCGAGAAGTGTCGATTACACTAAGCTAGTAAATATATGAGTTTAGCTTCATGTCCCATAACCACTTGCTTAACTTAAATATTTACGAACAAACTGTAAATCTCCACTAGAAAATTGTCACAAGAGGTTCAATCGAACAAGTCCAAGAATTAACCGACAAAGTAAACGCAAGCGTTTCATACCACTTGTTTTACTAAGCCGTTTAATTAGATTTCTCATACGAGTGAGGTAAAGGTTTGTATATACTAATAGATTGGAAAACGGTTTTATAAACGAATTTGGTATTAAAAGAGTATTGAAATCGTTTGAGTAAAGAGTTTTGATATTTACTACTAGTATAGGAAACCTTTATATTTTTAAAGTGACAAATCACGAAGAAGATTGTAAGAACAATCAATCACAAAAATTCACATACGAAGACGTGAATAAAATCCAACGAAATCGATAAAGGATCCATCGAAATGGATATTCAAAAATCCTTAAAAAGAGTCATCAAAGTCATAATAGATGATAACAACAAATAGGATTATCACGAATCGATTTAAATTAGGATTTCAATCCAAAAAGGCAAATTAGACTCAAACAGCAGGTTCAGTCGACTGAACAGAGATTTTCAGTCGACTGACCCTGTACATGAAAATTTTCCAGGTTCAGGAAACTTTCTGTTTCCAGTTTCAGTCGACTGTGCAGAGTTTTTCAGTCGACTGAATCATGCCTGGAAACTCTCGGGTTTCAGGTTCAGTCGACTGAACAGAGATTTCAGTCGACTGAATCATGCCTGGGCTGTTTTTCAGCCTTATACAAATGAAGAGCAAACTCTTCCAAAATGCAATCGGACGAACATTGGCTCTAAGGGTTTATGCCAAACGGCAACCCGGCCCTATATGCTCCTCGATGCATCACCAAAAGCATGATCAAACATCCATAAAAGGATTTTACACAAATTTGACTTAAAAACCCAAAATTGGAATATTTACAAAACCAATCCAAATCAAGAGCAAATTCTCATGAAGAAGTGTTAGGAATTCATACCTAACAACCAAAGATAATTATAGTCATAGATGTGAGATAAAAATCTCACCTTTTCACAAAATCGAGCAAGAAGAAGCTTGAAAGCAAATGGAGAATCAACCTCTCTTCAACACAACCCAATTGAGCTTGAATCTAAGCTCAAAAACAAGAACATCCCCAAAATTAGGTTTAGCAATTTCTGAAATTGGTATGAGAATAAGTTGGAGAAGAAGAAGAGAAGCTTACCAATGGGTTCTTCTTGAGTTTGGAGCTAGGAATTTGATTTGCAAGAGAAACTAGGGTTTTGGAATTTTAATTTCCAATCTCTCCCACCATTAATACTCTAAAAACTGAAATGAGAAGAGAATGAGGGTGAGTGGGGAAGAGTGGCTCAGATTTGAGCATAAGTTAACATAGGGCTGAGCCCAAACCAAACCCAAAGTGAAAAGTAGCAAAAATCAACTTTCTCCAAACATATCGAAGCTTATACTCAAAAAGGTCGCAAACGGCATTTTAAACTCAATGGGAGTGGTCCCGGGCCCTAATTCGACCGTATACAAAAAGTAGCTTTTCGGACTAAAATCCGACTAACGATAAAATATTTAAATAAAATATTTAAATATAAAATCGACAAATATGCGGGTTGTTACACATTATAACTTAGATTTATAACTATTTTCATATCAAATTTCCTATTTATAAAAGTAAATTTCATTGAACACTTTCATTATTTAATTTTTTTTAATAATATTCCACTACGTATCGTTGTTTAACATTACAACTTTTAATATTCTGGTAAATTATATATGTTTCTAAGAATGTACTTGAAAGTTACACAAGGTTATCTTATTTCATTTTAGTAAATAAATGTTCAATAGTTATCATTTCTTGTTTTCATATCTTTTTGTTTACAAGTTACACATTTCAAATTCCTTATATGTTTCATTTATAACTTAGCATTTAATTTCTTACTTTCAACTTTAGAAGTTCTAATTATTAGGTAGTTAAAAAAATTCTTCCATTACAATAATTTAAATTCTAATTTAAATTTACTTTAGTTTATTCTACCGGTTTGTTTTTTTCTTCTTCTCATTTTTTACTTTTCCATTCACTTATTTATGTAAAGGTCAATAACTTACATCATTTGTTTCCATTAAAAATTTAAGTCATTAATGAACCATTTCTAAAATATTACTTAAGCTCCTACTGCCATACTTAAGTTTATTACTTAGCTCAGTTATTGAATAAAATTTTAAGTTTTTGGTATTCACCCTTAAAGAGAAAAGAAATATTTCAATATATCTAAAATTCAATCAAAACATTTAACCTCATTCAATAGTACAAATATAAGATATATTTAGACATCCTCATAGCATTATTTAAAGATTTTTCAAAAGTCTAAAATAATGTCAGAAATTTATATCAACAAATTATAATAAGCTTTAAAATAAAGTTCCTTAAATCCGAAAATTTATTAGACTCATATTTTTAAAATAAGTACAAACTCAAGATTATTAAACTAAAACTAAAAGTATACTCAAATCTTACATTAAATTTCTAAGTCAAAGTATAAAATTTCATATTTTCATAACTAATTTTACACACTTGCTTTAAAATGAATATTAAAATCATGGAAAAACATTTATTATGGTTTAATACAAAAATTCAAACTGTAAATAAACCAATAAATTTACTATTAGTACTTCGAAATCAAGTAAATTTCCAAACTATACTTCCAAAATAGAGAATGAAATTTATTTGTCAAGTATATTACTATAAATAAACTTCGTAAATCAAATTTTTTTCATTTATAAATTATACATTAAAAGAAACTTTCATAAATTTTACTCGAAATATTCATCGAAAGCTTCATTTGCAAATTAATCATCTTTAATACTTTAATTGTAATGACCCGCCACCCGTCTCCATAGAATGACGCATCATTAACAAGAAAGAAAGGGATAGAAAGAGAAAAGAAAGAAGAGAAGAGAGAAAGAACATCAAAATTTAAACAGCGGAACGAATAAATTATATTAATAACATAAACATTACATAGTTTACAATCATTATCAGAGTTACACAAATGTACATCACATACTAGACAGTTATAAACACCTATCTAGTTATTAAAACTCAATACAACTTAGAGACAACACAGAACACACAGCGGAATACTATATATCTAACGCAGAAGCCTCCTGCTCCATTGTTTCTCCACAATTCGTCAAAGCTAACCTGAGTCCCTTGGCTACTCGTAAAAATTTGAGTACCCAAGAGTTTAAGAAAACATAATAAACTCCGGGTCAGACATGAGTCTGGTGTGAGTAACAGGTTAAAGTTTCTTAATTTTCAAAAACCTTTTGAAAAGAAAGGTATCACGTATGACTTCCCTTGCATAAATATGGAAAAGTTTTTACCTTACGCTAACCAAAACATTTGATAGGAAATCTGATGATATTATAATAGGTCTAGGATTTTCAAATAAATATGAAATAGCCGAAATTGTTACATTATTAAATTCCAGCTACTAGCTACAAAAGTGGGTAATACAATCAAAACCGTTGACACTTATTGGATTTTGGATTCCATACAATGGCAGGGCTACTGGGGTACCGCCCGTCACAGTACGTGACCTAGATCAACGTACTGAGGAGTACGCCCGCTCCCCTGCAACACAAGGCCGGACCCATTCCTTACTGAACAGTTCCGAACAAGATAACCCCAACGGTTGGAGCTCAAAACCGTCCACACAGCCGAAATAAAAAGGGACCTCTAGACAGGGGTAAATCTCACTCTCAAGTGGGGGTTACCCACGAAGCCTTGCTGCATCTCCCCTGTTTTAGCCATTCCCGGTTGATGAGGCTTGAGGCCACGATTACCTTTATAGGATACATCACTTAGAATGCTCATCGTCCACCTAACGATGTTCTGAAAGAATTCAATCCATACAAGTTCGTTCCGTGTTCGAACGAAATCGAAGGCATTATCTCGTTACACTCGTTTTGGAATCACCCTCAGAGCTAATGACGATAACCCTTGCACTCTGAACCACCATCTCGAACCTATAAGAACAAGTCCGTCAACTCATTACGGAATCACCCACAGAGTTATACTGACTTATAGTCCTTACACCTCGAGTCTTCACAAAGCTCTACTTTGATTCACGACCTAACGTTTAATTGGAATCGATGTGGTTTTCGGATATCCAAATATGGAAACTCGATCCCGGTCTCATCGAAATCCAAAGCGTGTCTTTTAGGTCCAAGTTGTTTTAAGGTTTAAAACAATTCAATTATCTAAATACACACAGATAGATAACACACAAATTACAATTGATAATCAACATTATCAAATAGCAGGTAATCCACATTATCAATATTAAAATAGATAATCCATATATCACCATCGCAATAGATAATCTAAGTTATCATCACAATGCAACCAAGCATTATACCACACAACATTACTTATCTCACTTCTGAGATCCCAAAGCATCCAAGACAATCAATGTCATCCATACATACATAAGCAGTGATTTACTCATCACCATAAAATTAATTTAAAACGAATTAAATTAACTATCTCCATCTCTAATTAATTAAAAGTGAATTAAATTAATTACTTCATTTTTAATTAATTTAAAATAAATTAAATTAATTACTTCATCAAAATATATCTTGCTTACTCAATCATTTAATTGATTACAATCAATTAATCATTCATTTTTAGTCACCTTAATTAATCATTCTTGATTAATTATCCTTAATTACATTCATGTAATTATCCTTATTAATTTAACAAATTAATTATACTCAACCAAACAGTAATTAACCTTTAATTATCTCAGTTAATTAATTAATCATAATTAATTACATTAATCCTTAATTAATTATATTAATTAGTTACCTTTAATTACTTATCATTAATTAATTAATCATAATTAATCATCTTTAATTACATCATTAATGATCATTAATAATATTTAATAAGATTGTCTTCCTAAATTAATTACCTTAAGTAATTAACTCGTAATTATTAATCTCCAGATTAATTACATTCAGTAATTAACTAACTTAATTACTTTATTAAACCAAATTAATTATTCCTTAATTAACTACAAAGTAATTACATTCCAGATTACTTCATTCTTAAACATCTCCACTTAATTACAACCTGTAATTATTAATCAATTACTTAACTAAGCAATTTCCAAATCATTAATTACATAAAGTAATTATTTATAAAACCCAAGTATTTAAAATTAATTAAACTTAATTAATTAAAATAAACAATCATATTTAACTAATTAATTACATTAATTAATTAATTTCCAAATTACTTCATTAAGTAATTACACTCAATCCATTCACATATGATTATTATCAAATTAATTAATCCAATTAATTATTAAAATTAACCATATTAATTAATTATTAAATAATCCTGGTTAATGACCCTCATTAACCATTCTCCAGTTATTTTTATTAAGTAATTAACTCAGATAATTACAGATTAAAATATCTTTAACTATCCACAAAATAAAGTTAATTATTTAATAAATTATCCTTGATTAAAACTTAATTACATAATTAATAATTCATCAATCATTAATTTAAAAATCTAATTAATGATCTTAATTATAAATTTATTAATCATTAATCAATATTAATTAATTTCAAATCATTAATTAATTAAATTAATTAACCATTCCTTAATTACTTTGTCAATTAAATAAATTTCCAAAACATTAATCTTAATTAAATTTCAAGATAAAACATAACTTGATTATGTTTAAAAACAATTTATTTGAAACAAAGCACTTTTGAACTACTCTTAAATTTCATTTTAAATACATGATTTAAAATAAGGATAATTTAACTTATCGAAGTTTAAATAATTTAAAACTTTTTAAATTGCAAGACAACCAAGTGTTTGTCTTAGAATAAAAATTTCATCAAATTTTTGAAAACTAAACTCATTTCAAAATTTCACTAACTTCAATCTAAATTTAGTTTAAAAAAAACTTCCAAATTTAAACCTTCTTTTAAATTTAAAAACTGAAGTTCATTTTTAAATTTAAGATTTCCAGATCTAAATAAAACTTCAATCTTACTCATATTTTAAAAACCTCATTATTAAAAAGTTTAAACTATTTTACCAAAATAAAATAGTTAATTAAGTTAAATTTTTGAAACTTTTATTTTTATTTAAAAACTGGGATTCAAATTTGAATTTAAATCCAAAAATTCAAACTTGAATTTGAATTTAAATTTAAACTTTCTTTAAAAAAATAAAACTACAGATTTTAAAATTTTTAAAACCCAGATTTAAACAGGTTTCTGATAAACCTGAAAAACACAGAGCAACCCGAGAATCCCCTAATATTACTTCGAGTTCCAAGCCTGACTACTTCGAGTCATCATCCTACTTACTTCGAGCAAAACTCAACATCCCCCCTGTAACAACCCAAAACCATAATACTTCATCAGAAAACTCATCGCCGTGCATATGCACGGCGATAACCGCCTCAACTGATCATCAGAGATGATCGTAATACTCCCAGCGACACTCCTACACCCATATTCGAACATCAGATCGAACAATTATGCAAAGAATCAAAAATGAGCTCCCCATTCCCAAACCTGGAAAATGTTACAGGTTTCTGCTCAAAACCTGTCAACGGCGAATGTTTGCCACTCCGACCACCAGACCATCAACCTCTCCGGCCACGAACTCAACTATACACCATCTACCCATTCCCCAATTATCATAGCACTCGATCCAACCTTCACCTCAAACTGACCCAATTCATAAACCCATTCAAAACTAGGGTTTAACAAAAGATTTTCAAACTGCTCCCTCCTCATTGAATTGCAACATCATTTATGATTTTTACAAGAATCTACAAACCTTCCTCTATAACTCAGAGCAACCCCGAGTTTTCTCAAGTCACAAATCACAAGAATTTGCTTGAATCCCATTTTTAGTTCAAAAACTAACTACATATTCAACTAACACCTAAAAATACAGATTCCTAATTTAAAAATAAAGTTTCTGTTGTTACTTTTGTTTTATGATAGTGAAATACAAGTTTAACATGTTTGATTTTTGACAGAGGTTAACATGCACTGATACTTTCAATATTCCAGAGGCAAAACAACTTCAGTCTTAATTTGATTTAATCTTTAATCCTAATCTATGATAAGCAACATTTATTTTTATTTTAAAAAACAGATACTATCACAAATTTAAATAAATGGTAGAGGATTTTTTCTTTAAATGAGAATATGAATCTGGAAACACAGCAGAGCACAACACATGCATACACAAAAATATTTACATCAAACTTTTATAAACACACAAACAATATTTTTTTTATATCAAACATTTAACATGCAACCTATTTAAAGTTAAGATTTTAAGTTACTCACCTTATTTAAATGCAGAGCTCTGTTTGTTCTTTTTGAAATTTGTAGAAAAATGCAGGCATGCTTCTTTGTTTTAAAATCTGAGTTGCAAACCCTGTTGAAATCTGAATGCTTATGATCCCTGACTAACCACTTGCATGCAGATGCATTTGAAACAACTTCAAATTTTGAGGTTGTGCAGCGAGAAAATGCAAGCTTGATCAATTCCAGGTTTTAAAAACAGAATGCAGACCTCTTTTGAATTTTGCAGATTTTGGTGAATCAATGCAGATTGATGTTTGAATGTGAGGAAGTGCAGACCATCATGATAAAAGGGGTTTTGATTTTGAGATGAAGATGGGTTTGATTTTTAAGTATGGTTGAATATGCAGATTTCTGGATTTTGAGGAAATGCAGATTTGATTTTGATGAATTTGTGTATGCAGATTTGAGCATGGTTTTAAATATGCAGGCTTGATTGTTAATATGAAGATGATTTTGATTTTTGAAGAGTTTTGAAGTTTTCTCTTTTTTATCAAAGAAATGGAAAAACATGTATGGAAGAAAATGCAAGTTTATATAAATGTTTTTCAGATTTGATAAAATAAAAGAAAAATTAAAACAATGATTTACACTTGTACAAATTTATACATTTATCAATTTGTTATGTTAGTTTTTGAACACATGTTAAATGAATGTTAAAGAATGAAACACTTGTTTCTTTAAAATAACTAGTACTTGATTTACAAACTAATGTATGTGTTAACCAAATTTTAATTTGTTAGTTTATATTTAAATATGTGTATAAATTTATAAAAGAAATAAAAACAAACCATAATTATAAATAAAACTTATACATGTAGAAATTAAAACAATTGAAATTTATACTTTGGAATTTTAAATTCAAATTAAATTCAAAATCAAATATTTCAAATCAAGTTATGAATATAAATTCAAATTAAATTCAAAATCAAATATTTCAAATCAAGTTATGAATATAAATTCAATTTGAAATAACAAATTGTAAATTTAATTCAAAATCTATTTATAAAGACAATACATTATTAATATTGTTTTCATAAATATCTTATTATTAAATTAAAATCATTTTAAAAGAAATTATATTTTTATTAATAAATTATCTATTTTATTATGCCATAAACCTTTTTGTTTGTTCATTCCAAATTTAAAACTCAAGCCAATATAATTTAAACACTTAATGTTTTTCTTATCAAATTCTTAAAACCATATATTTATTTATGAAATAGTTTTTTTTTTGAAAACTCAATACTAATTTAAAATCAAAATTTCCCAATTATAATGTATATATTAGAAATTTAAAACATGATTCACTTATTAAAGTTAAACCAAGATTTATTCAATAACTTTGAAAACTAATATTAAATAAAAACAAATTTTCAAATTACTACAAATATTAAAATTAGAAAAATATGCTTTATTTATTAAAATTAAAACAATACAAATCTATTTAAAATATAAACCATATATTTATATTGAAAATAGAAATCAATCTATTATTTAAAAGATAAAAATAACCAATTAAATAATTATTGAAGATGATTATTTAAATCTATTTGAATTATTATTAACAGAATATCAGTATCAATTTAATTTTTAATACAGATTATTAAATTGATATTGTTAAAAATTCCAGGATATTACAATCCTTTCCCCTTAAAAGAATTTCGTCCCCGAAATTTAAAACAAAGGTAATTTAACAATCTCATTAAAGATTTATTTTTAAAACACAAGCATATATCAAATATATGCTAACAATTAAAACAACCAATTCAACCAATCAAACAAATCAAATTATCCAGACAAATTCTGGATAAAATTTTATCGAGTTTTCCCCAAGTATATATATACCGGGATACTCGCTCTAGAGAATTCAAACAATCAATACTATGAAGCTACAAAAGCTCCTATTCATTTATATCTATAACACTAACAAGAAACCAGACTACAGACGAGTCTAACTCAATAACCAAAACTCCAGAACTGCTGGTTCCGAAACCAGAGATAGATCATACACGTACTCCTTCAGAGATACGTGAAACTCATCGAATCCCAGTTATCCAAACTGGCAATCAAATCTTGTAGATCAATCTCTTAACCTTCAAGATCACAGAAAATAATCCAAAACTCTTCAGAGCTAGCTTCCTAGCCTTACTCCAACTTATAGCTCCTTTTGATCGGAGAAAACTTATCCAAATCAAATCTCTGACTTCAAAGTCCAAATTCCTTCGTCTGTAATCCACAAAACTCCTCGGACGATCCTGAGCTGCCCACAACTTTACTGATCAACTCAACCTTTGCTGATGCTTCTAGAAACAAACTAGATCAATCAACTCAACAAAATGATCTCCTTAAGATCAATCAAAACCAAGAACTCAAATCCTACTTCTCAACTTCAGAAGACAACAACTCACTTCTCCTGTCCGGGAAAAGAAAACCAGATGCACTTCCAAACTGCTTCCGCTGCTCAACTCTGATCCGAAGTAGAAGAGAATGCTGAAGAAGAACACGAGCACAACTTAACAACACGTCCCATAAATATGGTTCAACAGATCCATAAGAAAAATTCATAAGTTCCTCCAAAACTCTGAGCTGCTTCACCAACTCAATCTCTTGGAACCATTCTTCTATAAAGCTGAACCACCGGTACCACTCCTAGAATTCCAGTCGATAAGGAAACTCAACTTCCAGATGTGGACAAAACTCTGACTTCTCTGAAAACATTCAGAAAAACTCCGATAACCCAAGAGACTACTCAAACAATCGCAAGTCACTTTTGCAATCAGCCCAAACCAAATCCAAGAAAAAACCGTTCTCCCTTTACCAAACAGAACAACTTACTCTTCACTAGCCAATCCACCCAAAAACGGGTCCACTCTGCTTTTTCTGAACACCATTTCAAAAAAAACTGCTAAGCCAAAAGATCTCTTGCCAACACCGAGAACATACCAAGCTGCATTGCTGCTACATATGCTAAAGAATTCCAAATCAAAGTTCTTCGAGAAACTTGGACTTCAAACCAAACAGAAACACCGGCTGAAAACAGCCACAACACTATAGCAGACTCACCTCCTTAACTTGTTCCAAAGAAAACCTCTTCGGGAACATCCATAGTCACTGCATCTCATCACGCAGCTACTATTCCCTGAGGTATCAAAATACCATCACTCGCTTCTGCTCAATCAACAGATCCAAATTCTACTCATCCAACTTCAAAGATGGACTCCGAACCTTAACAGGTTACCTTCATAGATTAATGAAATCCTTCACCACTACAGAACCCACTCGAGACAGTATTAGGTCTACAGTCTCGACAAATACACTTCCAACCTCAAACATTCAAACTCCAACCAATGGTAGTCGTGTCACACACACTACTACCCCATCTACCTTATAACTTATATTGGAGAACCTAAACAGGTAACCCAATAGATAGGTAGAAATAAATATATTTATATATTTATATATAAAAATTACAAGTACGCTCTCTCAAGAAAGACACCACTACAGAGCCTAGGTATTCACTCAACCTAATACTCTGATACCACTGTAATGACCCGCCACCCTTCTCCACAGAATGATGCATCATTAATAAGAAAGAAAGGGATAGAAAGAGAAAAGAAAGAAGAGAAGAGAGAAACAACATCAGAATCTAAATAGCGGAATGAATAAATTATATTAATAACATAAACATTACATAGTTTACAATCATTATCAAAGTTACACAGATATACATCACATACTAGACAGTTATAAACACCTGTCTAGTTATTACAACTCAATACAACTTAGAGATGACACAGAGCACGCAGCGGAATACTATATATCTAACGCAGTAGCCTCCTGCTCCATTGCTTCTCCACAATTCGTCAAAGCTAACCTGAGTCCCTTGGCTACTCGTAAAAATTTGAGTACCCAAGAGTTTAAGAAAAAAGAATAAACTCCGGGTCAGACATGGGTCTTGTGAGTAACAGGTTAAAGTTTCTTAACTTTCAAAAACCTTTTGAAAAGATAGGTATCACGTAAGACTTCCCACACATAAACATGGAAAAGTTTTACCTTATGCTAACCAAAACGTTTGTTAGGAAATCCGATGATATTATAATAGGTCTAGGGTTTTCAAATAAATATGAAATAGCTGAAATTGTTACATTATTAAATTCTAGCTACTAGCCACAAAAGTGGGTAATACAATCAAAACCGTTGGCACTTATTGGATTTTGGATTCCATACAATGGCAGGGCTACTGGGGTACCGCCCGTCACAGTACGTGGCCTAGATCAACATACCGAGGAGTACGCCCGCTCCCCTGCAACACAAGGCCGGACCCATTCCTTACTGAACAGTTCCGAATAAGATAACCCCGGCGGTTGGAGCTCAAAACTGTCCACACAGCCTAAATAAAAAGGGTCCTCTAGACATGGGTAAATCTCACTCTCAAGTGGAGGCTACCCACGAAGCCTTGCTGCACCTCCCCTATTTTAGCCATTCCCGGTTGATGAGGCTTAAGGCTATGATTACCTTTATAGGACACATCACTTAGAATGCTCATCGTCCACCTGACGATGTTCTGTAAGCATTCAATCCATACAAGTTCGTTCCGGGTTCGAACGAAACCGAAGGAATTATCTCGTTACACTCGTTTTGGAATAACCCTCAGAGTTAACGACGAGAACACTTGCACTCTAAACCACCATCTCGAGCCTATAAAAACTAGTCCGTCAACTCATTACGGAATCACCCACAGAGTTATACTGACGTATAGTCCTTACACCTCGAGTCTTCACAAATCTCTACTTTGATTCACGACCTAACGTTTAATTGTAATCGATGTGGTTTTCGGATATCCAAATATGGAAACCCGATCCCGGTCTCATCGAAATCTAAAGCGTGTCTTTTAGGTCCAAGTTGTTTTAAGGTTTAAAACAATTCAATTATCTATATACACACAGATAGATAACTCACAAATTACAATTGATAATCAACATTATCAAATAACAGGTAATCCACATTATCAATATCAAAATAGATAATCCATATATCACCATCACAATAGATAATCTAAGTTATCATCACAATGCAACCAAGCATTCATACCACACAACATTACTTATCTCACTTCTAAGATCATAAAGCATCCAAGACAATCAATGTCATCCATACATACATAAGCAATGATTTACTCGTCACCATAAAATTAATTTAAAATGAATTGAATTAACTATCTCCATCTCTAATTAATTTAAAGTGAATTAAATTAATTACTACATTTTTAATTAATTTAAAATAAATTAACTTAATTACTTCATCAAAATATATCTTGCTTACTCAATCATTTAATTGATTACAATCAATTAATCATTCATTTTTAATCACCTTAATTAATCATTCTTGGTTAATTATCCTTAATTACATTCATGTAATTATCCTTAATTAATTTAACAAATTAATTATTCTCAACCAAGCAATAATTAATCTTTAATTATCTCAATTAATTAATTAATCATAATTAATTACATTAATCCTTAATTAACTATATTAATTAATTACCTTTAATTACTTATCATTAATTAATTAATCATAATTAATCATCTTTAATTACATCATTAATGATCATTAATAATATTTAATAAGATTGTCTTCCTAAATTAATTACCTTAAGTAATTAACTCGTAATTATTAATATCCAGATTAATTACATTCAGTAATTAACTAACTTAATTACTTTATTAAACCAAAATAATTATTCCTTAATTAATTACTAAGTAATTACATTCCAGATTACTTCATTCTTAAACATCTCTACTTATTACAACCTGTAATTATTAAATAATTACTTAACTAACCAATTTCCAAATCATTAATTACATAAAGTAATTATTTCTAAAACCCAAGTGTTTAAAATTAATTAAACTTAATTAATTAAACTTAATTAATTAAAATAAACAATCATATTTAACTAAATTAATTACATTAATTAATTAATTTCCAAATTACTTCATTAAGTAATTACACTCAATCCATTCACAAATGATTATTATTAAATTAATTAATCTAATTAATTATTAAAATTAACCATATTAATTAATTATTAAATAATCCTGGTTAATGACCTTCATTAACCATTCTCTAATTATTTTTATTAAGTAATTAACTCAGATAATTACAAATTAAATCATCTTTAGTTATCCATAAATTAAAGTTAATTATTTAATAAATTATCCTTGATTAAAACTTAATTACATAATTAATAATTCATCAATCATTAATTTAAAAATCTAATTAATGATCTTAATTATAAATTTATTAATCATTAATCAATATTCATTAATTTCAAATCATTAATTAATTAAATTAATTAACCATTCCTTAATTACTTTGTTAATTAAATAAATTTCCAAAACATCAATCATAATTAAATTTCAAGATAAAACATAACTTAATTATGTTTAAAAACAATTTATTTGAAACAAAGCACTTTTGAACTACTCTTAAATTTCATTTTAAATACATGATTTAAAATAAGGATAATTTAACTTATCAAAGTTTAAATACTTTAAAACGTTTTAAATTGCAAGATAACCAAGTGTTTGTCTTAGAATAAAAATTTCATCAAAATTTTGAAAACTAAACTCATTTCAAAATTTCACTAACTTTAATCTAAATTTAGTTTAAAAAAAAACTTCCAAATTTAAACCTTCTTTTAAATTTAAAAACTGAAGTCCATTTTTAAATTTAAGATTTCCAGATCTAAATAAAACTTCAAATCTTACTCATATTTTAAAAACCTCATTATTAAAAAGTTTAAACTATTTTACCAAAATAAAATAGTTAATTAAGTTAAAATTTTGAAACTTTTATTTTTATTTAAAAAATGGGATTTAAATTTGAATTTAAATCCACAAATTCAAACTTGAATTTGAATTTAAATTTAAATTTTCTTTAAAAAAATAAAACTACAGATTTTAAGAATTTTTAAACCCAGTTTTAAACAGGTTTCTGATAAACCTGAAAAACATAGAGCAACCCGAGAATCCCCTAATATTACTTCGAGTTCCAAGCCTGACTACTTCGAGTCATCATCCTACTTACTTCGAGCAAAACTCAACATCTCCCCTGTAACAACCCAAACCCATAATACTTCACCAGAAAACTCATCGGCGTGCATGCACGGCGATCACCGCCTCAACTGATCATCAGAGATGACCGTAATACTCCCAGCAACACTCCTACACCCATATGCGAACATCAGATCGAACAATTATGCAAAGAATCAAAAATGAGCTTCCCATTCCCAAACCAGGAAAATGTTAGAGGTTTCTGCTCAAAACCTGTCAACGGCGAATGTTCGCCACTCCGACCACCAGACCATCAACCTCTCCGGCCACGAACTCAACTACACACCATCTACCCATTCCCCAATTATCATAGCACTCAATCCAACCTTCACCTCAAACTGACCCAATTCATAAACCCATTCAAAACTAGGGTTTAACAAAAGATTTTCAAACTGCTCCCTCCTCATTGAATTGCAACATCATTTATGATTTTTACAAGAATCTACAAACCTTCCTCTATAACTCAGAGCAACCCCGAATTTTCTCAAGTCACAAATCACAAGAATTTGCTTGAATCCCATTTTTAGTTCAAAAACTAACTGCATATTCAACTAACACCTAAAAATACAGATTTCTAATTTAAAAATCAAGTTTTTGTTGTTACTTTTGTTTTATGAAACTGAAATACAAGGTTAACATGTTTGATTTTTGACAGAGGACAACATGCACTGATAATTTCAATATTCCAGAGGCAAAACAACTTCAGTCTTAATTTGATTTAATCTTTAATCCTAATCTATGATAAGAAATATTTATTTTTATTTTAAAAAAACAGATACTATCACAAATTTAAATAAATGGTAGAGGATTTTTTTTTTAAAATGAGAATATGAATCTGGAAACACAGCAGAGCACAACACATGCATACACAAACATATTTACATTAAACTTTTATAAACACACGAACAATATTTTTTTTTATATCAAACATTTAACATGCAACCTATTTAAAGTTAAGATTTTAAGTTACTCACCTTTTTAAATGTAGAGCTCTGTTTGTTCTTTTTGAAATTTGCAGAAAAATGCAGGCATGCTTCTTTGTTTTAAAATCTGAGTTGCAAACCCTGTTGAAATCAGAATGCTCATGATCCCCGACTAACCACTTGCATGAAGATGCATTTGAAACAGCTTCAAATTTTAAGGTTGTGTAGAGAGAAAATGCAAGCTTGATCAATTCCAGGTTTTAAAAACAGAATGCAGACCACTTTTGAATTTTGCAGATTTTGGTGAATCAATGCAGATTGATGTTTGAATGTGAGGAAGTGCAGACCATCATGATAAAAGGGGTTTTGATTTTGAGATGAAGATGGGTTTGATTTTTAAGTATGGTTGAATATGCAGATTTCTGGATTTTGAGGAAATGCAGATTTGATTTTGATGAATTTGTGTATGCAGATTTGAGCATGGTTTTGAATATGCAGGCTTGACTGTTAATATAAAGATGATTTTTATTTTTGAAGAGTATTGAAGTTTTCTCATTTTTATCAAAGAAATGGAAAAACATGTATGGAAGAAAATGCAAGTTTATATAAATGTTCTTCGGATTTGACAAAATAAAAGAAAAATTAAAACAATGATTTACAATTGTCCAAATTTATACATTTGTCAATTTGTTATGTTAGTTTTTGAACACATGTTAAATGAATGTTAAAGAATGAAACACTTGTTTCTTTAAAATAATTAGTACTTGATTTACAAACTAATGTATGTGTTAACCAAATTTTAATTTGTTAGTTTATATTTAAATATGTGTATAAATTTATAAAAGAAATAAAAACAAACCATATTTATAAATAAAACTTATACATGTAGAAATTAAAACAATTGAGATTTATACTTTGGAATTTTAAATTCAAATTAAATTCAAAATCAAATATTTCAAATCAAGTTATGAATATAAATTCAATTTGAAATAACAAATTGCAAATTTAATTCAAAATCTATTTATAAAGACAATACATTATTAATATTGTTTTCATAAATATCTTATTATTAAATTAAAATCATTTTAAAAGAAATTATATTTTTATTAATAAGTTATCTATTTTATTAAGCCATAAACCTTTTTGTTTGTTCATTCAAAATTTAAAACTCAAGCCAATTTAATTTAAACACTTAATATTTTTCTTATCAAATTCTTAAAATCATATATTTATTTATGAAATAGTTTTTTTTTGAACACTCAATACTAATTTAAAATCAAAATTTCCCAATTATAATGTATATATTAGAAATTTAAAACATGATTCACTTATTAAATTTAAACCAAGATTTATTCAATAACTTTGAAAACTAATATTGAATAAAAACAAATTTTCAAATTACTACAAATATTTAAATTAGAAAAATATGCTTTATTTATTAAAATTAAAACAATACAAATCTATTTAAAATATAAACCATATATTTATATTGAAAATAGAAATCAATCTATTATTTAAAAGATAAAAATAACCAATTATTGAAGATGATTATTTAAATCTATTTGAATTATTATTAACAGAATATCAGTATCAATTTAATTTTTAATACAGATTATTAAATTGATATTGTTAAAAATTCCAGGATATTACATTAATACTTTTTAAAAATTAATTTGTAAAATTTCTTGCTTCATTTATAAATACCATTTAAATATTTTAAATAAAATCTTTATAAATATGTGTAAACTATTTGAAAACAATTATTTACACCATTACTTATATTTACAAAGAAGCTATTGAAAAAATTAAATCCATTATTTATAGACTTATTAATTTTGTCTCAAGATAATTTTCAAACATTATTAATAAATCAATAGTCATTTACTTTAAATATGTTTTATTAAATTAATAACTTCTAAAATATTTACAACACTAGTAATTTACTATTGAACCATGTTATATATAAATAAACAGTAATTTAAACATTTTAGAGTATATAGAAATGACAAAAATGACCAAAATATTTTTTATATAATACTTTATCAAAATACTTTTTTAACTCGATGTCTTAACAGGTTTATCCTCGTTCTTGCAGACTCTGGCCATGCGTTGATTAGGCGCAAGGCTATAATTCTCCAAGTACTTAGTGGACCTATTTCAACACCTAGTGAAAAATACTTAAAAAAATAGGTATGAGAAGTACCTCTCAAAATCCAATGTCGAATGATGGTAATACGATAGCAATGGCCCGCTGCTAGTCCAGTATTTACGTGATGGACACAAATTTTTTTAGAAGGTCCTTCCACCTTCCGGATTCCAGAAGAATATCATAGCCATTTCGTAAGCAAGGGACCATTGACCCCTGCTGCAGTGGTACGCTGCTGATTCAATGATTTACCTAATGGATGCACTTCCTTTCTGGAAAATCCATAACCAACAGATCTCGGAATTGAAAGTGCCTCCATAGGGAAAATGTAACGACCCCACTATTTTAGACCATTCAAATCGATAATAATCCACGTCAGACTTAAATAGTTCAAAATAACAGATTGTAATAAAATTTGGAGAAAATAAAATCATTCACAGAATCACAGACACAGAGATATCAGAATAGTCGCAAGGGAAATAAAATACCAAAGTAGTTCATGAAGCTACTATATACATACTCTCAAAACATATACAAAATCTCATAGTAAAATAGATACAATAGAAGTCAGGATACATAAACAACAACATGGAGACAGATACCGAATAGGAACTAACTGGAAGAAGTAGACGAATAGATAGACAGATAAGCTCCAGCAAAACTCTAGCTCCAGAAGGTGAATCCAAAGCTGTGATTCTCAGGCTGACCCGAGCGTAAAGTAAAACACAGACACTCCAGTCAGGACATACATACTTATACAATGTAAACCAACTCAAGTGAACTGTAATAGCAATGCACAATAACTTAAAGGATGCTTGGAATTGCCTATCCTTTAAGGATCCATTAAACCATCAACTTAAACAGAAATAAATGCTATCATAGAAATGTCCATATTAAAGTAAGCACACAACTAGCAGAGTAAATGTGACTAGGGTAGCCCAGAGCTGTAGTAATCGCTCACCTTTAGTCACACTATCAAATTGAAGGTGTGCATCAAAACAATCACTGGGAAATCAAATGACATACAGAGAAGTACACCCGTGGTTATAAATTTCAGACTGATTTATAATTCCGAATTAAAATCATTCATTTAAACCATTAAAAGTGAATTCATTATTCCTTCAAATCAAAAATTCAATTCCAAAAAATTTAGCCTTTTCTGAGTTCATTTATACAGTTAAACACTTCAAATATTGAAATTTCAGCTTTTCGCAGCACTTAGAAAATGCTACGGTAAGTTATAATTGAAAACAATTCACTTCAGTAAAGACAACATTTAAAAACTGCTGTAATAGTTCAGTTTTAATTTATTTTCAGAAACGATAGCATTTCTGAAGTGCTACTAAATAAATTTCCAGATTTATAATAAAATTCAGAAACAATTAAACTTCAATTTTTAACCATTTTAACTATAAAAAAAATCATATTTTTCCACTTCAAAAATGTTCATTTGAATACCCTTTAACTTATGATTTTTTTCATAAAGTAAAATTTTGTACATTAATTCAAAAATCTCAGTGTTTCACTTAATAAGGTCAATATACAATTTTCCCAACTTTCATTTACTTTACACATTAATTTAATTTACCATTTCATGAATTAAATTAAATTTCCATTTTATTTTTTTAACTTAACTTTTATTTTTAAACCAACTTCACATTTCCAAGTCAAGTTATATTTCAAATTACAATTTCAAACCACCCATTTATTTAACATTTTAAACTAATTACATAAATTCAAAATATATTATAAGTTGCTTAACTTTATTTTATAAATAACTTGATATTTTCTTTTACTTTATATTTATCCAATTCATACATCAGTTATACCAATTACCAAGTTAAGCTTATAATTCCATTTTTTAAAATTCCCATTATTAAGTTAAATCAAACTTTCACACTACAACTCAAACCATCTATTAACTTATAACATTTTACCTTTTAGAAAATCAATGCTTAACCATTTTAAATCCAATATAAGTCAAAGTTCATATTTTTTTCCTTCATTTACAATACATGAAATTTATGAGAAATCATATTTTGAAATCAATCACGGGCCCGGATAATATTTCACACCTCAATCAAGTGATATAGAAATTATCATTTAAATCCCTAGTCAGTAAAATTTTTGGGTTTTGATTATTTCAAACCTGAAATACCAAGAAAAATACAAATAAATAAAAACCACCCAGACCTATCATTTCAGCCCGTAATGATTTTCCTATTTTAAAGTCCGTTCGGCTATGTATCATTTCAACCCACAGTGATTCTATTCTACAAGGAACTTGCAGTGTGAGAAACAGAAACAAATCCACAGTATAACAGAATAAAACATAACAGATGATGAAACACGTTTACAACAGGGTTTAACATCACATAATTAACATCACAGGTAGGTATAACATGATATAGCAATTTTACACATTCACTTGTTGTCACTTCACTAATTATATAAGTATAAATGTCATGAGTGAAAACTCACCTTTTAAGATGGAGTTAGCAAATCAAAACACACAAAAGAATACCAGAAAGCACGATACGACTTTTGATTCAAGTGGAGAGCGAGAGTCAAAAAGTTAATCTTGCACTCAACAACAAAACAAAGCCATATATAAATATAGATACAATACCAAAGATAAATTGAAACAAGGTGGAAATAAGAAGCAACAAAGAGCATCACCTAGCTTTTAATCAATTCTGCTTGACCCTAACACATCATGTGCCCCGCCATACATGACTTAGGCTCGGCTTTGGCATGTTTTCAGGTGGGAAATGGATCGGGTTTGGAACATATAGGCACAGCTAGGTAAAAAATGTAAAGGGTATGGAGTTACGAAAGGAAGAATGCAAAGAGGCTAGGCTTGAATGGAGTTTTGGTGCAACCATGGTCATGGCCTATAGTCCTATAGGCTCGGCTAGGGGCTGCTATAGGTCTGAATAGCAGGTAGTGTGATGGCTAGGGGTGTGTACTTGTTGGTGGTAGCGGCTAGAGGTGGTGGCCGTGGCAAAGAAATGAAGGTGATGGTGAAAACTCGGCTAGGCTAGGCGATTTTGGAGAGGTCTTTAATATTTTATGGAATTTTCATCATGGGATGGTCATGGATTGGGGAAGACAAGTGGAGAGGAGGGTGATGTGGCCGTGGGTGGTGGTGGTGCTGGTCATGGAGATGGTGGAGGGGCTATGGCCGAGCATGTGCATAAAGAAGCAAGGCAATTTTCAATTGAAAATTAATAAAAAGAAGAGGAAAAGAGTAGAAATTTTTTAAGAAGCCATTACCTTCTTCCTTTCAGATCTAAAACCTTGCGTGAAAAGTGAGATAAGACGAGATGTTTTCACGTGAATTTTATAAAGAAAAAGTCATGACTATCAAGGAGAAGTTATGGTAGAAAATTAAGGGATGGAAAGATAAAAAGGTAATAAATCAAAACGTAACACGTGTTTTTAATTAAAAATAGGTAACGTATCTAAATTTGAATTGTTTCCCATCTGTTTAATGAAATATATGCCAAAGAAATAATTCAATAAATACATGCCATTTATATAAACACTATATAAATAAATAAGAAAACGGTTATAGAAACGTATAAAATAATTGTTATTTACATCTTTATATGTTACTTAATTTACAAAGTATATATCCAAATCAAATGAAATAAAACGGACAAATGTTGTAAATATATACATAACATGTAATGTTACATATATATACACAATTATAACATGATATATCAACCAAAAATATGACTTATATTAATTAAAACAAACATTTAAAGGTATGCCTTTTAAAACAATTATATATATATATATATATACATACATACATTTGAAATTTCTTTCCAAGAAATAAATAGGGATATAAATACTTATCCATTTAATTACTAAATGAATGTATAAATAAGAAAAATAAGATAGAGATAGATATTATGAAGAATAAATAATAGTTTTAGGAAAAGAAGGAAATTAATAAAGAAAATACTTTATTTAATGGAACTAGAATTAAAAATTGAAAACAATATACAATCAACATTTGAAAATTATAACTATACTTAAAAATGCTTTAAAAATAAAATATTTGCATAACATATCATGTTACGCAAATTAGAACATGATTTTACAAATAAAGATATTACTTATATAAATATAAAATAAACAAATTTGTTAAATAAACCATTTACACACAATATTGTAAAAAGCATAACTTTCACAATATTAATCCGATTTCAACGAAACAAAAAGCAGTATTCTTGATAATAAATCTATTTTGATAATAAAAGATAAAATTCAAAAATTCAAAATTTTAAATTTTAAATTTAAAAGTCAAAGTTTGACCATATTGACCAAAATCTACCTTTTTGGAAATATTCCATTTACTCAGATTTGGAATTATAATTCACACACAAATCAAAATTAATATTTAAAATAACAAAATCTATCCATTTTAATAAATAAAATAAAGTTTTTTAAATCAGGAATTTCATTTAAAATAACTAAAATATAAAATTAAAATAACCATAAAATACAGGATTGTTGCACTCTCCCCTACTCAAATATTTTCGTCCTCGAAATGGAACGAGGTACGGAAAACACGGAAAAATATAGAATGTGAAATGACCCTCACCATTTCCACCTTAATTTCTCAAGGATTTTTTTTACATACACATACACATTTAATTTGTATGCCCATATATATATATATATATATATTCATTCTCACCTCTAAGTTTAATTTAAACTTCCTTTGAACTCTCAGAGTCATTTTCTTTTCAAACAATTCACCCAGGATTCAAAATTTTCTACCAATGTAAATATATCAGTTTATTCCTAAAAGATATACACATACATATGAGGATGTATATGTTCCTCTTGTTTAAAGTCAGAGTATGTTTTTAATCCCATTTGGTAAACAAGAGCATGCTGTTTGATTTTTGGATTTAAATGAATCTGTCCACAGTTAAATACCCTATTCTTTTGAACATTTGTAATATATTTGTAAATCCTGTGCATATTTAATTTTAATTCATATGGATTTGGTCATTCTAATTTATAAATTTGCTGTCAATTTATCTTAGCAGATAAATCTCAAAGTACTTGGGATTCTTATTTTTTTTTTTATATAGTTCAAATATATTAATATTTGGCTAAGACCAGAAAATGATATATTCACTTATCATTTTTCCACTTATGTATTTTCTAGAAACCTTCTTATTTTGATTCAATCTATATGGCTTGTTTATTTCAATCTTAGCCTATATGACACATTGTGAATTGTGTATTTGCATAAGATTTGCTGTGACAAGAATTTGAACTTAAAAATATTTAAAAGAACAATGTGTGCTTGTAGGTTTGATAGTGCAAACCTGTCCAGATTACATGTCTGTTATGGCTTTTAAAAGTTGGTTGTGGTGAAACAATTGCTAAATAAACTAAAGCTTTTTGAAATGTAATTTACATTCAGAATACCATCAAATATAATCAACCAAAACTTCACTCATTTGAAGCTGGTTAACCCATGTGTCTTGTGTCTAACAGACCCTTGTTCAAAGCAATAGCATTATATCTGAAGCCTGGCAAAATATATACTTTTCTCAAAATGATTCAAAAAGAGGACTTAAACTTATTTACAAAGTATTACAGTAGAAATAACTTAAATATTTATAAGTTTACCTCTAGTTAAATCCAGATTTTATTCTATAAACACAGGGCTATTGATATATCTCAAGAATTGACTAATACATAATATAGGTTATGCAAAACAATTGCTCACATACATATATGTATATTTCTTTTCCAAGCTTTATATCTAATACTTAGCATATATTTTTTCTTGTTTTCAACCCAGATATTTCTTTTAATTTTAAAGCCTTAATGTATAGCAATATTCAACAGATGAACACCTAGTTCAATCAAACACAGTAAGTTCATTACATATCAACAAGTTCAAACACAACTGTCTCATGAGTACATGTAGATACAAACATCTTAGGCTCTTATTAAAATTTGCAAGCATGCACATCCATATTCTAATTAGCCAATACCCCATTTCCATCTTAATTAAGCTTGGTACTCCCTGCAAGAACATTAGTGGCTATCTCATTTTAAAATGAGACACACCCACATGCCATGAGCAAATAAGGGTCAGATCTATGATCTGGTGTGATCAACATCAATATATTCATGATATTAAACAACTGAGAATATAAGTTTAGTGACTTGTTATTTGAACAAATTTATGCAATCACTTATTTTATCATTATTTAAATAAAATGACTCAGGTATGATAACTTCATCTATCATTCCCACACATGCATACATAATCTTGCAATCATAAATATAAATCTGCTACATGTGCATTCACTGGAACAATCATGGTTCCACACCAACTTACCTAAGAAATATTCATATTTCTATCTCTTCATGTACAAGTTGTATAATTCAATTTAAATTCCTGCCTCATCCGCTATCAAGGAATCACAGGGACATATTGTAATGAACTAATTCACATCATTACACAAAGATCTCAGGGCTTAAACAAGCCATATGTCAACTTGCATACATCAAATATAACAAGCATCCCAGCAGCCTTCTTGTCCTTCCCTTCCCTAGTTTATTTACTAGTGCGTTGATTTAAATCCTATTACCAATTAGCTAAGTGAACATGTCATTGCAAACATGGAAACACCCATAAATTTTTTTTAGCATAATTTTCTCAGAAATTAAGTAGACAGTTATTTCCAAAAATGTGGACATATGTCTTGATCTCAGTAATATATAAGAATATTTTCAACTGTAAAAGAGGCATGGCATGGCATGTCATGTTATATTGATCTGCAAGCCTCTATGATTGAATCAGATTCATGATCTGGCTCAATCATAATTTTAGCTTGTGAGTTCTATTTTTTATTTGATTAAGGGCTCAGCACCTAGAAAATTTCTATTGCACCCATAATTTTTTTTCTTTTCAAGCCTCAGAACTTACACAAAGTATAATGCAGCTCATAAAATTTTCCTTGATAAGATTTCCCATGCCATATATCTATAACGGTTGAGAATATCCTCTCCATACATTTAAAATTCTGGGCCTTAACATTTCTGAGCAAAATGAAACAATAAGTTGCACATCCAAGGGCAAACATCTCAACAAGTCAAAGTTCACCCAAAAACATTCATAATAAATCATATCAGATCCAAAAAGAAACATCCAAAGAGCATTGATAAAATCATATACATCAGAACCAGCAATATGTAAATGGCAATATAAAAAATGGCTGCCTCATCTCGGGTCTTAATGCCATGAATCTAGTGAGGTTACTCACCTATGTTCTTCCTTTTCTTGATCCAAAAAATCCTTATGTATGTGTGTTTCTCTTCCCTTTTTAAATATTTTCTTTCTTATTTTATTTTTGAGTAACTCAGGGTAAAATGGTTTCCGGGTCAAAGCTGTTTATTTATATGCTTTTTCCACTAGGGTTTTGGCAAGACAAAATTTCATTTCTGACCTGACCATCTTCATGCATTTTTCATTTTTGCATCTTCACATTTTCCTGCTTAATACGCTGGCCACCTTAGTCCATTATGGTTAGTACCTTTTTTTTTCTTTATTTACTTTTCCAAAAAATGGCTATCTTTAATTACTTACCCAAGTCATGCTAAATGTGTGACTCAATTTTTATCTATGCTTTTATTCCTTTATGGAAATCTCCTTTTTCTATTTTTACCGACACAAGCATACTGACTTGTATTTACATTTTTTGTCATTTTGATGTCTCCCTTTTTTTTTTGCTTTAACACTTTCTGCTCACAGAAAATATACATGTACGTAGGTGCATATATTTTATTTCTTGCTTTTACAGAAAATGTATATAGGCATATCTTCTATATTTAACCTGGCTAGGCCTAAGTTAAATTCCAATGTTTTAAAAAAGAATTTTACTTTCTTATTTCAAATAAAAATTTTCTGTCTCTTTATTTATTTATTTATTTTCAAAATAATACATTTGGTCTGAGGACAGAATAATTCACATTTCAAAATTATATTTGAAATGTTTTCTTTTCCCAATATTTTTTTTTTCACAAATTCTTGGATTTTTCCCCTGTGCCATTTCCAATGTGCATGTGCACACATATCCTTGCACACTATCTAATCCCAAGAATTTCACCATATTTGAATCTAAATATTTCAAAATTAAATCATTTTATCAAAATGGTTTTTCACAAAATTTTAGGGTATTACATTCACCTCTCCTTTTAGGAATTGTGTCCTCACAATTTTCTAATACTTATAACAAGCATCATCTGATTTTCTGAAAATCTATCAAACATATGAATAAGCAAGCAAATTCAACCAAAGCAACCATACATATCAAATTTTTCAGAAATTAAAAATTACCTTTAATTTGCAAAAAGCTTAGGATAATCCCTCCTTATCTTATCTTCTAATTCCCATGTACAATCATTAGGATCAGGACTCCATTGGACCTTCAACAGTTTTAAAGTTTTATTTCTCAATTTCTTTTCTTCTTTAGCCAATATCCCCACTGGTTCTTTCTCATAAACCAAATTGGGATTTATCTTAATTTGAGTAGGCTTGACCAGGATTTCCTCCTTATCATGTACCCATCTTCTAAGTTGTGACACATGAAAAACATTATGCATTGCTTTTATATCCTCTGGCAGTTCCAATTTGTATGCTAATAAACCTATTCTTTCCAGAATCTTATAGGGTCCAACATACCCTGGTGTGAGTTTTCCTTGCCTGCCAAATCTCAAGACCTTTTTCATAGGTGAAACTTTGATAAAAACAAAGTCACCCACTTCATATTCCACTTGCTTTCTCCTCTTGTCTGCAAACTTCTTTTGCCTGTCTTGAGCTACTGCAATTCTTTTCTTTACCAATTTAATTTTCCCTGTAGTTTCTTATATGTACTCATGTCCTAAAATAGTTCTTTCTCCTGTTTCTACCCAACACGTGATAAACATGGTTTGCCATATAAGGCTTCAAATGGTGCCATCCCTATGGTGCTTTGATAACTGTTATTGTATGTGAACTCAGCTAAATGGAGATGGTCTTCCCAGTTGCCTCCAAAGTCCAGTACACATGCTCTCAACAAGTCCTCTAAAATTTTGTTCACCACCTCAGTTTGTCCATCTGATTGTGGATGGTAGGCAGTGCTCAAACATAATTCACTTCCCATGGATTCTTGAAAACTCTTCCAAAATCTTGAGGTGAAGATGGTATCCCTATCACTCACAATAGTTTTGGGAATGCCATGCAATCTTACCACCTCTTTCATGAATACTTGAGCCAATTTTGGGGCATTTTTTTCTGATTTTACTGGGATGAAATGTGCTACTTTAGTTAGCCTATCCACTATTACCCATATACTAATGTTTCCTCTCTTAGATCTAGGAAGACCATATATGAAATCCATAGATATATCCTCCCACTTCCACTGTGGTATGCTAAGAGGATGCAACAGTCCTGATGGCCTTTGTGTCTCTGCCTTGACTTGTTGGCAAGTCATACATTTTGCAACATGTTTGGCCACATCAGACTTCATTCCCTTCCACCAAAAATTTCTCTTCAAATTTTGATACATCTTTGTACTGCCTGGGTGTATGGAGTACTTACTCCTATGGTATTCATTCAATATTTCCTCCTTCAACTCTATGTTTTCTGGGACACATATTTTGTTCTTGTACCTTAAATAACCATTTTTATCAATTTGATAATTTATTACTTCTTCCCCTTTTGATAAGAGCATTTTATTTTCCAATAGGTTCAAGTCTTGTTCCTGCATTTTTCCAACCTTCAGAAGTAAATCTGATTGAAGAGATACCATACTCAATTTTCCTTTACTTTCATCTTCTTCAATTGGTACCATTTGTACCTCACTGTTTGCTTCAATTTCCAAATCAGTAAGTATAGACAAATCCTTAAACTCTTCCATCATCAACATGGCTACTTTAGCATGTTGTCTACTCAAGGCATCTGCAACTTTATTTTCCTTACCTAGTGTATAGAGTATATCTAGATCATAGGCAGCTAGGAACTCCACCCATCTATGTTGCCTCATGTTCAAATCTTTTTGTGAGAATAAATATTTCAGTGCCTTATGATCAGTGTACAAAATAAATTTGGTACCTAACAGATAATGTCTCTAGAGTTTCAAGGCATACACTACTGCTGCTAGTTCAAGATCATGGATTGCATATCTTGTTTCATGTGGCTTTAATTGCCTAGATGCATAGGCTATCACCTGGTCTTGCTGCATCAACACAGCCCCTAGCCCAGAGCCACTTGCATCAGTATACATAATTAAGTTCTCATTCCCTTCTGGCACTCTCAATACTGGTGCATTAATTAAAGCTTCATTTATTTTGATAAAAGCTTGTTCACATTTTTTTGTCCATACAAAGGCTTGGTTCTTTCAAGTTAAATTGGTAAGGGGTGATGATATTTTTGAATAATCTTTTATAAATCTCCTATAATATCCTGCCATCCCCATAAATGATCTAACCTCACTTACTGTATCTGGTCTTTTCCACGTTTGAATAGCTACTACCTTATTGGGGTTTACTGAAATTCCTTTGGCAGAGATAACATGTCCAAGAAAATGTACTTCTTCCTTCCAAAATGCACATTTTGAAAATTTTTCCTTTAAATAATTTTTCCTTAATCTTGACAAAACCAAATGCAAATGATTTTTATGCTCTTCCACTGTTTTGGAATAAACCAAAATATCATCAATAAAAATCAGTACAAACTTGTCTAAATAATCTCTAAATATTTTATTCATTAAATCTACAAAATATGAAGGAGCATTTGCCAATCCAAATGGCATAACCATAAATTCATAGAAGCCATATCTAGTGTTAAATGCAGTATACTTAACACATGAGTCTTCAACCTTCATCTGATGAAATCCTAATGCTAAGTCTAATCTAGAGAATATTTTAGCTTCACTAAGTTGATCAAAAAGATCATCTATTCTAGGCAATGGGTATTTGCTCTTGATGGTTACTTTATGTAGTTCCCTGTAATCTATGCACATTCTTAAAGTACCATCATGTTTTCTTACAAACACTATTAGAGCACCCCGGCATGAATTACTTGGCCTTATAAATCCTTTGCCTTCTAGTTCTTCCAACTGATTTTTCAATTCCTTCAATTCACTTGGCCCCATTCTGGTGGGTTTCTTGATTATTGGACTTGCTCCTGGAATGAGATTAATTTGAAACTCAACTAGTCTATGGTGTGGAACACCCTTAACTTCCCCAAACACATCCAAGTATTCATTGACTATGGGAATTTCTTCAATGGTTAGTTCACTGAAGTCTTTTCCTAAGTCAACTAAATGATATAATTTTCTTTCCTTAGCTACTTCACATAAAACTGTGATCCTCTGGCCTCTAGAATTTTGCAATGATATGGTGGATGAGTATAAATTAATTATGGCTTTAAATTGCCTTAACCAGTCTACCCCCAATATAACACCTATATTTGGGTAATTCAAAACATATAAATTGGAAATAAAAATATTTCCTCCCATGTTTAACTCCACATCCACACAATTGATGTTCAAAACACTAGAACTCCCCAGTGGACTATGTATGAGCAGTGGGGTTTCAACCAATATGCAATTTAATTTTAGCATTTTAACTAATTCATAGGAAGTCAAAGAGTGAGTTGCCCCAGTGTCATATACTACTGCTATAGGTATGGTACAAATAAATAACGTACCTTCCACTTGACCATGATTTTCAGCTCCACTCTCCACTGTGGATTTGCCTTTGGCTTCCAAATTTGCTATTTTCCCTTGCTGTTTGTTCTCAGGACAGTTCCTCTTCATGTGCCCCTCTTTCCCACATAGGTAGCATTTGAAGGCTCCTCCTTTCAACTCTGGGCACCTTAGTTTGATGTGTCCTTCCTTTCCATATTGATGGCAGACCAATTTCTTCTTAGTATCATTAGCATTGGCATCCTTGGCCTTTTTGTTGTCTGTCTCTTCCTTCTTTTTATCATAAGGGTGATATCTTCCCTTGTTCTTCTTGTTGTTACTGCTCTTAAAATTCCTATACTTCTCTCTTTCCTTGTCATGCTACTCAAATTTCAAAGCCAAGTCAATTACTTGATCAAAAGTTCTGTCAGCATATGGTAACATGGCCCTGCTAAGTCCTGGATTCAAACCTTTAATATACCTATCATTCTTGGATGCTTCATCTGCCACCAACATTGCTCCATATTTAGACAACCCCTCAAACTTTTGAATGCACTCAGCGACATTCAAAGTTCCTTGCCTAAGTCTAATAAATTCTTCAAGTAAAGTTGTCTTGGCTGATGCTGGTACAAATCTTGCCTCCAACTTCTCCTTGAATTGATTCCATGTAATTTCATTTTCAATTCTTCCAGCTATGATCACCTCCCACCAGCTTAAAGCCACTCCTTTCAGCTGTCTTGAAGCCGCTTGCCTCTTCCTTTGATCATCCAGCTGCATGTCATTGAAAATCCTTTCTAATATTCTCAACCATGCTTAAATTTTAATCACATTCTCAGTCCCTTCAAAACTTTTGCCTCCCAAATTTGTATAAGCCTTTAATAGTTTTGAAAGTTCCTCATGTGGATTCTCAGGCCTATGCCTTCTCACAAACTCTTACATATCAAGCATCCGTGGTGCACTTGTCCCTGCTTGATGTGATCCCCTTCCTACCATGGTTTGCTAACTAAATTCTAGGAAAATGGTATTAGTATATTATGAGTATTTCTATAATTAATGTTTTCTTATCCAATTTATTTCATCCAAAATAAATAGACATAACACATTTCCATAGCACTCAACCATCAATGCAACCATGTAATTATGCTAACATTTGCTCTGATACCAAAATGAAATGACCCTCACAATTTCCAACTTAATTACTCAAGGAATTTTTTTACATACACATACACATTTAATTTGTATGCCCATATACATATATTCATTCTCACCTCTAAGTTTAATTTAAACTTCCTTTGAACTCTCAGAGTCATTTTCTTTTCAAACAATTCACCCAGGGTTCAAAAATTTCTACCAATATAAATATATCAGTTTATTCCTAAAAGATATACACATACATATGAGGATGTATATGTTCCTCTTGTTTAAAGTCAGAGTATGTTTTTAATCCCATTTGTTAAACAAGAGCATGCTGTTTGATTTTTGGATTTAGATGAATCCGTCCACAGTTAAATACCCTATTCTTTTGAACATTTTTAATATATTAGTAAATCCTGTGCATATTTAATTTTAATTCATATGGATTTGGTCATTCTAATTTATAAATTTGCTGTCAATTTATCTTAGCAGATAAATCTAAAAGTACTTGGGATTCTTAGTTTTTTTTATATATAGTTCAAATATATTAATATTTAGCTAAGACCAGAAAATGATATATTCACTTATCATTTTTCCACTTATGTATTTTCTAGAAACCTTCTTATTTTGATTCAATCTATATGGCTTGTTTATTTCAATCTTAGCCTATATGACACATTGTGAATTGTGTATTTGCATAAGATTTGCTGTGACAAGAATTTGAACTTAAAAATATTTAAAAGAACAATGTGTGCTTCCAGGTTTGATAGTACAAACCTGTCCAGATTACATGTCTGTTATGGCTTTTAAAAGTTGGTTATGGTGAAAGAATTGCTAAATAAACTAAAGCGTTTTGAAATGTAATTTACATTCAGAATACCATCAAATATAATCAACCAAAACTTCACTCATTTGAAGCTGGTTAACCCATTTGTCCTAACATACCCTTGTTCAAAGCAATAGCATTATATCTGAAGCCTGGAAAAATATTTACTTTTCTCAAAATGATTCAGAAAGAGGACTTAAACTTATTTACAAAGCATTACAGTAGAAAGAACTTAAATATTTATAAGTTTACCTCTAGTTAAATCTAGATTTTATTCTCTAAACATAGGGCTATTGCTATATCTCAAGAATTGACTAATACATAATATAGGTTATGCAAAACAATTTCTCACATACATATATGTATATTTCTTTTCCAGGCTTTTATATCTAATACTTAGCATTTTTTTTTCTTGTTTTCAACCCAGATATTTCTTTTAATTTTAAAGCCTTAATGCATAGCAATATTCAACAGATGAACAACTGGTTCAATCAAATACAGCAAGTTCATTACATATCATCAAGTTCAAACACAACTGTCTCATGAATACATGCAGATAAAAACATCTTAGGCTCTTATTAAAATTTGCAAGCATGCACATCCATATTCTCATTAGCCAATACCCCTTTTCCATCTTAATTAAGCTTGGTAGTCCCTGCAAGAACATTAGAGGCTGTCTCATTTTAAAATGAGACACCCCCATATGCCATGAGCAAATAAGGGTTAGATCTATGATCTGGTGTGAGCAACATCAATATATTCATGATATTAAACAACTGAGAATATAAGTGTAGTAACATGTTATTTGAACAAATTTCTGCAATCACTTATTTTATCATTATGTAAATAAAATGACTCAGGTACGATAACTTCATCTATCATTCCCACACATGCATACGTAATCTTGCAATCATAAATATAAATCTGCAGCATGTGCATTCACTGGAACAATTATGGTTCCACACCAACCTACCTAAGAAATATTCATATTTCTATCTCTTCATGTACGGGTTGTATAATTCAATTTAAATTCCTGCCTCATCTGCTATCAAGGAATCATAGGGACATATTGTAATGAACTAATTCACATCATTACACAAAGATCTCAGGGCTTAAACAAGCCATATGTCAACTTGCATACATCAAATATAACAAGCATTCAGCTGCCTTCTTGGCCTTCCCTAGTTTATTTACTAGTGCATTGATTTGAATCCTATTACCAATTAACTAAGTGAACATGTCACTGCAAACATGGAAACACCCATAACTTTTTTTAGCATAATTTTCTCAGAAATTAAGTAGACAGTTATTTCCAAAAATGTGGACATTATGTCTTGATCTCAATAAAATATAAGAATATTTTCAACTGTAAAAGAGGCATGGCATGGCATGTCATGTTATATTGATCTGCAAGCCTCTATGATTGAGTCAGATTCATGATCTGGCTCAATCATAATTTTAGCTTGTGAGTTTTTTTTATTTGATTAAGGGCTCAGCACCTAGAAAATTTCTATTGCACCCTTAATTTCTTTTTTTTCAAGCCTCGGCACTTACACAAAGTATAATGCAGCTCATGACATTTTCCTTGATAAGATTTCCCATGCCATAAATCTATAACAGTTGAGAATATCCTCTCCATACATTTAAAATTCTGGGCCTTAACATTTCTGAGCAAAATGAAACAATAAGTTGCACATCCAAGGGCAAACATCTCAAAAAGTCAAAGATCACCCAAAAACATCCATAATAAAATCATATCAGATCCAAAAAGAAACATCCAAAGAGCATTGATAAAATCATATACATCAGAACCAGCAATATGTAAATGGCAATATAAAAAATGGCTGCCTCATCTCAGGTCTTAATGCCATGAATCTAGTGAGGTTACTCACCTAAGTTCTTCCTTCTCTTGATCCAGAAAATCCTTATGTATGTGTGTTTTCTTCCCTTTTTAAATATTTTCTTTCTTATTTTATTTTTGAGTAATTCGGGGTAAAATGGTTTCCTGGCCAAAGCTGTTTATTTATATGCTTTTTACACTAGGGTTTTGGCAAGACAAAATTCCATTTCTGACGTGACCATCTTCATGCATTTTTCATTTTTGCATCTTCACATTTTCCTCCTTAATACCCCGGCCACCTTAGTCCATTATGGTTAGTACCTTTTTTTTCTTTATTTACTTTTCCAGAAAATGGCTATCTTTAATTACTTAGCCAAGTCATGCTAAATGTGTGACTCAGTTTTTATCTATGCTTTTATTCTTTTCTGGAAATCTCCTTTTTCTATTTTTACCTACACAAGCATACTGACTTGTATTTACATTTTTTGTCATTTTGATGTCTCCCTTTTTTTTGCTTTAACACTTTCTGCTCGCAGAAAATATACATATACATAGGTGCATATATTTTATTTCTTGCTTTACAGAAAATGTATATAGGCATATCTTCTATATTTAACCTGGCTAGGCCTAAGTTGAATTCCAATGTTTTAAATAAGAATTTTACTTTCTTATTTCAAATAAAAAATTTCTGTCTCTTTATTTATTTATTTATTTTTCAAAATAATGCATGTGGTCTGAGGACAGAATAATTCACATTTCAAAATTATATTTGAAATGTTTTCTTTTCCCAATATTTTTTTCACAAATTCTTGGATTTTCCCCTGTGCCATTTCCAATGTGCATGTGCACACATATCCTTGCACACTATCTAAGCCCAAGAATTTCACCATATTTGAATCTAAATATTTCAAAATTAATTCATTTTAGCAAAATGGTTTTTCATAAAATTTTGGGGTATTACAGAATGAAATAGGATTAATACAAGATGACAAAAAGATTAAAATTATACCTGATAGCTGTTGTTATAGGTAAGTTTAACAAGGTGGAAAGTAGGAATGGCTAGAAGGGAAAATAGGTTGAAAGACAAGGATGAACCATTATTTTAAAGCTATATAAATTTCAATTATTTAGAAAGGTAAAATAAATGATCAAAACATCTTTTATATAATACTTTATCAAAATACTTTTATAACTCGATGTCTTAACAAGTTTATCCTCATTCCTGCAGACTTTGGCAGTGCGTTGATTAGGCGCGAAGCTAGAATTCTCCAGGTACTTTGTAGACTTGTTTCAACACCCAGTGAAAATACTGGAAAAACTTTTAAACACAAATATGGAAAGTATAGTCCTAACGAAACAACCAAAGAAAAACTTTGTCTAACCATGGTTCGCAGATACACAATGGTTACGCCTGGATCCCTCAGAAAACAATCCATATCCGTAAGCTTTTTCAGCCCTGCGAGTTATGCTATGATGACAAGTAGACCGCAGGATACTCAATGATTACGCCTGGATCTCCTAGGAAACAATCCGTACACCTAGGCCTTCTCAGCCAGGCGGATTTCGCTACTAATGCGACGTACACAGTTCACAGGATATACAATGATTACGTCTGGATCCCTCAGGAAACAATCCGTACCCCTAGGCCATCTCAGCCAGGCGAATTACGCTATGCAGTCACGCTAAAAAAAAACCCATGGGTTACGCCATCGTGGGACACTCGAGTATCACATTCGAAAAACAAAAAATCAGAGAGAATAATATCGATAGAATGAATCCATAATGTGGCACAGAGTAGATATCAAGCAGAAGGCACATTCCATATCTTTACTTCGAAAATATATATCATATAGTACCTTTTCAAATCACTTTCAAATATCATACTTGTATAAAGTCCATTATATAGGATTTCATTTTCAAATTGAATACTTTCCAAAATCAATAGTATATCAATTCCATACTTATATAGACTTCGATTATATAAGATTTCTCTTTCCAAATTGAGTATCTTTCAAATCAACAGTTTTCAAATCAACATCATACTTATACAAATCCATTTTATATAAGTTCGATAACTCCCAAATCAAAGTATTTAGTAAAATAAGGTTCTCAAATTCCAATCTATTTCAAAATCAATTCAATTTCAAAATCATATATGATTTCACCAATTTTTCTTCCAAATTAAATATGTCAATTTCAAAGTTTCCAAAATAATAGGTTTAGAAAATAACCCAAGTTTCCATATTAACATAATTTAAGTCCAACAAATTCATTTCCAAAATCATCATATAAATACTGGGTTTACATTCCAATCTATTTTCAAAACCAATATTTCTCAAAATCAATTATACCAAAAATGGTTTCCAAATTTATAAATGTCCCTTTAAAACCTTTAAACTATTTATTTCAATTCAAAAGATCCAATTTACCTTTTTCACATTATTTACTTAACAAAAGTTTCAAATTCATTTAAGTCATACTCTTTATACTTTAAACATACAAACTAAACTTATATACTTTATCAAATATTTTATACTCTTCGAAATTTCTTATCTTTAAAAACTAAACCTTGATTTGGAAGTGTTCGAACCTTCAAAATAGTCGGTGAAATCAAATTTCAAATCCAAGAGTTGGAAATCAGCAACAAATCAATAAATCAGTTTTTGTAAATAGATTTATATAAATCAAATCCGAAACTCGAGGACTGAACACTAGCTCACTTTAAATCATTTCAAATCTATATACATATCTTTCGAAAATCAAATCATACTTCGGAATTTGAAATCAAAATGGTTCCACAAAATCACTCGCATAGCAAAACTACTAGAGTGGCCTCTCTCCCACTCTGATACTCGAAAATTAATGTCGATGATGAGTGCACTCATCATCGAAATTATTTTCCAGCGACAAAAGTGGTTTCTGGATTTCTATTTTCTTGAAAACTTCTTTGAAATTTCTTCGAAATCATTGGAACACATTAAACTAAATTTCCCTTTTATTTAATTTACTTAAACTTCCTTGAAATTTCTTTGAGATCATTGAAACTCATTTGAAACATTTTTTATCTAGAAAATACTTTCAAATCATATTATCATATATTTTGAAAACCTTGAAACCAATTTTCAAAATACCGGAGTTCAATCTCTCAAATTTCAAATTCAAAACCCTTCAGTTATAAATCATTTTTATATAAATTAATTTCTTATAAAAATTTCAAAATCTCAAATCCTTTCAAAGCTTCAAATTTTCATTTTTAAAAGGTATATAATCCTTATCGGAAATATTTCACTCCTATATATAAAATGTGGTCATCCTTATCAAAATAATAGTTTAGATGTATGCACAATTTCGAAATACAACCAAACACAAATTTCCAAGGGATGATTAAAGGATGGATTTCATAACAAATAGAGATTCAGATTTAGAGGAACTCTAACTAAATAGAATTCTGATTCAAAGACAAGCTCGAACGAAGATGAGACAAGTAAATTACCAAATAGAAGATGGATAAGCCTAAATAAATCACGGGCGACCTTTACCGGGTCAACCGTGGCTTCAAGAATATAATCAATGTGGAAATCTAAGGAAAATCGACATTCAAACACCAAAGATAAAATCCAGGTATAGCAGAAGATAGATAGCATCGTAAATCGAGGATACAAAAATCTCCGGTGAATCAATGCCAATTGTAAAGGAGTTTCACCCTTTTACAAATCATTCAAAGATTTGTGGAATCACTGATCTTTATAGTGGTTATTCAAAGTGGAGTTACAGAATGCTCCAAATCAAAAGGACAAAATATGGAAGACAAGACTGGATTTCAGAACAAGTGGGAGGGTTCCAAAGTTCAAGGAATCCTAATCGATAAGAATCCTAACCAAAGGATTTCTAACAAGGTGGATACAGAAGGGATGAAGTTTAGAAAATTTTGCTTTTGAAATAAAATTTATACCAAAATAATCTTTGAAAATCCTTTAAAATCATTTAAAAATCGTTTTATACTTCGAAAGTGCGTTCTCTCACAAGGAAATGTTTCTGAGATTGATTTCACCCATTCTAGGGTATTCTACTCTATCTCTAATGAGTTTTTTTGCTCCTCAGGCTAAGGTTTGCCTAAAACCAAAGCTCTAATACCAAATGTAACGACCCACTATTTTGGACCATTCAAATCGACCATAATCTACACATGTCAGACTTAAATAATTTAAAATACAGATTGTAATAAAATTTGAAGCAAATAAAATCATTTACAGAATCACAGACACAAAGGTATCAGAATACTCGCAGCGGAAATAAAATACTATAGTAGTTCATAAAGTTACTATATACATACTCTCAAAACATATACAAAATCTTATAGCAAAATAGATACAATAGAAGTCAAGATACATAAACAACAATATAGAGAAAGATACCAAATAGGAACTAACTGGAACAAGTAGATGAATAGATAGACAAATAAGCTCCAATAAAACTCTAACTCCAGAAGGTGAATCCAAAGCTGTGATTCTCAGGCTGACCGATTTATAATTCCGAATTAAAATCATTCATTTAAACCATTAAAAGCGAAGTCATTATTTCTTCAAATAAAAAATTTAGCATTTCTGAGTTCATTTATGCAGTTAAACACTTTAAATATTGAAATTTTAGCTTTTCGCAGCACTTAGAAAATGCTACGGTAAGTTATAATTGAAAACAATTCACTTCAGTAAAGACAACATTTAAAAACTACCTAGTAGTTCAATTTTAGTTAATTTTCAGAAACGATAGCATTTCTGAAGTGCTACAAAATAAATTTCCAGACTTATAATAAAATTGATAAACAATTAAACATCAATTTTTAACCATTTTAACTTATAAAAAAGTCATATTTTTCCACTTCAAAAATGTTCATTTGAATACCCTTTGACTTGTGATTTTCATAAAGTAAAATTTTATACATTAATTCAAAAATCTAAGTGTTTCACTTATTAAGGTCAATATACAATTTTCCCAACTTTCATTTACTTTACACATTAATTTAATTTACCATTTCATAAATTAAATTAAATTTCCATTTTATTTTCTTAACTTTTATTCTTAAACCAACTTCACATTTCCAAGTCAAGTTATATTTCAAATTACACTTTTAAACTATCTATTTATTTAACATTTTAAACTAATTACATAAACTCAAAATACACTGTAAGTTGCTTAACTTTATTTTACAAATAACTTGATATTTTCTTTTACTTTATATTTATCCAATTCACACATCAATTATATAAATTTCCAAGTTAAACTTATAATTCCATTTTTTTCTTAAATTCCCATTATTAAGTTAAACCAAACTTTCACACTACAACTCAAACCATCTATTAACTTATACCATTTTTGTAACAACCCAATATTTTTAGCCATTCACATCCACATTTGTCCGACTTGAATTGCTCAAAATACCATATTGTAAATAAATTTGGAGCAAATGACAAATAGTCATAGAATTACAGACACAGAAATATCAAAATAACTCGCAGCGGAAATTAAAATACCATAGTAGTTCATGAAGCTACTATAACAAAGTCTCAAAACATAATACATAATATCAGTCTGAAAAACATATACAATAGAAATCTCAAATACATAGCAGTTTATAAATACCAGAGCTGAAATAGAACAACTGGAACTGAAAGGGAACAGATAACTAGACAAGCAGAATCTCCAACGATTCCTAGGTCCAGAAAAAAATCCAAAGCTAAGCTGTAAATACTCAGGCTGACCCGAGCGTAAAGTAAAACACAAAACACTCGAGTCAGGACATACATACTTATATAACGTAAATAACCTCAAGTGAACTGTAGCAGCACAATAACTTAAAGGATGCTTGGATCGCCCATCCTCTAAGGATCAGTTAAACCATAAATTTAAATACATCCCGTGGTTAAAATTCCAAGATGGTATTTTATACTTCGAAATCAAATATCGTTTTACAATTCGATGTCATTTCAAATCCATTTCAAAATATCATATTTTTCCCAAACCATATTCATTTTTATTTAATTTAAATACCATTTCAAATCACATTTCAAAATGGTTTATATATCAAAGTAAATATTCCAATTAAAATAATTAAATATTCCAATTAAACCGATTAAATATTCCATTTAAATCATTTAAAAATGAAGTTATTATATTCAATAATCAAATGTACAATTCTCAAAATTTTACCATTTTCAAAATTCATTTATTTACTTCAATTTATTAAAACAGTGAAATTTCAACTTTCGTGGCACTTAGAAAATGCCATGGAAAATTTCATTTGAAAACAATTTAATTTAACAAAGACATCATTTACAGAAATGCTGTAATAGTTCAAGTTCCAAATAAACACTTTAGTTAAATTCTGCAACTACATCACTTACAAAGTGCTATAATAGCCTTTAGTTCAATTTAGTCTTTTAGTTCATTTATATCAATTATAGCATTTATAAATTGCTGTAATATCTTTAACTTTAGAAAATGATAGCATGGCAGAAATGCTATCAATTCAAATTCCAAATTTTCAATACAATTTCATAAGCAATTAAATTTAATTTAAATCATTTAAACTTATAAAAATCATATATTCACACTTTTAAAATGGTCATTTAAATACCCTTATAGGTCATGATTTTATAAAGTGAAATCTCACAATTTAATATCAGATTTTAATAATTCATTTATTAAAATCAATATACCATTTCATAATATTTTCATTTACTTATTATTTAAATTTACCATTTTATAAGTAAAATTTAAATCCCATTTTTATTTTCATAACTTAACCTTTATTTTTGAAATACATTTCCCATTTCACAAGTTAAGTTATAATTCAAATCTCATTCATTTATTTAACTATTTTTAATTCATTAGAAAAATAAATAACACTTCATGAAATCAATTTAAATTCAAATTTAAATCTATTTATCATACTTTCTTACTTAATTTAAACTCCATTTAAAAAATAAAATCATAAATTCCAAAAGTAACTTATATTTCAAATTTCTACTTTACCATTAATTTCTTTCACTTATAAATTTGTAGAAAATCAATAATACTTGATAAAAACCATTTTTAATTATATTTAAATAAAATTTCATAATATTTACATTTTTTGTAATATTTTAAAATTTTTAGAAAAATATATTTTAACCACAGTCTGTATAAAATTTTCTAACTTAAGTCCAATGATACGGACAATATATCATTTCAATCCGTAATTTACAATGGAAAAATCTGGGTTCTATCATTTCAAACCCGCAATCCCAAGCAAATACAATAAATAAAAATCATTCATGCCTATCATTTCAGCCCATAATGATTTTTCCCTATTCTAAAGTCCGTTCGGGTATGTATCATTTCAACCCATAGTGATTAAAATCTACATGGAACTTGCAGAGTGCTAAACTGATATAAATAAATAGAATGGCATTATATAACAGTAACAGATGATATGACAGGTGTATAAACAGGGGTGTGCATCATATGATCATATCACAGGCAGTTATAATATAATAATATAATTTAAAGATTCAAATGGTGTCAATTTACTAATTATATAAGTACAAATGTCTGGTGAGAAATACTCACCTCTACAAGCTGGAGATAACAACCAAACACACAATAGAGATTCAAAGGCACGAAAACACGGCTACGATTCAAGTCTGGGAAGAGCCAAGCTATTTGTCTTGTTACATATCAAACAAAACAATATATTTTACATGGATTTCAACCCAAAATATGATTTTAAACAACTAGAAATCATGTAAAAAAAGAGTCAAACCCTTGCACTTGCTTCCACAAACCTCATGCCCGGCCTATAGGGTCCAAATACACGGCCATGGGGTGCATTAGTCTAGCATGGGTCAAGTATGCTCGGCCTAGCTAGGGATGAAGGCACGGAAGTGGTATGTGCATGAAATTTCAACACAAGGAAACAAAGCAATTTTCTATGCAACAACAAGCTTCGACCAAAGCTCCAGGCCAGGACTGATGGGGTCAGGTAATGATGTGGCAGTGGTTTTGGTTCAGGTATGGGCTGGAGAAAGTGGTGCAAAGGGTGGCTAAGGGGTTGTATGAAGTGGTGATAGTCATAGGGGAGCTCGGCTAGCATATATAGGAAGTGTTTGCTAAACTTTTTTGTATATCTTCATCAAAGATGGCCACGGCCAGTTGGGTCAGAGGAGATGTAGGTGTTTGCAGCTGGAAAAAGTGGTGATGGAGGTGGTGGTGATGTTGGAGGCTAGAGGCCGAACATATAAGGTGAAACAAGTGCAAGAATAATGCATAAACAAGGAGAAAGAGTGAAAATAAAGTGAAATATTTACCCAAAATTTTTCTCAGGTGATGGAGGCCAAAAAATTTGAGTTGAGAAACAAAATTTGCATGAAAAATGATGTGAGATGCGGCTGAAGGAATGAGGTATGGTCAGCCAATAGTTAATGCAAATGTTGATTAGAATTGAAAAGGCAAGAAGGTGAAAAGTCTAAGGCATATAATGGGTTTAAAACTCTTCAAATTTCCATATTTCTTTTTGCATTTTTGAATACATATGAAAACGAATATAGATAAAATAAAAAAAACGTAATAATGAATAAATAAAATAAATAAATAAATTTTAAATAAATATAAATAAATTAAGAAAATAGCTTAAAAATAGAAACTAGGTTATAAAAATTGAAAATAAAATACAATAAGTTTTGAAAAATTATAACATCACTTTTAAAAATATTTTAAAATAAAATATATACCTAACATGTAATATAACACATATTAGAACATGATTTAACAAATAAAAATACTATTTATATAAATTAAAATAGACAATTTTACTAAATAAATCAATTTACATACAATATTGTAAAAAGCATAACTTTCACAATATAAATCGGATTTCAACGGAACGAAAAGCAGTATTCTTGAAATTAAATTTATTTTCATAATAAATGATAAAATTCAAAAATTAAAATTTTTAAATTTGAAACTCAAACTTGACCAGATTGACCAAAATCCACATTTTCTGAAAATATTCTATTTATTCAGGTTTGAAATTATAATTCACACAAAAATCAAAATTTATATTTAAAATAACAAAATTTATCCATTTTAATAAATATAATAAAGTTTTTAAATCAGGAGTTTCGATTTAAATAATTAAAATATACAATTAAAATAATCAAAAAATACTGGGTTGTTACACTCTCCCCCACTCAATTCTTTTCGTCCTCGAAAAGAACGAACAAGGAAAATAAGGAAAAGCAAATAGTACCTGAAACGAACAATTCCGGATTCGAAGAATGAATGCTCTCCTCCATTTCCCAGGTACAATCCCAATCATCAGTACTTCACGGTACTTTGATCAGACTAACAGATCTCCTTCTTAGCTGCTTCGTACCTCTGCTGACAATACGAAGTGGCTTACTCTCGAAGGTCAGATTAGGCAATATCCAAAGTATTAAGAGCAGTTGGAAGAACAAAAAAAGATGAGTCAAGAAGATATTAGAGGAGATGTGAGACGTGAAATACATCATGCACTCCAAAAAGCTTCTCGGGCAAATCCAAACGATAAGCCAAAGAACCAACTCTTTCCATAATACAGAAAGAACCCTCGAAGAAGAAGGTAGGAATATATAGAAGGAAAATAGGTTGGAAGACAAGGATGAACCATATTTTAAAACCATATAAATTTCAATTCAATATTTATTTCTAAAACATTTTAAACATTTTATAATATGATGAATAGTCATTTGATTCAAATTTGATAGTTCGAAGTAAACAATGTTTGAAACATTTTTAAATTATTTAGAAAAATAAAATAAATGATCAAAATATCCTTTATGTAATACTTTATCAAAATACTTTTATAACTCGATGTCTTAACAAGTTTACTTTCATTCCTACAGACTCTGGCCATGCATTGATCAGGCGCAAAGCTAGAATTCTCCTGGTACTTAGTAGACTTGTTTCAAAATCTAGTGAAAATACTTGAAAAACTTAAAAAAAACAGATGTGGAAAGTACAATCCAAACAAAACAACCAAACCAAAACATGTCGATCATGAATCGCGGATACACAATGGTTATGCCTGGATCCCCCAGGAAACATCCGTACCCGTAGACTGACCACCGTGGCCCTGCGATTGTGCCATGAAGACTGGCAGTACCGCAAATACTCAATGGTTACGCCTGAATCCCCCAGTAAACATCCATACCCTTAGGCTCTCGCAGCCTCTGTTGATTACGCTACCAAGCGACCCAATAGATCGCAGATACACAATGGTTACGCCTGGATCCCTCAGGAAACATCTGTACCCGTAGGCTCTCACAGCCCCTGCGAATTACGCTATGCAGTTGCGCTCAAAAGAAAAACCATAAAGATCGCTATGGAAGTCGATGGAAACTTGAGTATCATATCCGAAAAACCCAAATCAGAAAGAATAATATCGATAGAATGAACTCACAGTGTGGCCACAAAGTGGATATCAAGTAGAAGGCACTTTCCATATCTTTACTTCGAGAATATGTATCATATATTACATTTTCAAATCACTTTCAAATATCATACTTATATAAAGCCTTTATATATAAGATTCCATTTGCAAATCGAATACTTTCCAAATCAATAGTATATCAAATCATACTTATATAGACTTCGATTATATAAGATTTATCTTTCCAAATTGAGTATGAGTACCCTTTTAAATCAATAGTTTTCAAATCAATTTCATACTTATACAAATCAATTTTATATAAGTTCGATAACCCCCACATCAAGTATTTAACAAAAATAAGGTTCTCAATTTCAATTCCTTTCAATAACATTTCAGTTTCAAAATCATATATGCTTTCGCCAAATCATTTGTTCCAAATTACATATATTAAATTTCAAAGTTTCTCAAAACAATGGATTTAGAAAATAATCCAAATTTCCAATCAACAAAATTTATGTCAAACAAATTTATTTCCAAACCATCATATAAATATTGGGTTTTACTATCCAGTCTGTTTTTAAAAAATATCTTTCTCAAAATCAATTATACCAAAATGCTTTTCAAGTTTGATCCCTTTAAAACCTTTAAACTATTTATTTCTATTCAGAAGATCAATTTACCTTTTCAGACTATTTAAAACTAAATTTTATTCAAAACATTCCAAACTAAATTCCATATCGGTATAATTCAAAATAGTCTTATTCATTTACTTAACAAATCAGTTTCAACTCATTTGCCTCATCAAATGATTTGTATTTTTCCAGGATTACTTAACTTTGAAAATTAAACCTTTATTTGGAAGCGCTCGAACTTTAAAAATAGTCAAAGAAATTATATTAAAAATGCAAAAGTTGGAAATCACCAACAAATCAGTAAATCAATTCCAATGGAAAAGGTCATACTATAACAAATCTGAATCTCGAGGACTGAACACCGGCTTACTTTAAATCATTTCAAATATACATGCATATATCTTTCGAACATTAAACCATACTTCGAAATCTAAAATCAAAATTTTTTCACAAAATCACTCGCATAGCAAAGCTACTGGGTGGCCTTTCCCCCGCTCGGAAACTCGAAACTCAATGTCGATGATGCATGCATTCATCACCGAAATTATTTTCCAGCGACGTAAGTGGGTTCTGGACTTTTATTTTCTTGAAAAACTTCTTTGAAATCTCTTTTGAAATCGTTGGAATTCAATCGAATACATTTGAAACGTTTTTTATTCGAAAAAATATCTTTAAATCATATTATTATTATATATTTTCTAAATTCTTAAAACTGACACCGGAGTTCGATTCCTCGAATTCAAATTCAAAACCCTTCAATTATAAATCATTTTATATAAGTCAAATTCTAATAAATTTTCAAAATTTCAAATCCTTTCGAAATTTCAACTTTTCATTTTTAAAAGGTATAAAAATCCTTATTGAAAACATTTCACTTTTATATAAAAAGTGGTCATCCTTATCAAAATAATAGTTTTGATGTATGCACAAATTCAACATACAACCATACACAAATTTTCCAAGGGATGATTCAAGGATGAATTTCAAAACGAACAGAAATTCGAATTTAGAGGAACTCTAATCAAATAGAATCCTGATTCGAAGATAAGCTCGAACTAAGATTAGACAATTCAACAATAGAAGATGGATAAGCCGATATAAATAGCGGGCGACCTTAACCGGTCAACCGTGACTTTAGGAATATAATCAATTCGGAAATCTAAGGCAAATCGACATTCGATCGCTAGAGGTAGAATCCAGGTAGAGTAGGAGATAAAATCGTAAACTGAGGATATAGAAATCTCTGGTGAATCGGTGCCAAATTGTAAACGAGTTTCACCCCTTTACAAATCATTCAAAGATTTGCGGAATCACTGATCATTATAGAGGCCATTCCAAAGTGGAGTTATGGAATGCCTCAAAATCAAAAGGGTAAAATAGGGAAGATAAGACTAGATTTCAAAACAAGTGGGAACGTTCCAAAGTTCAAGGAATCCAAATCGATAAGAATCCTAATCAAGAGATTTCTAACAAGGTGGCTATAAAAGGAATGAAGTTTAGAAAATCTTGGTTTTAAAATAAGAAATTTTTTATACTAATATGACCTTTGAAAATCCTTTAAAAATCATTTGGAAATCATTTTATACTTCGAAAATACGTTCTCTCACAAAGAAAGGATTCGAAGATTGATTTCACTCATTCTAGGGTATTTCTGCCCTATCTCAATGAGTTTTTTCTCCGCATGCTAAGGTTTGCCTAAAAACAAAGCTCTGATACCAACTGTAACAACCCAATATTTTCAACCATTCGCATCCACATATGTCGGCCTTGAATTGCTCAAAATACCGCACTGTAAATAAATTTGGAGCAAATGAGAAACAATCATAGAATCACAGGCATAGAAATATCAGAATAATTCGGAGCGGAAATTAAAATACCATAGTAGTTCATGAAGCTACTATAACAAACTCTCAAAACATAATACATAATATCAGTCTGAAAAACATATACAATAGAAATATCAAATACATAGCAGTTTATAAATACCAAAGCTGAAATAGAACAACTGAAACTGAAAGGGAACAGATAACTAGACAAGCAGAATCTCCAACGATTCCTACCTCCAGAAAAGAAACCCATAGCTAAGCTGTAAATACTCAGGCTGACCCAAGCGTAAAGTAAAACACAAAACACTCGAGTCAGGACATACATACTTATATAACGTAAATCAACTCAAGCGAACTGTAGCAGCACAATAACTTAAAGGATGCTTGGGATTGCCCATCCTCTAAGGATCAGTTAAACCATAAATTTAAATACATCCCGTGGTTAAAATTCCAAGATGGTATTTTATACTTCGAAATCAAATATCATTTTTCAATTCAATGTCATTTCAAATCCATTTCAAAATGTCATATTTTTCCCAAACCATATTCATTTTTATTTAATTTAAATACCATTTCAAATCACATTTCAAAATGGTTTATATATCAAAGTAAATATTCCAATTAAACCAATTAAATATTCCAATTAAACCAATTAAACATTACATTTAAATCACTTAAAAATGAAATTATTATATTTAATAATCAAATGTACAATTCCCAAAATTTTACTATTTTCAGAATTCATTTATTTACATCAATTTATTAAAACATTGAAATTTCAACTTTCGCGGCACTTAGAAAATGCTATTGAAAATTTCATTTGAAAAAAAATTAATTTAACAAAGACAGCATTTACAGAAATGCTGTAATAGTTCAAGTTCCAATTAAAACTTTAGTTAAATTCTGCAACAACATCACTTACAAAGTGCTATAATAGCCTTTAGTTCAATTTAGTCTTTTAGTTCACTTATATCAATTACAACATTTACAAATTGCTGTAATATCTTTGTGACGCCCCACTCCGAGACCCACATTAGCGAAGAGTATTAATAGATAATACTGTCTGTTAATACGGAGAATAGAGCTGGATAGGAACGACCATCTATAGCCTTGCTTTAACTATCTATTGAATACATCGACAATTGTCACACCAAGCAGGTTGACATATCCAATGAATACTTAAAACAAAACCATAGGTGGCTGGAGGATCTATCAGAACAGAATGTAACAACTCAAATGTAATATGCATCACAGAATAGTAGATCATCATATACACGTATACGGATACGTAACAGAGTATACAAACTGATACATGTCAAGTGGTATAGCAAACCACAATATACAGGCGAATCCGAAAGAATACATATCAGAGTTACAACAAAAAGGACTACACAAAAGCTATGACAAAAAGGAGCTAGCTGAATAGTCCATAAGGAAGCAAAATATGCTAAGTCCAAAAGTACCTAACCTGAAACATCTCGGTCTGACCCGAGTATAAATACATGGGTCAGTCTAGATAAACAAATCAGTTAGATAAACTGAACAACGATAAACTTGCAAGGTCATAAAGTATAACAAATATCTCTAAAAGAGATAACACAATCATCTAACAAAAGATGAATCATAACAAACCTCATATCATCGGCAAATCAATAAGCAAAGGATATGAATACCCCAAACGAGCCAAAAAGGCAAATAACAAATACCAATGAAGGTAACACAAGTTCCGTAAGGTAACCGCTATATATCATGCGGCTCAAAAAGACCAACACCGAAGGGCGATACCTAGGGAATATAAATATCAATGAAACAAAAGATGCTCGAGCTCAGTACTGTATAACAAGGATCCATAAGAAACAACACCCAGAGGAGATAGTCCAAGGACACCATCCTGAAGGTGATGAGCCAAAAAAAGACAGTCCGAAGACACTATCCCAAAGGCAACATACCCGAAGGCAACAAACCCCAAAGGCTCAAGCCCGAAGGCAACGAACCTCGAAGGCAACAAACCATAGTGGCGAAGGTCCGGAAGCCCAGTACTGGACACCACTAACTGGCAGAATGTGTCATAACTCTCGAAAAGGAACCTGAAAAGTGTTAACGTGAGTTCCATAACCACCCGTTCGCACAAAACGGTTTACTATCCGTTAGTCAATTTCACACTCAAAGCAGTACAAAGTTTACCTTATCTCATCGGTAAACCAGACCCAAAGGTCAAAACATTCAAACGAATAGATTGAGAATTAACTGAAAAGATGAACGCACATGTTCATAGCATAAGTTTTATCCAATCATTTAATTCTCCTCCCACTTCGCTCGGAGTGCGAAATTGTGTGTGTTTTAAATAGAATTTATAAATTGGAGAAACGAGCTTATAATACAATTTTAAAAGATTATTTTTTAAAAACCCATGGATGAAGTCAAAAAGGAATCATCAAGATCAAATATGCATAACAACTAATTGGAATCAACACGCATCAATTAAATTTGGAAAATCTAGCAATATAGGAAAATTGGAAAAAGATAGCAAATTCAGACGTCTGGAGTATATGGTTCAGACATCTGGATCTGGAAAATTAAAAGTTTTCCAGAATCCTATTCAGATGTCTGAACCATACCTTCCAGACGTCTGAAATCGGCATTTAATGCCTATTTCCTTTCTGGTTGCACTCGAACCAATTCAGACATCTGGAACCATGATTCAAACGTCTGAATACCGGGGAATAAAATTTCCCTGTATAATATTCAAACGTCTGAAAATGAGGATTCAGACGTCTGAAACCTGTTTCTCAGGAATTTCCTGAACTTAGGCCATTGATGGCCAAAATAAATCGAAAGCGATCGGATGAGCGATGATTACGGGGGCTTACGTCAATTGACTACCCAACCCTAACGACTCATCCAAACACTCCGAACAACATAAACATCAACCACGTAAGGATTTCATAGATTTGGCTTCAAAAATCATAAATCGGCAATTTCACCGAATCAATCCAAATCGAAAGCAAACGATCATGCAAATATATTAGGAATCCATTCCTAACAATCCAACATAGTTGTAGACACAGATGTGAGATAAAAATCTCACCTTTTAACTCAAAAACAAGGATGAGAAGCTCAAATGCAAAGAAAAGACCAACCACTCTCCACTTCAACCCTACAAGCTTCAATCTAAGATCAAAACAAGTATTTTCTAAGTTAGGTTTAGGAAACTTTTTGAAATTGAAGGAAGAAAGAGTTGGAAAAGATGAAGAGGAGGCTTACTCTTAGCTTCTCTTGGATTATGGGGCAAGAATTTGAGTTTTCAAGAGGAAACTAGGGCTTGGAGTTTCTAATTCTTCTTCCTTTCCCCCATTTTCAGTTGAGCTTGAGTTTAAGAAATGAAAATGAGTGAATGGAGAAGAGAGGGGCTGAATTAGGGTATTAAGTTAAGCTAACGGGCAGAACCCAAAACCCAAATGGTAAACGTAGCAAAATTCTACTTACTCCAAACATATCAAAGCTTATACTCAAAAAGATCGCAAACGCCATTTTGAACTCAATGGAAGTAGTTTCGAGTCCCAATTTGACAGTTTGCAGAAAGTAACATTTCGAACCTAAATCCGACTAAGGACGCTATATTTAAATAAAACATTTAAATATATAATCGTTAAATATGCAGGTTGTTACAATCTTTATCTTTAGAAAATGATAGCATGTCAGAAATGCTATCAATTTAAATTCCAAATTTTCAATACAATTTCATAAGCAATTAAATTTAATTTAAATCATTTAAACTTATAAAAATCATATTTTCGCACTTTTAAAATGATCATTTAAATACCCTTCTAAGTCATGATTTTATAAAGTGAAATTTCACAATTTAATATCAAATTTTAATAATTCATTTATTAAAATCAGTACCATTTCATAACATTTTCATTTACTTATTCTTTAAATTTACCATTTTATAAGTTAAATTTAAATTCCATTTTTATTTTCATAAAACCTTTATTTTTAAAATACATTTCCCATTTTACAAGTTAAGTTATAATTAAAATTTCATTTTCTTATTCATTTATTTAACTATTTTTAATTCATTAGAAAGATAAATAACACTTTATAAAATCACTTTAAATTCAAATTTAAATCTATTTATCATACTTTCTTACTTCATTTAAACTCCATTTAAAAAATAAAACCATAAATTCCAAAAGTAACTTATATTTCAAATTTCTACTTTACCATTAATTTCTTTCACTTATAAATTTGTAGAAAATCAATAATACTTTACAAAAATAATTTTAAATTATATTTAAATCAAAAATTCATAATATTTACGTTTTTTGTAATATTTTAAAATTTTTAGAAAAATATATTTTAACCACAGTCTGTATAAAATTTTCTAACCTAAGTCCAATGATACGGACAATATATCAATTCAATCCGTAATTTACAAGGAAAAATCCGGGTTCTATCATTTCAAAACCGCAATCCCAAGTAAGTACAATAAATAAAAATCGTTCAGGCCTATCATTTCAGCCCATAATGGTTTTTTCCTATTCTAAAGTCCGTTTGGGTATGTATCATTTCAACCCATAGTGATTAAAATCTACAGGGAACTTGCAGAGTGATAAACTGATATAAATAAACAGAATGGCATTATATAACAGTAACAGATGATATGACAGGTGTATAAATAGTGGTGTGCATCATATGATCATATTACAGGCAGTTATAACATAATAATATAATTTACATATTCAAATGGTGTCAATTTACTAATTTTATAAGTACAAATGTCTGGTGAGAAATACTCACCTCTACAAGCCGGAGATAACAACCAAACACATAATAGAGATCCAAAAGTCACGAAAACAAGACTACGATTCAAGTGTAGGAAGAGCCAAGCTATTTGTCTTGTTACATATCAAACAAAACAATATATATAACATGGATTTCAACCCAAAATATGATTTTTAACAACTAGAAATCATGTAAAACAAAGAGTCAAACCCTTGCACTTTCTTCCACAAACCTCATGCCCGGCCTATAGGGTCCAAATATATGGCCATGGGGTGCATTTGGTCAATCATGGGTCAAGTATGCTCGGCCTAACTAGGGATGAAGGCATGGAAGTGGTTTGTGCATGAAATTTCAACACAAGGCAACAAAGCAATTTTCTATGCATCAACAAGCTTCGGCCAAGGCTCCAAATGGAATGGCCAGGCCTGGTGGGGTCAGATAATGATGTGGAAGAGGTTTTGGTTCAGGTATGGGCTGGAGAAAGTGGTGCGAAGGGCAGTTAAGGGGTTGTATGAAGTGGTGATAGCCATAGGGGAGCTTGGCTAGCATATATAGGAAGTATTTGCTAATTTTTTTTTTGTATATCTTCATCAAAGATGGCCACGGCCAGTTGGGTCCGAGGAGAGGTAGGTTTTTGCAGCTGGACAAAGGGGTGATGGAGGTGGTGGTGATTGTGGAGGCTTGAGGCCAAACATATAAGGTGAAACAAGTGCAAGAATAATGCATAAACAAGGAGAAAGAGTGAAAAAAGTGAAATATTTACCCAAAATTTTTCTCAGGTGATGGAGGCCGAAAATTTTGAGTTGAGAAAAAAAATTTGCATGAAAAATGATGTGAGATATGGCTTATAGTTATTGCAAATGTTGATTAGAATTGAAGAGGCAAGAAGGTGAAAAGTCTAAGGCATATAAAGGGTTTAAAACTCTTCAAATTTTCATATTTCTTTTTGCATTTTCAAATACATATGAAAATGAAAATAAATAAAATAAAACACAACAAAATAATGAATAAAAAAATAAATAAATAAATTTAAAATAAATATAAATAAATTAAGAAAATAGTTAAAAAATAAAAACTAGGTTATAAAAATTGAAAATAAAATACAATAATTTTTGGAAAATTATAACATCACTTTTAAAAATGTGTTAAAATAAAATATATACCTAACATGTCATATAACAAATATTAGAACATGATTTAACAAATAAAAATATTATTTGTATAAATTAAAATAGACAATTTTACTAAATAAATCAATTTACATACAATATTGTAAAAAACATAACTTTACAATATAAATCGGATTTCAACGAAACAAAAAGCATTATTATTGAAATTAAATTTATTTTCATAATAGAAGATAAAATTCAAAAATTCAGATATTTTAATTTTAATTTTGAAAGTCAAACTTTGACCATATTGACCGAAATCCACATTTTCTTGAAATATTCTATTTATTCAGATTTGAAATTATAATTCACACAAAAATCAAAATTTATATTTAAAATAACAAAATTTATCCATTTTAATAAATATAATAAAGTTTTTAAATCAGGAGTTTCAATTTAAATAATTGAAATATACAATTAAAATAATCATAAAATATTGGGTTGTTACAATTTTACTTTTTAGAAAATCACTGCTTAACCATTTTAAATCCAATATAAGTCAAAGTTCATATTTTTTTTTCTTTCATTTACAATACATGAAATATATGAGAAATCATATTTTGAAATCAACCATGGGTCCGAATAATATTTCACACCTCAATCAAGTGATACGGAAATTATCATCTAATTCCGTAGTCAGTAAAATTTTCGGGTTTTGATTATTTCAAACCCGAAATCTCAAGACAAATAAAAATAAATAAAAATCACTCAGGCCTATCATTTCAGCCCGTAATGATTTTCCTATTCTAAAATCCGTTCGGGTATGTATCATTTCAACCCGTAGTGATTCTATTCTACAGGGAACTTGCAGTGTGAGAAATAAAAATAAATCCACAGTATAACAGAATAAAACATAACAGATGATGAAACAAGTTTATAATAAGGTTTAACATCACATAATTAACATCACAGGCAGGTATAACGTGATTTAACAATTCTACACATTCACTTGTTGTCACTTCACTAATTATATAAGCATAAATGTCGTGAGTGAAAACTCACCTTTTATGTTGGAGTTAGCAAATCAAAACACACAAATGAATAACAGAAAGCACGATACGACTTTTGATTCGAGTGAAGAGAGAGAGCCAAGATGTTAATCTTGCATTCAAAAACAAAACAAAGCCATATATAAATATAGGTACAATACCAAAGACAAATTGAAACAAGGTGGAAATTAGAAGCAACAAAGATCCTCACCTAGCTTTTAATCAATTTTGCTTGACCCTAACACATCATGTGCTCGGCCATACATGCCTTAGGTCAGCTTTGGCATGTTTTCATGTAGGAAATGGATCAGGTTTGGAACATATAAGCACGGCCAGGTCAAAATGTAAAGGGTTTGGAGTTACAAAAGGAAGAATGCAAAGAGGCTAGGCTTGAATGGAGTTTTGGTGCAACCATGGTCACGGCCTATGGTCCTATGGGCTTGGCTGGGGGATACTACAGGTCAAGACAGTGGGTAATGTGATGGCTAGGGGTTTGTACTTGTTGGTGGCGGCGGCTAGAGGTGGTGGCCGTGGCAAAGGAATGAAGCTGATGGTGAAAACTAGGCTAGGCAATTTTGGAGAGGTCTTCAATATTTTGTGGAGTTCGCATCATGGGATGGTCACGGCTTGGGCAAGACAAGTAGAGAGGAGGGCAATGTGGCCGTGGATGGTGGTGGTGCTGGTCGTGGAGATGGTGGAGGGGCTATGGTCGAGCATAAGCATGAAGAAGCAAGGCAATTTTCAATGGAAAATTAATAAAAAGAAGAGGAAAAGAGTAGAAAATTTTTATGAAGCCATTACCTTCTTCCTTTCAGTTATGAAAACTTGCATGAAAAGTGAGATAAGAAGAGATGTTTTCGCGTGAATTTTATAAAGAAAAAGTCACGGTTATCAAGGAGAAGTTATGGTAGAAAATTAAGGGATGGAAAGATAAAAAGGTAATAAATCAAAACGTAACGCATGCCTTTAATTAAAAATAGGTAACGTATCTAAATTTGATTTGTTTCCCATCTATTTCATAAAATATATGCCAAAGAAATAATTCAATAAATACATACCGTTTATATAAAAACTATATAAATAAATAAGATAACGGTTATAGAAACGTATAAATTAATTGCTATTTACATCTTTGTATGTTACTTAATTTACAAAGTATATATCCAAATTAAATGAAACAAAATAGACAAATGTTGTAAATATATACATAACATGTAATGTTACATATATATACACAATTATAACATGATATATCAACCAAAAATATTACTTATATTAATTAAAATAAACATTTAAAGGTATGCCTTTTAAAACAATAACGTGTATATATATTTGAAATTTCTTTCCAAGAAATAAATAGGGATATAAATACTTATCCATTTAATTACTAAATGAACGTATAAATAAGAAAAATAAGGTAGAGATGGATATTATGAAGAATAAATAACAGTTTTAGTAAAAGAAGGAAAAATAAAGAAAATACTTTATTTAATGGAACTAGAATTAAAAATTGAAAATCAACATTTGAAAATTATAACTATACTTAAAATGTTTTAAAAATAAAATATATGCATATCATATCATGTTACACAAATTAGAACATGATTTTACAAACAAAAATATTATTTATATAAATTTAAAATAAACAAATTTGTTAAATAAAACCATTTACACACAATATTGTAAAAAGCATAACTTTCACAATATTAATCCGATTTCAACGAAACGAAAAGCAGTATTCTTGAAATTAAATATATTTTCATAATAAAAGATAAAATTCAAATATTTAAATATTTAAATTTTAAAAGTCAAAGTTTGACCATATTGACCAAAATCCACCTTTTGGAAATATTCAATTTATTCAGGTTTGGAATTATAATTCACACAAAAATCATAATTTATATTTAAAGTAACAAAATTTATCCATTTTAATAAATAAAATAAAGTCTTTTTAAATCAGTAATTTCAGTTAAAATAATTAAAATATAAAATTAAAATAATCACACAATACAGGGTTGTTACAGTAAATGTAACATCCCAAAATTTTTAATCAAAATAAACTATATATTTAAACTCTTGGGGTTTGATTTGAGAATAAATTTAAAGAAAAATCTGAACAGATGAAATAAGTGAAAATAATGTATGAAATAAATCCCAAATTTATTTTGAGTGTAAAATATTGAGATGATAAATGTTTTTAAAAGTCATTTGGATTTAGAATGTTTATATTTCAAGTTTAAGATTTAAGTTTGAATTTAAATTTGGAATAAATGTTTTAAAATGAAGAAGCATTTAAAAATCATTGAGGAACAAGTATACAATGGTAAAACAACCTTTCTTTTTAACATTGTACATATGCATATATACATACAAATGAATAAAAATATATATATATTGGTTTATAAAAGTATGTATATAATATAGGAAATAAAATCTATAAAATTTCTTTTGCTTTGTTACATCAAAAGCTGAAACTTACCTTCACAACAAAATTTAATAATTAACAAAATCTATGTTTTAAGATATCTTCTTACAAATGGCACAAACCATCATCTCCTCAATAAAATAATCAAATAAAAAATATTCAGAAAACTCTTCACCTTCTAAAATTCGAATTTTTAAATCCCCAACACCTGATACTCAGTAATCAAAAGATATTTGCAAGTTTTACTTCAACATTCAAAGAAGAAAAAAAGAGAAAGTTCAAAAGAAAACCAAACTGTCTTCATAACAGCAGTGTGATACTTTCAGGTAAGATTTGTTTTAAAAATTTATAGTTTATGAAATTTTGATTTTTGAATCAAGTGTTGACAATCAATTCAAAACGAAAGTTCAGATTTGTGAAGGCAAGAAGTTTCTGGTTTCAAAGGCAGTGCATAGTTTTCTTTTCTGGAAATAAGTTTAAAAGGCAAGTGGCTTTTCTTTTTAAAGTTTGAACTTGAAGTTATAACTTCTTATAAAGAAAGAGTTTAATCCAGTAATCTTTAATCAAATTATTTGCAGGGAGGTCAAGGATTAAAAGCTACCTTTTTGGTTTTGGTTTTCAAGTTCTATTTTTTAAAAAGTGCAAAGAAAAGAAGCTTCTCTGATTTTGTTTCAAAACTGTAAGTAATCTGGGAAATTTGTTATTTTTAATGATTAAAATAAATGAAAACTCTTGCGATTTAATACAACAATGTTTAATTTTTTTTTCTGCAGGAAGAATTAAGGTTAGAGTTTTAATCTATTTTGGATTTCAAGTTTCAGAAAAGAGAAAAAAGTCTTCTCTGCTATAAATCGCAACTATAAGTAAAATTAAAACTATTGTTGGCAATGAATAGGCATATGAACATAGCAAACATTAATCACAGATCCGTAACTATAAATTTTCAGATCTAAACCCCAAGAGAATTAAAGTAGGAAAAGGGAATATTGCCGAGCTTCATCTCTCTGTTTGAAAACTGTCAACATCCTCTGGAAACAGGTGAGTAAACTTTGTGTTCTCAACCTTTTGATTGCTGTGTGTATGCTTGGGTTAGTAGAAAATTTAAACTTGTTTGCATGCAAGAATTTTGGTATATGATTGTAGTTGACTATGCATGTGGATGTTCAAAATATTAATTCCTGTCAAACTTCAGGGAAGCAAAAAGAAAAAAAAAATGGGGTGAATAAATCTATTGTTTGTTCCAATCTCTTACTGTGTTTGAATGCCTATAGGAGTAGAAATGAGTTGCATATGGATGAAGTTATGCTTAAGCTTTGAATCTCCTGTACAACCTTTGCTCCCTGTTTCTATTTCCTGTAACATCTATTTACAGGAATATTAGGATTTCACCTCCTACTTTCTTTTGGAAAAAAAGGAAAAAAAAAAGAAGAAGAAATTATAAATTACCAAAAAAAGGCCTATATGTAGTTCAAATCTTGCACTTGTGTTTTAGAGTTTAAATCAAAGCAAGTTATAGTTCTTTTTGAAAACTTTGGAAAACGGCACATGCATGATTTAACCTCTGGTTTAGGGAGCAAACCATAACCAAATTCCAATATCTTTTCTTCTTCCTTCTCTTTGCTTCTGGGAATAATTTTAAGTAAGTTAAGGTACTGTTTTAACCTATATTCCATCTCAGTAATAAATCAAAAACAAGTCTTTGTAAATTGTTTTACTGGAAAACAGTATATCTGAACTTGGTTTTACAGGGTAATCAACATTAAAGGAAATTTAAAAACCTTCCTCTTTTTACTTCTGAAAAAAAAATGTAAACAAGTTAAAAATTTTGGTTTATACTTGCATTTTTCTTCAGTAAGAATGGTAAAGCAAAGTACATATTTATAGTTTTCCTGGAAGTGATGAAATGCAGTTCCATTCAAAAATGTCAAGAATTTTGAGTTTCATAAATCGTGATTTCCATGATATCATGTGAATCCAATTCGAAAATAAGGATTTTAGAAACAAGAATTTGAATTTTACAATCGTCAATTTTTGGGAAAAAGGGATTTGATCAGAAATTGAATTTTTAGCAAATTCTAAGGATCCTTGTAGTTATGGATCTCGAATTCATGATCGAAGATAGATTTAATGTTCGTGATTTCCAGAAAAATACTGGAATAATTTATAAATCCTTAAATTTTTGTTTTGAATTTAAAGTAGGGTTTAAGAACCCAATTTCGTTCACGTCAGAAACGGTGGCACTGCGCCTTCCACAGATGACCGGACCTTATCGCACCAGGGCCATCAGAAGCGTCACGTGTCGACGAAGGCGTGGACCAAATTTCGTGGCCTCTGACGATCGAAGGAGGCGGGACGAGGCGTTTTTCTGTCGAGGTTTCACTGGGCTGTTGGGTCGAGATAGCTCGATTTTGACGCAAAGGAAGATGGGGCACTTCGATGCGTGGGGGTAGTTGCTGGGTGGGTGGTTGACGAGCGGCGATGTTCACCTGAGGTCGGAGTTGCCTCCGGTGGCCGTGCACGTGCACGCGTTTGGGTGTGCATCAGCGTGATGGTTTGGGGAAGAAGGGATAAAGTTTGGGTTTGGTTATGTAACAGCAGAGAATCCCCTGTTTTAACTATAATTTTGAACACAAGCTAAGTAATTTTTTCCCAAATAAATAAGTGATGATTGTAAATGAAATTTTCAGGTAAATAGTATTGAATCAATTATTTAAAAAATCTATGGAATTCAAAGATTATTTCTAAGCCTCATAATTTCTTTTAACAAAGGTTGTTTTAAAATTTAACTTAATAAAAAAAATTTAAAAATAAAGCAAATTTCCAAATGTTAACTCAAAACCAAATTTATTTAAAATGGTAAAATAGTATTAACAATCAATGTTTTGTAATGATTTTTAATTTAAAACTAATTACCTAAAGAATAGGCAATTTATAAAAGTAATTAAACTTAATCAATTAACAATTAAGAATTAATAAGTTAAATAATAAACCAAAGGATAATTAATTAATTAAGCTAATTAATTCATAATTAAGTAAAATTTAACATTGATTTAAAATAATTAATAAAAATTAATTCGTAATTAAGTAAAAATTTAAAACAACTAACAAAGATAATTATCTGGTTAATTCACTTTAATTACAATCACCTTAATCCAAGGTGATTGACCATCACCAAATATTCTATACTGGATTGGCATTTTTGTTGTGATGCTGTGGTTGTTTTGTGATAAGCTATGACTTGTGATTTGCTCCTATATGTATGTGAAATCCCTTTTGCCCATAAAACGGCATTTAAAACTTCGATGCGACAGGGAGTCGGATTTCGGTTGTTATCCGAAACCCACATCGAACCCTGAATGTGAACCTTTGTGATTGATACACCCACATGTTTTAAATTTGAGCGCTCACTATTCGGATTAGCCGGGAGAGGACCTTTGTGTCGTATAACCCATTCCGAATAGTGATTCGACGAATGGATTGCAATTGAAGACCGATGGTGAAGACCGGGTGTCTTCGAAAACGATAGGATAACCTATCGATTGTCTCTGCACCGAGTTGCTCCGGTATAGGCATTCCCTAAGTGATGGGAAGTCCGATCGGGATTGTGTACGCCCGGATTTGCAAGGGCTTCTTCCTTTATTGGACGAACTGCCTTCGGTTCTGTTCGAACCCGGAACAGACTTGTATGGTCGTGTGTCTGACACTACACCTTGAGATATAGAGCCGATTTCTTTCAAATACATATCTGTTGGTGGCGGAGAATTTATTCTCTTAGCTTAACACCCTTCTCTGAGACGTACGAGCTCAGAGGTTATGTAGTTGAAGGTTATCAGCAATATACTCCCAATTTGGTAGTGTGGCATACTAAGTGCTGCTGTATAGTGATGATCATTTGTTGATCATCTGTGATCAAAGCATGTCTTTCGTGTAAAGCGTAGCTTTGTGGACGAGACCTCATCGGACCTCACACCCCGGAAATGGTCGAAACAGGAAAGATGCGGCAAGGTTATGAGGGTCGCGCCCTTTAGGGTATGTCATTTCCTTCTGGAAAAAGGTAGTGTCATGGTATGGAGCCCAGATGCTTACCTATGTGGTTGCTTCAATCTCATTATTCTGTGTGGTTGTTGCTTTATGATGGAGAGCCCTCAGATAAAGGTCCCAAAGGACCGGGGAGTGGCATACTCGAGTAGTAGTTACCTAGTTATAGAGGTAACCCGGCCTTGTGTTGGCAGAGAGCCGAGTAGGTTCTCGGGACGTCCCGCCAGAGGCGTACCCATGTGGCATAGGAAGTTCCTTAGCCTGACCATTTGTTGGAAATCCAATTCCCAATACGAACCCAGTACGGTTTTAGTTGTAGAACCTGCCATTTAACATGGCAGCTATAGTAGGCATAGTATCATGGTACCTATGTCGGCTACGATTAATATTCTACTTTGAAATGGCTTTATACACTACGCACTAGTAATAATATCAAAGAATTTTCCCGTATCAAGCATATTTGACTATCATAAGAAGAAATCTCCTCCAATTCTGCGATTGCATTGTGTGTGTGGCGGGAGGTCTTATGGTAGTTTCATTTTCCAAAAGGATACCGATTTTCTTGTATAAAAATCTGTTTTATTTGAAAGCAATTATCTTTGTTTACTCATACCAGTCCCATGACTGACCCGGAGTTTATTGTTTCCTTTCTAAACTCTGGGTGCCCACCATTTCTACACGAGCAGCCTAGTAGCAGGTTTTCTGTATTTTGGCTCTAGCTACATTTTGGAGTATTTTGGTTTAGAGATTTGTGGTTTTTGGAGGCTCATACCTTAGAGACATTTTGGAAGCTTTTGGATCTCGAGGTGCTTAGTTTGGCGTTCACTATCATTCTCTATCCTTTCAAAGACTTTGACATATGATATGTAGTTGTTCTATTATGTCATTCTATTTGGAGCTGTTATTCATGTATTATGTACTCTGATGTTGTAACAGATATTATTGTGGTGTTGTATCTGTGATGTGATGCATGATTGTCATTTTATTTCCGCTGTTATATATTCATCTAATGTTGTTATAAGCTCCATCCGACTGGAGTTCGATGTTTGAATCATTGACGGTCGAGTACAAGTGAGGTATTTGACGTCAATTTTCGAACGTTGAATTTCGGGTCGTGACAGTAAACTAAAGAAACATTTGCCCTAAAAAATATCAAGAAACTCATGAGTGTAAGTCCGGACAACCATATCAGTTCAAATCCTTTTTGAATTCACCCAAGTCCACTAGGGTTTATCTGTTGAATCCATTCCTGGATTCTCCAAGTCCATCTGGTTCGAAGCATATCATACTATACTTCTTCACGGAGGGTACTTCCCAATACCTCTTACTTCAAACTATAATATACCATATATAGTACCGTTTCAAAATCATAGCTTCAAATATCGCACTTATAAAAATTCCATTATATATCAGGTTTCATTTTCAGACAAAGTACTTTCCAAAATCAATAATCTCGAATATATCAAATTATTCTTATATAAATTTCGTTATATATAAGATTTATCTTCAGATCGAATACCTTCCAAAATTTATAGTTTCAAAATCACATGTACTTATAAAAAGTCCATCTTATACAAGAATCAAAAAATTTCCACAATCAATTTCGCTGTATGAAAAGCTATATGGGATTGAACATCTGCTTTATAAAAAGTTTTGAATTTTGAATAGTTTTTGTATGTAAAATCGTTTATGAAATACTTTTGTATATAAAATGGTTGTGTAATTGTAAATAAAATATTTTGTAAAATAGTTTTGTAAATAAAATAGAATAAATAGTTTGTATAAGAAAAATAAAATAAAATAGTTTGTGTAAGAAAAATAAAAGGAAATAGTTCTAAAAATGGTTTTAAACTAATAGTAGTTTTACATAAGAGAATTCCAATTTAAATTACAAAGATATCCGACCCAACAACTTTCAATTTCAACGCCAAAGCATATCAATAATATTAGAATATAAGACTACATATGTCATCACTTCGCAAAATCACATTCGGTCCCTCGCTCGTTCACACAAGTTCGCTTTCGAACTAGTATTGTCCATTCAACTTTCCTAATGCAGACTTCGATATGGTTTCTTGACTAGAAACCATCATTCTCCTTGCATAGCCATATACTATGATAGAAAATTTTAGAATCAAACCAAAAATGCATATCAAATATTCACCATTAAGAATCGAATGAAAAATCCTAACACAAAGTGGTGAAATTCACATAGAACTTGTGTACTCAAATTCGGATCAGATTAATTCTGTGAATAAAATAATATACATACAACATATGTAATTATTCCAATTTGTTTCATCACAATTGCATTTCAATTCAATTCATTTTTTCTTCTCATTGATTAACACAAATATCACTTCATACTTTAATACTTGTTTCGCAGAATTTCTCCATTTAATATAGACATTAATATATTCATTCTCATAATATTGCTTATATTTCTCTTCAATTTAAATTACATTCATTTCACATGTAATATTTCTCATTTAATACTACATTTATTTCATATTTGTTTTTAAATTGGATGACTTTATTTATAATCATTTCACTTTTAATTTATATTTGCTTATCCCATTTAGTTTCACCTTTACCTTTCAATTTATTTATGACACATTTCATAAATATTAATTAAGTTTATAAACATATTTTTCAATTTAATCTCATTTACAACATTTCCTTAATCACAATTTCAATTTAAACATCTCAAGGCTTAAAATTCACACTTGTATATTATTACATTACATGCCTAGAATGTATATCACAATTCTATTAATTAACTAGACATAGATATAACAAATTAAACCATGTTTCACTTGCTTTCAAATTAAGGTCATCGAATCAACTACATATTTCAACATAATTTCTAAGTTTCAATTCATATATTAATTCAAAAGGTTTCAATTATCTCTAAATATCTAGATATTCCATTTTATTTTAATAGTTGAAATTACCAGTCAATAACAACAAAATTCACAACAATACTTCAATTTCATAAATAAATATCCTAATTATTCACCTTATTCTCTTTAATACACCATTATTAAACTAGTGTTTAGTTCATACATTCAATTAGCAATAATAGCCAACATTTATAGTTTGACGAAATACAACAAGTTAACAATAAATGATAATAATTAGATATTAACATTTTATAAAACTAACATGGTACAAATAACTATATTAGTTTGAAAATTTCCTTTATATATAACATATAATATTAGGAAAATTGTTTCATTTCAAAAATTTATATAAAACATTTTTATAACACTAACAAGTAAGAGCTCTTGTGTGTGTATATACACACACACATACATACATACTCAGACAAACTCATTCTAGGATATTACTACCCTACCTTTAATGTGTCAACCCCAATAGACTAAGGTCTGTCAAAACCTAAGCTTTGATACCAACTGTTATGACCCAACTTTTGGACGGTTTGAATCGAAAATAAACCACACATATCAAATTAAACCATTCAAAAGGGAGGATTTTTAATGGGGTAAATAATAAAATAAAAGAAAAGAAGGAAAAAAATAAAAACAGAATCCCACAGTGGAACAACAAAATATAATAATCAAATAAACAGTTCATGAAGCTATTCTACAAATAACATTTGGTTATACTTTTACGAATTCAAATCAGAGTTATGCACAGACCATAAATAAAAAAATATTGCAGAAGAACACAGAATTTTAGCGGAATAATAAATAAATAGAAATAATATGCTGAATCTTCATCTTCGTCATCTAGATTATAGTCTTCAAACTTAAAAAACTCAGCTTGACCGAGCGTAATTGTAACAACCCGCATATTTATCGATTTAATATTTAAATATTTTATTTAAATATTAGGTCGTTAATCAGATATTGGTCCGAAAAGCTACTTTTTGCAAATGGTCAAATTAGGACTCGAGACCACTTCCATTGAGTTCGAAATGCCGTTTACAAATTTTTAAGTATAAACATCGATAGGTTTGGAGTTAGCGAAATTTCACTAACTTTTCCCGCTTTGGACTTTGAGTTAGTTTAGCCTATTAAGCCCAAGTTCCAACCCCCTTCTCCTCACTCTTCATAAATTTCCTAACTAACTCAAGCTTGGGCATTAATGGTGAAAGAATGGGAAATTAAAACTCCAAGCACAAATTCAATTGCAAATCCAACATTCAACTCCAAATTCAAGTAGAAGATATTGGATTCAAGCTTTGGATTGCTTCTCCTTGCTTTCAAGCTTCATCTTCATAAACTTTAGTGCAAAAGTGAGATTTTTATCTCACAATTCTAGTCTATAACTATATTGGACTGTTGGGAATGATTCCCCATCACTTTAGCATGTATATTTGCATTTGGTTTGGATTGGATTGGCGAAAAACTCAAATTTTTAGTTGTTTGGTGAACTTCCTGAGCTTAGGTCGCTCTGCCCAGATATAGGTCGCTCGGAATCATTAGCTCGCGCGTGTGGAAAAGTCAAGGCCTGCATATTTCGTTCGTCTCGGATTTAGGTCGCCTCGGATTTAGGTCGTAGGTCGTTGGACTTTAGGTCGTTCGCGTATAGGTTGTTCGGCCTTGCCTGCCTCATTAGGTCGTGGGACCTTAGGTCGTAGGTCGTTAGGCTTAGGTCGTTAAGTCGTTCCCTCTGTTGTAAACGTCTCCTCGGTCTTAGGTCGTTAGACCTTAGGTCGCCCCCCCTAGGTCGTTAGACCCTGAGTTGTTCCGCCTTCATTTAGCTCGCGCACTTCTTTAGGTCGCATACTCCTTTAGGTCGCATGACTCCCATCCCTTTAGGTCGTTGGACCTTGTTTTCCTTAGGTCGTTGGACCTTGTTTTCCTTAGGTCGTTGGACCCTGTTTCCTTTAGGTCGTATGACCCACTAGGTCGCTTGGCCCCTTAGGTCGCGACATTTTTAGGTCGTGTTACCTATATACCCCTAGGTCGAAAGACCTTAGATCGTGCACCTTTAGGTCGCGAACCCTATTAGGTCGCGAACACCTTTAGGTCGCGAACCGCTTTAGGTCGCATGACCTCGTCTCCGTTAGGTCGCGAACCCTATTAGGTCGCGAACACCTTTAGGTCGCGAACCGCTTTAGGTCGCATGACCTCATCTCCGTTAGGTCGTGAACCTTGTTAGGTCGCGAACACCCTTAGGTCGCGGACCACTTTAGGTCGCATGACCTCGTCTCCGTTAGGTCGCGAACCCATTTTAGGTCGCATGACCTTTACCCTTTAGGTCGCTGGACCACTAGGTCGTGCCCCTTAGACCCCTAGGTCGCAACCATTAGGTCGCTCGACTCTATCCTTCTTAGGTCGTTAGACCTCATTTTGTCTTCACTAGGTCGTACCCCGTAAGCGGTGGCGTTGCCCCCGCACCCCCACCTTGGGGGGTTGCCACCCCCCCTCCGTAGGGGATCTTATCTGAAAAACATTGAGCTGATTTCCTTGGATTTTATTCGCATCTCCGTATGCGATCTTTGTGACTGATTGTTTCTACACTTGCTTATGTGTTTTGTCACTTTATAATATAAAGGTTTCAATACTAGTAGTAAATATCAAAACTCTTTTAACAAACAATTTCAACTCTATTTTTAATAACAAAGCTCTTTTCTTAAACCGTTTTCCAATCTATTAGTATATACAAGCCTTTACCTCACTCGGATGAGAAATCTAATTAAACGACTTAGTAAAACAAGTGGTATGAAACGCTTGCGTTCACTTCGTCGGTTAATTCTTGGACTTGTTCGATTGAACCTCTTGTGACAATTTTATTAGTGAAGATTTACAGTTTGTTCGTAAATATTTAAGTTAAGCAAGTGGTTATGGGACATGAAGCTAAACTTTTATATTTACTAGCTTAGTGTAATTGACACTTCTCGTTGATCTTGATGATCGCTTTATGAATTAGACTAGCAATTGCGCGATGTCTCTTTCATTGCAAGGTTAGGCTAGACACCACTTGTGTGATTCCACTCACACATACCTTTTTTCTTTTTGGTTAGCCTTGACCTCATTCGGGTGACTCAGACTCATCCATATGGGGTATCTCCCCATGGTCTTCGGACCGTCATGTGATAGGCCTCTTACCCTTTTTATGATTTCTGGATTTCTTGTGTTGATTTCTGGAATTTATCTCTTTGACTTGTCATGAGTACAAGTTTAGGGTATGATGCCCTCTTTGGATCTTTGAGAAGATTCTTGTGATATTGATATATCTCTTATCGGTTGATCTCCTGTTGATCATTATTTGCATACTTATAGTAGTATGTCAGTATGGATATTTTATGTTTATGCCATATCTTTTATGTTATATCATGTCATCTGATATTTATAGCTAGACTGATCCGTTTATTATTTTCTTATAAATAATACTCGGGTCAGACCGAGATGTTACAGGTGCTACTGCTTGACTCCTCCCCCAGTGATTCACTACTCAGACTTTTGGCTACTTGTTTAGATTAGCAGCTTTTGTTGTTTACACTTGAGTTATAGACTCATAGTTGTATTCTTTTGTATAGCACGCGTTGCTATTCTTTTGTATTATCGTGGATCTTTTTAGACCACTTCTCTGATGTACACTTTTATGTGATATATATTCATATCTCTTTCCGCCTTTGTGATATGGATATCTGTGATTGATTCGCATGTTATGCTTACTTCTATATTTGTTTCCGAAGATTATTTTATAGCCACCGTGTGATAAGAAATTACATGGATGGTCGCTCCTCAACAGCCTTATTCTCCACGCTAGTTGATAGCACTACACCGTAGTGTTCTTGGCTAGCGTGGGTATAGAGGTGGGGCGTCACAGTAATGAAAACAACACTCGAGTCAGAACTAAATTATCTTATGTAAGTCAAATTATTCTAAAATAAAATGTGAGTGCAATGGCTTTAGAGATGTTACGGGATTTTCCATCTCCTATCAAGTGTACACATGAATATAATTGTTAAAAGATTTCAAATAATTTGGGGTATCAAATTTTTTTTACCGCTTTAGTAAAAAAATTTGAAGTTTAACTTAAACCTTTTAAATAACTCAATTCCAATACATAATCCAAATTCAAGAATTTATATAGATATATATGTATATCATTTCAACTAGTACCAAAAAAAATCAACATTTTCAAATCAATGAAAACCGTTCGGGTTTATAATTTCAACCCATAACGATTTTCCTTTAATCTATAAGATCGTTCGGGTATGTATCATTTTAACCCATAGTGAACTTGCAGTATTATAACGATACAAAAAACAAAATCTATTCATTCAATATCAGCAACCAAACATCCATCACAATAATCATCCAAACCAATCAATAAATATCAATATAGAACTGAAAAATCAATAATCGGTATTTAACTGGCAGTTCACATTCAATAATAAATCAAATAACGATTTAATTAAATAAATTCAAATTAACTGAGATGACGATTTAAAATATACCCAACAACCATAAATAAACATCTATCGCATCATAAATTTTGATTTAACAAACGTAAGAAATTTTGAAAGTTGTGAGTAGGTCAAAACAGTCACCTTTGAAACTAAATTGAAAATTCAATTTAAGCCCAAAATTCAAATAGTCTCCAAATTCATCCAAACCGGCATCAAAATGTCTGGAGTTTCAGTATGAACCCAGCGAAACAAACAGCGCGTGAATTGGACCTCATATAGTTATGTTGATTAGAACTTTCGAAATCAAAATTTTAAAATAAATTTTGAAAAACAGCACCTATGTTATGCAGCCACGTCAGCACTCATTGTTGCAGACGACATTCGAACCCTAACCAATCCTCCCATTCAATCCAATTAGCCGCCACCGTGTCTCGACTACTGCGCTGTCTATGAACATCGTGCATAAGATCTGATGCCATGGCCACGACGCCAAAGCCCGGCCAACCTCACTATAACGATGCCGCTTCCTCTGGTGGTCCCTCTTGCGCATGCTGCCGCCAATAATAAATCGCCAAAATCAATGATTTCCGACCTCCTTGAGACGAGCAACTGCATCCCCAAGGCCTGCTCCACACCACCTCCGCAACGGAACCACCAGATCATCGATTCGCTGCAGATCCGCTGTTGGATCATCCAGAATCCAATATGGATGGCTAGAATTGATTCGCGAATTCCGGACAAATGGTGAATCCTATCTAAAAACAAATTGTTGTAAAATATTACGCTGGTCGAGAGCTTTGAATTGATATATAATATGATATAGTTTGAGGAGTTTGAATTTTTGATTTGGTTTTGGAATTGAATTTGAGGGTTTGGAGTTTGAATCTGTTTCTGCTATTGAGGAGGAGAGGAGCAAAAGGAATTGTACGTACTTGAATGAGAAATAAGAAATAATTAGGGTTTATAACATGGTATTTATAGGTAGATTAGAAAAATAGAATGAAGACAAGATATATTTGAATTGGAACGATAAACGACTCGAAAAGCCCGTTCTGCCTCCGGAACAAAAATCGGTCATCTCATATATCAAAATAGATGTTTTCAATATTTTTAAACTTAAGGGAATAGGTTTTAGGTCCTAATTCCATCAGATGAAGAAGTTATGTCAAAATTAGTTTATTTCAAGTTGATTTCAATTGATTTTAATTAAATTGATTTCTAAGCGTTTCGAGTCCGTACGATCAAACGACAAGTCCGATCGCTACGTAACTTGAAATCCTACAATAGTTCACCATTACGGATCCGATGAAACTAGTTTCGCCGAAATCCAAGACGGTTTCCAAAATGGTTATTTTTCAGTTAATTAAATAAATCAATATTAAATTAATTAAATCACTTTGTCAATTAAATTAAATAATTTACCATTTCTGTCATTTAAGATTACTTAGTAATTTAAAATCCTTTAGAAAAAATTTCTATATCAATTTTATATCCAATATTGCACAAATTACAGTATTAAATTTCAATTTCAAATATTTCAGTGATTATAAGTCTAAATTTCAATGATTCCATTTATTAAATTTTTAAGTTTGTTATCCAATCAATTATCATCTTATTAGTATAATTACATTGGTTTATATCTTTGCACACAAATATTTTCCAATTTTCATCTAAATTTTAATTAACATAATATTTAATTTCATTTAATTACCAGAAGTCCATTTATTATAGCTAAAATCTAATAAATAACTCAAACTTGAATTTCAAGTATTTTTATTCAATTAATTTCCATGTTGTGAATATAATTTACATTGGTTACATCTTATGGAATTAACATTCTATAATTTTCAATCCAATCTACACTAACTGCATTATTTAAGTCAATTAACTGCAATTGATTTCAAATTAAATTTTAATAGACTAAACAAATGGTTAATATATAATAATTTTTACCATTAACCTTTAACCACATTTATAAGTTCAATATTTTACAAGAAAATGTTATAATAACTCAAATTTTATGCAATTACCATTTATTATACCATTTCATTACATAATTAAACATTTGCATTAGTTTTCTTATATTAAGCTTATAACCAAGATATAACATTTACATAAATTCAATTAGTTGGAATTCCTTTCAAGTTATTAATAATTAACTTTAATTGACATGGTTACCTTCCATTTTAGTTATTATTCATTAATACACCATAATTTTATACTTCTCTCAATATTAAATTACCAAAATCAATTAATTACATTAACAGGTTTATTACTTACAACAAATGTTACCATTTCTTTTATAACACTAATTTTTTGTTCAGCTACCATTAATTATTTATTATTTCCTTGGTAAATTTAATATTTTCATTTATTCCCTTATATTTAGTTTATAACCAAGTATAATCCTTAAATCATTTCAATTAATTGAATTTTCACTATAATTATTAATAAATGGCTTAAATTAACATTGTTACATTGATACTAATTATCATTTCATAGTTAAATTACAAATTTCTATTAAATTAACTAATTTTAATTATCGAAAATTATGGGTCGTCACAGGAAGATAGTTAAGGGTATATTGTACAGTATTGTGTCTAACAGAAGTTAGATAATTGATTATGTCTGGTAGGCTCGAGTCAGCCAATGGTTAATAGTTAGCTAGATAAAACTATATTGTTGACAGATAGTCCATTGATTTCCTAATTTTTATGCATATATGTATTTTCCATTGTTGTTGTAATCAGTTTGATTGAAGGATTTTGATTTGCAAAAGATATGCTTTTGTAGGGATATTAGTGAGGGGAAACACGTTCTACTAAGCGGCGCGGTCTCATTCAATATCAGTAAATCGAGATGTAATATTATTATTCACACCAGGCTTTATGTCAAGCTCGAAGTTTATGTTTCCCACCTAAAACTCTCGAGTGCTCAAAATTTGATTTGAGTAGATTGAGAGTTATGGACTTTTCAGGTTTAGTAGGAGCGACAAATAAGCTTCCGACAACGTGTAGGAGGCAAGCTAGCTATGTAAGAGCTAGTTAGTTTTATTTCCACTGTGATATATTATGACTGATATGTCTATTTAGTACTCCAATCATCCAAGCAGGCATCTTCATATGTCGCTCTTGGCGTAATTTATAATAATTATATTTGAACAAAGCCTGGGAATCGTTTTGGGATTATGTATTTTAATATGAAATATTGATTTAAAATGTAATTAGAAAAGCTGTTTCAAAATCCGTGTTGACTTTATTTCATATTCATGTGCTTCTGATATTATAGATACCATTAACATTACCGTATTTTATCACTGGAAGTTAATACTATGGATGACTATAGTATCTGTAGCGCTTAGCTTTGGGCCTCGAGATATGGGATGTTACAAGATCTCTATGGATTTTATTGATGGGCTTCCTATGTCAAGAAGAGGGAACAAAGGCATTTGGGTCGTAGTCGATCGACAGACCAGAACTGCCAATTTTATTCCTGTTAAGCCGACTAGGACTGCTACAAGTCTGGTGAGTTTGTATGTGAAGCAGATTGTGAGACCTTATGGTATTCCTTGTAGTAATGTAAGTGACCGGCACCCGATATTCACCAGCAAGTTCTGGGAGGGATTGTAAACTGCTTTAGGGATCGAGCTGAGTATAGCTTACCATCCCAGAAAGATTGGTAGACAAAGAGAGTGAACTAGATCTTGGAAGATTTATTGCGAGCATCCATTCTCGACTTTGGGGTTTCTTAGGAAGATCATTTACCTATAGTCAAATTCACTCACAACAATAGCTATCAAGTAAGCATTGGTATGGCCCTTTTTGAAGCCCTTGTAGCCATCCATGTCATTCTCCATTGTGTTGGGTTGAATCTAGAGAAAGACTTGTTCTTGGACTCGATATGATCTTAGAAGCTAATGAGAAGGTAGCTGATATTAGAAGGAAGACGAGAAAGGCATAGGATCGGCAGAAGTATTATGCTAATCGAAGGAGTGGGGATCTCGAATTCTTAGTTAAGGTTTGGTGTTTGTGAAAGTCTCTCTATTGAGAAGTGTTGTGATGTTTGGAAAATCATGGAAGCTAGCGCCTCTATATATTGGTTCTTTTCCCATACTGGACCGGATTAGTAGACTTGCATATAAAGTCGAGTTACCAAATAGACTATCAGATGTGCACAATGTATTTCATGTATCTCATTTACATAAGTATGTACACAAACCTTTGACGATAGTGGAACCGACACAATAAATGTATTTGGAGGTTCAACCTAACCTAACCATTTCTAGGCGGCCTAATTGTATATGTTTGTATTTTATTGTTTCTTTTTTGTGTACTCACCATAGAGGAGTCACTTTCTTTGTCCCTATTTGTCGAATGATACCATTTGGGTTTCTTTTGATAACTTTTGTTATGTCTGATTAATTTCGAGGATGAAATTTCTTGTAAGGAGGGGAGAATGTAACAATTCGTAATTTAATCACTTTGAATTTGGATATTTAATATATTTTTAAATATTTAAATAATAGATTTCATAGATCAAATAGATTTTTTTAGTAATAATTAATGGTGGTAAAGTTGTTTTAAAATTGGTTTATCAAATAAATAGTTCAGAGAAAAATCAGAACTTTGACCAAAAATTATTTTGTTGGATTTACTTTTCATCGAAAAGCTCTTGGAATTTGTTCTGTGCACTAGTATACAAGTGTACACATTTATATAAACAACATATGTATTTGTTAACAATATGATTTGGTTTTAGTTTGGTTTAAAAATATACTTAAGCTATTAATAAGAAATTTGAATTTTCCTTTTAATAAAAAAATATAACAAAGTATAAGGTATCATCGTAAAGTATATCTGTATTTGTGAATAAGGCATGGTGGAGTGTGGCCATGGACTTGTGCGGTTTGCAAAGTTGTGGTAGTTTGGTCAAAGTTCATGTTGTTTATGTGAGTAAAGCTTACTTCAAAAAACAAGTTTAAACTTTATTATTTTTTGTAATAATATTAATTAATTACTTGTGTTGTTGTGTGTTTGTAATTATTATGGTGATTTAGTTCCCGCTTGGTAGTGAATGACACGTAGGTTGTTTGTAGAGGGCTTGTAATGAAGTCGAAGTATTCGTAGCGAATCGATCGCTATGAAAAACTTCGAAGAGCATATTAATGATTTTATAGGGCACTTTTATAGAGCCACCCTAAGGGGTTTATCACATATATTGAGTCATTTTCATGTATGTTGTTTATGAAAATGAATGTATATGACATGTAGCTTGTTTCCATGAAAGTATCGTTATAGCGACTATTGCTATACCGACACTATGAAATATAATTTCGTTGCAATTTTTTTGTTTGTGATTTTGTGTTTGGGTTTTTAAAAACAAATATTTGGTTGTCTTTTGGAACTTTTAAAATGTTGTTTGCACAAAGGTTTGAAGAAATTTTGATTTACAAAACAACTTTAGAAATTATGGTCTGTATAGCGATAGTTGCTATGGATGCAACTCAAAGGTATTTGGTATGTTAAAGTAAAAGGTTATTTTGAGACAGTAATAATAAATTGTTTCATTAATCATTTTAATAATTATGTTTCAAAGTTGATTAATCATTCTACTATTGACTTTAAAAGTTAATTAATCAATTAATTAATGATGTTTAAGGTTAATTTATCATTTTAATAATGATGTTTGAAGTTAATTAATCACTTTAATAATGATGTTTAAAGTTAATTAATCATTTAATATTGATGTTTAAAGTTAATTAATCACTTTAATAGAGCCGTCTAAAGTTAATATTCGTGATGTGCAAACCAAGTAGAAATTCAGTTTTGAAAAGTTTAAAATTTTGATTCGGTTATAGAAAGGTTAAGAAATGTAATTATCGTAAACAAAATTGCTTCTATGGAAGGAATTTAGTCATATTCTAGCATTAAATGTCGAGGTATGGAGACTCATTTCTATCTAGAAGATTAAAAATGCTGTTGAGGTAAGGCTTAGAGGTAACACTAACTCAACTGGCCCTGCTTTATTTTTAACTGAGGGACAGTACAAGTTTGAAATCATTGGGTAGTGATAGCGGTAAGAAATTTAATTTCCATGTACGATAATTTTGATCATTCCAGATAGTCGATTTATTGAGTATCGATTCCACTACCGTTTGTTTTTCAACAATCTAAGATGATTTGTTGCTTATTTTGAGCATTAATATCCTTTGTCAAAAATGACTAAAACCAAAGAGCGAGTGGAAGCCAAGCTATGTGGGATTGCTCCCATTAGGGTATTTTCACATCCACTCTAGATTAGATTTGGTGGTATGTGCACAGAGATGTGAAATACTTGGATTTTCTTTAAGATTCGCAGGATCCGGCTTGGTCGTGTTCGAGAGCCATCGTAGTTCTCAAGTATATTTTTGAGAGTATACATTCAGTAAGGGGGGATGCGCCTTACAAATCTATTTCCATTTTAAGTTTTTTCCCCTGTTTTAATATGAGATAAGTTAGATTTAGAATCTATATACAATCTATTTATTACAATTTTGGATACGAGTATTGAGTGCTAGTTATGGATATTTAAATCCATTATTATGGATACTGGAATTTGGACATTTTTGGTAAAATGAAAGAAAAAGGAAAGACTTGTGCTGTTATGGTTAAATAGGAACTGACATTTAACGTTAGTTAGTGCGTAATCTCTGCATGCATAGAATAATAAGTGCATAATTATTTATATATTCATTAGCATAATAAACATATAATTATAATGTATAATTGCATAGTTAATTAGGTAACAATTATCATTAAATGCCCGTTTAGGAAAGTAATTAATATTTTAAGACGTAATAAGGAAGATTCCTTATAAGTCCTTAATTATGGAATAGTGATATGAGTATTATACATACATACATATAGTATTTAAATTATGGCTAGTCATAGGGATGTGTGGTCAGTCAAAAGGCATATAGAAGTCTACCTAGCTAATCTGGCTATTATTAGCGTGACTTTGGGGCTGATGTGAGACATCTTGCGACGACCCACATTTCGAAAGGTTTAAATGGATAATAATCCACACATGTCCAACCTAAACAATCTGGAATATAGATAATCAATGGGGTAAATTAAGAAAAATAAGAAAAGAAGAAGAAAACAAACACAGAATCTCGTAGCGGAATGACAAAATATAATAATCAAATAAACAGTTTATGAAGCTGTTTATATTACACTTTTGATTATAATTTGTACAACATTTATCAGAGTTATATACACAATAGGGATAAATAAATAATGCAACAGAATCACATGAGCAGGGAATAATAATAGTAATAATATACCAATCTTCGTCTTCGTCCTCCAGAAAATGATCTTCGATGCGTTGAAATACTCAAGGTTGACCCAAGTGTAATGAAAATACAAAATACTTGAGTCAAAACTAAAATAACCTTATGCGAGTCAAATCGATATCATATAACGTGAGTGCAGTAGCATCAGAGACGTTTACGAGATTTCACAACTCCTATCCAGTGTGTAACGTGCATGCAATAACTCAAGAGACGTTAAGGGATTTTCCATCTCTTAAGGATCGGTCAAAATATTTATATGTAGTAGAATACTTGCATATAAATGTCTAATCGGTTAATAAATATTTTTCTTGGCCTTAAGGCTTTACATTAATCCCGCTTAACGCGTTTTTAAGCATTGTCGTATAGTTTGTATATAACACCTTAGTAGCACGTCGGGGGATAGGGATGCACCTTGATATGACAACAATAAACCAAAATAGGGATCTCGTATAGGTATAAAAGTATGACAAGGCACATGAGGCAATAACTACGGTACGATACTACCAGTTCAGATTAGAGGCTAGTGGTAACGCATCGTAGCCACGACCGCTCACCGTGTACTTCCATCCCATATCAAGTCAAAGGGAGGCTATCTCAAATCAAGGTGCACCAGTCGAAGCCAACAACAAGAGTAATAATATGGAACAAGTCCAAAAAATCGAAGAATGGATGTCCGCTAAGGGTAGCTATCCCGCTTGGCCCTGTCATGCCGTCATTTTTTTAGTTATTTTAAATTGGTACAAGCGCCGGGGTCTTTTCATTATTGTTCTCTTTCTTTAAATCCAGCAAATGATGCCAAATCCAACCACTTCGTTTTGGAGTCTCCTCCGCGCACACAGTTGTTAAAGTAGTTCCAATATTTATAGAGAGTATGCGAATAAGAGGTCCCGGTCTCTTTAACAACCAAATGTCATTTTACACATCGGTTGGTACTTTTATATTTCGAAAATAATTCATACTTGATATCAAAATATAATATTTGCTTCAAAATATCAATTATTTCAAACATCCTCATATTTACTCAAAATATGTCAAATCAGTTCGATATGTCAATTTCACTTCAAAGTTTGATTCGAATTACAATTTAACTTATAACTTCATTTTAACCCAATTCTCATTTAAATCCATGGTTTAAATATAACCATCCACCCTTTAAACAGTTTGAATTTTTAGAAAATTGTTTGAAATTTTTTAAATTTTTTAAAAATTTAAAATAGTTTAATATAAAATAGTTTTAGTATTGAAAAAGGTTTATATAGTAAAATAGCTTGGAAAATCAAAATAATTTGAATATTTAAAAGATAGATTTTAATCAATTTATATTAAATTGACTTATAAAAAAATAGTTTCAAAGTCAAACTGATTCAATTCCAAATCTTCCAATTCAAATCATTTCCAATTTCCATTTCAATTTACATCGATTCAATTTAGATTTTTGTTCGAATTACCTTTGATTCTAGTTTCACTTCAAATCAATTTCATTTTCAATTCGAAATTAATTTCAATTACAAAGTAATTTCAATTTCAATTCCAAATCGTTTTCGGTTTCAACTTCAACTATTCGATTCAATGGTTAAATTTCAAGTCAATTCTCAGTTTTAAACCATTTCAATTTATATCAATTTCGAGCTTGATTTTCAAAATATCGTTTTAAATCAATTTTAACTTCGATGTTCAATATATCACAACAATCAACCAGTTATAAATAATCGAGAATTTAACTAACAGTTTAATTCGAATTTCAATCTAACTATTAATGCAAAATTTCTAACATATGAATTTCTATGTCGATTTTCATGTTAGTTAAATTACTAAACAACAATCAATAAAATTAAATCACTTCATGAATTCAATTTAGCTAACATAAAAATAGTTTAGTCAATCATGAGCGTTTAAAACACTCACCTATTTGAAATTAAAAACACTTCAGGTTCAAATAAATTCCAATTTGATTCCATTGTCTAGACGACACTGATCCAATTCCAATGCAATTTGTTTTGTCCAATACGAACCTCGTATGAAAATGATACGATTTTATTAATATCGACATATAATTAAATTTTTAATTAACATCATTAAACTAATTAACTTTAATACATTACCTACTGCGCTCATTGTACTCTCCCAGGATCATATGTTGCTCCTTCTACTGCTTGCAACTTCGTTCTTTCCCGTGTTTTTTCGAACATATGAACGCCCATCGCCTTATCCCCACCCATGTCACCTACAACCATCACGTGCCACGTCACTACAGACTTCGCCACTAGTAGCCTCGATCAACGCGTGTCCAAAGAACCCAAACCTTAATAGTGATCGAGCACGACCCCTTCAGAATCGCTGCTCCCTCCAATCGCCAGCTCATACTCCACCTTCATCGCCGTCCATCCATCAGCTCACGTGCGTGTGAAACAAAGAATAGCATGCACCCTTTTAACCTTAAATCGGTCGAGCCCACGACGTGCTACGGTGGTCCTTCACGCTACAAGATCGACTGCGACCATCGCCATTCATTTCACGATTAGGCTTTTTTTCTCGATCGCGTTTCATTTGTTTTTTTCTTTTTCTATACTATTTCATTTTTGAAATAAGAAGAAGAAACAAAAGGGGAAGGTATGGGGGAAATAAGTGTGGCAGCGTACGATAAGATGGGTAGCGGAAAAGTAATATCTAATATTATAATAATGAAAATGACTAATTAGATTGGCTCATGAATTTCCGAACTCCAAATGAAGCGTGCCGCCTAGCGCTGCTAATATTTTACCCCTTTTTCAAATACAATGGGACTAGGCTTGAGGCCTAATTCGATCGTATTCAGAAGATAGATTTTCAAAATAAATTTATTTTATTAAATTTTAAAATTAAATTCTACGCGTTTATAGCTCGCACGGCCGAGCGATGAGTCTGATCGCTACAAAACTTGAAATCCTACAATTATTCACTACAACGGATTCGATGAAACTAGTTTCATTGAAATCCGAGTCAGTGGCCGAAATTGCTATTTTTGCACGTTAATTAAAATCAAAAATTTCAAAATTTTAATTTGATCACTTTAAATTCAATTTTTAAGTTTAACAACCTTCATTGTTGTTAAAATAAAACTTAAATCAATTTTCGATATCGTTTCCATTCATATTAATTCAAGATTCAATTATTTAAAAATTCCGATATTAAATTTAAACAATTTAATTGTTCAATAAATTACATGAATAAATAATTCACCATTTATTAACAATCATTTTATTATCATCTAAATAATTCAACATTCATTATTCAATTACACACACCGATTACAAACACATTCAATAAATAGAATTTTCATTCCAATGGTTGTTATTGCCTAAATCTTCGAAATTTATTATTTCGATTTTTTATCAAAGTTTATATTCAATAACCACACTAATAATTGATTAAATTTTATTTTTAACCATTTTATTCAACAATTACATTAAACTTAGTAATTTAAAATAACTAAAAATACGGGTCATTACATTCTCCCCCACTCAAAACTTTCATCTTCGAAAAAGGACACAAATCACTTTATTTTGCACGCAATGATATAAAAATCAAATTCTATCAATTAGATAATTGTAAAGGCCAAAAAATATGTAAATTAATTTCTAACTAAACATGACCCAATTCATATTGTTTTTTAAGTAAAGGAGAACACAAGCATCCATATGTATTGCACCTTCACATAATTTAGTTATGCATGGCAGTTAAATATGGTAATCGAATTTTCATTAAGAGTAAGTAAACAATATGTATTTTTAAATACATCTATAGCTACCGCAATCATATTAGTTTAAAAGATTGCTATTGAAAAAACAAACATTTAAAGAATGAGAACTCAACTTTATTTTTATCAAACCACACGCAAATAATTTTTGATGATTTGCATTTATCAGCCAATGAATAATTTTACTCATAACTCGAGGGAATTCAACTCGAGAGAATTAAAAAGCATAAAAAATCCAACATTTGCAGTTTGTCCCAAATACAACTAAGAAAATTATCGGAATAAGGGTAAATAATCTGAAGTAAAATAATGTTTGATTAGCGTTAAAATGTTTAAGTCATATGAAAATAAATGTAAGTATACCCAATTTTTATTAACATTTAATCGGTTTGCTTCAAATTTATTCACATCTATCCCGTTCACATTCAATTTATTCAATTCAATTTGTTAAATTCCAATTGTTTCACTTTTTGTTCAAAATATCTCATATAAATTTATTTTTGAGCCATTTTATAAATTATCGCACTTAACCTTATTTAAATTTAGTTTTATTTCACTATCACTTAGTATTCTTTTTAATACCAATCTCATTTCTAATCTATTTCATAAAATCATTTAAATCTATTGTAAACATATGACAACCCAGACTTTCAACCTTCGAAAATCAGCATCCAATACATCACCTGTATTCAAATGCTGGAGATTCAAACATGTGACGACCTAGAATTTTGAACATTTGAAATTGAAGATATTTAATTGATTTTAAATATTTGGAAGTTAAGTTAACTTGAATTTCAAATATCATTGTTTGATTGGTAATTAAATTAATAAACATAATTGGATAAAGTATTGAATCTTGATTTTTAAGCTGATTAAAAATATTTTAAATGCTTTTAAAGTTTATATTGATTATGTTGAAGGTGATAGAACTTTTGAAATCGAATTTAACAGTGTTTTGTTCAGTTTTGAAATATAGCGTTTAAATCGATATTTAAAAAATGGCCTTCCGAGGCACATTTTCGGAATTTGACAAAACCATTTTCATTGGATCCATAATAGTGTACTATTATCGAATTTTAATTTTCGTAGTGTTTGTAGCGATCTTTTGGCCGTACGGTTAGCAAATGCACTGAAATTTTTATCGAAATTAAATTTAGTAACTAGATTCAAAAACTATCTTCTTCATATAATCAAATTTGGACTCGAAACCTTTTCCATTGCATTCAGAATAGGGGTTTAACACTATAAACGCCTGGCAGCACGCCTCGAATGGAGATCGAGATTTTATGTTGCGGAAACCGAGATGAATAAAATTTGAATTTAAATTTAAAATATAATAATTATTTTACAAAACTAATTTTACACGTTCTTCTTTCCTCCAACACCTGACATTTCTTTTCAAACACTTGGCAAAAAACTGAAACACGCATCGTTTAGAAAAACGAACGATGCCTATCTCATTTAAACAAACAAAAGAAATTATTTTCATTCGAAGAAAAAAATCAAAAGCAAACAATAGCCGAAGCCAGGAGAAATCAAATTCTTCTTTCGTTCCAAGAAAAAGGGGCTATCGAAATCAAATCTAAATAAAACTTCGATCCTTCTTTTTTCTTCGACATGGAAAAAATATTTGCTCGCAATCGATTCGAGGGAAGGTTCAAGGTAGTCGCGACTTCGTGATTTTAAGCCTTGGAGGTTGTAGTTTCACGAATGGAGGGGAGCACAACAGCGAATCGTCGAACGTCACGATTGGATTCGTGGTCGTGCAACAAAGGCTCGAAGTGAAGGAAATATTGTCGCAATCGAGTCGAGACCTAGGTCAGGGGCGATCGCATCGCCTGGCGGTTGGGCATTGCAGTCGCCTTGTGAGGTGCGAGAGGTTAGGGAAAGCGGCGGTGGCTACAAGCAGTGACGAACGGCGAGTCGAGGCAGTGGCTGCGAGTATCATATGTTGGGATGAGGGTTGCGAGATTGGGTTTTGCATGCACGAGTGACCGGAGATTTCGATTGAGCTTAGGTTCGTTCGATTTTGTCAGTGAGGTATTAGCCACTTTTTTTTAAAATTATTTTTATTTCTTGCATGTTCTAGTTATAAACAGAAAAGAAACATAAAATTTTATTCATAATAAGGTATCTCTTTTGGGTTTTTAATTTAATATAATATATATATGTGTGTGTGTAGTTTCTAAAGGAAATAAATATTCATACACATTTTTTTTGGCTTATTTTGAAATAATATTATTGGAAATTAAATTATTTAGTTAACCGATGTAATTATTTTGGTAACTAAAAAGATATTTTATTAAAGGAAATTTAGTTTTAAATTTAAGTTTTAGTTAAATAAATTTATTAAAAGGAACTGGTTTAAAATTTAAAAGTATTAGTTTAAAATAAAATCACTGGTGAATTAAAATTATCAAATGAAAATTGATTATTCGTTTTTTTCGAATATTAATAAATTGTATAAATGTTTACACAAGGTCTAATCTCGTGAAGAAAACAAGTCATGATGAAAATGGATTGCAAATAAAAGGGCAAAGATGATATCTTCTCAATTAATTGAAATAATTTGAATTTCAATTATTGAATGATTATTTGGTTGTGATAGTATATATGATAATGTGTATGTATATATATATATATACACATACATACATATATATATATATATATTGGAGTGATTGATTTCCCATATTATATGTGTATAAGACTCTATGTGCGCATAATAGCGGATGATTTGATATAACCCATATACCGCGATATTCCACGTCGAAGTGGAATTGGTATTTAATTGTTGTGCTAACATCTGTGGATGCAGGGAAACAGGTTAAGGAGATCCAACTGGATTCCTCAAATATTTGAATTTGTTTCATATGTTGTGTGTTGATTTATTGATAATCTGTGAATGATTATATTGATGATTGGAATTTATTTGAAGGCTATGGTTTGGCCGAATATATTATGGTATTTTAAAATACCAGGATATATAATTGGATTTTTGGAAATTAAAGTACAAGATTTTAAGTAAATTAATTTTTGAGAATTATATAAATTTAAAAGAAGAAATTTAAAAGTATAAAAGTTGATTTTTGTAATCCTATCGAATTAATTCCTAACTATGGGGAAAAAGATTTTAATAAATGGATTTTGTGTAACATTGTTTAAAAGTTAGAGAATTTATTTAAAACTTGGATTTTAAATAGTTTGAAAGAAATAAAGGAATTTATTTTAAAAGATAATAAATGTTCGGAAATCGATTTGGGAATTTGATTTCGGATTTGAAATAAATTTGGAAATAAATTTGGAATTTGATTTGGTGTTTGAAATAAATATTTGGAAATTGATTTGGAAATTTGTTTAGTATTTGAAAATAAATCTGGAAATCAGTTTGGAATTTGATTTGATATTTGAAAGTGAATGTTTGGGAATCCATTTGAAAATTGTATATCAATGGATATTTGGAAAATAAAAAATCACAATGGGAATTTATAAAGGAAAGGAAAATTTGTTTTAAAAATAAATATTGGTTTATTTTTAAAAGTGTGGAAAGAAATTTACAGATTTGGAATGTAAATTAAAATAAGTCAAGAAGGATTTATTAATTGGTTTAAATGACCCATTTTAAAATGGAAAGCGTATTTTTCCCTAGAAAGCCGAGTATGTTTTCAAAGTAGCTTTCAAGTATAAATTAAAAGTTCTAAAGTTGGTTTTAAAAAGAATATTGTTGGAGAAATTATTTTCGAAAATTGTTTTTCAATCTTTAAAGTAAATATTATTAAGCTTATTATAAAAGTGATTATTTTAAAGATTGTATTGGTATTTGATTTAGAAAATGGTTATTTTAATAATTACACTTTATCTAATAATTTTATTTTTAAAACTGTTTGGACTTGATTTTTGTATGATATATTAATATAAAATTTCATAACTATTGTTTTAAATAAAGTGTATAAAAAATAGTTCTCATTTTAAAATGTTTCCAAGTATACCCTTTGATAAATAATTTAAAATTTATTTTAAAGTATTCATACTCGGCAAAAAAAATTTCAGTGGAAATAAATAATATTTGAAAATTTATCCTGCATGAGGAAAGTAATTTGAAATTTGTTTTCTAAGTATTGAAGTGTTAAAAATATATCTTGCGAAGATATTTTGAAGATAAATAATTTGGGGAAATTATTTAAATCGGGTGGTTGTTGTAAATATTATTTGATAGTTAAATAGCCGACTATCAGTATAAACAAGTTGTGAATCATTGAGGCTTGATTGTTGTTGTGAATGTTGTTTGATAGTTAAATAACCGGCTATCAATATTGGTGTAACAGCCCGCAAATCCGTACCCCTTGAGTCAACACTATTCTACAACAATCAACTCAAGTTGCACAGGAATACGAACCATTTGGGTTAAAGAAGAAGAGGTAGAAGGTCAGAAAACAGAAAACAACATCAGAATCTAACCATCGCAGCGGAATAAAATATAATAGATAATAAAATATCTTTACTCAAATCAAATATCTCTGTTTATATATTACATCATCAGAATACATCAATCACAACTCAACATCAATATCATACAATGGATACACAACAACTCAACACAGCGGAATATATATATAAACAAGTACGGAAGTACGTATCGTCATCTAGCTCGTCTCCTAAGCTCCACAGTATCATATCCTGTATCCTATAATACTCGGTCTGACCCGAGCATTACAGTTAAATAACACCCGAGTCAGTCTGGAATACCATCGTGAGAAAATCACACCAACTTGATTATTAAAGTTTCAAAAATCCTTTGAAAACAAAAGCATCTCGTAAGACCACGCCACAAATAAACATGTCGGGTTTTTACCTTACGATAGCTAAAACAAATTTATAGAAATCCTCTGATATTATAATAGGGTCTATATACAAATACTTATAAAATAGCCGAAATTGTTACATTCATTAAATTCCAGCTACTAGCCACAGAGTGGGTAATACAAACAAAACTCGTACAAGGCTCGCAGGGAGAATGGATTTCCAACTAACGACTAGGCATTGGGGTACCACCTGACACAGTACGGGGCTTAGATCATCGTACCAAGGAGTACGCCCGCTCCCCTGCAACACAAGGCCGGGACTATCCATTACTGGATAATCCCGAGTGAGATCACCCCGCGGTTGGGATCGGAAACCGCCCACTAAGCCGAAATAAAAAGGGACATCTAGACTGGAATGACCTCACCCTGCTTGGGTGCCACCCACCTAGCCTTGCTGCATAACCCCTGATTTTCAGTCATTCCCATTTGATGAGGCTTGAGGCTAAGCGTTACCTTTATAGAATATATCCCTTAGAATGCCCATCGTCCACCTGACGATGTTTCACAAGCATTCATCCATACAAGTCCGTTCCGGGTTCGAACGGAACCGAAGGCACTACATCTACTACATCCACTTTGGAAATATCCTCAGGATTAGTAGCGACTAGCCCTTGCACTTCACTGCTCCATCTTCGAATCCAAAATCGTTTACACGAAACGTACAAACCGGATCGAAGTGGTTTTCGAAAAATTAATCTCGATCCCGGTCTCTTCGAAACGATCAACGCATTGGCCAATATTGATAGTCGGTTATTTAACTATCAATTAATAGGTATAAAACATCCATCTGCCAATAAATAATTTCCCAAATTATTTATTTATCTCTAAAATATCTTTCCAAGATATATTTTCACTTTCAAATCTTTTTGAAAATAGTTTTCAAACTATCTTCCTTTTTCTCAAAATAAATTCCGAGTATTTTCATTCCCACTGGAATCACCAAACACAAAACTAGATTTTTCTAAATTAATTTAAAACACTTTACTTTTAAAAATATACTTTAAAACATTCAAGTTAAAATTTCTTTAATAATTTTTTAAAAGTACATACTATATGAATATTTGAAAATAAGGTTACTTAATAAAATATAAAACTAGATTTCTACTTTTAAAAACAAAATACTAAGTTACTTCTTAATAATTACTGCTAAAATAGATTAAAAGAAAATACTTACTTTAGACTTTAAATATTAGAAATAATAAATTCTACAAACTTGCTTCTTTAAAAACAACTTTAAAACATTTAATTTATATTTGAAATTTTACTTTTAAAAAAATGTACTTGGCTATCCAGAGAAAATTCCAACTTCAATTCCTTAAATAAATTTCCCAAATTGATTTCCAATTTATTTTATTTGAAATAAATCTCTTTAGTTACCTAATTCATTTCAAAATTCATTAATCATGGACTTAATTATTTTTGTTATTATTATTATTATTTTCCATTTGATTTTAAAGCTTTTAATTGAAATATACAAATTCCAGATTTTTCCCAACTTTTTCCCTTATTCTTTCAAAAATTTAAATCTTAGCTTTTAAATAAATGGTTTGTTCCTTTTAAAATAACATTGAAGATTAACATTCATTAACTCTCAGTTAATTCAAATTTCCCTTTCCATATCTAAGATTTGTTTATTAGAATTTTTAAAGTCACTTTATTGCTTTTTCAAATTCATTCTTTAAAGTTATTCTATAATTATTTTACTTACAATCCACTTCTTTTATTTTCTTTCCCAAATTCAATTTATATATTTTTATGGTAATTCATTATACCCAATTATATCCAATCAAATCATATCATTCAGTATTCCAATATATTCAACATCGAATATCAAGTAATCACAACAGAGAATATTAAATAATAAATGTTGAGGGGTCCAGTTGGATCCCTCCAACCTGTTTTCCCTGCATCCACAGATGTTAGCTCAATATAATATTCCAGTTCCAAATATCATACTATATCATATCAATCAATTCAACCATTCAAAAAAATTATTTAAATTTGATCATTTAAATTTAAATTTAAATTAACCGAGTGAGATTAACTCACCTTTGATTCCTGTTTGGCAACCCATCTCCATTTCGACTATTACTTCCCAATTTTGTACCTAGTATAAATATTTATATGTTTTATTAATATTCGAGATAACCTACCAATAACTTACCCATAAATAAATCAAATTGGCCAATATTTTAATTTAACTGTTCATTTGGTTTTAACCGAATAAATTCTAATTTCAACCAATTCTTTTAAATAAATTATTTTTAGGAACGAATATAAATTAAATAACTTAATTAAACAAGTTAATCACTATAATTCCTCCATATCTAAAACTCCATGTATAACCGTTTTATTTTCTTCTTCTTTTTATTTTTTTCTTTTCTCTCTCCAAATTTTCCTATATACAACTTCCTGCCCTAATTACTTTCCCTTCCGGTAGACAGCATAATAACTTCTACAGATTAAAAATCTGTTTTATAAAAACCCTACTGTTATACTATTATTATCTTTCCTGTAATTAAAAATTCTATCTCTAAAAATTTTTCTACTGCATTTGTATAAGCATTCATATATCTAATTAAATTAATAGTAAAAAAATGTACCTAACTGCTGCGTTCGAACATCCACCGCCAACTACAACAACATTCTTTCCCAACCACCTCCTTACTTCACTACATATAACCAACCCCACTACCTTACTGCCAACTGCAACCTTCCAGCAGCACCACTGCTTCATACAACATCTACAACCCAGCAACTTCCAACTTCTCAACCAACCATTGTCTGGCCATTACTGCACTACAACATTCCACTGCCAACAACCTTGCTCCATCATCACAAACCACTGAACACCCCAACTCGATGCCCTAGTTCTCGACCTCGCGCCCTCCATTGCCCACCTTGAACACAGAAATTGAGACGCGGCCCAGCCCTATGTGAATCGCAACTCCTATCTCCTGCGCAATAACTTGTAAGCGAGTTCGAACGTGAAGAAATCACGATCTCCCCTCCTTCGAGCGATTCGAAACAGGCGCGCCCTCATTTATTTCGCTTAGGCCCATCGAACAAGGGTTTCGAACAGCCACTTTATTTTCCTCTGCCATTTTTGATTCGAGAATGTTTAAAGGGAAAAGGAGGTGCATTGCTTTTGAACGAAAACATTACAGTTTCTTAAGGCAGAAGGGGACAGGGAGACATGATGGGATGGTAACGTGCTACAACCAGCCTGCTACAGTGACCCCGAAATGAAAAATTTTAAAAAAAAAATCTGATGTGAAATTATTTCGGTTGCGATTTGAAGAGTATATTATTTAAATTCAAATCGTTTTCACTAAAATTTTCAATGCGTTTATATATCGTACGCTCATTCAACAACTCCAATCACTACGAAATGTAAAACCTGATAATAGTACAATATTGCGGAACCAATGGAACCGGTTTCGTCAAATTCCGAGACTATGCCTCGGAAGGCTATTTTAAAATTCAATTTAAACTATAAAATTTTAAAACTGAACAAAACATCTTCAAATTTGATTCTATCACTTTTATTATCTTTATTATTGTCAATATAAAATTTACTTACAAGCCTTCAGATTATTTTTATCAGGCTTAAAATTTCAGATTCAATAAATTTAAATTCAACAATTACTTGTCCAATAAATTCTGATATTTGACACTCAAATTAAAAATTAACCTTTGAATATTTAAAATAAACTATATATTCCAATTTCAAATATACAAAAATTCTAGGTCGTCACATTCCTCCCCCCTTAAAAGAATTTCGTCCCCGAAATTACTAGTTAGGAATAATGATCTAATTCTCGTTTATTATTTCCCTAAAACTAAACAGTTTCTAACAATTCAACATCTTTACCAATTATCTTTTTACAAAAGACCCATTATTATTCTTATTAACTTTCCAAAGTTTTCCAAAACCTTCTATAGTTTTCAAATAACTTACTTGATCAACTATCCAAATTATAATTCAAAACTAAATTTTGAATTATCAACATTTTCTCAAAAATTTTCTAACTCCCTAAATTTTCGAAAAAATTCGCCAGCGTCTCCTTTGCGCGGCTAGCTCGGTACTACTACAAAAATGGCACTGCGGCCTTCCAAATCCAAAAAGAAAATCAAAAAGCCAAGTGGCTAGATCGAAAACCCAATCAAATTTCAAACAGAAATTTAAACACGTACCTTTTTGTCCGGCCATTTAATTTTTCTTCTGAAATCAAAATCCCAATTTATCCATTGCTTTTATACAACTGTGTACCCTACTAAGCAATAACATCCAATTACAGCTTCAAAACCATTTTATACATTCCTTTACAAATTTTCAATATTTGTTTTACTTAAGCCCGTACGATGCACATATACCAGCCGCACGCAAAACCAACTCTGATCGCTCACTCGATCACACAATTTCACTTCCGAACTAGTATCGTCCACCCGACTTCCTAGTGTGGATTCAGATCTGGTTTCTTGATCAGAAACCGTCATTCTCCTTGCATAGTCATAACTATGATAGAGAATTTCCAGAATCAATCAAAAATCCATATCCAGGCTCGCCGTCGAAAATCGAGTGAAAATTCCTAACTCGGATCGATATAACTATCTCGAAATTCTGTGCTCGAATCTGAATCAAATAGCTATGCGAATAAAATAATATACGTACATCCTACGTATAATTTTCAATTGATTATCAACTATATCAATTCCATATTATTCACATTCATTTTGATTGTAATTCACTTTTTCCCACAATTATTCCATTTCACAACTTCCAAATAAAAATTTATCGTCATTCAATTATTCACCTAGAATAATTTTCCTCAATACCAAATTACTTAAGAATCCCCCCATACTTCTTAAATATTTTACATACTTCTCATATTCATTTTTATTCACCTTTCCTTTTGTAATTCCATTTGAATTCAGTTTGGCTTCCACTTTGAATATTTAATTAGTTACACTTACTAATTAATTTAAATCTCAATTAAAAATTTATTTACAAACTTTACTTTCTTTACTTCCTTCGATTTCACGTACCTTACATTCACATTCAAAATAGATTTCAATTATTCGGTTCCAATTCCATTTGGTAACCAATGTTTATCATTTGTTGTTATTATTGAAAAATTTCAAAGATTTCAAAAATTTTCTGACTCCCAAAATTTACGAATTTTTTTGGCAGAGTCTCTTTTGTACGGAGGGATTTCAGCGATATCGCAGGATGCACAAAAACATATATACATCGGCCTCAGGCCGGAAATCACAATATATATCAATATATACAGTTCATATCTCCTATTTTGAATTTTTTGCATAAGCGTACCTTGTTTTAGCAATTTAAAGCAAGCGGCTTATTTAATCTAGCAAATTGCACAACCGAATCCAGCCATACGGCTTCCCTGAACCTTGTTTCCCAAGGGATTGACCAGGCAACTTAGTACTCGGCCAGAAAGGAGTGCTCGGCACAAAGTAGCGCTCGGCATCAGGAGAGCGTTCGGCCAAATTAGGTTGTTCGGCCTCCAGGACACGTTCGGCATCCAGGACACGTTCGGCATCCAGGACACGTTCGGCATCCAGGATACGTTCGGCATCGAATGCCGTTCGGCCAATTAAGATCGTTCGGCCAAAAAAGAAAGGTTGTTCGGCCTCCCACATGCGTTCGGCCAAGTACGTTCGGCGAGCCTAGATGGTTCGGCATTCTGGCTTGATTCAGCGAACCCCGATCGTTCGGCATTCATGCCCCATTCGACCTACATCTCTCATTCAACCTCCCGCCTCGCTCGGTCTAAAGATGGAAGACTCGGAATGGCTCGTTTGGCATAAGGAGGGAAGGCTCGGCATGTTTCGTTTGGTACAAGAAGGAAGACTCGGCATGCCTTGTCCGGCCTCCCTGGTTCGGCGTACAATACATAAACTACTTGGACCAAGTTATTCGGCCACCTGGCCCACCAGGGAAGTCCAACCCACTTTTATCTATAAATAGAGAGGCAGGGGCACAGAAAATGGGGAGAGATTTCAGAGAACACTGAGGAGACTGCCATTTTCAAGACTCATCCAAGACTTATTTCTTTTACTTTGCAATTGTATTCAAATACTTAGAAACAGATTGTATCTGTTATCAAGTTTAAAGTAAAGAAATAAAGATCAATTTCAAAGTGGACGTAGGCTATTACGCCGAACCACTATAAATCCGGTGTTCTTACTTTCTTTACTTTAATTTATGCACTCTCCTCTGTTTTAATTTTTTTTCTTCATTAATCTCTCTACACAATCTTTCTAAGGGTGTTGGTGACCAATTTTGTCGCTAACATTTTGGTGCTTTACTGAGAGACGAATTCTCAGGTTGTGAGGATCTACTTTGTAGCTACTGGATTGCATAAATCCCTCAAGAAGATCCGTAATTATCCATAAGGCATCTGTTGATTCTACTCAGAGTTGCAACCAACAACTCTACCATGGGAAGACCACAAACAAGATCGACCTCCCAAAATGTAGATGCCCGCGAAACCGCTAGTGTTCAACAACTTGGACCTAACGATCAACAAGAAATTCGAGGCACGAGGCCCTCCAGCCAAAACCAAGCGGAAGCTGTTTCACGAGCAGAATTGAATGACTTGATAAAAGAGCTTACGGAAAGCAGAAGGCAACTCGCTGAGCAAATGCAAGTTAATGCTGACCTCATGGCCCGACTTTCTCAACAGCAGCATCAGAATGCTGGAGGTAGCCCTGTCCCCTACTCTGAAGATGATAGCTCAACTTCAGCTGATGAACCTCCCAAGCGTAGACGCTGCAAGGATGAAGATGACCAAGCAGGTGCCACTGATCGCTCTACTAGAAATCAAGCCCATGGAGCGGAACCCAACCTTCCTCCTACCATACAAACCCCGGATTTGACAGCTATGGTCAGGCAGTTTATGAGAGAGAATCAAGGTTTGACTAATGAAGATTGGGGAATGTCTAAGAGTCATACTCCATTCACAGATACCATTCTACAGGCTGAATACCCAAGGAAGTTTAACATGCCCACCATACCCGCCTATGAAGGAAAAACTGACCCTAGACAACATGTAATGAGGTATGGATGGATGATGGATTCAGCAAGCGCCAACGACGCAACTAAGTGCAGGTGTTTTCCAATAACTCTGTCCGGAATTGCCACCATGTGGTTCACTCGACTTCCTCCACGGTCAATCTCAAACTTCGACGAATTAGCAAGTAAATTCATAGAACAATTCAGGATACACGCCACTCGACCCAAGGATGTGATGTCCTTATCAAGCGTGACCCAAGCTCCTGGAGAATCACTGAAAGTATACATGCAGAGATTTCATGTTGCCGCTACTGAAGTGAGCAATCCAAACGACCACGCGATTTTGATGGCAGTAATGCGTGGAGTGGATCCAGACTCTGAATTTGGGGATTGGTTGGTGGGAAAGCCACCAACTACGTTGGAACGTTTCTATTCGAAAGCCCACCAGTTCATAAGGAGGGAAGAAGCTCGGTGGATAAGGAAAGACAAGGCACCAGGGTCCGTTCAGGAGTCTGTAAAGGGCAACATCGCCATGAAAGCAACCGACGATAACCCTGGAAAGGCTCAGGCCAGCGTCCGAAATAAGCCCGGGCAGTCTAAGGGAACTGGAAGTGGAAATCCTGGAAAGAAGAAGGAAACGGGGAGATGGAAGTCAAGGATCCCAACCTACAACGAATACACTCCACTGAATGCGTCTCTTGAAAACATCTACTTATCGACTTGCAACACTTTTCAATACAGAAAACCACGCCCTAAGGAATCAACAGAGGAGCAAAAGCGGACTGGAAAGTATTGCCGCTTTCACGAGTTCTATGGGCACAATACAGACGAATGCAGGCATCTCCATGACGCTATTAAGAAATTGATTAGGCAGAAGAAGCTTCAGGAATTCGTCAAAGATACGCCAGAAGGAAGACAAGAGACTTCAGACCCCGGACGTGGCCCAGCTACACACCAACCAGAGCAACCTACTCGAACTGTGGGAGGTTGATTATTAACACAATTGCTGGTGGACCTCATCCTGCGGATAGAAATTGGCAGGAAATGGAGCGATATGCTAATTCCTTGAGACATACAGAGCATGAGTGTTGTTCAAATGTGGAGGATGGAACTCCCGCAAAGCAGCAACGCACGATGCACGACGATATTGTATTCAGGAATAGAGATGCGGATAAGGTGGAAGCTCCCACCATCGATCCATTGGTCATATCCGCAACCATCGGACCGGCATTCGTAAGGAGAATCCTAATTGATTGCGGAAGTTCCGTTAACATCATCTTCAAGAAAGCGTATGACCAAATGAAGCTGGAGACTAAGGATTTGAAACCGTCTAAAGCCCGAATCCATGGCTTTAACGGTGCAGCCACAGACGCAGTAGGATATGTGGAGTTACCAGTTGAACTGGGACAAGGTGAACGCAGGAGAGTGCGAATCCTACCATTCATAGTGCTGGATGTTGATTCACCATACAACGTGTTTTTGGGACGACCAGCCCTCGCAGATTTCAGGGCAGCCTTGGCCCCGTGGTATCTCACACTGAGATTCCCGACGGACAAAGGAGTTGGCGTAGTGCATGGCGACCAAGCAACCGGACGTGCATGTTACGTGGCTGAGCTGAGAGAGGCACATCGCAGAGAAAAGGGGAAGACTGCGGACAACATCGTCCGCATCCCGAATTCTGATGATTGACAATTAGCGCCCGAGCCCTGGCTCGGGCGACATTCTCGGATCGTTGGAGACATAGATCCGAGAGATGAAAAAGGGGAACCCAGGGAACCAGATGCAGAACCGGCCGAACTAACAATTGATATTCCAGTTAGCCACAGCGACCCGACACGAGTTCTTAAAATTGGGTCACAGCTCGATCCCCTAATGGCAGAGAATTTATCTGATTTCCTCCGAGCGAATCTTGATGTCTTCGCCTGGACACACTCTGATATGCGTGGGATTTCCCCTGCAATTGTGAGCCATATGTTGAATATAGACCGGAAACACATACCTGTGAAGCAAAAAAGGAGAGGCATGGACCCGAAAAGGTCTGCAGCTCTCAAAGAGGAGGTGGATAAACTCAAAGCCAATGGGTTCGTCCGCGACGCCCTCTATCCGGAATGGGTGTCCAACCCTGTGTTGGTAAAGAAAGCAAACGGGAAATGGAGAACCTGCGTTGACTATTCTGATTTAAACAAAGCATGCCCGAAGGATAGCTTCCCGCTACCACGAATTGATCAACTGGTCGATTCAACTGCAGGGCATGAGTTATTGTCATTTATGGATGCATATTCTGGATACAACCAAATTCCGATGCACATCCCAGACCAAGAACACACCAGCTTTGTCACAGATGTTGGGTTATACTGCTATGTAGTGATGCCTTCGGACTGAAGAACGCCGGAGCAACTTACCAGCGTCTGGTAAATCGGATGTTCAAAGATCAGATTGGAAAAACAATGGAGGTCTATGTGGATGACATGCTTGTGAAGTCACGGTAGTCAAACGACCACATTCGAGACTTGGCGGAGATGTTCGATATACTAAGGCACTATGGGATGAAGATTAATCCTTCAAAGTGTTCATTCGGCGTGGCATCAGGGAAGTTCTTGGGTTTCATTGTGAATGCACGAGGAATTGAAGTTAACCCGGAAAAGATCCAGGCCATCCAAGATATACAGGCACCTAGAACCATAAAACAGGTTCAGAGCTTGAGCGGAAAAGTAGCTGCGCTCAGTCGATTCATATACAGAGCCACAGATAAGTGTGTTCCTTTCTTCGATGTCATAAAGAAAGGAAAGAGAAACTTCGAATGGAAGACTGACTGCGAAGAAGCATTCCGAGCCCTGGTAAGACACTTGGAAAGTCCTCCAGTGTTATCAAAACCAGTAGACCACGAGACGTTGAACTTATATTTGGCTGTGTCTCAACACGCTATCAGTACAGCCCTAGTTCGCGAAGAAGACAAGGTTCAAAGGCCGGTGTACTATGTTAGTAAACGACTGACGGGGGCAGAAAAGAATTATCCAAAGATCGAGAAACTTGCCTATTGCCTGGTGATTGCATCACGCAAGCTTCGTCCCTACTTTCAGGCGCACTCAATCAGTGTTTACACTGACCAACCCTTGCGACAGGTACTCCAACGACCGAAAACTTCCGGTAGGATGCTAAAGTGGAACATCGAGTTAAGCCAGTTTGATATCACCTACCTGCCGCGAAGGACCATCCAAGGGCAAGCATTAGCTGACTTCGTTGCTGAGTTCACCATTCCGGATGAACCGAGTGAAAATCACAAAATAATCCCTCCTGTCCGATGGAAGATGTTCACTGACGGGGCATCTAACGACCGTTGGTCGGGAGCTGGGATAGTTCTGGTAACTCCTGAAAACCGATCGATTTGCTACGCTTTGAAGCTTGAATTTACAACGACAAATAACGAAGCCGAATACGAAGCACTGATTGCTGGCTTAAGACTTGCCAATGAACTAAGGGTAAAGTCCATCGAAATCTTCTGCGACTCACAGCTGGTGGTTTATCAGGTACGGGGAGACTACCAAGCGAAAGGACAGAGACTGGCTCCTTACCTTACTCGGGTCCGGGAGCTACTAGTAAACCTGGAATATTTTGACATTTCGCATGTCCCACGCGAACAGAACAGGGAGGCCGACTCGTTGGCAAAATTCGCGAGTACTGGCGATGCACAGCAGATGGGGTTGTTCCCTGTCGAGACTCTGCTTGCTCCAAGTATAGACATGATGGAGATAGATCTCGTCTTGGAGACGGAACTAGAAAGGGGATCATGGATGACCCCGATCAAACAATACTTGCTATACGGAGACTTACCTGAGAAAAGAAGCGAAAGACGCCAAGTCCTTCGTAAGGCTTCGCGTTATGTAATGCAAGACGAGATAATGTATCGGAGGGGATTCTCGACCCCCTTACTCCGGTGCGTGGCCCATGACGAGGTAAAACGGGTGTTGGAAGAAGTCCATGAGGGAGAATGTGGTGATCATACCGGGGGGCAAACTTTGGCGACGAAAATCCTCCGCTATGGATATTATTGGCCGACTGTAAATCGGGATGCTGCAGACTATGCGAGAAGATGCGACAAATGCCAGACATATGCAAAGATTCCAAGAGCTCCTTCAACGGGACTCACACAAATGGTTAGTCCCTGTCCATTTGCAATGTGGGGAATCGACCTAATTAGATCTCTGCCCATAGACAAAGGAGGCGCGAAATATGCAATAGTGGTAGTCGATTATTTCACCAAGTGGGCGGAAGCAGAGCCAATGGACACAATCACCACCAAGAAAGTCATTAATTTCGTTGTACGAAATATCATATGTCATTTTGGCCTCCCACGGACCATCATAACGGATAACGGAACTCAATTCGAAAGTAAGGAATTCAAAGAGTTCTGTCAGAAGTATGGCATTGAGAAAAGGTTCGCAGCAGTTGCTCACCCGAAGGCGAATGGGCAGGTAGAAGCCGTCAATAAAATCATCAAGTCCATATTGAAGAAGCGTTTGGAAAAGGCTAGAGGCAAGTGGGTGGATGAACTCCCAACAGCGCTTTGGGCCTATAGAACTACCCACAAGACCGCGACTGGCCACACACCATTCGCACCGGCGTACGGCACGGAAGCCGTCATACCCGTAGAACTTGAAGTTCCGTCACACCGGGTAACCTATTACGATCCTGCGTCAAACCAGGATCTCCTATTGGAATCATTAGACTTCATTGATGAGAAACGCGAAGAAGCTGATTTGAGAGCAGCCTCATACAGACACCGAGTCGCTAAATATTATAATGGAAGAGTCCAGCCAAGAACCTTTAGTGTGGGAGATCTCATTTTGAAACGAGTCTTTCCAACCCCTTCGCACATGAATCCCGCATGGGAAGGTCCATACGTCATCGAACGGAGGCTTGGAGAAGGAACTTTCAAGCTAACGACTGTCGATGGTGCGACACTCCCTCGAGCATGGAACAGCGAGCATTTGCGGCGTTATTACACTTAGTCTATTTCCTTTATGCGGTAGTTGCATTTATTTCCAGTATGCTTTCTTCTTGGCATGTAATAAGATAATCTAGCTTGTTTTCATCAATAAAGGCTTGAAGCCATCTTTTCCATGAATGACCAATGTCTCTTCATATGATATTCCTATGACGCGCAATTAAAGATTATGATATCCTGGCTAGCGTACGAACGCTTATAATAAATGACAAAAAAATCTCCAAGTCCCCAGAGTGCGGACTGGAGTACTCTAAGTCCCCAGAGTGCGGACTCTAGTATGAACGACAAAAAATCTGCAAGTCCCCGGAGTGCGGACTGGAGTATTCTAAGTCCCCGGAGTGCGGACTCGAGTATAAACGATTCAAAATCTCCAAGTCCCCGGAGTGCGGACTGGAGTACTCTAAGTCCCCGGAGTGCGGACTCTAGTATGAACAACAAAAAATCTCCAAGTCCCCGGAGTGCGGACTGGAGTACTTTAAGTCCCCGGAGTGCGGACTCGAATATAAACGATTCAAAATCTCCAAGTCCCCGGAGTGCGGACTGGAGTACTCTAAGTCCCCGGAGTGCGGACTCGAGTATAAACAACAAAAAATCTCCAAGTCCCCGGAGTGCGGACTGGAGTACTCTAAGTCCCCGGAGTGCGGACTCGAGTATAAACGACAAAAAATCTCCAAGTCCCCGGAGTGCGGACTGGAGTACTCTAAGTCCTCGGAGTGCGGGCTCGAGTATAAACGACAAAAAATCTCCAAGTCCCCGGAGTGCGGACTGGAGTACTCTAAGTCCCCGGAGTGCGGACTCGAGTATAAACGATTCAAAATCTCCAAGTCCCCGGAGTGCGGACTGGACTACTCTAAGTCCCCGGAGTGCGGACTCGAGTATAAATGACAAAAAATCTCCAAGTCCCCGGAGTGCGGACTGGAGTACTCTAAGTCCCCGGAGTGCGGACTCGAGTATAAACGACAAAAAATCTCCAAGTCCCCGGAGTGCGGACTGGAGTACTCTAAGTCCCCGGAGTGCGGGCTCGAGTATAAACGACAAAAAATCTCCATGTCCCCGGAGTGCGGACTGGAGTACTCTAAGTCCCCGGAGTGCGGGCTCGAGTATAAAAGATCCAAAATCCCCGAGTCCCCAGAGCGCGGACTCGAATACAAATGACTCGAAATCTCCAAGTCCCCGGAGCACGGACTGGAGTACTCGAAGTCCGGTATATAGACTTAATTACAAGCAGTTCAGACCTCCGAGTTCCTTGAATAGGAACTACGACGCAAATGACTTGGATATGTCAAGTCCCCAACATACGGGCTATGAAATATTCTAAGTGCTTGAAGCACCAAGTGGAGGTTGATCAAATCCAGGGAAGCTCCCAAGCCATGTAAAGACGAACCAAGAAGTCTAAGTTACCCATAACAATTCAGATTTCAATCACAACCATAAAAGAAACTGAATAATAAAAGTCTTTTGAGAAGACAAAAGTGAAGATCAAATTTTATTCGCAAAAAGCTTATTTACACAGTCTACAAAAATTAGTACATGACTCAAACTAGTTCTCGTTGAACGGGGACGACGGTCATTTCTTGTGTTTCTTTGACTTATTCCCGGATGGTTCCTTCCTAGAGCGCTTACTCTTGGAATCCTTCCTTGACGGAGGGGTGACGACCGAAGACGTAGGAGGAACATCCATGGGCTGGGACTTGCTAGGAAGAATGACCTTCAATGGTTTGTTCAGAGGACCGTCCAGGTCCACTTCACGCGGCTCGACCTTGACTGAGGTCGTATCTCTTTTCTCTTTCTCGAGCCGTTCCTTCATGCTCAAGTCGGATGTGTGCTCAGAGGCGCTTGTGGTTTCTACTTTGAAACTCTCCGAGGAAGAGTCAGATTTGCCTTCATCCAGCGCCCCGATTACTTAAGCATCTGGACCAGGATCTCCGCCGACTTGAGTAGCCTCGCTCGCCTTTATCTCCACCTCCTTGGTGGCATCGCTCCTCGGAGTAGGCTCGGGGTCCGAACATCCTGCACAGAAGACACGAAAATAAACAAGTGTTAGTACACAACAACTTCTGAGGGAACGAGAAAGATCTTTGTGAAGCCCAGAGGTTACTCACCAGATGCCCGTGGGTTCTCAGTCGCCAGGGGTGTCCCGCCCTCCGGGATGGGAGATAAAACATGAACGCCAAGCCCGGGAGCTTCCGGGTCATAACCAACGTGCTGCTCGAAGGGGTCAAGTGTCGACCGACTGGCCGGTTGGGTAGGCACGTGAACTGGGGGCACAACGCCGGAAGGGTCCGTAGCCACCTCTTTCCCTTTCCTGGAGGGAGAACCTTTGTTGTAGAGGGCTTTAGCCGCCGATAAATCTGAAGGCTCTTTCCCCCTCAGGAATTCTTTTATCAATGCTTCTTCGTCGACCTCATCGGCGCCGCTCTCAACCTTCCTGATCTGAATCAGGGTCCCCCATGCCTCGGCCAATGACTCAAGGTAGCCATCGCCCAGAAAAGTTAGATCTCGACGCATGAGAACTCGGGCATTGAACTCAGTGATGAGCGGGTCGAATTCGGTCTTTATCTCCTCCTTGCCTTCTTCCCTGGCCGCCTCGAGGCGAGAGTCGATGTCGACAGTTGCTGCCCTTTTACCTTCCTCACGGGCCTCATTCCTCAGTGCCTCGATTTTGGAGAGATCGTCTTCAAGTTTCCCCTTTAAGAGCCGAGTGGCGACGATCTCATCACAATAGTGTTGTGCCTCAACCTGGGCGGCCACTTTCTCTTCCTTCTCCTTATTGAGTTGCTCCTCGAGCTCCTTAACTCGCCTATTAAGCACATCTCGCTCCTTCTGAACGGAGTCTTTCTCCAAAGCTAATGCCCCACACCGTTGAACCGCTTCATCGAGCTCTTTCTTATGAGTCAATTCAAGGCGGGAAACAGCCTCGGCGGTGTCCTTAGCGCTCTGATGAGTAGCTTCAAGCTCGGACTTATAGGCGGGAATTTCTTCATCCTGGGCCTTAATGATATCCCTGTCATGAATAGCTTCAAGCTTTAGGCGGCCAATTTCGTGCTGGCGCTCCGTAGAGACTTCAGAAAGTTTCTCAGCCAGATGGACGAACGCATCATGTTGCACGTAGACGTCATTGGTACATGCGATAGCATTTTGTTTGACATCTCCGGGAATAGGATGAATCGCCGGAAGGAACTTTAACCCATCAAAACAAATCTTCTGAAACTTAGCCTTAAGTTCGTTCAATCTCTCCGACACTGTCGGGTCTGTTACGGGAGCGGGAGGAGACGGCTTTGAAAGTTTGCCCTTCCTATGAGAATTTCGGGAGTGCCGGGTAGAAGAAGAGTCAGAGTGTTGGTCCCGGGGAGCATCAGAATGCGACCTCTTATGGCCACGTTTTTCTTTGCTTTGCTCCTGATAAGAAGAGGTCTCCTGGCGGTGCTCGGGCTGATAATAAGTTTTCTTCCGGGATGACGAGTCCTGGGCATGATAATCTCGGTCGCTGTCACTGTCTCGGCGCTTCCCGAGGCCCGAGTCCCGACCAGACTGGCGTAAAGTCGACGAACCGCGAAGGCGGTCGTATCCGTGAGAGCGCCCCATGTCACCTGCAATCAAACAAAAGCGAATTAGCGAAAGAGCAGAATGATGAAAGAAAAGTAGGTGCAAAGTGAAATGCATGTGTCTGTGTGTGTCCTAGCGCTACCCCCCGACGGACCAGTGGCTTTGCTAACGGGAGTCTTTTCCCCTTGGATCGGGGCCGGGACGCCCGGATCGCCCCTGACAGGCGAGCGAAACTTAAACAGCTCCGGGTCATTGAAATCATAGTTGAGCAAGTCGTCGGGAATGGAGAGGTTCGATAAGCCCTTAAGAGAACTTTCAACGCGCTGTGAAGAAGCCTCTCTCTCTGGCTGAAGAGGCGTAACTTTGGAAGTCCCACCAACTTTCTCCTTCCTCGACTTGCACGCCAGCTTCTTTTTCCCTTTCGAAGGGGAAGATGACGTTTCAATATCATGAACTTCGGCTGCAGAGGCTAAATCCTCACCTTGCTTTTCAGGTGGCTCGCTTGGAATTTCCCCGTCTTCTGGAGCTTCAAGAGAAGGGCGAACGGATGATTCAGGCAGTTGTTTCCCTCTGACGTGTACGGGCTTGGGAAGCGAGGCGCCCTCTGGAAGACTAACCCGGCGGCCAGGGGCTAGCAAACCAAACTTTGATAATGACTCATTGGAAATGAGGGCTCGGATATCTCGCTCTTCAGCAGGAAGAGCTCTAATGGCGTCGACAGCATCGGAGTACCCCCGGTCCTCGGGACGTGGGACGAGATCTGAAAAAATAGAACAATGAGTTAGGAGAAGTTCAACCTCAATCGGGAACGGACATCAACTCAGAGAAAGGACTTACTTCCTTCAACCCACCGTCTCGCAAAGCCTTGGGGGCAGCACACGTAAAACCACTCCTATTTGTACAGGGCGAATTTGCTACTCCACGCGCTAGTGAAAAGTTGGCACTTCCGATGTGGCTCAAGAAACATGTAAGAGGGCTTTCTCCCCGTTTCTTGGTCATATAGATGTACCTTATATCGCCGGGAGTTGGAGGCCTGGAGAAGACAGCCATGAAAAGCATGTACGTGCCATAAATGAAAGCGTGACCATTTGTATGAAGTTGAGACGGGGCAACGTCCAGATACTGCAGCACGTCACGAAGGAATAGATTGAAAGGTGGCATGCTACCAACCCAGCACATGAACTTGCTACACGCCGTATATCCCGCTGGGGGCAGATGTGGGCGGTCATGCCCCGACGGAACGAGCACGTCAGCAAACAGAATGCCATGAATAGAACATATCCGCTTAAGAGCGGCCTCAGTGACTCTCGAAGCCTGTGAGTCAACTGGGTCATCCAGTAAAATCGACGATTCCAAAGTATCGGGAGCCCAGTCATGAGCGGGAGAAACTGACGGGTCAGTTGTGTCGGGAGCCGTTCGCTTAGAAGACGGCCCAGGTTTGTCGGAAAGTGTAGCAGAACTGGATCTTTTGGACATCTTGAATAAATAGCAGACCCAACCAAGCACCTGTGTGAACTATACTCAAAAAATGATCGACGTTAGAATTAACTACGCAGATAACCCCCCCCCCCCCCCCCGTGTGGTGTCTGAACTAGTGCAATCAATCGTGCATAAGCATTTAATATAACGTCAAGCCTAAAAACATCGCTTCCGAAAACCGTCATCGCTGACCGTCTCTGAAAGCCTTCTGAATAACGACTGCAGTAAGACACTAGAGGTAATTATCCGATTATGCCAAGTAAAGACCAGTTATGAAATTAGGCAAGGAGAGTATGTTCGGCATTTATATATGTCCGGCATTTATTTGTGCTCGGCACTTAATTACGCTCGACATGCTAACTATGTTCGACATGAAGATAGGTCCGGTATTTATGTATGTTCGGCATGATAGTTTGTTCGGCATTCACTTGGGTTCGGCATTTAGGTCTGTTCGGCACCTAGTTATGGTCGGCATGTTAAGTATGTTCGGCATTTATGATTGGTTCGGCATCTACGTTTGTCCGGCCTAAGCCATGTTCGGCATTTATGATTGGTTCGGCATCTATGTTTGTCCGGCCTAAGCTATGTTCGGCAGTTATTTTTGGCTCGGCATCTATGTTTGTCCGGCCTAAGTTATGTTCGGCAGTTATGTTTGGTTCGGCATGGTCAGTTTGGCATCTATGTTTGTTCGGCTTAAGTCATGTTCGGCTGGTAGAGTATGTTCGACACTTATGTATTGTTCGACTAGTATCGCTCGGCACGATTGGTTCGACATTTATGGTTGTCCGGCATTGCCATGGTTCGGTACTGTCCGTTCGGCCAAATTGACGTTCGGCAAAGCAATCATTCGGCCAAACTCCCTTTCGGTCGAAACAACACTCAGCATCCTCCAACCCTCGACACTCCTCCCATATTCCTTCTTCCACCTGGTTCGGCGCGGGAAAATTATGCCGAACTACAACGTCTCTCCCAAACAACACAAACCTTATGAGGTGATCATCCCTCACCACTCCACCCTGCCTCAAGTTGCTCGGCCATGGGAATATCCAAATCAAGGTTTGGATCATCCACCCGCATAGCCTATACAACCTCCATTCTAGCCTAAGCCAATTGTTCGAAACTTATCTGGGAAAGAAGTTGGATGAAGGGATTTTACCTAATTCGTGGATCGAACGATAGAAAGGGCTGAGAAGTACGAAGAATCAAATGGCAGGGGTATTTCAAAATTGCAGTGGTGGAAGCAAAGTAAAGAAAAGAGGAGGAAGAAGAAGGAGAAGAGGTCGGGTTTTATAAAGGAAAAGAGGAAGTTGAAGAGTTTCTGACCGGCTCTACCGGTCAAAATGCTACCGGCACTTGCCTCGTTCGGCTCGATCATTCGGCATACAAAGTCACTCGGGGTAACGCATCGTTCGGCCTTCCCTGCTGCGTTCGGCCAAGGGAGCCTTATGACCCTCAAGGGTGACAACCAAGGTTTAATCAAAGTGCATCACGTTCGGTCACGTAATACACTTTGGGGGGTAAGTGTTTCCCAAGGGATTGACCAGGCAACTTAGTACTCGGCCAGAAAGTTCGGCATCCAGGATACGTTCGGCATCGAATGCCGTTCGGCCAATTAAGATCGTTCGGCCAAAAAAGAAAGGTTGTTCGGCCTCCCACATGCGTTCGGCCAAGTACGTTCGGCGAGCCTAGATGGTTCGGCATTCTGGCTTGATTCAGCGAACCCCGATCGTTCGGCATTCATGCCCCATTCGACCTACATCTCTCATTCAACCTCCCGCCTCACTCGGTCTAAAGAGGGAAGACTCGGCATGGCTTGTTCGGCATAAGGAGGGAAGGCTCGGCATGTTTCGTTCGGTACAAGAAGGAAGACTCGGCATGCCTTGTCCGGCCTCCCTGGTTCGGCGTACAGTACATAAACTACTTGGACCAAGTTATTCGGCCACCTGGCCCACCAGGGAAGTCCAACACACTTTTGTCTATAAATAGAGAGGCAGGGGCACAGAAAACAGGGAGAGATTTCAGAGAACACTGAGGAGACTCTGCCATTTTCAAGACTCATCCAAGACTTATTTCTTTTACTTTGCAATTGTATTCAAATACTTAGAAACAGATTGTATCTGTTATCAAGTTTAAAGTAAAGAAATAAAGATCAATTTCAAAGTGGACGTAGGCTATTACGCCGAACCACTATAAATCCGGTGTTCTTACTTTCTGCACTTTAATTTATGCACTCTCCTCTGTTTTAATTTGTTTTCTTCATTAATCTCTCTACACAATCTTTCTAAGGGTGTTGGTGACCAATTTTGGCGCTAACAAACCTGTACTAACTCAACTTAAATATGTAAGTGACAATTATAGGAAGTTTATAGTATTTCACTTATATATTTAGATAGCTAAACATGAATTCTATAAGCAACACATCTTATATACCTCCATAAGCACATATGAAATGTTTGACACTTATTTTAAAGACTTCCAATCAATATTCAAACCATTTTATCCAATTCCAATAGTTTACAATTCATTTCTTTACATTTTACTTCATTTGCAACCCTTTAATTTTGTTCTATTCAGTTGAATTTTATTTACCACTCAAATTATTTCTATTTCAACTCAATTTTGTTTAACTTGAGTTCATTGCCAGCTCCATTTATTTAAATTAAATTAGTATATTTCATTAAATCAATATGAATTCTAATTTACATTCAATAATTTATTTCTGAGTTCCTTTCATTTTATAACGAGGCCATTTCCAATTTATCTCTACTTGGATTTTTATTTGCAATACAAATAATTTTTATGTTAATTCAATTCTATTCAACTTCAATTTCAAATCTAATCCACTTACAATCTCAAGTTGAATTTCTATTAATAACTCAAGCTTCACTTTCAAATTTTATCATTTATTCACAGTTCAATTTTTAATTAACCAATTCAAGTTCCATTTCCATATTCCGTTAATTAATCAAGTAGTCTAAGGATTTGATTTTTATTTCAAAAATCACTCTAACCGTTTTATTATTTAAGTTCTGGATTTTTATTCACTTCCCAAAATTCAAATCAATTTATTTTGGGCTTATTTATTCCACTACTATTTTATAAGTCACAAACTTATTTATTTTCATACTTCATATATTTACAATCAATCCCATTCACATTTTACTTCTTTTTTTAACTTGGCATTATAACTTTTACTTAGAATCATACATTTTATTTAGCCAAGTATATTTTTATTATTCCATTAACATTTTAAACAAGATTCCAGAGTATAAACAATTTTACAAAATCTCAAAATCACTTTTGAAATCAACTACATCCAAAATCCTTTTCAATTTCCAAAACCAAACCCAGTTTTGCATTTAAACATCAACCCACACATCCAGGTAGCAATTTCTCTTTTGGAAACTCGAAAATGAACACCGATGACGTCGCGATCATCATCAGAATTATTTTCCAGCGACCGTAGAGAGTTTAGTGCTTTTATCTCTTTAAAAACATTTCAAATATTTTTAATTTCCAAACCTCTCCATATTCAATTCCAATTCAAAAATATTCCCGAAATAATACAATTATTATTTCTCCAAAACTTTTGAAAACCACTTTCAAATTCTAAGGGTTTTAAACCTTTCCTAAAATTCCAAATTTGAAATCCATTCCGATTTATTTTCAAATATTTCTCTGGAATACTATTCCCAATTAATCACATTTGTATATGAAGTTTATTTCAATTTATAATTTACATTTATAATCTATATTTCAAATTCCATTTTGTTATATAAATTTATCCTTCAACTTGGTTATAAGTTTTTCAATTTCTTATTCAATTCCTACACAATAATGAGAGTAATTTATTATTATCATTTTCTAACAAACAAGCATCGAAATATATAACTATAACAATTTACGGAAAAATTATCCCTTTTATATATAAAATAATTTTGGGTAAAATTATTTCATTTACCCTATTTAAAACAATATTGTGCCGAATTGTCCTATTCAAGCGTTTAGAGATTCCTATCAATAACGTAAATTACTCGTATTGACCAGAATCCATAAACTTCTCAATAAATCAATCAACACAATATAAAACCATTTTATATTCACTAACAAATACGCGCTCATATCTATTATCACACTCAAACTCATTCTAGAGTACTATCGACTCTATTTAAATGAGTAATTCCCACCAGAGCCAAGGTTATCTCTAGCCTAAGCTCTGATACTAAGTGTAACAGCCCGCAAATCCGTACCCCTTGAGTCAACACTATTCTACAATAATCAACTCAAGTTGCACAGGAATACGAACCATTTGGGTTAAAGAAGAAGAGGTAGAAGGTCAGAAAACAGAAAATAACATCAGAATCTAACCATCGCAGCGGAATAAAATATAATAGATTATAAATTATCTTTACTCAAATCAAATATCTATGTTTACATATTACATCATCAGAATACATCAATCACAACTCAACATCAATATCATACAATGGATACACAACAACTCAACACAGCGGAATATATATATAAACAAGTACGGAAGTACGTATCGTCATCCAGCTCGTCTCCTAAGCTCCACAGTATCATATCCTGTATCCTATAATACTCGGTCTGACCCGAGCATTACAGTTAAATAATACCCGAGTCAGTCTGGAATACCATCGTGAGAAAATCACACCCACTTGATTATTAAAGTTTCAAAAATCCGTTGAAAACAAAAGCATCTCGTAAGACCACGCCACAAATAAACATGTCGGGTTTTTACCTTACGATAGCTAAAACAAATTTATAGAAATCCTCTGATATTATAATAGGGTCTATATACAAATACTTATAAAATAGTCGAAATTGTTACATTCATTAAATTCCAGCTACTAGCCACAGAGTGGGTAATACAAAAAAAACTCGTACAAGGCTCGCAGGGAGAATGGATTTCCAACTAATGACTAGGCATTGGGGTACCACCTGACACAGTACGGGGCCTAGATCATCGTACCAAGGAGTACGCCCGCTCCCCTGCAACACAAGGCCGGGACTACCCCTTACTGGATAATCCCGAGTGAGATCACCCCGCGGTTGGGATCGGCAACCGCCCACTAAGCCGAAATAAAAAGGGACATCTAGACTGGAATGACCTCACCCTGCTTGGGTGCCACCCACCTAGCCTTGCTGCATAACCCCTGATTTTCAGTCATTCCCATTTGATGAGGCTTGAGGCTAAGCGTTACCTTTATAGAGTATATCCCTTAGAATGCCCATCGTCCACCTGATGATGTTTCGCAAGCATTCATCCATACAAGTCCGTTCCGGGTTCGAACGGAACCGAAGGCACTACACCTACTACATCCACTTTGGAAATATCCTCAGGATTAGTAGCGACTAGCCCTTGCACTTCACTGCTCCATCTTCGAATCCAAAATCGTTTACACGAAACGTACAAACCGGATCGAAGTGGTTTTCGAGAAATTAATCTCGATCCCGGTCTCATTGAAACGACTAACGCATTGGCCAATATTAATAGTCGGTTATTTAACTATCAATTAATAGGTATAAAACATCCATCCACCAATAAATAATTTCCTAAATTATTTATTTATCTCTAAAATATCTTTCCAAGATATATTTTCACTTTCAAATCTTTTTGAAAATAGTTTCAAAACTATCTTCATTTTTCTCAGAATAAATTCCGAGTATTTTCATTCCCACTGGAATCACCAAACACAAAACTAGATTTTTCTAAGTTAATTTAAAACACTTTACTTTTAAAAATATACTTTAAAACATTCAGGTTAAAATTTCTTTATTAATTTGTTAAAAACACATACTATATGAATATTTGAAAATAAGGTTACTTAATAAAATATAAAACTAGATTTCTACTTTTAAAAACAAAATACTAAGTTACTTCTTAATAATTACTGCTAAAATAGATTAAAAGAAAATACTTACTTTAGACTTTAAATATTAGAAATAATAAATTCTACAAATTTGCTTCTTTAAAAACAACTTTATAACATTTAATTTATATTTAAAATTTTACTTTTAAAAAAAATGTACTTGGCTATCCAGAGAAAATTCCAACTTCAATTCCTTAAATAAATTTCTCAAATTGATTTCCAATTTATTTTATTTGAAATAAATCTCTTTAGTTACCTAATTCATTTCAAAATTCATTAAGCATGGACTTAATTATTGTTGTTGTTGTTATTATTATTTTCCATTTGATTTTAAAGCTTTTAACTGAAATATACAAATTCCAGATTTTTCCCAACTTTTTCCCTTATTCTTTCAAAAATTTAAATCTTAGCTTTTAAATAAATGGTTTGTTCTTTTTAAAATAACACTGAATATTAACATTCATTAACTCTCAGTTAATTCAAATTTCCCTTTCCATATCTAAGATTTGTTTATTAGAATTTTTAAAGTCACCTTATTGCTTTTTCAATTTCATTCTTTAAAGTTATTCTATAATTATTTTACTTACAATCCACTTCTTTTATTTTCTTTCCCAAATTCAATTTATATATTTTTATGGTAACTCATTATACCCAATTATATCCAATCAAATCATATCATTCAGTATTCCAATATATTCAACATTGAATATCAAGTAATCACAACAGAGAATATTAAATAATAAATGTTGAGGGGTCCAGTTGGATCCCCCCAACCTATTTTCCCTGCATCCACAGACGTTAGCTCAATATAATATTCCAATTCCAAATATCATACTATATCATATCAATCAATTCAACCATTCAAAAAAATTATTTAAATTTAATCATTTAAATTTAAATTAACTGAGTGAGATTAACTTACCTTTGATTCCTGTTTGGCAACCCATTTCCATTTTGACTATTACTTCCCAATTTTGTACCTAGTATAAATATTTATATGTTTTATTAATATTCGAGATAACCTACCAATAACTTACCCATAAATAAATCAATTTGGCCAATATTTTAATTTAACTGTTCATTTGGTTTTAACCGAATAAATTCTAATTTCAACCAATTCTTTTAAATAAATTATTTTTAGGAACGAATATAAATTAAATAACTTAATTAAACAAGTTAATCACTATAATTCCTCCATATCTAAAACTCCATGTATAACCGTTTTATTTTCTTCTTCTTTTTATTTTTTTTTCTTTTCTCTCTCCAAATTTTCCTATATACAACTTCCTGCCCCAATTACTTTCCCTTCCAGTAGACAACAAAATAACTTCTACAGATTAAAAATCTGTTTTATAAAAACCCTACTGTTATACTATTATTATCTTTCCTGTAATTAAAAATTCTATCTCTAAAAATTTTTCTACTGCATTGTATAAGCATTCATCTATCTAATTAAATTAATAGTAAAACAAATGTACCTAACTGCTGCGTTCGAACATCCACCGCCAACTACAGCAACATTCTTTCCCAACCACCTACTTACTTCACTACATATAACCAACCCCACTACCTTACTGTCAACTGCAACCTTCTAGCAGCACCACTGCTTCATACAACATCTACAACCCAGCAACTTCCAACTTCTTAACCAACCATTGTCTGGCCATCACTATACTACAACATTCCACTGCCAACAACCTTGCTCCATCATCACAAACCACTGAACACCCCAACTCGATGCCCTAGTTCTTGACCTCGCGCCCTCCATCGCCCACCTTGAACACAGAAATCGAGACGCGACCCAGCCCTATGTGAATCGCAACTCCTATCTCCTCCGCAATAACTCGTAAGCGAGTTTGAACGTGAGGAAATCACGATCTCCCCTCCTTCGAGTGATTCGAAACAGGCGCGCCCTCATTTATTTCGCTTAGGCCGATCGAACGAGGGTTTCGAACAGCCTCTTTTTTTTCCTCTGCCATTTTTGATTCGAGAATGTTTAAAGGGAAAAGGAGGTGAATTGCTTTTGAACGAAAACATTACAGTTTCTTAAGGCAGGAGGGGACAGGGAGACACGATGGGATGGTAGCGTGCTACAACCAGCCTGCTACAGTGACCCCGAAATGAAAACTTTAAAAAAAATTCTGATGTGAAATTATTTCGGCTGCGATTTGAAGAGTATATTATTTAAATTCAAATCATTTTCACTAAAATTTTCAATGCGTTTATATATCGTACGCTCATTCAACAACTCCAATCACTACGAAATGTGAAACCCGATAATAGTACAATATTGCGGATCCAATGAAACTGGTTTCGTCAAATTCCAAGACTGTGCCTTGGAAGGCTATTTTAAAATTCAATTTAAACTATAAAATTTTAAAACTGAACAAAACATATTCAAATTTGATTCTATCACTTTTATTATCTTTATTTTTATCAATATAAATTTTACAAGCCTTCAGATTATTTTTATCAGGCTTAAAATTCCAGATTCAATAAATTTAAATTCAACAATTACTTGTCCAATAAATACTGATATTTGACATCCAAATTAAAAATTAACCTTTGAATATTTAAAATAAATTAAATATTCCAATTTCAAATATACAAAAATTATGGGTCGTCACAATTGGCCTTTGTAACGGCACTTGAATTTGTTTTCAAAATAAGCGCTCATTATTCGGTTAGGCCGGGAGAGGACTTTGTGTCATAAAACCCATTCTGAATAATGGTACGATGAAATGGAATTGCATTTAAAGATGGTGTTAAAGAACGGGTATTTTTCAAAATGAAAGAATTACCTTTCGATTGCCTCTGCACTGAGTTGCTCCGGTATAGAGATTATATTACCCTTTGTAATGGGGAGTCCGGACGTGATTAGTGAATATCCGGATTTGCAAGGTCTTCTTTCCTTAATTGGAGGAAGTGCCTTGGGTTCCGTTCGAACCTGGAACGGACTTGTATGGATGTATGTCTGACATTACACTTTGAGATATAAAGCTGGTTTCTATCAAATACATTTCTGTTGATGGTGGAGAATTTATTCTCTTAGCTTAACACCCTTCTTTGATATGTACGAGCTCAGAGGTTATGTAGTTGATGGTTACTAGTGATATATTCCCAATTTGGTAATATGGCATGCTAAGTGTTGTTGATCATTTGTTGATCGAAGCATGAATTTTGTGAAAAGTGTAGCTTTATGGATGAGACTACGTCCAACCTCACACTCGGAAATGGTCGAAAGAGGAAGGATGCAGCAAGGTTATGAGGGTCGCGCCCCTCAGGGTATGTACATCTCCTTCTAAATTAAAAGTGGTATCTGGTATGGAGTCTAGATATTTAACTTATGTGGAGTAAAAAGTGGTTTTCTGGTATGGAGCCCAAATTACTTACTTAGTGGTTGTTGGTTAAGAGGCGCCTCGGGTAAAGGTCGGTCTATACCGGGAGGTGGCATACTCATGACAGTTAGTTACCAAGTTATAGAGGTAACCCGGCCTTACGTTGGAAGAGATCCGGTTAGGTTCTCGAGGCGTCCCTCTAGAGGTGTTCCTATTCGGTGTATGAAGTTCCTTAGCCTGACCATTTGTTGGAAATCCAAACAAAACAATACGTGCCATGTACTATTTTAGTTGTATAACCTGTCATTTACTTATGGTGGTGACCTGTCATTTAGTTGGTAGCTATAGTAGGTACACCATAATGGTGGTATGCTGGCTAAGATTTATATTATACTTTCGAAATGTCTTCTACATTATGCATTAATAATAATATCAAAAGGACTTTGCGTGTCAAGCATGTTTGACTATCATAAGGAGAAATCTCCTCCCATTATGCACTTGCATTGTGTGTGTGGCGGAAGGCCTTATGGTAGTTTCATTTTCCAAAAGCATAGAGGATTTCTTTTTACTTCCTTTTATGCAAATAACTGTTTTAAAATATCACACCAGTTCCATGACTGACCTGGAGTATATTGTTCCCTTTCTAAACTCCGGGTGCCCATAATTTTCCACATGGGCAGCCTATAGTCAGGGTATCAGTTTTTCTGGAGCGAAGATAGAAAATATATGTTGTGGAGGTTAGGAGCAAGCGGGATGGCGAGGTGTATCACTTATATTATGTAGTATCAGCTGCATATGCGTTGTTGTAAGGTCAATTTCCATGTGGATAAGTTATAATGAATATCAAGTGTTGTGTTTTGTTGTTGTTATACTCTGATGATGTAATGTATAACTGATATAGATTTTTTGTTTAAATAATATTCATTTATCTATTATATATTGTTCCACTGCGAATGTGAGATTCTGTTATTGTTTCTGTTTCTTCTTCTATCTTCTTCTTCTTTAACCCTAATGGTTCGGTTTTTCGCCATTCGATTGTTTGGCACTTGATACAGTGGACGTGTTGATGTCGACTTTCAAAAGTTGAAAAATTGGATCGTTACAATGTGGATCAGAGCAATTGGTTAAGCGATAACCTTGGCTCTGGTGGGGATTACTCATTAGAGATAGAGTCAGTAGTACTCTAGAATGAGTTTGAGTGTATTAATAGACATGAGCGCGTATTTATCAGTGAATATAAAAAAATGTATATTGTGTTGGTTGATTTGTTGAGTGCTATATGGATTCTGGTCAATACGAATAATTAATGCTATTGATAAGGATCTCTAAACACTCGTACAGAACAATTCGACACAATATTGTTTCAAAATAGGGTAAATGAAATAATTTTACCCAAACTATTTTCGTATATAAAAGAAAATAATTTTTTGTAAATTATTATAGTATATGATTGCTTGATTGTTAGGAAGTGATAATATTAATTTATTATCATTATTATTGAATAAGAAATTAAAATCAAAGCTAAGAAATAAAATTTATATACAAATGGGATTTGTAACTGCAAATTTTAAATGTGATTTATAATTTGAAGTAGTATGCCAGAGAATATTTGAGAATATTTTTGAAAGGATTTGAAATTTGGAATTTTAGTGAAAAGTTTAAATTCTCTTGAATTTTGATATGATTTTAAAACGTTTTGGAAAAAATAATGATGATACTACTTGGGGAAAATATTTTGAATTGGAGTTGAAAACTGGTGGAATTTAGATTTTTAAAATATTTGGAAATGTTTTAAAGGGATAAAAGCACTAAACTCTTTTCAGTCGCTGGAAAATAACTTCGGTGATGACTACGGCATCATCGATGTTCATTTTCGAGTTTCCAAGAAACGAATTGCTGCCAAATTATTTTAAATGGAAGTTGTTTGCAAAACTGAGTTTGGTTTTGGAAATTCAAAGATTATTTGAATTGATTTCATAAAAATGTTTTTTAATGATGGAAAGACTCTGGAATCCTATTTATATTATTTACAGAATATAATTGAGTTTGGCAACTTATAAATTTGAAATTATTAGAATAAAATCTAACTTGAAGAAAAGTAAAATTAGAATAGTGTGAAATGTAAATAAGTTAAAAAAAACTTTTCGAAGCTTAAATTAGGATTGAAACTAAATATATGGATTGAGTAAAATTAAGCGAAATGGAAAATTTGTCAAGTTCGATCAAGTGAAGCAAAGTATTGAAATAAAATTAGTAAGTGAAACTAATTGAAGGAATGACAAATTAAATATGGTTTCAAATGAATTGAATTCAATATTTATAAGTTAAAGGTAAACTGAATTCATACGAAATTTGAAATCTAGTTTAATTATAAGTAGATATAAACCAAAGTGGTGAATTGAAAATAATATAAGAAGTACATAGAATATTTGCATGGAACTTAAGAAATGAATGGTGTAATTCTTAAATAAATTTGATATTGGAAATATACGAAGTTAATAATTCAGTGAAGATTAAAGTGGAAATTGTGAAATGGTGATTGTGAATAAGTGGATAGAAAATCAAAATAAATGTGAATAAAAAAATGAGAATTGATATAACCAATAATAAATTGGAATTAATACGTAGGATGTATGTATATTATTTTCGCATAATGATTTAATCCACAATTCGAGCATAAAATTTCGAGATAGTTATATCGATCCGAGTTGGGATTTTTCACTCGATTTTCGACGGCGAACCTTGGATATGGATTTTCAATTGATTCTGGAAATTCTCTATCATATTTACGGCTAAGCAAGGAGAATGACAGTTTCTGATCAAAAAACCAGATCTGAGTCCGCACTAGAAGTCGAGTGGACGATACTAGTTCGGAGCTGAAATTGTGTGATCGAGTGAGCGATCAGATTTGGTATTGCATACGAATGATGTATGTATATCGTACGGTCTTGAATGAAATAACAATTGAAACTTTTGTAAAGAAATGTACAAATGATTTTGAATGTTGTAATTGGGCATTATTGCTAAGTAGGATATACAGATGTTATAAAGGAAAAAAGGAATTGGATTTGTGATTTAGAAGATAAATGAAATTGCTCGACAGAAAGGTATGTATTTAAATTTCTATATGAAATTTGATGATTTTCTTGTCTAGCCACTTGGCCTTTTTGTTTTCTTTTTTAAATATGGGGGTCCGTAGTGGCATTTTGTAGTCGTACCGAGCTATCTACGTAAAGGAGACACTGGCGAAATCTTTCGTAAATTTAGGGAGTTGAATTTTTTTTGAGAAATCTAGATAATTTAGAATTTAAATTTGAATTGCTGAGAAAACAATATTGTTTGGAATTTATGGAAGATTTTGGAAAGTTAGTTGAAGTGATAAATGTGTCTTTAATAAAAAGATTGTTTTCGAAAGTTAAAACCGTTTTGTTTTGGGGAAATGATAAACGGGTTAAGGATCATTTTTCTTAGCTAGTAATTTCGGGACGAAATTCTTTTAAGGAGGAGAATGCGACGAACCAAAATTTTAAACATTTGAAATTGAAGATATTTAATTGATTTTAAATATTTGGAAGTTTATTTAACTTGAATTTCAAATATCATTGTTTGATTGGTAATCAAATTAATAAATGGAATTGGATAAAATATTGAATCTTGATTTTTAAGCTGATTAAAAATATTTGAAGGCTTGTAAAATTATATTGATAATACTGAAGGTGATAGAACTTTTGAAATTGAATTTAACAGTGTTTTGTTCAGTTTTGAAATATATCGCTTAATTTTATATTTAAAAAATGGCCTTCCGAGGCACAATCTCGGAATTCGACAAAACCAGTTCCATTAGATCCATAATATAGTATTATTATTGGATTTCAATTTTCATAGTGTTTGTAGCGATCGTTTGGCTGTACGGTTGGCAAACGCACTGAAATTTTTATTGAAATTTAATTTAATAACTAGATTCAAAAAGCTATCTTCTCCATACGATCAAATTTGGACTCGAAATCTTTTCCATTGCATTCAGAGTAGGGTTTTAACATTATAAACGCTTGGCGGCACGCCTCGATTGGAGATCGAGATTTTGTGTTGCGGAAATCGAGACGATTTAAATTTGAATTTAAATTTAAATTTAAAATATAATAATTGTTTTACAAGACAAATATTACACGTTCTTCTTTCCTCCAACACCTGGCATTTCTTTTCAAACACTTGGCGAAAAACTGAAACACGCATTGTTTAAGAAAACGAATGATGCCTATCTCGTTAAAACAAACAAACGAAATTATTTTAGTTAGAAGAAAAAAATCAAAAGCAAACAATGGACAAGCCAGGAGAAACCAAATTCATCTTTCTTTCCAAAAATGAAAAAAGGGGGGTAGCCAAAATCAAATCTAAAGAAAACTTTGATCCTTCTTTTTTCAGCATGGAAACGAAATTCGCTCACGATCGATTCGGGGGGAGGTTCAAGGTAGTCGTGGCTTCGCGATTTCAAGCCTTGGAGGCTGCAGTTTCGCGAACAGAGTGGAGCACAACGGCGAATCATCGATTGGGTTCGCTGCCGTGTGACAAAGGCTTGAAGTAAGGGAAATATTGTCGCAATCGAGTCGCGACCTAGGTCAGGGGTGATTGTGTCGCCTGGAGCATGGGTATTACAGTCGCCTTGTGAGGCACGAGAAGGTTAGGGCAAGTGACGACGGCTACAAGCAGTGATGAACGGCGAGTCGGGGCAGTGGCTGCGAGTATCGTACGTTGGGATGAGGGTCGCGAGATTGGGTTTTGCATGCGCGAGTGACCAAAGATTTCGATTGAACCTGGGTTCGTTCGATTTCGTCAGTGAGGTATTAGCCACTTTTTTTTAAATTGTTTTTATTTCTTGCATGTTTTAATTATAAACAGAAAAGAAAAATAAAATTTTATTCACAGTAAGGTATTTTTTTGGGTTTTTAATTTAATTTAAAATATATATATCTGTAATTTTTAAAGGAAATAAATATACATTCACATTTTTTTGGCTTATTTTGAAATAATTATATTATTGGAAACTAAATTATTTAGTTAACTTATGTAATTATTTTGGTAACTAAAAAGACATTTTATTAAAGGAAATTTAGTTTTAATTTTTTTAGTTAAATAAATTTATTAGAAGGAATTGGTTTAAAATTTAAAAATATTAGTTTAAAATAAAATCATTGGTGAATTAAAATTATCAAATGACAATTGGTTATTTGATTTTTTTTGAATATTAATAAATTCTATAAATGTTTATACAAGGTCTAATATCATGAAGAAAAAAGTCATGATGGAAATGGAGTGCAAATAAAAGGGAAAAGGTGAGATCTTCTCATTCAATTGAAATAATTAGAATTTCAATTATTGATTGATTATTTGGTTGTGATAGTATGTATGATAGTATATATGATAGTGTGTGTATGTGTGTGTGTGTATGTATGTATGTATGTATTGGACTGATTGATTTCCCGCATTATATAGTGTATGAGACCCTATGCGCCACATAATAGCAGATGATTTGATATTATCCCATATGTCGTGATATTCCACCTTGAAGTGGAATTGGTATTTAATTGTTGTGCTAACATCTATGGATGCAGGGAAACGGGTTGATGGGATCCAACTGGATTCCTTAAATATTTAAATTTGTTTCATATGTTGTGTAATGATTTATTGATAATCTGTGAATGATTATATTGATGATTGGAATTTATTTGAAGGCTATGGTTTGGCCGAATATATTATGGTATTTTAAAATACCAGGATATATAATTGGATTTTTGGAAATTAAAGTACAAGATTTTAAGTAAATTAATTTTTGAGAACTAGATAAATTTAAAAGAAAAAATCCAAAAGCATAAAAGTTGATTTTTGTAACCCTATCGAATTAATTCCAAAATATGGGAAAAAAGATTTTAATAAATGGATTTTGAGTAACATTGTTTAAAAGTTGGAGAATTTATTTAAAACTCGGATTTAAAATAGTTTGGAAGAAATAAAGGAACTTATTTTAAAAGATAATAAATGTTTGGAAATCGATTTGGGAATTTGATTTTGGGTTTGAAATAAATTTGGAAATCAATTTGGAATTTGATTTGGTGTTTGAAATAAATGTTTGGAAATCGATTTGGAAATTTGTTTGGTATTCGAAAATAAATCTGGAAATCAATTTGGAATTTGATTTGATATTTAAAAGTGAATGTTTGGGAATCGATTTGAAAATTATTTATCAATGGATATTTGGAAAATAAAAATTTACAATGGAATTTATAAAGGAAAGGGAAATTTGTTTTAAGAATAAATATTGGTTTATTTTTAAAAGTGTGGAATGAAATTTACGGATTTGGAATGTAAATTAAAATAAATCAAGAAGGATTTATTAATTGGTTTAAATGGCCCATTTTGAAATGGAAAGCGTATTTATCCCTGGAAAGCCAAGTATGTTTTTAAAGTAGCTTTCAAATATAAATTAAAAGTTCTAAAGTTGGTTTTAAGAAGAATAGTGTTGGAGAAATTATTTCCAAATATTGTTTTTAAATCTTTAAAGTAAATATTATTATGCTGATTATAGAAGTGATTATTTTAAAGATTGAATTGGTATTTAATTTAGAAAATGGTTATTTTAATAATTACACTTTATCTAATAATTTTATTTTTAAAATTATCTAGACTTGAGTTTTATATGAATTGATATAGAATTTCATAACTAATGTTTTAAGTAAAGTGTAAGAAATAGTTTTCATTTTAAAATGTTTCCAAGTATATCTTTGGATAAATAATTTAAAAATTATTTTAACGTATTCGTACTCGGCAAAAAGAAAATTCAGTGGAAATAAATAATATTTGAAAATTTATCCCATGTGAGGAAAGTAATTTGAAATTTGTTTTCGAAGTGTTGAAGTGTTAAAAATATATCTTGCGAAGGTATTTTGAAGATTAATTATTTGGGGAAATTATTTAAATCTGTTGGTTGTTGTGAATATTGTTTGATAGTTAAATAACAGACTATCATTGTAAACAATTTGTGAATTATTGAGGCTTAATTGTTGTTCTGAATGTTGTTTGATAGTTAAATAATCGACTATCAAAATTAACCTTTGTAATGACACTTGAATTTGTTTTCAAAATAAGCACTCATTATTCGGTTAAGCCGGGAGAGGACTTTATGTCATAAAACCCATTTCGAATAATGATACGATGAAATGGAATTGCATTTGAAGATAAAGTTGAAGACCTGGTATTTTTGAAAACGAAAGGATTACCTGTCGAATGTCTCTGCACCGAGTTGCTCCGGTATAAAGACTATATCACCCTTTATGATGGGGAGTCCGGACGTAATTAGTGAATATCCAGATTTGCAAGGGCTTCTTTCCTTAATTAGAGGAAGTGCCTTGGGTTACGTTCGAACCAATAACAGACTTGTATGGATGTATGTCTGACATTACACTTTGAGATATAAAGCTGGTTTCTATCAAATACATTTCTATTGGTGGCGGAGAATTTATTCTCTTAACTTAGCTTAACACCCTTCTCTAAGATATACGAGCTCAGAGGTCATGTAGTTGATGGTTACTAGTGATATATTCCCAATTTGGTAATGTGGCATGCTAAGTGTTGCTGATCATTTGTTGATCGAAGCATGGCATTTGTGAAAAGTGTAGATTTGTGGACAATACTTCGTCGGACCTCACACCTCGAAAATGGTCAAAACAGGAAGGATTCAGCAAGGTTATAGGGGCCGTGCCCCTTAAGGTATGTACATCTCCTTCTGGATAAAATGTGGTATCTGGTATGGAGTCCTGATATTTAACTTGTGTGGATTTAAAAGTGGTTTTCTGGTATGGAGCCCAGATTATTTACTTAGTGGTTGTTGGTTGAGAGGCGCCTCGGATAAAGGTGGGTCTAGACTGGGGGGTGACATACTCGTGACAGTTAGTTACCTAGTTACAGAGGTAACCCGGCCTTGTGTTGGCAGAGATCCAGTTAAGTTCTCGGGCGTCCCTCCAGAGGCATTCCCATTTGGTGTAGGAAGTTCCTTTGCCTGACCATTTGTTGGAAATCCAATCAAAACAATACGAGCCCTGTACGATTTTAGTTGTATAACCTTCCATTTACTTATGGTGGTGACCTGCCATTTAGATGGTAACTATAATATGTATACAATAATGGCGGTATGCTGGCTAAGATTTATATTATACTTCCGAAATGTTTTCTACACTATGCACTAATAATAATATCAAAAGGATTTTGCGTATCAAGCATGTTTGACTAACATAAGGAGAAATCTCCTCCAATTGTGCGCTTGCATTGTGTATGTGTGGGGAGGCCTTATGGTAGTTTCATTTTCCAAAAGCATAGCGGATTTTTTTTTATTTCCTTTTGTGCAAATAACTGTTTTAAGATCTCACACCAGTCCTATGACTGACCAGGAGTTTATTGTTCTGTGACGCCCCACCTCTATACCCACGCTAGACAAGAACACTACGGAGTAATGCTGTCAACTAGCACGGAGAATAAGGCTGTTGAGGAGCGACCATCTGTATAATTGCTTTGTGCGAGCACCGATATGCCAGATAAAAATATAACTTTTCATCTCAAGAGGAAATCCGACATACCGACACAAACTCAAAGCTACTACACAGTGGCTATAAAGGACTTCGGAAACAAATATAGAAATAAACATAACACATATCAGTCACAGATAATTCATATCACAAGGGCGGAAATAGATATGAATATATATAACACATAAAAGTGTTCATCAGAGTAGTGGTCTAACAAGATCCACAATATCAAAAAGAATAGATACAAGTGCTAGACAAAAGAATAAGTATACATCATAGAGTCTGTATCTCAAATGTATACAACAAAAACTACTAAACTAAAGTAGCTAGCCAAAAGTCAGAAGATGGTTCCAGATAGGAAGCCAAAAGGGAGCACATGTAATATCTCAGTCTGACCCGAGTATTATTTAAGAAGAAAATAATAAACGGATCAGTCTAACTATAAATATCAGAAGAAATGATATAGAATAAGAGATATGACTAAACGTAATATAATCACAATGCCAAGCTGTGATAAATAAGTAATTGAAAATCAACAAGAGATTAATCAATATCGCAAAGATCTTCTCAAAGATAAAAAGGAATGTCATACTCCTAATTTCATTCACCAAGCCACAATAAAAGACATATATATCAATGCCAATCGTAAAAGTTGGTGAAACATAAATTCCAGATTCAACACACGAAATCCAGAAATCACAATCAAAGGGAACAACGACGTCGTACAGCGAGACATCCGATGAACCAAAACACAATCAAAGGGAACAACGACGTCGTACAGCGAGACATCCGATGAACCAAAACACAATCAAAGGGAACAACGACGTCGTACAGCGAGACATCCGATGAACCAAAACACAATCAAAGGGAACAACGACGTCGTACAGCGAGACATCCGATGAACCAAATCACAATCAAAGGGAACAACGATGTCGTACAGCGAGACATCCGATGAACCAAAACACAATCAAAGGGAACAACGACGTCGTACAACGAGACATCCGATGAACCAAATCACAATCAAAGGGAACAACGACGTCGTACAGCGAGACATCCGATGAACCAAATCACAATCAAAGGGAACAACGACGTCGTACAGCGAGACATCCGATGAACCAAATCACAATCAAAGGGAACAACGACGTCGTACAGCGAGACATCCGATGAACCAAAACACAATCAAAGGGAACAACGACGTCGTACAGCGAGACATCCGATGAACCAAAACACAATCAAAGGGAACAACGACGTCGTACAGCGAGACATCCGATGAACCAAAACACAATCAAAGGGAACAACGACGTCGTACAGCGAGACATCCGATGAACCAAATCACAATCAAAGGGAACAATGACGTCGTACAGCGAGACATCCGATGAACCAAAACACAATCAAAGGGAACAACGACGTCGTACAGCGAGACATCCGATGAACCAAAATCTCTAAAACATTGCTCAATGCTAGTCTAAAACATAAAATGATCGTCATGATCAAAGAGAAGTGTCGATTACAATAAGCTAGTAAATATATGAGCTTAGCTTCATGTCCCATAACCACTAGCTTAACTTAAATATTTACGAACAAATTGTAGTTCTCCACTAGAAAATTGTCACAAGAGACTCAATCGAACAAGTCCAAGAATTAACTGACGAAGTAAACGCAAGCGTTTCATACCACTCGTTTTACTAGGTCGTTTAATTAGATTTCTCATACGAGTGAGGTAAAGGTTTGTATATACTAGTAGATTGGAAATCGGTTTGAGAAAACGAGCTTTGTTATAAAATAGTGTTGAAATCATTTGAAGAAAGAGTTTTGATATTTACTACTAGTATAGAAAACCTTTATATTTTTAAAGTGACAACACAAAGAAGATTGTAGGAACAACCAATCACTAAGATTCACATTCGAAAATGTGAATAAAATCCAAAGAAATCGATATCAAATCCATCAAAGTGGATATATCTAAAATTCCCAAAGAAAAGGTCATCAAAGTCGATAATAAATGACAACAACAAAAGGGAGACAACACGAATCGATTAAAGTTGAAAATTCAAACGAATTAGCAATATAGGATAATCTGGCAAATAGTAGCAGGTCGGTCGACCGGACTCCCTAAGTCGGTCGACCGAACCAGAGGTTGGAAGTGCTCGGGGCACCAGGTCGGTCGACCGGCCCAGGGGCTCGGTCGGCCGAAGCCTGTAACCGGCACTTCCAAACAGAGGCAGGAAGTACCTGGACTACAGGTCGGTCGACCAGCCCAGGGGGCTCGGTCGGTCGAACCTGTAAGCTTGCACTTCCTACCCTATTTCAAAAGAGGTGCAACTCTCGACCAAATTGCAATCGCACGAGCAACGACGCTAAGGGTTTATGCCAATCGGCTACCCGGCCCTATATGCTCCTCGAAGCATCACCAAAAACATGTTCAAACATCAAAGTTAGGATTTTTAACGAATTGAACTCAAAACACTAAAAATTGGAATATTCACAAAAGCAATCCAAATCAAAATCAAATGCACATGAATAAGTGTTAGGAATTCATACCTAACAATCGAAGGTAATTCATAGACTTAGATGTGAGATTAAAAATCTCACCTTTGAACCCAAACGAATGAAGAAGATGCTATGAAGCAATGGCAAGAACAAGCACTCTTCAATTCCAACTCAACAAGCTTGAATCTAAGCTTAAAATAGAAACATTTCCTAAATTAGGTTTAGGAATTTTCTGAAATCAAAGAGAGAATGAGTTAGGGAAGAAGAAGAGAAGGCTTACCAATGGGTTCACTTGAGTTTGGAGCAAGAAGATGGATTTGCTAATGGAAACTAGGGCTTAGGATTTCCTAATTCATTTTCTCTTCCCCCATTTTTGATGAAGCTTGAATGTATAAGGAAATTATGAAGTAATGAAGAGGTTAGGGGTTGGGACTGAATACATAAGTGGGGTTATTGGGCTCAGCCCAAACCAAAGCCCTAAGTAAAAAGTGGCAAAAATCAACTTTCTCCAAACATATCGAAGCTTATACTCAAAAAGGTCGCAAACGTCATTTTGAACTCAATAGGGGTGGTCTCGAGTATCAATTCGACTGTTTGCATAAAGTAGATTTTCGGACCAAAATCCGATGAACGGTGAAATATTTAAATAAAATATTTAATTATATAATCGATAAATATGCGGGTTGTTACAGACTCCCCTCCTTAAAGAAATTGCGTCCTCGCAATAATTAAGAAGGAAATATATAGTAACAACCATGGAAGCATATTAACGCAAAAGAAAATTTGAATCAAGAAGTCCACCATAAAGAGCACGAAGGAGTAAATCCGAAAGTTTTCGTTCGATGAATTCTCAATATTTAACATGAGCAATCCTTAGGATTTGAGAACCATTGAACTTTTATCAAAAAGAATATCTTTATATCGAAGGCGCTCAACCTCCAAAGCAATGATGCGAATAGAATGTTGCTCAAAAGTCAAATTTGGTGAAACTTCAATCCCCTCAACAACACCGGGCACAAGAATAAAAACCAGAATCCCTAAGGCATTTCCATAGATAAAAGACATGAAGAACGTCAAGAATAGCAGAAAATTAAGCCAGTGCAACGGCGTAGTACAGAAACGGTACGCCCGAGAACTAGAAACTCAAATAATTTGGGACATCAACATAGTACAAAAACGGTACGCCCAATGAACCAAAGCAAAGACATTGATGTAGTACATACGGTACATCCAATAAATCAAATAGCAAAAACATTGATGTGGTACAAACGGTACATCCAATGAATCCAAAAGTAAAGACATTGATGTAGTACAAACGGTACATCTAATGAATCAAATAGCAAAGACAATGATGTAGTACAAACGGTATATCCAATGAATCGAAAAGCAAAGACATTGATGTAGTACAAACGGTACATCCAATGAATCAAATGGCAAAGACATTGATGTAGTACAAACGGTACATCCAATGAATCGAAAAGCAAAGACATTGATGTAGTACAAACGGTACATCCAATGAATCAAATAGCATAAAAGAACACCGGACACTAGTCCATATAAGGAATGAGATAAAGCTCAATAAAACGAAGTATACCAAAACGTCCGATGAACTTGATAGAAAGATAATTCCATTTAGACAACATCAAATAATCAACCACTTGTTGCTTACGACAAAGCGCATTGGCAACACGATTTCCCTTCTCGGGAATAAAAGAATATCAAGATCATAAGATGCTAGGAACTCGAGTCAACATGAAGTTACATATGAGAAAATAAATATTCCAAGGATTTATGATCGAGATGGAGAACAAATTCCTCCCCTAAAAATGATGATGCAAAACTCTAAAAGTAGAAATAATAACCGCGAGCACTAGATCATGAGTGGTATATCTAGTCTCGATAGGCTATAATGATTTAGAAGCACAAGTGATAGCACATTCTCCTTTGCAAGAGAACGGCATACAAACCAATATGACTAGTATCGGTACAAATAGCAAAGTCTTGGTTCCCCTTCAGGAATCACAAGAATAAGAGTATCGAAAAGCAAGAATTTCTTTTAAATAATCTTCTTTCCCGAAAAGTTAAAACTTTCAAAATTACATTTTTATTTTTATGTAATAATCTTTCTAGAAAAATTTACATTTTTACAAGTCAACATATTGTGTCTGACTGTCTCATCAAAGCGTTTAGGAAATTCCTATCGATAACGTTGATCAAGCACATCGACCAAAATTCTTAATACACTCAACGGGCAATACAATCACAAAATCATCTTTTATAGGATAAATAAATCTCTTAAAAAGTTTTAAGAATATTATTTGTTCGTTTCAAGAACAAAATCCAGTTTTACTTATAAATAAATCTTATGAAAAAGATATGCAAAATTTTAAATTACTATTTTCATCCAAAATCAATAAATACAAGAATGGTCTCATCGAAATATTCATAGAATATTCGATTTATAAAATGGATGAAATAAGCTGGACAAATTGAATGACATAATAAGTCATTCATAAGAATCATAACGAGTGTGGAATGCGGTAAGTGGAATGCTAACTTCCGCAACTCGTAGCAAACGAAAACCGGTGGTAAAGTCAAACTGAAAAGGCCTTAGCACCACACAAAAGATATTGCTTAGGTGATGATCCTAAGACAAACTCAAAAATACCGGAAAAGTTTGTCAAACGATATGATTGAGAGAAATAACACTTTCCTCATCATGCGGGTTTAAAGAATAAAATGATGCCATCAAAAATTTTGAAATCGGAATCACAAAGAAAATAGAAAGCTGCCTAACAGATAGAAAATGTCGAAGATGAATAGTCCACTCGAAAAATAGGATACGGGCTTCACAATTAAGTCGACCCTTTCAAAAAATCAATTCCGAAGCCTAAGTAAAAATATCGGCTCGGAAAGAAAAATCTCATAAAATAATTTCGACATCAATAAAGACAAATTGAGTGTTGCGGATCTACCATCCGGATTCGCAACTCTCAAAGAAGTCATCAAGCCCAAAATATTTTCAAAGAAAAGGAATCACCAAGTTCTTTTGATATAGAATAGTGAGCCATATCAAAAAGAACTCAAATAAGAAGATCACGAAATAAAACACTGCCATCAAGGATTGAGTGAAAAATACCTTGACCAAGAGAAGTGTTGCTAGGGGTTTGCACAATATTTAGCTTTCTCATGTCCTTATTCAAAAGTTTGGGACATGCAGATAAAAGATGACCCGGTTTCTTGCAATAGCGACAAGAATGGGGTTTTGGACACATATTCGCATAGTGTTCCTTAGAATTACAATTGTAGCATCCTCCACGATTAGGGATTGGAGTCTTTGCTACAAAAGTAGTTTGCTTCACTCTCTTATTGGGATTAAGGCTCTTGAACTTAATATGCCTCTTGTTGGAAGTCCCAATATCACAAACACTTCCTTTACCAACTTCTCCATGAAGAAGAGTAACATCCATAAGATGATTGAAAGAAACTTCAAGTTTCAAAGGTAGAACCATTTCGGGGTTCTTACTCAAAGCATAGATAAACTCTTGATTCTTTACAAGATTAAGAAGCTGTTGGGAAGACATAAATTCTCCATCTTGGGGAGTAGCACTAGATTGACCGGCGCTGGGACGGCCTGGTCTAACCATTTCTCTTCTTAAGAAAGAAAGAAGGAAGAAGAAGAAGGTTATTCACAAATGAATATCAAGCAATCTTGATAGATAAAACAAGGAATCATAAACAAAATAGGATGAATCGGTACGAAGACTCGAATTAAATCCTAAAGCACGACTCCTAAGAAAGACTTAGGACGATGATCCTTGTTATAATATTCCATATTGTTCCAAAGTTTGGCTCTGATACCAAGCTGTGACGCCCCACCTCTATACCCACGCTAGACAAGAACACTACGGAGTAATGCTGTCAACTAGCACGGAGAATAAGGCTGTTGAGGAGCAACCATCTGTATAATTGCTTTGTGCGAGCACCGATATGCCAGATAAAAATATAACTTTTCATCTCAAGAGGAAATCCGACATACCGACACAAACTCAAAGCTACTACACAGTGGCTATAAAGGACTTCGGAAACAAATATAGAAATAAACATAACACAAATCAGTCACAGATAATTCATATCACAAGGGCGGAAATAGATATGAATATATATAACACATAAAAGTGTTCATCAGAGTAGTGGTCTAACAAGATCCACAATATCAAAAAGAATAGATACAAGAGCTAGACAAAAGAACAAGTATACATCATAGAGTCTGTATCTCAAATGTATACAACAAAAACTACTAAACTAAAGTAGTTAGCCAAAAGTCAGAAGATGGTTTCAGATAGGAAGCCAAGAGGGAGCACCTGTAATATCTCAGTCTGACCCGAGTATTATTTAAGAAGAAAATAATAAACGGATCAGTCTAGCTATAAATATCAGAAGAAATGATATAGAATAAGAGATATGACTAAACGTAATATAATCACAATGCCAAGCTGTGATAAATAAGTAATTGAAAAATCAACAAGAGATTAATCAATATCGCAAAGATCTTCTCAAAGATAAAAAGGAATGTCATACTCCTAATTTCATTCACCAAGCCACAATAAAAGACATATATATCAATGCCAATCGTAAAAGTTGGTGAAACATAAATTCCAGAATTCAACACACGAAATCCAGAAATCACAATCAAAGGGAACAACGACGTCGTACAGTGAGAAATCCGATGAACCAAAACACAATCAAAGGGAACAACGACGTCGTACAACGAGACATCCGATGAACCAAAACACAATCAAAGGGAACAACGACGTCGTACAGCGAGACATCCGATGAACCAAAACACAATCAAAGGGAACAACGACGTCGTACAGCGAGACATCCGATGAACCAAATCACAATCAAAGGGAACAACGACGTCGTACAGCGAGACATCCGATGAACCAAAACACAATCAAAGGGAACAACGACGTCGTACAGCGAGACATCCGATGAACCAAATCACAATCAAAGGGAACAACGACGTCGTACAGCGAGACATCCGATGAACCAAATCACAATCAAAGGGAACAACGACGTCTTACAGCGAGACATCCGATGAACCAAAACACAATCAAAGGGAACAACGACGTCGTACAGCGAGACATCCGATGAACCAAAACACAATCAAAGGGAACAACGACGTCGTACAGCGAGACATCCGATGAACCAAAACACAATCAAAGGGAACAACGACGTCGTACAGCGAGACATCCGATGAATCAAATCACAATCAAAGGGAACAACGACGTCGTACATCGAGACATCCGATGAACCAAAACACAATCAAAGGGAACAACGACGTCGTACAGCGAGACATCCGATGAACAAAAATCTCTAAGACATTGCTCAATGCTAGTCTAAAACATAAAATGATCGTCATGATCAAAGAGAAGTGTCGATTACAGTAAGCTAGTAAATATATGAGCCTAGCTTCATGTCCCATAACCACTAGCTTAACTTAAATATTTACGAACAAATTGCAGATCTCCACTAGAAAATTGTCACAAGAGATTCAGTCGAACAAGTCCAAGAATTCACCGACGAAGTAAACGCAAGCGTTTCATACCACTCGTTTTACTAAGTCGTTTAATTAGATTTCTCATACGAGTGAGGTAAAGGTTTGTATATACTAGTAGATTGGAAATCGGTTTGAGAAAACGAGCTTTGTTATAAAATAGTGTTGAAATCATTTGAAGAAAGAGTTTTGATATTTACTACAAGTATAGAAAACCTTTATATTTTTAAAGTGACAAATCACAAAGAAGATTGTAGGAAAAACCAATCACTAAGATTCACATTCGAAAATGTGAATACAATCCAAAGAAATCGATATCAAATCCATCAAAGTGGATATATCTAAAATTCCCAAAGAAAAGGTCATCAAAGTCGATAATAAATGACAACAACAAAAGGGAGACAACACGAATCGATTAAAGTTGGAAATTCAAACGAATTAGCAATATAGGCTAATCTGGCAAATAGTAGCAGGTCGGTCGACCGGACTCCCTGAGTCGGTCGACTGAACCAGAGGTTGGAAGTGCTCGGGGCACCAGGTCGGTCGACCGGCCCAGGGGCTCGGTCGGCCGAAGCCTATAACCGGCACTTCCAAACAGAGGCAGGAAGTACCTGGACTACAGGTCGGTTGACCGGCCCAGGGGGCTCGGTCGGCCGAACCTGTAAGCTTGCACTTCCTACCCTATTTCAAAAGAGGTGCAACTCTCGACCAAATTACAATCGCACGAGCAACGGCGCTAAGGGTTTATGCCAATCGACTACCCGGCCCTATATGCTCCTCGATGCATCACCAAAAACATGTTCAAACATCAAAGTTAGGATTTTTAACGAATTGAACTCAAAACACTAAAAATTGGAATATTCACAGAAGCAATCCAAATCAAAATCAAATGCACATGAATAAGTGTTAGGAATTCATACCTAACAATCGAAGGTAATTCATAGACTTAGATGTGAGATTAAAAATCTCACCTTTGAACCCAAACGAATGAAGAAGATGCTATGAAGCAATGGCAAGAACAAGCACTCTTCAATTCCAACTCAACAAGCTTGAATCTAAGCTTAAAAGAGAAACATTTCCTAAATTAGGTTTAGGAATTTTCTGAAATCAAAGAGAGAATGAGTTAGGGAAGAAGAAGAGAAGGCTTACCAATGGGTTCACTTGAGTTTGGAGCAAGAAGATGGATTTGCTAATGGAAACTAGGGCTTAGGATTTCCTAATTCTTTTTCTCTTTCCCCATTTTTGATGAAGCTTGAATGTATAAGGAAATTATGAAGTAATGAAGAGGAGAGGGTTTGGGACTGAATACATAAGTTGGGTTATTGGGCTCAGCCCAAACCAAAGCCCTAAGTAAAAAGTGGCAAAAATCAACTTTCTCCAAACATATCGAAGCTTATACTCAAAAAGGTCGCAAACGTCATTTTGAACTCAATGGGGGTGGTCTCTAGTCTCAATTCGACTGTTTGCACAAAGTAGCTTTTCGGACCAAAATCCGATGAACGATGAAATATTTAAATAAAATATTTAAATATATAATCGATAAATATGCGGGTTGTTACATGTTCCCTTTCTAAACTCTAGGTGTCCATAATTTTCCACACGGGCAGCCTAGAGTCAGGTTATCAGTTGCTCTGGAGCGAAGACAGAAAACATATGCTGTAGAGATCGAGAGCAAGTGGGATGGTGAGGCGTATCACTTATATTATGTAGTATCTGCGGCGGGTTGTTGTAAGGTCAATTTCCATGTGGACAAGTTATAATGACTGTCAAGTGTTGTGTTTTGTTGTTGTTATAGTCTGATGATGTAATGTATAACTGACATAGATCTTTTGTTTAAAGATTATTCATTTATCTATTATATATTGTTCCGTTGCGAATGTGAGATTCTGTAATTGTTTCCGTTTCTTCTTCTATCTTCTTCTACTTTAACCCTAATGGTTCGGTTTTCTAGCATTCGATTGTTCGACACTTGATACAATGGACGTATTGATATCGACTTTCGAAAGTCGAAAAATGGGGGTCGTTACAAAACGTTGTAGTCCGGTTCGCTGGAGTCATAACACATTAGATGATAACAACACAATGGAAACAAAATAACTTCGATTCATTCACTATATGGATTACAACAAGTGACCATCATCATCAGAGTCCTATATATACTATACAATAGCAGAATAAAACATAACAGCGGAAATAACATCAACATGGTCTTCCAAAAGAGTTCAACATACTACATCTTCATTTCCAAAGCTCCAAAGTCCAAACCAAAAATGATCAAAACCAAAAGCTTCAAAGACTTCCAAATCCACATCTACTTTGCAACTTAGCTTCAGAACCTACTGATAAACTGACTCTAGGCTGCTCGTGTGGAAAATTAGGGGAACCCAGAGTTTAGAAAAGGGAACAATAAACTCCAAGTCAGTCATGCGGCTGGTGTGAGAAACATAAAAACAGTTATTTGTACAAAAAGAAATTCGTTCATGCTTTTGGAAAATGAAACTAGCATAAGGTCTTTCGGAAAACACTCAAATGCATTCTCACACATGTGGGAGGTTTCTCCTTATAGTAGTCAAATATGCTTGATACGCGAAAATCCTTTTGATATTATTTTTAGTGCATAGCATGGAAAAATATTTTGCAGGTATAATATTAATCTTAGCCAGCATATGTTCCATTATAATATGCCTACTATAGCTACCATGGTAAATGGCAGGTTCTACAACTGAAATCGTAAAGGGCTCGTATTGTTTCGTTTGGATTTCCAACAAATGGCCAAGGCTAAGGAACTTCCTTTATCCAAATGGATATGCCTCTGGAGGGACGTCTCGAGAACCTAACCGGATCTCTGCCAACACAAGGCCGGGTTACCTCTGTAACTAGGTAACTAACTATCACGATTATGCCATCACCCGGTCGTAACCGACCTTTACCGAGGCTCCTCAAATTCCAACAACCACATAAGTAAAATATCTGAGCTCCATACCATAATAACACTTTTATCCAGAAGGAAACACACTTATCCTTAGGGTCGCGAACCCTATAACCTTGCTGCATCCTTCCTGTTTCGACCATTTCCCGGGGTGTGAGGTTCGATGAAGTCTCGTCCCACAAAGCTACGCTTTACACAAAAGCCGTGCTTTGATCAACCAATGCTCAACGCTTAGCATGCCACATTACCAAATTGGGAATGTATTACTAATAACGATCGACTACATAACCTCTGATCTTGTACGTCTCAGAGAAGAGTGTTAAGCTAAGAGAATAAATTCTCCGCCACCAAACAAAAATGTATTTGATAGAAACCAGCTTTATATCTCAAAGTGTAATGTTAGACATACATCCATACTAGTCCACCTTGGGTCTGAATGGAACCGAAGGCACTTCGTCCAATTAAGGACCTATGCCGTTCATCCAAACCGTTCATCCAAGAACTTCTTCGACCCGATGCCTCAGGTCACCAGACCCTCCAAAACTCCGACCAAAGCCTTGCCGCAGACCTACGCACCGATTCCCCCACCTCCGAACGAGTCCGATGCCTCGACGTTGACGAACCAACCTCGCAAACCCAGTCGACCAACGCAGCACCTAAACCCTACAATGTCGCCGTGCCGCCGCCACAGTGATTAGAAAATCCACTGATCAATTTTTTCCAAGATCGTCGACCTCCAAGCTACCTCCAGCAGCGTTCCCGACCATCCACCTTACTCCATTCACCAGGAAATGCCCAAAATCCCATTCTCGTTCAACTCGCAAGCTCTCCCGATTTACAAACTTAAAAATCATGATTTTTCTTTTAAAAATCATAGTTTTCGAAAACAAATCAGAATATATAATTGAATCAAGAAATTAAGACACTCAAATTTTTGACATGCTTAGGATTTTACCGTATTTTCTGATTTCTTGAAAATACTCAAGCTAATTATACTTAAAAATATTTTTAAAATTAAGATCTTGTTTATTCAAACCTATTTTGTTCAAACATCAAAGCCTAAAAAGAATTAGGGGATGAGATTTTTGAATGAGTTTTAAAACCTGTAAAGTAATTACAGAGCAAACATACTTGTACACAGACATGCACACATTTATATATATATATATATACACACACAGACATGCAGTCATATTTTACATCCATACAAACATTTTTCGCCACATACTTCAAGTATCAATCACAAACATCAGGATATATAAACAGGGTCAATTTTAATATGTTTGTTTACTCACAGTTTTGATGATGAACAGAGAAGCCTAGAATTTGATAGTTGACCTTGAATTTGAAAACTGGAAATTGTGTTTGAACTTGATATGCTTGTTTGCTTTAGTTTTAAAATCTCTGGTTTTGTAGCTTTCTTATGTTTTTGTTTTGAATAGAAAGAAAAGGAGAAGAGAAGGAGTTAGAGGAATATATATAGCCTTTAAATTCTTTTATTTTTAAAAAAAAGAAGAAAATAAATAAATTGACACTTTTTATTGTGCATGTTATCTTAGCTTACAAATGTTTAATGCATGTATTTTATGTCTTAATATGTTTTTATATTAATATATGTTGTCATTAATTTATGTTTATATATTTATGTTATATGTTTAATTTTAAAAGAAAGTGTATTAAATCTTTTATTAAATCTTATTTTTTAAGCTATTATATCTTAAATTAATAAACATTTATCTATAGTGTTTTAAAATATAGAATTCTAACTTTAAATATCCTTTGAGAATTATTATATTGATTTCAAACCATAGCTTCCTAAACACAATATATATTATAAATTAGAAACATATTTTTTTTTAAAATGAAAAGAAAATAAATAACTTGACACTTGTTAGATTTCATGTTACAATACTTATATTTGTTAATTTGCATGAATTAATGTTTTAATATAATATAATATTATATTAGATTTAGTTTTTATATAATTTTATATTATATTTTCTATTTTTATTAAATACATTTCCTTTTGTTTATATTTATATAATCTTCAAAGAAAATGACTTAAAATCTAATTATACATTAATAAATAAACATATATATACACACTAGTTTTTAAATCCCATTTATTTTTAAGATATTTATTTTTGAATTTCAAATCAAAATTCTATTTACAATCTATTTATATATATATAAAATAAACACTTATCTTATTTTTTTAGAAAATTTCAAATTAGTTCACAAATTAATTCTAAATTTTTTATTAATTACTAAATTAAATTTGGCTTAAAAACAGGATCGTTACAAAACATTTTATAAAACGCAACTCATGTTTATTATTACTTCATGACGTAAGTTTATATAAATTACTTGGCTCACTTCATTTATTAATTTCAATTGTTCAAATTCATATTAATATTTTTACTTAAGTAAATTTTATTTTACCACTCAAATTCATATTAACAATTTCTTTTTATCACGATTAATTTTATTGAACTTCTCTTAAGTTAACCCCCATTTTTTTAGTTTATCTCATTAATATATTTCATATTCAAATAGCTACCATTCAATTTTTTTCAAAACTTGTTCTATTTGCATTTAAATTTATTTTCACCCAATTTGAATTAAATTCAATTACTCATATGAATTTTACTTTCACTCGTTTATTTTTATTCAATTTCATTCACAATCCAATTTGCGTTTCGTTTTATAATTCAAGTTTATATACATTCTATTTATTTATTTTATAGCTTAAGTGGAATTAGTTCACTTTACTAATTTATCTAGTTTCATTCAAATCCAATTCAATTTATTTAATATTAAGTTTAACTTTATTTTATTTTAATCCTTTACTAAGCTTATTTAACTTTATTTAAAAAAATATTATTATTCACATTTAACAAATTTAAAATTTGTTTTTAACTTAATGTTTCTCACTCTATAAGTTATACAATTAATTCACTTAAGATTTCATTTTATTATTTTATTTAATTCATTTCAAATAAACTTCACTTTCATTTACTTTCTTGAGTCAAACTTCATTTTTCTTTTCATTTCACTAACTCAGTTTCATTTAACATTCCTTAAGTTAATTATTTTATTTCATTTCTCAAAATCGATTCTTCTTTTGTTTGCTTAAACAAGAGGTTTAACCATTTTAAAATTCGATTTTATTTTCCTATTTGAATTCATATATTATAAAATTATTTTTCTTTCATATCATTTCAATTTATAAGTTCAAAAATATTTTCATATATTTATAAAATCATATTTATAATATTTTTCAAAATCAAAACTTGTTTTAACCGAAAATAAATTTCTTTTGGTAGCAATTCTCACATAGAAACTCGAAAATGAATACTGGCATTGCTGGAGTCATCCTAGAATTATTCCCCAGCGACCAAAGCGAGTTCAATGCTTTATTTCTCTCAAAAATCCTTTCAAATAATATTATTGTTAATTTTGAAGGCATTGAAAACAATTTTGAAAATCAACAGGATTTAAATAAAAAATTCTCAACTTTTATATTCTTTCTATTCATAAACTATATTATAGATATACTTACACAAATTTCATTACCTTATTACCAAACATTTCTTTAATTTACAACTTTGTTATTTTAAACAAGTAAATATTAGTCATGCATCCTTAAAACCAAAGTTAACTCAAACTGCATCCTCCCTAAAAAAAGTTGTAAAGCGGGGTCCCTATAATTATTTTACTGTAGCAGCATATATTTTTCGTGCTTTTTGCGCAAGGTAAAATTTCAGAAAATTGTAAATATTATAACTAGGTTTTGAAGAAAAAAAAGAAATTGCAAACATATCTGCAATTATTCCATATAATTGCCGATATGTCTGCAATTATTCATTCAATAATTATATTCGATAAACATCTAAATAATTAGAGATATGTATGCAATTATTCCATATAATTGCAGACTTGTACGCAATTATTCACTGAATAACTGCATTGAATAAAAATCTATATGATTGCAGACATGTCTGCAATTATTGCATATATTTGCAAACATGTATGCAATTATTAACTGAATAACAACACCTTGATTTAACAATCAGGATATTTACATAAATATCTGCACTTATTCCTTTAAGTTGCGGACATATTTGCAATTTTTAGTTGCAAAGACATGCTATCAAAAACAAGTGCAGACATGTCTACAATTATTCTCTAAAATTGCATACATGTCTGCAAGTATTTTTGAAACATACTGTATGTCATTTTTTCCCTTTTCATCCTTGTTTTTTGATTTTTTTGATATGAATACGAAGACAATATTAATTGAATTAATTTTTAAATTTTGAAAGTTTTTTTTGCTTTCTATATGTTTTTTAATGATCTTTGAAAAATAAGTACCTAATTACATACTTTCTTCCACTGGGATTTTTGTGAATTTTGAAATCTATCAAGGACCTATGCCAAAAATACCCTTTAAAAAATTCTTATTGTGATTGGATTTCAATTCGATTTAATTATCGAACGCTTCGTGAAATAGAATTCACAAAGTATTCATTTTATTTTAATTCAACCAATAATCGGTGATAACTAAATATTGTCATCTCCTAACAACAACATTCATTAAAATTATCGGTTTGTATATAAAATATAATTTAGGTAAAATTATTTCATTTACCAATTTTAAATCAATATTATGTAAACTTACCTCGTTTAAGTGCTTAGAAACCCCTATCGATACCATGGTGTCCCACACATCGATCTGAATTCATAAACAACTCAACATATAAGTAAACATAATATAAAACAATTTTTAACACTAACAAGTATGCACTCTCATATATATACACTCAAACAGACTCATTCTAGGGTATTAATACCCTACCTCTAATGAGTCAAAACCCACGAAGCTAAGGTTTTTGCTAAAGCAAAGCTCTGATACCAACTATGATGATCCATATTTCAGAAGGTTTAAATCGACAATAATCCACACATGTCCAGCCCAAACAACCCGGAATATAGATAATCATTGCGGCTAATAAAGAAAAATAAGAAAAGAAGAAGAGAACAAACATAGAATCTCATAGTGGAATGACAAAATATAATAATCAAATAAACAATTCATGAAGATGTTTATATTATACATTTGATTATAATTATACAACATTTATTAGAGTCATATATACAACAGAGATAAATAAACAATGCAGTAGAACAACATGATGTAAGGAATAATAATAGTAATAATATACCAAATCTTCATCTTCGTCCTCTAGAAAATGATCTTTGATGCCCTGAAATACTCAGGGATGACCCAAGCGTAATGAAAAGACAAAACACTAGAGTCAGGACTAAAGTATCCTTATGTGAGTCAAATCGATATCATATAACATGAGTGTAGTTGCGTCAGTGTTGTTTACGGGATTTCATATCTCATATCCAGTGTACAATGTGCGTGCAATAACTTAAGATATGTTATGAGATTTTCCGTTGCTTAAGGATCCATCAAAATATTTATATGTAGTATAATACGCTACGTATAAATGTCTAATCGGTAAAATAAATATTTTTTTATCGTTAAGGCTTTACATTAATCCCCCTTAATGTGGTTTTAACATTGTCGTACAGTTTGCATATAACGCCCTAGTAGCACGTTGGGAGATATGGATGCGCAATGATATGACAACACTAAACCAAAATCTTAGGGGTCTCATATAGGTATATAAGTATGACAAGGGACGTGAGGCAATGCCCAAGGTGGGATACTATCAATTCGGGTCATTGGGCTGGTGGCAACACATCGTAGCCACGACCGCCCACCATGTACATCCATCCCATATCGAGTCAAAGGGAGGCTATCCCAAATCAAGGTGCACCAATCGAAACTAACACTAAGAGTAATAATATGGACCAAGTCCAAGAAAATTGAAGAATGGATGTCCATTAGTGGTAACTAGCCTAATAAGCCCAGTCAAGCCATCCTTTTTAGTCATTTCAAATTGGCATAAGTGTCGGGGTCTTTCCATCATCGTTCTCTTTCTTCAAATCCAGAAAACGATGCTAAATCCAACCACTTTGTTCTGAAGTCTCCTCCGCATACGCAGTTGTTAAAGTTGTTCCAATATTGGCATAGAATGCCAATAAGAGGCACCGGTCTCTTTAGCAACCAAATGTCGCTGTACACACCAGTTGGTACTTTTACATTTCAAAAACAATTCATACTTGCTATCAAAATATCATATTTGCTTCAAAATATCATTCGCTTCAAAAATCCTCATATTTACTCAAAATATGTCAATTTAGTTCGATATGTCAATTTCACTTCAAAGTTTGGTTCGAATTACAATTTAGATTCTAACTTCATTTTAACCTAATTCACATTTAAATATATGTTCTAAATATAACCATTCCACCCTTTGACCAGTTTGATTTTTTAGAAAATAGTTTGAAAATTTTCAAATAGTTTAAAAAGTTAAAACGGTTTAATATAAAATAATTTTAGTATTGAAAATGGTTTATATAGTAAAATAGCTTGGAAAATAAAAAAAATTTAATATTTAAAAGATAGATTTTAGTCAGCTTATATTAAAATAATTCATAAAAAACAGTTTCAAAGTCAAACTGATTCAATTCCAAATCTTTCAGTTCAAACCATTTCAAAGTTCCATTTCAATTTAAAGCAATTCAATTCCGATTTTAATTTGAATTAACTTTGATTTCAATTTCAGTTCAAATCAATTTCAATTTTAGTTCAAATCAATTTAGATTTCAATTCCAAATTAATTTCAATTTCAGTTAAAATTAATTTCAATTTCAATTCCAAATCAGTTTCAGTTTCAACTTCAACTATTCAATTCAATAGTTAACTTTCAACTCAATTCGTAATTTTAAACCAGTTCAATTTATATCAATTTCGAGCTTGATTTTCAAATATCGTTTTAAATCAAATTTAACTTCGGTGTTCAATTCAATGTTCAGATCTTTTAAAATAATTCAGTTTTGAGCCAAAGTTTGAAATATCGATTCAAATCTCTTTTTCTAATACAAATTTCAAAGTTTGAATAAATTTCTAGCTTTAAACAATTTTAGATTTCCTAAATTCAATTATAACTTTAAATTCCAAATTGAATTCTTTAAACGATTTCTTCTACAAATTTTAAATTCAATAATTTAGAACTCAAGTACTTAAATATCCAATTCCCATATTTTGATTCAATTTTATTTTATTGTAAAATAAAATCATTTGAATAAATTCAATCCAAGAATTTAAAACCATTTAATTTAACCAATCCGGTGTCTGTATATAATTTCCTATCCTATGGCCAAGTAAGTTATTCCACTTTAATTTCAGGGATGGATATATATCATTTCAATCCAAAATAAATGTCACAGGTATATATAATTTTAATTTATTTCTTAATTTATTCGAAATAATTCAATTAACAGTTTATATACTGTCAATAATATACAAGGTGATAACAGGAATATAATAAAAATAAATAAACTTCTAAATCATCCAAAATATCGACTAATAGCATCCATCATAATCAACATCCAAATAGTCAATATATCACGACAGTCAACCAGTTATCAGTAATCGGGAATTTAACTAGCAATTTAATTCCAATTTCAATCTAACTGTTAGTTCAAATTTCTAACATATGAATTTCTTTGTCGATTTTCATGTCAGTTAAATTACTAAACAACAGCTAATAAAATAAAATCACTTCATGAATTCAATTTAGCTAACATAAAAATAATTTAATCAATCGTGAGCGTTTGAAACACTCACCTTTTATTTGAAACAGTAAACATTTCAGCTTCAAAAATGAATGAATTAAACAAGTTAAATGTACGGTGAAAATTTATTTAATTTTGTGAATACATGATTAAATGAAAACACATGGAATCTAATTAATGGATATGTGATTAAATAATGAAAATCAAAAATTTGTAATTGAAGGGAATTAAATTAGATCATATGTGTAAATGGGGAATATAAATATTTGAACAAAGGATATATTTATTAAGGGAAATATATTAGGCGATGAAGAATTGAACATAGGAGATCTTATATCAAGGGTAATTTATATAATTAAATTCAACTACATAAATGGGAACCAGTTAAATTTAAATATATGAATAAAAATACTTAAATTAGATATATGCGAGTTAATGAAATTAGTATTTGAATACAGAAGATCTTTCAATGGAGGAAATAAATTAATAATATAAGGAAGTGAACCAAAAACCCTTACTATATAAGTATCACCAAATATATCCGCCTCCGCATGGATATATTTTATTTCATTATGTACAAAGATAAAAAAGCTAGCTGCCACTAAAAGGTGAGAACAAGAAGAGAAATAAATAAGGAAACCTAAGAAGATAAAAGATCTAGTAAGAACAAAGAAAAATGTGAGTAATACCATTTCTTTTAGATTATTTTCACTTATGCAATTGTGTTTTTGTTATTTTGCGATGAACTTCATATGATATGTGTTTCTAAATTCATAACCCATTTTAAGCTAAATTTGGGCAGCTTTATATTATTTATAAAATAAAGTGATATTTCAAGAATTAATAATATTGCTCTATAACAGTTATGTTGGTTTGAGTAAGTGAAAGCGTAAAGGAGTATACGGTGTATATTGGAAATTATTATTATTATTTGCGTAGGAAAATAAAAGGCATTTTTTAGATAGTGATAATAATAGTAAAGAAATGTTTTGCAAAAGCGTTTTTGGATATAATAATTACTATTTTGAGATAAAAAAATAAAAAGGAATTTTAATGATTTATGATAAGTAGTTTTATACATTTTAGCACTATTCATTACTTTTCAACAATTTGAGATTGTTCATTTAGTTTGTGTTTCAATGCTTTGCTATGAAATTTGATATATCCATTCATGATATTTCCTTCTAAAACACTAGAAACAACTACGGTCTACTTTTCGACAATGCAAACTCATTAGTTGCTTATGTTACCATCTAAAATGATTTTGGTTGCGATGAATGTTTTCTCTGAGGAAACTTTTGGTTGTATTCACATCAATGGCGGACCTAGCCCTGGGCTCAACTGGGCTACAGCCCAGGGTAAACTAGATAAAGGAACAAAAAAAATTCATAAGTCATAAACCAGCCTAGCCCAAAATGAAGCAAAGCCTATCTTACCTGAGCATCCTGTTTCTTTCTTTCTATTTCTCGTTCACTCACTCATAGAGAGGAAAAAAAACTAGTTCCTTCCTGTTGGAAATATTTTTGTTTATAAAGTGAACTTATTAAAAAATTAAATAAAAAATAGGTTAATGATAATTTATATATGAACCATTATTATAAGTGAGTCATTGCAAGTTTATAACGGTAATATATTTATGAATCATTATTATAAATGAGCTGCTGTAAGTTTATAACAATAATATATTTATAAATTATTATTATAATGAGCCGTTACTATTTGATTATTTATTTTAGGCATATATTATTTATGACTTATTTGGTTATTGTTAAGCCAAAAATTATAAGATCTGTATTTATTGGTTTGATTTTCCTTTTTGAATTTTTGGGTTTTAACATATTTTGAGATGACTTATTTTAGAGTTAAGTAAGTTATGGAATTATAAAGTAGTGAATTTAATTAATATGCCTTATTATGATTGTTTGTTGTTCGACATATTTTATATGACTTATTATTTTAAGTCATATAGTTATGATATTAATATCTCACCTTTTTATTTAGATATAGTATGACCCATTTATAATTTTAATATTTGGATCAGGCTGAGACTTTACAGGTATGGGACCCATTGACCTTTGGATTTTGGGCTAACATTCAAATTTTGATAGTTTTAGTTTGCTTCATACTTGTATATATTGACAGTTGGGAGTTTATGTGATATATATTAAATAGTAGTAACTTTGTATCTGATAAAAGATTTTGGATATGACGTATATATTTATGTGGGTTTAGTACTGATATTTTGTAGACTCTCGTTCTATTATGTATATGATGATATATAATATTCCAATATGTCTCTGATTCTGATTTATCTATATTATATATTGTTTTGGATATTTTTAATCGGTGTGTTTATTACTTTGTCTTAATACCGTATATGTCTAAATTTCAGTTCAAATACTCAAAAATGTAAATAAGATGTGTCAGTGTTAGTATAAAGATATATTCACATTTGACGCTCTTAACCAGCCGTATTCTCCGGATTAACAGATGACATTATTTGTAATGTTCTTTGCTAAACTAGGTATAGCTATGAGGTCGTTACAGCTTGGTATCAGAGTTGAGTTCAGAACATTACAGAATATAATTGACACAAAGTCGAGACCTAAACCTAGATGACAAAGAGTCCTGTCCCTTTTGTATGGTAGTAAGTCATTTAATTAAGTATTAGAAATAGGAATATAAATGATTATTGAGAATAATCATTGGGATGTATTTGAAAACTTTTAAATTAAACAAATTCGAAAATGATTTTTAAATTTGGAACTCAATTTTGTAAAGCGTGAAATTTATTAGATAGCATAAAGGAGACCTTAGATGGTTTAAAATTAAACTGTTGTGTCCTGATCTGTTAATGATCAGAGTTGCGCAGCGGAAATATATGGACTATATTCACTGAGCATATTATTTAATTTGTTTTGATATAAATGTTTGTTTTATTGAAATGTATATTATTGCATCAATGTTTGTTTTTTTTATACTTAGTTTAAATTAGGGAGTTGAATACGACATTATCACACACATGATTTATAATCCCATTTGAATCTGGACGAACCCAATTATTAATAAAAACCAGCGGTTTCTACAAAATATAATTGCCGGAGAATAATTAAAATGTCAAAGCAATTAATAGTTATAAAATATAGAATGACAAATAATATGTATCTAATTAAATTTGAAAATGGAACTTATACTTAATAAATAAAATAAGATATTGTAAAAATTAATTGGTTGATGGAAGCTTGGTTGTTTTAAAATTGTAAATGATTGTGCGAAATTAATATTGGGTAGGAATCACCATTAAAGGTTGAAACTTGCTCAATAATAACAATAATAACTTGCGGTGTCTTCGGTAGTGTAGTTGTCACAAGAAATTTTTAAAATTTAAATTTATGTAAAAAATGTTAATTCATATGGGTGACTAATTAAATGTTAAAATGAATTAAAAATTTGACGTTTGCTTGAGGTATATATTAATGAATATGTGTGCTATGGGATTGTTATCAGTAAACTATTTCTGTGATAACATTAATTTTTTTAAATTAAAGCAACCATCTATTTGAGTTAAAATCTTTTTGATAAAAGATATACATTTAGGTGGAATTTGATTATGTTTATTATAGACAAGCAAATATTTTGTAAATGCATAAAGTATTAAAATATATTTGTATATCGTACGAAAATCGAATATTGTGTTAAATTTCCCATTGAGTGCTTTAAGAATTCTGGTTGATGCGTTTAATCAATGTTATTGATACGGATTCCAAAACATTAGGACGAGACATTTGGACACGGTATTTTGGGTAATAAAATAAAGGTGTAAATTTCTAACAAGGAGAATATGAATATATTTTATGTATATATAAAGATTGGAAATGCTTTGAAGTACAATTAAAATTAATAAATAAATACGTCGAGAAATATATATATATATATATATATATATGGTTGAGATATGAATGTTTGCTTTGATTCGTGTGGTTTATTCGAATGTTTAACTGATAATGGTGAGGTATGTGTAACGATCCACAAATTTTAACGGTTTTAAATAACGTAATTAACTAAATTTTTGTGAAATTTTATATTATTGAATTTTGAAATGAAAATTTGATATTTGAATTATGTTTATGTAATTGTAGCAAATGTTTGATTTTCATTAGAAAATATGAAAGTAAATTCTATTGTGTAATTTGCAATTTCAATTTAAAATCAGTTAATTAGATGAAAATAAAACGTTTTCGAAACCTGAACATTTTTATATAATAAAATATAAATTATTTTCTGAGCGGGTCGTCATAATCCGTGTACCATTTTGGAAAGCGAAATATCAAATTTTGATAAGATGGTCGTATCGCTCATATCTGTGTACAATTCTGTTCATCTCGTCATGCTGATCTTGTATATTCATTTGTGTATTTTGGTGTCCGGTACGCGGTGATATCTGCGAAACGGATACCGAACAGATAGCCATATCGGTATCCATTTTAACTTTTTGATTTCGGGTGTCCATCCAAATTTTTCCAAAGATTGAAAAAACAAACAGTCTTTTTGCTTCTATTATTTCTTGAATTAACGTGCGTGTCTTTGTCTTTCTTTATTCCTTATGGTCAATAAATTTTGGTAGCTACATTTGTTCGCTCTTCCCACTGTTCGTTTTGTTCCAATACACGATATATATATATATATATATATATATATATATATATATATATTTCTTCTTTCATTCGTTTATCTCTCCTCTGCTTCATCTTCTTCAAACTCGTCCCCTTCTCTTTGCAAACCTCACTACCCTCTTGCGTGCTCCTTCTCTTGTCATGCCAAATTACCACGTCGAACCTGAAGCAGGTCCTCATCCTTATCTCCTCCCTTGAATCGACCTCAGCAACTACCATCCGCCACCGTAAGCTGCACATCCACCCTTGTCGAACCATTGCCCGTTCACCAATGGCCGCACTTCGCCCCTAGCAGCCCTGCCTTGGTCGCACGATAGCCACCACACTTGCCGCAAAACACGCCGCCCTTCAACCAAGCCTACCGACTAGCCTCCTATGTCCTTCTCCACTACGGTGACCCAACCTAGTGCTCTGATCACTGCCCCTCTCTCCAACCTTGTCCCCCTCTCGGCCCACGTCTTTTCCACCATAGCACGCCACCCGAGCATATCATCTCCCTTCAGCCTTGCCCACTTCACCGACCAGACCCAAGCACCAAATTCCACCATAACCGAACACAAATTGCTCCAGTCAGCCCTCCCTTGCAACGTTGAACTTAACCCGCTGCTGACCGCTTGTGCTCAACCCACAACCACCTAGCCTTCTCCGATCGGTCGATCCACCAACCACTAGTGCCGAAGCCTCCACCTGCCTCTTCTTGTATGTATATACATGTAGAAATACACATACACACACACACACATATGTCTTAATTCATATTCTATCTAGTTATGTATTTTACATGATAAAGCTACATTATAAAGTTGCACACTTTTGATGCTTTGGCCGCTATCATATAATTTAGTAGCATATATATATAATGTATACGTATATTTGGCCGCTATCATATAATTCAGTAGCCTATATATATAATGTATATGTATAAGTCAGTAGATCTTCTGTTTGATCATACATATATCACTTATACATGTCTTTTAGTTGTGATTGGATATATATAATAGGTTTGGGATATTATATTTTATATTTAAAAAAGTATATATATTTATTCATCATAAAAGTAGCTTCGCATATTTTGAAAAGCATGCAGGCAGCAGCTGCATCCCTTTTGGGAAAAAGAACGTACATCATAGTAAGTTTATATGTATATATAGAGATGTTTACAAATTATCCTGTATATGAGTTATACAAATTTTGTTTATAGTTAATTAATTATGTATGTATGTATGTATGTATTTATGTATGTATGTATTATATTATAAAGTGTTGGGCCTATTGTTTCTGCCCATATATTTAAAGTAAGAAGGGTATACACACAGTAGTTTTCGTGCTGATGTATATAAGTGTGTATATATATGTTGCCTATATATGGGTTTTGAAATATAAAATTTATAGGTATTTTGATCTTTACATTTTATACTGATTATATATATATGTATATATTATATAGACATTGTGAGGTATATATTACATATAATCGGTTGTGTATATATGTAAGAGATTTAAGTTATATACGAGCTGTTAGTTTATATATGAGTATATACATGAGTTTTATTATAGGTAAAGGTCTTATTTTAACTATGGGTTTAGGTAGCATTTATATGGAATATGTTTATATACAGATACTTATTCTATTTTGGTTTAAATTAAATAATGGTTTGAAGATATATATCTATATATGTATAAGTATAGATTTTGATTTTTATATGTATGTGTTTTAAATTTTATATTGATTTTTGAGAAAATATATTACGATATAATATACATTTCGTTTTAGTTTATATCGAGCTGATTTTAATTTGTTTCATCGGTTCCTATTATCAGCTCTGCTCGTCGAGTTCGTGTCCACCTTGCTTTGCTTTGGAAATTCATGCTTGGGTTCATAACTTATTTCATTGTCAGATCTCTTTAGCCTCGAAAGGTAAGCAATCACTCACAATTAACATTCGTATAGTTAGTAAATTTGATTTCACTTGAATTGACAATTGAAACATGTTGTTAAATTTAAATTTCTAGTTATTTAATTGCTAAGTATGATATGCCATTATCTTCAATTGTTCACCTGTGTTATATGGCACTATATCCTATTGTGTATATTTTATTTATCACTGATGATATATGCTTGCTGTTGATATATTATATTTTTATCATATTTTCTCTCGCTCTACAAGTTCCTATCAATTTAGAATTCCCCATGGGTTGAAATGATACATACCCGAATGATATTCTACAATTGGGGAAATTCGTTATTGGTTGAAATGATAAACCCAAACGATTTTCATTGATTGTGAATTTTAGCGATTGTGGGTTGAAATGATATATACCCGTAAATGTTTAATTACGAATTGAAATGATAAATATCCATATCACTTGGCTATAGGATAGAAAATTATATACGGATACTGTTGGTCTATTTTGAAAATGATTTTTGAATTTAGGAAGGAAATATATGGATTTTAGTAATGTAAAGATATTTTATTTTGAGAAATTTAGAATTTTAAATTATATGATTTGGAAATTTTAATTTATAAGCTAGTTTTAACATATAAGTATTAAGATTTTTATTATAATTTTATTATTCATAGAATATAAAAAAATGGATTTAATATAAAATAAATTTAATAATAAGATTTATTTTAATAAAATTTGATTTAATTAGAATATAATTTGTTTAGGTATTTATTTAAACTTATATTTTAAACATAAATTTGTAAATGTATAATAAATTAAGGTTGGAAATAAACTGAAATTGATTTGAAATTGTATTTGTTTAAGAATTATACTTAAATAAAATTGACTTGAAATTTATTGGTTGTGAGATTTGAAAACATGATTTATAACTTAATTTGATAAAAAGTGATAAAATGAATATTCTCAATTTTAAATAAAATTGAGATTGGATATTTAATATTGATTTAAATTTATAAATCAAGATTTCCGTAAGTTGTTATTAAAATGATTAAGTGAATACTTTCCAATTTGAATAAAATTAAAGCAAAATAAATGAAATTTGTAGTGTAGGTGTTTGAATATTTAACCTTGAATCTTATTGGACTTGAAGTGACAGTTCAAACTTGAATTTGAAATCGATATAAATTGAAATGGCTTATTTAGAATTTGATTTGAATCTTTGACCTTTAAATTTAAATAATTAAATTGGAATTGATTTAAATTAAATTTTGGAATTTAAAATGATTTGAATTGACTGGCGAAATTAGAGGAAACTATCTTTATTATATAAAGTATTTTTAATATATAAACTATTTTATTACGTAAATTATTTTAATATATAGACTATTTCAATTTATAACTATTTTAATATATATATATACACACTATTTTCAACATTTAAATGTTTAAGCCGAAGTGTTATGGTTTCAAAAGTGTTATGATTTCCAAAGTGTTATGATTTCAAAAGTTTTATGATTTCCAAAGTGTTTTATGATTTCAAAAGTTTTATAAATTTGAAAGCTTTACGATTCTGGAAATGAATATTTTTAAAGTGAATAATGAAATCGAATTGATATGGTTTGAAACGAATATGATATTTTGATATGAAGTATGAACTATTTGAAATGAAATGACCACCGTGTGAAATAAGCCTTTGGTTAATAAAGAGACCGAGATTGGATATTGTCATCCTCTTTGCCAATGCCAAAAAACCACTTAACAACAGTGTACATGCTGGAGATTCCAGAACGAAGAAGGATGGTTTGGCGATGATTCTATATGGTATTTACATATCCCTGACTCTCGTGAGTCATCTTGATGTGGCTAAAACAGGAGCCATGCCGGGCCAAGTGAGTTCATTCCTCCTATCGAATACATTTCTTCGATACCATTCTATTGATTTTTTGATTTGATTTGGTGCATCTTTGATTTGGGAGTGTGTCACGAGGCGGGTAGTAGTAGCTGTTATGCGTTACCACCAGTCCGTATACGCAAACGGTATATCTACCCTGGCATTGCCTCGAGTGCATTGTCGCATGCCCTATCGCGCCTTCTATGAGTTTGCTTTATACCATACCTATGGAGTGCCCTATGATAGCCCTCTAGTTTATAGAGGAATTACAATACTGTATAGACTATGGGAATATAGAAAAATGTGTTGTGGGGGATATGGGTAACGCCTTAACGCTATTTTAATAGTTTACATTGCTATAAACATATTATAATAGCATAGATTACTACATAGTAGATAGTTCCGTGGATCCTTAAAGGATGGGAATCCCAAACATCCTTTAAGTTATGTGTATTTCAGTTGACATTTCACTTGAGTTGAATTTACTATATAAGAATGTAAATCCTAACGCAAGTGTTTTGTGTTTTTCTTTACGCTCGGGTCAAACTGAGTGTCACAGCATTTGCGACACACCTTTGGAGCTTTGCTTGAAGATCCATCTATATCTATTCAGCTTTTAGCTATCCAGTTGTTTTGTTCAAACTTGTCATCTGTTTGTATTCGAGACTACATTGTACAGGCGATATCTGTTGTATATTTTTTCGAACTGTGTTGTTTTTTTTAGCAGCTTCATGAACTACTATTTATCAATTCAGCTGTTGTAATACTCTGTCTGTGATTCTATGATCGATGTATTTACCGTATATGCTGAGTTTTGCAAATATAGATTAACAATCTGTTATTTTGAGCAATTTAAGTCCGACATGTGCGGATGCGAATGGTTCAAAATACCAGGTCGTTTCAAGTGGTATTAGAGCTATGGTTTAGGCAAAACTTATCATATAGAGTAAATTTAATTACAGAATCACCTTCGTTCGAGCTTGAGTTCCTTCCTCTTTGACTCAGGTTTCCCTTGAATTTGTGGAACTCCCCTCTTGTTCTGAAATCCACTCTTGTCCTTCTTTTCATGTTCTCCTTGATATTGGAGCACCTCATAGCTCCATTCCAGTTGACCTCTGTAATAAATTTGAGTTCATCTTGTCATATCAATTTGCAACTTCATCCTTATGTATGTCTAATTCCATCGGCGATCCCGCCAACCTCTTTATGATTTCTAAAGGAGTGAAACTCCTTTATAACAGTGTCGATTCACCAGAGACTTCCATATCCTCGGCTTAGATGCTGTTATTTCTTACAAAGCTCAAACCGTCTCTAGTAGACAATTAGGGTAATTTCCTTATGAGTTTGACTCCACCACGTTAATCAGAATTATCCTGATATTGGGTGAATTCGCTTCTTTTCTCTTCAAGCGGGAAAACTGAATTTCCGCATCAATCTTATTCCTGGAATCTCGGTTGATCCGGTTAAGATCGCTGCGATAAAATAAGTCTATCCATTTCTTCTTCTGTAACTTAATTATTTTATATTCTTTTTCAAGTCTATCTTCGTAGTTAGAATTCTCCTGACTAGGGTTCATCTAAACTTAGATCTCTATCCATGTTTCTACATCCATTCTTGACTCATCATGTGATGGAGTGCATTTGTTATTAATATAAAAATGTTTTATATTGTGTTGTTTGATTTGTTAAGGTTGATTTGAGGTTTTGATTGATTCGTCTAGCTAACGCTATCGATAGAAATTCCGAAACACTTGAACAAAGCAAACTGTCACAGTATTGTTTTCAAAATTGGTAAAAGAAATGATTTTATGTATGATTATATTTTATATAAGTGTAATTTTCTGAAACTGGATAGTTAAATAAATTGGTTGTTGGAATGATGATACTAGATTATCATTTATTACTTTGTCAACACTACTAAATCATTTCCTATCGTTATATATTATAAGATGTTGAAATTTTATAAACATTGTTTATTTGATTTGTAGATGAAATATTTAAGAATTTAATTTCCAGTGCTTTACAAAATTTGGTTTTCTTGATTTGAAAAAAATATATTATTTGAAAGTATTTCAAACATAAATTGTTTCCAAAGAATTTTAAAAGAAGTGAGTCGGTTCTCTCCCCTTTGTCGCTGTAAAATAATTTTCGGTGATGACTGCAGCATCATCGACGTTCATTTTCGAGTTTGTAGAGAGATGAGTTAGTAGATCATTGTCCTTCGAATTGTTCCTCCCCCCAGCGTACCTTGTTAATAAAAAAGACTCTTTGTTCGGAATAGTGAAATAGGGCCCTGAGTTAGCGAAGCAGTGACCAGAGGTTGCGAAGCTAGCACTTATCACGTCAGTCATCGAAGCAGAATACACTATATTGAACAAAGGAAAAGGCCTCCGTGACAGTTGGAAGATAGTAAAAAGTCATAACAGAACCCGTAGCTACTTGTACTAAAAGACTAGTAAGCATGATTCCTTCTAGACAATAAAATATGTTGACACGAGGAGGAACATATTTACTAGTTATAACCTCAACTTCATATGACTCCTCTATGGTCACAAATAAATGCAAGTACTTCTTTGGTATTATTGTAATTTTTAGATTCTAATTCTAATACCGAGAAGTCCAAAATTAGACCAACGAAATTCCGTCTGCTAGAATAAAAAAGCGCTTCCGAATTGATCTTTTCCATTAAAATTACATTTCTTTTTCGTCGGTAATAACTTAATCCTTAAATAAAATACTCGTTATATCAATAAATTAGGTTTTATCTTTGCTACAGCGTGTTTTTGAAAATGGATTTGATTTGAATTTCTTGAAGATGGTTTGACATATAAAAATATATATGTGTATATTGTTTCAAAATGAATTGATGGTAAACTGGAAAAAAATTAATTCTTAAATTCTATGTAAACTAATGGTTTTCAATTATTTAAATAAAGCAAAATTTTGAATAATTGGAGTGTCTAGAATGAGTAATTAAAGTGAGATAACTTGTAATAGTTAAACTAGAGTAAAAATTTATTTGTATAATACTCAATTGCATTTTTTATATATAACTTACCTGAATTATCCAAAAAGTTAAAATTGTTAAGGTGAAAATGTAATTGAAGGTTATACAAGAAAAACTTAAGTAATAGAAATGTCCTAACTAAATTCTTTCTTAATAAAATATTGTAAATAAAAAGGGTAAATTTGTGTAGTATTTAATTACATTCAGAAAATATCAATAAGACTTAACTAGGAAAGGTTTGAATGTAACTGAATAATATACAATTGAACTATAAGTAATAAGATGTTAAAAAATGATATTCTGTTAAGGGAATTTACAAATAATAAGTTGAATAATGAATTGAACAATAAAAGAGAATTAGTTGGTTGAATAACAAATCATTATAATAAATGTTTATACACTTAATATATGTTGTAAAGTATATCGAGTGGAATAAGTTAAATGAAAAGAATGTTATTTAAGAAAATAAATATGAACTTAAGAATAGTAAAATTGAAATTTTAAGTGAAATCAATATAACTAGGGTCATATGGATTTAATAAGTAAGTTCAATCAAATCCATGTTGTTTTGAAAGAAATTCTTGCAATAAATGTTAATAAAAATTGAAAGCAAATCAATTGAATGAAATACATTGAATTGAAATCAATCAAATAGGAATACAATGAATAATTATAAGGTGAATAAATAAATTGAAACTAAATTTATTGAATATTAATAAATTTAAATAAATAAATAAATTTATATGGTTTTAAATTAATTGTTGTATCTAATACTGTGTCTTTTGAATCTATATTTTTCTCTATTGCTTCCATTCTCCCACCTCCTTCCTTTTTTGAGATGAAAAGTTTTGGGTGGGGGAGGATGTAACGACCCGTAAATTTTAATAGTTTTTAATAACGTAATTAACTGAATTTTTGTGAAATTTAAAATTATTGAATTTTGAAATGAAAATTTAATATTTGAATTACGTCTATTTAAATGTAGCAAATGTCAGATTTTCATTAGAAAATATGACAGTAAATTCTAGTGTGTAATTTCCAATTTCAATTTAAAATCTATTAATTAAATGGAAATAAAATGTTTTTGAAACCTGAATATTTTTATATAATAAAATGTAAATCATTTTTTGAGTGAGACATCATAATCTGTTTCATCAAATTTTAGACTTTACAACCCCGTTTATCTTATTTTCAACGAATTACCAGCATTTTGGGCAGCGAAGTATTCACTTTTGATAGGATGGTCGTATCACTCATATCTGTGTACCATTCTGTTCGTCTCGTCATGTTGATCTTCGCAGTATATTCATTTTTTTAATTTTGTGTCTGGCACACGACGATATCTGCAAAACAGATAGCCATATCGGTATTCGTTTTATCTTTTTGATTCCATTCAAAATTTTCTAACGGTTGGAAAACAAACAGCCTTTTTGCTTTTATTATTTTGTGAATTAACGTGCGTGTCTTTGTCTTTCTCTGTTCCCAATGGTCAATATATTCTCGTAACTACATTTGTTTGCTCTTCCCATTGTTCATTTTGTTCTAATATAAAAAATATATTTATATTTTTTTTCTTTCATTCATCTATATCTCCTCTGCTTCATCTTCTTCAAACTCGTCCCCTTCTCTTTGCAAACCTCCCACCCTCTTGTGTGCTTCTTCTCTTGCCATGCCAAATTACCACCTCGAACCTGAAGCACACCCACCACCCACATCCTCATCCTCACCTCCTCCCCTTGAGCCAACCTCAGCAACCACCATTCACCACCGTGAGCTGCACATCCACCCTTGCCGAACTATTGCCCGTTCACCAATGGTTGTACTTCGCCCCGAGCAGCCCAGCCATGGTCCTTCGACAGCCACCTCACTTGCCGCGAAACACGCAGCCCTCCGACCAAGCCTACCCACTAGCTACCTACGGCCTTCGCCACTCCGGCGACCCAACCCAGTGCTCCGATCACTTCCCCTCTCCCCAACCTTGTTCCCCTCTCAGCCCACATCTTTTCCACCATAGCAAGCTACCCGAGTATATCATCTTCTTTCAGCTTTACCTACTCCACTGACCAGACCCAAGCGCTGAACTCCACCACAACTGAACGCAAACTGCTCTGATCGCCCTTCCTTTGCACTGTCGAACCTAACCGCTGTAGACCGCTTGTGCTCAACCCACAACCACCGAGCCTTTTCCTTCTCCGATCGGTCGATCCACTAACCATCAGTGTCAAAGCTTCCACCTACCTCTTCTTGTATGTATATATGTAGAAATGTATATGTGTGTGTGTATATATATATATCTTAGTTCATATTCTATCTAGTTATATATATTTTACATGATAAAGCTATATTATAAAGTTGCACACTTTTGACGCTTTGATTGCAATCATATAATTCGATAGCCTATATATAATGTATATGTTAAGTCAGCAGATCTTCTATTTGATCAGACATATATCACATATACATGTCTTTTAGTCGAGATTGGATATATATAATAGGTATGAGATATTATATTTTATACTTAAAAAGGTATATATATTTATTCATCATAAAAGTAGCTTCGCATATTTTGGAAACCATGCAAGCAGCAGCTGCATCCCTCTTGGGAAAAATAATGTACATCATAGTAGGTTTATACATATATATAGAGATTTTTACAAATTATTTTGGATATGAGTTATACGAATTTTGTTTACAGTTAGTTATATATATATGTATGTATGTATATATATGCATTATATTATAAAGTGTTGGGCCTGTTGTTTCTGCCCTTATATTTAAAGTAAAAAGGGTATATATATAGTAGTTTTTGTACTTAGGTATATAAGTATATATATGTGTGTGTTACCTATATATGTGTTTTAAAATAGAAAATATACAGGTATTTTAATCTTTACACTATATATATATATATATATATATATATATATATATATTATAGACATTTTGAGATATAAATTACATATAATCGGTTGTGTATATATGTAAGATATTTAAGTTATATATGATCTGTTAATTTATATATGAGTATATACATGAGTTTTATTATAGGTAAGGGTCTTATTTTAACTATGGGTTTAGGTAGCGTTGATCTGGAATATGTTTATATATAGAGATATATTCTATTTTGGTTTAAATTAAATAATGATTTTGATATATACATATATATATATATGTATGCATGTATATGTATATGTATAAATTTTGATTTTTATACGTATGTGTTTTAAATTTTATATTGGTTTTTGAGAAAATATATAACGATATAATATACATTTCGTTTTAGTTTATATCGAGTTGATTTTAATTTGTTTCATCGGTTCCTATTATCAGCTCTGTCCATCGAATTCGTGTCGATCTTACTTCGCTTTGGAAATTCATGCTTGGATTCGTAACCCATTTCATTATCAATTCTCTTTAGCCACGAAAGGTGAGCAATCACTCACGATTAACATTCTTATAGTTAGTAAATTTGATTTCACTTGAAACGACAATTGAAATATGCTGCAAAATTTAAATTGCTAGTTATTTAATTGCTAAATATGATATGCCATTGTCTGCAACTGTTCACCAGTGTTATATGACACTGTATCCTGTTGTGTATATTTTATTTATCACTGATGATATATGCCTATAGTTGATATATTATATTTTTATCATATTTGCTCTCACTCTACAAGTTCTTGTTAGTTTTAAATTCCCCATGGGTTGAAATGATACATACCCGAACGATATTCTAGAATAGGGGAAAATCGTTATGGGTTGAAATGATAAACACAAGCGATTTTCATTGATTGTGAATTTTTGAGATTGTGGGTTGAAATGACATATACCTGTAAATGTTTAAATTGCGGAATGAAATGATAAATATCCGTATTACTTGGTCATAGGATAGAAAATTATATACGGACACCGTTAGTCTATTTTGAGAAATGATTTTCGAATTTTGGAAGGAATTATATGGATTTTAATAATGTAAAGATATTTTATTTTGAAAATCTAAATTTTTTAGTTATATGTTTCAGAAATTTTAATTTATAAGCTAGTTTTAAATTATAAATTTTAAGATTATTCTTATAATTTTATTATTTTAAAAAATATAAAAATAGATTTAATATAAAATAAACTTAATAATAAGGTTTATTTTAATAAAATTTGATATAACAAGAACATAATACGTTTAGCTATTTATATAAAATTATATTTTAAAAATAAGTTTGTAAAACTATAGTAAGTTAAGGTTGGAAAGAAACTGAAATTGATTTGAAATTGAATTTGTTTAAGAATTATACTTAAATAAAACCGACTTGAAATTTGTTGGTTGTGAGATTTGAAAATATGATTTATAACTTGATTTGATAAAAAATGATTAAATGAATATTCTCAATTTTAAATAAAATTGAGATTGGATATTTAATATTGATTTAAATTTATAAATCGGGATTTTTATAAATTGTTATTAAAATGATTAAGTGAATACTTTCCAATTTGAATAAAATTAAAGTTAAATGTCAAAATATAAATGAAATTTATAGTGTAGATGTTTGAATAGTTAAACTTGAATCTTATTGGAATTTAAGTGATTGTTCTAACTAGGATTTGAAATCAATATAAATTGAAATGGTTTATCTAGAATTTTTTGACCTTTAAATTTAAATAGTTAAATTGGAAATGATTTAAATTGAATTTTGGAATTTAAAATTATTTGAATTGACTGGTGAAATTGGAGGAAAGTATTTTTAATATAAAGTATTTTTAATATATAAACTATTTTATTATATAAATTATTTTAATATACAAACTATTTTAGTTTATAACTATTTTAACATATATACTATTTTATACATCTAAACTTTTTAAGTAAAAGTATTACGGTTTCAAAAGTGTTATGATCTCCAAAGTGTTATGATTTCAAAAGTTTAATGATTTCCAAAGTGTTATTGTGATAACCCGGATTTTGAGCAGATGCTAATTGGACAATTAACTGATTTGTAACTATTGAGATACTACTTTTATTTGGATTAAACAAATAAATTTTAATAATTAAAGATGTATGGATGTATACATAAGTGGATTTGAAACTATAATAATAGTTAAATTTAAAAAGACGACTCTTATAGTAAATTATTAAATATATAAATGGATATGTGTAAACTCTATAATGATTGGAAATCTTAAGTATATACGTGTACAAATTCATTGTGAAAGTATAATCATTTAAATGGATAGAAATTATCTTTTCAAAAACAAATAAATTATGTGTTGTTTTTGTGTGTGTGTGTGTGTGTGTGTGTGTGTGTGTAGATGGCAAATAAGGTTTGGATTTGAAATTCAAACATCCTAGAATAAAATGATTTAAAAATAATTTATATTTTAAAAGCTAGTGCATATATATATATTTGCCTTGGGAAGTTGAAAATTTGGAAGTTTAAAAGTGAGGATATATATAATATTAACATTTACATAAGATATTTATAATACATATATATGTATATCTTTTGTGGTCAGAAGTTTTGTTTTGAATTCAATACAAAAAAAATTTCAAAATACTTAAGATCAACATTTACTAAATTTAAAAAGGTATGATGGTTTAAATAGGATTTAAATAAAAGATTAAAATCTTTTTCTTTTATACTTAAAATAAACCATATTCATATAAAGACATAAATAATTTTTAGAATAAGAGTTAAACATTTATAAGGAAATAATTCGTGAATTAACATTTGTAGCTAAGATTATATGTATAGTTAACAAGTGGCATTAGTTCCTTCTAATGAAAATATATAGATTTAGTGTTTAAAGAATCAGGCTGCAAATTCATTTCCAATTTCTCAGATCCATTTTCTTTCTTCATCTTTCATTTTTCAATGCCAAAAACCAGAGGAGTTATAATTAAAAATAAAACAACAACTTTCTCAAGAGCAATAATCAGTTCAAGTCAAAACAGTTTCAAGAAGAACAAATCCAGAAACAAGTTTAAGTTTTCCAAATTCAAACACTTCCAGGCTCTCTATTCAAATATAAAAAAGGTGAGTAAACCAAGCTTAAAACTGTTAAATCTCATGCATATGAATGATATTTGAAAGGATTGATGGTTAGTTGTTTTACATGAAAGAATGTATGTTTGCATGCTTATAAATATAAAGTTGTTAAGTATGCATGTCTGTATATATCCTCTGTTCTTATTTTACAGGGTTTAAACAAAATTAAAAAAATTCAAAATCCCCTCATTTAATCTCTAGTAGGATGTGAGATTCAAACAAGTTATGTTGACTTAAACATGAATTAAGTTTTAAAAATATATTAACTTAATTTAGATTGAATACTATCTGAAAAATCAAGAAGACAGGGAAAATCTTAAAAACATGTAAATTTCAAAAATCTTGATTCTCCGATTCATGTATATATTCTGAATCGGCTTTAGAAACTAGGATTTCAAAAAGAAAATTCACAATTTTTTAAGTAAGTTGTGAGAATTCGAGGGTCGGTTAGATTATTGGTTTTTGGCTTTTCTGATGATCGGTAGGTCAGAGGTTTAGGGATTGAGTCCAAAGGAAGGTGGTAGGCCAGGGATGTCGGGAAAAATGTTTGATAAAATATCTGATCATCGTTGATGGCTAACAGGGTCGATTTAGGGTTTAAGTCTATGGTTTGTTCAAGATCGAAAATAATTTTACGGTAACGTCGACAATGGATCGGAGATCATCGCATCGATGGGAAATGACTTAGGGATGACAGGTGGTGTTCTGGCCATAATTTCGTAGCTTCTAGTGGCCTGAGGCGATTGAGCGAGGCGGCTTTTGGTGATCAAATTTTTTTCAGTTGAGTCATGTTCCTCATTTTCGAATTCTATAGGGATTCATCGATCTGGGTGACCTGAAGGTGTAGGCTGATGGTTATCGACATGTCGAAGGCGCAGGGTTGACCGGAGCTCGTCGGAGCTCTGGTGCACGTGCACGGATCCAAGTTGGTATCTGATTTGATAGGATGCTTGGGAAGGCGAGGTTACCTCGGGAATGAACTCGAAGTAAAAAAGGGTTTGGCTCAAAGAAATAGGGTAGCGGGTTGCTCGGGATTGAACTCGGGAATTTGGTTTTTTTGCTCGGGTTTTTGTGACGATATCCAGTTTTAAACAAAATGAAGATATAAGTTTTAAAATTTAAATTTAGACAAATTTAAAACCGATTTCTCAACCCCATTTATTTTGAAATATTAAAGGTTGATTTGAGTTTAAGATAAATAAAAGGTTTAAAATAAATTATGTTAAAATTTATTAAGTTAAAAGTGTTTTATAATATATATCCTTGTTTGAAAGTTTATTTTAAATAAAACTGGATATTGTAATTAAATAAATAATTAGAAGGATGAAGTGATTTTAAATCCTTAATTTACCTTAAAGGTTTAAGTTAATAGAATGGCGATAAATTATTTTCAAAGTTTATTTAATAAGGATTTAAAAGATAATTAAAATAACTAAAAAAATAAAATGGTTTATCTTTTAAATCAATTAAGATCTAAAGTAGTTAATGATTTATTAATTAATGCAAATAATTAAGTGATAGTTAATTACTGAATGAGATTAATTAAGGTTAATTAATTAATGTGATTAATTTAAAGATTACTTGTTGAATGTAATTAATTAAAAAAATAATTAATTACTGGATGTGATTAGAGGATCATTAATGAATGTAATTAATTAATTAATTAAGGAGATTAATTAAAAGTTAATTAATGTGAATGGTTAATGCTAATTAATCTACGTGGTAATTAAAGGTTAATTACTTAATGTAACTAAAGGTTAATTAATCAAGGATGATTAATTAAGATAGACGACTAACGAATAATTAATTAATTGGGTTGTGATTAATTAATGTTAAGTAAGCAGGATTAAGGTAATCCAAGTGATTAAGTTGGTAATTAATTTAATTGGAGATTAATTAAATTAATTAGGAATTATATATCTAACAAATCTTGTGTATGGATGGTTGAATGATTTTGGATGATTTGGATTGTTGTTATCTCTGATGGGCGATTGAGATGTGTTGTGATATCAAAGGGTTGAACTGTGATAATATGGGTTATCTATCTGAGTTAAATTGTTGTGTGGTATGGTATCCTATATATGAATTGTATTGTTTTAAAACTAAACAATTTGGAATAGAAATGATATTGGATTCGAAGAGACCGGAGTCGGGTATCGTAATACCCGAAACCACTTCGATTAGTAGACTAAATTCTTTATAAATTGGATATGTGAAATTATACAAGCTGGAATGGAATGAACTGAGTAACATGGACATTTAACCTGAAAATTGTTGTGTGTGATAAATGATTGAATATAAGAACTCGTAAAGGGTACAAGTTACCCTAATATTCACATATGTTATAGCTTGGTATTTCATATCATATAGGTTTACTCACGTTGGGTTTCCAGCCTGACCCGGGTGATACTTCGATGTAATGCTCGGGTCAGGCCGAGTATTGCAGATTTTCAGGTAAGGACGTTCTGGAGCTCAAGAGACGAGCTGGATGGCAGGAACGTATGGAGTGTATTCCACTAAGTATATTATTGTTGTTTATCAGGGGAAAGTTGATTTTAACTGTCCAGTGTTTTTGTAATGGTTGTAACTCTGATGTATTGATGTAAATAAACAGATACAGTTTTCCTTTGTATAACTACTATTATTTGATATTATATCTTATCCGCTATGAATTTGAGAATCTGTGTTTTGTTCAGTTTATTCTTCTACCTCTTTTCTTCTTTTCCCTAACAATCTAGAATTTTCGGCGCACGGATATTCGGCATTGCCACGGTGAACGTATTAGTGTCGAATTTCTTAGGTCGAAAATTCCAGTTCGTTATAGTTATGATTTCAAAAATGTTATAAATTTGAAAGTGTTACGATTCTGGAAATGAATATTTTTAAAGTGAATAATGATATCGAATTGATATGGTTTGAAACGAACATTATATTTTGATATGAAGTATGAACTATTTGAAATGAAATGGCCATGGTGTGAAATAAGCGTTCGGTTGTTAAAGAGATGGAGACCGAATATTGTCATACTCTTTGCTAATACCGAAAACCACTTAACAACTATGTACGTGGTAGAGATTCCAAAACGAAGAAGGATGGTACGCTGGGTCAAATGAGATCATTCCTCCTATCAGACACATTTATTCGATACTATTCTATTGCTTTTGTGATTTGACCAGGTGCATCTTTGATTTAGGAGTGTGTCACGAGGTGGGCGGTAGTAGCTGCTATGTGTTACCACCAGTCCGGATACGCAAACGGTATATCTACCTTGGCATTGCCTCGAGTGCCTTATCGCATGCACTATCTCGCCTACTACGAGTTTGGTTTGTACCATACCTATGGAGTGTCCCCTTATAGCCTTCCAGTTTACGGAGGAATTACGGTATTGTATAGACTATCGGAATATATAAAATGTGTTAAGGGGGATATGGGTAATGCCTTAACGCTATGTTAATAGTTTACTTTGCCATAAACATATTGTAATAGCGTAGATTACTACATAGTAGATAATTCCGCGGATCCTTAGAGGATGGGAATCACAAACATCCTTTAAGTTATTTGTATTTCAACTGACAGTTCACTTAAGTTGAATTTACTATACAAGAATGTTAATCCTGACCCAAGTGTTTTGTGTTTTTCTTTACGCTCGGGTCTAGCGTCACAGCATTTGAGACTCACCTTTGGAACTTTGGAACTTTTCTTAAAAATCCATCTGTATCTATTCAGCTTTCAGCTATCTAGTTGTTTTATTCAGACTTGTCATCTGTTTGTATTCGAAACTGCATTGTACTGGAGATATTTTGTTGTATTATTTTTCAAAATCTGTTGTTTTTTATAGTAGCTTCATGAACTACTATTTATCTATTCCGCTGCTTATTGTTGTAGTACTTTGTGATTCTGTGATTTATTTATTTACTGTATATGCTAAGTTTTGCCAAATATAAATTAACAGTCTATTGTTTTGAGCAATTCAAGTTCGACATGTGCGGATGCGAATGGTTTGAAATACCTGGTCGCTACAGTATGATACTTACTACATTGTTTGTTTTGGTTTAATTTTAATGTTATCCAATAACAGATAAATATTGTGTTCAAAATGAGTACTCGCCTATACTTGGATTTGATATATATATATGTATGTATGTATGTATGTATGTATGTATGTATGTATGTATGTATGTATACACACACATGTAAAAAAACTACTGTAAAATTGTTTTTATAACGGTATACATACGAGTGCATATAGTTTAAAATAAGGAAACCATATGCAAGTATAAATATCGATAGTGAACTATGAGATTAATATGAGGTGAATTTGAATGAACTCAACAAATTGAATTAACCTTTGATAATGTTAATATTTTTGAATGAATATCTAAATTTGATTTATTAACACATGAAATGAATTTCTGAATAATTGTATTATATTTGGTCTTCAAATTTATACAGTCAAATGAATTTCTGAACGTTGTTTTCTTATCAAGTTTCACTTCTTTCAAAGGATGAATTTATTAATTGCTAATTAATAATTCTCTGATGTTGATATGCACATCGAACCTTTATAATAATTTTGACTCGATGTTTGAATAAATTATTAAGTTTTACTAAAATTGGGAATCAATACTGTTAATAGTGATATAAGAGTAAATGCATTTGATTTGTATGAGATTATGAATACTCCCGAAATCGCTTAAGAACAATTGCGTTTGATTTGTAGAATTTTTTTTTGAATTTAATTTCTTGAGAAACTACACCGCATTAGAAAGTTTTGTAGTCATGGACATATAATAGGATTATGCGTAGGGATACCCATGTATCACTCTGTACTCAAAATCATTTGTCTTTTTGTTAGAGTTGTTTGGATGCTATTTAAATGTTCAACATATATTTATTTATGTGATATTTTAATTGACATATACATCAATGAACATGTTTACATGGTGAATCTATTTTATTTGAATATGTTTAGTTGTTTTTTATTGAAAAAAGGTACTTTCTATAAATAATCAAGAGCATATACTTCTATGATATGCCTCGTTAAAACCTTACAACCCCCCTAACCTAAACGGGTGCCTTACAAGGAAAAAGAGTACATATCATGTCCATATATTAACAATACAACAGTCTGATAACCAGAAACCAAGTTGTCAAATAGATGGAGGAGTAAATAGAGATAGATACACTCAAAAATATCAATACGAGCATCTTAGGGCTAGAAATTAAAACAAACAGCGAAAATATCAATAACATACAAACTATACACGTGCTTAAACAAACTTAGTTATCAAAAAAAGGAGATCAGCTCTCCACCGCCAATAGATAAGCATCGAACAACCTTTTGGAAATAACGAAGAGAGTGAAAGACCTTTACCAAATATAGATCTAAAACTTCAATAATGGCAGCGAGCTTTACAAATTCTTCTCGTGAGAGCCAATCATCAAACTGACAACTGTGAGAGGAGTACGCCTTCAAGATCAAGGAGGATGGGACCCCAGATTTGGATCAACATGAATGAAAAAATTGGCCAAGATAAGATCTAATTCTTTGTTTACCTTTCCTTTATCCAGATTATTTTGAATTAACTGCTTGCATTCATGGCTTATGTGTGTAATTCGAACTTGAGTTGGGAGATCAATTCACTTAAAATGCCGAGTGTTCCTTTCGCACCAAATATTCCAGATTATAGAAGTGGAAGCTATGTTTATGATATGATTTAGTAGAGTGTTACTTTTCTGGATTGTGCATAAATTTTCCAAATTTTGGTTGAATTCCACTGAATTTTCGAAGTTAAGTCGAACCTTGTTCATAATTTCTTCAAGTAATTATATAGAATATGAGCATTTAAAGAATAAAAGATCCATATCTTCAATTTGATTTGTGCATAGAACACAGGACCTATCAAAACACGATTCTGTTTACTAATTATGTCCTTAGTATTTAATCTGTTTAATTTTGCCAACAGAGCACATATCGACAGTTTGGTTGCACACTTTTTATCCTAAACAACATTAGCCCGGTTAAATTCCATGTATTTAGTTCTGATATGATTCCAAGTTGTTTTACTACTGAACTGCCATTATTTTCAGGGATCCAGTGCCAAAAATCTCTTGCATTTGATCCTGGATTTTTATATTCTTCACAGTGTTTAGAATTTGAGAAGATATACCTTCCATGTGATTTTTCCATGTATTATTTGATATTAGTGTAGATACTTTTCTATGGCTATCACCATTAATTACCATAGAATTGCATCCATATATGTCTATTGGAGAGCATCCATTAATCCATGGATCTAACCATATTTCAGTATGTTCATCATTTACTATTTTCCTGTCAATAACACCTTTGCACCATTTTCTTGCTTTTAGTATAGATTTCCATGTGTTAGATGCCTTATTATTAAATGCAGCGGTCCAAAGATTTGTATTCCTGCAGGATCTATTGTGCATCCATTTAGCCCATATCGATTCACCTTGTATAAAATTCCAAACCATTTTAAGTGCCACTGTTTTTGCAACTTCTTCTATTTTCCTAATACCAAGTCCACCCTCATTTTTTGTTTTATAAACATCATCCCAACTCATGTTATGGTCTTTCCATATAAAATTGGCGCAAATTAGTTTAATCTCTAAATAACTGCTATTGGAAAATTAGTAAACTGTAACCAAAATTGAATCATAGGATAAATCACTGTTTTTATTAGTTCAACTCTGCCACTGATATCGAGCATTTTATTTTCCAGTGACTTAATTTTTTATTGACTTTGTCAATTAAAACTCCAAAATCTATGGCTTTGAGTTTAATGTTAGACAGTGGAATACCTAAATAAATCAGAGGAAGGTTTCCAATGTTGATATTTAATATATCAGCAATAAGTTGTTTGTGATTGGCTCCTTTACTGAAAAACAATGTTGATTTGTTTTTATTTAAATCAAGGCCAACTAAATTCCTTAAATTTTGAAATATATGCCTCATACATTCAGCATTCTCTCTAGTAGCTTTGGCCATAATCAGAATATCATCAGCATAAAGCAAGTGTGTTCACTGGTTCTGCTTTGTAAATAGGAATGATATTACCTTTTAGATGCTCCGGTTCTAGACTAATTGTAAGAAATTTCATAGCCATGGCAAATAATAAGGCGATCAGGGATCGCCTTGTCTTAAACCCCTTGAACTCTCGATAAAACCATAAGGAGTTCCATCAATTAGCACCGAAAATGTAAGGGTAGAGACACACTCATAAATAAGATTGGCAAAAAGAGTAGGAAATCCCATGAAAATCAGCATACGATGAACAAACTCTTTACTAATTTTACCGTAGACCTTGTAATGACCCAAATTTTTTAACAGTTTTAATAATTTAATTAATTGTATTTTGTGAAATTTTAAATAATTGAATTTGGAAATGAAAATTTGATATTTGAAATGCGTCTATTTAAACGTAGAAAATGTCAAATTTTCAACAAAAAATATGAAAGTAAACTATTGTGTAATTCTCAATTCAAATCAGTTAAATTTGATGAAAATAAAATGCTATCGAAATCTAAATATTTTTATGTAATAAAAATGTAAATTGTTTTTGAGTGAGATGTAATAATTCTTTTCGTCAAATTGGGACCTATGTAGCTCCGTTTATCTTATTTTCTGCATTTTTGCAGCATTTTCGGTAGCGAAAACTCAAGTTTTTATAATTCGATCATATCGATGATATTTGTATACCATTCTATTCGCCTCATCTTGCTGATCTCCGTAGTATATTTTTTTAAGAATTTTGAGGTCCGGTACGTGATGGAAACATAATAACGGTCTGTTGTAACAGTACCAAATTTGTGGCTTTACACTTTCCCTTGCTTTTCAAATCTAAATGTGCAGCCTAAGGAAATCTAATAAATTTCTTTAATAACTTTCAGCTGAATCATAGTATAATCGTTGATAGTACAATTATTTTTTTATATATTCGTTTTGCCTTAAACCTTTCCCTTTCTCTCTGTTCATCGTGCCCTTTCATTGAAATATAAGTTATAAATGTATATACGTTTCTTTGTAACAGTTATAACCTACTTTATCTCCTTTGATCTTTTTTCCTTCATAAACCTGCTTACTCATTTTATTTTTTCTTTCTTTTTCTATTTTTTGTTTCCTCTTGAAAAATTTATAAAACTGTCGTGCTTCTCCAGGCAACTCGAAGCCACATCCCAACGTAACTAGCCTTCCTCTGCCTCGTGAAGCCTGCCCCATTCTTCTTTTCCCATTCACATCCAATCCAAGGCCGAAGCCGGCACCTCGCCCATTCTCCCTTCCTCTGACCGCCGTGTACCGCATCACCATCTCGACCCCAGTTACCCACCCTGTGACGACCGCCCAAGACTCCCGCGCGGAAACAAGGGAATGGTGCGCTGAAAGGCGTGCCAGGCAGCCATGGGTGACCGTCAGGGTAAGGTAAAACAGAAAACTCTATCGTACAACTCACAACGCATGGATAAAATACAATAGAGAAATATAAATATAGTGAAGCTCCATAGAACAAAATATCATCATATAAGCATCATAGAAGTTTGATACAAACATCTAAACAATCCATACATCAAGCCTCACTACATAACACTCAAAACATATACAAGCAGCGGAACATCCAGTACATATAGTAGGAAAACAATATGTCAAAGCCTCCAGCTCGTTTTCGTCATCAGCAACGTAGATAACCAAGGACAGCACCTGTCACCTGCTACCTAGTCTGCCTATCCCAAAATGGATGAACAGCCCAAGGTAATAAGAGTTGAACATAAAACCTTGAGTCAGACAAAGTCCTAGTGAGCAGTAAATCAACTATCAAACATACCAAAAGAGCATAAGGGATAAAAAGGAATAGGAACCCAACCATCCCACTCCACCTCTTTCTACAGTGATAGCCCCCAGACACACTAAGCAGAAGCAAACATGGCAATTCAGACATTCAAAGCAAAGCAATTATCACTCGAGTCAAGGTCGATGTTTTCCAAGTACAAACCCCCAAGGCCTAAACCAAGATCAGATAAGCACTCTGAAAACATCACTCTTGGTCCAAGCGATGATACAGCCAAACATCCAAACATCCATGACTCTGGCTATCACTGTTATCATTGCCTTGATTTCATCGTTAATTGAATGACCGTCACATTATCTTATCCATCCGCCAAGGGCTAATGGTAACCCCGGTTCTAGACATAACTCCACACGTCGTCGCAGCCCGTGCCTAGGACTATCGAATCTGCCCAGAGTACTAGCACGTCGTCGCAGCCCGTGCTTGGAACGTCGTCGCAGCCCGTCCCATCGTACTCTTGCTTTGAGCATGCTAGAACCTTCAATAACGATGAAATCTCTGCCTCCTAGTCATTCTCCTCGACGACTATTCTCATACTAGCCCAAGCGCCTCTCGAGCCCACCATTATCAACCAACTCGAACCGCATCATCGAGTTATCAACATGCTTGGAATGATCCCGTCTGGATTAAACCAAGGCTACCTCACATCATGCTTTGCTTCATCGCATCATAGCAAAGTCCTATCTCAACATCATGCTTTGCTTCCTCTCATCATGGCAAAGTCTCATCCCAACATCACACTTTGCTCTATCGCATCATAGCAAAGTCCATCATCATCGAATCTATCCATATGAGCTTTAACATCCGCTTCATATGCCACAAGCAACTTTCACCATTCAAGAGCCTCTCCACTTAGCTTTTGAATCATCTTCGACCAACTTGTCCAAATCAACTATTAGCTAATTTGCAACAATCTATCAATCAAATCAATCATTAATCCAAGCAGTCAAACATTCAAACAAGATCTAATAAGCAATTATACAAGAATGGCAATTTCGTAATTAAAATGTCCAAATCTAACAAGTATGAATTATAAGCAAATATCTCTACAACTTGATGAATAAACTTATATAAGTTAACATGTAGCAAAATGGGTATCCAAAACTTCATAGACAATGGATCTACATGCAGACTTAAGGAAAATGCAAGAAATCTCTATCTTTAACACATAAACAAGCCACCGATCCAATATACTCCTTTGGGTCCGTGTGAGAGATAACTACCACTCACCAAAACACCTAAACACCTCAAAAGATAACAACTTCAGATCTGGACAGCGAAGAACTAAGCTTGATCCGGCAAAATCTCGCTTCAATCGATGAAATCTCTCTTTGAAGAATGTAGATCTTTAACTTTGGATCTTGGATCTTCAACCTTGATCTTCAATCTTGGATGGATGTAAGCACTAGATTAGAGTGGAGAAAAGAAGTGAAGAAGTGTTGTAGTCGAGATCTCAAAATGGCAGCACTTCGTTGCTTCGAAATTCGGTGCCAAAAAGTGAACCAAACCCCTCTATTTATAGGCTGAATCCATGAGTCGGCCGAACCCTTAAGTCGATCACGACTTAACAACCCACGACCTACGACTCATGCCCCTACACGGCTTAACAACATATGGTTCAATAAACACACGGCTCACGACACAACACATTGCCGACCTAACACGAGAGACAACCTACCGACTCAAGCCAGTATACGACTTAACTACAAAGCCGACCTTACGACTTAGCACAAGAGACAACCAAACATCCTAACGACTTAGTACCCACACGTCTTAACATAGGTCGGTCACGACCTAACTAAGCACACGGCCTAACTATAACACGGCATAGCCACTAGGTCGTTACCCCCCTTAAGCCGCTACCTACCTTAAGTCGTAACTCGTTCAACCTTTTAACCCGCTAATTCCTTAAGTTGTCTAAGCCTTAAGTCGTTCCATCCTTTAAGCTGGTCCAACACTTAGGTTGTTAACTCCTATAAGTCGTCCAATCCACTAACTTGCTAACCACCTTAAGTCGGTCACTACCATGAGTCGCTCAACACCACAAAGTCGGTCACGACTTAAGCTCCCACACGACTCAACTTCTACACGACTTATCTTATGGCGATCTAATTCTGAACGACTTAATGGCACTAAAAATCTAATGACAACAGTTTTACGACCTTTCGGTCCGTAAAAATACGGGTCTTTACACACCCCGAACACCAGATCCACCCCTCCACTTCGCCTAGATGCGGCAGCTCCTTCGAGTACACGCCTGCATCATCCCTCCATGCCATCAACTCCACCAATTCACCACCTCCGACCTCTCACCTCCCTCTACTTCCCCTGGCCCTGGCCAGCACTCCACCTTGACTTGCCGAGCCTTGCCCACTTAAGCAAGCAAGCAAACCCACAGCCTCTCCCCTCGTTTCCTTGGCCTGCATCAACCGAGCCACTTCCTCGCATTCCTGAACCAAGACTTGCCCTTGTCGTTGTTTATGTAAAGAAAAAAAGAGTACATTTCATATTTTGAGGATGTATACATATAACTATATATATATATATACACACTTTTTATATGCGTAGCCTGTAAGTGGGTTCATTTATATTTTGATTTTAAAAGATGAGATCGATATTTTGTACATTAAGTATATATACATCTTTAATATGTTTGCAGTATAATTTTTAATATGTTAGCTTATGAATGAATATATATGTAAATCTAAGTTCATAAAGTTTGTATATGTAATAGATTGTATATACGATCTGTTTATATATGTAAGTTTATTTAAGTGCATATAACTTTAAGCATTAATTGTTAATAAAATATAGATTTACATGTTTATTACCTTAACATTATAATACTAAGTAATATATGTAAGTTATATAGCTTATATATGATCTAGTTATTTATATATAAAGTTTATATAATTTATAAAATCTATAGTTCATACATATAAGTCTATGCATATAATTGTGGGAATAAATATAAGTCTGTATGTCAGTTTATATTAGTCTATATATATAGTGTATATAAGTATTCTTGACTTCGGGTTTTAAATAATATATGGAGATTATTTTATACGTGATTTGCTTTAAAGTTTACTTTAGAGAAAATTTTGTATTTAGTACATAGTTTTGATTTTAAAATATATGTGTTTAAATTTGAGTAATGATTGTGTAATAATATATATAAATTTTATTAATATATTATGTTTAAATGTACATATATTATGGAAATTTATTTTCAAAATGTGTATTTCTATATTTAATTTTGGTTTTTTATAATATATTTTGTTTCAGTTATATCAAGCTAATTTGATTTTTTTCCTTTGATTCCAATTTATCAGCTTTTTTCGTCGAATTCGTGTCCATCTTTCTTCACTTCGGAAATTCGTGCTTGTATTCGTAACCCATTTCATTTTCAAATCTCTCTAGCCTCGGAAGTTGAGCAATCACTCACGATTAACATTCTTATATTTAGTAAACTGATTTCACTTGTAACGACAATTGAAACATACTTCTAAATTGAACCGTTAATTATATATTTGATGTATGTGATATGCCATTATCTGTAACTATTCACCTGTGACATGATACATACCCATACGATTTTGTTTAATTATATAATTGTTCTCACTCTGCAAGTTTCCTGTTAATTTAGAATTTCCTATGAGTTGAAATGATACATACCCGTATGATTTTGTAGAATAGGAAAGAATCGTATGGGTTGAAATGATAAACCTAAGCGATTCTCATTTATTTTAAATTTTGGGATTGTAGGTTGAAATGATATATATCCGTAAATATTTAAATTGCGGATTGAAATGATAAATATCTGTATCACTTGACCATAGGATAGAAAATTACATATGGACACCGTTGGTTTATATTTTGAAAAATAATTTCGAAGGTTTGAAAGAGAATATTTGGATTTTAATAAATATAGATTTTTTGAAATATGATATATATAAATATTATTTTTATATATGTCTAAACTTTAGATTTTAAATATATATGTTTTGGAAATTTTAATTTATAAATTAGTTTTGGAAAATATTATTTTTAAGATTTTCTTATAATTTTATTTTCTTAAATATATATATATATAATAAGATTTAGTACAAAATATAATTAATAATAAGATTTAATTTAGTAAAATTTAATTCAATTAGTATATAAAATGTTTTAAAATATTTATTTAAAAATTTATATTAATATTTTAAATTAGGTTTATAAATTTAACAATAAAGGTTAGAAAGATAAATTAATGTTGGCTTAGAATTTAAACCGGTTAATAAGTAAATTTAAATAGGAATTGATTTAAACTTACTAAATTTTAAGGTTTTGAAGATATGATTTATAACTTGATTTGATAAAAAGGCGATTAATTGAATATTCTCAACTTTAAATAAAATTGAGATTGAATATTTAATATTGATTTAAATTTATAAATTGAGATTTTATATAATAATTATCAAAATGATTATGTGAATATTTTCCAATTTGAATAAAATTAAAGTTAAACGTTAAAATATAAATGAAATTTATATTGTTGATGTTTGAATACTTAAACTTGATTCTTTGAACTTTAAATTGAAATGGTTAAACTGGAACAACTTTAAATTGAATTCTAGAATTTAAGCTGATTTAAATCGATTTGTGAAATTACACATTTCTCTCAAAAAAATCGATTTGTGAAATTTGAGGAAAATACTTATTATATAAAGTAGTTTTAATATATATATGTATATATATATATATATAAGCTATTTTTATTTATAAAGTATTTTAATATATATACTATTTTCAACATATAAATTGTTTAGGTGGAAAGTGTTATGATCTCAAAGTGTTATGATTTCAAAAAGTGTTATGATTTCAAAAGTGTTATGATTTAGAAAGTGTTATAATTTAGAAAGTGTTACGATTCTAGAAATGAATATTATTCAAAGCGAATAATGATTTCGAAAGTGATATGGTTTTGAAATGAATATGATATTTTGATATGAAGTATGAACTATTTGAAATAAAATGACCACGGTGTGAAATAAGCGTTTGGTTGTTAAAGAGACCGGGATCAGATATTGTCATACTCTCTGCCAATACCGAAATCCACTTTAACAACTGTGTACGTGGTGGTGATTCCAGAATGAAGCAGGATGGTTTAGTGTAACAACCTTGAATTTTGTGATTTATTTTATTGTTTATTTTGATTATTTTATTTGAAATTTTGATTTAAAATTTTTATTTTATTTATTAAAATGAATAAGTTATGTTATTTTAAATATAAATGTTGATTTTTTTATGTGAATTATAGTTTCAAACTTGTATAAATTGAATATTTTACTGAAAAGTGGATTTCTGGTCAAATTAGTCAAACTTTGACTTTTAAATTTCAAATTTAAATATTTAAATTCTTAAGTTTTATCTTTTTTTATGAAAATAGATTTAATAACATGAATACTGCTTTTCGTTTCGTTGGAAACAGATTTAAATTGTGAAAGTTATGTATATTTCAATATTGAGTACAATTTGAGTTATTTAGCAATTTTGGTTATTTTAAATTATAAAAATTATATTTTCCTTATCATATTTCATTTTAATATATGTTAATATGTTATTGTATGTATATTTTTGTCTTATAATATTTTTGAAATGAAGTAAATAACTTTCCAAAGCCATTGGTAAATTTCTTGTAATTTTTATGTCCTGTTTGCTATTTTTAAACAATTTCTTTTTCCTTTTTCTATTTTTCTCCAATTTAATTATTTATTTTATTTTGAAAATGGTAAATAAATTATTTTATTTCAAATTTTCACTACATAATATTTTTAAAATGAAGTGGATATTTTTCCAAGACTAGTAGTGATTTATTTGTAATGTCTGGACACTGTTTTGTATTTTTAAGTAATTTCTTTCACTCTTTTTATATTTTCTTTAAAGTTAATTATTTATTTTCTTATATTTTTACTTGGTTTCGGTTTGTAAAGTATATTTCTGAGTTATTTTGTTTTCATAAAATCAATAAGAAAAGGAAATACCAAAGATTTTAAAAAAGTGTAAAACATAAGTCCTTTCACCTTCAAAACTTTTCAAATGCCATAACCTTCACTTTAATTCATTTTTCTGTCCACTTCTTCAATTTTGGCCATGTATTATATTAATTTTCACGTGAAAAACAATTCAGCACTTCTCATTCTCATGGCTTCTTCAAACGTCCTTGGTAATGGCCTCCTCTTTTTGCACTTTTTCTTCCATTTTTTCGTACTTTTGTCTTGTTTTTCTCTTCTATTTGCATGGCCTCCTCACCATAGCCACGGCCACAATCCCATACAACTCCTCCTTGGCATCATCACCACCCACCACTTCAGGTTAGACCATGGCCGAACCCTCCTTGAAGCCAAACTTCACCAAAAATGCAAACAATGTCCAAAACAATGCATAGCCAAGCACCTAGTTGATCACCACTCCATTTTCCATCACCACCACCACCTTGAGCCGCCGCCGCCACCTTGCTACCACCACTAATCACCACCTAAACCTCTGTCCAGACCTATACCTGATGATGGCCGAGGCATTTGACCCATAGACCGAGCCAAAAGTTGAACCAAACTCCACTATGTTGCCTAGTCTCTTGATATTCTTATGTTGTAACTTCCTCCATTTGTTCTAGCCTTTATGCCATACATTCCTATGTTCAAACCTGAGCCAAAGCCATGTCAAACCTGACCTAAATAAACCCCTAGGCCATGTAAAGCATTGTAGAAAACAAGGCAAAAGATTTGACATTCATATCTCTTATTATTTCAAAGTTATTCCTATTCAATGTTGTATTGAGTTGTAATATTATTTTGTTTTGTTTTGGGTTGTAACACAAGTTCTAAACTTGGATCTCTTCCCACTTGAGCTTATTGTTGAGTCATCGTGCCTTCTGGAATGCGTTGTTTCATTTGTATTGCAAATATCCAGCCATAAAGGTGAGTAAAAATCACACGACGTTAATACTTATGCAGTTGTGAAACAGCAACAACTGAATGTGTAGAAAAAAAAATATGATGTTATAATTGCCTGTGATTATTTATATATGATGTTAAACCTATTAAATTTCATGTCATATCATCTGTTATTATATATATGTTGTTACTGTTCATTTATGTCAGTTTATCACACTGCAAGTTCCCTGTAGATTAGAAATCACTATGGGTTGAAATGATACATACCCGAACGGACTTTAGAATAAGGAAAAATAGTTATGGGCTGAAATGATAGGCCTGAACGGTTTTTATTTAATTTATTTAACTTGGGATTGCGGGTTTGAAATGATAAAACCCAGATTTTTCTTTTTAAACTGCGGGTTAAAATGATACATATCTGTATCACTTGACCTAGGTTAGAAAACTATATACAGACCCGTGGTTATTTTATAAAGTGTTTTTGGATATTTTTAAGTATTTTAAAATATAAATTTATGAAATTTGATTTAAATGGATTTCGAAATGTTTTAAAATAAAGAAATTATGATTTTTTTATGAGTTAAAAATGTAATTAATGAATGGTTAAATTGGATTATTGAAATATAACTTAAGTTTGAAAATTTGGAATTTTGGTTTAAAAAAAATGATATTTAAGTTATATAAATAAAATGGAATTTTAAATTTTTATTTGGAAAATGGTAAATATGATAAATTGATTTAAATTTGAATTTAAGTGATTTATTAAAGTATTATTTATTTTTCTATGAATTTAAGTGGTTAAATAAATGAATGCTTAAAAGTGAAATTTTAAAATATACCTTGACTTGGAAATGTGAAATTTGAGTTCTAATTAAAGGTTTAAGTTAATTAAATAAAATTGGAAATTTAGTTAATTTCTGAAATGGTAATTTGAATCTGAAGTGTTAAGTTTATTTGTTGAAAAGTGAAGAAAGGAAATTATACACTTGAACAAATAAGTGGAATTATTGGAATTTGGATTTATTTATAAGAAATTGGTTTAATGAAAATCAATATGCTTAATGATACGTTAATGAACATTTTTAATGTTAAATTATGATTTTTAATATGTTTAAAGGATTTAAAATGATGTTTATTATTGGCTGGAAATACACTAAAACCTGAAATTAACTTTTAATAGCATTCAGAAATGCTATAGTTTCCGAATTGGACTAATATTGTGTAAAAAGAGCTATTACAACATTTCTGAAATGCTGTAGTTATCGTAATTGAACTTATAGAATAATATTGGATGCAAGTCTATTATAGCATTCTCTGGAAATGCTACAGTGGTCTGCAGTCTTTGTTGAAATCAATTTAAAACCTTGTTTGAAATCTGAGCTACCGCAGCATTTCTAGAAATGCTATCTTTACTGTTTTAAACTCAAATTTAACTAAAACTTAGTTTTAACAACAGTTTTTAAGTGCCCTCTTTGCTGAATTAAAATGTTTTCAAGTATAACTTATAACAGCTTTTTCTAGATGCTGCGAAAGGATGAAATTTTAATAAATATGATTTTTGACTTAGTAAATGAGCTCAGAATGACTTGAAACTTTGAAATTTGAATACTTGAATTGAAAGAATAATAAATCCACTTTTAAAATGATTTAAATGAATAAATTAAATTGAAAATGAATCATTTTAAAAGGGGGTTCGAATTTTGATAAACGAATGTTATCTTTTGTTTTAAAAGATACTTAAATTGGATATTTGGATTTGAATTTCAAATAATGATTTGAAAAGGAAGTTTGAAAGATTAATATTTTTGATATGGAAATGATTTGGAAATGATATAATTTTTATTTGATAAAGATTTGAATTTAAAACGATGTTCCATTTGAAGTAAAATATTATTTTAAAGTTATAACCACGTGTTATAATAACGATTGGTTGGTAAAGAGACCGGGATCGGATATCTGGCATACTCTCTGTCGATACCGAAAACCACTTTGACAACTGTGTACGTGGTGGATATTCCAGAACAAAGTAGGTGGTTGGCGAACGCTACTGGAATGAAGTAAGAGACGCTGATGGATGGCCTAATTATGACTAAAACAGGAGCTATACCGGCTACACAAAGGGTCGCACCCTTTTATCGAGCATGCTTCTTCGGAAACCATTCTATTACTTTTTCTGATTCGATATGGTGGCGCCACTTTGATTCAAGGTATTTATCAAGGTGAGCGGAAGCTGCTGGCTTGCCGTCACTACCGGTCTGGGAGTGTAAACGTGTATCCACCCTAGCATTGCCTCGCGTGCCTTGTCATATGTTCCTTATATCGAGCCCACTACGATTTTGGTTTAAAGATCCGACCGTGTTAAGGTTCACCATCCCCTTAACGCTATTTTCTATATGACTATGCTTTACTATTTAGACACTACTGTACATAACGTATATTACTATACAACAAATAGTTTAATGGATCCTTAGAGGATGGACGGTCCCAAGCATCTTCTAAGTTACACGTACTTTTACTACAGTTCACTTGAGTTGGTTTACATTGTATAAGTATGTATGTCCTGACTCGAGTGTTTGTATTTTTATTTACGCTCGAGTCAGCCTGAGTATTCACAGATTTGTATTCCACTTTTTGGAGATTGGAATCGCTAAAGATTAAATGCTTATGTAGTCTTATTTATTTCAGTTCGGTTGTTCTATTCAGCTTGTACTTGGTTATCATATTGAAACTTCTGTTGTACTTTATTTCTTCTGTTGTATCTTGTTTAACTTTGATATATTTATATAGTAGCTTCATGAACTACTATCTCTTTTACTTCCGCTACATTATTAAATACTCTATGTCTGTAATCTGTGATTATTATTTACCGTATATTCTGAGATTTGCTAAATTTTTATTTACAACGCAGTATTTTGAGCAATTCAATTCCGGCATGAGTGTCTACCTATACACTTATAATGGATGCGAATGGTTGAAAATATTGGGCTGTTACAGTTGGTATCAGAGCACTGGTTTTAGGCAAAACTCAGTATATAGAGTAGATTTAATTTCAAAATCACTTTCGTTCGAGCTTGAATTCCTTCTTCTTCAATTCGGTTTCCTTTGAATTTTGGAACGTTCCCTGCAGTTCCAAAATCCATTCACGTCCCTCACTATTCATCTTCTTTTGGTTCTGGAGTATCCCATAACTCCACTTCAAAATGATCTTTATAATGAGTTGGCAGTCCCACCATCTCATAAAAATTGAATTGTAAAAGGGTGAAACTCCTTTACAATTAGCATCGATTCACCAAAGATTTATATCTATCCTTGGTTTAGATGCTAATATCTTTTGTTATTCCAAACTCTGCTCTTGAGATCGAATGTAGATTTACCCAAGAAAAATCCACATTGACCTTATTCTTTAAGTCAAGGTTGACCCGGTTAAGGTTGCCCGTGATTTATTTAAGCTTATCCACCTCCTAATTTTGTTATTTAATCATCTTGTCTTTTGTTTCCAACCTATCTTCAAACATTTTGAATTGTACTTGTAAATCTACGTTTTGTTTATATATTGTGTTGTTTGAGTTGTTGATGTTGAATTGGGTTTTCAAATGGAATTTTTAAGTGTAACTTATTGAAGGAATATCTTTTATGAAATGGGTATTTTAAGTAAAATGTTAGGTTATTTGTTAAATTAAGAGTTTAGTAAAATAATGAACTTTTGACTTAATAAATGAAGTATAGTTTGATTTGGATATTCCATTCATAAAGTTTGTTTTAATAAATCATAAGTAAATGATATCCAAATGAATATTTCTGAAATTGAACTTATTGAAATACTAATATATCTACCGTAGTACTTTAAAAGTGCTGCTGTTTTTGAAAATACAATGTTTTGGAAACTTTACTATTTAATAAATGAACTTAGAAATGTTACAACTTTGAAATGAATGTTATTTGACCTTGAATTTAAATGGTTTAAATGAAGATTATTTTAAAAGTGTTATGATTTTTAGTAGTATGATTTCCAAACAATAACATCTTTAAAGTATTATGATTTCAAAGCATCGTGGTTTCAAATTTATTATCTTATTTTGTTTTTCAAACTATCTTTTAGTTGTCCTTATTTTCCTTATCTTGCTACAGAATGAGGAGACTATTGCTTATACCAGTCTGTTTAGAAATCTTTCTATAATCTTTGAAAATCTTTGGTACTCATCTGGATCTGAGCACTACTTACCATCCACAGACCGACGGTCAAACGGAGAAGGATGAATCAGATTTTAAAGGATCTTTTCGTGCTTGTGTTCTTGATTTGATCATCTTCACCTTGTCAAACTCACTTATAACAACAGTTATCAGGTATAATTTCAATCTTCTTATCATCTTATCTTAACCCTATTTCACTCTATCTTTTTCTGTGCTTTCCCGTACCTTATTCCTTTTCGGGGATGAAAAGTTTTGAGTGGGGAAGAGTGTAACAACCCTGAATTTTGTGATTTATTTTAATCGTTTATTTTGATTATTTTATTTGAAAATTTGATTCAAATTTTTTATTTTATTTGTTAAAACGAATAAGTTTGGTTATTTTAAATATAATTGTTGATTTTTTTATGTGAATTATAGTTTCAAACTTGTATAAATTGAATATTTTACTGAAAGGTGGATTTCTAGTCAAATTAGTCAAACTTTGACTTTTAAATTTTAAATTTAAATAATTAAATTCTTAAATTTTATCTTTTGTTATGAAAATAGATTTAATAACATGAATATTGCTTTTCGTTTCGTTGAAAACGGATTTAAATTGTGAAAGTTATGTATATTTCAATATTGAGTACAATTTGAGTTATTTAGCAATTTTGGTTATTTTAAATTATAAAAATTATATTTTCCTTGTCATATTTTATTTTAATATGTGTTAATATGTTATTGTATGTATATTTTTGTCTTATAATATTTTTTAAATGAAGTAAATAATTTTCCAAAGCCATTGGTAAATTTCTTGTAATTTTTATGTCATGTTTGCTATTTTTAAACAATTTCTTTTTCCTTTTTCTATTTTTCTCCAATTTAATTATTTATTTTATTTTGAAAATGGTAAATAAATTATTTTATTTCAAATTTTCACTTCATAATATTTTTAAAATGAAGTGGATATTTTTCCAAGACTAGTAGTGATTTATTTGTAATTTCTGGACACTGTTTTGTATTTTTAAGTAATTTCTTTCATTCTTTTTATATTTTTTTAAAATTAATTATTTATTTTCTTATATTTTTACTTGGTTTCGATTCGTAAATTATATTTCTGAGTTATTTTATTTTTATAAAATCAAAGAGAAAAGGAAATACCAAAGGTTTTAAAAAAGTGCAAAACATAAGTCCTTTCACCTTCAAAACTTTTCAAATTCCATAACCTTCACTTTAATTCATTTTCTATCCACTTCTTCAATTTTGGCCATGTATTATATTACTTTTCACACGAAAAACAACTCATCACTTCTCATTCTCATGGCTTCTTCAAACTTCCTTGGTAATGGCCTCCTCTTTTTGCACTTTTTTTTCCATTTTTTCATACTTTTTTTCTTGTTTCTCTCTTCTATTTGCATGGCCTCCTCACCACGGCCACCATCCCATACAACTCCTCCTGGCATCATCACCACCCGCCACTTCAGGTTAGACCATGGCCAAACCCTTCTTGAAGCCAAACTTCACCAAAAATGCAAACAATGTCCAAAACAATGCATAGCCGAGCACCTAGTTGATCACCACTCCATTTTCCATCACCACCACCACCTTGAGCCGCCAACACCACCTTGCTACCACCACTACGCACCACCTAAACCTCTGTCCAGACCTGTACCTGATGATGGCCGAGCCATTTGACCCATAGACCAAGCCAAAAGTTGAACCAAACTCCACTATGTTGCCTAGTCTCTTGATATTCTTATGTTGTAACTTCCTCCACATGTTCTAGCCTTTATGCCAAGCATTCCTATGTTCAAACCTGAGCCAAAGCCATGTCAAACCTGACCTAAATAAACCCCTAGGACGTGCAAAGCATTGTAGAAAACAAGGCAAAAGATTTGACATTCATATCTCTTTTTATTTCAAAGTTATTCCTATTCAATGTTGTATTGAGTTGTAATATTTTTTTGTTTTGTTTTGGGTTGTAACACAAGTTCTAAACTTGGATCTCTTCCCACTTGAGCCTATTATTGAGTCATCGTGCCTTCTGGAATCTGTTGTGTCATTTGTATTGCAAATCTCCAGCCATAATGGTGAGTAAAAATCACACGACGTTTATACTTATGCAGTTGTGAAACAACAACAACTGAACGTGTAGAAAATATATATATATGATTAACTGCCTATGATTATTTATATATGATGTTAAACCTGTTAAATTTCATGTCATATCATCTATTATTATACATATGTTGTTACTGTTCATTTATATCAGTTTATCACACTGCAAGTTCCCTGTAGATTAGAAATCACTATGGGTTGAAATGATACATACCCGAACGGACTTTAGAATAGGGAAAAATCGTTATGGGCTGAAATGATAGGCCTGAACGGTTTTTATTTAATTTATTTAACTTGCGATTGCGGGTTTGAAATGATAAAACCCGGATTTTTCCTTTTAAACTACGGATTGAAATGATACATATATGTATCACTTGACCTAGGTTAGAAAACTATATATAGACCCGTGGTTATTTTATTAAGTGATTTTGGATACTTTTAAGTATTTTAAAATATAAATTTATGAAATTTGATTTAAATGGATTTTGAAATGTTTTAAAATAAAGAAATTATGATTTTTCTATGAGTTAGAAATGTAATTAATGAATGGTTAAATTGGATTATTGAAATATAACTTAAGTTTGGAAATTTGGAATTTTGGTTAAAAAAATGATATTTAAGTTATATATATAAAATGGAAGTTTAATTTTTTATTTGGAAGATGGTAAATATGATAAATTGATTTAAATTTGAATTTAAGTGATTTATTAAAGTATTATTTATTTTTCTATGAATTTAAGTGGTTAAATAAATAAATGCTTAAAAGTGAAATTTTAAAATATAACTTGACTTGGAAATGTGAAATTTGAGTTTTAATTAAAGGTTTAAGTTAATTAAATAAGATTAAAAATTTAGTTAATTTGTGAAATGGTAATTTAAATCTGAAGTGTTAAGTTTATTTGTAGAAAAGTGAAGAAAGGAAATTATACACTTGAACAAATAAGTAGAATTATTGAAATTTGGATTTATTTATAAGAAATTGGTTCTATCAAAATCAATATGCTTAATGATATGTTAATGAATATTTTTAATGTTAAATTATAATTTTTAAAATTTTTAAAGGATTTAAAATGATGTTTCTATTGGCTGGAAATACACTAAAACCCGGAATTAACTTTTAATAGCATTCAGAAATGCAATAGTTTTTGAATTGAACTAAAATTGTGTAAAAGGAGTTATTACAGCATTTCTGAAATGCTGTAGTTGCTGTAATTGAACTTATAGGCTAATATTGGACTCGAGTCTATTATAGCATTCTCTGGAAATGCTAGAGTGGTCTGTAGTCTTTGCTGAAATCAATTTAAAACCTTGTTTTGAAATCTGAGCTACCACAATATTTCTGGAAATGCTGTCTTTGCTGTTTTAAATTAAAATTTAACTAAAACTGAGTTTTAACAGCAGTTTTTAAGTGCTGTCTTTGCTGAATTAAAATGTTTTCAAGTATAACTTATAACAGCTTTTTCTAAATCCTGCGAAAGGCTGAAATTTTAATAAATATGATTTTTGACTTAGTAAATGAGCTCAGAATGACTTGAAACTTTGAAATTTGAATACTTGAATTGAAAGAATAATAAATCCACTTTTAAAATGATTTAAACGAATAAATTAAATTGAAAATGAATCATTTTAAAAGGGGGTTCGAATTTTAATAAATGAATGTTATCTTTGGTTTTAAAAGACACTTAAATTGGATATTTGGATTTGAATTTCAAATAATGATTTGAAAAGGAAGTTTGAAAGATTGATATTTTTGATATGGAAATGATATAATTTTTATTTGATAAAGATTTGAATTTGAAATGACGTTCCATTTGAAGTAAAATATTATTTTAAAGTTATAACCACGGGTTATAATAACGATTGGTTGGCAAAGAGACCGGGATCGGATATCTGGCATACTCTCTGTCGATACCGAAAACCACTTTGACAACTGTGTACGCGGTGGAAATTCCAGAACGACGTAGGTGGTTGGCGAACGCTACTGGAATGAAGTAAGAGAACGCTGATGGATGGCCTAATTATGTCTAAAACAGGAGCTATACCGGGCTACACAAAGGGTCGCACCCTTTTATCGAGCATGCTTCTTCGGAAACATTCTATTACTTTTGTGATTCGATATGGTGGCGCCACTTTGATTCGGGGTATGTATCGAGGTGGACGGAAGCTGTTGGCCTGCCGTCACCACTGGTCCGGGAGTGCATACGGTGTATCCACCCTGGCATTGCCTCGCGTGCCTTGTCATATGTTCCTTATATCGAGCCCACTACGATTTTGGTTTAAAGATCCGACCGCGTTAAGGTTCACCATCCCCTTAACGCTATTTTCTATATGATTATACTTTACTATTTAGACACTACTGTACATAACGTATATTACTATACAACAAATAGTTTAACGGATCCTTAGAGGATGGACGGTCCCAAGCATCTACTAAGTTACATGTACGTTTACTACAGTTCACTTGAGTTGGTTTACATTGTATAAGTATGTATGTCCTGACTCGAGTGTTTGTATTTTTATTTACACTCGGGTCAGCCTGAGTATTCACAGATTTGGATTCCACTTTCTGGAGATTGGAATCGCTGGAGATTATCTGCTTATGTACTCTTATCTATTTCAGTTCGGTTGTTCTGTTCAGCTTGTACTTGGTTATCATAGTGAAACTTCTGTTGTACCTTATTTCTTCTGTTGTATCTTGTTTAACTCTGATATATTTAAATAGTAGCTTCATGAACTACTATCTCTTTTACTTCCGCTGCATTATTAAATACTCTATGTCAGTGATCTGTGATTATTATTTAATGTATATTCTGAGATTTTCCAAATTTTTATTTACAACGCAGTATTTTGAGCAATTCAGTTCCAGCATGAGTGTCTACCTATACACTTATAATGGATGCGAATGGTTGAAAATATCGGCCTGTTACATTTAGTGATGGTTCTATATGGTATTTTTGTATCCCTGACTCTCGTTAGTCAGCCTGATACGGCTAAAATAGGAGCCATGTCCGAAAAAGTGAGGTCATTCCTCCAATCAGACACATTTCTTCGATACCATTCTATTGCTTTTGTGATTTGATTTGGTGCACTTTTGATTTGGGAGAGTGTCGTGAGGTGGGCGATAATAGCTGTTATATGTTACCACCAGTCCAGATCCACAAGCGGTATATCTACCCTGGCATTGCCTCGAGTGCCTTATCTCATGCCTTAGCACGCTATCTACGAGTTTCTTTTGTACCATACCTATGTAGAGCCCTCTGATAGCCCTCTAGTTTACGGAGGAATTACGGAACTGTATAAACTATGGGAATATATAAAAATGTGTCGAAGGGGATATGTGTAACGCCTTAACGCTATTTCAATAGTTTACTTTACTATAGACATATTGTAATATCATATTGTACTACATAGTAGATAGTTCCATGGGTCCTTAGAGGATGGAAATCTCAAACATCCTTTAAGTTCGTTTGACATTTCACTTGAGTTGAATTTACTATATAAGAATGTTAATCCTGACTCGAGTGTTCCGTATTTTTCTTTATGCTCGGCTCAGACTGAGTATCACCGCATTTGAGACTCACCTTTGGAGTTGGAGCTTCATATGGAGATCCATCTTTATCTATTAAGCTTTTAGCTATCCAGTGGTTTTTTCAGACTTATCATCTGTTTGTATTCGAAACTACATTGTATTGAGATATTCCTTTGCATTTTATTTCAAACACTATTGTTTTATAGTAGCTTCATGAACTACTATTTATCTATTCCGCAGCTTATTATTATATTACTCTATGTCTGTGATTCTATGATTGATTTATTTAATGTATATGCTGAGTTTTGCCAAATAATAAATTAAGAATCTGATATTTTGAGCAATTTTTGTCCGACATGTGCGGATGCGAATGGTTTGAAATAGCGGGTCGTTACAGGCCTTATGCAGATCAATTTTCAAGCAAAAATTGTTTGATTTTTTTCTATTAAATTTTCTGACCATTTCATAGGCAAGTAAAGAATTATAAGAGATGACATTCCCTGAGATAAATGCATTCCGTTATATGATATAAGGTTATTCACGTAAGGTTTCAGTCGATTACAAATGAGATTGGATAAAATCTTATAAGTGACATTGCATAAAGATATTGGTCTGAAGTCTATCATTTCAATTGCTTCTGGTTTTTTAGGATTAAACATACGAAAGTATGATTTATTTCTCTGATAATTTTATCTGATTGGAGAATCTCGTACATGGCATTCTATACATCATCTTTAATTTTGCCTCAATGCAATTTGAAGAATTTCGAATTGATACCATCGGGCCTCGAGAAGCTATTGTCATTTATTTGAAATAATGTTTTTTTGATTTCCTCCATTTGAAAAGGCTTTCCTATGTTTTCTCTTGCACTTATAGATAGGATCTTCTTACATCCTATGTCTAAAAATTGATATGTGGCCTTTGTTGTAGAAAACAGCCCAGAAAAATATGTAACCACTTCATTCACAATTTTTTCTGATGCTGATGACGATGTATCATTAGAAATAAGGATATAATTGCATCTCCAATTAGGGTTTGTCACACTGATCTCATTATAGAAGAATTAGTTGGCCTATTCCCTTTAATCAACCAATTTAATTTCATTTTTTGATCTCTTTCATCTGCAGTTTTCTCATTATGTCATGTATTTGAGCTGTCTTCAAACTATACTGATTTATCAACTTGACATTCACTGGAATTTGAACCAGCAGGTTGTATAAATGATTATCTTCCTCTTTTCATTGGATTAACGTTTTATCAAAGTTAAGCTTATTATTCCTCCATGTTTTTTGTGCATTTTTTGTTTCTTTCAGCCTGCATAAGAGAGTATATAGAGGATTTCCCTGGAATTCTTCTGAGAGAGTTTCATGAATGATCAAGTGGTAGCCAGCTTGAAGATGCCATGATTTGCTATATTTGAAAGGTATTTTATTTTTCCTCGAATTTTGTGACATGATGTTGATATTAATAGAGGAATGGTCACTAATAGAATGATTACCAAAGTGAATCCCAAAATGAAAGAAACTATCAATCTAAAGTTTGTTAACAAAAACACGATCAACCTTGCTATGGATAGAAAAATTAAGACCTCCTCTCCAAGTAAAATAATTGCCAGTAAAATTTTGCTCTATGAGTTTAGATAAGGAAATGCAATCAATAAATTCCCTACCCCCCATCGAATTATGTAAACCATTAATAATTTTATCCTTTGATGATATAATTGAATTAAAATCGCTGCTATTATCCATGGAAGATTAAAGTTTGATGATAACTCCACAAGATATTTCCATAGGCCCGGTCTCTTCATCTCATCATTACATGCATACACTGCCGTACATAAAATACTAACCCCAAAAGCAATATGTAAAATACAAGAAATATATTGATCATTAATATGTAAAATGATATTTGACCATTGAGATGAATCCCAAATAATAATTATTTGTCCTTTTTGCTCAATAGAAATATTATGAGAATATTTTCAATTGCTACTTAATTTGCACATAAATCTCTCGATGTTATCCTTTGATATTATTTTCAAGGATACCAAAATAATTTGCTTTCAAGGATACCAAAGAAGGATAACCTTTTATTATTAAGTAATTGAAGAATTTCCATTTTCTTTGCCAGGGTAATCATACCCCTAATGTTCCAAATGAGGAACTCTATCAATTAGTTATTATTTGGGATGCTACTGTCATCATGCGTAGTAACCGCCCCTGACGTCTTACGTTTTTTCGTTTTTATGCTTATCCCTTTTAGATGGTTTACCAACACGTTCCATACTGGGTTGTCGATGACTTCTGATGAGGTGGTAGCCTTGAATTCAAAAAGAACCTCCTCTGATCTAGTATTCCGAGATATTTTTCTTTGGTTAACATTTGTGTTTCAGAACTATGCTCCATTGAAATTGGGCAAGACAGCTTGTTTGATGGGGTATCTAGCATTTCATCAGCTGTTATTTGTTTGTCCTTACTGTTTTCATCAGCTATATGTTTCTCCAGATCTGAATTAACAGATTGAGATTTCTGAATTGATATTGTATTAATAGTCGATAACCGAATGTTCAATTGGACTTTTGTGTAATCTTTTCTATTATTATTGTCCGAATTATTTATGTCACCATTGTAATGAGTGTTGCTGTGAGCTATTTCCCGATATGAATTATCCATTTCTTCTTCATTGTTTGCATATGTTGACATCCTTACCTCATTGCTTTCATTTTCCCACTATCGTCAATATTCATTTCTGAGTAGTCATTAGTCTGATTCTGCAAAATATAGGAAGTGTCTTTTGGTCTCCAAACTTTGATAAATTGACAATATGCCTCATTATATCTGAAGCTTAAACAGTTTGCACACTTGGATGGTTTCCATTCATAAGAGACTTTTGCCTATAATTTCGTCCGTCTCAGTAAGAATTGGAATCTTATTTGGAAATTCAAGTGAGCTATGAATCTCAATTAAGACTCTCGCATAAGAAATTTTTATAATAGCCTCCGTGAATTTATCTTGTTTGATGGGAGATCCAAGGACCGAAGCAATGCGACTTATACCTTCCTCCGTCCAATAGTCGAGAGGTAGAATAGGAAATCGAATCCAGATCGGAATAGAATTAAAGAGTTCTTATTTAGTTGCATCCCATGAGACCTTCTTTTCAACATCATTAACTTTTTTGTTAAAATAGTATGAGCCACCTTTTATGAATTTTTCGCAGTCTTGTTTACTGTTAAATTTGATAACATAAAAGCTATTCTCCTTAGAGTATATTGAGGAGTCTTCTTTAGGCTTCTGTACCTAATAATGTAGTCTCTGAAGTATGGACAATATGGCTTAGGGACAACAACGTAAATCACAATAGCATTATCCTATTGTTTTTTACCATCTTGAACAACCTCTACATGCATTTTGGCACATTTCAATGAGTTAAATTCACGAGGTTGGTAATACTTTAATGGAATAGAAACTAGAATATTATTTTGCTTTAACAACTTCATTCCACGCCTGAATGGACGAGAAAGAAAAGTTCCACTTATTTGTAGGAGATTTGTTATTCGGTTGATTAGGAAAATTGATATTCTCATTGACTTGAGCATAGTTGTGATGGATGTGTGGTGTGATGCCCCGCCTTTCTTACTCTGAAAGACGATTCGCAATACAGAAAGAATAAATAGTAAAAGATAGAAAAGAAAGAACTAAACAAAACACAGAATCTCACAGCAGAACGGAATAATATATATTACATAACATATATAATATAATCACTAATTATATAGTACATCTAAGTTATAATTATACAGACATCATATTTAGACATTCATAACGACCTGTCCATTCATTACATGTCCAAAATATAGATAGCGTTGAAGCCACCTACTCCAGCTCCTCCAAAATGCATCGTGAGAAACCTGAATCACTTGGCTACTCATAAAAATTTGAGTACCCAAGAGTTTAGGAAAAATAGAAAATAAACTTTGGGTCAGACATGGGTTTGGTGAGAGCAAGATGGTTAAATTACTTTAAATTGAAAACCATTTGAAAACAAGGGTATCTCATAAGAACACACCACACATAAACACGAATGGGTTTTTCCCTTACGTTAACCAAACACTTTTATGGGAAATCCAGTGATATTATGATACTGTCTAGGGTTTTCAAGTAAATTATTTACGTAGCCGAAATTGTTACATTAATTAAATTCCGCCATAATAGGTGTACAACTAAGAGTGAAGGCACTTATTGGAAAGTGCATTCCATACAATGACTGGGCTATTTGGGGGTACCGTCCGTCATGGTGCATCTCTAGATAAAATAACACTGAGGACCTCATTGGGATCCTCTGCTACACAAGACCGACCTACCCCTAACCTGGATAGTCTAAATAAGATTACCCCTTGGTTGGGATCAGCAACCGTACCGAATCATAGTTGAGTTAATAGGGACTCTAGATAGGGATAACCTTACCCTAACCGAGTGCGACCCACTTAGCCATACTGCATCTCCCATGTTTTAGTCATTTTCGGTTGATGAGGCTTGAGGCTACGATTACCTTTCAAGAACACATTCACTTGGAATGCTCATCGTCCTCTAATGACAATGTTCTAATAGCATTCGTCCATACAAGTCTGTTTTGGGTTTTAATGGAACCGAAGACACCATTTCCACAACATCCATTATTGGAATCAACCTTAGAGTTAGTGACAAATAGCCCTTGTACTTTAAAATCTTCATCCTGGATCTTTCCATTGAATCTTCCCAACTCGTTCGCTTATTTTGGATGGAAGTGGTTTTCGGATATTATTGATATCCAATCCTGGTCTCATCGACATTCACACATGAAAATTTTATTACATATGTTTACTTCCAATAAAACGTGTCAATGTTTTATTATAACCATTTCAATTCGTTTGGCTACTTAATGGCATAAACAAAGAATACTTAAATCAATATCCAAAAGCAATAAGCCAAAGCATAGATAGTTGACTAATTTAACGATTAATAACTAATATTAAAACAATTCACAAATGGGAATTTAATTAATTTAAATTAACTGAGTCCATTTTTATTTTTAACCCAAATTACATATAAATTAAATAAATTATAAAAACAATTTATTATTAGTTAATTAAAATTGAAAAATCCATTTAATAACTAATTTTATTAATTAACATAAGATTTAATCAATTTAGAATTTAATTATTATGAATAATTAATTTTATATTACCGAAAATTTACAAAATTTACTTTAGATTTAAATACTAAGTGTTAGGATCACAATGCAAAAAATTTCTTGTCAATTAGTTTAAAAAGAAAAAGAAACAATTTTTTTAAATTTGAAAGATTATTAACATAAAAATATATTAAATTACTTTAAAAAAACAAAACTCGGCCTGCTTTGGCCCAAACAAATAAACTCAGGCTCCAACTCTTCTCATCTTTCCTTTTCTTCCACCTGCTTCTCTTCTCCACTCGTTCTTTTTTTTCCTACTAGCCTGTTATATGCACATAACTGTGCAAATGTAGACGCCGTCGACTACCCTGCCTTCGTCGCCGACCATCTCCCCACATTACCCACGTCCAGCTCATCTCAATCACATATGAAATAAATATGGAAAACACACAGTTCGAAAATCGAACCACTACCTCAAAAACTAGAGCAACCTATCGCCACTCATCCACCTCGTCTCGCCACCGTACGCCACCATTTGCCATGAAATCTTGCGAAAACGTTTGCCACAACCTCCTCTCGTTTTTCCCCTTATACCACACCCCTAATTTTGCCCCTCGCCACCACCGTAACCCCAAAACCAAACCCGTATATGCAACGACCTGATATTTTCAACCATTCACATCCGTACATGTCGGACTTAAATTGCCCAAAATACCGAATTGTAAAATAAATTTGGAAATCCCCAGAAATACAGCAAATAAATAAATCACTGAATCACAAACATAGAGTAATATAATAATGCAGCGGAAGCAAAGAGATAGTAGTTCATGAAGCTACTAAATAAATACACCAGAGTTAAACAAGATACAACAGAAGTCTCAATATGATAATCAAGTACAATCGAATACATCACTAGAATCAACTGGATGACTGGAATCAACTGGATGCTGAAATGAGATAGATAGCCAGATCTTCAAGCAAAGCTCCAACTTTGAACGTGGGTATCTAATGATGTATCACTCAGTCTGACCTGAGCGTAAAAAAAAAACACTCGAGTCAGGACATACATACTTATACAATGTAAACCAATTCAAGTGAACTGTAATAAAATGTACAAGTAACTTTAAGGATGCTTGGGACCGCCCATCCTCTAAGGATCCGTTAAACTATTTACTATGTAGTAGTATTTCGCTATTATAATAATGTCTATTGTAAAATAAACTTACTTTTAAATAGCGTTAAGGGGTTACCCATATAGCCCTTAACACATAATAGTCCTAGTAGTACATCCAGTATCATAGTCCCTCCTGATCGGGAAGCCACCAAAGGATACTCCACGGGCTATGGGAGAAAACCCAACTCGTACAAGGCACGATAGGGTAGGTGACACGGCACAACTAGGGAATGCCAAGGTAGATATACCAATTACATTTCCGGGCCGGTGGTAACGCGTAGCAGCTACTACCACCCACCTCGAGCCATACCCTCAAATCAAAGGAATTAAAAGTGGCCACCGAATCAATCTCAAAGTCAGAATACAATGGCGAAGGAGTGTGTCCGATCAGAGGAGCACCTCGTTAGCCCGTCGATTGCTCCTGTTTTAGCCACCTTATGCCAACTTTCGGGAGTCGAGTCCACGTTCATACCTTAAAGGACGTCACTACCATCCTACTTCATTCTGGAATCTCCACCGCATACATGGTTCTTAAAGTGGTTTTCGGAGTTGGCAGAGAGCATGGCAACATCCGATCTCGATCTCTTTAACAACCCAACGTTATTATAACCCATGGATATTTATTTCAAAATCATTTATACTTTAAAACCAAAATATCCTATCCATTTCAAACTAAATACTATATTATTTCATTCCAAAACCAAATCAACATATCATTTGAAGAAACCCAAATTTCCAAATCATTGAATATTCCATCCATTTATTAAACTTGAAATATTCCTTTAAATCATCTTAAACCAAACAAGTTTATAAAGTCATATTCTTAAATCTTCAATTTTAATAAGTTCAAATTAATATATTTAAAGACAATCCCTAATTAAATACAAATTCCAATTATTTCATTTTCAAAGCCATATACTTTCAAGTTATAACAACTCTGAAACCAAATATTTTTGAAACATCTTATTTAAACTATTTAAATCCAATGTCAAATAATATTCATTTCAAAGTTGTAGAAATTCTAAGTTCATTCATTTAATTATAAAATTTCGAATACATTGTAAATTTCAGCTACAGCAGCATTTATAAAGTATTACAGTAGATATACTAATATTTCAAAAACATTGTCAAATTCAGAAACAGCGGCACTTACAAAGTGCTACAGTAGGTATTTGGTTATTATTTCAAAATAGTTTACTTTCACCAATAATAGCACTTACCAAGTGCTACAGTAGCTATTTAGTTATTCCAAACGGTTTACTTTCAACACCAATAGCACTTACAAAGTGCTACAGTAGCTCTTTAGTTATTTCAAAATATAGTCTGGTTTCAGCAACAACAGCACTAACAAAGTGCTGTAGTAGCTCTTTGTTATTCAATAATTTAGTTTTTTTCAGAAATGATAGCACTTAACAAATTTTGTCTTAAAACCACAACATTTCTGAAATGCTACCAATACTAATTCCAAATTTGATATAAAATTTCAAAAATATTAAAACTTCAATTTTAACCATTTTAACTTATAAAAATCATATTTTCGCTTTAAAAATATTCATTTGGATATCATCCAACTTATGATTAAATAAAATAAAATTTTATCGATAAATATCCAATTGAAACTAAGATTCATTTATTAAGTCAAAAATACATTCTTCCTTAACTCCACTTTAACAAATAACTTAACACTTTATTTTAAAATACACACGTCATAAATAAAACTAAATTTTTATTTATTTACTTAACTTAATAATTTTATTTAAAACCCAATTTCCCATTGTTACCTGGCACCTTGGGCCTGCTACAAAACGACAGGTGAAGATATTATTATTAGCACTAGATAAGATTCTGACCAAGAAGATCCTGAAGGTATAAGAGTTTGATGCAATCGACATGTTTGGGCATCCCTGGCACGGTGCAGATTGGAGGTGTTAGCAAGTTGTCAGGCCCACAACAAAGCAAAAGCGTTTAGCCTGCCTGGCCCGGTGCACAGAAGTCGCCTACTATGGGCCGAGGTACCTTGTTCCTAAGCCCATGAGGGAAGTCCAACCCATCTTCTTCTATAAATAGAAGGGCAGAGGCACAGTGAAAGGGGCCTTTTTGGAAGAACACTGGGGAGACCCTGCCATTTTGGATACTCTCCTCTTTTTAATTCAAACTTGTATGCAAGTGATTGGTTTACGGATTGTATCTGTATTCAAGTGATTGAGAAAGCAATAAAGATTAAACCAAAGTGGACGAAGGCAATTACGCCGAACCACTATAAATCTGGGGTTCTCGTTTTTGTTGTTCTTTTTGCATTGAATTACACAATTCTTCAGTTCTAATTTACTCTCTTCATTAATCTCTCTACATAACTCTACTCAAGGGTGTTAGTGACCAATTCTGGTGCTTTCATTGAGAGTTGAATTCTCAGCTTGATTGGATCTCATCGTCTACTAGTGGATTTCCATATTCGCGTGATAGATCCAGCTGTCTACTAGGAAACTTCCTATTCTACTCAGATTTGAAAGAAATCTAATGGAAGCTGATAGCCATAGATTGGATTCACTGATGTATGCAAGATCTGGGGATTGGACGTTGAAGTTTGCACTCGAGTTGAATAAAGGCCGACCCTCCTCTGAAGGCAATTCGGTCGATCGTTCTAAAAAAGGCGTATGTCGATCGCCTCAGAAAAGGCGTATGCCGACCACTCCAGAAAAGGCGTATGTCGATCGCCCCAGAAAAGGCATATGCCGATCGGCCCAGAAATGCCGAGCGACATCGGGCCGAACGACATCCAGGCCGATCCGCATTCGTATGCCAAACGACATCCAGGCCGAGCGGCATTCGTATGCCGAACGACATCCAGGTCGATCCGCATTCGTATGCCGAACGACATCCAGGCCGAGCCGCATTCGTATGCCGAACGACATCCAGGCCGATCCGCATTCGTATGCCGAACGACATCTAGACCGCGTCACATTCGTATGTCGAACGACATCCAGGCCGAGCCGCATTCGTATGCCGGAGGACATCTAGGCCGATCCGCATTCGTATGCCGCATGACATCCAGGCCGAACCGCATTCGTATGCCAAACGACATCCAGGACAATCCGCATTCGTATGCCGAATGACATCCAGGTCGATGCGCATTCGTATGCCGAACGACATCCAGGCCGATCCGCATACGAATGCCGAAAGGCTTCCAGGCCGATCCGCATTTGTATGCCGAGCGACGTCCAACCGATCCCCATTCGTATGCCGAGCGACATCCAGGCCGATCCGCATTCGTATGCCGAACAACATCCAGGCCGATCTGCATTCCTATGCCAAGCGGCATCCAGGCCGATCCAAACTTAAGTTACACCGGTCTCTTATACGACCCCTATTTTATATTAAAAAAAATTCGGGTACGACCCTAATTTTCAAAAAAGAGGCTAAATTTTTTTTTACCCGCTGTGCAGTGCCTCTAGATAGTGAATTTAAAAACTCAACTTAATAAAGAGCATTATATCTACTTCCCTTACATCTAATGATCGACCAGGGCATAGAGGTTCTAATGGCAACAAGGGAACGGACAAACAACCGCTACTCAAACGATACTCTCAAAGGGATATCATACTGATCACCCATGAGGAGAATCAACCTCCATATATATTTTGGTAGCTAGTTAGCCGGAGAGCCTCCTACAACCATGGATCGTTTCTATGACAAAAATGAATCTAAACCATAATGTGGAGGAGAGAAACAGACTAAGAAAAATAACAATGAAGGCCTGTTGGCTAAGGATGCAGATCCCAGTAGCCAAAACAAGACCTTAAAATTCGGCTCATATGCTCTTCGAAAGATTTAATTGACAACCTCTACTTGAAGACTCGCGACTCGAAGTGGTACTGGAAACCAACCTCGAGAGAGTACACCAAAGTCTAAAGAAAATCAAGGGAATGTTCTATATTCCCAGATGCTCACTGATCCTAACACGGGCGATTACAAACACCTTCGAGGTGTGATTGAAAAGCCGGTCTGGAAAGGAAAGCTTCAATAGTATGTACAAGTCCTGCAGAATGGGGGCAGCGAACATCCGATGCCTATTAATAAAGGGCTATGATTATCAATTGGACTGCTGACGGCCGACATCCCTTTGAAAGGAGCTAGGGGCAAAGTCGAATAGCGAGCACACGATGTTGCTTCACTTATCAATGAGATTTATCCTAATCTTCTTTGAATTATTTCCAAATCTATTTCTATTTCAATTGTTCTATGAACTACGACTAGCTTGAACTAAACTACTTTCAAAATGATGCAGGTGACCAGGTACTCAGATTTGGTCGCTAACCAATCCACGCAGACCATGATCGGATGTGTAGAGTTACATCTAGACAAGCATAATTCAATCACTCATCATCAACCATATGCCTTTGATTTGGGGCTATGGACTTGATATTGAAAAGCTCATCATGGTCAGAACCCCATACAAAGTGAACACAACTGACCTCACTTTCATCGACCTCCACATTTGACTTAGAGACCTAAGCGAGGCTTGGAATGAGCATGGCCTGATCATCCACTCAAATCCAGTCACAGAAGAAAGTTCGAAAAAATACAGAAGCCCCTCTTGAAGCTCAGTGACGTCGGGATCTGTCTAGAGTGGACGTGATTTGATCGTCTACATATCAAATCCTACCTTGAACACAAAAGGTTATTCGAAAGCCCGACTTGGAGTAGTTGTGATGGACTACCTACTCGTCAACCATCGCTCTCAATACATGGACACGACACCTTGAAAAATATGCAACTTACTGTGTCTACTCAATAAACCATTATTCTTAGTTTCTAGAAAGAGATACGAAAAATTTATGTGAGATTTGACTATCTAACCCAGCATGGATGTGATCCAAGCATCTGTCATATACCTCCTCCCTTGACTTGATTAGAAGAGCTATAATCACCAAGCGGACGAGAATCGGCCATCCATTCTTCAAGTTTCATCCTTCATGCTGGAGGGAGAGTCCCATTCCATAAGCAAATGTGGTCCGATCATTCATTCGACAACATTAGCCTCGATACGGTAAATGAAATACATATTAAATGGGTGGAAACACGACTGCTCTAGATAAAAACCTCTAAGTCCCTTGAGCACAGACTTGAGTACTCTAAGTCCCCAGAGTGCGGACTAGAGTATAAACGACTTCAATCTCCAAGTCCCCTGAGTACGGACTGGAGTGCTCTAAGTCCCCAGAGTGCGGACTAGTGTATAAACGACTTAAATCTCCAAGTCCCCTGAGTGCGGACTGGCGTGCTCTCAGTCCCAAGAGTGCGGACTAGAGTATAAAAGACTTAAATTTCCAAGTCCCCTGAGTGCGAACTTGATTTCTCTAAGTCCCCAGAGTGCAGACTAGAGTATAAACGACTTAAATCTCCAAGCCCCTTAAGTGCGGACTAGAGTACTCTAAGTCCCCAGAGTGCGGACTAGAGTATAAACGACTTAAATATCCAAGTCCCCAGAGTGCGGACTAAAGTATAAACGACTTAAATCTCCAAGTCCCCTGAGCGCGGACTGGAGTACACTAAGTCCCCGAAGTGTGGACTGGATTACTCTGAGTCCTCAGAGTGCGGATCAGAGTATAAACGACTCAAAATCTCCAAGTCCCCAAAGTGCGGGCTGGAGTACTCTGAGTCCCCAAAGTGCAGACCAGAGTATAAACGGCTTAAAATCTCCAAGTCCCCGGAGTGGGGACTGGAGTACTCTGAGTCCCAGAGTGCGGAGCAGAGTATAAACGACTCAAAATCTCCAAGTCCCCGGAGTGTGTACTGGAGTACTCTGAGACCCCAGAGTGTGGACCAGAGTATAAACGACTTAAAAGCTCCTAGTCCTCGGATTGCGGACTAGAGTACTCTAAGTCCCCAAAGTGCGGACCAGAGTATAAACGACTCAAAATCTCCAAGTCCCTGGAGTGCAGAATGGAGTACTCTGAGTCCCTAGAGTGCAGACCAGAGTATAAATGACTCAAAATCTCCAATCCCCGGAGTGCGGACTGGAGTACTTTGAGTCCCTAGAGTGCGGACTAGAGTATAAATGACTTAAAAACCTCTACGTTCCCAGAGTACAGACTAGAGTACTTTATGTCCCCTAAGTGCGGACTACAGTATAAATGACTTAAAAACCTCTAAGTCCCTGAAGCGGACTAGAGTACTCTCAGTCTCCTGAGCATGGACAAAAGTATAAACGACTTAAATACCTCTAAGTCCCTGAAGCGGACTAGAGTACTCTCAGTTCTCGGAGTGCAGACTAGAGTATAAATGAATTGACGAAAATCTCTGCATCCCGAACTGTGGAAAAAAAGCTGTAACGACCCGATATTTTCAACCATTCGCATCCGCACATGTCGAACTTGAATTGTTCAAAATACCGCGTTGTAAATAAAATTTGGCAAATCTCAAAACATACAGTAAATTAATAATCACAGAATCACAAACATAGATATCAGAAACTCGCAGCGGAATTTAAAATACTTAGTGGTTCATGAAGCCACTATAAATGGTCTCAAACAAATAAAAATTACACAGTCTTTAATCTCAAATATAGTTTAAATCATCAAAAGAAAAATCCAAATATCCCATAATCTTGCTTACGTAAATAAGATAACGGACTGAAAGTTTGCCAGCAGCTTGAAAGATCTACAGAAATCCTATCTCCGGAATGAAAGCTGAACTGCAACTCAGGCTGACCCGAGCGTAAAATAAAACATAAACACTCGAGTCAGGACATACATACTTATACAGTGTAAGCTAATTCAAGTGTACTGCAATATAGAATAAGTAACTTAAAGGATGCTTGGGACCGCCCATCCTCTAAGGATCCGTTAAACTATTTACTATGTAGTAATACTTCGCTATTATAATAGTGTCTATTAGTAAAATAAACTTACTTTTAAATAGCGTTAAGGCTTTACATTTTCCACCTTAACACATAATAGTCCCAGTAGTCCATCTAATATCATAGTCCCTCCTGATCGGGAAGCCACCAGAGGATACCACACGGGCTATGGGAGAAAACCAAACTCGTACAAGGTTCGCTATGGTAGGTGACACGGCACAACTAGGCAATGCCAGGGTAGATATACCAATTGCTATCCGGACCGATGGAAACGCGCAGCACGCAGCTGCCGCCCACCTCGAACAACACTCCCAAATCAAAGGTGCGCATCAAAACAATCACAAGAGTAATAGAATGACATACGAAGTAGTGCGTCCGATCAGAGGTGTTACCTCATTAATCCGAGAATCGCTCCTGTTTAAGCCACCTTACGCCAACTCACGGGAGTCGGGTCCACGTATTTACCTTAAAGAAAACGTCACCACCATCCTACTTCATTCTGGAATCTCCACCGCGTACACGGTTGTTAAAGTGGTTTTCGGTATCGACAGAGAGTATGCTAGATATCCGATCCCGGTCTCTTTAACAACCAAACGTTATTATAACCCGTGGTTACAACTTTTAGAATGGTATTTATACTTTAAAAATCAAAATAAGTTTCAAATACATTTCAATACCATAATATCATTTCAACCATTATTTATTTAAACATCGGTCATTTTATTTAATAAAAAGTACCATTTAAATCTATTCAATTTATTTAGGAATTAATTTGCCTTTCAACTCACATTTAAAAGTTAAATTCTTCCATTTAAAACCATTTAAAGTCAATTCCTTATTTTTTATCAATTACATATTAAATTCCAAAATTTAATCCTTTTTCCCCAAAGATTATTTCCATTTATTTTAAACAATCCGAAAATTCAGTTTCCGTAGCATTTATGAAATGCCACCTAAAGTCTGTAAGTCAAAATAGTTCATTTATAAAAGACAGCATTTAAGCGCTGTAATAAATTATTAACTTAACAATCAAATTTTAAATTCCCAAATATAACTTATTATCAATTATTTCCTTAACTAAATCTCACTTTTAACAAAATTTCAGAATCTCCCAAAATAAGTTATATTCCAAAAATTTTACTTAAGCATTTATTTATTTAACATTTTGACTTATTCAAAAATCATTATAAATTTTATAAAAATCCTTTAAATACATTTGAACCAGAATATTATAAATTCCCATTTAAAATATTTTTAAACATTTCAGAAAAATATTATATAAACCACGGGTCTGTATATAGTTTTCTAGCCTAGGTCAAGTGATACAGATTTATATCATTTCAATCCGCAATTTACAAAATCCCGGGTTCTATCATTTCAAACCCGCAAATCCCAAGTTAACAAATAAATAATTAAACAATTAAATAAATGAACAAATGATTATCGTTCAGGCCTATCATTTCAGCCTATAACGATCTCAAATTTACAGGGAACTTACAGTGATGATTTAATCAGTAAATAAGCATTACATAGTATAACTGCAATTAATATTACAATAGATAAACAACTGATGAGGTGTCAATTTAAAATGGGGTTTAACATCATACATTATATCACAGGAAGATAAAATTTAATAAATAATTTACAAATACACTTGTGATAAATCATGGATATATAGGTATGTTTGTCTGGTGAGAAATACTCACCTTAAAGCTGTAGAAATTTAGATTCAAACGATTGTACCACTTGATAAAGAAACGTACAAATGGAACGATTAGATTTCCACGGATGCCACGCATTGATTCAAATCTATAATAAGATCCAAATACCAAATACGCGACTTTTAAAATTACGGTCAAAGCAAAATTTTCGAAACAATTGGAACGAATAGAATTTGACTTGACTCGACCACTCCCACTACTCGACTCGCCCACGTTCTCAAGGCCAGGCAGTGAAATTTTATCTATTTACGCACCCATGAAAATTATAGTGGAAAGTTTTAGGCAAAAGCTGGAAAGAAAAAGGCGGACATAATACGTTATTCCCTTTCTACAAACAGGTGACGTACACTAAAATTCTTCAGAATTGAAAATAGTGAAATTTGCAACTAATATATCTTTTTTTTTCTTTCTTTCTCTGTATAAATAATCATGTTGCATAAAAGTGAAGCATGTTGGTTCCCAAAACTTGAACACGCAAGATAGCACAGCCACTCCTACCTCATCATTTAAAACATGCATTTCTCTTCTTCTTTTTTTTTACTTCTTCCAGAGATGCAAATGAAAATATACTTTTTTCTTCTTTTGTTAACATTTTATTAAAATGACTCATGCATGAATTCACAAAACAAGGTGATTCAATCTAAATAAATGGCACGGTCTCCTTGCCTATTATAAACCCCGTAAGCATGCACTCAAAATATACAAGTCACTGCATATTTTGAAAATAATTTAGGTAAGAAAAAGTTCTACCTATCTGCTGAAACAAACGAGATTTTACACGTGTGAGTGTATGCAAAATGAAGGATATTAGTTTTGTTTGTTACCATTTTTTTTTCAAAGATGACACACTTTAGCAATTCATATTTTAAAAAAAAGACACACGCAAGAAGTTCAAGTGGCCATAACTACAGGAATGCATGCATTTTCAAAAGAATTCAAAAGAAGGATACTAAGCTTGTCTTCCTACAACAATCTGACATGTATGTCAAAATAGATCAGAGAGGGAAAAAGGAGATGTGTTAAGGACAGGTGCTGGAGCAGCCGAGTAGTGTGGACATTGGACCAAATGAAAAAAGAAGAAGAACAAAATAAATAAAAGCAAGGTGTGGCCATACCTGTGCACTTTCTCAAGAAGAACGACGGCAAATTTTAGATAAAGTTTTTTGTGAGGCTTTATATATATAATCAGTGATTGCATTGATTAATATAAGGTAGACAACAAGTAATATTGCTTTGTTATTCGAACGTTACATAAAGAAAGCGTTGATTAAGGGAACAGGTAGGCACGAAATCAATTTTCTTTGAACGTGTTGCTTATTTAAAGGAAGAACTTTCGAAATTAAAGATGAAGAAATGACAGGTAATAACTTGAAATAGACCGGAAAGTGCGTGATTTTTTCTTTGAGATTAAGTAAAAAAATTCTACAGGTAAGAAATAAATTTTGCATTCCTTGAATGTTTATTACAAGAAGCTTGCGTTGAATTACAGGGAAAGACCCAAAAGTTGGAAGCAGTTATTTTAGCAGTGAGTTGCAAGATTTTTGGCATGCGGAGATCAATGGAAAAGAAAAGGTAAGCAATAACTTTCGTTCGAAAATCAAATACAGTAAAACGGCAAGTGGATTTTGAAATAAATGATGTCAATGCATAATAAAAGGGTGCGTGGGTTTTATCACTTGAGTTATGGAAAAAAAAAACGGTAGAAAAATAATTGAACATTCCAACTGTGTTTTATATTTGCTTTTCCAACAAGAGAATCTTGCAAAAGTTTAGGCATAAGAATAAGCAATTAAATTGATTTGGTGAATTTAGGAAACGGCAAGAATTAATTGCTGAGAATGGTAAAAGGAAATTACAGATTATATACCTATTAACCAAATGAAGTTGTACATGGATTTGAATTTTTATAACCAGCATTGATTTCATGAGTTTGAACTTTTGGTGTAAAGAGGATATCACGTATTGCTTTAGGTAGAGGAAATGGCAATCAATTTATAGATAGCACTGATTTATAAAGAAACGGTAAAGTTTTATTAGACAATGATTTATACCAAATTTAAACCAAATTGAATGCGTTGATTTTTTTATTTATTAATACGTCTTCCTATATACGTTATTTATACCATTAAAAATTTGTGCCTTTTTAAATGCGAAATTTCATGGTCTATAAATACACTGACTTGTCAAAAGTTATTACTTAACTTAAAATTAAATTCGTTTACATTCCTCGTATTTAAAATATACATAATTCATTTGTATTAAAATTCCAATTGGAGTTGTCTTTTAACAAAGTAAAAATTTCAAAACTTCCAATTTTATATTTAGACATTGAAACAGTAAAGGAAAGTAACAAATTTTGCTGCATTAAAAAGGAGCGTAAATCAAGTGATAAAATTTTGCAAGGAATAATGTACGTTCAAACTAAATTGGGAGTGAATGCGTTGATTCAAGGAAAGAAAGTGGCAAGCACTAAATATTCAGATGGCGTTGATTTAAGTGGAAGAAAACGTCACAAATTTATGGTTTGAACGTTTTTAAACAAATGTGTTTTATTTCTATTAATTCCACTTGTTAAGTTTTCAATTTACCCTATGGGTTTCCACTTTTTGTTTTCTACCATTGGGACATTTAGCAATCTAGCCCCAATTTCCTACCTAATATTTTTAAATTAGTTAATTCCCTCTAATTGATTTCCATATTCTTCTAATCAATTAATTCCCCTTTAATTGCCTTTAATTGATTTCAATTGATTACCTTATCCCTTTTAATTAACCTCCTTAATTGATTTCAATTAATTACCATATTACCAATTAATTATCCTCCTTAATTACATATTCAATTTGGTTACTAACTTAATTAGTTAGTTAACCCTTTTGGTTTAATGATCAATCCTGCGACGTCTCACATTAATCCGTCCACTTTGTAGGCACTGGTAGTTGGACTGGTTACACGGGCAGATTTCTCCTACAAAATGGGGATTAACCTCGCGTCCTCATGCCATTAACCAAAAGAATTTACTTATTTATCTTTCATCAATTTAATTAACTTGCATTAAATTATTCAATAAATTAATTCTGGTCAACTACTGAAATTATACAATTAATTTCCCTATTAATTGTCATTAACTCTATTTTAAAATATCCGCATATGCCTTTATTCAAGTTTTGAATTGCTAACTAGGAATAAGGTAGATTCATCAAATAAATTGATTGCAAGTTTCATTGTTTTAAATTGCTTAACAATGTTCACCACTAACATAATTAATATGTCAAAATTGAAAAATATTCCACCAACATGATTTGCATGTCATAACCTACCCAATTAACATAATTAATTAACAACTTTAATATGTTACAAATTTTCCCCTTTCATTACTTTTAGGGAATGGGTATAACAACAGAATTATGATAATATCCAAAAACATTTTGTTACCACTCACTTCATTATAAATTATAAAGGTTTTTTTTCTTCTTAAATTTAGTTACAAAATCTCTTATTAAATTAACGAGTTTAATTCTCTAAATTTACAGGTCATTACACTCTCCCTCACTCAAAACTTTTCGTCCCCGAAAAGGAAAGAGGTAGGAGAATAGAAACACCCTGAAAGAAAACTAAATTGAAACTCAAAATGGAGTCATTTATTTAAACCATATAAATTCAATTTAAATTAATTAATATTCAATAATTGATTTAATTCATTTGATTTTTACTGAAGATAAATCAATCTTAACTATTAGTTATCTTATTATCCAATTATTTTGAAATTAACAATTTCTAAAATCATAAATTTTTATAGTCATTTATAATAATCATCTTTTATTCAACAAATTTAATTCTTCTTTATTCCAGATTATTATTAAATATATTCTACTTAATATATCTTATCGCACATATTAAGTAGATTACATTTATTATAAATATTCCAATTTATTTCTAAATTTCCTTTAACACCATTTGATATTGTATATTATTCAACTATTTTTTTATTCTATTTACCTCTATTTGTCTTTTTGTAACTGAAACTTTAAGCGTATATCATTTATTATAACCACTCAAATTTTATTTATAAAATCCTTTTATATTGTACATTATCCAATTACGTAGTTAATTTCTGAATGATTTAGGTAAGTTATATTGGCATGCAATTATACAAGTAAAAATTTTCCAATTCTATTATTCAAGTTTAAATATTCATTCAAAATTTGACTTTATTTTATCATTAGAATCACCTTTTAACACAAATTTATGAATTAAATTTCCAATTAACTTCAAATACTTTAGAGATAAATAAATACATACATATAGTATATGTCAAATCAAATTTAAATCATATATCTATATATATTATAAATTAAGTCATATTTAGAAATTCAAATTAATTAAATTTTTGAAGCAAAACTACAGCGTGGTCTCTTTACTTCGATACTCGAAAATGAATGTCGATGATGTTGTAGTCATCACCGAAATTATTTTCCAGCGACAAAGAGAATAGCACTAATTTTTAAAACTTTAAAATTCTTTGGAAACAAATTTATATTTGGAAGTAATTTAAATAATAATATCCTTTTAAGACTTTAAACACAAGGTTTGAAACTATCAGAAATTAAATTCTTAAATTCTTGTTTTAAATTCATTTCTGTTTCCAAATAAATTTATAACCATGTTTTATAGTTCAATTATTTATATAAGACAAAACCAATGGTTTACAAAACCATAAATAAAATCAAACACTATTATCTCTAAACAACTACGTAAATTTTGAAAATTATACTTATATATATAATATTAGATTTTTCCCAAATATAGAAATATTTTTTTTTCAAAACAAGTATAGAGATTCAAATTTGAAGGACTCAAATCAAAGAGAATTTTGATTTAAAGATAAGTTGGAATCATAAGATCCGATGATTAAATAACAGAATAAGGAACCAGATAAGTTTATATAAATCACGGGCAACCTTAACCGGGTCAACTGTGACTTAAAGAATAAGATCGATGTGGATTTTCTGGGGTAAATCTACATTCGATCTGAAGAGATAGAGTTCAGAATAACCAAAGATACTAGCATCTAAATCGAGGATAAATATAAATCTCTGGTGAATCAATGCTAGTTGTAAAGGAGTTTCACCCCTTTATTAGAATATTGGCGAGACCGCCAATTCACTATAAAGATCATCCGAAGTGGAGTTATGGGATACTCCAGAATCGAAAGAAAATGAATAGTGAGGGACACGAATGAACTTCGAAACCGCAGGGAACATTCCAAAATTCAAAAAGGAAGAGATTCTAGCTCAAATGAAAGTGATTTTGTAAATCAAATTTACCATACATTCTAAGTTTTGCCTAGAGCCAAAGCTCTGATACCAAATGTAACGACCCGATATTTTCAACCATTCGTATCCGCACATGTCGAACTTGAATTGTTTAAAATACCGTGTTGTAAATAAAATTTGGCAAATCTCAAAACATACAGTAAATTAAAAATCACAGAATCACAGACACAGGTATCAGAAACTCGCAGCGGAATTTAAAATACTTAGTGGTTCATGAAGCCACTATAAATGGTCTCAAACAAATAAAAATTACATAGTCTTTAATCTCAAATACAGTTTAAATCATCAAAAGAAAAATCCAAATATCCCATAGTCTTGATTACGTAAATAAGATAACGGACTGAAAGTTTGCCAGCAGCTTGAAAGATCTACAGAAATCCTATCTCCGGAATGAAAGCTGAACAGCAACTCAGGCTGACCCGAGCGTAAAATAAAACATAAACACTCGAGTCAGAACATACATACTTATACAGTGTAAGCTAATTCAAGTGTACTGCAATATAGAACAAGTAACTTAAAGGATGCTTGGGACCGCCCATCCTCTAAGGATCCGTTAAACTATTTACTATGTAGTAATACTTCGCTATTATAATAGTGTCTATTAGTAAAGTAAACTTACTTTTAAATAGCGCTAAGGCTTTACATTTTCCACCTTAACACATAATAGTCCCAGTTTTCCATCTAATATCATAGTCCCTCCTGATCGGGAAGCCACCAGAGGATACCACACGGGCTACGGGAGAAAACCAAACTCGTACAAGGCTCGCTATGGTAGGTGACACGGCACAACTAGGCAATGCCAGGGTAGATATACCAATTGCTATCCGGACCGATGGAAACGCGCAGCGCGCAGCTGCCGCCCACCTCGAACAACACTCCCAAATCAAAGGTGTGCACCAAAACAATCACAAGAGTAATAGAATGGCATACGAAGAAGTGCGTCCGATCAGAGGTGCAACCTCATTAATCCGAGAATCGCTCCTGTTTAAGCCACCTTGTGCCAACTCACGGGAGTCGGGTCCATGTATTTACCTTAAAGAAAACGTCGCCACTATCCTACTTCATTCTGGAATCTCCACCGCGTACACGGTTGTTAAAGTGGTTTTCGGTATCGACAGAGAGTATGCTAGATATCCGATCCCGGTCTCTTTAACAACCAAACGTTATTATAACCCGTGGTTACAACTTTTAGAATGGTATTAATACTTTAAAAATCAAAATAAGTTTCAAATACATTTCAATACCATAATATCATTTCAACAATCATTTATTTAAACATCAGTCATTTTATTTAATATAAAATACCATTTAAATCTATTCAATTTATTTAGGAATTAATTTGCCTTTCAACTCACATTTAAAAGTTAAATTCTTCCATTTAAAACCATTTAAAGTCAATTCCTTATTTTTTATTAATTACATATTAAATTCCAAAATTTAAGCCTTTTTCCCCAAAGATTATTTCCATTTATTTTAAACAATCCGAAAATTCAGTTTCCGTAGCATTTATGAAATGCCACCTAAAGTCTGTAAGTCAAAACAGTTCATTTATAAAAGACAGCATTTAAGTGCTGTAATAAATTACTAACTTAACAATCAAATTTTAAATTCCCAAATATAACTTATTATCAATTATTTCCTTAACTAAAACTCACTTTTAACAAAATTTCAGAATTTCCCAAAATAAGTTATGTTCCAAAAATTTTACTTAAACATTTATTTATTTAACATTTTGACTTATTCAAAAATCATTATAAATTTTATAAAAATCCTTTAAATACATTTGAACCAGAATATTATAAATTCCCATTTAAAATATTTTTAAACATTTCAGAAAAATATTATATAAACCATGGGTCTGTATATAGTTTTCTAGCCTAGGTCAAGTGATACAGATTTATATCATTTCAATCCGCAATTTACAAAATCCCAGGTTCTATCATTTCAAACCCGCAAATCCCAAGTTAACAAATAAATAATTAAACAATTAAATAAATGAACAAATGATTATCATTCAGGCCTATCATTTCAGCCTATAACGATCTCAAATTTACAGGGAACTTACAGTGATGATTTAATCAGTAAATAAGCATTACATAGTATAACTGCAATAATATTACAATAGATAAACAACTGATGAGGTGTCAATTTAAAATGGGGTTTAACATCATACGTTATATCACAGGCAGATAAAATTTAATAAATAATTTACAAATACACTTGTGATAAATCACGGATATATAGGTATGTTTGTCTAGTGAGAAATACTCACCTTAAAGCTACAGAAATTTAGATTCAAACGATTGTACCACTTGATAAAGGAACGTAAAATGGCACGATTAGATTTCCACGGATGCCACGCCTTGATTCAAATCTATAATAAGATCCAAATACCAAATACGCGACTTTTAAAATTACGGTCAAAGCAAAATTTTCGTAACAATTGGAACGAACAGAATTTGACTTGACTCGATCACTCCCACTACTCGACTCGCCCACGTTCTCAAGGCCAAGCGGTGAAATTTTAACTATTTACGTACCCATGAAAATTATAGTGGAAAATTTTAGGCAAAAGCTGGAAAGAAAAAGGCGGACACAATACGTTATTCCCATTCTACAAATAGGTGGCGTACACTAAAATTCTTCAGAATTGAAAATAGTGAAATTTGCAACTAATATATCTTCTTCTTTTTTCTTTCTTTCTCTGTATAAATAATCATGTTGCATAAAAGTGAAGCGTGTTGGTTCCCAAAACTTGAACACGCAACATAGCACAGCCACTCCTACCTCATCTTTTAAAACATGAATTTCTCTTCTTTTATTATTTTTTTGTTGTTTTTTTTTTACTTCTTCCAGAGATGCAAATGAAAATATACTTTTTTTTCTTTTGTTAACATTTATTAAAATGACTCATGCATGAATTCACAAAACAAGGTGATGCAATCTAAATAAATGGCACGGTCTCCTTGCCTATTATAAACCCCATAAGCATGCACTCAAAATATACAAGTCACTGCATATTTTGGAAATAATTTAGGTAATAAAAAGTTCTACCTATCTGCTAAAACAAACGTGATTTTGCACGTGTGAGTGTATGCAAAATGAAGGATATTAGTTTTGTTTGTTACCATTTTTTTTTCAAAGATGACACACTTTAGCAATTCATATTTATAAAAAAAGACTCACGCAAGAAGTTCAAGTGGCCATAACTACAGGAATGCATGCATTTTCAAAAGAATTCAAAAGAAGGATACTAAGCTTGTCTTCCTACAACAATCTGACATGTATGTCAAAATAGATCAGAGATGGAAAAAGGAGATGTGGCAAGGACAGGTGGTGGAGCAGCCGAGTAGTGTGGACATTGGACCAAATGAAACAAGAAGAAGAACAAAATAAATAAAAGCAAGGTGTGGCCATACCTGTGCACTTTCTCAAGAAGAACGAAGGCAAATTTTAGATGCAATATAAAGTTTTTGTGTGAGGCTTTATATATATAATCAGTGATTGCATTAATTAATATAAGGTAGACGGCAAGTAATATTGCTTTGTTATTCGAACGTTACATAAAGAAAGCGTTGATTAAGGGAACAGGTAGGCACGAAATCAATTTTCTTTGAACGTGTTGCTTATTTAAAGGAAGAACTTTCGAAATTAAAGATGAAGAAACGGCAGGTAATAACTTGAAATAGACCGGAAAGTGCGTAATTTTTTCTTTGAGATTAAGTAAAAAAAATTCTACAGGTAAGAAATAAATTTTGCTTTCCTTGAATGTTTATTACAAGAAGCTTGCGTTGAATTACAGGGAAAGACCCAAAAGTTGGAAGCAGTTATTTTAGCAGTGAGTTGCAAGATTTTTGGCATGCGGAGATCAATGGAAAAGAAAAGGTAAGCGATAACTTTCGTTCAAAAATCAAATACAGTAAAACGGCAAGTGGGTTTTGAAATAAATGATGTCAATGCATAATAAAAGGGTGTGTGGGTTTTATCACTTGAGTTATGGAGAAAAAAAACGGTAGAAAAATAATTGAATATTCCAGCCGCGTTTTATATTTTCTTTTCCAACAAGAGAATCTTGCAAAAGTTTAGGCATAAGAATAAGCAATTAAATTGATTTGGTAAATTTAGGAAACGGCAAGAATTAATTGCTGAGAATGGTAAAAGGAAATTATAGATTATATACCTATTAACCAAATGAAGTTGTACATGGATTTGAATTTTTATAACCAGCATTGATTTCATGAGTTTGAACTTTTAGTGTAAAGAGGATATCACGTATTGCTTTAGGTAGAGGAAATGGCAATCAATTTATAGATAGCATTGATTTATAAAGAAACGGTAAAGTTTTATTAGACAATGATTTATACCAAATTTAAACCAAATTGAATGCGTTGATTTTTTTATTTATTAATACGTCTTCCTATATACGTTATTTATACCATTAAAAAAAATTTGCCTTTTCAAATGCGAAATTTCACAGTCTATAAATACACTGACTTGTCAAAAGTTATTACTTAACTTAAAATTAAATTCGTTTACATTCCTCGTATTTAAAATATACATAATTCATTTTTATTAAAATTCCAATTGGAGTTGTCTTTTAACAAAGTAAAAATTTCAAAACTTCCAATTTTATATTTAGACATTGAAACAGTAAAGGAAAATAACAAATTTTGCTGCATTAAAAAGGGGCGTAAATCAAGTGATAAAATTTTGCAAGGAATAACGTACGTTCAAACTAAATTGGGAGTGAATGCGTTGATTCAAGGAAAGAAAGTGGTAAGCACTAAATATTCAGATGGCGTTGATTTAAGTGGAAGAAAACGTCACAAATTTATGGTTTGAACGTTTTTAAACAAATGTGTTTTATTTCTATTAATTCCACTTGTTAAGTTTTCAATTTACTCTATGGGTTTCCACTTTTTGATTTCTACCATTGGGACATATAGCAATCTAGCCCCAATTCCCTACCTAATATTTTTAAATTAGTTAATTCCCTCTAATTGATTTCCATATTCTTCTAATCAATTAATTCCCCTTTAATTGCCTTTAATTGATTTCAATTGATTACCTTATCCCTTTTAATTAACCTCCTTAATTGATTTCAATTAATTACCATATTACCAATTAATTATCCTCCTTAATTACATATTCAATTTGGTTACTAACTTAATTAGTTAGTAAACCCTTTTGGTTTAATTATCAATCCTACGACGTCTCACATTAATCCGTCCACTTTGTAGGCACTGTTAGCCGGACTGGTTACACGGGCAGATTTCTCCTACAAAATGGGGATTAACCTCGCGTCCTCATGCCATTAACCAAAAGAATTTACTTATTTATCTTTCATCAATTTAATTAACTTGCATTAAATTATTCAATAAATTAATTCTGATCAACTACTGAAATTATACAATTAATTTCCCTATTAATTGTCATTAACTCTATTTTAAAATATCCGTATATGGCTTTATTCAAGTTTTGAATTGCTAACTAGGAATAAGGTAGATTCATCAAATAAATTGATTGCAAGTTTCATTGTTTTAAATTGCTTAACAATGTTCACCACTAACATAATTAATATGTCAAAATTGAAAAATATTCCACCAACATGATTTGCATGTCATAACCTACCCAATTAACATAATTAATTAACCACTTTAATATGTTACAAATTTTCCCCTTTCATTATTTTTAGGGAATGGGTATAACAACAGAATTATGATAATATTCAAAAACATTTTGTTACCACTCACTTCATTATAAATTATAAAGGTTTTTTTTTCTTCTTAAATTTAGTTACAAAATCTCTTATTAAATTAACGAGTTTAATTCTCTAAATTTACAGGTCATTACAAAAGCCTAAATCGTTCGACAATCTCTAAGTCCCCAGAGCGTGGACCAAAGCATGAACACAAATTGGGCGCAAGTCGAACGAGGGGAGAATAACACCAAGTCATCAGAATGCAAAGTGGTGCATAAACATCGACAAATAGGCGAGTGGATTTCGACCATTCTCTATTCCGCAAACTTCGGCCTAAAATCGACAGGAGGATTATTAACTCGCAAAGGATGGAGCTCAACAATCCAACTAGTGGCCTAGCTAAATCAATGCAGGGAGCAGGGGTACAAATCACTAAAAGCTGAATACGGCAGCTTACTGTAGCTCTAGCTTGGCGTTCTTTATAACTTGAGGGAACGACTATATGGAGGCCTCAACACAGAACTAATTGAAACGACATCCAAATCTATGAGCAACCGAAAATATCATACCTCAGGTCGAGGGTCAATATCGATCCGCACTAAGCACATACGAATGTGACTGGGATGTTTCTTGAAAAAGTATAACCTCCAGAGTGTGGAAAGGAGAGTATACCAAGAAGACTTGGTCAAAAATTCTCTAGCACCCTCCTTCGATCCATTAGGAGGAGTATGAAACTGGATGGGTATGACCCGACTGCATTTGTAGCCAACTTTACCTCAAGATCTGATTACAGAACATGAACCAAAGTGGACATGGATGACCGTCCAGTGTCCAAGTTACGCCCTAAAACAGATGAGGCATCAAAGTATTCCTCTTGGAATGAAAAACCACGATAAAATCCAAGATAGGCGAGACCCCGTCTCCCATCGACTGACCTGATCCCCGATTCAACGGGAAAGAGTATAATGCTAAATTGGGCGTGGCTGACCTTCCTACTTATTGGTATATATGTCACAGACCTGGGGGCATGAGCTAGAAGCAACATGAATGTGAACCGACTATTCATCGATCAACTCTATGTTTTCGAAGTTTAGGTGGGGATATAAACATAGCTAGGACGAGACTCAACCGTCCATGCAGTACATTTATCAACCCGAGACTGGGAGCAGACAGGTGGTCATCTAAAGACTGGCTGCGATAGCTCAATATTGAAACTTATATATAATGTTTACAACTACTCAAGGCTACGACCGAAAGAATGCCTAGGGATACAATCATTAAATCGATACCTAAGCTAGTGGGCAACTAACTGTCACTCCAACCCGAGGCATGCGGATCATGAATGTTGCTCGAATGTGGAAGATGGAACCCCTACAATAACGCATGATGACAGACGATACAATGTTTAGAAGTCGAAATGCAGACAAGGTGGACAGCTCCGTCCACCTTCCAAAACACTGACAATTGGCAAGTAGTGCCCGATCCCTGGCTCGGGCAGCATTCTTGGATCTATAGAGACATATATCCGAGAGATGATGATGCGGGACTTAGGGAAACAAATGCAACACCGGCTAAGCTAACGATTGACAAACTAGTCAGCCGGGATGACCCGTCACGAGTCCTTAAGATTGGATCGCAACTCGACCCATCATTGGCCGAAGATCTTACTGATTTTCTCTGAGCGAACCTAGACGTTTTCGCTTGGACACATTCTGATATGTACGGGATTTCTCTCGCTATTACGAGTCATATGTTGGATATAGACCCGAAATACATCCCTGTAAAACAAAAAAGGAGAGGCATGGACACGGAGAGGTCCGCTGCTCTCAGAGAGGAGGTGGACAAACTCGAACCCGATGGGCTCGTCTGCGATGCCCTCTACCCTGAATGGGTTTCTATCCCTGTGCTTGTGAGGAAAGCAAACGAGAAGTGGAGAACTTGTGTTGATTACTTTGATCTGAATAAATCATGACCAAAGGATAGTTTCCCTGTACCTAGAATCGACCAGCTCGTCGACTCTACGGCCGGGCGTGAATTATTGTCTTTATGGATGCGTATTCAGGATACAATCAGATCCCGATGCACATTCCAGACCAAGAACACACAAGTTTTGTCATAGATGTGGGGCTATATTACTATGTAATATGCCTTTTAGATTGAAAAACACGGAAGCAGCTTATCTATGTCTAGTGAATCGAATGTTTAAAGACCAGATTGGTAGAACGATGGAAGTCTATGTGGATGACATGCTCGTGAAGTCACGGCAGTCAAACAACCACATCCGAGACCTAGCGGAGATGTTTGATATACTCAAGCATTATGAAATGAAAATCAATCCTTTGAAGTATTCATTTGGTGTAGCATCGGGAAAGTTTTTGGGTTTCATTGTGAATGCGCGGGGAATCGAAGCTAACCCAGAGAAGATTCAAGCTACCGAGACATACAAGTGCCTAGAACTATGAAGCTAGTACAAAGCATGAGAAAGGTGGCTGTGCTGAGTCGATTCATATCCATAGCTATAGACAAGTCCATTCCTTTCTTCGATGTGATAAAGAAAGGAAAGATGAATTTCGAGTGGACATCCGATTGTGAGGAAGCATTCCGAGCTCTGTTAAGGCATTTGGAAAGTCCCCCGGTGCTATCGAAATCAATAGATCACGAAATGTTGTATGTGTACTTGGCAGTATCCCAGCATGCCATCAGTACGGCTTTGGTTCGCGAAGAGGACCGAGTTCATAAGCCAGTTTACTATGTTAGTAAACGTCTGACGGGGGCAGAAAGAAACTAGCACAAGATCGAGAAATTAGCCTATTTCTTGGTGATTGCATCACGCAAGCTTCGCCCATATTTTCAAGCACACTCAATCAGTGTTTATACTGATCAACCCTTGCGACAGGTACTCCAACGACCGGAAACTTCTAGAAGGATGTTAAAATGGAATATCGAGTTGAGTCTGTTCGATATTACCTACTTGGCACGAAGGGCCATACAGGGGCAAACACTAGCAGACTTTATTGTTGAATTCACTATGTAAGACGACTCAAACGACCACAATGTCATACCTCCCGTTCGATGGAAGATCAATACCGATGGGGCATCTAACGACCGTTGTTCGGGGGCTGGCGTAGTTCTTGTGACTCTTGAAAACCGATCAGTTTGTTATGCTTTGAGGCTTGAATTCCTAGCAACAAATAACAAAGCCGAGTATGAAGCATTGATTGCCGGCTTAAGACTCATCAAAGAACTGGGAGTAAAATCAGTTGAAATCCTTTGCGACTCACAACTGGTGGTGTACCAAGTGCGGGAAGACTACCAAGTAAGGGGGCAGAGACTTGCCCCGTATTTGGTCCGAGTTCAGGAGCTGCTAGCGAATCTCAAGTATTATGATATTTCACATGTCCCGCGTGAGCAAAACAGAGCAGCCGATTCATTGGAAAAATTTGGAAGCACTGGCGATGCGCAGCAGATGGGATTGTTTCCCGTTGAAACCTTACATACTCCGAGTATAAATATGATGGAGGCAGATTTCGTGTTAGAAACTGAAATCGATAAGGAATCATGGATGACCCTGTTTAAGCAATACTTAGCAAAAGACGACAAGTCATTCGTAAGGCTTCGCGATATGTAATGGAGAGCGGAATAATGTATCGAAGGGGATTCTCGACCCCTTACTCCGGTGCATAGCCCATGATGAACGATTCCTGAAGGAAGTCTATGAAGAAGAATGCGGCGATAACATCAGGGGGAAAACCATAATAAAGAAAATACTCTACAACAAGTATTACTGGCCAACTATCAATCCAGATGCGGTTAATCATGCTAGACAATGCGACGAGTGCAAGATGTTTGCAAAAAATCCAAGAACCCCACCGATGGAAATTACTCAAATGGCTAGTCTATAGCCGTTTGCCACTTTGGGGCATTGAAATCATCTTCTTGCTGATCCTAAAGGTGGTGCGAAATACACCATCATAGAAGTTGTTTACTTCACCAAATAGGCAGATAAAGAACTTTTAGCCACAACCAAAAAAAAAATCAACCTCACTGTCCGTAATATCATCTGTCCTTATGACCTTCTATGATCTATTATTGCTGCAAATGGACAGGTTGAAGATGTGAACGAAATCATAAAGCCTGTTTTGAAGAGAAGTTTGGAAAAGGCTATAGGTAAATGGGTGGATGAACTCCCTACAACACTATGGGCTTATAGAACTACCCATGGGTCCATGACTGGACGTACTCCATTCTCCTTTGCTTACTGCTTTGAGAAAATACAAACAAGGAATCACAATTGAATTGCAATTAAACTAGATGGAATTGGCGATGACTTATGAGCATGTAAAATGCATCCAATAGCCAATGGCATGAACATGTACCCGAACATGCATGTGTACATCCGAAAAAAGTTCGACTTCTTGAAATCAACAGGGAATTGAATTCTCACTTAAGGTTAGTAAGAAAAGACTGAATCAAATAGACGAAGCTTATTGGCCCTGTAGAACCGAACATGGATGGCCACGGATGAACTACAACCCTGGATTTATAATATTAGGAATCGACCAAGCGTCATGACGACCAAAGAAGGATACGAAACCTTGGGAGGATAAAATTGAAGAATAATGACTATTCATGAAATTCTTTCTGTGAACAAGGGATACTCGTTGATTCAAAGCGTGTCATGTTGCTTCACAAGACACGCTTTGGGGGGAAAGTGTTACCCGGCACCTTGGGCCTACTACAAAACGATAGGTGAAGATATTATTATAAGCAGTAGACAAGATTCTGACCAAGAAGATCCTGAAGGTATAAGGGTTTGATGCAATCGACATGTTTGGGCATCCCTAGCACGGTGCAGATTGGAGGTGTTAGCAAGTTGTCAGGCCCACAACAAAGCAAGAGCGTTTGGTCTGCCTGGCCCGATGCACAGAACTCACCTACTATGGGCTGAGGTACCTTGTTCCTAAGCCCATGAGGGAAGTCCAACCCATCTTCTTCTTTAAATAGAAGGGCAGAGGCACAGTGGAAGGGGCCTTTTTGGAAGAACACTGGGGAGACCCTGCCATTTTGGATACTCTCCTCTTTTTAATTCAAACTAGCACGCAAGTGATTGGTTTACGGATTGTATCTGTATTCAAGTGATTGAGAAAGCAATAAAGATTAAACAAAAAGTGGACGTAGGCAATTACGCCGAACCACTACAAGTCTGGTGTTCTCACTTTTGTTGTTCTTTTTGCATTGAATTACACTATTCTTCAGTTCTAATTTACTCTCTTCATTAATCTCTCTACATAACTCTACTCATGGGTATAAATGACCAATTCTAGTGCTAACACCCATTATCAAGTTAAGTCATAATTTAAGATACATTTTTCAATTAACTATGATTTCCTAGTTAAATAAATTTTATTACAAAATGTCCAATTAAAACTGTATTCCATTTTATCAATTCAAAATGCATTATTTATTATGCAAAACATGTCCATTTCATAAATTGTAAAATCCATAACAATCACTAGGTTGGATTTTGAAACTTCCATATTAAGTCAAATTCAATTATTAAGTTATTTATCAACAATAAAGATCTTTAATTCAACTTAAAACCAATTAATAACTTGTAAAAATTTAACTTATAGAAAAACCAATACACCTTTATAATTACAACATTAAATCAATTTTAAGTTAAAATTTCATATATTTATAAAACTCAAAATACTTAATAATCTTTTAGAAAATATTATTTAAAATACTTAATAAATTTTCAAGAAAATATTATTTAAAATATAACCATGGGCCTGTATAATATTTTCTAACATAGGTCAAGTGATACGGATATGTATCATTTTAATCCGTAATTTAAAAAGAAAAATCCGGGTTCTATCATTTCAAACCCGCATCCCAAGTAAATCAAATATAATAAAAATCACTCGAGCCTATCATTTCAGATCATAATGATTTTTCCTTATTCTAATATCGGTTCGGGTATGTATCACTTCAACCCATAGTGACAGGGAACTTGCAGTATGATACAGTAAATAAAATGAACAGTACAATATAACATATCATATCAAATGATGTAACAGTTATACAAACAACATTTAACATCATATAAATATATCACAGGCATGTATGAACATAGCATATTAATTTATACAATTCATCATCATTTGACAATTATAAAAGTACATATGTCCAGAGTGATAAACTCACCTTTTTAAAGCTAGAGATGAAATTCAAAACACAGAACTGAAATTTCGAAAAGCACGATAAGGCATGACTAAGCATGATTCAAACTTGAGTGAAAAGAGAGCAAAGATTCATCTCTTGTACACAAGCCAATACAACATATCATATATAAGTACAAACTTTAACACGATAATTTATAGATTTAAAACAATGAAAATATATGAATTGAAAATAACATAACCTTGTTTTAAATCAACAAGGGCTCGGCCACAACAACAAATGGCTAGACCATCATCATGTGGGCTCGGCCTTGATCAAATATGCTTGGCCTTGATGGGAACAAGCAAGATATGCAAGAGGTGTAGGTTACAAATTAAAAGAAGGCAAAAGGGCAAGGCTTTGTAAACTATTGGTTCGGCCATGGAGCTTCATGTGCTCAGCCATGATAGGTATGAGGTTAATAGGCACAATTATGGTAGTATAGATCATGGTATAGCAAGGAGGTGGGGTTGCAAGGGGTGGCCGAGGCAATAGGCAGGAGGAAGTTGAAGGAAATAGGAGTTTGGCTAGGTTAAAACATGATTAGGTGATGTTGTCTTCAACTAGGAGTCACGGCCTTGGTTATAGGGAATGATGTGATGGTGGTGGTCGGTTATAGGTGGTGGTGGAGTGGTCGTGAGGTCGGCTAGGAGATGGTGGCCGAGCCTATCTTGAGGCAAACAAAGAAAAAAAAGAGAATGGAAGAAGAAGGAAGAGGAGCCATGAATTGGAACTTGTATAATTTCTTTTTTTTTCCAGAACGCAATAAGAATGAGGAGATGAGAAACAAATTTTGTATGTGAATTATGAGAAGTAGCGGCTAGGGTTTCCAAAAGGTTTGAACGACTATAAATGTAAAGCTTAGAAAATGAAAGGCTGGCAAATAAAAAGGCTTACTTGATTTTCATGAAAAGGAGCGATGAGATGTTGCATATTTTATTCTCTGTTTGCACACAAATGGAAGTGAGATGTTTTAGGAGGATTTTATGCATGATAGGAAAGAGAAATTCAAGGCTAGATTAAAGGAATGAATGACTAGGAGATGGTGGCCGAGCCTATCTTGAGGCAAACAAAGGGAAAAAAACAGAAAAAGAGAATGGAAGAAGAAGGAAGAGGATCCATGAATTGGAACTTGTATAATTCTTTTTTTCATAATGCAATGAGAATGAGGTGATGAGAAACAATTTTTGTACGTGAATTATGAGAAGTGGCAGCTAGGGTTTCCAAAAGGTTTGAACGGCTATAGATGTAAAGGTTAGAAAATGAAAGGCTAGCAAATAAAAAGGCTTACTTAATTTCCAAGAAAAGGAGCCATGAGATCTGACATATTTTTTTCTTTGTTTGCACGCATATGGAAGTGAGATGTTTTAGGAAATTTTTATGCGTGATAGGCAAGAGAAATTCATGGCTAGATTAAAGGAATGAATAGAGTTATAAAGAGGCTAGGCAATAAAAGGAAAGAGTGGTTTGGAAAATAAAAAGGCAACACTATAAAAACAAATAACTTGATGTATTTAATTAATTTTTTTTCTTTCTTACAAAATGAGAAAAGGTGAGAATGTTTTGTGCATGAGTTAGAGGAGTATTTTTCACGGCTAGAGAAGGTTTGGATGGCAAGAAAAGTGGGAGTGAATGCTAAGAAATGGTGAAGGTATGAGTTAAGGTAAAAGAAACTTACAATATATTGTATTATTAAAAGCAAATGAAAATGAGGATGTAACGACCCGTAACTTTTAATAAATTAATTGGTTAATTTAATTGGATCTTTGTAATTTAATTTAGAAAGAAAAAAATTAAAATTTAAAATGAAATGAATGCTAAAAAGAAGTGTAGCAATGGTAATTTAAAAGTTAATTATTGATAATTGGAGTGAAACCCCAATAAAGAAATAGTGTTAATTGTTGCACTTGAGTATGAAATTTAAAATAAGTAATAAAAGACAAGCATTTAATTTACCAATGCAATAATTTATGGATTGATAGTAACTGCATGTAAATTTAGGCAATAATGTTAATGCATGGTAAACAATACTAATTAAAGTTAATAATAAATGAATGGAAGGAAATTCCATTTAATGAAAATAAATTTAAATGTTAGGACTTAGTTATAAATGCAAATTAAGTAAATAAATGTAAGTATTGTATGAATATATGAATTAATGTATGACTTAGGGTAATAGAATAAATTCATATGATGTAAGTAATTATAATAAATAATGAAATTGCAATAAATCTGAATTTAATGTTACGCTAATGTAAATTTGGGTAATAATTGGAATAACATAAATTTTATTCAGTGTTATGATAATTAGTCGAATAGAACATAAACTTAAAGGTAAATTTAAGGAATGGAAATAAAGTTGTATTAATGTAAAACTTAATAATTGGAAATTTGATTTAGTTAGTTAATATATTTCTTTTATTTAGTGTAATAGCCATTTTGGCCACTGATTCGGATTTCGATAAAACCAGTTTCATCAGATTCGTAATGGTGAATTACTGTAGGGTTTCAAATTTCATAGCGATCGGACTTGTCGTTTGATCGTATGGGCTTGAAACGCCTTGAAATCGATAAATTGAAATCAATTGAAATCAATTTGAAATAAATTGATTTTAGCATAATTTCTTCATAAGATGGAATTTGGACTTGGAATTTTTCCATTGGGTTTAAAATATTTAAAAACATCTATCTTGATATACGGGTTGACCCAATTTCGTTCCGGAGTCAGAACGGGCTTTTTGGGCCACTTTGTCGTTAGTACGTATATTCAATCATGTCCTTCTATTCTATTTCAACCCTACCTATAAATACCCCGTTATAAACCCTAACCTACCTCTATTTCTCATTCGTCTGCACGTACAATTTCTTTCACCTCCTCATTTCAATGGCAGACAAATACCTAATATCAATTGCAAATCAAAATTTAAATTGAAATTTCAAACTCCTCAGAAAAATTCAGAAAAATTATATATCAAAGCTCTTGATGTACGCATCTCAGATCTGCATTTCGTTTTTGGTTTAGAATCATAGTTTATCTAGAATTCGATGATTTAGCTTTGGTCGTCCGTTGATGGTTATTCGATTGGACGATAGATCATCGATCTTACGACGATCAGGCAGCGTAGCATCGAAGAGGATGTCGAGGGGAGGAGATCTGTACAGTTCGTTCGTGCTATTGATGCTTGGTTTCGCCAAAATCGACAGTAATAGAGGGCGATGACGGCGACACATCAGAGCATCGTGGTGGGCCGCGCTCGTCATATGGGGGCGACGGTGGTAGGGTATGATGGCAGTGGTGATTGATCCTGTCGAAGACGGCCGTGGATGGTGAAGAAATTCGAGCAAGGGTAGCGGCTCTAGGGTTTCGAGATTGACCTAGTGATGGTTTTCGCGTGCGATCTGCATGTTGAGTGGACGCGTGAAGAAGGTGACGACGTGGCAGTCAACGTGTATAGCTTCTGCTATTTTTTTATCTATTTATATTTAAAATCTACATCTTCTAATCGCTATAACTTTTACATACATGGTCAAAATTACACGCAGTTTTCTCCGCTACGTTCGTATTGGAATTCTGAACAATTTGGCGCTAGTTTGGAGGAATTTGGAGACTGTTCAATTATTGGGTTTAAATTGGATTTAAATTCAAAAGGTGAGTGTTTTAAACCCACTCGCAACTTCTAAAATTTCTTATGTTTATTAAATTAATTTACGTTGTGATTATGAATTTATTTATGACTATTTGTATATTTTTAATCATCATCTCAGTTATTTGCATTTATTTAAATTAAATCGTTGTTTAATTTATTATTGAATATAACTGCCAGTTAATTACCTGTTATATATTATCAGTTATATATTGATATTGATTGATTGTTGTGAACGATGATTGTGATGGGTGTATGATTTTATGATGGATGAGTGGATGTTTTATTTACATCATCATAATCTGCAAGTTGTTATGCATTTATTTTGATTCGGGATTGCGGTTTGAAATGATATACAACCGCATTTTTATTTTCAAATTGCGGATTGAAATGATAAATATCCGTATCACTTGACCATAGGATAGAAAATTATATACAGGCACCGCGGTCTATATATAAAGATATTTTGAAATGATTTTTCTATGGTTTTGTAAAGAAATATATGGTTTTTATGAAGTATGGCTTTGGATATTGTATAAATGAGTTTTATACATAGTTAAATTCTCGGTTTTAAGCTATGTATAAAATTGATTTAAAGTATAAGGGAAGTTAAAAATAAAGTTCGATTTTATTAAGATATAAAATATGGTTAAGTTTTTATTTAAATTATGTCTCTGGAGTTTATAATAACTTAAATGAGAATAAGGTGGGAAGATAATATGAGTTTGATTTGAATTTAATATTTAAGAATTATTCTCGAAAAATTTGATTTGAAATATAAATAAACTGAGATTTAAAAGGTGTGATTTTATAACTTGATTTTTGTTTAGAGGATTTAGATGAATATCAAATTGATTTAAATGAATATTATCAAGTTAATGAAATTGAAAGAATATCCAGTTATTTGAAGTCTAAAGGTTTTACTAAAATGATATTTGATTTATTAAGTAAACATTTAAAATCTAAATAATAGTAGTTGAAATTGATATATATGAAATTATCAAAGAATAAGTTTGAAATGGTGGAATAATTAAAGCTTTGAAATATATGAAAATTTTATTGGTTTATTTGGGAATTTAAAATCCATATTGGAATTGATTTGTGAAGGTGAAGAAGCTATTTTACTATATAATGTAATTAAATATTTAAACCATTTAAGTGGTGTAGTATGTTTTAAAGTTATGAAATCCAAAGTTTTATGTTTTAAAAGGCCATATTTCAAGTTTTGGTTTTGAAATATTATAACTTTGAAATGTTATGGTTTTAGAAAAGGATATATTTGAAAATGATATCAAATTTGATTTGGTTTTTAAAAAGAGGAAATGATATCATATTTATATGGATTGAAATGGATATTATATTCTGGTTTTAAAAGCATATACTATTTCAAAAAAGTCCTTGGTGTTATAATAACGTTTAGTTGTTAAAGAGACCGGGATTGGAAGTTGTCATACTCTCTGCCAACTCCGAAAACCACTTTAACAACCGTGTACGCGGCGAAGATTCCAAAATGAAGTAGGATGGCGGCGGTGTTTCCTTTGAGGTAAATACGTGGACCCGACTACTGTGAGTTGGCATAAGGTGGCTAAAACAGGAGCAATTGACGGGCTAATGAGGTAGCTCCTTTGATCGGACACATCCCTTCGATGTTATACTCTGACTTTTGGATTGATTCGGTGGCCACTTTGATTTTCATCTTTGGGGGTGTGGCTCGTGGTGGGCGGTAGCTGCGCGCTATGTGTTACCACCGTCCCGAAAGCGTAATTGTTATATCTACCCTGGCATTGCCTAGTTGTGCCGTGTCACCTACCCTATCGCGCCTTGTACGATTTTGATTTTCTCCCGTAGCCCGTGTGGTATCCTCTGGTGGCTTCCCGATCAGGAGGGACTATGATATTGGATGGACTACTGGGACTATTACGTGTTAAGGGCTATATGGGTAACCCCTTAATGCTATTAAAAAGTAAGTTTATTTTACTATAGACATTATTATAATAGCGAAATATTACTACATAGTAAATATTTTAACGAATCCTTAGGAGATGTGAATCCCGAGCATCTCTTAAGTTACTGCACTCACGTTAGACACTTGATAGGAGATGTCAAACCCCGTAAACATCTCTGATGCCGTTACACTCATATTTATTTCAGTTGATTTAACTTACATAAGATCTTTTAGGTCTGACTCGAGTGTTTTGTCTTTTCAATTCGCTTGGGTCAGTCTGAGCATTTTAGGATCGAAAACTTTAACTTTGGAGGACGAAGACGAAGATTTCATCATTATTATTATATTATATTGTTCCACTACACACTGTATTCTGCTGCATTGATTATTATTCGTTGTTATGTGCAACTCTAATATGTATTGTATAAATATAATCAAATGTTTATAAAACAGCTTCATGAACTGTATATTTGATTATTATATTTTATCGTTCCGCTGTAAGATTCTATTTTGTTTTTATTCTTTCCCTGCTTTTTCTTATTTATCCCATAATAATCCACCCTTCTGTATGGTTTAAGTCTGACGTGTGTGGTTTATTGTCGATTTAAAGCGTGTGGAAAGGCGGGACGTTACATCTGGTATCAGAGCTTTGGTTTAGCGATAAACCTTTGCTTTACGGGGTCTGACTCTTTATCAATAAGGGTAGCAATACCCTATGATGAGTCACTGAGAGTATATATATGAGAGAGCGTATTTGTTAGTGTTATAAAAAGGTTTTAATATTGTGTTAATCTGTTCCGTTTTGTATTTATAAATTCGGGTTGATGCATGGGACGCTAAGACACCAATAGGGATTTCTAAACAATTAATAGGACAGACCAACACAATATTTGTTTCTAATATAGGTGAATGAAATAATTTTTCCTATTATATTTTCTTTATATATAAAATAAATTTCTATAAATGATATATATTTTGTTGCAATATATTGGTTGATAGGTGATGAAATTTATAAATAATAGTTGAAATAAGATTGAAAATAAAATCAAAGAATAAGTTGGAAATTCAGAACTTAAGTCCCAGGTTTTGAAAATTCTTTCAATGATTTTGGAATGTAATAGTAATATTATTTAAAAGTATTTTATGATATAAATATTTCAATATAATTTGAAAGAATTGTTTTAAAGAAATTTTGGAAAAAGAAATAAGTTCTGTATTCCCCTCTCTATTTCGGTGATGGCGGCCGCATCATGGACATTCATTTTCGAGTTTCGAAGTGGGAAGGCCACTGTAGTAGTTTTACTGCAGATTTATTTTGATAAACAAATATAAATTTTAATTTTTTTTAAATATAATTAGATATATAAACTGGAAATATATACATTTATCTATTATTTTAAATTGATTTGAAAAATTAAACCCGGTATTTAAATTCTTAAATTTCCGTTAATTAATAGTTTCAATTATTGTAGTGAAAAGGAATGTAACTAACTAATAATTGGAAGCTTTAATTAAAATAAGAGATAGATTCTAAGTTATAAATAAAATTTAAAGAAAGTTGAAATTGTAACTTATAATACAAAGATGTAATTATTGAACACTAAGTTAAATTAAAAGATGAGGTAAAACTTGTATAAGTTTCATTTGCATTTTTTTACATATATATATATATATATATATATATATATAACTACGAAAGATGCAAAAAGTTGAAATGTTAATAAGAAAAATAATGGAAGTTGTACAAGTAAACTTATGAATGAAAGTGTTCAATGAATTTCTTTAATAAATAAGGATTTGATGTTGAAATGGTTATAAACTTAAGTTATAATTGAAATGTACTATAATAAAATATGGTAGAAAGTAAATATTGTAAGTAAACAATTAGAAACTTAAATAAATGAATATAAATGCTAAGCCATTGAATAGAACATGAATTCCATTAATAAATGAAAGGAAGTTAGCAAGTAATGAGAAAAAATGAAGGTGAGTATTAATTGAATAAAAAGGAAATCAAACCATAAATGTATGAAAAGAAATGATTAAGAATGAATTTAATCTATTTTCTAAATTGGTTGGTTGTTGTTTTGGTTTATGGTTGTTTGGGCAAGGATACTTTAAATTTGTTTGGATGTATGAATAATCTATTTAGCTTCATCTAAGACTGTTGAGTAAATGGTGCACTAAGTAATTTATTTTTTATTCTGTGTAATTTAAAGTTTGAACCCGAACAACTATTTTTTTGTCGATATGATGAATGATTTAGGTGTATTGATTTATGTGATGGTTGTTGCTTGTTGCAAGTGATGGTTGGTATGTTGATTGTTTGTCGTTATTTGAAACAATTTTAAATGTTTCATTTATATAATTGTAACCTTTTGGATTATATAAGTGAAATATAGGTTATGGAAGCAATTGCTACTGCTTTTGGTTTCATAATATAAGCGTAAATTGCCGACAAATAGGTACGTTTTCGGATTTTGGTTTATAGCGTTATTATATTGTTTCCCGTCTTGGGATATATATTATTTTGGAAGGTATATATTGTATATTGTCATATTTGATATTATATTTTTCTCCAGAGCCTCTCCGTACAAAGGAGACTCTGCCGAAATTTTCCGAAAATTTTGGACTTAGAAAATATTTTGAAAATGTTTTCCAAACCTTATTAATTTGAATATATAAAGATTAAATTGTTTATAAATCTATATATTTTATTTAAATTATCCAATTATGTAAACTTATTGTTATGAATATAATGTTTTGAATAATATATATTGATTTATAAGTTCCTCTTTTCTCTTCTTTTCCTTTTCGGGGACGAAAAGTTTTGAGTGGGGGAGAGTGTAACGACCCATAAATTTAATAAATTAATTGATTAATTTAATTGGATTTTTGTAATTTAATTTAGAAAGAAATAAAAAATTTATAATTTAAAATGATATGAATGCTAAAAAGAAGTGTAGCAATGGTAATTTAAAAGTTAATTGTTGATAATTGGAGTGAAATCCCAATAAAGAAATAGTGTTAATTGTTGCACTTGAGTATAAAATTTAAAATAAGTAATAAAAGGCAAGCATTTAATTTATCAATGCAATAATTTATGGATCGATAGTAACTACATGTAAATTTAGGCAATAATGTTAATGCATGGTAAACAATACTAACTAAAGTTAATAAAAAATAAATGGAAGGAAATTCCTTTTAATGAAAATAAATTTAAATGTTAGGACTTAGTTATAAATGCAAATTAAGTAAATAAATGTGAGTATTGTATGAATATATGAATTAATGTCTGACTTAGGGTAATAGAATGAATTCATATGATGTAAGTAATTATAATAAATAATGAAATTGCAATAAATCTGAATTTAATGTTACGTTAATGTAAATTTGGGTAATAATTGGAATAACGTAAATTTTATTCAGTGTTATGATAATTAGTCGAATAGAACATAAACTTAAGGGTAAATTTAATGGAAATAAAGCTGTATTAATGTAAAACTTAATAATTGGAAATTTGATTTAATTAGTTAATATTTTTTTATTTGGTGTAAAAATAGCCATTTCGGCCACTGACTTGGATTTCGACGAAACTAGTTTTATCGGATCCGTAATGGTCAATTATTGTAGGATTTCAAGTTTCATAGCGATCGGGCTTGTCGTTTGATCGTATGGGCTTGAAACGCCCTGAAATCGATAAATTGAAATCAATTTGAAAAAAAATTATTTTAGCATAACTTCTTCATATGATGGAATTTGGACTTGGAACTTTTTCCATTGCGTTTAAAATATTTAAAAATATCTATTTCCATATACGGTTTAACCCAATTTCGTTCTGCAGTCAGAACGGGCTTTTTGGGCTACTTTGTCGTTAGCGCGTATATTCAATCGTGTCCTTCTATTCTATTTAAACCCTACCTATAAATACCCCGTTATAAACTCTAACCTACCTCTATTTATCATTTTTCTACGCATACAATTTCTTTCACCTCCTCATTTCAATGGCAGACAAATACCTAATATCAATTGCAATTCAAAAATCAAATGGAAATTTCGAACTCCTCAAAAAAATTCAGAAAAATTATATATCGAAGCTCTCGATGTACGAATCTCAGATCTACAGTTCGTTTTTGGTTTTGAATCACCATTTATCCAGAATTCAATGATTTAGCCTCGACCGTCCGTTGATGGTTATTCGATTGGACGATAGATCGTCGATCTTACGACGATCAGGCAGCGTAGCATCGAAGAGGACGTCAAGGGGAGGAGATCTGTATGGTTCGTTCGTGTTGTTGATGCTTGGTTTCGCCAGAATCGACTGCAATAGGGGCGATGATGGCAACGCATCAAAGCGTCGTGGTGGGCCGCGCTCAGTGTATGGGGGGGCGGTGATAGGGTATGATGGCGGTGGTGATTGATCATGTTGAAGATGGCTGTGGATGGTGTAGAAATTCGAGCAAGGGTGGCGGTTCTAAGGTTTCGAGAATGACCTGGTGATGGTTTTCGCGTGCGATCTACGTACTGAGTGAACGAGTGAAGAAGGCGACGACGTGGATCAACGTGTATAGCTTCTGCTATTTTTTTATTTATAAATATTTGAAATCTACATCTTCCAATCGTTATAACTTTTACATACGAGGTCGAAATTACATGCGGTTTTCTCCGCTAGGTTCGTATTAGAATTTCGAACACTTTGGCACTGGTTTGGACGAATTTGGAGAATGTTGAATTTTGGGTTTAAACTGGATATAAATTCAATTTAAATTCAAAATGTTAGTGCTTTAAACCCACTCACAACTTCTAAAATTTCTTATGTTTGTTAAATTAAATTATGTTGTGATTATGAATTTATTTATGAATGTTTGTATATTTTTAATCATCATCTCGGTTATTTGCATTTATTAAAATTAAATCGTTATTTAATTTATTATTAATATAACTGCCAGTTAATTACCTGTTATATATTACCTGTTATATATTGATATTGATTGATTGTTGTGAATGATGATTGTGATCGATGTATGATTTTATGATGGATGAATGGATGTTTTATTTATATCATCATAATCTGCAAGTTGTTATGCATTTATTTTGATTTGGGATTGTGGTTTGAAATGATATACAACCGCATTTTTATTTTTAAATTGTGGATTGAAATGATAAATATCTGTATCACTTAACCATAGGATAGAAAATTATATACAGGCACCGCGGTCTATATATAAAAATATTTTGAAATGATTTTTCTATGGTTTTGTAAAGAAATATACGATTTTTTTGAAGTATGGATTTGGATATTGTAAAAATGCGTTTTATATATAGTTAAATTCTCGGTTTTAAGCTATGTATAAAATTGATTTAAAGTATAAGGGAAGTTAAAAATAAAGTTCGATTTTATTAAGATATAAAATATGGTTAAGTTTTTATTTAAATTATGTCTCTGGAGTTTATAATAACTTAAATGAGAATAAGGTGGGAAGATAATATGAGTTTGACTTGAATTTAAGATTTAAGAATTATTCTCGAAAAATGAAATATAAATAAATTGAGATTTAAAACGTATGATTTTATAACTTGATTTTTTTTAGAGGATTTAAATGAATATCAAATTGATTTAAATGAATATTATCATGTTAATGAAATTGAAAGAATATCCAGTTATTTGAAGTCTAAAGGTTTTACTAAAATGATATTTGATTTACTAAGTAAACATTTCAAATCTAAATAATAGTAGTTGAAATTGATATATATGAAATTATCAAAGAATAAGTTTGAAATGGTGGAATAATTAAAGCTTTGAAATATACGGAAATTTTATTGGTTTATTTGGGAATTTAAAATCCATATTGGAATTGATTTGAGAAGGTGAAGAAGCTATTGTACTATATAAAGTAACTAAATATTTAAACCATTTAAGTGGTGTAGTATGTTTCAAAGTTATGAAATCCAAAGTTTTATGTTTTGAAAGGCTATATTTCAAGTTTTGGTTTTGAAATATTATAACTTTGAAATATTATGGTTTTAGAAAAGGATATATTTGAAAATGATATCAAATTTGATTTGGTTTTTAAAAAGAGAAAATGATATCGTATTTATATGGATTGAAATGGATATTATATTGTGGTTTTAAAAGCATAAACTATTTTAAAAAAGACCGCGGTGTTATAATAACGTTTGGTTGTTAAAGAGACCGGGATCGGAAGTTGTCATACTCTATGCCAACTCTGAAAACCACTTTAACAACCGTGTACGTGGTGGAGATTCCAGAATGAAGTAGGATGGTGGAAGTGTTTCCTTTGAAGTAAATACGTGGACCCGACTCCCGTGAGTTGGCATAAGGTGGCTAAAACAGGAGCAATTGACGGGATAATGAGGTATCTCCTTTGATCGGACACATCCCTTCGATATTATACTCTGACTTTTGGATTGATTCAGTGGCCAATTTTGATTTTATTTTTTTGGGGTGTGGCTCGAGGTGGGCGGTAACTGCGCGCTACGCGTTACCACCGACACAGAGAAGATTGAACTTATTCGACATAGGATGAAAGAAGCCCAGAGCAGACAAAAATCCTATGCCGATAATCGGAGAAGGAAGTTAGGATTTTCTATGGGAGATTCTGTTTTTATTCGTGTTTCACCTATGAAAGGTGTTGTACGTTTCAGTCGATGGGGAAAGTTAGCACCCCGATATATTGGGACATTTCCTATCACTGAACGTATTGGTTCTATGGCTTATCGCCTTACATTACCGGCTCAGTTTTCTGCTATGCATGACGTGTTTCATGTTTCTCAATTACGGAAATGCCTACGAGATTCCGATCCTATTCTTGAGCCTGGTATTGTGGAAGAAATTGAAGTTTCGCCGAATTTAACTTACGAGCAGCATCCTATTCGAATTATTGCTTCGGAGGTCAAACGACTTCGAAATAAAGATGTTCCGTTTGTAAAGGTTCAATGGTCCTCAAATCCTAAGGACTGCTCTTGGGAATCCAGAGAATTCATGAGCAAACACATCTTGACTTGCTTACTCCTGCTCTTTGAGGTGAACTTCCTATTTCAAATTTCTTTTGTGTTAATATGTTTTTATGGTTGTTAGTTTTTATTTCCATCTTATATATTGCGAGGACGCAATTTCTTTAAGGAGGGGAGTCTGTAACAACCCGCATATTTATCGATTTTATATTTAAATATTTTATTTGAATATTTTATCATTAATCGGATTTTGGTCCGAAAAGCTACGTTTTGCAAATGGACAAATTAGGACTCGAGACCACTTCCATTGAGTTCGAAATGCTGTTTACAACATTTTTAAGTATAAACATTGATATGATTGGAGATAGTGGAATTTCAGTACTTTTTAACTTGAGACTTTGGGTTGGGCTTTTAGCCTATTAGACCCAACCTTCATCCCTCCTCTTCATAACTTCATTTCTATTTGCCTAAGCCTTCAAGCTTCTTCAAAAATGGTGGAGGGAATGGGAAATTAAAATTCCAAATCACAAATTCAATTGCAATCCATCTTTCTACTCCAAATTCAAGAAGAAGACATTGGATTCAAGCTTCTTGTGCTTAGATAGAAGAGGGATTGATTCTTGCTTGCTTAAAACTTCATTTTCATTGATATTTGGTGCAAAGGTGAGATTTTTATCCCACAAATCTAGTCTATATCTATATTGGACCGTTGGAAATGATTCTCTATCACTTTAATATGCACATTTGCATTTGGTTTGGATTGGATTGGCGAAAAACTCCAAATTTTAGTGATTTTGGTAAAAAACTGCTACTAGGTCGTTCTGGCCATTTTTAGCTTGTTCGAAGTTAGGTCGCTCGTCCATAGGTCGTAGGTCGCTTACGAGTTAACCCTAGGTCGTTCTGGCCATTTTTACCTCGTTCGGAGTTAGGTCGCTCGTCCATAGGTCGTAGGTCGCTTACGAGTTAACCCTAGGTCGTTCTGGCCATTTTTACCTCGTTCGGAGTTAGGTCGCTAACTCGTAGGTCGTGGTGAAGTTAGGTCGTAGGTCGTGGAGAAGTTAGGTCGTAGGTCGTGGGGAAGATAGGTCGTAGGTCGCTCGGCCATGCCTATTTCCTTAAGTCGCTCGACCCCTGCTTAAGCCATTAGGTCGTTGACCTTTTTAACTCGTTCGATCTGTTCTGCCACTAGGTCGCATACCTCGCCCTCTCTTAGGTCGCTAGGTCGCGACGTTTTAGGTCGCTGCACCCTATGCCTCTATAGGTCGCTCGAACTCGTTTATGACCATAGGTCGCTCACCCCCTCTTCGTTGAGTCGCTTGGGACGTTAGGTCGCATGGCCCTTACACCGTTAAGTTGTTTACACCGATAGGTCGCTCGGCCTTGCTAACTTTTAGGTCGCGAGTTTTATAAGTCGCTCGCTTCCCTTAGGTCTTCACTAGGTCGTACCGTTTTGGACGGGGCGTTGCCCCCTGTACCCCCGCGACCTGATCGGGCAAGTCGAACCCCATAGCAGGGGAGTTGCCCCCGCACCCCCACCTTGGGGGGTTGCCACCCCCCCGGACCCCCCCTTCGTAGGGGATCTTATCTGAAAAACATTCAACAGAACTTGTTGAGTTGATTTCCTTGGATTTTTATCACATCTTCGAATGTGATCTTTGTGATTGATTGTTTCTACAATCACTTCTGTGATTTGTCACTTTAAAATATAAAGGTTTCAATACTAGTAGTAAATATCAAAACTCTTTCAACAAAATGATTTCAACTCTATTTTTAATAACAAAGCTCTTTTCTTAACCCGTTTTCCAATCTATTAGTATATACAAACCTTTCCCTCACTCGGATGAGAAATCTAATTAACGGCTTAGTAAAACAAGTGGTATGAAACGCTTGCGTTTGCTCCGTCGGTTAATTCTTGGACTTTTTCGATTGAACCTCTAGTGACAATTTTATTAGTGAAGATTTACAGTATGTTCGTAAATATTTAAGTTAAGCTAGTGGTCATGGGACATGAAACTAAACTTTTATATTTACTAACTTAGTGTAATTGACACTTCTTGTTGATCATGATGATCATTTTATGATTTAGACTAGCAATTGTGCGATGTCTCTTTGTTGCAAGGTAAGACTAGGCCTCAATGGTGTAATTCCGACTCACACATATCTCTTTGTCCGCAAGGTTAGTCTAGACACCATTTGTGTGATTCCACTCACACATATCTTTTTGTTGCGAGCTTAGGCTAGACGCCATTTGTGTGATTCCACTCACACATACCTTTATTCTTTTTGGTTAGGCTAGACCTCATCTGGGTGATTCCGACTCACCCATATGGGGTAGCTCCCCATGGTCTTCGGACCGTCATGTGATAGGCCTTTTTCCCTTTTTTCTATGATTTCTGGATTTCTTGTGTTGATTTCTTGAATTTATGTCATTGACTTGTTATGAGTACAAGTTTAGGGTATGATGCCCTCTTTGGATCTTTGAGAAGATTCTTGTGATATCGATTTATCTCTTATTGATTGATCTTCTGTTGATCATCATTTGCATACTTATAGTAGTATGTCAGTATGGATATTTTATGTTTATGACATATCTTTTATTTTATACCATGTCATCTGATATTTATAGCTAGACTGATCCGTTTATTATTTTCTTAAATAATACTCGGGTCAGACCGAGATGTTACAAGTGCTTCTGCTTGACTTCTTCCCGGGATTTGCTACTCTGACTTTTGGCTAACTATTTAGATTAGCAGTTTTTTTGTTGTATACACTTGACACATAGACTCATAGTTGTATTCTTTTGTATAGCACGTGATGCTATTCTTTTGTATTATTGTGGATCTTTTTGACCACTACTCTGATGTACACCTTCATGTGTTAGTTATATATTCATATCTTCTTCCGCCTTTGTGATATGGATGACTGTGACTGATTTGTGTTATGCTTATTTCTATGTTTGTTTCCGAAGATTATTTATAGCCACCGTGTGATAAGCAATTACATGGATGGTCGCTCCTCAACAGCCTTATTCTCTGTGCTAGTTGACAGCACTACACCGTAGTGTTCTTGGCTAGCGTGGGTATAGAGGTGGGGCGTCACAGCTTGGTATCAAAGCCAAACTTCGAAACAATGTAGAATAACTTAACAAGGATCATCGTCCTAAGTCTATCTTAGGAGTTATACCATAGGATTAATTCGAGTCTTCGTACCGATTCATCCTATTCCCTTTATGATTCCTTGTTTTATCTATCAAGATTGCTTGATATTCATTGGTGAATAACCTTCTTCCTTCTCTTCTTTCTTTCTTAAAGGAAGAGAATGTCTAGACCAGGCCGTCCCAGAACTGGATCATCTAGTGCTGCTCCCCAGAATGGAGTTTTTATGACTGCTCAACAGCTTCTTGATTTAGTAACAAATGCTCAAGCAGCTGGAGCTATCCCGGAACCTACTCACCCTAAATCGGGATTTGCACGCTTGTGCAGCGATTACACCAACTTGGGTGGGAAGCCCTTCAAAGGTTCGGAAACTATCATCGAGGTCCAGGCTTGGTTAAAATCATGCGATCGAATCTTTTCTCGCATGAACCTTATCGATCTCCACCGCGTTCAGGTGGCTTCCAGCATGCTCCAGGAGAGAGCATTGGACTTGTACGAACTCCTTATTTCAGAAATTAATGAAGCGGATCTCACCTGGGAGCAATTTCAGGGACGCTTCGCGTTAAAGTTTATACCAGAAGCTGGGAAAGTAACCATGGCTCGACGTTTTATAGACCTTGTTCAAGGTCAATCCTCTGTGACTGATTACGTCGCAGCCTTCGAGTCGCTTTCCAAATATGGGGTTGAATACATCAACACCCCATTGAAGAAGAACCAGAGGTTCGTTTATGGCTTAAATAAGAATCTTAAGAAGCCGCTACTCCTGAAACTAGAAGTCGCATTTGATCAACTCGTTGATATCGCTCTTCGTCTTGAAGAGGCTGATAGAGAGAGTGATGTTGAAGTGGAAGGCGCTAAACCAAACTTCAACAACAAGAAGAGGCCAATCAAATTCAAGGGTCCTTATCCAAACAAAAAGGGTAAGCAAGCAACTCTTGCTGCAAAGGCTCCTTCTCCTAGTGGTGCGAGATGCTTCAACTGTGGATCTGGGGATCATTTCGCGAATAAGTTCTCGAAGCCCAAATCTTGTCGCTATTGTAAGAGCCTAGATCATTACATACATCAATGCCTCAAACGTGAAGGTAAGAAGGAAGGAAAGTTGAATGTGGCTCAAGCCCCTGGCAACACATCTCGTGGCCAAGGTATTTCTCACTCCATTCTTGATGGTATTATTTTATTTCATGATCAACCTATTAGAGTTCTCTTTGATACGGGTGCATCCCATTCTTTATATCAAAGGAACTGGTAGACACTATTTCCTTAAGTGTTGCTGCATTAATGACTTCTTTAAAAATTGCGAATCCTGTTGGTGGATCCGCAACTCTTAGTTTGCTTTGTAAAGATGTGGAGATTATTTTGTGTGATTTTTCTTTCCTAGCCGATTTGCATGTCATGCATTATTTAGGCTTTGCAATAATTTTGGGAATGGATTGGCTTAACCGTTATCAAGCCCATATCCTATGTCCTGAGCGGACTATTCATCTCCGACATCCACTATCTGTTAATCAGATTTCTGTTAATCTTAAAGATTCATAATCCTGTTTAGTGGCATCTTTATATTCTTTAAATCCTCGTGATAACGATGATGATGATGAAGATGATATTATTTCTCGTATTCACGTTGTTCGTGAATTTTCGAACATATTCGAGCCCATTTTAGGTTTACCACCTAAAGGAGCAATTGAGTTCAAAATTAATCTTGTTTCTGGAGCTCAACCTATTACTCGTCCTCCTTATCGCATGTCCAATAAGGAAAATGAGGAGATGCGCAAACAGTTGTCTGAATTGGAGACGAAGCAATTTATTCGCTCTAGTTCCTCGCCTTGGGGAGCTTCGGCTATTTTCGTGAAGAAATCCGATGGTACGCTTAGGCTTTGCGTTGACTATCGCAAGCTTAAAGATCTGAATATTAAAAATAAATATCCTTTACCTCGGATTGACGATCTGTTTGATCAGCTTAGCGGAGCTAGGGTCTTTTCACAGTTGGACTTGGCTACCGGTTTTCATCAGCTTCGTATTGCTGAGGATAGTATTCCTTTGACATCGTTTCGTACTCGTTATGGGTCTTATGAATGGCTTGTTATGCCATTTGGTTTAACGAATGCTCCGGCATACTTCGTTGACCTCATGAATCGAGTTTTCAAGGCTTTCCTCGATCGGTTTGTTCTCATATTCATTGATGATATCCTTGTGTATTCTAAAATCGAGGAGGAGCACGAAAAGCATCTTCGGATTGTATTGGAAACTCTTAGGAGTAATCAATTAAAGGCGAAATTTTCTAAATGCCACATTTGGCAATCTCGTGTGAAGTTTCTTGGTCATAGTATTTCCGAATCCGGAATTTCCATGGATCCTTCAAAGATTGAAGCGATTCAAGATTGGAAGAGACCGGAGAGTGTGACAGAGATTCGTAGTTTTCTCGGATTTGCGGGTTATTACCGTCGTTTCATTAAATACTTTTCTAAGATTGTCGTGCCTCTTACGGGCTTGACTAAGAAGGGAGTTAAATACATTTGGTCGGACAAATGTGAAGCCTCTTTTCAGAAATTGAAAGAACGCCTTTCCGATGCTCCTATTCTTGTTATTCCCGAAGGGAACCAAGATTTTGTTGTTTATACTGATGCTATTCACATTGGTTTGGGTGTCGTTCTTATGCAAAAAGAACGTGTTATTGCTTATGCTTCTAGGCAATTGAAGCCGGCCGAGACTAGATATGCCACACATGATTTAGAACTCGCGGCTATTGTTTTCGCCCTTCGAATTTGGCGTCATTATCTATTGGGAGATAAATTTCTTTACACGGATCATAAGTCTTTGAAATATTTATTTTCTCAAAAGGAACTTAATTTACGTCAACAGCGTTGGCTCGAGTTCCTTGCACCTTATGATCTTGATATTCTTTATACCCCGGGTAAGAGTAATCGTGTCGCCGACGCTCGTAGCCGTAAACAACAAGCTATTGTTTCTATGATGATATCCGAATGGAACGATCTCGAGATTTTATCCACTTGTGAGATTCGAGAGCGCGTGTCCGATTTATGCTCATCACTTGTTTTATGTAGCCTTGAGGCCCATCCTTCTCTTTTTGACTGCATTCTTGAAGCTCAAGGGCTAGATCCTGAATTGGCTCTTCTTGGCCAAAAGGTTAAGGATAAAATTGATATTGAAGGTTTGAAAGACTTTGATATTGATTCTCGTGGCGGCATTCGAAAATTTGGAAGACTTATCGTACCAAATATTGGTGATCTTCGTAAAGATATTTTAGAAGATTCCCATCGATCTAAATTCACCATTCATCCCGGTAGTAGTAAAATGTACGCTAATATGAAGCGACTTTATTATTGGGAGGGAATGAAATCTGATATTGCTAACTTTGTTAAGTGTTGCATGACTTGCCAACTTGTTAAGGCCAAACATCAAAGGCCTGGTGGGTTATTGCAACCTTTAGAAATTCCAATTTGGAAGTGGGACCAAATTTCCATGGATTTTATAGATGGCCTTCCCCGTTCTCGTTCGGGTCATGATAGCTTATGGGTGATCGTTGATAGGCTTACTAAATCTATCCATTTTATTCCCGTTCGGTATAACCGAACCGTTCCACTTTTGGCCAAACTCTTTATCAAAGAAATTGTTAAATTGCATGGAGTTCCTACTTCTATTGTTAGCGATCGAGATCCATTGTTTACTAGTGGATTTTGGAAGAGTCTTCAAAAAGCTTTAGGAACGAAGCTTAATTTTAGCACTGCTTATCACCCCCAGTCCGATGGACGAACCGAGCGTGTGAATCAAACTCTTGAAGATCTTCTTCGTGCTTGTGTGCTCAATTTTGGTGGAAGTTGGGAAGATCATATTTCACTTGTTGAATTTTCCTATAATAATAGCTTCCAATCTAGTATTGGTATGGCACCTTTCGAGGCACTCTATGGAAGGCCATGCCGATCTCCTTCTTGTTGGCTTGAGGCCGGTGAGAAGCTGGTTTTAGGTCCAGACTTTATTCGTGATCCCACAGAGAAGATTGAACTTATTCGACATAGGATGAAAGAAGCACAGAGCAGACAAAAATCCTATGCCGATAATCGAAGAAGGAAGTTAGGATTTTCTGTGGGAGATTCTGTTTTATTCGTGTTTCACCTATGAAAGGTGTTGTACGTTTCAGTCGATCGGGAAAGTTAGCACCCTGATATATTGGGCCATTTCCTATCACTGAACGTATTGGTTCTATGGCTTATCGCCTTACATTACCGGCTCAGTTTTCTGCTATGCATGACGTGCTTCATGTTTCTCAATTACGGAAATGCCTACGAGATTCCGATCCTATTCTTGAGCCTGGTATTGTGGAAGAAATTGAAGTTTCGCCGAATTTAACTTACGAGCAGCATCCTATTCGAATTATTGCTTCGGAGGTCAAACGACTTCGAAATAAAGATGTTCCGCTTTTGAAGGTTCAATGGTCCTCAAATCCTAAGGACTGCTCTTGGGAATCTAGAGAATTCATCGAGCGAACACATCCTGACTTGCTTACTCCTGCTCTTTGAGGTGAACTTCCTATTTCAAATTTCTTTTGTGTTAATATGCTTTTGTGGTTGTTACTTTTTATTTCCATCTTATATATTGCGAGGACGCAATTTCTTTAAGGAGGGGAGTCTGTAACAACCCGCATATTTATCGATTTTATATTTAAATATTTTATTTGAATATTTTATCATTAATCGGATTTTGGTCCAAAAAGCTACGTTTTGCAAATGGACAAATTAGGACTCGAGACCACTTCCATTGAGTTCGAAATGCTGTTTACAACATTTTTAAGTATAAACATTGATATGATTGGAGATAGTGGAATTTCAGTACTTTTTAACTTGAGACTTTGGGTTGGGCTTTTAGCCTATTAGACCCAACCTTCACCCCTCCTCTTCATAACTTCATTTCTATTTGCCTAAGCCTTCAAGCTTCTTTAAAAATGGTGGAGGGAATGGGAAATTAAAATTCCAAAACACAAATTCAATTGCAATCCATCTTTCTACTCTAAATTCAAGAAGAAGACATTGGATTCAAGCTTCTTGTGCTTAGATAGAAGAGGGATTGATTCTTGCTTTCTTAAAACTTCATTTTCATTGATATTTGGGGCAAAGGTGAGATTTTATCCCACAAATCTAGTCTATATCTATATTGGACCGCTGGGAATGATTCCCTATCACTTTAGTATGCACATTTGCATTTGGTTTGGATTGGATTAGCGAAAAAATCCAAATTTTAGTGATTTTGGTAAAAAAAAAACTGCTACTAGGTCGTTCTGGCCATTTTTAGCTCGTTCGGAGTTAGGTCGCTCGTCCATAGGTCGTAGGTCGCTTACGAGTTAACCCTAGGTCGTTCTGGCCATTTTTACCTCGTTCGGAGTTAGGTCGCTCGTCCATAGGTCGTAGGTCGCTTACGTGTTAACCCTAGGTCGTTCTGGCCATTTTTACCTCGTTCGGAGTTAGGTCGCTAACTCGTAGGTCGTGGAGAAGTTAGGTCGTAGGTCGTGGAGAAGTTAGGTCGTAGGGCGTGGGGAAGATAGGTCGTAGGTCGCTCGGTCATGCCTATTTCCTTAAGTCGCTCGACCCTGCTTAAGCCATTAGGTCGTTGACCTTTTTAACTCGCTCGATCTGTTCTGCCACTAGGTCGCGTACCTCGCCCTCTCTTAGGTTGCTAGGTCGCTGCATCCTATGCCTCTATAGGTCGCTCGACCTCGTTTATGACCATAGGTCGCTCACCCCCTCTTCGTTGAGTCGCTTGGGACGTTAGGTCGCATGGCCCTTACACCGTTAAGTTGTTTACACCGAAAAGTCGCTCGGCCTTGCTAACTTTTAGGTCGCGAATTTTATAAGTCGCTCGCTTCCCTTAGGTCTTCACTAGGTCATACCGTTTTGGACGGGGCGCTGCCCCGCACCCAGCCGGGGGCGCTTCCCCGCACCCCGCCGGGGGCGCTGCCCACGGACCCCCGCGACCTGACCGGGCAGGTCGAACCCCGTAGCAGGGGCATAGCCCCCGCACCCCCACCTTGGGGGGGTTGCCACCCCCCTGGACCCCCCCTCCGTAGGGGATCTTATTTGAAAAACATTCAACAGAACTTGTTGAGCTGATTTCCTTGGATTTTTATCACATCTTCGAATGTGATCTTTGTGATTGATTGTTTCTACAATTACTTCTGTGATTTGTCACTTTAAAATATAAAGGTTTCAATACTAGTAGTAAATATCAAAACTCTTTCAACAAAATGATTTCAACTTTATTTTTAATAACCAAGCTCTTTTCTTAACCCGTTTTCCAATCTATTAGTATATACAAACCTTTACCTCACTCGGATGAGAAATCTAATTAAACGGCTTAGTAAAACAAGTGGTATGAAACGCTTGCGTTTGCTCCGTCGGTTAATTCTTGGACTTGTTCGATTGAACCTCTAGTGACAATTTTATTAGTGAAGATTTACAATATGTTCGTAAATATTTAAGTTAAGCTAGTGGTTATGGGACATGAAACCAAACTTTTATATTTACTAACTTAGTGTAATTAACACTTCTCGTTGACCATGATGATCATTTTATCATTTAGACTAGCAATTGTGCGATGTCTCTTTGTTGCAAGGTTAGACTAGGCCTCATTGGTGTGATTCCGACTCACACATATCTCTTTGTCCGCAAGGTTAGTCTAGACACCATTTGTGTGATTCCACTCACACATATCTTTTTGTTGTGAGGTTAGGCTAGACACCATTTGTGTGATTCCACTCACACATACCTTTATTCTTTTTGGTTAGCCTAGACCTCATCTGGGTGATTCTGACTTACCCATATGGGGTAGCTCCCCATGGTCTTCGGATCGTCATGTGATAGGCCTCTTTCCCTTTTTTCTGTGATTTCTGGATTTCTTGTGTTGATTTCAGGAATTTATGTCATTGACTTGTTATGAGTACAAGTTTAGGGTATGATGCCCTCTTTGGATCTTTGAGAAGATTCTTGTGATATCAATTTATCTCTTATTGATTGATCTTCTGTACATCATCATTTGCATACTTATAGTAGTATGTCAGTACGGATATTTTATGTTTATGCCATATCTTTTATTTTATACCATGTCATCTAATATTTATAGCTAGACTGATCCGGTTATTATTTTCTTAAATAATACTCGGGTCAGACCGAGATGTTACAAGTGCTTCTGCTTGACTTCTTCCCGGGATTTGCTACTCTGACTTTTGGCTAACTATTTAGATTAGCAGTTTTTTTGTTGTATACATTTGAGACATAGACTCATAGTTGTATTCTTTTGTATAGCATGTGATGTTATTCTTTTGTATTATTGTGGATCTTTTTGACCACTACTCTGATGTACACCTTCATGTGTTAGTTATATATTCATATCTTCTTCCGCCTTTGTGATATGGATGACTGTGACTGATTTGTGTTATGCTTATTTCTATGTTTGTTTCCGAAGATTATTTATAGCCACCGTGTGATAAGCAATTACATGGATGGTCGCTCCTCAACAGCCTTATTCTCCGTGCTAGTTGACAGCACTACACCGTAGTGTTCTTAGCTAGCGTGGGTACAGAGGTGGGGCGTCACACCTACCCTATCGCGCCTTGTACGATTTTGATTTTCTCCCATAGCCCGTGTGGTATCCTCTGGTGGCTTCCTGATCAGGAGGGACTATGATATTGGATGGACTACTAGGACTATTACATGTTAAGTGCTATATGGGTTACCCCTTAATGCTATTAAAAAGTAAGTTTATTTTACTATAGACATTATTATAATAGCGAAATATTACTACATAGTAAATAGTTTAACGGATCCTTAGGAGATGTGAATCCCGAGCATCTCTTAAGTTTCTGCACTCACGTTAGACACTGGATAGGAGATGTCAAAGCCCGTAAACATCTCCGACGTCGTTACAATCATATTTATTTCAGTTGATTTAACTTACATAAGATCTTTTAGTTCTGACTCGAGTGCTTTGTCTTTTCAATTCGCTCGGGTCAGTCCGAGCATTTCAGGGTCGAAGACTTTATTTCTGGAGAACGAAGACGAAGATTTCATTATTATTATATTATATTGTTCCACTACGCACTGTATTCCGCTGCATCGATTATTATTCGTTGGTATGTGCAACTCTGATATGTATTTTATAAATATAATCAAATGTTTATAAAACAGCTTCATGAACTGTATATTTGATTATTATATTTTATCGTTCCGCTGTAAGATTCTATTTTGTTTTTTTTCCTTGCTTTTTCTTATTTACCCCATAACAATTCGCCCTTCTATATAGTTTAAGTCTGACGTGTGTCGTTTATCGTCGATTTAAAGCATGTGGAAAGGCGGGACGTTACAGAGGATATTGAGATGAGAAAGAAATATTCTTGCACGTGATTGAGATAGGAATACACGGCCAAGAAAGGCAAGAGTGAACGGCTATGGAGTGTAAATGCTAGAAAAACAAAAATGCAAGAACTTAAGAAATGTTACCTATGTCTCCTAGATTTTCTCCAAGCCATTTAAAATAGATAAATCAATCAAAATGTCAATAAATACAATAAAAGTCTAGATAAAATAAAATAGAGAAATAAAATAAAGAGATGGATATAGGTAAAATTATAAAATAAAAATATGGAAATTAATTGCGCATAAAACGCTTTAAGTTATTAGATTTAAAAAGGTATAAAACAGAATTTTACGAAATAAAAGTAGAACTAATATTAAAATAAAGTGGATTTTAAAAGAAAACGATTAGAATTCTAAAATTTCAAATTTTAAATTTTCAACTGTGGCCAAACTTTGACTGTCAGTTCACCAAAATATAAATTTTTCAGAAAATGTTTATTACATTGTATTTGGAAAATAAATTACAAACAAATTCCAAACTTACATTGGAAAATTCTAAAATTCACTTTTAAATGATTTAACAACCAAAGTATTTCAAATAAAAATTTATATTAAAATATTACAAAATTATGGGTTGTTGCACTCTCCCCTACTCAAAGCTTTTCGTCCTCGAAATGGAACGAGACAGGGAAACAAGAAAAATAGGATAGAATGAGATAGGATTAAGACATGATGGAAAGAAGATTGAAATTATATCTGATAACTGTTGTTATAGTGAATCCAACCAGATAGAGGTGATCTTCCCAAGATCCTCCATAATCAAGAACATAAGTCATGAAGAAGATCCTCTAGAATCTGATTCACTCTTTTTGTTTGACCATCGGCCTGTGGATGGTAAGCAGTGCTCAGATTCAAATGAGTACCAAAGATTCTTGAAAAGCTTCCAAAACTGACAGATAAAGATAAGTTCTTCTGGAAGGAAGAACTACAAGTCAAACTTCAGGCATAAGATCAATTCGCAATTCAATTTTTCATTAAGGAGGCAAGAGGAAGGGAATAACCTCGAAAGAAAAAAGATTGGAAAAATAAGATAAGATGATTAATTTAAAACCATGAAAATTTCAACTTAAATTAATTATTAATTTCATCTATCTAAGTTAAATAAATTTTAACTATTTCTAATTTCATTATCTTATCATCTAATCATCAATTTATAAAATCATGAATTTGGAAAAATCATTTATTATTCTTATAATTTTCACAATAAATTTAATTCTTCTTTATTCTAAATCATTATTAACTTTATTCCACTTAATATATATCTAATCACATATATTAAGTATAATTACATTTATTATAACTATTCCAGTTTATTTATAAATTCCTTTAACACCATTTATATTGTATTTTTTTTCAGTTAACTATCAAAATTCAGAAAATTGTACTTATATATAATGTAATATACTAAATTTATTTCACTTACTAAATTTGAAAGCTATATTGTGTCGGTTTGCTCTGTTCAAGTGTTTTGGAGATCCTATCAATAGCATTGATCAGACGAATCGATCGAAAACCCAAACCAACATCAACCACTCGGACAACACACTACATTAAACATTTTGAATATAGATTTACAAATACACTATACAAGAATAGATTTTCAAAGCAAGGATAGGGATTCAAATTTCATTAACTCAAATTAAAGAAAATTTTCATTCGAAGATAAGTTCGAAACAAAAGACAAGATGGTTAAACAATAGAGTAGGAAGATGGATAAGCTTATATAAATCGCGGGAAACCTTAACCGGGTCAACCTTGATTTAAAAAATAAGATTGATGTAAAATTCTGGGCAAGTCTACATTCGATCTCAAAAGATAGAATTCGGGTTTGACAAAAGATATCAGCATCTAAACCGAGGATGTATAAAATCTCTGGTGAATCATTGCCTATTGTAAAGGAGTTTCACCCCTTTACAAATCAATCGAAGATTGGCGAAACCGCCGACTCATTGTAAACACCATCCAAAGTGGAGTTATGGGATACTCCAAAATCAAAAGAAGATGAATAGTGGGGGACAAGAATGAATTTTGGAACCGCAGGGAACATTCCAAAATTCAAAAGAAACCGAGTCAAAGAGGAAGAGGTTTAAGCTCGAATGATAGTGATTCAGTAAATAAATTTACCATATATGCTAAGTTTGCCTAGAGCCAAAGCTCTGATGCCAAATGTAACGACCCGGTATTTTCAACCATTCGTATCCGCACATGTCGGACTTGAATTGCTCAAAATACCGAATTATAAAATAAATTTGGCGAATCCCAAAATATACGGCAAATATATAAATCACAGAATCACAGACGCAGATTAATATAATAATGCAACAGAAGCAAAGAGATAGTAGTTCATGAGGCTACTATATAAATACACCAGAGTTAAACAAGATACAGTAGAAGTCTCAATATGATAATTAAGTACAATCATAATACATAACTGGAATCAACTAGATGACTGGAATCAACTGGATGTTGAAATGAAATAGATAGCTGGATCTTCAAGCAAAGCTCCAGCTCTGAAGGTAGGTCTTTAATGTTGTATCACTTAGTCTGACCTGAGTGTAAAGCAAAACACAAAACACTCGAGTCAGGACATACATACTTATACAATGTAAACCAACTCAAGTGAACTGTAATAAATTGTACAAGTAACTTTAAGGATGCTTGGGACTGTCCATCCTCTATGGATCCGTTAAACTATTTACTATGTAGTAATATTTCGCTATTATAATAATGTCTATAGTAAAATAAACTTACTTTTAAATAGCGTTAAGGGGTTACCCATATAGCCTCAACACATAATAGTCCCAGTAATTCATCCAGTATCATAGTCCCTCCAAATCGGGAAGCCACCAGAGGTACTCCACGGGCTACGGGAGAAAACCAAACTCGTACAAGGTGTGATAGGGTAGATGGCACGGCAGAACTAGGCAATTTCAGAGTAGATATACCAACTACACTTCCGGGCCGGTAGTAATGCGTAGCAGCTACTACCGCCCACCTCGAGCCACACCCCCAAATCAAAGGAATCAAAAGTGACCACCAAATCAATCTTAAAGTCGGGATATAATAGCGAAGGAGTGTGTCCGATCAGAAGAGTGACCCCATTAGCCCGTCGATTGCTCCTGTTTTAGCCACCTTATGCCAACTCATGGGAGTCGGGTCCACATTCATAACTCAAAGGACGTCGCCACCATCCTACTTCATTCTGGAATCTCCACCGCGTACACGATTGTTAAAGTGGTTTTTGAAGTTGGCAGAGAGTATGACAACTTCCAATCCCGATCTCTTTAACAACCCAATGTTATTATAACCCATGGATATTTATTTCAAAATCTTTTATACTTTAAAACCAAAATATCCTATCCATTTCAAACTAAATACTATATTATTTCATTCCAAAACCAAATCAACATATCATTTGAATAAACCCAAATTTCCAAATCATTGAATATTCCTTCCATTTGTTAAAATTGAAATATTCCTTTAAATCATCATAAACCAAACCACTTTATAAAGTCATATTCTTAAATCTTCAATTTTAATAAGTTAAAATTAATATATTTAAAGACAATTCTTAATTAAATAAAAATTCCAATAATTTTCTTTTCAAAGCCATATACTTTCAATTTATAACAACTCTAAAACTAAACATTTTGAAACATATTTATTTAAACCATTTAAATTCAATGTCAAATAATATTCATTTTAAAGTTATAGCATTTTTAAGTTCATTCATTTAATTACAAAATTTCGAATACATTGTAAATTTCAGCTACAACAGCATTTATAAAGTGTTACAGTGGATATATTAGTATTCCAAAAACATTGTCAAATTTAGAAACAGCAGCACTTACGAAGTGCTACATTAGATATTTAGTCATTATTTCAAAACAGTTTACTTTCAGCAACAACAGCACTTACCAAGTGCTACAGTAGCAATTTAGTTATTCCAAACAGTTTACTTTCAGCAACAATAGAACTTACAAAGTGCTGTAGTAGCTCTTTAGTTACTTCAAAATATAGTTTAGTTTCAACAACAACAGCACTTACAAAGTGCTGCACTAGCTCTTTATTATTCCCGAACTTAGTTTATTTTCAGAAATGATAGCACTTAACAAATGCCGTCTTAAAACCATAGCATTTCTGAAATGCCACCAATACTAATTCCAGATTTAATATAAAATTTCAAAAACATTAAAACTTCAATTTTAACCATTTTAACTTATAAAAATCATATTTTCACTTCAAAAATATTCATTTAGATATTATTCAACTTAAGATTTAATAAAATAAAATTTTATCAATAAATATCCAATTGAAACAAAGATTCATTTGTTAAGTCAAAAGTACATTCTTCCTTAACTCCACTTTAACAAATAACTTACAACTTTATTTTAAAATACCTACTTCATAAATAAAACTAAATCTTCATTTGTTTGCTTAACTTAATAATTTTATTTAAAACCCAATTTCCCATTATCATGTTAAGTCATAATTTAGGATACATTTTTCCATTTTAAAATCATAACTACTTATTTTATAAAATATAACATTTCACAAAAGAACATTTTATCATAAATAATATAACAATCAAATTTTCCTTATAGATCTATTCATTTAGACATCAATCAACTTTGATTTTCTAGTTAAATAAATTTTATTACAAAATGTCCAATTAAAACTATATTCCATTTTATCAGTTCAAAATACATTATTTATTATACAAAAGATGTCCATTTTATAAAGTAAAATCCATAACAATCACAAGGTTAGATTTTAAAACTTCCATATTAAGTCAAATTAAATTATTAAGTTATTTATCATCAGTAAAGATCTTTAATTCAACTTAAAACCAATTAATAACTTATAAAAAATTAACTAACAGAAAAACCAATACACCTTTATAATTATAGCATTAAATAAATTTTAAGTTAAAATTTCATATATTTATAAAACTCAAAATACTTAATAATCTTTTAGGAAACTATTATTTAAAATACTTAATAAATTTTTAGGAAAATATTAAAATATAACCATGGGCCTGTGTAATATTTTCTAGCCTAGGTCAAGTGATACCGATATGTATCATTTCAATCCGTAATTTAGAAAGAAAAATCCGGGTTCTATCGTTTCAAACCCGCAATCTCCAGTAAATAAAATACAATAAAAATCACTCGAGCCTATCATTTCAACTCATAATGATTTTTCTTTTTTCTAATGTCCGTTCGGGTATGTATCATTTCAACCCATAGTGATAGGGAACTTGCAGTATGATATAGTAAATAAAATGAACAGTGCAATATAACATATCATATGAGACGATGCAATAGTTATACAAACAGCATTTAACATCATATAAATATATCACATGCATGTATGAACATAGCATATTAATTTATACAATTCACTTGTCATCATTTCACAATTATAAAAGTATGTATGTCTAGAGTGATAAACTCACCTTTTTAAAGCTAGAAATGAAATTCGAAACACAGAACTGAAGCTCCGAAAAGCATGACAAGGCACGACTAAGCACGATTCAAACTTGAGTGAAAAGAGAGCCAAGATTCATCTCTTTTACACAAGCCAATACGACATATATAATTACAAACTTCAACACAATAACTTATAGATTTAAAACAATGAAAATATATGAATTGAAAATAACATAACCTTGTTTTAAATCAACAAGGGCTCGGCGACAACAACAAATAGCTAGACCATCATCATGTGGGCTCGGCCTTGATCAAATATGCTCAACCATGATGGGAACAAGCAAGCTATGCACGGCTATGGCTTGGAATTTGAAGAGAAGTGCAAGAGGTGTAAGTTACAAATTAAAGGAAGGCAAAAGGTCAAGGTTTTGTGAAATAATGGTTCGGCCATGGAGCTACATGTGCTCAGCCATGATAGGTATGAGGTTAATAGGCACGGCTATGGTAGTATAGATCATGGTATGGAAAGAAGGTGGCATTGCAAGGGGTGGCCGAGGCAATAGGCAAGAGGAAGGTGAAGGAAATAAGAGTTTGGCTAGGTTAAAACATGATTGGGTGATGTTTTCTTCATCTAGGAGTCACGGCCTTAGTTACAGGGAATGATGTGATGGTGGTGGTCGGTTATAGGTGGTGGTGGAGTGGTCATGATGTCGGCTAGAAGATGGTGGCCGAGCCTATCTTGAGGAAAACAAAGAAAAAAAAGAGAATGGAAGAAGAAGGAAGAGGAGCCATGAATTGGAACTTGTATAATTTCTTTTTTTTCCAGAACGCAATGAGAATGAGGAGATGAGAAACAAATTTTGTATGTGAATTATGAGCAGTAGCGGCTAGGGTTTCCAAAAGGTTTAAACGACTATAGATGTAAAGCTTAGAAAATGAAAGGCTAGCAAATAAAAAGGCTTACTTGATTTTCAAGAAAAGGAGCCATGAGATCTTGCATATTTTTTTCTCTGTTTGCACACAAATGGAAGTGAGATGTTTTGGGAGGTTTTTATGCATGATAGGCAAGAGAAATTCAAGGCTAGATTAAAGGAATGAACGACTAATGAGTTATAAAGAAGCTAGGAATTAAAAGGCAAGAGTTTGAATGTTTTGGAAAATAAAAAGGCAACACTATAAAAAAAAATAACTTGATGTATTTAATTAATTTTTTTTCTTTGTTAGGAAATGAGAAAATGTGAGAATGTTTTGTGCGTGAGTTAGAGGAGTGTTTCTCACGGCAAGAGAAGGTTTGGATGGCAAGAGAAGTGGGAGTGGATGCTAAGGAACGAAAAAGGCATGAGTTAAGGAAAAAGAAACTTACAATATATTTTATTCTTAAATGCAAATGAAAATAAGGATATTGAGATGAGAAAGAAATATTCTTGCACGTGATTGAGATAGGAATACAGGGCCAAGAAAGAAAAGAGTGAATGGCTATGGAGTGTAAATGCTTGGATAACAAAAAGGCAAGAATTTAAACAATGTAACCTATGTCTCCTTGATTTTCTCCAAGCCATTTAAAATAGATAAATCAACCAAAAAATCAATAAATACAATAAAAGTCTAGACAAAATAAAATAGAGAAATAAAATAAAGAGATGGACATAGGAAAATATAAAATAAAAATACAGAAATTAATTGTGTGTAAAACGCTGCTAGTTATCAGATTTAAAAAGTATAAAACAGAATTTTACGAAACAAAAAGTAGAACTAATATTAAAATAAAATATAGTTTCAATGAAAAAGATTATAATTATAAATTCAAATTTTAAAATTTCAACCGTGGTCAAACTTTGACTTTCAGTTGACCAACATATAAATTTTCAGAAAATGTTCATTTCATTGTATTTGGGAAATAAATTGCAAAAAATTCCCAACTTACATCGGAAAATTCTAAAATTCACTTTTAAATGATTTAAAAATCAAAGTTTTTCAAATAAAAATTTAAATTAAAATATTTACAAAACTATTGGTTGTTACAGTATAAAAGTACGGCCTAAATCCTAAGTCGATCTCAACCCCACGCCATGCTATAGGATCGATTTCACCCTAGAGGGAGGTGAATAGGGTGATACTATTAAATATAAAAATCCAATGCGAAAGTATATAAAATGATCGTAGCACTGATAATAACAGAATAATAGCAAAACAAATAATAGCAGAATATAAAAGGCATAAATAGAACAACATGTAATTTACCCTGCTTCGACAAAACCCTGCCTACGTGTTGCCCTCAAGGTTTCTACTAGAAATTAATTAGTTAGACGCTTACAAACTTAAACTCGCGACACCCGATATCGACTAACCTAACTCTACGCTCAAAACCCTGCCACAACTCAGCCACTGAGTGGAAAGTTCTCGAACTACACTACCGTAGTTCGTCCCCTAGTCACATATATAAAAATTTACAAGCGACTAAAATTAAATTACAAAATGAAAACGATATAAAAACAAGAAACCCTAGTTTAAAATAAAAAGCCCAAAGTATTTAGAGATGTCGGCTTAACTTGAAATTAAAGAGCATCCCCCTTTTCAAAACATTTATTTCTTCGTCCCATATCTCTTTTGTTTCTATTATGGCTGCTTCGTTCCTCAACTAGGGCTTCATTATAATCTTAAGTTGCCGCTTGAATGTTGGTCGATTACAGTGTATGGGTTTGATTTGCTTCAACAATCTACTCACTATCTCCGATTTGCTTTCGGCTACTTTAATTTTTCGAGACTGAACGATGCTTTGAATTGGTACATTTGTCCCCTTTTCAATTTAAATTATACTCGACTTGATTCGAGTTCTAGATTGATGCTTTTCTCTGTGATATTGCTTGAACTCGAATGTATTACATGCCCATGATGATTTGGGTTAAATAGGGATTGATGCCCTTTATTTTCGTTTCAATATTTTATTCTAATTCGTCTGATAATTTTTGTTCGGCCATTTGATTATGAATGAATGCTTGAGATTTCTCTGACTTGTTCAATTCGTATAATTCTTTGCTTGATTATCACGCTTCGATTTTGACTTGTTCGATTTCTTGACCTGTTCATTTTACTTGCCTTGGTCACCATGGCTTTGAAATTGCTGGCATTTAAACTTGACTTTGGTTTGGAAAATGTTGCTTTGATTTTTGTAAAAAACGGATATGCAAATTTCTTTTCTCAAGTGACTTTGTTCGAACTCAACTTTGATGACCCAATGCCTCTGACTTGATTTGAAACTGCTGTTACATTTACCTGTATATCTTGACAGTTGTTACAATTTTTGTGTTGACTTCAACTTCGTTCAATTTCTCATGACTTCATGTGAATTTTACCGTTGAGGCTACTAGTTATTGCATTCATGTTCATGTGAATTTTACCGTTGTATGCTTCAATATGCATTGTTCTGTAGTTTGATCATTTATTTGATGTTGCCTCAGGTTTCACTGCATATTTATGTTCACAAATTGGTCTTCGAGTTACACTTCTTGATCACAGTCACTTGTTCACTTTGTTGCTTTTCATATTTCCTTAAGTCTACACTGTGTATATACATGTGCTAGTTGCTATGCACTACATATATACATATTTATAGATGTATACATGTGTATTTGCATATGTATGCTTCTGATATACTCATTGTTGTGATCTTTATGAAACTGTCTTTGAGCTGCACTGATGATTTGTTGGTTCATTGAGCCAGCTTATGCACCAAGCTGTATATATGTTCTACATGTCGTCTGGATTAGCTTGTGTACTTGTTTGCCCTGAGTTTGTTTGTTATTTGATGTTGAGGCCTTCACTTGTATTCAGTTGCATTCGTTAATTCCCTGTATTCTGGAATGTTGTTTTGGACTTGAGCTATGTGTGTGTGTATACGGTCTGCACTGTGTCTTCATTTGGCCTTGCTCATCCACTTGTATTTGCATGGTTGGAGTCTTGATTGAGGTGCTAGCTGGACTTGATTCACTTGTTGCCAGTTGCCATTTTAGTCTGGTTACTTCATTGTTCTTGTGTCTGACCATATGTGCTTGATTGGTCTTGGTTGATGTTGCTCCTATTGAGTTGCAGTCTGAAGTAATTTGATCTTGCATTTTTGTTCATCATGTAGTCTGCTTGGAGCTTTTTGACAGATTGATTTACTCTGATCTTTTGTTCCACTGGCTTGAGTTTTAGTTCATCTGACTTGTCTTCTTGAGCTGGGTTGCATATATTACCAGGTCTAAGCTGAATTCTAGTTAGCTTGGGTCTGGTCTAAACATTTCATTACTCTAAAGCATGTAAATTCTAGTTGGTTTGGGTCTGGTCTAAGCTGAATGTTGCATTCCTTACGTTTTTGTTATAGTTGAGTCCGAGTTGCATATGAACTGGTTCATGATGTCTTCATGGGTACTCGAGTATTGCCTCTTTTCAGTATTTCTCTAGTGTACTTTGAATTTTTGGTCGAGGCTTGTTTTATGTTGGTTTTTGAATTCTTGTGCTCGATAATTTTGTGATGTTTTTGTAGTAACCTGAGTTGAACCAAGCATTGGCTCATATTTGACCTTGTGCTCATATCGTGACTTTATTTGTATTGCACTTGAATATTTGAACTTGACTTGAATCCAGCTTTTTATTGGGTTTGACCTTGGGCTCACCTGTCCTTGCAATTTTGTCAAGTATATATTGTTGTGCACGGCCTTGTGGCATGTACAGTGATACACTGTGCATGTCACAAGCTGTTCGTGTACGATGAATTCAAAATAAATGATGACAAACAACCCAAATAACTGAGGCAAATAATATTTTCAAAAATACACTTTTAATTTTTGTTTACACTGCAAAAATATTTCTTTTTCAATTTTACTGCTTCAGTGTTTATTTTGCAGATTGTTCAAATGCTGGATTCAATCTGAAATAGAATTAAAGATTAAATATGAATGAATGAGTCATATGTAGTAAGGTGCTATGTAAATGATAATTTTATAGTGAAAAGTTGTATTGTAATGTGAAATGTTGTATATATAGCGAGAGCTCAAATTTTGTACTATTCAAGAATTGAAATAAAATATTTGTTTGAATAAAATATCTATTTGGATTTAAACTCTGTTTTACTTATTTTATCCAGCAAATTTTTATTTAATTCTATGAAAATAAAATAGTACATTAACAAATACAGTTAAATGAATATATATATATGTGTGTGTGTGTGTGTGTTTACTATCATCAAACAAGAATCATATACTAGCATGTTCAACAATCTCCCTCTGTTGATGATAACCAACATATATTTAAGATTTTGAATTTATTAAATGTATTGATCGTTGATAGACTCTATTTGCTCCCCCGATTTGAATGCTCCCTCTCTACAACAAAAGCTCCCCCTTCATATATGCATGGAAATAAATAAAAATATGCAAATGATCCTAGATGCAAATAGAAAATACAAAATAAAGTATTCAACCTTTATTTTTCAAAATCTTAACTTTTCTTTCCCCATTTTGTTATCATTAAAAGAGTAATAGTGTTAGAAAAATAGCGATAAAGTGGTAGATATTAATACAATATCAATACCCAATCGAGTATAAATATTAAATTTCAATAAGAAAATCAAACAAAAATCGTAAATACTCTGTTTGATGCATATTCCACTTTAGAGTGATAGGGATGATGTTGGTATAGAAAACCATATAGTTGTGTCTATTTGTGGTATATTTATATTAGGAATTTGAATATCTACTAATGCTAATTGTTAGGACTTTTAAATGAGATTAGTAGTATTCCAAATTTATATAAAAAAATGAATTCAAGTATCTTCTAACCATGCATAACCGTGAGAATTTTCAATTGGGATTAGAATCAACTTGTCTATTTAATTAATCAATTTTCATATGCGTTCCATACATGCATAACCGTGTGGACTTATAAATGAGTATAAGGCACATAATCAAAAATTCCAAGTAATTCACCCATGCATAACCGTGTGGACATACTATATTGGATTTTGATAAGTGATGGTCGATAGAAATATGATAGAAATAGAAATGGTCATGCAATTTTACCAACAAAAAGTTTTTATAACTCTTGTTTAAATTTCTAAAGAAATTTACTAGATATACTGTCTCAGGTTATAATATATGATCAATATCAGCACTCATCACATTTTCAATCACTATTAATCTTTTTGATAATCAGTAGGGAGTAAGATTAGCTAATGTAGTCATTTAAAATAAAATCCAAAAATAATTATAAAGACAAATTTTCTACAATGGCTAATCTGAAACATGGTCAGCTATTTTCTGAAGGGGTTTTAAAAAAATGTATGCCAATTTGAAAATCAGTTGAAATGATAAATATGCATATATTTTCCTTGAAAACAATGCAACTATTGAATGTCTCAACATAAATAACGTTCCACTAGTAATTTTTCTATCAACTAGATTACCAGTGTTATCTGCATCCGAATTTCCCTTTGACTCAAGATTATCATGTCATGGACCAGACCGTGAAGTGTGCAACAAAATATCTTAAAATCATTTTTAACAGCTTTTAAATGAAATTGAATTGATGTCGTGCAAATAAACAAATAGTGAACATAGTGACAGATCCAAAATTTTACCGTATATCATGCATTTAAATTCTATGTTACTTATTTTATTTAGCAAATATTTATTTAATTCTATGAAAATAAAATAATACATTAACACATACATTTGAATGAATATATATATATATATATATATATATATGTATGTATGTATGTTTATTATCATCAAACAAAAATCATGTACTAGCATATTCAACACACGCGCTATTGGAAATACTACGCCATTTTTCCTAGCTCCACCATCACCCAAATCACCTTCATCACTGACAACGAGCCTCCACAACATCTCGGTCACCGAAATTTTACAAAAACCCACTTTTTGATCAACTCCCTCTATCTCACACAATATAAGATTTAAAATCACCAAATTGCTTTAAAAAATCTAGCTTTTCAAAGACAAATATGTTCATATAAACAAATGGTTGAATTATGATTTTTAAATCTTTGTCATTTCTAAGTTATTTGCTGTGAATTGAGCTTTTATCCTTCTATACTTCACGATGTTTAATGAAATAATTTTTTGACAGAACTGCACTCAAAAATAACCAATTTTCCTTCTTGAATCATAGCCTAAAACTAACTGGACTGTGAGATAATGATTTTCAAAGTTGCAAAATGTTAACTTTCCAAAGGACAGAGATGGTGTTAAGGCTTTTGAAGTTTCACAGGGATTACAACATGACTACACATACATATATAAAACATAAATACTGATAGCACATGAACACTTGACAAATCAAAAGTTTCTTCAAAATTACATTCATATAGTTGCATACAAGATATTTTTTTCCAGTAAGTAAAAGATTTAGTTTTACTCACTAGATTTTGAAAAAAAGGAACTCTACTGCTTTTGTTTGTTGGAGCTTGAGTACTTTGTTTTTCTACAAGGTTTTAAAATGGCAGACCTCTTTTTTTTACGCTAGAATGTTATACATGAATGGCTAAGGCAGTGGTATTTATAGAGAGGGAATAAAGCTGAAGCCCATTTTCATGTATAGGACCTTCTTTTTTTAAAAAAAGTGATTTGATTTTCAAACTTGCTTGACTTGATTTTCCTAAATTTGTATTTTGAGTGAAAGATTTGATTAATTTATGGTTGACTAGATATTTCTTTATTATGATGTCCCCTTGTATATATACATACTCCGTATAAATAAATAAATAAATATATTCTCCTACAACTTTTGACCATATATACATGTTTTCCTACTTAGTACTTACATATCTTTGTCATCCTAAAGTTTTGAGCTTCTTTGTGTAAATTATTACATATACACTATATTTAACATACACACATATAAAGCCACTTACATGCATTTATCTCTTTATTATTACTATTATATTTATATATATATATATATATATATATATATATTTCATTTTATGTCATAAATTTTATATATACATACATACATACATACATACATACATATATTCTCCTATATTTGAAATGTGAAGTTTTATTTAATTATTTCCAGAAATTAGACTTTTAAACTTTTAAATCAACTCTCTAGAATATGTATATATATATAGATAGATATTTCATATATCAGAAATTTATTATTTGACTGACAAAGTTAATGTTTCAATATTTAAAATTAGTTGATTTTCTAATAACCGGTGTCAAAATCCGGGTCGTTACATTCCTACCCCCTCAAAAGAATTTCTTCCCCAAAATTAAAAGCAAAGAAATAATTCAAATTGTAACAAAAGTTTTATATTCATATCGCAAAGCACATACATCATTCATATCCTAACAACTATAACAAACAATTATACACAGTACAAAACAACACTAGCTATCCTGACAACAATTCCGGACTGGCTTCCCTCACCCTATCTAGGGTCTCCCAGGTACTTTCTCTGGGATCCTCACTCCATTGAATCTTAACCAACTTCACCACCTTATTCCAGAGTTTCTTTTCATTCTGATCAATATTATGAACCAGATGCCTGGCTACGGTCAAGTTTGGTTCGATCTCCAATATTTCCTGAACTGATGGTTCTATAATCAATGATGGATCATGCACATATTTCCTTAGATGAGATACAAGGAATACATTATGAATCATTGCCATCCTCTCTGGTAATTCAATCTTATACGTAAGAGAACTATTCCTTTCAAGAATATGAAAAGGTCCGATGTATCTTGGAGCTAACTTTCTAGTCTTGCCAAATCTAATAGCTCCTCTTATTGGAGAAATCTTAACAAACACAAGGTCTCCATCTGCAAATTCTAGATTCCTTCGCCTTTTATCGGCATAGCTTTTCTAAGATCCTGTGTTGCCTTCATTCTCTTCTTAATTAGTTCAATTTTCTCAGATGCTTCTCGAATCATATCCGGATTGAGGATTAAACGATCTCTAGGCTCTGTCCAACAAGCTGGTGATCTACACGACCTTCCATAGAGAGCTTCGTAGGGTGCCATGTCTGTGCTTGCTTGGAAACTGTTATTGTAAGAGAATTCCACTAGATGTAGATGATCTTCCCAAGACCTACCGAAGTACAAGATGCAAGCCCTCAACATATCTTCCCAGATGTGGTTAAGTCTCTCAGTTTGCCAGTCTGTATGAGGGTGATAGGCAGTGCTCAAACTTATCTTTGTCCCCAGGGCTATTTGCAAAGCTTCCCAAAAATTACTGGTAAAAATCGGGTCACGATCGCTTACTGTGCTTGTGGGAACTCTGTGCAATCTAACGATTTCCCTCATGAAAATCTCTACCAAGGAAGCTGCGGTTCTAGTTGGTTTTACCGGAATAAAGTGAGTGCTCTGGGTTAAGCGGTCTACAATAACCCAAACTCCCTCATTCCCCTTTCTAGTTCTGGGTAACTCATCGATGAAATCCATTGATATCATCTCCCACTTCTAAGGCAGCGACAAAAATTATGATTTTGACTATACAAAGCTCAAAATTTAGCAAAATATAAAATATGAAAGTTGTAGCTAAAAGTATAAGCTTTCCAGAACATTTAAATTTATCAAATTCTAATCGAAGATAAAAAAATATGGCCAAAACAATTATGTATTTCTGAGTAGAAACCTAAAACTAAAATCACTATAACTTTTGAATGGTAAATCGACATTGAGTGAGGTTTTTTTCTATTGGAAGGTATATTTATAAGGAACAATTTTTATGTTTATCATTTTCTGTAAATCTTCATTTTGCTAACTGTAATATGTGTTTGAAGAGCAGGTAACCTCTTTGTCCTGTGTTTTAATTTCAACTTTGAAACACAGAATTGTTTCGGCCATATCTTTTTCATCTTCGATTAGAATTTGATAAATTTTAATATTCTGGAAAGCTTATACTTTTAGCTATAACTTTCATGTTTTATATTTTGCTAAATTTTGAGCTTTATTTAGTCAAAATCATAAAAAAAATTATAAGTTCTTACTCAACCTTTAGCTCCGATACCAAATGGTATAACGAACCACTCATAAGACTCATAATGAGTGCGGAATGCGGTAAGAATGACGCTTGGAATCTCTAGAGGTTGTAACAGTCCGGCTGTCTTCTGCTGATCACCTTTTATCTGCTGTCGCACACCTACTAACAAAGATAGAGATATCTTTCTTCATTCCCTTCCACCAAAATGTCCGCTTCATGTCCCTTTACATCTTCGAGACACCTGGATGGATACTCAACCTAGAACGATGGCATTCTAACAAAACTTCCTACCTAAGATTGTTGACACTCGATGCACAGATTCTTCCATTTATCCTCAGATCTCCTCGGTCGACAATCTTAAAACTGGTGCACTGTCCCTCCTCAACCTTTTCTGATGATCGCCACTAAGCTTTTATCTGCTTTTTGCTAGCTTGCTATTCTTTCTTGCAGAGTCGGGGTAACCTCCAAAAGCAATAAAACTGCATTCCTACTCAAAGCATCTGCCACCACATTAGCATTTCCTAGTGTATAGAGAATATCCAAATCATAGGATACTAGAAACTCCAACCACCTTTGTTGTTTCAGGTTTAGATCCTTCTGGATGAAAAGATACTTCAGGGGTTTAAGATCCATAAAGATCTTGAACTTTTCACCTAATTTAAAAAGAAGTTTACTCCTAAATCTCTAAAAGTTAAAAAGAAAAAAAATAAGGAATAGAGGGATCATTACCCAACAAGTAGTGCCTCCACATTTTTGGTTCAAAGACAATAGTCATCAACTCTCGGTCATGCCTAGTATAGTCTTTCTCATGAGGCTTCAACTGCCTGCTTGCATACACAATCACCTTACCATGTTGCATCAAAACAACGCCTAGTCCCACTCCACAAGCATTTGTGTACACTACGAATTCAATGTTTCCATTTGGAACTACCAAAACTAGTGCAGTGGCCAATCTCCTTTTCAATTTCTGAAATGCTTCTTCACACTTTGGAGTCCATTCAAATTTCTCTCCCTTCTTAGTTAGCTTGGTCAAATGGGAGGAAATCTTAGAATAATCTCGAATAAACCTTCTGTAGTATTTTGTCAAAACTAGGAAACTGTGAACCTCCGTAGGAGTCCATGGTTGCTTCCACTCCTGAACAACTGCCACATTTCCTAGGTCCACTGAAATTCCATCTCCCAATACGATGTCCCCTAAAAACTTTACCTCTGATTGCCGAAAATGGCACTTTGAATTCGCCTTTAGGACAAGTCTCCTCAATGTTTCCAACACCACTTCCAAATGATGTTTATGCTCCTCCTCTTATATAAAGTAGATAAGAATGTCGTCGATGAACACTAGTACGAACTTGTTAATAACATCTCGGAAGACATGGTTCATTAGATTAACAAAATAAGCTAGTGCATTGGTTAGCCCAAAAGGCATAACCGGCCACTCAAAGAAACAATCAGGGCCTCTAAATGCAATTAAGGGTATACTATCTTCAGCAACCCTTAACTATTGAAATCCAGAAGCTAAATCCATATGTGAAAATACAGTAGTTCCATGAAGTTGATAAAAAAATCGTCAATGTGGGGTAAGGGATACTTGGTTCTAATGGTTAGCTTATTCAACCCCCTTTAATCCGTGCATAACCTTAACGATCCATCCGACTTAGCCACAAATACCACAACAGACCCCCAGGTCGAACGACTGGGCCTAATCAATCCTTTCCTTAATAAGTCCTGGGTTTGACTCACCAACTCTTCTCTCTCCTTTGAAGCCATTCTTCCCTTCAGTTAAATTACAGGTCTTGCATCTGGGACTAAATCAATGCGAAACTCTATCTCTCGATGTGGGGGTAAACCTTTAACTTCTTCAAAAGCATCAAGGAAGTTTTTAACAACTTCTATGGGTCATAATCCTTCTTGAGATGCTTCGAGCACGTGCAAGAAACTACACATATGAATTTTGGGGTTATCACATTCTATTTTTGCGGTCCTTCCCAACTCGATTTTTAAAGATACGATCCTCTCCTCACAGTCGAGGACAGCTTTGTACTTTGCTAACTAGTCCATACCAAATATAAGGTCAAATCCTTTAAAATCTAATACATAGGAGTCACAAGAAAAGCTATGAGAAAGGTATGAAACTTGCACGCCTTCACAAATCATATTCAGATGGGTCACTCTCCTTATTGGATTGGATACGCAAATAGAGTTTTCTATGGTACTAGGAATGAGATGAAATTTCACTACTAATTTCAAAGAAACAAAGCTAAGGGAGGCACTAGAATCAAATAATACTCTAACATAGACACCATTTATAAGTAAGGTACCTTCAAGGACGCCATTCCTCTTTACATCCATTGAAGCCAATGGTTCATTCCTGATAGCAAACACCTTGGGCTGTTGCACCTTCTTCATGAGTGGGCAGTCCTTCACCATGAGCCCGGGCTGATGGGAATCGAAAGAAAGAGTCTTCTGAACCATTTGAGAAATAAGTCCGCTTTGATGTTTCGAAACTTTACGATTTGGACAATATCTGGCAATATGTCCTTTCTACTTGTAATTATAACATTCACTTTTCTTATGTTTGCCTCCTTGACCATCTCCCAGTTTCACTTTCCTTGTTTTTTCCAATTTGGATGAAACTTTTGTTTATTCAGATTAATAGCACCGCCACTTGGTGTTGTTGCTGCTGAGGGATTTTTCTTCAAAAGCACTTCATATCCCAAGGCCATGTCTACAAGATCTACAAACGATCCCTTAATATGAGCGGTCATCTTTTTATGAAATTTTCCCCTCATACCCAATACAAACATCTCATTTTTCTTAACTGGGGTGTAAATAAGTCTAGGACTAAAAAAAGATAACTCGTTAAACTTCATTTCATGTTCAACCACTGACAAGTCCTCTTGCTTGAGATCTAGGAAACTTCTATATAATTGGGTTTTACCCACAGTTGGCATGAACAGTTCTTCGAATACTTCTTTGAATTTATCCTATGAAAATTCATCTTTGGGGACATTTGCCGTGACAGAATCCCACCATGCAGCTGCACCCTCTTGTAAATGCCATGATGCCAAGAATTGCTTCTGATCGTCATAACTGCCCAAACCTTTAAAAATTCTCTCACATGACCGTAGCCATGCTTGTACCTCAATGATAGATTCAGTACCCTTAAAAGGTTTTCCTTCTAGATTCGCAAAGTCTTTGCACAGAGTCGCAAAGTTTAATTGAGGTTGTACTGAAGCTACCGCATCAATAGCTATTCCACCACCTCTAACATTCGGGGTTCTTCCATTTGTGGTTGTTGTGCGACTGGCTCCCCTTCCTTGTCTTCCTCTTGTGCTCGTTGTTTACTACCTAGACATAGTAAGATGATACTTAGAACATGGACATAATACATTCCAAAGATGACACTACTAAAATTTATCAAAGTTGATCTAACTATCAAGGATATATATATAATTAGAAATACGCTCTCTCAAGATTGATACTAACCCAAAAGCCTAGGTGTTCACTCAACCTAGCGCTCTGATACCAAATGTGATGCACTGCCATTCTTACTTCGAAAGACCAGTCGTAATATAGAAAGAATAGGTAGAAAAAGATAGTAAAGAAAGAACTAAAAAAACACAAAATCTCACAGCGGAATAAAATAATATATATTACATAACATATATCACATAGTCACTAATTATAAAGTACATCAGAGTCATAATTATACAGGCATCATATTTAGACATTCATAACGACCTGTCCATTCATTACAAGTCCAAAATAACAGATACAGATACAGCGGAATATAGATAATAACTAGCTAGCGTTGAAGCCACCTACTCAAGCTTCTCCAAAATGCATCGTGAAAAACCTGAATCACTTGGCTACTCATAAAAATTTGAGTACCATGAGTTTAGAAAAAATAGAAAATAAACTTTGGGTCAGACATTGGTCTGGTGAGAGTAAGACGGTTAAATTACTTTAAATTGAAAACCATTTGAAAAAACAAGTGTATCTCGTAAGACCACGCCACACATAAACACGAACGGGTTTTTCCCTTACGATTACCAAACACACTTTTATGGGAAATACAGTGATATTATTATACCGTCTTGGGTTTTCAAGTAAATTATTCGCATGGCCGAAATTGTTACATTAATTAAATTTCACCATAATAGGTGTACAACTAAGAGTGAAGGTACTTATTAGAAAGTGGATTTCATACCATGACTGGGTTATTGGGGTAACGCCCGTTAGGGTGCATCTCTAGATAAAATAACACCGAGGAGCTTGTCGGGATCCCCTGCCACACAAGACCGACCTACCCCTAACCTGGATAGTTCGAATAAGATTAGCACTTGGCTGGGATCTGCAACCATACTGAAGCATACACGAGTTAATAGGGACTCTAGATAGGGATAACCTTACCCTAATTGAGTGCGACCCACTTAGCCTTGCTGCATCACCCCTATTTTAGTCATTTTTAGTTGATGAGGCTTGAGGCGACAATTACCTTCAAGAACAAATTCACATGGAATCCCCATCATTCTCCAATGACGATGTTCCAATAGCATTCGTCCATACAAGTCCATTTTGGGTTTTAACGGAACTGAAGGCTCCATTTCCACTAAACCCCTTATTGAAATCATCCTCAGAGTTAGTGACAAATAGCCCTTGTACTTTGAAATCTTCATCCTAGATCTTTTCTTTGAATCTTCTCAACTCGTTCGCTTATTTTGGATCGAAGTGGTTTTTGGATGTTACTGATATCTGATCCCGGTCTCATCGAATCGAAACGTTAGATTTTTAAAGGCCAAGTTATTTTTAACAAACAATTCATATTTAGGGTGTCAACATTCACATATGGAAATTTTATTACATATGTTTACTTCCAATAAAACGTTTTATTCTAACCATTTCAATTCGTTTGGCTACTTAATGCCATAGACAAAAAAACACTTGAAATCAATATCCAAGGGCAATAAGCCAAAGCATTAATCATTAGCTAATTTAACGATTAATAACAAATACTAAAAAATTCACAAATTGGAATTTAATTAATTTAAACTAACTGAATCCATTTGTATTTTTAACCCAAATTACTTATAAATTGAATAAATTATAAAAATGATTTATTAGTAGTTAATTAAAATTAAACAATCCATATTATAATTAATTTTATTAGCTAACATAAGATTTAATCAATTTAGAATTTAATTATTGTGAATAACTAGATTTTATATTACCGAAAATTTACAAAATTTACTTTAGATTTAAATACTAGGTGTTAGGATCACAACGCAAAATAATTTATGTCAATTGGTTTTAAAAAGAAAGAGAAACAATGTTTTTAAATTTGAAAGATTATTAACATAAAAATTTATTAAATTTCTTTAAAAAAACAAAACTTGGCCCGCTTTGGCCCACGCAAATAAACCCAAGCTCCAACTCTTCTCCAGTTTCCTTTGCTTCCACATGCTTCTCTTCTCCACTCTTTTTTTTCCTATTGACCTATTGTGTACACGCATACAAACCGCCGACCACCCTACCTTCGCCGCCGACCATCTCCCCACATCACCCACGTCTAGCTCATCTCGATCACGTACGAAATAAAAACAGAAAACACATAGTTCGAAAATCGAACCACTACCTCAAAAACTAGAGCAACCCATCGCCACTCATCCACGTCATCTCGCCACCATTTGCCACCAAATCTTGCCGAAATGTTCGTAACAACCTCCTCATGCTTTCCCCCCATACCGCATCCCTACCTTTGCCATCACCACCGTCGTTACCCAAAACCGAACCCGTATAAAAATATGACCTAAACCCTAAGTCGATCCAAACCCCATGCCACACACCACTGGAAATTACCATGCCATTTTTCCTAGCTCCACCATCATCCAAACCATCTTCATCACCAACGACGAGCCTCTACGACACCTCGTTCATTGGAATTTTACAAAAATATACTTTTTGATCAACTCCCTCTATCTCACTCAATATACAACTTAAAATCACCAAATTGCTTTCACAAATCTAGTTTTTAAAAGACAAGCACGTTCATATAAACAAATGGTTAAATTATGATTTTTGAATCTTTGTCATTTCTAAGTTATTTGCTGTGAATTGAGCTTTTATCCTTCTATACTTCATGATGTTCAATGAAATAAATTTTAGACTAAACTACAATCGAAAACAACCAATTTTCCTTTTTGAATCATAGCCTATAACTAAATGAATTGTGAGATAATGATTTTCAAAGATGCAAAATGTTAACTTTCCAAAGGACATAGCAAAGAACATAGATGGTGTTTAGGCTTTTAAATTTTACAGGGTTTACAACATGACTACACATGCATATATACAGCATAGATACTGATAGCACATGAATACTTAACAAATCAAAAGTTTCTTCAAAACTACAAGCATATAGTTGCATACAAGATTTTTTCCTTCCGGTAAGTAAAAGATTTAGTTTTACTCACCAGCTTTCGAAAAAAAGACACTGCTGCTTTTATTTGTTAGAGCTTGAGTACTTTGTTTTTCTACAAGGTTTTAAAATGGCAGAACTCTTTTTTTATGCTAGAATGTTATACAAGAATCGCTAAGTCAGTGGTATTTACAGAGAAGAGGAAACAAAGCTGAAGCCCAATTTCATGTATAGGACATTCCTGTATAGGACATTCCTTTTTTTTAAAAAAAAAATAGGTGACTTGATTTGAAAACTTGCTTAACTTGATTTTCATAGTTGATTTGAATTTTGAGTGAAATATTTGATTAATTTTATGCTTGACTAGATATTTCTTCATTTTGACATCCCCTTGTATATATACATATTCCATATATATATATATATATATATATATATATATATTCTCTACAACTTTTGACTATATGTACAAGTTTTCCTACTTACATATATTTGTCGTCCTAAAGTTCTGTACTTCTTTGTATAAATTATTACATATACACCATATTTAACATACACACATATATAGCCACTTACATGTATATATCTGTTTATTATTATTTATGTTTTTATATATTTTATATTTTATTTTATGTCATAAGTTTTTTATATACATACATACATACATACATACATACATACATATACATATACATACATATATATATATATATATATATATATATGTCTGCGTGTAAGTTGTGTAGAGAGACTAATGAAGAAAGTAAATTAAAACAGAGAAATAACGCAATTGAGTGCAAAAAGATCAACAGAAGAGGAAACAACAGATTTATAGTGGTTAGACGTAATTGCCTACATCCATTTTGAATATGATCTTTATTACTTTTTCAATCACTTGAGTACAGATACAATCCGTAAAATACAACTTGAATGCAAGTTCGAACAGAAAGGAAGTGAGTACAAAAAATGACAGAGTATCCCTGAAGTTTTCGAAAAAAGGTCCCTTAAACTGGACCCCTGCCCCTCTATTTATAGACGAAGATAGGCTGGTTACCTGTGCAGGCCTATGATCAAGATAGCTTAGCCAACAGGTGATAATTTGAGTTAGCTGACCCAGGTATGCCGAACCACTTTGGCTGAACCACAAATGCTGAACCGGGGTTTCCTCGTAAATGACTTGAAGTAACTTCGCAAGAGACTCGAAGCAAATAGTGGTGTGAATCGAAGCGAAGACATGCTGATCACCTCACTTTGTTGTAGACCTAACCTGCTAACTCCCCTGGTATGCACCGAACCATGTATGCTAAACTATTATGATCGAGCCCAGCCGTCGACCTACACATGTCGTTTTAAGGCCGATCCATACCTAATCGACCCATATGTGCTAAGAGGCATATGCCGATCCATATGAGCCACGCGGGATATGCCGACCCAGCTAAACCGACCGACATATATCGACCCACTGATGCCGAACGACAATTACCGAACTAAGGTTGATCCGTACATGTATGCCGATCCACATCTGCACCGGACCACTCAGGTCGAACCACTACATGTCAAACAAACATGGCCGTTCCCCAACTACTTATCTACCTTGACTAATTCATTTCTACTCACCTGAATTGATCGATCCAAACAAGTTTCCTCGATCTCTTATCTTCCAGTCCTTTTTTGGCTTGAGTCCCGTCTGGGTCCAACCATATCCTTGGAACCTATTTCCTTGTACCCGGGCAAAGCAGCCTGGTAACTTTTGCCCTCCAAAGTGCATCTATTGCCTTGTAGCCGGGGAAAGCAGTCGGGTAAAGCAGCCGGGTGACATTTTCCCTCCAAAGTGCGTTGTGTGAATCAGCATGACGTGCTTTGAATCTATGAGTGATCCCAGCTTCTGGAGGCTAACTCATCCAGAATGATAACTAATTGTCACTTTTTATTGTTTTCGACGAAACTTCGTGCCGTCTCTTTATCACACACCACCCTCAACTACCACTATGTGTGTGCACATCCGTGTGTGTCTGTATGTACACACATATACATATATAATTACTATCATCCATATTTCTACCATCTTCGTTTTATTTATTCTTAGCATTATTACTCATATATATGTATGTATGTATGTATGTATATTATTATTTTCTTTCCCTATTTTTAAACAAAAGAGCGATCGGCATACAAAGGCGGACCCACTCGGTCGGTTACCTGGATTAGGTCGGTATGTAATCTTGCTGACATATTAAAGTTTGGTGACTGGGTCATCGGGAAGGTGCCTGTTCAAGTTCTCACTCACCATATATAAGCCCACACCCTTGCTTTTTCTTCTCACTTCTATCTTTCCTTTATAGGCACCCTAACTTTATTTCCTCCAACCCTTGCTTACCACTCAATCCTTCTTCCTCTCAAATCCAGGCCGCCCACTATGTAACTCCACCCGCCAACGAACCCAAACAAATCTCGTCCCAAACCAAATAGTTTTTACAAGCCTCAAATCTTACATATAAGTATGAATCTCTCACTCAATAAGTTTGGAGTCCCATGTAATGTCCAAGTTCATGGGTACCTAAATAGGAGTTAGTAGGAGTTGACAAAGAGAGGGACGAATTGTAGACAAGAGCGTGTCATAGGCTAGGAATTCGGCTCGACCTTAATGGAACAAGGGAAAAGTTACTAGGAAAAGTAGTTATGGCCCTAACTTCAAAGTCGGTGATATGAAGAAGAAGAAGAAAGCACGGTTATTTATAGGAATTGGTGTATAGGTTGTAGGATCATACTTGTCATACGATCGAGGGAGAACGGTCGGTAGCTTATTGAAGTAGAATTGGGTTAGTAGGAGTTGGGTAACAGAGTGGGCCGAAACTCTTGAGAGGGAGTGGTTCGGTAAATGCTATGGTGAGGCCGTTCAGTGACTTAAGAGTGAGTGGGTCAGTATTCTATAGGATAATGGATCGGTTGTCTATGTTAGAGGGTCGGTCTACCGACGGTTTCAGGAGTTAGGGATAGTGGCTTGGTATAGATTGAGAAAGGTGGTTCGGTGATCAGAGAGAGGAGAGTGGATGGTTCGGTCGTCCTACAGGGCACTATATCGGCATGTCTGGGTCGACATTGGCAACCAAGATTGTTCTGACTCAAACATAACATACGTTTGGATACCTTACCTCCACAACCAAGCATAACATAATGGACAATGATAAGTAACAAAGCACATAATCCCAAGGAACTAAATTGTACTAACTACCCCATAGTTTGAACAGTCTTAAATGCAAATTTAACCCAACAAATGCGAATAACAGCCTTCACACTCTATGATACCAATGTTTGATTCCTAGACTTCTACTACCGGTTATATGATAAATTGCCAGAGACAGTCAGCGATGACGGTCTCCAAGGACAGCAACTTAAAGTTCTATCACGCCACACTTATCTTTAAAACTTTAGTTTCTCTGCACTCATGTTTGAGTCATCGCACTAATTTACACACCATACAAGGGAATACACTATCGTTATATCTAATATTGATTGCCTTTCAGGTATAGCTTAAACAGGTATCCATCCATACTAAACGCTCCTTGAAAATGTCTAAAAAGTCAAGCTCCGCTACTATTTCTGACAAGCCTGAGCTAGGTTCTCGGTAGGAGGCAGAAGGAACTTCGAATCCGTTGTCAGTACCCACGCTTAGCATCCTAGATCCGCCTGTTGCAGTTATAGTCTCGGCTCCCAATGTTGTAGATGGTGTCGTTGTTCTGGATGATCCCATCGACTGCCAAGCCTTGAAAATCGATGAATCTGCTCTCCATCGATTATATTCTATCTACGGAATCCCGTTCGAGGACGTTCGGGTCCTGTCGGCACTAGATCGGCCTCTCTTTCCCCCAGTTGGATATAAGGCGTGCAACAAATTTCTGTGCTAGGTTGGAAGTGTGTCACCTTTCAACTCATTCCTCCATGAAGTGTTGCTGTATACAGGGATTTCTCCAGCACACTACATGCTAATAGCCATGCATTTATTCACGGTACATGCACTCTTTTCATGAGCGTCTTATTCAGACCCCCGACTCCCGAGGATATTCATTATATTTACCACTTCAAGAGACGTACCAACAGTCCATCCTTCATATTTCTCGAGCCACACCCCAAATGCCAAATCTTGACGGGTGCATGGAGTAAATTTTTCGAGTATAAACAAGAGAGGTTTTATGTATACTGCCCTCCTGGTTTTGCGAGAAGATGGCTAGAAGTGAGTAAGTTTATTTTTAGACTAATATTTGTCTAAGGCTCGAAGTGCATCCTTTTTGAACTTCTTTCGACTCTTATAGATATACACCCACAACCTGAAGGCGTTGGGTATTCTGAGGCCGTCGAGGCCATTCAAGCTATTCTCGTGAGAGATCAGGACATTAAATCTATTATTTCCAATGAATTTCTTTCAAAGTTCAGATTACTGGAGAAGGGCCATCGAACTAGCCTACCAATCCGTGCCACTACAACTGGAACCGCTATGGAAAAAGGCAAAAAGACAGTCGGACCTTTGGTGCCCCCTATAGGAGGGGCCCCTAATACAACTGAAAAAGGTGAAATCAAAGAAACCGAGGTGCCAAAGGCGATCGATGAAAACATTAGTTCTGGCCAAGTGCCAGTATCTGATGCACCCAGTGCTAACGAACCATTGCCCCCTTCGAAGAAGAAAAAGAATCTAGCTTACAACATAAAAACGAAGACAGTTGGGGGAACCTCAAAGGTTACGATAACTCCGATTGAGAAGAAGTCCCAGAACTTAGAAGGCTCATCAAAGGGCCTATTTGACTTGAAAATCCCTGACGACATACTGGATTATGGTTTTACTAACCCCAAGGCAATGGGACTTAATTTTCCCATGAGGAGCGATGAAGGCGCTCGGACTCATCGTCAAGGAGAGAAAACACCAACGAGTAAAGCAAAAAATTCTGGTCCGTCGAGGGGGAATACACTAAGACACACACAAACATTTACACTCCACCATGCATTTGAATTTCACTCATCATGTGATTCTTACTAACTCATTCTCGTTTGGCTTTATGTGCAGGTGGCATGGGACATACATATGGCATTGACGCCTTTGTGGATCTTCCATCTTTTATCATTCTAGTCGAGACTCCGGATCATGGAAACGGCGAGATAGGGATGACAGCAGCGATAGAGATTATCATCCCAGAGAGTCGTCGCCTTTTAGAAGGAGAACTTACATCCATTTTATATATCCAAGCGATCCTTCCCCTCATCCGGAGCATAGTAGGGAAAAGATTGCTTAGGAGGGATCCCATTTCGAAGTTCCCCGCGGCCAACATTCTGGCTCTTTGAGTACTAAGCAATCCTGTGATCCCTATAAGAAATCTGCGACTCCCACTAGGCAGACTCCTCCAGTCTCCACAACAACCCATCGACAGTGAAAAATTAGCTGAGCTAATGGCTGCATTCCTGAAGATATGTTTTGAAGGATTGAAATTTCTCCCCACGATTCATCCTATCTCCAAACATGTCAAACAAAGTGTCATTGCCTGCAACAACAATGTTTATGTTCAACATGATGCGCTCGTACACATGGTGGAGAAAGTTTCAGAGGTTTCCATGGAACTTCAACAAAAAATTGATCGCTTGAACCTCGAAGCTATTCATGACAAAGATATCCTCAAAGCCTAGAATGAAGAGCTATCCTCATACAAATCTCAACTCGAGGCCACCCAAAAAATGCCAAGGATACGGCCAAGGCAGTTGCTCGCTTGGAGGCCACTTGCAAGAAAAAAAATCGATGAGGAAATCCAATGCAGCGGTGCTATAGCTTTAGAGAAAAACTTTATCCAGAAAGAAAATGATTTTCTCGCTCGACGAGTTAAGGAGCTAGAGGAGTTGCTCTGTAAAGAGAAAGAAGAGAAAATTGATGCGCAGGAAGAGTCATAATGATATTGCGATGAAATTGTCATAACACGGCTTCTAAAGACAAAACTCGATGAGGAGATTTCCAAGGTTGAAGTGCTAAAAGACGCAGCTCGCGAGGAGGAAAGAAAATGGCACTCACCAAAGTCGACTCTCGTCTTAAGGCAGCCACTGAGGCCGGTAGAGAAGAAATTTAATTCTTATTCGATCCGCTTATTACCGAGTATAATGCGTGAGTTCTTATGCACCGTGATCTATATTTTCTAGGCGATGGTTATCTGAATCATTGGCCGAAGCAAGGGATACTTTTATAAAAATTAAAAGAGTTGAGCTAGACGTCGAAGAGGTTGATGAAGAAGCTCTTGTGAGGGCAGTGCTTCAAGGAAACGAACCTTCAGACTTATCCGTGGCAAAAGCCCCCTTTGGAAGAGACTCCTCGTCTTCAAAGGATAAGGATGATATTGCTCGCCCGCCTGGCACTGAGTCTCCGGTTCCTTCTCCCGTTTGGCCAACCGATAGCTCATCACTTGGGCCTCTCGAGCAGCATGTTGGTTATGACCCGGAGAAGCCCAGGCTTGGTGTTCACATTCTATCCCCTATTCTAGAGGGCGATACTCCCAAGACGACAAAGATTCAAATGGAAGCCGATTTGTAGGTTTTCCTTCTAGTGTTTAACAAAATCAACACTTTTGGTGAGTAACAGATGTATTCTAACATTTGCCTTTTATGACATCATATAGACCATTCTGATCCCAAACTGATTCCAAGAAGCGATGTCTCCACGGAGCGGGAAGAGAAAATGGTCGAGGCACTTCACACTGGGGATACCCTTGGACCCAATGCTCAAGCGAACGGGGCACTAGATGTGGATAAACTTGAGAATCCCTCGCTTGTAGATGAACTCGACGAGGTCGAAATCACATGAGCTTCCGGGCATGCTTCCAACCTTAGCATGAAGGAACAAATCTCGAAAGAGGATAAAAAGAAAGCCATTGTTATGATAGAACCTCGGGTGGTGGAACTCGACGACCCCCTAAATAGTCCCCTGAAGATCATTCTCCCCGATGGGACCACACCTCTACAGGTCCCCCTTCCTTCCTCGGATACCACATCGCTAGGATGTAAGGGGTCCAGTAGAATACGTTCAGTTGAGGTGACTTTGGAGAAGCCGAAGAAGGAGAAAAGGCCAAAGAAGTAGCTATCACCTGGTCATTCCTCGCTCAGCTTAAATAAGCCAAAATCATGTAGTTGTTTCTTTTCTTTTTTATAGTCGTCGTAGATAGACTTTGGCTCCGGACTTTGAAGAAGTTGTAATGGAACTTAATTTTTGATTAGTAAACAAAATTTTGTTTCTTTGTATTCCATAACTTTCATCATTTAGCTTATCACTTAACTTGTAATTGAATTCAATGTCTTATGGGTTACGTAAGCTCCAGTCCGCTTTCACATGACTTGGAGATTTTTGGATTATTTATACTCTAGTCCGCACTCCAGGGACTTTGGTATTATTGAAACATTTATACCCTAGCCCGCACTCCGAGGGCTTAGAGATTTGTTGAATCACTTATACACTAGTCTGCACTCTGGGGACTTAGAGCGCGCTAGCCCGCGCTCTAGGGACTTAGAGATTTTTTGAATCGTTTATGCTCAAGCCAGCACTCCAGGGACCCAAAGTACTCTACTCGCGCTCTAGGGACGTAGAGATTTTTAAATCATTTATACTCTAGTCAGCACTCCGGAGACTCAGAGTACTCTAGTCCGCACTGTGGGGACTTAGTGATTTTTGAATCGTTTATACTCTAGTGGGAACTTCGGGGATTCAGAGTACTCGAGTCTGCACTTTGGGCACTTAGATATTTCTGAATCCTTTATACTCTAGTCCACACTCCAGGGACTCGGAGTACTCTATTCCAAGCTCTGGGGACATAGAGACTTTTGAATTGTTTATACTCTAGTCCGCACTCCGAGGACTCAGAGTACTCTAGTCCGCGCTACGGGGACTTAGAGATTTTTTTGAATCATTTATACTCTAGTCCTCACCCTGGGGACTCAGAGTATTCTAGCCCACGCTCTGGGGACATAGAGATTTTTGAATCGTTTATACTCTAGTCCTCACTTTGGGGACTCAGAGTACTCTAGTCCACGCTCCGGAGACTTAGAGATTTTTTGAATCATTTATTAATCGACTTTTGATTTTGTTTGTGCGTTCATACGCCAGATAGATCAATGCAAATTAATTTTGCCATGGAATTATAACACATGGAACATCAATAGTTCACAGGAAAACAGCTTCAAGCCTTTATTGATTGTAAAAAATAGGGACAAATTGTATTGTCTTATTACACGTCGGAAACAGAGAACAACAAAAGAAACACATACTGGAGACAATTGCTACTAAAATGCAAAAGAAATAAACTAATTGTAATAATGACGCAAATGCCGCTATTCCATGCTCTAGGGAGCGTCGAGCCATCAATAGTCACTAGCTTGAAGGTTCCTTCTCCAAGTTTCCATTCGATGTCTTATGGACCTTCCCATGTGGGATTCATGTAAGAAGGGACTAGAAAAACTCGCTTCAAAACAAGGTGGCCCACATCAAAAATTCTTGATCGTTCTTATTCATTATAATATCAAGCGACTCGGTGCCGATATGCAGCTGCCCTTAAATCAGCTTCTTCACGCTTCTCGTCAATAAAGTCCAATAATTCTAGCATAAGATCTCGATTTGTCCTAGGATCATAATGAGCCACCTGGTGAGAGGGAACTTCAAGTTCCATGGGTATAACGGCTTTAGTGCCGTATGCTAAGGTGAATGGAGTGTGACCAGTCGCAGACTTGTGGATGGTTCTGTAGGCCCAGAGTGCTTTCTAAGCTCATCCACCCACTTGTCTCTAGCCTTTCCCAAACATTTTTTCAATATGGACTTGATTATCTTATTTATAGCTTCAACTTTCCATTCGCTTTAAGGTGAGCAACTGCTGTAAACCTTTTCTCAATGCAATATCTTTGGCAGAACTCTTTGAATTCTCTACTCTTAGATTGTGACGACCCGGAATTTTGGGTCGCCAAATTTGAACATTTAATTCATTTTAAATGTCGAATATGGATTGTAATTTGATTTTGAAATATAAAGATTTTGGTTAAGTTAATAGAATTAGTTAAATTTCAAATACGGGAATGAAATTGAAATTTGGATAATAATAGCTTAATATTAGAATTGGGATAAATGGGTTATGAGTGTAAATAAATATAAAAATGGTTTCTAAAAATTTATTTAAATTTATTTTGATTTAAATAGTAATATTGGACCATTGGATGGAATTAATAGTCGATAGATTGAATTTGGAATTTTATATTAATTTAATAATGGAATTTAATAATATAATAATGTAAATAATCAAATTTTGATTTAAACTAAATCAGAATGATTTCTAATGTGAATATAAATTTTATACGAGTTATAATAGAGTTAATAAAGTTTTAAAAAGTGAAATTTTAGATGATTTCGACGATCGTGAAAATCGCTCGATTTAAACGACGAGTAAAAATAGCCTTCCGGGGCACAGTCTCGGAATTCGACAAAACCAGTTCCATTGAATCCGTAATAGTTAGTTATTATCATATTTCAATTTTCGTAGCAATCGGAGTTGTCGTTTGACCCCGGCAGCTTAAAACGCATAGAAAATATTTTAATCAATCTAATTTAAAATTGATCGTTTATTTCCGTAACTCGCGCATACGATCAAATTAGCTTCCAAAACACATCCCATTGTGTTCGGAACGTGGGTAAAACCTAGGAACGCCTGTCGGCATGCGTCGTTTGGAGATCGTTTGAAAAAGTTACTTTAAATGGATTTAATATTAAAATAATAGTTATTAACATTTATATAAACAAGTTTAATAAGAAACCCTAATTCTATTCTCAGGCCGCCGTTTATATTACTCCAATGGCCAAAATTCATTCGCCTTCCACCTCAGATCTACCACAATTCGTCGAGTTTTAGAAGATGCTTCCAACTGGAAAGTCGAAGAACACCTCAACATCTACCTATTCAACGGTGGATCTTGTTTGTAGTCGTAATTTGGAGGTGCTAGGAGGTCGCGTTCGTCGCGCATTCATGCTGGAAATTTGCACAGGCTAGGGGACCGAGCCTCGTGAGATTTTGGGCGATGGGGGAGTGGAGCGTGGGCTACGTCGTGACGGTGGATGATGGGGTTCTGGTCGCGAGTGGGAGGTGCGGCCATCGGAGTTAGTGTTCGAATGTTGGGTTCTTCGTTCGTTTTTGAACCTGTAGCATTGCGTGGGAAAGAAAAAGGGGGGAACGGCCTGGATTTCGAGTTGTAGGGTGTGCGGCCTTGATTGTTTATGGTAAAATAAAAAAAAATTGTTTATGGATTTTATTAAAAACCTTTAAAAATTCATATCTAATGCATTCGTTGTCAAATTTCAACGAAACTGGCGACGCCGGAATCGCAGCGACGCGATCTACGCAGTGGTACAATTCTGGATTCATTTTGAGCAAGTAAAAAATTTAGGTTAAATCGAACGTCGTTCGATTTAACTTAAATTTGAACGCTCGCCGAAAACCCAAGGTGAGTTTAACTCACTCACATCTGGAATATTAGTTAATTTAAATAGTCAATATTTAAATGATTGTTTGATTGATTGTATATGATAATTATTGTCAAGTTGAATCGATATATTATTGTGCTAATATCTGTGGATGCAAGGAGAATAGGTTAGAGTGATCCAATCGGATCCCTCACAAATAGAAATTTATTCATATTCTGTGATAAAATTATTTTAGATCCTGTTATGTTATGCTCTATTTATTTACTGTGGTAGATAAATTAGACATTTAATTGTGTTGTGCTCTGATTTGGTGAATACAACCTGGAAATTTAAATATAAATAAATTGGGTTTAAAGGAAAATTAAAGAAATTCTTAAGTAAAGAATTTAAAAGGAATTAAATTCAAGAAATTTGTTGATAATTTGAAATGTTTGAAGATGTGATATATAAAGGAAATTTGAATTGTTTAAAATAATAGCGAGATTTTTTTTTTAAAGGATGGGAAGTATGCTTTCTCTTGGAAATTCTAGTATGTTTTTAAGAAAGGTTTTTAAACATAAATTTGCAGTTTAAATATGATTTGGGATATTTTTAGATAGAAATATTATTTTAAATTGTTTTTAAGTGAAAGCAAATATTTGATTAAGTAATTATGGTATTTAATTATTTTTAAAAGGTAAAGTAGTATTAAGTTTTAAAAAGGAAATTTTAATATGAATATTTGACTTAATAACCTTATTTTAAAAGTGAAAATTTATTTAAAATACTTAGGAAACCCCTATATATTTCCTTAAGTATTATTTTCAATTAAATAATTTCTAGAGCTTATTTTAAATATTTTAAACTTATATTTGAAATGATTTCTAGGAAATAGCAATGTGTTTAAAATAAAAGGAGCTATTTTTAAAATATGGGAAGGATTTTACGGATGTAACGTGTTGGATTGATAAAAAGAATTCTTTGGTTATTCTAAGATGGAGGTGTATTTCCCTGAAAGCCAAGTACGTTTTTAAAATAGATTTTTGAAGCATTAGAGTTTGAAATTATATTAAAGAATGGTTTTTAGAAAATTGTTTAAGTTGTAAGAATTTTAAAAGTGAACATATATCAAAGTAGTTATAGAAGTAATTATTTTTAAAGGGTAAATAGAATTACGTTTTAAAGAATATTATTATTATTTATACATTATAAAATGGTTCTATTTTAAAGATAACCAATCAAAGTATTATTTAGAAATAGTATAGAGTTTCACAACATTATTTTAAATTTAGTATGACTTAACTTTATTTTGAAGAGAATAGTTCATACTTTTTAAAGCAGTTTGATTTGAGATATTTTTAGAAAAAAGTGTATATATATATATATATATTAAATCAAGTATATAAGAAGTTTTAACATGAATTTTTTAATGTATTTTCACGAATAAAGTATTTAAATTATTTTAAATTTTAAGGATTGGTGCTTGGACACTTTCAAGGGAAGTAACAATTTAGGAAATTTATTCCATGAGAAATTGAGTTTGAAAAGTGTTTTCAATGGGATTTGAAAAGGAAAATTTTATCTCGTGAAGATATTTTTGAGGAAATAAATAATTGGGCAATTATTTATTGTGTGATGGATGTTTATGAATGTTAATTGATAGTTAAATCATCGACTATCAATATTGGACAAATGCGTTGATCGTTTCGAACAGACGGGGATCGAGATTTATTTCTCGAAAACCACTTCGATAAGGTTTGTTACGTTTCGTCGAAAACGTGTTTGGAGTCGAAGATGGTGCAGTGAAGTGCAAGGGCTAGTCGCTACTAATCCTGAGGATATTTCCAAAATGGATGTAGTAGGAGTAGTGCCTTCGGTTCCGTTCGAACCCGGGACGGACTTGTATGGATGAATGCTTTTGGAACATCGTCAGGTGGGTGATGGACATTCTAAGTGAAACGTTCTAAAAGGTAATGCATAGCCTCAAGCCTCATCAACCGGGAATGACTAAAAATCAGGGGATATGCAGCAAGGCTTAGTGGGCAGCACCCATTTCCGGGTAAGGTCATTCATGTCTAGATGTCCCTTTTATTTCAGCTTAGTGGTGCGGTTGCTAATCCCAACCGCGGGTGATCTTACTCGGGACTATCCAGTAAGGGGTAGTTCGGGCCTTGTGTTGCAGGGGTCGGGCGTGGTCCTCGGTACGCTGATCTAGACCAGGTACTGTGACAGGTGGTACCCCAGTGCCTAGTCATTGTTGGAAATCCATTCTCCCTACGCGCCTTTTACGAGTTTTGTTTGTATTACCCACTCTGTGGCTAGTAGCTAGAATTTAATCATGTAACAATTTCGGCTATTTTATAAGTATTTGTATATAGACCCTATTATAATATCAGAGGATTTCTATAAAAAGTGTTTTAGCTATCGTAAGGTAAAAACCCGACATGTTTATTTGTGGCGTGGTCTTACCAAATGCTTTTATTTTCAAATGATTTTTGAAACTTTAATAATCAATTTGGGTGCATTATTATCAGCTGGTATTCCAGACTGACTCAAGTGTTATTTCATTATAATGCTCGGGTCAGACCGAGTATTATATGTTCAGGACAGGATGCTTTGGAGCAGGAGGGGAGCTGGAGTCCGAGACGTATTATCCATACTTATATATATATATATATATATATATATATATTCGCTGCTATGATTGTATGGAATTGTCTGACTGGTAAATGTTGTTTGTATGAGATACTCTGATGATATGTTGTATAAAACAGATATAGTTTCATTTTGTGTAAAGATCTATTATTTACTATTATATTTTATTCAGCTGCGACTGTGAGATTCTGATATTGTTTAGTATCTTCATCTTCTATCTCTTCTTCTTTAACCCTAATGGTTCGTATTTCTGTTCCACTCGAGTTAATTGATGTAGAATAGTGTTGACTCAAGGGGTACGGGTTCACGGGCTGTTACATAAATTGAGTTCCGTTATCAGTAATGATAGTTCATGGAAGGCCAAAGTGGCATATAATGTTTCGCACAACAAAATTATTGACCATTTTGGTGGTGATAGTAGCTAATGGCTCTGCTTCTGCCTCCTTGGTGAAGTAATCGACCGTGACAATTGCGTATTTCGCACCAGTTTTGGAGGTTGGCAGGGAACCGATTATATCAATCCCCTATATTGCAAATGGCCATGGACTAACCATTTGCATGAGTTCCATTGGCAGTGTTCTCGGGATCTTTGCATACTTTTGACATCTGTCGCATCTCCTTACATAATCTGCGGCGTCCAGATTCACGATGGGTTAGTAGTATCCATAGCGGAGTATCTTTTTGGCTAGCATCTTCCCCCAGTATGGTCGATAAATTCTCCTTCATGAACTTCTTTTAAGACGTGCTTTATCTCGTCGTGGGCGATGCACCTAAGCAAGGGAAAGGGAACTAAGAATCCCTTCCGATACATTATTCCATCCTGCATTATATACTGTGAGGCCTTGCGAACGACTTGTCATCTCTCGTTCTTTCTCTCGAGCAAGGTTCCGTGTAGCAGGTATTCTTAGAACGGGGTCTTCCATGACTTTCTTTCAGTTTCTGTCTCTAATACAAGATCTACTTCCATTTCATTTGCACTTGGGGCATGTGAGGTATCGACGGGAACCTAGCCCATCTGTTGTGCATCACCGTCACTTGCAAATTTTTCCAACGAGTCGGCTTCCTTTTTTTAATGTGGAATGTGCGGAATAACGTAGTATTCAAGGTCCACTAACGATTCTTGAACCCGATCAAGGTATGGAGAAAGCCTTTGCCCCTTTTCCTCATGTCTCCCCGTACTTGGTACACCAAAAAATGTGAGTCATAGAAAATTTCAATTGATTTTATTCCAAGTTCTTTGGTAAGTCTCAAGCCCACAATCAACGCTTCATAATCAACCTAATCATTCGTAGCAGGGAAACCAAGTTTCAAAGCATAACAAATTGATCGATTCTCAGGAGTTACAAGAATAACACCAGTCCTAGAACAATGGTCGTTGGATGCTCAATTGGTGTATAACTTCCATCAAACACAGAAACTGCATCACCACCACTTGGCTCGTCTGATATGGTGAACTCTGCAATGAAATCTGCTAGCGCTTGCCCTTGGATTGCCCTCTGCGGCAGGTAAGTGATATCGAACTGACCCAGCTCAATGTTCCATTTGAGTAACCTTTCAAAAGTCTCCGGTCATTGGAGGACCTGTCGCAGAGGTTGATCGGTATATACACTGAACATATGTGCCTGAAAATACGGACGGAGCTTGCGTGATGCGATCACCAAGCAGTAGCCTAGCTTCTCGACATTAGGATAATTTCTCTCTACCCCTATTAAATGCTTACTAGCATAGTACACTGGCTATTGGATTCGGTCCTCTTCAGGAATCAAAGCTGCACCGATGGCATGCTGAGATACGACCAAGTAAACATAGAACTCCTCATGATCTACAGGCTTCGAATGAACCAGGGGCCTCTCTAAGCGTCTCACCGGAGCTCGAAATGTGTCCTCACAGCTCGGCGTCCATTCAAAATTTTCTTCCCTTTCCTTATCACATCAAAGAAAGGAATACACTTGTCCGCCACTTTGGATATAAATCGACTCAACGCGGTGACTTTTCCATTCAGGCTTTGTACATGCTTTATAGATTTGGGCGTTTGTATGTCTCGAATAGCCTAAATCTTTTCTAGGTTGGCTTCGATTCCCCACACATTAACAATAAAACCCAAAAAAATTCCCGATGCAACACCAAAGGAACATGTCAGTGGATTGATTTTCATCCTATAATACCTGAGTATATCAAACATCTCCGTTAAGTCTCGAAATGGTCATTCGACTATTGTGACTTCACAAGCATATCATCCATATAGACTTCCATCGTTATACCAATCTGGTCTTTAAACATTCGATTCACCAAACGCTGATAAGTTTCCCCTGTGTTCTTCAACCCGAAAGGCATCACTACATAACAGTACAGTCCAGCATCCATGAAAAATTGTTATGCTTTTGATCCGCAATATGCATCAGGATTTGATTGTATCACGAATACGCATCCATAAATGACAATAGTTCGTGTCCTGCACTCGAGTCGACCAGCTGATCAATCTGGGCAAAAAAACTATCCTTAGGGCATGTCTTGTTCAAGTTGAGTAATCAACATAGGTCCTTCATTTCCCATTCTCCTTCCTCACTAGTACAAGATTGGATATCCATTCAGGATAGAGGGCATCACAGATGAACCCATTGGCGTTGAGTTTATCCACCTTCTCTATGAGAGCAGCGGATCTCTCCGGGCCCATGCCTCTCCATTTTTGCTTCACTGGCACATACTTTGGGTCAATGTTCAACATATGACTTGCGATGGCCGGAGAAATCCCACACATATCAGAATGGGTCCAAAAAAAAACATTTAGATTCGCTCGGAGGAAATCGAAAAGATTCTTTATCATCGAGGGGTTGAGCTATGATCCAATCTTAAGCACCCGTGACGGGTCATCAAGGCTGACTGGAATGCCAATCGTCAGTTCAGTCAGTGCTGCCTTGGCCTCCTTGGGTTCTTCATCGTCATATCTTGGATATATATCTCTATAGATCTGGCCCTGTTGCCCAAGCCAAGGCTCGGTCATTACTTGTCAATTTTCAATGACACGGATGCAGATAGAGTTGTCCACACCCTTTCCCTTCTCTCTTTGCTGGGCCTCTCTCATCTCAACCACCTAACATGCACAACCAGTCGTTTGATCACCATGAATTACATCGACTCCTCTGTAAGTTGGAAATTTCAAAGTCAAACACAACGGGGCCAAGACTGCCCTAAATTCCACCAATAACGGTCGACCCAGAAAAACATTATACGGGGAATCAACATCCAAAACAATGAACGGTAAGATCTGTACCCTCTTGCGTTCACCTTCCTCTAGTTCAACTGCCAATTCAACAAAACCTACTGCATCAGTAGCTGCACCATTATAGCCACGAATGTGGGCTTTAGATGGTTTTAGATCCTTCGCCTCCATCTTCATTTGGTCATATGCCTTTTTGAGCATAATATTAACAAAACTCCCATAATCAATCAGTATCCTTTCCACAAGCGACGGTCCAACGGTAGCTGAGATAACCATCGGGTTAGCGGCAGGTGCCTCCACCCGATTGGCATCCCTGCCCCTGAATACTATATCATCCGTCATCATTCGCTGCTATATTGTTGGAGTACCGTCTTCTGTATTCGAGTAGCATTCAAAATATGCATGCTTCAAGGAACTAGCATAGTGTTCCATTTCTTGCCAATTCTTGTCTACAGGTGAGGTCCACCAATTATCGTGTCTATGACCAGCCTCCCTCCGGTCCAAGCGGGCTCCTCGGGTCAATGTAAAGCCTGCGCGCGATTGGGGTCGGAGGTCCCCTGTCCGCCTTCATGTGGATTCTTAACAAACTACTGTAACTTCTTCTGGCGAATCTATTTTTCTATAGCATCATGGAGGTGCCTACACTCCTTAGTATTATGCCCGTAGGTCTTGTGAAACTAACAATACTTTCCAGTCTGCTTTTGATCCTCAGTTGACTCCTTTTGGTGCGGCTTTCGGTATTGGAATGTATTACAAGTTGATAAATAAATATTTTCTAGAAATGTATTCAAAGGAGTGTACTCACCATAGGTTGGGATTCTTGGTTTCCACTTTCCAGCTTCCTTCTTTCTTCTGGAATTTCCTCCTCCGTATCCTTTAGACTGCTTCGGCTTATTTTGAACATTAACTTAGACCTTGCCAGAATTTTCGCCAGATTGCTTTACCATCAATGCTGTTGTGCACCTCTTCCTTGCTGGGCCCTAGCGTACTGTGTCGTCTTGACCACCTGGCCCCTTCCCATGAATTGGTTCTCCTTTGAATAAAAGCATTCTAGAGTAGTTGGTGACTTTCCTGCCGGCCAATCACCAAACTGTGAGTCTGGATCTACTCCTCGCATCATGGCCATAAGAATAGCATGGTCGTTCGGGTTGCTAACTTCGGTAGCGGCAATGTGAAATCTTTGCAAATATTCCTTTAATGACTCCCCAGAGCCTGGATCACACTGGATAGAGACATCACGTCCTTTGGGCAAGTGGAATGGATCTTAAACTGATCCACAAATTTCACCGCTAACTCATTAAACCTGGAGATCGATCGTGGGGGAAGTCTGGTGAACCATATGGGAGCGATCTCGAACAAGGTTATTGGAAAGCATCTGCGTTTGATCGCATCATTTTCCCGTGCCGAGTCCATCATCCACTCGTATCTCATTATATGCTATCGGGGATCAGTCTTCCCTTCATAAGCTGGAATAGTAGGCATACTGAACCTCCGGGGGTACTTAGCATGTAGGATAGCATCTATGAACGGAGTATGGCACCTAGATGCACCCCAATCATCGTTGGACAAGCCTTGTTTCTCCCACATCAGTTGTTTGACCGTAACTGATAAATCCGGAGTCCGGATGGGAGGTGGCAAGCTAGAATCCATCCGGTGTGATCATTCCGGCTAGTACCTCCTTGGTAGGTGATCTCCCAAGTGCACGTCCTGAAGACCTGCTTTGCTAGGACCCTGGCATGGTGGTGGACCAGCTTCCACTTGTGCTACAGATCCTAAGCATCCCACTCTAGTTTGGGTGTGATCTCCCAGGTGCATGTGAGGGGCCATGGTTCCAGGTAGGGAGCCTGTACCATTTCTGTTGGATTGCTCTACTGCACCTGTTTGGACCGTTTCAGTCCTATGGCATCTACGCCTGGTATGTTCATCTGATGAAGCGGAGCTGTTAGATGATGAGTAGGAAGCGGGGCTTCCTCCAGCGTTCTGATGCTGCTGTTGAGCGATCTGGGTCATGAGGTTGGCGTTTGTTTGAATCTGCTAGTTAATCTGTCTCCTACTTTCCACAGTTCTCTCATCAGCTCATTGAACTCTGCTCTGGTGACAACTTCTGATTGGTTTAGGAAGGTGGCGGTCCCTGTGCCTAGATTAGCTTGTTGATTGTTGTGTCCCACTTGTCTGACGCTGGCGGTCTGATTGGCATCTGCATTGTAGGAGGCTAATCTGGTACGTGGTATTCCCTCTCAATGTTATCCATTGGAACTTGTAATAGAATCTGTAAACTCTTGAGAATGACCTCGAATCTCCTTTGGGGGACTTCTTCAATCCAGTAGCGACAAAGTAGATCCCAGTAGCCTGAAAATGCATGTTTCGAATGAAAGCACCAAAATGTTAGCACAAAAATTGGTCACTAACACTCTTGTGAGTCGTGTAGAGAGATTAATAAAGAAAGTAAATTAGAACAGAGAAATAATGCAATTTAGTGCAAAAAGAACAATAGAAGAGGAAACACTAGATTTATAGTGGTTCGGTGTAATTGCCTATGTCCACTCTGAATATGGTTTTTATACTCTTCCAATCACTTGAGTACAGATATAATCCGTAAATAAACAACTTGAATGCAAGTTTGAACAGAAAGGAAGTGAGTACAAAAAATGACGGAGTATCCCTGGAGTTTTCGAAAAAAGGTCCCTTAAACTAGACCTCTGCCCCTCTATTTATAGACAAAGATAGGCTGGTTCCTTGTGCAGACCTATAACCAAGATAGCTTGGCCCATATGTGATAATTTGAGTTAGCTGACCTAGGTATGCCAAACCACAAATGCCGAACCAGGGTTTCCTCGTAAATGACTCAATGTAACTTCTCAAGAGACTCGAAGCAAATAGTGGTGTAACTTGAAGCGAAGACATGCCGATCACCTCACTTTGTTGTAGACCTGATAACCTGCTAACTCCCCTGGTATGCGCCGAACTAGGTATACTGAACTATTATGACCGAAACCAGCCGCCGACCTACACATGTCGTTTTAAGGCCGAACCATACCCGACCGACCCATATGTGCTAAGCGGCATATGCCGACCCATATGTGCCAAGCGGCATATGCCGAGCCAGCTAAGCCGACCGAGACATGCCAACCCACTGACGCCGAACGACAATTGCCGAATTAACATCGAGCTATACATGTATGTCGATCCACATCTACACCCGGCCACTCAGGCCGAACCACTACATGCCAAACCAACATGGCCATTCCCCCAACTACTTATCTATCTTAACCAATTCACTTCAACTCAACTGCCTTGATCAATCCAAACAAGTTGCCCCGGTCTCTTATCTTCCAGTCCTCTCTTGGCTTGAGTCCCATTTGGGTTCAACCATATCCTTGTCAAATACCGCCTTGTAGCCGGGTAAAGCAACCGGGTGTGTGTGTGTGTGTCTATACACACACACACATACATATATATTATCCTATATTTGAAATATGAAGTTTTATTTAATTATTCCTAGAAATTAGATTTTAAACTTTTAAATCAACCCTCTAGAATATGTAAATATATATATATATATATATGTGTGTGTGTGTGTGTGTGTGTGTGTGCAAATATTTCATATATCAGAAATTTATTATTTGACTGATAAAAATTAATATTTCGATATTTAAAATCGGTTGATTATAATAACAAGTGTCAAAATCTAGGTCGTTACATGTGGGGCGCTTGTAGATCTCTGGTTTTTGTTTTGAGAATTACTGGGAGCGATGCTAGTATTGGAAAATTCCTTCATAGGTCTATTTTTGTGTTTCCTTCTCTTTGTGCGAACTGGTATAAATCCGTCATTATTCTCATTCTCGGTTTCATGGCTCTGTAGCACATGGAATCTTGGTGGAGGATCAAGCGGGGTCGGTGGTGGATCTGGTGGAAGGGAAGCTTGGCGGTTGGAAGGGGATTGGGTATCCATTAGATGGCAGAGGGGATCGAAATCAGAAAGTGGAGTAAAACACGGTAGAATTTAGACAGAGAGGGTGGCGGATCAGAGAAAAGTCCCCTAGGGTTTCACCATGAAAAAAGTCACAATCACCATAAAAACATTTAATTAGTTGTTGAGTATGTACACTTTCGTTTTTGAGGTACATGCTAAGAGTTCCTTATGTATGCACATAAGTAAACATAATTACGAATCAGTCACTTCCTCTTTTTTGAATGTTGATTCTAAAGATTGCATATAAGTAATTTTACCAAATAATAGCTATTTGCATCATGTGTTTATCCTATTATGGAAACAACAATTTTAGTGACTTTCAAGCAGCACCTGAAATAGGCGCCAGTGTTGTCAAATCACTTGATCATTGGTCTTTCTAAATTTCATTTGATGTGTATAGAGTATTAATGGTAGAAATTTGTTGATATTGCACTAGACCTTGAATTAGTGTAATGTTAAAACTACTTGATATTTATTAGAATTGTCGATAATGTTATACCACCAATTATATTATTGTGAATGATCATTTGAACTTCATTGCTTTTTGCCTATTTGTCATCAAATAATAATCTCCTATTTTTTCCCAACATTTATGTTGACCTTACTCGAAAATTGTAGATAGCTTAATGCTTTTAATCGATATTGAGCGAACATGCTTCTTCACATTTTTTAATATTTCGGTCTAAAACCATGGACTTGGTTCTCCTTCCCTTATGACTCGAATTTTTTTTCTTATTTATAAGTAATGGCTTAAGTTAATCCCACCATTCCATTTTGAGTAAACAAGTTGAACTTAAGCATCATCAACTACTAGATTTGAGTAATAAACTACTATAAACCCGAATTACATTTAACAGTTGAATTATTGCAAGTTGCAATTTTTAATGACATAAAGTTTGAGTTGTGATCTTAGCTATAAATGTTGAGTGATAATCTTTATTATATGTTCACTACTCATTATAAAATCTATAAATGATTTTTTGTACTTTTATACCAAGGCAATTAATCCCTCTTCCTCAAATTAGGACAATGATCTAACAATGAGCAATGCTTTAACGATCTTTTAAATGTTTTCCATTGAGTAAATATAGATCTTATCCAAAATCGAAGGTAAAAAACATCATGTTATAAATTGAAAAAAATCCCTTAAGTAGTTTTTATTCTAATATATATTTTGAATTTCAACGTATTCATATGAAACGACTTCTATCATGGTTGCCAAACATTTCACAAAAAAACACTGAAATAAATGATAGATCATTCGACTAATGTTTCTAGCTTATATTAGTGCTCACTTCCACCACATCTTGAAATTGTTACAGTACTTTTGGTTGACTTTTTATTTTGTTTGATTTAGTAAATAAGACTCTCTAATTTCATTTTGTTTATTCTCAGTGAGTTTGGTCACCTCATTAGCATTAGTGATGATGGATAGAATGATATTTTCCATATTATAGCTTAGAATCCCAAAAGTTTTCTCCATTAGAAAGCTAACTTATTCGTTTCAAGCCTTCAACGCATGGTTTTTCCAAAATTCAATAGTATATTAGTGAGTTTGTGTTTTTTCATGATGAATTGCATATAAAATTTAATACACTTAACCTATTACCATTTACAGCTAAACAACACCAAAATGAAGTGAAACTTTGTGTCTTATTGTTTAAAGCAAGATATTGTAAGTGGATGCCAATTCATATCATTAGTTACAACCATTAATATTATGCATTTTCTAAAAGTGTGAATATTAGTTGAAAAAAAGATTGGAGTTTCTACTAATATAACCATAGCTTGTGATATTGTGATCCAATTTTGTTCATTCTTCTTTCATCGGTTAGATAAGTGTATAAGAAACCACTTTAATGTTTAGCATTTTCCCTAATTTTTGTAACGACCTACCATTTTTTGACGTTTTAAGCAGACACACATGTCCGACTCAAACGATACAAAAGGGCAGATTGTTATTGGAGTAAATAAGAAAAAGAGAAATAAATAAAACAAATACAGAATCTCACAGTGGAATCGAAAAATGTAATAATCAAATAACAGTTCATGAAGTTGTTTTATAAATACATTTGACTATTCTTTTACAACACAAAAATCAGACTTACAGAACAGGAATAAATAAATACTAAATGTAGTGGAACAACATGATGCAGCAGAAGATAATAAATAATACTAGTACAAATCTTTGTCTTCGTCCTCGAGAAATAAAATCTTCAACCCTGAAATGCTCAAGCTAACCTAGGCAAATTGAAAAGAAAAAACACTTGAGTTAAAGATCTTATGTAAGTTAAATCAACGGTAAATATGAGTGTGACGGCATCAAAGATGTTTATGGGGTTTGACATCTCCTATCTAGTGTTTAGCATGAATGTAGTAACTTAAGAGATGTTCGGGATTCCCATCTCCTAAGGATCCATTAAACTATCTACTATGTAGTACAATACGCTATTATAATATGTCTACGGTAAAGTAAAAGTATTAAAATAGCTTTAAGTCGTTACCCATATCCCCCTTAACATATTTTATATATTTCCATAGTCTATACAGTATCGTACGCTCCTCCATAGACTGGAGGTTTACCCAGATGGCACTCCATAGGTATGGTACAAAACAAACTCATAGAAGGCGCGATAGGTTATGTGATCACAGCACTCGAGGCAATGCCGGGGTAGATATACCAATTGCGTATCCGGACTAGTGGAAATGCATAGCAGCCACTACCGCCTACTACCGCCAAACTCGAAACACACTTCCATAATCAAACTCGAGGGGTGGCCACCAAATTATCACAAAGTCATAATATGGTATCGAAGAAATGCATCCGATCGGAGGTGCGACCTAACTTGGCCCGGCGTGGCTCCTGTTTTAGTCACATCTAAGCTGACTCACAGGAGTTGGGTCACGTCATACTTCATACAAAAATCGTTCTCCAAACCATACTACTTCATTTATGGCATCTCCATCATGTATACAGTTGTTAAAGTGGTTTTCAATATTGGGAGAGAGTATGACAATATCTGATCTCGGTCACTTTAAGAACCATACGCTTAATTCACACCAGATGGTTCTTTTACATTTCAAAAAGTCCATTTACAATTCGTATCAAAATATCATATTCAATTTAAAATCATATGATTTCAAATCATATTCACTTTCAAAAAAATCACACTTGCTTTCAAATCATATTTACTCAAATATGTCTTTTCACAAAACGTATCAATTTCAAATTTCAACTTAGGTTGTATCATTATCAAGGATTTAAATGCAGATACTTGTACTTTACACGGTCTGAAATTTTTGAAAATAGTTTAGGTAATTATAAATAGTTTATATAGTTCTAAAATAGTTTAAATATATTTAAAATGGTTTAAATAGTAAAATAGTTTAAATAGGTTTAAATTTGATTTAATTATGTTTTTAAAATGATTTAATAGATTAAATACATATTAAATAGATTTAATTTATATTTAATGATCTAAATAGATTAATTAAATTTAAAATAGATTAATTAGATTTAAATTATATTAAACAGATTTAAACCAGATTAAATAAATTTAAAACAGATTAAATAGATTTAAATTATATTAAATAGATTTAAAATAGATTAAATAAGTTAAATTAGTTTAAATAGGTAAAATAGATTAATTTGTATTAAATAGGTTATAATAGATCAAATAAATTAAAATAGTTTAAATAGATTAAAATAGTTTAAAGTAACTTAAAATAGATTTCAAAGCTATATCCAAACATTTCAATAACTCAATTTCGATAAATTCAATTATATTTTCCACTTTGAATTTCAATTTTAATCCTTTGGACAATCCATTTAAATCAGTTCCAATTTCAGCATCAACACTTGGATTATCAAAAATACTTTAGTTTATATAAATTAAGTTCTATTCCAAAATACCAATTAACTTAGTTCAAATTTTAAAGAGTCAAAAATCAATTAATTTAACCAATCCGGTGTCCGTATATAATTTTCTGCCCTAGGGTCAAGTGATACGGATATCTATCATATCAATCCGCAATTTAAAATTTTACAATTATATATCATTTCATACCGCAATACCAAATTAAATAAAATCTATAAAATTGCTCGAGTCTATCTATAACAACCCTGTATTTTGTGATTATTTTAATTGTTTATTTTGATTATTTTAATTTAAATTCCCAATTTAAAAACTTTATTGTATTTATTAAAATGAATAAATTTTGTTATTTTAAATATAAACTTTGATTTTTATGTGAATTATAATTTCAAACATGTATAAATAGAATATTTTCCAAAAATGTGAATTTTAGTCAATATAGTCAAACTTTGACTTTTATATTTAAAATTTAAAATTTTGAATTTTTTAATTTTATCTTTTAATATGAAAATAAATAAAATTTCAAGAATACTGCTTGTTGTTTCATCGAAATCAGATTTATATTGTGAAAGTTATGCTTTTTACAATACTGTCTGTAAATTGTTTCATTTAACAAAATTGTTTATTTTAATTTATATAAATAATATTTTTGTTTGTCATATCTTGTTCTAATTGTGTATATATGTGTTATATGACATGTTATGCATTTATTTTATCTTTAAAATATTTTAAAAGTATAGTTATAATTTTCAAATATTTACTGTATATTGTTTTCAATTTTTAATTTCTAGTTTCAATTAAATTAAGTAATTTCTTTAGTTATTTATTTATTTTTCAAGATATTATTTTATATTCTTTTTCACTTTATTTATTCAGCTTTTTACTTTTATTTTTTGAATTGTATTTAGGTTATTTTAAAGAAAAAGAAATAGAAATACAAAGAGACTAAGTCTTTTCATTTGCTTGTGACCTTTCCTTTCCTTTGCCTTTTCATTATTTGGTCGTTCATTCTTTTACTTTGGCCGAGCATTTCCTTTTGTATTTCACATGAATTTCCTTCTCATCTCATTCAATTCATGGCTAGTTCCATTTGAGAACAAAAAAATGAGTAATGGCTTCCTCTTTCTCTTGTTTCTTCGTTCTTTTGCTTTGATTTATGCCTAACCTTCTCTAATCTTGCTTGGCCATAACCACCATCACCTCCACCAACTACCACCATCATCTCCTCCTCATCATCCACAGCCTACAACCATCCCTCTCCTCTGTCCATAACAGGCCGTGACCACCAAGAGAAGCAAACACCACAAATTTGCCTAAAACTCTTCCAATAATGCATATTCAAGCCATATTTACACCATCACCTTCCATATCCACTTCAGCCATCACCCTAGCTCCACCACCAGCACATGCCATGACCTCTAACCATCACACGACCTCTGTCCAGATCTGAAGCATGCATGGCCGAACCCTATGATGACCAAGCCGAGCAAAAAATATGACCAAACCCTACCTAATTTTGCCTTGACCATTAGTATGTTTCATGTTGTAGCTCCTCCATCTTCATCCACTTGTTGCCGTGCAATATTGACCCAAACTTGAGCCATGTTGACACCTAGGCCGAGCCTAGTGTGATGTGATCAAGCCCATTTGATCATGTGACAAACCATGTTGTTATGGTCAAGCAAAGTTGGATGAAGAGCTAGGTGATGTTCTTTGTTAATTCAAAATTCCAATTATTTCAATGTATTTTGTATTGAATTCATATGTTTATTTTATCTTTTTTAATTATTGTATACAAGATCATCATCTAGGCTCCCATTCATTCAAATCAAAAGTCGTGTTGTATCGTGCTTGTTGTGCCTTTGGAATCGTTTTGTGTGTCGTAGTGGTCTCTAGCTTCGAAAAGGTGAGTCTTTATCACTCCGATATTTTTACTTATGAAATAGTAAATTGATGACAAGTGTTTCGTAATTAAAATGTTTATGCAAGTAAATAATAATTATATGATATGCTATGCCATGTTATTACCATGTTTACTTTGTTAATTATCACCTGACGTCTGATATATGACATTATATTGTGACATTGACATTGTTTATATTGTTTATGCATATATTCACACTGCAAGTTTCCCTATTAGAATAGAATCACTATGGGTTAAAATGATACATACCCGAATGGACTTTAGAATAGGGAAAAATCATTATGGGCTTAAATGATAGGCCTGACCGATTTTTATTTATTTTTATTTACTTGGGATTGCGGGTTTGAAATGATAGAACCCAGGTTTTCTTTGTAAACTAGGGATTGAAATGATATATATCTGTGTCACTTGACCTAGGTTAGAAAATTATATACATACCCCGTGGTATATTTTTAAATGATTTTTATATAGATATGTATTTTAAAATATGAAATTTGATTTAAAAATATATTTTTTCTGGTTTTGAGAAAGCTAAATATTAAGTTTTGAATTTGTGAATTTTTTTTTTTTTGCAAGGCAAGCCGGTTTTATAGTGGGCCGTCCACTTTTATTACCATGGTAATAAAGTTGAAGTACAGGAGATAGGCAAAAGCACCTAAACTACTATGATAGTGACAGACAAGTCACAGAACTAAAAAAGCACCTAGACTAGGACTCCTCCGGAGAGGATGAATCAACAGCATCCGAAGATTTCAACTGGACATTGCCACGAAGGCCAGCAAAACGCCTGAAACGGGCGGCAAGACCAGGGTCATAACCCGTAGCATCAGGCGAGTAAATGAAAGATCGTTCCCAAGAAGAATCAGCTAGCAAGTCCAAATTCCTACTCGCATCCACACCGTCAACATCAAGAACTAAAGCATCACCAGTCGGACGGTAGTAAAGGCATCTAAGGTCCAATTGATCGTCAGAAACAAATCTGAAATATGAATATGACACTGGGTTAAATCTGACATCAGATATACGATCAACCCAACACCCCTCAGGTTCATCCCAATGAATAGGATACCTAGAACAATCCGGAGCAGGCAAAGGAATAGCAGGGTCACCACAAGGAACCGCAGTACAAGAGGGAGAGGTAGGTCGAACATCAGAAGGAGGCGGAACTAGATCAGGCAAAGAAGCCTCAGGAGTGGGAGCGACATGTAGGACAGCGGAAGGAGCCTTAGGGATCCACCTCAGGAGAGTTGGGCGAGGCAGAGGAACCTTCGGAGGAGCAGGAGAGGATTTGGGGTGCAGGCAGGTAGCTGACAGGTGGCCAAAGGAGTGACATGTGGTGCAAATATCTGGAACCCAACCATAGCGAACACGGACCTCGGCAACATTCCCAACAGCTAGTTGAACAGGAATAGTATCAGGAAACGGCTTGAATGGGGAAATCTCAATTAATGCCTTAGCATACATCAATTTTTCACGGGCAGCTGTGTTGGCGTCAAAACACTTCAATTTACCGACATTGCAAGCTAACCAATTCAACCCAATCAACGGCTGAAGTGCAGAGGGGATTTGGGAAAAAAACACCCAAACGGGGATAGAAAGCACCTGCTCACGAGCACTAGGCACAGTGGGAGACCAAGGAGTAATTATAAAGGGCCTGCCAGCAAAGAAAGTGGGTTCAGAACCAAGAACCATCCGACGATCCTCAGAAGGCGAAAACTTGAGGTAGTATAAGGTGTCAATCAGTTTAATATGCAAATGTCCACGCAGCTTCCAAGTCCTACGTAAAACCGACAAAGAAACACGAAGACGGAGACTTGGATCAAGGAAGAAACCAACCAAGTAATCAGACCAGAAGTCCACTCCAGCTTGCATAACCACAGGAGGTGGGATCATCACTCCATTCTTTTCAACAATGTCAAAATCAACAGGTATATAATCACCTGCATTCCGAGGCAAAGAGCTGAAAAGAGACGTCCATGGTTTGTGGCAAGTCGGAGATGGAGCAGTAGGACCATGATGGACATCAGCAGAGGGCAGAGATGGAGTAGCAACAGACTTTGTAGTAGAAATGCTATTAGCACTGACTGTATGACCAATGGTCTCAGAGACATTATCACAAACAGTTGGAGGGCGCTGTCCAAAATCAGTTACATGAGTGAGACCCACGGCTCTATCTGAAATACTGCTCAAAGCCCTAACACAGTTAACTACGTTCATTTCATGCAACCCTATTTCACCTTTTAAATCAACCTGGGTACAGATCATCGCACTAGAAGTTGGGGGAAACATACCAGACACGGGGGAAAGCAAGTCAGAACCAGCGGAGCTACTAGAAACTACTGTAGCAATAGTCGCGGCATGCAAATCTGGCCGAGCGATGGGAGCAATGAGGGAACGGTAGCTATCTAGTAGAGGAGGAAAATCGGCAAGAGAAAGCAACTCACGGTTAGAGGTAGAAGAAGTCATATTCTTGAACGGCTTACCTGAGCGAGTAGAGGAGGGGGAGAGGGGGAAAAGTGGAGGGACGGAGGACATGAAGAGAGTCAAGGTGCTAGCTAGAAGGGGGAAAAGAAAATCGCGTGGAAGAAAAGCGCGATTTGCCAGGTAGCCATTAACGCAATTTTCAGTTTTACGAATTCATGAAAAACTTTTCTTTTGAAAAAAACTTTAGGGTGAAATTTGAAGTGATTTTGACTTTAAATTTTATTTTAAAAAATATAATTAAATAATGGAAATTAAATTTAAAGTTTTGAAATGATATTTGAGGTGAAATGTTAAGTTTTTATTTAAATTTAATAAGTAAATAAACAGTGAAATTTTGACTTAGCAAATGAATTGAATTTTTAATTGATGATTTGATTTTGAATTTTATTGTGATAAATCATATGTTAAAAGTATTTAAATGTGAAATTTTGAAGTCTAGAAATATGATTTATAAATTTAAATTTTGAAGTCTAGTGTTATGACGTCACTTTAAAATGCTGTTGTTTTGAACTAAACTATTTTGGAAACTATAAGCTATGATAGTACTTTATAAATGCTGTCATTGCTATAAATTGTCAATGTTTGAAATGTTATAGATATTAACACTGTTTGAGTTGTATTTGAATATGTCAAATGATTTAACTTTTGAAAAGTGATTATTTGTGAAATATAAGGAGTTTTGAATATAATTCAATGTTTAAAATTTTAATTTTTAAGGAATTTGAATTGAATTTGAATTTAAATAAGGTTTACTTGGTTATGTGTTAAATGGAATGAAATGTAAAGAGATAAATGAATTTTGAATGGAATTTTGAAAAATGTTTTGTAATGATATTTGGAATAATAATGAACGAATTATTTGACTTAAAAATGATATTTAAATTTAAATATTTGAATTTGAATTCAAATAATGATTTGATAATGAGGTTTTGAAAGGATATGATATTTTGATGATTGAAATGGCTTGGAAATGACATAATCTTTATTTAGATAAGAATGTGAATTTGTAATGATATTTGATTTTGATCTATTCAATAATGAATATTTGAAGTTTATATTTGTATGAAATGATATTTCGTTTACTTGTAATTTGAGTTTATTTAAAAGATATTGGATTTATGAAATGAACATTTCAAAACTAAGTAATAATGAAATTAAATTTGAGATATATGAGATTTTCAAAATTAGTTTTGAAAAATGATATATTTAAAGCTTTGAAATATAAAAAAAATTGAATAGTTTATTTTGTGGATTAAATCTGTTTTGAAATTGATAAGATTTGGAATGTTTTGTTGGGAAACTAAGTTGAATTGAAACTGATGGTTTGAATTGAGTTAAATTGGAAATTTGTCTTCGAAATGTTATGATTTTTAAAGTGTAATGATTTCAAGTATTTTGGTTTTGAAAGAGTTATAACTATAAAAGTATTATGACTTTTGAAAAGTGAATATATGTTTGAAATGGAATGATATGTATTGATTTGAATATAGTTTTGAAATAAAAATGGTTTGGTTTCGAAGTATTAACTATTTTGAAAGGAATATAGTTTTGAAATAAAATGATTTGATTTTTGAAGTATAAACTATCTTGAAATGACCACGGCGTGATAATAACGTTTGGTTGTTAAAGAGACCGGGATCGGAAGTTGTCATACACTCCGCCAACTCCGAAAACCACTTTAACAACCGTGTACGCGATAGAGATTCTAGAATGAAGTAGGATGGTGGCGACGATTCTATTGAGGTATGAACGTGGACCCGACTCCCGTGAGTTGGCTTAAGATGGCTAAAACAGGAGCGATCGACGGGCCAAGTGAGGTCATTCCCTCCAATCGGATGCACTTCCTCGATACTATACTCTTACTTGTGATTGATGAGATGGTCATCCTCTTATTTTGATTTGGGAGTGTGTTCCGAGGTGGGCGGTAGTGGTGCTATGTGTTACTACCAGCCCGGAAGCGTAATTGGTATATCCACCCTGGCATTGCCTAGTTGTGCCATGTCACCTACCACATCGAGCCTTACTACAAGTTTGTTTTTCTCCTGTAGCCCAAGGAGTATTTAGGGTAGTCTCCTGATCTGAAGATATGCTGATACTGGATGGACTACTGGGACTATTACGTGTTGGGGGCTATATAGGTAACCCTTCAATGCTATTTTAAAGTAAGTTTATTTTACAGTAGACATTATTATAATAGCGCAATATAACTACATAGTAAATAGTTTAACGAATCCTTAAAGGATGGGTGGTCCTAAGCATTCTTTAAGTTACTGATGCATTTTTGTTACTGTTCACTAGAGTTGATTACAGTTCATAAGTATTTATGTCCCGACTCGAGTGTTTTGTGTCTTTCTTTATGCTCGAGTCAGACTGAGTGATTCAGCATTCAAGACTCACCTTTGGAGTTGGAGTTTTGCTTGAAGATCCAGCCATCTATTTTTTTTTTCAGTACCCAGTGATTCCAGTGATGTATTCTGATTTGTACCTGATGTATCTTGTTACTTTTCTGTTGTATCTTGTTTAACTCTGATGTATCTTATATTTATATAGTAGCTTCATGAACTACTATCTCTTTTACTTTCACTACATTATTATTTACTCTGTGTCTATGATTTGTGATTATTTATTTATTGTATATTCCGAGATTTGCCAAATTTATTTACAATGCGGTATTTTGAGCAATTCAAGTCCGACATGTGCGGATGCGAATGGTTGAAAATACCAGGTTGTTACATTTGGTATCAGAGCTTTGGTAGCTCTAGGAAAACTCAGCATGTATGGTAAATGTATTTACAGAATCACTTTCACCCAAGTTTGAATCTCTTTCTTTTTGACTCGATTCCTTTGAATTTTGGAACGTTCCCTGCGGTCCCAAATCCATTCGTGTCCCATACTATTCGTCTTCTTTTGATTCTGGAGTATCGCATAACTCCACTTTGAATGATCTTTATAATGAGTCGGCGGTCCCGCCAATCTTAAATTTATTTTTAAAGGGGTGAAACTCCTTTACAATAGCATCGATTCACCAAAGATTTTACGTCCTCGGTTTAGACTCTTATTATCCCAAATCCTATCTCTTGAGATCGAATATAAATTTATCCCAAAAATCCACATCGATGTTATTCTTAAGTCATGGTTGACCGATTAGGGTTGCCCGTGATTTATATAAGCTTATCCATCTTCCTATTATGTTCTTTAATCATCTCATCTTTGTTTCCAATCTATCTTCAAATCATTCTTGAAGTGTATTTGTAAACTAATATTTAAAATGTTTTATATATTGCGTTGTTTGAGTTGTTGATGTTGATTTGGATTTTTGATCGATTCGCCTGATCAACGCTATCGATAAGATTTCTAAAACACTTGAACAGAGAAAACTAACACAATATGTTTCTTTTTTCAAATTTAGTAATGAAATAAATTTTGTAACTATGTTATAAAAAAATTCTAGATTTTATTGAATTGGTCGTTAAGAAATAATATTTGATTTTATATATCATTATCTCTTGTTTCATATATAAATAATTGAACTATAAACATGGTTATAAATTTATTTGGAAATTTAAAATGAATTTAAAACAAGAATTTGATAATTTAATTTCCGATGGATTTCAAACCTTGTATTTAAAGTTTTAAAGGATATACTATTTAAAGTATTTTCGAATAGAAATTTGTTTCCAAAGAATTTTAAAGTTTAAAATTAGTGCTCTTCTCTTTGCCACTGGAAAATAACTTCGATGACGACTACAACATCATCGACATTCATTTTCGAGTTTCAAAGTGAAGAGACCATTTTGTAGTCTTCCTACAGTTTTGTTTTGGGGAATTTAATTGATTTGAATTTCTAAAATAAGACTGGATTTACAACATATGCTGATATATGATTTAAATTTGAATGGATATATATATAGTATATGTGCATTTATTTATCTCTAAATAGTGTGGAATTGATCGGAAATTTAATTCCTAAATTTTATCTTGAAAGATAATTTTTAAGTAAAATTTCAAGATTTGGATAAATATTCAAGCTTGAAATGATTAAATTAGAAAGTTTTATTTGTATATTACATAATAACATTCTAATATAACTTACCTTAATTTTAGAAGTTGAATATGTAATTGGATAATATACAATATAAAACGGATTTTACAAATAAAATTTGAGTGATTATAATAAACGTTATACACTTAAATTTTAGCTATATAAAGATTAACAGAGGTAAACAAAGAAAAAGGGTAATGGGATAATTTACAATGTAAAACGATGTTCAAGGAACTAGGAAAAAATGAAAATAGTTATAAAAAGTAAATATATTTAATATAGGTGATAAAATATATTGAGAGAAATAAATTTAATTTTAATTAGGAATAAAAAAGAATTAATTTATTGAGTACATTTTGAGTACGTTTTGAGTATAATAAATGATTTTTTTCAAATCTATGATTTTAGAAATTGTATATTTAAGATAATGTGATGACAAAATAATGAAATTAGAGATAGTTAAGATTTATTTAACTTATGTAAAAATTAATTTCCAATTTAAGTTGAAATTTTCATGGTTTCAAATCTATTATCTTATTTTGTTTTTCAAACTATCTTTTGGTTGTCCTTATTTCCTTTATCTTGCTACAGAATGGGAAGGCTCTTGCTTATACCAGTCTGTTTAGAAATCTTTCTATTATCTTTAATAATCTTTGTTACTCATCTGAATCTAAGTGTTACTTGCCATCCCAGACCGTCGGTCAAGCGGAAAGGGTGAATCAGATTCTTGAAGATCTTCTTCATGCTTGTGTTCTTGAATCTGGAGGATCTTGGTAAGATCATCTCCACTTTGATAAACTTGCCCATAACAACAGTTATCAGGTATAATTTCAATCTTCTTATCATCTTGTCCTAATCCTGTTTAATTCTATCTTTTTTTGTTCTTCTCGTACCTCATTTCTTTTCGAGGATGAAAAGTTTTGAGTGGGGGAGAGTGCAAAAACACTGTATTTTTGTGATTATTTTAATTGTTTATTTTGATTATTTTAATTTAAATTCTTAATTTAAAAACTTAATTTTATTCATTAAAATGAATAAATTTTGTTATTTTAAATATAAACTTTGATTATGTGAATTATAATTTCAAACATGTATAAATAGAATATTTTCCAAAAATGTGAATTTTGGTCAATATAGTCAAACTTTGGCTTTTAAATTTAAAGTTTAAATATTTGAATTTTTAATTTTATCTTTTATTATGAAAATAAATAAAATTTCAAGAATACGGCTTTTCGTTTCGTTGAAATCCGATTTATATTGTGAAAGTTATGCTTTTTACAATATTGTGTGTAAATTGTTTTATTTAACAAAATTGTTTATTTTAATTTATATAAATAATATTTTTGTTTGTCATATATTGTTCTAATTATGTGTATATGTGTTATATGACATGTTATGCATATACTTTATTTTTAAAATATTTTAAAAGTATAGTTGTAATTTTCAAAAGTTTACTGTATATTGTTTTCAATTTTTAATTTCTAGTTTCAATTAAATAAAGTAATTTCTTAATTTATTTTTTTACTTTTCAAGATATTGTTTTATATTATTTTTCATTTTATTTGTTTCGCTTTTTTCTTTTATTTTCTGAATTGTATTTAGTTTATTTTAAAGAAAAAGAAATAGAAATATAAAGAGACTAATTCTTTTCATTTGCTCGTGACCTTTCCTTTCCTTTGCCTTTTCATTGTTTGGCAGTTCATTCTTTTACTTTGGCCGTGCATTTCCTTTTTTATTTCACATGAACTTCCTTCTCATCTCATTCAATTCGCGGCTATTTCCATTTGAGAACAAAAAAAATGAGTAATGGCTTCCTCTTTCTCTTGTTTCTTCATTTTTTTTGCTTTGATTTATGCCTAGCCTTCTCTAATCTTTCTTGGCCATAACCACCATCACCTCCACCAACCACCACCATCATCTCCTCCTCATCATCCACAGCCTACAACCATCCATGTGACGCCCCACCTTTATACCCACGCTAGCCAAGAACACTACGGTGTAGTGCTGTCAACTAGCACGGAGAATAAGTCTGTTGAGGAGCGACCATCCATGTGATTGCTTATCACACGGTGGCTATAAATAATCTTCGGAAACAAACATAGAAATAAGCATAACACAAATCAGTCATAGACATCCATATCACAAAGGCGGAAGAAGATATGAATATATAACTAACACATGAAAGTGTACATCAGAGTAGTGGTCAAAAAGATCCACACTAATACAAAAGAATAGCAACACATGCTATACAAAAGAATACAACTATGAGTCTATACCTCAAGTGTATAGAACAAAAATTGCTAATCTAAATAGTTAGCCAAAAGTCAGAGTAGCAAATCCCGGGAAGAAGTCAAGCAGAAGCACCTGTAACATCTCGGTCTGACCCGAGTATTATTTAAGAAAATAATAAACGGATCAGTCTCGCTATAAATATCAGATGACATGGTATAAAATAAAAGATATGGCATAAACGTAAAATATCCATACTGACATACAACTATAAGTATGCAAATGATGATCAACAGAAGATTGATCAATAAGAGATAAATCGATATCACAAGAATCTTCTCAAAGATCCAAAGAGGGCATCGTACCCTAAACTTGTACCCATAACAAGTCAATGATATAAATTCTATTAATCAACACAAGAAATCCAGAAATCACAGAAAAAGGGAAAGAGGCCTATCACATGATGGTCCGAAGACCATGGGGAGCTACCCTATATGGGTGAGTCGGAATCACCCAGATGAGGTCTAGGCTAACCAAAAAGCAAAAAGGTATGTGTGAGTGGAATCACACAAATGGTGTCTAGCCTAACCTCGCAACAAAAAGGTATGTGTGAGTGGAATCACACAAATGGTGTCTAGACTAACCTTGTGGACAAAGAGATATATGTGAGTCGGAATCACACCCATGAGGTCTAGTCTAACCTTGCAAATAAAGAGACATCGCACAATTGCTAGTCTATATCTTAAAATGATCGTCATGATCAACAGAAGTGTCAATTACACTAAGCTAGTAAATATAAAAGTTTATCTTCGTGTCCCATAACCACTTTCTTAACTTAAATATTTACAAACAAACTGTAAATCTTCACTAGAAAGTTGTCACAAGATGTTCAATCGAACAAGTCCAAGAATTAACCGACGAAATGAACGCAAGCGTTTCATACCACTTGTTTTACTAAGTCGGTTAATTAGATTTCTCATCCGAGTGAGGTAAAGGTTTGTATATACTAGTAGATTGGAAAACGGTTTAAGAAAAGAGCTTTGTTATTGAAAATAGAGTTGAAATCATTTTGTTGAAAGAGTTTTGATATTTACTACTAGTATAGAAAACCTTTATATTTTAAAGTGACAAATCATAGAAGTGATTGTAGAAACAATCAATCATAAAAATTCACATTCGAAGACGTGAATAAAATCCAAAGAAACCGATAAAGAATCCATCGAAATAGATATTCAAATATCCATAAAATCGACCGAGAAGCCAAAGATAGTTTGTCTCGAAGAATGGTCAACTCAGCGTCTCTACAAAGCAAGTTCTGTTGATTGTTTTTCATATAAGATCCCCTACGGAGGGGGGGGTCCAGGGGGTGGCAACCCCCCAAGGTGGGGGTGCGGGGGCAACGCCCCTGCTACGGGGTTCGACCTGCCCGGTCAGGTCGTGGGGGTCCAGGGGGCAATGCCCCCGGCGGGGTGTGAGGCAGCGCCCCGTCCAAAACGGTACGACCTAGTAAAGACCTAAGGGAGGATAGGATCGAGCGATCTAAAGGGGCAACGACCTAAGGTCTTAAACAAGGTCGAGTGACCTAACATTCGAACGACCCAAGGAATTAAGGGGCCGAGCGACCTACGAGTTTAAGGGGTCGAGCGACCTAGAGGTGTTCGCGACCTTGTGGTCGAGCGACTTAAGGGGGTACGCGACCTAAGGGAAACTCGCGACCTAACATGGCCGAGCTAAGGTAAGGTGCGACTCAACCAGGTAAGCGACCTAAGGAAGACGAACGACTTAAGGAACTCGCGGGTTAGAAGAGGCGAGCGACTTAAGGGACTCGCGACCTAACAAGGTAATAAGGTCGAGCGACCTAAGTGTATTGGGTCACGCGACCTAACAGGGTTTGCGACCTAACGACCTAAGCTAGGTCGAGCTAAGGGGTTAGCATAAAACAGGTCGAGTTAAATAGGCCGAGCGACCTACGACCTAAGGTCCGTACGACCTACGACCTACGACCTAAGGTCCGTAGTTAAAAATGGCCAGAACGACCTAGGACCTAAGGTCCATACGACCTAACTCCGAAGACGTTAGAAATGGCCAGAATGACCTACGACCTAAGGTCCATACGACCTAACTCTCAAGACATTAGAAATGGCCAGAACGACCTACGACCTAAGGTCCATACGACCTAACTCCGAAGACGTTAATTCAAGGCAGTGCGACCTAGCGCGATAACACGCGAGTGACCTAAGGGTTAGGTCGCGAGCGACCTAACTCCGAACACAGAAAAATGGCCAGAACGACCTAAGTGTAGAAAATTCACCAAAACGCTAAAAATTGGAGTTTTTCGCCAATCCAATCCAAACCAAATGCTAATACGCATGCAAAAATGATAGGGAATCATTCCTAACAGTCCAATATAGTTATAGGCTAGAATTGTGAGATAAAAATCTCACCTTTGCACCAAAAGTCAATGAAAATGAAGATTGAAGCAAAGCATGAATCAATCCACTTCAATCTCAACACAATAAGCTTGAATCCAATGCTTTTCCTTGAATTTGGAGTTGAATGATGGAGTTGGAGTTGAAACCTAGGCTTGGAGTTTCTAATTTCCCTTTCCACTCACCATTAATGTTAAAGTTTGTGTTTGGTTGGAATTTATGAAGAGTGAGGAGAAGGAGAGAAGTGGGTTTAAGTTATAATGGCTAATCTAACCCAAAGTCCAAAGCGGGAAAAGTAAGTGAAATTCCACTAACTCCAAACCTATCAATGTTTATACTTAAAAAGTTGTAAACGTCATTTCGAACTCAATGGAAGTGGTCTCGAGTCCTAATTTGACCGTTTGCAAAAAGTAGCTTTTCGGACCAATATCCGATTAACGACAAAATATTTAAATAAAATATTTAAATATAAAATCGATAAATATGCGGGTTGTTACAATCCATCTCCTGCCCATAAAAGGCTGTGACCACCAAGAGAAGAAAACACCATAAATTTGCATAAAACTCTTCCAAAAATGCATAGCTGAGCCATACTTACACCATCACCTTCCATATCCACTTCGGCCACCACCCCTAGCTCCACCACCAGCACATGCCATGACGTCTGACCATCACACCACCTCCGTCCAGATCTGAAGCATGCATGGCCGAACTCTATGATGACCAAGCCGAGAAAAAAATGTGACCAAACCCTACCTATTTTTGCCTTGACACTTAGTATGTTTCATGTTGTAACTCCTCCATCTTCATCCACTTGTTGCCATGCAATATTGACCCAAACCTGAGCCATGTTGACACCTAGGCTGAGCCTAGCATGATGTGATCAAGCCCATTTGATCATGTGACAAGCCATGTTGTCATGGTCAAGCAAAGTTGGATGAAAAGCTAGGTGATGTTCTTTGTTAATTCAAAATTCCAATTGTTTCAACGTATTTTATATTGAATTCATATGTTTATATTATCTTGTTTATTTTTGCATACAAGATCATCATCTAGGCTCCCATTCATTCAAATCAAAAGTCGTGTTGTATCGTGCTTGTCGTGCCTTTGGAATCATTTTGTGTGACGTAAGGGTCTCTAGCTTCGTAAAGGTGAGTCTTTCTCATTCTGACATTTTTACTTATGAAATAGTAAATTTATGACAAGTGTTTAGTAATTAAAATATTAATGCAAGTAAATGATAATTATATGATACGCTATGCCATGTTATTACCATGTTTACTTTGTTAATTATCACCTGACGTCTGATATATGACATTATATTATGACATAGACATTGTTTATATTGTTTATGCATATATTCACAATGCAAGATTCCCTGTTAGAATAGAATCACTATGGATTGAAATGATATATACTCGAACGGACTTTAGAATAGAGAAAAATTATTATGGGCTGAAATGATAGGCCTGAGCGATTTTCATTTATTTTTATTTACTTGGGATTGCGGGTTTGAAATGATAGAACCCGGATTTTCTTTGTAAACTACGGATTGAAATGATATATATATCCATATCACTTGACCTATGTTAGAAAATTACATACAGACCCCGGGGTATATTTTTAAATGATTTTTATATACATATGTATTTTTAAAATATGAAATTTGATTTAAAAATACATATTTTATGGTCTTGAGAAAGCTAAATATTAAGTTTTGAATTTGTGAATTTAAGTATGTAAATTTGAAGTGATTATGATTTTGACTTTAAAATTTATTTTTAAAAATGTAAGTAAATAATGGAAATTAAATTTAAAGTTTTGAAATGATATTTGTGGTAAAATGTTAAGTTTTTGTTTAAATTTAATAAGTAAATAAATAGTGAAATTTTGACTTAACAAATGAATTGAATTTTTAATTAGAGATTTGATTTTAAATTTTATTGTGATAAATCATATGTTAAAAGTATTTAAATGTGAAATTTTGAAGTCTAGAAATATGATTTATAAATTTAAATAGAAAATTTTGCAGTTTTATTGTTTTTGAAAGGTCAAAATAAAGTCTGGATTTTTTTTTAAATAGCATTTCCAAAATGCTGTAGTCTTGTGACAGCACTTTAAAATGTTGTTGTATGAACTAAACTATTTTGGAAACTATAAGCTACGATAGCACTTTATAAATGTTGTCATTGCTATAATTTGTCAATGTTTGAAACGTTATGGATTTTAACACTGTTTGAGTTGTATTTTAAAGTGTTAAATGATTTAACTTTTGAAAATTGATTATTTGTGAAATAGAAGGAGTTTTGAATATAATTCAATATTTATAATTTGAATTTTTAAGGAATTTAAATTTAATTTGAATTTGAATAAGGTTTACTTGGTTATGTGTTAAATGGAATGAAATGTAATGAGATAAATGAATTTTGAATGGAATTTTGACATGTGTTTTGTAATGATATTTGGAATAATAAATGAATGGCTTATTTGACTTTAAAATGATATTTAAATTTAAATATTTGAATTTGAATTTGAATTCAAATATGATTTGATATTGAGGTTTTGAAAGGATATGATATTTTAATGATTGAAATGGTTTGGAAATGACATAATCTTTATTTTGATAAGAATGTGAATTTGGAATGGTATTTGATTTTGATCTATTCGATAATGAATATTTTAAGTTTATATTTGTGTGAAAGGATATTCGATTTACTTGTAATTTGAGATTATTTAAAAGATATTGGATTTATGAAATGAACATTTCAAAACTAAGTAATAATTAAATTAAATTAGAGATATATTAGATTTTCAAATTTAGTTTTGAAATATGATATATTTAAGCTCTGAAATATAAAAGAAAATTGAATAGTTCATTTTGTGGATTAAATCTGTTTTGAAATTGATAAGATTTGGAATGTTTTATTGGGAAACTAAGTTGAATTGAAACTGATGGTTTGAATTGAATTAAATTGGAAATTTGTCTTCAAAATGTTATGATTTTTAAAGTGTAATGATTCCAAGTATTTCGGTTTTGAAAGAGTCATAACTTTGAAAGTATTATGATCTTTGAAAGGTGAATATATGTTTGAAATGGAATGATATCGTATTGATTTGAATATAGTTTTGAAATAAAAATGGTTTGGTTTCGAAGTATTAACTATTTTGAAAGGAATATAGTTTTGAACTAAAATGATTTGATTTTGAAGTATAAACTATTTTGAAATGACGACGGCGTTATAATAACGTTTGGTTGTTACAGAGACCAGGATTGGAAGTTGTCATACTCTCTGCCAACTCCGAAAACCACTTTAACAACCGTGTACGCAGTGGAGATTCTAGAATGAAGTATGATGGTGGCGACGATCCTATTGAGGTATGAACGCGGACCCGACTCCCCTGAGTTGGCTTAAGGTGGCTAAAACAGGAGCGATCGACGGGCCAAGTGAGGTCATTCCTCCGATCGGACGCACTTCTTCGATACTGTACTCTTACTTGTGATTGATTAGATGGCCATCCTCCGATTTTGATTTAGGAGTGTGTTCCAAGGTGGGCGGTAGTGGCTGCTATGCATTACCACCAGCCCAGAAGTGTAATTAGTATATCTACCCTGGCATTGCCTAGTTGTGTCGTGTCACCTACCATATCGAGCCTTACTACGAGTTTTTTTTTCCTGTAGCCCATGGAGTATTTAGGGTATTCTCTTGATCTTGAGATATGTTGATACTGGATGGACTACTGGGACTATTACGTGTTGGGGGCTATATGGAACTCTTTAACACTATTTTAAAGTAAGTTTATTTTAGAGTAGACATTATTATAATAGCGCAATATTACTACATAGTAAATAGTTTAACGGATCCTTAAAGAATGGGCAGTCCCAAGAATCCTTTAAGTTACTGATGCATTTTTGTTACTGTTCGCTTGAGTTGATTTACAGTTCATGAGTATTTATGTCCTGACTCGAGTGTTTTGTGTTTTGTTTTGCGCTCGATTCAGACTGAATGATTCAATATTCAAGACTCACCTTCGGAGTTGGAGCTTTGCTTGAAGATCCAGCCATCTGTTTTGTTTTCAGTATCCAGTGATTCAGTGACATATTCTGATTTGTACCTGATGTATCTTATTACTCTTCTGTTGCATCTTGTTTAACTCTGAGTATCTTATATTTTTATAGTAGCTTCATGAACTAGTATCTCTTTTACTACCGTTGCATTATTATTTACTGTATATTGTGAGATTTTCCAAATTTATTACAACGCCGTATTTTGAGAAATTCAAGTCCGACATGTGCGGATGCGAATGGTTGAAAATACCGGGTTGTTACGTTATCATTTCAACCCATTATGATTTTTCCCTAATATATAGATCATTCGGGTATGTATCATTTCAACCCATAGGTAACTTACAGTTATAACAACATAAAATGCTACGTCCAGTCATCCAATATTAAATCTTGAACATTCATCACAATCATCATCCAAATCTATCAAAAAATATCAATAGATAAATGATAATCAATAACAGGTATTAAATTGACCATTTACATTCACTACTAAATTTAACGATAATTAAATGAAATAAAAGTCAATTTTAACTAGAATAATAATTTAAACATACCAAATATCAATCAGTTGATTTCTAATCACATCATAACTTTTATTTAACCGACATAAGATAGTTCGGCAAATGTGAGTGGGTCAAAACACTTACCTTTTAATTTCAAATTGATTTGAAATTCAGAATAGGGCCTAAATTTGAACGGTCTCAGAATTTGTGCAAACTAGCATCAAAATGTTTGAAATTTCAATACGATCCTTGCGAAGAAAACCCACGTAAATCGGACCTCGTGTGCAAAAGTTATTCAGGCTGGAACGTTTGAAATTAAATTAAAAAAGAAGAAGAGTAAAAAAAAGGCATAGACGTACTCAACTGCCACGTCACCCTTCATTCCAGCATGTATATACCTTTCTCTCTCAACCCTTGTTCGAACCGCCTTGAGACACGCATCGCCTCAACCCTAACCACGATCTCCCTCGCGTCTGGCCATGCGTGCGCAACCCCAGGCAGAGCTCCGACCCAATCCACCACCTCCTCGATCGAATCCCGAAGGAGCAGCCGCCATGAAAATATCCAAAACCTAATCAATTGTTGCCAAGAATCTAGCCATCGAATGACCAAACAACCGATACAGATGAACTTTGCTCCTCCCTCTCTATGCTACCATACCATCGATCCGTCGATCCATCGAAGTTGATCGATGAGTGATGAATGGCCAAAAATAATTCCTCAAATTCCAAAAACATAGAAACCCAAATCGAAAAATTATCCATAAATTTCACTTGTGCTCGTCGAGAGCTTTGAAACATTATATGATAAGATATAGTTTGCGGAGTTTGAATTTTGAAATTGATTTTTAGTTCGCAATTGGATTTGGAATTAGGTTTTCCTGCCATTGGGAAGGAAGATGGAGCAAATAGACAGAAATGTACGTACTGAAAATAAGGAATAAGAACAGCTAAGGTTTATAACAAGCTATTTATAGGTATAGCTGAAATAGAAAGAATGGACCAAATCGATTTGGATTGGAATGATAAATGACACAAAAAGCCCACTCTGCCACCGGAACGAAAATGGGTCATCCCATTATCAAAATAGATGTTTTCGATACTTTCAAACCCAATGGAACAGGTTTCAATTCCAAATTCCATCGTATGAAGAAGTTAGCTTAAAAATCGGTCTATTTCAAATTAATTAATAAAATTGATTTCTATGCTTTTCGAGTCAATACGATCAAACGACAAGTCCGATCACTACGAAACTTGAAACCTTACAATATTTTGTCATTACAGATCCGATGAAACTGGTTTCGTTAAAATCCGAGACAGTGGCCAAAATGGCTATTTTCATATTAATTAAATAAATTAATACTAAATTAATCAAATCACTTTCTAATTAAAAAAATTATAAACTAACAAATTTCACTCTTGTTAATTACTTGGACATTTATAACAACTTAAAGCAATTTACGTATGAAATTCAATGTTTTCTATTTCACTAATTACAGTGTTCAATTTCAACTGTAATAAAATCCAATTATTTCTAATTAATTCCAATAAATTGATTTAATTTGATTTCAAATCTTTTTATTAAATCAATTGTTATATTATGAATAAAATTTTCATTAGGTTACATCTTATTGAATTAATATTCTACAGTTATCAATTTAATCTACATTAACTATATTAATTAAGTGAATTAATTGCAATTGATTCCCAATCTATTATCATTGAATTAAATAGTGAATTTATAATTACTATAGCTATAACTTACCAATTCAAAAACATTTCTACACCTAATGTTAGCAAACAAACTAATAAATTCCTGTACGGATTAATTATTCTATTTTAATCAATTCGAACTAATTACATACAGTTTCGCCGTCTAATATAACATTTGGTTTATTTACGCATTTACAGTTTGTACCCAATTTTAACTTTACAATCAATCCAAAAAAATTATTTATCTTGGTTTCATTCTTTTCTTTTATTAAATCAATTATTACCTTATGAATAAAATTAATATTTCTATTCATTTTATTTCGTTCACAATTTACAGCTATTGTTGTAACGACCCGTAAATTTTGATAGTTTTAATAATATATTTAACTGCAATTTTTGTGAAATTTTAAATTATTTGAATTTGGAAATAAAACTTTTATATTTGGAATACGTTTATATAAAAATAGCAAATGGGAAATTTTCATCAAAAAATATATCGAAGTTTATTTTATTGTGTAATTTATTTCAATTTAATCAGTTAATATTTGATGATAATAAAATGTTTTCCAAAGCTGAATATTTTTATACAATAAATTTGTAAATCATCTTCTGAGTGTGAATTCATATTTCGTTTCTTCAAATTTGAACTGCTATTGCTTCGTTTGTCTTATTTAAGGCAAAAATGCAGCATTTACGGTACCGATTTTGGCTTTTGATCATATGATCGTGCTACGGATATCTGTGTACTGTTTTGATCATCTTATCATGATGATCTCTGCTGTATATTCAATTCTGTGTTTTGAAGTCTGATATGCAGCGAAACCCGCAAAACGGTTAGCCATCTCTGTACCCGTTTGAAAAATTTTGAGCCTTTTGAATGTCTTGCGTCCCTTCATTGTCTACCTTATCAAATAGTCGTTGCTTTTAATTATTCCATAATTTGCGTGCCTGACATTCACTATTCCCTGTACAATTGCTATCACATTCATTTCGGTTGTTCATTTTCTTTCCTCTCTATTTTTGTTTGTTGTTGTTTCATTTTTGTTTTTCGTTAATCTTTCTATTTGTTTTGAAAAAAAAGATCACCGCTTGATCGTTTCCCTTGCCCACGTTATTTGAACCACCCTCACCATTATTCTCCTCCACTGTAAACTTTCTTCCCCGTGTTTTCTTCCCAAAACCGAACACAACATCCCACACACGCAACTCCTCCCCTTGCCCACGACTTCCACCTCCTGCCACCTCGTCATGAGCGCAGCCGAGCATTGTCGAACCCACCATCTTCTCGCCTACAGGCCACAAAAGCTCCGCCATCCCACCCCGTGCTACGCCATTAGCCCTACACTCTCAGTCTCGCCACCCAAGCTAAGCCGCATCGATCACCCGACCTCTCCACTCTTTGGTTGTTCGCCTTAGCCTACCCGAAACCCCATCCACATGTTCCACCACCCGCCTCCACTGCTGTGACGAGAAACACCCACTGGTTCAAACTCCCGGCATCATCTTTTCCCAGATCTCAACTCGATAATCATCATCTCCTCTCCGCCTCAACCCATGGACGAATTTCTCTATATTAAGGTTATATATATATGATATAAGCTATATAGGTCTTTTGATTTTGCAGCTATATGTTGCGTGTAATATATTTTATGTTAGTGTATATGTATACATCTATACACACACACATGTATATTAGATTAAGTAAGTATGTATATTTTGTTAGTTATATAAGTATTATTGATCTAAAAATAATAATGTATGTTATGTTACATATATACGTTTACTTCAATATATATAAAGCTTGTATTGGCTGTTGGTTGCATATATAAGTTTATACTCATATTTTAACTAGAATTTTTTAGCAACAGCTAGTATACATGTTATGTTTTATATTCCCGTTACTTTTCTAAAAAGTTGGTCTGCATATGAAATATGTATCTATTTTGAATTAATGGCATTGAAATGGATTTTGTAGTGATCTTAAAACAATTGTAAGTACTAAGGTTACCTAGAAATTTAGGTCTTTAGTGTCTATTCTTTCATATATATATATATATATATATATATATATATATATATACATATATATATATATATATATGAAAGAATAGAGTTATATATAGGAGTATTGCATATATTATATTATTTTGATTTGTTCTGTTAAAAGGTATAAGCTTGTATACAAAGTGCAGTAGCCTACTGACATTTGATGATGTCAATATATATAGGTTGTAAATTTTAAAAGGGAATTTTGAAAAAATTATATTTTTACATGCTGATTTGTATATATATGTATGACACTGTGGTTTAAATGATGTATAAGTCTACATATAAGTCATGCTATTATTTTAATATATACTTATGACATTTTGAAAGAAATAAGATATAATATAATTATATATAGGTGTGTAATCTGTTGTATACACATTTAATTCTAAAATTTTAGATATAGATATATTAAGTGTATATTTAAGTAAGTTACACATTAGCTTATATATTAGTTATATATACGAGTATTGTCAATTTCAAAGTATTTATTTCCAAATATATTTATGTTTGATTTCATATATATGTTTTTATTTAAAACAATGATTTTGAAATACTTATATATTTTAAATTTAAAGTGTATTTGGATTTAGAATATGATTTATATATCTATAGTCATATATAGTTATACTTAAGTTCTCTAATACCAATTATCTTCAGCGATCCAGTTCTGATTTGAATATGTCTATTCCTATTTATCAGTTGACCGTCGAATTCGTGCCAATCTAGCTTTGTTTTGGAATTCATGCTTGGATTTGTAACTCATCTCATTCTCGTTCGTCTCTAATCTCGAAAGGTGAGGAATCACTCACGATTAACATTCTTATATCTATTAAATTTGATTTCAATTGAAATGATAATTGAAATATGCTGTTGTTAGTTATTTATATTGCGCTATATATATGCTATTATCCGTATCTGTTCACCTGTGACATCTGACACCATTATCTGTTATTTATATTGATGATATATGTTGTTGTTAACTGCTACACTATTATCATATCTCTTCTTACTCTACAAGTTCCATGTTTGTATAGAATTCCCTGTGGGTTGAAATGATACATACCCGAATGATATGTAGAATAGAAAAAAATCGTCATAGGTTGAAATGACAAACCCAAGCGATTTTCATCTTAATTGAATTTAGGATTGCGGGTTGAAATGATATATACCCGTATATATTCCATTTGTGGATTGAAATGGTAAATATCTGTATCACTTGACCATAGGATAGAAAATTATATACACACACCATTGGTATATATATATATATATTGAAACGATATCTAGGGTTTTGAAAGAAAATATATGGTTTATTTAAATATTGATTTCAAGATATTATATATAAATGTATTTTTATAAAGTTTTAAAATTTAGATTTTAAAAATTATGTTTTGAAAATTTTATAGTTATGAGTTAATTTTGAAATTTTAAATTTAAGTATTTATTTATAATTTTACTATTTTAAAATATATAAATAGATTTAAAGTATGTAAATAAATTTAATAATATGTTTAATTATTTATTTAAATTAAATTTTCGACATAGAGTTTATAATAATTTTTAATAAATTAAGGTTGGAACTAGAAATAGAACTTGGTTTGAAATTGTATTTATATAAGAATTATACTCAAATAAATTTGATTTGAAACTTATTTAATTTGAGATTTTAAAGATATGATTTTTTTTATCTTGATTTTGGTTAAAAGTGATCTAAATGAATATTTTCAAATTTACATAATCCAAACTAGGATATTTTGTTATTCAAATTTGTACTATGAAGTCTTGTTTAAATGATATTGGATTTATTAAGTGAACATTTCAAAACTAGATAATAATGAAGTTATATATATATATATATATGTATGTGTGTGTGTGAAATTTATCAATTTTAGTTTTGAAATGTAAATATTTAAAGCTTTGAAGTATATTGAAATTGAAATGGTTTATTTTGTAGTTCAAATCGGCATTTGAAATCGATATAAATTGAAATGGTTAATTGAGAAACTGAATTGAGTTAAAATTTATGAATTGAGATTGAATTAAATTTGATTTTTGGAATTCGAGTTGATTTGAATCGATTTGTGAAATTTAAGGAAATTATTTTAATATATAAAGTATTTTAAATTATATTTAAAACTATTTTAATATACAAATTATTTTAATATAAACTATTTTTCCTATAAATCATTTTAATATAAACTATTTTTATTATAAACTATTTTAATATACTAATTATTTAATTTTATACGAACTATTTTAACTTATAACTATTTTATTATATATACTATTTTATTATATATACTATTTTAATATCTAAACTGGTTAAGTGGAAAGAATTATGATTTCAAAGAGTTATGATTTTCGAAGTTATGTTTTCAAGTATTATGATTTCCAAAAGTTTTATAATTTCTATGCTTTATAATTTTGAAAGTGTCATAACTTTGAAATGCTATGATCTTCAAAATGTAATGGCTCGCAAATCCGTACCCCTTTGATTTGACAATATTCTTCATCAGTTCAACTCAAATAGAAGGAAATATGATTCGTTAGGGAAAAAGAAGAAGGAGGTAGAAGAAGAAGATAAAACAACAACACAGAATCTCACAATCGCAGCGGAGCAAAATATAATATATAACAACAAATTTCTATACAAAAGAATCTGTAACTGTATAATACTTAAAATCATCAGAGTACAACACAATCCATAGCACACAACTGGACAAATATAATAACTTGTCCTCATAAAAGCTGACTATACAGCATACCACACACAGCGGAATATACATCAAGCACGTGTGATACGTCTCGTCATCCAACTCGTCTCCTGAGCTCCAAAGCATCCTATCCTGTATCTGAAATACTTGGTCTGACCAAAGCATTATAATAAAATAACACCCGAGTCGGTCTGGAAAACCAACGTGAGAAAACACACTAAATTAGATTATTAAGTTTTAAAAAATCCATTGAAATCAAAGGTGTCTCGTAAGACCACGCCACCAATAAACATGCCAGGTTTTTACCTTACAATAACCAAAACAATTTTATCAATTTCGTCTGATATTATAATAGTGCCTACAGAAAGTAAAATAGAATCTAGCTGAAATGCTTGCATCCCACGTTCCAGCAATAGTTGGGCACAATCAAAACCGTACGAGCGCTTATTGGAGATTGGATTCCATATAGTTGCAGGGCTACTGGGGTATCGCCCATCATAGTACCTGGCTTAGATCAGAGTACCGAGGACCACTTCTGATCCCCTGCAACACAAGACCGGAGCTACCCCTTACTGGATAGTCCGAATAAGATCACCCCACGATTGGGATCAGCAACCGCCCACACAGCCGATATCAAAATGGACTCTAGACAGGGATGACCTTACCCTAATTGGCTGCTACCCAAGTAAACATTTAGCTAAAAACTAACTTTTTTATAATAAAACTGTTATATAAGGTATAAATATTTAATAGTTATCTTTTAAATCATAATACTAACTTAACCTTTAAAATAACTAACTACTATAAATAACTTAATTAGTATTTACTTTAAAAAATTTAAAACAATAATAAATTTCTCTAAAAATAATAATAAATTCCATACAATGGAAAAGGTTTCAAGGCCTAACTCGATCGTATGAAGAATATAGCTTTTTGAACCCGGTTATTAAATTAAATTTTCGATATGAATTTCAACGCGTTTTTATACCGTATGATCACACGATAACTCCAAACAGTACAGAATTTGAAACCCAATAATAGTACATTATTACGGATCCAATGGAACCGGTTTCGTCGAAATCCGAGACTGTGCCTCAGAAAGCTATTTTTAAATGCCAATTTAAACGATATATTTTTAAAACTGAACAAATCCCTTCTAATTTCAAATTTAAAAATTTTATTATCTTCAGTATTATTAATATAAATTTTACAAGCCTTCAAATTATTTTTAACGAGTTTAAAAACCAAGATTTCATATTTTACCCAAAATCCAATTATTTAATCCAATAATTAATCATCCAATAAATAGAGATATTTGAAATTTCAGTTAAAAATTACTTTAAATATTTAAAATCAATTAAATATTCCAATTTCAAATATCCAAAATTCTGGGTGTTGTAGGAAATGAATATATTTGAAGTGAAATGATATCGTATTGATATGGTTTTGAAATAGATATGATATTTTGGTTTTGAAGTATAAACTATTTTGAAATGACCGCGGTGTTATCATAACGTTTGGTTGTTAAAGAGATCGAGATCGGATAGTGTCATACTCTCTGCCAATACTGAAAACCACTTGAACAACCGTGTATGTGGTGGAGATTCCAGAATGAAGTGGGATGGTTTCGTGATGATTCTATATGGTATTTACGTAGCCCTGACTCCCATGAGTCAGCTTGATGCGGCTAAAATAGGAGCCATGCTTGGCCAAGTGAGTTCATTCCTCCTATTGGACACATTTTTTCGATACCATTCTATTGCTTTTGTGATTTGATTGGGTGCACCCTTTGATATAGGAGTGTGTCATGAGGTGGGCAGTAGTAGCTGTTATGCATTACCACCAATCTGGATCCGCAAACGGTATATCTACCCTGGCATTTCCTCGAGTGCTTTATCGCATGCTCTATCGCGCCTTCTATGAGTTTGTTTTGTGTTGTACCTATGGAGTGCTCCCTGATAGCCCACTTGCGAGTGGAGTTTACAGTATCTGTATAGACTACGGCATTACATAATATGTGTTAAGGGGGATATGGGTAATGCGTTAACGCTATTTTAATAGTTTACTTTACTATAGACATTATTATAATAGCGTATGTTACTACATGTTAGATAGTTCCACGGATCCTTAGAGGATGTTTATCCCAAACATCCTTTGAGTTACTTGTATTTCAGTTGATATTTCACTTGAGTTGGATTTATTAATATAAGAATGTTAATCCTAACTCGAGTGTTTTGTGTTTTGCTTTGTTCTCAGGTCAGACTGAGTGTCACAGCATTTGAGACTCACCTTTGGAGTTGGAGCTTTACTTGGAGATCCATCTATATCTATTCAGCTTTCAGCTATCCAGTAATTTTGTTTCAGCTTTCAGCTATCCAGTGATTTTGTTCAGACTTATCATCCGTTTGTATTTGAGACTGCATTTATTTGAGATATTCTGTTGTATTTTATTTTAAACTCTTTTGTTTATAAAGGAGCTTCATGGACTATATTTATCTATTACGCTGCTTACTGTTGTAAAACTCTATGTCTGTGATTCTGTGATTTATTTATTTACTGTATATGCTGAGTTTTGCCAAATAAAAATTTATAATCCGATATTTTGAGTAATTCAAGTATAACATGTGTGGATGCGAATGGTTGAAAATATCAGGTCGTTACAGTTGGTATCAGAGCTCTGGTTTTAGGCAGAACTTAACATATAGAGTAAATTCAATTACAGAGTTACTTTCGTTCGAGCTTGAATCTATCCATCTTTGATTCGGTTTCCTTTGAACTTTGGAACTCTCCCATTCGTTCTGAAATCCATTCTTGTCTCCCCCTACTTGTATTCTTTTGATTCTAGAGTATCCCATGACTCCACTTTGAATGATCTCTATAAAAATCGGTGGTCTCGCCAATCTTTGAATGATTTATAAAGGGTTGAAACTCCTTTACGATTGGCATTGATTCACTGGAGATTTCTATATCCTTGGTTTTGATGCTGCTATCTCTTGCTATGCCTGAATTCTATCGATCGGATTTCGATTTGCCCAGAATTATACATCGATCTTATTCTTGAAATCTTAGTTGACTAGTTAAGGTCGCCCGCAATTTATATAAGCCTATCCATCCTTTTATTTTAAATTTGATTATCTTATCTCCCTTTCGATCCAATCTCTTCTGGTTAGAATTCGCTTGGATTAGGGTCCCCATTAATTTGAATCCTTGTCCTCACTTTGAAATTCATTTTGTATTAACGAGTGGGGGAGCGTATTTATAATTTATATTATTACGTTTTATATGTTGTGTTGTTTGAGTTGTAAAGTTGATTTAGGGCTTCGAACGATTCGTCTGATCAACGCCATCGGTAGAAGTTCCAAAACACTTGAACATAGCAAACCGACAAAATTATTTTCAGAATTATATAATTATGTATGATTATATTATATGGATAAGTATAAAATTTTCTGAAATTAAATAGTTAACTAAATTGGTTGTTAAAAGTGATTATATTTGATTTATGGTTTTGTAAATCATTGACTTCTATCACATAAAATAAATAAATTTATCGGCATGGTTTATAAATTATTTGGAATTGAAATGAATTTAAATTAAGAATTTGAGAAATTAAATTTTCGGTGATTCCAAACCTTGGTTTTCAATTTTAAAAGTATATTATTTAAAGGTATTTTCGAATGAAAATGGTTTTCAAAGAATTTTTAAATGTTCAGATCAATACTCTTCTCTTTTGTCGATGGAAAATAATTTCGATGATAGCGGCCGCATCATCTACATTCATTTTCGAGTTTCAGAGTGGAGAGGCCATTCTATTGCTTTGCTACAGTTCTGTTTTGGAAATCAAATTGATTTGAATTTCTAAAGTATGACTTGATTTATAAAATATAAGTAAATGATTATAGATTTGATTTGATATATAGTATATATATTTATCTCTAATTTGTTGGAAGTTAATCGGAAATTTAATTCTTAATTTTTTGTTAAAGGATGACTTCAATTATAAATAAAGCTAAAAAATTTGAATAAATATTTAAACTTGAATAATTGAATTGGAAAAAAATTACTTGTGTAATACTTAATTACATTTCAATATATAACTTACTTAAATCATTCAGAAGTTGAATATGTAATTAAATAATTTACAATGTAAAATGATGTTAAAGGAATTTATAAATAAAATTTGAGTGGTTATAATAAATGTTTTATACTTAAATTATGATTATGGTAATGTTAGTTGAGATAAAATTGAATAATAAGATAATGAATAGACGAGATAGATAAAATAAATTTTGTTTGAAGAAATTTATAAATTGAAATTAAATCAACTTAATGAAATACTTTGAATTTATAATCAATTGTTGAATATAAATTAATTTAAATTGAAATCTATATGGTTTTAAATTAATTGTTTATTTTGTTTTTGTGCCTATTTTCTTTCTGGTTGTTTCTATTCGCCTACCTCATTCCTTTTCGGGGATGAAAAGTTTTGAGTGGGAAAGAGTGCAACGACCAATAAATTTTGATGGTTTTAATAATATATTTAACTGGAATTTTTGTGAAATTTTAAATTATTTGATTTTGGAAATAAAACTTTAATATTTGGAATACGTCTACCTAAACATAGCAAATGGGAACTTTTCATCAGAAAATATTGAAGTTTATTTTATTGTTGTAATTTTATTTCAATTTAATATGTTAATATTTGATGATAGTAAAAAAATTTCGAAGAATATTTTTATACAACAAATTTGTAAATCATCTTCTGAGTGAGACCTCATATTTCGTTTCTTCAAATTTAAACTGCTATTGCTTCGTTTATCTTAATTCCGGCAAAATAGCAGCATTTTCGGTACCGATTTTTGACTTTTGATCGGATGATCGTGCCACGGATATCTGTGTACCATTTTGATCATCTCATCGTGCTGATCTCGGCGGTATATTCAATTCTTTGTTTTGAAGTCTGATATGTAGCGAAACCCACAAAATGGTTAGCCATCTCGGTACCCGTTTGAAACATTTTGAGCCTGTTGAATACCTTATGTCCCTTTATTATCTACCGTACAAATCAAATAGCCATTGCTTTTAATTATTCCAGAATTTGCGTTCCTGACGTTCACTGTTCCCTATACATTAGCTGTCACATTCATTTTGGTTATTCATTTTCTTTCCTCTCTATTTTTATTTATTGTTGTTACATTTTTGTTTTTCGTTCATCTTTCTATTTGTTTTGAAAAAAAAGAAAGCCCACTGCGTGGTCGTTTCCCCTACCCACGTTCTTCGAACCACCCTCGCCATCATTCTCCTCCACTATAAACTCTATTCCCTATGTTTTCTTCCCAAAACCGAACACAACAGCCTACGCATGCAACTCCTCCCCTAGCCTACGGGTTCCACCTCAACATGAGCATAGCCGAGCATCGCTGAACCCACCATCTTCTCGCCTACCTACCACCAAAGCTCCGCCATCCCACCCCGTGCTCTGCCATTAGCGTCACAATCTCGGTCTCGGCCACCCAAGCCAAGCCGCATCGATCACCTGACCTCTCCACTCTTTGGTCATTCGCCTTAGCGTCTCCGAAACCCCTTCCACGTGTTCCACCACCCGCCTCCACTACTATGCCGAGCAACGCCCACGGGTTCAAACTCCCAGCCTCATCATTTCCCAGATCTCAACTCGACAACCTACATCTCCTCTCCCTCAACCCATAGCTGAGCTTCTCTATATTAAGGTAATATATATATATATATGATATAAGTTTTATAGATGTTTTGATTTTTGCAGTTATATGTTGCGGATAATATATTTTATGTTAGTGTGTGTATATACATATAGACACACGCACACACATGTATATTAGATTAAGTAAGTACGTATATTCTGTTAGTTATATAAGTATTGATCTAAAATATAATAATCTATGTTATGTTACACATATATGTTTATTTCAATATATATATATATATATATATATATATATATATATCTTGCATAGGTTGTTGGTTGCATATGTAAGTTTATACTCATATTTTAATTAGAATTTTTTAGCAGCAAGTATACATGTTATGTTTTATACTCCTGTTACTTTTCTAAAAAGTTAGTCTGCATATGAAACATGTATCTATTTTGAATTCATAGCTTTGAAGTGGATTTTGCAGTGATCCTTAAAACAATTGTACGTACTAAGCTTATCTGGAAATTTGGGTCTTCCACAATTCATTCTTTAACTCTCCGGTCAAAGATTTATTTTATGAAATTCAAGTTCATTTATTAATTTAAAATTCCAAGTGTTCAATCACAAAGAAAGGAAAATCTACATATTGCCTCTCCAGGCATAGCAGTTTATTACCATCTTAGAGCATGCCTGGGGATCTCTCCAGTTCCCGTACATGTGTAAGTGGAATATCCATTTTATTTTGAAATCAAATCTAAGAAATTTAAATGATCGACCTAAGTTCAAGTCCAGAACTTGGCTCTTGCTATCATGATCAATTGATGACGAGTCGTGATCCCGATCCAGGGTTAATTCTATTAGGTGGAGGTGGTATTGCTCAGGTCCTACGGCCGTTGTCCGATCCCTAGTGTATTGTGGCAATCTACCACTTCTGACATGCTCTTCCACCTCATTCTTCAGATGGCGAGATTCATCGGTAGTATGCCCTTCTGGCTCATGGAATATGTAGTACTTTCCACTTCTACTTTCCCGTTCTGTGGGATCTCTTCTAGGTGGTTTTCGATAGGGAAGCTGCCTACGAGTCTCCATGTAAATCCGTTCCAGGGTGGCTGTCAAGTCCGTGTATTATCTAAACCTAGGCTCTCGGAATTTCTTCCGTTTATCAGGACCATCGTATATGTCATCCTACTTGCACTTACCTTTGTCTGCTCCAGATTGATCTTTGGTGGTTCCTTCGCCTTGCACAGTGTTTGTTTCTTGTCTCTCGACGGGTGAATCTTGCAGTCGAATGAATCATTCAGCTTCATGGTAAAATTCTCCAAGGTCTTGTGGCGGGTCTCTTGCCAGCGAATCCTTGAACTCTATGCCTTCTGCAACTCCTACCACAACCGCCATTAAAATCATCGATGGATCCGAGAGATCCACCGAATCCACAGTTGCATTGAATCGTAATAAAATAATCTTTTATGGACTCTCCGGTCCTCTGTTTTATCGATGCTAAGGTCATCGCACTTTTGGGTCGTGTCACGTGGACCCTAAACTGCCTCATGAAGCATTCCACCAGCTCGCTACATGTTCTAACTGATCCACTCTTTAGCTGTCTGAACCAAAATGCAGCCAAATCTAATAAATATAGAGGGAAACGTGCCATCACTTCCTCGGATGCCCCCCAGCACTTCCATATGCCTGATATATCTGGTAATATGCATAGTCGGGTCTGACTTTCCATCATAAGGGTTCAGCATGGGTAACTTGAACTTTGAAGGGTTCCTCGCATTTCTGATATTCGGAGTGAATGGGCTCCGACTAACTTCCTCTAAGCCTATGCTTGGAAACCCTCCTCTCATAATCTGTCGCACTAGTCCAGCCATTCTTTCATCTCCGTCTGGGGGTTGTCCCCTTAGCATATTTCCATCCTGCACCCCAGGTCTCGAAGGGTATTCTGCGTAATATTCTTCATGTGGTCCGTTTATGTTGACATTGGTTCTAGCCTGCTGAGCTCCATCTATAGGTCTTCCCATGTCATATCCTGAGGGTCTGCCCCTAGGTCCTTGTTGATTGACTTCAGGATCTTCATTCTAACCTTGGATCTAGCCTTCGTCAGTCTCTGTGGCTCCAGCTCCATGTCCTGTGTTTGTGGCCACTGCAGTCGATCCAAGATTCTGTGCTCCGGCTGCTCTTATCTGCTCAAAGAAGCTTTGCATCGTTCCTGTTGGCTCTTCAACAATCTTTCATGAATTGAATCCACCATAGCCTCTAACTCATTCCTGGTGATGTAGATGGATGCATGATCCGCTCCAATTCCAGAAGTGGCTGCTTGACTTCCCTCCTGGTTGCTCCTTTCAGTTGCTTGCTTTCTTGTTTGTAACAACCCGGTTTTTATTTCCATCGAAATAAAAATTTAAAATAGAAATTTTAAATTGAATTTTGAAAAAAATTGTAATGCAAAAATGTTGAAAAGTCAATTAACTATATCTAAGTTCTGTTATAAAATTTATACGGCATTTACCTTCACGCAAGGGAAATGGGTCCATTTATAAACAAAAGGTAGAACATTTTTTTCTTGGCTGCAACAAAATTTTAAAAGCTATGTTGTAACTTTCATTTGCCTTCACGTGTAAAAGAAATGGGCCATTTTAAAAGTAGTCAAAACTTTTTTTTTACAGCCACTAAGATTTGCAAAGCAAGATTTAAAACATTGCTGTCACACACAAGTTTTGAAAAGCAAAGTGAACACACTTTTTACAGCCATCATTTTTTTTTGCTAGCTGTGTCCTTTCCTTCTGAAGAGCACGTTTCTCTCTTTAATGCATATGTACCATATTATAGCCAGCACATCTTTTATTTGACTTATACACTTTTGAAAAAAAAAGAAGTAGGCTGCTCTGTTGGTTGTTTCATTCTTTTGTTTAAAATTCTAGTAACTCTGCAAACTCATCAATGGCAGTTCCAATTTCTTGCTTTCTTTTAAATCCTTGTTGCTAGCTGATTTAGGAACAAATCTAAGGTGAGTGCAAACTCACGCTTCTAATTAAAGCTATAGATGCCTGTTTTTTTTTTTTTATGGGTTTATAACTTTTTTTATTTAAGTTGTTCACGTTTTTGTATGTAATATCTCTTGAGTTCTGGAAAAAATTACCCGAAAATATGCACCGAACACAGTTACGTGCAAAGTTGTAGCTTGCACCTATGCCTTATTTTCGTTCTGACCTTAAACTTAGAAATGGACATGTGTACATGGCCTGATGCCATTTGATTTCATTGTTTAAAATGTTTTCGTCCCTATATGCACAGTTGTAGTTGCGTGAATTTATACCAGGTCCAAACATTTATCACTCCCTTTAAATATGCGTGTATCAAGAAGAAACTATGCCCAGACCTTTAATTGATTTCATGCGGCTTCACATTTGTTTCGTGCATGCTATATGTAACCAGGTTGTTGTTTTTATCCACCCGTTAATTATTTATGTACAAGTTCAGGTCATTATTTTCATCACGCATGTAAACATTGCACCAGTATGTCCAGGTTTCTTTATAATTTTGGTCTATATTATGTTGTTAGTGCAAAGTAGTGTTGCCAGGTCAATTATGTTTTTATCTTCATCATTTGCATGCATACAAATCAAGGCGTGCGTGAGTTTTGACTGTTTGCATAACACGTCAGTAAGTCCAGGTCATTGTTTTTGTGATTATTTCGTGAGTGTAAATCATATTTTGTGCAGGTTATAGTATTATGTTCTTTGAAAATTGTCACACACCTTGCCATGTGTTAAATATGCTTGCATATTGTGGGCTGCCTGTCACTTTATCCTTGACAATATGTGTTACGTGCATATTGTTGTCCAGGCTATATTTTTGCAGTTCATGGGTACAAGCACGTAACGCAAGGCCTAACATTTGACTTTACATTTTTACTTGCGTGTATGTTATGAACGTTAGAAAAAAATTCCAGTTTTTATTTTATCTAATTCTTGTTATGCACGAAAATATGTTGCCTAAGTTTTTTTATATATATTGGCCTAAAAAGTGTACGTATATGCATCTCATTTTTATTATTGCATTAGGCATGTTTTACAAAGTAAACATCAAGTCCAGGTTGTTTTATATTTTATTTCATACGTGCGTGCATGAAGTATATTGTCCAGACAGTGCCATATTTTGATGCATATATAACAGTGTAGACCAGTGTTTAATTTACGTTGAATCGGTGTTTGGTTTTAAAATGTATTTTTTGCCGTTATTTTTATAACGGAATTTTTACTCCGGTGATATATTTTGAAGCGTGTTATTTTAATGAGATTTTTGACGAATAAAAAAATTACTGTTGTTTTGACTTCAGTAACTGTCAATTTAAAGCGAATTTTCAAGCGGCTATCCCGCAACGCTGATTTGCTATCCGTTTTTACAGTGTTTCATGAAGCGCAATTTCCATGGAGAAATTGCTATAGATGTTGTTGTTTTAATCACGTGTTTTTAAAATCGTTTTAAAATAAATTTGTTTCCTAAAATTTTACAGTTTACGCTTTCAAAAGAATGAGGAAGCGATTTACACGCTTCAGCAAAATTTAGGACTATGAACCCTTACTTTTACTGATTCGCTTAATTCCGGACTTGTCCATTTGAGACCGTAAACTTTATTTATATAAAATAGACAATTTTTCACTTTCCAGGAAATGATGAATTGATTTAAACGATTTAGCAAAAGTGTGAAATATGGAACCATGCTTTTACTAATTCGGTCAATTTCGGACTCGTTAATTGAAATATTTGTCATGGAATTGTTGTTTGATGATTTTTATGATTTTGGTGGGCTTTTGAGCCACTATGATGGACCTTCGGGTCAATTACCAGTACTAGAACTTCCGGTCATATGTTGGACCTTCGGGTCATTTGTTGGGCGCCAAAAATTATGATGACAGTACTTGGTAGGCTTCGGCCATACAAGATGCAGTGTGGCGTAGCTTAGACTCCTCATATGCTGGGATCGATCTACTTTTATGCTGATTTTTCTAGTTATCTATTTTTGATTTCTAAATTTTGTTTATTGCTGTTTTGAATTCAATTTTGAATTTGAAAGTTGATTTTGATGGAGTTTAATGAGATTTCTTCATTTAAACTATGTTGATTATATATGTTAAATAGTCTCATTCGAGATTATGATTATTTTGCTTTGATGTTGTTTATGATGCATTCACTTATAAGTTTAAATTAGACTAATCCGTTTATTATTTTCTTTTAAATAATACTCGGGTCAGACCGAGTTATTTCAGGATAATCGCTATCTCTGATTCTACTGCTGCTTTAGCTTTTGGGATTTCACTTCATTTTTTGTCTAGACTTCGAGGCGTTACTTTTGGGTGTATTGACTCTCATCTCGTGTATGTTGACGACATGTATATGTACATTTAGCTCATGTGAACTATCGATTGTTGTAGCATGTATCCAGACTTATCTTCCGCTATATATCTGATATTTCTGTTCTGATGTGATTAGACTTATCTGTGATGTTATTATTATGAGTTGTTCTGAATTTTCCTTAAGCCACCGTAGTTTCGTTTTATATTTGGATTGAATATATATCGTTGGGAGTAATTTACACAACTCCTATCGATGTAATCAACACTCGTCTAAGGCATAACTTACGGATGGTCGCTTCTAACAAGCCTTATTCTTCGCAATAGTAGACGTTATTCCTTATAATAACCTTTGTTATTGTGAGTATAGAGGTAGGGTGTCACAGCTTGGTATCAGAGCTGAGATTCAGAACAAATTATAAAAAACACAGAACAGAAGTAGAATGGAACATGCGTTACAATTATTCGAGGGTTTTATTCGTGCCTTTCTAATCTATTCCTTCCACTTTAACATGTGGAGTATGTCTAGGAATAAATCTCATATTCCGTAGTATTCCATTTGTTAAATTTTTTATCAATTGTGTGTTGTTTAACTAATCCTTTTCTTCTCTCAGCCAGTGTCTGGAAGAGGTAGAGGGAAGCATTCTACAGCAGGTCCTTCTAGTGGTTCTCATCCGGACGGAGTCTATATGTCAGCTGATCAGTTTATGGAGCTATTTCGAGGTACTCAGCCTTCTATTGCTACTCCCACAGCTCCCTCTCACAAGTCTGCCTTCGCCCGCATGTGTAGTGACTATTCCCACCTTGGAGGCAAGCCTTTCAAGGGATCGCAAAGTGCATTGGAGTTTCAGACTTGGTTGCGCGCTTGTGAGCGCATATTCACTACGCCATAAATGGCCTTCTGCAACACAAAAAAAATGTTGGGTCAGGCCCAAAAAATGTTGCCATAGGTCTATGGCAACACCTTTGGGGTGATGCAATTTTTGCCGTTGCCTTAGACCTCAAAGGCAACATTTTTACTGTCTAAGGCAACATAAGTAATATTGTTGCAATAGAACCCTATTTGGGTCTATAGCAACATCCATAGGTGTCTGTAGCAACATTCCAAAATGTTGCTATAGATATTAACTTTCTGAATTTGTGGGGCCCACAATGTAGAGCATATTTGATTTTTAATAGAAATAAATATTTATTTAATAAAATGCTATTGCACAGAATTTGATATTCAAACAGTAATTTATTTAAATAAATATTTTATTTCAACATTTGAAATAGTATAAATTCCCGACTCCAATATTTTACAATTCAATGATATATAACACTGATATTCACATATACAGATATTCCTCGCTACATCACTCAGTTCACTCATTACATATGCAGTTTCAATTTATACAGACAACGACACTGACAAATATATGACGAGCCGAGCCGAAGGCGAGCCGAGTAGCGGGTCCAGTCTTCAAGCTCATGCACATTTGATTTGACTCTGTCTTCAAGCTTGTATCCAGCTGTCCAGTCTTCAATACCTGTCACATATAATTCAAAAGCAGTAATCTGGAAAATAATATTTAACTCGAACAGAAAATGAAAATATTTTTGTTATATTATTTGCCTCAGGTATTTGGGTTGTTTCTTTTCATATTTTTTTCTGACAGGGACCAAATATTTGCACGGACAACCTGTGAATGCACAAGTCAGCTGTTCACAAGTGCATAAGCCAAACATGAATGCAACACATGGATACAAGACAGTATGAAGACAGCAAGCAACAGTTCAGGCAAAAATGCACAAAGGAGAAGCCAAGTGCACAAAGTAGTACTCAACACAGCAAGCAACATAACATGACCAAGAAATGCATGTACATGGATGAACATACATGGATCATAAGGCTTGGTACAAGAAACTACTCAAGTGCAACTACTCAAGTGCAAGTTCATACTCAAGTGCAGCCAGATATGTAGATAAGCCAAAAAAAATGGACGCGGCACAAGTTCAAACCCGAGTCATCGACTGGATTCAACTCAGGGCCAAGCAACCAACAAAACAAACAAGTACCAGGTTCAGCAAAATGTAGACAAGCTATTGCAAGAAACACAGCATTACACATAGGCAGCCCATCAAGCAAAAACAGTGAATGCATCAGGCATGTACAAGAGAAACAGAGGCAGTAATATGATATACAGAGGACTTGGAGCATTAGTTCATGTTAAAGAACAAGGTTAGCATGATACCAGTTCAGTCCAGACCGAGCAAAACCAACAAAGCTCAACACACATATGTTTGTATATATCATGGAAATAAAAACTCAATGTTCAGATTAGTCAACAATTCAATAAAACCAAAGATCACTTTCAAAGTTCTGATTTTCAAAAATGCAGAAGTTTTCAAGTGAAGCAGTTTTCAAGAGGACAGCAGAATACAAATACTTCAAGTTCTGGTTTAACAAATGCAGCAAGGTACAAAGGTATGTGAACAAGTTTAACAAAGGTTCAAGTTCTGGTTTAACAAATGCAGCAGAAAGGAGCTAACAAGCTCAGATCAGAAATCAAAAACAAGCCAGTGAACCAAAATCCAACATACCAAATAATATCACATCGCAATTCATCATCGGCAAAGCAAAATCAAGCCAGTGGACCAAAATCCAACATACCAATACATCATCGCAATCCAACATATCGAGATTATAGGAAATAAAGCCTATAAATAAATCCCAATTCATCATCGGCAAAAGCGTGCGAGTGTAACCAAAATTGAGAATAATCAAGTAAACCAGAAGGCAGAAAACATACCAAATAAAATCACATCGCACCCGACGACGAAGTCAAAGCAATTCGAGCAATCAATCAAGGAGAACGAAGGAGCAAGCTACCAGGAACGTTTCTTACACTACATTCGATCAATCAGAGCATCAAAGCAACTGGAATCGCGTGCCCTAGTTTTCACAGAGAGGAACGAGAAAGAAAAATCGCGTGCCCTAATTTTCACACAGAGAGGAATGAGAAAGAAAAGTAAAGCGGGAAATGGAAATTGGTAAGGTGTGGATCGATGGTGTGAATCGACGGTTGAGATTTTTTTTTAAATGGCGGTGTGGATCGCTGAGGTGTAAAATTTTTTTTAATTTTTTTAATTAGAATATATCTATGGCAACACTATATAAAAATGTTGCACCGTGTTACACTTGCGTTGATGGAATGCACTGTTATATAGTGAATGATTGGCTGTTGAATTTGAATTCAACAGTCAATAAAACATACCGTTTTGGACGGGGCGCTGCCCCCGCACCCCCACCTTGGGGGGTTGCCACCCCCCGGACCCCCCCTTCGTAGGGGATCTTATTTGACAAAAGTTTTTTGAAAAAAACATTCAACACTAAATAGCGAAGAACTAAAAGAATGCTAGTGTAATTACACTGGCGCATTTGACAGATGCGCCGGTGTAATTTTGTATGGACGCATTTCACAGATGCGCCCCGTAATATTTTTAAAAAAAACTGGCTTAAACTTGCAAATAATTTGAAAACTAGCCTATTTATGCCAATAGTTTAAAAAACCAGGCTCTTTTGAAAATTTGTCCATTTTTTAATTAGAATATATTTATGGCAACACTATATAAAAATGTTGCATTGTGTTACACTTGTTTAGCTAGAGCAACACATTTTTTATGGCTAAGGTAACACCAAAAATACAACGTTGCAGTAGGGCCAAAATTTTACAATATGGTCAAACTTTGACTTTTAAATTTAAAAATTTGAAATTTTGAAAATTTTATTTTTATCTTTTATTATGAAAGTAAATAAAATTTTAAGAATACTGCTTTTCGTTTCGTTGAAATCTGACTAATATTGTGAAAGTTATGCCTTTTACAATATTGGATGTAATTTGTTGTATTTAACAAAATTGTTTATTTTGATTTTATATAGATAATATTTTGTTGTTATGTCATGTTATAATGTATATTTACACGTGTAACACGATGTTATGTATATATTTTAGTTTTAAAACATTTTAAAAGTGTAATTGAAATTTTCTAATGTCAATTGTCTTTTGTTTACGATTTCTAATTTCTAGTTTCAATTAATTAAAGTAATTCCTTATTTATTTTTCTATTTTTTTAGATTTTATTTTATTCTCATTCCCACTTTATTTTTTTCGGAATTTATTTTATTTATTTGACTTTTATTTGTTTTAGAGTGCAGTAGAAATTTTTCTAAAGCTAGTGATAATTTATTTGTAATTTTTGAACCCTGTTTCCATTTTTTAAGTAATTTCTTTAATTCTTTTTCTATTTTCTTTAAATTTAATTATTTATTTTTATTTTTATTTGTTTCAGTTTTTTTAAATTCATTTACAGATTTTATTTGTTTTATTTGAATTAAAGAAAAAGGAAATATGAATAGTTAAAAAGGCTTTTAAAACTTAAGACTTTTCATTTCCAAAAACCTTTCATTTGCCAAGACTTTTCACTTGCTTGAGTTTAGCCGTACATTGCTTTGCCTTAGCCGTGAGTTCTTACTCATTTTTCACGTGAGAAAACATTCATCTCATTCACATTTTCACAGCTAAGAAAAAGAATGGTAATGGCCTCCTCCTTTTTCTACCTTTCTTCTTCTTTTTCATTTGCTTTTGCCTTGATTTCCTTATGCTTTTGCTCGGCCACCACCTAGCTAGCCTTGGACATCACCTCCACCACCTCCTCCTCTTCACCATCAACCACCTACCCCTCTGATGTGACCAGGCCGTACCACCCCATGAGGCAAAGCTCCATAAAACATGGCAACATCCCCTTGAAAACATGCGAAGCCACCACTAGTTGCAACATACCTTCGTCCATCACCTTGGCCACCACCTCTAGCCCCACCACCACCTTGCTACCACCACTACACATCATCCTAGCCTCTGTCCAGATCTGAAATTGACATGGCCGATCCCAAAATGAACCAAAAACCACCATATTGCATAAGCCTCTTCATATTCATGCGTAGTAACTCCTCCACCACTTCAATGCCTTGTATCCGTGTCTCTTTGAACCCAAACCTGAGCCAAAGTCATGCCAGAACCCAACCAAATCAGCCCTTAGGCCGAGAATATGGGTGTAGAAAGCAAGGAAAAAGTATTCATTTCAATATTGCTTTTTATTTCAAAGTTATTTCAATTCAATGTTGTATTGAATTTATAATTTTATTTGGTTTTGTTTATGGGTTGCGACATGACCATCGTTTGGTTCTCATCCACTTGAACCTATCGTTGTGTCGTCGTGCCTTTTGGAAATCCATTTGTGTCATTTGAATTGCCAACTCCCGCACAAAAAAAGTGAGCAATCTCAACTGACATTTATACTTATGCAAATGTGAACTGGCAACAATTGAACGCGTAGAATGTTATATTATGTTATGCTTACCTATGATTAGAAATTATATGATGTTAAACCTGTTTATTTATCTGTCATCTCATCTGTTACTGGTATTTGTTGTTACACCGTTCATTTATATCTGTTCATCACTGCCAGTTCCCTGTTAATTTAGAAATCACTATGGGTTGAAATGATACATTCTCGAACGGACTTTAGAATAGGAAAAAATCGTTATGGGCTGAAATGATAGGCCTGAACGGTTTTTATTTTTTTTATTTTACTTGGGACTGCGATTTTGAAATTATAGAACCTGGATTTTCTTTGTAAATTGCGGATTGAAATGATAAATATCTGTATCACTTGACCTAGGTTAGAAAACTATATACATGCCCGTGGTTATTTTATAAAGTATTTTGAATATTTTAAGTATTCTTAAAAGTGTAAATTTATGAAAATTTGATTTAAATTAGTTTTTTAATGTTTAAATATTTTTTTTGATTTTTCTATAAGTTAAAATGTTGAATAATTAAATGATTAAACTGAATTTTTGAAATATAACTTAAATCTGGAAATTTGGACTTTGGCTTTTAAAATGACATTTAAGTTACATAAATAAATTTTAAGTGATTTAAAATGTAAATTTATGATAATTTGATTTAAATAGATTTTAAAGTGTTTTAAATAAAGGATTTACGATTTTTCTATGAGTGGAAATTGTTGAATATGCGCCTTGCGCTATATGATTTTTGTTTGATGATAATAAACATATATACATTCATTTAAATGTATTTGGTAATGTACTATTTTATTTTTTATAGAATAAATAAATATTTGTTGAATAAAATTAAATTACACAGAATTCGAATTTGAATTCAAACAGAACAAGTTAAACAGATTTTGAATTCAAACAGAAATTTTTATTCACACAAATATTTATTACAACTTTGATAGTACGATTTCAAGCTCTCACTATACATATACAATTTTGACTACAATACATGACATTTCACATTTACATCAAAACCTTACTACATATCACTCACACTCATATTTTTGTCTTCAACTATAATCCAGTTTGAATCCAGCATCTGAGTAATCTGTAAAAATATTTTCAAACGCAGTAAAATTGAAAGAGAAATATTTTTGAAATTTGAAAGAAATGATGATTTTGAAAATATCGTTTGCCTTAGTTATTTGGGTTGTTCGTCATCATTCACACTTGAATTCATCACAAAGTCGTGCACATAGATATTACAGGGACAGGTAATCATAAGTGGCTGCAATACACACGTGTACATTCATACACGTGTGCATTGCCTCGCCAACTCGTGTGCACAGCTCCAACCAGAAATTCAAGGCAACAGAGACCAAGCAATGAACAACTCAAAGCAACAGTCAACTGGCCAAGACTACAAGTACAAGCAGCAGTGTGCAACTCGAAAATGTACACAAGTGAAAGCAGCAAAATCAAGACAGCATCAAACAGCAACAGTGAAGACTGCATAAGTGCTACAAGCCAAATCATCACAATGAACACCACTGACCAGTGAATACAACGTCAAGTTCAGATCAAACAACTCAAGACCAAGTTGCAACAAAGTTCAAAAGTGCATCAAAGGCAGTTCAATGTGGATAGCAACAGCAAAAAGGGACTGCAACAAACATATATGCAGCATCAAGTCAAAGTATGCAACTACGTGACATAAATGCAACTACAACGATGCAAGCAAAGAACCAAAGTCAGTGGCAAGCTCCAAACTGCATAAGTGACCATGAAACTGACTCGAAGCAGTAGTGACAGTAAGCATGAATCAAGCTCAGTGGCAAATGCATAAACAGCTCAGAGTACATGCATGAAACAGTGCAAGACCTCAAGTGACACAGTGAAAGTAGCACAAGTACAAGAAACTTGAATACTGCAACAACAAGTATGGTGAAGCACTGACTCAAATAAACAACTACAAATACCAGCATCATCAAATCAACATGAATATCACAAGCATGCAACAGCAAGCATGTAACAGAGACCAAGCAAGGCATTGCAACTGCACAGCAACAGTGAATGGGGAAATGCAAAAGACAGTGTACAACATCAACTACACAAAGCCAAGCATGATACAGGTGGACAGAAAACTGCAAGTTCATATGTACAGCAAGCTACAATGGATGCAGCAATACCAAGTTCAACAACATCAAAGACAACACAAGTTCAGCTGTGCAAAATGTATACAAAGACAGTGAGCATATATGTATGGATGAAATGCAAATGTTCAGGCCGAGAATAAAGAAAATAGCATGTGGATGTCATCATATGTACTCAATGCAAAGTCCAAGTCGAAATCATGGATCAGTGCCAAAGTCGAAGAATAACAATGCAGACTTACAAATGTAACGCAGTGAAATGCAGTGGTATGCAGCAGAGAAAATATAAAAGCAATGGTGATGACCGAAGCTAATACAGAGTAGTGGATTCACATACCCAAAATCAACAGTCGAAGATATGCGTGTGACAAAGTCAAATATCACAAATCACGAAATCAATTCAAAGCCGTGTGAATCAAGTTACTAGAAATACGAAATTGACAAAGTCAGATTAATCCTCAGCATCAAAGCGTAATCGAACGGCAAAGCAAGAATTTTTGAAGCAATCAGTCGAACGCAAAAATAGGAAATCAAATCCTATTAAAACCCTAATCATCATCGGCATTTATTTCCATCGAGTTCAAGTATCAATTTAGAAAAGCAAAAAGAGACAGTACATACCGAATTCACAAGCATCGAACTCGATCGAGCAACTGCAAACAAGCAAAAGTCAACCATCAGAGAAGCAGCGAGCTAGGGCAACAAATCACAGATCAATTGAAGAAACCGAAGCCCTAATTGGAACAAAGAGCCGAAGCCCTAACTGGAACAAAAGGGAACGAAGCCCTAATCAGAACGAAGCCGCCATTATTTCTCACGAACGAGATAAAAGAGGATCGGGTGAAATAAGGAAGTGGGCCGGTCTTAAAAATAAAAAGGGGGTTTTGTTTAATTATAGGCTTTTATTAATATTGTTAATTAGTTTAGGGTTATTTTCTATTGTTCTTAATTATTGTTTTTATTTTTACGAATCAAAGAGTTTAGGTAAATCACCACCTAGGTTTTAGGTTGTGTCTGATTGTCTATTTAGAGTTAGTTCAGTAAGCAGGGGTTGCGAGTTTGCAAAACTCTATAGGCGGTAGCAGGGTTTGCAAGTCTGTTAGAGTGTTTGTAAGCGTGATACTGTTTAATTCTAATAGAAATCTGGGAATGCAGCAGTAGGCAGGGGTTGCCGAAGCTGGGTAAATCTTGTGGGTGATTTACTTTTTAGTATATTTATTTCTGCAGTTTATTTTTGTGTTTAAATCAAGAAAATTTGCTATAACCCTATTCACCCCCCCCCCTCTAGGGTTAATCTAGATCCTACAAGTGGTATCAGAGCCCGGTATAATTTTTTTTTAACTCTAGAGTCATGAGTCTACAAAATAATGCTTTTTCTGAGGGGCAATCTATTGCTAGGCCACCCATGTTTAACGGGAATGATTATGCTTATTGGAAAGCTAGGATGGGTATCTATCTCAGTTCTGTTGATTATGAAGTTTGGGATATTATTGAAACTGGCTATAAACCCCCCACTATAATCGTTGGTGATACTGAGATTCCTAAACCTAAGGATAGGTGGGATGCTAACGATAAGAAATTGAAAACAACAAATGCTAAAGCCATGAATGCTTTGATATGTGCTCTTGATAAAAATGAATTTAATAGAATTTCTCATTGTACAACAGCACAGGAAATTTGGCACACTTTGGAGGTGACACCAGAAGGAACTTCTCAAGTCAAGGAGTCTCGTCTAGCCCTATTCAGCAATGAATACGAAAACTTTGTGATGGACAAAGGCGAAAGCATAAAGGATATGTTTGGACGCTTTTCAACCTTGGTATACAACGCTAGAGCACTTGGGAAGGTATTCACTGAGGTAGAGCTTGTGCGGAAGATACTACGAGTTTTACCAATGAACTTTGAGGCAAAAGTCACAGCAATTCAAGAATCGAAAGATCTGAGCAAACTAAGCATGGAGGAGTTGATTGGCAACTTGATGACATATGAGCTTGAGCTAAAAGCAAAGGAAGAACGCAACAACTCCGAACCAAAGAAGAAGACGATTGCCTTAAAGAGCAAAGAAGAAAGCGATGAAGAAGAAGAAGATCCAATTGAAGAGCTTGCAATGGCTGTCAATAATCTTAAAAAATGGTCAAGATTCAAGTCACGAAAGAAGAAAATAAGTGGTAATAAGTCTAAGAATTCTGACGATTCCGATAATGAATTGACATGCTATAACTGCAAGAAGCCTGGCCACTTCAAACAAAAATGTCCACTTCTCAAAAACAACAAAGGAAAGAAAAAGAAAAAGAAGGCCTTTGCAGCAACTTGGGATGATGAAGAAGGAGAGGAAGTTTCAAATAATAGCTCAGAGGAGGCTAACTTGTGTCTTATGTCAAAATCGGATTCAGAAGCAAGCTTAGAGGAATCTAGTGAGGTAAGTAACTATTCTTATAAAGAACTTGTTTCAATGTGTTGTGATTTTACTAAAATGATTGATACTCTTGAATCTAAAATTGAAAAACTAAAATCTGATAGAAGAGAACTTGTCCATGAAAATTCTAGGTTAGAAACTGAAATTGAAAATATTCAAAACCTAGAATGTAAAAAATGTAAGATTTTAGATTCAGAATTATCAAAACTGAGGAATAACTTTGAAAGTCTTGAAAATGAAAACTTGAATCTTAAGGAAACCATCGACACTAGGAGAAAGGATTTTATTAATCGATGCACCTCACTTGTTACTGAAAACTCAACATTAAAAACCAAAGTCCAAAATCTTGAGAAATCTTTGAATAACTTTTCAAGAGGCGAAAAATCTTTCAACATGCTATTGGGAAATCAAATTTTTGCTAACAACGGAAAAGGACTAGGTTTTGGGGAAACACAAGTTGATGATAATGCAAAATATAAGAATGTCTTTGATAGATGTGAAATATTTACATGTCGTGCTGAAAATTATAATCATAGGAACAAGAACACAAAATTTATACAAGTTTGGGTTCCTAAGAATTCTACAAACAAATTTCATGTTTATTGGAATAAAAATAAAAGGACTAAACAAGTATGGATTCCAAAGGGATTGTTTATTCATAATTCTTCTATCACTAATAACATTGGACCTAAGAGTTTCTCTAGGTCATCTTCCTCTCTTCTTATGTAGGTCTGTTGGCGGGCTAAGGAACAACAAGAATGGTTTCTAGATTCAGGTTGTTCTAGACATATGACAGGTGACAAATCGAAGTTCCTTAGCTTAGAAAATTTTAAAGTTGGAAATGTGATCATGGGAGACAATAGCAAGTGTAAGATTATTGGCAAAGGTGAAGTTGGTAACGGTATTTTTTCCTTGACTAATGTTTTATACGTTGAAAATCTGCATCACAATCTCATTTCTATTAGCCAACTATGTGACAAAGGTATGAACGTGATTTTTGATAGTGATACTTGCAAAATCATTGATAAATCTTCTAATAACATTGTTTTTATGGGCAAAAGAAAAGGGAATGTTTACTCACTTTCATTTGATAATCTAAATCTTTCTAGATGTTTGGTAGCCACTGACGAAGAGGCATATTTATGGCATAGGAGACTTGGACATGCTAGCATGAGTCTCTTAGAAAAACTTGAATCAAAAGAATTAGTCAGAGGGTTACCACATCAGAAATTTAAAAATAATAAAGTGTGTAAAGCATGTTCCTTGGGCAAGCTTAGTCGATCATCATTTCGTCCTAAAAACATTGTTAGCACATCAAGGGTCCTTGAACTAGTTCACATGGATTTATTTGGACCAAATGAAATTTCAAGCTTGAATGGAAAACGTTATTGTTATGTATTGGTTGATGATTATTCTAGATTTACATGGGTTTACTTTATAGCCAAAAAGTCTGAATCTTTCGAATATTTTTCAAAATTTGCAAAACTTGTTCAAAATGAAAAAGGAGTTACAATTAAAACCTTGAGAAGTGATCATGGAGGCGAATTTGAAAATTTTGAATTTGAATATTTTTGTGAAGAAAATGGTTTAAAACATGAATTTTCTGCTCCACGAACACCTCAACAAAATGGGGTGGTTGAAAGGAAAAATCGTACATTACAGGAATTGGCTAGATCCATGTTAAGTGAGTATAAGCTACCTCTAATCTTTTGGGCAGAGGCAGTGAATACTTCGTGCTATGTAATGAATAGAGTAATGATTAGACCAATACTTGGCAAAACGTCTTATGAATTGTGGCATGAAAGGAAACCTAACATTTCTTATTTTCGTATATTTGGGTGTCCATGTTTCATTCTTAACACAGGTGATCAACTTGGAAAATTTGAATCAAAGGCTGATGATGGAATTTTCATGGGCTATTCAATAAGGAGTAAGGCTTACAGGATATATAACAAACGAACAAAGACAATTGTTGAGTCAATCAATGTGAAATTTGATGAATCTGATCTGGAAAAAATGACTGAAAGGATGGTTGACGATGGAGTAGATCCTGAAGGCACTGAAGAAGGGACATTTAGTGAGAAAACTGAAAGAAGGACTGTTGATGCTGATAAATTAAGGTTCAAACCTAATCATCCTCCTGAATTAATTATTGGTGATCCTACGGAAGGTATACGTACTCGTTCTTCATTTGATGAAAATTTGTGTGCGTTTTGTTGTCATAGTGGTTTTATTTCTGAAATTGAACCTGATTCTGTTGAAATGGCTCTTAATGATGAAAATTGGATTTTAGCAATGCAAAATGAACTTAATCAATTTGAAAGAAACAAAGTTTGGAATTTAGTTCCTAGGCCTAAGGACTATCCAATTGTAGGGACTAAATGGGTATTTAAAAATAAATTTGATGAATCAGGAAATGTAATTAGAAACAAGGCTAGGTTGGTTGCAAAAGGTTACAACCAAATAGAAGGCATAGACTTTGATGAAACATTTGCTCCAGTTGCTAGGTTAGAAGCCATTAGAATCTTGCTAAGTTTTGCATGTTACAAGGGTTTCAAACTTAAACAAATGGATGTAAAAAGTGCCTTTTTGAATGGTGATTTAAAAGAAGAAGTTTTTGTTGAACAACCACCCGGTTTTGAAAATCATGAATTTCCAAATCATGTGTATAAGCTAGAAAAAGCATTATATGGTCTTAAGCAAGCACCAAGAGCTTGGTATGACTGCCTCTGTACATATCTTTTGGAAAATGGTTCTAAAAAGGGAAGTGCTGACACGACTCTGTTTCTATTACATAAAGAAAGTGATTTTTTGATTGTTCAGATTTATGTGGATGATATTATCTATGGTGCTACTAATGAGCTTTTGTGTGAGAATTTTGAACAAGTCATGCAGGCTAAATTTGAGATGAGTTTGGTTGGTGAATTGAAATACTTTCTTGGATTTCAAATTAAGCAAAGCAGTGATGGTATTTTCATTTCACAATCCAAATATGTTGGAGCTATTGAAGAAATTTGGAGTCGAAAATTCCAAACCATTGAGAACTCCTATGAGCCCATCAACAAAGTTGGACAAAGATGAGAAAGGAATTGCAATTGATCAAAAGAAATATCGAGGGATAATCGGTTCACTTCTCTATCTTACTGCTTCTAGACCTGATATTATGTTTTCTGTGTGCTTGTGTGCACGTTTTCAAGCTAATCCCAAAGAATCTCATTTAAAAGCTACTAAACGAATTTTGAGATATCTTTCACACACACACAAATTTGGACTATGGTACCCTTCTTGTGAAAATTTTGATTTAGTAGGTTATTCCGATGCTGATTATGCTGGTTCATTAGTTGACAGAAAAAGCACTAGTAGGACATGTTTCATGCTAGGACATTCATTAGTCTCATGGTCAAGTCGGAAACAGAATTGTGTTGCATTATCCACCACTGAAGCAGAATATATTGCTTTGGGAAGTTGTTGTGCTCAAATTCTATGGATGATGCAAACTCTTTCTGATTTTGGCTTAGTCTATAAACAAGTTCCATTAAAATGTGATAGTAAGAGTGCTATAGATTTGTCAAATAATCCTGTCCATCATTCTCGCACAAAACACATTGATGTGAGACACCACTTTCTTCGAGATCACATTGCTAAAGAAGACATTTGCATTGAATATATTTCAACAGAAACTCAACTTTCTGATATTTTCACAAAACCTCTCCCCGAAGACAGATTTTCCAAATTACGTTTAGATTTGGGAATTATAGAGGTTGACTAATCATTTTTTTTAAAAATTTGATTTTTGAATTTGATTCTAAACGACAATTTTTTTTAACTAATCTAACTCCCTAATGATTATCGAAAAGATGAATAGTGATTGAAAAAGTGATGAGTGTTGATATTTATCATATATTATAACTCGAGAAAGTATAATTAGAAAATTTCTTTAGAATTTCATAACAAGAGTTATAAAAAAATTTTGTTGGGTAGTAATTCCATGACCATTTCTATTTCTATCATCTTTCTATCGACCATCACTCTTCAAGATCATATTTAGTATGTAAATTTGTGGTAGTTTACAAAGGAAATCATTTGTTCTTCAATATCTTTAAATCTGTGAAGGAAATTATTTGTGCTTCAACTTATTATATTCAGCAATTAAAAATAAATATCCAAAGTATTCACTCTCATTTAAAAGTCCTCACGGTTATGCATGGGTGAATTACTTGGATTTATGATTATGTGCTTCCATGCTCATTTAAAAGTCCTCACGGTTATGCATGTATGGAACGCATATCAAAATTAATTAATTAAATAGACAAGTTGATTCTAATCCCATTTAAAAGTCCTCACGGTCATGCGTGATTAGAAGATACGTGATTTCATTTTTTAAAAATTGTGAATACTACTAATCTCATTTAAAAGTCCTAACGGTTATGCATGGTTAGTAGATATTCAAATTTCCTGAAATAAATATACCACAAATAGACAGAATTGTATGATTTTTGATGATTTTTATCCCCATCACTTCTGAAAGTGGAATATGCGCTTGACAAGGGTAATTATGATTTTTGTTTGAGTTTTATTGAAATTTGATATTTATATTTAATTGAGTTAAATGTTTGATTCATGTCTATCACTTCATCCCTATTTTATAACACTATTATTCTTTTGCTGATAACAAAAGGGGGAGAGAAAAGTTAAGATTTTTGTCGAATAGAATCAAGCAAAGGTCAAATAACTTTCACTGTGCATATAGGCTCATTTATATATTTCTATTCATATATGTAGGGGGAGTATTGTGTAGAGAGGAAGCATTCAAATAGGGGGAGCAAATTGAAATTATCAAATAACATTTGATATATTCAAAATCTTAAATATATGTTTGTTATCATCAAAAGGGGAAGATTGTTGAATATGCGCCTTGCGCGATATGATTTTTGTTTGATGATAATAAACATATATACATTCATTTAAATGTATTTGGTAATGTACTATTTTAGTTTTTATAGAATAAATAAATATTTGTTGAATAAAATTAAATTACACAGAATTCGAATTTGAATTCAAACAGAACAAGTTAAACAGATTTTGAATTCAAACAGAAATTTTTATTCAAACAAATATTTATTACAACTTTGATAGTACAATTTCAAGCTCTCACTATACACATACAATTTTGACTACAATACATGACATTTCACATTTACATCAAAACCTTACTACATATCACTCACACTCATATTTTTGTCTTCAACTATAATCCAGTTTGAATCCAGCATCTGAGTAATCTGCAAAAATATTTTCAAACGCAGTAAAATTGAAAGAGAAATATTTTTGAAATTTGAAAGAAACGATGATTTTGAAAATATCGTTTGCCTCGGTTATTTGGGTTGTTCGTCATCATTCACACTTGAATTCATCACAAAGTCGTGCACATAGATATTACAGGGACAGGTAATCATAAGTGGCTGCAATACACACGTGTACATTCATACACGTGTGCATTGCCTCGCCAACTCGTGTGCACAGCTCCAACCAGAAATTCAAGGCAACAGAGACCAAGCAATGAACAACTCAAAGCAACAGTCAACTGGCCAAGACTATAAGTACAAGCAGCAGTGTGCAACTCGAAAATGTACACAAGTGAAAGCAGCAAAATCAAGACAGCATCAAACAGCAACAGTGAAGACTGCATAAGTGCTACAAGCCAAATCATCACAATGAACACCACTGACCAGTGAATACAACGTCAAGTTCAGATCAAACAACTCAAGACCAAGTTGCAACAAAGTTCAAAAGTGCATCAAAGGCAGTTCAATGTGGATAGCAACAGCAAAAAGGGACTGCAACAAACATATATGCAGCATCAAGTCAAAGTATGCAACTACGTGACATAAATGCAACTACAACGATGCAAGCAAAGAACCAAAGTCAGTGGCAAGCTCCAAACTGCATAAGTGACCATGAAACTGACTCGAAGCAGTAGTGACAGTAAGCATGAATCAAGCTCAGTGGCAAATGCATAAACAGCTCAAAGTACATGCATAAAACAGTGCAAGACCTCAAGTGACACAGTGAAAGTAGCACAAGTACAAGAAACTTGAATACTACAACAACAAGTATGGTGAAGCACTGACTCAAATAAACAACTACAAATACCAGCATCATCAAATCAACATGAATATCACAAGCATGCAACAGCAAGCATGTAACAGAGACCAAGCAAGGCATTGCAACTGCACAGCAACAGTGAATGGGGAAATGCACAAGACAGTGTACAACATCAACTACACAAAGCCAAGCATGATACAGGTGGACAGAAAACTGCAAGTTCATATGTACAGCAAGCTACAATGGATGCAGCAATACCAAGTTCAACAACATCAAAGACAACACAAGTTCAGCTGTGCAAAATGTATACAAAGACAGTGAGCATATATGTATGGATGAAATGCAAATGTTCAGGCCGAGAATAAAGCAAGTAGCATGTGGATGTCATCATATGTACTCAATGCAAAGTCCAAGTCGAAATCATGGATCAGTGCCAAAGTCGAAGAATAACAATGCAGACTTACAAATGTAACACAGTGAAATGCAGTGGTATGCAGCAGAGAAAATATAAAAGCAATGGTGATGACCGAAGCTAATACAGAGTAGTGGATTCACATACCCAAAATCAACAGTCGAAGATATGCGTGTGACAAAGTCAAATATCACAAATCACGAAATCAATTCAAAGCCGTGTGAATCAAGTTACTAGAAATACGAAATTGACAAAGTCAGATTAATCCTCAGCATCAAAGCGTAATCGAACGACAAAGCAAGAATTTTTGAAGCAATCAGTCGAACGCAAAAATAGGAAATCAAATCCTATTAAAACCCTAATCATCATCGGCATTTATTTCCATCGAGTTCAAGTATCAATTTAGAAAAGCAAAAAGAGATAGTACATACCGAATTCACAAGCATCGAACTCGATCGAGCAACTGCAAACAAGCAAAAGTCAACCATCAGAGAAGCAGCGAGCTAGGGCAACAAATCACAGATCAATTGAAGAAACCGAAGCCCTAATTGGAACAAAGAGCCGAAGCCCTAACTGGAACAAAAGGGAACGAAGCCCTAATCAGAACGAAGCCGCCATTATTTCTCACGAACGAGATAAAAGAGGATCGGGTGAAATAAGGAAGTGGGCCGGTCTTAAAAATAAAAAGGGGGTTTTGTTTAATTATAGGCTTTTATTAATATTGTTAATTAGTTTAGGTTTATTTTCTATTGTTCTTAATTATTGTTTTTATTTTTACGAATCAAAGAGTTTAGGTAAATCACCACCTAGGTTTTAGGTTGTGTCTGATTGTCTATTTAGAGTTAGTTCAGTAAGCAGGGGTTGCGAGTTTGCAAAACTCTATAGGCGGTAGCAGGGTTTGCAAGTCTGTTAGAGTGTTTGTAAGCGTGATACTGTTTAATTCTAATAGAAATCTGGGAATGCAGCAGTAGGCAGGGGTTGCCGAAGCTGGGTAAATCTTGTGTGTGATTTACTTTTTAGTATATTTATTTCTGCAGTTTATTTTTGTGTTTAAATCAAGAAAATTTGCTATAACCCTATTCACCCCCCCCCTCTAGGGTTAATCTAGATCCTACAGAAAATGTTAAATAAATAAATGGTTAAGTTAAATTATTGAAATATAACTTAAGTCTGGAAATTTGGGTTTTTGGTTTGAAAAGGAAATTTGAGTTACATAAACAAATAAAAATGGAAATTAAGTTATATTTGTAAAAATGGTTATAAAATTTAAGTGTTAAGTTTATTTTATTAAAAATGTGAAGGCTAGAAAATTTACACTTGAATTTATTAAGTAAATTGTTGAAAGTTGATTTAATTATGAAATGTTACTTTATAAAAATCATAAGTTGAAAGAGTATTTTTAATGAATATTTTTGAATGTTAAAAAATGTGATTTTTATCATGTTTAAAGGGTTTAAATTGAAGTTATTCATTTGCTGGAAATACACTAAAATCTGGAAAATACTTTTGTTAGCATTCAGAAATACCATAGTTTCTGTAAATGAACTAAAAACCGAATAAAAAGGCTATTACAGCAGTTCTAAAATGCTGTAGTTGCTATAGTAAATTTAAAAGGCTAAAACTTAATAAAGGCCTATTATAGCAGTTTTGTAAATGCTGTAGTGGTTTGCTGTCTTTGCTGTAATTAATAAAAACCTTAAACTTGAAACCTGAGCTATTACAGCATTTCTGAAAATGTTGTCTTTGCTGTTTTAAACTAAATTTCAACTAAAACCGAGTTATAATAGCAGTTTTTAAATGTTGTCTTTGCTGAATTAAAACGTTTTCAAGTATAACTTATAACAACTATTTCTAAATGCTGTGAAAGGCTGAAATTTTGAATGTTTATGGTTTTGACTTAGTAAATGAGCTCAGAATGGTTTGAAACTTTGGAAATTGAATACTTGACTTGAAAGTATAATAACTTCACTTTTAAATGATTTAAATGAATAAATTTAATTGGAAAATAAATCATTTTAAAAGGTGATTTGAATTGAAATAAATGAATGTTATCTTTGAATTTAAAAGGGTATTTAAATTGGATATTTTGATTTGAATTCAAATAACGATTTGAAAAGGAAGTTTTGAAAGATATGATATTTTGATATATTGAAATGATTTAGTCTTTATTTGATAAAGATTTGGATTTGAAAGGATATTATATTTTGAAGTATAAATTATTAGTTTTAAAAATTATAGCCACGCGTTATAATAACGATTGGTTGGCAAAGAGACCGGGATCAGATATGGACATACTCTCTGTCGATACTGAAAACCACTTTGACAACCGTGTACGCGGTGGAGATTCCGGAATGAAGTAGGATGGTGGCAACGTTTTTGAGGTATATTACATGGACCTGACTCCCATGAGTTGGCTCAAGGTGGCTAAAACATTAGCGATCTCGGGCCAAAAGGGGTAGCTCCTCTGATCGGACGCATTTCTTCGATACCATTCTATTACTTTTGTGATTGGGTGCACCCTTCCGGACTTGGGAATGTGTTTCGAGGTGGGCGTATGTGGCTGCTGCGTTACCACCAGCCCGTGTGCGTAATTGGTATATCTACCCTGGCATTGCCTCATTGTGCCGTGTAACATCCCGCCTTTTCGCATTCTTTAAATCGACGCACTTGCCAATTCAAACCACACGGAAGGGCAGATTGTTATGGGGTAAATAAGAAAAACAAGAAAGAGATAAAACAAACAGAATCTCACAGCGGAAGGATAAAATATAATAATCAAATATACAGTTCATGAAGCTGTTTTTCAAATTATTTAATTATACTTACAATATATATATATATATCAGAGTTATACATACCAACGAATAAAAATCGATGCAGCGGAATACAGTGTAGTGGAATATAATATAATAATAATAATGAAATCTTCGTCTTGGTCCTCCAGAAATAAAGTCCTCAATCCTGAAATGCTCGGACTGACCCGAGCGAATTGAAAAGACAAAACACTCGAGTCAGAACTAAAAGATCTTATGTAAGATAAATCAACAGAAATAAATATGAGTGCAATAACTCAAGAGATGCTCGGGATTTACATCTCTAAGGATCCTTTACACTATTTACTATGTAGTATATTTCGCTATTATAATAGTGTGTAATTGTAAAATAAACTTGCTTTTAAATAGCGTTAAGGCTTTACATTTTTAACACATTTATATATTCCCATAGTCTATACATTACCGTAATCTCTTCCGTACTGGGCGTCGTCAGAGGGCACTCCATAGGTATGGTACAAAACCAAAATCGTATAAGGCGCGCTAGGGTAGGTGACACGGCACAACTAGGAAATGCCAGGGTAGATATACCAATTGCTATTCGGGCTGGTGGAATGCATAGCCACAGCTACCGCCCACCTCGAACAAACACCCCCAAAATCATAAAGAAATAAAGGTGGCTACCGAATAAGTCCAATGTCAGAGTATAGTATCGAAGAGATGTGTCCGTTAAAGGGTGCTACCCCCTTGGCCCGAGAATCGCTCCTGTTTTAGCCACCTTATGCCAACTCACGGGAGTCGGGTCCACGTTTTTACCTCAAAGGAAACGTCGCACCATCCTACTTCATTCTGGAATCTCCACTGCGTACACGGTTGTTAAAGTGGTTTTCGGCGTTGGCAGAGAGTATGACAACTTTCGATCCCGGTCTCTTCAACAACCAATCGTTATTATAACACCGCGGTTATTTCAAAATAATTTATACTTTAAAACCAGAATATAATATCCCTTTCAAAACCATATAAATACAATATCATTTATATTTTTAAAACCCCAAATCAACATGATATCATTTTCATTTTATAAATATCCCTTTTCTCAAATCATAATATTTTCAAATATATATATATATATATATATATATATATATCTTAACCCCCATAGCTTTGAAATAAAATTTCTAATACTTAAATGGTTTAAGTATTAAACCACTTTGCATAACAAAATAGTTTTTAAATTTTATAAATAAATTCCAAATAAAGGTTTAAATTCCTAAATAAACCATTTCAATTTCCATATATTTCAAAGCTTTAATTATTTCACCATTCCAAAACTTATTCTTTGATAATTTCATATATATCAAATTCAATTACTATTATTTAGATTTGAAATGTTTACTTGATAAATCAAATATCATTTAAGTAAAACCTTTAAACTTCAAATAACAGGATATACTCTCAATTTAATTAACTTGATAATATTCATTTAAATCGACATGATATTCATTTAAGTCTTCTAAACCAAAATCAAGTTATAAAGACCATACCTTTTAAAACCCCAAATTAATTAAAATTTCAAATAAATTTTATTCGAGGATAATTCTTAAATACCTTATTTCAAACCAAATTCATATTTATCTTCCAACATTTATTTTATTTAAGACATTATAAACTCCATCAATAAATTTAAATAAATACCTAACCGTATTATATCTAAATAAAATTGAACTTTTATTTTTAAACTGTTTTATTCTTTAAACCAAATTTTATACATAGCTTAAATTCAAGCGTTTAACTATATATAAAAATAATACTTAAAATATCAAAAATCAATACTCATTAGACCATATTCTTTCCAAAACCATAGAAAAATCATTTCAAGGATAATTATATATATATATATATATATACACACCACGGTGCCTGTATAAAATTTTCTATCATATGGTCAAGTGATACGGATATTTATCATTTCAATCCGTAATTTAAAATAAAAATTACGGTTATATATCATTCCAAACCACAATCCCGAATGAAATGAAAATGCATAATAACTTGCAGTTTATAACAATATAAGTACAACATCCATTCATCCAATATCAACCATCAACCATTTATAACAATCATCATCCAAATTCAAACAATACATCAATATATCACAGGTGGTAATAACAGGTATCAACTATCATTTTATATTCAAAAATAAATTATAACTATTTAACTGGCAGTTTATATGCAATAAAATAAATAACAATTTAACTGGCAGTTAATATGCAATAATGAATTAAATAACAGTTAATTAAATAAATGCAAATTAATAGAAATAATGATGAAATATATGCCAAACAGCTATAAATAAATTTCAAATCACATCACAAAAGAATTTAACAAAAATAAGAAATCTTAGAAGTTGTGAGTGGGTTAAAACACTCACCTTTTGAATTTAAATTGAATTTAAACCCAAAAATTTGACAATCTCCAAATCCATCCAAGCCAGTGCCAAAATGTCCGGAATTTTATTATCGATCCTTACAAAAAAATCGCGCGTGAAACGGATATCGTATGTGGAAGTTATTCGAGTTAGAACGATTAAATTTGGAATTTAAAAACAAAAATTAAACGAAACAATACCCCACGTTTTAGCGACACGTCATCACTACAACGCACGCATCTTCTCCACTCTCCAACAAGGCCGTGCACAGTGAAACCGAACCCTTGACCAACCTTTGACCACCGATTACTGCCGCTACACGCCTCCGTACGCCACGCCGCTACCTACAACTGAGCCTCCACCCATGGCCGCCTCTATGGCCAAGGACCGGTGCCCTATAGCGTCGCCGCCACCGCCGTGATATCTATGGTTTTGAAACCCTAATTCGCGAATTTCGGTCACCACGATTCGATTCAGGTCAAGCGACCACCACCATCTCGAAGCCTACAACAAGATCTACAATACCCAGAAACCGATTTCCCAATTGTCGCCCCAAACAAAAACGCCCAATTCGACTTTGACCACGATTTCTGATCAATCCGGTCACTGTCTCGAAAAACGAAAAGCAGTCGTAGGTTCGTATCACTAAGATCTTCGATATATATTTTTTCCAAATTTTTATGAGGACTTTGAAATTTATGCTTTGGATTTGATTTGCAACTGGATCTGAAATATAGAATTTTGTCTGCCATTGAGGAAGAGGAGGAATAGAATGAATTTACGTATAGACCAAATGAGAATTAGGAAGGCTAGGGTTTATAGTAGGATATTTATAGAGAAAGTTGAAATAGAATAAATGGATCGGGTTGAATACGTGCTAAGGACAAAGTGGCCCACAAAGCCCGTTCTGACCCCGGAACGAAATTGGGTAAAACCATATATCAAAATGGGTGTTTTAAAATATTTTAAATGCAATGGAAAAGGTTTCAGATTCAAATTGCATCGTATGAAGAAGTTATGCTAAAATCAATATTGTTCAAATTGATTTCAATTGATTTCAATTTATCGATTTCAGGGCGTTTCGAGTCCGTACGATCAAACGACAAGTCCGATCGCTACGAAACATGAAACCCTACAATAATTCACTGTTACAGATCTGATAAAACTTGTTTCGTTGAAATCCGAGTCAGGGGCCAAAATGGCTATTTTTACAGTAATTAAATAAATTTAAAAAAATTAATTAAATCAAATTTCGCGTTTAAATTTTGAAATTTGCAATGTTTATCACTTTATAATTTTCAAACATTTACAATGATTTGAACAATTTTTAAATGTCAATTTAGAGAAGATTAATCAATATAAATCCTCAATTTCATAAAATTCAAAATTATAGATAAAATTTCCAAAATTTCCATTAAATTGAATTAACCCATAATTATTCCATTCATTAATTTCAAATAGAAGGGTTTATCATTGGATTTAAAATTATTACATAAATTATTTCACAAACCGCCATATTTAATTTCATTTATTCGCAATAAATTCAATTATTGAAATTTTTCTTCAATTAAATCTTGCTTTAAATTAGCCTATTGTCATATTATAAATAGGTATAGCATTAACTACATCTTATAAAATTAACCATTTTAAATGATCAATCACACCTACCCTATCAGCACAAATTAAGTCAAATAATTGTACTTGATTTCACATAAAACGTTATTAATTTATAAATTGAAATCTCAATAAATCCGTTTATTGATTGAAAATCTTGCTATTAAATGAATTGACATTTTATAGGTATAATTAACAATGAACTATATTACATTTCCTTAATGTATTTATTAAATTTATTTCCAAATGACGTACTACCTAATTTCCTTTAATTGCAATTTGATTTCCAAATTTTATGCACATACTAAAGAAATTTAATATATCAATTGATTCATTTAATGAACTTAGTTACCTTGTTTCCCCATTCATTACTTTAATATATCCATTCTAACACTCCTAACCATTGCATTACATTCCACACAAATGTAACATTTATTTACATTATTACAATTTATCTCAAATTCCAATAATCAAACAAATTAAATAGGTAACCTAAATAAACACTACCGTTACTCTTAGTCACATAAATAAGCCTTTATTACTTATAATCAATGTTGGCATTTATTTCCATACTACTAATTTCGTTTGCCTATGCTCTAACCAAACATAACCTTTAGATTTATTTCTTAAATTGATTCAATATTTACATCCACATATTACAAATAACTTCCATTTGATGTAAAACCTAGTATACATTTACATAAATCCCATTTAATTCCATCCATTAATGGGTATTGCATTGAAATTTAATTTATTAGCTTATATCAACATTATTACCATTAATTGCAATAGGATTACCAAATTTATTCAATACCCTAAATAAATAACATATATTAATTCATTAAATTAATTCACTATTTACCTTTGCATTCTTATATTCAAATCTTAGCCTAGTATAACAATTAACGTTACTTCAATTATTCGTAATTTCATTTCAACTGTTAATACTTATCTTAAATTTCCATGGTTTCATTCCATTTTCAACATTCGCTTCATTATTAATTATTAATTTTTTCATTTCTTCCTAAATTAAATTCCAATATCTTATTAAAATGACAAATTTAATTAACGAAATTTACGGGTCGTTACATGCCGTGTCACCTACCTTATTGAGCCTTTACTACAAGTTTGGTTTTCTCTCGTAGCCCATGCATATCTTCTCATAGTCTCCTGATCAGGAGATATGTAGATATTGGATGGACTACTGGGACTATTACGTGTCTGAGGCTATATGGGTAACTGTAACGATCCTGGATTTTTACTAAGTTTAAATTGATAATTAATTTAATTTTTGAATAAAAATTGTGAAATAATTGGTAATTAATATAAAATTTTAGTGAAATTAATTGAGAATTAATTTGGATATCTGATTATAAATATATGTATATAAAATAGATTGAAAATAGAATTTGAAATTGGAATTTAAATGTCTTAGAAAGTAAATTTGTATTTGGATTTTTGATATAATTAAATTAGATATACATAAGATAAATATAATACATTCAAATATGAATAAATAAGACAAGTAAGTAGGCTTGAACAACAAGAAAAAATATAGAAATAAAATATATAAGATAAACTATAAAATATAAAGTAAATACATTAGACAAAATTCTAACAACATATTAACTATAGAAATTCATCTATATTACAAAACCATACAAGTTTGTATAATATGTAAAGTTTGTGTAAGTAAGAAAATAAGCAAACAAAATATGTACAAGCAAAACAAATAAATAAAAATAAATACATATAGTTAAGATTCAAACAACATTATCAGCCAACAAAAGAAACGGCTTGCAAAAGAAGAAAACAGGATAAATATCTTTGTACAAAAAAAATATAAGTATGTGCACTTGTAAAAATAAAGAAACATAAAGTACTTAGCATTAAATGCTTCCATCTTTAGCAGCAAACAAGGTCAATTCGAGTTGTTTAAAATATTTTCAGCCTCCAAAATCTCTGATCAAAGATGATAATACTTGTGCCAGTAAAACACCTTCCTCTATACCAACTTATCTTTCTATATATCTACACCATTCCAGTTCATTTTCATTCATCACAACATAGCAACCTGGAAACAAGAAAAATAAGCATCATTATTTTACAACTTAAACATTATTCATAAAACAAGAAGATTTACAGGAGTATCAAGCTAGCAGATTCAAAGCTTGTTTCTGAAATTGAAGAGGCTCCGATCATCTTTTCAAAACCACTGTGAGTAAACAACTTAGGTTAATTATAATTAGTGTATGACTTATGATGAATGCTTGGATATCTTCTTTATTTTAACACTGTGTATATGAAATTGTTCTTGACAGTGCTGAGTTATACAATTCTTCTCTGTTTATAGTTCAGGATGAAACAACCTTTGAAACAATTTGATTCCCCCATTTCTAATCCTTTTCAAGCTTCGATGTCTAAAGAAAAGATGTATATTTAAGTAAGAACTATGATCTAAAAATAGTTTTATGAAGTAAAAATATATACAAGAGAAAAAATTGAATTTTTACAGAGAATACTTCAAATTTTGAAAATTTTGAAATTTACAAAACATTGATTCAAGTGTATAACTTGAATCCTTACAGAAAGCTATGATTTTTAAAATGAATTTGGTGACTTTTAGTAAGGTGGTTTGAGAACAGTTTGAAGATGTTCGAATTGGGTATTTTAATCGATTGTCGGCGGTAGGAGGTGCTGGAGGTGTCGGGGTTGCCGGTTGGGGTGGTCAAGCCTATGACGATGGTAGGAAAAATGATCGGAGGTGCTCACGTCACCGTGGAGGCAGCGGCATGCATTTTTTCGTTCGCAAACCTAATTTTGGAGAGGCTGGGTTTTTCGATTCGTTCGTCACCGATAGTCAATCGAGTGTTTTGTGGCTCTAAGAGGTGGTAGAGGGGACGTAGGAGATCGTGTGGCCAGAATTTCGAGTTGCCTGGTGGTCGAGGTTGTGAGAACGGCGGCGTTCCAGGTTGGGTGGTGATGGGTCTCGCTATTCCAGGTTTGGGTTGTGAACAAATTTTCGAATTCGAGAAGATGGTGACGCTCTGATAGTCGGGGAATGGTGCGTGGGTAATAGTTAAGTTGCTCGAGGTAGTGGCGACGTCCGGAGATGGTCGGCGACGTTGTGTACGTACACCGTGCATTTTGGTTTCTGATGAGATTTAGGTTGGAGCAGGGAAGTGGACTCGAGTTTCACTCGAGTGATTCCTGCGTCTTGCTCGAAGCATGTAGGGGCGCGACTCAAAGCATTTTTACTTTGCCTCGGGTTAATTTTGACAGGTTTCAGGTTTTTGTAAACTTGATTGAAATTTGAATTTAAAGCAAATTCAAATGAAATTTGAATTGTGAGTTAAATTTAAATAAAGTTTAAATCTAGTATGAAGTTAGATTCAAATGGAACTTTGAATCTTAAAGTTTTAAAATGAAATTTGGATTTTAAATTAAAGTTTTAAATCAAGATTTTAAACAAAGTTTAAAATCAAATTTTAAATAAAAAAATTAAAATATGGATTCAAGTCTCTTTGAATCCAAATCTAGAAATTTAAATTAGTTTTAAATCGGAATGTGTTTTAAACAAGTTTAACTTAAATAGCTTTTAAAAGTATATTTGTTTTCAAACAAATGTTTAACTTGATTTTGATAAAATACTTTTGTAAAGGTTTTCTTAATTTTGAGTGAAAAGTTAAACAAATTGTTTTAACTTGAATTTCTAAGATAAAATGTAATGTATTTTAAAGCTTAAATTTTAAATAAAAATTTAAGTAATTTAGTTGGAACTTTTCCTATATAGGTTTATAAGTGGATATTTGAATTTGGCAAATGTTTAAACATATAATCATTTTGAATCTTAAATTCAAAATGGAATTTGAATTTAAATTTAAAGTGTAATGTTTAAAAATACACTTAAATGTTAATGAAATCATTAATAAAGAAATCAATTATCTTAGAGACAATTAAGGTAATAAAATGATTAAATTAATAAGGTAATTAAAGAATGATTTATTTAACTTATAAATAAATAAATAATTTAGGTTAATTTATAATTAGAAATGATTAAAAATGAATTAATCTAAGATAATTTTTAAGAAAGTAATTAAAGAAATGTTATTAGTTAATGAAGATAATTAACTAGGGATTATTAAGTAATTAAATTAATGTGATTAATTTTGATAATTAATTAGATTAATTAATTAAGAAAATCAATTGTAAATTGTTAATTACTTAATGAAAGTAATTAACGGGTTAATTACTAATTGTAATTAAATTTGGATATTTTGATTAATTTAATGATAAAGATTAATTGGTGATTAATGATTTATTGGTATGAGATGATTACTTTATGGTAAGTAATTAAAGGTTTAATTTCTTAAAATAATTAATTAAGGGGTTAATTAATTATGTAATTGGTTTAGAGGTTAATTTAATTAATGTGATTAATTAAGAATAATTTATTAATTAATAATAATTAATTAAGGTGATTGATTAATTAATTTATATCAAATGATTTGTAATTAATAAATCAGAATTGGATAATTAATTCATAAGTGATTAATTTAATTAGAAATTAAATTGAATTAATTAGGATTTAACAATTAATTAATCCTGCTCATAAATGATCATTGAATGCTTGACCTTACTTATGAATGATTGTATTGTATGAGATATCTTGAATTGATTGTCCTACCTGATATGTGATATTTTATTCTGTGAATTGAGTTGTGTGTGATTTATTCATTTATGATACATTTGTATATTATCTGTAAATATGTGAATGAGCGATAAGCGTCATAGTTTATACCGCTTATCAACTATATTTCTGTGTTTTGATCTGTGATGATTGATGTTGTTGCACTATTTTGTTTAACCCCTGGACCACACCATACACACACAAATATGGATTTCATAAGGAAATCGATTAAGTCACAGATTTTTGGAATGATCTTTTAATAAACAATTTGAATTCAAACGGTTTGGAAATGGAATCGGGTTAAATGTGAAAAGCTTTTGAAATGAAATTTCAAGATAAAATTTATTTTTGAATAACTCGATAAAGTTTGAAATTTAAATAATTTGAATTAAATTTGAATTCGAAAAAAAATTTGAAACTAAATTCTATAATTCGAAACTAGGGATTAAAGATATTATACTAGTTATATATGGGTTAAACCATTTTAACCCATTTGATTTGGGAATTTGAATTTAAATTCAAAGACTTTAATTCGTGCAAATATAATTGGATTCTTCCGAAATGAAAACTGTTTGTTTTCAAATAATAAAAGCTTTCACATAAGAAGTGAACTTCCAATTTTTGTTAAAAGGATTTCTAGTTTGAAGTGAAAATGATTTTTCAAGCTATGGAAACAGTTTGAAAGCTATAAGTTAAATCTTTGATTTAAAGATTTAACGAGTTAATCCAATTGAAATGGAAATTGTTTTGGAATCAGTAAATGGATCTTTGTGAAACTGGGTGAATTTTGTGGAATAAATCTTTTGCTTAAAGATTTGAGATGGTAATTTATTTAAACCATTTGAAGAAAGGTTTTGGCTTTCTTTGAAGTTGTGACTTAACAGAAATCCCATATCCATACATTTTTAAATATTGTGCTCATTATTCGGTATAGCCGGGAGAGGACCTTTGTGTCATATAACCCATTCCGAATAATGATACGACGTTATGGATAACATTTGAAGACCGATGGTGAAGACCGGGTATTTGTGATAACAATAGGATAACCTATCGATTGTCTCTGCACCGGCTGATCCCCAGTATAGAGATTCCCTAAGTGATGGGAAGTCCGAACGGGGTTATGGATACTCGGATTGCAAGGGCTTTTTCAGAAGTGCCTTCGGTTCTGTTCAAACCCGGGACAGACTTGTATGGTTGTATGTCTGACACTACACTTTGAGATATAAAACTGATTTCTATCAAATACATTTCTGCTTGGTGGCGGAGAATTTATTCTCTTAGCTTAACACCCTTCTTTGAGACGTACGAGCTCAGATGTTATGTAGTTGAAGGTTATCAGCGATATATTCCCAATTTGGTAGTGTGACATGCTGAGTGCTGCTGTGTATTGATGATCATTTGTGATCAGAGCATGGCTTCTGTATGAAGCGTAGCTTTGTGGATGAGACTGCATCAGGACCTCACAACTCGAAAATGGTCGAAACAGGAAAGATGCGGCAAGGTTATGAGGGTCGCGCCCTTTAAGGTGTGTCATTCCCTTTTGGTAAAGGGTGGTATCATGGTATGGAGCCCAGACATTTACCTATGTGGTGGGCTTCAATCTCATTTTCTGTATGGTTGTTGCTTTGTGGTTTAGAGGCGCCTCGGATAAAGGTCCCAAAGGACCGGGGGTGGCATGCTCGAGAAGTAGTTACCTAGTTACAGAGGTAAGCCGGCCTTGTGTTGGCAGAGATCCGGTTAGGTTCTCAGGACGTCCCGCCAGAGGCGTACCCATGGACAGTGGGAAGTTCCTTTGCCCGACCATTTGTTGGAAATCCAATCAAAACAATACGCACCCTGTATGGTTTTAGTTGTATAACTTGCCATGGAATGTTGCGGTAATCTGCTATTGAACATGGTAGCTATAGTAGGCATACGATAATGGTCGTATGTTGGCTAAGATTTATATTATACTTTCAAAATGTTTTCCACTGTGCACCTATAGTAATAATATCAAGAAATTTTCTCGTATCAAGCATGTTTTACTACCATAAGGAGAAATCTCCTTCAATTCTGCGTTTGCATGGTGTGTGCGGCGGGAGGCCTTATGGTAGTTTCATTTTCTAAAAAGCATTGCGGATTTATTTTAAATTCTTATTGTTTGTTTTTAAAAAGACCAAACTGTTTTGTTACTCATACCAGTCCCATTACTGACTTGGAGTTTATTGTTCCTTTCCTAAACTCTGGGTGCCCATAATTTTTCCACACGGGCAGTCTAGAGTTGGGTTTTTCAAATAGTCAGGTTTAGTAGATTATCTGGTGTTAGTTCAGTCTTTGAATCAGGACGAGACTTGCTTATCTAGGTGACACGTGATGTTGGTTCAGCTAGCTTTGGATTGGAGCATTGGATTTGGGGATGTATCCTATTGAAGACATTATTGTTCCGCTGCTATTTCTTGTATCGTTGATAGTATTTATATTCAGTTGTATCATTCTATTGTATCATCGTTGTATCTGTCATTGTATCAATGATATATATATTGATATTCTTTTTCTTCCGCTGTGTTGTACTTAATGGTGTTATAAGCTCCGGCGAACCAGATTCGACGTTTGGATCTGCGGCATTTGAATATGAGTGTCGTATTCGGTGCCGATTTTCGAAGGTCGAGCCAGGACCGCTACAGCAACCCTTTGATGCTATTTTGAAGTAAGTTTATTTTACTGTTAGACACTATTATAATAGCGTAATATTACTACATAGTAAATAATTTAACGGATCCTTAGAGGATGGGCGGCCACAAGCATCCTTTAAGTTACTTGTGCCTTTACTATAGTTCACTTGAGTTGGTTTACATTGTATAAGTATGTATGTCCTGACTCGAGTGTTTGTATTTTTATTTACGCTCGGGTCAGCCTGAGTATTCGTAGATTTGGATTCCACTTTCTGGAGATTATATGCTTATCTAGTTTTATCTATTTCACTTCCAGTTATCCTGTTGATCCCAGTGTTGTATTCAGCTTGTACTTGGTTATCATATTGAGACTTCTGTTGTATCTTATTTAACTCTGATATATTTATATAGTAGCTTCATGAACTACTACTTCTGTTACTTCCGCCGCATTATTATTACTCTGTGTCTGTGATCTGTGATTATTTATTACTGTATATTCTAAGATTTGCCAAATTTTATTTACAATGCGGTATTTTGAGCAATTCAAGCTGACATGTGCGGATGTGAATGGTTGAAAATAATGGGTTGTTACGTTTGGTATAAGAGCTTTGGCTTTGAGGCAAAACTTAGAATATAAGGTAAATTTATTTACCGGATCACTTTCGTTCGAGTATGTATCTTTTCCTCTTTGATTCAAATTTCTTTTGAATTTTGGAACGTTCCCTGCGGTTCCAAATTCCATTCGTGTCCCTTACTATTCATCTTCTTTTGATTTGGGAGTATCCCATAACTCCACTTCGAATGATCTTTACAGTGAGTCGGCAGTCTTGTCTATCTCATATTTGCTTGTAAAGGGGTGAAACTCCCTTACAATTAGCATCGATTCACCAGAGACTTATTATCTATCCTTGGTTTAGATCCTAATATCTTTTGTTATTCCAAACTCTGTCTCTTGAGATCAAATGTAGATTTACCTCAGAAAATCCACATCGATCTTATTCTTTTAGTCACGGTTGACCCGGTTAAGGTTGCCCGTGATTTATTTAAGCTTACCCATATCCCTATTTTGTTAATTAATCATCTTGTCTTTAGTTTCCAAATTATCTTCAAAACATTTTTGAACTGGACTTGTAAATCTATAATTAATGTTTTTTTTATGCTGTGTTGTTTGAGTTGTTGATGTTGATTTGGGTTTCTGATCGATTCGTCTGACCACGCTATCGATAAGATTTCCAAAACACTTGAATAGAGCAAATTGACACAATAGGTATATTTTTCAAATTTAGTAATAAAACAAATTTTGTAACTATATTATAAATTTTTCTGGATCTTTATTGAATTGGTTGTTAAGAAATAACACTTTATGTTATATATATATATATATATATATATATATATCATTATCTCTTATTTCATATATAAATAATTGGACTACAAAACATGTTTATAAGTTTATTTGGAAATTTAAATGAATTTAAAACGAGAATTTGAGAATTTAATTTCCAATGGTTTTAAACGTTGTGTTTAAAGTTTGAAAAGGATGTATTATTTAAAGTATTTTCGAATAGAAATTTGTTTCCAAAGAATTTTAAAGTTTAAAATTTTGTGCTCTTCTCTTTGTCGCTGGAAAATAACTTCGGTGATGACAGCAGCATCATCGACATTTATTTTCGAGTTTCGAAGTGAAGAGACCATTCTATAGTCTTGCTACAGCTTTGTTTTGGGGAATTTAATCGATTTGAATTTCTAAAATAAGCCTGGATTTATAACTTATGCTGATATATGATTTAAATTTGAATGGATATATATATAGTATATGTGCATTTATTTATCTCTAAATAGTTTGGAATTTATCGAAAATTTAAATTTCAAAATTTTATTTTTGAAAGATAATTTCAATTATAATTTCAAGATTTGGATAAATATTCAAGCTTGAAATGATTGAATTGGAAAGTTTTTGTGATGTCCCGGAAATTTGGACAATATTTATTTAATAATTTCATTAATAGTTATTCTAAAATGTGAAATATTGATTTAGTAATCTAATTCAAACTAATAATTATTTTGTTTGATAAACGATATTCTTTTCAAAATTAATAATAATGATGATGATAATAATAATATTTAGGAATTTTATTCTTTTCAAAAGTTAAAAATATTTAAAGGATAAAATTGTCTTTCTAAGCTTATTTAAAAAAAATATTTTATTTATAATGTATATATGTGTATACATTGTAAATAAAGGATTTGATTTTAATTTAAATTTAAATTCAATAAAAATATTTTCGAATTATTATATATATTAATGTATAGCTTGTAAATTGGTTTATTTAATTTAAAACTAGTATTGCAAACTTTTCAAAAGTTAATTTATAATCTATCTTATATTTTCAAAAGTAATTAAAGTTAATATTAATTTTGTTTATAAATATAATAGTTTAAATTGTATTTTGTAATAAAAAGTTTATTTTTTTATTTTAAAATTGTTTTAAAATAAGATTTAGTTCAATTATATTAAAGTATAATATTTTGGTTTGAAAATTTTGGAATAAAATATAATTCAACATTCTTTTCTTTTTAAAATTTTTCTTTCTTGAAAATTAGTTTTAAAAATATTATTTTGAATTATTCAAGCAAACATTAAAATGTGTAAAGGTAATTCATTTGTAATCATGTAAAGGCTAAATGTAATAAACATTTAAAAACATGTTAAATATAAATAAGAACTTTGTTTAAGAAGACTTAAAAACATTCATAAATTAAGAAATCTATTTTTTTTTATATTAAGATTGTATACGTGTTAAACTCTTAATACATAAGGAAGACACTTGTACTTAATCTATAACATTAGTTAACAAGTGGCATGTTAATTCATTTTTGAAAATAATTAATTATTTTAGATAAGAAAACCTTGCAAATTCATTTAGTTCAAATCACTTTATCTTCAAAATGAATCTGAAAATCAGATTTAAAGGAAATTTCAAAACAAATCCTACAAACAAAATTCAATAGTTCAATCTTCAAATCTGAAAAACCAGTTCTTGTTCAAAATCTACAACCCAAATTCAATCAAAATTCTGCAAAACCAAAACACAATGCATGTTTAAAAATCTGCAAAATCAAAATATGCAAAACCCAAATCTGCAACTTCAACATCAATTTGCAAGTTCAACTTCAAACTCAGGCAAATTGAAGATGGGTAGCATGCAGTCTAAAATCAACTTCAGTAATCAAATCTGGAAGTGAACCAGCAATTGCAAACACAGATTCAACATCAACAAGAAATTTAATGGAAGCAAGCAGATGCAACTTGCAAAAACTGTTCCAGGAATAATGAAAATGCATCTCTGAGATTGTTCTCTGCATCTTCAATTAAAATGTGAGTAAACTTCTTTATTTAAAAAAGGGTTTTCCTTTTAAATCAAAGTTAAACAAAATTTCTAGAACTCAAGTTCTAATTCACATAAATCAGAAAACTGCTCTGTTTCTTTTGTTTAGATCCGATTAACCTCACAATGCTAAAGTTTATGTTATCTGTGCATGTGAATTGATAGTAATGAGCAAGCTTATATTATTGAATTGTGATAATGATCTGGGTATATATGTATGAATATACATATGGGTTGTTATTGTTAGGTATCTGCCTACCTGTATATGGTTTAAACTAAGTTTTTTTTAGAAATACCTTATCAACTTGTTTAATCTCTTTAAGAAAGTAATGTGTAAACAAAATAATGTTGGTTTAGTATGAAATTATGGTTATAAATTAAAATTTAGTTTAATTAAAAATTCGTGCCTCTGAAAACAAATGTAACAGTCCATATTTTCAATAATCATGAATCTCAAATATCTGAAATTATTAAATCAGGACTATATGTAACGACCCAACTTCCAAGATCACCAAGAAGTCGCATCGCTAATAAGAAAAGAAAGGGATAGAAAAGAGGAAGAAAGAGAAGAAAGAAGAAACAACACAACAGAATCTAAACAGCGGAACGAATAAATTATATTAATAACATAAGATATTACATTGTTTACAACCACTATCAAAGTACACAGATATACAACACATACTAGACAGTTATAAACACCTGTCTAGTATTTACAACATAATATAACTCAGAGATAATCACAGAACACACAGCGGAATACTATATATCTAACGTAGAAGCCTCCTGCTCCATTGCTCCTCCAATATTCGTCGAAGCTAACCTGAATCCCTTGGCTACTCGTAACAATTTGAGTACCCAAGAGTTTATGAAAACAAAAGATAAACTCTGGGTCAGACATGGGTATGGTGTGAGTAACAGGTTAAAGTTGCTTAACTTTCAAAAATCTTTTGAAAGGAAAGGTATCACGTAAGACTTTCCCTCACATAAACATGGAAAAGTTTTTACCTTACGCTAACCAAAACATTTGATAGGAAATCCAGTGATATTATAATAGGTCTAGGGTTTTCAAGTAAATATGAAATAGCCGAAATTGTAACTTGATTAAATTCCAGCTACTAGCCACAATAGTGGGTAATACAATCAAAACCATTGGCACTTATTGGATTTTGGATTCCATACAATGGCAGGGCTACTGGGGTACCACCCGTCACAGTATGTGGCCTAGATCAACGTACCGAGGAGTATGCCCACTCCCTTGCAACACAAGGCCGGACCCATTCCTTACTGAACAGTTCCAAACAAGACAACCCCGCAGTTGGCGCGCGATTCCAACTGCCCACGCAGCCGAATGAAAAGGGACTTCTAGACAGGGAAAAATCTTGCTCTCCAGTGGGAGCTACCCACGAAGCCTTGCTGCACCTCCCCTGTTTTAGCCATTCCCGGTTGATGAGGCTTGAGGCTACGATTACCTTTATAGGACACATTATCTTAGAATGCTCATCGTCCACCTGACGATGTTCTGAAAACATTCAATCCATACAAGTTCGTTCCGGATTTGAACGAAATCGAAGGCACTATCTCGTTGCACTCATTTTGGAATCACCCTCCGAGTCAACGACCATAGCCCTTGCACTCTAAATCTTCATCTCGAATCTGAAAGTACTATCCGTCAAACTCATCACGGAATCACCCTCAGAGTTATACTGACGAATAGTCCTTACACCTCGAGTCTTCACTTGCTCTACTTGGACTCACGGCCTAACGTTTAATTGAAATCGATGTGGTATTTGGATATCCAAATCTGGAAACCCGATCCCGGTCTCATCAAAATCCAAAGCGTGTCTTTTAGGTCCACGTTGTTTTAGAGTTTAAAACAATTCAATTACATTATCTATATACACACGGATAGATAATCCATAGATTCACAAAAGATAATTATCATTATCATCACAACAGATAATCCACATAATCACTATCAAAGATAATCCATATTATTATCACAATGCATCCAGTGCATCCATATCACACAATATTACTAATCTCATAGTTGAGATTCAAACCATTCAAGGCAACCAATATCATCCATTCATAAGCAATGATCTATAATCATATATCTAAAATGAATTAAATTACTTACGTCTTCTCTAATTAATTTAAAGTGAATTAAATTAATTACTTACCTCAATATAAATCTTGCTTACATCACCATTAATTAATAATAATTTAATTAATTAATTATCATCTAATTAATCACCTTAATTAGTCATCCTTGATTAATTATCCTTTAATTACATTCAAGTAATTATCCTTTAATTAATTTCACAAATTAATTACTCCTAACCAAAAATAGTAATTAAACTTTAATTACTTCATCAATGAATTAACTATAACTAATTACATTAAACCCTAATTAATTACAATGAATTAATTACCCTTAATCACTTATTAATGGTTAATTAATCTTAATTAATCAATCCTAATTACATCATTAATTATTTTAATTAATGATTATATTTATTTAATTTATCTTATTTAAATTAATTACATTAAGTAATTAATCCCAATTAAACCATAATTATTAATCACCTTTGACTAATCACACTTAGTAATTATCTTTCTTAATTACTTCATCAAATTAATTAACTCCTTAATAAATTATTTTTAATTAATCCCTTGATTAACCATACAAAGTAATTCAATCCAAAATACTTCCGCAATTCCATCATTATCCACTAATTACATCAAGTAATTATCACTAATTACTTCACTGAGTAATTGTACTTCATTAATTACATTAAGTAATTATTTACCAAATCATCAAGTGATTAAAATTAATTAAACTTAATTAATTAATTCAAACTAATCACATTAAACTCCATTAATTACATTAATTACTTCTATTAAGTAATTAACTTAAATAAATTTCATAATTGATTATCATTTAATTAATTAATCAAATTAATTATTTAAAATTAATCATATTTTTTAATTGTTAAATAATCCTTAGTTAATGACCTTCATTAACTATTAATCAAACTTTAATTACTTCTCTTAAGTAATTAACTTCCATTAATCATTATTAATTTTAAATTAATTAATCTTTAATATCCAATTAATTAACTTTTGATTATTTAGTTAATTAAGTGTTAAACGTAACTTAATTAATTTATAATTACTTGATTAATTAATTATTAATCATTAATTAATTCTAATTAATAATTCTTAATTATGGATTAATCACCCTTAATTAATTAATTAATTTAAACTTTAAATTTATAATTTAAAACCCTTAATTATCTTAATTGAATAAACTATTCATTTAATTATCTTAATAATTAAATGAAAATTTAAAATCATTAATTAATTCTAAATTTGCTTTAAGATAAAACCTTTCTTAACAATATTTAAATTATCATTCATAAATACTATTGCAAATATTTATTTCAAATTCAATTTCAAATCTCATTTTAAGTTCAAGTTTAAAAAAAATGAAATGAAATTATCTTTGACCAAATTAAAACTTTGAATTCCACATGTTAAAGAATACTTATATAAAAGAAATTTAAAGATTTAAATTAAATTCCTTTTTAATCTCTAATTATTTAAAATATACTTTTACTTATTTATAATATTTAAATTTATAAACTTATTTCCAAAACTTAAGATTCAAATAAATTTTTGAATTCAAATTAAAATTTTTAATTTAACTCTGTTTAGATCCTCTACTACATTTCAACTCTATTTAAACTCAAATTCTTTAATTACTTTAAACTTTCTTAAATATTATTGATTCAATTTTGTATTATAAAAACTCTTTTTTTTTCAAACTAGATTCAAATTCAAACTTAAATCTAATTTTAAACTTGCATTTAAACTTAATTCAGATTGCAAAACTAAATTTAAATCTCATTTAAATCTTCACTTCATTTAAGTTCAATTTTTTAAATTTTAGTTTAAAATTAAAACAGAACTACATGTTTCAGGACTAAAACCTGTTAACATGCTTAAACCCGAGCAACTGCCAAATCCACTTCGGGTCAGCAAGCCCCCTCCTTCGAGTAACACACAGTACCTACTCGAGTTATTCTCGAGTTTCCCCCTGCACATACCCAAGCAACCACCTAAAACTAAAAGTGCACGGTGCACATGCACCGTGCCTCCGGCAATCACCAGCCACCTCCGGTGGCTTCTCTACGCCGGCGACCAACCCCACGACCAAACACGTCCATCAATTCACCCCTCTACAGTCCAAAATCGAATTTTGAGATTAAACACCAACCTGTAAACAACATAACGCACCTAATCCCAAACCTGTCATCGCCTCATCCACGCCACTCCGACCATCTGGATGCTTACGCCTCCGGTCACTCCATCATCGACTCATCCTCTACCATTCCCTTAAGTTTGGCTATACTCGATGGACCAGAAATGACAAACCAATCAAAACATTCAACCCAGTAGAAACTAGGGTTACAAACTACAAAAATCAACCACCCTCTCCACAAAGCTCTGATCAACATCCTGACATTTTTCTCCTATCCTCTAATCATCAGACTACCACCAGATAGAACCCCTTCCTCCCAAATCACATAGATCATCAGAAAACCCCATATTTCCATTTCCAGTTCATCACAGAATTACACACTCATCCCATCATTAAAAACTATGATTTTAGTTTTAAAAATCATGTTTTTATCTATGAATTCAATTTATAATACTGAATTTATAAATTACAATATTTGAATTTTCACATTATCAACATGCACTGATGTTTTCTTCTTCCTAAGGAAAATTAGGCTTTATCTTAACTAACTAATATTTTTAAACATTAACTTATGTTAAATCAAACAACATTTGTTCATAAATCAAATCTTATGAGAAACTAGATTAAGTGGTAATGGGTTTAATTAAAATTTTAAACCTGGGGATAACAAAACAGTACAGAGCATACATATAAATAGCATGCATATCCAAACACTCATATATAAACACAACATATTTCACCATACAGATTTATTTCAACAATATTTGCATGCAACCATATTTATACTTAATTTTTTTTTTAAATATAAAGTTACTCACGTGTTATAAAAGAACAACAGAGCCTCCATAGGTTTGAAAGTTGTTTGACCTTTGAAAACTGGAAAATGCAGTAGCTTTTTTTTAAAACTGGAAAACTTTAAATTTGAATTGCCAAAATGAATCTTAGCTGCTGGTTTCTTGAGTTAAAAGCTTGAAGGCTAGATACTGAACACTTGCATGCATGCTATATGAAACTCTACATAGAAGAAAATGCAGGTCTTCAGATTTACAGGGTTTTGAAACAAAAACAGGCGTTGGCTTGAACTTGCTTTTTGATCTTTGAGAATGAATTTACAGGTTGATGATTTGAAACAAGTTCTAGGGTGAGGAAAGGTTGATCACTGATTGTTTTCGTAGTAATTTGCAGGCTAAAGAAAGTGTTACAGGTATTTTGATCTCTGGTTGAAGATGATTACAGATTTACAATTGAATTCAGGCTTTTTTTAAGAAAAATGCAGCCTTTGATTTACATTTGGTTTGAGGAGGATGTTTGCAGGATCTAATTTGAGGAAGATGATTGAATTTCAGATTTGTCTTGAGTTATTTTTTTTTGAAAATAGGCTGAAGATGTTTTAAATAAAATAAAAGAGAAACAAAAATTCAAAAATGCCACTTGTTTTATATTACAACACTTGTCATCTAGAAATTTATATTCACTTAACACTTGTTATTATAAGGCCTTAAGGAATTAACATTTATTCTTTTTAATTTGTAAAATGCTTACATTTGTCATTAAATGTTAATTAGTTATAATTATGTAGTTTAGTTATAGTTAAATGCTAATTAGTTATTTAGTTAACATGTTAATATAAGAAGGAAAATGAATCTTTGTTTAATTAATTAGTTAATATGTATTTATTTATATGTGGATAATTTCAAAATGAATAAATCCAATTTTGTTTATAAAATAAAGTTTATGCAAATATCTTAAAATCAAAACAAATTAAAGATATTTATACTTCAAATTTCAAATCAAGTTATATATATACATATATAACTGCACCATTAAATTTTGAAAAACAGCTATTTTTATTAAAAAGTTATTTGTTAAAACAATGTATTATTATATATTTTTAAAAATAACAAAATAACAACATTAAATAACTATAAATAACTTATAAAAGAAATTATTTCTTTATTCATAAATTATTTATTTTATCACATTGTATTTAAAAGAAAATCAAAATAACCTCATTGTTATTTATTTAAATTTTAAACTTGAGTTAAACATATTTTAAATCATTTCAATTTTTTCTTACGTATTTAAAACCATATTTATTTATGAAATATCCTTTTAAAAGTTTAACTTTTAAATAAAATCATAATTCACAATTTTACTAAAGATATATAATTTTATAGAAAACAGGATTTATTTATTAATTAAATTTAAAACAATATCTATTCACAATATATACAATATTCTATATATTATAGATAGTAAACAATTTATTAGATTTAGAAAGATAAAATCTATCAATTAACTATTTATTTTATTGAATTATTAAATTAATTCAAATCTTATTACAAAGATTATCAAATCAATTTAATTATTATTTCAGATTACTAAATTGATATTGCTTTCAAATTCCGGATCATCACATTCCTTCCCCCTTAAAAGAATTTCGTCCCCGAAATTTAAAACAAAGGTAATTAATAATCTATTTAAAGGATTTAATTTTACAACACAAGCATATACCAATGATATGCTAACAACCATAGCAATCAATTTATCCAATCAAACAAATCTAATTATCGAGAAAAATTCTGGATAAAACTTCCACGAGTTTCCCCGGTATAAATATCGGGATACTCGCTCTATAGTTTCCAAACAATCAAAACAATTAGGGTACAGAGCTCCTATTCATCTAGATCTACAGATCTAGACAGCATATCAGACTACAAACGAGTCTGACTCAACAACCAACCTCCATAACTGCTGGTTCTAAAACCAGAGATAGACCATACATGTACTCCCTCAGAGATACGTGAAACTCATCGAATTCCAGTTATCCGAACCGATAATTCGATCCTGAAAACCAAACATTGATCCAACCAAAACACAGATGAGATCCAAACATCACTGAGCTAGCTTCTCCAGTCTTACCAAAACTTATAGCTCCTTAATCAGAGAAAACCCCAACAACAACGAAGTCTCCAACTTCGAATTCCAAATTCCTCTATCCCTTATCCTCAAAAGTTTCAGACAAATCCTGGGCTGCCAACATCCAAACTGATCAGCATAACCCTTGCTGATTCCTCTAGAAACAATCAGAACCAAAAATAACCCAACAGAATGATCTCCTCAAGATCAATCCAAAACCAAAACACAATTCTACTCCATCAACAGCAGACGACAACAAACTTCTCCTAATCCGGAAAAGACAATCGAAACACCTCCAAACAGCTTCCGCTGCACCACTCTGATCCGAAGTAGATAAGAAAATACTGACGAAGAACACAAACACCAACTGGACATCACCTTCCAAAAATATGGTTCAACAGATCCATAAAAGAAAACTCAAAAATTTCTCCAAAACTGAGTTACTTCACCAAACTCTGTCTCTAGGAATCATTCTCCAACTAAACAGAACCACCGGTTACACTCCTGGAATCCTAGTCGATAAGAAAACTCAATCTTCAGATGCTGACGAACCTCTGTCTTCCCAGAAGACATCCAGAAAAATTTCTAACAATCCAAAAGAACACTCAAAACAATCGCAAGTCACTTTTGCGATTAACCCAAATAAATTTCCAAAGAAAAAACTGTTCTCTCTTTACCAAACAGAACAGCTTACACTGGTCTAGTCAATCCATTGAAGAAATGGATTCACTCAGCAGCTTCTGAACTCCATCTCCAGAAAAACTACCCAGCTAAGACCTCTCTGTCGGCTCACAGAACACTCCGAGCTGCACTGCTGACACCAATTCCAAACTTCCTGATCCAAAACTCTTCAAGAAACTCGAACTTCAAAGCTAACCACAACATCTTGCTGAATCCAGCCACAACATTGATGCAGTCACACTTCCCAAACTTGCTCCAAAGAAATATCTTCGGACACATACATAGTTACTGTATCTCATCATGCAGTTACAACTTCCTGAGGTATCAAAATACCATCACTAGCTCCAGCTCAACCGAACAGATCAAACTCTACTCACCAAACTCTACACTTCAAAGATGACTCCGAACCTTAACAGGTTTCCTTCAGAGATTGATGAAATACTTACATCCATCTGCAAAGCTCACTCGAGACGGTATTAAGTCTACAGTCTCGACAAATACACCTACAACCTCAACATACAAACTCCAACCAATGGTAGTAATCGTGTTACAAACACTACTACCTCATCTACCTTTATAACCTATATTGGAAATCCTGAACAGGTAACCCAACAGATAGGTAGAAATAGATAAATATATATAAATATATTTAAAATTACAAATACGCTCTCTCAAGAAAGACACCACTCCAGGGCCTAGGTATTCACTCAAACTAATGTTCTGATACCACTGCAACGACCCAACTTCCAAGATCACCAAGAAGTCGCATCGCTAATAAGAAAAGAAAGGGATAGAAAAGAGAAAGAAAGAGAAGAAAGAAGAAACAATACAACAGAATCTAAACAGCGGAACAAATAAATTATATTAATAACATAAGATATTACATAGTTTACAACCATTATCAGAGTACACAGATATACAACACATACTAGACAGTTATAAACACCTGTCTAGTATTTACAACATAATATAACTCAGAGACAATCACAGAACACACAGCGGAATACTATATATCTAACGCAGAAGCCTCCTGCTCCATTGCTCCTCCAATATTCGTCGAAGCTAACCTGAATCCCTTGGATACTCGTAAAAATTTGAGTACCCAAGAGTTTATGAAAACAAAAGATAGACTCTGGGTCAGACATGGGTCTGGTGTGAGTAACAGGTTAAAGTTGCTTAACTTTCAAAAATCTTTTGAAAGGAAAGGTATCACGTAAGACTTTCCCACACATAAACATGGAAAAGTTTTTACCATACGCTAACCAAAACATTTGATAGGAAATCCAGCGATATTATAATAGGTCTAGGGTTTTCAAGTAAATATGAAATAGCCGAAATTATTACATGATTAAATTCCAGCTACTAGCCACAAAAGTAGGTAATACAATCAAAACCGTTGGCACTTATTGGATTTTGGATTCCATACGATGGCAGGGATACTAGGTTACCGCCTGTCACAGTACGTGACCTAGATCAACGTACCGAGGAGTACGCCCACTCCCCTGCAACACAAGGCCGGACCCATTCCTTACTGAACAGTTCCAAACAAGACAACCCCGCAGTTGGCGCGCGATTCCAACTGCCCACACGGCCGAATGAAAAGGGACTTCTAGACAGGGAATAATCTTGCTCTCCAGTGGAAGCTACCCACAAAGCCTTGCTGCCCCTCCCCTGTTTTAGCCATTCCCGGTTGATGAGGCTTGAGGATACGATTACCTTTATAGGACAGATTATCTTAGAATGCTCATCGTCCACCTGACGATGTTCTGAAAACATTCAATCCATACAAGTTCGTTCTAGATTCGAACGAAACCGAAGGCACTATCTCGTTGCACTCATTTTGGAATCACCCTTAGAGTCAACTATCATAGCCCTTGCACTCTAAATCTTCATCTCGAATCTGAAAGTACTACCCGTCAAACTCATCACGGAATCACCCTCAGAGTTATACTGACGAATAGTCCTTACACCTTGAGTTTTCACTTGCTCCACTTGGATTCACGACCTAACGTTCAATTGGAATCGATGTGGTTTACGGATATCCAAATTTGAAAACCCGATCCCGGTCACATCGAAATCCAAAGCGTGTCTTTTAGGTCCACGTTGTTTTAGAGTTTAAAACAATTCAATTACATTATCTATATACACACAGATAGATAATTCTCAGATTCACAAAAGATAATTATCATTATCATCACAACAGATAATCCACATAATCACTATCAAAGATAATCCATATTATTATCACAATGCATCCAATGCATCCATATCACACAATATTACTAATCTCATAGTTGAGATTCAAACCATTCAAGGCAACCAATATCATCCATTCATAAGCAATGATCTATAATCATACATCTAAAATGAATTAAATTACTTACGTCTTCTCTAATTAATTTAAAGTGAATCAAATTAATTACTAACCTCAATATAAATCTTTCTTACATCGCCATTAATTAATTACAATTTATTTAATTAATTATCCTCTAATTAATCACCTTAATTAATCATCCTTGATTAATTATTCTTTAATTACATTCAAGTAATTATCCTTTAATTAATTTCACAAATTAATTACTCCTAACCAAAAATAGTAATTAAACTTTAATTACTTCATTAATTAATTAACTATAACTAATTACATTAAACCCTAGTTAATTACAATGAATTAATTACCCTTAATCACTTATTAATGGTTAATTAATCTTAATTAATCAGTCCTAATTACATCATTAATTATTTTAATTAATGATTATATTTAATTAATTTATCTTATTTAAATTAATTACATTAAGTAATTAATCCCAATTAAACCATAATTATTAATCACCTTTGATTAATCACACTTAGTAATTATCTTTCTTAATTACTTCATTAAATTAATTAACTCCTTAATAAATTATTTTTAATTAATCCCATGATTAATCATACAAAGTAATTCAATCCAAAATACTTCCGCAATTCCATCATTATCCGCTAATTACATCAAGAAATTATCACTAATTACTTCACTGAGTAATTGTACTTTATTAATTACATTAAGTAATTATTTACCAAATCATCAAGTGATTAAAATTAATTAAACTTAATTAATTAATTCAAACCAATCACATTAAACTCCATTAATTACATTAATTACTTCTATTAAGTAATTAACTTAAATAAATTTCACAATTGATTATCATTTAATTAATTAATCAAATTAATTATTTAAAATTAATCATATTAATTAATTGTTAAATAATCCTAAGTTAATGACCTTCATTAATTATTAATCAAACTTTAATTACTTCTCGTAAGTAATTAACTTCCATTAATCATTATTAATTTTAAATTAATTAATCTTTAATATCCAATTAATTAACCTTTGATTATTTAGTTAATTAAGTGTTAAACTTAACTTAATTAATTTATAATTACTTGATTAATTAATTATTAATCATTAATTAATTCTAATTAATAATTCTTAATTATGGATTAATCACCCTTAATTAATTAATTAATTTAAACTTTAAATTAATAATTTAAAACCCTTAATTATCTTAATTAAATAAACTATTCATTTAATTATCTTAATAATTAAATGAAAATTTAAAATCATTAATTAATTCTAAATTTGCTTTAAGATAAAACCTTTCTTAGCAATATTTAAATTATCATTCATAAATACTATTGCAAATATTTATTTCAAATTCAATTTCAAATCTCATTTTAAGTTCAAGTTTTAAAAAATATGAAATGAAATTATCTTTGACCAAATTAAAACTTTGAATTCCACATGTTAAAGAATACTAATATAAAAGAAATTTAAAGATTTAAATTAAATTCCTTTTTAATCTCTAATCATTTAAAATATACTTTTACTTATTTACAATATTTAAATTTATAAACTTATTTCCAAAACTTAAGATTCAAATAAATTTTTGAATTCAAATTTAAAATTTTGATTTAACTATGTTTAGATCCTCTACTACATTTCAACTCTATTTAAACTCAAATTCTTTAATTACTTTAAACTTTCTTAAATATTATTGATTCAATTTTGTATTATAAAAACTCTTTTTTTTTCAAACTAGATTCAAATTCAAACTTAAATCTAATTTTAAACTTGCATTTAAACTTAATTCAGATTGCAAAACTAAATTTAAATCTCATTTAGATCTTCACTTCATTTAAGTTCAATTTTTTAAATTTTAGTTTAAAATTAAAACAGAACTACATGTTTCAGGACTAAAACCTGTTAACATGCTTAAACCCGAGCAACTGCCAAATCCACTTCGAGTCAGCAAGCCCCCTCCTTCGAGTAACACACAGTACCTACTCGAGTTATTCTCGAGTTTCCCCCTGCACATACCCAAGCAACCACCTAAAACTAAAAGTGCACGGTGCACATGCACCGTGCCTCCGGCAATCACCAGCCACCTCCGGTGGCTTCTCTACGCCCGCGACCAACCCCACGACCAAACACGTCCATCAATTCACCCCTCTACAGTCCAAAATCGAATTTTGAGATTAAACACCAACCTGTAAACAACATAACGCACCTAATCCCAAACCTGTCATCGCCTCATCCACGCCACTCCGACCATCTGGATGCTTACGCCTCCGGTCACTCCATCATCGACTCATCCTTTACCATTCCCTTAAGTTTGGCTATACTCGATCGACCAGAAATGACAAACCAATCAAAACATTCAACCCAGTAGAAACTAGGGTTACAAACTACAAAAATCAACCACCCTCTCCATAAAGCTCTAATCAACATCCTGACATTTTTCTCCTATCCTCTGATCACCAGACTACCACCAGATAGAACCCCTTCCTCCCAAATCACATAGATCATCAGAAAACCCCATATTTCCATTTCCAGTTCATCACAGAATTACACACTCATCCCATCATTAAAAACTATGATTTTAGTTTTAAAAATCATGTTTTTATCTATGAATTCAATTTATAATACTGAATTTATAAATTACGATATTTGAATTTTCACATTATCAACATGCACTGATGTTTTCTTCTTCCTAAGGAAAATTAGGCTTTATCTTAACTAACTAATATTTTTAAACATTAACTTATGTTAAATCAAACAACATTTGTTCATAAATCAAATCTTATGAGAAACTAGATTAAGTGGTAATGGGTTTAATTGAAATTTTAAACCTGGGGATAACAAAACAGTACAGAGCATACATATAAATAGCATGCATATCCAAACACTCATATATAAACACAATTCACCATACAAATTTATTTCAACAATATTTGCATGCAACCATATTTATACTTAATTTTTTTTTTAAATATAAAGTTACTCACCTATTATAAAAGAAGAACATAGCCTCCATAGGTTTGAAAGTTGTTTGACCTTTGAAAACTGGAAAATGCAGTAGCTTTTTTTTAAAACTGGAAAACTTTAAATTTGAATTGCCAAAATGAATCTTAGCTGCTGGTTTCTTGAGTTAAAAGCTTGAAGGCTAGATACTGAACACTTGCATGCATGCTATATGAAACTCTACATAGAAGAAAATGCAGGTCTTCAGATTTACAGGGTTTTGAAACAAAAACAGGCGTTGGCTTGAACTTGCTTTTTGATCTTTGAGAATGAATTTACAGGTTGATGATTTGAAACAAGTTCTAGGGTGAGGAAAGGTTGATCACTGATTGTTTTCGTAGTAATTTGCAGGCTAAAGAAAGTGTTACAGGTATTTTGATCTCTGGTTGAAGATGATTACAGATTTACAATTGAATTCAGGCTTTTTTTAAGAAAAATGCAGCCTTTGATTTACATTTGGTTTGAGGAGGATGTTTGCAGGATCTAATTTGAGGAAGATGATTGAATTTCAGATTTGTCTTGAGTTATTTTTTTTGAAAATAGGCTGAAGATGTTTTAAATAAAATAAAAGAGAAACAAAAATTCAAAAATGCCACTTGTTTTATATTACAACACTTGTCATCTAGAAATTTATATTCACTTAACACGTGTTATTATAAGGCCTTAAGGAATTAACACTTATTCTTTTTAATTTGTAAAATGCTTACATTTGTCATTAAATGTTAATTAGTTATAATTATGTAATTTAGTTATAGTTAAATGCTAGTTAGTTATTTAGTTAACATGTTAATATAAGAAGGAAAGTGAATCTTTGTTTAATTAATTATTTAATATGTATTTATTTATATGTGGATAATTTGAAAATGAATAAATCCAAATTAGTTTATAAAAATAAAGTTTATGCAAATATCTTAAAATCAAAACAAATTATAGATATTTATACTTTAAATTTCAATCAAGTTATATATATACATATATAACCGCACCATTAAATTTTGAAAAACAGTTATTTTTATTAAAAAGTTATTTGTTAAAACAATGTATTATTATATATTTTTAAAAATAACAAAATAACAACATTAAATAACTATAAATAACTCATAAAAGAAATTATTTCTTTATTCATAAATTATTTATTTTATCACATTATATTTAAAAGAAAATTAAAATAACCTCGTTGTTATTTATTTAAATTTTAAACTTGAGTTAAACATATTTTAAATCATTTCAATATTTTCTTATGTATTTAAAACCATATTTATTTATGAAATATCCTTTTAAAAGTTTAACTTTTAAATAAAATCATAATTCAAAATTTTACTAAAGATATATAATTTTATAGAAAACAGGATTTATTTATTAATTAAATTTAAAACAATATATATTCACAATATATACAATATTCTATATATTATAAATAGTAAACAATTTATTAGATTTAGAAAGATAAAATCTATCAATTAACTATTTATTTTATTGAATTATTAAATTAATTCAAATCTTATTACAAAGATTATCAAATCAATTTAATTTTTATTTTAGATTATTAAATTGATATTGCTTTCAAATTCCGGGTCATCACATTATAACTAGAATGCATGTCAGAAATCATGATTTTTAAGACAAAATTCACATTTTATAATTAACTGTGGTGTTTGCCTTTAGGGATTGAACAGAATTGGGAAATTTGGGTCTATCTAATTTCCTAGTAATTGTGGGATGTTGTGAATCTGTCTGGAGATGGAGGATTGATGTGAGAGTGGGGGAAAATTGGGTAGGAGATGATCAGAAGGCGGTGGCAATGGCAGTAGTGGTTTTCCAGGTTCTTGCCCTAGTTTTTAAGGTGGTCAAATTTTTTTAGCTTCGTGATTTCTATGGTGCACCGAGTGTTACCAGATTTGGGGAGTTGCAGAGGAGACATAGAAGGAGGGTTGGCCGGAGTCTCAGGGTTGATAATGGTTGGAGGCGACGTTTTGTGATGTTGAAAGGTATGGGCTTTGGATGTAGAGGTGTTTCCAGGTTTGGTTCGACTATCTCAAATTCATTTTTCGAGCTGCAGTTGATTTTTGAAGGTCGTGATCATGTCAAAGGATGATCGGCTACTAGAAGGAGTTGACTAGGGTGGCTAGAGATGATCTGAGCATTGGTGCATATGCACCGTGCATATTTGTAATTCTAGTGATCTTGTTTGGGGTGGTGCTGTATTTTGTCTCGTCACGGGTATTCTTGCTTCTGTCTCAAAGCCAATAGGGGTTTTACTCGGAGTAATGTTGGGGTGGTCTCGAGTAGTTTCTATTTTCAGGTTTATAAACCTGACTGTGTTGCAGTTTTAAAAATTTAAATGGAATTCAAGTTTTTGAGCAAGATTTCAATAGGAGTTTTCAAATGCAAAGTTTAAAATATGAATTCAGATGAACTTTCGAATTCAAAGTTTTAAAAATGAAAATTTTAAATTTTAAGCAAGTTTTAAATTGAGATTTGAAATCAAGTCTAAATTTGGTTTTCAGGTTTACTTTGAATTCAGTTTGAATTCAAAACAGTTTTTGTGAAATTTTAAAATAATAGACAAGTTTAAAATGTTTTAAAGTGGAATTTAAAAATGAATTTGATTTCAAATAAAGGTTTAAACTTGAAAGATTTCTTTTCTTTAAATATTTGAATTAAAGTTATGAAATGTTTAAAACTTAAATTTGAAAAGTTATATAATCAATTTATTTTAAGCTTGATTTCTTAAATAAATTTGTTAGTAATTTAGTTTTGAACTTTCTTATATAAATATCTTATATAAGTAATAGTGGTTCTTTACTTTTATTTTAAGAATAAATTTATTTAAAATTTGGATAATGTTTAAATGGTTAAACAATTTGAAATTTTTAAACTTTAAAATTAAAATTAAATTTCATTTACAAATGTATTGTTTTAAATACATTTGAAGGTTAACGAAGTCATTAATAAGTAAATGAATTATTTTGAAAATAATTAAGATAAATAAGAAATTTACTTATTTATTTGATTTTAAATAATGATTTAGACTAATTTTTAATTAGTGTTAATTAATAATAATTAATCTGAGATAAATTTCTTAAGGAAGTAATTAAAGAAAATATTATTAATTAAGATAATTATCTTAGAATAATTGAGTAATTAATTGATGCGATAAATTTTGATAATTTAATTAGATTAATAAATTGAAGATAATCAATTGTTAATGGTTAAGTATAATTAGTTGGTAAAAGTAATTAAGGGATTAATTACTTATTGTAATTAATTATGATAAGGTGATTTGTTTAAATTAATTAATTTAGTTTAATTAATTTAACAAATCATTGGATGGTTTAATAAGAATAATTACTTAATGAAGTTAATGGAGCATGATTACTTAGAGAAGTAATAATTGATAATTACTAGAATGTAATTAGTGGAGATGATTTATAATGAAGTAAGTTGGATAATTACTTTTGTAATTAATTAAGGGATTAATTAATGAAGATAATTAATTATGGGATAATTAATTTGATATGAGTAATTAAGGGGAGTTAATTACTGATTTAATATTAATCAAGGTGATTAATAATTGTAGATTAATTACTAAATGAAATTAATTTTAAATTAAGTAATTAATTTGAATATAAATTAGAGATCATTAATTAATATAATTAATGATGTAATTAAGAATTGTTTAATTAAGAAATAATTAATAATTAAGTGATTAATTAATGTAATTAATTAAGGATAAATGTAATTAATTATAATTTATTAATAAATAAAGTAATTAAATGTTAATTACTTATGACTAAGGTTAATTAATTTTTGAAATTAATTAAAGATTAATTACTTATTGTAATTAGAGGATGATTATTCAAATATGATTAATCAAGTTGAATACTTAGTGAATGATTAATTAACTAGGTCAATTAATTAATGGATATAAGTAGGATTTATAGATGTTATAATTAATTTAATTTATTTTAAATTAATTAGAGATAGAAATAATTAATTTAATTTATTTTAAATTAATTATAGATGATGGTTAATAAATCTTTGCTTATGGATGATATTGATTAAATGGATGTGATCTCAGAAATGAGATGAGTAGTATCTATAGGATATGGATGCTTAGATAAAGTATGATAATATGGATTATCTGGTTGTGATGATTATCTGTTGTGATTGTTATTTGTTTGTGATGATGATACAGATTATCTGTTTATAATGAGAATGTGGTTATCTATTGTGATATTTAGTTTATCTATCTGTGTGAAATAGATAATAATGAAATGAGTTATTTGTTTAAAACCCTTAAGTACAACTTGGACATTAAAATGGCGTTTGGTTTCGGTGAGACCGAGATCGGGTTTCCATATTTGGATATCCGAAAACCACATTGATTCCAATTAAACGTTAGGTCGTTAATCCAAGTGGAGCAAGTGAAGACTAGAGGTGTAAGAACTATACGTCAGTATAACTCTGTGGTTGATTCCGTAATGAGTTTGACGGAATAGTACTTATAGGTTCGAGATGGTGATTTAGAGTGCAAGGGCTATAGTCGTTGACTCTGAGGGTGATTCTAAAATAAGTGCAATGAGATAGTGCCTTCGGTTTCGTTCGAACCCGGAACGAACTTGTATGGATTGAATGCTTTCAGAACATCGTCAGGGGGACGATGAGCATTCTAAGATTAATATGTCCTATTAAGGTAATCGTAGCCTCAAGCCATCAACCGGGAATGGCTAAAACAGGGGAGGTGCAGCAAGGCTTCGTGGGTAGCACCCATTGGAGAGCAAGATTTACCCCTGTCTAGAGGTCCATTTATATTTCGGCTGTGTGGCAGTTAGCGACGGCCAAATCTGCGGGCTGGTCTTGTTCGGGACTGTTCAGTAAGGAATGGTCCTGACTTTGTGTTGCAGGGGAGTTAGGGTGGCTCCTCGGTACAGTGATCTAGGCCACGTACTGTGACGGGCGGTACCCCAATAGCCCTGCCATTGATGGAAACCCATTTTCTGTACGAGACCCTACGGTTTTGATTGTATTACCCACTTTTATGGCTAGTAGTTGGAATTTAATCATGTAACAATTTCGGCTATTTCATATTTACTTGAAAACCCTAGACACTATTATAATATCACTGAATTTCCTATCAAATGTTTTGGTTAGCGTAAGGTAAAAACTTTTCCATGTTTATGTGTGGGAAGTCTTACGTGATACCTTTTCTTTCAAAGGACTTTCTAAAGTTAAGCAATTTTAAACCGTTTACTCACACCAGACCCCTGTCTTACACGAGTGTTTATTTTCTGTTTTATTAAACTCTTGGGTACTCATATTATGTATGAGTAGTCAAGTGATTCAGGTTATCCTTGACGAATTCTAGAGGAGCTTTGGAGCAGGAGGCTTCAGTGTGTAGATATATGATAGTGTTTCCGCTGTGTGTTATTCTGTATTGATGTTCTTGTATTGTATATTAGACAGAAATGTTACAACTATCTAAATTGAGGTATATAGTGTGTACTCTGATGTATATGATACTATGTATATGTTATATAATATAATTTATTCGTTTCGCTGTGAGATTCTGATGTTGTCTATTTCTTTCTTTCCTTTCTTTTCTCTTTTCTATCCATTTCTTTCTTCTTAATGATGCGTCTTTCTATGGAATGAAAGCCGGGTCGTTACATTGTGGTATCAGAGCTCTAGGTTGAGTGAATACCTAGACTCTGGAGTGGTATCTGTCTTGAGAGAGCGTATTTGTAATTTTGAATAAAAATATATATATTTATTTCTACCTATTTGATTGGGTTAGCTGTTCAGGTTTTCCAATATAAGTAATAAAGGTAGATAGGGTAGTGGTGTGTGTAACACAACTACCAATGGTTGGAGTCCGAGTGTTTGAAGATGGAAGTGGATCTGTTAGGGCAGTTTTGGGCATCTTGAGTAGTTTTGCAGTTTGGTATGAACGATTTCACCGATCTCTGAAGGAATTCTTTCCAAGATTCGGAGTGTATCTTTGGATTGTAAGCTTGGTTTCACTCGTGCGAGTGGTTTTTCTTGAGTTGGATCAGTAGGAGATATTGAAGACAGTGATGGTCCCTTGGCAACCTTAGGAAGGAGTACTGTCTATATTTGAGTTTGAGACTCAGTTTGGCAGAGTTTTGTGCTTGGTTTGGAATCGAGTTTCCTGATGGATATCTGTCTATTGAAGGCTCTATGGTGGAAGTGGATGATGTAGCTATGTGATTCGGTGAGCTTTTGGATGAGAAGTCTTTGGCAGCAGTAGCAGCAGTAGAGTAGCTTGTTTCTTCGATGGTTCAGAAGTCTCTGTAATTCTTTGGTCAGTAGGCTGGGAAGATGGTGAAGCTTGTCCATTTCTTCTGGAAGCTCAGCTGGGTGTCATTTTTGTGGAAGGAGGTAGACCACTAGTTCTTCTTTTGATTAGAAGGTTTAGTTGTTCTGATTGTTGAAAAGAGAACGATTTCTTGAATCTGAACTGAGTGGGATCGCAAAAGTGACTTGCGATGGTTCGGAAGTTCTCTGAGTAATCTTTGTCTGGATTGAAGATCTCTAGAGGATGTTTGAGTTATTGATGTGGTTTGGTATTTTCTGAATATCTTCGAAGGAATTAAGGTTTGCATTCGCATCGAGAGATTGACATCTGTTTCGACTTGGTTCTTGGAGCTTTACCTGTGGTTCAGCTTAGTAGGGAGGTTCTTAGAGAGAGATCTGTTTAAGCTGGCAGGATTGATCGGATCAAGTTTCCTGGTTGAATTTTTGCTATGGTGTTGTGACCGAATCAGATAGGTCACTGAGATTTTATGGAATTTGATGGACAATGTTTCCGGGATAAGTTGATCAAATTTATACTTGTGTTCATCAACAACATTCTCAAATCAGAGTTATGCAGCGGAAGCATAGTGGCAGCTATTCTAGAATAGAAGCAACATCCGATTCATTGGGAATTTGAGTTTTGTCTAGGATCAGAGGATTTCTACGGGAAATTCATTTTAATCTGGAGGCTTGATTGTTTTGTGCATCTGTTTTGTTTCCTGGATAAGAATAGTATGTTTGAAGTCTTCTGATGTTTGTGTAGTAGAGTTTGTGTGGTGGTTTTTGATGGATTTTGAGGGAATTATTTTGTTGAGTAGGATCTGGAGATCGTTTGTTTCTTTGTCCAGATTTGTTCTGTGAAGCATCTGCGAAGATTGGATTGATCTAGAAGGTTGAAGGCAGTCAGGATCGACATGAGAGATTTGTGGATATGAGTATTGGATCTTTCTGTTTTCTCTTAAGAGTTAAGTGTTTGGTCTACAGGATTGAATTGCCAGTTTGGATGGCTGGAATTTGTTATGTTTTTCACGTATCTCTGAGGGAGTATGTGTATGGTCTATCACTGATTTTAGAATCAGTAATTCTGAGAGATTTGGAAGTTGATCATGACTTGTTTGTGGTCCAGTGTTCTGTTTAGATTAGTATACCTAGATATATAGGAGCTCTAGATCTGAGTGGTGTAGCTAGTTTAGATTCTGTAGAACGAGTGTCCCGGTGTTTGTACCTGGAAAACTCTAGGGAATCCTATCTTGAATTTTGTCTGGATAGTTAGAATTGTTTGTTTGAATTGGTTGCTATGATTGCTAGTATTTGGTTGATAGCATATGTTTGCTATTTTAAAATTTAAAATCTGTATGGGATTATTAAATTACCTTTGCTTTTAAATTTCGGGGACGAAATTCTTTTAAGGGGGGAGGAATGTGATGTCCTGGAAATTTGGGCAATATTTATTTAATAATTTCATTAATAATTATTCTAAAATGTGAAATATTGATTTAATAATCTAATTCAAACTAATAATTATTTTTTTTGATAAATAATATTCTTTTCAAAATTAATAATAATGATGATAATAATAATTATATTTAGGAATTTTATTCTTTTCAAAAGTTAAAAATATATAAATGATAAAATTGTCTTTCTAAGCTTATTTAAATTTTTTATTTATTTATAATGTATGTATGTGTATACATTGTAAATAGAGGATTTGATTTTAATTTTAATTTTAATTTAAATTCAATAAAAATATTTTCAAATTATTATATATATATATATATATATTAATGTATAGCTTGTAAATTGGTTTATTTGATTTAAAATTAGTATTGCAAACTTTTCAAAAGTTAATTTAAAATCTATCTTATATTTTCAAAAGTAATTAAAGTTAATATTAATTTTTTTTATAAATATAATAGTTTAAATTGTATTTTGTAATAAAAGGTTTATTTTTTTATTTTAAAAATTGTTTTAAAATAAGATTTAGTTCAATTATATTAAAGTATAATATTTTGGTTTGAAAACTTTGGAATAAAATATAATTCAACATTCTTTTCTTTTTAAAATTTTTCTTTCTTGAAAATTAGTTTTAAAAATATTATTTTAAATTATTCAAGCAAACATTAAAATGTGTAAAGGTAATTCATTTGTAATCATGCAAAGGCTAAATGTAATAAACATTTAAAAACATGTTAAATATAAATAAGAACTTGTTTAAGAAGACTTAAAAACATTCATAAATTAAGAAATCTATTTTTTATATTAAGATTGTATATGTGTTAAACTCTTAAAACATAAAGTAGACACTTGTACTTAATCTATAACATTAGTTAACAAGTGGCATATTAATTCATTTTTGAAAATAATTAATTATTTTAGATAAGAAAATCTTGCAAATTCATTTAGTTCAAATCACTTTATCTTCAAAATGAATCTGAAAATCAGATTTAAAGGAAATGTCAAAACAAATCCTACAAAAAAAATTCAATAGTTCAATCTTCAAATCTGAAAAACCAATTCTTGTTCAAAATCTACAACCCAAATTCAATCAAAATTCTGCAAAACCCAAACACAAAGCATGTTTAAAAATATGCAAAATCAAAATATGAAAAACCCAAATCTGCAACTTCAACATCAATTTGCAAGTTTAACTTCAAACTCAGGCAAATTGAAGATGGGTAGCATGCAGTCTAAAATCAACTTCAGTAATCAAATCTGGAAGTGAACCAGCAATTGCAAACACAGATTCAACATCAACAAGAAATTTAATGGAAGCAAGCAGATGCAACTTGCAAAAACTGTTCCAGGAATAATGAAAATGCATCTCTGAGATTATTCTCTGCATCTTCAATTAAAATGTGAGTAAACTTCTTTATTTAAAAAAGGGTTTTCCTTTTAAATCAAAGTTAAACAAAATTTCTAGAACTCAAGTTCTAATTCACATAAATCAGAAAACTGCTCTGTTTCTTTTGTTTAGATCCGATTAACCTCACAATGCTAAAGTTTATGTTATCTGTGCATGTGAATTGATAGTAATGAGCAAGCTTATATTATTGAATTGTGATAATGATCTGGGTATATATGTATGAATATACATATGGGTTGTTATTGGTAGGTATCTGCCTACCTGTATATGGTTTAAACTAAGTTTTTTTTAGAAATACCTTATCAACTTGTTTAATCTCTGTTAAAAAGTAATGTGTAAACAAAATAATGTTGGTTTAGTATGAAATTATGGTTATAAATTAAAATTTAGTTTAATTAACAATCTGTGCCTCTGAAAACAAATGTAACAGTCCATATTTTTAATAATCATGAATCTCAAATATCTGAAGTTATTAAATCAAGATTATAACTAGAATGCATGTCAGAAATCATGATTTTTAAGACAAAATTCACATTTTATAATTAACCGTGGTGTTAACCTTTAGGGATTGAACAGAATAGGGAAATTTGGGATTATCTAATTTCCCAGTAATTGTGGGATGTTGTGAATCTATCTAGAGATGGAGGATTGTTGTGAGAGTGGGGGAAAATTGGAAAGGAGATGATCAGAAGGTGGTGGCAATGGCAGTAGTGCTTTTCCAGGTTCTTGCCCTAGTTTTTAAGGTGGTCGAATTATTTTAGCTTCGTGATTTCTATGGTGCACCGAGTGTTCCCAGATTTTGTGGAGTTGCAGAGGAGACATAGAAGGAGGGTTGGCCGGAGTCTCAGGGTTGATAATGGTCGGAGGCGAGTTTTTGTGATGTTGACAGGTATGGGATTTGGATGCAGAGGCGTTTCCAGGTTTGGTTCGACTATCTCAAATTCGTTTTTCAAGCTGTAGTGGATTTTTGAAGGTCGTGATCATGTCAGAGGATGATCGGCGACTAGGAGGAGTTGCCTAGGGTGGCTGGAGATGATCTGAGCACTGGTGCATATGCACCGTGCATATTTGTAATTCTGGTGATCTTGTTTGGGGTGGTGCTGTATTTTTTCTCGTGTATTTCTCGGGTATTCTTGCTTCTGTCTCAAAGCCAATAGGGGTTTTACTCGGAGTAATGTTGGGGTGGTATCGAGTAGTTTCTATTTTCAGGTTTACAAACCTGATTGTGTTGCAGTTTTAAAATTTTTAATGGAATTCAAGTTTTTGAGCAAGATTTCAATAGGAGTTTTCAAATGCAAAGTTTAAAATTTGAATTTAGATGAAATTTCGAATTCGACGTTTTAAAAATGAAAATTTTAAATTTTAATCAAGTTTTAAATTGAGTTTTGAAATCAAGTCTAAATTTGGTTTTCAGGTTTACTTTGAATTCAGTTTGAATTTAAAACAGTTTTTGTGAAATTTTAGAATAATAGACAAGTTTAAAATGTTTTGAAGTGGAATTTAAAAATGAATTTGATTTCAAATAAAGGTTTAAACTTGAAAGAATTCTTTTCTTTAAATATTTGAATTAAAGTTATGAAATGTTTAAAACTTAAATTTGAAAAGTTATATAATCAATTTATTTTAAGCTTGATTTCTTAAATAAAATTTGTTAGTAATTTAGTTTTGAACTTTCTTATTTAAATATATATAAGTAATAGTGGTTCTTTACTTTTATTTTAAGAATAAATTCATTTAAAATTTGGATAATGTTTAAATAGTTAAACATTTTGAAATCTTTAAACTTTAAAATGGAAATTGAATTTCATTTAGAAATGTATTGTTTAAAATACATTTGAAGGTTAACGAAGTCATTAATAAGTAAATGAATTATTTTGAAAATAATTAAGATAAATAAGAAATTTACTTATTTATTTGATTTTAAATAATGATTTAGACTAATTTTTAATTAGTGTTAATTAATAATAATTAATCTGAGATAAATTTCTTAAGGAAGTCATTAAAGAAAATATTGTTAATTAAGATAATTATCTTAGAATAATTAAGTAATTAATTTATGTGATAAATTTTGATAATTTAATTGGATTAATAAATTGAAGATAACCAATTGTTAATGGTTAAGTATAATTACTTGGTAAAAGTAATTAAGGGATTAAATACTTATTGTAATTAATTATGATAAGGTGATTTGTTTAAATTAATTAATTTAGTTTAATTAATTTAAGAAATCATTGGATGGTTTAATAAGAATAATTACTCAATGTAGTTAATGGAGCAGGATTACGTAGAGAAGTAATAATTGATAATTACTAGAATGTAATTAGTGGAGATGATTTATAATGAAGTGAGTTGGATAATTACTTTTGTAATTAATCAAGGGATTAATTAACGAAGATAATTAATTATGGGATAATTAGTTTGATATGAGTAATTAAGGGGAGTAAATTACTGATTTAATATTAATCATGGTGATTAATAATTGTAGATTAATTACTAAATAAAATTAATTTTAAATTAAGTAATTAATTTAAATATAAATTAGAGATTATTAATTAATATAATTAATGATGTAATTAAGAATTGTTTAATTAAGAAATAATTAATAATTAAGTAATTAATTAATGTAATTAATTAAGGATAAATGTAATTAATTATAATTAATTAATAAATGAACTAATTAAGTGTTAATTACTTATGATTAAGGTTAATTAATTTGTGAAATTAATTAAAGACTAATTACTTATTGTAATTAGAGGATGATTAATCAAATATGATTAATCAAGTTGAATACTTAGTGAATGATTAATTAACTAGGTCAATTAATTAATGGATATAAGCAGGATTTATAGATGTGATAATTAATTTAATTTATTTTAAATTAATTAGAGATAGAAATAATTAATTTAATTATAGATGACGGTTAATAAATCTTTGCTTTTGGATGATATTGATTGAATGGATGTGATCTCAGAAATGAGATGAGTAGTATCTATAGGATATGGATGCTTAGATAAAGTATGATAATATGGATTATCTGGTTGTGATGATTATCTATTGTGATTGTTATTTGTTTGTGATGATGATACAGATTATCTATTTATGATGAGAATGTGATTATCTATTGTGATATGTAGTTTATCTATCTGTGTGAAATAGGTAATAATGAAATGAGTTATTTGTTTAAAACCCTTAAGTACAACTTGAACATTAAAATGGCGTTTGGTTTCGGTGAGACCGGGATCGGGTTTCCATATTTGGATATCCGAAAACCACATCGATTCCAATTAAACGTTAGGTCGTTAATCCAAGTGGAGCAAGTGAAGACTCGAGGTGTAAGAACTATACGTCATTATAACTCTGTGGGTGATTCCGTAATGAGTTTGACGGAATAGTACTTATAGGTTCGAGATGGTGATTTAGAGTGCAAGGGCTACAGTCGTTGACTCTGAGGGTGATTCCAAAATGAGTGCAACGAGATAGTGCCTTCGGTTTCGTTCGAACCCGGAACGAACTTGTATGGATTGAATGCTTTCAGAACATCGTCAGGGGGACGATGAGCATTCTAAGATTGATATGTCCTATTAAGGTAATCGTAGCCTCAAGCCTCATCAACCGGGAATGGCTAAAACAGGGGAGGTGCAACAAGGCTTTGTGGGTAGCCCCCATTCGAGAGCAAGATTTACCCTGTCTAGAGGTCCCTTTATATTTCGGCTGTGTGGCAGTTGGTGACGGCCAATCGACGGGGTGGTCTTGTTCGGGACTGTTCAGTAAGGAATGGTCCCGGCTTTGTGTTACAGGGGAGTTAGGGTGGCTTCTCATTACGGTGATCTAGGCCACGTACTGTGACGGGCGGTACCCCAGTAGCCCTGCCATCGATGGAAACCCATTTTCCCTACGAGACCCTACGGTTTTGATTGTATTACCCACTTTTGTGGCTAGTAGTTGGAATTTAATCATGTAACAATTTCGGCTATTTCATATTTACTTGAAAACCGTAGACACTATTATAATATCACTGAATTTCCTATCAAATGTTTTGGTTAGCTTAAGGTAAAAACTTTTCCATGTTTATGTGTGGAAAGCCTTATGTGATACCTTTTCTTTCAAAGGATTTTATAAAGTTAAGCAATTTTAAACCGTTTACTCACACCAGACCCCTGTCTGACCCGAGTGTTATTTTCTGTTTTATTAAACTCATGGGTACTCATATTATGTATTAGTAGTCAAGTGATTCAGGTTATCCTTGACGAATTCTGAAGGAGCTTTGGAGCAGGAGGCTTCAGCGTGTAGATATATAGATAGTGTTTCCGCTGTGTGTTATTCTGTATTGGTGTTCTTGTATTGTACATTGACAGAGATGTTATAATTGTCTAAATTGAGGTATATAGTGTGTACTCTGATGTATGATACTATGTATATGTTATATAATATAATTTATTCGTTCCGCTGTGACATTCTGATGTTGTCTGTTTCTTTCTTTCCTTTCTTTTTTCTTTTCTATCCCTTTCTTTCTTCTTAATGACGCGTCTTTCTATGGAATGAAAGACGGATCATTACAGTTTTATTTGTATAATACACCATTTCATTTCAAGATAACTTACCTTAATTTTAGAAGTTGAATATGTAATTGGATAATATACAATATAAAAGATTTTTTTAAATAAAATTTGAGTGGTTATAATAAATGTTCTACACTTAAATTTTAGTTATAAAAAAAATTAACAGATGTAAATAGAATAAAAGGTAAATTGAATAATTTTCAATATAAAGGATGTTAAAGGAACTAAGAATAAATTAAAGCAGTTGTAAGAAGTTTAAATATATTTAAATTAGGTGATAAAAAATATTGAGTGGAATAAATTTAATTTGAAGAACTAAATTTATTGAATACATTAGCAGTATAATAAATGATTTTTTTTTCAAATACATGATTTTAGAGATTGTTAAATTAAGAAAATTGGATGATAAGATAATGAAATTAGAGATAGTTAAGATTTATTCAACTTGTGTGAAATTAATTATCAATTTAAGTGGAAATTTCCTTGGTTTCAAACTTATTATCTTATTTTGTTTTCCAAACTTTCTTTTGGTTATCCATATTTCCCTTATCTTGCTACAGACTAGTGTAAGCATTTTTCTATAATCTTTTTGTTTAGAAATCTTTCCATAATCTTTGATAATTTTTAGTACTCATTTTGAAGCTGAGCACTGCTTGCCATCCATAGACCGTCGGTCAAGCGGAAAGGGTGAAACAGATTCTAGAGGATCTTTTTCATGCTTGTATTCTTGATTCTGGAGGATCTTGGGAAGATCACCTCCACCTTGTTAAACTTACCTATAACAACATTATTAGGTATAATTTCAATCTTTTGTCATCTTGTCTTAATCTTATTTCATTTTATCTTTTCTGTGCTTTCTCGTACCTCATTCCTTTTCAAGGACGAAAAATTTTGAGTGGGGGAGAGTGTAACAACCCTGTATTTTGTGATTATTTTAATTGTATATTTTGATCATTTTAATTGAATTTTTGATTTAAAAACTTTATTTTATTTATTAAATTAAATAATTTTTTTATTTTAAATATAAATTTTGATTTCTATGTGAATTAGAATTCCAAATATGAATAGTAGAATATTTTTCAGAAAAATGAATTTGGGTCAATATGGTCAAACTTTGACTTTTAAATTAAAAAATTTGAAAATTTGAAAATTTATCTTTTATTATGAAATTAAATAAAATTTTAAGAATACTGCTTTTCGTTTCGTTGAAATCTGACTAATATTGTGAAAGTTATGCCTTTTACAATATTGGATGTAATTTGTTGTATTTAACAAAATTGTTTATTAATTTTATATAGATAATATTTTGTTGTTATGTCATGTTCTAATGTATATTTACATGTGTAACATGATGTTATGTATATACTTTAGTTTTAAAACATTTTGAAAGTGCAATTGAAATTTTCTAATGTCAATTGTCTTTTGTTTACGATTTCTAATTTCTAGTTTCAATTAATTAAAGTAATTCTTTATTTATTTTTCTATTTTTTTAGATTTTATTTTATTATCATTCCCACTTTATTTTGTTCAGCATTTATTTTATTTATTTTACTTTTATTTGTTTTAGAGTGAAGTAGAAATTTTTCTAAAGCTAGTGATAATTTATTTGTAATTTTTGAACCTTGTTTCCAATTTTTGAGCAATTTCTTTAATTCTTTTTCTATTTTCTTTAAATTTAACAATTATTTTTATTTTATTTTACTTTGTTTCAGTTTTTAAATTCATTTACTGATATTTTTTTTATTTGAATTAAAGAAAAAGGAAGTATGAAGAGTTAAAAAGGCTTTTAAAACTTAAGACTTTTCATTTCCGAAAACCTTTCATTTTCCAAGACTTTTTACTTGCTTGAGTTTAGCCATATGTTTCTTTGCCTTAGCTGTGAGTTCTTACTCATTTTTCACGTGATAAAACATTCATCTCATTCACATTTTCACGGCTAAGAAAAAGAATGGTAATGGCCTCCACCTTTTTCTACTTTTCTTCTTCTTTTTCATTTGCTTTTGCCTTGATTTCCTTGTGCTTTTGCTCGGCCACCACCTAGCTAGCCTTGGCCATCATCTCCACCACCTCCTCCTCTTCACCATCAACCACCTACCCCTCTGATGTGACCAGGCCGTACCACCCCATGCGGCAAAACTCCACAAAACATGGCAACATCCCATTGAAAACATGCATAGCCATCACTAGTTGCAACATATCTTCATCCGTCACCTTGGCCAGCACTTCTAGCCACCACCACCACCTTGCTACCACCACTACACATCATCCTAGCCTCTGTCCAGATCTGAAATTGACATGGCCGAGCCTAAAATGAACCAAAAACCACCATATTGCATAAGCCTCTTCATATTCATGCGTAGTAACTCCTCCACCACTTCAACGTCTTATAGCCATGTCTCTTTGAACCAAACCTAAGCCAAAGTCATGCCAAAACCCGACCAAATCAACCCTTAGGCCGAGCATATGAGTGTAGAAAGCAAGGCAAAAGTATTCATTTCAATATTGCTTTTTATTTCAAAGTTATTTCAATTCAACGTTGTATTGAATTTATAGTTTTATTTGGTTTTGTTTATGGGTTGTGACGAGATCATCAGCTTGGTTCTCATCCACTTGAATTTATCGTTGTGTCATCGTGCCTTCTGGACATCCATTTGTATCATTTGAATTGCCAACTCCAGCACAAAAAAGTGAGTAATCTCACCTGACATTTATACTTATGCAAATGTGAATTGACAACAATTGAATGTGTAGAATGTTATATTATGTTATACTTACCTGTAATTAGAAATTATATGATGTTAAACCTATTTATTTATTTGTCATCTCATATGTTACTGATATTTGTTGTTAAACTTTTCATTTATATCTGTTCATCACTGCCTGTTCCTTGTTAGTTTAGAAATCACTATGGGTTGAAATGATACATACCCGAACAGACTTTAGAATAGGGAAAAATCCTTATAGGCTGAAATGATTGGCCCGAACAATTTTTATTTATTTTTATTTTACTTGGAACTGCGGGTTTGAAATGATAGAACTAGGATTTTCTTTGTAAATTGCGGATTGAAATGATATATATACGTATCACTTGACCTAAGTTAGAAAACTATATACAGGCCCGTGGTTATTTTATAAAGTATTTTGAATATTTTAAGTTTTCTTAAAAGTGTAAATTTATGTAAATTTGATTTAAACTGGACTTTTAATGTTTAAATAAAGAAATTTTGATTTTTCTATAAGTTAAAATGTTGAATAATTAAATGATTAAATTGAATTTTTGAAATATAACTTAAATCTGGAAATTTGGACTTTGGCTTTTAAAATGACATTTAAGTTATATAAATAAAATTTTAAGTGGTTTAAAATGTAAATTTATGATAATTTTATTTAAATAGATTTTAAGGTGTTTTAAATAAAGGATTTATGATTTTTCTATAAGTGGAAAATGTTAAATAAATAAATGGTTAAAGTGAATTATTGAAATATAACTTAAGTTTGGAAATTTGGGTTTTTGGTTTAAAAAGGAAATTTGGGTTATATAAAGAAATAAAAATGGAAATTAAGTTATATTTGTAAAAATGGTAATAAAATTTAAGTGTTAAGTTTATTTATTAAAAATGCGAAGGCTAGAAAATTTACACTTGAATTTATTAAGTAAATTATTGAAAGTTGATTTAATTATGAAATTACTTTATAAAAATCATAAGTTGAAAGAGTATTTTTAATGAACATTTTTGAAAGTTAAAAAATGTGATTTTTATATTTTTTAAAGGGTTTAAATTGAAGTTATTTATTTGCTGGAAAAACATTAAAATCTGGAAAATACTTTTAATAGCATTCAGAAATGCTATGGTTTCTATAAATGAACTGAAAACCTAATAACAAGGCTATTATAGCAGTTCTGAAATGCTGTAGTTGCCGTAGTAAATTTAAAAAGCTAAAACTTAATAAAGGCCTATTACAACAGTTCTGTGTAGTGGTTTGCTGTCTTTGCTGAAATTAATAAAAACCTTAAACTTGAAACCTGAGCTATTACAACATTTCTGAAAATGTTGTCTTTGCTGTTTTAAACTAAATTTCAACTAAAACTGAGTTTTAACAGCAGTTTTTAAATGCTGTCTTTGCTGAATTAAAATGTTTTCAAGTATAACTTATAACAGCTTTTTCTAAATGCTGTAAAAGGCTGAAATTTTAAATGTTTATGATTTTGACTTAGTAAATGAGCTCAGAATGGTTTGAAACTTTGGAAATTGAATACTTGACTTGAAAGAATAATAACTTCACTTTTAAATGATTTAAATGAATAAATTTAATTGGAAAATAAATCATTTTAAAAGGTGATTTGAATTGAAATAAATGAATGTTATCTTTGAATTCAAAAGGGTATTTAAATTGGATATTTGGATTTGAATTCAAATAATGATTTGAAAATGTTTTGAAAGATATGATATTTTGATATATTTAAATGATTTGGAAATGATTTAATCTTTATTGGTTAAAGATTTGGATTTGAAAGGATATTATATTTTGAAGCATGAATTATTAGTTTTAAAAATTATAACCATGGGTTATAATAACGATTGGTTGGCAAAGAGACCGGGATCGGATATGTGCATACTCTCTGTCCATGCCGAAAAAACCACTTTGACGACCGTGTGCACGGTGGAGATTTCAGAATGAAGTAGGATGGTGGCGACGTTCTTGAGGTAGATTATGTGGACCCGACTCCCGTGAGTTGGCTTAAGGTGGCTAAAACAGTAGCGATCTGGGCCAGAAGGGGTAGCTCCTCTGGTCGGATGCATTTCTTCGATACCATTCTATTACTTTTGTGATTGGGTGCACCCCTTCGGATTTAGGAATGTGTTCCGAGGTGGGTGTATGTGGCTGCTACGTTACCACCAGCCCGTGTGCGTAATTGGTATATCTACCCTGGCATTGCCTCGTTGTGCCGTGTCACCTACGATATCAAGCCTTTACTACGAGTTTGGTTTTCTCCCATAGCCCATGCGTATCTTCTCGTAGTCTCCCGGTCATGAGATATGCAGATATTGGATGGATTACTGGGACTATTACGTGTCTGGGGCTATATGGATAACCCTTTGATGCTACTTTAAAGTAAGTTTATTTTACTATTAGACACTATTATAATAGCGCAATATAATAAATAGTTTAACGGATCCTTAGAGGATGGGCGCTCCCAAGCATCCTTTAAGTTACTTGTGCTTTTACTACAGTTCACTTGAGTTAGTTTACATTGTATAAGTATGTAAGTCCTGACTCGAGTGTTTGTATTTTTATTTACGCTTGGGTCAGCCTGAGTATTCATAGATTTGGATTCCACTTTCTGGAGATTGAAATCGCTGGAGATTATCTGCTTATCTAGTTTTATCTATTTCACTTCCAGTTGTCCTGTTGATTCCAGTGTTGTATTCAGCTTGTACTTAGTTATCATATTGAGACTTCTGTTGTATCTTATTTACCTCTGATATATTTATATAGTAGCTTCACGAATTACTATTTACTTTACTTCCGCTGCATTATTATTACTCTGTGTCGATGATCTGTGATTACTTATTAATGTATATTCTAAGATTTGCCAAATTTTATTTACAACGCGATATTTTGAACAATTCAAGCCGATATGTGTGGATGCAAATGGTTTAAAATAACGGGTTGTTACAAATCATTTATTAAAATTCTTTGTTTTATAGAAAAACACGAGATTCAATAGAAATGGAAATCATTCAATTTTCCAATTTAGAATCCATTTATAATTATTAATCTAATTTTTATTTAAAGAAGAGTTTTATAAAAATTTACTTTGATTTAAAATTTTGAAATAATTAGAAATTCTCTTTTGAAATATATAATTATGTATTATTATTGATTTTATCAGAACCTTTGAATTTATTATAAATCTGTTTTTACTATTAATTAATAGATAAAAATTGGTTATTTACTAGTATGAAGAAAAATCATTTCTTTTCAAACAAATTCGTGACATACATACATACATATATAAATTTATATGCCTTACAAAGAAATTTCTAGCTATATATCATATAAAAATGATTTTCTAAACTATTCTTCCAAAATGATTTAGATTAATATATATATATATATATATATATAATTATTAAAATCTTCCAAATTTTATAGAGAAGAAATTCTATATGCCTCAAAATTAAAGAATCAAACGCAACAAAGAATCAGAAATTAACAATGCATTATCTAGAGCCAACATCGCTCCATAAAATACAATTCCATAATACAGAACTGTTTAGCAACCCGAGTTGTTTTTCGACAACTCCACTCATTCAAACCCTATACAACAATCATATACTTTAACTATAAATGATTAAACATCTTTTGATGATTTTTAATATTATGAAATTTCGTAATCGATAATGCGATAAAATCCAATATTTATAACATATAATTCAACCGAATCAAACATCAAACCATTGAATTCAGAGCTTGTGAATTTCAATAATTTCATCTAGTTGCTACCCAAAACGTATGCAGTTCATACTATTGCAAGGCATATTACCCAAATCTAGATATAGATATGTGAGTTGATTTAAAACAACTCACCTTAATCAATAGTTGATCCGACATCCTCACTGCTCTGAAGTTTTTGGTAGTGATGCAAGAAACCAACCATGCACAAGCAACATCCTCATTGCTCTGACAGCATCACCAAAATCCCAAATCCCAGGACCATCATCCTTACTCGACACCTTATCCATGCTCATGCCGCTGACCAACTTCCATTGCCAGTCGTCTCGTCATGAGAAGCTACGCCCTACCCACGATTGCACGCTAACCTAGTTTGCCCATCGCTTGCATTCACCTACTGCCTACAAACCAAAGCCCTAGCTCAATCCCCAGCCTCGTGTTGCTGCCAGTCTCCACCTTGACCATGTAGCCACCATGTGCTGCTTCTTCTCTCGATCATTGTTGCTCCTCCATCGCTGGCATCGCCAGCCCTACGACAAACATGCGCGTTTGCATTTTTCTTCTCCTGAAAACGATTTCGAATTTTAAGGATCTAGGAATAGTGAGTTGCAGAAGAAATATGGGTTTTAGGAATAAGGGTATTTGGATTTGGGTTTGATATTGATAAATGAGCTAGGTTTCATTTTAATGCAATTTTGATTTTTAATAGAATTTCCTACCCATTTATTAATATTTTCTATTCAATCTTTGTCGAAATTTTAGAAATATATTTCAATCTAGTTTAAATTGGTCTACATTTCATTCGACAAAAATATATTTCTAAATGGTAAAATTTTCTTCTATTTGATACTTGCTCATCTTTGTTTAATTATCTATAGTACCAATGTGAAATAAATAAATTTCCATTATTTCAATCATAAAAATATTATTTATACTTTAAATATTTTATACTTATTAAAACATTTTATTTGATCTTTAGTATAAAACTAAAAAGGAATTTATTACCTATTTAAATTTTATTATAACAATTTTTTTTAAATATACTTTAATTGTATTGTAATTTAATTTTATATAATAATTATCCAAATTGAATTCAAATTCTATTATAATAATTAAATTTGTAGAATATTACGGCTTCGAAAACAGGGTTGTTAAAGATCTCCCCTCTTATGAAAATTACGTCCTCGCAATTTCTTATAGGAACATGTCAAAAACACATGCAAACAATAACTCTCTCCGAAATTTTACTATTAAGTTAAACTCGATCAAACCTTAAATAGTTAACATTAGAATCAAACTTATCGTATGTTATAAATTTAAATAGATTCATTTGTTACTTTTCGTTTCTTCATGTACGAAAATTTATTGAAAATTTTCGAAGTTTTAAAATTATTGAAAAATTTCGACAGAGTCTCCTTTGTACGGAGAGCTATTAGCAATTTCAAAAATATAGTATAAACAATATACATCGACTACATGGTTGGAAACACAATATATATTAATATTTCTAAGAATTCTGTATTTAATCCGAAAATGTACCTTTATTTTAGAATTTAAGCAGTTCACTTTTATACATACAACCAAAATGAGAAAACATGCATCCAAAAGTGAAGTAAAGTCTTCGTGCACCTACTAAATAATATAAACATGAGATTATGAACACATTAACGATTTCATGTTCCAACTAATAAGTACATGTTAACATCACAAAATATTCAAGTGTGTTCTAAAGATAAGTTGTAGTGGTCATAAATAACTTTTCAAAACTTTTTACGGATCACCAAAATATCTTCTTACTTGAAATTTATGGCCATTTTCATAGCCCATATCAAATTTGAAAATTACATTTGCAGAATAGAATCATACATTTTTGCAACATTTTTTAGCTAAGATAAAATCAAAATTTTGGAAAACACTCTACCTAAAACTTTTTACTTATCGAATCTACTTTCCAAAATATCAAGAACCGTCCAAATCGGAATTGTAGATTAGGAGTTATGGCCAAAAGAGCACAAGGTAAAAATATGGAAATACAAAATCAGGACAACGACAAAACTCTATGTTGTAACTCACTTTTGGATATCAAAACTCAAAATTTTGCAAAACACTTGAAACAAAGGTTGTAGCATATGATTTAGCTTTCCAGAATGGGAAAATTCATTGAATTCGAATAAAGTGTTTGAAAGTAATGGACCAATGAGTTTTGTTCAGTTTTGGGCAATTTATATTTCTGGATATCGAACAACCTACTTATCAATTCATGTTTAAATTTCAAAAAACTTCAAAATTATAATGACCCCTAATTTTTGACAATTAAAATTTATAAATTCAATAAGGTTTTGTGACTTAATGTTAGAAGAAATAAAAATTTGTCATTTAATAATAAGAATATAACTGGAATAAAATGAAATAGTATTAATTTAAGATAACTGATAACTGTTTTAAATGTAATTCCAATTTGTTAAAAGAATTAGAAAGTTATAATTGATATTGATCATAAATAAACCAATTGTAATAACATGTATTAATGGATAAATGGATTAAAAAGAGAAATTGATAATTTAAATGTTGACTAATCAATAAAATAATGTGTAATAAATGGTGATTAGATAGAATTTGTACAATATAAGTTGTTATAGAAATTGGTGGTAAATAATGAACTTACAAATGTTATTAAATGCAGAAATGGTGAAAATTGTTATTTGTTACCAATTTAATTAATTAATTACAAATAAATGTCATTAAATGTTACATTAGTGTGAGTTAAGACAATAACAGTAAATTGGGAACGAAATAAAGTAAATAGAAATATTAATTTTAATTATAGGGTAATAATTGATTTAATAAAAGAATGAAACTAAGATAAATATTTTTTTTTGGAGTGATTGTAAAGTTAAAATTGGGTATAAACTATAAATGAGTAAATAAACCTATATTAGACGGTGAAACTGTATGTAATTAATTCGAACTGATTAAAATAGAATAATTAATCCGTACGTGAATTTATTAGTTTGTTTGCTAACATAAGCATAGAAATGTGTTTGAATTGGTAAGTTATAACAATAGTAATTATAAATTCACTATTTAATTCATTGATAATAGATCGGGAATCAATTGCAATTAATTCACTTAATTAATACAGTTAATGTTGATTAAATTTATAATTGTAGAATATTAATTCAATAAGATGTAACCCAATGTAAATTTTATTCATAATATGACAACTGATTTAATAAAAAGATTTGAAATCAAAACAAATAAATTTATTGGAATTAATTATAAATAATTGGATTTAACTACAGTTGAAATTGAACACTGTAATTAGTGAAATAGTAAACACTGTATTTGATATGTAAATTGCTTTAAGTTGTTATAAATGTCTAAGTAATTAACAAGAATGAAATTTGTTAGTTTAAAAAATTTGAAATTAAAAAGTGATTTGATTAATTTAATATTAATTTATTTAATTAATGTGAAAATAGCTATTTTGGCCACTGTCTCGATTTCGATGAAACCAGTTTCATTGGATCCGTAACAGCGAATTATTGTAAGGTTTCAAGTTTCATAGCGATCGGACTTGTCGTTTGATCGTACGGATTCGAAACGCATAAAAATCAATTCTATTGAAATCAATTTTAAATAAACTGATTTTCATGCAAACTTCTTCATACGATGGAAGTTGGACTTGAAACCTATTCTGTTGGGTTTGAAATTATCGAAAACATTTATTTTGATATATGGGATGACCTATGTTCCTTCCGGTGGCAAAATGGGCTTCTCGGGTCGTTTATCGTTCCAATCCAAATCGGTCTGGTCCTTTCTTTCTATTTCAGCTATACCTATAAATAGCTCATTATAAACCCTAGCTGCTCTTATTCCTTATTTTCAATACATACAGTTCTGTCTGTATGCTCCATCTTTCTTCACAATGGCAGAAAAACCCAATTCCAAATTCAATTGCAAACCAAAAATCAATTTCAAAACTCAAACTCCACAAACTATATCATATCATATATCATTTCAAAGCTCTCGACGAGCGCAAGCCAAATCTGCAGATAGTTTTTCGATTTGGGTTTCTATGTGTCCGGAATTAGAGGAATTATTTTCAGCCATTCATCACTTGTCGATCAACTTTGATGGATCGACGAATCGAAGGTATGGTAGCATAGAGAGGGAAGGGCGGAGTTCATCTGCATCGGTTGTTTGGTCATTCAATGGCTAGATTCTCGGCAATAATTTATTACGGTTTGGATATTTTCATGGCGGATGCTCCTTCGGGATGCAATCGAGGAAGTGGGGGATAAGACGGAGCTCTGCCTAGGGTTGCGTGCATGGCCAGAGGCATGGGCGATCATGGTTAGGGTTGAGGTGGCGCTTATCTCAAGGCGGTTCGAACGAGGGTTGAGAGAGAATGGTGATGATACGTGCTGGAGATGAAGGGTGATGTGGCAGTTGAGTAGGTCCGTACCTATTTTTTATTTTTCTTCTATTTTGATTTAATTTAATTTCAAACGTTCTAACCTGAATAAATTTCGCATATAGGTCCGATTTACACGCGGGTTTCTCCGCTAGGATCGTATTGAAATTCCGAACATTTTGACATGGATTTTAACAAATAGTGAGACTATTCAAATTTAGGCCCTATTTTGACTTTCAAATCAATTTGAAATTCAAAGGTGAGTTTTTTGACCCACTCATAATTACTAAACTATCTTATGTTGGTTAAATGAAAGTTATAATGTGACTAGAAATTAATTGATTGATGTTTGTTATGTTTAAATTGTTATTCTAGTTAAAATTGACTTTTATTGCATTTAATTATCGTTAAGTTTAATAGTGAATTTAAATGGTCAATTTAATACCTGTTGTTGATTATCATTAATCCGTTGATGTTTATTGATTGATTTGGATGATGATTGTGATGAATGTTTGATTTTTAATATTGGATGACTGGATGTATTATTTTATATTGTTATAACTGCAATTTCCCTGTGGGTTGAAATGATACATACCTGAACGATCTATAGATTAGGAAAAAATTGTTATGGGTTGAAATGTTAGAGTCGAGCGATTTTATGGATTTTATTAAATTCGAGATTGCGGTTAGAAATGATATATAACCGTAAAATTTTAAATTGGGGATTAAAATGATAGACATTTGTATCACTTGACCCCAGGGTAGAAAATTATATACGGATACCGGATTGGCTAAATTAAATGATTTTTGACTCTTTAAAATTTAATTCAGTTAACAGGTATTTTGGAATTGAACTTGATTTATATAAATTGAAGTATTTTCGATAATCTAAGTGTTGATGTTGAAATTGGAATTGATTTAAATGGATTGTTCAAAGGATTTAAATTGAAATTTCAAAGTGGCAAATATAAATCAATTTATCAGAATTAAGTTATTGAAATGTTTGGATATAGCTATGAAACCTATTTTAAGTTAATTTAAACTATTTTAATTTATTTAATCTATTATAACCTATTTAATACAAATTAATATATTTTATCTATTTAAACTATTTTAACTTATTTAATCTATTTTAAATCTATTTAATATAATTCAAATCTATTTAATCTATTTTAAATTTATTTAATCTAGTTTAAATCTATTTTATATAATTTAAATCTAATTAATCTATTTTAATTTAATTAATCTATTTAAATCATTCAAATATAAATTAAATCTATTTAATATGTATGTAATCTATTACATAATTTTAAAAATCTAATTAAATTAAATTTAACCTATTTAAACTATTTTAGTGTTTAAACTATTTTAAATCTATTTAAACTATTTTAAGACTATACAAACTATTGAAAATTACCTAAACTATTTTCAAAAATTTTAGACCGTGTAAAATTGAAGTATTTATATTTAAATCCTTGATGATGATACAACCTAAGTTGAAATTTAAAATTGATACCTTTTGTGAAATGACATATTTGAGTAAATATGATTGTGAAAGTAAATGTGATTTTTTTTAAAGTGAATATGATTTGAAATGATATGATTTGAAATTGTATATGATATTTTGATATAAATGGTAAATTGACGTTTTGAAATGTAAAAGAACCATTCAGTGTGAAATAAGTATTTGGTTGTTAAAGAGATTGGGATCAGATATTGCCATACTCTCTGCGAATATCGAAAACACTTAAACAACTGTGTACGTGGTGGAGATTTCAAAAATGAAGTAGGATGGTTTGGTGAACAATTTTTGTAGGAGTTATGATGTGACCCTGGCTCCCGAGGCAGCTTAGATGTGACTAAAACAGAAGCCACGCCGGGCCAAGTGAGGTCGCACCTCCGATCGGACATGTTTCTTCGATACCATATGACTTTATGATGATTTGGTGGCCCCCTCGATTTTGATTATGGGAGTGTGTTCCAAGGTGGGCAGTAGTAGTTGCTATGCGTTACCACCAGTCCAGATACGCAATTGGTATATCTACCCTGGCATTGCCTCGAGCGTCGTGTTCACATGCCCTATCGCGCCTTCTACGAGTTTTTTTTGTACTATACCTATGGAATGCCATCTGGGTAAACCTCCTGTTTATGGAGGAGTGTACGATACTGTATAGATTGTGGGAATATATAAAATGTCTTAAGGGGGATTGGGTAACGTCTTAACGCTATTTTAATAATTTTACTTTACTGTAGACATATTATAATAGCATATTGTACTACATAGTAGATAGTTTAATGGAACCTTAGGAGATGGGAATCCCCAACATCTCTTAAGTTACTGCACTCACGTTAGATACTGGATAGGAGATCTCAAACCCCGTAAATATCTCCGACGCCGTCATACTCATATTTACCATTGATTTAATTTACATAAGATCTTTTAGTCTGACTCGAGTGTTTTGTCTTTTTAATTCGCTCGGGTTAGCCTGAGCATTTCAGGATTGAAGACCTTATTTCTGGAGGACGAAGACGAAGATTTGTACTAGTATTGTTTATTATATTCCGCTGCATCATGTTGTTCTGCTGGATTTAGTATTTATTTATTCATGTTCTGTAACTCTATTTTTATGTTGTAAAAGAATAGTCAAATGTATTTATAAAACAGTTTCATGAATTGTTATTTGATTATTATATTTTTCCATTTCACTACGAGATTCTTATTTGTTTTATTTCTTTCACTTTTTCTTATTTACCTAATAACTATCTGCTCTTTTGTATAGTTTGAGTCTGACATGTGCGTATGCTTAAAATGTCAAAAAAGGCAGGTCGTTACGGTTGGTATCAGAGCTTTGGTTTAGCGATAACCTTAGCTTTGTGGGGTCTGACTCATATTAATTAGGGTAGTAATACCCTAGAATGAGTCGCTGAATGTGTGTGTGTGTGTGTGTGTGTATGAGAAAGCGTATTTGTTAGTGTTTTAAAATGTTTTTGTATTGTGTTAATTTTTTCTGCTTTGTATTTATAAATTCCAGTTGGTGCATAGGAAGCTGTGACATCGATAGGGATTTCTAAACATTTAATAGGGCTGACTACACAATATTTGTTTTGAAATATAGGTAAATGAAATAATTTTGTCTATTATATATTTTTGTGTACAAAATAATTATTTTATAAATGATATATTTGGTTTTAATTTATTGTTTGTTAGGTAGTGAAATTTATAAATATTGGTTGAAAATGAGATTGTAAATAAAATAAATATAAACTAAAATTTTTAGAACTTAAGTTTCGGTATTTTTGAAATTTCTTTCAAAGGATTTTGGAATATAAAATAAGTATTATTTAGAAGTACTTTCTGATATGAATATTTCAATACGATTTGAAATAAATGTTTAAAAGAATTTCGAAAGGAAATGAGTTCTGTACTCCCCTCTCTGTCGCTGAAAAATAATTTTGGTAATGAGTGCATGCATCATCGACGTTCATTTTCGAGTTTAAAAGTGGGAAGACTATTGTATTAGTTTTACTGCACAATTTTATTGATAAATTAATTTTAGTTTTGAATTCCAAATATGATTTGATATATACAAAAAGATATGATTCTATATTATTATTTTAAATAATTGAAAGGAAACCCGGTTGTTTAATATTTAGGTTCTGTAAATTAGAAATTGAAATTATTGAAATGAATGAAATCATGACTATATTAATAATTGGAAACTTCTTAAATGAAAATAAGAAATTTGATATTAAAAGGATTAATGAAATAGATAAGAAATTGAAAATTTGTAAACTATAAATAGAAAGGAGATGAAAATAAGAAAATGTAACTATTGAACATTTTGAATTAAAATAAATATGAAAACTTGTTTAACTTTCTTTTGCATTCTATAAGACATTTATATATAACTTACCAAAATATTAAAAGTTGTAATGTTAAATAGGATATGTGATAAAATATTATAAAAGTAAATTTTAGAAAATTAAAGTATTCAATAAACTTACTTTTACAAATACGAATTCAATGTTATAAGGTGTATGAACTAAAGTTAATAGTTTGAAATGCCACTAATTAAATTTAATAGAAGTGGATAATGTAAGAAAAATGGTTATAAACTTAAGTTAACAACTAAGCTATCTATAATCAGATTTAATAGAAAAGGTGAATACTGTAAGTATTGGATTTCTAAACTTAAATTAATGTTAAAGCCTTTTATAATTAAAGTGTGTATGTAACATCCCGCCTTTTCGCACACTTTATGTACAACAAATCATTGGGACAACATATCCCATATCAATAAACATTCGAAAACAAGTTTCGAACTTGTGACCTCTTACACCAAAGCCGGATCAATTAACCACTTGGACAATGTAACATCCCGCCTTTTCGCACACTTTAAACCGACACACGTGTCAATTCAAAGCATACGCAAGGGCGGATTGTTATGGGGTAAATAAGAAAAACAGAGAAGAAATAAAAACAAAACAGAATCTCACAGCGGAAGGATAAAATATAATAATAAATATACAGTTCGTAAATGGTTTACAAACACTTGTTATTCTTTACACAATAAATATCAGAGTTACACATACCAATACAATCAATGCAGCGGAACAGTATGAGTGTGGTGCAATACTATAAATAATAATAATACAAATCTTCGTCTTCGTCCTCCAAAGCTAAATCTTCAAATCCTGAAACGCTCGGACTGACCCGAGCGAATTTGAAAAGACAAAAACACCCGAATCAGACTAGAATATCTTATGTGAGTTAAATAAACAGAAATAAATATGAGTACAGTAACTCAAGAGATGTTCGGGATTTACATCTCCTAAGGATCCGTTAAACTATTTACTATGTAGTATATTGCGCTATTATAATAGTGTCTATTTATAAAATAAACTTACTTTTAAATAGCGTTAAGGGGTTACCCATATAGCCCTTAACACAAATAATGCCAATAGTCTATACAGTACCGTAATACCTCCTGATCGGGAGGCTACCAGAGGATACTCCATAGGTACGACACAAATAGAAACTCGTAGTAAAGGCTCGGTATGGTAGGTGACACGGCACAACTAGGCAATGCCAGGGTAGATATACCAATTGCTATCCAGGCTGGTGGAAACGCGTAGCCGCAGTTACCGCCCACCTCGGACTAACTCCCCAAAATCAAAATATAGAAGTGGCCACTGAATCAATCCAAGTCAAAGTATAATATCGAAGAGGAGCGTCCGATCAGAGGAATGACCTCATTGGCCTGAGAATCGCTCCTGTTTTAGCCACCTTATGCCAACTCACGGGAGTTGGGTCCACGTATTTACCTTACAGGAAACGTCGCCACCACCTACTTCATTCTGGAATCTCCACCGCGTACACGGTTAGTCAAAGTGGTTTTCGGCATCGACAGAGAGTATGTCCATATCCGATCCCGGTCTCTTTGCCAACCCATCGTTATTATAACACCGCGGTCATTTAAAAATAGTTTATACTTTAAAACCAGAATATAATCCATTTCAAAACCATAATATTACGATATCATTTCTTCTTTAAAACCCAAAAAGATTCATTTTGATATTATTTTTATAAAACCCAAATCAATGATATCATTTCCCAAATATAAATCTTTTCCAAAAATTATGCCACTTTTAAAATTTATAATCCCTTGTAACTAAATATTTGAATATTAACTTTCAACATAATACTTCGAAATCCATAGTTTTTAAAACCATTACTTTCAAAACTAAATGGTTTGGATATTCAACCGTATATAAAATAAGTGTTTTAACTTAAATGTTGCTTTGAAAAGAAATATTTCTCGTGGCTTTACAATACATTTCTTTATTTAAAGTTAAAACCAAAATTTAATATCGCTTCAAGTTCCAAAGCCATTTCAATAAATTCATATATATACGTATATCCATTTTGAGTATAAATATTTCAACTAAAGTTGGATTTTATTCTTTCAAATCAAATGTTCTATTAATTAGCCTTGAATATTCACATAGAATCCATAATTAATAAGACTTCAATTTCTAGTAAAATATATATATATTTCCAAATTCAAATTTTACTAGAATATTCATTTCAAAATATTTTGGGAAAAATCCAATTATAAATATCATATCTTTAAAATTTCCAACTTAATATTTAAACATAGGATATAAATCATCAAACTCCATTTTCTTAATTTTCTTCCATTTTTAATAAAGAGATTTATACACCTTTTAATTTCAAAAATTTCAACTTCATATGCATATATATGGAAGAATAATATTTATACCATATAAAATTTAAGATTATCATAAACCGTATTCCATCCAAACCTTAGAAATCACATAAAAATAGTTATATATAGACCGCGGTGCCTGTATATAGTTTTCTATCCTATGGTCAAGTGATACGGATATTTATCATTTCAATCCGCAATTTAAAAAAATAAAACTGCGGTTGTATATCATTTCAAACCGCAATCCCGAATGAAATGAAGAATGCATACTAACTTGCAGTTTAATGATATCAAATAAAACATCCATTCAATAACACATCCATCATCCAATCGCAAACATCAAGCAATATCAATCAATAACAATACATGTTTGGTAATATACAACAGGTAATAATTGGCAGTTTTATTTCAAATTATATTTATCAACTATTAATCTAACAATTTATATTCAGTGATAATTTGACATAACTGTTAACTAGCAGTTCATATGCAAACAATAATTTCTAACAGCCAATTAACACGCAATAAATCAATTAAATTAACAGTTAAATTCAATAAAATGCAATTCTACAGATATGAATGAAATAACATGCCAAAAGCTCATAAATAAATTTCTATTCGTTTCTAAAATTTATTTAACAAACATAAAAGCTTCTAGTAGTTGTGAGTGGGTTAAAACACTCACCTTTTGAATTTAAATCGAATTTAAATTCGATTTAAACCCAAAAATTCGCCCGTCTCGGAATTCGTCCAAACCAGCGTCATCAAGTCCGGAATTAAATTACGATCCTAACAAAAGAAATTTCGTTTGAATCCGAGGTCGTATGAGAAAGTTATCACAATTAAACGATTTGCAATTGAAATAAAAAAAAATTAAAAATAAACAAAACAAAAATAAAGTACCGTGCCGCATCCACCTTCCCTCGTGAAAAACGCATATGCTTCTTCTTGATTGCTAACTTTGTTCCGAAATTTTTCTTTTATTTCGATTTACTTTAATTTTCCTCCTTATTATATGAATGTATGTATTTTAAAAGGTTTGAAAGAAAAAGAAGATTTGAAAAAGAAGAATTGAAAAAAAATGATTAAAATAAGAACTGAAAACGGAAGAGAAGATCTAGATTTGAAAAGAAGAAAGTTTGAAATAGAAGTAAATTTGAAGAAGAAGAAGAAGAATATTTGAAGAGAAAGAAAAAAAAAAGTTAAAATGAGAGATAATAAGGAGCTTTGAGAAAAACAAGAAAAAAAAAGAAGAAGAAGAAGAAGAAGAAGAAGAAGAAGAAGAAGAATAGCATGGAGGCTAGGGTTAGAGTTAGGAGAAACAAAATGTAATAGAAGAATAAGAAGTAGGTTATTTATAAGGTTAGAGTTAGGTTTAGGGACAAATAGATTTGAAAGGAGAGGCTGCTATTAATTAGAAATAAAGTGAATATGAACACTTGGTATTGAAATATAGAAAATATGAACAGTCCTTTTTTTTTTTTAAAGTAGCAGGTATTAAAAAGAGGTATTTATTAATTAGAAAGAAAATGAATATGGAGGGACAAAAATAAATGACACGTTTCGTTAGTTTGATTCTAAATTAATTAAGTGCTAGATACAGAAAAATTTGAATACATCATATATATATATATTCATACTTTAACTGTGTGACAAAATTGCTAAACATACATCAAGTACGATTAATTGGTGACAATATATAGGAATAATCAACAATAAATGTGGATGCAATCACATAAGGATCTAATAGGGAAGGAGATAAAAGTAACAACGTTGATTAATTCCACTTTCCCACTTTAGCAAATCCAATTACAAAATTTAAAATTTTATAAAATTTCTCTCCTTTGATTTCTTAAACAATTTTAATAACTAACAACAAGTTCTATGTTAATTCAATCATTAATCATTTCGCCAATTACCAAATTAAATTTCAATTATTCGCAATAAATCAAATTATAAATTTTTCATTCCAATAAATAAAATAAATCTTGATTTTTTTTTTCTTCCATCCTTATTAATTCCACAACTTGTTCAATTTGAAAATCATTATCATATTTTCCAAATGTTACCTTAATTTAACACTTATGTAACGTATTATTAGATTCGTTGCAAGATTTCAATTTCAATCCCCATTTCTTAATATACTCAAATTCTGGACATTTTTATTTCCTTACCCATAAGTGTAACATTTATTGCCAATTCCATCCAAATTTAACAGGTAACCCTTAACAATGTTTTCAATCCAAAGGTTATACTTAAGTTTACGTTGTATTCTACAACTTATCATATTATGAAGAAAATTCACATTATTCCCCAATATTACCTTAATTCATATTAACTTAACATTAAATTTACTCTTCATTCTATTATTAACCTATTAGTATTAAATAGATGAAATTAATATTGGTTTTACACTCTATTACGTAGATATCCTTAAATTTTATCTAAGTTTATATTTACATAATATTCCAACATTAAATTTCATCCAATTTTTTTTTCTTCCTTTTTATTTTAATTAAATCCAATTTCCCTAAAGTTACATTCAAACAAGTAAATTTTGATTTCCAATCAATCATTATACTATAACATTCTTAACATTTTTTCATTACACTACTAAATTCTACCTTGATAAGTTTACGCTTCTATTGCTTTACTTTCACACTTCCGTTAAAATATAAATTAATTCTAAAGTAACGTTTATTGTTGACCCCGCCATTTTAATTACTCATATTTAGATGAACGTTATTTCAAATAAGTTCATTGACTCATTTAAATTAGGTAGTTTATAGTAGTTGTTATCCCACCCTTACAATTATTTCCTACTAACGTGCTACCAACTCCTTTAATTAAAATTTGAATTCCAAACCTTATTTAATATACTAAGTAAGATAAATAACATATATAGATTGCTACCAACTTTCCTTTTCTTGCATCTATGTGTTTATTACTTGACACACCAGTAAATATTACATATACACAAAATTCCGTTATCACTTGCCTAACAAGGTTATTATCACTTAAGATCTCACTGCATCCACATTTTCACATTTTCATTTCCTAGTTTCTTTACTTTATTCTACATAATTTATTACAAATGGGATTTTCTTTGGTTTACATCTTATTTGTATTTAACATTTCTCAATCACCAATTCATTTCACTTTAACTGCGGTAAATTGGCGGATAAATTGAATTTGATTCCCAAAATCTAAATTAACAAGAAACAAGGGTAGGTAACATACAATAGTCATTACTCCAAATTCTAGTCACCTAAATAGGCTTTTATTCCTTGCAAATAAATGTTACTATTTATTTTCATAGTACAAATCTCAATGATTATTCCATTTTATATTGCTTAGGTCATTTATAGTCCACTATACATATCTACATAAATGGGTAATTTATTCAATTCATTAAGTGTCAATTCTATTAAGCCCTGTTTATATCTTTATGCATTCTTCTATTACTTTACAAAAGGGAATAACTTTTAAACTCATACACTTAATAACAAAACCGTTATAAATCCAAATAAACTTCCAAATCCAAGTTTGTACACATTTTACACAACTATTATGATTTCTCACAAACGTTGAATTTATTAAATGACCATTTATTATAATTTAATTCCCTTAATTGAATCAAATGCTTATTATTATATATATTCTTTTCATTCTACCATTCCTTCCCATTTTAAATTCATTAACGTATTTACACATCTCTATCTTTCAAATATAAAATAACCAAACTGATTACAAACACTGTTTCTATCAATTTTCATAAGTTTGTTCAAAACTATACTTTTGTTTACATAAAATAAATTTTATGTTTCTATTAGTTTTCTTTTCCTTTCACTATAGGCATAAATTATTACTATCTACACTAGTTACATCTTTGTATTAATGAACACCATTTAAGTTAATATTTATACTAACATTCACAAATTCAACATTTATTTGTTTCTTCAAAATTACTTTAAATCAAGTTGTGAAAATTTACATTATCCACATCTATTATCATAAAATTTTATAGTTACACTAAATTGCAACCACTACCAAATTTCTACATTTATTCTTAACCAAATTAGAAATTATATTAGTTCATTTTATTAAATATCATAAATTTAACGGGTCGTTACAGGCTTTTCAACCATCCCAGCCCCACCGTGGCAACAACTGGTATCCCAAACTTGCTTTTACGGCCAGCCTCTCGACTGTCTCAGGTTACACCTAACCAACCCCCTAAAAGAGGATGTGTGGGAGTAAGAGTCTCCCGTTCGCCACCTAACCGCGAAGCGAGAACCCCCCCATCACATAGCCCAAAGCTTAGCAAGACTGGTGTCGACGGTTGAAAAGCCTAGATCTGACAATCTGGTATCAAAGCTTTGGTTTAGCGATAAACCTTGGCTTTGTGGGGTTTGACTCTTTGTTAATAGGGTAGTAATATCCTATGGGAGTCGCTGAGTGTATATATATGAGAGAGCGTATTTGTTAGTATTAATAAAAAGATTTTTATATTGTGTTAATCTGTTCCGCTTTGTATTTATAAATTCTGGTTGATGCATGGGACGCTATGTCATCAATAGGGATTTCTAAACACTTAATAGGACAGACCAACATAATATTTGTTTTAATATAGGTGAATGAAAGAATTTTGCCTATTATATTTTCTATATATAAAAATATTTTTATAAAGATATATATATATTTGGTTGCTATAGATTGGGTGTTAGGAAATAAAATATTTATAATAACTGAAGCTAAGTTGAAATTATGATAAATCAAATTGGAGATTTTAGAACTTAAGTCCGGGATTTTTTCCAAATCTGCTTTCAAAGAATTTGTGAAATTTATTGATTTGGTTTATAAGAAATTTCTTATATAAATATTTCGTATAATTTGGAAGAATTGTTTTAAAGAAGATTTTGGGAAAGAAAAAAAATTAAATTCTGTACTTTCCTCTCTGTCGCTGGAAAATAAATTCGGTGATGACGGCCGCATCATCGACTTTCATTTCGAGTTTCGAAGGGGAAAGGCCACTGTAGTAAATTTTACTGCAGATTTATTTTGAACTTTTCTAAAAATTTTCTTTTATTGCTCTAACTATAATTAGAGATATTGAGTTGTAAGAACTTATTTATCTATTATTTTGAAATAAATTGAAATTTAACCCGGTATTTAATTCTAAATTTTTCCGTTAATTAATTGTTTAAAATTTGTTAGTGAAATAAAAGTTAAGTAATAAATGAATTGAAACCTCTAATTGAAATAAGAGAATAATTGCAAAGCTATAAAGAGGAATTTGCATACATATGAGACAAAGAGTAATATGGATAAACATTAAATTTAATTAAAAGAATGGAGATTAAACTTGTATAAGTTCAATTGCAATTTCCTTAACATAAATAACTTACCCAAATATAAAAGTTGAAGTGTTAAATGAGAAACTGGAATTGAATATTTTACAAGTAGGAATTTAGAAAAATGAAGTATTCAATAAATTACTGTTATAATAAGAATTTAATGGTATAAACTTAGGTTATCATTGAAATTTTACTGAAAAAGGGTTAAGAATTATTAATAGATGATATGAACCTAAGTATATAAAATGAAATTCAAAATAAGAATTGATTGTATGATTATTGACTTAAGTATGTTTTAATCTTCCCTATTCTAATATAATGGAAAGTAGGAAGAATTTAAATGACTGTAATCCATAGTTAATAGATAAATAAAAACTTCCACTTATAAGAATGAATGTTAGCAGATTAAGAATTTAAGGGAAACCTTACAAGTAAAGAGTAAAGAAAGGAAGATATTCAAAATATTTGTTGTTATTAATGAGAATTATTTTATAAACTTAAGTAATAAAAAGGAAATACAAATATAATAAATTTGGTGATAATTGGAAAATAAAACTTGTAAGAACAAAGAAATCCCTCATAAATGAAGGGAAGAAAATCAAACCACTGAAGTATGAAATAAATGTAAATAAAATATTTTGGTGTTGGTTTGGATTGTTTGGTTGATGTATGTTGGTTGGGTAAGAAATTTTGGAGTTATGGGATGAACAAATAATCTATCTTTGTTCCATCTAAGACTGTTGAGTAACGGATGCAATTGATAGTTATTCTTCATTCCGTACAATTTCAGAATTTGAACCCGAACAACAAATTGATTGTTTGATTGAATGGTTGTCTGTTGGTGGCATGTGCTGTTTGTTAAAATTTATGGTTGTTGCATTTGATTGGATATGAATGATTGAATCTACCCAAACATTTCACTGTAATATAAATATTTAACTTTTAGACTATATAAGTGAATACAGGTGATGGAAGCAACTGCTACTGCTTTTGGTTCCAAAATAAAAAAAACGTATAGTGTCCGACAAATAGGTACGTTTCCGGATTACGTATAAAGCGCTATTTTATATATTTTCCCGTGTTGGGATATTTTATTTTGGATATATATGTAATATATTGTATATTTGGATATTATATTTTCTCCAGAGTCCCTCCGTACAAAGGAGACTTTGCCAAAATTTTCAGAAAATTTTGGACTTAGAATTTTGTGAAAGTATTTTTCCAACTTTAATAATTCAAGTATTAAAGGATATAATGATTATAAAACAAGTATATTTCATTAAAGGAAATTAATCCAGTAAAATATTGTTTATAAGTTAATATTTGAAATAAGATGCACTGTAAATCTTCCTCCTCCCTTCTTTTTCCTTTTCGGGGACGAAAAGTTTTGAGTGGGGGAGATTGTAACGACCCGTTAAATTTATGATATTTAATAAAATGAACTAATATAATTTCTAATTTGGTTAAGAATAAATGTAGAAATTTGGTAGTGGTTGCAATTTAGTGTAACTATAAAATTTTATGATAATAGATGTGGATAATGTAAATTTTCACAACTTGATTTAAAGTAATTTTGAAGAAACAAATAAATGTTGAATTTGTGAATGTTAGTATAAATATTAACTTAAATGGTGTTCATTAATACAAAGATGTAACTAGTGTAGATAGTAATAATTTATGCCTATAGTGAAAGGAAAAGAAAACTAATAGAAACATAAAATTTATTTTATGTAAACAAAAGTATAGTTTTGAACAAACTTATGAAAATTGATAGAAACAGTGTTTGTAATCAGTTTGGTTATTTTATATTTGAAAGATAGAGATGTGTAAATACGTTAATGAATTTAAAATGGGAAGGAATGGTAGAATGAAAAGAATATATATAATAATAAGCATTTGATTCAATTAAGGGAATTAAATTATAATAAATGGTCATTTAATAAATTCAACGTTTGTGAGAAATCATAATAGTTGTGTAAAATGTGTACAAACTTGGATTTGGAAGTTTATTTGGATTTATAACGGTTTTGTTATTAAGTGTATGAGTTTAAAAGTTATTCCCTTTTGTAAAGTAATAGAAGAGTGCATAAAGATATAAACAGGGCTTAATAGAATTGACACTTAATGAATTGAATAAATTACCCATTTATGTAGATATGTATAGTGGACTATAAATGACCTAAGCAATATAAAATGGAATAATCATTGAGATTTGTACTATGAAAATAAATAGTAACATTTATTTGCAAGGAATAAAAGCCTATTTAGGTGACTAGAATTTGGAGTAATGACTATTGTATGTTACCTACCCTTGTTTCTTGTTAATTTAGATTTTGGGAATCAAATTCAATTTATCCGCCAATTTACCGCAGTTAAAGTGAAATGAATTGGTGATTGAGAAATGTTAAATACAAATAAGATGTAAACCAAAGAAAATCCCATTTGTAATAAATTATGTAGAATAAAGTAAAGAAACTAGGAAATGAAAATGTGAAAATGTGGATGCAGTGAGATCTTTAGTGATAATAACCTTGTTAGGCAAGTGATAACGGAATTTTGTGTATATGTAATATTTACTGGTGTGTCAAGTAATAAACACATAGATGCAAGAAAAGGAAAGTTGGTAGCAATCTATATATGTTATTTATCTTACTTAGTATATTAAATAAGGTTTGGAATTCAAATTTTAATTAAAGGAGTTGGTAGCACGTTAGTAGGAAATAATTGTAAGGGTGGGATAACAACTACTATAAACTACCTAATTTAAATGAGTCAATGAACTTATTTGAAATAACGTTCATCTAAATATGAGTAATTAAAATGGCGGGGTCAACAATAAACGTTACTTTAGAATTAATTTATATTTTAACGGAAGTGTGAAAGTAAAGCAATAGAAGCGTAAACTTATCAAGGTAGAATTTAGTAGTGTAATGAAAAAATGTTAAGAATGTTATAGTATAATGATTGATTGGAAATCAAAATTTACTTGTTTGAATGTAACTTTAGGGAAATTGGATTTAATTAAAATAAAAAGGAAGAAAAAAAAATTGGATGAAATTTAATGTTGGAATATTATGTAAATATAAACTTAGATAAAATTTAAGGATATCTACGTAATAGAGTGTAAAACCAATGTTAATTTCATCTATTTAATACTAATAGGTTAATAATAGAATGAAGAGTAAATTTAATGTTAAGTTAATATGAATTAAGGTAATATTGGGGAATAATGTGAATTTTCTTCATAATATGATAAGTTGTAGAATACAACGTAAACTTAAGTATAACCTTTGGATTGAAAACATTGTTAAGGGTTACCTGTTAAATTTGGATGGAATTGGCAATAAATGTTACACTTATGGGTAAGGAAATAAAAATGTCCAGAATTTGAGTATATTAAGAAATGGGGATTGAAATTGAAATCTTGCAACGAATCTAATAATACGTTACATAAGTGTTAAATTAAGGTAACATTTGGAAAATATGATAATGATTTTCAAATTGAACAAGTTGTGGAATTAATAAGGATGGAAGAAAAAAAAATCAAGATTTATTTTATTTATTGGAATGAAAAATTTATAATTTGATTTATTGCGAATAATTGAAATTTAATTTGGTAATTGGCGAAATGATTAATGATTGAATTAACATAGAACTTGTTGTTAGTTATTAAAATTGTTTAAGAAATCAAAGGAGAGAAATTTTATAAAATTTTAAATTTTGTAATTGGATTGGCTAAAGTGGGAAAGTGGAATTAATCAACGTTGTTACTTTTATCTCCTTCCCTATTAGATCCATATGTGATTGCATCCACATTTATTGTTGATTATTCCTATATATTGTCACCAATTAATCGTACTTGATGTATGTTTAGCAATTTTGTCACACAGTTAAAGTATGAATATATATATATGATGTATTCAAATTTTTCTGTATCTAGCACTTAATTAATTTAGAATCAAACTAACGAAACGTGTCATTTATTTTTGTCCCTCCATATTCATTTTCTTTCTAATTAATAAATACCTCTTTTTAATACCTGCTACTTTAAAAAAAAAAAAGGACTGTTCATATTTGCTATATTTCAATACCAAGTGTTCATATTCACTTTATTTCTAATTAATAGCAGCCTCTCCTTTCAAATCTATTTGTCCCTAAACCTAACTCTAACCTTATAAATAACCTACTTCTTATTCTTCTATTACATTTTGTTTCTCCTAACTCTAACCCTAGCCTCCATGCTATTCTTCTTCTTCTTCTTCTTCTTCTTCTTCTTCTTTTTTCTTGTTTTTCTCAAAGCTCCTTATTATCTCTCATTTTAACTTTTTTTTTTCTTTCTCTTCAAATATTCTTCTTCTTCTTCTTCAAATTTACTTCTATTTCAAACTTTCTTCTTTTCAAATCTAGATCTTCTCTTCCGTTTTCAGTTCTTATTTTAATCATTTTTTTTCAATTCTTCTTTTTCAAATCTTCTTTTTCTTTCAAACCTTTTAAAATACATACATTCATATAATAAGGAGGAAAATTAAAGTAAATCGAAATAAAAGAAAAATTTCGGAACAAAGTTAGCAATCAAGAAGAAGCATATGCGTTTTTCACGAGGGAAGGTGGATGCGGCACGGTACTTTATTTTTGTTTTGTTTATTTTTAATTTTTTTTTTATTTCAATTGCAAATCGTTTAATTGTGATAACTTTCTCATACGACCTCGGATTCAAACGAAATTTCTTTTGTTAGGATCGTAATTTAATTCCGGACTTGATGACGCTGGTTTGGACGAATTCCGAGACGGGCGAATTTTTGGGTTTAAATCGAATTTAAATTCGATTTAAATTCAAAAGGTGAGTGTTTTAACCCACTCACAACTACTAGAAGCTTTTATGTTTGTTAAATAAATTTTAGAAACGAATAGAAATTTATTTATGAGCTTTTGGCATGTTATTTCATTCATATCTGTAGAATTGCATTTTATTGAATTTAACTGTTAATTTAATTGATTTATTGCGTGTTAATTGGCTGTTAGAAATTATTGTTTGCATATGAACTGCTAGTTAACAGTTATGTCAAATTATCACTGAATATAAATTGTTAGATTAATAGTTGATAAATATAATTTGAAATAAAACTGCCAATTATTACCTGTTGTATATTACCAAACATGTATTGTTATTGATTGATATTGCTTGATGTTTGCGATTGGATGATGGATGTGTTATTGAATGGATGTTTTATTTGATATCATTAAACTGCAAGTTAGTATGCATTCTTCATTTCATTCGGGATTGCGGTTTGAAATGATATACAACCGCAGTTTTATTTTTTTAAATTGCGGATTGAAATGATAAATATCCGTATCACTTGACCATAGGATAGAAAACTATATACAGGCACCGCGGTCTATATATAACTATTTTTATGTGATTTCTAAGGTTTGGATGGAATACGGTTTATGATAATCTTAAATTTTATATGGTATAAATATTATTCTTCCATATATATGCATATGAAGTTGAAATTTTTGAAATTAAAAGGTGTATAAATCTCTTTATTAAAAATGGAAGAAAATTAAGAAAATGGAGTTTGATGATTTATATCCTATGTTTAAATATTAAGTTGAAAATTTTAAAGATATGATATTTATAATTGGATTTTTCCCAAAATATTTTGAAATGAATATTCTAGTAAAATTTGAATTTGGAAATATATATATATTTTACTAGAAATTGAAGTCTTATTAATTATGGATTCTATGTGAATATTCAAGGCTAATTAATAGAACATTTGATTTGAAAGAATAAAATCCAACTTTAGTTGAAATATTTATACTCAAAATGGATATACGTATATATATGAATTTATTGAAATGGCTTTGGAACTTGAAGCGATATTAAATTTTGGTTTTAACTTTAAATAAAGAAATGTATTGTAAAGCCACGAGAAATATTTCTTTTCAAAGCAACATTTAAGTTAAAACACTTATTTTATATACGGTTGAATATCCAAACCATTTAGTTTTGAAAGTAATGGTTTTAAAAACTATGGATTTCGAAGTATTATGTTGAAAGTTAATATTCAAATATTTAGTTACAAGGGATTATAAATTTTAAAAGTGGCATAATTTTTGGAAAAGATTTATATTTGGGAAATGATATCATTGATTTGGGTTTTATAAAAATAATATCAAAATGAATCTTTTTGGGTTTTAAAGAAGAAATGATATCGTAATATTATGGTTTTGAAATGGATTATATTCTGGTTTTAAAGTATAAACTATTTTTAAATGACCGCGGTGTTATAATAACGATGGGTTGGCAAAGAGACCGGGATCGGATATGGACATACTCTCTGTCGATACCGAAAACCACTTTGACTAACCGTGTACGCGGTGGAGATTCCAGAATGAAGTAGGTGGTGGCGACGTTTCCTGTAAGGTAAATACGTGGACCCAACTCCCGTGAGTTGGCATAAGGTGGCTAAAACAGGAGCGATTCTCAGGCCAATGAGGTCATTCCTCTGATCGGACGCTCCTCTTCGATATTATACTTTGACTTGGATTGATTCAGTGGCCACTTCTATATTTTGATTTTGGGGAGTTAGTCCGAGGTGGGCGGTAACTGCGGCTACGCGTTTCCACCAGCCTGGATAGCAATTGGTATATCTACCCTGGCATTGCCTAGTTGTGCCGTGTCACCTACCATACCGAGCCTTTACTACGAGTTTCTATTTGTGTCGTACCTATGGAGTATCCTCTGGTAGCCTCCCGATCAGGAGGTATTACGGTACTGTATAGACTATTGACATTATTTGTGTTAAGGGCTATATGGGTAACCCCTTAACGCTATTTAAAAGTAAGTTTATTTTATAAATAGACACTATTATAATAGCGGAATATACTACATAGTAAATAGTTTAACGGATCCTTAGGAGATGTAAATCCCGAACATCTCTTGAGTTACTGTACTCATATTTATTTCTGTTTATTTAACTCACATAAGATATTCTAGTCTGACTCGGGTGTTTTTGTCTTTTCAAATTCGCTCGGGTCAGTCCGAGCGTTTCAGGATTTGAAGATTTAGCTTTGGAGGACGAAGACGAAGATTTGTATTATTATTATTTATAGTATTGCACCACACTCATACTGTTCCGCTGCATTGATTGTATTGGTATGTGTAACTCTGATATTTATTGTGTAAAGAATAACAAGTGTTTGTAAACCATTTACGAACTGTATATTTATTATTATATTTTATCCTTCCGCTGTGAGATTCTGTTTTGTTTTTATTTCTTCTCTGTTTTTCTTATTTACCCCATAACAATCCGCCCTTGCGTATGCTTTGAATTGACACGTGTGTCGGTTTAAAGTGTGCGAAAAGGCGGGATGTTACAGTGTACGATAAAAATTGAATAATTATAACTTCATAAACATTGAAAGGATTTAGAAATGGAGTCAATATTCAATAATACTTTATATGGAAGAATGAATGTTAAAAAGAAACAATCAATAAATGGTAAATGGAATTGTAAAGAAACTTACATAGCATTGTATAATCCAATAATTGAAATAAAAATGACTTATTTAAGCAATAACTGTAAAGTAATAAATTGAAAGAAAATGGCACTGTATGGATAAAGAAGAAATGAACTTTTGCAAGTAATAACGAATGTGAATTAATGAAAATAAACACTATATAGATGAGAAAAGAAAGGTAGATGATGAAAAAGAAAAGGAAAAAGAAAAAAAGGAAAATCAAACTAGATTGTAAATGTGAGGTAAATTGAAATAAAATGTATACAATACTTTAATAAGGAATTCCTTTATGAACCAAATAATTGAAATGGATATAACTTATGTAAGAAAAGAATGTAAATTAATGAAATAAGCCTTACATGAATGAATGAAAATTATAATTTTGTAAGTAATGAATGTGGATTAAAGAAAATCGTTGCTTGGAAAAAATGAACAATAAACGATGTGAAGAGATAAATGGAGCAAACTTAAAATGTGTTGAATTCTTTATTTGTTGACTTATGGATTGACTGGGAAAGGATAATTTTATTTTGTAGAATGTATAAATAATATTTAAAGTTTTATCTATGACTATTGAATGAAAGGTTTATTTCATAGTTTATTTATCATTAAGCCTCTAAACCTAAACAAACCACTTATTTTGGTTGCAATGATGGTTGATTGTTTTTCTTTGTTGAAATGATGTTTGTAGTGTTTGTTGTAAATTGATTGTTGTTATGTTGTATTGATTTGTTTGTTATTGATTGAAACAACTTAAACATTTCGCTTTATATAATTTGCTAACTTCTTTTAGATGATATAAGTGAAATGCAAGTTTATGGAACAAATTGCTACTGCTTTTAGTTTCATAAAATAAGCGCTATTTGCCCGACAAATAGGTATGTTATCGGATTATGGTTTTGTAGCGATATTATATTTTTTTCCGTTGTTTGGGATATATTATTTTGAAAAATATGATATATATATTATCATTATTGATATTATTATTTCCCCAAACCTGTCCGTACAAAGGAGATTCCACCGAGGTCAAGAAAAAAATTTGTGAAACATTTTACAGATTTTATTAGTTCGAGTATAAAAGAATTTAATTGTTATAAATTGATATATTTTATTTAAATTATGTAATTATGTAAATGAATAGTTTATAAATTTAATATTTTGAATAATATATATTGATTACTTAATTCCTTCCTTTCCCTTCTTTTTCCTTTTCAGTGACGAAAAGTTTTGAGTGGGGGAGACTGTAACGACTCGTAATTTTCGATGTGTAACGACCCGTAAATTTTAACGGTTTTAGTAACGTATTTAATTGAAATTTTTGTGAAATTTTTAAAAACGATAAAATTTTGAAATAAAAATTTGATATTTGGAATGCGTCCAGTTAAACATAGCAACCGGCAAATTTTCGTCCGAAAATATGAAAGTTTATTTCGCGCGCAAATTTACTTCAATTTAATCAGTTAAAAAGCGATGAAAATAAAACGTTTTCAAAACCAAAATATTTTTACATAGAAAAATTCTAAAGCATCTTCTGAGTAAGATGTCAGTTTGTCGTTTTTCCAAATTCGGATATCTTTGGCTCCGTCGATCTTAATTTTCTACGATTTTTACGCATTTTCCGTTAGTAGAAAATTCGAATTTTTATAATTCGATCGAACCACCGATATCTGTAAACCGTTTTGATCATCTCGTCGTGCTGATCTCTACGGTATCTTCGATTATCAAGTTCGAAGTCCGAAGTACGTTGCACTTTGCGAAACGTCTTTCGTATCGGTACGCGTTCGTGCCTTTTGGGTTCTTGTGCCTATTCAAAAATTTCCAACGTGTAATAGACGTCCCTTAGCTCTTATTATTTTACAGATATCAATGTTGACACTTTCCTATGTACAATAAATTTTAAGTTGCCGTTCATTCCATTTTCAAATCTCTGAAAACAAAGATATACAAGCATGTTTCATTCTTGCCTTTTTATATTTCTTTCTCCCCTTCCTCTGTCACGTTTCTTCTCCTCATATTCTTTTTCTCCTCCCTCTGCTTGGACGCATGCATGCCCTCATCTCCACCTCAATAACCATTCCCACCTTTCTTTTCTTCTCACATCAGTAAGCCGCATCCTCCACTACCCTTCACGGCCTCACATCCAAACCTACCCACTTCGCCACTCACCTCGGTCCTATGCCAAGCCACCGACCGTCATCACCTTCACCGGCCTTGGCCACTGCTCGCTTCCCGACCGCATCTCCTCAGCCCATGCCTTTCCTTTCCCCTCAACCAAAGCCACCACCCGCCTCCCTACATCGTCCCCTCACACGGTTCCAACCCTCCACCACCGCCTTTAAATCTAGTACAGCCGAGCTCTTTGTTAAAAAAAACAAAAACAAAAACAAAAAACCACCACGCAAGCACCCATGTAACCATTCACGTCAGCCACCCTCAAAAGGCACGCAGCCGCCACGCATCAACTCCACCCTCTTCCACCCAGATCACCACCGAGAGGCTTCTCCTCCCTCAACCCGATCCATCTCTTCAGTGCGTGCAATCTACCCACTAGCAGCAAGCCTTCTTTTATAAAGGTATTATATAAATATTGTATATTATATTAGATTTGTACATATATGCGTGTTGTTGTACTCTTACAGCTAGTATATTATATGCCGTGAGTGTGTTTGTTTATGGAGTTATGTATTAATTTAGATATATTTTAGTTGTTGCGTATAGTTTCAATCCATGGTTATTTATGTATATGTATATTGTAATGTGTGTACTTTATAAGTATTATGCCAATACATATTTATATATCAATATATGAGTATTGTATGTTGTACTATAAAGCACTATACCTATATGTATATCATACTTTAAAAATGCAGGCTGTGTTTTATTAAATGTTATATATGCAGTTTGATGTTTTGGAGAAATTTAAGTTATGTTGGTATTGGGTTGCATGGTGTTATACTATTTTAGGTTTAGTTTATATATTATTTTATTTATAGTTGTATATGGATTACTCTGTTGATCTGTTAGTATATATAAAAAAAATGACAGTGTTTTATAGTGTAAGTTAATATGTTGGTTCATATAGGTTACGTGAGTCGTTCCGTGCAAGTATGGTTATTCAAGTTTTGGATTGAATATAGTTTTATAATTTTAGTATATAGATTTCTATGTATACGGTTTGTGTTATAAGGTGGATAAAGTTTTCTTTCATACGTGTATTTTATTTCACCTTACAGTATTTTTATTGGTACATAAAATATCCAAGCATATTAAGTCTGCTGTATATTTTATTTTAATGTTTTAAGAACAAGTATACTTATATGGCAGTTTTGATTTTTATCTTGTATATATAATTTATAAATGTTCTATATAGGTTTCATATGTTGCTTGAAGTATATATACAGGTTTTCGAATTTTATTTTATATATAATATAAATATAAAACCTATATTGACTTACTTACATGCTTGAAGTTATATAATACTTTTAGTTATATATAATATTGTTTAATTATGTTGTAAATTGCAGCTTTCGTATACAAGATATGTTGTTTATATAAGTATGTTGAATTTTTACTAAAACTATGTTGTTTTGAAACAGTCTTTAATAATAATATATCATATATGATTTCGCAACATATGTTTATACTTATGGTCTGTTATACATCAGAGTTTATAAAGCTATAAGGTTTGTAAAAGGCTGTTTATAAAGTTTCTGTTCGGTTGTATTCATATGAATCTATACTAGGCTGTGCATATATACTATACGGTATATAATATAATATGTTATATTTTGAAGTTTGAGTCTGGGTTTGAATTTAAAATATAATTTTCTTTTTTATATATGATGTCATATATTTAAGTTTACTTATATCAATTCTCTTCATCGATCTAGTGTGATTTATTTCGCCTATTTCATTTATCAGCTTTGATCGTCGAATTCGTGCCAATCTCGCTTTGCGTCGAAATTCGTGCTTGGATCTGTAACTCATCTCATTCTCTTTCATCTCTAGCCCCGAAAGGTGAGCAATCACTCACGATTAATGTTCTTTTATTTATTAAATTTGATTTCAATTGAAACGACAATTGAAATATGTTGTTGTAGTTATTTACACTGTTATATATGCTATTACCTGTATCTGTTCACCTATGACATCTGACACCATTATCTGTTATTTATGCAATGATAATCCAGTTTGGTTGATAAATGATTGATTGTTTGTAGTGTATATTGGATGTTAAATTGTAATGTATAAAGTGATAAATATTATTCAATTGAATTGACGTAGGATAGTTAAAAATTTGTAAAGACATATGTGTAAATTGATTAAATGACATTTGTGTAATATGTCCCCTTTAAATGTAAAAAAATTAATTGACACGTAGGATTTGGTTAATTACACCTTGAATCACTGAATGTATATTGTTTAAATGGATGTTGTATGAAATTGTAAATTGATGACAAGTGAAGAACCGTAATGTATTAATCCTTAATCTACATGAAATGATAGTGTAGATTCTAGAAATAATTATATTAATTCGCACAAACAACAATGTGAATTAATACAATTATTTCGGGATTATTTGAATTGATTATTGGATTGTTTTTTATTGTTATTGCTTGTTTATTTATTTTGACACCATCCCTATTATCACACTGCAAGTTCCCTTTGCTATGTTCGATTTTGAATTGAATTGGAATCAGGTTGAAATGATAAATACCCAAATGAACTTGACTTAGCATAGAGAATTAGATAAAAAATCCGATTGGTCAATAATTTGATTTAAAAATAAAATAATGATTTTACTCGAGCAAAGAAAGAGTTTCGAAATGAAATTGGAATTTAAACTTTTTTTTTATGAAAGGAAAATGTAAAGATTGAAATCTGAACAAATATTAACGTAGCAATTGATGAAAGAACGTTGATTGAAACTTAATAATTAAATTTGGAATTATTAATAAATAATTTGGAATTAGTAATAATTGAGTTTTGAAATTATTAAGTTTGAAATCATTTAATAATTAAATTTGAAATTATAATTAGGTTTGAAATTATAATTAAGTTTGAAACTATTAAGTTTTGAAATTAGTTTGAATTAAGTTGAAATTAATTAATAATTGAATGAGCTTTAATTATTTGATAATTGAATAAAAATTGAATTCTTTGATAAGAGAAATTGAACTTTTGAATAAGTGGATTTGAACTTCGTTAATAAATGAAATTGAGTTCCTTTATTTATTAAAGTTTTGGAAAATTTAAGTAAGTTAATAAGTAAAATTAAACTTTTCGAATATATGAAATTTAGTTCCTTATTAATTGAGTTTGAAATTTGTAACGAAGTCAATAAATAAGTGAAATTTGAATTTCTTTAACAAGAAATAAAATATGGTTTATTGAAATGAATGGGATTTATTGAAATTAACGTAAGACTTGTAATTTAAAGAATTGATTTGACGAATTTAATTTATTTCAGTTTGAAGTTTTGATAAAATGAAGTTGAACGTAAGTAATTGATTTAAATGAATTGGAATTTAAATAGAAGTTGTTTGAAGGATAAATTTACTTAGCGAATATTGAATGAAATCGATAAATGAATTTAAATTGATTTGAATGAAAATTAAACCATTTTAAATGATTTCGGAATGAAACTTATATACGAACTTGAATCAATATTTGAATCGTTTAAATAAAAGATGAAATCGAATTTTAAGATTTTGAAATGGTAATTTGGAAGTTTTGAAACGTAAACTTTAGAAATTAATTTAGAAAGACAAACGAAATGTTGATTTACGAACTGAAATTGAAACTGAATTTGATTTGGTTTGAAATTTACTAAACGACCAATCGGTGTAATAACTACGAAAGTTATTAAAGAAACCGGAATCGGTTATGGATATACTCTCTATCTAAACCGAAAACCACTTTAATAACTATACGTGGAGTGAGATCCAGAATGAAGTGGTTGGAATGACGAACGTTGATGACTGAAGAAAGAGAACGATAATGGATAGCCTTGACACTTGTGTCAAATTGAAAATGACTAAAATCAGGAGCCGTGCCGGGCCAAATGGTGTTAGCCACCCCGAGCGAACACACTTCTTCGTAACTACTACTCATTGCTTGTTATCGATTGGTGCACCCTCGTACTTTTCAGGAGTGTTGTTTCGCGGTGTTGCGATCGCTGCGGCGATGCGTTCTCACCAGTCCGGATCAGGCGAATGGTAGTTTCACTACCTTGGGTATTTCCTCATATGCCTTGTCATACTTGTATCCCTATATACGCGACCACTACGAATTTGTTTTGTGTTATACCTATGGAGTACTCCCTGATATCCCACCAGTTTACGGTGGAGTTTACAGTGTTGTATAGACTATGATGCTTATAAAAATGTGTTAAGGGGGATAATGGTAACGCCTTAACACTATTTTGATACTTTATATTACTGATAGACATCATCTATTTAGCGTACACTACTACATAGTAGATAGTTTAACGGATCCTTAGAGGATGGTTACTCCAACATCCTTTGAGTTACTTGTATTTCAATTAGTATTTCACTTGAGTTGAATTTATTGATATAAGAATATTAATCCTGACTCGAGTGTTTTGTGTTTTTCTTTACGCTCGGGTCAGACTGAGTGGTTCAGCTTTCGAGGCTCACCTTTGGAGTTGGAGCTTTGCTTGAAGATCCAGCCATCTATCCTGCTTTCAGTATTCGATGATTACTGTGATGTATTCTGATTTTTTATATTTGACTGTTGTATTCGAGACTTCTGTTGTAACTTATGTAAACTCTGATGTATCTTATATATTTATATAGTAGCTTCATGAACTACTATCTCTTTTACTTCCGCTGCATATTATTACTCTGTGTCTGTGATTCTTTGATTATTTATTTACTGTATATCTGAGTTTTGCCAAATTTAAATTAACAATTTGGTATTTTGAATTATTCAAGTCCGGCATGTGCGGATACGAATAGTCCAAAATAGCGGGTTGCTAAAGTCGGTATCAGAGCATTTGGTAGCTCTAGGCAAAACTCAACATATAGGGCAAATATATTTACAGAATCACTTTCATTCGAGTTTCAATCTCTTACTTTTAACTTAATTCCTTTGAATTTTGGAACGTTCTCTGCGATTCCTAAATTCATTCATGTCCCTCACTATTCGTCTTCTTTCAATTCTGAAGCATCTCATGACTCCACTTCGAATGATCTTTATAATGTGTCGGCGATCTCGCCAAACTCAAATTGATTTATAAAGGAATGAAACTCCTTCACAGTAAGCATCGATTTACCAGAGATTTCTGTATCCTCGGTTTACGATGATATCTATTTCATACTATACCTGAATTCTATTTCTTGTGATCGAATGTTGATTTACCTCGGAATTCAGCATCGATCTTATTCTTGAAATTACGGTCGACCCGGTTAAGGTTGCCCGTGAATTAAATAAGCTTATCCATCTTCCGATTTTGTTAATTGAACTTATTTCCGAATCATATTCTCTTAATTTGATTTCCATCAAAATTGAATCTCTATACTTATTTTGAAATTCATTCCTGTATCGTCGAGCGAGAAGTGTATTTGTAAATTAATATCTAAATGTTTTAAAATATTGTATTGTTTGAGTTGCTGATGTTGATTTGGGTTTTCGATCGATTCGTCTGATCAACGCTATCGATAGAATTTCCAAAACACTTGAACAAAGCAGACTGACACAGTAGTATTTCAAATTTGGATGATAAAATGGTTTTGTATAATTATATTATATATAAGTATGAATTTTTCTGAAAATAAATGTTAATGAATCTGTCGTCCGAAATGTGAAAATTTAATTTACATTTATTGCTTTATAAACCATTGACTATTGCATAATATAAATAAATAAATTTATAAAACTTAGTTATAATTTGATTTCGAATTTGAAGTGAATTTAAAATTAGAATTTGAGGACTTAATTTACGATAATTTCGAGTTATGGTTTTAAAGTTTAAATGCATGTTGTTTAAAAATATTTTCGAATAGAAATCGTTTTCAAGAAATTTTAAATGCTTAAATTAGAGCTCTTCTCTTTTGTCGCTGGAAAATAATTTCGGTGATGGCGGCCGCATCATCGACATTCATTTTCGAGTTTCGAAATGAAGAGACAAATTCGTAGCTTTGCTACAGCTTTGATTTGGAAATTTAATCAATTTAAATTTCTTAAGTATGATTTGATTTATATGTATATAGGTATATTATTTTAAATTTAGTGATCTAATATATATAGTATACATAATTTTCTCTAAATTGGTGAAGTTAATCGGGAATTTAATTCTAAAAATTTGGGTAAAGGATGATTTTCAATTATAATTGAAGCCAAATTTTGAATGAATAGTTAAATGTGAAATAACTGAATTAGGAAAATTTTACTTGTATAATACTCATTTCATTATATATAACTTCCCTAAATTTTCAAAAGTTAACTATGCAATTGAATATTATACAGTAGAAAATGATATCAAAGGAATTTTTAAATAAATTTGAGTAGTTATAATAAATGTAAATATACGTAATATATAGGATATATCAAGTAGAATAAATTTAATAATAATCGAGAACAAAAAGAATTAAATTTGTCGAATAAAGTATGACTATAAATATGACTATTCAAATGTATGATCTTTGAAGTTGTTAATTTAAGAAAATTGGATAATATACAATATAAATTGTCTTCATAAATAAAATGTGAGCGCGTAAAATAAATGTTATTCATTAAAATTTTAATTATAAAATGTTTATGGAGATAAACAGAATAATAAGTTAATTGAATAATAGATGTAATTAATAGAAGAAAATTTTGTTTTGAAAGTTAATAAATTGAATTAAATCAACGTAAGTGGGTATTTTGAATTAATTGAATTTAAATTCAATTTCATTTGAAAGAAACCTTTTGTACATAACATTAATAAATGTGAAACCAAATCAATTTAATGGAAACGTTGAATTTTAAAAATCAATTGTTGAATATTAATTGATTTAAATTGAAATCTATATGGTTTAAATTAATTATTTTATTTTGGAATTCAAATCTATTTTCTTTCTGGTTGATTCTATTCTCGTACCTCCTTCCTTTTCGAGGACGAAAAGTTTTGAGTGGGGGAGAATGTAACGACCCGTAAATATTAACGGTTTTAGTAACGTATTTAATTGAAATTTTTGTGAAATTTTTAAAAACGATAAAATTTTGAAATAAAAATTTGATATTTGGAATACGTCCAGTTAAACATAGCAACTGGTAAATTTTCGTCCGAAAATATGAAAGTTTATTTTGCGAGTAAATTTACTTCAATTTAATCAGTTAAAAAGCGATGAAAATAAAACGTTTTCAAAACCAAAATATTTTTACATAGAAAAATTCTAAAACATCTTCTGAGCAAGATGTCAGTTTGTCGTTTTTCCAAATTCGGACATCTTTGGCTCCATCGATCTTAATTTTCTACGATTTTTACGCATTTTCCGTTAGTAGAAAATTTGAATTTTTATAATTCGATCGAACCACCGATATCTGTATACCGTTTTGATCGTCTCGTCGTGCTGATCTCTACGGTATCTTCGATTATCAAATTCGAAGTCCGAAGTACGTTGCACTTTGCGAAACGCCTTTCGTATAGGTACGCGTTCGTGCCTTTTGGGTTCTTGTGCCTATTCAAAAATTTCCAACATGTAACAGACGTCCCTTAGCTCTTATTATTTTACAGATATCAATGTTGACACTTTCCTATGTACAATAAATTTTAAGTTGTCGTTCATTCCATTTTCAAATCTCTGAAAACAATGATATACAAGCATGTTTCATTCTTGCCTTTCTATATTTCTTTCTCCCCTTCCTCTGTCACGTTTCTTCTCCTCATATTCTTTTTCTCCTCCCTCTGCTTGGACGCATGCATGCCCGCATCTCCACCTCAATAACCATTCCCACCTTTCTTTTCTTCTCACATCAGTAAGCCGCATCCTCCACTACCCTTCACGGCCTCACCTCCAAACCTACCCACTTCGCCACTCACCTAGGTCCTATGCCAAGCCACCGACCGTCACACCTTCACCGGCCTTGGCCGCTGCTCGCTTTCCGACCGCATCTCCTCAGCCCATGCCTTTCCTTTCCCCTCAACCAAAGCCACCACCCGCCTCCCTACATCGTCCCCTCACCCGGCTCCAACCCTCCACCACCGCCTTCAAATCTAGTACAGCCGAGCTCTTTGTTAAAAGAAAAAAGAAAAGAAAAGAAAAGAAAAAAACCACCACGCATGCACCCATGTAACCATTCACGTCAGTCACCCTCAAAAGGCACACAGCCGCCACGCATCAACTCCACCCTCTTCCACCCAGATCACCACCGAGAGGCTTCTCCTCCCTCAACCCGATCCATCTCTTCAGTGCGTGCAATCTACCCACTAGCAGCAAGCCTTCTTTTATAAAGGTATTATATAAATATTGTATATTATATTAGATTTGTATATATATGTGTGTTGTTGTACTCTTACAGCTAGTATATTATATGCCGTGAGTGTGTATGGTTATGGAGTTATGTATTAATTTAGATATATTTTAGTTGTTGCGTGTAGTTTCAATCCATGGTTATTTATGTATATGTATATTGTAATGTGTGTACTTTATAAGTATTATGCCAATACATATTTATATATTAATATATGAGTATTGTATGTTGTACTATAAAGCACTATACCTATATGTATATCATACTTTAAAAATGCAGGCTGTGTTTTATTAAATGTTATATATGCAGTTTGATGTTTTGGAGAAATTTAAGTTATGTTGGTATTGGGTTGCATGGTGTTATACTATTTTAGGTTTAGTTTATATATTATTTTATTTATAGTTGTATATGGATTACTCTATTGATCTGTTAGTATATATAAAAAAATGACAGTGTTTTATAGTGTATATGTTGGTTCATATAGGTTACGTGAGTCGTTCCATGCAAGTATGGTTATTCAAGTTTTGGATTGAATATAGTTTTATAATTTTAGTATATAGATTTCTTTGTATACGGTTTGTGTTATAAGGTGGATAAAGTTTTCTTTCATACGTGTATTTTATTTCACCTTACAGTATTTTTATTGGTACATAAAATATCCAAGCATATTAAGTCTGTTGTATATTTTATTTTAATGTTTTAAGAACAAGTATACTTACATGGCAGTTTTGATTTTTATCTTGTATATATAATTTATAAATGTTCTATATAGGTTTCATATGTTGCTTGAAGTATATATACAGGTTTTCAAATTTTATTTTATATATAATATAAATATAAAACCTATATTGACTTACTTACAGGCTTGAAGTTATATAATACTTTTAGTTATATATAATATTGTTTAATTATGTTGTAAATTGTAGCTTTCGTATACAAGATATGTTGTTATATAAGTATGTTGAATTGTTACTAAAACTATGTTGTTTTGAAACAGTCTTTAATAATAATATATCATATATGATTTCGCAACATATGTTTATACTTATGGTCTGCTATACATCAGAGTTTATAAAGCTATAAGGTTTGTAAAAGGCTGTTTATAAAGTTTCTATTCGGTTGTATTCATATGAATCTATACTAGGCTGTGCATATATACTATACGGTATATAATATAATATGTTATATTTTGAAGTTTGAGTCTGGGTTTGAATTTAAAATATAATTTTCTTTTTTATATATGATGTCATGTATTTAAGTTTACTTATATCAATTATCTTCATCGATCTAGTGTGATTTATTTCGCCTATTTCATTTATCAGCTTTGATCGTCGAATTCGTGCCAATCTCGCTTTGCGTCGAAATTCGTGCTTGGATCTGTAACTCATCTCATTATCGTTCATCTCTAGCCCCGAAAGGTGAGAAATCACTCACGATTAATGTTCTTTTATTTATTAAATTTGATTTCAATTGAAACGACAATTGAAATATGTTGCTGTAGTTATTTACACTGTTATATATGCTATTACCTCTATCTGTTCACCTATGACATCTGACACCATTATCTGTTATTTATGCAATGATAATCCAGTTTGGTTGATAAATGATTAATTGTTTGTAGTTTATATTGGATGTTAAATTGTAATGTATAAAGTGATAAATATTATGCAATTGAATTGACGTAGGATAGTTAAAAATTTGTAACGACATATGTGTAAATTGATTAAATGACATTTGCATAATATGACCCATTTAAATATAAAAAAATTAAGTGACACGTAGGATTTGGTTAATTACACCTTGAATCACTGAATGTATATTGTTTAAATGGATGTTGTATGAAATTGTAAATTGATGACAAGTGAAGAACCGTAATGTATTAATCCTTAATCTACATGAAATGATAGTGTAGATTCTAGAAATAATTATATTAATTCGCACAAACAACAATGTGAATTAATACAATTATTTCGGGATTATTTGAATTGATTATTGGATTGTTTTTGATTGTTATTGCTTGTTTATTTACTTTGACACCATCCCTATTATCACACTGCAAGTTCCCTTTGCTATGTTCGATTTTGAATTGAATTGGAATCAGGTTGAAATGATAAATACCCAAATGAACTTGACTTAGGATAGAGAATTAGATAAAAAATCCGATTGGTCAATAATTTGATTTAAAAATAAAATAATGATTTTACTCGAGCAAAGAAAGAGTTTCGAAATGAAATTGGAATTTAAACTTTTTTTTTATGAAAGGAAAATGTAAAGATTGAAATCTGAACAAATATTAACGTAGCAATTGATGAAAGAACGTTGATTGAAACTTAATAATTAAATTTGGAATTATTAATAAATAATTTGGAATTCGTAATAATTGAGTTTTGAAATTATTAAGTTTGAAATCATTTAATAATTAAATTTGAAATTATAATTAGGTTTGAAATTATAATTAAGTTTGAAACTATTAAGTTTTGAAATTAGTTTGAATTAAGTTGAAATTAATTAATAATTGAATGAGCTTTAATTATTTGATAATTGAATAAAAATTGAATTCTTTGATAAGAGAAATTGAACTTTTGAACAAGTGGATTTGAACTTCGTTAATAAATGAAATTGAGTTCCTTTATTTATTAAAGTTTTGGAAAATTTAAGTAAGTTAATAAGTAAAATTAAACTTCTCGAATATATGAAATTTAGTTCCTTATTAATTGAGTTTGAAATTTGTAACGAAGTCAATAAATAAGTGAAATTTGAATTTCTTTAACAAGAAATAAAATATGGTTTATTGAAATGAATGGGATTTATTGAAATTAACGTAAGACTTGTAATTTAAAGAATTGATTTGACGAATTTAATTTATTTCAGTTTGAAGTTTTGATAAAATGAAGTTGAACGTAAGTAATTGATTTAAATGAATTGGAATTTAAATAGAAGTTGTTTGAAGGATAAATTTACTTAGCGAATATTGAATGAAATCGATAAATGAATTTAAATTGATTTGAATGAAATTTAAACCATTTTAAATGATTTCGGAATGAAACCTATATACGAACTTGAATCAATATTTGAATCGTTTAAATAAAAGATGAAATCGAATTTTAAGATTTTGAAATGGTAATTTGGAAGTTTTGAAACGTAAACTTTGGAAATTGATTTAGAAAGACAAACGAAATGTTGATTTACGAATTGAAATTGAAACTGAATTTGATTTGGTTTGAAATTTACTAAACGACCAATTGGTGTAATAACTACGAAAGTTATTAAAGAAACCGGAATCGGTTATGGATATACTCTCTATCTAAACTGAAAACCACTTTAATAACTATACGCGGAGTGAGATCCAGAATGAAGTGGTTGGAATGACGAACGTTGATGACTGAAGAAAGAGAACGATAATGGATAGCCTTGACACTTGTGTCAAATTGAAAATGACTAAAATCAGGAGCCGTGCCGGGCCAAATGGTGTTAGCCACCCCGAGCGAACACACTTCTTCGTAACTACTACTCATTGCTTGTTATCGATTGGTGCACCCTCGTACTTTTCAGGAGTGTTGTTTCGCGGTGTTGCGATCGCTGCGGCGATGCGTTCTCACCAGTCCGGATCAGGCGAATGGTAGTTTCACTACCTTGGGTATTTCCTCATATGCCTTGTCATACTTGTATCCCTATATACGCGACCACTACGAATTTGTTTTGTGTTATACCTATGGAGTACTCCCTGATATCCCACCAGTTTACGGTGGAGTTTACAGTGTTGTATAGACTATGATGCTTATAAAAATGTGTTAAGGGGGATAATGGTAACGCCTTAACACTATTTTGATACTTTATATTACTGATAGACATCATCTATTTAGCGTACACTACTACATAGTAGATAGTTTAACGGATCCTTAGAGGATGGTTACTCCAACATCCTTTGAGTTACTTGTATTTCAATTAGTATTTCACTTGAGTTGAATTTATTGATATAAGAATATTAATACTGACTCGAGTGTTTTGTGTTTTTCTTTACGCTCGGGTCAGACTGAGTGGTTCAGCTTTCGAGGCTCACCTTTGGAGTTGGAGCTTTGCTTGAAGATCCAGCCATCTATCCTGCTTTCAGTATTCGATGATTACTGTGATGTATTCTGATTTTTTATATTTGACTGTTGTATTCGAGACTTCTGTTGTAACTTATGTAAACTCTGATGTATCTTATGTATTTATATAGTAGCTTCATGAACTACTATCTCTTTTACTTCCGCTGCATATTATTACTCTGTGTCTGTGATTCTTTGATTATTTATTTACTGTATATCTGAGTTTTGCCAAATTTAAATTAAAATTTTGGTATTTTGAATTATTCAAGTCCGGCATGTGCGGATACGAATAGTCCAAAATAGCGGGTTGCTAAAGTTGGTATCAGAGCATTTGGTAGCTCTAGGCAAAACTCAACATATAGGGCAAATATATTTACAGAATCACTTTCATTCGAGTTTCAATCTCTTACTTTTAACTTAATTCCTTTGAATTTTGGAACGTTCTCTGCGATTCCTAAATTCATTCATGTCCCTCACTATTCGTCTTCTTTCAATTCTGAAGCATCTCATAACTCCACTTCGAATGATCTTTATAATGTGTCGGCGATCTCGCCAAACTCAAATTGATTTATAAAGGAATGAAACTCCTTCACAGTAAGCATCGATTTACCAGAGATTTCTGTATCCTCGGTTTACGATGATATCTATTTCATACTATACCTGAATTCTATTTCTTGTGATCGAATGTTGATTTACCTCGGAATTCAGCATCGATCTTATTCTTGAAATTACGGTCGACCCGGTTAAGGTTGCCCGTGAATTAAATAAGCTTATCCATCTTCCGATTTTGTTAATTGAACTTATTTCCGAATCATATTCTCTTAATTTGATTTCCATCAAAATTGAATCTCTATACTTATTTTGAAATTCATTCCTGTATCGTCGAGCGAGAAGTGTATTTGTAAATTAATATCTAAATGTTTTAAAATATTGTATTGTTTGAGTTGCTGATGTTGATTTGGGTTTTCGATCGATTCGTCTGATCAACGCTATCGATAGAATTTCCAAAACACTTGAACAAAGCAGACTGACACAGTAGTATTCAAATTTGGATGATAAAATGGTTTTGTATAATTATATTATATATAAGTATGAATTTTTCTGAAAATAAATGTTAATGAATCTGTCGTCCGAAATGTGAAAATTTAATTTACATTTATTGCTTTATAAACCATTGACTATTGCATAATATAAATAAATAAATTTATAAAACTTAGTTATAATTTGATTTCGAATTTGAAGTGAATTTAAAATTAGAATTTGAGGACTTAATTTACGATAATTTCGAGTTATGGTTTTAAAGTTTAAATGCATGTTGTTTAAAAATATTTTCGAATAGAAATCGTTTTCAAGAAATTTTAAATGCTTAAATTAGAGCTCTTCTCTTTTGTCGCTGGAAAATAATTTCGGTGATGGCGGCCGCATCATCGACATTCATTTTCGAGTTTCGAAATGAAGAGACAAATTCGTAGCTTTGCTACAGCTTTGATTTGGAAATTTAATCAATTTAAATTTCTTAAGTATGATTTGATTTATATGTATATAGGTATATTATTTTAAATTTAGTGATCTAATATATATAGTATATACATAATTTTCTCTAAATTGGTGAAGTTAATCGGGAATTTAATTCTAAAAATTTGGGTAAAGGATGATTTTCAATTATAATTGAAGCCAAATTTTGAATGAATAGTTAAATGTGAAATAACTGAATTAGGAAAATTTTACTTGTATAATACTCATTTCATTATATATAACTTCCCTAAATTTTCAAAAGTTAACTATGCAATTGAATATTATACAGTAGAAAATGATATCAAAGGAATTTTTAAATAAATTTGAGTAGTTATAATAAATGTAAATATACGTAATATATAGGATATATCAAGTAGAATAAATTTAATAATAATCGAGAGTAAAAAGAATTAAATTTGTCGAATAAAGTATGACTATAAATATGACTATTCAAATGTATGATCTTTGAAGTTGTTAATTTAAGAAAATTGGATAATATACAATATAAGTTGTCTTCATAAATAAAATGTGAGCGCGTAAAATAAATGTTATTCATTAAAATTTTAATTATAAAATGTTTATGGAGATAAACAGAATAATAAGTTAATTGAATAATATATGTAATTAATAGAAGAAAATTTTGTTTTGAAAGTTAATAAATTGAATTAAATCAACGTAAGTGGGTATTTTGAATTAATTGAATTTAAATTCAATTTCATTTGAAAGAAACCTTTTGTACCTAACATTAATAAATGTGAAACCAAATCAATTTAATGGAAACGTTGAATTTTAAAAATCAATTGTTGAATATTAATTGATTTAAATTGAAATCTATATGGTTTAAATTAATTATTTTATTTTGGAATTCAAATCTATTTTCTTTCTGGTTGATTCTATTCTCGTACCTCCTTCATTTTCGAGGACGAAAAGTTTTGAGTGGGGGAGAATGTAACGACCCGTAAATATTAACGGTTTTAGTAACGTATTTAATTGAAATTTTTGTGAAATTTTTAAAAACGATAAAATTTTGAAATAAAAATTTGATATTTGGAATACGTCCAGTTAAACATAGCAACTGGTAAATTTTCGTCCGAAAATATGAAAGTTTATTTTGCGAGTAAATTTACTTCAATTTAATCAGTTAAAAAGCGATGAAAATAAAACGTTTTCAAAACCAAAATATTTTTACATAGAAAAATTCTAAGACATCTTCTGAGCAAGATGTCAGTTTGTCGTTTTTCCAAATTCGGACATCTTTGGCTTCATCGATCTTAATTTTCTACGATTTTTACGCATTTTCCGTTAGTAGAAAATTTGAATTTTTATAATTCGATCGAACCACCGATATCTGTATACCGTTTTGATCGTCTCGTCGTGCTGATCTCTACGGTATCTTCGATTATCAAATTCGAAGTCCGAAGTACGTTGCACTTTGCGAAACGCCTTTCGTATAGGTACGCGTTCGTGCCTTTTGGGTTCTTGTGCCTATTCAAAAATTTCCAACATGTAACAGACGTCCCTTAGCTCTTATTATTTTACAGATATCAATGTTGACACTTTCCTATGTACAATAAATTTTAAGTTGCCGTTCATTCCATTTTCAAATCTCTGAAAACAATGATATACAAGCATGTTTCATTCTTGCCTTTTTATATTTCTTTCTCCCCTTCCTCTGTCACGTTTCTTCTCCTCATATTCTTTTTCTCCTCCCTCTGCTTGGACGCATGCATGCCCGCATCTCCACCTCAATAACCATTCCCACCTTTCTTTTCTTCTCACATCAGTAAGCCGCATCCTCCACTACCCTTCACGGCCTCACCTCCAAACCTACCCACTTCGCCACTCACCTAGGTCCTATGCCAAGCCACCGACCGTCACACCTTCACCGGCCTTGGCCGCTGCTCGCTTTCCGACCGCATCTCCTCAGCCCATGCCTTTCCTTTCCCCTCAACCAAAGCCACCACCCGCCTCCCTACATCGTCCCCTCACCCGGCTCCAACCCTCCACCACCGCCTTCAAATCTAGTACAGCCGAGCTCTTTGTTAAAAAAAGAAAGAAAAGAAAAGAAAAGAAAAAAACCACCACGCATGCACCCATGTAACCATTCACGTCAGTCACCCTCAAAAGGCACACAGCCGCCACGCATCAACTCCACCCTCTTCCACCCAGATCACCACCGAGAGGCTTCTCCTCCCTCAACCCGATCCATCTCTTCAGTGCGTGCAATCTACCCACTAGCAGCAAGCCTTCTTTTATAAAGGTATTATATAAATATTGTATATTATATTAGATTTGTATATATATGTGTGTTGTTGTACTCTTACAGCTAGTATATTATATGCCGTGAGTGTGTATGGTTATGGAGTTATGTATTAATTTAGATATATTTTAGTTGTTGCGTGTAGTTTCAATCCATGGTTATTTATGTATATGTATATTGTAATGTGTGTACTTTATAAGTATTATGCCAATACATATTTATATATTAATATATGAGTATTGTATGTTGTACTATAAAGCACTATACCTATATGTATATCATACTTTAAAAATGCAGGCTGTGTTTTATTAAATGTTATATATGCAGTTTGATGTTTTGGAGAAATTTAAGTTATGTTGGTATTGGGTTGCATGGTGTTATACTATTTTAGGTTTAGTTTATATATTATTTTATTTATAGTTGTATATGGATTACTCTATTGATCTGTTAGTATATATAAAAAAATGACAGTGTTTTATAGTGTATATGTTGGTTCATATAGGTTACGTGAGTCGTTCCATGCAAGTATGGTTATTCAAGTTTTGGATTGAATATAGTTTTATAATTTTAGTATATAGATTTCTTTGTATACGGTTTGTGTTATAAGGTGGATAAAGTTTTCTTTCATACGTGTATTTTATTTCACCTTACAGTATTTTTATTGGTACATAAAATATCCAAGCATATTAAGTCTGTTGTATATTTTATTTTAATGTTTTAAGAACAAGTATACTTACATGGCAGTTTTGATTTTTATCTTGTATATATAATTTATAAATATTCTATATAGGTTTCATATGTTGCTTGAAGTATATATACAGGTTTTCAAATTTTATTTTATATATAATATAAATATAAAACCTATATTGACTTACTTACAGGCTTGAAGTTATATAATACTTTTAGTTATATATAATATTGTTTAATTATGTTGTAAATTGTAGCTTTCGTATACAAGATATGTTGTTATATAAGTATGTTGAATTGTTACTAAAACTATGTTGTTTTGAAACAGTCTTTAATAATAATATATCATATATGATTTCGCAACATATGTTTATACTTATGGTCTGCTATACATCAGAGTTTATAAAGCTATAAGGTTTGTAAAAGGCTGTTTATAAAGTTTCTATTCGGTTGTATTCATATGAATCTATACTAGGCTGTGCATATATACTATACGGTATATAATATAATATGTTATATTTTGAAGTTTGAGTCTGGGTTTGAATTTAAAATATAATTTTCTTTTTTATATATGATGTCATGTATTTAAGTTTACTTATATCAATTATCTTCATCGATCTAGTGTGATTTATTTCGCCTATTTCATTTATCAGCTTTGATCGTCGAATTCGTGCCAATCTCGCTTTGCGTCGAAATTCGTGCTTGGATCTGTAACTCATCTCATTATCGTTCATCTCTAGCCCCGAAAGGTGAGAAATCACTCACGATTAATGTTCTTTTATTTATTAAATTTGATTTCAATTGAAACGACAATTGAAATATGTTGCTGTAGTTATTTACACTGTTATATATGCTATTACCTCTATCTGTTCACCTATGACATCTGACACCATTATCTGTTATTTATGCAATGATAATCCAGTTTGGTTGATAAATGATTAATTGTTTGTAGTTTATATTGGATGTTAAATTGTAATGTATAAAGTGATAAATATTATGCAATTGAATTGACGTAGGATAGTTAAAAATTTGTAACGACATATGTGTAAATTGATTAAATGACATTTGCATAATATGACCCATTTAAATATAAAAAAATTAATTGACACGTAGGATTTGGTTAATTACACCTTGAATCACTGAATGTATATTGTTTAAATGGATGTTGTATGAAATTGTAAATTGATGACAAGTGAAGAACCGTAATGTATTAATCCTTAATCTACATGAAATGATAGTGTAGATTCTAGAAATAATTATATTAATTCGCACAAACAACAATGTGAATTAATACAATTATTTCGGGATTATTTGAATTGATTATTGGATTGTTTTTGATTGTTATTGCTTGTTTATTTACTTTGACACCATCCCTATTATCACACTGCAAGTTCCCTTTGCTATGTTCGATTTTGAATTGAATTGGAATCAGGTTGAAATGATAAATACCCAAATGAACTTGACTTAGGATAGAGAATTAGATAAAAAATCCGATTGGTCAATAATTTGATTTAAAAATAAAATAATGATTTTACTCGAGCAAAGAAAGAGTTTCGAAATGAAATTGGAATTTAAACTTTTTTTTTATGAAAGGAAAATGTAAAGATTGAAATCTGAACAAATATTAACGTAGCAATTGATGAAAGAACGTTGATTGAAACTTAATAATTAAATTTGGAATTATTAGTAAATAATTTGGAATTAGTAATAATTGAGTTTTGAAATTATTAAGTTTGAAATCATTTAATAATTAAATTTGAAATTATAATTAGGTTTGAAATTATAATTAAGTTTGAAACTATTAAGTTTTGAAATTAGTTTGAATTAAGTTGAAATTAATTAATAATTGAATGAGCTTTAATTATTTGATAATTGAATAAAAATTGAATTCTTTGATAAGAGAAATTGAACTTTTGAACAAGTGGATTTGAACTTCGTTAATAAATGAAATTGAGTTCCTTTATTTATTAAAGTTTTGGAAAATTTAAGTAAGTTAATAAGTAAAATTAAACTTCTCGAATATAAGAAATTTAGTTCCTTATTAATTGAGTTTGAAATTTGTAACGAAGTCAATAAATAAGTGAAATTTGAATTTCTTTAACAAGAAATAAAATATGGTTTATTGAAATGAATGGGATTTATTGAAATTAACGTAAGACTTGTAATTTAAAGAATTGATTTGACGAATTTAATTTATTTCAGTTTGAAGTTTTGATAAAATGAAGTTGAACGTAAGTAATTGATTTAAATGAATTGGAATTTAAATAGAAGTTGTTTGAAGGATAAATTTACTTAGCGAATATTGAATGAAATCGATAAATGAATTTAAATTGATTTGAATGAAAATTAAACCATTTTAAATGATTTCGGAATGAAACTTATATACGAACTTGAATCAATATTTGAATCGTTTAAATAAAAGATGAAATCTAATTTTAAGATTTTGAAATGGTAATTTGGAAGTTTTGAAACGTAAACTTTGGAAATTGATTTAGAAAGACAAACGAAATGTTGATTTACGAATTGAAATTGAAACTGAATTTGATTTGGTTTGAAATTTACTAAACGACCAATCGGTGTAATAATTACGAAAGTTATTAAAGAAACCGGAATCGGTTATGGATATACTCTCTATATAAACCGAAAACCACTTTAATAACTATACGCGGAGTGAGATCCAGAATGAAGTGGTTGGAATGACGAACGTTGATGACTGAAGAAAGAGAACGATAATGGATAGCCTTGACACTTGTGTCAAATTGGAAATGACTAAAATCAGGAGCCGTGCCGGGCCAAATGGGGTTAGCCACCCCGAGCGAACACACTTCTTCGTAACTACTACTCATTGCTTGTTATCGATTGGTGCACCCTCGTACTTTTCAGGAGTGTTGTTTCGCGGTGTTACGATCGCTGCGGCAATGCGTTCTCACCAGTCCGGATCAGGCGAATGGTAGTTTCACTACCTTGGGTATTTCCTTATGTGCCTTGTCATACTTGTATCCCTATATACGCGACCACTACGAATTTGTTTTGTGTTATACCTATGGAGTACTCCCTGATATCCCACCAGTTTACGGTGGAGTTTACAGTGCTGTATAGACTATGATGCTTATAAAAATGTGTTAAGGGGGATAATGGTAACGCCTTAACACTATTTTGATACTTTATATTACTAATAGACATCATCTATTTAGCGTACACTACTACATAGTAGATAGTTTAACGGATCCTTAGAGGATGGTTATTCCAACATCCTTTGATTTACTTGTATTTCAATTAGTATTTCACTTAAGTTGGATTTATTGATATAAGAATATTAATCCTGACTCGAGTGTTTTGTGTGTTGCTTTACGCTCGGGTCAGACTGAGTGGTTCAGCTTTCGAGGCTCACCTTTGGAGTTGGAGCTTTGCTTGAAGACCCAGCCATCTATCCTGCTTTCAGTATTCGATGATTCCTGTGATGTATTCTGATTTTTTATATTTGACTGTTGTATTCGAGACTTCTGTTGTAACTTATGTAAACTCTGATGTATCTTATATATTTATATAGTAGCTTCATGAACTACTATCTCTTTTACTTCCGCTGCATATTATTACTCTGTGTCTGTGATTCTTAGATTATTTATTTACTGTATATCTGAGTTTTGCCAAATTTAAATTAACAATTCGGTATTTTGAATTATTCTGAATAGTCCAAAATAGCGGGTTGTTAAACGATGATTAAAATTTGTAAACTTAATAAGGTTTGTGACTTAATGTTAGAAAAAATAAAAATCTTTCATTTTGTAATAAGAAAAAAATGGAATAAAAAGAAATAGTATTAATTTAACGTAACTGATAACTACTTTGAATGTAATTCCAATTTATTAAAAGAATTAAAGATTTATAATTGATGTTGATCGTAAATAAATCAATTATAATAACATGTAGTAATGGATAATTTGTTTTAAAAGTGAAATCGATAATTTAAATGTTGATTAATTAATAAAATAATGTGTAATAAATGGTGATTGGATAGTATTTGTGTTGTATAAGTTGTTATAACAATTGGTGGTAAATAATGAATTTAAAAATGTTATTAAATGTAGAAATGGTGACAATTGTTATTTGTTACCAATTTAATTAATCATTGCAAACAAATGTCATTAAATGTTACACTATTGTGAGTTAAGGCAATTGTAACGACCTTATATTTTCAATCATTCGCATCCACACATGTCAAACTTGAATTGCTCAAAATATCAGATTGTAAATTTTTATTTGGCTAGACTCAGCATATACAACAAATAAATAAATCACAGACACGGAGTATTACAACAGTAAGTAGCAGAATAGATAAATAGTAGTTCATGAAGCTACTATATAAACAACAGAGTTTAAAATAAAATACAACAGAATATCTCAAATACAATGCAGTTCCAAATACAAATGGATGATAAGTCTGAACAAAATCACCGGATAGTTGAAAGCTGAATAGATATAGATGGATCTCCAAGTGAAGCTCCAACTCCAAAGGTGAGTTTCAAATGCTGTGACACTTAGTCTGACCCGAGCTGTGACGCCCCACCTCTATACCCACGCTAGCCAAGAACATTACTGTGAATGCTGTCAACTAGCACGGAGAATAAGGCTGTTGAGGAGCGACCATCTGTATAATTGCTTTGTGCGAGTACCGATATACCGGATAAAATATAACTTTTCATCTCAAGAGGAAATCCGACATACCGACACGAACTCAAAGCTACTACACAGTGGCTATAATATCTTCGGAAACAAATATAGAAATGAACATAACATAAATCAGTCACAGACAATTCATATCACAAAGGCGGAAATAGATATGAATATTACACATAAAAGTGTATATCAGAGTAGTGGTCAAAAAGATCCACAATAATACAAAAGAATAGCAACACGTGCTATACAAAAGAATACATCTATGAGTCTAAATCTCAAGTGTATACAACAAAATAAACTACTAATCTAAGTAGTTTGCCAAAAGTCGGGATGATAGTCCGATAAGGAGTCAAGCAGAAGCACCTGTAAAATCTCAGTCTGACCCGAGTATTATTTAAGAAGAAAATAATAAACGGATCAGTCTAGCTATAAATATCAGATGAAGTGATATATAATAAGAGATATGACATAAACATATAATAATCACAATGCCAAGCTGTGATAAATAAGTAATTAAAAAAACCAATAAGAGATTAATCAATATCACAATAATCCACTCAAGATAGAAAGGAATGTCATACTCCTAATTTCATTCACCAAGCCACAATAAATGGCATATATATCAATGCCCATCGTAAAAGTTGGTGAAACATAAATTCCAGAAATCAACACACGAAATCCAGAAATCACAATAAAAAGGAACAACGACGTCGTACAGCGGGACATCCGATGAACCAAATCACAATAAAAAGGATGGACAATCCCCAAAAGAAACTGGATATCGACACACCTAAAAAGACATGCCCCATGAACAGTCGAACATTGACGCACCTAGAAAGATACGCCCCATGCTCTAGCATCGATGCACCTAGAAAGATACGCCCCATGCACAAATAAATAAACATCGATGCACCTAGAAAGATACACCCCATGCTCTAGCATCGACGCACCTAGAAAGATACGCCCCATGCACAAATAAATAAACATCGATGCACCTAGAAAGATACACCCCATGTAATGTCTAACATCGATGCACTTAGAAAGATACACCCCATGCTAAGTCGAACATCGACGCACCTAGAAAGATACGCCCCATGCATAGACGAACATCGACGCACCTAAAAAGATACGCCCCATGTCCCGACTTATTGAGCCGATTGCTCCACGAAGTAAACAAACATCGATGCACCTAGAAAGGTACACCCCATGCATAATAAAACATTGACGCACCTAGAAAGGTACGACCCATGTATAAAATGAGACGAAACTCAATAAAATGAGGAAAAGTCCTCCACATAGACAAAGAGACATCGCACATTGCTAGTCTAAACCGCAAAGATGATCGTCATGATCAAAGAGAAGTGTCAATTACAATAAGCTCGTAAATATATGAGCTTAGCTTCATGTCCCATAACCACTAGCTTAACTTAAATATTTGCGAACAAATTGTAGATCTCCACTAGAAAATTGTCACAAGAGGTTCAATCGAACAAGTCCAAGAATTAACCGTCGAAGTAAACGCAAGCGTTTCATACCACTTGTTTTACTAAGTCGTTTAATTAGATTTCTCATACGAGTGAGGTAAAGGTTTGTATATACTAATAGATTGGAAAACGGTTTTATAAACGAATTTGGTATTAAAATAGTATTGAAATCGTTTGAGGAAAGAGTTTTGATATTTACTACTAGTATAGAAAACCTTTATATTTTTAAAGTGACAAAGCACAAGGGGGATTGTAGAAACAATCAATCACAAAGATCACATTCGAAGATGTGAATAAAATCCAATGAAATCGATAAAGGATCCATCGAAGTGGATATATCTAAAATTCCTAAAGAAAATAAGTCATCAAAGATGATAATAAATGATGACAATAAATAGGATCATCACGAATCGATTTAAATTGGAAATTCAATCCAAAAAGGCAAATTGGACTCAAACAGCAGGTTCAGTCGACTGAACAGAGTTTTCAGTCGACTGACCCTGTGCCTGGAAATTTTCCAGGTTCAGGAAACTTTCTGTTTCCAGTTTCAGTCGACTGTGCAGAGTTTTTCAGTCGACTGAATCATGCCTGGAAACTCTCGGGTTTCAGGTTCAGTCGACTGAACAGAGTTTTCAGTCGACTGAATCATGCCTGGGCTGTTTTTCAGCCTTATTCAAATGAAGAGCAAATTCTTCCAAAATGCAACCGGACGAACATTGGCTCTAAGGGTTTATGCCAATCGGCAACCCGGCCCTATATGCTCCTCGATGCATCACCAAAAACATGATCAAACATCCATAAAAGGATTTTACACAAATTTGACTTAAAAACTCAAACAATTTGAATATTCACAAAACCAATCCAAATCAAGAGAAAATGCACATGAAGAAGTGTTAGGAATTCATGCCCAACAACCAAAGATAATTACAGTCATAGATGTGAGATAAAAATCTCACCTTTGCACTAAAATTTATGAAGATGAAGCTTGAAAGCAAAGAGGAATCAACCACTCTTCAAGTCCAACTCTAGAAGCTTGAATCTAAGCTAAAAAGAAGAACATTTCCTAAGTTAGGTTTAGAAAATTTCTGAAATTCAAAGAGAGAATGAGTTGGAGAAGAAGAAGAGGAAGCTTACCAATGGGTTCTCATGAACTTTGGAGCAAGGAGATGGATTTGCAAAGCAAGCTAGGGCTTAGGAATTTCTATTTCCCATTCTCTTCCTCCATTTTTGCTTGAGCTTGAGTGTTAGGAAAATAGAAGAGAAGTGAATGAAGAGGAGAGTGTTGGAACTGAGTTAAGTGGCTAATTGGCTCAGCCCAACCAAAGCCCTAAGCGGGAAAAAGTGCAGAAATCAACTTTCTCCAAACATATCGAAGCTTATACTCAAAAAGGTCGCAAACGGCATTTTAAACTCAATGGGAGTGGTCCCGAGCCCTAATTCGACCGTATGAAAAGTAGCTTTTCGGACTAAAATCCGACTAACGATAAAATATTTAAATAAAATATTTAAATATAAAATCGATAAATATGCGGGTTGTTACAGACTCCCCTCCTTAAAGAAATTGCGTCCTTGCAATAAGTAAGAAGGAAATATAAGAAGTAACAACCATAGAAGCATATTAACACAAAAGAAAATTTGAAATAGGAAGTTCACCATAAAGTGCACAAAAGGGTTAGCAAGAAATCTGGTGAAACTTCAATTTCCACAATAACACCGGGATCAAGAATGAAAACCGGAATCCCTAAGGCATTCCCGTAGATAAAAGACGTGGGGAACGTCAAGAATAGCAGAAAATTGAGCCGGTGCAATGGCGTAGTACAAAAACGGTACGCCCGAAAAACTAGAAACTCAAACAATTTGGGACATCAGCGTAGTACAAAAACGGTACGCCCAATGAACCCAAGCAAAGACATCGATGTAGTACAAATGGTACATCCGATGAATCAAATAGCAAAGACATCGATGTAGTACAACGGTACATCCGATGAATCAAAAGCAAAGACATCGATGTAGTACAAACGGTACATCCGATGAATCAAAAGCAAAGACATCGATGTAGTACAAACGGTACATCCGATGAATCAAAAGCAAAGACATCGATGTAGTACAACGGTACATCCGATGAATCAAAAGCAAAGACATCGATGTAGTACAAACGGTACATCCGATGAATCAAAAGCAAAGACATCGATGTAGTACAAACGGTACATCCGATGAATCAAAAGCAAAGACATCGATGTAGTACAACGGTACATCCGATGAATCAAAAGCAAAGACATCGATGTAGTACAACGGTACGTCCGATGAATCAAAAGCAAAGACATCGATGTAGTACAAACGGTACGTCCGATGAATCAAAAGCAAAGACATCGATGAAGTACAAACGGTACATCCGATGAATCAAAAGCAAAGACATCGATGTAGTACAACGGTACATCCGATGAATCAAAAGCAAAGACATCGATGTAGTACAACGGTACATCCGATGAATCAAAAGCAAAGACATCGATGTAGTACAAACGGTACATCCGATGAATCAAAAGCAAAGACATCGATGTAGTACAACGGTACATCCGATGAATCAAAAGCAAAGACATCGATGTAGTACAACGGTACATCCGATGAATCAAAAGCAAAGACATCGATGTAGTACAAACGGTACATCCGATGAATCAAAAGCAAAGACATCGATGTAGTACAAACGGTACATCCGATGAATCAAAAGCAAAGACATCGATGTAGTACAAACGGTACATCCGATGAATCAAATCCCAAATAATTCGGAACACTGACGCAGTACAAAAACGGTACGTCCAATGAACCGAAGCCCGAATGATTTTCGGAACACCGACGTAGTGCAAAAACGGTACGTCCAATGAACCGAACACAATAAAAGGACATCGGACGCTAGTCCTTAAAAGGAATGAGATAAAGCTCAATAAAACGAAGTATACCAAAACGTCCGATGAACTTGAAAGAAAAATAATTCCATTCAGACAACATCAAAGAATCAACCACTTGTTGCCTACGACAAAGCGCATTGGCAACACGATTACCCTTTTCGGGAATAAAAGAATATCAAGATCATAAGATGCTAGGAACTCGAGTCAACATGAAGTTCCTTATGAGAAAATAATTATTCCAAAGATTTATGATCGAGGTAGAGAATAAATTTCTCATCCAAAAATGATGATGCCAAATTCCAAAAGTAAAAACAATAGCCACGAACACTAGATCATGAGTGGCATATCTAGTCTCGATAAGCTATAATGATTTAGAAGCAGAAGTGATAGCACGTTCTCCTTTGCAAGAGAATGGCATTCCAAACCAATACGACTAGTATCGGTGCAAATAGCAAAGTCTTGGTTCCCCTTCAGGAATCATAAGAATAAGAGTATTGAAAGGAAGGGTTCTTTTTAAATAATTCTCTTCCCCGAAAAGTTAAAACTTTCAAAATTACATTTTTACTTTTATGTAATAATCTTTCTACAAAAATTTACATTTTTACAAGTCAATATATCGTGTCTGATTGTCACATCTAAGCGTTTAGGAAATTCCTATCGATAACGTTGATCAAGCGCATCGACCAAAATTCTTAAAGCACTCAACGGGCAATACAATCACAAAGTCATCTTTTCTAGGATAAATAAATCTCTTAAAAAGTCTTAAGAATATTCTTTGCTCGTTTTAAGAGAAAAATCAAATTGCACTTATAATTAAATCTTATGAAAAAGATTTGCAAAATTTTAAATTTCTATTTCCATCCAAAATCCATAAATAAGAATGGTCTCATCGAAATTTTCATAGAATATTGGATTTATAAAACGGATGAAACAAGCTGGACAAATTGAATGACATAATAATTCATTCATAAGAATCATAATGAGTGCGGAATGCGGTAAGTGGAATGCTAATTTCCGCAACTCGTAGCAAACGAAAACCGGTGGTAAAGTCAAACTGAAAAGACCTTAACACCACACAAAAGATATTGCTTAGGTGATGATCCTAAGACAAGCTCAAAAAAATACCGGAAAATTCTCAAACTATTTAGATGAGAGAAATAACACTTTCCTTATAAGTGGGCTTAAGGAATAAAATGATGCCATCAAGTTGGAATCAAAATCATAAAGGAAAAATAGAAATCTTCTTAACAGATTGAAAATGTCGACGATGAATAGTCCACTCGGAAAAATAGGATATGGGCTTCACAATTTAGGCCAATCCTTACAGAAAAAGTCAATTCCGTACAAAAGTAAATTCCGAAGCCAAAGTAAATATCGGCTAGGAAAGAAAAGTCACATAAAACAATTTCGACATCTAAACAAAAGCAAATTAAGTGTTGCGGATCTACCATCCAGATTCACAATCCTCAATGAAGTCAACAAGCCCAAAATATTCAAAGAAAAAGAATTAACAATTCCTTTTGATATAAAATAGTGAGATGGAAACTATATCAAAAAGAACATGAACAAGATAATCACAAAGAAAATGTCATCAAGGATTGAATGAAAAATACCTTGACCAAGAGAAGAGTTGCTAGGGGCTTGCACAATATTTAGTTTTCTCATGTCCTTATTCAAAAGTTTGGGACATGCAGATAAAAGATGACTCGGTTTCTTGCAATAGCGACAAGAATGGGGTTTTGGACACATATTCGCATAGTGTTCCTTAGAATTACAATTGTAGCATCCTCCACGATCAGGGATTGGAGTCTTTGCTACAAAAGTAGTTTGCTTCACTCTCTTATTGGGATTAAGGCTCTTGAACTTAATATGCCTCTTCTTGGAAGTCCCAATATCACAAACACTTCCTTTACCAACCTCTCCAGGAAGAAGAGTAACATCCACAAGCTGTTGAGCAGACATGAATACTCCATCCAGGGGAGTAGTACTAGATTGACCGGCGCTGGGGCGGCCTGGTCTAACCATTTCTCTTCTTTAAGAAAGAAAGAAAGAAGAGGAAAAGGTTATTCTCAAAATAAATATCAAGCAATCTTGATAGATAAAACAAGGAATCATAAAAGAAAATAGGATAGGATGGTACGAAGACCCGAATAAAATCCTAAAGCACGACTCCTAAGATGGACTTAGGACGATGATCCTTGTTATAATATTCCATATTGTTCCGAAGTTTGGCTCTGATACCAAGCTGTGGCGCCCCACCTCTATACCCACGCTAGCCAAGAACATTACTGTGAATGCTGTCAACTAGCACGGAGAATAAGGCTGTTGAGGAGCGACCATCTGTATAATTGCTTTGTGCGAGTACCGATATACCGGATAAAATATAACTTTTCATCTCAAGAGGAAATCCGACATACCGACACGAACTCAAAGCTACTACACAGTGGCTATAATATCTTTGGAAACAAATATACAAATGAACATAACATAAATCAGTCACAGACAATTCATATCACAAAGGCGGAAATAGATATGAATATTACACATAAAAGTGTATATCAGAGTAGTGGTCAAAAAGATCCACAATAATACAAAAGAATAGCAACACGTGCTATACAAAAGAATACATCTATGAGTCTAAATCTCAAGTGTATACAACAAAATAAACTACTAATCTAAGTAGTTTGCCAAAAGTCGGGATGATAGTCCGATAAGGAGTCAAGCAGAAGCACCTGTAAAATCTCAGTCTGACCCGAGTATTATTTAAGAAGAAAATAATAAACGGATCAGTCTAGCTATAAATATCAGATGAAGTGATATATAATAAGAGATATGACATAAACATATAATAATCACAATGCCAAGCTGTGATAAATAAGTAATTAAAAAAAACCAATAAGAGATTAATCAATATCACAATAATCTACTCAAGATAGAAAGGAATGTCATACTCCTAATTTCATTCACCAAGCCACAATAAATGGCATATATATCAATGCCCATCGTAAAAGTTGGTGAAACATAAATTCCAGAAATCAACACACGAAATCCAGAAATCACAATAAAAAGGAACAACGACGTCGTACAGCGGGACATCCGATGAACCAAATCACAATAAAAGGGATGGCCAATCCCCAAAAGAAACTGGACATCGACACACCTAAAAAGACATGCCCCATGAACATTCGAACATCGACGCACCTAGAAAGATACGCCCCATGCTCTAGCATCGACGCACCTAGAAAGATACGCCCCATGCACAAATAAATAAACATCGATGCACCTAGAAAGATACACCCCATACTCTAGCATCGACGCACCTAGAAAGATACGCCCCATGCACAAATAAATAAACATCGATGCACCTAGAAAGATACACCCCATGTAATGTCTAACATCGATGCACCTAGAAAGATACACCACATGCTAAGTCGAACATCGACGCACCTAGAAAGATATGCCCCATGCATAGACGAACATCGACGCACCTAAAAAGATACGCCCCATGTCCCGACTTATTGAGCCGATTGCTCCACGAAGTAAACAAACATCGATGCACCTAGAATGGTACACCCCATGCATAATAAAACATTGACGCACCTAGAAAGGTACGACCCATGTATAAAATGAGACGAAACTCAATAAAATGAGGAACAGTCCTCCACATAGACAAAGAGACATCGCACATTGCTAGTCTAAACCGCAAAGATGATCGTCATGATCAAAGAGAAGTGTCAATTACAATAAGCTAGTAAATATATGAGCTTAGCTTCATGTCCCATAACCACTAGCTTAACTTAAATATTTATGAACCAATTGTAGATCTCCACTTGTCACAAGAGGTTCAATCGAACAAGTCCAAGAATTAACCGACAAAGTAAACGCAAGCGTTTCATACCACTTGTTTTACTAAGTCGTTTAATTAGATTTCTCATACGAGTGAGGTAAAGGTTTGTATATACTAATAGATTGGAAAACGGTTTTATAAACGAATTTGGTATTAAAATAGTATTGAAATCGTTTGAGGAAAGAGTTTTGATATTTACTACTAGTATAGAAAACCTTTATATTTGTTGGGCGAATTATCACCCAGAAGATCTAGGGACCAGGAAGTCACAATGTCACCCGGGCTTGCAGCCTCCACTTCGTTCGACAGCCAAGAAGCTCAATACTAACCTAGATGTCCATCCAACGTTCAACCATCACCTCATTCGGCTCCACCACATTCGGCTCCAACTCATTCGGCTCCACTTCATTCGGCTCCACCACATTCGGTCCCCACCTCGTTCGGCTCCACCTCATTCGGCGTCCTTTATACCACCAAACCACCGGACAAGACCCTTGCCGGTCCAAAGCCCACACCTCGCCACTGCCGAACCACAATCGCCACCGGACCAACCATACTACCGAACCACCACAACACCTACATGCCGAACTACCCAACACCGGTCCAAGCCTCCATATCCACGCAACACCGAATGAGCCTCGCCGAACCACATAGTTGCCAGTCCAGATCGCTTCAGCCCGGGCCCGCCAGCAGTTATATACTTCCAAGACCCCTGCCCCCTACCTCATTCTATAAATAGAGGGGCAGGGGTACAACAATGGCGGACAAGTTTGAGAGCTCAAGCAAGGAAGGAACTTTCAAACTACTTTCATACACTTGTATACAACGCATTGTACTTGTAACCTGAAAGAAAGAAGATAATAACATATAAAGTGGACGTAGGCACATTCTGGCCGAACCACTATAAATCTGTGTGTCTTTTACATTTCAGCCCCTACTTTTCTCATATTTACATACTCATCTAAAATCATTGAAAATTACATATAATCGACTAAATAACACGACTTGGAGGTGTTTGTCCATTTTTTGTGCAAACATTTTTGGTGCTTTCACTGAGAATTGAACTCAGGCTTCATCTTCTCCCACTCAACCTTCTTCCTAACAACATCATTCGTTGCTTAGAAATCATGCCTTCCAAACAGAGAAGGGATGTTAACAAAGGAAAGAACATCGCAACTAGCAGCCTTCCAGATCCAGCAATCACAGATCAGCCCACTTCAACAGCAGTACCAGATGAAAATCAGGAGAATCCAACTGGTCCCGCAACGGAACAAACAATCACTAGGGCAGATCTGGACAGGGTTGTGGCTGAAGTAACTAACCGCTTCACATCCCAACAAGAAACTTTGGTGGACCAACTCATGTCACGCTTAAGGGATGCTGAAGAGTCCAACCGCAACACGGAATCATGGGGTGAATCCCAATCCGGAGGATCCCGGAGGCAACAAAGGTCTTCACTCTTCGAACAAGCTACCAACAGGAAAAACGATGATAGGGGCCGCGCCCGGACTCAGCCCGAATTTCGACTCGAGGAAGCCCGGGGAACCGAACCTAGCGGGGGAGGCACCAGGCGAGGGTCGGATGTAGCTGAGCCAGTCATGCCACCTAATCATAGAAACCCCGCTGAACGGAGCCGAGCTAGAACCCAGCCCGGAGTTGACCCCATGGATGTGCTCGAAACAGAACCCCACAGGGGAAGATCAAGGCAGGGGGCAACTGTAGCTGGTCCTAGCGTGCATCCAAGCAGCCAAAGACAACCACTGGATAATGCTAGAGGTGATAGACTGTACCATCCCTACAGGGCATCTGGACGAGATAGATCCCGCAGGGAAGAACCGAGCTCATTTTTGTCCGCTCCAAGTTCTGACGAACGAATGGCACGATTATTCAGAGAATGTGTCCAACGGGAGCAAAGGGACCGGGGAATAGGCGCTAGGGTCACCAGTCCCTTTACCCGAAATATCGAAACTGCCATCACTCCCCGGGAATGGAAAATGCCAACCATGGAACCTTACAAAGGAACTTCCGACCCCATCGTACACCTGCAGAGGTACACCCAGCATATGCTCATGAGTGGAGCAACAGAAGGAGTATTATGTAAATGCTTTCCGCTATTCCTATCAGATCTAGCTACCTCCTGGTTCTGCCATCTACCCCAAGGATCCATCAGCTCATGGGAGATGTTAAAAGAAAGGTTTATTAGCCAGTTCCGCATCCATGTGGAACAACCCAAGGATGCTTATTCTCTATCCAATGTCAAACAGAAATCCGGAGAGACGCTGCAACAATATCTAACACGGTTCAACGCCGCAGCGGCAGCAGTTCAAGATGCCGATGAAAAACTCACTCTGATGGCCCTCTGTAGTGGTGTACATCCAGACACCAAGTTTGCCAGAAGGTTAACTAAGGAAAAACCAGCTACCTTGCCTGATTTCTTCCATGAAGCTGGAAAGTATATGAGACTTGAAGACGCTGCTACGGAGAGGCAGTCAGGGCAACAAGGCAAGATAGTTCAGGACAAGGTTCCCACTGCAGCTAAGGACGCTCGAAGAAATGAATCTAGAGACAATGCTGGGGGCAGAAAGGTTGAGAAGCGCCAATATCGACCAGGACCAAGATTTGACTCCTACACTCCTTTGAATGAAACAATCGAAAACATCTACCTAGCCACTCAGGGCGAACTCGGATACAAGCGCCCCCCGCACAAGAAAGAATCAGATAACGCACTCAAGTCCGGAAAGTTCTGTCGTTTCCACGAATCCCACGGACATGACACCAATGAATGCCACCATCTTCGGGACTTGATCGAAGAACACATTAGAAGAAGAAGACTAGAACGTTATGTGAAAGTTCAGAACAGGACTCCAACTCCTGCCAACGAGAACTCAAAGCAACCCCTCCCAGAAGTAGGCGGAGGGAATCGCAACAATCACAACACCAGTGGCTCTAGTCAAGAGAAGATAGTGGTCCTTACCATCTCAGGAGGACCACACATCGCCGACAGAAGTTGGGCAGAGATGGAAAGGTACGGCAAGTCGCTTAGAAATGCCGAAGGATATGTTAACTCCATTACGGAGGAACGCCACCCGAAACGAAAAGAAAACAATGACATTGTATTCAGTAGGCATGATTTGGAAGGAAGACAGTACCCACATATGGATCCCATGGTCATCTCTGCCTGGTTTGGTCCAGCTAAAGTTTTTCGGATTCTAATAGACACGGGAAGCTCTGTTAATATCCTGTTCAAACATGCTTTCGACAAAATGAAGTTATCGATGAAGGATGTATCCCCCTGTGACAAACCACTGCACGGTTTCACTGGAGATGCAAAGATGCCTCTCGGGCAACTTGACCTCTTCGTCGAAATAGGAAGTCATCCCCGCTCCGTTGTGCGAAAACAAACGTTCGTACTAATAGAAAACCACTCGGCTTACAACGCTTTCTTGGGAAGACCAGCCTTATCTGACTTTCAGATTGTATTAGCCCCCTGGTGCCTGAAAATGAAATTTCCAACAGACAACGGAGTAGGAGAAGTAGAAGGAGATCAAGATGCTGCCCGAGACTGCTACGTAACTGAACTTCGCAATAACCGCAGAAAGAATAAAGGAAAAGATGCAGAGACTACTCTCTGCATGAAAAGCTTGGAGGCATAGCAACTAAAGAAAGCCCCTCCTCTTCGATACACAAGCGATCCCTTCAATGAACTAGACCCCAGGGATAAAGAGGAGGAGGCTACCGCCGAGCCTGCAGAGGCTATGGAATTCGTATCGGTAGATAAGCATGATTCAAGTAGACTATTAAAAATCGGATCTCAGCTGAAAACGGGATTGAAGGATCAACTCATTGACTTCCTCCGCCACAACTTAGATGTATTTGCGTGGACCCATGCCGATATGACAGGAATCTCCCCAGACATAGCATGCCACATGTTGAACATCGATCCCACCAAGGTACCAGTAAAGCAGAAAAAGAGGAGCATGGGGGCAGAGCGATCAGCAGCCCTTGATGAGGAAGTAAAAAATCTACTTGCTAATGGCTTCATACGGGAAGCCATCTACCCAGAATGGATCGCTAACCCGGTGCTAGTAAAAAAGGCCAATGGAAAGTGGCGAACATGTATTGACTTCTCCAATCTGAATGACGCTTGCCCGAAAGACTGCTTCCCACTTCCCCGAATTGACCAACTCGTAGACAGCACAGCTGGGCACGAACTCCTATCTTTTATGGATGCATACTCCGGATATAACCAGATCCCCATGCACGCTCCCGATCAGGACCACACTAGCTTCATCACCGACCGCGGATTATATTGTTACAAAGTCATGCCTTTTGGACTCAAAAATGCTGGAGCTACCTATCAACGCCTCGTCAACAAAATGTTCGCAGGACTGATAGGACGAACTATGGAAGTATATGTGGATGACATGTTGGTAAAGTCCAGGAAAGCCAACGACCATGTAAGCCATCTGGACGATATGTTTCAGGTACTTCGCCGGTATGGAATGAAGCTGAATCCTCTAAAGTGCTCCTTCGGAGTTTCATCGGGAAAATTCTTAGGATTCATCGTCCACGCCAGAGGAATCGAAGCAAACCCTGAACAAGTCCGGGCTTTAAAAGAAATAAGGATACCTTCCACTCGAAAAGAAATGCAGAGCCTAAACGGGAAGGTGGCCGCCCTAAGCAGATTCATTTCCAAGGCAACTGACAAGTGTGTCCCTTTCTTCGAAGCACTCAAGAAAGACAAAGGGAGGTTCGAGTGGACCGACGAATGCTTAAAAGCCTTCCTCAACCTAATCGAACACCTTCAGAGACCACCAGTACTCTCAACTCCAAATGAAGGTGAAGTGTTATACCTATACCTCGCTGTATCATCTCATGCTCTAAGCGCCGCCTTGGTAAGAGAAGAAAACCGCACACAACGCCCGGTTTACTTTGTAAGCAAGAGATTTACGGGGGCAGAAGCCAGATATCCTAAACTTGAGAAGTTAGCATATTGTTTATTGATCGCGTCACGGAAACTGCGACACTACTTCCAGTCTCACTCCATCAGGGTTCTAACCGATCAACCACTAAGACAAGTGCTCCATCGTCCTGACACTTCTGGGCGACTCCTCAAATGGTGCATCGAACTAAGTCAGTATGATATCACCTACCATCCCCGCACCGCTATCAAAGGACAAGCCATGGCTGATTTCATTGCCGAATTCACTACCAACGAAGGCAAGGAGCAATCCGAAGTGGCAAAAAACATCAAGTGGAACCTCTTTGTAGACGGAGCATCGAACGAACAAGGCTCGGGGGCAGGTATTGTGATCGTCACCCCCAGGGGAAGAAAGTTGTACTATGCATTAAGATTGGAGTTCACGGCCACTAACAACGATGCTGAATATGAAGCAGTAATAGCGGGATTGGAACTGGCCCTAGAAATTGGGATCAATTCCTTATGTATTCATAGTGATTCTCAGCTTATCGTAAACCAGGTACTAGGAGAATTCCAGACTCGAGGAGAACGGCTCACAGCATACCTAAAGAAAACCAGACTGCTGCTCGATCGATTGGACCATTATCTAATCAAACACATTCCTCGAGAAGAAAACCAAGAGGCAGATGAACTTGCAAAGCAAGCTAGTATGAAGGACAGCACCATTCCCGGAGCACTAGCAATCTCAAGGCAGCTAGCCCCGAGTTTCGAACAAGCGAATCTGATAACTGCAATCGAAGAAGGAACCTGGATGACTCCTATCCGGAAATATTTGCAAGATGGCATACTACCCGACAGGCGTGACGAAGCCAAGAAGATCTTGAGGAAAGTTCCCCACTACACAATACAAGAAGGCATCCTCTACCGGCGTGGCTTCTCTAGCCCCCTATTAAGATGCGTCGCCGGAAGGGAAGCCAAGGAGATATTAACAAACATCCATCAGGGAGGATGCGGAGATCACACTGGAGGACAGACTTTGGCAAGAAAGATACTCCGATATGGATATTACTGGCCCACACTAAACAAAGATGCCCTAGACTTCGTTAAGAAATGCGACAGATGTCAGAAGTTCGCCAAGATCCCTCGACTACCCACAAACGAAATTACTCAAATGACCAGCCCTTGGCCCTTTGCTGTATGGGGAATTGACTTAATTGGCGAACTGCCAACGGGCCGAGGCGGAGCCAAATATGCTATAGTGGCAGTCGATTATTTCACCAAATGGGTGGAAGCGGAACCTTTAAATAAAATATCTTCAGCAAAAGTTATCAACTTCTTGATCAAAAACATTCTGTGCAGGTATGGAGTCCCCCTCAAGATCGTATCAGACAACGGACTCCAATTTGACAGCGAAGAATTTGCCGACTGGTGCCAAGAGCATGGAATTCATAAAAGCTTCTCATCAGTAGCTTACCCTCAGGCAAACGGACAAGTTGAAGCTGTCAACAAAATTCTCAAAACCCTAATCAAGAAGAAACTTGAAAAGTCAAAAGGCGCTTGGGTGGACGAACTTCCTACGGCACTATGGGCATACCGCACATCTTTCAGAACATCAACGGGACATACTCCTTTCTCTTTGGCATATGGATCGGAGGCAATGCTCCCAGTTGAGACTATTGTGCCTTCCCACCGTAGGATCCACTACAACCCAGAAGAAAACGAAGAACTCCTCCTCATGTCTTTGGATCTGATTGAGGAAAGGAGAAACGATGCAGCACTCAAAGCAGCAGCTCACAAACAAAAAGTGGCAGCACTATACAATTCCAAAGTCAAGCATCGCAGCTTACAAGAAGGAGATCTTGTCCTCAGGCAAATCTTTCCGCGCCCCGGGGCACTGGACCCCATCTGGGACGGACCATATGTAATTCACAAAGATCTCCACAACGGAGCTTACATTTTGTCAACAGTGGACGGAGAGGTGTTCCAGAGGGCATGGAACATCCGACACCTCCGTCGATACTTTTCTTAACTTGTACTGCCCATATGAAGTGAATTAACAAAGAGAATCAGTGGACGTAGGCATTTTCGTGCCGAACCACTTTAAAAAATCTTGTCTCTTTTTAACTTGTTCCTTTATGTCTTGGCTACTTGTTAAGCGTTATCCCTTTCTGTTGAACAAAATTCTATGGCATCTCCACTCAAGACGCACCGCGGCCTCATCTGGACTAGGCCTAACAGGTACGCTACGATTCTATGCACTCGCCAATGAGACTCTTTTGCCCCAGCATCCCTCTGCTGCGGGTTAACTCATTACGCGCCTGCCCTCAAAGCCAACTGTAATGAGCCGATTATAAGTCATCATAAAGGCCGACTATAGCCGATGGCAGCTCATTACGGCGTTCGGCTCGTCGGTAACTGTGAACCTACTTTAAGCCCCAACATAAGGTGTGGCCAGCCAGGGGTAGTTCACGGCCAACGGCACCCACGCTAGCCGGCCACGGTAAATCGAATAATACCCACGATTACGGACCATAATGGTTCGGGTAGTTACCGTGCGCGATCTCGGCTCCGATGTGTCTTAAGTGCGGCTGTGGTAAAAAAGAAAACTCCCCGCGGAGGCGTAAGATGGGTGACAAATGTCTCCAAGACCCACAGCTAGGGAAAGTGACTACAAAACCCGTTTGCCACGAACTTAAGCACATCGACGGCCTTCCGTGACTGGAAGTTTTACTTTTACTATATTTCCATTTCATTTAAATATTTTTCTCCTATCCTTTATAACAAACTCTAAAGTACAGGAAACCAAATAGGAAGCATTCACTCATGAGGCTCTAAGCCTACGTGCTGGGTAGCAGGGTGCTCGGCTATACCCGTGAACAGTTACACAAGACACTCAAAGCTACCGCCTGCGAATAAAACATAAAGGGCGGTACTCTCTTCTCTTGTACATAAATGCGTAACTATAACTTATTCATACACTGACATTGCAAAACGTGAAATTATATTTCAAGCAAAAACTTAACATCAAACACAAGTGGAATCACAGGCATATACATAATTATACTTCTCACACAGCACATAAAGATAGCAGCAACATTTAAACATGACAAAATCAGCTTATATTATAAGATCACACGAAGTTATTCTTTGCAAATAATTTTATTACAGTTGCATATCAAAGACTAACATGAACAGTGATAAAAAAAGAAACAAAAAGATGGCAGATGCATCCACACTCCATCACCAACTCCCCCAGCCTACTTAGCCGCAGGATCGGAGCCCCCAGCATGTGGATCTGAAGTCCCACCTGTCCAGATCAGAAGAGGAATTCATTAAACGAACGATCAAGTTATGAAAACACGAAAAGAAAAGAAAGGGAAAAGAATAACTCACCAGCATCCGCCGCTTGATCCTCATCATCCAACTGCACGCCCGCTTCCTCTGCAGCGAGTAGCCGCATCCCCTCCTTCACCGCCGCTTGCTCCTCCTTTGAGAACTGAGCAGTAACCGCACTCAAGTTGAAAGCCTCTCCGCCTTCCTTACCCGCATTCACCCTGGCCTCCTCTAAAGCCTGGAGATACACCTTGGCCATGACCCGAGGGTAATCGTCCATCCAAGACAAGCCGCCCTCCTTCCAAGTGTGGAAGTACATATCCTGCAACATCTCATCCATCATCCCCTCGTTTTCCTCAAACTCCCTCACCCGGGCCTCGGAAGCTTGCAACTTGGTGATGGCGACGTCCCTCTCTGATTGGTATCTCAAGCAGTCAGCCTGGAGTGACCTCCTCATTTCCTCTTCCTTCAACTTGAGGGACCTCCTCATCTCCTCCATCTCCTCCTTCAACTCGGCCTGAGCCATCTCCGCAGCCTCGAGCCTCCCTGACAACTCCTCCACCCGCTCGAGATCCGCATTTCGAACCTCATCCACCGTTGCGATAGCTATGTTAATCCGTTCCCTGCAAGCGACCTCCATCTTCCGTAATTCCGCCCTACTGGCCTTCTCCATGGTCTCTTTCAGACGCTTGGAGGCTTCCTCATGCTGGGAAATCTGGATGGCTTGGTCGGCGAGTTGCTTGGCCTGATCGGCAACCTTTAACCTCAACCGAATGTTAGCACTCCCGATCTCTTCCCCGGCCTTGACCAACTTAGCATGATGCTCCATTAACTTCTTGGTCTCTGCGGCCACCCGGTCGATATTAGCCTTGGCCTCATCCCCCATGGTGACTACCCGTGTAGTAAGTAAATCAAGATCTAAAGATTTGGCCTCGTCCAGCACTCTTACCATGGGGTTGCGGGGAAGTAGGTGCTCGCCCGTGGTCTCATCGAATGAAATGTCCCGAAAACTTGGATCTAAATCAGGATGGCCGGCAAAAGGGTCACGAGGCACGGGGCGAGGCACATCGGGACGCCTTATATGAATGACAGTAGAACTCTTGGAAGGAGGAGGAGGGGGGCAGGGCTCCGTGCTCTCCTCCGTAGTATCACGAGGAGGCTGAGTAGGGGGAGGCAGAGTAGGAAGCTGCGAAGCAGAAGAAGACTCAAATAAGGAACGGCTCCGCTTCCTTTTCTGAATGCCCTCTTCGATGACCCCAAGAAGAGGGCGGTACTTGACTACGTCCCCAGTGCGATCAGTAGAAGGTTTCGCGGAAGCTCTCCTCGACTTAAATTGCTCAAGGCGGTGTCGAACATCCGACATTTTACCCGCCTGGCCTGCCTCTGGAATAAAGAACAAGTGTTACGAACATACAATAATCCGCAATTCAAAAAAAAAAGTGCTAAGTTAAAAAGAAAGAAAAGTGAGGAGACACATCTATTATACAAACCCGGCGGAGGAGTGGGATACTGCAATAAGTCCTGGATCTCATTCCAGGACGGAAGTGAACCGTAAAAAATTTCTAAGTCCTTATCGAAAATAGAATCGGCAGAAGACAAAAGTTCACCTTGCATCGCCGGAATCACCCTAGCTGAGGAACCCTTAGAGGATGGGTCAGTGCCAGCCACAGCTTTGCCGGTTTCCTTTGCCTTCTCCGTTCCCTTCTCCGTTTCCGACTCTCCCTCCGACTCCCCGAAGGCCCGACGGAGAGCCTCATCCAGTTCGAGGTCTTGTTCAGAGGTTAGAGCAGCAACACCACCACCACCTTGACCGTCGCCATCTCCTCCACCCTCCGACCCTTCTCCAACTTCGCCTCCTTCCTCCTCTTCTACACCTTCCTCCTCCGGGACAATCGGGCAAGTACTTGGAGAAGGGCCATCGGACTTCCTCAGTTTCTTCCCCCCGACCACGGGACGCTCTGCGAAAGGCTCCCTCTTACCGCTCTTTACCTTATCCCCCTCCTTAGCTTTAGCAGCCTTCTCCTCAGCCGTGTCTCTTTGCTTAACCACGGACTGGTGCGGTAAAATCAAATTATACTCCAAGAGGGTTGCGTTCCTGATCAAGAAGGAGGCCGACCGGTCCCGTGCCGGAATAGCCTTTAGTTCAGCAGCCATTCGCACCAAGGAATCATCCTCCACAACTGCAATACCACCTGTCGCTAGCCAGAAATAGAAGCATGTCAGAAAAAACACTACAGTCAAAACATGGAAAATATAAATGAAATCCATCTTACAGCCAGAAGTGAAAAGGCGGAAAGAAACAGCATCGTCCTTGATGAAGAACCACTCTTTCTTGAACATGGTAAACTTGGAATATAAGTCCAGAACTGGTTTGAAGGGTACGGCCGCCTCCAGACTAATATACGGAGACCCCTTCTTATAGCCTCTCAGGTTGTACAAGTATCGGATTTCCCGGTTAGAAGGAGGACGCCCGTACCTCCTCTGGAAGATGACAAAGAGGCTCACCAGGATAGCATATGAGTTAGGCTGAAGCTGGAAGGGAGCCACCTTCAAATATGTGGTGAAGCTTACTATCCAAGCGTTGATAGGGGGGATAGCGCCGCACATGCAATGGTACCTGCTAAAAGCGAAGTAGCCCTCGGGAGGATTATATGGCATCACTCCATCTCCCGGCAGCAGCATAAGAGCCCTATCTATCCCGAAGGAACGGGATATGACGTCAAGTTGCTCCTCCTTTAGGGAGCTAGGAAAGCAATCCGGGGGAGAGACCAAAAGTTCCTGTGGACCATATCCGTCCACTAGAGACCTCGGAATAGGTCGGTGTTGCCCGGATCCTGGTTGGACTGGGGGCAAGGAAGAAGAAGGCTCTCCTGTGCCTCTAGACTTCTTTCTATCCGATCGTGTTTCCGCTTTGCGAGACATTTTCTGCAACACAAGGAAAGCAAGGCATTAGAACAGGGAACATAGAAAAGTAAACAAACAAGTGCGTGCAAGTGTGGGATTTCATTCGCAAACTCAAGTTCATTCGGTCATCGTGTTCATTCGGTTTCCATCTCATTCGGTCATCAAGTTCATTCGGTCATCATGTACATTCGGTTTTCCATCTCATTCGGTCATCATGTTCATTCGGTGGTACTGTATCAGGGGCATTCGGTACGCAAGGCATTCGGCCCCAAGGCCGTAATCTCATTCGGTGAAACGAAGACGTACGTGTGTATTCGGCAATAAGTGTATACCTGGTCCGGTATAAGGTTGGTTCGGCAAAACACTTGGTTCGGCAATAGATTGATTCGGCGCTTGCTGGTTCGGTGAAGAAAAACAAGGGGGGTACGGCCTCTATATATAGGCAAACTCACAACCACCGAACCAAACGACTCGCCCAACCGGACCAATAATACCGGACCACCAGAAGCCGAATGTGAATAGCCGGACCAACCAAAAACCGAATGAAATTCTCTCTCTACCGATCAAGACCAGGAACTAGTGGCGTGCAAAGCGCCTCCCTCAGATAAGTACCGAACCCCAGAACTAACTAATAAAATAAGATTAAGATAACGATGAATAAGTCGTAAAATCCTCACCGACGTGGATTAAATCGTTTACACGTGTACGCGACCTCGAATGGTCCATAGGCACGCTCTGAATGGTTGTTAACCCTACCATCGTGGGAATTTACACTTTGACACGCATTCTTAAGCCCATCGGTCATATGGATATTTGATAATTATTATGAAATGGCTAAGCTACTTACACATGTACGGGGTTGCGAACGATCCCTAGGCATGCTCTGAGCTGGCAATAAACCATCTTCACAAACATAAACCGGGCATCGACGATGCCAAGCCCCTTCGGGGCTCACTCTATCGTCCTTAACGGCACAGTCCACTTCAACTCGAATATTTCGATCATGAACGGTCGTTATTCGAAATCACGCTAAAACTGAAAATTTCTTTGCAGGACATTAACGGAATACGAACGTCCGATCACCGGCGTTACAAAGCCAATCTCCCCGCCACAAGAAAAACAAAGCGCGACACATGCAAGCACGTGCCCCACTTTGGGGGGCAAATGTTGGGCGAATTATCACCCAGAAGATCTAGGGACCAGGAAGTCACAATGTCACCCGGGCTTGCAGCCTCCACTTCGTTCGACAGCCAAGAAGCTCAATACTAACCTAGATGTCCATCCAACGTTCAACCATCACCTCATTCGGCTCCACCACATTCGGCTCCAACTCATTCGGCTCCACTTCATTCGGCTCCACCACATTCGGTCCCCACCTCGTTCGGCTCCACCTCATTCGGCGTCCTTTATACCACCAAACCACCGGACAAGACCCTTGCCGGTCCAAAGCCCACACCTCGCCACTGCCGAACCACAATCGCCACCGGACCAACCATACTACCGAACCACCACAACACCTACATGCCGAACTACCCAACACCGGTCCAAGCCTCCATATCCACGCAACACCGAATGAGCCTCGCCGAACCACATAGTTGCCAGTCCAGATCGCTTCAGCCCGGGCCCGCCAGCAGTTATATACTTCCAAGACCCCTGCCCCCTACCTCATTCTATAAATAGAGGGGCAGGGGTACAACAATGGCGGACAAGTTTGAGAGCTCAAGCAAGGAAGGAACTTTCAAACTACTTTCATACACTTGTATACAACGCATTGTACTTGTAACCTGAAAGAAAGAAGATAATAACATATAAAGTGGACGTAGGCACATTCTGGCCGAACCACTATAAATCTGTGTGTCTTTTACATTTCAGCCCCTACTTTTCTCATATTTACATACTCATCTAAAATCATTGAAAATTACATATAATCGACTAAATAACACGACTTGGAGGTGTTTGTCCATTTTTTGTGCAAACAATATTTTTAAAGTGACAAAGCACAAGGGGGATTGTAGAAACAATCAATCACAAAGATCACATTCGAAGATGTGAATAAAATCCAATGAAATCGATAAAGGATCCATCGAAGTGGATATATCTAAAATTCCCAAAGAAAATAAGTCATCAAAGGTGATAATAAATGATGACAATAAATAGGATCATCACGAATCGATTTAAATTGGAAATTCAATCCAACAAGGCAAATTGGACTCAAACAGCAGGTTCAGTCGACTGAACAGAGTTTTCAGTCGACTGACCCTGTGCCTGGAAATTTTCCAGGTTCAGGAAATTTTCCAGGTTCAGGAAACTTTCTGTTTCCAGTTTCAGTCGACTGTGCAGAGTTTTTCAGTCGACTGAATCATGCCTGGAAACTCTCGGGTTTCAGGTTCAGTCGACTGAACAGAGTTTTCAGTCGACTGAATCATGCCTGGGCTGTTTTTCAGCCTTATTCAAATGAAGAGCAAATTCTTCCAAAATGCAACCGGACGAACATTGGCTCTAAGGGTTTATGCCAATCGGCAACCCGGCCCTATATGCTCCTCGATGCATCACCAAAAACATGATCAAACATCCATAAAAGGATTTCACACAAATTTGACTTAAAAACTCAAACAATTTGAATATTCACAAAACCAATCCAAATCAAGAGCAAATGCACATGAAGAAGTGTTAGGAATTCATACCCAACAACCAAAGATAATTATAGTCATAGATGTGAGATAAAAATCTCACCTTTGCACTAAAATTTATGAAGATGAAGCTTGAAAGCAAAGAGGAATCAACCACTCTTCAAGTCCAACTCTAGAAGCTTGAATCTAAGCTAAAAAGAAGAACATTTCCTAAGTTAGGTTTAGGAAATTTCTGAAATTCAAAGAGATAATGAGTTGGAGAAGAAGAAGAGGAAGCTTACCAATGGGTTCTCATGAACTTTGGAGCAAGGAGATGGATTTGCAAAGCAAGCTAGGGCTTAGGAATTTCTATTTCCCATTCTCTTCCTCCATTTTTGCTTGAGCTTGAGTGTTAGGAAAATAGAAGAGAAGTGAATGAAGAGGAGAGTGTTGGAACTGAGTTAAGTGGCTAATTGGCTCAGCCCAACCAAAGCCCTAAGCGGGAAAAAGTAGCAGAAAACAACTTTCTCCAAACATATCGAAGCTTAAACTCAAAAAGGTCGCAAACGGCATTTTAAACTCAATGGGAGTGGTCCCGAGCCCTAATTCGACCGTATGAAAAGTAGCTTTTCGGACTAAAATCCGACTAACGATAAAATACTTAAATAAAATATTTAAATATAAAATCGATAAATATGCGAGTTGTTACACGAGCATAAAGGAAAACACAATACACTCGAGTCATGATTAATATTCTTATATCAGTAAATCCAATTCAAGTGAAATATCAACTAAAATACAAGTAATTCAAAGGATGTTTGTGATAACCATCTTCTAAGGATCCGTGGAACGATCTACTATGTAGTAATATACGCTATTATAATAATGTCTATAGTAATGTAAAGTATTAAAGTAGCATTAAGGTGTTACCCATATCCCCATTAACAAATTTTATATAATGTCATAGTCTATACAGATACTGTAAACTCCACCCGAAAGTCGGCTATCAGGAAGCACTCCATAGGTATGACACAAAACAAACTCGTAGAAGACGCGATAGGGCATGCGACAGAGCACTCGAGGCAATGCCAGGGTAGATATACCGTTTACGGATCTGGACTGGTGGTAATGCATAGCAGCTACTACCGCCCACCTCGTGACACACTCCCATATCAAAGGATGCATCCAATCAAATAAAAAAGCAATAGAATGATATCGAAGAAATGTGTCCGATAGGAGGAATGACCTCACTTGGCCCGACATGGCTCATGTTTTAGCCGCATTAAGCTGACTCACAGGAGTCAGGGCTACGTAAATACCATATAGAATCATCACCAAACCATCCTACTTCATTCTGGAATCTCCACCACGTACATATTTTGTGACGCCCCACTCCGAGAGCCTCGTTAACAAAGAGTATTACCTAGATAATACTGTCGGCTAACACGGACAATAGAGTATAATGGAAGCGACCATGTGTAATCTTACCTTAACTATTCACTAAATACGTCAAAAAGTAGAATCACTACCAATTCGACCTATTCAATAAATATTTAAAGCAAAACTACAATGGCTAGAGGATCTATCAGAACAGAATATAACAACTCAAATGCAATATACATCACAAAACAGTAAACCATCATATACACACATATACTGATACCAAGCAGAGTATACAAAATAATACATGTCAAGTGGTATAGCAAACCACGATATACAGACGAGTCAATAGAATACATATCAGAGTTATAACAGAAAGGACTACACAAAAAGCTAAGACAAAAAGGAGTCAGCGGAATAGTCCATACGGAAGCAAAAGAGGCTAAGTCCAAAGCACCTATCCTGAAACATCTCGGTCTGACCCGAGTGTAAAATACCCGGGTCAGTCTAGCTAAACAAGTCAGTTAGATAAACTGAACAACAATAAACATGCAAGGTTACAAAGTATAACAAATATCTCTAAGGGAGATAACACAATCATCTACCAAAAGATGAATCATATGATAATAAGCCTCATATCATCGGCAACATATAGAAACAAAGGATACGAATATCCCAAAACAAGCCAAAAAGGCAAATAACAAATACCAATAAGGTATACAAGTTCCACAAGGTAATCGCTATTCTCCATGCGGCTCAAAAAGACCAACACCGAAGGGCGATACCAAGGGAATATACATATCAATGAAACATCATAAAATTGCTCGAGCTCAGTACTATACAAATATGGATCCATGAGCCAGAAGACTCCAAACCCAATATTACTCGAGCGGTGACGAATGACCAACTCCAAAAGCGATACAATAGGGCAACAAACCCGAAGGCGACAAACCCAAGTATCTCTCGAGCGGTGACGATGGACCAACTCCAAAAGCGATACTAAAGGGAAACCCACCCGAAGGCAACAAACCTGAAGGAGACAGTCCAAAGACACTATCCTAAAGGCAACAAACCGTAGTGGTGAAGGTCAAAGACGCCATACTGGGCACCACTAACTGGCGGAATGTGTCACAACTCTCGAAAAGGAATCCAAAAAGTGTTAACGTGAGTCCCATAACCACTCGTTCGCACGAAACGGTTTACTATCCGTTAGTTAATTTCACACTCAAAGCAGTACAAAGTTCACCTCATTTCATCGGTAAACCAGACCCAAAGGTCAAAACGATCAATTGAATAGGTTGGGGATTAATCGGAAGGATAAACGCACAGATTCATGGTCCGTGTTTTGCCCAACCATTTAATCATCCTTCCACTTCGCTCGACGTGCGAAAGTGTGTGTTTTAAATAGAATTAATAATTTGGAAAAGGGAGCTTTTAATACGATTTGGAGAGATTATTTACAAAACCCGTGAATGAAGTCAAAAACAAGTCACCAAAGTCAATCGTGAATGATAATCACAAACCAAGTCGACAAACATCGATAATCAATGAAATATCAACCAAGAATAGGCAAAACAGGCAAAACAGGGGATTCCAGACGTCTGTAGGGTGCATTCAGACGTCTGGTTTCGTCCTTTGGAAAATCCCAGCAAAACAGACCAGACGTCTGATTTTGCGAACCAGACGTCTGAAACCATTCAGACGTCTGAAATTGAGGGTCAGACGTCTGAGAGTGGTTTCTGACTTTCTTTCAACTGCCGTATGTTTATATTTTTCACTCCAGTTACAAACCAGACGTCTGATCTTGATTACCAGACGTCTGGTCACCTGGTCTGGGCAACAATTTGCCTAGGCCAAAGTGGCCAAAATATATCGAAACCAATCGATCCAAGTCCAATGCAATAGACATGAATAGAGGTTAGTAATTCATACCTAACCTCAACAAAAGCAATAGCTTAGATGTGAGTTCCAAAAACTCACCTTTTTAACTCAAGAACAAGAAGAAGAAGCTCAATTGCAAAGGAACAAGGTCAACCACTCTCTACTCTTACTCAACAAGCTTCAATCTAAGAATAAAACACATATTTTCCTAGATTAGGTTTAGGATATTTTATGAAATTGAAGAGGAGAAGAGATGGAGAAGATGGAGAAGAGGCTTACCTGTCCTTCTCTTTGAATTTGGAGCAAGAATTTGGATTATCAAGAGCAACTAGGGCTTGGGAATTTCTATTTCCTCTTCCTTTCCCCCATTACAGTTGGAGCTTGAGTTTAGAAGTGAAGAGGAGTAGGAATGAATGAATGAGAGGAGATGGGCTGAGTTAGAGGGTTAAGTGGGGTTTGGGGCTGAACCCAAAGCTAAAGCCCAACTAGAAAAGGTAGCAAAATTCAACTTACTCCAAACATATCAAAGATTATACTCAAAAAGATCGCAAACGACGTTTTGAACTCAATGGAAGTGGTTTCGAGCTCCAATTCGACCGTTTGCAGAAAGTAACTATTCGGACCATAATCCGACAAATGACGTTATATTTAAATAAAATATTTAAATATACAACCGATAAATATGCGGGTTGTTACAGACTCCCCTCCTTAAAGAAATTGCGTCCTCGCAATTTTTAAGAAGAAAATAAAGAGTAACAATCAAAACATATCAACACATAAGAATAACAGAATAAGAAGTTCACCATAAAGTGCATGAAAAGATAAGTTCGAACTTGCTTGCTCAGAGAATTCTATGGATTCCTAAGCTCAAAATAATTTGGAACCCCGACGTGGTATAAACAATACGTCAAATGATCCGAAACTCAACAAAATGAAATACAACAAAACGTCCGATGAACTTGGTAAAAAGATCATTCGATTCGGACATCAACAAAGAAACCATCACTTGTTGCTTACAACTAAATGCATTGGCAACACGATCCCTCTTACAGGAATTAAAATATCAAGATCATAAGATGCTAGGAACTCGAACCAACATTAAGTTCCCTATGAGAAAATAAACATTTCAAAATTATGATTGGTAAGGAGAGCAAAATCCCTCACCCAAAAGTAATGATGCCAAATACAAAAAGCGAAAACAATAGCTACGAGCACTGGATCATATGTGGCATATCTAGTCTCGGTAAGCTTTAATAGTTTAGAAACATAAGTGATAACGCGTTCTCTTTTGCAAGGGAACGACATCCAAACCAATACGATTAGCTTTGGAACAAAAGATAAAGTCTTGGTTCCCTTTAGGAACCCCAAGAATAAGGGTATCCAAAAATAGTTATTTCAAATAATATTCTTTACCGAAGAGCTAAAGCTTCAAAATTTCATTTACCTTCATGAAATCATCTTTCTGGAAAAATTTCCTTATTCCAAATCAATTTACTGTGTCTGATTGTCTCATCAAAGTGTTTAGGAGATTCCTATCGATAACGTTGATCAAGCGCATCGACCAGAATTCTTAAAGCACTCAATGGGCAATACAATCACAAAACCATCTTCTATATGATAAACATGTTTCTAAAAACTTTCAAAAATTCTCTTTGTTCGTTTTAAAAACGAAATCCCATTTATACTTATAAATAAATCTTATGAAAAAGATTTGCAAAAATTTTAAATTGCTAATTTCCATCCAAAACCAATAAAATACTAAAAGTGGAATCATCAAGATATTCGCAGAATATTCGATTTATAAAATGGATGAAATAAGCTAGACAAACTGAGTGACATAATAAATCATTCATAAGAATCACAATGAGTGCGGAATGCGGTAAGTGGAGTGCTAACCTCCGCAACTCATAGCCAAATCAAAACCGGTGGCAAGGTCGAGCTGAAAGACCTTAATACCACTCAAAGAATTGCATAGGTGATAATCCTAAGACAAGACTAAAAATACCAGAAAATTCTCAAACTACAAGAATGAGAGAATCAACACTCTCCTCAAAAGAAAGCTTAAGCTGGAGCAACAAAGACTTCTTAAGATATTTCTTAAGACCAGAGACAAACTTCTTCTTATAAGAAGTGCTAATGAATTCGAGACCATACTTAGATAAGGCCTCAAAAGATGCAACATACTCAGAAACAGAAGATTTCCCTTGCTTCAACTCAAGGAAGCGACGGGTCAATAAAACTTTTTCAGATTCAGGAACGAACTTGAGTTCAAATCGCTCCCGAAACTGAGTCCAAGAAAGAGTAGACTCATCAATCTCAGCTATAAGAAGCTCATACCAATCAAGGTCACGCTCTTGTAATAAGCTAGAAGTCACAAGAACTCGATCATGGTCAGAAAGATCCATGCGAGAAAAGATACGTTCGCATGTGCGAAACCAAGCTTGGACTTCAAGGACGGATTCGGAACCCTTAAACGGTTTTCCTCCAAGATGAGCAAAATCACTGCACTGACGTGCAAAGGCAGACTTGCGACGTGGAGACACTCGAGGAGGAACGAGAGGCTGAGTGCTCCTAAACAACTCCATAAACTGATCGGCAGACATATATACGCCATCCGGATGTGAGCCACTAGATTGCCCAGCATCCGAACGTCGACCTCTGCCTCTTCCAGACATAAACTGAAAGTCAAGATAAGGAAAAGATTATTCAGAAGGTAGATATTGCAATATGGAATACTACGGAATAGAAATGCATTCCTAGACGTATTCCAAAACTCTATCTAACCTTGATGGAATAAAGAGACACGATGATTCAAAGATTTGTATCACTTATACACTTTGATGTATCGTAATATGTGCTCTATTCTGTGTTTATCATATTTTGTTCTGAACACAGCTCTGATACCACGCTGTGAGGCCCCACCTCTATACCCACATTAGCAAAGAGTATTAATAGATAATACCGTCTGCTAACACGGAGAATAAGGCTGGTTAGGAGCGACCATCTATAGCCTTGCTCTAACAATCTATTGAATACATCGACGATAAACATACCAACCAGGTCGACATACCCAATGAATACTTAAAACAAAACCATAGGTGGTTGGATCTATCAGAACAGAATATAACAACTCAAATGCAATATACATCACAGAACAGTAAACCATCATATACACACATATACTGATACCAAGCAGAGTATACAAAATAATACATGTCAAGTGGTATAGCAAACCACGATATACAGACGAGTCAATAGAATACATATCAGAGTTATAACAGAAAGGACTACACAAAAAGCTAAGACAAAAAGGAGTCAGCGGAATAGTCCATGCGGAAGCAAAAGAGGCTAAGTCCAAAGCACCTAACCTGAAACATCTCGGTCTGACCCGAGTATAAAATACCCGGGTCAGTCTAGCTAAACAAATCAGTTAGATAAACTGAACAACAATAAACCTGCAAGGTTACAAAGTATAACAAATATCTCTAAGGGAGATAACACAATCATCTACCAAAAGATGAATCATATGATAACAAGCCTCATATCATCGGCAACATATAGAAACAAAGGATACGAATATCCCAAAACAAGCCAAAAAGGCAAATAACAAATACCAATAAGGTATACAAGTTCCACAAGGTAATCGCTATTCTCCATGTGGCTCAAAAAGACCAACACCGAAGGGCGATACCAAGGGAATATACATATCAATGAAACATCATAAAATTGCTCGAGCTCGGTACTGTACAAACAAGGATCCATGAGCCCGAAGACTCCAAACCCAATATCACTCGAGCGGTGACGAATGACCAACTCCGAAAGCGATACAATAGGGCAACAAACCCGAAGGCGACAAACCCAAGTATCTCTCGAGCGGTGACGATGGACCAACTCCAAAAGCGATACTAAAGGGAAACCCACCCGAAGGCAACAAACCTGAAGGAGACAGTCCGAAGACACTATCCTAAAGGCAACAAACCGTAGTGGTGAAGGTCAAAGACCCCGTACTTGGCACCACTAACTGGCGGAATGTGTCACAACTCTCGAAAAGGAATCCGAAAAGTGGTAACGTGAGTCCCATAACCACTCGTTCGCACTAAACGGTTTACTATCCGTTAGTTAATTTCACACTCAAAGCAGTACAAAGTTCACCTCATTTCATCCGTAAACCAGACTCGAAGGTCAAAACGATCAATTGAATAGGTTGGGGATTAATCGGAAGGATAAACGCACAGATTCATGGTCCGTGTTTTGCCCAACCATTTAATCATCCTTCCACTTCGCTCGACGTGCGAAAGTGTGTGTTTTAAATAGAATTAATAATTTGGAAAAGGGAGCTTTTAATACGATTTGGAGAGATTATTTATAAAACCCGTGAATGAAGTCAAAAACAAGTCATCAAAGTCAATCGTGAATGATAATCACAAACCAAGTCGACAAACATCGATAATCAATGAAATATCAACCAAGAATAGGCAAAACAGGCAAAACAGGGGATTCCAGACGTCTGTAGGGTGCATTCAGACGTCTGGTTTCGTCCTTTGGAAAATCCCAGCAAAACAGACCAGACGTCTGATTTTGCAAACCAGACGTCTGAAACCATTCAGACGTCTGAAATTGAGGGTCAGACGTCTGAGAGTGGTTTCTGACTTTCTTTCAACTGTCGTATGTTTATATTTTTCACTCCAGGTACAAACCAGACGTTTGATCTTGATTACCAGACGTCTGGTCACCTGGTCTGGGCAACAATTTGCCTAGGCCAAAGTGGCCAAAATATATCGAAACCAATCGATCCAAATCCAATGCAATAGACATGAATAGAGGTTAGTAATTCATACCTAACCTCAACAAAAGCAATAGCTTAGATGTGAGTTCCAAAAACTCACCTTTTTAACTCAAGAACAAGAAGAAGAAGCTCAATTGCAAAGGAACAAGGCCAACACTCTCTACTCTTACTCAACAAGCTTCAATCTAAGAATAAAACACATATTTTCCTAAATTAGGTTTAGGATATTTTCTGAAATTGAAGAGGAGAAGAGATGGAGAAGAGGCTTACCTATCCTTTTCTTTGAATTTGGAGCAAGAATTTGGATTATCAAGAGCAACTAGGGCTTGGGAGTTTCTATTTCCTCTTCCTTTCCCCCATTACAGTTGGAGTTGAGTTTAGAAGTGAAAAGGAGTAGGAATGAATGAATGAGAGGAGATGGGCTAAGTTAGAGGGTTAAGTGGGATTTGGGGCTGAACCCAAAGCTAAAGCCCAACTAGAAAAGGTAGCAAAATTCAACTTACTCCAAACATATCAAAGATTATACTCAAAAAGATCGCAAACGACGTTTTGAACTCAATGGAAGTGGTTTCGAGCTCCAATTCGACCGTTTGCAGAAAGTAACTGTTCGGACCATAATCCGACAAACGACGTCATATTTAAATAAAATATTTAAATATACAACCGATAAATATGCGGGTTGTTACATATTTGTTAAAGAGGTTTTCGGTGTTGGTAGAGAGTATGAAAATATCCGATCCTGGTCTCTTTAACAACCAAACTTTATTATAGCACCGCGGTCATTTCAAAATAGTTTATACTTCAAAACCAAAATATCATATCCATTTCAAAACCATATCAATACGATATCATTTCACTTCAAATATATTCATTTCCAAAATCATAGCACTTCAAAGTTATGACACTTTCAAAATTATAAAGCTTAGAAATTATAACACTTTTGGAAATCATAACCTTTGAAAACATAACTTTGAAAATCATAACTCTTTTAAATCATAATACTTTCCACTTAACCAGTTTAGATATTAAAATAGTATATATTATAAAATTGTTATAAGTTAAAATAGTTTATATAAAATAAAATATTTAGTACATTAAAATAATTTATAATAAAAATAGTTTATATTAAAATGTTTTATAGGAAAAATAGTTTATATTGAAATAATTTGCATATTAAAATACATTTAAATATAAATTAAAATACTTTATATAATAAAATAATTTCCTTAAATTTCACAAATCGATTCAAATCAACCCGAATTCCAAAATTCAAACTAAATTCAATCGCTATTCATAAATTTCAACTCAATTCAGTTTCTTAATAAACCATTTCAATTTATATCGATTTCAAATATCGATTTGAACCACAAAATAAACTATATCAACTCCAATATATTTTAAAGCTTTAAATATTCACATTTCAAAACTAAAATTGATAAAAATTCATATATATATATATATATAACTTCATTATTATTTAGTTTTGAAATATTCACTTCATAAATCCAATATCATTTAAATACGACTTCGAAGTACAAATTTAAATAAACTAAATATCCCATTTCGAATTGTGTAAATTTGAAAATATTCATTTAAATCACTTTTAATCGAAATCAAGTAAAAAAATCATATCTCTAAAATCTCAAATTAAATAAGTTTCAAATCAAACTTATTCGAGTATAATTCTTAAGTAAATACAATTTCAAACCAATTTCTATTTCTAGTTCCCACCTTAATTTATTAAAAGTTATTATAAACTCTATATTTGAAATATAGTTTAAATAAATACTTAAAAATATTATTAATTTTTTTATATACTTTAAATATATTTATATATTTTAAAATAGTAAAATTATAAATAAATACTTAAATTTAAAATTTCAAAATTAACTCATAAAATTTTCAAAACATATAATTTTAAAAATTAAAAATTTAAAACTTTATGAAAATACATTTATATATTATATCTTAAAATCAATATTTAAATAATCATATATTTTCTCTCAAAACCATAGAAATCATTTCAATATATATATATATATATAGACCAACAGTGTCTGTATATAATTTTCCATCATATGGTCAAGTGATACGGATATTTATCATTTCAATCCGCAAATTAAATATATACAAGTATATATCATTTTCCACAATCCCAAATACAATTCAGATGAAAATCTCTTAGGCTTATCATTTCAACCCAAAATGATTTTCTCTTATTCTACAGATCATTCGGGTACGCATCATTTCAACCCATAATGAATTCAATGTTAACAGGGAACTTGCAGAGTGAGAACAGATATGAATATAATATAATTGTTATCTCGCCTTTTGGAAAGGCCGTAAACAGGCGGATTTAACTAAATTAACTACTCGTTTGTCAAGACTGGAATGCGGTAGGTTTGAGTCGACTGGATGGATAGGTAATGCAGCACGTTTGGAAGTCGCTCGGCATGGAAGTCGCTCGGCATGGAAGTCGATCGGCATGGAAGTCGCTCGGCATGGACGTCGCTCGGAATGGAAGTCGCTCGGCATGGAAGTCGCTCGGCGTGGAAGTCGTTCGGCATGGAAGTCGCTACAGGAAGTCGCTACAGGAAGTCTCTATAGGAAGTCAGCTTAACAGGAAGTCGCTACAAGAAATCGCTACAGGAAGTCGCTCATACCATGATGAAGGATGTTGGCTCGGCTATGGCCCTAATGGGGCCGGACTGCTAAGGAAGCCTAGTAACTCGAGATTTGCCTATAAATACAGCATGAGGGGGTTCAGAAAGGGGATCTTCATTCGGCTCTCGGACTTTCTATTTTCTAAGGATGAGGCTACTTTATCATCTTGTATTTGTGATCGATTGCTACAACAATAAAAAAGAAATTTTTAGAGTGGACATAGGCCGGAGTCAGACGAATCACTATAATTTCTGTGTTTTTTACAGCTTTCTTTTTAATTTTGATTGTTATTCACATTATTACTCTCTGCATATATTCTATCTGTGAGCTGTGACTGTTAGTTGGGGCTTTCATTTATATTTGGGTGTTAGTGACCAATTTTGGGGCTAACATTTTGGTGCTTTCATTGAGAGAGCTAGCATTCAGGGATTTTGAAACTTGTATTCTGGAAAGCAATGGCTAGACCACCAACAGTGTGACGCCCCACCTTTATACTCATAATAACAAAGGTTATTATAAGGAATAACGTCTGTTATTGTGAAGAATAAGGCTTTTTAGAAGCGACCATCCGTAAGTTATGCCTTAGACGAGTATTGATTACATCGATAGGAGTTGTGTAAATTACTCCTAAAGATATATATTCAATCCAAATCTAAAACGAAACTATGGTGGCTTAAGGAAAATTCAGAACAACTCATAATGATAACATCACAGATAAGTCTAATCATATCAGAACAGAAATATTAGATATATAGCGGAAGATAAGTCTGGATACATGCTACAACAATCGATAGTTCACATGAACCAAATGTACATATACATGTCGTCAACATACAAGAGATGAGAGTCAATACGACCAAAAGTAACGCCTCGAAGTCTTGACAAAAGATGAAGTGAAATCCCAAAAGCTGAAGCAGCAACAGAATCAGAGATAGCGATTATCCTGAAATAACTCGGTCTGATCCGAGTATTATTTAAAAGAAAATAATAAACGGATCAGTCTAATTTAAACTTAGAAGTGAATGCATCATAAACAACATCAAAGCAAAATAATCATAATCTCGAATGAGACTATTCAACATATATAATCAACATAGTTTAAATGAAGAAATCTCATTAAACTCCATCAAAATCAACTTTCAAATTCAAAATTGAATTCAAAACAGCAATAAACAAAATCTAGAAATCAAAATAGATAACTAGAAAAATCAGCATAAAAGTGGATCGATCCCAGCATATGGCGAGTCTAAGCTACGCCGCACGTGCATCTCATATGGCCGAAGCCTATCAAGTACTGTCATCATAATTTTTGGCCCCCAACAAATGACCGGAAGGTCCAACATATGACCCAAAGTTCTACTACTTGTAATTGACCCGAAGGTCCATCATAGTGGCTCGAAAGCCCAACAAAATCATCAAAATCATCAAACAACAATGCCACGGTGAATATTTCAATAACGAGTCCAGAATTAACCGAATTAGTAAAAGCGTCGTTCCATATTCCGTAATTTTGCTAAATCGTTTAAATCTCTTCATCGTTTCCTTGAAAGTGAAAATTTGTGTATTTTATATAAATAAAGTTTACGTTCTCGAATGGACAAATTCGGAATTAAGCGAATCAGTAAAAGTAAGGGTTCATAGTCCTTAATTTTGCTGAAGCGTTTAAATCGCTTCCTCATTCTTTTGAAAGCGTAAACTGTAATTTTTTTGGAATTTTTTTATTTTAAAACGATTTTAAAAACACGTGATTAAAACAGCAACATCTATAGCAATTTCGACAAGGAAATTGCGCTTCACGAAACACCGTAAAAATAGATAGCAAATCAGCGTTGCGGGATAGCCGCTTGAAAATTCGCTTTAAATTGACAGTTACTGAAGTCAAAACAACCGTAGTTTTTTTATTCGTCAAAAATCTCATTAAAACAACACGCTTCAAAATATATCACTGGAGTAAAAATTCCGTTATAAAAATAACGGCAACAAAATACGTTTTAAAACCAAACATCGGTTCAACGTAAATTAAACATTGGTCTACACTGCTATATATGCATCAAAATATAGCACTGCCTGGACAATATACTTCATGCATGCACGTATGAAATAAAATATAAAACAACCTGGACTTGATTTTTACTTTGTAAAACATGCCTAATGCAATAATAATAATGAGATGCATGCACGTACACTTTTTAGGCCAATATATAAAAAAAAACTTGGGCAGCATATTTCGTGCACAACAAGAATTAGATAAAATATAAACTGGAATTTTTTTCTAACGTGCATAACAAATATGCAAGTAAAAATGAAAGTCAAATGTTAGGCCGTGCATTACGTGCTTGTACCCGTGAACTGCAAAAATACAGTCTGGACAACAATATGCATGTAACACACACTATCAACGATAAAGTGATAGGCACCCCACAATATGCAAGCATATTCAACACACGGCAAGGTGTGTGACAATTTTCAAAGCACATAATAATATAACCTGGGCAAAATATGATTTATACTCATGAAATAATCACAAAAACAATGACCTGGACTTACTAACGTGTTATGCAAACAGCCAAAACTCACGCACGCCTTGATTTGTATGCATGCAAATGATGAAGATAACAACATAATTGACCTGGCAACACTACTTTGCACCAACAACATAATATAGACCAAAAGTGTAAAGAAACCTGGACATACTAGTGCAATGTTTACGTGCGTGATGAAAATAATGACCAGAACTTGTACATAAATAATTAATGGGTGGATAAAAACAACAACCTGGCTATATATAGCATGCACGAAACAAATATGAAGCCGCATGAAATCAATTAAAGGTCTGGGCACAGTTTCTTCTTGATACATGCATATTTAAAGCAAGTGATAAATGCTTGGACCTGGTATACATGCACACAACTACAACTGTGCATGTAAGGTTGAAAACATTTTAAACAATGAAATCAAATGGCATCAGGCCATGTACACATGTCCATTCCTAAGTTTAAGTTCAGAACGAAAATAAGACATAGGTGTAAGCTACAACTTTGCACGTAACTGTGTTCGATGCATATTTTCGGGTAATATTTTCTAGAACTCAAGAGATATTACATACAAAAACGTGAACAACTTAAATAACAAAAGTTGCAAACCCATAAAACAAAAAAACAACAAAAAAACAGGCATCTATAGTTTTAATTAGAAACGTGAGTTTGCACTCACCTTAGATTTGTTCCAAAATCAGCTAGCAACAAGGATTAAAAGAAAGCAAGAAATTGGAACTGCCATTGATGAGTTTGCAGAGCTACTAGAATTTTAAACAGAAGAATGAAACAACCAACAGAGCATCCTACTTCTCTTTTTTTTCAAAAGTGTATAAGTCAAATAAAAGATGTGCTGGCTATAATATGGTACATTTGCATTAAAGAGGGAAACATGCTCTTCAGAAGGAATGGACACAGCTAGCAAAAAAAATGATGGCCGTAAAAAGTGTGTTCACTTTGCTTTTCAAAACTTGTGTGTGGCAGCAAAGTTTTAAATCTTGCTTTACAAATCTTAGTGGTTGCAAACAAAAAGTGTTTACTGCTTTTAAAATGGCCCATTTCTTTTACACGTGAAGGCAAATGAAAGCTACAACATAGCTTTTAAAACTTTGTTGCAGTCAAGAAAAAAAATGTTCCAACTTTTGTTTATAAATGGACCAATTTCCCTTCCATGAAGGTAAATGCAGTATAGATTTTATAACACAACTTAGATATAGTTAACAGACTTTTCAACATTATTGCATTGCAATTTTTTTCTCAAAATTCAATTTAAAATTTCTATTTAAAATTTTTATTTCGACGGAAATAAAAACAAGGTTGCTACAAACTCCCCATTTATAAAAAATTGCATCCCCACAATTTTCATACTAGAAGCAGTCTATAACACAAATAATTCATCACAACAAAGATTAAAATAGAAAAGATGATTTAGAATGCTCACCCCCACCCGAAGAGGAGAGAAAACCGGGATAAGAACGTTCGATGAATTCTTTGGTTTTCCAAGTGCAATCTTTGGGGTTTGCGGACTATTAAAATTTCATAAGCGGGACTTCTTTATTCCGAAGGCGTTTAAATTCCGAAGCTAGCACACGAATAGGATTTTGCACCATATACAAGTCGGGTGAGATCCCAAGATCTTGCAACATATGGGGATCAATAATAGAATCCGAATCTCGAAGGCATAGATGAAGCTGGGATACATGAAATACGTCATGAATTCCCGAAAACTGAATAGGTAGCGATACACGATAAGCAACAGGGCCAATGCGTTTCGTAATAGGAAACGTTCTAATATATCGAGAAGCCAATTTTCCGAAACTACTAAAATGCACCACACCCTTCATCGGAGAAACACGAATAAAAACGCGATCGCCAACAGAAAATTCCAAAGGCTTCCTACGATGATCGACATAAGATTTCTACCTATTCCGAGCCTCTCTCATTCTCTGTCTAATAATATCAATCTTCTCAGAAGATTCACGAGTATAATCGGGGACGAGAACTAACTTTTCTTGGATTCCAACCAACAAGATGGTGATCGACACGGCCTTCCGTAAAGGGCTTCGAAAGGAGCCATACCGATACTGGATTGGAAATTGTTGTTATAAGAAAATTCAACAAGAGATAAGTGGTCTTCCCAACTACCACCAAAATCAAGAATACAAGCGCGAAGGAGATTTTCTAAGACTTGATTCACCCTTTCAGTCTGACCATCAGACTGTGGATGATAAGCGGTACTGAGATTGAGCTTAGTGCCCAAAGCTTTATGAAGGCTCTGCCAAAAACCACTAGTGAAAAGCGGATCTCTGTCACTAACAATGGAACTAGCAACTCCATGAAATCGAACGACTTCTTTAATAAAAAGCTTGGCCAACAAAGGAGTAGTTCGATTGGACTTGATAGGAATAAAATGGGCTGATTTCGTCAATCTGTCAACAACCACCCAAACACTAGTAAGGTCCCACCTCGAACGAGGTAGACCATCAATGAAGTCCAAAGAAATATGATCCCATTTCCATAATGGAATCTCAAGAGGCTGCAAAAGACCACTAGGATGATGGTGTTCTGCTTTAATAAGTTGACAAGTCATGCAACGACTCATATAACCTGCAACATCACGCTTCATGCCTTCCAATAAGTATAAGCGTTTAATATCAGCATACATTTTACTACTGCCCGGATGAATAGTATACTTAGAACGATGACAGTCCTCAAGAATGTTATTTCTAAGATTAGGAACATTTGGCACGATCAACCTTCCCTTCTTCCGAATATAACCATGAATATCAATATCGAAATCCTTTAGATCATCACTTCGGGATTTCGATTTACAACTCTGAATAAGATAAGAGAGATTTGGATCTTGTTTCTGGGCATCGGCAATACGATCCAACAAACTAGGACGAGCTTCCATGTTAAATAAAAGCACGGGAGAATCAGAAATTGAAGGATGGTATTTAATATCACAATGAAATAAAGCTTCCAATATATTTCACTCTGCTAGCATCATGGAAACAACAACTTGCTGCTTGTGACTAAGCGCATCAGCAACTCAATTACCCTTACCATGGTTATACTAAATATCGAAATCATATGAAGCAAGAAATTCGATCCAACACTGTTGCCTCTTATTAAGTTCTTTCTGAGTGAATAGATATTTCAGAGATTTGTGGTCAGTGAAGAGAAGAAAACGCTCGCCCAATAAATAATGTCGCCAAATCTTTAGAGCAAAGACTATAGCGGCTAACTCCAAATCATGGGTAGAATAACGAATTTCATTAGCCTTTAGTTGTCTAGAAGCATAGGCAACTACTTTATCTTTTTGCATGAGAACAACACCAAGTCCATAACCACTGGCATCGGTATAAACAACAAGATCATGATTCCCTTCGGGAACCACTAAGATAGGAGCATGTGTAAGGAGATCTTTTGACTTCATGAAAGAAATCTCACACTTATCAGACCAAATAAAAGGAACATCTTTTCTCGTGAGAGTGGTAAGCGGTAAGGCAATACGAGAAAAGTGCTTAACGAACCGACGATAATATCCCGCCAATCCAAGGAAACTACGGATCTCAGTAACGATCTTGGGCCTCTTCCAATTCTGAATAGATTCGATCTTGGAAGGATCGACAGAGATACCATCGGAAGAAATAGTATGACCAAGAAACTTCACCTTATTCTCCCAGAAGTGACACTTGGAGAATTTGGCATAAAGTTGATGCTGACGAAGAGTGCTCAAACAATCTCTAAGTGTTGAATATGATCGGCTTCAGATTTGGAATAAACATGAATATTATCAATGAAAACCAAAACGAACTTATCGAGATATTCCCGGAATATCCGATTCATAAGATCTACAAAATACGCTGGAGCATTCGTCAAACCGAACGGCATAACAAGACATTCATAAGAACCATGACGAGTACGGAATGCGGTAAGAGGAATGCTATCCTCCGCAACTCGTTGCTGATGAGAATCAGTAGCAAGATCGAGTTGGGAGAAAAGCTTAGCGCCACTTAGTTGATCAAACATGTCGTCGATCCTAGGTAATGGATATATATTTTTGATAGTGAGCTCGTTAAGCTTGCGATAATCAATACAAAGCCTAAGAGTACCATCTGGCTTCTTAACAAAGACAACGGCGGCGCCCCAAGGAGATGAGCTAGAACGAATAAATTGCTTGGCTTCCAATTCAGATAATTGTTGCTTGAGTTCCTCATTTTCCTTAGCAGACATCCTCGTGGGAAGACGACTGACAGGATGAGAACCAGAGATAAGATCAATACGGAACTCAATTGCCCTCTTCGCGGCAAACACGAAATAGGTTCAAAGACATCAGAAAAATCACAAACAACCGGAATATTATCAATGACATCCTCTGATTCGAAGAAAGAAATAAGAGCATTCGAAGTATGGTCCATGCTTCAAAAATAATAATAGATAATTGCTCGATAGCATCGGGATGCTTGAGATATAAAGTTCTTTCGAGACACAGGATTTGAACTTCATAACGGACGAGCCAATCTATTCCCAAAATCATATCAAAACCAAGATGATCCATAACATGCAGATTCGCATGAAAGGAGAAACCACATAGAATAATCTCAACATCAACACATAATAAACCAAGTGTAGAGGATCCACCAACAGGATTTACAATCCTCAAAGGGTCGCAAAGATTAACAACATCCAAAGGAATAACATCAACAAGCTCATTTGACACGAATGAATGTGATTCACCCGTATCGAAAAGAACTCTAATATAACGTCCATGAAATAAAATAAAACCTTCCAAAACAGAAGGAGTGATACCTTTGGGCTTAGAAGAATCACCAGAAGCTTTAGCAACATAAGCTTTCCAAATTTGAAACCCTTAGGAGCAATAGGACAATCAGAAACCCAATGACCTTCTTTCTTGCAATAGCGACAAATGCGAGGCTTAGGACAGCTACGAAGAATATGATCCAGAGATCCACAATTATAGCATGCCCTCTGAATTGAAGGTGCACTACTAGGCTGAGAACTAGAGGTAGCTTGCTTCTTCTTCTTCTTATTGGAAGAAGAATTAGGCTTATGAAATGGAAACCTCTTCTTGTTGGGGTTCTTAGAAACCTCAAACTCATCACCACTATCACATTCCTTTTCGACAGCTTCAAGGCAAAGTGCCGAATCAACAAGTTCCTTAAAAGGAAGCTTAAGCTGAAGCAAAAGAAATTTCTTCAAATACTTCTTCAAACCTTCAACAAATCGAAGATTCTTCTTACGCTGTGTGTTAATGAACTTAACTCCGTATTTGGATAAGGCCTCGAAAGATGCAATATAATCAAAAACAGAGGACTTTTCTTGCTTCAACTCAAGGAAACTACGAGCAAGATTAGCCTTTTCTGATTCAAGAACGAACTTAAGTTCGAAACGTTCCTTAAACTGAATCCACGAGAGAGAGGACTCATCAACTTCTGCAATAAAAAGCTCATACCAATCAAGCACACGTTCTTGCAACATGCTAGATGCCACGAGAACACGATGATGATCAGAAAGATCCATCCGAGAAAATACACTACGCCATAGATGACCTTCTGCAACATTTTTGCAAGGTGTTGCTAGCTAAAATGTTGCGACAGCTAACCAAAATTCACTTTTCTGGAAAATATTCTATCTATTCATGTTTGGAATTCTATTTCACATAGAAATCAAAAATTATATTTAAAATAACAAAATTATTTAATTTAATAAATAAAATAAAGTTTTTAAATCAAAAATCCAATTAAAATAATTAAAATATACAATTAAAATAATCACAAAATACAGGATTGTTACACGATTCAATTGTCGGGTTGTATGGGACACTTTGTACAATTCTTTCGGTTATTATTATAATTGTTAAATAGAGTTTAAAGTGGAAATTAATAGCTTTTAGTAAATAATTGAATTTACTTTTTGGTATGAAATAGTTAGCTAAATTCTTGTAATTACTGGAATGACAATAATTAACACTTAAAATTGTATTATCTTAGGGTGTTCAGATTTCAGACTGATAGATCCCCGAGAAAAGATAACTCACTCTTCATCGATCTTAGAATCGATACATTTCTATATTCTGGTAGGCAGATCTCTTTTGGAAGATCTATTATGGTGCAAATATGGTTCTCTTTTGAAATGCAGATTTTTACATGCATCGTAGTCTATATATACTACAAACTATCAGTTTATTTTGTTTTATACAGTTAGACTATGTTTACCTCTTTCGGAAGGTAAATTTGCAAAAGAAAAATTAGGTACACGGCTTCTCTTTTCTTTGAGCGGTGTCCTTAATCTGCACTCTCTTTCGAAAGGCTTCCTTTCTATGTAGCGGATCTCTTTCGGTAGATTTCATATCACTGTATTAAACTAATAGTTGGCTACCACTATTATTTCATTATTAATGATTATTTCTTCGGAGATTTTTAGTATGGATATTATGTATCCTTTATGGCTTTGAGGAATTTTGAAATGGTTATCACCATATTTGAGATGATAGTTCATTGAGATTTTGATATGTATTTATGAAATGGTGATTTGTTAGATATGTCTTATTTGAGTATTTGTTTGAGATATTATGACTTATTTGGTTATTATTAAGCAAAAGAAAATTGAGATCTGTATTTATTGGTTTAATATGCCTTTTTGAATTTTTGGGTTTTAGGCATATTTTGAGATGGCTTATTTTAGAGTTAAGTCAATTATGGAATTATAAAGTAGTGAATTTAATTAATATGCCTTATTATGATTGTTTGTTGTTCGGCATATTTTATATGACTTATTATTTTTAAGTCATATAGTTATGATATTAATATATCACCTTTTTATCTAGATATAGTCTGACCCATTTATTACTTTGATAACCAAGTCTGACCGAGACTTTATAGGTACAAGAACTCATTGACATTTAGATTTTGGGCTAGCATTGAAGTAAACTATTTTGATAGTTTTACTTTGGTTTATACTTATATGTATTGACAGTTAGGAGTTTATGTCATATATATTAAATAGTAGTGACTTTGTATCTGATACAAGATTTTGGACATGATGTATATATTTATATGGGTCTAGTACTGGTATTTTGTAGACTCATATTCTATTATGTATATGATGATATATAATATTCCGCTATATGATCTATGACTCTGATTCTGACTTATCTATATTATATATTGTTCTGAATATTTTTAACAGGTGTCTTTATTACTTTGTATTAATACCGTACACATCTAAATTTCAGTTCAGATCCTCAAAAAAGGTAAATAAGACTTATTAGTATTAGTGTAAAGATACATTTATATTCGATCGCTCTTAACCAGCCATATTCTTCGAATTAGCAGACGATGTTACTTGTAATGTTCTTTGCTAAACTAGGCATAGCGGTGGGGTCATTACAAAAATATTCTTGAAATAGGGAGAACAATTGACCCCTTACCCATGACCATTCGATTTACTAGAGATCGATCGATGAAAAGGTGGCGGTCGATCGTTGCTTGTAGTTGTTGCTAGGGTTTTGGTTATTTTAAATGTAACATATTTTATTATTTTTTATTGACCTTCATCTAACGATTTTAGTGCATTTCAACCACTATAAATAAGAGCCTAGCCCCTTTGTTTTTATTCATAATATTTTGGAAACATTAGCAAAGCTATATCAGTTTGTCTCTTCGTCGATTCAAAAACTTTATTATGGTTTTAGGTAAGAAATCCTATATATCTATATTTGTTTATTGTTTATTTTCTCAATCTCTTCTTCTCCAAGCCTCTAATTTTTTGAATAACATATGTACAAATCTTTGTTGTATATATCAAAAAGAAGATATCTGAAAGGGTTTATTAAGGGCATGTCAAATCCAAGAGAAGGCAAAGCTAAGGACCTCTATGAGTGGAAATCATAGTTCTTCTATTTTAGTGATTGAATAGTGTAATTTGGAATTGATTTACGCTTTGAAGAGTTTTGAATTACGAAAACATCACAATAAAAATCCTCAAAATTCCCCCAAAAAGAAAAATCTAAATTCTTAGATTGGAACCTCAATCGTTTCGTATTAAAATTGTAATGACCCAATTTTCGACTTTCGAAAGTCGACATCAATACATCCACTGAACAAAATGCCGCACAATCGAATGCCAGAAAACTGAACCATTAAGGTTAAAGAAGAAGAAGATAGAAGAAGAAACAGAAACAATAATAGAATCTCACATTTCGCAGTGGAACAACATATAATAGATAAATGAACATCTTTACAACAAAGAACTATATCATTTATGTACTTACAACATTAGAGTTTACGACACAATACAACACTGGCAGTTATTATAACTTGCTTACATGAAAATTTTTGACTTGCACCAACCCAAACGCAACGGACACTATATAATATAAATAATACTTCTCGCCATCCAGCTTGAACTCTGGATCTCCATAGCATATCTTTCCCGACTTCGCTCCAGAGTTCTGATAACCGGACTTTAGGTTGCCCATGTGAAAAATTATGGGCACCTAGAGTTTAGAAAGGGAACAATAAACTACAGGTCAGTTATGGGACTGGTGTGAGATCTTAAAAACAGTTAATTTCACAAAGAAAGGAAGAGAAATCCCCTATGCTTTTGGAAAATGAAACTACCATAAGGCCTTCTACCACACACACAATGCAAACGCAGAATTAGAGGAGATTTCCCCTTATGATAATCAAACATGCTTGATACGCAAAATCCTTTTTAAAATTATCATTAGTGCATAGTGTGGAAAAAATATTTCAAAAGTATAATATTAATCTTAGCCAGCGTACAACCATTATTGTATGCCTACTATAGCTACCATGTTCAATAGCAGGTTACCGCCACATTCCATGGTAGATTGTACAACTAAAACCGTACAAGGCACGTATAGTTTCTTTGGATTTCCAATAAATGGTCAGGCCAAGGAACTTCCTACTGCCACATGGGTACGCCTCTGGAGGGACTCCTCAAGAATTTCACCAACTCTCTGCTAACACAAGGCTGGATTACCTCTATAACTAGGTAACTACTTGATGCAGTGCATAGCGAGATACGAGGGAAGGAAGAAGCAGTACACCAGGATAACGAGTTAATCCTTGAGTCGCGCCATGCCTTAAGCCTTAGGTCGCTTTCTAGCGAGCTACGACCTAGCGACCTAAGCCTTGGATCGCGCTTACCTTCAGATGCTGCCAGTTTAAGTCGCGAGCAAACCCTAGGTCGGGAACGACCTTCCTTAAGTCGCGAAGATTATGCAGCAATATTCCTGAGTCGCGAGCCCCCTTAGGTCGTGAGCTTCCAATAGGTCGTTGTTTCTTAGGTCGTTCCTAGATCATTACGCCGAAGCTTGCCTAGGTAGCTGCCGTGCTTGATTAGGTCCTTACTTTCTTAGGCCGCATGATTTGATAAGTCGCTTGTATATTATTTTCTTAAGTCATTTGTATTGTACTGTTTGATAAGTCGCACGTATGTTGTTTGTTAGGTCGTGGGTTGAAAATGGTTGAGTCGCATGTGTAATGTTGTAAGTTGTTTAGGTCGTATGTCGCTGATTTAGGTCGGCAATGTGTTGTAAAATCTCTATAAATAGGTGCGTTGCCAGTTGTAAAGGGTGGAGTTGATTTTGAATAAACTTTTGAGTGCTTTGTGCCTCTTTTAAAAATTGGAAGTTGAGTGTGAGCTCCTTTCTCCATTTTCGGTTATTCGAGTGCGCTTGAATCAACGAATTTGAAGCCGATTCACGGAATCTCATGCGTGAGATCAACGTCGAAGGATCGTAGATCTTTTGACACGGAATCGTGCGCGATCAACGTGTTGAAGATAGCTAGAATCCGGTATCTCGAGAGATCAACGGATTTGGGCATTTATCCTGGGTATCATCAATTCATCAGTTCATCATTGTATCGTTCCATTGTTGTTTTGTTGTTGTTGCATCATTTGGTGACAACTTGTTATCACCGCTGCGTCAATTTGGTATCAGAGCTTGAAGAGATAACTCGAAGCTAAGTTAGATCCAAGGCCGAATTAAAGTCGAGAGCTAAGTTCAAAGCCGGCCCGAGTTTGTGCTAAGTTTAGCCGAGTTAAAGAAGTTAGATTGGAAAAGAGATTGTTTGAAGATCATGCCTCCGAGACGTGCTAATTGATTTCAAAATGTTGAAGATGTATATAGAAGACAAGAAGCTGAGCAGATGGAGCAATGTATCAATGAAAGGTTTGATGAAGGTATTGGAAAGTTAGAGAAGTTGATGAGAGACATGAATCAAAGTCAAAGGAGAACTTCACCAGTTTCGCACCATAGTGGGAACAGAGTTTCACCTTCAGTTTTGGGAGAAAGAGACGTGCGTGGAAGTAGAAATGTTGATGGTCAGAATCGACATCGACATACATCAGATTTGGAGGAATCCAGTGATGGTGATAGTAGCTTTGGTCGAAACCATGGCTAAGGATAAAGTCGAAATAGAGATCTCAAAGATGATCGTCGATGGGAGTCGGGGATGAAAACAGAGATTCCAGAATTCAAAGGGGGAATGATAGCAGAAGAGTAACTAGATTGGTTATCAAATGTTGAAGAAATTTTTGACTTCAAGGAAGTACCCGAACATCGTAGAGTTAAGTTGGTTGCTACACGATTGAGGGGAAGAGCTATGGCATGGTGGCAACAAACTAAACCTACACGGGAAAGAATGGGAAAGTCAAAGATTGATTCATGGGAAAAGATGAAGAAGTTTATGAAGGCTACTTTCTTGCCTTATAATTATCAGTCTCTTATGTATCAGCGCTTCCAGAATTTGAGACAAGGGATTATGCAGATGAGTTTTATCAACTGATTGCAAGAAACGATATCATGGAAACGGAGGAACGGTTGACCTCTAGATTTGTTGGAGGATTGAGAATGCAAATTATGGATATGGTGAATATGTTTGATCCAAGATCCGTTGCTGAAGCACACCAGAAGGCTCTAGCTTGGGAGAAGCAAGGTAGAAGAGGAGGTGGTGCGCTTACAAGTTCGATCAATCAGGTGAAAGGGGCTAGTAGCAATACTAATGTTTCCAAGGCTGTAGTAAACCGGTTGTAAATGAAGTTGCTAAGACCAAGGTCAACAACAATTTCAAGTGTTAACTGTCAGGAGTTTGGTCATAAGAGCAATGCCCATAGCCTAAGAAGCGAGCGATGGTTGCTGAGGTTGAGGATGAGGATGTAGAAATAGAATGTTCCAATTCACCACAAGTTGAGGAGGAAGAAGAATTATTGGCGGGAGACGAGGGATATTCTTTAATGATGAGGAGATCTTGCTTGACGCCAAAGCAGGAAGAGGAGACTAGCTAGTTGAGGAGTAATATTTTTCAGTCGACATGCACTATTTTGGGAAGGGTTTGTAAGTTTGTTATCGATGCAGGAAGTTGTGATAACATCATCTCTACAGAAGTTGTAAAGAAGTTAGTGCTAAAGACAGAAAAGCATCCCAAACCCTACAAATTAGCTTGGTTGAGGAAAGGTGGGGAAGTGAAGGTTAGTCGAAAAGCTTGTGTAACTTTTTCCATTGGAAAGAAGTATAAGGATGAAATTTGGTGTGACGTGGTAGATATGGATGTATGTCATTTGTTGTTGGGAAGACCGTGCAATTTGATAGAGCCGTGCAACACGATGGTAGGACTAACTGCTATAGTTTCATGTTCAATGGCACTAGAATCACTTTAGTTCCTAAAAGGCGATAACAAAGTGAAAGCAAGTTGGAGGAAATCGAGGAACTTAAGGCTATGTTATCTTTGAAGGAGTTTGTCAAAGAAATAGAGGATGAACCTGAAGTATTTCTGTTGATTGGACGTGAAAGTAGTGAAACGGTTGAAATTCCTGATGAAGTTAAGCCGGTGTTGAAGGAATTTGAAGATGTATTTCCTGAAGAATTACCAAAAGAGTTACCACCGTTGAGAGACATACAACACCAGATTGATCTTGTTCCGGGAGCTGTGTTACCACATAGACCATATTATAGAATGAGTCCAAAGGAGCACGAAGAGTTGAGAAGGCAGGTGGAGGAGTTACTTGAACAAGGGCGCGTACAAGAAAGTTTAAGTCCTTGTGCAGTACCAGCCTTGTTAGTACCAAAGAAGGATGGAACTTGGAGAATGTGTACAGATAGTCGAGTACTAAACAAGATTACAGTGAGGTACAGATTTCTGATGCCAAGATTGGACGACTTGTTAGATCAGCTGAGTGGAGCTGCTATCTTTTTAAAGATTGATCTGAAGAGTGGGTATCATCAGATTTGAATTCGACCAGGGGATGAATGGAAGACCGCATTCAAGACGCGGTAAGGGTTGTATGAATGGCTGGTCATGCCATTTGGTCTTTCAAATGCACCCAGTACTTTTATGCGAGTGATGAATCAGATCTTTCGACCGTTTATTGGAAAGTTCGTGGTGGTATACTTTGATGATATATTGATATATAGTGGAAGCACAGAGGAACATCTACAATACTTGCGGGAAGGGTTGATGATACTTCGTCAGGAGCAATTTTACGCGGCAATAAAGAAGTGCATGTTCATGACACACAGTGTTTTGTTTTTGGGGCATGTGTTGTCCAAGGAAGGAATCCATGTGGATCAAGGTAAAGTTGAAGCAATCAAGGATTGGCCACAACTCAGGACTGTAACTGAAGTGAGAAGTTTCCATGGGTTAGCATCATTCTACCGAAGGTTTATTTCACATTTCAGTAGCGTGATGGCACCAGTGACAGATTGTATGAAAGGAAAGCAGTTTGTGTGGACTGAAGAGGCTGATTCTGCTTTCCAACAGATCAAGACACTTTTGACTACGACACCGATTCTTAGATACCCGAATTTTCAGATGCTCTTTGAGCTAGATACTGATGCGTCTAAGGTTGGAATTGGTGGAGTATTGAGTCAGAAGGGTCGTCCAATTGCTTATTTTAGCGAGAAACTTTCTGGAGCCAAGACAAGATACAGTACCTATGATTTGGAGTTCTATGTTATTATCCAAGCCATAAAGCATTGGAGACACTATTTGTTTCATAAAGAGTTTGTGTTATATACGGACCACGAAGCGTTGAAGCATTTGCAGGGACAGGATAAGATTGCAGCCAGGCATGCTTCATGGATCACATACTTGCAACAGTTTTACATTTGTTGTAAAGCATAAGTCGGGAGTTACAAATCGGGTGGCAGATGCATTGAGTAGAAGAAATCATTTGTTGACTACGATGAGAGTTGAAGTGACGGGGTTTGATATATTTCCAGAATTGTTTGTTAAGGATCCTTACCTTGCTAAGATTGTAGATGAAGTCGAGAAAGGGAAGACGGATGAGTATATGTTGGTAGAGGTTTTTCTATTCAAAGGAAATCGGTTGTGTATACCAGAGTGCAGTTTGCGAATGAAGATTGTAAAGGAATTGCATGAAGAAGGTCATGTGGGAAGAGACTGTACCTTGCAGTTGATTTCTCAATCATATTTTTGGTCTTCCATGAGGAAAGAAGTTGAAAAATTTGTGCAGAGATGTCACATATGTCAAGTTTCCAAAGGGACAGCTATGAATGCAGGATTGTATATGTCATTGCCCGTGCCTACTAGACCATGGTTTGATGTTAGCATTGATTTTGTTTTGGGTTTTCCAAGAACTCAACGAGGGGATGATTCTATATACGTTGTGGTGGATAGATTTTCGAAGATGGCACATTTCATAGCTTGTAAAAAGACCGCCGTTGCAGTCCGTGTTGCTCAATTGTTCTTTAAAGAGGTTTATCGACTACATAGGCTACCTGAGACCGTTGTTTATGACCGAGATACTCGATTTCTAAGTCAATTTTGGTTGAGTCTGTGGAAGATGGTTGGGACTAAGCTGAATTTTAGTAGCGCCTATCACCCACAAACGGATGGGCAAATGGGAGTGGTGAACAGATCTTTGGGAAACTTGTTGAGATGTCTTGTGAAGGATAATTTGAAGAGCTGGGATGTGAAATTGTGTCAGTCAGAATTCGCACATAATCATGCGGTTAATCGAAGTACAGGATTCAGTACATTTCAAGTAGTATATTCAGCAATTTCGAAGGGACCGTTGTATTTATCGACAGTTCCACGTCAGAAAGGGGTTGTTAAACGGGCTTGTGATTTCGTGAGTGAGTTGCAAGAGTGTCACAGGATTGTTCATGAATGATTGCTTAAGTCAAATGAGAAGTATAAGCAACTGGCAGATAAAAAGCGAAGGAGTGTGGACTTCAAAGAGGGTGATTTTGTTTATGCAGTATTGACGAAAGATCGTTTTCCAGTTGGAACTTACAACAAATTGAAATCTCGAAAGATTGGTCCAGTAGAAATCTTGAAGAAGATCAATGATAATGCTTATCGGTTAAGATTGCCGGATCATATCCATACTGCTGACGTTTTCAACGTCAAACATTTGATTCCGTATCATGAGTACAAGCATGTCGAGGAAGAGGAAAGTGTGAATTCGAGGTCGAATTCTTTCCAACCTGGGGAAGATGATGCAGCGCATCATGCTTTAGGTCGTAGGTCGCATGCCTTAAGTCGCCAGCGACCTAGTGGGATACGGCCTAGCGAGATACGAGGGAAGGAAGAAGCAGTACACCAGGATAACGAGTTAATCCTTGAGTCGCGCCATGCCTTAAGCCTTAGGTCGCTTTCTAGCGAGCTACGACCTAGCGACCTAAGCCTTGGATCGCGCTTACCTTCAGATGCCACCAGTTTAAGTCGCGAGCAAACCCTAGGTCGCGAACGACCTTCCTTAAGTCGCGAAGATTATGCAGCGATATTCCTGAGTCGCAAGCCACCTTAGGTCGCGAGCTTCCAATAGGTCGCTGCTTCTTAGGTCGTTCCTGGATCATTATGCCGAAGCTTGCCTAGGTCGCTGCTGTGCTTGATTAGGTCGTTACTTTCTTAGGTCGCATGATTTGATAAGTCGCTTGTATTTTATTTTCTTAAGTCATTTGTATTGTATTGTTTGATAAGTCGCATGTATGTTGTTTGTTAGGTCGTGGGTCGAAAGTGGTTGAGTTGCCTGTGTAATGTTGTAAGTTGTTTAGGTCGTATGTCGCTGATGTTAGGTCGGCCATGTGTTGTAAAATCTTTAAAAATAGGTGTGTTGCCAGTTGTAAAGGGTGGAGTTGATTTTGAATAAACTTTTGAGTGCTTTGTGCCTCTTTTAAAAATTGGAAGTTGAGTGTGAGCTCCTTTCTCCATCTTCGGTTAAACTCACTGCGCTCGAATCAACGAATTTGAAGCCGATTCACGAAATCTCATGCGCGAGATCAACGTCGAAGGATCGTAGATCTTTTAACACGGAATCGTGCACGATCTACGTGTTGAAGATAGCTAAAATCCGGTATCTCGAGAGATCAAAGGATTTGGGCATTTATCCTGGGTATCATCAATTCATCAGTTTATCATTGTATCCTTCCATCGTTGTTTTGTTGTTGTTGCGTCATTTGGTGACAACTTGTTATCACCGCTGCTTCACTACTGCACGAGTATGCCATCCCTCGGTCGTTTGCAACCTTGATCCGAGGATCCTCGACCACAAAGCAACAACCATAAAGTAATAAATTTGCGGCAACAACATAGGTAAAATATCTGGGCTCCATACCATGATACAACCCTTTTCCAGAAGGAAATGACATACCCTCAGGGGGTGCTACCCCCAAATAACCTTGCCACATCCTTCCTGTTTCAACCATTTTTGGGTTGTGAGGTCCGACAAAGTCTCGTCCACAAAGCTACACTTTTCACAAAGCTATGCTTTGATCAACAGATCAGCAGCACTTCGTATGCCACACTATCAAATTAGGAGTATATCACTAATAACCATCGAATACATAACCTCTAAGCTCGTACGTCTCAGAGAAGGTTGTTAAGCTAAGAGGATAAATTCTCTACCACCAACAGAAATGTATTTGATAGAAATCAGCCTTATATCTCAATGTGTAATGTCAGACACACATCCATACAAGTCCTTTTCGAGATCGAACGGCACCGAAGGCGCTTCACAGAAGCCCTTGCAAATCTAGAAATTCACTAATCACGTCCGGAATCCCCATCACAAAGGGTGATGAAATCTCTATACTGAAGCAACTCGGTGCAGAGACATTCGACGGGTAATCCTTTCGTTTTCGAAAATACCCAGTCTTCAACACCATCTTCAAATGCAATCCCATTTCGTCGTATCATTATTCGGAATGAGTTTTACGACACAAAGTCCTCTCCCGGCTAATCCGAATAACGAGCGCTTATTTTAAAAATAAGTGTTACATTCAGATTTCAAATAAATCACTACAAATTTCCACTTTGATCTTTTTAAATAAAAGATCCATCACAAAGATTCGACGTGGTATTCGAATATCCATTAGGAATCCAACCCGGGTCGCATCGAAATTCAAATGCCGTTTAAAAGCCAATATTGATAGTCAGTTATTTAACTATCAGTCAATATTCACAACAATCACCAGATTTTAAATAATTTTCCTCCAATTATTTATTTTTCAAAATATCTTCGCAAGATATATTTTCACACTTCAACCATTTGAAAACAAATTTCAAATCACTTTTCACCTTTCAATTTTTTTAAAACAAATTTCAAATCATTTTCAAATCACTTTTCACCTTTCAATTCTTTGAAAACAAATTTCAAATCATTTTCCTCGCGTGGAATAAATTTCCCAATATTATTTATCTCCACTGAAAAGTTGCCGTGCTCGAATACTTCAAAATAATTTAAATTACTTATCCAAAATATATACTTGGAAACATTCAGAAGAAAAACTATTTTAAAACACTTTATTTAAAACATTAGTTATGAAAATACTATACTAATATCTCATATAAAAATTCAAGTCCAAACTAATTTTAAAATAAAATTAGTAGAAAGGGTATAACTATTTAAATATCTATTTTCTAAAACAAATATCAATTAAAACTTTAAATAGTCACTTCTATAATAAATTAAAATAAATGTTTAATTTAAAGATTTTCAAAATAACTTTAGAAAATATTTTCTTCAAAGTATTCTTTTAAAACCAACTCTAGAATTTTTTATTTATATTTAAAAACTACTTTGCAAATATACTCGGCTTTCCAGGAAAATGCACTTTCCATTCTAAAATGGTTCATTTGAATCAATTAATAAATCTTCTCGATTAATTTTAAATTTACATTCCAAATCTGTAAATTTCTTTCCATACTTTTTAAACATAAAAAAATATTTATTTTTAAAACAAATTTCCCTTTCTTTATAAAATTCCCATTGTGAATTTAAATTTTCAAATATCCATTGATATACGATTTTCAAATCGATTTCACTTTCAACACCAAATCAATTTTCAAATTGATTCCCAAATTTATTTCAAATACCAAATCAAATCCCAAATTGATTTTCCAAACATTTATTTCAAACACCAAATCGATTTCCAAATCAATTTCCCAAAGATTTATTTTAAAACACCAAACCAATTTCAAATCGATTTCCCAATTTATTTCCAAAACACCAAATCAAATTTTCAAATCGATTTCAAAAACATGTTTTAACACCAAATCAAATCCCAAATTTAATTTCTAAATTTATTTCCTTTTAAAATAAATTCCTTTATCTCTTACAAACTATTTAAAATCCATATTTTAAATAAGTTCTTCAACCCTTGAACAATATTACCCAAAATCCATTTATTAAGCCTTTTTACCATATTTTGGAATTTTATTTAATAGGAATCAGGAATAAAACTTTTTCCTTTTAAAATTCCTTCTTTTAAATTTATCCAATTCTCAAAAATAAATTTTTAATATAAATTTTCAACCTGAATTTCAAAATTCCAATTTTATTTATTTCCAGTATCCTCGATACCAAAAATATATTCGACTGAACTATAGCCTTCAATGATTTCAATCACAAATATGATCGCAAATAGATTATAAATAATCAACACATAACATTAAAACAAATTCAAATGTTTCGAGGAATCCTGTTGGGTCCCTCCAACATATTTCCCTGCATCCACAAATGTTAGCAAAACAATTAAATACCAATTCCACTTCGAGGTGGAATATCACAGTATATGGGATCAATATAATATTATCCGCTATTATGCGGTGCATACGGTCTCATCCGCTATATAATGCGGGAAATCAATCACTCCAAATACATATATAATACCAATTCCACTTCGAGGTGGAATATCGCGGCATATGGGCTTAATATAATATCATCCGCTGTTATACGGTGCATAGGGTCTAATCCAATACAACTGATAATAATTTATCATCCAAGCACACAATCAACAATTTTAAATTTAACTATTTAAAATTAAATCGGAAAATCCGATTGAGTGAGAAGATCTCACCTTTTCTTTTATTTGCAATACATTTCCCTTCCCGCTTATTTTCACGATTGTTAAGACCTTGTATAAACAATTATATGATTTGTTAATATTTGAATTGGTCCAACAATCAAATCTCCATTAGATAATTTTAATTAGCCAATGATTTTATTTTAAACTAATAATTTGATTTTAAACAAATTCCTTTTAATAAATTAATTTAACTAGAAATTAATTTTTAAAACTAAATTCTCTTTAATAAATTATTTTTCAATGTGTACGTGCATATTTATTATTCAATGTGAAACCAAAAACAATCACTGGATTTCAGAAACTAATTCTACATAACTTTCCTTTTTATTTTCAAAATTTATTTATATAAATTAAATTTTCTGTTTTTAAAAACAATATATTTTTAAAAACTTCTACCAAAATCCTACATACATACATATATGCATTTTACTGACTGTGGTATTTCACCATAAAAATTATATTTTTCGGCATGCCTGTGTGTATATATATATATATATATATATATATATATATATATTGAAACTGTATATACAAAATATATCAATTAACTTTGATTAAAAAAACAAAACAGTGAATCGCACCTCACCGCCCTGGGACGAACATTAATGCTGCTTGACGAACTGCCACACCCAGATCTGCATGGATGGCCTTTCAATCTGCTGTGAGCATCCATTACCTTTAAACGGTCATGTTGCCCTAGGTCGCAAATCTCGCCTCAACGCTCACCCCTCTCACAATGTCGCGTCGCTCGACTGAGACGTCGAACCCCACAGCCTCGCGTGGCCACTGCCTCTTTATGCTTATCCAAAGACTGCGCATCGCTCGAGCTCTCCCTTTCAAAATTTTGGCCTTAGCCTAAATTCGAAATCGAGCCTCCCATCGCCTCCATCTACTCGAGCGTCACTGCCCCCAAAAAGACAGCCAATTCGCCGCCCCACGTCTTTGACAACTACGCGTGCAACATCCTCCTGAACGCGACGACTAAGACTTCGATTTTTCAGACCCATTATGCCTCGCGACTGCGATGATGCGATGCCAAGAACCAGACATTCGAGCGTGGTGCTCGATTGCCGCAGCAATCTCTTTATTTTTTTAAAGAAATCGAACGACTCGATTTAGGTTTTTCCTTTTTTTATTGAATTCAAACAGGAGAGGGACCGATTTGCCTGGAAATGTTCGGCCATTTTTATTTTGAATGAAAGAAAAGTTTCTGTTTTTTTTATTTTGATACACACGGTTTTGATTTCTTTTTTTTAATGAAGATGAAAGCATGTAAAAAATATATGACACGTGCTACAAGAGAACTACCAAATTTTAGATAACGAGAACGCGTAAAATCTGTCTTTGTGAAACATTATTATATTTAAATTTAAATTCGAATTCAAATCGCTTTGATAAACGCAACTCAAAATTTCAATTTACAATCAAGGCTTACCGTCGGACGTTTATAATGTTATACGCTTATTCCGAACGTAATGGAAAAGGTTCCGAGTCCAAATTTGATCATATGGAGAAGAAAGCTTTTTGAACCCATCTATTAATTTAAATTTCAATATAAATTTCAGTGCGTTTATCTATCATACGGCCAAACGATCACTCCAATGACTTCGAAAATTGAAACCCGATTATAAAACACTATTACCGATCCAATGGAACTAGTTTCATCGAAATCCGAGACCGTGCCTCGGAAGGCTATTTTTTAAATATCGATTTAAACGATATAATTTCAAAACTGAATAAAACATTTCCAAATTCAATTCTGAAGCTTCCATTATCTTCGGTATTATCAATATAAATTTTATAAGCCTTGAAAATATTTTTAATCGGCTTAAAACTGAAGATTCAAATTTTTACTCAACTTCAATAAATTAACTTTAATAATTTAATTGCCAAATCCATAGTTATATTTGAAATTGAAGTTAAAATAACTTCCAAATATTTAAAATCAATAAAATATTTCAATTTCAAATGTCAAAAATTCTGGGTCGTCACATTCTTCCCCCTTAAAAGAATTTCGTCCCGAAATTACTAGTTAAGAAGAATGATCCTTAGCCCGTTTGTTATTTTCCCAATCCAAACAGTTTTAGCCACTTGCCAAAACAAATCTTTTTATTAAAGATCCATTACCATTTTAACTAACTTTCCAAAACCTTCCATAGTTTCCAAACAATATTGTTTCCTTCCCAATTCAAACTTAAATTTAAATTCAAATTTTAAAATTTTTAAATTTTCTCAGAATTTTTTAACTCCCTAAATTTTCGAAATTTTTTGGCAGCGTCTCCTTTTGCGGCTAGCTCGGTACAATTACAAAATGCCGCAACAGGCCTTCAAATTTAAAAAAAAAACAGAAAGCCAAGTTGCTAGACAAGAAAGTCATCAAATTTCATACTGAGATTTTAATACAAACCTTTTCAAGCAATTCAAATTTATCTTCATAATCAAAATCCAATTCCCCTTGCATTTAAATCACTTGTATATCCTGCTTATCCTTTTGCAGATTCCTTAACAAAATTTTGAATATTTATTTCATTCAAATCCGTACGATGCACTTATATCATTCGTACGCAATATCAAATTCGATCGCTCACTCGATCATCCAATTTCACTTCCGAACTAGTATCGTTCACCCGACTTTCTAGTGCGAACTCGGATATGGTTTCTTGATCCAAAACCGTCATTCTCCTTGCATAGCTGTAAACTATGATAGATAATTTCCAAAATCAACCAAAAATCCATATCCAGGTTGGTCGTCGAAAATCGAGTAAAAAATCCCAACTCGGATCGATATAACTTTTTCGAAATTCTATGCTCGAATACTGGATCAAATCGCCATGCGAATAAAATAATATACGTACATCCCTCGTATTTATTCCAATTGATTATTAGTTTTATCAATTACTCTTCTATTATTCACATTTGATTTTCATTTCAATACACTTATTCACAATCGCGATTTCACAATTTCCCAGTTTAATCTTCATTTTCTTATTAATTTAGAATATTTCTCAACTCAAAAATTACTTAAGAATTTCGCACTTCATTTCTTAAGCTCAATGCAAATATTCTATATACACCTTATATTTAAACTGGATTTCAAATTCCATATGAATTCAATTTACCTTTCATTTATAATTATTGAATTCAAATCATTTCAAACTATATTAAATTTGTCATTCCTTCAATTAGTTTCACTTACTAATTTTATTTCAATACTTTGCTTTGTTTATCACAATTCAAATTCAAATCCAATTCCAGTTCCATTTACTTACAAATTCGAAATGAATTTCATCATTCAATTTCACTTTCATTTACTTGCAATTGTAAATTCATTTATTCATTCACAATTTTATTTTCCACCTTAATAAATTTTATTCCGTGACTATTTTTATTAAATTCCAGAGTCTTTCCAACATTTCAACATTATTTTTGAAATCAATTCAAGTTATCTTCAGAATTTCCAAAAACCCAAACCCAGTTTTCCAAACAACTTTTATTAAAACAATTTGGCAGCAATTCCTTTCCTGGAAACTCAAAAATGAACACCGATGATGTCACGATCATCAACGGAATTGTTTTCTAGCGAACGAAAAGAGTTTAGTGCTTTTATCCCTCCAAAACATTTTCCCAAACCTTTGAAAACCATTTCTAAATCAAGGGGATTTTAAACTTTTCCAAATCTCCAAAACTTCAAATCCTTTCAATTTCTTTTTAAATATTCCTGGGATTCTATTTCAAATTATAAATCATATTTACATTTTTCATTCACAAATCTCAATTGTATTTAATTTATTTCTCAGCTTTTGATTATGATTTCAATTTCTTATTCAATTTCAATTATAATAATATAATATTATCACTTCCTAACAAACAATCGACCATTCACAGCTATAATAATTTACGAAAAATTATTTCTTTTATATACAAAAATAGTTTGGGTAAAATTATTTCATTTACCCGATTTTAAAAGAATACTGTGTCGGTTTATCTTGTTCAAGAGTTTAGAAACCCATATCGATACAGTTGGCTAAACTGCACCGACCAGAATCTATAAACAATCAACCGATAAGTCAACACAATATAAAACAATTTTATATTCACTAACAAATACGTGCACATATCTTTATTACACTCAAACTCATTCTAGTGTACTGCTGACTCTATCTTTAATGAGTAATCCCCACCAGGGAAAAGGTTGTCGCTTAACCAAATGCTCTGATACCAATCTGTAACGGTCTAGGCTTTTCAACCATCGACAGCGTCCACTCTCGACTGGTACGCTTTTCAACCATCCCAGCCCCGCCATGGCATACAATGGTGCCCTTCCCTTGCTTTTATGGCCAGCCTTTCAACTTCTTTACCTACCCGGTTAACCAACCCCTCCCTAGGGACATGTAGGGGTAAGAGTCTCCCGTTCGCCACTAAACACGAAGCGAGAACCCCCTATCATGTTGTATTAAGCAAGGTCAGTCATGGGACTGGTGTGAGATCTTAAAAATAGTTATTTTCACAAAAAAAAGGAAGAGAAATCCGCTATGCTTTTGGAAAATGAAACTACCATAAGGCCTCCCGCCACACACACAATGTAAACGCAGAATTGGAGGAGATTTCTGCTTATGATAGTCAAACATGCTTGATACGCAAAATCCTTTTTAATATTATCATTAGTGCATAGTGTGGAAAACATTTCGAAAGTATAATATTAATCTTAGCCAGCATACAACCATTATTGTATGCCTACATAGCTACCATGTTCAATAGCAGGTTACCGCCACATTCCATAGCAGAATACAACTAAAATCGTACAGGGCACGTATTGTTTCTTTAGATTTCCAACAAACGGTCAGGCTAAGGAACTTCCTACTGCCATATGGGTACGCTTCTGGAGGGATGCCCAGAGAACTTAACCAGCTCTCTGCCAACACAAGGTCGGGTTACCTCTGTAACTAGGTAACTACTACACGAGTATGCCATCCCCCGGTCGTTTGTGACTTTATCCGAGGATCCTCAACCATAAAGAAACAACCACAAAGTGATAAATTTGCAGAAACAATATAGCTAAAATATCTGGGCTCCATACGATGATACAACCCTTTTCCAGAAGGAAATGACATACCCTCAGGGGGCGCTACCCCCAAATAACCTTGCCGCATCCTTCCTGTTTCGACCATTTTCGGGTTGTGAGGTCCGACGAAGTCTCGTCCACAAAGCTACACTTTTCACAAAGCTATGCTTCGATCAACAAATGACCAGCAGCACTCTGTATGCCACACTACCAAATTGGGAGTATATCACTAATAACCATCAACTACAAAACCTCTAAGCTCGTATGTCTCAGAGAAGGGTGTTAAGCTAAGAGAATAAATTCTCCGCCACCAACAGAAATGTATTTGATAGAAATCAGCCGTATACCTCAAAGTGTAATGTTAGACACACATCCATACAAGTCCATTCCGGGATCGAACGGAACCGAAGGCACTTCAAAGAAGCCCTTGCAAATCTGGATATTCAATAATTATGTCCGGAATCCCCATCACAAAGGGTGATAAAATCTCTATACCAGAGCAATTCAGTGCAGAGACATTCGACAGGTAATCCTTTCGTTTTCAAAAATACCCAGTCTTCAACACCATCTTCAAATGCAATCTCATTTCGTCTTATCATTATTCGGAATGAGTTTTACGACACAAAGCCCTCTCCCGGCTAATCCGAATAACGAGAGCTTATTTTAAAAATAAGTGTTACATTCAGATTTTAAACAAATCACTACAAATTTCCACTTTGATCTTTTTAAATAAAAGATCCATCACAAAGATTCAATGTGGTTTTCGAATATCCATTTGGAATCCGACCCCCGGTCGCATCGAAATTCAAATGCTGTTTAAAGGCCAATATTGATAGTCGGTTATTTAATTATCAATCAATATTCACAACAATCACCATATTTTGAATAATTTTCCCCCAATTATTTATTTTTCGAAATATCTACACAAGATATATTTTCACACTTCAACCGTTCGAAAACAAATTTCAAATCACTTTTCACCTTTCAATTCTTTGAAAACTAATTTCAAATCACTTTTCACCTTTCATTTCTTTGAAAAAAATTCAACTCATTTTCCTCACGTGGAATAAATTTTCAAATATTATTTATTTCCACTGAAAAAGTTGTCGAGTTCGAATACTTCAAAATAATTTAAATTACGTATCCAAAATATATACTTTGAAACATTCTGAATAAAAACTATTTTAAAACACTTTATTCGAAACATTAGTTATGAAAATATTATATTAATATCCCATATAAGAATTCAAGCCCAAACTAATTTTAAAATAAAATTAGTAGATAGGGTATAACTATTTAAATATCCATTTTCTAAGACAAATATCAATTAAAACTTTAAATAATCGCCTCTATAATAAATTAAAATAAATCTTTGCTTTAAAGATTTTCAAAATAACTTCAAAAAATAATTTCTCCAAAGTATTCTTTTAAAACCAACACTAGAATTTTTAATTTATATTTAAAAACTACTTTGCAAATATACTCGGCTTTCCAGAAAAATACAATTTCCATTCTAAAATGGTTCATTTAAATCAATTAATAAATCTACTCGATTTATTTTAAATTTACATTCCAAATCTGTAAATTTCTTTCCACACTTTTTAAAAATAAAAAAATATTTATTTTAAAACAAATTTCCCTTTCTTTATAAAATTCCCATTGTGAATTTAAATTTTCAAATATCCACTGATATACGATTTTCAAATCGATTCCCGATGTTCACTTTGAACACCAAATCAATTTTCAAATTGATTCCCAAATTTATTTCAAATACCAAATCAAATCCCAATTGATTTTCCGAACATGTATTTCAAACACCAAATTGATTTCCAAATCAATTTTCCAAAGATTTATTTCAAAACACCAAATCAATTTCAAATCGATTTCCCAATTTATTTCCAAAACACTAAATCAAATTTCCGAATCGATTTCAAAAATTTATTTTAACAACAAATCAATCCCAAATTTAATTTCTAAATTTATTTCCTTTTAAAATAAATTCCTTTATCTCTTCCAAACTATTTAAAATCCATATTTTAATTAAATTCTTCAACCTTTGAACAACATTACCCGAAATTCATTTGTTAAGCCTTTTTCCCATATTTTGGAATTTTATTTAATAGGATTCAAAATAAAACTTTATCCTTTTAAAATTCCTTCTTTTAAATTTATCCAATTCTCAAAAATAAGTTTTTACTATAAATTTTCAACTTGAATTTCAAAAATCCAATTTTATTTATTTCCAGTATCCTATGATACCAAAAATATATTTGGCTAAACTATAGCCTTCAACGATTTCAATCACAAATATGATCATACACAAATTATAAATAATCTACGCATAACACTGAAACAAATCCAAATGTTTTGAGGAATCCAGTTGGATCCCTCCAACTTGTTTCCTTACATCCACAGACGTTAGCATAACAATTAAATACCAATTCCACTTCAGGTGGAATATAGCGGTATGTGGGATCAATATAATATCATCCGCTATTATGCAGCGCATACGGTCTCATCTGCTATATAATGTGGGAAATCAATCACTCCAAATACACATATAATACCAATTCCACTTCGAGGTGGAACATCGCTGTATATGGGCTTAATATAATATCATCCGTTATTATGCGCTGCATAATAACTAATCCAATACAATTGATAATAATTTAACATCCAAGCACACAATCAACAATTTTAAATTTAACTATTTAAAATTAAATTGAAAAATCCGATTGAGTGAGAAGATCTCACCTTTGCTTTTATTTTGCAATCCATTTCCCTTCCAGCTTGTTTTCATGATTGTTAAGACCTTGTATAAATAATTATATGATTTGTTAATATTTAAATTGGTCGGACAATTAAATCTCCATTTGATAATTTTAATTAGCCTGTGATTTTATTTTAAACTAATAATTTGATTTTAAACAAATTCCTTTTAATAAATTAGTTTAACTAGAAATTAATTTTTAAAACTAAATTCTCTTTAGTAAATTATTTTTCAATGTGAACATGCATATGTATTACTCAATGTGAAACCAAAAATAATCACCATATTTCAAAAACTAATCCTACATAACTTTCCTTTTTATTTTCAAAATTTATTTATATAAATTAAATTTTCTGTTTTCAAAAACAATATATTTTTTGAAACTTCTACCAAAATCCTACATACACACACACACACACATACATACATACATATATATATATATATGCATTTTACTGACTGTGGTATTTCACCATAAAAATTATATTTTCCAGCATGCCTATATATATATATATATATATATATTGAAACTGTATATATTTTTCATTGTGTATACAAAATATACCAATTAACTAAGATAAAAATAGTGAATCGCACCTCACCGCCCTAGGACGAACATTGATGCTGCTTGACGAACTGCCACACCCAGATTTGTACAGATGGCCTTTCAATCTGCTATGAGAATCCATCACCTTCAAACGGTCGTGTCACCCTAGGTCGCAAATCTCGCCTTGACGCTCACTCCTCTCACAATGTCGCGTTGTTCGACTAAGACGTCGAACACCACAGCCTCGCGTGGCTACTGCCTCTTTATGCTTACCCGAAGACAGCGCATCGTTTGAGCTCTCCCCTTCAAAATTTCGGCCTTAACCTAAATTCATAATCGAGCCTCCCATCGCCTCCATCTACTCGAGCGTCACTGCCCCAAAACGACAGCCAATTCGCCGCCCCACGTCTTTAATAACAACACGTGCAACATCCTCCTGAACGCGACGACCAAGACTTCGATTTTTCAGACCTATTATGCCTCGCGACTGCAATGATGCGATGCCAAGAACCAGACATTCGAGCGTGGTGCCCGATTGCCGCAGCAATCTCTCCATTTTTTTAGAGAAATCGAATGACTCGATTTAGGTTTTTCCTCTTTTTTGAATTCAAACAGGAGAGGGATCGATTTTCTTGGAGATGTTCAGCCATTTTTATTTTGAATGAAAGAAAGTTTTTTTTTCTTTTTTTATTTTGATACACACGATTTTGATTTCTATTTTTTATTAAAGACGAACGCGTGTAGAAAATATATGACACGTGCTACAAGAGAACTACCAAATGTTAGATAACGAGAACGTGTAAAATCTGTCTTTGTGAAACATTATAATATTTATATTTATATTTAAATTCAAATCGCTTCGATAAACGCAACTCAAAATTTCGATTTCTTATCGAGGCGTGCCGCCAGGCGTTTATAATGTTATATATTCCAATTCCGAAAGCAATGGAAAAGGTTCCGAGTCCAAATTTGATCATATGGAGAAGATAGCATTTTGAACCCATCTATTACTTTAAATTTCAATTTAAATTTCAGCGCGTTTATCTATCATACGGCCAAATGATCACTCCAATCGCTACGAAAATTGAAATCCGATAATAATACAATATTACGGATCTAATGGAACTGGTTTCATCGAAATCCGAGACTGTGCCTCGGAAGGCTTTTTTAATATCGATTTAAACGATATAATTTCAAAATTGAATAAAACATTTTCAAATTCAATTCTGAAGCTCCCATTATCTTCAGTATTATCAATATAAATTTTCTAAGCCTTGAAAATATTTTCAATCAGCTTAAAACTAAACATTCAAATTTTTACTCATCTTCAATAAGTTAAATTCGATAATTTAATTGCCAAATCCATAGTTATATTTATTCAAGTTAAAATAACTTTCAAATATTTAAAATCAATTAAATATTTCTATTTCAAAAGTCAAAAATTCTGGGTCGTCACACAAATAATGGAGTATTTATGGATTTTGCAATATGTGCGTTTACCTTCTATTCCACTTCTTATACTTTTTATTTGGATTGGATTAACGGATTTTATGAAAAAATGGTGTGTAGGATACGAATTTTTACTCGCAGTTTACATTGCCTATTTCTACAAATTGAATAAAAATTCCCTTGTTTTATTTTATGTAAAAAGGAGTTGAATAGAGCATAAAACCTACTAAATTATAAGTTTCCACTATTATTATTTTATTCCAATGTTTTAATATAAAATAAGTCGGAATTGGATTCTAAGTACAAGTCTATTGATTTGATTTTGGAGTATTGGATTTATACTACAAATGTTATTAATTGTGGAAATGAGACTTGTGTAAACTGGAAGATTTGACATTTGAACGTTACTTTAGGGTGAAATATCCACACGCTTAATAATTAAATGTATACTTATTTATATGAACTAGCGTAAATAATGTACAATTATAACGTCTTAATTGCATAGTTAGTTAGATTAAGAATTGTCATGTAAATCTTTTTAGAAAAGTAATTAACCGGGAAAAATAAGAAGTATTCCTTGTAAGGCCTTAATATGAAATATGGTGAGATGTGTAATCATACTCTTAGAGAGTGTTATAAAATATGACTAAGTTATAGGGATGCGAGATCAATCAAAAGCAAACAAAAGTCTGCCTAGCTAATCTGGCTACCAACAGTTTGATTTTAGGGCTGATGCGAGACATCGCCTATAATAAGTAACCATGGATGATACGAGGTTAGTCTTACTTCTATATGGTAAATCTACTCATCTAATCTGGCTACGAGTTCCTATGAATAGTCGAACTAATGTGAAATGTCTCTGTGGGGTGTGAGTCATAATACGAAGGACTTGCTTCGGTGAATTGAATGTATCAAATGTGTGTTTGAGGGCCCACCTCTTTCCCTTATATGAAGTATTAAGTGGTCGGGATTGGGTTTAGGCATGACTGAGGATAGCTTAGAAAGGTTCGCCTTAATTGAAGTTTTAAGTGTCCGAAGAGAATTCCATGCAATGTCGGCTGGATAGAGACCTATGTGGAATTGACCTTGGGAATAGGTATTAAATGATAGGGGCTTACCTCAATTGAGGTCTAAAATGGTCGGAGTCTACCTATTTTCTATTAAGGTATCGAGTGTCTTGGGTTCTATCTCTCGCACTGGCAGACATTGTTGGATCATAGGCTTTGAGTGCTGACTTGAAACAACAATTCACGAATCTATTACTATGACAACATCCGAACTCAACGACCCAAAGTATGGTTCATATAGTTATATATTTTAACAAGAGTCATCAAATATGTATATAGAGTTAAGGGTTAAAATCTTTCCATAAGAATCATCATTCACATTCAAATAAACTTGCATGCATATTTTAATCAAAATCAAGTTTTCAAAAAATGCATGGAGCGTGGCTCAAACCCGGGTCACTAGTTTAGAAGGCAAGTGCTCTAACCAAATGAGCTATGGTGATTTTTGATTATTAATAGAATTCGGTCGACTAAATATCTATAAACAGCATATTGAACTTGTGCACATGTGTATACACGTTTATATTTTCAAATTCAGTCGACTAACTAAAAACAGCCAGTTGATTGACCATACTCAGTTCACAAATATGCACCATTTTTCATTATTTTTGAATACTCGGTAGACTGATCATTTTTTCTCAGTCGACTGACCGACTCCAACAGTCATTTTTCTTGAAGAGACACTTCTATCTACGAAGAGTTACGGTTCAAATTGAAGAGATATGCTGCACCTTTTGATTGACCCTTTGTGAATAGTTGTAACTTTTTGTTTACTATATAAACACGTTAAAATCACTTCTCAAACAACCAATTTTTATTTTGGTTTCTTGCTATATTCTCTATCTATCTATCTCTGCAATTTACAAGCAATCACAATCTATATATTGCCTGAATCTCTAAATTAATTAACATATTCTTCGATTCTAGGTAATATCTTCCTTTCTAATCTTAACGCACATAATATATACTTGAGGAAAATATTATAGGAAGTGTGTACTATAAAAAACAAATTAGTGTTATCTAGAACACAAAGTGTCAAACAACTTTATTGAAATTGTTAAAGTCATGTTAGTTTGTATCAGGCGGAAAAGTCCTCTTCGGCTGTTGAGGCGGACAAATTCTTTTCGGTTGTGCAGGTGTTGGTTACCTATTCCTCCGGATTAAGTGAGGGGTTATTGAGTGAAATTCCAGAGGAAAGTCTGGGACTGGATGTAGAACAGGAAGTTCGAACCAGTCCACCCGATGTGCTTATTCTTATTTACTTTACTATTATTATTTGTTTCGCAAGTAGATTATTATACATTCCATATTACATGATTCTAAGTGGTAATTAGCCATACAGTAGCCACTTTCGTTTGGTATCAGAGCCTAAGATTCTAGAGATCGTAACAACATCTTAGAATAAATGGTTACAAAGAGATCTAGTCGAGGCAATAAGAAAAGGAAAAGCAATAAAGAAAAATCAAAGGAGCAAACAAACAAATGCTCCATGGCTAAACTCAGATCATAATCAGTATGCTTAGATTCTTTATATAAAGATCTTTTGTTAGCACATGATGAATTGTTAAAAGATTGTAAAACTTTGAATAAAGTTTATAGAATTGCTTTAGCTAAGTTAAAAGATTGTGAGCAAGGAATTTCCAATTTAAAAGAGAAAAATAAATTTTTGGTAAAACAAACTAAATGTTTTTAAAATACCGTAGAAGAATTTATTTTACAAAAAGATTTCCTACAAAAGAAAATGAGCAATTAGAAGATAAAAACAATGATCTTTTGGAGCAAATCAATGCTTTGCAAAATAAAAATACATTTTTGAAAAGTTCTTTAAATAATTCTAGTTCTTTAATTTTGTCTCTTGAAAAAGTGAATGAAGCTTTAATTAAAAAGAATCTAGAATTATCGAAAGAATGTGAGATTTTAAAAGTTAATAATTATATTTTTCAAAAAGAAGTTTGTGATTCTAAAGCAAATTTTGAAAGATTAAATACAAAAATCAAAAATTTTAACAAAGGTAAATATATCTTATCTTCCTTAGTTACAAATTCTAAAGCTCAAAATGATAAAAGCGGTTTAGGCTATAAGCAAGCTAAAATAAAAATAGTACTAGATATGCATTCTTGTATAAAAAAAATTAATGATAGTACTCGTAACAAAGATAGTTCTAAAACCACTTTTAATCATAATAATACTTTGTTTAGAAATGGTAGAAATAATTTTTCAAGTACTAAGCTAATTACTAATTGTATTAAGATATGGATTCCAGCTAATATGATTGATCATGATAAACAACTTTTATTAGCAACTACTATAAGAATGTGATTTGTAATGAAAACTATATCTATAAAGGTTCAACCACACCTAAATGGGTACGGTTTCCTAAAAATTAGGAAATTATAAGAATCTTGGGTATCGCATGCTTTAAATGTTAATTTTTTTCTGATACCTTACACTATAAGTAGTAGTTTATTTTGTTATATATTGTTATATGGCCACACTTATATGATCATATAAACTCTCCTTTTGTCGATGACAAAGGGGAAGAAAGATATTGCTCTAACACTATCTGCAGGAATAGACAGTGCATATACGAATTAAGAGGGATAAAAGAGTAATTATTTACAAGAATATAGAGCATAGATTTAGAGGGAGAAACCTATATCCCAATTACAGGAATATATTTAGTGGAGATAAGTCAAAGCTTGTCGAAGATTCGTCAATAGCAAATGGAGTTGTCATCGTCAAAAAGGAGGAAGAATGTTGGATCATAGGTTTTGAGTGCTGACATGAAACACCAATTCACGAATCTACGACTACGACAACATCCGGACTCAACGGCTCAAAGTATGATTTATATAGTTATATATTTTAACAAGAGTCATCAAATATGTAAATAGAATCTAGTTTAGTACTTTGTTAAAATCTTTCCTGAAGAATCTTCATTCACATTCAAATAAACTTGCATGCATATTTTAATCAAAACCAAGTTTTCAAAAAATGCATGGAGCGGGGTTCGAACCTGTGTCACTAGTTTAAAAGGCAAGTGCTCTAACCAAATGAGCTATGGAGATTTTTGATTATCAATAGAATTCAGTCGACTGAACAAAGTCATTTAGTCAACTGAATATCTATAAACAACCTATTTAACTTGTGCATATGTGTATACACGTTTATATTATCAAATTCAATCGACTGGCTGAAAACAGTTATGCACTATTTTTCACTATTTTTGAATACTCAATAGGATGATCGTTTTTCCTCAGTCAACTAACCGACTCTAACAGTCATTTTTCCTGAATAGACACTTCTATCTACGAAGAGTTACGATTCAAATTGAAGAGATATGGCTGCATCTTTTGATTGAAACTCTTTGTGAATAGTTGTAACTATTTATTTATTATATAAAAACGTTAGAATCACTTCTCAAATAACCAATTTTTATTTCTTGCTATATTCTCTATCTATCTATCTCTGCAATCTATAAGCAACCACAATCTACATATTGCTTGAATCTCTGAATTAATTAACATATTCTTCGATTCTAAGCAATATCTTCCTTTCTAATCTTCACACATATAATATATACTTGAGGAAAAGATTATAGGAAGGGTGTACTGTAAAAGAAAAATCAGTATTATCAAGAACACAAAGTGTCAAACAACTTTATTGAAATTGTAAAAGTTTTGTTAGATTGTATCAAGTGGAAAAGTCCTCTTCGGCTGTTGAGGCAGAAAAATCATGTTCGGTTTTTCAGGTGTTGTTTACCTATTCCTCCGGGTTAAGTGAGGGGTTATTGAGTGAAATTCCAGAGGGAAGTCTGGGAGTGACGTAGAACGGGAAGTTCGAACCAGTATAAAAACTCCTGGCATGCTTATTCTTATTTACTTTACTATTATTGTTTGTTTTCGCATTTAGGTAATTATACATTCCATATTACACGATCCTAAGTGACAACTAGCCACACAGTCGTCACTTTCAGACATTAATAACGATGGTTATGGGTTATTTATTACGAGAGAACCTGTTTCGGGGATTGAAGGCATTAAGTGGTTGGTCAAGGGCCCGCTTCTTTCCTTATATGAAGTATCAAATGGTTTTGAATATAGTTTAAAATGCGAAAGACATATCCTCTTTAAATTATACTTCCCAAGTACTGATATAGAAGGCTCAAGATTTTCTAACAAATATTGTTTTTCTGATTCCTTCTTCATTACAACACCGGTTATGGAAGGAGATGATGATCAAGATGGAGATAATGATGAGAAAAGATTGTGGTAGTAATCTAATTATCTATTTATGCTATTTTCTAATGTACTCATTTGAAGTTAAAAAATGTGTTTATAAACAAGATCATATAATGGTTATTGTTGATACTATGTTATAGTTTTGTTTTGTGACATTTGAAATCTAAAATAAAATGGGTATTGTCTATGCTATTGTATTTTATCCTTCCACCATGAGTTTTGAATTAGTAGATAAATAGCTTTGTATTGTTTTTTACCAACCAATAGCCAGCTTTGGAATGGGTCTAACTTTCAATGGACCTTTTCTTTGTCGGGATTTAGGCCCATTTTGGGATAGGTTGTTGCAGGAATTATGATGTATTCAATATGAGATTCGAATTAGGAACTTTTATAGCCTCCCTAACCAAACAACTCCATTCTTACTTTATAGCCACACAGAGGTCAAATATTCACCATCAATACAGATACTACTGGCAAGACTAACTACTTCTACCTTCACAACCTCCATCACTTTCTCTTCATCTCATACACAGAATTGCATTTAGAAAAAGATAGAAGAAATATATTATGTAATAAAAAAATACAAATATGTCCCCAAATGATTACTTCAATAATCATTGTATACTCCTACTATCACTTAAGTGTAAATAATAATATACCATACATCTACATGGATAAAGACTTTAAGCCTCATTTAAGGCTAAGACTCATGTCTCCTATACTCTATATTGGTCTAAACCTGTTCTGATATCATTTGTAATGTTTGTCTCGCTATGGCCATCACGGGTATCTCAGACACACTGGTTTTACAACCAGCCTCTCGACAATCACAACCAACCCAAACTGGAACGCACAAGGGTAAGAGTCAAAGCTTCACCACTGATCATAATGCAAAATCCCCTATCATGTTGCACATAACAACCAGCTTTGATACTATATGTAGCACCCCACATTTATACTCATACTACCAAAAAGTATTACTTGACAATATGTCTAATAATACGAAGTAAGAGGCGATATTGGGCAGTTACACATAAAAGTTCCCTTCGCCTAACACTAGTAAGTATTTCAAAAATCATAAATGACCTACTAATACATACAGTATCGGCACAAAGCAATAAACACATCCATTTCTAGGATAGAACAATACACAATATAAATAAATAATGTGGAGAATACGGAGTCATCAAAGCAACAATAAAATAAAATACAAAATACACACAAGTCAAGTGTGTCTACAAAAATAGTCAAATGCCCAACAAAAATATAGTGCATATCCAATGCACACATTACAACATCATCGATATACATAAGGCCACAAATAGATAATGGTACACTAGTCAACTAATAAATCAACCTCCATCTACGCTCAATAATAATAATCTTGTCCATTTGTCCTTGAACTTGTAATGTCTCAGACCGAGTATTATATAAATAACACATGGGTCGGACTATTTCTAGAATGCAGATGTCAATATATAATAGTAACTGGCATGAAGTAAACATAAGTATCTCAAAGTAGCATATAACATCTCGCATATAACAACCCTATAATAAACCATACACATATAATATTAAACATAGTAAAGAATAGTCAATCATCACATTAATGGCATAAAGACTATCATAGAAATGGACGAGCACACAATTGGTCCTGTGGGTTAAGAGATCCTCACCTCTGAATAGATGTTTAGAAGAGGTAACTAAACAATATAGCATAATCTTATAATCTAACATATTCCAAATAGAGCCTCACGGCACACAGTAGTGACAGCACATAACACACCTCCATAATCTTGGTTACTCTAGGTCATCGTGACTCTATGTTTATTTATACACTATGGTCATGAGGCTACTATCCAATGGTAGCATATTATTTGGCTAGTGTGGCATCGGAGCATATCGTCACACAATCTACATATTAGCACACAACACGTATAATAAGGCGATGACATGGATCCAGGGTGTGACCCTGCAATCAGCCAACTAAGATGGACTGTAGTATATATTGATAAATAGTACACGTCACAAGACGACTCACAGCAGACCCTTCCTCTATAGACATTATCCCATAAAATAAAAGTGTCCTTGGCTTATAGAAAGTAATGGAACAAATATCAATGTAGGCATCCCATGCCAATTGGTGTTACTCTCGCTTGTTTACTCGATGCTCGTAAACTACTCCCTGCCCACAGTAATGTTCTATACTATGAGTCAAAAGAGTAGCTAGAATAATATTACCAAATGTCACATAACATATGTTGTTATTAATCTTTTTACCTAAGATTATCACTTTACATAACTTTGTATAATAATATTCTATACCATAAGTCGAAAGAGTAGACGAAATAGAATTACTGAATGTCCCAGAGCAGATGGTGTTACTAGTCCATTTACTCAATTTCCTTATAATATAAAATTCCTCTCAGTACTATTCTATATAACGAGTTCAAAGAATAATCGAATAAATAATACTAAAAGTCACGTACCAAACGATATTATAATTTCGCTTATTTAAATTCCTCGTTACTAAATCATTTAAAACACACAATAGTACTATTTATTGATTCGGAAGGGGTTTTATCATAAAATATGCTTTTTCCAAAGTCTTCTACCAATTTCAAATACCAATATTCAGTTGGAAGAAGACTAAATTATAAAATTCTCATACTTTCCCCATAATCCTTTTATAATTTCAAAAATAAATATTTCTAAACCTCTTGCTTAATTACAAGAAAATCAATCTATTAAGCTTCATTTAATTCCAAATCGTTTACTCTTCAAAAAATAATTCATATATTTTAAAGATATTCTCTAATAATTGATAAGAATGATAATATCAAATATGTTTTATAATTTATGATTTCCTTTAAACACTAAATTTAAATAATTCTACTTTCTAATTTAAAATAATTCTCTAAGCTTTGAAATAAAATTCCAATGCTAATATAATTTTTAATTTAAAATATTTTCCAAAGGTGCAAAATACAATTCCATTTTACAAAAATCCTTTAAATATTTTTATAATCAACTATAGGTAAATAAAAATAAAAATATTCAAAAATTCTCTTATTTAGTAAAAACACGGAATTCATCAAGTTTCGAATAATTTCTATTCGCGTAATCCTCAAAATTATTCTACATTCAAATTTCCATTAATTAGAATATCTTCAATATTAAATAATAAAATCTTTCCAAAATTCATTGTTAATATTCAATATAATTTATTTATTCAAATCATCACCTTTTAATTCATTTACCCCATTTGTGATCAATTTCAAATATCATGTCTGACTAACGCCATCATCAAATTCAACCAATATTTCACTCAACATAACTCAACCAAGGCATACAACACTATATTAATCAATGTCATCCAATAATAATTAATTTCTTCCAATAACAATACCATAGCAAATTCATTTATCAATTCAAGAATCAAATTAAAGAAAATAGAGCATATACTAGATTATAGTAGTGAGTAAGCAATTTCATTCACCAAAACGATGAATGTAAGCATGAATTATACAGCAACTCTAGCCTTTAACCAATCTATTTCTCCACAACACGATATCCCTAATAGCCCTAGCTAGAACACAATCGTCATCAGCCCCTAAGTCCTTCGTCTTCTCCTCCTTCACCAAATGTAATCACAGTACCATCCTGCTTAGCAATTCGTGCCAACCTTCAACCCACTCGCATGCTCCAGAATCGATGCCATCCAACTAAGTTGCAGCAGTCCAAGCACGTCGCTCTCCAGCCTATGCATGTTACTCCTCTGGTCTCATAAACCATGACCGCACTCCCTACTTGAGTTGCCTCCCTCTGCCAACATGACATCGTGTGCTTCCATACGATTGTCTCTAGCCGCACATTCTTTATTTCTTAAGCGACGAATTGGTTTCTGATTTTGAGAATTCTAGAGAATGTGTGAATAGGGCAAAGGGAGTACGGGTTTGAGATTTTTGTGAATGAAATTGGGTGCTTAGGCTGGTTTGAATTAAACTAATGGAAAGGGGAAAAGAAGAGTATGGACTCAATTTGGTTTTGGGCATTAAATTCAATCTGTTTTTAATTAATTTCCGTTCCATTTGCATATAAATGTATTTCAATCCAATTCATTCTCTAAATTATATTTCAATGCCTACCTAATTTCATCCGTTCATTATATTATTACAAAATAAATTTATATTTTTCAGCTCCGTCAATGATATAAAAATTATTGTCGCCTTTAAAAATACTTTATATCTAAATATTTTTTATTCAGTTTCAGTATATTATTTGAAAAGAATTTAATAGGTAAATTCAATTTATTAGAATAAATATTCACTTTCAAAAATAATAATTATAAAATATCAAATTCGAAATTTTTTATCTTAATTAAATTTATTTATTTATACGGCATAGAAAGCAGAGTTATTACATTTAAATAATCATATTACATAATTATTACAATGGCATACCAATTGTTAAGCCAAATGTTTAGCCTAACTTACATGTTCAAGTCAAAGTAGTCAATGATACTTGGGCAAGAGGAGATGCTCTTGGACAAGTATGCAGGTAGCCTATACACACACAAACACATACATATAGGCAATTGTGCGAGTCCTTTATCATAAAATCCTTATTAGAATCTGACCTAGGTGGCCATTAAAGTCACAAATTTGATTAAGTACAAATGGAAAATGAGGAAAATGATAAGGTATGAATTCACCCCTTCTTAAGTGAGGTAAATGCCTATTGAAAAAAATAAAATTTTATATCTTTGACATGTGGGAAGTGTCAATTTTGGATGACTGGGATCTTCTTAGCTAGTTGTTGACAGACACTCTTTGCTTCTTTCATATTTCAATATTGCCATAGCTTAGCTGGACCAATAGAATACTGTCACATGGGAAACTATGATAAATTCCTGAAATTTTTTATGCATGTGATAACACTTTTAAACATGTGATATAATTTGTTTCTGTTACATGATAGCTCCATTCTTCTTGGGAATGTGATAGCTCTCTCAACTTAGAAGTATGATAGCCTCTTTTCTCTTTAAAGGTGCGATTGCTTTTTGTAACGACCCGGAATTTTCGATCCCGAAAACTCCAGATAGTTCGAAGAAGAAGAAAGAGGTAGAAGAAGAAGAAACAGAAACACAACACAGATTCTCACATTCGCAGCGGATAAATTATAATATCAAATAATAATAACAGTTATACAAAGGAAACTGTATCTCTCAATTACATTTTTATATATCAGAGTTACACAGATATACAATTACTGGATATACACAATCATCAACTCTCAGATATACAACAATACAATATAGCGGAAACACTCCTTACGTTCTCGCCATCCAGCTCGCCTCCTAAGCTCCAGAACGTCCTTTCCTGAAAATCCGTAATACTCGGTCTGACCCGAGCATTACATCAAAGTAACACCCGGGTCAGGCTGGAAACCAACGTGAGTAAACCCATCTAACAAAAAGTAATAGTACAAAAGGCTTACTTAAAACCCGGGGTAACTCGTCTCAATTTACAAATTCAAAATTTGTTATTGACATCGCTTATTTTACACGTCAATTTCTATGTACCAAAACTTGGATTAAATGGTTCACTTTACTTAACTCATTCTATTCTAGCCTATCGATTTCACATATCTAGTCTATATAGAATCGAAGTGGTTTCGGGTATTAACTAATACCCGACTCCGGTGTCTTCGAATTCAGTTCATCTTAACACATGTTATTCAAGTGAAATGCAATTAAACTTCAAATAAAAGATGTCACCTTTTTACCCAGCAATTTATCATTGATAGATAACCACATTATCATTGTCCACCCAAACACATCATATAATGAACCATTACATATCAGAGGTATCAATCAATTCAGGGTATTTAATCATCATTTAATCATACATAAGCAAGATAAATCAATCACACCATCTCAAATAAATCTAATTAACCATAACTGAATTAAATCAATTACCTTCAAGTCCTGCTTATTAATTAATTACATATTAATTATTCTCGATTAACTAATCCTAAACCTTAATTAATTAAATTAAATTCTTAATTATTAAATTAATTAATGATCCATTTTAATTACCTAAATAATTTAATAAATCTCAAATTTTAAGATAAAACTTATTCTTTCTTATGATTGAATTATCATTAACAAAGTATTGAAAACAATTATGAATCATCCACAAATCTATAACCTTCTTATGATACCACAATGTCACAAATTCCCAAAATCGATAATCTCCTCTTCATTATCTTTAAATCAATTAATTAATCTAAATTAATTATCAATTAATGACCTTAATTATTAATCAATAAAACTTAATTACCCAATTTTATCCACTAATTACTTATTTAATTTATCCATTATTAATTTTTAATTAAATTTCTTAATTAGTTAAGTATTAATCATAAATCCATTAACTTTAATTAGTTACTTTAAAATTTCTTAGTCGTAAATTTATTAAACACTTAATTAATAATACCAATTTTTAATTGCGAATTGATAAATCTTAAATTACTTGGTTGATTTCAATTATAAGCTAATTAGCATTCTAAATTAACTTACAATATGAAAATTATTTATCTTATGAATCCAATTATTTACTAACTTAAAAGTTTTAATGTTAATTAAAGTTGAACCTTTATTTATATAGTTACCATTTTAATTAAGACTAATACTAACTGGTTCCCAAAATGATTAACTATAAACTTAATTTATTAGGCTAAGCTTTAATAAAACATACTCGAGAAAAATCCTAGGTGAACTCGAGTTCAATCCCGAGTGGTTTGCCTATTTCCCCGAGTACTCTTCCTTCCTCATCTTTTTTTAAAGTTTAAGTTTAAACTTTACACACAAGGAATTAGACTCACGAGTCTCATGACCTAACCCGAAGCAATATCTTCATTTACTCGTGCATCCCCTCAAGGACCCAAACCCAAATCATCAATCGTGCATGCAGCCCACCATGCACTTGCACACGCCGCCGACACACCTTCGATGCCTGAGACGATCACCCACAAGTCGACTATCGATCACTCTTTCGATCGAACCAACCAAATCCCTGAACGAGCTCGAGAATGAAATTAGACCAATTCGACCTTCCAGACATTAAAAGCTCCGACCCCCAATTGCATCTTTCAGGCGATGTCAACCTCCAAAAGCCACGAAACTCCGGCCACGACAACCCTAGCCTCCACGCTATCATTTTTCCCAGCCACGTGCCACTCGATGCCCTAACGTAGCCACGGTGATCCAAAATCTGACCATATTCAAATTCGAGAGTTAAACCCTACTCACTCCAATTTCTGACACCACGATGAGCTGGAGTGACTTCGATTATTTTTCCCGACATCAGTAGACGCTCCTCTATCCCCGGTCAATCCCCTGACATCCCAAGATCCTTCGACCATCTGGAATTGCTCAAAACCCATTTACAGTTCATCTAAAAACTGCTCTTGGCATACTCAACGAAAAATTTCCATTTTTGTTTTAAAAATCTCATTTTCGAACAACAATTCAAGGTATATAATTGAATTCGTATTTCATGACATTCAAATTCATCATAAAGTAGAAATTTGTTCTGTAAAACTAAGTTTACAGAGGCAATTCAACACTATCGAGCTGGAAACAATCTTTAGATCATAACCAATACTTAAACACACTTATTTGTTTTAAAAACCTAAGCCTGGTAATGATTGAATGGAAAGAAGTTGAATTTACTTGTTTGTTTCCATCCTGTAACTCAGAAAACAGAGAATAAATGAAATACTCGACACGGACAAATTTGTATATATACACAGAGTTAAACTAAAAAGAGAGTATTCAAGAAAAACACAATATTCTTCAACACACACAAATTATACTTAAATCTTAAATAGTTATTTACTCACTTTGCTTTGAAAGCAGGAGACCTGGAACCTGTTATGTTGACACTTATTTGCTGAGATGATTCAAACTGAACTGAAGTTGCTATTTTACTTGCCTGAACTCTGTTTTTTTTTCTTTTCATTTTCTCTTTGTTTAACTTATCAACTTCTTAAATCCAGACAGAAATGAAGAAGGCAAAATAGAGGTATATAGGCTTTCCTTTGGTGTACACAGCAAGCTTCTTCATTATATATTTTTTTTCTTTGGTCACCAATTTCTTTGACCTGATATGATTTTCTTAGGTGACTTTGCTTAAAAGTTTTGTGTGCAAGGCTTTAAATGCTTGTCTCCCCTTATGTTTACATACTTACTCATTCATTTTTTATGTACATAGATATTATATATATTCTTTTTTTTATTGCCTTGCATATCTATAACTTCATACACATACATTGCTTGTCTGGTTCTGCTTTATGCCTTATGTGCTTACTAAGAATTTGTTATAGATATTGGTAAAGGTTTATCTCATGTTGCACACATACACAAATAACCACTTATATACTTTATTTCTATGTTTATTAATGTATATATTAAAGCTTTCTATTTAATCTTGTTTTCATATTATATTTTTAGTTCAAATACAACTCCCAAATCACAATATATATATATATATATATATAATATATACACACTTATATACTTAAAGTTTAACACTATAAAGTTTGCACATCTATTAATATGAATTATTAATTCACAATAAAATTTATAAATTTCAAGTCCATTTATAACATCCCGATATTTTTAATCATCAGAATATTATTTGTTCAACCTTTAAATCAGTATTCTACTAACTCAATCAGGTCAATTTATCAATTAACAGATGTTCAAAATCTGGGTTATCACATTCCTCCCCCTTTAAATCTTTTCGTCCTTGAAAAGGAACGAAGCCAGAATTATTAAAATGCTTAAAATCAGATGAATTTTCTTTGATCATTTTTAAACTACTTTAAAAATCTAGATAATATTACAAAAATAGTTTTTATACAAATACTTTATACCTCGATGTTTCAACAAGTCCATCCTTGTTCTCACAGAATTTCGGTCATACGTTGATCAGGCGTACGACTGAAAATCTATAAGTGCTTGGCAGCCCTGTTTTCAACATCCAGTGAAAATATTTGGGAAATAATTTTATTGAAAATATAGAAAACATTTTGAAAATAAAGGAAATATCTTTTGGGGAGAATGCTCTGGAAATCATCACCCCCATCCATGGTCGCAGTTACATTCCAGGGTTACGTTGCCATCACAGCCGTGATATCCCGGAAATTTTGGCAATATCAATTTAATAATCTGTATTTAAAATTAAATTGATTTGATAAATCCTGTTAATAAATATTTACTTGATTTAATAATCCAATTAAATAAATGTTTAAGTGGTGAATTTTATCTTTTAAAAACTAATAAATTGCTTTCTATTTATAATGTATATATATTTATATATATTATAGATAGATAAGTTTTGATTGTAGATTAATAAACAAATAAAATCTTGTTTTTAATTCTAATAATTCATTTTGATAATTTGGAATTTTTATTTTATTTAATAAATAACTATTTAAAACTATTTAATAAATAACTATTTGTTTTAAGATACTTAAATAATTGTTTTAAATTGTTTAAATGTATTTTAAAGCATAATTTAAATTTTAATAAGATAAACAAAAGTTTATCTTATTTCTTTTTAAATATAGCTAAATAATTATAATTTGGAATTATATACGGAAATTTAAAATACCATTTATATATTAAACCTTAATGCTTTTAATTAAGACAAATAAGATATGTAATTTATAATTCCTTTTATAAATTATTTATATCAATAAATATGTTATTTTCAAATAATAGTAATAAATGTATAAATATAGATAAATTTTAAAAGACAATATTATTATTTTAAAATTAAATATGTTAATATAAATTAGTTTCAAAATGGATTTTTTTATATATATGAATAGCATTTGAATTTGAAATTTATTTTGAATTCAAATAAACATATCTAAAACTTGTAAACAAGCTTTCATTTTTATATAAATTGTTTTATTTCGTTTTCTTTAAAAATGCATATACATTTATTTATGGAAATAATTTATATATATGTATTTAATAAATAAAGAAAAGGGGGTTTCATTTATCTTTAAATTAAATAAAAATAAATTAAATTAATTTCAAGACACATGTTATTAAACTAAGGGGCATAATGACAAGTGTAATTGAATTAAATGACTAGTGTAACAAGTGTTATTTCTTTTTTTTACAAGTGTCTTTTATTTTTATTTTCTTTTAATTTTTAATAAATCAACTTCACTTATATAATCATGTTTTTTCAATCTTCCCTTTTCTAATCTTCATTTTTTTTCAAAAATTAAGAAGATATAATTTCAGCTGAAACCATTTATTTCCAAACACTCAAAAACCCAAATTTTAATTCAATTCAAAAATCTGAAATGCTTCCTCGGACCAAAGCAAATCAAATCTGTAATTCCTTATTACCTGCAAAGCATTTTCAACCTATAATTCCATCAACCTGAAATCTGTAATGCAAGTTCAAATCAGCAAGTCCTCTGTAAAACCTTTTTCAAATGCAAAATCAAAGTAAGTAACTCTGCAATATGGATTTGTTAAACCCTGCATTTCCTTCTTCAACCTGTTCAAGCCATCACAGCTTACAACAGAAAAATCTGTTCAAACATGCAGCATGCAGTCCTCTGTAAAACCCTTTCAAATGCAAATGCAAGTTTTAATAGCAAGTTCAAATCTCATTAGCATGCAATTGCGGTTTCAAAACACAGAGGCAACTCAAGTTATTAAAAAAGCTTTTCTGGAAAATTTGTGCTCTGTCTTTCGAAAATATCCGGTGAGTAACACTTTTATTTAAAATTTAAGTATGATGATGATTGCATGCTTGTTTGTCTGTGATGAAATTGCATTCTTGTATGTGTGTCTTCTGTGTGAATTCGTTTTGAACATAAATACAGCTTTATGTTATTACAGTTTTTATAAGTACCAGATTCATATTTTAGTAAAACTTGAGTACTCCTGAATCAATCTCTAATAATACATGAATCTTGAACAATGTATGTTTAACTTATTAAAGATTTTAGTTTAAAAATTTAGTTTAAGTTCAAACCATTAGTATTTCCTCTAGGGAAAAAATCAAACATCTGAGCAACTTTAAATAAGTAAAATTTCAAGTGTCGTAATTCTTGTATTCGGTAATATAACTCAAATGCTTAAACCAAAATTGGATTTTTAAAACAAAAATTACAATTTTTAGTATAAGGTTTCATGAGCATTACTGTTTTTGTTGGAAAATGTAAATGAGGAAAATCAGATGATCTCGGGGTTCTGGAAGGATGGGTTTTCTTTTGGTGATGGATTAGAGGTCAGTGATGATATAAAAAATGGTGGTGGTGGAAATTCACTGTGGTGAAGGTGATGGTTCAAATTGATTCCTAAACCTAGTTTTGGGGTAGAGCAGAAAATTGATTGGCATGAAGGCTACAGGTAACCGAGTGCTACTATTTTTGGGGTGATGGCTGCTTGGATGTCGAAGAAGAGTTGGACGGCGTTGCAATGCCTCCGATGGCCGGAGGAGGGAGAATGAGGGTTTTCCAGGTTTGGGTTTGGATGGAGATACCTGTTCCAGTATATTGTTCCAGGTTTTGGGTTTGGGACTCGAAATTGTTTTCGAGTAGATGATGAAATTTGGATGACTGGAATATGTTTCGGTGATGGTCGGCGACTTGTTTGTTATCTGGGTGGTGGCCGGAGGTGGCCAAGATCCCCATGCATATGCACGGTGAAGATGGTGTCAGGGATTTGTTTGGGTTTTGCAGAAGATTTGCACTCGGGTCAATACTCGAGTAAATTCGAGTTGTTACTCGAAGTAGTTCATGGTTTTACTCAAAGTAAAACAGGGGGAAACTCGGGTATTTTATTTTCTGTAGTTAACAGGTTTTAGAAACCTGTACATTTCAATTCAATTTGTTTTAGAATCTGAATGCAGGTTTTAAACAAGAATTTAAAACTTAAATTTAAAAAGTATGGTTTTCAATATGAGTTGAATTCCAGTTTTCAAATTTAATTCAAACTTTTTAAATTAAAATGTTTAAACAACTTTAAAGGAGTTTAAATAAATTAAATTTAAATATAAGGTTTTAAAAATTAGAGTAGAAATTTAACATAAGTTTTAAATCTGGAAATCAAATCCAATTTGAATTCATGTTTGAAAACAAAGGAAGTTTTAAATATTTTAAATGTTTAAACAACTTTTGATGTTGAAACATATTTTAAATATGATTTGTATCTTAAAATTGAATATGGGTTTAAATTTCCTTTAAACTTCTTTATAATATAAGAAATTATTTAGTAGAAGTTTTAAAAAGCTTTTAAAATGTTTTTAAAACTTTGTTAAAGTTAAGTTTGGTTTTCATTTTAAATTTAAATTTTAAAATGAAATTTGGGAAACAAATTTTAAAGTAAGTTGTTTTGAATATTGCTTTGTAAATGATAATGAAATTATTAATAAGAAATGTTTTACATAAAATAAATCAAAGATTTAATGATTTGGTTTATTAAATTAATAAGGTAATTAGATGGTTAATTAAATAATTTATTGGATTAATTAAGTAAGGATTTTGAAATTAATTTATTAAGGTTGAGGTTAATTAATTAAGATTAATTAATTTGGGAATAAGGTCATTAATTAAATAAGTTAAGATTTTAATTAATGATTGGAAATTAATTAATCAAGAGGTTAAGATTAATTAAGTTAAAAACTTAATTAATGAAATAATTAGTTATTAATTAAATAATTTTAAAGATTAATAAATTTGGGATTAATAAATGATTAATTTAAGTTAATTACTTAAGTAAAGTAATTAAGGAAATTGTTGATAAAATTAATAAAGGTCATTAACTTGGAATTATTTATTAATTAATTAGTGATTAACTTTGATAATTAATTAAATTAATCTAATTAAATAATCATTATGGAATTTGGTTAAGTATGATTACTTTATGGAAGTAATTAAAGATATTAATTACTCATTGTAATTAATTAATTTATTTGATTAGTTTAAATTAATTAATTAAGTTTAATTAATATGGAATGATCATTGATGGGTTGATAAGTGATTAATGAAGGATAATTACTTAGAGAAGTAATTAAGATGAGTAATTACTGAATGTATTAAAGTATAGAAGAGTTGGGGTTATTTGCTTATGTAATTATTATGAAAGATAATTACTTTGTGGAAATAATTAATAATTAATTACTTGGTGTAATTAATTTGAGAAATTTGGTTGATTAAGTCATTTGGGAAAATAATTAAGTAATGTAATTAATTAAGGATAATTAATTACTAATAAAATTGATCAAGGATGATTAACAATATAATTAATTATTAAATATAATTAATTTAGGAGTAATCAATTTACTCAATGCAGTAATTAAGAATAATTAATTACTGAAGTTAATTAATCAAAGGTGATTAATAATTATGGTTAATTACTTAATAAAGTAATTAATTTAAGTGTAATTAGGAATCATTAATTAATATAATTAATAATGTGATTAAGATTAATTAATTGAGATTAATTAACCAATGATAGGTGATTAAAATAATTAATTAAAGATTAATGTAATTAATTATAGTTAATTAATTAATAAAGTAATTAGAGGTTAATTACTGTATTTAATTAAGAATAATTAATTTGTGAATTAATTACTTGAATGTAATTAAGGAATGATTAACCAAGGGTAATTAACCAAGGGAATTTATTAGTGGTTAATTAATTAGTTGATTGGTTTGTAATCAATTGTTATAAGCAGGATTTATAAATTGAAGTAATTAATTTAATTTACTTTAAATTAATTAGAGATGATGTAATTAATTTAATTCATTTTAAATTAATTATATATGGCGTGATTATTAATCCTTGTTTACACATGGATGATATAGATTTCCTTGAATGGTTTGAATCTCAGATATGAGATTAATAATGATGTGTGATATGGATGCATTGGTTGCATTGTGATGATGATTTGGATTATCTTCTGATAATAATAATATGGATTATCTGTGGTGATGATTATCTATTGTGATGATGTGAATCATATATCTGTGTGTATATAGATAATTAAATTAAATTGTTTTAACTTAAAACAACTTGGACCTAAAAGATGGCGTTTTGGATTTCGATGAGACCGGGATCGGGTTTCCATATTTGGATATCCAAAAACCACATCGATCCAAATTAACAATAGGTCGTGAAAAGTGAAGGTGAAGATTCAGAGTGCAAGGGTTATTATTGTTGACTCTGAGGGTGATTCCAAAATGAGTGTAATGAGATAATGCCTTCGGTTTCGTTCGAACCCGGAACGAACTTGTATGGATTGAATGCTTTCAGAACATCGTCAGGTGGACGATAAGCATTCTAAGAGATGTGTTCTCTAAAGGTAATTGTAGCCTCAAGCCTCATCAACCGGGAATGGCTAAAACAGGGAAGGTGCAGCAAGGCTAGGTGGGTCATGCCCATTTCAGGACAAGATTTTCCCCGTCTAGAGGTTCCTTTTTATTTGGCTGTGTAGGGCGGTTGATTCGCGACAACTGCCGGGGTTGTCTTGTTCGGGACTGTCCAGTAACGGAGGGTTCCGGCCTTGTGTTACAGGGGAGCGGGCGTACTCCTCGGTACGTTGATCTAGGTCACTTACTGTGACGGGCGGTACCCCAGTAGCCCTGCCATTGTATGGAATCCAAAATCCAGTAAGTGTCGTACGTATTAGTTGTGCCCAACTATGTTGGAACGTGAGATGTAAGCATTCCAGCTATTTCTGTATTTTACATGAAAACCCTAGACACTATTATAATATCACCGGATTTCCTATCAAATGTTTTGGTTAGCGTAAGGTAAAAACTTTTCCATGTTTATGTGTGGGAAGTCTTACGTGATACCTTTCTTTTAAAAAGGTTTTTGAAAGTTAAGCAACTTTAACCTGTTACTCACACCAGACCCATGTTTTAGTTTAAAAATTTTGTTTAAGTTCAAACCATTAGTATTTCCTCTAGGGAAAAAATCAAACATCTGAGCAACTTTAAATAAGTAAAATTTCAAGTGTCGTAATTCTTGTATTCGGTAATATAACTCAAATGCTTAAACCAAAATTGGATTTTTAAAACAAAAATTACAATTTTTAGTATAAGGTTTTATGAGCATTACTGTTTTTGTTGGAAAATGTAAATGGGGGAAAATCAGATGATCTCGGGGTTCTGGAAGGATGGGTTTTCTTTTGGTGATGGATTAGAGGTCAGTGATGATATAAAAAATGGTGGTGGTGGAAATTCACTGTGGTGAAGGTGATGGTTCAAATTGATTCCTAAACCTAGTTTTGGGGTAGAGCAAAAAATTGATTGGCATGAAGGCTACAGGTAACCGAGTGCTACTATTTTTTGGGGTGATGGCTGCTTGGATGTCGAAGAAGAGTTGGACGGCGTTGCAATGCCTCCGATGGCCGGAGGAGGGAGAATGAGGGTTTTCCAGGTTTGGGTTTGGATGGAGATACCTGTTCCAGTATATTGTTCCAGGTTTTGGGTTTGAGACTCGAAACTGTTTTCGAGTAGATGATGAAATTTGGATGACTGGAATATGTTTCGGTGATGGTCGGCGACTTATTTGTTATCTGGGTGGTGGCCGGAGGTGGCCAAGATCCCCGTGCATATGCACGGTGAAGATGGTGTCAGGGATTTGTTTGGGTTTTGCAGAAGATTTGCACTCGGGTCAATACTCGAGTAAATTCGAGTTGTTACTCGAAGTAGTTCATGGTTTTACTCAAAGTAAAACAGGGGGAAACTCGGGTATTTTATTTTCTGTAGTTAACAGGTTTTAGAAACCTGTACATTTCAATTCAATTTGTTTTAAAATCTGAATGCAGGTTTTAAACAAGAATTTAAAACTTAAATTTAAAAAGTATGGTTTTCAATATGAGTTGAATTCCAGTTTTCAAATTTAATTCAAACTTTTTAAATTAAAATGTTTAAACAACTTTAAAGGAGTTTAAATAAATTAAATTTAAAGATAAGGTTTTAAAAATTAGAGTAGAAATTTAACATAAGTTTTAAATCTGGAAATCAAATCCAATTTGAATTCATGTTTGAAAACAAAGGAAGTTTTAAATATTTTAAATGTTTAAACAACTTTTGATGTTGAAACATATTTTAAATATGATTTGTATCTTAAAATTGAATATGGGTTTAAATTTCCTTTAAACTTCTTTATAATATAAGAAATTATTTAGTAGAAGTTTTAAAAAGCTTTTAAAATGTTTTTAAAACTTTGTTAAAGTTAAGTTTGGTTTTCATTTTAAATTTAAATTTTAAAATGAAATTTGGGAAACAAATTTTAAAGTAAGTTGTTTTGAATATTGCTTTGTAAATGATAATGAAATTATTAATAAGAAATGTTTTACTTAAAATAAATCAAAGATTTAATAATTTGGTTTATTAAATTAATAAGGTAATTAGATGGTTAATTAAATAATTTATTGGATTAAATAAGTAAGGATTTTGAAATTAATTTATTAAGGTTGAGGTTAATTAATTAAGATTAATTAATTTGGGATTAAGGTCATTAATTAAATAAGTTAAGATTTTAATTAATGATTGGAAATTAATTAATCAAGAGGTTAAGATTAATTAAGTTAACAACTTAATTAATGAAATAATTAGTGATTAATTAAACAATTTTTAAAGATTAATAAATTTGTGATTAATAAATGATTAATTTAAGTTAATTACTTAAGTAAGGTAATTAAGGAAATTGTTGCTAAAATTAATAAAGGTCATTAACTTGGAATTATTTATTAATTAATTAGTGATTAATTTTTATAATTAATTAAATTATTTAAATTAAATAATCATTATGGAATTTGGTTAAGTATGATTACTTTATGGAAGTAATTAAAGATGTTAATTACTCATTGTAATTAATTAATTAATTTGATTAGTTTAAATTAAGTAATTAAGTTTAATTAATTTAGAATGATCATTGATGGGTTGATAAGAGATTAATGAAGGATAATTACTTAGAGAAGTAATTAAGATGATCTGAATGTATTGAAGTATAGAAGAGTTGGGGTTATTTGCTTATGTAATTATTATGAAAGATAATTACTTTGTGGAAATAATTAATAATTAATTACTTGGGGCAATTAATGTGAGAAATTTGGTTAATTAAGTCATTTGGGAAAATAATTAAGTAATGTAATTAATTAAGGATAATTAATTACTAATAAAATTAATCAAGGATGATTAATAATATAATTAATTATTAAATATAATTAATTTAAGAGTAATCAATTTACTCAATGCAGTAATTAAGAATAAGTAATTACTGAAGTTAATTAATCAAAGGTGATTAATAATTATGGTTAATTACTTAATAAAGTAATTAATTTAAGTGTAATTAGGAATCATTAATTAATATAATTAATAATGTGATTAAGATTAATTAATTGAGATTAATTAACCAATGATAAGTGATTAAAATAATTAATTAAAGATTAATGTAATTAATTATAGTTAATTAATTAATAAAGTAATTAGAAGTTAATTACTGTATTTAATTAAGAATAATTAATTTATGAATTAATTACTTGAATGTAATTAAGGAATGATTAACTAAGGGTAATTAACCAAGGGAATTTATTAGTGGTTAATTAATTAGTTGATTGGTTTGTAATCAATTGTTATAAGCAGGATTTATAAATTGAAGTAATTAATTTAATTTACTTTAAATTAATTAGAGATGATGTAATTAGTTTAATTCATTTTAAATTAATTATATATGGCGTGATTATTAATCCTTGTTTACATATGGATGATATAGATTTCCTTGAATGGTTTGAATCTCAGATATGAGATTAATAATGATGTGTGATATGGATGCATTGGTTGCATTGTGATGATGATTTGGATTATCTTCTGATAATGATAATATGGATTATCTGTGGTGATGATTATCTGATGATGTGAATTATCTATCTGTGTGTATATAGATAATTAAATTAAATTGTTTTAAACTTAAAACAACTTGGACCTAAAAGATGGCGTTTTGGATTTCGATGAGACCGGGATCGGGTTTCCATATTTGGATATCCGAAAACCACATCGATCCAAATTGACGATAGGTCATGAATCTCAAGTGAAGGTGAAGATTCAGAGTGCAAAGGTTATTGTTATTAACTCTGAGGGTGATTCCAAAATGAGTGTAACGGGATAATGCCTTCGGTTTCGTTCGAACTCGGAACGAACTTGTATGGATTGAATGCTTTCAGAACATCGTCAGGTGGACGATAAGCATTCTAAGAGATGTGTTCTCTAAAGGTAATCGTATCCTCAAGCGTCATCAACCGGGAATGGCTAAAACAGGGGAGTTGCAATAAGGCTAGGTGGGTCATGCCCATTTCAGGACAAGATTTTCCCCTGTGTAGAGGTTCCTTTTTATTCGGCTGTGTGGGGCGGTTGATTCGCGACAACTGCCGGGGTTGTCTTGATCGGGACTGTCCAGTAAGGGATGGTTCCGGCCTTATGTTGCAGGGGAGCGGGCGTACTCCTCGGTACGTTGATCTAGGCCACGTACTGTGACGGACGGTACCCCAGTAGCCCTGCCATTGTATGGAATCCAAAATCCAATAAGTGTCGTACGTATTAGTTGTGCCCAACTATGTTGGAACGTGAGATGTAAGCATTCCAGCTATTTCTGTATTTTACTTGAAAACCCTAGACACTATTATAATATCACCGGATTTCCTATCAAATGTTTTGGTTAGCGTAACGTAAAAAACTTTTCCATGTTTATGTGTGGGAAGTCTTACGTGATACCTTTCTTTTAAAAAGGTTTTTGAAAGTTAAGCAACTTTAACTTGTTACTCACACCAGACCCATGTCTGACCCGGAGTTTATTTCTGTTTTCTTAAACTCTTGGGTACTCAAATTTTTACAAGTGGCCAAGGGATTCAGGTTAGCTTTGATGAATTATGGAGGAGCAAATGGAGCAGGTGGCTTCTGCGTTATAGTTATCTAGTATTCCGCTGTGTTGGTATCTCTGAGTCATTGTTTGAGTTGTTTTGTACTGTGTTGTAATAACTAGACAGGTGTTTATAACTGTCTAGTATAAGATGTATAATATATGTAATTCTGATAGTTGATGTATATCTATGTAATACTTTTGTTATTAATATAATTTACTCGTTCCGCTATTGAGATTCTGTTGTTGTTTCTTCTTTCTTCTCTTTCTTTCTCTTTCTATCCCTTTCTTTCTTAATTCATGATACGTCTTTCGGGTTAGTGGAAGACGGGTCGTGACAATGGCAAAAGTCCATGTAACTGTAGGCACTCCGCGCCCCTCGATTATGCCATGGAACCCACAACAGATCGCAGTTACATTCCAGGGTTTCGTTGCCATCGCGGCAAAAGTCCATGTAACTGTAGGCATCAGCGCCCTCGATTTTCGCTGTCAAGATGAAACTTCTCCCCTCCTACATAGGTCGCAGTCTACTGATGTAAAATCAAATGCAGACTGTTGGCTCTCAGCGGCACACACGACTTTCACTATGTTACCATAGGTCGCAGTCTATCGATATAGAATCAAACGTAGACTGTTGGCTCTCAGCGACACACACGACTTCTCTATGGTCTACAGTAGATCGTAGTGACATCGAATTACACTAACGTCACAGCATAACTCAAATGTCTATGTAGGCATCAGCGCCCCTAGACTTTCGTTACACACTACTCATAATCCTCAGGAACTGGTTTTGTCTTGACTCCTCGCAGGATCAACTTTAGAACCCCCCCCCCTCCCTTAGGGTTCAAGGCAGCACCACCCGGTGGCACTCCTAAGAAGTTCATTTCAAGGGAGCGTCTTTTTTTCCCCAGAGCCATTTTCAAAACACTTTATACGATACACATATAGTATCTTTCAAATCATACACCTAGTTTGAATCTCATATAGATCTCCCTTTCTCAAAATCGATTATTCCAAATGGATAATTCTCAAACTAGGCTTTTCAAATTCCAATATTGATTTTACTCAAAAATCAAAAGCCCTTCCAAATCCAAAGGTTCCCAAAACCTTTTTCCAAAATCCTCATAAGATTCTTTATATATATATATATATATATATATATATATATATATATATATATAATCCTTGATAAAAATCTTTGGATCATTTCAAACTTGTATAAAATCCTTTTTATACTTCAAATACCTTCAAAAACCATTTCCTTCTGGCTATAGATTCAACAAGGGGGGTTTTATCTTATATAACAAAGATATATAACTTTGTTTGTTCTAAATCAAATGTTCAAATTTGATCACTCTTTTATAAAGTCACTTACCAAATTTATTCACTTCCATAAATTAAATTTTTGCCATAGAAATGTCCAATTTCCACCTTTATTCATTGTATATTTCACAAAATATACTTTCATTTCAAAAGAAATCATTTCACATTTCTTATTCACAAATTTTAATATCAATTTCATTTAAGCCCGTACGATGTACACATATCATCAATACGCCATACCAATCTGATCGCTCACTCGATCACACAATTTCACTTCCGAACTAGTATCGTCCACCCGACTTCCTAGTGCGGACAAAGATCTGGTTTCTTGATCAGAAATCGTCATTCTCCTTGCATAGCCATAACCATGATAGATAATATCCAGAACCAATCAACAATCCATATCCAGGTTCGCCGTCGAAAATCGAGTGAAAAATTCCAACTCGGATCGATATAACTATCTTGAAATTCTGTGCTCGAATCTGGATCAAATCACTATGCGTATAGAATAATATATGTATATCCTACGTATTTATTTTCATTGATTATTGACTAAATCAATTTCTCTTTCTATTCACATTTTCTTTAATTCTATTACTTAATTCACGATTACTTCAATCCCATTTGGATTATCACCTCAATTCTTATCTCAAATGGATATTTAATCACAAACAGTTTGAACTTTGTCTAGCTTAAATTCAGAAAATAGTTTGAAAAAGTTTAAAATAGATAAGTCGTTGAAAAATAATTATTAAATTGTAACATAGCTATAAAATAGTTAAGTGATTGTGAAATAGTTGGAAAATAGTCAAATAGTTATAGAAATTTTAAATAATTGCAAAATAGTTGTAAAATAGTAATTAATTTGTAAAATAGTTGAAAAATAGTAATTAGTTTATAAAACATTTAAAAAATTCTAAATAGTTCCCAAAAATAATTATAAAATAAATATAAAATAATTTGGCTTTTTAAAAAAAAATTGTATATAGTAAATAGCTTGGAAAAATAGATTTATATTAAAATAATTTATTCTGAAAACAATCCAGAGCCAAACTGTTCAATTTCCATATCTCTGTTCTCATCAATTCAATTTAAATTTCCACTTCCATTTAAATTGACTCAATTCCAATTTGAATAACTTCAATTTCCGTTGAAATTGATTTAACCCCAATTCAAGTTGAATTAACATCAATTTCTTTCCAATTTCAAATCAAATTCCATTTGATTTTAAACATATTCACTTTAACTACAATTCCAAATTAATTTAGACTAATTTTGAAATTGAATCCACTTCAATTTCAAATCATTTCAATTGCTATGAATTAGTCCCGATTCCTGTTTGAATTTGAACTCATTCAATCATCGATTTTATTTCAAATTAATCCAATTTAAATTTTCCGTTTAAATTTTATACTTATCCATCTTCAATTCTAATTAATTCAAACTAAATTCAATTTGAACTAATGAAATCTAAATCTCAACTTTAACCCATCTCGAATTATATAAATTCGAGTTGAATTCCCAAATGTTGATTTAACCCCTTAAATCAATTAACCCTAAAAAAAATTAATCAATAATCCAAATCTTAAACAATTTAATTTCGAGTCCAATTTTCAAAATTCCATTTTAAATTATCATTACTTAGCTTTTTCCAAAGTTCAAATAAGAGTTCAAAACAGTTTTATCTTAAAAATTTAATTTATTACTCAATTTTTACCTTCAAATTTGAAACCAGTTCTTAAAAAATTTTAATTTACAAATTCAATTATTCAAATTTTCAGTTCAAAGTATTTCCATATCCTTAATTTCAAATTAATGTTTAATTTTCCTTTTATCTCAACAATGGATATATTACCACACTTATTTGTTTTAAAATCCTAAGCCTGGTAATGATTGAATGGAAAGAAATTGAATTTACTTATTTATTTCCATCCTGTAACTCAGAAAAAGAGAACAAATGAAATACTCGACATAGACAAATTTGCATATATATATATATACAAAGTTAAACTGAAAAGAGAGTATTCAAGAAAAACACAATATTCTTCATAAATCACACACACAAATTATATTTGAATCTTAAACAGTTATTTACTCACTTTGCTTTGAAAGCAGGAGACCTAGAACCTGTTATGTTGACACTTATTTGCTGAGATGATTCAAACTGAACTGAAGTTGCTATTTTACTTGCCTGAACTCTGATTTTCTTTTTCTTTTTCTCTTTGTTTAACTTATCAAATTCTTGAATCCAGACAGAAATGAAGAAGGCAAAATAGAGGTATAGGCTTTTCTCTGGTGTACACAGCAAGCTTCTTCATTATATTTTTTTTCTTTGGTCACCAATTTCTTTGACCTGATATGATTTTCTTAGGTGACTTTGCTTAAAAAAATTTGTGTGCTATGCTTTAAATGCTTGTCTCCCCTTATGTTTACATACTTATCCATTCATTTTGTATGTACATAGATATTATATATATATTCTTTTTTTATTGCCTTGCATATCTATAACTTCATACACATACATTACTTGTCTGGTTTTGCTTTATGCGTTATGTGCTTACTAAGAATTTGTTATAGATATTGGTAAAGGTTTATCTCATGTTGCGCACATACACAAATAACCACTTATATACTTTATTTCTATGTTTTATTTTTGAACTGGTACTTTATATACAACAAATCATAGGGACAAGATATCCCATGTCAAATAAACGTTCGGAAGCAAGTTTCGAACTTGCGACATCCTGCACCAAAGTCGAATCAATTAACCACTTGGACAAAGGTGCTTGTCTTTATTAAAGCTTTCTATTTAATCTTGTTTTCATATTATATTTTTAATTCAAATATAACTCCTAAATCACAATGTGTGTGTGTGTATATATATATATAATATATACACACTTATATACTTAAAGTTTTAACACTATAAAGTTTGCATATCTATTAATAGGATTTATTAATTCACAATAAAATTTGTAAATTTCAAGTCAATTTATAACATCCTGGTATTTTTAATCATCAGAATATTATTTGTTCAACCTATAAATCAGTATTCTACTAACTCAATCCAGTCAACTTATCAATTAACAGATGTTCAAAATCCGGGTTATCGCTGCTTTTATTGGGACATGCTATAGCTCTTTGTTGAGACAAGCGATGCCTCTTTATTAAGAATTGTGATAGCCTCTTTTATCTTCTCCTACTCTTTTAATTACACTATGATAACCTTCGTAACGCCTCATTTTATACATAAATTTTTTTATCTACAATCTCAAAGCATAAAACACATCTCCTTCACCTCTCATTCCCTAGCAAACGATCCCAATGATATGGTTCAAATGATAAAAATTTAATACAATTCATCTATATATATATATATATATAAGAAATATTTTTGAAACTAAAAAAATGTATAGTTTAAGAAATTTCATTTTATCTTGGATTTACAGTGTATATTATTGTGTGAAAATAAGGGACACATCCAAAAAATCAAACCTAATACACAAAACATCATCCTCATAAAAAAGATATAAATTACATCCCTCTTCTCCATTGCAACAATGTTGATTCTTCATATATGGATGTTATTCTCGCATCCATAATTAAAATTTGCACCTCATTAATTATTAATCTTTAAAACGCAATAACTTCTTGTAGAAATTATGGATTAACAAACCATTTTCACCATTAAATCAAAAAATTATTATCTTTCTGACGAGTGGAATTGTGCATATGTAAAAACAAAGGCAATTATACCATATGTGGACATGTCTCCAATTATACCATACAATTGCAGACATGTCTGCAATTATATGCAATAGTTGCAGACATTTCTACAACTGTATGCGGTAATTGCAGACATGTCTCCAATTATACCATATAATTGCAGAAATATCTGCAATAGTTGCAATTGTATGCAATAACTGTAGACATGTCTGCAATTATACCATATAATTGTAGAAATGTCTGCAATTATATGCAGTAGTTGCATATTTAAAGATAAATCGAAGATGTTTAAAATTTGCAGAATGGTCTACAAATATATGAAATAATTACATCTTTACTGCAAATATGATTTTGTTAGCATCAATAATGGATCTCATTTTAAAGATCATGAATTTTTTGATTTTTTGGTGAAACGGTATGCCGGTCCGATGTTTCTATAAAAAATTATACGTGTTTGAAATGTTAAAAATGTAAAGAGTATTGGGTCTTTATGTGCGCGTGAATTTGAAAATAGGGATGGGAAACTTATTAAAAAAATGGAGGGATGTTTTGAGTATTTTCAAACCTTACCAAGGATGTATTATTATCTCTAATCTTTGAATAACTTTACGTTAAGTATAATATTTAATTTAAAATTCAAATAAATATTTAGTACATTGTATTAGGCTTATCTATTAAATAATTAGTAAATTAGGAGCATTTCAAGCTCTCTCATTAATTCTAGGAATTATCTTTATTCTTCTTAATTCTCTCCAAGTGGATGTTTTACTTTCAAAGTCGTATAATTTACCATTTTATAATTATTTTACAAAACTTTTTGTTATTTTACACCATTTACGTGCTTTTAAAAGAATCTACAATTATTTACGAATCTTTCGTGGTTCACTTCTCAAATTTTACATTACAATCCACACATTTAACATAGTTGCAAAATTCAAAATTTAAACTACTTTATCAACTTAGTTAAATAATATTTATGAATAAATCCTAAAAGATGAAATTTTCAATATGTATACTACAGGCGCATCAATAAATTTGTAGCAAAAAATTCATTTAGATGCAAATATTTATAAATTACAAAACATAAATTATATACATTAGTGATAATAGAAATTTTATTTTATAATTTATTTACTAAATGAATTTATCGTAGATTTCATTATAAAATTCTATTAACTTCAAGTTCCTAAAATTTTACTTTTTTTACATTTACTTAGAAATGCTTCTCAATTATCTTCTAATATTTTACACTTAAATTCATCTATTTAACTAATTGTGTAATCTTAAATTTAAAATATTTAAAATAAATATGATTAACTAATATTTATTAATATCTATCTAATAAATCCTAAAAATCCAATAACATTGTGTCTTCTTTATTCAGACATATAAAGATATTGTATCTTCTTTATTCACGTACATGAGGAAGATGATAAAATTGTATCTTCTTTATTTAGACATATAAAGATATTTAAATCATATAACATAAAATGTATACATACATAAATAATAATAACTCTTTTAATTTCTAATTTGTTTGTCTCAAAAAAATTATCGTACATTACATCACATAATTTCACTTTTAACAACTTTCAGAGGATAAATTTATATTTTACAACATTACGATGTGAACGCACATATTACACTGAATAAATTAGATTATATAAACATTCTCACTTTCAACACCATACTAAATCATTTGTACATTTATCTTCTTATATTTAATTAGTTATGTTGACATTAATTTAAATTATTCATATAAATTCAATTATTTATTGTTCATCAATCTATTTATAAATTCTTTATAAAACATGACAATTCAATATATATACAATAATCATATTAACAAAATCGTGAGGTTACTAGTTCACTCATAAATATAAAAAATATATATCACAAAGCATAAATTATTTACATATATATAGTATTAACAATTTTAGTTTATATTTTTTTAAGTTAGGACATTAATTTTTATAGAGATATGTAATTAGCAAGTATTGAACCCTCAGCTATATATCTGAGCGTTGTAAGTCATTTTAGTTCGTAATTAATATATCACAATAAATTTATCATATATATTGCATAATAAAAATATATTTTTAGCCATGATTAAAATGTAAATACTATTTTTTAACAACATTGTCGTGTACAACGCACGAGTTACACAGTAGTTTCATTTATATGTAAGTATAACTACTTTATCTTTGCCTATAACTTGTTATGTATATATAGTATTATGGATGAATTAAGTAATTCTGGCTTGGACTAGTTTCTTTATTCAATTACAAAAGTATGTTTAGCCTCAATTATCAATTCAGCTTAACATAATTAAAATAAAGCACAAACTAAAGATTTAAACTCAGTGGGCTTGACCTATGAAACATATAATATAAATGAATCTAACATTATGAATTTGATAAGCATAGCCTGAAATAAAATCTGACCCAAATAACAAATAAAATAAATAATCTAATGTATGAGCTAGGCTGGATTACTAAAAGCGCATATTGGCCGAAAATAGATAAATAAAAGATGGGAAAAAAATAAAAAAGGCTAGCTTGGTAAATTAGCAATAAAGTAAACCTAGTACACTACGCAGGTGGCTACTGTTTTGCACAAACCAAAATGCATGACCTTAGCCAATTCATTATGCAGGCGCTTACCTAACTCTTTATAGGTTTACAAACATCTTTGTTAATAGTTGGTTTGGAAGCGCAAACTTTTGGTCCGACCGTGAACTTCCAAAATTGTCCTTTATATGTAAAGTCTATTAATAGATGTAATATACTTACTGTCACACCTTTTTTGTGTTAGTGTGAAATATCAAAAATGAATCTCTACAGATATTATTAAATTTTAGGATCGCTTAAAATTAGAATCTGACGATTAAGCTTCTTTTACAAAAAATTCCTCTACACATATTTACAAAGTTTTAATATCACTTAAAAATAAGATTAGCAAATAAACAACTTTATAATTTTTTTGATTAATTAATAATATAAATAAAAATTTAAACCCATAAGAAATTAGATATTGCACCTTAGAAATAAAATTTTAAATTACATACATACGATTCAACGTAAAAATATGACTAGATATATGTGGAAATCATTTTCTTTTAAACATATTAAATAAATACAATTAGTAAAAAATCAATTCAGCATTCTTCATTACGCGCGAAGCGCGTGCCATAACGCTTGTTTGGAAAACATTTTACCATAAGCGTTTGCAAGTATTTACGAAGCATTGTTTTTAATTTTGAAAATATTTTCAAACTGTTCATTATTTTTGCAAATGGTCACAAACTGAATGTGTGATTTATTTACATTGTTGAATCTTGTTTTGATTTCGAACTAATTTTCTTTATTCTTCCTCTAGTGTTTGTCTTTGAATATTCTTTTATTTTATTGAATTTAATTGTTAATTACATGAGTATGAAACAAATATAATAATGAAAATGACGTTGATTGAGAAATTCCTGTAATTTAGAGTTTTAAGGGAAATTTAGTAATTTGAGTGTAATACTTTCAAAAGCAAGTGCCACTGTATGACTGAAAGGGATTTTTGTGGTTGTTTGCCAAAGTTTACCCAAATTAAATTTAAATATAAGGTGTTGCTTATGGTTCGATAGGGGAAAGAATGTTTTCCCTTCAAAAATCAAATTTATGTTATAAACAAATAAGAATACGTTATAAAGAAATAAGAGCAAAAACAATTAAAGGAAGGGGCAGAATGAATATTATTCATTCTTCCGATATTAGTAATATATTTACATTATATAGCCTAATTTAATATAAATGCTCAAAGCTAAGGATTGAACTTATCCCGTAATGTGGGACTAAACAAAACAATATAAAAGCACATTCACTTCATGATTCGCATACATTATAACACTCCCCATTGAATATGCATCTTCAAAATCTTGAATGCTTCGATAACTTGAAATTGTCCCTTTTGAAACGTGTATGTGATTGCTCCTCCTCATGTTATCTTGCTTGCATTTATCCATTCAGTCAATATAGATATTGTCAGTTGCCTCATTAAAAACCACTGTTAGAAAAACCTAGTGGGAAGAACCCTTGAACGAGGAAAAGAGTGCAACTTGTAAAATCATATTAAAAATAATATTCTTTCTAAAAGGTTTGATACTTGGGATCAAAATAACACCTCATTAAAACTGTACTAAGAAAAACCTTGTGGGACAAGTCTAAGTGAAAGAAAAAAGAGTACAATATAGTATGACATATTTTAATAATTTATACTGTACGACCAACTATTTTGTGCCATTCAAATTTGATAATAAAACCACACATGTCGGACTTGAATAATTCAAAACAATAGATTGTAATATAATTTGGAGCAAATAAAACCAATCACAGACACAGAATATCAGAATAACTTGCAACGGAAATAAAATAACCATAATAGTTCATGAAGCTACTACAAACATAGTCTCAAAACAAGTACAAAATACCAGAGTCTGAAAGTAAATACAATAGAAAATCCCAATACATATATATCCACTAATACATAAGCTGAATAGAAATTGCTAAATAGAAATAGATAGACAACTAGATAGATAGATAGATAGATAATCTCCAGAAAATTCCTAGCTCCAGAAGGTGAAATCCAAAGCTGTGATATTCAGGTTGACCCGAGCATAAAGCAAAACACAAAACACTCGAGTCAGGACATACATACTTATATAATATAAACCAACTCAAGTGAACTATAATAGAATTGCACAAGTAACTTAAAGGATGCTTGGGATCGCACATTCTTTAAGGATCCGTTAAACTATATACTATGTAGTAATATACGTTATTATAATAATGTCTAAAGTAAAGTATAATATATTTTAAAAATAGTGTTAAGGCTTTACATTTTCCACCTTAATACATTTTATATATTCTCATAGACTATACAGTACCGTAATCTCCCCCGTACTGGGCTTCGTCAGAGGACACTCCATAGGTATGGTACAAAACAAATCGTACAAGGGCCCTAGGGTAGGTGACATGGCACAACAAGGCAATGCTGGGGTAGGTATACCAATTACGCATCCGGGCTGGTGGTAACGCATAGCTGCAGCTACCGCCCACCTCAAGCCATACTCCCAAAATCAAAGGTGCGCACCAAATCAATCACAAAGTAATAGAATGGCATAAGAAGAAGTGTGTCTGATCAGAGAAGCTGCCTCATTGGCCCAAGAATCGATCATGTTTTAGCCACCTTATGCCAACTCACGGGAGTCGGGTACACTTAAATACCTCAAATAGGATCGTCGCCACCATCCTACTTCATTCTGGAATCTCCACCGCGTACACGGTTGTTAAAGTTGTTTTCGGAGTTGGCAGAGAGTATGAAAACTTCCGATCCCGATTTCTTTAACAACCAACCGTGATTATAATCCATGGTTATTTCAAATGGTTTACATTTCAAAACAAAACATATCTATTCCAAAACCATTTAAGTTCAGTGTTATTATATCATCAAAATAATATCCATAACACTTTTAAAATGTTACCCTTATATAATAGCACTTTGGAAAATATTAGAATTTAGAAATAGTAGCACATTTAAAACATAACCTATGGTAACATAGCAATTTAAAAACATAACGAAAATAACATAGCATTTTAAGAATGCTACAAATACTACTGTAACATGTTTAAAACAAACTATTTCAATTCTATCATAGTTTTAAAATTTATTTAATTATATAAAACATATCCTTTTAATAAATAAAATATACCACAATGACTAGGTTAAATTTAAAATCCATATTAATCTAAATATATTATTGAGTTAAATTTATATCATAGATAAAATCTTAAAATTTTGATTTTTAAACAACATTTATTTACTTATAAAATCTTAACTTACTTAAAAATCAATATATATATATATATATATATATATATATATATATATATTACTTAACTCATTTATTCCAAAATTTAAGTTAAAATTCCATATGTTTAAATTTTCAAAATACTTAATAAATTTTTATAAAAACTATTATTTAAAAATTAACCAATGGTCTGTATAGTATTTTCTAACCTAGGTCAAGTGATACGGATATGTATCATTTCAATCCATAATTTATAAAAAATTTGGGTTCTGTCATTTCAAACCCGTAATCCCAAGTCAAATAAAATAAAAATCGCTTGAGTCTATCATTTCTGCTCATAACGATTTTTTCCTATTTTAAAATCCGTTCGGGTACGTATTATTTCAACCCATAGTGATAGGTAACTTGCAGTATGAGAAACAGAAAATAAAATGAACAGTATAGCATAGCATATCATATCAGGTGATGTAACAGGTATATAATCAGGTTATAACATCATGTACTTTCATATAACAAGCATATGTGAACTTATATCATCATAGCATTTATGAACTTATATCATCATAGCATATATGAACTTATATCATCATAGCATATCACTACTACACATTCGCATGTCATTAGTTCACAATTATATAAGTACGAATGTCGAGAGTGATAAACTCACCTTCTAAAGCTAGAGATGACAATTCAAGACATACGACCGAACTTCGAAAAGCACGACAAAGCACGAAATAGATTTGAGTGGATAAAGAGCCAAGATTCAAATCTTGTAAACAAACAAATACAAACATATATAAGTATTATACAAAAGAAAATTTAGAATTAAGCAATGCAAGAGATAAACAAATAAAGCAAAGATGGCTTAACCAAGTCAAGTGGGCTCGGCCACTTTCAAAATAGGCTTGACCATCATTAAGAAAGGGCTCGACCACTTTGATTCTAAAGCAAGCATGCTTGGCCATGGTCACAAATATACACGGCTATGGACTGGAATGTGAAGAGATAGGGTAGATGAAGGCAAAAGGTCAAGGCAAGTGAAAGGTCAAGTGCACAAGTGGTTCGGCCCTAAACTTGCATGACTTGGCCTGGGTTTTTTGGTCTTGGATCAGGTGGTTAGGGATCATCTGGTCACGGCTATGAAATAGGGTGTGGTCACGGCAAAGCATGGAGATGGAAGAATTAGTGGTGGCCCAGGCTAGCAAAGAGGAAGTGGACCTAGTGGTGCTCGGCTAGGGTTTGTGAGGCAATTTGGTGATGGGGTTTTGAATCGTGGAAGTCATGGCATAGGGTATGGTGGAGATAGGGTGAAGGCCGATCATAGGTGATGGTGTGGTGGAGAGATGAGGTCGGCAAGGAGAGTATGGATGATGACCGAGCTTGCTTGCAAACAAAAGAGAAAGGAAAAAGAAAACGAAGGAGAAGGGGAAAGTGCTTACTGTAATTTTTTTTGTTCAGGAAATGGAAAATGATAAGAGAGATGGAGAGGAGGAAGTTTTGAACCGCTATCACAAATGAATGGGTACCTTTTCACTTGAAAAGGCGATCAAGTGGGTATTAGGAATTTCAAGCCCAATAGCAAAGCCCACTTCCAAAACAAGCTCACAACCCAATCAAAAATCAAAGCCCAAACAAAAATAGAAAATAGAGTAGAAAATAGAGATTAGAAATACTGAAAATAATTGCATGTAAAACGTTGAATTTTAACAGATTTAAAAAGTATAAAACAGAATTTGACGAAACGAAAAGCAGAACGAATATCAGAATCAAATTCAGTTTCAAAGAAAAAGATTGAAATTTAAAAATTCAAATTTAAAAATTTCAACTTAAAGTCAAAATTTTATTAAAGTTGACCAAATATAAAATTTCCAAAAAATCTTAATTTATTTTATTTGGAAAAATAATTATAAACAAAATCCAAAAATTCATTGGAAAAATCCAAAATTCCAATTTTTAAATGATTTAAAATCAAAGTTTCAAATAAATTGAATTAAAAATATTTATTAAATTATGGGTTGTTACACTCTCCCCCACCCAAAACTTTTCATCCTCGAAAAGGAACAAGACATAAAACAAGGAAAGATAAGATAGAATAGCGAATAGTACCTGAAATAAACAATTCCGGATTCGAATCACGCATGCTCTTCTCTGTCTCCCAGGTACAATCCCGATCATCCATACTCCACTACACTTTGACCGGGTTGATAGATTTCCTTCTCAGCTGCTTCGTACCTCTATAGATAAACGAAGTGGCTTCGTCTCGACAGTAAGATTTGGCTCGATATCCAAACTCTCGAAAGCAGAAGGCTGGACATTCAAAGATGAATCATGCAGATATCGACGAAGATGCGAAACATGGAATACATTATGCACTCCAGAAAACTTCTCAGGCAAATCCAGATGATAACTAAAGAACCAATCCTCTCTGAGACATGAAAAGGACCTATGAACCTAGGAGCAAACTTCCCTCTAAGACCAAACCGAATCACATTCCTAAAGGGAAAGACCTTAAGGAAACCTAATCACCAACAGAAAACTCCAAACTCCTCCTATGCCGATCCGCATACTTCTTTTGCTTATCTTGAGCACTCCTCTTCTTTCTCTTAATCTCCTCAACTTTCTCAGAAGCCTCCAAAATCATATCAGGACCAAGAACCAAACGATACCAACAAGATGGAGATCTGCAATGTCGTCCGTAAAGAGCGGCAAACGGAGACATTGCAATACTAGCCTGAATTTAAAGACGAAATGAGATAGATAAAGGATTAAGACAAGACTAAAATAGAAGAGTTGAGATTATACCTGATAACTATTGTTATAGGTGAATTCTACAAGATGGAGATGATCTTCCCAAGATCCTCCATAATCAAGAACACAAGCACGAAGAAGATCCTCCAGAATCTGATTCACTCTTTCTGTTTGACCGTCAGTGAGACTATCCGACTTTCTCACCACAGAAAATCGTATCATCTTGAAGAAAGAAAGGGATAGAAAAGAGAAAAGAAAGAAGAAAAGGAAGAAACAACATCAGAATCTAAACAGCGGAACGAATAAATTATATTAATAACATAAATATTACATAGTTTACAACCATTATCAGAGTTACACAGATTACACATCACATACTAGACAGTTATAAACACCTGTCTAGTTATACAACTCAATACAATACAAGAGAACTACTCAGAGAAACCAACACAGCGGAAAACTATATATCTACACGCAGAAGCCTCCTGCTCCATTACTCCTCCACAATTCGTCAAAGCTAGCCTGAATCCCTTGGCTACTCATAAAAATTTGAGTACCCAAGAGTTTAAGAAAACAGAAGATAAACTCCTGGTCAGACATGGGTCTGATGTGAGTAACAGGTTAAGGTTGCTTAACTTTCAAAAACCTTTTTAAAAGAAAGGTATCACATAAGACTTCCCACACATAAACATGGAAAAGTTTTTACCTTACGCTAACCAAAACATTTGATAGGAAATCCAGTGATATTATAATAGTGTCTAGGGTTTTCAAGTAAAATACAGAAATAGCTGGAATGCTTACATCTCACGCTCCAACATAGTTGGGCACAACTAATACATACGGCACTTATTGGATTTTGGATTCCATACAATGGCAGGGCTACCGGGGTACCGCCCATCACAGTACGTGGCCTAGATCAACGTACCGAAGATCACTCCTAATCCCCTGCAACACAAGGCCGGAACCATTCCTTACTGAACAGTTCTGAACAAGACAACCCACGGTTGTAGCTAGTAACCGCCCACAAAGTCGAATAAAAAGGGATCTCTAGACAGGGGAAAATCTCATCCTACTTAGGCATGACACACTTAACCTTGCTGCACCTCCCATGTTTTAGCCATTCTCGGTTGATGAGGCTTGAGGCTACGATTACCTTTATAGGACATATCCCTTAGAATGCTCATCATCCACCTGACGATGTTCTGAAAGCATTCAATCCATAAAAGTTCGTTCTGGGTTCGAACGAAACCGAAGGCATTATCTCGTTACACTCATTTTGGAATCACCCTCAGAGTTAACGACGATAACCCTTGCACTCTGAATCTTCATCTTCACTTGAGATTCACGACCTATCGTTAATTTGGATCGTTGTGGTTTTCGGATATCCAAATGTGGAAACCCGATCCCGGTCTCATCGAAATCCAAAACGCCATCTTTTAGGTCCAAGTTGTTTTAAAGTTTAAAACAATTCAATTATCTATACATACACAAATAGATAACTCACAAATCATAATTGATAATCAACATTATCATAATAAACAGATGATCCATAATAAGATAGGTAATCCATATCATCATCAAAATAGATAATCTATATTATCATCACAATGTAACCAAAGCATCATATCATACCACATCACTTATCTCATTTCTGAGATCACAACCATTCAAGACAATCATTGCCACCAATTCATGTATAAGTAATGATTTATTTCATCACAATATAATTAACTTAAAATGAATTAAATTAATTACCTTCATCTGTAATTAATTTAATGTGAATTAAATTAATTACTACATCTTTAATTAATTTAAAATAAATTAAATTAATTACTTCATTTATTCAAAATCTTGCTTACTCAACCATTTAATTGATTACAAGCAATGAATTAATCATTCAAATTAATCACCTTAATTAATCACTCTTGATTAATTATCCTTTAATTACATTCAAGTAATTATCCTTAATTAATTTCACGAATTAATTATTCTCAACCAAAAATAATAATTAACCTTTAATTACTTTAATTAATTAATTAACTATAATTAATTACATTAATCCTTAATTAATTACATTAATTAATTACCTTTAATCACTTTATCATTGATTAATTAATCTTAATTAATCAACTTTAATTACATCATTAATTGTATTAATTAATTAATGATCCTTAATTATATTTAATTAATTATCTTCTTAAATTAATTACCTTAAGTAATTAATCCATAATTATTAATCCTTCTTGATCAACCATATTCAGTAATTAATTAAATTAATTACCTTATTAAAACAAATTAATTATCCCTTATTTAATTTCTTAATTAATCCCTTGATTAATTACAAGTCATTTAATCCAAATTACTTACATTCTTAAACATCTTCCATTAATTACAACCTGTAATTATCAATCAATTACTTCACTAAGTAATTTCCAATCCATAAATAATTATCATTAAAACATCAAGTGTTTAAAACTAATTAAACTTAATTAATTAAATTAAACAATCACATTTAACTCAATTAATTACCTTAAGTAATTAATTTCTTAATTACTTCATTAAGTAATTACACTCAACAATTCACAATTGATTATTATTAAATTAATCAATTTAATTAATTATTAAAAATTAATCACATTAATTAATTATTAAATAATCCTGGTTAATGACCTTCATTAACCATTCCCTAATTATTTTCATTAAGTAATTAACTTAGATTAATTACAAATTAAATTATCTTTAATTATCCATTACTTAAAGTCTAATTATTTAATTGATTAATTAAATAACCTTGATTTTAACATAATTGCTTAATTAATAAATCATTAATCATTAATTAATGATCTAATTAATTATCTTAATTACAAATAGATTAATCCTCAATCAATTAATAATTATTCCCTAATCAATTAATTAATTAAATTAATTAATTATCCTTAGTTACCTTATTAATTAAATTAATTACAAAACATTAATCTTAATTAAATTTTAAGATACAAACATTTCTTAATTATGTTCAAATTGTCACTAACAAATTTATTTGAAACAAATTACTTTTGAACTTACTTTTAATTTTCATTTTAAATACAAGATTTAAAATGAATATAATTTAAATTTAAACAAATTTTTAAAACAATTTAAACCTTTTAAAAATTATAAGACAAACAAGTGCTTGTCTTAATAAAGAGATTCATAAGAGTTTGAAACTAAATCCATTTCAAAATTTCAATAATTTCAATTTGCATTTTGTTTAAATCTTTCAAATTTAAATCTTCTTTTAATTTCAAAAACTGAAGTTCATATTTGATTTTAGATTTCCAGATTTAAATTTAACCTCAAATCTTGCTCATATTTTAAAAAGTTCATTTTCTAAAAAGTTCAAACTACTTACCAAAATAAATTAATTAAATAAGTTCAAGTTTAAAACCTTATTTTTATTTTTATTTAAAACTGAGATTTTAAATTTAAACCTGAATTCTAAAATTTAAACTTGAATTTGAAACCAGGTTTAAAATTTTCTTCACGATAAAAAGCTTCAGGATTTTTTAAAAATTTTAAAAAAGAAACTACAGGTTTTTATCAAGTCCTGTAAAACAAAAACACCCGAAACACCAAAATTTACTTCGAGTCTAAAGTCCAACTTCCCCGAGCAAATCAGATGGCTACTTCGAGCAACCAAACAACTCCCCTGCTACCAAACTAAACCAAAACACCATCAGTAATCTCATCACCGTGCAAATGCACGGCGACTCCGGCCACCATTGGTCGTCGTCGATGAACGCCACACTCCAGCAACCACCCACGACCATCGAATCGAACAACCATCTAAGAAATCAAAATCGAACTCAAATTCCTAAAGCTCGAAACAAAAATTAGGTTTCACCCCTTCAAGCCTGTCAACGGCAAACTCTCGCCGCTCCGACCACCTGATGATCAACTACTCCGGCCTCGTCTTCAACCATGCACCAACTACCAATTCCCAAAACATCTTAACACTCAATCAGATGTACAAATCAAAATGACCGATTCTTTAAACCAAATAAAAACTAGGGGTTAAAACAAATTTTCACATCTGCACCTTCCACAATGATATACATCGCCATCCATGATTTTTCTTAGCATCAACAAACACCCCTCTATTACCAAGAAGAAACCCGAGACCTCCCAATTCAAAAATCACCAGAATTTGCTTAAAATTCAATATCAGTTCAAAACAAAACTGCACCTTCAACTTATCCCTAAAAATCCTAATTCTTGATTTAAAAATCAAGTTTTAGTTAATGCTTTAGATTTATGAAACTGAATTACAAATTTAACATGTTTGGATTTTAGTAAAAATCAACATGTACTGATATTTCTTATGTTTTCAGAGACAATAACTATTTTTTTTACTTACTTAAAATTTTACATATTAACTTAAGCTAATCAACAACTTTACTTTATAAATTTCATCATATCAGAAAAGTAATTAAAAGATAAGTATTTTGATAAAATTTTAGTGCCTGGAAAATCAAACAGAACAGGCAAATAAAAAAAAAGCATGCACACAATTTATTTTCACATCAACAATTACCTATAACACAAGCAATACTATTCCATTTCAATATACTAGCATGCAACCTATTTTTAAACTTTAAATTCAAAAAGTTACTCACCATTTTTAAAGGTAGCAGAGCCTCTGTTTAAAAAAAAAAAACTTTAGAACTTGCTTTAGAACTGCAGTTTCCTTTGAATAGGCTTCATTTTGAAGATATGGAGATAACACCAAAGTTCCAGATTACAGAGAAAAATAATGATGCAGATTTGCTCCATTTCCAAGTTGCATGCATAGCCCATTTTTTCCAGATTGAAAAGAAAGATGATGCAGACTTTCTTTTTTTTGAAGATGATTACTGACATTTAGATAATGAGGGGTTTTGATGTGGTATTGATCATGATTTGTTTACAGATTGCAGAAAAATGGTGGAGAACAAAATTTTAATTTGAGAGTTTTGATTTGTAAACTGATTCTTGATTACAGATTTTAGATTTGGTTTTGAAAAATGGAAAATGCATGATTTTTGATATGAGGAATTTAACTTGCATTTGATAATGAGGAGTTTACTGATTTTTTTTTATATGAAGATGTTTTGAAGTTCTCTTTTGATTTAGGAAATGAGAAAAAAAGAAGTAAGAAGAAAATGCATGTTTATATAGGTGTAGTTTCAGATTTTATTAAATAAAAGAAAATACAAAACAAACTGACTCTTGTATAAAATTTCTCCATTTGTTAACTTAAATGGTTAATCTTTGAACACTTGTTTAATGAGGCTTTAAAAATACAACACATGTCTTTGTAAGGTAATTTATATATTAATTTACAAGTTAATATGTGTATTAAGCCTAATTTTAATTTGTTAGTTAATATTTAATATGTATATAAATTTATAAAAGAAATAGAAACAAACTATACTTATAAATAAAGCTTATGATTTAAAAATTAAAACAAATAAAAATATATACTTTGGAATTTAAATTCAAATCAATTTCAAAATCTAATATTTAGAAATCAAGTTATGAATACAAATTAAACTTGAAATAACAATAGCCATTTTTATTCAAACCCTATTTGTAAAGACAATACACTATTAATATTGTTTTTAGAAATATCTCATTATTAAATTAAAATAATTATAAAAGAAATTATTTCTTTATTAATGAATTACCTATTTTATTAAGCTATAAACTTTTTCTTAATTCATTTTAAAATTTAAAACTCAAGCCAAAATTATTTTAAACATTTAAACATTTTTCTTACCAATTTTAAAATCATATATTTATTTATTACATAGCTTTGAAAACTTAATATTAAATTAAATCAAAATTTCCAAATTATTAATATATATATAAGAATTTTAAATCATGATTCATTTATTAAATTTAAACCTAGATTATTTATTCAATAACTTTGAAAAGCTTATATATTATATAAAAACAAATTCTCAAATTACTAAAAATATTAGAATTAGAAAATATGTTTTATTCATTAAATTTAAAACAATGCTAATCTATTTACAATATAAACTATATATTTATATTCTAAATAGAAACCAATTTATTATTTTTAAAAGACAAAATAACCAATTAAACATTTATTGAAGAAGATTATTAAATCAATTTGAATTATTATTAACAAAATTATCGATATCAATTTAAATTCTAAATATAGATTATTAAATTGTTATTGTCAAAAATTCTGGGATGAGGCTTGATGCACCTCCCCTGTTTTAGCAATTCAACCCACTTAACCTTGATGCACCTCCCCTGTTTTAGCAATTCCCAGTTGATGAGGCTTGAGGCTACGATTACCTTTATAGGACATGTCCCTTAGAATGCTCATCGTCTACCTGACGATGTTCTGAAAGCATTCAATCCATACAAGTTCGTTCTGGGTTCGAACGAAACCGAAGGCATTATCTCGTTACACTCATTTTGGAATCACCCTCAGAGTTAACGACGATAACCCTTGCACTCTGAATCTTCATCTTCACTTGAGATTCACGACCTATCGTTAATTTGGATCAATGTGGTTTTAGGATATCCAAATATGGAAACCCGATCCCGGTCTCATCGAAATCCAAAACGCCATCTTTTAGGTCCAAGTTGTTTTAAAGTTTAAAACAATTCAATTATCGATACACACACAGATAGATAACTCACAAATCATAATTGATAATCAACATTATCATAATAAACAGATGATCCATAATAAGATAGGTAATCCATATCATCATCAAAATAGATAATCTATATTATCATCACAATGTAACCAAAGCATTCATATCATACCACATCACTTATCTCATTTATGAGATCACAACCATTCAAGACAATCATTGTCACCTATTCATATATAAGAATGATTTATTTCATCACAATATAATTAACTTAAAATGAATTAAATTAATTACATTCATCTCTAATTAATTTAAAGTGAATTAAATTAATTACTACATCTTTAATTAATTTAAAATAAATTAAATTAATTACTTCATTTATTCAAAATCTTGCTTACTCAACCATTTCATTGATTACAATCAATTAATTAATCATTCAAATTAATCACCTTAATTAATCACTCTTGATTAATTATCCTTTAATTACATTCAAGTAATTATCCTTAATTAATTTCACAAATTAATTATTCTCAACCAAAAATAGTAATTAACCTTTAATTACTTTAATTAATTAACTATAATTAATTACATTAATCCTTAATTAATTACATTAATTAATTACCTTTAATCACTTTATCATTGATTAATTAATCTTAATTAATCAACTTTAATTACATCATTAATTGTATTAATTAATTAATGATCCTTAATTATATTTAATTAATTATCTTCTTAAATTAATTACCTTAAGTAATTAATCCATAATTATTAATCCTTCTTGATCAACCATATTCAGTAATTAATTACTTTAATTACCTTATTAAAACAAATTAATTATCCCTTATTTAATTTCTTAATTAATCCCTTGATTAATTACAAGTCATTTAATCCAAATTACTTACATTCTTAAACATCTTCCATTAATTACAACCTGTAATTATCAATCAATTACTTCACTAAGTAATTTCCAATCCATAAATAATTATCATTAAAACATCAAGTGTTTAAAACTAATTAAACTTAATTAATTAAATTAAAAAATCACATTTAACTCAATTGATTACCTTAAGTAATTAATTTCTTAATTACTTCATTAAGTAATTACACTCAAGAATTCACAATTGATTATTATTAAATTAATCAATTTAATTAATTATTAAAAATTAATCACGTTAATTAATTATTAAATAATCCTGGTTAATGACCTTCATTAACCATTCTCTAATTATTTTCATTAAGTAATTAACTTAGATTAATCACAAATTAAATTATCTTTAATTATCCATTACTTAAAGTCTAATTATTTAATTGATTAATTAAATAACCTTGATTTTAACATAATTGCTTAATTAATAAATCATTAATTATTAATTAATGATCCAATTAATTATCTTAATTACAAATAGATTAATCCTTAATCAATTTGTAATTATTCCCTAATCAATTAATTAATTAAATTAATTAATTAACCTTAGTTACCATATTAATTAAATTAATTACAAAACATTAATCTTAATTAAATTTTAAGATACAAACATTTCTTAATTATGTTCAAATTTTCATTAACAAATTTATTTGAAACAAATTACTTTTGAACTTACTTTTAATTTTCATTTTAAATACAAGATTTAAAATGAATATAATTTAAACTTAAACAAAGTTTTAAAACAATTTAAACCTTTTAAAAATTATAAGACAAACAAGTGCTTGTCTTAATAAAGAGATTCATAAGAGTTTGAAACCAAATCCATTTCAAAATTTCAATAATTTCAATTTACATTTTTTTTAAATCTTTTAAATTTAAATCTTCTTTTAATTTCAAAAAGTGAAGTTCATATTTGATTTTAGATTCCCAGATTTAAATTTAACCTCAAATCTTCCTCATATTTTAAAAACTTCATTTTCTAAAAAGTTCAAACTACTTACCAAAATAAAGTTATTAAATAAGTTCAAGTTTAAAACCTTATTTTTATTTTTATTTAAAACTGAGATTTTAAATTTGAACCTGAATTCTAAAATTTAAACTTGAATTTAAAACCAGGTTTAAAATTTTCTTAACATTAAAAAGCTTCAGGTTTTTTTTAAAAATTTAAAACAGAAACTACAGGTTTTTATCAAATCTGTAAAACAAAAACACCCGAAACACCAAAATTTACTTCGAGTCTAAAGTCCAACTTCCTCGAGCAAATCAGATGGCTACTTCGAGCAACCAAACAACTCCCCTGCTACCAAACTAAACCAAAACACCATCAGTAATCTCATCACCGTGCATATGCACGGCGACTCCGGCCACCATTGGTCGTCGTCGATGAACGCCACACTCCAGCAACCACCCACGACCATCGAATCGAACAACCATCTAAGAAATCAAAATCGAACTCAAATTCCCAAATCTGGAAACAAAAATCAGGTTTCACCCCTTCAAACCTGTCAACGGCAAACTCTCGCCGCTCCGACCACCTGATGATCAACTACTCCGGCCTCGTCTTCAACCACGCACCAACTACTAATTCCCAAAACATCTTAACACTCGATCAAATGTACAAATCGAAATGACCGATTCTTTAAACCAGATAAAAACTAGGGTTTAAAACAAATTTGCACATCTGCACCTTCCACAATGATATACATCGCCATCTATGATTTTTTTTAGCATCAACAAACACTCCTCTATTACCAAGAAGAAACCCGAGACCTCCCAATTCAAAAATCACCAGAATTTGCTTAAAATTCAATATCAGTTCAAAACAAAATTGCACCTTCAACTTATCCCTAAAAATCCTAATTCTTGATTTAAAAATCAAGTTTTAGTTAATGCTTTAAATTTATGAAACTGAATTACAAATTTAACATGTTTGGGATTTAGTAAAAATCAGCATGAACTGATATTTCTTATGTTTCCAGAGATAATAACTATTCTTTTTTTTACTTACTTAAAATTTTAGATATTAACTTAAGCTAATCAACATCTTTACTTTATATATTTCATCATATCAGAAAACTAATTAAAGATAAGTATTTTGATAAAATTTTAGTGCTTGGAAAATCAAACAGAACAGGCAAATAAAAAAACAGCATGCACACAATTTATTTTCACATCAACAATTACCTATAACACAAGCAATACTATTCCATTTCAATATACTAGCATGCAACCTATTTTTAAACTTTAAATTCAAAAAATTACTCACCGTTTTTAATGGTAGTAGAGCCTCTATTTAAAAAAAAACTATAGAACTTGCTTTAAAACTTTAGAGCTGCAGTTGCCTTTGAATAGGCTTCATTTTGAAGATATGCAGAAAACACCAAAGTTCCAGATTGCGGAGAAAAATGATGCAAATTTGCTTCATTTCCAGGTTGCATGCAGAGCCCATTTTTTTCCATATTGAAAAGAAAGATGATGCAGACTTTCTTTTTTTTTTTAAAGATGATTATTGACATTTAGATAATGAGGGGTTTTGATGTGGTATTGATCATGATTTGTTTACAGATTGCAGAAAAATGGTGGAGAACAAAATTTTAATTTGAGGAGTTTTGATTTGTAAACTGATTCTTGATTACAGATTTTAGATTTGGTTTTGAAAAATGGCAAATGCAGGATTTTTGATATGAGGAATTTAACTTGCATTTGATAATGAGGAGTTTATTGATTTGTTTTTGATATGAAGTTGTTTTGAAGTTCTCTTTTGATTTAGGAAATGGGAAAAAAACAAGTAAGAAGAAAATGCATGTTCATATAGATGTAGTTTCAGATTTTATTAAATAAAAGAAAATACAAAACAAAATGACTCTTGTATAAAATTTCTACATTTGTCAACTTAAATGGTTAATCTTTGAACACTTGTTTAATGAGGCTTTAAGAATACAACACATGTCTTTTTAAGGTAATTTTATATTAATTTACAAGTTAATATGAGTATGAAGCCTAATTTTAATTTGTTAGTTAATATTTAATATGTATATAAATTTATAAAAGAAATAGAAACAAACTTTACTTATAAATAAAGCTTATGATATAAAAATCAAAACAATTAAAAATATATACTTTGGAATTTAAATTCAAATCAATTTCAAAATCTAATATTTAGAAATCAAGTTATGAATACAAACTAAACTTGAAATAACAATAGCTATTTTTATTCAAAACCTATTTGTAAAGACAATACACTATTAATATTGTTTTTAGAAATATCTCATTATTAAATTAAAATAATTATAAAAGAAAATATTTCTTTATTAATGAATTACCTATTTTATTAAGCTATAAAACTTTTTGTTAATTCATTTTAAAATTTAAAACTCAAGCCAAAATTATTTTAAACATTTTTCTTACCAATTTTAAAATCATATATTTATTTATTACATAGCTTTGAAAACTTAATATTAAATTAAATCAAAATTTCCAAATTATTAATATATATATTAGAATTTTAAATCATGATTCATTTATTAAATTTAAACCTAGATTATTTAGTCAATAACTTTGAAAAGCTTATATATTATATAAAAACAAATTCTCAAATTACTAAAAATATTAGAATTAGAAAATATGTTTTATTTATTAAATTTAAAACAATGCTAATCTATTTACAATATAAACTATATATTTATATTCTAAATAGAAACCAATTAATTATTTTTAAAAGATAAAATAAACAACTAAATATTTATTGAAGAAGATTATTAAATCAATTTGAATTATTATTAACAAAATTATCAATATCAATTTAAATTTTAAATACATATTATTAAATTGTTATTGTCAAAAATTCCGGGATATTACAGTCGGTCTGCGGATGGTAAGCAGTGCTCAGATTCAAATGAGTACTCAAAGATTCCTGAAAAGCTCTCCAAAACTGACTGGTAAAGATGGGATCTTTATCACAAACAATACTGACAGGAACACCATGAAGACGAACAATCTCCCTCGTATAGATCTCAGACAAACTAGAAGCAGAACGGATAGACTTGACCGGAATGAAATGAGCTGATTTTGTCAATCTATCCACAATAACCCAAATACTCACATTACCCCTCCTAGTCCTCGGTAATCCATCAATAAAATCCATAGAAACATGTTCCCATTTCCAATTGGGAACCTCAAGGGGCTGCAATAAACAAAGGGTCTTCTGATGATCGGCCTTGACTTGCTGACAAGTCGCACACCTACTAACAAAGATAGAGATATCTCGCCTCATACCTCTCCACCAATAAAGCTTCTTCATATCCTGATACATCTTCGTCATATCAAGATGAATAGAAAGTCTGGATCGATGATTTTCCCGAAGTAACTCTTGCCTCAATCCATCGACGTTCGGGACACAAATCTGATTATTAATCCTCAAAATCCCTCTATCATCGATCTAAGCTCCACTACCATCAAGACTACTACCACCAACCCTGCTATGAACATTCTCCTTAATCAATCTAATAATCTTATCCTTATCATGCTTAGTAATAATACGATCCATAAGACGAGAAGAAGAAACCACATGCTGACACAACATAGCCTTCTTCCGACTTAAAGCATCGGCCACAACATTAGCTTTCCCAGGGGTATAGCTGATGTCGAGGTTATAAGAAGGAAGGAACTCAAGACACCTAAACTGACGCTGATTCAAATCCTTCTGGGTGAAGATATACCTCAGATGATCCGTAAAGAGCTCAAACTTAGCACCCAAAAGATGATGCCTCCAAAGCTTCAAAGCAAAAGCCACAGCAAGCAATTCCAAATCATGAGCTGCATAATTGGCTTAATGGGTCTTCAACTGACGACTGGCATACCATCTTGCATCAGAACAGCTCCCAAACCCTCACGACTAGCATCAGTGTATACCGTTAATCTCTCATTTCCATTTGGAACGGTAAGAACTGGTGCAGAAGTAAGCTTACGCTTTAACTCATTGAATGCAGCTTCACACTTATCATTCCATATAAACTTAGCATTCTTACGAGTCAAAGCAGTAAGAGATGCAGCAATCCGAGCAAAATTCTCAATGAATCTCCGATAATAACCGACAAGGCCCAGAAAACTATGAATATCAGATGGAGTCGTAAGAGTTTTCCAATCCTGCAACAGAATAGGGAGAAATAAGGACCACGGAAAAGATAGAATGATTAAATTACAAAGAGATAAGAGAAGAAAACTTACATTGATCGCAGCGATCTTGACTGGATCAATAGAAACTCCATGACAAGAAACAATATGTCCAAGAAATCGGACTTTATATTTCCAAAAATGGCATTTTGAGAATTTAGCTTTCGACTGATGACTCCTAAGAGTTCCCAGAACAAAGCTCAAGTGGAATTTATGCTCTTCCTTAGACTTAGAGAAAACAAGAATATCATCGACAAAGACTAAAAAAAATTTGTTAAAAATATCACGAAAAACACGATTCATCAAATCAACAAAGAAAGCTGGGGCATTAGTCAAACCGAAAGGCATAACTAACCATTCATAAAAACCATTCTCCGTACGGAAAGCAGTCTTGGAAATACTTTCCTCAGCAACTCTGAGCTGGTGAAAACCTGTGGCAAGATTAAGCTGAGAGAAAACAGTAGCTCCATGAAGCTGATTGAACATATCATTGTTTAGCTCCCTATAATCAACACACATCCTCAAAGAACCATCGGACTTAATGACGAAAACCACCGCTACTTCCCATTCAGAATGGATAGGTCTGATCAGACCTTTGGGGAATAAGTCCTTAATTTGCTACCTCAACTCAACCTTCTCACGGGATGTCATTCTTCTGGAAGGAAGAACTACAGGTCGAGCTCCAGGAATAAGATCAATACGAAATTCAATTTCCCACTTAGGAGGTAAAGAAGTGACTTCACCAAATACATCGAGATATAGTTTAACCACAGGAGTAGAATCAGTGTCATCCGAAGAAGAGTCAAGAGAATAAATAAAACTGTCGGCATAATCTTGAGGCATGCAACACTGAATCACCAAAGAGTTCCCAAAATCATTCACAAGAGAAATATCTGGGTTTTACAAGAGATAACGGCTTCATGCCTCTTCAGCCAATCACCTCCAAGCAACATATCAAAAGCATCGAAACCCAGAACATAGAAATCACCATTGAAGCGATGATCAGAATAGAGGAGTTTCACTTGGTTACAAATCCTATAAGGTTCGCGGGACCCCCAATAAGATTTGAAACATACGAAGGCTCATCAGCAAACTTAGGAGAAAGGAGATGCTCAAACTTATCACAAAGGTCCACAAAAATAAAACTATGGGAAGCTCCAGTGTCAAATAAAACACGAACGGAAAATTTAAATATAGTAAAGGTGCCCTGAAGAGTACCTTAAGTACCACTAGGAGCAGGAGCAGGTGCAGGTGGAGCAGGTGAAGAAGCAGAGGTAACAGCAAAGATACCAGATGGCTTACCCTTCTGCTGAGTAGAACAATTGTTCTTGAAGTGGCTAGGCTGCAAAAAGAAATGGCAAAGATCACGCCTAGTCAATTGAGCTGGAGGAACAACAGCACCAACTAAAGTAGGGCAACTATTAGCATAGTGTCCCTTTTGATCACACTTGAAGCAAGTGATGGAAGAGAGGTCGATAGGCTGCCTCTGAGAAGAAGAAGATCCCAAACCTGGAGTCTTGTTCCAATTCTTCTTCTGCTGATGAAACTTAGGCTTTCTCTTCTTAGGGTTACCAGAGAAAGGCTGAGATGAAGTGGCATGAGCAACAGGAGGATCCTTAGAAGTAGGATTCTCATATCTAATGGCCATATCCATCAGACTAGTGAAAGGGTTATGCACATGAGAGATGAGACGATCATAATACTCCGGACAAGCACCAGCTATGAAAGTGGGGTGTCAATCAAGCCAGGACCAAACTTGAAAAGTTCATTGAACTTCCGCTCACACTCAGCGAATGATATGTCACCCTGCTTAAGATCCATAAACTCCCGATGAAGCTGAGACTTCCCTGCTTCGGGCATCCATTTTGCCACAAAAGCATCCCTAAAGCACGATAATGAAATATAAGAAAGACTTAAAAAGAGAAATCTGAATCAAATTCAAAACAAGATGATACCTAAACTGCTCTCAAGAAATATCAGCCTCAATAGTGTGAGTTGTAACAGTCTCCCACCAATCCAAGGCTGCCTCCTTCAACTGCCAAGCTGCCAACTGACGCTTCTGAGCATCAGTGATCTCAAGACCGGAGAAAATCCTCTCCAATCCTTTCAACCACTGCTGAGCCTCGATGATACTCTCTGATCCAGAAAACTTGGTACCACCAACCTGGGTGAATTCCTTATAGAGATTTGTGAACTACGGGTGCAGCAGGCTCAAGAACAAGGGCAACAACACGACCCCTACCTCTAACATTCCTACGACTCATCCTGGAAAAATCAAGAATGAATTTTAGGACAAAGGTAACCGAGAAACAAAAGACAAGGTAAGATAAGATAAGATTCAACTAGAATGAATATCCTAAACAAAGAAATTACTATCAAGGTGGATAGGGAAAGGGAAGAAGTTAAGAAAATATGATTTCAAAACAAGAAAGGTTTATATCAAAATAATCTTTGAAAATCCTTTGAAAATCATTTGAAAATCATTTTATACTTTAAAATACGTTCTCTCACAAAGAAATGATTCTAAGATTGATTTCACTCATTCTAGAGTATTTCTACCCTATCTCTAATGAGTTTTTGCTCCGCAGGTTAAGGTTTGCCTAAAACCAAAGCTCTAATGCAAAATATAACGACCCATTATTTTGTACCGTTCAGATTCGACAATAAAACCACACATGTCGGACTTGAATAAACAATAGATTGTAATATAATTTGGAGCAAATAAAACCAATTACGGAATCACAAACACAGAATAACTCGCAGCGGAAATAAAATAACCATAGTGGTTCATGAAGCTACTACAAACATAGTCTCAAAACAAGTACAAAATACCAGAGTCTGAAAGTAAATACAATAGAAAATCCCAATACATATATATCCACTAATATATAAGCTGAATAGAAATAACTGAATAGAAATGATAGACAACTAGATAGATAGATAGATAATCTCCAGCAAAATGCTAGCTCCAGAAGGTGAAATCAAAGCTGTGATACTCAAGCTGACCCGAGCATAAAGCAAAACACAAAACACTCGAGTCGGGACATACATACTTATAAAATGTAAATCAACTCAAGTGAACTGTAGTATAATTGCACAAGTAACTTAAAGGATGCTTGGGATCGTCCATCCTTTAAGGATCCATTATCTACTATGTAGTAATATACTCTATTATAATAATGTCTAAAGTAAAGGATAATATATTTTAAAAATAGCGTTAAGGCTTTACATTTTCCACCTTAACAAATAGTCTATACAGTACCGTAATCTCCCCTATACTGGGCGTCGTCAGAGGGCACTTCATAGGTATGGTACAAAACAAAATCGTATAAGGCACGCTAGGGTAGGTGACACGGCACAACAAGGCAATGTCAAAGTAAATACACCAATTATGCATCTGGGCTGGTGGTAATGCATAGCCGCAGCTACCGCCCACCTCGAGCCACATTTCCGAAACCAAAGGTGCGCACCAAATCAATCACAAAGTAATAGAATGGCATACGAAGAAGTGTGTCCGATTAGAGGAGCTACCTCATTGGCCCAAGAATCGCTCCTGTTTTTGCCACCTTATGCCAACTCACGGGAGTCTACCTCACATAGGATCGTAGCCACCATCCTACTTCATTTTGGAATATCCACCGCGTACACAGTTGTTAAAGTGTTTTTCGGAGTTGACAAAGAGTATGACAACTTCCGATCCAGGTCTTTCTAACAATCAACTGTGATTATAACCCATGGTTATTTCAAATGGTTTACATTTCAAAACAAAACATATCTATTCCAAAACCATTTAAGTTCGATGCTATTATATCATCAAAATAATACCATTTTTCAAAGTTTTTAACACTTTCAAAACCATACACTTATTATAGCACTTTAAAAATGTAATAAGTTAGAAACCATAAAACTTTTAAAATGTTACCCTTATATAATAGCACTTTGGAAAATATTACAATTTAGAAATAGTAGCACCTTTAAAACATAACCTAAGGTAACATAGCAATTTAAAAACATAACTAAAATAACATAGCATTTTAAGAATGCTACAAATACTACTATAACATGTTTAAAACATACTATTTCAATTTTATCATAGTTTTGAAATTTATTTAATTATACAAAACATATCCTTTTCATAAATAAAATATATCACAATGACTAGGTTAAATTTAAATTCCATATTAATCTAAATTATATTATTGAGTTAAATTTATATCATAGATAAAATCAATTTTGATTTTTAAACAACATTTATTTACTTATAAAATCTTAACTTATTTAAAAATCAATATATATATTATTTAACTCATTTATTCCAAAATTTAATTTAAAATTCCATATATTTAAATTTTCAAAATACTTAATAAATTTTTATAAAAATATTATTTAAAACTTAACCATGGGTATGTATAGTATTTTCTAACCTAGGTCAAGTGATACGGATATGTATCATTTCAATCCGTAATTTATAAAAATTCCGAGTTCTATCATTTCAAACCCGCAATCCCAAGTCAAATAAAATAAAAATCGTTTGAGCCTATCATTTCAGCTCATAACGATTTTTCCCTATTCTAAAGTCCGTTCGGGTATGTATCATTTCAACCCATAGTGATAGGGAACTTGCAGTGTGAGAAACAGAAAATAAAATGAACAGTATAGCATAGCATATCATATCAAGTGATGTAACAGGTATATAATCAGGTAATAATATCATGTAAAGTCATGTAACAAGCATATATGAACTTATATCATCATAGCATATATGAACTTATATCATCATAGCATATATGAACTTATATCATCATAGCATATCACTACTACACATTCACATGTCATTGTTTCACAATTATATAAGTACGAATGTCGAGAGTGATAAACTCATCTTCTAAAGCCAGAGATGACAATTCAAGACACAGGACCAAACTTCAAAAAGCACGACAAAGCACGAACTATATTTGAGTGGATGAAGAGCCAAGATTCAAATCTTGTAAACAAACAAATACAAACATATATAAGTATAAAATTATACAAAAGAAAATTTAGAATTAAACAATGCAAAAGATAAACAAATGAAGCAAAGATGGCTTAACCAAGTCAAGTGGGCTCGGCCACTTTCAAAATAGGCTTGACCACCATCAAGCTAGGGCTCTACCACTTTGATTCTGAAGCAAGCATGCTCGGCCATGGTCACAAATATACACGGCTATGGACTGGAATGTAAAGAGATGGGGTAGATGAAGGAAAAGGTCAAGGCAAGTGAAAGGTCAAGTGCACAAGTGGTTCGGCCCTAAACTGGCATGGCTTGGCCTAAGTTGTTTGGGCTTGGATCAGGTGGTCAAGGATCATCTGGTCACGGCTATGAAATAGGGTGTGGTCACGGCAAAGCATTGAGACGGAAGAATTGGTGGTGGCTGAGGCTAGCAAAGAGGAAGTGGACCTAGTGGTGCTCGGCTAGAGTTTGTGAGGCAATTTGATGATGGGGTTTTGAATCATGGAAGTCGTGGCACAGGGTATGGTGGAGATAGGGTGAAGGCCGATCATAGGTGATGGTGTGGTGGAGAGATGAGGTCGGCAAGGAGAGTATGGATGAAGGCCGAGCTTGCTTGCAAACAAAAGAGAAAGGAAAAAGAAAAAGAAGGAGAAGGAGAAAGTGCTTACTATAATATATATTTTTTTGTTCAGGAAATGGAAAATGAAAAGAGAGATGGAGAGGAGGAAGTTTTGAACGGCTATCGCAAATGAATGGGTACCTTTTCACTTGAAAAGGCAATCAAGTGGCTATTAGGAATTTCAAAGCCCAATAGCAAAGCCCACTTCCAAAACAAGCTCATAACCCAACCAAAAATCAAAGCCCAAACAAAAATAGAAAATAGAAAATAGAGAATAGAAATACTGAAAATAATTGCTTGTAAAATGCTAAATTTTAACGGATTTAAAAAATATAAAACGGAATTTGACGAACGAAAAGCGGAACGAATATCAGAATCAAATTCAGTTTCAAAGAAAAAGATTGGAAAATAAAAATTCAAATTTAAAATTTTCAATTGAAAGTCAAAGTTTGACCAAAGTTGACCAAAATATAAAATTATCAGAAAATCTTAATTTATTTTATTTGAAAAAATATTTATAAACAAAATCCAAAAATTCATTGGAAAATTCCAATTTTTAAATGATTTAAAATCAAAGTTTCAAATAAATTGAATTAAAAATATTTATTAAAATTATGGGTTGTTACATATAAAATCAAATAGAGTTTGATATTTCTGGATCAGTATAGTACTTCGTTAAAAACCTTATAAAGGAAAACCCGATGATAAAAACCTTAGTCGAAGATAAAAATACAATTTAACTTAAATAAGATATTTGAGATGTTATTTCTTGATAAGACGTTTGATTCTTCTAGATCAAGATAATGCCTCGTTAAAACCTTAGTACGAAAAACCCAATGGGAAAAATCTTGAATAAGAAAAAAGAGTACATTATAAATTATTTTAAATGTTACTGGGGAGTTGATACTTTTGGATCAAAAATATGCCTCATTAAAACATTACTAAGAAAAACCCAGTGGGAAAAATCTTAGTAAAGGAAAAAGAGTGCATTATAACATTCTTATGGATGCCCCTGATTTAAAAGTTTCCTCTGAATTCGTATTCGTCTTTCGATAACTCAAATTGGTTATAGATACTTCTGCATCCATAAATATGTATCTCATTATAATACAATTTATTAATAGTTTTCTTCGATACAATCAAAATTTTCAAGATTGTTTCTTCCAAATATGGTTTGCATTTTATGCATTTTGTTTGCTACCTTTATGAAAACACATCATGTGCTTTCATTTTTGTGCTTCAAATTAGTTTTGCATATTGCAACTACATCTTTGATGAATATTAAAAGTTTCATTACAACAATACTAAAAAACAAGAAGTAATCTACTCATCTTGAAGTTTATTAAGATTTTCATTACAACAATACTTAAAAGAAGGTTGTAATCTACATTCCATGTTCTCTGCATTCTTTATAATCGTCAAAGTTATTTATATTATTTAGAAAATTATATATTTTAATAAGTTTTGCATATCGCAACTAAAAATTTAATGGGCATTAAGAGTTTCATTACTATAATACTTAAAAATAGGAAGTAATCTACTCATCATGAAATATATCAAGATTTTTATTACAACAATAATTAAAAGTAGGTTGTCATCTACGCTCCTTGTTCTTTGCATTCTTTATAACCACGAAAGTTATTTATATTCTTCCGGAATTTATGTACTTTCATCATTTAATATGATTTAAACCATATGTATACCTTCGGGGTATATTAAGCGTTTCAAGTTTCACTACTTTGCGGACTACATGTCCATATTTCTCTAGTAGTAAAGGATTCATGATCGTCAATCATGTTTTTCTCTAATGCAGGATCTTTAATCCATTTATAAGCATAAGCGCTTTATTGATATTTCTTTATTTATCATGTTTTAGGTACCTAAACCACTTCTTGGGTTATTTGACAATCATATCATGGATCTCTTTCAGCGCATCCTTAAATGTTTCTTCAAGAATACCCACTTTCTTTATTTGGTATCTTTATTACTTACTCCAAAAATATTTTGAACTGACTATTAAACCACAGTTCAGATGTGGTTTACACATTTTGATCCTTCAAGGATTCAAATCTATATTGAAAAGAGTCTAATAGGGATATTATTGATAATTTATTCAAATTACTTAATATTTTGCATCATTGTATATTCTAACAAATATTTAACACCGATGATCAAAATGAACTTGTATCCCTTTATCCTCCCCTTCGATATTGACGAACATTGTCACATTAAACAACAATCATCTTTGGATTCTCATTGTGATCCGTTATGATATTGCTACTAGCAAATACACCATACATATTAATAATAGGAGGATATTTTTTTATTAGTTGATAATATGCATTAATTAACATTGCTTATTAGAGTTTGTTCTCATTCATTGATCTAGTCGATTGGAGGAATTTACTTATTGCATAGATCATTTGAATGCATATACGACTTCAGGTCATTCAACATTTATGTTGATTTAAATCACTAAATAATATCTATACATAATCTATAAGATGAGCTCATAACAAACTTTAGGTTGTTGGCTGAATATTTACATATATGGATATATAAACGTATGTCCGCGTATTACATCTATATTATAAATTTTCATATTCTTTCTCATTTGAATTAGTGATTTTTAGAACAAACTATAAGGATCCAGACTATTACTTGTTTTTGCTTATCACTCGATGTAAATGTGAATCCTTAAAGATTAAATGGTAGTTTCTAAAACGTCTGATTTGAAAATGCATTTGCATCAAGTTTGACTTATCAATAATAACTTCAAATTATTTGATATGTTGCAACTTTTAGTCATAGAATATATTGTAACTTCTAACTATCAGAGAGCAAACATGCAATAAATTTATACTTAACCACCTCCTTCGTTATAAAAACCCGGAGTAGTAGATATTTCCCCAAAGCATCATGGGAGATGATAACTCCAATTTCTAAGGTGGTTACACTTTTATTTTCAAAGATTATTACCGACAAAATAATACTAGTGTATAACTATAGGCATCCAGAAAATCTTCTCTCATAACTAATGATCACTATACAAACTCTGCTTACATGTTTACTAATAGCATACATTATTTTGTTTTATTAGTACAACCATACAACGGTGGAGCAACCGCCCGTTTAGTTGTATAATATAAAAAAATTTGTAGTTTTTTGTTAGTTTCAATAAAACATGTGATGATAATGTTTGACACAAGATTATTTGCACAATCAGAAAAAAAAATAACAGTATTAAATATTGTTGAACAAAGAACGATTAATAATTAATTGCTTAATTAATATATATGCTCGACCCTAGATGTTAATGAGGGTCTAAATGTACAATAGAGAACATTTCTCAACTTTTAGATGTTAAAGAGGGTCTAAATGTACAATAGAGAGCATTTCTCAACTTTTTTTAATTATCTAAGAAACTTTCTCTGAAAGAAAAGGTAGTTTCTTTTTTATAAAATCCTTTTAACACAGTTATAACTAATATGACGCTACCATACACTTAACTATTTTTACCATCAAAACCAAACTGAACCTTTAGATTTTGTATGATACATATTCGAAACCTATGTTTTTAAACATCAGCAAGTTATTAAATAAATAATATGTATACTTGATATTACACATCAGAAATGTTATAAACATTATCGGATGTAAACTCAAATCTGTAGTTGAACCATCGTAACTCAAACAATATATGCAAACCATATTTTTGCAATTTACTCCAACAAAAAAAATCAAAAACTGGTCTCAGGCTAATCAAGTGAGTGCATCAACTCTGATTTCTTTGATTCAAATGTTGAACACAAATATAAGGAAATTAATATAATCATTTGGTACATTGTGCAGTAATCAGCATGCTATGCAATGGAAAAATATAATGATAGAATGAACCACGCAAGGCTAATGTAAAATATAAATTAATTATAGAATTGACTACAGCATGAAGCACAGGAATACAACCATAACAGCATGTATTGTATCTTATAGTACACCTTTAAAAAAAAATCTCAAGTATCAAAATAATTTTTTCATAACAATATATTGTAAACTTTTTTTTTGGTAGCTTCAAAATTTCAGTTGCCTCAAAAATTTGGTTGCGTTGTTTGCAAGCACGTCTTCACATGTCTTGATACATAAAATTGAGAAATTATTTTATGGCAGCGGTTTTATATGATAATTTAGAGAAAATGGTAGCAATTATGTTTATGATACATCAAACAAGCTACGTTTCGTTAGTACAGAAAACCCATGTACATGTATACAGATTATCTTGAAATATAATATTTGGTAAACAGAATTGGGGGTAGTCAGTAAAATCTGTAAAAAAAAAGACAACACAGAACCAAAAAAAAAAAGGAAAAAGGTTTATTTGTTTCTATTTAACAGGAGCAATTACAACCATAAATCAGTCATTAAACCAATTGCTAATTATATTGACAATTCATAATGCATCCATAGCAATTAATCAATAAGCAATCAAATAGTGCCAATAGTTGAGCAATCCATAATTCACTGTCAAATTGAATATCAATAAATATATTAACGATTGATAATATAATCTACAAATTTACAGTTCATCTTTTAACAAATGTGCATGGTTGATCTAAATATAAGAGATGTGTGAAATTCAGGCAAATCAAATACAGGCTAGATCCATCGATAGAAAAGTGATTAAAAGGAAGATCTGCAATTCTTAGTGTAGTTGAAATTTCTCCTCTAAACAGGATCAGAAAATAAAAGGCATAAATCAGATTTATTAGAATATCAAAACTCAAAAAATGATGATCATCGAGGCATGGTGATTTTTATTTTCACAGAATACTAATTTGCAGAAATTAAAACATACAGATCAGTAACTAAAATTGCTCTTTTCCTGACACAAAATGACTTAATATTAAAATCAAGAGAGCAAATACGATTATACCTTGAAGAACATAAGCAACGTTAGCAGAATCGGAATAACTAGGCAAAGCAAGCCCATTTTTCTCCAACGCTAATTTTGCTGCACCGATATCTGCTTTTTCGAGCATAGCCAGTTCTTTTGGACACCAGGCGTAGTATGAACCTCCATCGCCACCATAACTTTTTTTTCCTTTGGAAGCTAGAGAGAAATATCGTTTTGAAGATTTATAAGAGGTTCGTGCTGATAACGTGTTATAAACAAATAAGAATACATTATAAAGAAATAAGAGCAGAAACAATTAAAGAAAGAGACAGAATAAATATTATTCATTCTTCTGAGATTAGCAATATATTTATATTACTTAGCCTACTTCATATAAAGGCTTCAGAGCTAAGGATTGAACTTATGTCATGATGTTGGACTAAACAAAACAATATAAAAGCTTATTCACTTTTTGATTTACATATATTGTAATAATTTAAAGAAATTTCAATATGGAGAACTTTTAAATCAAATTATTGCAAAAAAAAAAAAAAAGCAATCGCAATAGTCACCAAGTATATGGGAAACAATACAAACAAAAATAACATATCATGGACCATAAAAAATTTACTCTAAACAAATTTTCAACAAACACAATCCAGAAAACAACACAAAACAATTCAGTGTAATTTTTATATATGAACCAATACCTAGACTAGGATCATCCTTAGTAACATACCCTTAACTTTCGATGCTGCACAGAGAAAAGAATCATGAACCATAAAACTGTAACCACATCCACACTTCACTTAGGTAAGTTATACTCCTGTTCGAGCATCGGTAGAGTTCTCGTCCCCGAAGCAAATGGCGCCTGCGCTCCTCCAACTCTCGCCATTTGCAATGCTTCATTAGTGTTGGCCGTCTCCTCCATCTCCTTCATCTTCTTCACCTTCCTCTCTCTAACCATGCAAAACACAGCCAATGCTAATATCACCAACCCTACAAATCCACTCACTACACCAACCACTATCTTCCACACCTTCACTCTTTTAAGCTTAGGTAATGGAGGTAACAATGGAGATATGGAAGGAGAAGGAGAAAGTGAAGGAGGTGGCATTGTAACATTAGTAACGATAGCAAAATGCCCTTGCCTATTACTAGAACAAACATTCGATGACACCATCTTTTGAAATTCATAACTTCCTTTCAAATCAAACCAAACACATTCCATACCCGCTCCATCAACAACAGTGCGTACATTTGAAAACCTCACAAGTATAGGAGAATTGGCAGCAATGATATCAAGCTCATTAAGATTAGTTGCACTTAAGTTCTGAGCATCGTAAGCTAGCAAACCAATGACTGGAGTTAGGTAACTGTACCCTGATAAAGGGTAGTAGAACGTGGACCAGTTGCCTAAGTTTTGGTAAACAAGTGCAAGTCTTACTACATATGGCTTTGTTATTACTCCATCTGGGATTTTGAATTCTTCGAGATAATCAACTCCTCGAAGCCTCAAACTTCCACTTCTTAGTCTTACGACTTGAAGATTGATACCGGTTAAATTTGAAGGGATTGAAGCATTGTAAACTGTTCCTGATTTGGGATTGTGTAGAGCTCTGTATGCATAGCCTTGAAGTAGAGAATCCATTTGCCTTGATGGCTGTGTTTTACATCGTAATAATGAAAGTAGAATTGATGTGAGTATGAGAAGGATTTTTGCAGTGAATTTCATGGATTGAAAAGACTTAGCAAAGTAGAGATTTCTCCTGCGCAAATGAGTGAAAAGATTGTGAGAATATATTATGAAAGAAAATATTATCGGAAGATCTGAAATGAAATCGACTTTAGATCCATTTCCCAAAATTAACAGATGGTACATTGTACGAGTATGAACTTTTATTTACTTATTGAAACGAACGTAATCTACATTAAGAAGCAAATCAAACTGTAAGATTGAAGTTTATCATAAAACCTGAAATAAGTGACGAAATAAGATGAAATTACCTGAAGGAGACACGAGAAATCTGATTTTATGGCAATGCATCTGATTTGAAACCTAGTGTTGTTGGAAAAAAATTCTCTTTTTTGCAAAATTAGAAGGTAGTAAGTAAAAATCAAGTCTTCGATTTTAGGTTAGAAATCAAACGCAAAAAATCATACTAAATTAAGGGTATTCGTTAATAAGGTTTCCTAAAAAAACCTCGAGAAAGAAATGCTGGAAAATGTGAAATGGAATGAAAGAATTGGAAAAAACAAAATAAGAAAATTGATAAGCAGATATTAACTTCTATTTCTGAATTTCTAAATACAGCTTGTTATCGAAGCAAAATATTTGGTAAGAAATAAAATGAGAACTTTTATATATATGTTATAATAGGAAGAAAATAGTCCATGATTTAAACGAAGACAGTGTTGTTAATGAGGTGATAAAACCCATTGGAACTGAAATTCCGATAATACCCTTGGAAAGATTAAAATGCAGTTTTAATATTGTTGGGAGAACTGGAATCCTCTTCACCGAAATCTCGATCATGGATTTGATTAGTTGTTGAAATTTTTATTACGATGATAAAAAATATTTGTGGAATAATTGAAAAGGAATCTTATAGTTACCGTGAAAGATAATTAAAATATTCAATGTTCTTTATTCTGAAGAAGGCCAAAGTTGAAGCAGCGTTATTCTAGGATAATTCCATTTTTCTTAATTTAATATATTTTTTAGTGTTAAATCTCAAATCCAATAAACTGCTTAGTTGATATTTTTTTAAATAGCATGAGGCCGGTACTTCGCATACGGCTATTGGTTCTACTAACTTTGTTATTAGATATTGATTTTATGTCACTGTTTTTTCATGCTTCGGTTGGATGAATTTAGTTGGTGGATGTAACAAAGGGTTGTATGTAAAAATGATAATTTAGTTTGTTATTAAATTGTGATTGTTTGTAAAAGTGGTTGCATATATCAATAGGACCAAGCGGGATCGTTCACACTCGTAATATCCATAGCATTCACTTTACGTTGTAATGACCCGAAATTTCGGATTTCGTACCTAAATATCTGAATATTAGATTTAATATGATTAAATTTATTTAATTGTCTTTTTAACTTCTTTTTAATAATAATCAATGATAAGAAATTTGTTTTTGAAATTTGTTTAAAAAATATATATAGTTCGAATAAATATCGGTAATGTTGCTGAAAATCGATAACCGATAAAAGGTCTCGAAACGCATGAAATTATCATCTTAGGGGCACTTCTTGGATTTTGACGAAAGTTGTGCTATCGAAACCGGAAACGACATACGCCGACGAGTTTCGTAGCGATCTGATGTCCCCATGTGATCGTGCGAGCTCGAAATGTGAAACGGTTAAAATGAGAAATTAAAATATAATATATTTATTATTATAAAACCCCACTCCACACAAGTTCACTCTTTTCCTCTCACTTTTCTTTTCTTTTTCTTTTCCTGTAAAGAAACAAAACTTAGCCGCCTCGTATAAATAATTAAATCTAAAGCCGTAGTTAACGAAATTCATGGTTTGTGGCTTCGCATCCATATAGGCGTTGTTGGGTCTGTGGCTGTTTGGCCGGGATTGTTCTTTTCTTGTTATGAGTTAGTGATGGCAAGGAGAATGTCGCGAAGAGCATGGGAAGAGTGACGTAGGAGTCGACGGCGCACAATTTCATCGACTGGAGGTGGAGATAGGGAGGAGAGAAGGGATCGGCTATTGGATTCGTTTACATGCATGTATCAGAATGTAATAGACCGGGGAAGAAAGGATTTGTGGAGGTAATTTATAGTTTAGTTGAGTAATTAAGTTAATTAATTAAATTAGTTATTCACAATCTTATAAAATCAATAACTTTTGCATATGAGGTCCAATCGAGACACCGTCTTCGTCGTACACTCATGGCGAGATTATCTACATCATGGTTTGGTTTGGGCTTAGGTGAGTTAACTCACCATTTAATTTATATAATGTTGTGCATATAATTATTGTGTTAAATATAAATTAAAATAAATAACAATGCAAGTTATTACTTTGGGACTCCTCCTTGCTTTTGAAAGCAAGTGGCAACATTATATGTAGTATACATTCTCTCTTAAAAACTCTAAAGTATGTGACATGGCCAAGGCTTGTTGTTTACATGTTTGATAGTGTGTTGTAAATGATTGAAGCGAAATGGTCGCTATAAACGCACTTTGAAATCTCATGTATTTGACCTATGTTAAAATGGTTAAAATGTGATTATATTGCGGAAATACACATACGCGCACACACGCACACACACACACACATATACATACATACATACATACATACATACATACATACATATATATATATATACATACATATATATATATATATATATATATTTGCTTGTTCCTACACACGTTTTGGTGTGTTTGACACAGAAGAATTGGTTTGGAAATTTTTCGAAATTATGGAACGAAGTTTGAAATTTAGAAGCGAAAAGATCGTGTTAGATGCACTTTGAAAATGTCTTATGTTTGACGATTTTCAAAGCCAACTTTGAAAGTCGTCCTAGGGCTTCTTTGCATTTTTAATAAACACTATAAGTATATTTATTTTTGCAAAAATATCATGGTTTAAATATGATTTTAATAATTATTTATGAATTTTTAAGTAAAGTGTTTTAAATTAGAAAACATGTTTTTATGGTTTTTATATAAATTATAAAATAATTATTTTAAGTAATATGTAATACAAATGTTTTAACCCATAGTATATGTATTTTTAAAGTATTTTTAAACATCTATAGTTTATAAAAATTATTAAATATTTTATTAAAATAAATAGAAGCTTATATAATATAATATCTTTTAAATTATTTTAGGATTTTATTAATTATATTAGCTTGTAAATAAATTAATAAACATATAAATATATACATCATTTTAAAAAAGGTTCTTTGTAAATATATAAGTCGTAAAAGCAAGTTAAGTATTTATAATTGTATTAAAGGAAGTTTGTGCTTTAACACTAAAATTAAAATAAATTAATTCGAGAAGTTAAATTAAAAGTGTATTACCTTAATTATATACTTTGATCTTTAAAATGAATATCTTAAAGTTAAGGATAACTATAAATAAATGGTTTTAGCTTGTGGTAAATAATGTTTTAGTAGTATTTGTTTTCAGCCCGTATTATTAATTATAATTAGTAATATAATTAGATATTTAATAATGAAATGCTTTAAGGATAACTATAAATAAATGGTTTTGGGGTTGTAGTAAACAATGTTTTAGTAACATTTGTTTTTAACCCGTATTATTAATTACACTTAGGAACACAATTAGATATTTAATAATGAATACTTTAAAGTTAACTATAAGTAAATGATTTTGGGTTGTAGTAAACAATATTTTAGTAACATTTGTTTTTAACCCATATTATTAACTATACTTAGGAATATAATTAGTACTTTAATGATGGAATTTTAGAAAAGGTTAAGTATGAAATGATGTTGGGTTTGTTGTGATAGTGTTTAAGTAACAATTGTCTTCAACCCTTAAATATAATTAAATCTTTAAAAGCAAGTTTTAAAGAAAATGGTCAAGTGTGAAATGGTTTTGGGTTTGTTGTGACAGTATTTAAGTAGCAATTATTTTTAACCCTTAAGAATATAACTAGAACTTAATAATGGAAATTTAAAGACAATAACTGGTATGGAATCTTTTGGAATAAAGATAGAAAAGTATGTGTTTTAAAATATAAAAGTGAGAATGGGTTTATAGTAATAATGTTTGAGTAACATTTGTTTTTAAGCTCTTTGATTATATTTCAAAGTAAGTAAGATTTGTTAAGTGATTTGTAAATATACTTGTACCATTTGAGATAAGTATATGAATACTTTTGAAGTGTAGTAAATATGAATAGTAAAAGCATGAATAGTAATATACGTATATATATCTTTTAGAAAAGGAAAATTAAATCCATATACAAGTTTAACAAGTTAAGTTTTAATTAATAAGAAGTTTAATTAAATGAGTTAAGTTTTAATTAATGAAGAAGCTTTATTAGATAAAAGAAATTTTATAATAAAAGAGGTTTTAATTAATGAGAGGTTAATTAACCAAAAAGGGGATTAAAAGTCATTTATGTGACTTGATCATGCATTGTGTTTTACTTATTTATGCAAAGTATTTAGTCGTGTACTTAGCACGAAAGCTGACAAAGTAGACTTGTTTCTATCTTTGAGAGTTAAGAATGATGATTCGAGTAAGGGTAGAAGCAGGAGTGCTCTAACTTACCGGGCTTCACTATTAACCAAGGGATGGATAAAGTTGAGAAGTTCGAAAAGTGATAAGTATATGAGACTTGATTTTCATATGCGATCGTTCTCATTGTTACTGAATATGCCCAAATTCATTGTCTTAGTCTTGGAGAGACCAGGATCGATAAGTGTTTTACTTATCGAAAACCACTTCAAGACTGAGATATGAGTTCTACCTTTTAGAAGTGGATCTGTTCGAGATGCTGGGATCTATGTGGAGATTCGTGATCTGTTCAAGATGTTCGAACCCATGTAGAGGTTCGTGACTATTCGAGATGCTAGAACCCATTTGGGAATTTGTGATATGTTTGAGTTGTGACTCGTGTATTGAGATGCTAAACGTGACTTCATCATAGGTGTATGGTTGAAGACAGAGTAGGATGCATGGTCCCAGGTTTAGCTAACCCTTGGAGGTATATCAACTCCAGTATTTAGAGTATGCTCGTCGATGTTGGGCATGGGTAGTTGATGGTACTTGGTTCCACCTGATTCTAGTTCGTTCGTTCAGGCGTGGGCCTGTTGTGTCTACCTTTTTGGTATATTTTATCAAAGATATACAATGCTTGGAAGGTATTTTCTAATCCTTGTCATGGAGATCTGCTTCGCCTTTTAAGCCGGAGGCATCTCCATGGAAAGTCCGTATGCAAACACCTCTTAGCAGTTTTTTTTTTAAATGTTGTTGTGTGATCAATGTAAGCATCACAGCTATTTTCTGATTTATATTCTCACTCTAGACATTATCTATTATATAGCAAATTGTACATATTAAATGGTTTGGCTATTTTGAGGGGATAACCGTCACGATGGTCACAAAAGGTGTTGTTATATGTTGTAAACCTATTTCTTGAGTTTCTCACACCATACTTATATCCGACACGTGTCTTTTGTTTTCCTAAATTCCTTGTGTGCTCTTTCGAGCAATTTGAGAAAGGCGAATTTTCGTTGATGTTCATTGAGCCTTTGGTGAGGAGCTGGATGTTTATCTATCATAGTATTCTTATTTCCGCTGCATTACCTTATGTGTGTGTGTGTATCATAAACTATAAGGATGGGCTGTTATAACTGTCCAAGCTGATGATAGTATTCTGATTAGTAACTCTAAATATACTATGTATATTAAAGTAGCTCCGTGTATTACCTTTTGATATTATATTTTAGTATTCCATTGCGAGATTCTGACATTTTTGTTCTCCTCATTTTTGTTCATTTTCTTTTCTTCTTTTTCTTTACCCAAACGTTCTATCTTTCCGGCACTTGGATGCTCGGTATGTATTAGTATCGCCATTCGATGGTCCAAAAGGCATACTATTTCATTTGGTATCTGAGTTGAAGGTTAATCAAGAACCTTAGCATTGGTGGGGGTATAACTCATTAAGGATTAGGGTAATGGAATGCCCTGGCATGAGGTGAATGTATCATATATATGAGAGCACATATGTATTTTTTATAAACATATGTCTTAAAGATTATTCCAACAACGAAAATTAAAAGGTCTACTTATATAGGTATAGGTTGACCATGTAGTTGATTAATGTTGGGATTAATAATGTTTATTAGTTGCCCCTCTTAATTTTTATAGTCATGCTCGACCAGTTTATGGGCATTGCTACCCTTTGTAGAATGATTTGACATGTTCAACCAGTTTATGAGCATTATTATCATTCGTAGAATTATTAGCTTAATATTGCTCAGCCAGTTTACGAGCAATGTTAGCATTTGTTGATTGATTAGTTGTGCTCGACCAGCTTATGAGTAGTTTTACCTTTTAACTACATGGGTTGGGTAGATGGTGGTTTGTGGAAACACTAAAATGAACAGCTTGTGAATTAAATTTCACAGTTTGACCAAGGTTAAAGAGTTAACTTTAATAATAGAGTTTTATTATAGTCTAAAGGAAGGATAAAATACTTTGTAAATAAATATTTATGAAATGATTTTATATAAGAAAGTAGAGTTTATATAAAAATGGCTTATAAATATGGCTTATAAGTAAAAATGATTTAAACTTAGAATTTGATAACTTAAATCACAGTGTTTCGAAAAATTGTTTATTAAGATTTTTCAAAAAATAACAATGGAATTATTTGAAAGTATTTATGGATAGAAATATTTTAAAAGGTATTTTAAAGGAGATAGAAAGTACTAAAGTTGCTTTTATCGCAGGAAAATAATTCTAATGATTCCTGCAGCATCATCGACGTCAATTTTCGAGTTTCAACATAGGTGATGCCACTATATTAGTTTGCTACATAGTTGTATTGGTAAAACAGATTTGGTTTAAATTCTAAAAGTCTGATTTGATATCCCAAAGATATATGTATATATTATTATTTCAAAATAATTTAAAATGAAACCCGGTGTTTAGTTTAAAAAAATTTCTTTAAAGGAAATTTGATATTGAAATAAAGGTTGAATTTTTAGAATTCTTAGTTGTAAAGATAGTAAGTTAAAACAAGTTTAAAATTTATTGAACATCCTAGTTAAGCAAAACAAATCAAGCAAAACAAATCTAAGATAGTGCATATACTCTTAGGATATTAATGTGTACGTAAAAGTACATAGTTTTACTTCCATATTTAATCTAATTTTATTTAAATAAATAAGCATATTAGGGTAATTTACATGTTTAAACCAAAATTTTACATCATCATTTATTCATCTTCATTTCGGAGGTAAAATGGTAATTTTGCGTATGATTTAATTTTGAGAAAATTTATTTGCACATTTTTATTTTATTTTTGTAGAAAATAAAGTGCAAATATGAAGAGGTTTTATGGATGAATGCATGCACATATGTTGAAGGCTAATGAAGAAAGGAAGATAAGGTAATCAATGCAACATGGAGGAGCCCACGTACCTTAACGTATCGTTAAGGTCCATAATTAAATGCATATGCACATGTTAATGGAGGCTTAAATGTATGTTAGTGGAGATTAATTATTTTCCTAATTATTACTTGGAGGTTACATTTTCTCAAGGGCATTTTAGGTAGTCCCTTAAAATATGAATTAGGGTTTTAAGTATGTATAAATACCCCTTATGTTTTATGTAATCATTGTCTTCTTTTCATGCAATATTATAGCCACAAATCAATGAGAAATAAAATGTTCCTTTAATGGCTTCTTAGCCTTGCTCTTTACCTTCTTGCATTTTTATTTCATGCTTACTGTTATTGCTCTTTTATTATATGCTCTTTTATTATATGCTCTTTTATTCACTTTGTGCTCCTTTTATTTCATGTTAGTGGCATAGATTTTATTATTATAATTAGTTAGTTTTATTTCATGCAAGTAGTTTGCTCTCTTTTCTTGTAATTAGCTCTCGTTTTCCTTTTGTTTTATGTTGAAATCATTTTATGTTAACATGTTTTTAAATATGAGTAGCCAATCCCCTTCAATTTAGGTTTAATGATGCTCTCATTAAACATATTAAATTAATATAATGATTTTATTTGTGATCTCTCTTATATGCTTAATGGAAATTATGAATGATGATGGTTTATGTTTCTTTTTTAGTGAATTTTGATAGCCTATGTTACATCTCAAATAGGCTATGTTTAACTACATTTTAAACATAAACTATCTGATCATTTAACTAAGTGGTTTTGATAATGCAAGTCAAACTAGAATAAAAATTTGATGGTCTACGTTATTGATTAATAGTAAATAGATCATGCTTAAAATAGTTTTTACTTTTAATTTCATGTCAATTTTCATAAATGTTAATAAGTGAATTTGAATGATGTGTTAGAATTTGATGATTTAAGTTGTGCTAATTAACAACACAAATAAATCATGCTTATAATAAGCACATATATTATTTCTACTTAATATTTTAATGATAGATTTTGAATGAATTTTGTATTGATTTATATGAATGATTGGAAGTGGATTTGCCTCTAAATTGTTCTTTAATCACATAGTTTTATTCACTTTTGCTCTAGTTTATTTACTATGATTTTTCTTAGTTTAAAATCATTTCAAAACTTTGGGCAAATTTGATTGAGTATTATTAGAATTTAATTCTTTCCTTGCGGATCGACCCGTAAGCGCATACGTACTACGATTGTATGTCGTACGCTTGCGGTTTCTATAACGATTTTATTTTTAATGATGATTTTCTAATCGAGAGAAATTTTCGTCGTTATCAACAAGTTTTTGGCGCCGTTGCCGGAGATTGCAATTTGATTTTAATTCTACTCTTCGAATTATTTTTGTTCGATTTTATTGTGCTTTCACTTTGTGCATTGATTTGCATTTAAAATATATATATATATATATATATATATATATATTGTGTGTATGTTTTTTATGTGATTTTTGCTTTCGTTTGAATTGTGGTTCTTTGTGGTTCTATTTGCATTTGCATTTCTACTGTACAAAAAACATACCCGCATTCACTGTTTATCCTATTACATTTCTTTGTTCTATTTCACTGTTCATTCTATACCTACTTCTCACTGTTACGTTTCTTTAGTTTAAAAAAATTAAAAATTCTAAATTGTTGTTTTCTATTACAAAATTTTGAGACATTTGAGGCACATACATTGTATTTGTAGTACTATATTTCTGTTACATTGCAAGTTATCAATTGCATGTATTTCTGTTACATAGTTTATAAAAGGCATCGTACTACAGCCACAAACCGACTTCTCCTCCTCAATCTGCTTACCGATCCCACCCACTTGCAAACAGTACTCCATCACCATCTTTCAAAACTGCAACTTACATCATCTACAACTCCTCCCTTTGCTGTATATCCACTGTTGAGTCACAAGTTTTATGAAAGTTTTGATTTCTGACAAATAAGGCGATCGACAAAACAAGGTCAGTAGAGCTACATATGTTACTATAGATTATAGGTTGATTATTTGATATTGTAATAGTGATAAACTTGTTAAAATCTATCCTCAAATAATCATGCACCTCAATATAAACCATATATATACGTTTTAAATGCATTGAACATTCATTGTACAAATTAACAGGAACCGGTCGACCGGTTAATAATCGTACGGTCGACCGTTTCTGTGTAAAATGCACAATGAACGTGCACACATGCACATAACGTATATATATTTTAAATTCCTGTCTACTGGTCACTTTTTAACCCGTCGACCGTTTTTGAACAGAAAGCAATTTTTCCAAAAGACACTTCTCTTCTCCAAAGGTTGCATCTCTTAACCTTTCACCAAAGATCATATCTCTTAATAGCAAAGAGTTACAACCATTCTTATCTATATAAACTCATTCAATTCGTTGATTAAAGTATAACGATTTCATATATTATTTTAATCTAATCTCTGATCTTAATTCTGCATTATAAAAGCTCTAAATTATTTATTGAATCTTTGAAACTATTTCATATCCTTTGATTCAATAATATACTTTCCTTAATCTTTTCAAAACATCATATTGCATACTTTGAGGATAAGATTATAGGAAGGGTGTACTGCTAGTGACAAATCCGTGTTTTCAAGAGCACAAATTGTCAACAACAATTATATTTGTTCTTTTGTTGAAGTCCTCTGTGTTGAAAGAGGCAAGTGTTGAAGTCCTCAGTGTATTAGAGGCGTGAAATCCCGTTCGGCTATTCGGGTGTTGTAAACCTGTTCCTCCGGGTGAAGCGAGGAAGTTAATAGTGAAAATCCAGATAGAAGTCTGGGACTGGACGTAGGACGGTGCTCCGAACCAGTATAAAAATCTCTGGTGTGATTTTTCTATTTTTTATTTTACTATGCTATTATCATCTATTTCCGCATTTGTATTGTAATCCATATTACACGATCCGTGTATACTATATTAGCACATATAATTGTATACACACCGCACTTTCAATTGGTATCAGAGCACGGTTATCATATAACCGTAACACAGTTATTTGATATATTATAGTAATATGGTAAATAACGTAAGTACTAGCACTCAAAACACCACTTACACGGAGGGTCAATCGACAAAAAGACCTCCATTTTTCAATGGTCTTAACTATAGTTATTGGGCAACACGTATGTCATTCTTTATGCAATCAAATAACTATGATGCTTGGAATGCCACTCAAAGAGAAATAGTGAATCCAACAACTGATTATTCAGAATGGACTGCAGCTGAGAAAACGGCAGCAGCTGTAAATGCAAGAGCAATAAATATGTTGTTCTGTGCATTAGACCAAAATGAATATAACCGTGTTAGTATCTGCACTACTGCATATCAAATTTGGCAAACACTAAAAATCACTCATGAAGGTACTAACAAAGTTAAACAAGCCAAAATAGCCATGCTGAAAAGTCAATTTCAAAATTTCAAAATGAAACCAAATGAGACAATCAATGACATGTATTCACGGTTTCAAACTATTCACCATGCACTTATTGGCTTAGGACAAAAGTATTCTGATTTCGATGTTGTTTCAACAGTCCTACATTCTCTGACTAGTGAATGGGAAGGAAAAGTATTAGCAATCGAAGAAGCTAATGACCTTTCCGTCATTAAGCCAGATGAATTGATAGGAAATTTAATGTCCTATGAAGCAAATTTGCAGGCTAGAAAAGAACAGAAGGAAGAAAAGAAAAATGTAGCATTTCATGTTGAGAAAGATGAAAATGAATCAGATTCTGAAGATGAAGATTTGGCATTCATTGCGAAAGGATTCAAAAAATTCTTAAAATATCAAAAAGCCAGTCGTTACAATAAAAGGAAACCTGGATCAAATAAACCATCTTCATCTGCTATACAATGTTTCAACTGCCACAAAAAGGGACACATGCAGAAAGATTGTCCAGAACAAAAGAAGAAGTCAGAAAATGACAAATTCAAATATAAAAAGGACAAATCTAAGAAACGAGCTTTCTCGGTAACATGGGATGATTCAGAGTCATCTTCATCAGAAAGTGAAAGTGATTCAGAGAATGAACAAGCTAATGTTTGTTTTATGGCAACAGAAGATGAGGTACAAATTCCTACATTTGATGAATTACTTGATATTAATGCTGAATTGATAGTCAAATATAAAGACATAAAACGTCAATTAAAAGTAGTCAAAGCAGATTTAAGTAGAGCAGAGCTTGAACGAGATATGTTAAAAGACGAGAAGAAAATATTAGAAGAGGAACTTGAAAATATTCAAGAATCATCATCTAATGTTGATTCTCAAATATCTCTTTTGAGTCAAGAAATAGAAACTCAAAAAGAGAAAAATAATGCTCTCACTACTGAAAATCATGAGCTTAAAGCAAAAGTCAAAATTCTAGGCCTAGAAAAAGCTAGCTTATAAACAAAGTTTGATGACATTACTCAAAATGTTTCTAACTTTAACAAAGGTCGAGAAAACTTGACAAAAATCATTGAAAGTTCACAATCTATTTCAGACAAACAAGGATTGGGATATAACAAACAAGAAACCAAGAAACATCTTGGAAATAAAAGGAAAAAGAAAGTACAAAAAACTGAAGCTAAGAAAAATCTTAGTTTATTATATTCCAAACCAAAACCAGTTGTGAAATTTCAAAAGAAAAATGTCAAGACTATCAAAATATGGGTTCCTAAAACAAATATCAATTTGATTAGGAACAAATACATTCAGCAATTCATGAATACTGTGCATTTTAATAATAATTATATATATAAAGGGGATACCGGGCCCAAATGGGTTTGGACTCCTAAGACCTAACTCTTAGGACCCTATAAAAAGTGGGTACCATGGACTTAATTCTATTTTTTGCAGGTCCCACTTAAGAAAAGAGGAAAGTGGATATTGGACAGTGGTTGCTCAAAGCACATGACGGGAGACAAGAGTTTATTAACAAATATTACATATTCAGATGGTGGCTCCGTCACTTTTGGAGACAATTCAAAAGGCTATATCATCGGCAAAGGCGATGTGAGCAATTGCGGGGGAGAAAAGGCTAACAATTGCTTCCAGGAACATACATTTATAAGAATTCAACGAGAAAGAGATCACGTACTCAGGGGGAGATTCAGATTTGCAGATATATATTGTCATCAATCAAAAAGGGGGAGAATGTTGAGTCACAAGTTTTATGAAAGTTTTGATTTCTGACAAATAAGGCGATCGACAAAACAAGGTCAGTAGAGCTACATATGTTACTATAGATTATAGGTTGATTATTTGATATTGTAATAGTGATAAACTTGTTAAAATCTATCCTCAAATAATCATGCACCTCAATATAAACCATATATATACGTTTTAAATGCATTGAACATTCATTGTACAAATTAACAGGAACCGGTCGACCGGTTAATAATCGTACGGTCGACCGTTTCTGTGTAAAATGCACAATGAACGTGCACACATGCACATAACGTATATATATTTTAAATTCCTGTCTACTGGTCACTTTTTAACCTGTCGACCGTTTTTGAACAGAAAGCAATTTTTCCAAAAGACACTTCTCTTCTCCAAAGGTTGCATCTCTTAACCTTTCACCAAAGATCATATCTCTTAATAGCAAAGAGTTACAACCATTCTTATCTATATAAACTCATTCAATTCGTTGATTAAAGTATAACGATTTCATATATTATTTTAATCTAATCTCTGATCTTAATTCTGCATTATAAAAGCTCTAAATTATTTATTGAATCTTTGAAACTATTTCATATCCTTTGATTCAATAATATACTTTCCTTAATCTTTTCAAAACATCATATTGCATACTTTGAGTGTGATGTCCCGGAAATTTGGGCAATATTTATTTAATAATTTCATTTATAATTTATTTTAAAATGTGAAATACTGATTTAATAATCCAATTCAAACATAATTCTCTTTTGAAAATTTATAATTATTTTGTTAATAAATGATATTCTTTTGAAAATTTATAATAATGATTTAATTTGAGAATCTTATTGTTTTAAAATGTTAAAAATATTTAAATGATAAAATTTTCTTTCTAAGCTGATTTAAAAATATTTATTTATAATGTATATATGTGTATACATTGTAAATAGGTGTTTTGATTTTATTTTAAAATTTAATAAAAAGATCTTTTCAAATTTATAATATATATAGCTATATAATTTATGAATTGATTTATATTAAATTGAAAATAGTATTGAACTTTTCATAAGTCAATTTATAAATCTATCTAGTATTTTTAGAAAGTAATTATAGTAAATATTTTGTTATAAATATATATAGTTAAGAATTGATTTTTATAATAAAGTTTATTTTGTTTTATTTTAAAATCGTTTTGAAATAAATTTAGTTTATTTATATTTAAGTATAATATGTTAATTTGGAACTCTTGAATAAAATAAATTCAACTTGTTCTTTTCTTTTAAGTTTCTCTTTTGAAATTTGTTTTAAATATAATTCTTAAAATATTCAAACAAATATTTGTATATGTTTGGATAATTCATTTGTAAAGACTAATTATATATAAACATATATAAACATCTTAAATTAAAATTAGAATGGTTTTATCTTTAACTAAAGACTTTTGTAAACACATAAATTAATCCTATTATCTAAATCTTACATGTGTTTAACATTCATGTTTTTAAGTAGACACTTGTAATTTATTTTCATACTTAATTAACAAGTGGCAATACAAATCAATTTTGGAATAAAACTTAAAACATGTCTTTTGTTTCAAACATTTTATCTTCCATGAAAAATCAAAATTCAGATTTGAGAAAATCTGGAAATCATCTTCACTCTAAAAATTTCACAACCCAAACCTGAAAAAGAAAATCCTACTTCACTCTAATTCCACAATCAATATTCTACAAAATGAAGACCTTATTACATCTGCAAATCAATGTTTTGAAACCTGCAAACCATGTTCAAATATCTGCAACAAACCAAACTTCTCCAATCTGTAATAAATCAATGCAAGCAAGTTGAAATGGGAAGCATGCAGTTCCAAAGCCTGAAGCATCATGGCATCATCTAATGCAAATTCAAAGTCCTGCAAGCATCAAGTTAATACCCTCTTCAACTAGGAGCAAGCTCTGATTCAAGCATGCAAGGAACTCAGGTTGCAGGAATGAATTTCATTGGAATGCATGCTCTTTTTCAATTTTAAGGTGAGTAAATTTTCTGTCTTAAAAACAGTTACTACTTTTAAAATCAAACTAACAAGGTTTGCAGAACACAAAGTTTAATTTAAATTATCTTTCAAATAGGAAATTTAAAACAGTGGTGGATAAAATAATTAAACTGTTCTGTTCTTCTTTTAGTAAGAAACCTCAAAAGTTTATAGGATGAACTAAATCTGTCTGTGCATGAGTTTGAATATGTTTATTGACTGTTGTAATATGCCTGCATACATTAATCTCGAGTATGCAGATATGTGTGTTGTGAATTTTCTACAGACATGTTTCTGTTATTACTAGGATTTAAATACAAATCTACTTATTTATGTATAAATCTTAGTTAGGACTTATTATGTAAACAATTTGAGTTGTGATTGCATAGATTTAGGTTTGAAAAAAATTAGTTTAGGAAGGCAGAACTGTTACTACAGGAAATAAGTAACAACAGACAAAAGTTTTCAATGTAAAAGTTTTCCAAACATCTTTAAAATTATTAAAACAAGTTAAAGCTTAAATGCATGTTTAAAAACATGTATAATAAAACATGCATCAGGTTTTAAATCAACTGAGGTGTAGTATTTTAGATTTGTGCAGTAAATTTTGGGATTGTGGGGTATCTGTCTATTTTGTAATTCTGGAGCTTGAAGAATAAGGAAAAGTTATGGAGAGAGTGGGGGTATAAGTGGAGAAATGGCCGGAATTAGAGGCCATAAGATGACCAGAGGGAGTTGTTATGAAGATTGACAGGTTTTGATATGTGTGGGGAAGTTTTCAGGTTGATGTCTTGTTGCTTGAATCTGTTTTCAAGCAACAGAGAGTTTGTTGGTGTTTGTATCAAGTGGAGAGGTGGATAGCTTCCTGGAGGTGTTAGTGAAGGTTGCTGGAAGTCGCCGGAGTAGTGGTCGTAGTTGCACAGTGGAGTTTGGTCACTGGTGGAAGTTTTGGTGGTGTGCAGGGTTGGTGACTCGAAGTCACACTCGTGCGTTTTGTATTGTAGCTCGGGGTAAGCTAGGGATAAACTCGAAGTAAACTATGGATGGCCTCGGGTTAGTGTGCAGGGTATAAACCTGAAAGTAGTGTTTTTAAAATCTGAAAAAAAAAATTCAATGTTTAAAAGCTATGAGTTAAATTCAAGTATAGTTTGAATTGAATTCAAATAAGTTTATGAATTCAAAAAGTTTAAATGATGAATTTAAATTTAAAATAAGGTTTAAGTTAAAAATTTGGAACCAAGTGTAATATAGGTTTCAGGTTTTTTTTTGAATCCAGTTTTTATTTTGAAACTGTTTGTTCTTTTAAAAATTTAAAAGCAATGATTTAAAATAGGTATAGGTTTGAATTGAATTCAAATAAGTTTATGAATTGAAAAGTTTAAAATGATTTAAATTAAGGTTTAAATTCAAATTTGGAAACTGTGTAAAGATAGTTCAGTTTTTTTTTTTTTTTTTTTTTTTTAATCCAGATTTTAATTAAAAACAGTTTTGTTCATTTAAAAATTTAAAGGTGGATTCAATATTTAAAACAAGATTCAAATTTAGGTTTGAATTGGAATTAAGTATAAATTCAAATCTGGAAAACAGTGTAAGTGTAGAATCAGGTTTTGGATCCAGATTTTAATTAATGCAGTTTTGTTTCTTTTTAATTTTTTTTTTTTTTAAGGAATTCAATGTTTAAAATTTAGATTCAAATTCAGGTTTGAATTTGAATTAGATTCAGGAATATTTTGAATTCAAATGAAACATTTGAATGATAAGCAAGATTTAAAATTGGGTTAGAAATCAAATTCAAATATGATTTCAGTTTTTACTTTAAAACCTGTTTGAATTCAAATCAAGTTTGAAAAGTTTTAAATATTGAACAGAAATGTTTTTAAGAAGAATTTAAATATGCATCTGATTTTGAATGAAGGTTTAAATTGTAAAAGAATTCTTTCTTTTAAGTATTAAATAAAATTATGATATGTTAACTTTAAATTGAAAGTTGAATTAAATTTTAGGAATGTATTATTTTAATACATTTTGAATATTAATTAAGTTATAAATAAGTAAATGAATTATTTTGAAAATAATTAAGGATTTACTTATTTATTTGATTTTAAATAATAACTTGAATTAATTTATAATTAAAGATGATTAATGAATAATTAATTTAAGGGAATTATTCTTAAGTAAGGAATTAATGAAAATGTTGTTAATTATCTAAGGATAATTAATAATTAATTAATGTAATTAATTTTGATGGATTAATTAGATTAATTATTTTAAGAAAATCAATTGTAATTTGTTAAGTAATTACTTTATAAAAGTAATTAAGGGATTAATTACATATTGTAATTAATTCTGATAATGTATTTTGTTAAATTAATTAATTTAGTTTAATTAATTTAAGAATAATTTAATAATTAAATGATAATAATTACTTAATGTAATTTATGGAGCAGGATTTCTTAGAGAAGTTTTAATTGATAATTACTGGAATGTAATTAAGGAAAGGTGATTTATTTAAAAGTAATTTGGATAATTACTTTTGTAATTAATCAAGGATAAATTAAGATAGATAATTAATTATTGGATAATTAATTTATAAATGAGTAATTAAGATAGTTAATTACTGGATTTAAATATTAATCAAGGTGATTAATAATTGTAATTAATTTTAATTGAGTAATTAATTTAAATATTAATTAGAGATCATTAATTATTATAATTAATGATGTAATTAAGAATTGTTTAATTAAGAATTAATTAGTTAATTAAGTGATTAATTAATTGTAATTAATTAAGGATAAATGTAATTAATTATAGTCAATTAATTAAGTAATTAAATGTTAATTACTTGTGATTAAGGTTAATTAATTTTATGAAATTAATTAAAGACTAATTACTTATTGTAATTAGTGAATGATTAATCAAAGATGTTTAATCAAGTTAAATACTTAATGAATGATTAATTAACTAGGTTGATTAATCAATGGATTTATAAGCAGGATTTATAGATGAGTAATTAATTTAATTTATTTTAAATTAATTAAGGATAGAAGTAATTAATTTAATTCATTTTAAATTAATTATAAATGATGGATAATATATCATTACTTATGGATGATATTGATATATCTTTGGATGGTTGTGATCTCAGAAATGAGATGAGTAGTATCTATAGGATATGGATGTTTAGTTATAGTATGATGGATTATTTGGTTGTGATGATTGTTGTTGTGATGTTTGACTGTTGTGATGATTATCTGTTGTGATAATGTTATGGTTTATCTGTTATGATATATGTAGTTTATCTATCTGTGTGAAATAGATAAAAATAAAATGAGTTAATTGTTTAAAACCCTTAAGTATAACTTGGACATTAAAATGGCGTTTGGTTTCGGTGAGACCGGGATCGGGTTTCCATATTTGGATATCCGAAAACCACATCGATTCCAATTAAACGTTAGGTCGTTAATCCAAGTGAAGCAAGTGAAGACTCGAGGTGTAAGGGCTATACGTCAGTATAACTCTGTGGGTGATTCCGTAATGAGTTTGACGGAATAGTACTTATAGATTCGAGATGGTGGATATAGAGTGCAAGGGTTATTGTCGTTAACTCTGAGGGTGATTCCAAAACGAGTGTAACGAGATAATGCCTTCGGTTTCGTTCGAACCCGGAACGAACTTGTATGGATTGAATGCTTTCAGAACATCGTCAGGTGGACGATGAGCATTCTAAGATAGATGTGTTCTTTAAAGGTAATCGCAGCCTCAAGCCTCATCAACCGGGAATGGCTAAAACAGGGGAGGTGCAGCAAGGCTTCGTGGGTCGCGCCCACTGGAGGGCAAGATACATCCCTGTCTAGAGGTCCCTTTATATTTCGGCTGTGTGGACGGTTTTTGAGCTCCAACCGTCGGGGTGGTCTTGTTCGGGACTGTTCAGTAAGGAACGGTTCCGGCCTTGTGTTGCAGGGGATGAAGGGAATAATCCTCGGTACTGTGATCTAGGCCACGTACTGTGACGGGCGGTACCCCAGTAGCCCTGCCATTGTTGGAAACCCATTTTCCCTACGAGACTCTACGGTTTTGTTTGTATTACCCACTTTTGTGGCTAGTAGCTGGAATTTAATGAATGTAACAATTTCGGCTATTTCTTATTTACTTGAAAACCCTAGACACTATTATAATATCACTGGATTTCCTATCAAATGTTTTGGTTAGCGTAAGGTAAAAACTTTTCCATGTTTATGTGTGGGAAGTCTTACGTGATACCTTTTGTTTTCAAAGGATTTTCTAAAGTTAAGCAACTTTTAAACTATTTACTCACACCAGACCCCTGTCTGACCCGAGTGTTTATTTTCTGTTTTATTAAACTCTTGGGTACTCATATTATGTATGAGTAGTCAAGTGTTTCAGGATTGCTTTGACGAGTTATGGAGGAGCAAATGGAGCAGGAGGCTTCTGCGTTGTAGTTATCTATTTTCCGCTGTGTTGGTATCTCTGAGTCGTCTCTCTGAGTTGTTTCTTGTACTGTTTAAAATTGTAATAACTAGACAGGTGTTTATAACTGTCTAGTATGTGTTGTATTGGCTGTAAAACTCTGATGTATATGATACTATGTAAAGTATTATGTGATATATTATATTTTATTCGTTCCGCTGTGAGATTCTGATGTTGTTTGTGTTCTTCTTTCTCTTTCTTTTCTTCTTCTATCCCTTTCTTTCTTCTTAGCGATGCAACTTCCTGGAGTATGGAAGTTGGGTCTTCACATTGAGGATAAGATTATAGGAAGGGTGTACTGCTAGTGACAAATCCGTGTTTTCAAGAGCACAAATTGTCAACAACAATTATATTTGTTCTTTTGTTGAAGTCCTCTGTGTTGAAAGAGGCAAGTGTTGAAGTCCTCAGTGTATTAGAGGCGTGAAATCCCGTTCGGCTGTTCGGGTGTTGTAAACATGTTCCTCCGGGTGAAGCGAGGAAGTTAATAGTGAAAATCCAGATAGAAGTCTGGGACTGGACGTAGGACGGTGCTCCGAACCAGTATAAAAATCTCTGGTGTGATTTTTCTATTTTTTATTTTACTATGCTATTATCATCTATTTCCGCATTTGTATTGTAATCCATATTACACGATCCGTGTATACTATATTAGCACATATAATTGTATACACACCGCACTTTCATCCACCACCATTCTCTGTAAACTACAACCTCCTCCTCAAGTCACACTTCAAACTCCTCTTGCAATCTCTTCTCCTCACAGCAATAAGTGCACTGCACATTTAGATCCCCATTTTCCTCCCTCAAACAACCATAGTCGACATCATCTACACACCATAAACTACCTTTTACAGCCCCTACATACTCCATCACTTCAAATCCTTCATCCATTCAAACTGCAGCAGCACACTACCTTTCCACCCAACTGCCATTGCTGCTATCATCTTCCTCAACTGCCTCACCCATTCACCATTACAACCCTCCTTACCCATTAAACTACCACCATTAACTTCAATCACTTCACCATCTTGAAGCAACTCACCTCATTTACAAGCACAAACAAACCTCACCTCAATACTGTTGGAGCTTTGGATTAATGCATTTGAGTATTAGAGTTAATTACTGTCTGTTAATAAGTCCTAGTCTTCAGGGATTAGTTTTGAATCTTTCCTAGTTGTTTACCATGTTATTAGTATTACGTGGGTTGTTTGTGTTTTAATTTGTCAACCTGTAAAGGCTTATTTAAAAAGCCTAGTTTTCTGTTTGGAATAAAAAGTAATCTTCATTCTCCTAATTCTTGAGTTTCTTGTGTGTACAACTAACAAGTTTCATCAAGTGGTATCAGAGCCTGACAAAGGAGCTTGACTGTGAGAAAGAGTGTTGGAGTGAAACACTGAAAGTGAAAACAACGAGTGAAAGAAGGCAGCCGAAGCAAGCAACTTCGCTCAGCCTTGCATTCCCAAGTTCGATGGAGATTATGATCATTGGAGTATGTTGATGGAAACCCTTCTTAGATCGAAGGAATACTGGAGTATCATCGAAACTGGTTATTCTGAGACCGTTGGAGAGGTGTTGACTGCTGCACAAAGGAAGACTTTGGAAGAACTGAAATTGAAAGACTTAAAGGTAAAGAATTACCTATTTCAGTCAATCGACAAATCAATCTTGAAGACAATTATTCAGAAGGACACATCCAAGCAGATATGGGATTCGATGAAGAGAAAATATCAAGGGAATACTAGGGTTAAACGTGCTCAACTCCAAACACTCCGTAGAGAATTTGAGATCTTGGAGATGAAGATGGGTGAATCTGTTACAGATTACTTTTCAAGAGTGATGTTAGTGGCCAATGATATGCGAAACATTGGAGAAGATATGAAAGATGTGAAGATCGTCGAGAAAATCCTACGCACCCTCACAGAAAAATTCAATTATATTGTGTGTTCTATAGAGGAGTCGAAAGACATTGATCGTCTTTCTGTGGATGAGTTGCAGAGCTCATTACTTGTGCATGAGCAGAAATTTCGAAAGACTAGTGGAGAGGAACAAGCTTTGAAGGTCGCAGATGATGAGAGACTTGGAGCAAGGGAGGAAGATAGATTTAGAGGAAGAGGTAGAGGCCGTGGGAGTCCAAGAGGCCGAGGAAGGGGTCGATGGAGACAGCCTTTCAACAAAGCCATCGTAGAGTGCTATAATTGCCACAAATTAGGGCATTTCCAGTATGAATGCCCTCAATGGGAGAAGAACGCCAACTATGTTGAACTCGATGAAGAGGAAGAAATGCTACTTATGTCACATGTGGAACTTCATGATGGTGAGAGAGAAGAGGTATGGTTTCTAGACACAGGATGTAGCAATCATATGAGTGGCAATAAATTATGGTTCTCAAGTCTGGATGAAAACTTTGAATGCCCTCAATGGGAGAAGAACGCCAACTATGCTGAACTCGATGAAGAGGAAGAAATGCTACTTATGTCACATGTGGAACTTCATGATGGTGAGAGAGAAGAGGTATGGTTTCTAGATACAGGATGTAGTAATCATATGAGTGGCAATAAATTATGGTTCTCAAGTCTGGATGAAAACTTCAGGCAATCTGTTAAGTTAGGAAACAATGCTAAAATGTTTGTATTAGGAAAGGGAACTGTTAGGCTGAAGGTTGATGGCATGGTTCAAGTGATTAGTGATGTTTATTTTATACCTGAGCTAAAAAATAACCTATTAAGCATAGGTCAGTTGCAGCAGAAGGGTCTAGCTATACTTATTCAGCATGATTTATGCAAGTTATTCCATCCTAACAGAGGTCTTATTACGCAGACTAAAATGACCAGCAATCGGATGTTTGTATTGTTGGCATCGATGTCTCCAAAAGAACCAACTTGCTTTCAAACGGCTTGTGAAGATAATGCCAAATTGTAGCACTGTCGATTCAATCACCTTAGCTTCAAAGGAATAAAAACATTGCAATACAAGAATATGGTCAAGGGACTTCCTCCAATCAAAACACCAACTAAAGTTTGTTCAGACTGCCTAATTGGCAAGCAACATAAGGACCCTATCCCTAAGAAGAGTCTTTGGAGAGCCTCGCAAAAGCTGCAGTTGGTTCATGCTGACATTTGTGGACCGGTGAAGCCTGAGTCAAATAGCAAGAAAAGGTACTTAATCACTTTCATTGATGATTTTAGTAGAAAGTGTTGGGTATATTTTTTGTCCGAAAAAACAGAGGCATTCCTTATCTTTAAAAAATTCAGAAGTTGTGTTGAGAAAGAATCTGGACTGTCATTGTGTTGTTTAAGAACAGATAGAGGTGGGGAGTTCACTTCTAATGAGTTTAATGAGTATTGTAGCTTGAATGGAATCAAGAGGCAACTTACAGCTGCTTATACCCCTCAGCAAAATGGTGTTGCCGAGAGGAGAAATAGAACAATTATGAATCTTGTGAGGAGCATGCTTTCTGCAAAGGAGGTACCTAAAGAATTCTGGCCCGAGGCAGTCAATTGGTGTGTTCATACTCTTAACAGAAGTCCTACCAAAAGTGTCAAAGACATCACACCTGAAGAGGCTTGGAGTGGCCTCAAACCAACAGTCGAATACTTTAGAGTGTTTGGTTGTATTGGTCATGTGCATGTTCCAGATGCAAAAAGAACTAAGCTGGAAGATAAAAGTCTAAAATTTGTGCTGATGGGTGTGAGTGACAAAACAAAGGCCTACAGACTATACAATCCAATTAAAAAAAAGATTATCATAAGCCGAGATGTGGTATTTGAAGAGAAAGATAGATGGAATTGGGGAAACAATGTTGATTCAGGAGGTACTGATGTGCTGGAATGGGGCAATGATGACGTGGTTACAGAAAATGAAGAGCACGGTGAAGGTGAAGAGGAGAATGGTGGACATATACAAACAAATGCAGAAGGTGAAACAAGTCCATCTTCAACAGAAACCATGGAGCATGCTGAAACAAGTTCACCCGCAGCAAGAAAGAAAAGAACACCTTATTGGATGTATGACTATGTAACAGGAGATGGCTTATCAGAAGAAGAAGAAGATATAAACAATTTGGTTCTTTACACTACAGCCGGAGATCCAAGCACATTTGAAGAGGCATCAAGAAGTTTGAAATGGAGAAAGGCAATGGAAAATGAGCTTGATGCGATAGAAAGGAATGGTACTTGGGAATTGACTGAATTGCCTAAGGAAGCAAGAAAAATAGGAGTTAAATGGGTCTTCAAAACTAAGCTGAATGAACGAGGAGAAGTTGATAAATATAAAGCTAGACTTGTTGCTAAAGGATATGCCCAACAACACGGTGTTGACTACTCGGAGGTGTTTGCTCCTGTGGCAAGATGGGACACAATTAGAATGATTTTAGCATTAGCTGCTCAGAGAAGATGGTCTGTGTATCAACTTGATGTGAAAAGTGCCTTCCTCCATGGAGAAATAGAAGAAGAAGTGTTCGTTGAACAACCTGAAGGCTATGTAAAGAAAGGAGAGGAAATGAAAGTTTACAAGTTGCGGAAAGCATTGTATGGACTAAAACAAGCTCCTCGAGCTTGGTTTAGTAGAATTGAAGCCTATTTCATCAAGCAAGGATTTGAGCGTTGTGAAAGTGAACATACTTTGTTTATTAGAGCTCAAAGAGAAGGGAAGGTATTGATAGTGAGTCTCTATGTAGATGATTTGATCTTTACAGGCAACGATGAAGGGATGTTTGAGGAGTTCAAAGCCTCGATGAAGTTGGAATTTGATATGACAGATTTGGGTAAGATGGAATTTTTTCTAGGAGTTGAAATTATTCAAAACAATGATGGAATTTTCTTAAGTCAAAGGAAGTATGCACAAGAAATACTGAAGAGGTTTGAGATGGAGAATTCTAATTTGGTGAAAAGTCCTATAGTACCGGGATTTAAACTCATGAAAGACGAAGGAGGAACCAGTGTTAATTCAACTCAGTATAAACAAATGGTTGGGAGTTTGATGTATTTAGGCCAGATCTTATGTTTGTTGTTAGCTTGGTAAGCAGATACATGGAGAGACCCACACAGTTGCATGTACAGGCTATCAAAAGAATCTTGAGGTATGTGAAGGGGACAGTTCAGTTGGGAATTGGCTACAGGCATTTAGAAGAAAATGGTGAGCAGTTGGTGGCTTTTTCTGACATCGATTATGCAGGTGATACAGATGATCGAAGAAGTACTTCTGATTATGTCTTTATGATGAGCAACGGAGCTGTGGCTTGGTCTTCAAAGAAACAACCAGTTGTATCACTTTCAACTACTGAAGCCGAATTCATTTCAGCAGCTTCAAGTGCATGTCAGGGAGTATGGATGAGAAGGGTTCTAGAGAAACTTAGCTGCAAGCAAAGCAAGTCCACTACTATTTACTGTGATAACAGTTCTGCCATCAAATTGTCAAGAAATCCTATTATGCATGGAAGAAGCAAAAACATCGATGTCAGATTTCATTTCTTGCGTAATTTGTGCAAAGAAGGTGTAGTGAATCTTGTTTATTGTAGTTCACAAAACCAGCTTGCAGACATCATGACAAAGCCATTAAAATTGGATTCTTATGTGAAGCTGAGAGAGTTGGTTGGAGTATGCGAATTACCAAGTGAGTAAACTGATTGCTAGAAGCAATGCAGTTTAAGGGAGGATTTGTTGGAGCTTTGGATTAATGCATTTGAGTATTAGAGTTAATTACTGTTTGTTAATAAGTCCTAGTCTTCAGGATTAGTTTTGAATCTTTCCTAGCTGTTTACCATGTTATTAGTATTACGTGGGTTGTCTGTGTTTTAATTTGTCAACCTGTAAAGGCTTATTTAAAAAGCCTAGTTTTCTGTTTGGAATAAAAAGTAAGCTTCATTCTCCTAATTCTTGAGTTTCTTGTGTGTACAACTAACAAGTTTCATCAAATACAACATTCAGCTGCTCACCAAACTTACAACATTTCGCAACATCAGTACACAATACTTCCAACATCAACAACTGCCTCCATCTGCCTCACTGCCTCGCCAACTTGAACGCTTCCATCACCTACTTGGCTCATTAACAACCAGATACCAGAAAACTCCCCTCACTTCACTTCCTTATTGCTCTTTCTTCCAACATCTACAATCACTGCCCTGCTCTCCCTCTTTTACAATACAACATCCCAACTGATGAACCTCGGCACACTTACAACAACAACCTTCAACAAAACAAACAAGCTACACCCATCACTTCATTTACATTTCTGTTATCCACCATAACATCCCTACCTACTATCAACATATCTTCCTCCTCTTCACTTAAGCCATCACCACACTACATTTTCCCTCTGCTACTTGCCATCTCCCACCAAAAACCATTCCACAGCCAGCAAATTGCTCCTCCTTCCATGTACCGCATCATCATTGCTGCCCGGCCACCGCCAGCCTCTACCACCATCTCACAAAGTTTCCTCACGGCAACCCTTTCCTCTGCACACCAATACAAGCACATTCGTACATTACTTCACCTCCTCCTCCTACAGCAAATTGCCACTGCAAACATCATCTCCCACTTCGTCGACTCCAAATCGACCATGACACCACTTTTAAATCCCCCCTTTGTCAAATCGAGACCGAAGCATTCCTCCAACCCAATCCCTAATTCTCCAACCCTCCAAACGTCTCATCAAACCCACGATGCTCGAATTCGCAATCTGTTGTTCGCCTCCCCCACAAATCGCGACCAGAACGAATGCCTCCATCTACGAACTCAACCCGAGGCAATCGAATTTCCAAACCATGATTTCCAATTCACAAAGTCGAATCAAGTTTCGCTTTCATTTGAATTTTTTAAAGAAAAGGGGAGAGAACGAATTATTTACATAGAAAAGTTTTCATTTGGTTTGCCTGTTTTGAGGATATATGTAAATGGCATTTAATATAAATGGGATTGGGCTTCTAGTGGGCTTATAATTGTATAGTTTGCACGCTAGTGGTTTGTTAGTTTATTTTAAGTTTTTTTCTCTTTTTTTAAAAAAACTTGTTTCTTTCATTTGTTTTCATTTTCATTTGGTATTAAATTTTTTTTTTAAAAAAAAAAAAATCATTTTTGCTTGAATTTGTCTTTGTTTATTCCATTCTTTTTTCCTTTGAATTTTTTTTGCATATTTCTTGTTTTCAAGTGCAAAAAAGAGGAACTGCTTGCTTGTCCAAGTAAATTGCTTGCTAAAAAATTGCTAATAATTCCGCACGCTTCAATATCGTGCTCTGATCACTTGTTTTTATTTTCGCTACATTGTTGGTTGCTTGCATTTTAATCCCAAAAAAAAAAATCATTCGTAGTTGCATTGTTAATACACGTATAATTTATGTTTTGCATTCATTCCATCTTGTTTCTATTTTAGTAAAGGCAACATCCAAATCCACATAAGGTGGGTGATTTCATCATTCTTTCCTAGGCGCACAAATTGCATTTCATCGTATAATTTGACTAATAATAATGGTTAAACATTGGACTGAGCTCACATAGGGCTTAATTATATCCTGACAAATTGTCTTCTCTCGACAATTTAATTTCTTGGTATCTAGGCTATGGCAGAGCAATAATTGGTTATAAATATTACGGTGATTCGTAAATATTATACTGGTTGTTTATTTGAGTGTACTTAAACTTTCGGCTACATTGCTACGGTGATTCGTGGTGCACCGATAACTCATGTCCGTTACCTGACTAATAACTATTTTGCTGGATTAAGACAAAGTGAGATTATACAATTTTGCGTTAGGAGGTCCTAAGGATAGAAAATTTGTAATTAAGTCCTTACATTCATTTAGTTGCATTAGTTCATGCATATATAAAAAAACAAAATCCAAAAGTAAAAAAAGAATTTTACTTAACTTTGTTTTTTCCTAAAATCCAAAAAAAAACATTTTAAAATCCTTCCTCTAAAAAAAATTCAAACAAAATCAAAAATCCAAAAACAAGCATTTTTACTTAAGTTGGTTATTAGAAAACCAAAAATCCGAAAAACAATCTTTAAAAAAACAACAAAACATTTAAAAAAATTCAAAATTCAAAAAACAAAACAAAAATCAAATCTCCCTTTTGAAAAATAAATTCTTTTTGGTAAATATTTTTCCTTAAAAAAACATTAAAAAAAACAATTATTCACTTCATTTCATCTTCAAAACTTTGCTTCATTCTCTTGAACTTGATTCTCACTTCTATCTCTCCTTGATCTTTTCACTTGTGCATGCGTACTTGGTCTCGTGACACAACAACTAATCGTTTAACTCGAACAAATGATCATCCAACGATGGCGAACGAAAATACTCAGTGAACTCTCGTGGATAGAATCTCTCCCGATAGAGTTTCTATTCCTTCTTTTATTACATTACCCGCCCTAACGGGTGACCATTTCGAAATTCATTCCAATCACATAGCCACACTCCCTAAATTTGAAAATTTTGAACACGACGACCCATACATCTTCTTAACGAAATTTAATCAAGTATGTGCAACCATTAAAGTTGTAAAGACCCGTAAAATTTTAGTGGTTTTATTAATATATTTAATTGAAATTTTGTGAAATTTTAAACAATAAAATAAAAATAAAAATTGATATTTGAAGTACGTATATTTAAACATAATAAATGGTAAATTTTCATCAGATAATATGGAAGTAAATTTTATTATGTAATTCCGCTTAAATTTAAAGCATTCAAATTGATGATAATAAAATATTTTCCAAACCTGATTATTTTTATACAGTAAATTTATAAATCATCTTCTGAGTGAGACGTCATATTTCGTTTCTTCAAAATTGGACTTCTATTGCTCCGTTTATCTTATTTTCGACAGATTTGCAGCATTTTCAGTACCGATATTGACTTTTAATCGGATGATCCTATCACTGACATCTGTATATCGTTTGATCGTCTCGTCATGCTGATCTCAATGGTATATTCATTTCTGTTTTCGAACTCTTGTATGCCGTGAAATCTGTAAAACGATTTCCGTATTGGTACCCAAAATTTTATCCCTTGGTTTCTGGTGACCTTTTATTTGTCTACCGTGTAATCCAATGGTCGCAACCTTTTATTTTACCTAGAATTCAAAGCGGTGACTATTAACTATTCCCATCATAATTCAATATTGTTTTCATATTTTTTTTCCACCGTTTCACTTCTTTTCGTTCCTATAGACTGCCTATGTTCTCTTTCTCTTCTACTGTTTATTCATGCTTTTGAAAGAAATATCATATTGCCTCAGAAACGTATACATGCATTCTTCTTTATACATGGCTGATCCACTTCTCCCTCTCTCCATCAATCTAGTGACTGAATCACCCAACGGCCTCTTTCCCCGCATCTCCCACCAATCTCGGCCACTACCACTTCCATCTCTCCTCCTTTATCCGCCCTACCACTTTCCATGCTCGACCTGGCGCAGCTCGGCCTGCCCTCTTTCGCACCTTTTTTTCTATATATAAGTTCCTCTATATAGGTAATGTGTTATTTTATTCAATGTTGACAAGTTTATATACTAGCTAAGTAATGTGTGTGTGTGTGTATTTGCATTGAAATATTGTTTTAAGTGTTTGTACGTGTGTGTGTGTGTGTGTGTGTGTGTGTGTATTGTTTTACATTGGTTTTGAGATTTTATATATAGAAGATGAGGACGTATATATTATGTATTTGAGTACAACATATTATATTATAAGGTATTATACCTATATATATAGTATACTTTCAAATGTAGGTTGTTGTCCAAATTGTTGTTATGTACTTTTGGCTACACTATTTTATACATATAGTTATATAATTGTGTATATCTGTTATATATATATATATATATATATATATATATATAAGTTTGAACAAGTTTGTTCATTTCGTGCTGTGTATATATATCGATTTACAGAAATATGAAACTGCAAGTAAGTTGTATATGATAGTTATATATGATATAATATGGCAAGTTATACTGATTTTATAATAAATATTGTTCAAATATTACATATAGTATATATATATATATATTGTATATACTTCACTTTAAGTCGGTCTGATAATTAATGTGAAATAGTATTTTGTTTTACGGTATATATAAGTTAATTTTTTTAATATGGTGATGTTGATTCATATATATATATACACACACACGTTAAACTATTGGGTTTTGATGCTTAATTTTATAATAGATTATCAATATATGTGTGTGTGTGTGTGTGTGTGTGTGTGTGTTTACAAAGTATTATATTATAAAGGAAGTAGTTTATGTATATTTGTTAGATAAGTTATGTCAGTAATAAATAATATATTTGTTTATTTAAAATTTGTTTTCTGTATATACATATATATAAAGTAGTTTGTATATATATACAAGGTTTTAATGTTTACCAAATGGCGTGTTAGTTTGCATGTTTGTTTTGTTTTATGATTTGCTGGGTAAGTATCGGTTTTAAACTATAAGGTATAAATATAATTACAGTATATTACATTGTTGTGAATATTATATTACACTGTTTAAAGTATATATTTATTCTATGGTTAAAGTGTATATATACCAAAATATATATATTGGTTTTGTTGAGGCTTTAATGCGTATTTTATAATAGAAACGTTCATAGTAGATTATATATGTGGTGTATATAAGTATATATTATGGTGTGTTAAGGTATATGTTGATTTTTATAAAAGCAATATGTAGATATGACAATAAAATGTATTTTTAAATTGAATATCTATTTTAAGGGAAATATTAATATAAAATACATATCATTTCAATTATATCAACTGATTCTGATTAGTTTTCATCGATTTTCTTTTTCAGCTTTGTCCATCAAAATTCATGCCCATCTCACTTTGCTTTGGAATTCCTAGTTCATTTCTTTGTCGAAACTCTCTAGCCTCGAAAGGTGAGCAATCACTCACAATTAACGTTCTTATATTTATTAAATTTGATTTCAATTGAAACGACAATTGAAATATGCTGCTATTAATTATTTACATTGCTATATATATGATATCTGTTCACCTGTGACATCTGACACCATTATCTGTTACTTATATTAATGATACATACTTGTTATATTATTATCATATCTGTTATCACTCGGCAAATTCCTTGTTAGTATAGAATTCTCTATGGGTTGAAATGATACATACCCGAACGATCTGTAGATTAGGAGAAAATCGTTATGGGTTGAAATGATAGACCCAAGCGATTTTCATTGAATTGAATTTGGGATTGCGGGTTGAAATGATATATACCCGTATATATTAAATTGCGGATTGAAATGATAAATATCCATATCACTTTACCAAAGGATAGAAAATTATATACAGACACCGTTGGTCTATATATAAATATTTTGCAAATGATTTCTATTGTTTTGGAAAGAAATATATGGTTTAATAATATTGATTGTTAAGATATATATATATATATATATATATATATCTGTATGTATGTATGTATTTTATAAAGTTTAAATTCTTGATTTTAAAATTTGTATGCTTTGAAATTTTATAGTTATAAGTTGATTTTGAAATTTTAAATTTTAAGAAATTATTTATAATTTTACTATTTTAGAATATATGAATTTAATGATATGTTTAAGTATTTATATAAGATTTTATTTTAAAATAGAGTTTATAATGATTTTAATAAATTAAGGCTGAGAGGATATGATTTTTCATAATTTAATTTTGGTTTAAGGTGATTAATGAATATTTCAAATTTAAATAAATTGAAGGAAATATTTAGTTATTTGAAATTCAAAACTAAATAATAGTAAATTGAATTTGATATATATATATATATATATATATATATATATATGAAATTATCAAGTTTAGTTTTCAAAAGTTTGAATATTTGAAGCTTTGAAATATATTGAAATTGAGATGGTTTATTTGGGAGTTCAAATCTGTTTTGAAATTGATATAATTTGGAATAGTTTATTGAGAAACTGAATTGAATTGAAATTGATGATTTGAGACTCGATTAAATTTGAATTTTGAAATTCGAATTGACTTGGAATTGATTTTTGAGATTGTGGAAGCTATTTTATTATATAAAGTATTTTAAATTATATTTAAAACTATTTTATATTTTACTTTATAAATCATTTTAATATAAACTATTTTAGTATACTATTTTTTTTGAATATAAACTATTTTATCGTATAACTCTTTTATATAAACTATTTTACTTTATAAAACTATTTTATTTTATATACTATTTTAACATCTAACTGTTTAAGTTGTGGAAGTTATGTTTTCAAAGTTATGAATTTCAAAGTTTTATGTTATGAAAGTGTTATAATTTTAAGTCTTTGGTTTCGAAAGCGTTATAACTTTGAAAATACTATGATTTTGGAAACGATATTGTATTTATTTTTGAAATGAAAATGATATCATATTGATATGGTTTTGAAACGGCAATGATATTTTGGTTTTGAAGTATAAACTATTTTGAAATGACTGCGGTGTTATAATAAAGTTTCGTTGTTAAAGAGACTGGGATCGGAAGTTGTCATACTCTCTGCCAACTGCGAAAACCACTTTAACAACTGTGATGCGGTGGAGATTCCAGAATGAAGTAGGATGGTGGCAACGATCTTATATGAGGTATATACATGGACCCGACTTCCGTGAGTTGGCATAAGGTGGCTAAAACAGGAGCAATTGATGGGCCAATGAGGTAGCTCCTCTGATCGGACACACTCCTTCGATACTACATTATGACTTTGTTATTGATTTGGTGGCCACTTTTGATTTTTTATTTTGGGAGTGTGGCTCGAGGTGGGCGATTGTAACTGCTATGCGTTACCACCAGTCCGGAAGTGTAATTGTCATATCTACCCTGTCATTGCCTAGTTATGCCGTGTCACCTACCCTAGCATGCTTTTCTAGGAGTTTGATTTGTGTCGTACCTATGGAGTATTTATGGTTGCCTCCCGATCTGGAGGTACAATGGCACTGTATAGACTATTGGCACTGTAAAATGTGTTAAGGTGGAAAATGTAAATCCTTAACGCTATTTTTAAATATATTATACTTTACTTTAGACATTATTATGATAGCGTATATTACTACATAGTAGATAGTTTAACAGATCCTTGATGATGGTTATCCCAAACATCCTTTGACTTACTTATATTTCAGTTGTTATTTCACTTGAGTTGGATTTATTGATATAATAATGTTAATCCCGACTCGAGTGTTTTGTGTTTTGCTTTACGCTCGGGTCTGATTGAGTGATATAGCTTTTGAGACTCACCTTTGAAATTGGAGCTTCGTTAGGAGATCCATCTACATCTTTTCAACTTGAAGTTATTCAATTGATTCCGATGATGTATTCTTATCTTTTATTTGACTATTGTATTTGAAACTTCTGTTGTATCTTATTTAACTTTGATATATATAGTAGCTTCATGAACTACTATTCTTCTATTCCGCTACATATTGTTATACTACTCTGTATCTGTGATTCTGTGATTATTTATTTACTGTATATGCTGAGTTTTGCCAAATATAAATTAACAATCCGATATTTTGAGCAACTCAAATCTGGCATGCGTGGATGCGAATGGTTGAAAATATCAGATTGTTACATGTGGTATCAGAGCTTTGGTTTTAGGAAAAACTTAGCATATGTAGTAAATTTGATTACATAATCACTTTTGCTCAAACTTGAATTTCTTCCTCTTTGATTCAGTTTCTTTTGAATTTTGGAACTCTCCCCTTCGTCTGAAATTCACTCTTGTCTTTCCGTATGCAAATTCTTCTTGATTCTGGAGTATCCCATAGCTCTGTTGAATGGTTTTAAAGGGGTGAAATTCCTTTACAACAAGCATTGATTCACCAAAGATTTCTATATTCTCGGTTTACGATGCTATCTATCTTCTTCTATGCTTGAATTTTATCTCTTGCGATCTGACTCGGAATTCTACATCAATCTTATTCTTGAAGTCACGGTTGACCCGGTTAAGGTCGCCCGCGATTGATATCAGTATATCCATCTTTTCTCCTTTTATATTTAATCATCTTACCTCCCTATCGAGCCTATATTCTAGCTTGAATTCTCTTGGATTTGGATTCCTCTAATTTGAATCTCTATCCTTGCTTTGTAATCTATTCTGTATAATCGAGCGAGGGAGTGTATTATATTAAAATGTTTTATGTTGTGTTGTTTGAGTTGTTATGTTGATTTGGATTTTCGAATGATTCATCTGATCAACGCTACCGAGAGGATTTCCAAAACACTTGAACAGAACAAACTGACACAATAATATTTTCAAATTTAGTAAATAAAATTTATTTATATGATTATATATATAAGTATAAATTTTCTGGAATTTAATAGTATATTGAATTGGTTGTTTGAATGATAATACTTGATTATCATTTATTGTTTTAAATGAATTTATAAACATGGTTATAAACCAATTTGGGAATTGAAATGAATTAAAATTAAAATTTTGATAATTTAAATTTTTGGTGATTCCAAACTTTGGTTTTAAAGTTTTAAAATATATATTATTGAAAGTATTTTCAAATAGAAATCGTTTTCAAAGAAGTTTTAAATGTTTAAATCGGTACTCTTCTCTATTGTTGCTGGAAAATAATTTCGGCGACGATGACCGCACCATCGACATTCATTTTCGAGTTTCGAAGTGGAGAGACCATTCTATAGCTTTGCTACATGTTTGTTTTGAAAATTAAACTAATTTGAGTTTTCTAAGGTATGACTTGATTTATAATATATAAGTATATATTTATGGATTTGATTTGATATAGAATATATATGTGTGTGTATTTATTCCTAAATTGTTTGAAGTTAATTGGAAATTTAATTCTTAAATTTATGTTAAGGGATGATTTAAATAATTAAAATGGAGCAAAATTTTTGAATAAATATTTAAACTTGAAATAAATTGAATTGGGAAAGATTTATTTGTATAATATCCAATTTCATTCTAATATAACTTACCTAAATTATTCAGAAGTTGAATATGCCATTGGTTAATATACAATACAAGATGACTTTTTTTGTAAATAAAATTTGGGTGCTTAAAATAAATGTTATACACTTAAATTTTTGTTATAAAATTTTTAATAGAGTTAAATAGAATAATAAGTTAATTGAATAATAGATGTGATTAAAAACTAAATTTTGTTTTGAAATTTAATAAATTGAAAGTAAATCAAATTAATGAAATACCTTGATTTAAAATCAATTTGTGAATATTAATTACTTTAAATTGAAAGTTATAAATTAATTGCTTTATTATTTTTTTCCAATCTATTTTCTTTCTAGTTATTTCTATTCTCCTGCCTCGTTCCTTTTTTGGGACGAAAAGTTTTGAGTAGGGGAGAGTGTAACGACCCGTAAAATTTTACTGGTTTTATTAATATATTTAATTGAAATTTTGTGAAATTTTAAACAATAAAATTTTAAAATTAAAAAAATTGATATTTGAGATACGTATACTTAAACATAGCAAACGGTAAATTTTCATCAGATAATATGGAAGTAAATTTTATTGTGTAATTCCATTTAAATTAAAGCAGTTAAAATCGATGATAATAAAATATTTTCCAAACCTGAATATTTTTACACAATTAATTTTTAAATCATCTTCTGGGTGAGACATCATATTTCGTTTCTTTAAAACTGAAATTCTATTGCTCCGTTTATCTTATTTTCGACAGATTTGCAGCATTTTTGGTACCGATATCGACTTTTAATCGGATGATCCTATCACTAGCATCTGTATACCATTTGATCGTCTCGTCGTGCTGATCTCAGCGGTATATTCATTTTTGTTTTCGAACCCTTGTATTTCCGTATTAGTACCCAAAATTTTATCCCTTGGTTTCCGATGACCTTTTATTTGTCTACCATGTAATCCAAAGGTCGAAACCTTTTATTTTACCCAGATTTCAAAGCGGTGATATTGTTTTCATATTATTTTTTTATTTTTTTCCACCGTTTCCCTTCCT